>CM024602.1:12523750-15047500 GCA_014182555.1 Eucalyptus erythrocorys
AAACATTAGCAGCGTGGAGGTCGAGAGCGTGCTGTACCGGCACCCCCGGGTCCGGGAGGCAGCGGTGGTGGCGATGCCACACCCACGGTGGGGGGAGAGCCCCTGCGCCTTCATCGCCGTCAAGAAGAACTCCGCCGGAAAAACGGACGACGTGAAGGAGGCGGAGATCATATCGTATTGCCGGAAGAACCTTCCTCACTTCATGGTGCCGAAGAAGGTGGAGTTCATGGCGGAGCTGCCCAAGAACCCCACCAATAAAATACTGAAGTCTCAGCTGAGGGCGGTGGCAAAGAAATTCGTGGTGTCGGAGAGCAACAACGGCCCGTCGTCGTCCGACAAAAAGGCGACGTCCAAGGAAGTCGCGACGGATCTATCGCGATACAGTTCTGGGGTGCAAGAGCAGCAGGTCCTTGCCTTGTCTCGCCTTTGAAGAGAGATCTGAGTGAGACGTCGTCGGATGGCCCCTGCGACGACGTTGAGTTGAGACTCGAATAAACCAATGTACAAACAAAGAGAAAGAAGGCAGGAAGCGGTCGACAGCTTATTTTTTTCCCCTTCTTTTGGGCTTTTGCTTTTCCGTAGTAGTAATTTGAGTGAGATGAATGGGTGGACTTTCTCACATTCACGTACAATTTATAGATATCCAGTAACCATGGAAGCTTTCCTCAATCGACATCACAAGAAAAACGTTGTTAAAATATCTGATCATATGATTTCTCTCGATGATGGTCGCAATGTTAGGGGAGCGGTAATCGAGATACTCCAGCTCGACTCAACCGGCAGGTCTCGTCAAAACTTAGGATCCCGTCGCGTTAAATGCTAAGATGCTCCAACTCGACTCAACAAGGGAAGAGCTCATACTCAAGCTTTGCTCAAAGTCGGCGGAGTCGACCTTGAATTTCGATCCCGAACAAACGTGCGTAACACTGACTCGCCGGCACTCTCTTGCTGTCGCACGCACTATACTCTCAAGTCCTCTCATGCATGTGCACAAATATTCCGTCGCTCCTAAGGAAGTTTAAGTGTAGGTAATAACATGGGGAGATATACCCCTCTTACGGGCCCTGTTTGGGTTCGGCTTTACTAAGCCACGAGCAATTTTTGTTTTGTTTTGTTTTCTTTTTGTTTTTGTTTTTTTTTGTATTTTGTATTTTGTATTTTGTATTTTGTAAGGAATAGAAATCGCACCAAATCAATTACTTGCTAATCATGGATACCTAAAAATTAAAATTCAAACGGACCATGAAAGTGCCCTACCCTTTTTAAATTCAAAATCACACAATCCTACGCCAAGGCTACAACGGTCTAATCCCCACTAGATTTGGTGAGGGTGGTCTTCACCCACCCAACCGCTAGTGAGGCCAACCTTGCCTAGCGATGGTGAGATTGAGCCTCATCTGGCTTGTAAGGGTCGTCAGTGAATTCATCGGCCACAATGTAGAAATAGAAAATAAAAAGGAAAAAAAGAGAGATAATAAAAATTCATAATTTTTAAAAAAATTTAAAAATATCTATGTCAACACAGGCAATGTTATGTAAAACGGCTAGCGTTCAAGTTAGTAATTTCTGGCTAAAAGTGGCCAAATTGACTTAATTAACAATATATGAAAATGTTTAACATTAAATTAGCCAGATTAAAATATTTATGATTGAATTGATAGAACCGCAATAGTTTATGATGTTATTTTATTTTTTGTAATTTTCTCAAGAGAAATACTTATTTGACACTCTTAATAGAGTGACGAAGAAGAGAGAACCACTCATTTTTTTGGTGTCCTCTAGTACTTTTATAATGTATATATATAGAGAGAGAGAAAGAATGTGGAGTCCACTCCATGCTAGCACGAAGATTAGTTGTTCTTTCCGCTCCGCAACTGCATGAAAATGACAGTACTGTCATGCTGGGATCCATTTTTCCCAACTAAAGATAGATATTTAAACTTGCTCACCGATCTAGTTTGTCCGATAAATAAGTTTGAAGTGTGGAAAATTATTTTCCTAATACAAGAAAAAAATTATGTGATGTTGTCTGAATCAATTATTATTCTTAGGGTATGTTTGTTTAAAATTTACACAAATTTTTGTTCTTAGTTTATACTTTTGTTTCCGGGAATAAAAAATTTATTTTTTTTTTCTCGGAAATAGAATTGAAACAGAAATAAGAAATAGAATAAACTTGTTTCTTATTTTCGTGAACACTTTCAAGAAATACTTTTTTCTTCTCATTTTTTCTTCTTTTTTTTCTCTTTCTTCCTAGATCTGGTGAGGCTCGGTGAGTTCGCTAGACGTGGCCTAGCCGGTTGCCGACCACGATGGTGGCTGGCAACCTAACAAAAGAAAAAGAAAAAGAAAAAGAAAAAAGAAAAAAAGGAAAAATGCAAAAATAAAAAATAAAAGAAATAAAAAAAATTATACAATTTTACCAAATGTGTTTCTATTCTTGGAATAGAAATTTTTTGCAATTACCAAACTGCATTTGTATACTCAAAAATTATTTTTTTGGGTAAATATATTATACTTAGAAATTGTTCCCTAGAATAAATAAAAAAAATTATTTTTGTTCAAAAAGTATTCCCTAAAATAAACATTACCAAACACGTCCTTAGAATTCGAATGTCTACATCTTTCTGTCAAAAATTAGTTCGCCATGCATTGGAAAATGGTTTCTAGGGCCATTATTTTCAAAGAAAATTAAAAGTTTTCATTTGCAAATCTTTCTGTTGAGGCAGATCACGAAGGCCTAACCTCGATCTTCTTCATGTCCCTTTGCAAAATGCCGAAACAATTACCAACATCAAGTAAAGTGAAAGAGGGGCTGAATTGCTGAAATGTTATGACATTTCTCACTTAACTTCGGTTATAAGTGGCAAATTTGACCGATCATGATGAATAGACCCAAAACAGCTGATGCAGAAAAATCATAAGATGCACATCCATTTTCCGGCAAGCATTTATCCGTCTTTAGGGGAATTCGTCGCAACAAATCATGTGGACCGCTATGTGTTGGTGGCCTCAAAACTCAGGAGGAGCGCAACGCATAATGTCAGTGTCGTCGTCGTCGTCGTCTTGCTGTTAAAGACGGGAATTCATCGCGACAAATCATGTGGACCGCTATGTGTAAGTGTCGTCGTCGTCTTGCTGTTAACATCTGCTCCGGATAGTTTCCTTTGTATTGGTACCATGATTGCACCCTCTATATTTGGTCTGGAAAAGTCGGGAAAATACCTTTTTTATATCCATTTTAACAGAAATTTATCTTATCGATGCCAAAGAGCACTGTACTCCCATCCGGGATGCGTATCCAAGTATATGTCCGTCCTGAACCAACCCGAACACGAAGATTATATGCCCATTTGTGATGTGACTCGTGTAGAGTCCAAACCCGAAAAAGCCGGTCCGATCGGTTTGGCGTGGTAGCGTCTTCTTTTTTCTTTTTTTTTTTCTTTTTTCTTTTTACTTTTTTGGGATTTCTTGCCCCCTCCACAGGCAGTGGACGTTATGAATCAAACCCCAATTCTCTTTCCGAGCGACAAGTAGTCTCCCGCAAGCAATCATGCTGAATAAAGGTGAATCTTGGTGTTGGATCAGCGATCAGGGAATGGGCCAAAGCGAGCACGACGGCAGCTGCGGATGCAGACTAATCATCGCTCTCGGCCGTGAATACAGATATTTTGAGAAAGGTTGATGCGCGCGGAGAACCCATTTTTCTTTTAAAGGATTTTCGAAATTATGGTCCAACGATGATAATGCAATGTACCAACTGAGTGAGAGGAGACAATTACCTAAAAAGTCTTAAACCTATTGTCCATCTGCCAATTCAGTCCTAAACTTATTTTTTTGGCCAATTCGGTCTAAACCGTTTCTATTTTTACCCGTTCGAGTTCTTCGCAACCTTCAATCGGAATAATCGACGTGGAATCGGCGCCGCCGTGGCGTTGCCGGCGCCCGACATGGACGCCGGACATGCAAAACGACGACGTTTTGCTTATAAAAATTTTTTTATTAGTTTTTAAATTTTTTATTAATTTTTTATTAGTTTTTTTTTTTTTTTTTTTTTTTTTCCTTCCTTCCTTCCCTCTCCCTCCCCTTCCTCCCTCCTCCTTCCTTTGGTCGTCGGGCTGACCGAGGGGATCCGGTGGGGCGAGGCCTCCTCGCTAGGGCTCGCCCGCCGGCGGCCGACGGCGAGCCCCTCTCGCGGTGAGCCCCTCTCGCCGGATCCGGCGAGGGCTCGCCTCGCGCGGCGACCGCGAGGCGAGCCCTCGCCAGATCCGGCGAGAGGGGCTCGCCGCGAGAGGGGCTCGCCGTCGGTCGCCGGACTGAGGGGATCCGGCGGGGCGAGGCCTCCTTGCCGGATCGGCGAGAGGGGCTCGCCGTCGGTCGCCCACGGGGCGAGCCCTGGCGAGGAGGCCTCGCCCCGCCGGATCCCCTCAGCCATCACCGTCAACCTCCCAGCCACAACCCTCGCAAAAGCGCTTGTAACAAAAAAACCGAGAGCAAAAGTAGAGTCGAAGCTCGCGGTGATGGCCACCGACGGCAAGCCGAAGCTCGCAACCGCCGGCGGCGATGGCGCGAAGGGCAAGAAGAGGAAGCAGTACCTCCCTCACAAGGCTGATTTTTCTCTCGACGGTCCACCGTGTCGATTGTTTCTGCGCTTGATTTTCTACTCGCTCGTTCGTCGCGTAACCCTCGGCTGATTTTCCCTTCTCTCTTCTCTTTACGCTCCTTGTTGATTGGCTTGTTTATCTGGCGAGGGCTCGCCTTCTGAGGGGATCCGGCGGGGCGAGGCCTCCTCGCGGGGCTCGCCCCGCGGGCGATTGACGGTGAGCCCCTCTCGCCGGATCGGCGAGGAGGCCTCGCCCCGCCGGATCCCCTCGGTCCGGCGACCGATGGCGAGCCCCTCTCGGCTGGATCGGCGAGGGCTCGCCTCGCGCGGCGACCGCGAGGCGACCCCTCGCCGATCCGGCGAGAGGGGCTCGCCGTCAGTCGCCCGCGGGCGAGCCCCAGCGAGGAAGCCTCACCCCGCCGGATCCCTCGGTCCGGCGACCGGCCAAGCGGCGGTCGCGGAGCCAAAGGAAGGAGGAGGGAGGAGGGAGGGAGAGGAAGGGAAAAAAAAGAAAAAAAAAAAAAAAAAAAACTAATAAAAAATTTTTATAAGCAAAACGTCGTCGTTTTTGCATGTCCGGGCGTCCATGTCGGCACGGCAACGCCGGCCGGCGGCGATTGGGATTCCACGTCGATTATTCCGATTGAAGGTTGCCGGAAGGACTGAACGGGCAAAAATAGAAACGGTTTAAGACTGAATTGGCCAAAAAAATAGGTTTATGACTAAATTGACAGATGGGCAATAGGTTTAGGACTTTTTAGGTAATTGTCCCGAGTGAGAGCGACAGTGATTTTTGTACAGATATGCTTGGAGAACCCAATTCTCTTATCAATCGATCGCCTTCTCAGTGCGTGAAAGTAACTTATACATCATCATCATACATCATACCATATTTAAAATGGAAAGCATCACATTCAAAACACCAGACGAAGTGATTGCCTCAACAAGCAATAAACTTAAACGAAGGCACCATCAAAGATAGAAGAAAGTACCAAAAGAGTCTAAAATCTATTACATTAATGTCAATTCAGTCAAAAAATATTTTAATTGGACCAATTTGATTTTAAACCTTCTGATTTGTGTCAATTAAGTCTATCTGACCAAATTAATTGGAAATCGTTGATGTGAATATCGGCGATCTTACGTAGTATGGCCTGGCCAAATTGACTAAAAATCACTTATGTGGATATCGGCCATCTTATGTAATATGACCAGCGATGACATGGATGTTTTTCAATAATATTTTGAACTTCTAGGATTTTTTTTTTTTCCTTTCATTTTAGCCAACAAGGGTCACGGCCTGGCCCTACCCAGGCCCATGGTAGATTTGGGTGAGGGCCTTCTCACCCAGAGCCAATGTGACTGCGAACGCCCTAGGCAAGGGCCATCGCATGCTCACTTGCAGCTAGCGAGGCTGCATGGCCCTAGGCAAGGCCATTACGGTCTTGTCGGCCAGAAGCAAAAGCATGCCCCTAGCGCAAAGGCAATCCTTGCTTAGATCTGGCAAGGGCCTAGGCAAGAGCCGGTCAGTGGCCAAAATGAAAAGGATAAAAATAATAAAACTGATTTTTTTACATTGTAAAAATTATTTACATTAGTGAAAACCATGCCACATAAGACAACCAATGCCCAAGTCAACAATTTCTGGTCAAAATTGGCCAAATGAACTAAATTGACACAAATGTAAAATGTTTAAAATTAAATTGATTCAATTTAAAGATTTATGATTGAATTAATATCGATACAATAAATTTAGAACTTTTTTGGTACTTCCTCCTTGAAGATATCGCACGCAACAGCTCAGACTTGCAAGGGATGGGAGAGTGGCTTCAAGGAGGCAAAAATGTACCGAAACCCACGTCACCAGGGGATGATAAAATGATATACTGTTAAGATGTGACACCAGTTTTAACTTGCAGTGAGGCCTTTTTTGGGTGAAACCTTGAAGAACAGAATCGTACAGGTAATGGCAATGCGACTGCAACCTAAAACGGACAATATCATTAGAAGTGGAGCCAAGGTCAGCCCTTACTTCCCACGTTTCTGGGATGAACTAGGTTGCAGAGAGCTCATATTCAAGTTTAGACTCCATTGAAAGTTAGAACAACGAAAAAATGCGATAGTGAACGGGAAGCCAATGAAGAAGGAGCGTGCCGAAAGTCGGTCGCATACGGATTTGTGCAGTGCATGGGGTCGGGAACTAGAGAGGGAGGAAAGGTGAGAGATGGGATATTCAAGTTTAGACTCCATTAGAAGTTAGAATAACAGAAGAAAGCAATAGTGAACGAGAAGCCAATGAAGAAAGAGCGTACCGAAAGTTGGTCGCATACGGATTTACGCAGTGCATGGGGTCGGGAACTATAGAGGGAGAAAAGTGAGATGGGATATCAAAATTTTAGTAAAAAGTTCGATCTTCTTCTTGTGAATGATTACAGAGTCTTGTGTATTCGACGCCCGCTTTCATTCCATCCACTTTCCTTCATTTCCGAAACAAAGAGTGGAGAGAATAATTGAGCCTGAAGGAAACTCCTTTTGTCACTCGTCCCACTTCCCACTGACAACTTATATCGATCGGAGATCCATGTTCTCTTGTGAGGGAGCAGAAAAAAGGGTAATGGCAAAAACAGCGTCGAAGCCCTCTTACATGGCACGACCCAAAACAGGTCACCCTTGTTGGATATGACGAGGGCAGGCCTCCTTAAGTCTAGTGAAGACTCACTTGGTCGCCAGCAATCGTCACTCGCCATAATTAAAATAAATAAATAAAGCCAGTTTATTTCACGAAAAATACGATATGTTTGAAAAATATTTTTCAAAAAGTCATTTTTCTAGAAAATGACCATAATTTTCAATATTTGATTGAAAACTTAAAATGAGTTGAAAAATATTTTCTGTCGTTTGGTATGAAAGATCTGATTTAATTTTTCTAAATTGACATACATTATTCGGGTGCTAATAACTTGCCCAGGGGCAACTAGTCCAATCTTGATGGACCACAATCCTAAATCAGTAACTGGGGCATGGGCATTAGGCCCGGCCAAGGCCTCAATAGACATTGACTTTGGCACCAAGGACTTGAGCTCGAGCGTTGACAACTCGAGTATGGCCTTTATGGACCTGAGATCGAGTGCTCGAGTAGTGTGCACAAGCACCGAGGTTTCAAGCCTAGCTTCAATGGACCTAGGCATAGGTGAGGAGAGCCTAGCCTCAATGGACCTAAGCGCAGGCGCCAGGGACTTGAGCATGGGCACCACGGTCTCGAATGCACTAAGGTCATAGCCCGGCCTCAATGGACTTGGGCCCGAGAGTTGAAAACTTGGTCTTGAATGCTAGGAACCCGAAAACCAGCATTGAGGTTTTGTGTCTGAGCGTAGAGTTTCAAATCTAAATGTCAATATCTAGTCATATCTTAAAAAATAATTTTTGATTTTTGAAAGAGGAAATCATTTTCTTGTTGACTTAATTTCCTAAACAATCCAAACACCAGAAAATAAGGAAAACACTTTCCAAACTCTTTTTTTCATCAATATAACATTTCATTCATTTACCAATATATACAAAGGGAGAAATAATATAGTCCAACAGAAAACCAAAATAAATCCTAAATAACTTTAAAACAAACAAAGCTTATAATAACAAGATAAACCATAAGAATAATATTAGGGGTCACGCGCTAAAGTGTAGATCTATGACTTCTTCAAATCAAAATTGGCCAATATTGAATCCATCTTCAGCAATGAGTACACACCAAGATCTTTATCTCATTTATTACTACCATTTTGCCTTTTAGCAATGCACACGTAGGTCCTGCATCCGCAACACCTTCACCGTTCAAAGTTAAAAGGTTAGAATGAGCATAGTTCTGAGGGCCACGACAATGAAATTTTCATGAAGCTCCTTCAATCCCCCTCAAAACCAAACCTATACACCAACCAAACTTGAGAGAAGCGAAACAAAGACATCATACATGCAAAAAACTTTAAATCTAAACTAAATCAAGATAGAAACCTCTTCAATACAGGAAGAAGAAGCTTTCATATCCAGGTTAGATTGGAAGAAAAAAGCTCCCCAAAATGGGAGGAAAGTAAGACAAAGAAAATATAGAATCAAAACAACCAAAGAAAAAGGGGAAAAGGGAAGGGGAGGAAGAGAACTAGCTCAAACCCTCTCTTGAAGATGAGAGGGAGAGGAGAAAATCCTAGAGTTTTGTGGAGGCCAATACTCTATAAGTCACACGGATTTGATGTTGCCTCAAATGTGACAGAAAACTTGTCAGTGTAAAACTCTATCAACATACAAACTATGTATAGTTTCAAGCGACTCTCGTAGAACACAAACCTCTATCATACTTCCCCTTCTTGCAGCCAGTAAGAAAGTTGACTCTAAGCAGTTTATTTGATACATATGTTGGTAGTTTGTTTATAAAACAAATGAAGATGTGCCTTATCCCGCATCGAAAAGATGTGAGTGTGCACATGGAGGAAATTTGGCACTAACCAACGATCATTATTTTTATTTATTGAAAGTTTGAATTTATTTCTATACAAATTAATTATAAATCTTGTTGAAACAGTACAACCGTACACAAAAAGTTACGGTTATTTTTAAATTTTATTTATTTAATTCCGAATTTTTATGTCTTTTCAAGCGTAATCTTTGAGACATACTTGTTCATTTTGCAACCTTTCCCGAAATGTTGTCTTTGTTTTTTTTTTTGCAACATTTTGAAGAGTTGCATTTATTCGAAAGACAGAGATAAGTACGTTTTAGATAAATATTAGAATTGATATCTAATACTCTCATTTGAGGCTTTATTGTATCTTGAAGGAAAGTTGTCGGTGACCATTAGTAACTTTGTGGACCAAATAAATTCTTAAAGAAAGTAATATCGCGTCCCAAATTCCGGCTTCATTGTTCTATCCAATTCAAAATCATATTTTCCTAGCAATTTAAAGGACTTATTTTTGCAACAATGGAGTCAAAGTTGATCAAAGTCATTAGTCAAGATGTGGTGAAACAAGATCGCACGAGCAAGAGAGGTGGAGTTGCTGGCGAAGCCATTCACAATGTAGAGTGCGCTGACCAGGACGTGGGACTTGGTCGCCAGGGGAATATGGATCATTTTTTCGCTACCTCCTCCGCTCTCGTTATTTTCGCGCTTTTAGAGATCTCAATATTATATTATTTGATGGCATCAATATTCTTAGCACTAAATGGGAACACTGCAATGTTTCTTCGGAATACGTCTCTCGGTTATTTTGTGCATTAGTGCAGGATATCTTCTTTGATGGGGAAACGGTGGTTCGTCGGGGAATGGGTCATTTATCATGCCTGAATTGGAGCGTAGGGCTGGTTCATCTACGACAACAATAGCGAGGATGACATAGACGACATGATCGAGTCCCTTGCCAACGTCGATTACAACATCGCGCGGCACATGTAGCCGTAGATTAAGACGCAAGAAGCCAAGTTCGCCCATTGAGCGATGCGGGCACCAAAAGCAAGCGAGTGGGTTGGGTTCATCGACGTGGACAGGTTCTTTCACTTGCCAACGGGTCTGTTCCTGGATGGCTTCTGCGCTCGTCGGCGTCGGCCATAGTTTCAAACGAGCTCAAAGCATTCTGCTTCATGGCTTAGAACCTAAAGTGACTGGATCTCGATCGAGACCTTTCCATTGGCCATGACTCCGATCGTCAATGATAACCGAAGCATTTGTCATCAATCCAATGGCCAACCTATTAACAAGGTCAGTTCACGGACTCGTCAACTTCCGACAAGGCCCTTCAGTGCCTTGTCCGGTTTAGTCCAGTTTCGCCGGGGCCGCTCTAGTCGCTCGCCAACAACTTACTGCAATTATGGAAAATGGATTTTACACCTCCACCGCAGTTTGTGATTCGATAGCACCAGTACCATGTGACAAATACAAGGGATCGGGCTGTGATTCGCCATTCTCAACCCACGGAATGGCTCCACATCAGTGAGTTCACTGACTAATTTTGAAGAGATGTTAATGACTGGACTCTCCATCCGTAACAGTGCAGAGCTGCATAGTCGCCATCAGTAGATACAAGACAAATCAGTGAACGAAGAGTCTTGGGTGGGCTTTTCAATCAACGAACTATTGATGGCGTTGAGTAGGTCCTTTTCCATTTGATAGAGCTAGTACCTTTCCACTCACTGCAAGTATAGTCAATTACAAGTATCGCCAATTTATGGATGCATTTGTTGCAAAATAAAAATGACAATTCATTTTGAAAAAATGCCATAAATGGTTTTTATATTTTTATTCAATGTGCAATTTTGTTCATAAACTTTTAATTTGCTCAATTTGATCCATGAATTATTAATAAAATATCCGATTTAGTCCACGATTTCATTATTCTATCTAATTCGAAATTATATCTTTCCACATGTACAAGCAGGAACAGCAGCAAGAAAGCTACACTTCTACCCAGATCGAGCAGTGCCATCAACTGAGAAACGAGCTCCCAGTGACCCCGCCAAGCCACTCCTGTTACCAGTTTTCATCAGTGAAGCAATGATTGATCGGATCAGGTTCTAACTTGTGGCACCTTACAATGCCACGTTAAGCCCGACAGAAGGATGTGACATGCCTTTCTCCCCATTGACAAATCACGATAAGAGGGAGAGGATCCTAGAGTTCCGTGGAGGGCAATATTTTGTAAGTTACACAGACTTGACGTTGCATCAAGTACGGCAGAAAACTTGTCAGTGCAAAACTCCATCAACAGATACCATGTACCCTTTCAAGCGACTCTCACAGAACCCAAACCCCTGTTATACTTCCCCTTCTTATAGCCAGTAAGAAAGTGGATTCTATGCAGTTTATTTGATACATGTCCAAGCAGGAACAGCAGCAAGAAAGTTAAGCAGTGCCATCAACTGAGAAACGGACTCCAAATGACGAGGCCCAGCCACTCCTGTGACCAATTTCTATCAGTGAAGCGACGATTGATTGGATCAGGTCTAACCATGTAGCACCTTACAACACCACGTTGAGCTTCACAAAAGGATATGACATGCCATTCTCTCCTGCGACAAATCACGATAATTTTACCTGTTATACCTGAACAATCTCAAGATACAATAATAAAAAATTCAAATTTAGGATACTTTGATGTGAATTGCTAAAATTCAACAAGGATGCACATTCACTTGCTCTCTTTTTATTTCACGCATATCACATTTTATCACCACCAATCTGTTGGAAAGCCTTATAATTTAAAAGTTGACATAGCAGATAAGGGACATGTGCGTATCCCCACAACTTTTTCTGATACATCTTACTTAGTACCCAATTGAAATATGAAACTATCACAGACAACAAGAGTTGCAAATAGATAATGGCCATCACATATGGTAAGTCAAAGTTATTATAAATTCTCACTAGACTAACAATTTTATACAGAATCTCCAAAAGCTGCTACCTGATGACATGTTAGTCGACAGTTTTGTCCCATTATTAATATGAAGAAACCACCTTGAGAACACCAGCAGCAGTTAGAATCTGCTGCCCTTGGCAAATGGAGGCAACTGGCTTCTTGGCCTCCATGAAATCCTTAACTAGAGCAACCACCTTCCCATCAAAGGCCGACTACTGTGGTGCAGGACCTCCGGGGATGACAAGGGCATCACAACTGGAGGCATCTAAACCTTCAGAGTCTAGCTGTAAGAGTAAAATCATGGCCAGCTTTCTAACTGTAAGTCTTGTCACCTTTAAAACCACGAACTGCAGTTGGGTAAGTGTTACCGATCTTCTTCCGGGGGCAGACTGCGTCAACATGGCCCTCTAGAGCTTGAAGAGACTGAAAAATGGTACGTTTACCTCACAATGTTCCATCTAATACTGTAAATTCAACCACAGTTTTATCCAATTTTGCCTAAACCGCATGGTCTAATGACATGTTAAGTGGGAGCAAGCTCAGTAGGAAACAAACCCACTAAAGTTTAAGCAAAAGACCAACTACTTACAATGTTTTCTTAGCTCCCTTTCAGATAAAGCATGAATTCAACCATATGAGCAAGAGACTCGTTCTTTGACTATAAAATGAATTTTATTCGGCAAATTGCAGAATAATAAAAGAAGTGTTTCCATGAACCATCCATTTTGAATAAGCGCAAGTATCATGTCACCTGAAATTGCATAGATTAACCAGCCGCCTGGAACAAGGACAACTAATCCTGTCAATTATAGATTCAAACTAGAACAGAGCAACAGAATGGCGGTAATTGACCCACAGATAGAATGGAACTCAACCAAATTCAACCATCTGCACTGCTATCTTAAAACAAATAGGTAACTCAAGGCGAGCTAGCACCAATTCATTTCTAGACATATTTACCAACAGAAAATATTTTCATGTGTAATAATTAACACATTTCTACGCTTTTCATAATAACTCAAATACCACTAACTGATCTGTAGCATCAGTTCAAACAAGGACACAAGTAAATTCAACTAACCATCCTTATTTAATGCACCAATTAAGCAGGTTGAAAAACGAGTTACAATCTAAAACGATATCCTCTGCATATTAGCCATGACAAACTCTCTTGAAAAACCAGAAGCTCTAATTGACAGTCAAATAAAGTGGACCCAAAAAGAAAAAAAATGGAGTAATTTCTTCTGAAAACACATTTCAGACAATATTCTCGAAGCACATTCCATACTGAAATGGAAGAGGTTAGGAAGTATCCCATGATCCATAGCAGAGAACGGGATATACAGGCCATTGCTACCCAAATGTTCTGTATAATCTCAATCCACACGCCACATAGAAACAAAATCTGTTTTTCCGACACAGTAATGCTGCCACCCAGAGCCTTTTAAAAAAGACAGGGTGAACTCAGTGTGTCCAGTGTATGCAACCCCAGTCAGTAGATTACCATCGGTAATACAGAGCGACATGCTTTGAGGTTCAACCCAGTGAGCACCAGCAGCAATTAGTACAGGTCCCAAGGGAGGGTTTGCGGTGCACTTGCGACCTTTAACAACATTTGAGGTCATGCACCTATACTTTATACGTCTGTGAGAATAGACAATTGCTACAACATCCTTTAAGGTTCCTGAATGGAATTAGTAACTTTGCATCCTCCAAGGCTATTAAGCACAATAGTTCCATTATGAATTCTCACAGAATTTGGACAGTAGATTATTGCTGCAGATAATAGAAGTCCAAGGACTGGAATTGCTGAAACTAAAGTACCGGTAGTGACATAGCAAATTGCTTGAGGCACAAAGGCTATCTAGACAGTTTGCCTTGTCAAGTGAGAGTTAAATATGGACATTGAGATGCATAAGGTAAACTATAGCAAGACATTTAAGACTATAAGAAGTTAACATATTCTGTAAGGGCAAGGGTTGAAGTTTTCTACCCAAAAATATGAAGAGGAGGACCTTTGAACGCTTGGAATGGCATAAAAACAAGAAGAGACTTGTTTGAAATCATGCAATTGACAGGACATAAGTCTAATTTGTTAGGTCTTTCTATTGTTCCTTTTGACATTCTTTTATGTTAAATTTGACTAAGAACTTAACAAGTAGCTTGGAATTTTTTCTATTTGAACTAGTGCTTACTTATCACATTATTGTCTGCACATTAGTCTTGATGATTAAACAAGGATAGACCTGTTCTCAAAGAAACAGTCTTTTTCAACTCGATGTAGATCATCCTCAATATTTCTGATTTAATTCGTCCCCCTCTGCAATATTCACATTGACGTAGAAAAATCATAAATACTCCATGAATTTCGTCTCTTTTGCAAGCACGCAGGACAAGATCACATTTAGATGTTCAAACAGCAGGATTTCACTGTCACCTAGTGCAGCTCCAATCTCAATCTTGCGCATTCCATATGAAGGAGCTGACAATAACTACCAAGGAGAGAAGCAAAGTTTGACACACCACATTACTTCAACCAAATGTTCAATAATCAGGTCTAGTTTTAGTCTGCTAATAACGAAAGGAAAATCAACAAAACCAGGAGTAAGGTTCCATTATAGTTGTGGTTGTTAGTTATGTCATCGTGATGCAGGCATCACCCAAAAAGTAAAATTTCTAAAAACCCATTATACTTCGGATCAATTGTAAATTGATCGGTCTATCTATTTTTATGTTCAACTCAACCAGAGGTCATGTACTTCTCAAGTTGGCAGAATAGCACTTGCATTGGTCTTTGAGCGGGTGACGTTGCATCCCCTATAGAATCGGAGGCTTCTAAGATAATCCTTAGTACTGCTAACAGAAGCTGAAACTATATGCTAGCCGGTGGTACTTAGATTCATTTTGTTTGAAAGTAGACCCCTTTCTTCTATTGTGAAACGATGCATCAGTTGATTCAGGAGGAGGCACCATAAATACATAAACAGTACATATGGATTTTCACCCGAAAGAAGTTTAGAGTATTAAGTTACCAATGATCCAAAAGGGTGTGAAGTTACCTTTTGTCCTTCCCCGAGGCATCCCTTCATTGCTGTCACGAACCTATTTCCAATCACACACGAGATGACTAAATTCAGATCTTCTTCCACATATCTTCGAGTTCCACAAATTTGACCCTTCGTCTAAAATTTCAGTAACAACTTTGAGCCCTTTGTGAAAATGGGATTGCCCAACCAAAGCAGATCATACTTAAAATTTTATCTCGCGGCGTTAGAGTGAAGAATATAGAAAGTATTTGTTAAAATGTCAAAGTAGATCATACTTATCGCTTCATTGATTTTGAAATCAGAGAAAAAGGATGTGAAAATTGAATAATATCATGTATGTCTATGTTTATAATTACTAGAGTTTACATCTTCTTTTTTCCATATTTTCTTCTTAAAAGCACTTCATCAAACTTGGAACTTTTATCATACACTCGATGTTCACTATGTTAACAATTGAGAATACATAGCTTCATATTTCTTTATAATCTATAGTCTCCTTAACATAATTTAATAACATAACTTTTCCTTAAGGAAAATAATTTCGGAAGTAAAATCCAAACATTGAAAATCTATTTCCCTCTCATTGTCATGCTTACAACCAAATAAAGAAAAATCGATCACTTTCTTCAAAAATAAATTTTCGTAAAATTATTTTCTTCGACATGCAAACACACTCTCAAAGTGATTAGAAATGGCGAGCTCAGCAAATATAGCAAAAACATCAAGAGTGAGAGGCATCGGCATTTCTATCCGACTGTTGTGTCGTGTAATATCCATTTCTTCACTTCTTCATTCCATTTTTTTATTATCATGGACTCTTTTTTTCAGCCGTCGGTGGCCCATCTTAAGATATCATTCATTTTTCGCAACGCTCTTATTGCGGGCTATCCCCTCGCTTCCTTTCTGCTCTTGAATCATCACTTCCACTCCCTCAGGGCTTACATGAATCACAAATGCTCGCCCAAAGAAACAGGCCGCTCCACTTCAACCACCCATGCTCCCGTTGACAAGTAAGGCATCTCGAGCCAATTGCGTTGTTTTAGCAGCACTTCATCCACTAGGTTTCTCTTGATCTTAACAAACCATCAAAGGTTTCACTTTTTGTTGAAATCGTGGTAGCAGATTTATTCTTAGCATCTGCCCATACAGTTCGGGAAACTTTGCTCTAGTACAAATCGTCTTGGGCCTAAACTTTCCTGGCCAAGAATGAGCCTATGCGGCGTCTGGTGAGCTGGAACACTAGGCCAGCCTTCCCCCGATAGATCATTCTCAAGGATAGTTTGGTGAGTCGCATCCTTATAATTACCATGCCACACACAATTTACCTCAAATTCAGTCTGTCAAGCAAGCTTTATAGATTACTTCAGCACGACAATAAGTTTACACTTGTTGCAACCATCATCAGCAAAGTGGCATTAGCTACCGACAAATTTTTGCATGAGACAAATTCCACCTTCAGAGATCCTCTAAGAATCACGTTATCCTGGATTTCTAGCACGCGCATTGTGCTACCACTCCCACGAACTAGCTGTATCAACCCTTTTTTCCTTCTCACGTACTCAACTCTGATAACACAAAGCCACATTGTTCGACCGACAAGGGCAAGTGAGAAATTGGACTATGACAATAAAATCCAATTAGAATAGAAGAACCATTGGACTTTCTAATATCCCAACATATGTTTTAAAAAAAAAAAATAGTCAATTATAACAGCAGATACTAACATATCCAATTTAACTGTGTGTGTTTTGACCTAGGATGGAGTTAGAATAGAAATTAAAAGTGTGTTTGTTTCGCGAAAAACTCAATGATAAAAGAAAAATATTTTTTAATAATACAGTTATTTTTCTTATGTTTGATGATATATGATAAAAAATATTTTAGGATATTTGTATCTCATTGGAAAATGATTTTAATCTACTTTATTTCAAGCAAAAAATAAAAAAAAAATTAATAATTTTTATTTTGAAAATTCAAATTTATTATTTTCAATCTCAATCTCACCTAAATTTGGTGAGCCGTGCCTTAGCTGACCCCGAGCTTGCCTAGAGCTAGCGAGCCTCGACCTTGGTGAACTTGGTCAAGCCATGAGTTCGCCTGGATCTAGCAAACCCTGAGCTCGACAGCCTCAGCCAACTCAAGCTCATCTAGATTGACCCCGAGCCTCGAGTTTGCCAACCCACATCGTGGCTAGTCGCCAAGCTGTTGGCCATCACCAAGACTAATGTCTGGCAAAGAAAGAAGGAGAAAGGAAAAAGAGAAGAAGAAAAGGAAAAAAAATTAATGATAATAAATTTGAAATTTTTATAAAAATAAAAATAATTTTAAATAGATTTTTTTAAATAATTAATTTTATAAAAATAAAATTTTTATTAACCAAGGACACTAAGATTAATGGAGAAACGTTTCCGAAGATGAAGTCATTTTCCTAAATTCAAGTTTTTGTAAAAAAACATTTTCTATTGATTATGAAAAGTTTGATTAGATCAATTTTTCTAAGCGAAATAAACACTAGAAAATAAGAAAAATGTTTTCTAGGAAAATAATTTCTACCAAAACAAATGGACCTTAATAAGAATCAAATAAAGATTAAAAAGACAAAAGAAGGCCCTAATCAACGAGCTGATTTGGGACAATCCTCGTCGCCACAACCACCACAGAGGTGGCCATTTGCACACGTTGCTTCCGTTATGGTGTCACCGTAACACACAGTCAGTTTACACTAAGATGGCCACGACCATCCTCGGGGTGATTCGAAAGTAGAGACC
The DNA here is from genome assembly GCA_014182555.1 of Eucalyptus erythrocorys. NCBI lineage: Eukaryota > Viridiplantae > Streptophyta > Magnoliopsida > Myrtales > Myrtaceae > Eucalyptus > Eucalyptus erythrocorys. The sequence continues at coordinate 12,541,572 of CM024602.1, forward strand.
ATAGATGCAAAGAGATATCGATGGCAGATGGCCTAGCCCGGGATAGGCAAAGAGCGCCCCCATCCCACAAACGGGCCCGCGAATAACCGAGCAAACGGCTACCGAACAGTGGCCAACGACCACAAATCTGGACGGCGGCCGTCCAGCGTCAGCTTGCTTATCGTCACTACATCGAGGTAGAGGCCGCATCATAGCCTCCTCGCCGGTCGCAACGAGTCCACATCTCTCTTCAATGCGACCTTCGGGAGTTATATTCGCAGTACTTATGGTGCTGCGAACCATACCCTCCTGGTCACGGACTTCAGCGACCGAAGCCTGCTTTCGCAATCCTTCTATTCAGCTCACTCCTGATCGCGCCATCCGCATTGATTTTTCACTGTCGGTCTTGTCGTTGTCATCATGTCAAGTTATAGGACTTCGCGTCCCTCAACGCCATTCAAGGATCCTTGTCTTGCTCGGCCATGCGAACACCAACATCGCCATTGACGTCACCCAGCCAGGACCTGATGGACGAGGACGTCTTGGAGGACAACAATGAGCCCCGCTAGGGCGGTCGTTGAAACCATCGGTTGAGAACACGGCGCTCGAGCTCATAGACCAGAATTCACGGTTCAGCTCTCCAGTCCTTTGTGCATTTAAAGGCTATGTCGATTTTAAGGCTGTGCAATCTAGTCTTAGAGCGTGGTATGCTTGGGCTAAGTCACCGATATTCGAACGGGGAAGGAGAATGCTACTTGGCTAGACATGGAGCATATCGGTTGCGATAGCAGAGTGCTATTTCTGTTCATGGCGCTGGCAGCTAGTGCTAGTTCTGCAATCTGTAGTTGTTGGCCACGTGCTGAAGGCTAACTCGCGACGGAGAAATGATCTTAGTCAGTAAGTAGCTACAGTGTTCGGTGAGCCTTCCTAAATAAGTGCTCTACCTGAACTGATCTGCTGGCACGACAAGCCATATATAAAGTAACCTCTCCCTCTTGGAACCACAGGCACGAGTGCGCGCGCAATGGATTGTCTCCCAAAATGCGAAGCGAACTACGTGCCGCTCACCCCGCTCACTTTCCTGAAGAGGGCGGCCTCCGTTTACGCCGATTGTACTTCCGTTGTCTACGAGTCCACCCGATTCACCTGGGGCCAGACCTTTGAGCGGTGCCTCCGTCTCGCCTCCTCTTTACGCTCCCTCAACGTCACCAAGAACGGCATCATAGGTATACCGTTTCCGTTTCGAATTACTAAGTGTCTCAAAGTTTCAATTCAGAAAGATGAATTCGCATTCTGCAGTACCAATGACATGTGTGGCCAAATCAGCGCATTTTGAATTAGTGTGTTTTAAAGCTCTGTGGAGGCCCGTTTCACGATGACTTATGTTTTTGTTTGGTTCCTGGTAAGAAGAAATGTGCAATTTTCAGGCATGGAATAAGATGCCGAAATGTGAGTGTACTTTAAATATGATACGTAAGCATTTGATTGCACAGAATAAAGTTTTTTTCATTTAATCTTTGACTTGAAAAGGGGTCATGAATAACGACAAGATGCATGTCCTTGAGAAAATATTGGGTAGGTTGAACCCTCCACGTAGGCCAAATGTATTACCATACAAAAATCGACACGTGGCAAATCCGGGCCCACCTGTCAGCCCCACTTCTCCGTTAACTCTCCGTTTCCTCCCCTCCGTTTCGCCCACACCTTTCTTTCCCTCTTCTCTCTGACTTCTCTTTTTTCGAGAAAATTTCCCTTGTTAGTCTGACACACACAAGGAAAAGACAAGAAAAGCAAAGAGAGAGAAAGGGGGTGGGGAAGAAGCGAGAAAGGAAGTCTTCTTCCTCGGTCATCTTCGACCGAGTATCCCCACTCCCGACGCCGCTGCTTCCCACCGCCTCGACGAGCCGCTCTTGACGCTGTTGTTTTTCCCGGCACGCCGTCGCCGCCGCTGCCCCGAGCGCCGAGGCACCCTTGCTCGCCACTTCGGACGTGACCCAACATTTGCAACTTGTCACCGCCTTCCCTCTTGCAATCAAATCCGCCTCCCTCGACGTTCTTGCCGTTCCATCACCAGTGTCACTAATTCTGTTCCACCATCGACGACGCTGCTGTTGTTCCGCCACCGACGATGCCAACGACGACCAGGTCGCTGTCTCGTTTGTCCGAGCAGCTGCCCATGACGTCTTCTGCCCCTGCCCGCGACCCTCTCTCTCCCTCTTCTCTCTCTACTTCTCTTTTCTCCAACCGCCACCACCGTCACCGACTCTCCTCCTTTCATATAGACTCGCTCCAAGCGCCGCCACCGGACTCGTCATCTTCCTCAAGCAAGACGATCGTCAAGGCAGTGGCAGCCACTGTGGCCAGCTCGCTGGTCATCGCGGCGATCGGACTCGGACTCAGAGACGGACACGGAGTCGGAATCGATGCCTCGGAGGAATCCTCTCGGCGGTGGAGACACCAGCGACGGAACGAGCGGAGCGGTTATAGGAGGGAGAAGCATAGGAGGAGAGAGAGGAGCGGCGGCGGTAGCAGCAGTAGCGGTAGGAAGAAGGAGAGAGGACGCGTGGACAGAGAGAAGGAGCGGAGGAGGTCGAGGAAGGATGAGAAGAGGAGCGGCAGGAGGAGTGCTCGCAATGGATCTTCTGGTGGTTTCGATTCGGAGACGGAGAGAGTTCGCATTGATCCGGAATCGGTTCTGAAGCGGCCGTGAGCCGACTCGAGCTCAAGTCATGGCAGGCGCAAGAAAAAGGAAAAGAGAAGTGGAGAGAGAAGAGGGGGAGAAACGGAGGGGAGCAGAGAGAGTAAATGGGAGAGAGACGGAGTTAATGGAAAGAGTGGGCGCTGACAGGTGGGCCCAGATTTGCCACGTGTCGATTTTTGTATGGTGATACACACTGGCCTACGTGGAGGGTTCAACCTACCCAATATTTTCTCCATGTCCTTGGGTGCCCATGCAGGTGTCTATCCTGGCGCCAAACATACCGGCCACGTAAGAGGTCCACTTTGCCGTTCCGGTGACTGGCGCCATCCTCAACACCATCAACACCCGCCTCAGCTCCGCCAACATCGCCACCATCCTCTGCCACGCCGGTGCAAAGGTCTTCCTCGCCGACTGTGAGCTCATCCCTCTTGCCTGCAAGACCCTCGAGATCCTCGCGGCCCTCTGAGTCCCGTCCTGCGCCCCAGGTCATCGACTGGGGTCCGGCTTGGCCAGCTGGAGTATGAGGAGCTCGTCCGGAGTGGCGATCCTGCATATGTCCCTGAGGAGGTCCGAGACGAGTGGGACTCGATCAAACTGAACTACACGTCCGGGACGACGTCGGAGCCCAAGGGGGTGGTGTACAGCCACAGTGGCGCCTACCTGAGCACCCTCAGCCTGATCCTCGGGTGGGAGATGCAGAGCGCGCCGGTGTATCTCTGGTCGCTGCCAATGTTCCACTGCAATGGGTGGACCTTCACATGGGGGCGTCCAACGTGTGCATCCGGAACCCCACCGCGGCCAACATGTACCAGAACATCGCCCACATGTGCTGCGCCCCCATCATCTTCAACATCCTCCTTGAGGCCAAGCACCACGAGCGCCGCGAGATTGCTGGCCCCGTGGAGCTCCGTGAGCCCATGTCTATGGGCTCACGGAGGCCACGGGGCCAGCCCTCGTCTGCAAGTGGCAGGCCAGGTGGAACCAGCTGCCAGCGGCAGAGCAAGCAGAGCTCAAGGCCCGCCGTGGGATCAGCAGTCTGACGGTTGCCGACGTTGACGTCAATCACTCAGAGACGATGAGGAGTGTCCCACGTGACGGGAAGACTACGGGGGAGATCGTCCTCCGGGGTGTGAAAGTGAAGAATCAGATGAAGATGTATAGATGAAGTACAGTTAGATGAAGAAGATGATAAGAATGTCTCTGTATTGTATTGAGGATTGAAGAACTTTTGTAATACAAGCAGTAGCAATGTATATCGCTTTCTATACTTCCCTCATCTGCTCTTGTTTGTAACACTAAAGCTTGATCAATGTAAATCGAAGCTTTTCCCTATAGAGCATCCATGGAGGTTTTCTCTTTCTATCACACACAATCTATCTTCTCTCTTACTCTCTGTTTCTTTTTATATCAGTTTCTATATTAACTAGAGAGAGAGAGAGAGAGAGAGAGACTCGAGGTTTGTTTGTTACAAGAGAAAAACAGAATACAACTGAACAACTAACTAAGTACAAATGTTGACTTTGACTATATACATCTTTGGCAATCCATGTCATCTTCCATGTCATCAATCCAGTTCAATCTGTAACATAAGATCTCCACCATTGATCATTATTTGCCGTTGATCATTATCCTTGTTGCTGCATCATCTTGCTGTAAACTGTCTTGCTGTCCTTGTCCTCTGTTTTCTTCGACTGATGTTTTCTTCAGCTGAGGTCTACTGAGGTCTAGCTAAGATTTGAGCTGTTGAGCTTTAGCTGAGACCTGAGGTCTTTGCTTAACACGGGGGAGCAGCCTCATGAAGGGTCACTGCAAGGACCCGAAGGCCACATCCAACGCATTCCGGGAGGGGTGGTTCTTCACAGGAGACGTCGGCGTCGTCCACCTAGACGGTTAAATCGAGATCAAGGACCGGTCGAAGGACAGGATAATCTCCGGCAGTGAGAACATAAGCAACCTGGAGGTTGAGAGCGTGCTGTACCAGCACCCGTGGTGGGGGGAAAGCCCATGCGCCTTCGTCGCCGTCAAGAAGAACTAGGCCGGAGAAACGGACAGCGTGGAGGAAGTGGAGATCATAACGTATTGCTGGAAGAACCTTGCGCACTTCATGGTGCCGAAGAAGGTGGAGTTCATAGCGGAGCTGCCCAAGAATCATACCGGGAAAAAACTACAGACTCAGCTAAGGGCGATGGCGAAGAACTTGGTCGTGTTGGATAAAAATAACGGCCCGCTGCCGTCCGGCAAGAAGAAGACTTCCGAGGAAGTTGCGACGGGGCTGTCGGAGTAAAGAACACCTGGAGTGCCATAACTTGGCACGAGGGGACACTTAAGTGCCATAACATTTTTTCGGTACACTTAAGTGCCACTTTTTTTTCAAATGAAACACTTAAGTGCCAATATCGGAGTAAAATGGAATACTTAAGTGCCACTCTGGCGAAAATCCGGCCAAACGGCTGACGTGGCAATTTTCCGGCGATGAAGGTCCAAAACGGCGTCGTTTTTGCATGCCGACGTGGCAAAAAAATGAAAAAACGACGCCATTTCGCGTCGATATGTAAAAATAATAAAAAATTAATTTTAATTAAAAATACTCTAAAATTTAAAAAAAAAAAAAAAAGGTTGGGGACGAAGGGGCGGGCGGGCGAGGGCGAGCCCCCGCCGACGCCGCCTCCCCGCCGTTGCAGGGAAGGGCCGACGACGAAGGGGGAGGGTCGGCGGGGTCGCCGGCCCCCGGCCGACCGGCGGCGAGGGTCGCGAGCCCTCGCCGGATCGCGGTGAGGGCCCGCGAGCCCTCGCCGGATCTAGCGAGGGCCGCAAGCCCTCGCCGCCTCCCCGCCATCGTCGGGAAGGGCCGGCGACGGAGGGGGAGGGTCGGCGGGGTCGCCGCCCGGCCGACCGGCCGGCCCTCGCCGGATCTAGGCGAGGGCTCGCGGCCCTCGCGCCGGTCGGCCGGGGGCCGGCGACCCCGGCCGACCCTACCCCCACTTGTCGCCGGCCCTTCCCGGCGACGGCGGGAGGCGGCGGCGGCGAGGGCTCGGCCCTCAACCGCCCGCCCCTTCGTCCCCCTTTTTTTTTAATTTTAGAGTATTTTTAATTAAAATTAAGTTGTAATTTAATTTAATTAATTTTTTATTATGTAAATGGCGTCATTTCGCCGAGTCGGCGCCGACTCAGCTCTCCGGCGAGCCACGCAAGCATTAAAAAATAATAAACACGTGCCACGTAGGATTTCCGGCAAGGTCGCTAGAGGTGGCACTTAAGTGTCCCATTTGAAAAAAAAAAAAAAAAGTGGCACTTAAGTGTACCGAAAAAAAGTTATGGCACTTAAGTGTCCCCCCGTACCAAGTTATGGCACTTCAGGTGTCCCAAACTCGGACTGTCGCGATACGAGAAGCAAGAGCAACGGCCGATGCTTTCCTTTTCCCTTGCCTCGCCTTTCCAGACACCATGTCACCCATTTTCAAAATTCTTCTTTCTCTCTCTTTTTTTTTTTTTTTTTTTTTTTGCCTGCTTTTCCGGATGCAATTTTGTCTCCTATCAGAGTTACGAATTAATTCATTTTACGAAAAAACATTATCACTCTCGTCCTGTAAATAACTATAAGAATCAAATATCATATATATATATATATATATATATATATATATATATTTCGGCCCCATAGGGTCATCTGAAACTATATGTATTATTAGCTCTCCTAAACTTTCTGACTTAGTGCATAGTATTTTAATTTCGCATTTGCATCGTACAGAGGCAATGGATGTAAACTACACACGTGCATTTTGGCGTGGTAATTAATTACATTTTTTTTTTCATTATATACGTATTTGTTTTAATCGAGTATAGCCACTAATTCAATTATTTTTATATTCCATTTTCATTTTTTTGATTTGAGCACGTCAGGTGATGTCCAGACCTGCTTTCACATACCTCCATTGATCCATCTCTTCGGAAGATCTTAAAGACGCACCCCCTACATCGGTACGATGCTTTCAGAATTTTACCCTTCGAATTGCTTCCAACAAATCCAAGATCGTAAGGAATTTAGTAAATAATCTTGCCATTTAAGTCGATACTTTATCGCCATGCAATGTATTATGTGAGGAATAATAGATACCAAACCCAAGATCTTTTCAATTATTTCAATCCAAGAGCAATCCATTGAAACATACTAAGAAAGTGTTCTATTCTCCTTAAATGCAAAGTCTTACATAGATGTCCAACCTTCCCAACTATTTATTTTGTTGGGTAGAAAAGTTGAATTCTGGAAAATTATTTAAATTATAGATAAAACTTACGTGCAGCATGAGAAATTTTTTTAACACTTACTTGTCACATATAACGTCAATTGCATTCGAATTCTTTTAATCTGTGTCCCAAAACATGTAAAATAAATCTGACATAAAAATTTAATCCATTAAGCGAAGAAACACAATATGAATATAAGTCACATATGAATTTCATTGTTAAGCAATGTAAGATCATATCTAACAACTATAATTATCAACTACCGTCACGCAGCCATAGGATGGAAGGAAAAAAAAAAAAAAAAAACTTGTTATTATCATCCTCCCTGCCATTGCTCATTGATTATTACTTTGTCGCAATATATTATATTATAGGAATTTTGTAAAAAATCAAATATCCACGTTTTTTTATCATAGAATGAGTTTTCCATGCACAAGAAAATAGTTTGTAAGGGCATTATCTGAAAACAAATTAAAAGTTTTGATTGCAATAGTTTAATGGGAGACATTACAGGGGTCTACCTCAATCTTCTTCATGTCCCCTTGTGAAATGCAGAACCAATTACCAACATCATTCTAAAACAAGTAAAGTGAAAGATGGGTTAAAGTGCATGGAAATTACCAAATTAGTCCTAAACATGATGCCTGGATCTCACTTCGCTCCTAAACTTTTTCAATTTTCCAAATTTAGTCATAAATATTTCCGCGAAATTTCAATATGATCATTTAGGTCGATTTTCGTCAAAAATCGCTGGGAAAAAACCACGAAAAACCCCAAACTTTGCCCCGAGTGACACATTTACCCCAAACTTTTTTTTTGTGCCGTGAAATACCCCAAATTTTCCAAACCGTGACACATTTACCCTATAAAGGCATTTTTATCTTTTTAGTTTCTGTTTTTTTTCCTTTTTTTTTCTTCTTCTTCCCTCCGCCGGCCATGGCGGAGCCGGCGGAGGAAGCCGGCGCCGGCGAGGGTCGCCCTCGCCGGCGTGGGGCAAGGGCCGCCTGACGCCAAATCTGGCAAGGGAGGCCCTCGCCCGACGCCGCCGAGGGCCGCCGACGCCGCCGAGGGCCGCCCTCGCTCGACGCGAGATCCGGCGAGGGGTGCCCTCGCCGGCGTCGAGCGAGGGCTGCCCTCGCCTATATTTTATCTTTGCCTTGAATCATTGGGTTTAGACATTACTTCGGTGATTTTTAATCGTTTCAAAATGGCAGCAACACGGCCCTTTTTCTGATTTATTTCTATCAAAGAATCATAAACGGTTGATTCAATTTCCATTCTAACAGCAAATAGAAGTATATGTAAACCCCAGAACATAAATTGTTATACAAATATCTAATTGGATATCATATCTATATATGATGACTATAGAGAATTATTAGTAAATTGTAGTGCTTCAATTTTTCATTCAATAGATGGAATAGAAAATGGAAATTTTGATATAGCATAGCACGCGCTGTCCCGAATAGAACTTAAATAAAGGAGAAAACATAGATAGCTATCTACACATGGTTAATAAATACAAACTTTATTACTATGTTACGCCCTTCAATCGTATTCTACTAAAAAATCAGGCAAGACGCCCTCGCCCGACACAGGCGAGGGCCACCCTCGCCCCATGCCGGTGAGGGCGACCCTCGCCGGCACCGGCTTCCCTCCGCCGACTTCGCCATGGCCGGCAGAGGGAAGAAGAAGAAAAAAAAAGAAAAAAAAAGAAAAAAATTTAAAAAAATGAAAAGACCAAAATGCTCTTCAATTTTGGGATAAATATGTCACACTTGGAAAGTTCAAGGTTTTTAGTGTCGCAAAAAAAAGTTTGGGATAAATGTGTCACGGTTTAGAAAGTGTGGGATTTTTCACAGCACAAAAAAAAGTTTGGGGTAAATGTGTCACTCGGGGCAAAGTTTGGGATTTTTTGTAGTTTTTTCCCAAAATCGCTAATCTATCAATTCATTCATGCTGGGCATCTCATGGAATACTGTCAAGTCAGCAATTTCTAACGAAAGTTGACTAAAAAGATTATATTGAAATTTCACACAAATGTTCATGATTAAGATGGAAAAATTAAAAATTTCACAACTGATTTAGCATATGTAAACTAGGTTTAGGACTCATTGAACAATGTTTCCCATTATACCATGTTATGACAATCATGGCCTTTGTCATTTTACTTCAATTATAAGTGGCCAAATTGACCCAGTAGACACAAAATTTAATAACAAATATGAATTAAAAAGGACTAAAAAAATTTAAAAAAAATTAAATTGAGACAACCTACAAAAAGAAAGAGAAAAGCACAAGTTGCAATTTATTTGAAACATGGATTCTGAATTAATATAGAATAAAATCAGATATGAAAATTTTGACCAATTTCTTTAGAGAGGGGGAAAAGAAAGTGATGCTAGCAATCATTTATGTGTGCACAAACATACATACATACATATATATATATATATATATATATATATATATTTTATGATGAGCAAGGCGGAATCTTGTTTTTTGAGACCAGATAATAGCAATAAGAAATAGCCAAAGCGAGGAGGAACGAGGGTTGCAAATGCAGGCTGATGATCATTTTGAAAGGAAGCTGATGCGGACGAAGACCCACTCTTTCTGTGAAACTTTCATAATCATAGTCGAATGACTACTGTAAAGTTCACCAACGGAAGTGGCCAAGCTAATCATTTTAAGAAGAGCGACTACATGCTTGGATTGATATGCAACTGAACCGAATTCTTCTGCTAGTCAACCGTGTTTCGTTGCATAAAAGTTAACTCATACATCGTCCATAAATCCTATCACCAAAAAAAAAAAAAAAAGAAATATATATATTACATTCAAGTATCGCAAGCCCGATAAAACAAGTAAAATATATCCGAAAATATATATTAAAAAAAAACATATTACTTGTTTTCTCCTACTGCTACCTGCTGGTGGAACCAAGTATTGCCCAGAGTCACATATTGAATTGTAACATCAATAACGAATAACCCAAATCCCCACACATACGGGGCAATGTCCCTCTTCATATGGATGGAAATCTAGTAGAGAAACTCCTCATACCAAAGAAGGCGCGCATTCATTGCTGGGGATGAACCAGGTTGCAAAGAATCCAATGAAAACAATATTAAAAGTGCCAAAACTTTCATATGACACTCAAGTGCCAATTCTTGACGACATCGCTCGTAGTCGGCGAGATCCTAATAGTCTTGTTTAGGGCCTTTGCGGCCAAAGGCGAGGTGGCCCTCACCCAATATGGGCAAGGGTTTCATGGCTAGCAAGGGTCGCCGATGACCCTTGTCGGCTCTAAAGAAAAACAGCCAAAAAATAAAATATAAATATAAATATTTAAAATACTAAAAATAATATTAAAAAATTGTCCACACCACACCAATGAAGCCATGCCAAACAATTAGGTTGCGCATGGTAAAATTTCTATTTCTCAATTTCTCTGTTCCCTAAGCAAGAGGTTTGAACGTAAAACCCGTTTGGTAACGCAAAATAATTTCTCTATTTCGAAACAAATTTCTTCTTCAGAAATTATTTTGGAGGAGAAATCAGAAACTAGAAATTGTAGCTTTTCTATTTCTATTTGAGAAATAGAAATTGTTTTCTTTCCCATACCCACTCCTTCAGTAAACAAACCCTAGTCGACCCTCTCTCCTCACCTTTCCCATTTCTCCCCTCCTCAAACTCCGAGTTTTTTTTTAATATTATTTTATTATAATTAATATTTTAATAAATAAAAATAAATAAATAATTTATTTTCAAAAAATCAAAAAATGATTTATTTTCGAAAAATAATTAAAAATAATAAAAAATATTTTATTTTCCAAAAAAGAAAATAAAAAATATTTATATTTTCCAAAAAATTCAAAAATAAAAAAAGTCAAAAAAATTCATAAAAAGCCAAAAAGACTTGTATTTTCTTAAAAATACCAAAAAATCCAAAAAGTCCCTTTTGTGTTCAAAAATAGAAAAAAAACCCAAAAAATTTTTTTTTCCTCAAAATGCATGGAAAATCCCTCAAACATCCAAAAACCTTAGGGTTTAAACAAGATTAGGTACCGAAAGAGCATTAGTGATTAACTAAGTGTAATCAAGTCCCCGATCCTAATTTCTCTAGTTGCGTAGGAGCGAGTATTTCTCCCATGGGTTTCTAATCAACCCACCCCAAATTGGTTAGTGGTGACTCCATTTTTTTTACGGGTTAAAAACTTAGACTATTAAAGTCGTAAATTGGTGGACTTGGGAGAGTCTGGGCCTAATAAATTTAGTCGAACCATTAGTCTCCGCCGACGCCCGTACCTAAGCTGCGGGCGCGTAAAAAAGAGGTCGCGACAATTTGTAAATCAAAAGTCTATTTGGAGAAATTGTCTAATCAATCTTAAATCTAGATGCCAAAGTTCAAAATGTTACCAATTTAGTCCAAAATTGACACCCGAACTCCTAGAGTACCAAAAGTTGGCACAAAGGGATACTTAAGAGTCAAAAGTTGCGAAAGTAACAAATCTTGAATAAGGAGAATAAATACATTCACTATTTGCATATTAGCATTTGAAAATACCAAATCTTTTATAGTTTACATATTAGCATTTTTTATACTAATTACTAGCTTTTATTTACATAAATTGCTAATGTTTTGAAGTTCCTAATTACTTTATCGAATTACCAATCTAAATTAAAGTGATTTACCAACTTTTATCAAATTAAATTACCATGACAAACATCAAGAAGAGTAAGGTAAAAGGATGGGGACAGCATGATTCATAGAAATAGAAAAAAAAAAATTTCTGTTATCAAACGGATTTCTTTGTTCAGAAATTTGTCCAGGGAATAGAAATTGATTTCTCGATTTCTGGCAAGAAATCAATTTCTTTAACAGAAATTTTGTCATGCGCAGCCTTAGCTTCCACATCGGATTTTCTGACGAAACAAATGAGAATTGACACTGAAGTGAGTGATTTTTCAAATTTGTGACTCAAATAAGCGGAAAAAAAAAAAATTCACACTCAACTAAGCGTCGTACGAAAGTTTTTGCACTCCTAATATTCTCAAACTGAGAATCCATATTCAAGTTTTGACAAACATAGGATGACAAGAAACCGTCGGTGAACTGAGGGAGTCGAGCTAAAAAAGAGTGCCGAAAGTCCGTCACATGCAAATTTATGCTATGTTTAGGATGGGGAACTAGAGGGAGGGAGTAAAAGGAGAAAAAGTGAGGGATAGGGAAAGAAAATCGGTCAATGTCCAAAGTTTTCTCCCAATCTTTTTCGCATTAACAGGTTTAAGTATCCTCTGTTTTCCGCACCCACTCTCATTCCATCCACGACCGTTCATTTCCCAAACAAAGACTAAAGAGAGAATCGAGCCAAAAAGAAACTCCTTTTGTCCCTTGTCACACTTCCATTGAGAACTCATGACGATCGGCGATCCAATGTGAAGGAAGATGGAAAGTATGATGGCGAAAACAATGCCAAAGACCTCCGATAAAACTCCAACATTCATGCAGAGAATATTCGCTCAGGTTTAGTGCGATGGTTACTCTTTCTTTGTTTAATATCAGTTCTAAATGTGACCTTGTAAGCAAAAAAGGTTGTTATCTTTAAACGAAATCAATGTCATAAGTTCCCACCCATTGTAAAACAAGGAAGTAGGTACATTTACTGAGCTATGACAGTATTCCTCCACGAATCAATCGAACAAGAATGCACACTAAACCAAAGCACCAATGAATCGCCAAGTCACACAGACTCGATAATGCTGGCTACCTTTCCTAATACGTAATACGAGGAGGCAATTAAATTGTTGATGCAGAGAATGACCTCTTAGTAGAACCAAGAAAAAGCTGTGACGAACGAACGATAGAAAATGCTGGATCAGCGGAGATTGATTGATCGACATGTGATATTCACTAATCGGCCATACATAACAGAAAGCTTCTCAGTGCAAAACTCTGTCAACATCCAGGGCCATGTACGGTTCCAAGTGACTCACAGAACACACACCTCTCTCTTTCTTCATTCACAGAACTAACAGAACACACACCTATCTCATCCTTCACTCACATAAGACACACCTCTCTCATTCTTCCTTCTTATAGCCAGCATGGAAGTAGACTCCATGCTATTTATTTGATACACGTACAAGCACGAACATCAGCTAAAAGGTTACCTTTATACCCAGTAGTGCCATTAACTGAGAAATGAACTCTGGGTGACCAGGCCAAGCCGCTCCTGTGACCAAGTTTCCATCGGTGAAGCAGCGATCAATTGGATCAGGTTCTAACCATGTGGCACCGGCTAGTACCACGTTGAGCTTCACAGCAGGATATGCCGTACATTTCTTCCCCTGTAACAAATCATGATGAATACAGCTGTTATACCCTAATGATCTCAAGATACAATAACACAGAATGCCATTCAACTTCAGAAAATTTTCATGTCAAATGCTAAAACTCAACAGGGCCTCACATTCCACTGGCTCTAATTTCATTTCATCACACTTAAGTACCACACCAATCTGTTGAAAAGCCTTATACATATGAACTTGAATAGCAGATAAGGGACATGTGCCTATCTCCGTGACTTTTTCTGATACATTCTACCTTAGTGTTTGATTGAAATATGGAGAAGTTCACAATCGCAGATGCCAAGAGTTGCAGTTAAAGTCGTTGCCCCACAAGAAGTTCCTCAAGATCATTATGAGCATTCTCAAAAGACCGATAAATTTATACAGAAGCTCCTAAAACTGCTACGAGATAACATGCTAATCAACAGTTTTGTCCCATTATTAATATCCATTATCCAGAAACTACCTTGAGAACACCAGCAGCAGACAGAATCTGCTGCCCATGGCAAATGGAGGCAACTGGCTTCTTGGCCTCCATGAAATCCTTAACTAGAGCAATCACTTTCCCATCCAAGGCCAAATATTCTGGGGCACGACCTCCAGGGATGACAAGGGCATCATAACTTGAGGCATCCAAACCCTCAAAGTCAGCTGTAAGAGTAAAATCATGGCCAGGTTTCTCACTGTAAGTCTGATCACCTTCAAAATCATGAATTGCAGTTGCGCAAGTGTCACCACTCTTCTTCTTGGGGCAGACTGCATCAACATGGCACCCTAGAGCTTGAAGAGACTGAAAAGGTACGGTTACCTCATAATCTTCCATGTAGTCCTATAATAGCAAGCCATGTGCAAAAGGTTTTATCAAAATCCACTTAAACCGTATGGCCTCGTGACATGTTAAGTAGAAGCAAGGTTGTCACAAACCGCCCAAATTCATGCACAAGCGCCACTATTCATAATGTATTTTGCTCCCTTTCAGATAAAGCATAAATTCAACAATATGAGCAATGAGCAATGTAACTCGTTTTTCCTATATAGTCATTCTTTGATTGAACAGTGAATTTGATTAGTTGAATAGCAGAAAAATAAAATTAGTTAAATGAACCATCCATTAAGGATAAGGATAAGTATTGGGTCCATGACAGTCTTCACCTGGAATTGCTTGAGTAAACAGCCACTTGGAAGGACTACTTCTCCTGTGACAACTAATCCTGACAATCATAGACTCACCTAGAACGGAGATATGTAGCGTTGTTTAAAACAGAATGGCAGTAATTGACCCACAAATTAGATGGAACCAAACAGGGATTTAACTGAATGGCTCAACTGCTATTTTAATATAAAGGGCTAATCCAATGCATGCTAGCACCAATTCTTTTCAGGACATATTTCTCTTGAAAAATATTTTCACATATCATAATTACCATACTTCACTTCCATAACTCAAATACCGCTGACTCATCTGTACCACCAGTTCAGACAAGGACACAAGTAAATTCAACTAATTATCCCAATTATGTAATTAACATATATAAGCTCGATAAAATGTGTTACAATCCAAAACGACATCACTCTGCACTTTTGCCATCCACAACTCACTCTCTTGAGAAAGTAGAAGCTTCAATTGACAGCCAAACAAAATGCACCGGAAAAGGGGAAAAAAATTGAGTAATTTATTTGAAAACACTTTCAGACAATACTCTTGGAGCACATTCCAATACTGATATAGAGAGGTTAGGAAGTATCCAGCGATCCACAGCAGAGAACCAGCTCCAAAAAGCTCAAGTAAATAGAAAAAGATGGAATACTAGTTAGTAGAAAAGAAATAGAAGCAGGAACACAAGACATACTTGCCATTACTGCCCAAATGTTCAGTAAATTCTCAACACATACCCCACATAAAAATAAGATCCGTTTTTCCGACCCAGTAATGCTGCCACCCAAAGCCTTCACAAAAGACTGGATAAACTCAGGATGTCCAGTGTATGCAACCCCAGTCACAAGATTGCCATCAGTAATACAGAGTGACATGCTCTCAGGTTCAACCCAGTGAGCACCTGCAGCAATCAGTACAGGTCCCACAGGAGGGAATGCTGTGCACTTGCGACCTTTAACAACATTTGCAGCAGCCAATATCAATTGGCCATGACAAATAGAGGCAACTGGCTTTCCAGCATGAGAAAATTTGCTGACCAAGTCTACAACAGATTGATCCATCGCAAGATACTCCGGAGCTCGTCCTCCTGGTATGACTAGGCCATCATAGTCACTGAATTCGATTTCAGTGAATGTGGCATTTAATGTAAAATTGTGCCCCCGAGACTCGGAATAAGTCTGCACAAAGTAGAAGGTAAAGCTCAAAAAGGAGTAATTAACGCCTACAGATTGGGAAAAGACAAATCGATGTCTCAGCTCTCTAAGAGCTCAATGGAGATTAAAGATGATATATGTAAGCAACAAAAGAAATCTATGAGGCTGAAATCTGATATGTAAATTATCAAATGTTGTAGCATGGTTTCTTCTATATACACATGAGAAAAGAATCACACGAGTATTTTGATATTGTCAGTATAGGTAGATGTTGAAATTATTAAAAAGTTCTCAGTAAACTGAGAAGATATTTTAAATACATCATTGAGTTTTTCTTGGGTGTAAGAAAAATAAAAATGTCCATAATCTCCTTGCAATCCACATTACTTCCAAAACAAGCGCCACATCTTTTGTAACAATGATATGTCCCCATATTGAATGCGTTTGTGAAAATAGACAATCATACAACATCCTTTTGAATTCCTAGGCTACCACGCAGAAATAGATACATTACAGGTTCTCACAGCAATTGGACAGTAGATTATTCCGCGGATAACAGAAGTCCAAGGACTTGGATTGCTGAAACTAAAATACAGGTAATGACTTAACAAAATGCTTGAAGCAGAACGGGTATCTAGACGATTTTCCTTGTCGATGAGAGTTAGTTATGGACACTGAAATGTGAGATGTATAAGGCCAATGATAAGAAGACAAGTATGACTGTGAGATGCTGTAAGGGCAAAGAGTGAATTTTTTATAACCCAAAAATATGAAGAGGACTATCTTTGAATGCTTTGAATTTCATGAGAGAACATGAAGAGACTTGCTCCAAATCATGCTATTGACAGGACTGTCTTCTAGTTCAGTTAGGTATCTCTATTTTCTTTTGTACTTTATCTCATTTTAATATTTAATGCGAACTTAATGAGTAGCTTGAAATATTTTTCTATTTATACCAGTGCTTACTTATCACATACTCTTTTTGGACATTAGTTTAATGACTATGATACAATGATAGAAATACTCTTGAAGTAATAGCCTTTTTCAACTCAATGGAGATCATCCTCAGCATTTATAATTAAATTTAACACCCCCTGCAATATTCACATTGATGTAGAACAATCATACATGCTTCATGAATTTCCTTTCTTTCTCAAGCACTTGAGATGAGATCACATGTAGATGCCCAAACAGCAAGATCTCATTGTCACCTAGTGTACCTGGGACTCATCTTGCGCATTCAATACGAAGTAGATGACAATAACTGCCGAGGAGAGAAGCAAAGTTTGACAGGGCACATGACTTCAACCAAGCGTTCAATAATAACAGGTCTCATTCTAGTCTGCTAATATCAAGTGGAAAATCAACAAAACTAGGAGTAAGGTCTTATTCTGTTCGTGGTTGGTAGTCACGTCACGTAACGCAGGCATCACTAAAAAAAGTAAAATTCCAAAACACCCGTTGTACTTTGGACCATTTAGAAATTGATCAATGTATCTATATTTTTTTTCCACTTAATCGGAGGCCATGTACTTCTCATATAGGCGAAATAGCACTTCTGTGGGTCTTCATTACTCCATAGGTGCATTGCATTCCCTGTAGTATCAGACGCTTCTAAGATAATTCTTAGTACTGTTAAAGGAAGCTAAAACTAAATGCCAACCACTTGTACTCGGATTTACTTCTTCTCGGATGTAGACCCCTCCTCCTATTATGATGCGACTCGTGCATTTTAATGAAGCAGACGAAACCTTAACAGATGATTCAGAAGGAGACACCATACATACATGAACGGTATAGATGGATTTACAACCGAAAGACGTTTAGAGTACCAAGTTACCAACGATCCAAAATGGTGCCACGTTACATTTTATCCTTACTCGAGGCATCCCGTCATCGTGGTCAATAACCTATTTCTAATCGAACATGCGACGGCCAAATTCAGAACTCTGCTACAAATCTTCAAGTTCAACTAGTTTAAACTTCTCAACTACGGTTCACTTACAACTGCAAGCCATTCTCGAAAACGGGCGTCCCCAACAGAATCAAGGAACACTACAGCAAAGCCAGAGAAACTAGAATCTCCCCTCCAACGCCATCAGCTGGAGAGAAAGACACGGACAGACACGTACCAAAAAAACGAGAAGAGACGAGAGGCGCTAGATTAGCGGGACGGGCGGGAGGAGAGAGACCTGGTGAGCGCCCATCTGGTGAACGGCGGTGCGGCAGGCGTCGCCGGCCTTCTTCCCGGGGCAAACGGCGTCCACGGATACTCCGTACGCGAGAAGCGCCTGGAACGGGACCATCGCCTGCGTCCACAGCCAAAAAGAAAAACACCACCGAACCCAAGAAGACGTTTCAATCCGAGACCCGACGGAGAAAACAGCGAAGCGAATAGACGATGCGATGAAACCACCCCCCTGGCCCCACCTCGTAGTCTTCCATGAAGTCTCCGCACAGCAGCAGAACCCTCCTCTGAGGTTTGGATCCCGCCATCGTCTTGGCCTCGCGGTAGTGGAGAGAGTCGTCGCTCTGTGCCTGGCGAAGCAGCGCCTTATCTCGAACCGGCGAACGGGAGGGAGAGAGGAGGCAACGGAGGACTAGATAAATCTGGCGAGCTCGGACATGGCGGAAACGTCTGGAGCGAGAGGGCCTCGGCGTCGCTGTCCTGACGATCGCGTTGCGCACCACCCATTTCTTTATTGGTTGTCGTTTTCTTTCCTTTTCTTTCTTTTTCTTTTTTTTCTTTCTTATTTTTTCTATTTCCCTTGTCCTCCACCGTGGAGACCAGGTTCGAAGCCCTTACGAAACAGGAGGTTGAAGCGCTGTATGGTGACTCCATGCCTTGCAAGAGGCAGAGCAAAAGACTGAGAGTGAATATTAAAATAAAAATAGAGTAGAATTGACAAAAAAAAAATCATTATATGATTTTCAACTAAAATTAATTGCGAAGACAATATTGACAAATCATAAATAATTTATGATTGAATTAGGCATATTGATATTTAGAATTAACTTGGCTATTATGCAATAAATTTAAAAACTTTTCGACAACTTTTTCCATGATAAATAATTAGAAGAGAAAATGAATTTGAGTCAAGGTTAGTGAGAGGGAGAAGAGAAAACGTGCCTGGCCAACAATGTCATAATTAATTCAAGCTAAAGATGCATTTTCGAGCTATTAGTGTCACTTCAAAGGCAACAAGTTTCTAGACATTTAAGTAAATTAATCAAATGAAAATTTCAATCAAAAACCTGAAATAAAGTTATTTTTTAAAATATAATCCAAAGTAAATCTTATCTCAAATAAGAGTCTTATTTAATATTGAATAAAGGTTGGATTTCACAACAGCCAAATTTTATCCACATCCGAGGATATTCTTGTCTAGGCATGTGTTTTTTATATTTTTCTTTTTCTTTCTTTCTTTGTTTAATGTTTTTGTTTTGCTTTCTTTCTTCATCTTCTGTTTTGCTCCGCCTCTTCTCCATCTTTGATGCCATTGATCATTGGACAAAAAGAAATGCTCGTGAGACCTTCTTGGAGCACAAAGAAGCACTCGACATCTTTCATGACCTCATCCACCCTAGTTCGGTCATCTTCTTCTCAAGGTCCCATATTTCATCTTAGATTAATAATTTGCTAGTTGTAAAAGCTCATTCAAGTGTCGAGTTAACGATGCAACAACAACTGATCTTGAGCCCTCTGTTTCTCAATTGGTGAATTCTCCAACTCTGTCAAATTTGTCACCAAAGCACCATTTGATGCGATCAAAGACAAAGTATGAACAATGGAGTCATGAAGCCACGAAGGAAACTGCCAACTTAAGGGGGTCACCATGGCAGTGGCCATCACTCTGGAATGAACTTTTGGATTGGCGATGGAGTGAAATAACGCTAGACTGAAGCTAGGCAACCCACAAAAGACAAACGGGGCATAGTGATGGCAACGGGGCAACAATCAAGGGCGTCTAGATTGGGGTAGGTAATGCTGGAGCTGGCTTGAGACCATTGGCTGGACAACGCAAGAGAGCAACGATAGGCCGGTGATCGACGTATCCAGGACAGGATGAAGAAGGAAAAAAAGAAGGAAAACAAAATAAACACATGAAGCAAAGGGAGAAACTTAAAAAAATGCATTTGGACAAGAATACCCCTAAACATGAATAAAATTTGGTTAGTTGATGAAGTCAGACCCTTATTCGAAATTAAATTAGCTACGTTCACTGTAAGTCATCTTTTGAAAATATAATTCACTTTGAATACTTATTTAAAAATCATGAAAATTGCAAGCACGATACCTTCCTCGTTACACTCGTGCAAAATAATTTGGAAAACTCAGGGGGGCCACTCAAAAAAGTAAACAAATTAGCGTGGAAGTGCCGAAGCATGAATTGAGCTCCTTGTCTTACCAACAGTGTAAGACAATCTCAATCATGCTAAAAGATATGAATATGGGTTTTTTTTTGGGCTGCTTTTGACTTCAAGCTTTATCTGAAGATTTTGAAGTAGATTAATCATTGTATGACCTTTGGTATAGTTTTCTAATAATTTAATAATTGTTGTTTGGATTTTGCATATCTCAATTATAGATTAACATTATTGAATGGTCCATTCGAGAATTAATTTCTCAATGAGGATTGCAATTGATAGTCATGTTACATATATATGATATTAAGCTAGAAACACTTTGAATACTCGGTCAATTGTCGTTGCATGTGACGTCTCTTCTACCATAACCTTTTTCTAGTCTTGCGAAAATTCGAAATTTTCTGCTCGCTTTTCACTTCAACTCTACTATATATCATCTACTGCAAAATTTGTATCCTAATTTCAGGTTGGATGTCGAATCTATTTCCGATTCGACGCCCTTCATGCATGGGCTCGTTGTATTGATAGATAAGCCTCGCGCGACATTGAAAATTAGCATGACGCGCCTAAGGCCATGCCGATCAGATTTTAAAATTCTGTTTGAATTTTGTTGTCATATCTTAACACCCCCGATCTTGTTTTTATCAGGACAAGCATCACTAGCCTTAGAAGACTTGATGCACTTCATCCCGAAGTGCGAGCTTGTGATGCCAAACGGCCCGGGCTCGGCGGAGCCCGCGCTATTTTGCAAACGGGCCGTACCAATCTTTTAATATGAGAATGCCTTGCTTTAAATTTTTCTCACTTTTTTGGGCCCGTGAACCGGTAAGATCGAATCCCGCTCTCCGCTCGAACTGTGCCCTCCTGATCCTGGACTAGAGGGGCCCAAGCCCGTTTTCCCAATCCTTCCATTTGGCATCCCGATTGATTCTTATCGTTGGTATCATCGGCTTCGCTTTATCATATGTTGAAGTCACGACTTATACCATCTCCACACCTGTCAAAATTTGAACCCATATTTGATGGACTGAATTATTATATGAATTCATCATAATTAATAATTCACATCTATAACTTTCTCTCACCTTCACTAAATTTGTTTGAGCTTACTCCATATTCTCACTTTAATTTAGATATAAAATTTATTAGATTGTGTTAAATATATAAGTGATTTAGTAATATAGGTCGAAGTCAAGCATGTATAATTAAATCTCTATTCCATGAAAATGGATCAATTTAAATTAGATCATTTTTGATCCGACTCACTAGTTTGATGGGTCGTCCATCTCATTTTGCTCCATCTTTCGAGAAAAATCAATGGCTCCTCGATCATTCACGCGGATTTGGCTTGCGACCGAGCCGGAATCCGGTTTTGCCCGATACTCGAACTGAACCGGTCCAGTCACACACCACCGGTTTGAACCAAAGAATCGGTTCTTCCAGGACTCAGCTCCGTTCAGTAGCGCCGCCGCACGCTGCAGGTCGCTTTATAGAGTTCCAGAGAGACAGAGAGTACGAGCGAGGATGGATATGGAAGTCCAGGATGCTCGCGACCGCAGCTTCAAGCGGAAGCGCGACGACCTCCCCGATTCATCCCCCGCCACCAACGGCGGCGGCGGCGGCGGCGGCGGCGGCGGCGGCGGAGGCATCGACCTGTCCCTTCTCGAAGCCGTGGAGAGATCCCAGAGCACCGTCGAAGCCCTCGACCTCAAGACCCTGAAGAAGCTCGTGCTCGCCTTCGAGCGCCGCCTCAAGGAGAACATCGAGGCCCGCCTCAAGTACCCCGACCACCCCGACCGCTTCGCCGACTCCGAGATCGAGCTCCACGAGGAGCTCCAGAAGCTCAAGGTCCTCGCCGGCGGCCCCGAGCTCTACCCCGACCTCGTGTCCCTCAACACCATCCCTTCCATCCTCGGCTTGCTCGCCCACGAGAACACCGACATCGCCATCGACGTCGTCCAGCTCCTCCAGGACCTGACCGACGAGGACGTCCTGGAGGACAACGACGAGCCCGCTAGGGTTCTCGTCGACGCGTTGGTCGAGAACAACGTGCTCGAGCTCCTGGTCCAGAATTTGCACCGATTGTCGGAGTCGGACCCCGACGAGGTGGCCGCGGTGTACCATACTCTCGCCACCATTGAGAATCTGATAGAAGTGAAGCCGGCGGTGGCGGAGCTGGTGTGCGAGAAGACCAAGCTGTTTCGGTGGCTGTTGACGAAGATCAGGCAGAAGGAATTCGACGGCAACAAGCAATACGCGTCGGAGATTTTGGCGATACTGCTGCAGAACAGCAAGGCCAATCAGAAGAAGCTGGGGCAGATGAACGGCGTGGATGTGATGCTGCAGGCCGTCGCCATGTTCAAGTCGAAGGACCCGAAGACGCAGGATGAGGAAGAGATGTTGGAGAATCTGTTTGACTGTTTGTGCTGCTTGGTAATGCCTCTGGAGAACAAGGAGAGGTTTTTGAAGGCTGAGGGCGTGGAGTTAATGATAATCATTATGAAGCAGAAGAAGTCGGCTTACGGTTCTGCGATCAGGGCGCTTGACTTTGCCATGACCAAGTATCCGCCCGCGTGTGAGAGGTTCGTGGATGTTCTGGGCTTGAAGACTGCCTTCGCTGCTTTCATGGGTAAGGTGAGCAACGCTTTCATTGGAAAAGTACTTCTCGGTCAGTTTACGGTCCAGTAATCACAGCCCTTACTGCATTCATGGCGATGTTGATTTTATGATTCTGCAGTCCATTCCTTACTGCATTTCATGGTTGATGGAAGACCTATCTCATAATTGAGTGTGATCTTGCGTTAATAGTGCTATTCCAACACCATAAAAGGGAGGACATGGTGGGGGTACCATCATGGGCGGGACTACTAAGGCAATGAAGTCTGGCTTTAGATACCGTCCCCATTTGAGAGAACTCTATGATGCTCTAGTCAGCAATTTTTTTTTTAAATAAATTTTATAAAAAGGCAAAAGCCACAGCAAAAGTTGGGGTTCAAATTCCTGAGATGAAGCACTGGTCTGATGCTTCGTTAACTCTGCTTGGAACTCATCATACTGTAGTACCTTGAGCGTGGTATGCTTCAGGCTAGTCACCAATCTAAGGATGCTGAAGGCGAATGCTACTTGACTAGACGTGTAGCATCTTGGGATGTAATGGCAGAATGCTATTCTTTCCATGGTATTAACAGTTATTGCTAGTTTGACAAAGCTGTAGCTGTTGGAGAACTGCTGAAGGTTAATTCTTGATGAAGAAATGACCTCACTAGTAAGTAGCTAGAATGTTTGGTGAGCCATTGTAAAGAACTGCTCTAGCCAAACTGTTATGTTGCACAAGAAGTCTTTTCCCATGTTGAAAAGAGTGCTTGATTGCACAGAAAGTCCTTTCTTTTGCCTTTTCAAATTCCACATTTTTTCATGTGACTATGCTGTGACATTTCTTGTCATACATACTTAAACTAGGATGCATTTGATTTACTGTATTTGTGGATAACTGAATATTAATGTAGCAAATTCATTTTATTACTACTCACTACATAAGATGGCTTCAGTCTCTACTTTCCAAGCAGTAATGTCTTTCTCCATGTTTTTCTGGGGACTGATCTTGGATAATGTCAATTTAAAGGCCTTCATACCTTTTCTTTTACAGATTCCGCAATACAAGAAGAACAAGAAAGAAAGGTATCAAGAAGACTTAGAAGAACGCATTATTTCTCTAATTGCATCTTTATTTGGTAAGCAGGCAAGTAAAATACTTGAGGGCATACTTTAGCAGCATAAAGCATAATTTTATGTGGTGGATCAAAATGCTTCCTGTGAGGGTTCTATTTCTTGAATGTGCATTTTTACCAGCTTCCTGAAGGTGCAGTAAAGGCATCCGTGATTGCTGTGTACACTCTTTGCCGATGCATTAAAGTCAAACCAGTTGTGATTCTCACTTTGAGGTTCTGACTTTGATTCTTGGAATGCCCCTTTTTTATAGATATATATTACATAATATGGTTTTAACTTTTAAGAAACTAAATAAAGATTTATAATTCATATGAGTAATTTTTTTTTTTTTGTCATTATTGAATGATGTATTGCAACTTTGTTACCTATCTAAAACATAAAAATCAACTCTGTCTATATATTTCTCAATTCCATTGCCATTACTTTGCATCATGCTACTCTTATCTGTATACCAAAATTGGGTATATAGACTAAGGTTTTCCATGAACTGTGAAAAGTTTTCCATGTGTTGGGATGTCGGTTGACATTATACTTTTTGGGCAAAAAGCGAACAAGAGTTCCTTTAGACTGCATTGTTTTGAATATCATGTCCTCCTTAATTATGTGAAACTGCACGTTCAAATGAATTAACTCTCTTTTGAGTCTATGTTTTTTGATTGATACTTCTAGAATAATTCTTGCTGTCAAAATCAATTGGATGTGATGTTTATAAAGTCCACTTTAGCGACTCTGTTTCTGATTATCGCACATAGTGTTCATTGTTATCACTTAGAATTATAAAAAACTAGTGGCTGTGCATGGAGATCTTGCAATATGGAATCATATGTTTACTAAATCACTTTTTATTTTTTTTATTTTTTATTTTTTATTTTCCCGGTTGGGTGTGACAAAATTGGTTGAATATGAGGTTTTAAACCCCTTACATAACATTTTCAAATGAAGACAATCTCTATCTGTTATGCTTTAGAATGTGTGGCAGTAAAAGAGAAGTGTACTAGTTGGTCAAATAATTTGATCTGGATTTCTTTGTGACAGATGGGATTTCAAGGGGCTCTAGGAGGGACAGGCTGTTGAGCAAGTTCGTGGAAAATGAATATGAAAAGATAGACCGGCTTGTGGAACTCTATGTGAGGTGGTTCTCTCTCTCTCTCTCTCTCTCTCTCTCTTTCTCTCTCTCTACTTTTGGTATATAACTTGTGCCGGACCCTTCACTTTTGGTACCGTGGGAAAGTTCAATTACATTCTTCTAGTTTGCTGAAAAAGTTAGAAACTATGTTCTGTGCATTATTTCTGTATGATAGGCTGTTATGTATAGATGTTGTACCCCTCAGTACCTTTTCTTAATGGAAATTTTGGTTAACATTCCAATAGAAATCTGGATAATATTGCTGTGGTAAAGGCCTCATTATCAAGCCACTTAACCTCACACCTAGTGGTAAAGAATTGAACCTGTGAAACAGAAGCTTGGAAAGGTCATAGAAGAAAAGAAACATGGAAGAGAAACTACTTCTTCCAGGCATCAAGTGATGGTTTTGTCATTTCTTTTGCTTGTGGGTGGGGAAGCTGTTGTTTTAACCGTTGATGATATGTGCTTCTAACACTTATTCTCTATGCAAAGATATTCCGATCGGGTTAAAGCAGAGATGGAAAGGTTAAACCAGCTTGAACTTGATGATTTAGAGGTATTTGTCTTTTCTTCACAAGAACTTATTTTGATTAATTTAATTCAAAACTGAACGTTCTTTATGCATTCGAAATCAACAGATTGATGAGGATGAAAGATACAACCGAAGACTAGAATCTGGGCTATACACTCTTCAGGTTACCACTATACTTCGATCTATCAGATGTCAATTTGTAGACAAGACCGCTTAATATGAAACTGGATTTTTATGAAATTAAAAGTGGATGGCTGTGGTGTTTGGATGCTGTGCAGTCTGTATAAGTGAGATAAAAGACTAGTAGTGCAACAGAGCACGTTTGCTGTCTTGTCCAGTTGCAATGCATTTTCTGAGATGCCCACTCTATATGCACTGTGCAATTACTTGGAGAAATTTGAGAAAAAATAAAGTCTCGGAAGAGTAATACAGGATGATAATCTCATATGGTGCATCTGGAACTTTCAGATTCTTAAAGGGCTACTTTAGAAGAGTTAAGTTTTGTAAACTGGTTCTATTGATGTCATGCATAAAAACTTTTGTTTGAGACATGATCAGGATGATGTTCATCTTCCTTCATTAAGTATTGGGATGGACTTGGAGTGGTATAGGTCGACAGGTGCCAGGTTTTTAACATTCCAACAAAGACTCTTTCAAGCTTGAATGCATATTTAAACTGATTTGTTTTATCATTCAGATTAAACTTATATCCTAAAATAAGTTGCTATTAGGAGGCACCAAGCAAAAAGGATATGACTATTAAGAGGCCACTTTGGTTACTTTTACTCTTAAATCTGTAAATTCTCACTTAAATATGTATAATTCATTTCTTCCCTATGTTATGTTTCTGCAGCTGATTGCTGTCATTTTTGGTCATCTCTGGTGCTCAGAGTAAGTTCCCCCCCACGTACACATTATGTCAGCTATACAGTAGGGGATCTTTACCTTTACTTCCTTCTTTAGGTTGTGTTTAATTCTTACTTCTTAACTATTACTTCGTAGACATCCTGGAATGAGGGCCAGAATTGAACAACTACTCAAGCTGCAAAAACTTAGCAAGGAAGATGTTAAAGAAATACTTAAGGTAATTCTCTCAAATCACATCTTCTTTGCATTTTCGGTTCTAGCTGAGTAGCTCTTGTCCATTGGGTAATATATGACAGCTATAATTTTGACTACTGTGCCAAGTATTACAACATGATCAGTAGTTCCTTTGATGGGTGTTTCTGTCTTTACCTTCTGCTGAGGTTTTTTTGCTTTTGTTGTCGATGCGAATATTTACCCTTTAAAAGTAGAAAGCTATTGAGAATTAGCATGTATGGAAATTCAGAAGCGAAAAGGAGGGGAGGGCTTTCTGTATTGTGCTTTTGCAGATAACTCAGTTATCAATCGAAAACATGCAAATTGAACCTCTAAATTTATTCTGTCAATCTCTAACTCAATTGCAAATTCATCCAGTGCTATAGATATTTGAAGAATAAGTAGAGAAAAAAAATTGGGGAACGAATTGTCTCAATGAAAAAACAGTGAGCGATAGGGTACAAGGGAAACAGCAGTTGACTTCAGGTGCTTGGGTTTAGACCAGCCAAATAGGTTAATAATAATATATTAGCACTCTAGAACATGTTTACTTGGCTAAGTAGAATATATATAATTCTGCACTTCTTCGCGACTGAAGACCAGAAATTCTAGTTGTACTTCTTGTGGTTATGTAGTCAAAGGTGTATACTTTTAAGTCAACTATGCCTAATTGCAGGAATACCATGACAACATTGGGGATCTGGACGGTCCAGACGAGAAAGAGCGTGCTCAGACGAAGATTCAAAAGTTTATATCAGCTCTTTGATTTGTGCATGAAATCTCACCGACCCCAGTTGTTCTTGAATTTTCCTTTACCGCTAACATATGGAGTCTTATTGCTAGTCAAATATCAGTTCGGAAGGGCTCCAGTGGCTGTGGTTTCAGATCTCCGGCATCCATTCTACCAGCACACTGTCATGTACTGTGATTGGAACAACATTAGCTGACTCCGTTTCTTGGGGTCATTCAGTGAGGAAACTTTCAAGATTTGTAAGGCAGTACCCTGTGAATATTGTAATTCAAGCATTAAGTTTTCTGAATGCTAAGCTGTGAAAAGTCACGAAACTTTGTACTCAAGAACCAGCTTGGTCATGGGTTTGGAATGGGATTTTGGTCGGTTCCAATTTTTCTTTTCCCTTTTTGAGTTTCTCCATCCGCAGATCGAAGTTCATTTGTTGGATGTTAAATTTCTATTTTCTACTAGTAGTTATCATCCTCTTTTTTTCCCCGTCCTTTTTCTACACTTTTGGTTCGTAACGTGTGATTCTAGTTATTGTTCATCTATAGCTTTTTTTCCCCCTAATATATGGCGAGCGGGCAAATTTTCGCACAATCGATCAGTTTGCCTCTTTAAACAATTTTAAAGGTGCACTCTCCTGCGATGGCTTAGTATAATATTTAGGGTTAATATCTTGAAAAATTCCAAACTGGTACACTTGTGACAAATTTACATCAAACTATTTTTTTGACTATGAAAAACCCCAAACTAGTATACCTGTGATAAATTTACCCCGATTAACTATAAAAAAACCCTAAACTGGTATATTTATGACAAATTTACCATAAACTAATTTATTCGATAAAAAAAAAACCCCGAACTGGTAAATTTGTGACTAATATACCTCCCGCTAAATTAGATTAATACCATAAAAAAAATCACAAAAATTATAAACTGTGACAAATATAGTGTAAAATCCCAAATTGGTATATCGATTAATTGTTACGTGTCATTTAACTTTATAATTTAATAAAAAAATTTAACTAAAACTAACAGAGGGTAAATTTGTCATAAATATACCAGTTTATGGTAAATTTGTCAAAGGTATAGAAGTTTTGGGTTTTTGGTGGTCAAAAAAATAGTTTGGGGTAATCACCGCCTGCGGTGGCCGCGATGGTTTGAGCTCTCTCCTCCTAATGCAAGGGGAGGAGTTCAAATCCCTTCACGGTCACTAGGGATTCTTAAGTGTGGCGTCGAGGTGGTGGGTCCTCCGCTAGCGTCACTCCAGGGTTTACTCTCCGGCTGTCGGCCGTGCGGGGGTTCCCTGGGTTACCAAAAAAAAAAAATAGTTTGGGGTAGATTTGTCACATATGTACCAATTTGGAGTTTTTCAGGGTATTAACCCTAATATTTATTCCTGAAGTCTTTCTAATAAGCCTCGAATTCAAGATTACAAGAAGGGGTCAACGTTCTCATCACCCAGTTATTATAATCGGTGCACGTTACTTATTGATTTCTTTTACACCAAGAGATATGCAATACAAATAAGAAGCTTGGACTGAATAAATAAGATAATTTGATTTGTCTATGACGACATTTTCGTAGTATATAAGTTGAGTAAGAATTCGGCAATCTCAATAGACGAGCATGAAATAAACTAGTATCGCCTGCATAAGCCAAGTCATTCCAGTCCATTATATTAATCAATGCATTAGAAACTCGATACATCTCTCTTTTTTTATCATATATGGTTGTGAACGAAGGTACGAATTCTCCACGTTTTAGGGGCCGAAGAAGAGTCTCGCGAAAACCGGATAATAAAAAGGCAAATCGCGATCCCTGGCCCCCGTTCCAATGCGCCCAAAAAGGAGCTGGGTAGCGGCACATGAACGTAACGTAACGAGCGGCTTGGGCTTGGGGGTCCTCCGAAGTCAAAAGCGCGAGGGGGAAAGAACGGGGAAGCATCGCCATCCGTCGATCCTCCTCCGATCTGGCAACCGAAGTGAGGGAGTGAACGCGAACGACGCGGCTTCCTTCCTCTGCTTCTGTTCCATCTCCCTCGCCGAATCAAGGTTCTCTGCCGGCTCTCGGATTCGATCCGGCTCGCTCGCTCGCTCCACCTGATCGAGAAATCCTTTTCTTGATCGGGAACGGCAGGCGCGCAGTTCGTTAACGAGAGAGAGAGAGAGAGAGAGAGCACGCGCGTTGCAGTGAGCCGCTTGCATTGGCGGCCATCGCCGGGCGCTTCGCTCTCTTCCCGTGGCTCTGCTCGCCTTCCGCCGACTCGCATCGGCGGCTTCTGCTGCTCTGTTGCTCCTCCCGCGCGACCGTCGAAATGGCGAGGTATCCGCCTGATTCGAGAACGGAAGGAGCCTCCTCCTCTTAAAGATTGCTGCTCTGATTTCAGGTACTCTTAGTTTCAATCCTTCCGTGCGCGTGCGCGTGTGGCAATCAGTTTTCTAGGATTGATAGAGAACGTGACCAATGAGTTTCGCATTCCCGGTGCGCTGGTTTCGGGATTGACATTTGGGAGTCTGATCCGTCGTCTTCGATGTAATGAGCAATACCGAATTCGAGCGAGGTTCTCCGATCTTTGGACTCGAGGACATTTCCGATGGAGCTCCGTTCGAGTGATTTGCTTTGGATTTTGCTCCTTTTTGC
Organism: Eucalyptus erythrocorys; assembly: GCA_014182555.1. Classification (NCBI taxonomy): domain Eukaryota; kingdom Viridiplantae; phylum Streptophyta; class Magnoliopsida; order Myrtales; family Myrtaceae; genus Eucalyptus; species Eucalyptus erythrocorys. The sequence goes on from CM024602.1 coordinate 12,571,375, forward strand.
CAAAGTCCTACTTGCTTTTCTGTTTCGGTTCATTCTTTTTCCTTCTGTCGCTCTTTGTGGTTCAACATCTACTGCGTATCCTGTGTTTCACTGTGCCTTCCTTTGGTGCTCCTAGCCTCCCACTGCTGCACATCTTGAAGGAGACTTTCCTTCATTTTTCGGTGGTGCCTAAGTCGTTTTATCTTGATGTAACTCTCGCGGTGCTGCACTCAGGAGCCATATACTCCCAAATCGGGGTAATGGAGTCACGGCTATAGTTGCACCTCCGTACTTAGGAGAAGCTTAATTACACGGTTCGGTTGGCTCATTTGTCTCTTCTTTGTGGAATTACTTAGAGAGGCTTGTTCGGTCGGAGCAGTTTATATTGGTGGTGTTGTACTCATCAGATTTTAACTCGACACATGCTTTTTTTTAATTTTTTGATAAATGTGTTGTGCATTTTAGCAAGTGGAGATGACTTATTCTTCTAATTCATAGTTATAGAAACTTGTTTCCTACCCCATTTTTCCAAAGGTTGGGTTAAAGAATGGCAATTTTTGTTTCGGACCACTTCAGTCTCAGTCGACTATTTTGAACTAATCTAGTGTACCACACAACTCACATCTCTGTCACTTTGAGTATTCTGCTTCTCCACATGCTGAATTTTGTTCTTGATTTGAAGGTAGGGATGCATGCAGTCTTCTCGAAACATCGAAAATAGCAGTAAGATGAGGTATATGACCAGAATCAAATGGGCTGCACTCGGAGGACTTATCTTGTCTTGCGTGTCATTGCTAGTCCATTTACTTTTGGCCAAGTATTCAAGTGCGGATCTAGTGCAGTACGGTGCAATCACAGGTTTTGTGGATGATCTTACCATAAATGCTGGATGGCAGGTTTGCTTGAGAGAATCATGGATGAGTGCTTTATAGATTTTTATGACACTTTTTATTCAACATATTTTCTTCACATCGATGATGTCATTCTCTCTCTCTTTTCTCTTGGTCCAGGGACCTGCGCATAGAAGATTATGGGGAACTGTGAAGTCCCTTGAGTCCCTCTATCCTTTTGCCAATCCTAGAAGTAAACATCCTGGTAAGTTTTCTCAATATTCTCGACTTTTTGCGGCTAGCCATGATAGTCAACATTCCTTGCGGTACCTATACAAGTCCTGATCTTTATTGCTTTGAGATGAATTCTTGTTTGCCTTTGTGGAGTCTACAGCTTTTAATAATTTCCTCTGGTATGGAAGTATTTCTCCTGGATAAGGTTTAGTTTGGATCTAAGCATTTATGGACTTGCTGGAGAAGGTAGGAATAATAACTAAAAGATTAAATTTTCAATCCTTTTATGGTGCAGCTCCTGCTGAGAAGAATAATGGTTTCATCTATGCCAAAGTTTACGGTGGATTTGAGAAGATAAGAACTTCGGTAGGCTTTTATTGTTTAAGTAGAATTCTTCAAATAAGTGAGCAAAATCAGTGCTTCTGAATGGTTTCCTGCATTCTAGATTTGCGATTTGGTTGCAGTATCCAGGCTGTTAAATGCTACCCTTGTAATTCCGGAGATCCAAGAAAGTACTCGTGCAAAAGGCATCAGGTTTTCTTTCTTCCCTCTATTTCCTTGGATTTATTATCACAAATCTTCTCCATATAAAGGGTAAAAATCATGAGATTCTAAACTTTGCAGCTTTAAGTTTCGGAGCTTTTCCTACATATACAATGAAGATCAGTTCATAACAGCTCTCAGTAATGATATATTGATTGTGAGGAGCCTCCCTCCACATATGAAGGAGGCTATGAAAAAGAAACAGTACCCTGTCTTTAAGCCCAAATCTACATCTACTCCAAGATTCTATGCTAATGAAGTCTTGCCAAAGTTAAAGAAAGCAAAGGCCGTCGTGTTAGTGCTTAGTGAGGGAGGCTGCCTACAGGTATATAACCTTGGCATATTTGTTTGTCCTGGAATGTGGACTCATTGTCACTGCTCTTTTAACTAGGCATTTTTGCTCTTTGCTGATAGATTGACTTTTACAGGCAGGGCATATTGCATGTGATGTGACGTATTATTTATTTATTTATTTATTTTCACAGAAGCAATGAGATCTTGTTGCTAATATCGAAAGTTAGTCTCTTTTTGGAAATTGGATAAATAAATCAAGATATACCTCTGATATCTCCTTTTGCTTCTTTCCAGCCTGTCCTCCCTCCAGACATGGATGAGTATCAAAGACTGAGGTGTAGAGTTTCCTTTCATGCACTTCAGTTTCGTCTTGAAGTTCTGGCACTTGGGCGCCGCATGGTGGAAAGGTAAGGGTGTTTTGCTTCTTTGTTTATTACAAACACAAGTTATTGTCGAATGTGGTAAAAAGGAGTGTTTTACAATTTTAACATTTTTGCAACTTGGATGCTCACTTTGCGAAAATATTTTGCTTCACTCTTCCGTTCCTCTCCCATTGATTTGATCCTATATGGAGTTGCCTATGCATGTAACACTTTCCATAATATTGGAAGCTTTTTTTCCATGAGGCCTCCCCTTGGCAAGATTTCTTACCATCTCTTACCTGTACAGGTTACGAGCTGCTGGCCAGCCTTACCTTGCATATCATCCTGGCCTTGTCAGAGATACTTTAGCATATCATGGATGTGCTGAGTTATTTCAGGTTTGAACAGAAATTTTCTTGAAGTGATCTTATTATTGTGTCATGACATTTTTCTTCCTTGGTTTTTGCTTGGTGAAGACATTGAGAGAGGTGAATCGTCATATATTGCTTCTTCGGGACTTTGTCTGTAGTAAATATAAGCGTGCCCTTGTTAAGCAATGTAATTTATCTAGTATCTGATGGCTGATTTATGTGCATCTGAATCATGGTTGTCTTACGTACTTATCTGTTCTGCTATATGTAGAAGTGAAGGACTCCGATTATATGAAGGCTTGATTATTATTTGATTTACATACTACATGTGGATGTATTGGGATTTGCTTGGAGACAGCCGATTGTAAAATTTGAACCATACATTTCTATTTAAATGCAGAATAGGTTCAGTTGTCTATTTTTATATATTTGTGTGGGGCACAAGTTCTGAAGGAAAGTAATGGGAGAATCTTTAAATGCATACATCAAAATGCCTTATAAGCTGAAAGTGGCGTAGTTTCCTTCTTAAGTAAAGATTCTTACTTCTTTTAAGGATTTGAAGGCATTCATACCACATGTTTAGAATTTCAAGGAAATTCCATATTTTAGTGCATTCCTACTAAATGTAAGTTCCTTTTCTAAATTCTAAACATGCAGTTCAAGGATCTGAATTTATTAAAGCAGAGAGGCATTCAGTTAAATTTATGACTTGGTGTAGAATCTTTTGTTTGTCTCGATTGTTGATTTCATTGAATATATAGTAGCAGCTACACTTCTCAGTTACTTCATGCTTGACAACTTTGTTAGAGCTTGGATTGCTGTCTGTAGCTCAGAGGAGTTACTTTCGTGATTGTTCACTTTCCAAAACTAATGAAGGAAAGCTCCCAGGTCTATATTCATCATGTACTGGATTTTCTAGATTCCTATGTTTTCTCTGGGAAAAAAAGGAATTACTCGTGTGCCATGTGAGTCCACATCAGTGAATAGCCAAATGGATCTTTTTATTTAATGTTCGCCTCTTAATGCACAGTAGTTGGTTCCATAAGATTTTCTGCGTGACTTGTGGCTCTAGGATGTAATCTCTATTTTAATTGTCTTGATGTGTAGGTTTTTCTTTCTTTTTAATTCTCTGCCTATACCGTGACTGGGGTTGTTTGAATGTTGCCGGGATGAAGCAGCCTGCAGCCTGGAGGCACTTAGGGCTTCTTGATTGATGTTCTCCGTTTCCATCCACTGGTTTGACAGAGGAGTTCACTTTGCTTTGTCTGCAGGACATTCACGCAGAGCTTATACAGTATCGAAGGGCTCAAATGATTAAACAGGGGATGATCACTGACCAGTTAAATGTTGATTCACATGCTCGCAAAGTGAATGGCTCATGTCCTTTGATGCCTGAGGAGGTGCATTTTGTATTCTAATTTACATTAGTATGATGAATGTAGTGATGTTTCCATAAATAGAGCCGGCTTCCTTGTTAGTTCATTTGTTACTTTATCACTTTTATTTATTTATTTTATTTTTGTCTTGTGTTCTCCTGTTTGGGGGTGGATGTGGTAGGCATTCACTTTGATTTTCTTAAGGAAGATAACTTATTGTGATGTGAAAATTTCTGTATTGTTGTTACCTTAAAGTTGTATTGTCAAGTAACTTGGCATTTCGGAGTTCCAATAATTTATGCAAGTATCTGTGACACACACACACACACGCACGCGCACACACACACATTTGTGGATAGTTATGCTATTAATCTCTCTGAGGATAAAAGTTTTGAAAAATATGCCAGAGTCCTTAGTCTTTTTTTGCATGGACTAATGCAGTAATGCTTATTGCTTCGATATAATACGTGAAACTATAACCTTATGCACAAGAGTTGGTTATGCATTGTGTTGCAAGAAAAGAAGTATATCTCCATTTCCTAGCCTGTCAATATTATTAAAGGTAGAAAACCCCTTTGGTTTTCGTTGGAGAAGGGTGGATACTAGTGGTGCCATACAGATGCCTTTAGTGTGTTCGGTTCTCTTGGTCATGAAAGAATCCATCACATATTTCATTTTTGTGATGACATTAGTGGACAAAAACAAGCAGTTATGTGTTTCATTTTTTTTCTGGTCTTCAGTATCAGCGTGGCTTTCCTCTGTAGATATGCTTTTGCGCTGTTTGATTTCTATGGGAGTTGCATCTATTTATTGTACTTTTTGACTGTCTTAGAGAGATTTGGGACTTAGATTTTTGGCCTTTCTAAAGCATTCTTTCTCTTACAATCTTGCTCACTAGCTTTTCAGCTAGTTGCTCTCTTCTGAATATGGCTTATGATAAATGCCTCCCAGCATCCATTCCTCACTTAAAGAATGGCATGAGTTGCCTCTAGTTTTATCGTTACCGCCAATATTTTTGGATTAGGACATACTCAAGGACACTGACATTTTATAGCCTGTGCTCTAAGGTAATAATGCTTTATTACTTCTAATGCAGGTAGGACTGCTTCTACGGGCAATGGGTTATCCTCCAAAAACAAGAATATATTTGGCTGGTTCTGAGACATTTGGTGGACAAAGGGTTTTGATTCCTCTACGTGCCATGTATGCAAATCTAGCAGATAGAACATCTTTGTGTAGCAAGCAAGAATTGAGTGACCTAGTCGGGCCAGAAACACAGCTCCCTCTGGATGTGTTCCAGCCACTTCCGGTTAAGAGTGTCGAGGAACTGAAGGAGGAATGGGATAAGGCAGGCCCTCGTCCCCGGCCTCTTCCTCCACCTCCTGATCGGCCTGTTTATCGTCATGAAAAGGAAGGCTGGTATGGTTGGATTACGGAGAGGGATACGGAGCCAGACCCTTCACCAATTGATTTGAGGAGGCAAGCCCACAGGTTGTTGTGGGCTGCTCTTGATTATATTGTCTCTGTCGAAGCGGATGCATTTATTCCAGGTTTTAATAATGACGGAAGTGGTTGGCCAGATTTTGCGAGCTTGGTCATGGGACACCGACTCTACGAAATGGCATCTGCCAGAACATATCGACCCGACAGGTACCGGATTATGTCAAAGGACAAGGATAAATGAGATGGATTGTTTTCAGTAACATGCCAAAAATTTAATTACAGAATTTTTAAACAAAGGTTGTTTTCTATTTTCTTGATTGTTGGATACATTTTATCTGATCTCGGTCTTTAGGTGTTGGACCTGCATGCCACGTAACTTTAGTATAAGTTGCTGCTACTACCAGGGGATCTTTGACTTATGTCACCTGGTTATCAAGTAGCATCCTTTTCGTGCAAAAATTTGAGAGTAGACCACTAATATCTGTACCTGATGTTAAGAGAAGTTGAAATTTGATAGTTGCTTAGCCTCCTGGGCTATCACTTCACCCAAAGCTAGCGATATGGTAGTTTGACTGTTGTTTAGGCATTTATTTATGACCTTTTGCATCAAATAATTCATTGTCACTGTTAGCTTTAAATTTGCTCAAATATGTTTTGCTATCATAGAAATGGGCATGATTAACCAAAAAGAAAAAGGCATCCTTTTGTATAAAGCTGCAGTTACCTATGTGGAGTATGTTACAAGTCCAGGTGCACTTTTGCCCTTTGAGCTGATAGTATGCAAGGAGCTTGGCTTCTTAATGACCTTGTTGAGTACTTTCTTATCTGTGTTACTGACTTATTGTTTTTGAAGCAGAAAATATCTGGTTAAACTCTTTGCCAATGTGTCCGATAATATTTACCACCCGAAGCATAACTGGACTCTCCAAGTGAGAGAGCATCTCAATGCAAGCCTTGGGGAGGTGGGCCTGCTGAGGGAATCCCACTTGTCTAAGAGAGCATCATTTCTCTCATACCCGATCCCTGAGTGCTCATGTCGGAATTTTAGAGCATCAGAGACATCAGATGTGGGAAAGGGCAGTGGGGCGAGGCAATTTTTGTACAGTGGTGAAGTTGAATGCCCCAAGTGGATGCAGCACAGTGCCGTGGCTAATAGGCTGGAGAACAGTGGCAATGAGAACGAATCTCAAGAGGACGAAATGGATATGGAAAGTCAGTTAGATTCTGATGAGGACGGTGGTATGACCGAGTCATCTCTGACCCTAGAGCAAGATGAGGAAATGGATCCCAATGATTAGGATACATGTACAGGTTACGGTTCATTTTTTTCTTTTAAAATCGGTTACGTTACACATTTTTTTTTGCCTTCACCACAATCCTCCTACGATATAGAAAATTCTTTTTAGGAGAGGGCGATTTCACGGGAGGGACGAGTTTTTGTACACCCTGGAAGAGCCATTCTTTTGCTTACATCAAATGATTCCGCATTTTTTAATACCATAACCATCTTCGTATGTACTGTAAAAATAGTCTCTCTCTCTCTCTCTCTCTCTCTCTCTCTCTCTCTCTCTGGAATTGGGTTGGGGTCTGCATTTCTCCACAGAGGTGGTGGTCTTATAAAGTCTCTACAAGACCTCGCGTTTATCAGAGGCTTTTGTTTCTTCATGAAGACACTTTGATGGCCGTCCAGCTCTCTCCTTTCACTGCCGCTCTTGTCACTTCCTCGATATATGACAGAATTTGACTGAGATTTCAAGGATCAATGCCTTTGAAGTTCTTTTCGCGAGAAGAAATATCATGGTGAGCTCCAACTTCAATGCCATGATCCATTAGGTAAATCCTGGTCAGGTCATATGATTCGTGGCACTTGGTTTGATCATTTTGAATGTGAAGTTTCCTAATCTGATAGGCTTGAGAGGGAAAGATCTCTCTCAGCTTTATAATCGTCATTGAAATGTCAAAAAGGGATCTCTATTCTCGAAATATCGGAACTTATAGATTTATCAATAAATGTCGTCACAGCCCAAGCAACCACCTTTTTTGGGGTTGGCAATTTAGAGCCGGCAAAATGGTCCCAAATTCATTTTGAGATTCAGATTTAATGGGCCTAATTCGGCATGGGGGACTTGCTTATTTTGTAAAACGGGCTAAATTGGGACGAGAAAGAATTAAACCCAAAAACAGGTCGTAAATGGATCACCTCCGACGCCCCATGGAAGCATGCGCAGAGATGGGAAGCACAAGCGAGGAGTACCGGTCGCGGTTTGCGGTTAGATTTTGCTTAGACTTCGATTAGCGTCGAAGCACGGAGCGTATAGGATCCGAAGTTGTTACTCAGGAACGAGCCATATGGAGGGTGGTTGAAGGGAGGCTGGCGTGGGGTTTCGAAGGAGATGGATGGTGATGTTGCGGACGAGCTTCCGTGAAGCCGAGGAGAAGAGCCTGACCCAAAATACAGAAAGAGAAGGCACAGGGCAACAACGGGAGGAAAATGGAGCAGGAGCAGAGTGACCGGCAAAAGTGGTCTCAAAACCATTTTGTGACTCTGACTTGATGACCCAATTCGTTGTACGGGCAACTCATTTTTAGCTCTCCTTGAGAAACAATTAGAGCCTCAACACTTGGTCATGAATAAGTCACTTCAGTAACTCATAATTCAGTTATAAGTGAACCGATTTGAGGAAAAAAAATGTAACGATGGAGGTCTTCTGCTCCCACGAATTGAATCCACAACTTGCTGTGCATGTTCCATTTACTAAATGTTTTAATGATAAATTAAAATTTTTATCCAAATAACATAAACACATGAATAGCTTAAAGTGTTTTTAATTCGACGTGTACGAGCTTTCATAGGTTGCGTTCGTACTGATTTGCTTTCAAGGTTAAGTATAGGTTGGTTGAGGGTATAAATCACTAAATTTATATTACATATAAATAGATTAAAACAATTTAAATAAGTTAATTTAAGTAGAATCACTTTTGATCCGGTCCATCTATTTGACAGCCTTAATATATTCTATACGGCTCTCGACAACCCTCTCTATGCCAAATCGACGACATTTGCTCGATCAAAAGACGAAGTCCTTTTCGCATCAAATGTCGGCATGAATTTCTTGTTGTCACACCCCCACGTGAACGAAAAAGAAAATTTCAATTCTAGAAGCACTAACTCCTGTGGTTGCCTAGGAGTGGAAGCCAGGGAAAAAAAGGGAAGTTAATATGAAGGACCCATACATCGATCGAAGAAAAACCTCCACAGTACACTTTTCTAGTTTTGTTCATGATTATTTCAATCTATAAGTTTTTTTTTCTTTTTTCACTAGTTTTTTCTCATTATGCTAATTTGCTTTTTTTGTTTTGATACGAAATTTTTATCCAAGTAACATATTCATGCGAATGGCTCAAAATATGTTAATTTGGTGATTACGAGTTCTATAATTCCTCAATGATATGAGGATCGAGATAATACGTTACATTTACGGATGAGATCGATGAGTCAAGTCAGGATATAGAATACTAAATTTGTATTGCTATAGTAAATCGCAATACCAAACGGTATATGAATAATGTCAAAAAGTGTTGAATAGTATATGAATAATATTTCGTGTCGATTTTTCTTTTTGATCATTATTTTGCTATAGGATTAAAAGGAGTTAAACGTGTCAATTTAGATTAAATCATACCTCGATCCAATCAACCTATTTGATGATCCTAATATACCCTAGTGCGCAGATTCTCCCAACAACGACCCTCTCTGCCTTTGCCAAAATCCGCAACTCTTTGCTCAGTCAAAAGGACGAGGTCCGATTATTCTGTCCTTTTCACATCAAATGCTGGTGAAGATTCTGGAAGCTCTACCCCCACATAAACGAGAAGGAAAATTTCATATCTAGGAGCACGTCAAGTCCGATGCCTGCCTTGGAGCGGAAGCCAGAAAAGAGTAGATAAGAAAGGCCCATAGATTGACGGAGGAGAGCCCAACCGCACCCCTCAGAAACTCCGAAAAGTCAACTCCATACCCCCTTTCTTCTCAAGTCCTCGCCCACATCATCCTCTGACAACGTTCGGATCCGGAGATCAGGTTTAGATCAGAATCACAGCAGTTCTCGAGAGAGAGCGAAGGCGAAAGATGGAGGGGATGCTGCTGCCCAAGGAGTACGGATACGTGGCCCTGGTGCTCGTGTTCTACTGCTTCCTCAACTTCTGGATGGCTGCCCAAGTCGGCATGGCTCGCAAGAAGTAATCATCTCGAGATATTGCTCTTTTCCCTTTTCCCAGTTCTAACCATTCTCCCGTCGGTTTCCCGGGACTCAATCACGAGCGGGATGATGATAATGATTTTCTTGGTCTTGGGTGGTTCGATTCGTTCAGGTACAAGGTGTTTTACCCGACTCTCTACGCCTCCGAATCCGAGAACAAGGACGCCAAGCTCTTCAACTGTGTCCAGGTGATCAACTGTTAATTTCGCTTATTTATTGATCTGATTGCGATGGCGGCCGTCCCCATCAAGTGAACAGGAGCAGTTTTCGTCGAATTTGGTCTAAAAATTCGAACTTTTTCTTGTTTTTGAGGTGGGTTTTCTGTGAAACGTTACTTTTGTATGGGCAGATGATGTGTAATTTTGTCGGTATTTCTTTCTGGGTTTTTGAGGAGTTAATGATAAAATTGCGGTGGAAATGGTTGGTTGGTTTGGACAGAGAGGGCACCAGAACTCGCTGGAGATGATGCCCATGTTCTTCATGCTGATGATTGTCGGCGGGCTGAGGCACCCTTGCGCTTGCGCTGCTCTCGGAGTCCTCTACATCGTCTCTCGCTTCTTCTACTTCAAAGGCTACTCCACCGGCGACCCCCAGAAACGCCTCAAGATCGGGTGCGTAGTTCTTTTGCGTCCTGCCTTTTCCAGAGAGATGTTTAGGTGTTCTCAGATTAACAAGTTGATAGAATAACCACATAAAGTTGATGACATTTGGCTATGCGGTAGTGCGGTATACGAGCACCTAAAACTTTCTGGTTAATTCAATTGGGATCTTTCATCATGGGGTTCAAAATGATTTGATTCTTGCTAATGAGAAATTGAGCGATTTGTTGGTTTCATTGGTTTCTGCAGGAAGTACGGGTTCTTGGCGATTATGGGGCTGATGGTCTGCACCATTTCCTTCGGAGTCGGCCTGCTTCGTGGAGGCGAACCTCGCACCATGTTTTAGACCGCGTCTGCTCTCTGTTGTCGTCTTGTACTCTTTTGTCGACAGGAAGATGTCTCGTTTAGTTTTTGCTTCTTTGGCATGTTAAGAGAGGATGGAATGGCACAATAATAACAGTTTGTTAGCTAGACCGGTTCGAGTCTGTTTGAACTGGTCGTCATGTAGCTTTTTGAAGATTAAATCAATGAGATGAGTTTGGCTTTTCCCTTTTCGGAGGCATTTGGTCGAAGCACTTGGTTGGGATGGAGAAATCCAGATTCTTGGTGGAGAGGGGCAGGGTTTTGGTCATTGGAGCTGTCCTGTGTACTCTACACAGTGCAAACAGTCCAAATAAAAGCAAACCACCCACATTTGGTGAATTATGAAGGTGTTAATCGGTTCACAAGTACTTTAGCATGCCGGTTGGTGCAAAGCATAGGGGTATTTAAAACTAGTGGAAAGCAAGTAGGCAGTGCTGTTATATATGAAAGTGATTGGGGGAAGATGACACTGAAAACTCAAATGGTTTGTTACCGGAAAGTCTCTAGCAGATCCATCATATCAATCTGGGTAATGGCAGACTTTTAGGACCAGTGTTAATCAATACAAATTGAAGCGAAAAATTGCATTTACAAAATATGAAGTATAAAACCGACAGAATGAAGACAGGTGTGGAAACATGAAATGGAATGGGCCCAACTGTTGTTTGTGAACGGTGGAATTTCTCATTCAAGATCGGTGGGTAGGTCTGTCGATACTGAGGTCGAGTGGCGCAAGTCCTCTGTTTCAACGGCCCATATATCAATACTGAGGCCAAGTGGCGCAAGTGGCGCAAGTCCTCTGTTTTATCAGCCCATATAAAGTTGTGTTCATAACAGGACATAATCACTACAGACACGTAGGCCGAATCACCTAGAGAAAATCTTCCGTACATCGACGGTGTGCGAACTCATCCACAGGCTATCGAACCGTAGTTATATCGTGATCCTCATGTAGACATGAGATGGAGGGAAGATTAGATGTTTTTGCGGGAGAGTGTTCATGGAATTGAAGAGCCAAACCTTCAAGAGTTAATGCAAACTGCTGGTTGATCACCGATTTAGGCTAACATTAACTACAAATTATCTGCAAACTCTCTCTCTCTCTCTCTCTATTAACAAAGCTTCCTTCTTTGTATAAGCTGCACAATTATTACTATAGTCAACCTCTATTGCATATGAATATCTAAAGAACATTAAGGGTGCGTTTAATTTAGCATATGAAAGGCTCCTTAAGAAATAAAAGACCTTTAGCCTAAAGGAGATTGGGAAAATGTGAATCACATTTGGTAAAATATCCTTTATAAAGTAACTTTGGTGAAGTAGTGTTTCGTAACAAAAAAATTGCAAAGAGCTTTGGCTGAAATTTTTCTTATTTTTATTAAAAAGAAATCAAACCATTCGTTGACTTTAGTAAAGCGCTTAGGTTGTCGGTGAGCTAGATCTATTACTGGCGGCCATCAACCAAGGTTGCATGACCCCAAGCCATGTTAACTAGGGTTGTGTGACCTCAGACAGTCATGGGTCGCATGATCTCGTTGGTTGATTGTCCACCCTTCACTAGTCAAATCTTACCTCGTTGGCTCTTGCTGGCTACCCTCACAAAGAAATAAATAGTAGCAATGATGGGCAAAATCGAAAAGCTAAAGAATTGGCGAATGTAGTTTGGAAGAAAAAAAATTATTTAACCATTGTTTTAGCATTCTAATAATGCTAAAAACTCAAAGTAAATTGCCACTTATCTTGAGCTTTTAGCCTTCCTAATCAGGGGTGTGGAATGAGATTGGTCCACCCTAAAAACAGGTTTGTCGTGACCTAAAAATTTTTTTGAGGTGAATCACCTAGAGGTTTAGGTTAATGGACTACTAAGTTGTAAACTTAGCTCGGGCCCTCTTAGACCTATATCAATTCGCGACTTAGAAGTTATAAACTTGGCTCGGGCCCTCCCAAACTCATATCAATTCGTGATTTATGATTCAGTTTTTTAAACATGTAGATAAATTTTATTTAGGAGTCACCACTAATCGGTTTTCGGTAGATCGATTAGACACCTAAGTAAATTATTTTACTTTTAGGGAAAAAACCACGAAAAACCCCAAAGTTTGCTCCGTGTGACACATTTACCCCAAACTTTTTTTGCACCGTGAAAAACCCCAAACTTTCTAAACCGTGACACATTTACCCCATAAGGGCATTTTTGTCTTTTTAGTTTCTTTTTTTTTTTTTCCTTCTTCTTCCCTCCGCCGGCGTCCCGGCGAGGGCGGCCTCGCCGGATCGGGGTCGGGCGGCCCTCGCCGGCCTCGGTGAGGGCAGCCCTCGCACCCGGCCCTCGCTGCGTCGGGCGAGGGGTTCCCTCGCCGATCCGGCGGCGGCCCGCCGACGCCGGCGAGGGCCGCCCGACCCCGATCCGGCGAGGGCGGCCCTCGCCGGCGTCGGGCGACCCTCGCCGGGACGCCGGCTTCCCTCCGCCGGCCCGCCCTGGCCGGCGGAGGGAAGAAGAAGAAAAAAAAAAAAAGAAAAAAATTTTTAAAAATGAAAAGACCAAAATACCCTTCAATTTTGGGGTAAATGGGTCACACTTGGAAAGTTCAGGGTTTTTGGTGTCACAAAAAAAAGTTTGGGGTAAATGTGTCACACAGAGCAAACTTTGGGATTTTTCATGGTTTTTTCCCTTACTTTTATGAACTAGAAACTAAGGGTACGGGGATTTGGTTACATTAAATTTCTCTAATGCCTTTTCGGTACCATTTATTTTATTTTTTAAAAATGTTTTTGAATATAGCTTGGATTGATTTTAAATTTATTTCCCTAACATGTGATGTGATTATACGGGTGCACAAATCACCAATTTAATGCAAAAAAAATAAATGAATAAATTACGAGGCTTACCTTATAGCAATGAAAGCACCTACGTATTCACATTATCAATCCTAGATATAATTTATAATTAATAAGTAGTTTCTTTTTTTAAGATTTTTTCTTATTTAAATGAAGTCTAGAAAATTATGTGCAATGCAATGCAATGACGTACAAAAATTTCAACTACAATGACATGCAATATACAACCTAACATGCAAGCTATATATTACGCAACGTTTATTAAATGATTTAAATAATTTTATCCAATGATAGGCAATTAAATGGACCTAGCAATGATCACTAAATGACATACATTTCATGAATCTAACTCTATATGATGTACAATGACATTTTTTGTATTTTCTTTCTTTCTTAAAAAATGCAATCTATCATGGAGATTAAAACTAATTTATCCTAAGACATTTTTGTATTTTTGTTCTATGAAATTCGAAATTAAAAATATGAAAATCATCTAGCTAAATTAAGATTTTATCCAAATTAATAATAAGGATTAGGTCAAGTTAAATCATAATTTAAACTAATATATTATCTTAACCTAGCAATCTCTAACCTGAGATGCAGTCTATCAAAATCAATCTAAATTTAAAATGAAATATGCAATTTTATCCTAATGTGTAATGACATGCAAATGATGCTCTAATTCTAGATGACATATGAATGATGATTTTTTATTTTTAATTAATTTTGGAATTAAAAAAAAAAGTCAAATAACTAAACATGCAATTTAAGCTAATGGAACAAAAATCTAACACCTTAATTTTTTTAAAATTTCAAAAATTCATGATAAATAGGATGTTTAGTCTTCATGATATATGGATGATGATTTTTTATTTTTAATTAATTTTGGAATTTTAAAAAAATTCAAATAACTAAACATCCAATTTAAGCTAATGGAACAAAAATCTAACACCTTAATTTTCTTTTTCTTTTTTTAATTTCAAAAATTCATAATAAATAGGATGTTTAGTCTAAATATGCAAATAACCATAAAGCATGTAATATTCTAATTTAAACATATTTCAAGATTAATAAAGCAAAGACCATTCACAATTATCAAAAATATCACGCATCACTCAATAAAAAATCTAGGCGCGGTTACGAATGAGATAATATGTTGGAATTTCTAATTATACATTAAGGAAATATGCCAAATAAATAAACAAGATATAAAATAAAAAATATAATCAATTTGCCTAATAAAATAAAGAAAATATATCTAATTTGATTTTTCTCTTTATTTAAAAAAAAAAAAAGGAAAAAGAAGCTTGGCCGGTTCGGAGCTCGGGCGAGGGAAGTCGCCGGCGAGGACTCCGGCGAGGGCACAACAGACACACCGGCGAGGAGCTCGGATCGGTGGTGGCCGGCAGCAGGGTCGCTCGGGCACCGAGCAGGGACGTCGGTCGCTGGTCTTCGGGGCAACGGCGTCGGGTGCTGCTCGGGGACGGCGAGCGAGGGCTCGGCTTGCGCAGGTCGTAGCTGGAGCAGAGGAAGAGGGACTCCGGCGCGGTGGCGAGCAGCGTCGGATGGAGGCTGCTGGTGCGAGCAGTGGGTCGCGGGTTGCTACAGCAAGGGGCGTCGCACCTTCGGTCAAAGGGGAGCGTCGGGCGCCGGATGGTGGTGGCGCGGCGTTCTGGCAGAGCGACGGCGGAGGATTGCAGGGGGGTCGCGGTGACTCGGGTCCGCGCAGCGGCGTCGGGCTCGAGCTCGGAGCAGCGGCGGACGCGGAGCTAGATCGCGGATCGCTGGGCGGTGACGTCGGCAGCGGTGCTGGGCTCGAGTGGCGTCGGGGCGTCGCGAATGGCTGGACTAGCGCGGCGGATCTCGGACCGGCGGCGACTGGTAGATCCGGACGGGGACGGGGAAGCAGCGTCGGGTGGAGGCGACTCAGATCTGCAGGTGGAGGTTCCGACGAGATTCGCGGCTGCTGAAGCGATGGCGCTCGGAGGCGAGATCGGGGGAGGCAATGGCGCCGGAGCAGGGCGGTGGAGACCGGCGGGCGTCAAGCTGCAGGGGTCTCGGCGGCGCAGCCAGACCGGCGGAGCGGCAGAGCGGCGATGGAGCAGAGAAGGCTCGTGGGTCGCCGGCGCGGGTGGTGCTGGTGCGGTCGAGGGCTGGCGTCACGGTGGTCAGCGAGCAGGCCTGCGGAGACCGGCGAAGCGGCGGGGGCGGAAGCGGTGCGGAGGCGGTGGCCGGTGCGGGCGCGGTCGACGGCGCGAGCACCGGAGGGGAAGACGAACAGACACTTTCCTCTCTTTTTTTCTTTTTTTTGCTTTTTTTTTTTCTCTCTCCGCTGCTCCCTCACGTCACTCACCTAGTCACCTGTCCCCTCTCTCTTTTTTTTTTTCCTTTTTCTCTCTCTCTCCTAAAACCGAAGAAAGCCTCTCTTTTTTGCTCAAAACTTTTTCAAAAATCCTCGAAAATTCCTCATCTAAAATTTCGAATACCACATTTCACAAAAAAAAATGTGGCCTTTTTATAGTATTTCTAGACGGCCATTTTCTATGGTATTTTCCAAGTTTCCAATTTCTGTTGTATTGATTTATGATTGCAAATCGAGCGTAATTATGCAATCAGCTCAATTTTTTTTGATTACTTCTATTTTATCAGAATCCCTGCCTTTTAATTGCATGATTTTCTAATTGCTTCTACATTTAGCAAAACTAAAATTTCGAATTTCCATGTATAAACAATCAAATTGATTTTCTCCATTTTTTCTTTTATTTGTGATTTTTATTTTTATTTTCCTAGATTTGTCAAAATTAGGTGTCAACAAGATTCAGGATTTGATTCTCGTTGAATCCGATCTAGAAATAGGTTCATAAAATTCATAATTGGTTTGAACTAGTGAGATTCCTAGTTTGAAGTGAATACCTGATTGACTAGACCTATTTGGGAACCAGTTTGAGAATATGTTTTGTAAACCCAAAAATTCAAAACCCTATCATTTTGTCTCTTGATTTCTAATTTTAGAATTGTGTTTTTTTCTCTCGCACGGCGATCCTCCTTTGTCATTCCTCTTCCTCATTTGCTTCCCTCTCTCGCCAGCTCATGGTCGCATCGTCCATCACCGGCTCACGGTCGTGAGAATGTTGCACGTCCAAAAGAGAAGAGGACCCGGTGTTCTAAGGTGTAAAGCAAAAATGAAAACAAATTTGAAATCTCTCTTTCGAAAAATGCTTGCTTTTTCTTAGATGTTTTATTTGCTATCTATCCGGAGTCTCTCTACCCTTCTTTATGTATCCTTTAGCATTTGTAAAGCGATGACAATCACAAGGATCGCTTGGTCTCGTTGGAGCAAAAGAGATGGGACTTCAAAAGCAAATTCTCCATGACTAGTGAGAGAGAGAGAGAGAGAGAGAGAGAGAGAGAGAGTAATTTTGCTGTAGTGAGTTTGAATTTCCAAGGTCCCGCAAGCATGGTTCATGTGAAAGTGTTGATATGAGAGATGAAATTCAGAGGATTATATTGTTTTCTTACGTATTAATATAAAATTTGAAATCGTGTAGGATGTCGATGGCTATAAAATAGGTTCCGATAGAAATGGGATAGACCCTCGAATTGGACCGAAAAAACATTATAGGTTCCCAAATAGGATCAAGTGCAAATGGGGTAGTATACAAGGTCCAAAAAATGGGAATTGATTATAATAGGATTGGGTACAGAATTTAGGAATGGTACCTACTCACCCTGGACCCAATCACTCATATTTCCAATTTTAACTTTAAATTGAAAGCCCTTTCCAAATTTTCTCTAAAGGGTTTTGAAGCTTTCAAAGTGCTTGACCAAACACACCTTAAATTCCTCCATTTACCATTAATTCTAAGCTAACAGTACACGTTGTATTTCAGAGAAGTTGCGAACATCATTACTCACGACATGACATCTCTTCAACCTATCTTCCTTTCCTCTATCGACATCTCACCATCTCGACGTTCAGATTAATGCCGACTCCACTAAACATTAACGTCATTAAAATCGAGTTGTCGCTACTTTAACCATTCCTCCCCGTCGTCGCTTACGTTCTGTCGGTCCATGTGAACATGGATTCTCTCAATTCAAAAAGGAAAATCTATCTGATTCATCCCTCAACGTCACGAGACGTCGACTGCTGAAAGGACGATCCCCGGAAGCATCGTGCCTTGTGACCCTAAGGGGTGAAAGTAAGGAGGATCTTAGGTGACCATCATCGACGCGTTTGTTGAAGAGAATGCAGATCGTGAACGAGAGAGAGAGAGGCAGGAACTTAGGAAGGGAGGGAGCGTGATGACAGGCATGAAGTCAAGAAACTATGGTGAGGCCATAGGAGACGTAGGGTCAACGGGGTTGGTTGATCTTTCACGCGCTAAGATTGCTTATGCTAATCGGATTAAAATAGGGTTAGATTGGGTACAATGTATACACGCAACGTTCAATACGAAAATGTTGACGCGGCCTGCGGTCCTGACCTGGTCGTGCTTGAATTGCAATCTTCAAAGGTATGAAAATGCAATACAAGTCCCTCTCAGAGTCCTAGTAAGCATACGCTTCTAAATCATTTTCACGGGTAAAATAAGGGGTGGTTGGTCTGTTTAAGGAGTTTTCTTTATCTATGCGTGGTCAGATTGTCTGCTTTGACATTGCCACATGCTTTGCGTGATTTGAAAATGAAAAGGAGAAAGAAAATCTGTTTTACACGCTCTTTGAAAGGAACATGTAATTGTGCACATTGGTGTTTGTATGTTTTGGGGTGATTCTGGGTATTTTGTGTTAACACAGAAAATCATCCATGTAAGTGGTAATTTTGAAAAGGAAAAAGAAAATTAGAAGGTGAAAGTTATAAATACTTTCCATCAGTTAAAGATAAAATGTGCGATTATTTCATGAAAAAGGGGAAAAAACTACCAAAAACCCTAAACTATGCACAAAGTGACAAAAATACCTCAAACTTTTTTTTGCATCACCAAAAACCCCCAAGTTTGCCATCTGTGACACATTTACTCCATCGAGGGTATTTTCATCTTTTTATTTGTTTTTTCTTTTTCTTTTTCTTTTCTCTTCCCTCCGCCGGCTCCGGCGGAGGGAAGCTGGCGTCCGGCGAGGGCTGCCCTCGCCTGGGTCGGGCCCAACGCCGGCGAGGGGACCCGGGCGAGGGCCGCCCTCACTGCGTCGGACGAGGGCCGCCCTCGCCCGACGCCGGCGAGGGACCCTCGCCGGATCCGGGCGAGGGCGGCCCTCGCCCGACGCAAGCGAGGGTGCCCTCGCCGGATCCGGGCGAGGGAGGCCCTCGCCACCCGGGCAAGGGCCGCCCTCGCCGGCGTCGGGCGAGGGAGGCCCTCGCCTGGGCCGACGCCGGCTTCCCTCCGTCGGAGCCGGCGGAGGGAAGAGAAAATTAAAAAAAAAAAAAAAAAAAAAAAAAAGAAAAATGTTTTTAAAAGCAAAATGACCAAAATGCCCCTAAGATTTAGGGTAAATGTGTCACAGAAATGAAAGTTTGGGGTTTTTTGTGTCACAAAAAATAGTTTGGGGTAAATGTGTCACAGATGACAAAGTTTGGGGTTTTTGGTGGTGCAAAAAAAAGTTTGAGGTATTTTTGTCACTTTGTGCATAGTTTAGGGTTTTTGGTGGCTTTTTCCCTTCCAAAAATGATCAATTATGTCGCTTCAAAAAATTAGGCTATGAGAAATGTTTTCATTATCTACAACAATTTATATTTAATTATTTTTGTTCATTCATTTATGCAAGCAACGCAAACGATTATTTTGGAGAAAATATTCGCAAGATCCTAAGTCTTCCATGAACCAAACACACCCATTCACAAAACAAAAGTTTACAGTGTCATTTAATATTGTCTATTACAAATAAGAAAACTAGGCTACTCATTGTGTTATATCTTATGAATGATGAAATTGATACAATCATATATATTGGTACAATAGATATTAGGGGTGATCGGATCTAGGGTGGGTAGGGTCTAAGTCTGGATTTTGTACCTGACCCTGTTATAATCGATTTCTCTTTTTTGGACCCTGTACCCAACTCATCTTGTTTTTTCAATCCGATTCCAAGGTCAACTTCGTTTCCATTGGAACTTGTTTTGCAATCTCCTGATATCTTATACGACTTCGAATTTTATATTAATACACGAAAAAATAATGTAATCCTCATAATTTATATTGAAACATTAAGCAATTGTAATAAATAAATACACAAACTTTTTGACTAAACGAAAAATTAAGTATCTACAAGGCTAATTATAATAAATAAAATTATAAGGCGAAGAATTAGCAAATAATATGGGTCTAATATTAGTTTTATTCTCACAACTGCTACATGAAGCTACTCATTTATGCAAGCATAACTCCTCCTACAAAAGAGAAATTAGGCGAGCAAATTCACGTGGTACACAAGAATTGGGTGACGATGAACACCGTCCGTCCATTGGATGGTGCGAGAGGGAGCCAATGAGGGAGGGAAGCAAGTGAGGAAGAAGAACGACAAAGGAGGAGTGCCGTGCGTGTTTGAGAGAGCCAAGAGGAAAAACGCTGTGTGATTGCAGGAGTAAGAATAAAAATAAGGGAAAAAAAGGGGTTTTGGACCTATACTTACAAAATCAGTTTCCAAATTGATTCCAAAACCGGTTCCGGAATGAGTTCCCGGGTGAATAATCAATTAGATTCGGTTCCCAAACCGGTTTAAACCAATTCCGAATTTTGGAAACTGATTCCCAATCCTATTTTCGGGGTGGGCCGATCCAGTCCCGGGTATACCCGGTCTGATTGCACACCCTTAATAGATATTTTCTTTTCATTTGTACTGTTATAGGGATCTCAAGTCTTTTTCTTCCTTCATCAAATATCCTCAAAAGTGTATTTTTACAAATGTTTTACCATAGCCAAATGCTTGAATCAACAATTCTAATTAATGATTTGCATATTTCAATAGTAATACTTCAATCATTTGTATCTTATAACAACCTTCCTAAGAAAAGTCAAACCTTGAGATACTTTTATATTTTTACATATTTAATTTCTTTGGACAATGTAGTCTTACCAATAACTTGTTTTCTCATTAATCAATATACTCTTCATAATAAAATGATTTGACTAATCTTGCAAATTTCAGTTTTTTTTATATTAGCAACACTTGTGCATATTTGCAAGTAGTTCAGTATTGATACTGAGTTTCTCATTTATATTTGGGATTAATGTCAACAATTTAAAATGAAACTGAACCATTTATAATCATTTTTGAAATTATTCCAAAACAATAATGTCATTGCAAGTCTTTGAAGTTTTCTTTTATCATCCACTGATAGTTTTTCCATGTAATCCCAGAAACTTCGGAAAATTGGCTCGATGTTGTCTTTCGATTGAATGGAGTGTCATAGCATATATTTTTTTCAAGGACGGAAGGGCAAACTCAATATGGACTGGGCCAACAAGAATGATGTGGACCATCTCTTTTTCTTTTTTGTAATTCATCATTTTTTTCTGTTCCATTTATTCTATCTCTGTGGATCCACAATGGCACCAATCACCCTTTAGCTACTTCTATTAATTAGAACTTATTACGGGCTAGACTGTACTCTCCAAAGGCTCTCCCGAGAAAAATGGCCTAAAGAGTCTTTTAGTGAGCTTGGATAGTGCTATTGAGCTATATAAAATCTGGATCAGTCCGGCCTAGTTAAAAATTACTGGAAATCACCACCACCATCCCCCGGAGCATTACCACGATTTGAGGTTGCTTAACCTTATATTTGAGGTGATTCTGTCAAGCCGAAGGTCATGTCTTAGATGTAGTGGTTATGGCCAAGTTGGGTGATATGTAACATGGAGAAAAAGACACCTGAAAATTTATCACTTTCATATGACATTCATTTTAGTATCAAAACTTTTAAAACAATCATTTGAATGCTATATCGATGGAAAACAATTACTTGAATGTCTATAGCGTCAAATTCCGACATCCGTCCTACGTTAATTAAATTTAAATGCCTACACGGCTTTCTTAAAAAACATTGAAGTCCAATGTGGACGATAACTTGTCCCTTCTTCATAAAAACAATGCCGTTGCAAGTTGAAGGGTGAAGCTAAGCAGTGGCCAAGGCATCTCTCTCTCTCTCTCTTAGGGTGGCTTTTGCTTTGGTGAGGCCAACCGGCAACTAGCAAAAAGGGAAGGGATAGAAAAAGAAAGAAAAAGGAAAAAAATATTAACAAATAAGCCAATCGGCGACTAACAAAAAGAGAAGGATAGAAAAAAAAAAAAGGAAAAAATATTAATAAAAAAATATCAATATCACTATTGATTATGTCATATAGGACTAATTTGGTGTTCATGTTAATAATTTTCAATTTAAATTGATCAAATGAACTTAATTGACAAAATATGATGAGATTTAAGATTAAATTAATTCAATTAAAAATTTAAAAATTGAATTAATACTAACACAATAAATTTCAAACTTTTTGCATACTTTCAACCTGCGGCTGCGGAAGAAGACCCTAATGACTACTGGACGTGAGAACCCTTTTCCGAAGTGAGGTTAAAAAGCGGCACGCAATTAATGAGAACCAAAAACAAAGCGTGAAAAATCAAGTCTAGAGAGGGACAGAATCTAGAACACGAAGCTCGGTGTTCCAAATGAAACGTCCAACCAACCCCTCCCGTCGTTTCGTTCGCCTGGAACGACTTTCACCAGATCCGCATTGAAGAAGGGATAAACAGCACGCTCCGTGCTACTGGCCAGGCCGAGCCTAGGTGGCGGCGGGCGCGTAACCCTTTCTCTCAACACGTGGCGTCGCTTCGTCTCTCGAGGAGGGCGCGGGATGTCCGCGCTCCATCCCGGTAATAGCCATAGAACAAGAAGCGTTCTAGAAGAAGCAACGCAGCGCTGCAGGCAGACGCATTTCGTTGAATTTTCTTGGGCCCCGAACGACGAACTAGCTCAGCGCGTGAGAACGCCCCCACCAAAAGGAAAAAAGAAAAGAGGAAAGCGTCGCTGCTTGCGTAAAGCGCCGAACGAATCAGAAATCGTATATGTCAAAAGTCAAGGATGGGAACTTTTCATCGAGCCTATAAGTCTGAACTTATCACAACCTTACAAATGCAGAAAAACATATAAAGAGAGAGAGAAACCCGTCTCCCCTAACCCAATTTGTATTCCTTCTATCAACGCCCCCTTTCTCCGGGTCCTTGATCTTTTGCTTCCCGACCTCTCTCTCTCTCTCTCTCTCACCTCAATGGCGGATCACCAGCGCGTCCACCCCGCCGGCGACCCCGAGGCCCCGCCGGCCCCGACCGCTCCCCTCGTGCCCCCCAATGCCTCCAAGTCCGACCACGGCGACCCCGCCCCGCGGAACAATGTCCACTACCCGCCGATGCAGCGGACGCTCCCCGTCGTCCACTCCCGCCCCCCGAAGCGCCGCCGGAGCTGCTGCTGCAAGTGCTTCTGCTGGACCTTCTCCTTCATCGCCCTCCTCATCGTCGCCATCGCCATCACCGTCGGGATCCTGTACCTCGCCTTCCGGCCGAAGCTGCCCAAGTACTCCATCGACGCTCTCCAGATCACGCAGTTCACCCCCGCCAACGACGGCAGCCTCAGCGCGAGCTTCAACGTGAACATCACCGCGCGGAACCCGAACAAGAAGATCGGCATTTACTACGAGGGCGGGAGCCGGATCACGGTGCTGTACGACGGGGAGCAGCTGTGCGAGGGCGCGCTGCCCAAGTTCTACCAGGGCCACCAGAACACCACCGTGCTGGTGGTGCCGCTGTCCGGGCAGGTGCAGAACGCGACGGGGCTGCTGTCCCAGCTGCAGGCGGAGCAGCAGGAGACGGGGTCGATCCCGCTGAACCTGAGGGTGAGGCAGCCGGTGAGGGTGAAGCTCGGGAAGCTGAAGCTGTTCAAGGTCAAGTTCTTGGTCCGGTGTCAGTTGCAGGTGGACAGCTTGTCCGAGGACAGGAGTATCCGGATCACCAGCAGTAGCTGCAAGTTCCGGCTTCGGCTGTGAATCTTTTCGCTCTGCACTTTTTTCCCATTCTTTTCTCGATTATTTTTCTTCGTCTTCAATAAGGGGGTTGTTATTTTCTGATCGCCCCTCAGGATGGCATAGGTACATAGCCGTATACACACACAGGCCGATTGATTATACGCTATTATACATGTAGGACCGACCATTCATACTTATATACATCAGATGTTCCCCTTTCTTATCTCTCTGTGGCATTCTTAGAGATGGTATACAGCTGATTTTGCTTCCTTTCCCTTTCTTGCTCCTTCAAATTCATAACTGATCATAACAGCGCGAGTCGAATCGAAACTCATCTCCATCGAAATCTTTGGATGGCTTAGGAGAGGGCATTAGTCACCAACTCGCTGTCAATGTCGGCTCCGATCCGTGCGTGGTGAAATTGCTGATGCGCACAAAAATGGGTTAGCTTGTCGTAGGAGGAAAGTGGCCAAAGCATTTCTCAGCTAAGCAACCGCTAATCCAATGAAATTGCTAGCGAAGGCTCTTGCTTTCGCGGAATAACTTCTGTTTTCAAGTCAAGCTTGGATAGTTTATTCGTTCTCCTGTTTGCAATTTCTCTTTGTTCCGTGTTTGAGTGACCTTTGAATATGATCGATGCCCCACTACATCGTCATGTACGCCTTGATCACGGTCAGGTAATTCCTTCTTCTTCTTTTTTTTCCACGCGAAATATACGGAAATACAAGTTGAGAACTCTATCCGGACAATTGCATAATTGAGGTGGGTAAATTGAAGAGGAGTTGGTCAATTTAAAAAGTTGATAATTAACAAGTAAATGTGGCAAATGGGTAGATCGGGTCGGGTTGGGTATGGGTTGGGTCGAAAATGGGTTGACTCATATTTGACCAATTTCACCCGTTTTGACCTCTATTCTTGTAGTGTAAATTTAGTGATCCATATTTGACCCGACCCGTATCAACCCATACCCGACTCGATCCGTATTGCTAAAACCTATTTATTTTTAAAACATTTTTATATAATACAAAATTTTTAACAATTCTTATGCAATATAAATTTAATGGGAAATTTTTACAATTCATTTTAAAAATATTTTTAGAAAATCGAAATTTTAATTTTTAAATATAATTTTTTTTATTTTTAATTTTTAAAAAATATAATTTTTAATTATTAATAATTATATATATATTTTTTATTTTTTTTTTTTTAAATTTCTTCTCCTTCGGCTGACCGTCGGCCACGACGACAGCCGGCGACCGGCCACAGGCGAGATCGAGCTTGCCGGCATCGGGCAGGGCTCAATCTCGCCAATCCGGCAAGGCGAAGACTCTGCCCGACACCGGCGAGGCTCGGCCTCGCCGACAATTGGTGAGGCTCTAACAAGGCAGATAAAAGTTGTTAAACAATGGCTGTAACGACTCGGGCCCCACTGTATAATATTGTCCGCTTTGGAGTAGGATTGCACGAAGCCATTTCCCTCCCTCACGGCTTTAAAACGCGTCATACAGATTAAAGGGACCCAAGCCATTATAAACTAGCCCGGAACTACTTCCTCCCTAGGCGATGTGGGACAGAGACCCCTTCCTTGTGCACGTCCAGAGACTGAGGCGCGGACGCACCGCCATCCCTCCTCTCCGCGCACCGCCGCTCGGGCTGTCACACTCTCCCCTCCTTGGGAGCATAGCGCCCTCGCTGTGGCCCCACACGCGGTCGGGAGTCGGCTCTGATACCATTTGTAACGACCCGAGCCCCCATTTGTATAATATTGTCCGCTTTGGATGGGATTGCACGAAGCCATTTCCCTCCCTCACGGCTTTAAAACGCGTCATACGAGGTTAAGAGGGCCCAAGCCATTATATACTAGCTCAAGACTTCCTCCCTAGGCGATGTGGGACAGGGACTCCTTCCTTGCGCACGTTCGAGGACTTGAGGCGCGGACGCACCGTCATCCCTCCTCCCCGCGCACCGCCGCTCGGGCCGTCACAATGGTAGTATAAAGTACAGACATATAAATATTGGTAATTTGAACGAAGGTTCACAACCCAAAACTAATCGATGAATTGATTAGGGAGAAATTAATAAGTCGCTCAAATAAAGCTTATTGAGTATGATGGTTGGCAGATTTAAGTTGTAGTTAAGAAAAGTAAATATATGCAATTTTTTTTTTCAGAGAAGAGGTATGGGCAATGTAAATAGATGTTTAGCTAACTCAAGTAAAAGTTGACAATGTAAAATTAGTTGGTAATTAATTCGAAGAAAAACAGATAATTACTCTAACTGAGCTTGGTAATTTATTAAGAGATTTTTTTTTTGTCAAAATTTCTAAGGAGAAGTTGGGCGATTTAAAAATCGGTAATTTACAAGACAAATGAAAATTGTCAGACAAAAGAAAAGTTGCTAAACTAAACATACATAAACATTGTAAAAGCAACTCAAATGAAAAATTGAACAAAAACTAGTCAATGATTTAATCAATGAGATATTGATAATTGCTCAAATCAAGGTTGGTAATTTCATATGATATGTGGTAAGTTTAAGATGTCAATAAGAAATAACTAAAAGTAGAAAAAATAGGAGGGTTCTTTTTTTTTTTTTTTTTAAGGATAATAAACTTACTCTGATATAGGAGTTGGTAACACAAAATTAGTTGCAAATTTAATAGAAAAATGTAGATAATCACTCTAATTAAAGATGCTAGTTTCTAAAAAGAAGTTCATCAATTTAAAAAGTTTATAATTAGTGACAAATACAAGTTGCCAAACAATAAGAGTAATTTGTAAATTAAGAAAAAAAACCGTAAATAAGTAACTCAAATGAGAGTTGATAATTCAAAATCAGTCAATTGGCTTAATCTTGGAAAAATTAGTTAGTAAATCAAATGAAAATTGCTAATTGCATATGATAGTTTGAAATTTTAAGTTGTTGATAAGATAAATAGATGAAAGCAGAAACCAATAGGAGACTTTTTCTGAGAGATCTGAAAAATTGATAATTCAAAAAAAAGAAAAAGAAAAGAATAAACGTTAGCGTCTAGGTCAAAAGAGTTTGCGAAGCATAATTAGTTGATGATTTATTAGGAAAGTTGGTAGTCGCACTACTTAAAGAGAATAGTTTTTTTGAAGAGCTGGTTAGTTTAATTTATCAGTAAGGCAAATAAAAGAGGGTTTAATGGAAAGTTGGTAAATTTTGAAAAGAAGCCAAGTAAATGTTGGTAAACAACGCAAATGAGAAAGTTAGTAAACCTAAATCAATAGATAACTCAACAAGAAAAAAACTAATGTTTCATAAGCTGAGATTTTGCACGGTATTCTATGAGCTTCAAGACAAACGGGCCTCTGCGCTTAGGTCCTAAGTCATCGGGAACAAAAGGAGGTGAACCGGTAAATCACACCACTAAAAGTCGCTAAATTCATATAAGAGTTAATATATCTAAGAAGTTTGGGAACAAGGCAAATGAAATCCATAACAAAAGTTGATTAATAAACAAAAAATCAAATAAACGTTGCCGATTTGGCAACCCAAAATTAGTCCTTAAGTTTTTTTTTTTTTTTTGACCAGGGAACCCCGCACGGCCGGATGCCGAGAGTAAACCACTGGGGGCGCTGCGACGCGCTGGGGTTTCGAACCCCTTCCCTTCGTGAGGGAGAGGAGGCCCAAAGCCAACTACGCCACCCAAGTGGGTGGTAAATTAGTCCTTAAGTTAATTCTAACAAAGTTGACAAATCATTCAAATAGAGATATGTGAATTCATATAAGAGTTGGTAAATTTGAAGCATTGCTAAAAAAAAAAAACCTGTTAAGAATATATATTTAAAAAATTATAATTGGCAATCTATTAGAGAATTAGGTAGTTTCATAGGAATGTTATAAGTTATCAACAAATTAGCGAGAAAGGAGGTGATTGATAATTTCTTTTAAGTTTAATATTCCAAAAAACCCCAAATTGATATATCTGAGACAAATTTATCTCAAATTATTTTTTTGACTATGAAATATCCTAAACTGATATACTTGTAACAAATTTACCCCGACTGACCATAAAAAACCATAAATTGGTAAATTTATGACAAATTTACCCCAAACTAATTTATTTGACCGCAAAAAAGCCATAAATTAGTAAATTTGTGACAAATATACACTTCGCTAAATTGGATTAATACCACAAAAAAATCACAAAAATTGTAAATTGTGATAAACAGAGCATAAAATCATAAATTGGTATACCAATCAACTGTCACGTGTCATTTAACTTAATAATTTGACGGTAAAATTTAACGAACACTAACAAAGGGTAAATTGATCACAAATGTACCAGTTTTGAGTAAATTTGTCAAAAATATACCAGTTTGGGGTTTTTTGTGGTCAAAAAAATAGTTTAAAGTAAATTTGTTACAGGTGTATCAGTTTAGGATTTTTCAGGGTATTAACTCATTCTTTTACTTAATAACCTTTTCCGTTTTCTTTTTAAAGGAACAATAGAATCGTTTATCATAGGACCAAACGGCAAGATCGAACAGTGTATTTTGTGGGAATGCAGATATTACAATCATTTTAATGATTTTTTTTTTCATGGTGAACAATTGTCATCGTTTCATGAAGAAGCGTTCCTTATTATGAAATACTAAAATTTTCAATATCCTTTTTTTTTTTTCCTTTTCTATATATTATCTTTGCTTGAATGATAAAAGCTTTAGAGATTTTGCAAATCTTTATATAGAAACAAGCAATCAAAATCTTACGAATGTTATCCTATTCACATATTCCATTCGCATACCCCTAAACAAAACTTGATATTCAAAAGACTGAATGACCTCTCATTGCGAACTCATTTGAGCAAGTGGCTTAAGGTTTGGATCATGTTGTCTTTATTTAATTTGTGCTTTGGATGGGTATGAATTTTATTTTATTTTTATTTGGAGTGAGCAATTTTTGAAAGAAAGTGGCATTTTCGTGGCACACAATAATAATTGATGTGATTGGGCAAATTGATCTTCAAAGGTAAAATTTAGGTATGTTTTTAGTATTTAAAAAAAAATGTAAAAAGTCATTGGGTGAAACATGAGGTATATTTTTAGTATTCTCCCTTCTTTATAATTGAAAAGAAGAAGTGGTCACCCCAGTCGACCAACCATTCAATTAATTTTTGGAAGCTTCGACTCTTGTTTTCATTCAAGATCTAACTCACCATAGTCAATAATGGAAAGTTTCTTGTTTTTATTTTATCCATATCTTACGACTTGACTAATTCCTATGAATACATACAATCGTCTCGTTCATGTGCATCGAGTAGTAAAACTCCACGTATAGGTGGCGAGCACAATTTCCATAGTTACTATGTGTGAATAATGCTGTGATTTGAATATAGAATTTGTTGGTTCCAAACTAAGTGCTTAACAATTCAGTCGGCCCCTTCAGGCTCGAAAATGGATAGGCTTATATATTCTTATACAACTCCTCCCCAATTATCTCCATTCCTTTGTTTAATTGACCTTTGAATATGATCTTTTCTGTCTCGGCCTCCTCCATATTTGAATGGGAGATATCGCCCTTCGTCACAGTGCCGGTTTACGGTTCGGATGGGTTGGGCCTGTGCCGATATAATGGGCCTCGTGTTGAAGTTTTCGGGCCAAATATATTGGAACCAAAAATTTGGGCCAGGCTGAACCATGAAAGTTCGGCCCGGACCCAACTGATCTGGGCCTACTTGATAGTTGCTTGATTTTCATTTTTTTAAGGACTCGTTGCTAAAAAATCCTCCTGAATTTTTCCATCGTTGCATAAGTTCCCTCAAACTTTAAAAAGTTCGAAAATTACTTTTCTCGATTTTTGCATCGTTGCACGATACCCTTGAACTTTGAAAAGCTATAGATGACCCCTGAATTTTTTATATTTTTCTTTTGTTGAAATCATTAATTGTTTCATTCACTTAGCTATTAAATATTATCCAAGAATGGACAAACTCATTTTTCTCGATCAAAATAATATCAACTAAATTTTCTGAACATCAATCATCCATACCATTAATTCATCCAAATTCATTAACTATGCAATGGAGGTTACTTTGATGAAAAAAAATTAATAAGTCCATTTTTAGGTGACATTTAAGCACCACGCCACAAAAAAACTAGCACAAACAATAAAAATCAAAGCGAGAAAGTCTGTAACTTTCAAAGTTCGGTGACTATTGTGCAACAATGCAAAAATTAAGGGGGTTAATGTAATAATTTTTCAAAAGCAACTCTGCTTATTCATTTTGTGAAAATTCAATGCTTAAATATAAAGCTGTGAACGTTACCATATATATATATACAGCTGAAGTGGCTCACATGATAATGCTTTAAAGGGACTTAATTGCATTCTCCAATCTTTTTCGGCATCAAAATCCACTATTTTGGACGTTCAGCCTCAAATTCCAGCCTTTTTGGTAAAACCGAAAAAACGAGTGTTGAAAATTTAAGTGCTGAATTTTAAGTGTGATAATCTCAAGTGCTGGAATTGGAAGCAAAAAAAAAAAAAAAAAAAAAAAAAAAGAAAGAAAGAAAATTATTATGGCAACTAAAAATCAGTGTCTAAATATCTTGAAGCTCCTTCCAGAAAGAGAAAAATTGACCATTATTAGGAAGCTTTATCAATATATTTTGGCAAGATTCTAATGAGCATATATTACTAGTTGAACAAATTTAAGTAATTCCTCTCTTACCTTTTTTTTTTTTTTTTTTTTTTTGCTCGGTAATTCCTCTCTTACTTACCAGAGGACTAAGTGGATGTTTTGAATTTCTCTCCTTAAATGCCGAGTCTTTATCTATCAACACTTAATTGGGCTAACAAATGAAAAAATTATCCAAAAAGTTATAAACTTACTATATTTTTGCTAATTTAATCATAAATCTTTCAATTTTGCCAATTAAATTATAAATCTTTCAACATTTAACCAATTGAGTCCATCCGACTAATTTTAGTAGAAATTCGCTAACATGGACGTCGACGGTCCTACATCACATGGCCGACATTGACATTGACAAATTTATTATTTTTTAATACTTTTTTGAATTTTTAATTAACTTTTTTATTTCTTTTATTTCTTCTCTTTTTTTCCTTTTTTTCCCCCTTTTCTTCCTCTAACTAGTTGCCAAGCCTCCAACGACCAGCCTAAGAAAAGGCAAGAATGACTATACCAATTTATTTAAGAGGGCCGCACCCTGAGCGGATTTGTATGAAGGAAGCCCGGACGGCAAGGAAAAGGGAAAGAATTTTTTTTATAAAAAAATAGAAAATATAAACATAAAAGAATAATTTAAAAATTAGAAAAATATTAAAATTTGATAAAAAATTTCTACGTTAGTGTTGGCCGTGTCATATAGGATCGTCAATGTCCATGTCAACAAATTTTGACCAAATTAACCTGATGAACTCAATTAACAAAAAGTGAAAAGATTTATGACTTGATTTGTAAAGTTAAAAATTTTTAGACTGAATTGACAAAAGTGTAATAGATTTAGGATTTTTGGGATAATTTTCTTGCTAACAAACGTGCCATTTGTAGCTTCTCGAACATGGTTGCAATGAATTTGTCTGTTCCATTCCTATGCAAATTTGTCACACTGTTGAATAGAGACAATGAATGATGATGGCCATGTACTGTGGAACAGAGACAATGAATGGCGATTCCGTGAATCACATGTAGTTATCATGAACCGTGATTCTCCTATACTCACATATTGTTGTGAGTGAAGCTTGGAGTTATTAGGGTAAATAGTGAATGATGCAGAGAGGATGATATAATTAATTCGTGAGAGTAATGTAAAAATACATTAAAGGCAGGAACTAATGTCACTTTTCTGATGAGATCTTGGAAGGAAAAAGTGAGGGGTTCAAATTTCTATCTTTTCAGGGGGATGGGGTGGAGACGTATAAGTTTTGGGTTTCGACTCCCACATCTTACTAGAGATGGGGTAAAAGTCTGAGCGTGAATGTTAGCGTAGGAATAGAGTAAGATTGAAAAAAAAAAAAAAAAAAAGGAATTAAATACTTGAATTAAGCTTGATAGGACGTAATTCGGTAGGAGAATGTTATTTGCCGTACTTTGAAATGCTGACTTGGTGTCCTTTGCTCCTCTGGTGCGGGACGTGATATAATGATTTTAGGAGTGAGTTTCGACTTTCACGCCTTGCAAAGATAAAAATCTGAGTGTGAGTATTATTACCTGTTACGAAAAAAAAATCTGCGTGTGAATATTAGTATAAAAATAGAATAGAATTGATAAAAAAAAAAGAATTAAATATCTGAATTAAGCTAGACAGGACGTAATTCGGTAGGGAAATGTTATTCGCCGTACTTTGAAATGCTGACTTGAGGTTCTTTGCTCCTCCAGCGCAGGACGTGACATAAAGGTTGGCCGTCACAAACGACAGTCCACTTCACAATGCACGTCCTTAAGCGTCTAGTCTCCCATCGCATTCAGCCCCCAATTTTTTCCGTCTACTCTTCTTTGTCGAGTTTCACGTGACGTGACGTGACGGTGATAAACACTCCTTCATCCGCATCAGCGGTCCTGGAAAAGATGCGTCGCGACGTGGAAATCTGGCCCTGCTCATTAATGCTTGACGTGATTTTGGTGTCGATTTGGGACATACACCTAATAATCAGGACGTGCGCTGATCGGTGGACCCGCTAAGTCCGTGAATCACGCCCCCGGCAAAATCAAACATGAAAACGAACGACGAGAGAAGTGGGGTTGATGCAGATCATAGTGTCGGAGTTTCGTCGTGGGGGTGGTGTGGCGAATCTTGCGATGTGTTTCGTGCCGATGCATCTGGCTGCATGATGTGCAGTAATTCCCCAATCTCATTCCTCTCATGTCTCAAAAAGGATTTATGGGTCGGAACTCATTATTTTCTAGAGTGGATACTCTTTACTTCTTGCTGGGTTTAAGAGAGAACGTGTCCAATCTTCTCGAGCAAGGCCTTTTCCTTGCCAAGCACAAGGTCACAGTGCATCATGCAAGCATCGCGCCTCATCCATCGTCGACGCGGCTATTGTCACCCCCTGACAACCACCGCCGTCTACGGAATTCTTTGACAATGCCATTAGCAGAGCTCGACCTAATCTTATGAGATGTTGTCAATATAGGCCAAGAAAATCGTTCATTATAATAGTGCACATAGTCTATTCTAGTAAAGTTCTCACCTGAACTCTGGGAGTTAACGCCAAATGATGTTTAAAAGGCGCATCTCGTGAGTGAATTGTAATTTGGCATATTTAATTAAGCAGTGCTCTCCTTCAGCCTAGTGTCACGGCCCAAACGAAAGCACGATCCAAGAGGGTTCTAAACGAAGGCCGTGACCCGAATGACCCTCGGCTTAGACCTCGGGACTTAAAGTATTCTTGAGTCTTCTAGAATACTCCTGGGGTATATGATATTTATACGGTATTTGTATGCATACGATATAAATGGGAGTAGCTGGTAGCTGGTAGCCGGGAAGTAATGTGGGTAGATGGTAGTTGAGGAGATCCAATCTCCACCGTTAGATCTAAGGGAGATCTACGGATACGGTTTGCCTTGTACTTGTATATAAATAGGTCCTCCCCTCCCTTGTAAAGCATTTCATTCACAAGCAATACAAAATCCAGAGCTTCTCTCTCTAGAAAGAGTTTCTCTCTCTACAATCCTTGTGAGTGAGTGTGAGGAAGGCTGACTTGGGAAGAAATTCCTAAGGCCGCACGGGCAAAGGGAACGCTAGATCGATCGGCCTGTGACAAGTGGTATAAGAGCTAAAGTTCTTCCAAGCGCAAGCACAATGGCTGGTCCACGATCCGATGAGGCGCTGGTCATGGGTGGTGACTGCGTTGATCGTGGGCGGAACGCCGACAAGGGTGCTGTCAAGGGAAAGAAGAGCCGTGGGAACTCGAGTTCAAGGGATCCAATGGGGGATCTTGTGCATCGCGTGACGAAGCTGGAGTTGTTCGTCACCGATGTCCAAGGATCGGTCGACGACCTGACCCAGACCGTGGATGGAGTAGACGCTGGAAGGGAGGAGCTTTTTGCTGAGGTGCAAGAGCTCAAAACCAGCATGGGAGAGCTCCGACATGAGTTGCTGGGGACCTTACGGGAGGAACTCGCCCGACGATACGAGCCCTTGGAGACCATGATGGCGGCCATGCGCGCGGAGATTGACGAGCTCAAGGGGAAGCTCGCCGAGACGGAGAATGCACGCGTGAACGGGGTGATCACCGTGCAAGGTCCACGAGTGGACACACCGAAGCCAAAAGAGTTCAAAGGCTCGCGGGTGGCCAAAGATGTGGACAACTTCCTTTGGTATATGGAGAGATACTTCCAAGCCATAGGAATCAACGACGACCAAACACGGGTAAACACTGCTTCGATGTATTTAGTTGATAGTGCATTGTTGTGGTGGCGTCGTCATACGGATGATAGGTGTGGGAATCCTATCACGACATGGAATGGATTCGTCGAGGAGTTCCGACGAAACTACTTTCCCGCTTATGCGGAAGAGGAAGCTCGTGACGAGCTGAAGCGTCTCGAGCAAAAGGGTGGAGTGCGCGACTACATCAAGCGATTCTCGAAGTTGCTACTCCAAATCCCCTCGATGAATGAAGTCGAAGCGTTCCACCAGTTCATGAGCGATCTCAAGCCATGGACAAAGCAAGAGTTGAAGCGGTACAACGTGGCCGACCTCACTACGGCCATGACCGTAGCTGAGTCACTCGTGGAATATAAGGCGCCTTCCACGTCTCGATTGGACAATCGTCCAAGGGACAAAGCCAAAATTCAATCGATCGTCGAATGGGAGCCGCCGACGAAGGTGACGGGGTTGAGGTCGTTCTTGGGCCTCACCAACTACTATCGGCGCTTCATCCGGAGCTACTCGAGCATCACCGTGCCAGTCACGGACCTATTGAAGAAGGAGAAGTCATGGGAGTGGACGGATCGGTGCCAAAAGGCGTTCGATCGATTAAAGAAGGCCATGACCAAGGAACCGGTGTTGGTGCTGCCCGACCACATCAAACCTTACGAGGTAGAAACTGACGCCTCGGATTATGCTATTGGTGGTGTGCTTATGCGGGAAGGCCATCCGGTAGCATATGAATCCCAGTTGAACGATACCGAGCGACGGTATACCGTTCAAGAGAAGGAGATGACCGCGGTGGTTCATTGCCTTCGAACATGGAGGCATTATCTCCTAGGATCCAAGTTCATCGTGAGGACGGACAACGTGGCCACGAGCTATTTTCAAACCCAAAAGAAGCTAAGTCCGAAGCAAGCTCGTTGGCAAGACTTCTTGGCGGAGTTCGACTACACAATGGAGTACAAGCCGGGGAAGGCCAACTCCGTGGCGGACGCGCTAAGTCAGAAGATGGAGCTCATGAGTAGCTCAATGAGTCGACCGAGTTGCACTTGGGTCGACCGCATAAGGGATGGGCTAAAGCATGATCCAAGAGCCCAAGCCCTCATCGGGTATGCTAAGGAGGGCAAGACCCGACAATTTTGGTGTGAGGACGAGCTCCTTTACACCAAGGGAAGGCGTTTATATGTGCCTTTCCATGGGAAGCTAAGGAAGGAGATCTTGCGCGAGTGCCACGAGTCGAAGTGGGCGGGTCATCCAGGGATCCACCGCACATTGGCCCTCGTCGAAGATAGGTATTTCTGGCCTCAAATGCGCGACGATGTGGAGGCGTATGTGAAGACTTGTCTAGTATGCCAACAAGACAAGTTGGAACAACGGTCGTCGCCGGGGTTGTTGGAGCCGCTTCCCGTTTCGACTCGTCCATGGGAGAGTGTCTCCATGGACTTCATTGTCAACCTCCCCAAGTCCGAAGGGTGTCAGACTCTCATGGTTGTGGTGGACAGATTCTCCAAGTACGCGACCTTCATACCGGCAACTAAGGATTGCCCGGCCGAAGAGGCGGCCAAGCTGTTTATGAAGCATGTGGTCAAGTATTGGGAAGTACCACAAACGATCGTGAGCGATCGTGATCCTCGATTCACGGGGCATTTCTGGTCCAAGTTATTCAAGCCTTGGGGTCGGAGCCGAACATGTCAACAAGTTTGCATCCCCAAACCGACGGTCGACGAAGCGGGTCAATGCACTCTTGGAGATCTATCTTCGGCACTATGTGAGCACAACGCAAGCAAATTGGGCCAAATTGATAGACGTAGCCCAATTCTTCTATAACTTGCAGCGGAATGAATCAACCGGCCAAAGCCGGTTCGAGATCGCGACAGGGCAACAACCAAATACCCCTAGTGCTATTGCTTCGGGTTATTGGGGAAGTAGTTCGCTTGCATACAAATTCACCAAGGATTGGCAAGAGCAAGCCGACTTGGCCAGGGTGTGTCTACACAAAGCATCTAAGCGCATGAAGAAATGGGCCAACAAAAAGCGACGGCACGTGGAGTTCCAAGTAGGAGAACAAGTGTTGGTAAAGCTACACGCAGTTCTTCACTACAAAGACGTGCACAAAGGGTTGATTCGCCGCTATGAAGGGCCGTCTCGTGTGCTACAACGGGTTGGGAAGGTGGCATACAAACTGGAGTTACCACCAAAATTAAAGATACATCCGGTTTTCCACGTGAGTATGCTTAAACCTTTCCAGGTTGATGAGGAAGATCCGGATCGTGGGAAGTCACAACGGGCGCCGCTCGGGGCAAAAACCTCGCATGATCGGGAGATCGAGTGCATCATGGCGGACCGAGTCATACGGAAGCGGTATTGCGTGCCCAAGCGGGAGTATTTGATCGATGGAAGGGTCTTTCGGAGAGTTAAGCTAGTTGGGAGCCCGTGGAGAGTCATTGGCAATTCAAGAAGGAAATCGACGCATTCCACGCCGAAGACGCGACGAGGGCGTCGCCCGACTAGGTGGGGGAGAATGTCACAGCCCAAACGAAAGCACGATCCAAGAGGGTTCTAAACAAAGGCCGTGACCTAAATGACCCTCGGCTTAGACCTCGGGACTTAAAGTATTCTCGAGTCTTCTAGAATACTCCTGGGGTATACGGTATTTATACGGTATTTGTACGCATACGATATAAATGCGAGTAGCTGGTAGCTGGTAGCCGGGAAGTAATGTGGATAGATGGTAGTTGAGGAGATCCAATCTCCACCGTTAGATCTAAGGGAGATTTACGGATACGGTTTGCCTTGTACTTGTATATAAAGGGGTCCTCCCCTCCTCAGAAAGATCTCATTCACAAGAATACAAAATCCAGAGCTTCTCTCTAGAAAGAGTTTTTCTCTCTACAATCCTTGTGAGTGAGTGTGAGGAAGGCTGACTTGGGAAGAAATTCCTAAGGCCGCACGAGCAAAGGGAAAGGGAACGCTAGATCGATTGGCCCGTGACACTAGTGTGTCATTCAATTCATTCATGCTCTATCATTTTAGAAGTCTACGAATACTTGTGTCTTCTCGAGAGAGAAACATGATTGGTCGGTGTAACGAGATGGTGGTGAGTACTCAAAATCAAGTGGCATGGTGAATGATCATATCAAGAGGTACAAAAAGTATCGAATTAATATTTCATTTTGGATTTGTGTGATTTTCTTAAATAAAAAATAAAAAAATATAAATTTCGCTTATTAATTTTTATAATTTATAGTTTACTTCATGGTCAATAGGCACCAGTAACCTGAATTTTTGGCCCTGTTTTTCAATTTTTATATTGATATCCATACCCCCTCGTGGAGTGGGATGTCAAAAGAATCATCTGCTTAGGTAAACATAAACGATGACGGTGAGGGAGAACGACTCAATTATTAAGGAATGCTGGATCTTGCATCTTGGCTAAGGTAATCGTACAAACGACTTTTTATACTTTCCCAAGATGCCGACTCAAAACGAATCTTCTCCCGCAATTGATGCGGATCTTGCACTGCCAGCCACGTGCGTAACTAAATTATAGTGATCCAATTGAAAGGTACTATGTAAACAGGTTTTGACCAAAAAAAGATAAGCACAGAAACAGGCCACGCCCGCACAAGTGACTATTTTATTTTTTCTTTATTTTGCTTAAATAAAATGATAAAGTCCGAAAATTATGCCATTTCTCTCCCTAAAACATGATCCAATCTGATCTCATAACAATAAAAAAAGCGATCTTCTTCGTGGCCTATTTCATATATAATTATCATATGCATTGTTGGGTTGGATAACCCAATTTGCTAGCTAATATGCAGTACATTTTCTTCCTTAAAATATACTTGAGCATACTTTCATTTTGAGAAATGAATGTGTTAACAAAATAAAACGACAAAATTGATTTCTGAAGTAGATAAATGACTACTTGCAAGTCTGTCTTTACAAGTCTAGTAATTCCCAAAGAGATAATGTCTTTTCTATTTTGAGTGAATAACATGTTCCTACTATTTGCACAAATCCAGCGAGCCAATTGGCTGAGTCATCACAAATAAATCCACCTACTAAAGCTAGACCCAAGTAACCATTAAGGTTTATTCTAGTGGCCACTCTTCTAACGTGAAAGGGGGAGGTGAGAGGTTCAAATTCCCACTTTTTCAAGGGGGTTGGGGGTGGGGACAAGTAAGTTTCAGACGTGGGTTTTGACTTCTACGCCCTGCACAAGGACGGACAAAAGTCTGAAAGTGAGTATTAAAGTAAGAATAGAATAAGACTGATTAAAAAAAAAAAAAAAAAAAGCTAGACCCAAGTTGCCTTAAAAGAATCCATCAAAATTGAGTTTAACTCAACCAAAGAGAGGGGTTCAACCCACAAACTTGTCTCTTCTTTCCCTTTCGACGTACAATCTACTTTTGACTAATCAAGTAGACATTTTTTGGATTGGACCTAGCCTTTTAAGGTCATGCTCAGGACCAATAATCAAGTAGACATGATATTGTTGACATATGGCAAAATCAGATTCACAGGCATAACTAGAAAGAAGTCTTCTCTCTAAAACAATTTTTAATTCCTTCAATTCCACAAACACTAGCTAGTTATGCCAAATATTAGTGGCTAGTTATATTATTATTATTTTTTAGTGATAAATGCACTAAAAACCCTAGAAATTGTCACTAAAGTGTAATTAAGTTTCAAAACTTTCAAAAGTATAATCAAGTCTTAAAATTTGACACGAAAATGCAATTATATTTTAGGAAGCACCAGCACTTTTCGGAAATTTTTGTCTCATGTTAGACACTTCAACGTGTATTCGACACGCTTCGACACACAAGTTTAGAATTCCAACATGCACAAGGTTAATTTTCAAAATTTTCAATAAATCAACGGTCTAAATATAAATATATAAAAATTATAAAAAATAATAAAAATAATAAAAGGGGAGAGAAAGACTTTTTGTTATTTATATTTGATTGTGAAATGTGATTTTTTTGGACTTGTTGTTAAATGTTAAATTTAGTGGCGGAATATGGATTGCATTTTTTTCTCTCCAAGTTTTATGGATTATTGGAATGGAATGTGGTTGAATTTGTCAAATTGAAATAATGAATGATATCAACAAATGGTGAATTGATTTTTTTTTTTTGTATAAATTCATTATAGGCTCTTTTATTTATTTATTTGTGAATTACAAAAATGATTATTTATCATGCATATATAAAAATATGCATTTAATTTTTTTATACAACATATCGTAATTCTATGTTTTTTGAGAAATGATGTGTTATTATATTGTGTCATGTCGTATCACATATCCGTGTCAATGTTATTTATATTGTATACTAAAGCTTTTAAAAAAAAGTATAGTTAACAAAAAGATTTGATCGAATATTTTAACAAATTTTTGTCAAAAAAAGAATGTTTTAACAAATTTTAAATTTTGATTTTACTTTTTAGAAGTATTGAGACTCATTGCACTTTAGTGGTGAGTTTTAAAATTTAATTATACTTTTAAAAAATTTTAAAATTCAATCACATGTGTTGACTTCCCATACCCCTACATTGTTTTTTAACGGTTTCCGATATGTTCCAAAACTGCGTCAGCCATTCTTATCCCACCAAAACGTGGCCACCCCATCTAGAAAATATGAGGAGGCAGTGACAGTGTCGACAGACAGGAGAGAGAGAGAGAGAGAGAGAGAGAGCCTGTGGGTGTAGCCATGGACGAGCTGAAGCCCAGCCCTCCGAACTCATCGCCGTTGACGCCGCTCGGCTTCCTCGAAAGAGCCGCGACCGTCTACGGCGACTGTCCCTCCGTCATCTACAACGACACCACCTACACATGGTCGCAGACCCACAGCCGGTGCCTCCGGGTGGCCTCGTCGCTCGCTTCCCGCGGCATCGGCAGGGGCCACGTGGTCTCCGTCGTTGCCCCTAACGTGCCCGCCATGTACGAGCTCCACTTCGCCGTCCCCATGTGCGGCGCCGTCCTCAACAACATCAACACCCGCCTCGACGCCCGCACCGTCTCCGTCCTGCTCCGCCACGGCGGTTCCAACCTCATCTTGGTCGACCCCCAGTCTCGCGCCCCCGTCCTCGAGGCCCTCTCCATGCTTCCCCCGAGCTCCGAACGCCCGCTCCTCGTCCTCATCGCCGACGACGGTGCCGCCGACGAAGTAGGCAATCCGCTGACCTCGTCACCGGGAGACGCTGGTTTCTGGTGTACTTACGAGAGCCTGGTCGAGAGAGGCAATCCCGATTTCCAGTGGATCCGACCCGCCAGCGAGTGGGACCCGATGATACTCAATTACACCTCGGGGACGACATCGTCGCCAAAGGGCGTGGTCCACTGCCACCGCGGGATCTTCTCGATCACCGTCGACTCGCTCGTGGATTGGGCCGTCCCGAAACAGCCTGTCTACCTCTGGACCCTCCCGATGTTCCACGCCAACGGGTGGAGCTTCCCTTGGGGGCTCGCTGCCGTGGGCGGCACCAACATCTGCCTCCGCAAGTTTGACGCCGCCACCATCTACCACCTCATCCGGCGGCACGGCGTGACCCACATGTGCGGCGCCCCGGTGGTGCTCAACATGTTGTCCTCCGGCTCCGACGCCGGTGCCGAGCCGCTCAAGCACCAGGTCAAGATCCTGACTGCCGGCGCCCCACCGCCCGCGGCGGTGCTGTTTCGGACGGAGTCGCTTGGGTTCGAGGTCAGCCACGGGTATGGGCTCACTGAGACGGCGGGGCTCGTGGTGTCGTGCGCTTGGAAGCCGCAGTGGAACCGCCTGCCGGCAGGGGAGCGGGCGCGGCTGAAGGCAAGGCAGGGAGTCCGGACGGTGGCGATGACGGAAGTGGAGGTCGTGGACCCGGAGTCGGGCGCCCCGGTGAGGCGGGACGGGTCGACACTCGGGGAGATCGTCCTCCGGGGTGGATGCGTGATGCTGGGGTACCTCAAGGACCCGGAGGGGACCGCCAAGTGCATGCGGGGCGGGTGGTTCTACACAGGCGACGTCGGGGTGATGCACCCGGACGGGTACCTGGAGATCAAGGACCGGTCCAAGGACGTGATTATCAGCGGCGGGGAGAATCTGAGCAGCGTGGAGGTGGAGTCGGTGCTGTATGGGCACCCGGCAGTGCATGAGGCCGCGGTGGTGGGGAGGCCGGACGAGTTCTGGGGGGAGACTCCGTGCGCGTTCATAAGCCTCAGGGGCAACCGGGACGGGCGGGCGCCGACCGAGAAGGAGATCGTGGAGTATTGCCGGAGCAAGATGCCGCACTACATGGTGCCCAAGACGGTGGTGTTCAAGGAGGAGCTGCCCAAGACCTCGACGGGGAAGATCCAGAAGTACCTGCTGAGGGAGACGGCGAAGCAGATGGGGTCGCCCTCGTCCATAGTCAGTCGCATGTGAAAGGGTCACGAGGTTTTCGGGGCGAATCACATTCAAAGTTTCGGTAAGTCCAATTAGGCTAAAGCTGGTAGAACATTATTGGATGATCCAACTCCTTAATAAGACGGACATCCCCTGTAATCAAATTGGTATTTATTTCCTCTTGCATATTCCTGATCTGCAACAATCGTTTGAGCTTATGTCGATGCCTTATCCGCAAGAAGTGCCCGGCCAATAGGGGACTTCTGTGGCGTGGTACTCTCGGGTACTCTCGGTCATGGTGTCAACGACTCGTGCCAGATACCCCCTCCTCCTCCCTGTTCTTTCCTTGCTTGGTCTCTATTTTATTGGGGAAACGATGCCCGTTCTGTCGGGTTATTACGAGATTCGAGAGGGCTCACGCTCAAGGTAATGAGCCAATCGAGACGGACAAGACGGAAATGTTAATGAATTTCACGATCAACGAATAAAGTCCATCGATCACATGGGCATGAGGAGGGACGAGACGAGGCGAGTTCGTGGTCTTCGTAGAAATTGTTGGCAATTACGCAATTAAACAGTAGATTCTTCCTTCGGTACCTTATGCTTTTGATGATACTTAAAAGAGTTAATACTCTGAAAAACCCAAACTGATATATATATATATATATATATATATATATATATATATATATATGTGTGTGTGTGTGTGTGATAAATTTATCAAAAACTAATTTTTCATCATAAGAAATCTCAACATAAATTTACTCTATGTTAATTTCCGTTAAATTTTACTATCAAATTATTAAGTTAAATGATACGTGACAATTGACTGGTGTATCGGTTGAGATTTTATTTTTCGTTTGTCACAGTTATAATCTTTTGTGGTATTTATCCAATTTAACATATGGTATATTGATCACAAATATACCAGTTTGGGGTTTTTGGCGATCGTATAAATTAGTTGATAGTAAATTTGTCACAAGTATATTAATTTGGGGTTTTTTTATAATCAGTTGAGGTAAATTTATGATAAATATATTAATTTTTGGTTTTTTATGGTTAAAAAATAATTTGAGTTACGTTACCAAAAAAAAAAATAATTTGAGTTAAATTTGTTATACGTATACTCTAAGATTTTTTAGGATATTAACCCCACTTAAAATGATCATATCACATTGGCCTCACCTTAACTCCATGCGTTTTTCAAATTTCCAAGCCCATATTTCATTGTAATTGATATGTGCGCAGTTCCGTCGCTTATCTTGACTTGAGATACATGACAATCCCGGAGATTTTGTCTTATCGCGAGCTTAAATCGTCCCCACCAGAAAAGAATTAAAAAAAAAAAGACTAAATAGATTTTGGCCAGAGTAGTTGATGGCAATTTCGAAAATATTGGTTTTAAAGAAAACGACCCCGAAAATTTGGCAGGATGCCTTTGTTTCTTTTCCCCGCCACGTCTGATAGTGCGAAGCGCAATCATGTCGAGAGAAAACTATAGGAGCTCACTTTATGTCACTTTAGGATTCAATAAAGTAGACAGTGAGCACACATTTTCCTATATAATATTCATTTTAGCTTATATCACTCTCCTTATTGACAAGGGCATTGTAGGATTACTTTGTTCCGAACATATACAGGTCTTGAAATCAGATTTTAGTCGACGCTAGAACATTGCCCGCGGGTTGCCGTAGTTAGCAAAACTACATATTATTGATGAAAATATAATATTATCATTGTCATCCATAGAATAAAAAAAGCATAGTTTTGAAATATACGTATTTATA
This sequence comes from Eucalyptus erythrocorys, assembly GCA_014182555.1. NCBI lineage: Eukaryota > Viridiplantae > Streptophyta > Magnoliopsida > Myrtales > Myrtaceae > Eucalyptus > Eucalyptus erythrocorys. Next base: position 12,614,397 of record CM024602.1, read on the forward strand.
TTTAATTCGTGGAGTTGCTTAGTGATTAAGAGATAAACTTTACTTTGGTTAGCGACACAGATTCAACATCTCATACCATAAAGTACAAATGATCTTATATTTAGGTCAACAATAGACCTGTCAAACAGTCGAATCGAAAATGATCCAACGTAATTTGACTTATTTCCATACAGTACAAATATCCAATATAACACATACCCAGCTTATACATAACTAGACTCAAATTGCTAGAAAGCTTCCGTACTTAATACAATCTAATAAAATTTATATATAAACTGAGGTAAGTGCACGGAGTGAGTATAGAATGAGGGTGAGAGAGTGAAAAGAGGGTTATAAAGGTGAGTTGGATCTAAATAAGTTATAGACTTATTTAACACTCATTATTTTGAACTTTACAATTCTAAACCTCCTATATAACCCATTTAGTAAATAAAGTTAATCTAGCCCATCAAATATGGTTTGATAAATGAGTCCAAAACTTGTTTTGATAAGTCTAGTCAACAACCAAGTACACTCTTCTGTATTTGTTTTGAATAATTTTTTTTTTAAAGGTTTTTGAGTAATGTTACATTGTTTTGCCTTCAAATTACGTTTTACCTTGAAATGGGAGCATCTATAGCGATGGGGGTATTTTATGGGAAGAGTGGGTTCTGTGATTACAGTGATGACTCGATCAAATTTAATAAAATATTATTAAAAAATTGTCACGTCCACGTTGGTCGACACTGATATGGATACCGACCGATACTTATGTGGCAATTTTTTTAAGGGAAAATCTCAAATAAGGATCTAAAATGGGACTATTTTATCAAACAAGAGCTCAAAGTGATCGTTGTTTTAAATAAGAATCTGAAGTGGCTAACAAGTCTCAAATAAGGACCTAAACCTGTCGGCCGGCGAGCGTGTGACATTTCCGGTGGCCGGAATATGGGCAATTTTGTCCCAAAAAATATAGATAGAAATTAACAAATCCTGAAAACAAAACCTCCAAACTCTTCACGTTCTTCTTCTTCTACTCTTCATTTTTTACGTTCTTTGTCCCCTCTCGTCTAGAGAACCCAAATTCTCTATTAATGAAGCAAGATCCCTGGCTCCCTGAGTTCCAAAGGTACGTGCCCTTCCTCCCTCCGTCCTTCTCTCTCCCTCTCTCTCTCTCTCTCTCAGTTGGGTCCATGGAAGTGGATTCGATTTGTGTCCGAGATGGAGGTGTTCTTTGTCTCATGGTCGGGTCTGTGGAAGTGGATTCGAATTGTGCCCGAGATGTGGGTACTCGAGATGGAGATGTCCTCTGTCTCTTGGTTGGGTCTGTGGAAGTGGATTCGAATTGTGCTCGAGGTTGAGATGTTGGTGGAATACTCTGTATTACTTTCTTACCTCTGTTTCCTTTTTTATTGAACTTGTTTTTGGGGGGACTCAAAATCATTCAGTTTTAGTGAACTTGAAGAAAAAGGTAATGCAAAAACTTCACATTCTCTCCTTTCTACGAGTTTGCTAGATATACCTTGAAAAACTTATGCAAATCTTATAGTTCATCTACCCTTTACTTGTAGGTAATGTAGGCACTTTAATTGTACTACCGTTTACCCATCAAAAATAGGAATCAATTTATCCCTCTTTTTTGCTTTCAAATCTTTGTAAGGAATTGATGGTTCCAGAGTTGAAAAGGTGACGGAATCTGTTCATATTGCTGTGTTGTAGGAGATGTATCTGCCATGGTAGAGGCTTCTTATGGACTAGATTGTGCTTTCAAGTTCAAGGTTTTTATGTTGGTTACTTATGAATTTGTCCATCTTGTCACTTTCTTGTCGAAGAGGACTTTGTGGAAGTAGCTAAGTTTTTTGATGCTGTCATCAATTGGGTAGTGAATATTAAGGTCGTAACCAAAGGTGAATGGTTCTACCAAATTCATTTTTTTCTCTGCCAATTATAGATGGTTCAAATCACCTCATGCATTCAAGCATGCTTAATGCTTTTTCTCTACTGCTTCCTCTTTTGTGTTCATGCTTTCTTTATTCGATGTTAAAAATTTGTCTAGCAGGAACAAAGTTGAAGGACTTCCTGGCCATAATGCAGTCTTCCCCTCACTTTCAATCAGAGATTGCTACAATTGGGTCCTAAACTTCGCCACGATGTCAAGGAGTATGCAAAGCAATTTCCCACAATCGAGTTCGAGAAAATAGCAATGAAGTACGAGAACTGAGGGTTAAATCATGGATTAATGTGGTACAAAATCAATTATGATGTAGAAGTGTTGCTGCAGATACAAATTTTGATGTCAGGAAAGTTTGTATCGTGATCTCCCTATCTGAAAAAGATGGAAATTTGAAATTCTCTCTTTCTTTATTGCACCATGAGAACATGTTAATTGAGAAACTCAAGTTATTCACCTGCATTTCCTTGGGCTTCAATGGACAGAGAGGTTTATTTCTGCTATAGTGATGAGTCTTATATAATAAGTTGATGAAGCATTAATATCAAAAGATTCCTCAAAATAGCCCAATCTAGTGACATAGTCTATCTTCTAAAATTAAATGATTATCATGCAAGGATTTGAGTTCATACATGATGCAAGGGATGTACGAAAAAATGAAAAAGGTACAAAATTATGCTGTCTAAAGCATTTGGACGTGATGTCTAAATGGCCATTGATAGATCAAGTTCAGTGGGCAGAGAAACTCACGTCCATGGACTGATGAGCTTCGACTTATTCTCTAAGAACATAATGGTATTTCTAACTTGGAAAAACATTGCCGGGGGTATTACTTCAATTTGAGTTTGGGAACCCAGTTTAGCCAAAGTTCAAGCAACAAGGAAGTCGTGCTTCCAGCGCTCTAAATGGAGTCAAATGATGTCAATAGATTCCATAATTCTATCAAATTGATAGACATGCAGAAAAGGGTAAAAGCATCATAGATATTAGGAACATAAAACTTAGATACACCAACCACGAGACTACAAGATGTGTCCTTGAAGACCACGAAATATGGCCTGTATGATGGAAAAAAGAAATATCCCACAAAAGAAATCTTCCTAATGAAGTAGATCTATACATATTTATACTTTAAAATGCTCCCTAATAGACCAAAATAAACCCATCCACATCAACTAACAAGAAGAGAAATTGTGTTGTTGGTCTTGCGTTTCTCCAAAAAAAATTGCTTGTCTTCCACCACTTTCAAATGGAGATCCTTACATCCTCCTCTTTACCTATGATTGAATCAAACAATAAATTCATTATTCAAAAGAAGTAAAGTGCACGTAGACTCAAATTGATTTTGTCTCAACGTGCTTCCATCAAATTTCCTCCTCTAAATACTTTCCATCAGAGAACCCATATAAGAGTAATTATAGCTTTTTTTTTTTTTTAAATGTCTATCTACTTTCCCTTTGAGAATCTACGTGGGCTTTTAAATTCCATGACAGGTCATGAGTTCCGACCATCAACGACAAAATATAAACCAAAAAAAAGAAAACAAAAAAAAGAGTATTAAAAAATTGCAAAACAGGGACCACCGTCAGAACATGTAGGACCCCAACAGTAGTAATATCTAATTGAAAATCCATAGTGGACACAACTCATATGCATTTTTTTAAGACAAAATAGACATTAACTCAAAAATCCGACAAAACAAGCAAAATGAACATCATAAAACAAAAGAATTCGTCCTACCATCACCATCCTCACTATCATCTGTGTGATATTCCACCACATGCCCATGCCTTGTCGGCATGTTGCTTTGACAAGTTACAACCACTTTGAACGAACGAAGGATCAATTGCACCAATTTGAATGAAACTGATCTCAGTTGAACGGGAGTGTGAATCAAAGTATATGGCGAACCTAGGAAAAAATAATGAAGAATCGAGGCCCTCGTGTTACACACAAGTGTCTCAATAATGAAAATGTGGCTTTACTCGAGATTTTTCTTTTTCGTTGGAAAGAAACGAAGACAGAAAACAAAAGAAGTAGATGTGAAGAAACGAAGGTAGGGGTTTCTTTTTGTGTTTCAATTCGAGTTCCATTAAAAGAAAATTTCAGTGCTCCAAGCAAGAGAAGACAAAGAAGAGAGAAGATGAAGAGCAGAAGAAGAAAAACAGGAGAACATGAAGAGGTTTTTTTAGGTCAAAAGAACGTAAAGAGTTTTGGGGGGTTGTTTTTAGGGTTTGTTAAATTCTATCTATATTTTTGGTGGGCAAAATTGCCCATATTCCGACCAGGAAATATTACATGCTCGCTGGCCGACGGGTTTAAGTCCTTATTTGAGACTTGTTAACCACTTCGGATCCTTATTTGGGACAACAACCACATCGGGTCCTTATTTAAGAAAATTGGTTCACTTTGGGTCCTTATTTGAGATTTTTCATTTTTTTTAATAATATTTTATTTTAAAAAAGTTATTTATTTATTTATTTTTCTTTCTTCTTTTTTTTTTTGGTGACTTGCCATAAGAAGAAGAAGAAGAAAGAAAGAAAAAAATATATATATATATAAATATATTATTAAAAATTGCCATGTTAGTGGTGGCTAACCAAATTTAGCTGCATAGACTAAATTGACACAATTACAAAAGATTTAGGATTGAATTGACAAAAAAAAAGGGTTTATGACTAAATTGGAAGAATTGTAATAGGTTTAGGATTATTTTGGTAATTTTCCCCTAAAATTGTGATAGATAATAAATATAAACTTCTGTCAGATTTTTTTTTTTTTTTTAATGTGTTGACGTATAAATTTTGGCAACCCAATTAATTATTGCATAAAAATCAGGAGTTAATTTTAACTTCCAAACAAAAATATTAAAATTAAATTGCACATCATATAGTTTTAGGAGCATTTATTATTGCATTTGTGTTGGGCCATAACGGATGAATTTAAATTGATAGTTCTAGTATTAATTTGATGAGTTGGACTAAGCCCACCATGAAAGGAAATTTGTCCAAGCTCGTTATTTATTTTTTTTTTTTTTTTTGATAACCCGTAGAACCCCCGCACGGCCACGGGCAAATGAGATAAACCACCGGGGCGACATGTGCTAGCCACCACACACATGCCACCGGGTAAGTCACCAATGTCTCACACTGGGCCTCCCCGCAACTTGCGTCACGGGGTTTCGAACTCCACTTCTCGGCGAAAGGAAGTCCGGAAGCTTCATTCAATGGAGCCACCACGGCGGGTGGTCCAAGCTCGTTATTCTTTAATAATTGAAAATTGACTTATGAGGAATAACAAGTTGAGAGATTAATATATTTTGAAGAAGATTCGTGTTATTCTCTCAATATTCGGTGAACCTTTCATATATTCATGCAATATATATATATATTGAGAGGTATATTTCTTGGCGGAAAGAAAGTTTCGCATGATAAATATTTAAAAAATAAAAAGGAAAATTGCATGTAGAGGCGTATGTTGGGGAAATATATTCGTGTGGCCATAGGCACAAGAAAAAGAAATCTTCATGTGCATGATATATTCTCCTTCCCCGATAAATGTTAGTTCATCTACACCTATAAAAGGATTGCCTCTGGACAAGAAAATGGGGAGGCATGGCAATATTCATTGTCAATTAGCCTTCGCACCTTCCTTTCCCTCGAAAACGAAGATTTGAAGTAGTCTATAATATACTGAGTACTGATATAACTCATCAATTAGTCTATTTATGCCAAAAGTTCTATATATCCAATTTCTACTTATAAGCCCTTCTTTGGCTAGGCACATCTTTTTGGCCGAGGAATAGTTTTTCTTCGATCCTTGCTGGACCCTGCTCAAATAATTATCTTGCTTGCTCATTACCATCTTTGTTCTGCTTGCTTTTGGAAGACAGGAGAGATCTCAAATCAAGTTCAACCTAAAGAACCGAAGTTCTCTTTCGGTCAACTATCCACGCACAACACACTTTCTATATCTCCTCCGTCTACAAGGTGAACAGCTTAGCTTACAGCACAGCGTGTTCGCCACCACACCGGCTGGCTGGTGCATTGGCCTTACCCTAATAGAGGCGAGAGGTATGACCCTTCGATTCGAACGCCCCATATTTCGTGCCACAAATAGATTTCGCCGCATGGATTGGATAGAGTCCCCTGATCTCGACCGTCTATTGGCTCCTGTTTGAACATGCTCCTTTTCACAATAACCCCTTTATTGTCTTATTGTGAGATACAATGCTTTCCCATAAGGGGTTCGGGCAAAGTGAAGTTCATCTACCATGCCTTCGGCCTTGGCGGGGAGGACGAATAGACATCGAATGATTAATTTCCATTTCTTGTTATCGAGGATTTCGTCATTAAGATGGATCAACCTTCAGACTGGGGCATTAAAAGAAGACTTGAAAGCCGCTTTAGAATCAATCCATTTTTTCTATGGGAGAAAGCATCGGTTTTTAACCTGTTCCCACTCCGATCTATGGGCCATAAGGAAAATCTTGTGTTGCCAACTATAGAAACTTTTCCCGCTGGCCGCGGCGATGGAATCTGGGACGGAGGACTCGTAGTATCTCTCTAGATCTGGCAAAAGCGAAAGAGCCCCTAACGTAATTCGAATGGGGACTGACCGCGGAGCCCACTCTGGCCTCGCAAGGCAAGCCCCTGAACCCTGTAGATCATCCTCCTGGGGTGGTGAAGGGAGAGCCCCAATTGGTAAAAAAAACTCGCAACCCCTTATATGCATCAACCTCAATATATACATATATATGTATATATATATACATATATATGTATGAGCATAGTGCATTCTTTTATGCTCCTAGTCCATCAGCGCTCCCGAGGACTAGAAATTACCTTTAAGATTAATCAATTCATCTGGACTTCTCAATAGGAATTCTTGGCCCCACCCCATTTACCACCTCTCATCCCAAATTTGTCTCTTCCTGCATTTGTGTAGCCAGCTTTTATCAAGATGAGGCTTTGGAAGACGCTTTCGGGTCCGAATTCAAATGAGTGATCGACAAAGGAACTTTCTTATTGGAATGTGTGGAAACCTTCCCATCCACTGCCTAACGACGCTACACTTCCTTAGTTCCCCATTCCTCATTAAATAGGGGAAATTGCGTATCTAAAGATAGAGAAAGAAAGTGGTAGACCGTTTGTTGAATTGTGAATCGAATCGGAGCAAGATTTTACTACTATAAGATAAGACAGATAATGGATTAAAGAATGTTCATTTTCTAAGTAAGAAAGCCTAAAATAAGAAAAACGAAGAATGGCATGACCACGTCACCCTCATTGGACTCAAATCTGCACTTTTCCATAGAATGTCCAAATTGATCACAATTTCAGCAGATCATAGGCAGATTTTTTTTAGGTAATTTTGATGGGAATGACCTGCTCCTTCCCTCTCAATTTCAGCTTCACCAACATTTCATCTATTTGTTTTTCTCTGAGCATTGATTTTGCAACAGGAAGAATTACCAAAAAAGTTCTAAACCTATTACAATTGTATCAATTCTGTCCTAATTTTTTTTATTTGGCTAATTTAGTCCTAAACCTTTTATAATTGTGCCAGTTTAGTCCATCCAGCCAAAATTGGTCGACTGACGCTGACGTGGGCACCGGCTGTTCAATGAAAGCTAACATGGCAATTTTTTAAAATTTTTTTCGATTTTTAAATTTTTTTGAATTTTTGAATTCTTTTTTTCTTTTTTTTCCCTCCTTTTCCTTCCTCTGGCTGGTCGGCGAGAGGCAAGGGCTGGCGAGGTCGAGCCTTGCCAACCTTGGGCGAGGAGCCTCGCCGGCCACCGGCGAGGTCGACCCTCACCTTGGCTAGGCGAGGCCCCGCGGCACTGGCGAGGCTCGGCCTTACCCGGCCAAGGAGACGTTCGACCTTGCCGGTGGCCGGCAAGGCTATTGTCGCCAAATCTGGCGAGGCTCGGTCTCGCCATCCCTGGGTGAGGAGCCTTGCCTAGGCCACCGGTGAGGTCAACCCTCGCCAAATCCGGCGAGGCCTTGCCCAAGTGACGGCGAGGCCGGCCTTGCCATTGGCCGGCGAGATCGTCCTCGCCGGCAAAAAGAAAGGAGAAGGTGAAAAAAGAAAGAATTCAAAAATATTTAAAAATTAGAAAAAAATAAAAAAACATATATTAAAAAATTGTCATGTTAGCCTTCGCTAGACGGCCGGTGTCCACGTCATTGCCGACCGATCAATTTTGGCTGAATGGACTAAACTGGCACAATTATAAAAGATTTAGGACTAAATTAACTAAGAAAAAGTTTATGATTAAATTGGTACAATCATAATAAATTTATGACTTTTTTGGTAATTCTCCCTTTCGCAACATAATTGGACTAAGAAAGAGATAGCCGAAATAGAAATAGCCCTGTGGAAATACCGATCATTGGCTTCAACTTCATAAAACTTAAAAGGGAAAACAGGCCGCGGGCTCGGCCGCAATTCTGAGAAGAGTTGAGAAAGGACTGAGGGGGAGGGCCGTTCACGAAAACGGCAAAAGAGAGGCAATAGAGCAAAATAGATTTCTCTTTTTCTATACACGCTGAGAACACCACCAGGGGACTCAGACAAGAAAAGACGAGAGGATACGCGAGAGTCAAAGAGGAAAAAGTGATAAAAAGGGGGCCTTCTTCTTCCCCTCGTGCATCACCCGTACTTCCGTTCCTGGGGGAAAGTTCCCTCAATAGATATCTTTCATCGAGAAGGAAAAGTTTCAACTTTATCATTTGAAATGGGTTGTGTGTCCTTCTGAAAAAGAAGCAACTTGTCTAAACCATGGACAAACGAAAATGTAGGAAAACAGGAGAAAAAATAAAGATACGATTGAAGGTAAAAGTGTGAAAAGAAAAGATAGCAAATGAAAATAGGTTGATTGTTGACTTCAGCGTCCTTTATACCGATGCCTCCTCAGCTATTTATAGTGATAGTCTACGGGCAATTGCTCTTTGACTATTACTCTTTCGATCTTTAAAATCTTCTGTAAGCTTCGGTGCCTTTTCAATAACTGTTTTGCCTTGTCGATATTCTTGCTGGTGCCGATTCCCGTAACTACTTCCGTTTTTATGTCACTCGTTTCGATAGGTTTTGATGTCATACCCTTCGATATCTTCACTACCGACCGTTGGCTTCTTGGCCCATTGTTCCCAAGTTTTCATGTGTTGGACCTTCTTCGCTCTTGTTTACTTCCGAAGCTCAATAGGCTAATTTTAGGAGCCAACGAGTGCCTCCTTAATTCTTTTAACCATTTTAATGATTGTATTGACCGGCCTTATCATCTTGAGTCTTGCGCGATGTCACTTCGGCTTATCATCCTTCGTACGTAGATTGGTGCCTTTTAGGATTTTGAACCCACGTCCTTTTTGAATCGCTCATTACTCATCTTCCTCTATAGACAAGCAGCTCCTGATTTTAGTCTTGTGGCTTTCGACGCCGTTGAAGCCCACTTTCAAGATCCAATTTTTATCCTTTTTCTTTGTCATCTTTAACCTTCTATGGTCCCCTTCTGATCCTACCATGTCTAAATCATATGATCTCAACATATCTTCCTTGCCCGTCTCGAGCAAATCAGGTCGTCAGAGCATGCAGGCAACGTTCACCTGTCGCCTCAAAGCACTCCAGAAGAGGTAGTTTGACGAGATAGTCCTTCGTCTATGCTAACGAGCATCGGTTCCTCCTCCTTTCCTTCCTGAATGCTTTTCCGGTATGCAGAAGAACCTCTCCCGTTCAGAGGGACCACTTTTGGTGTGTGTCTTGAATTCTTCTTCTCAAAAGCTTAGAGCTTTCTACCCTTTCGACCATGCTTTCTTTAATTGGTACTTTAGACTGAAGACTGTTAAACATGATGCATGGCGCAAGGCCCTAATCGACAAGGCTTTAGAATTTTGCACCTTTGACTAGAAGCTTAACCATAAGCTTTTGGCGAGTCTCCGCCACTTTGTAGTCACCGTCTGTCAACTGCTTCTTTTTTAGGTCCGGCCCTACGTCGGTAACCCCCTTGGACGTGTACACCAACACAGGTTTGAATCCGAATGGTGATGATGCTAGTGTTGTTGATCTTGTGGCTTGCCCGTTTTCCGAACAAAGTACTGATATTTCTTATACCCACTTCCAAACCACACATACTTATCGAACCAGAGATTTTGATGATGAAGAACATGTAGCATTTTTTGCTTTACTAGCTGTCGAAGTTTGTGTTTTGCCAACTTCTCTTCAAGTGGCTCAGGAGTTGAGAGATTTGGCCTTTTACTTCTCCCATGGTAAGCATGTAGCCATGGGTCGTCTTGCCCTTGCTGCCCTCTATCGAGGTCTGGGTTTCGCCTCTGTTGTCATGGGTGTTCCCACTACTAGGGTCTTCCATGGGCCTTTCTAGATTTTCCAAGCATGGGTAAGATTGTATTTTTCGTCCTTGTTTTCAGACGCCAAGATCCCTCTTCCGCAAAGGTCCAAATTTTAATCACGTGGCAATGCTAGAGATCCCTGGATGTTGTGCCTATGACAACGATCGACCCGCTGTCCTACTATACCCGCCTTGACGAGCCGTTCTCCTGACGTGAGCCACTTAGTCGACATTGATGCCGAGCCTAAGTTGCAATCGAGCTTGTCCTAGAATTGAGCAATCCCCGCAAAGTTTTTGTTTTGTAGGTCCATTGGCTTGCACCAGCCGTCACCAGCAAGCTACACTTTTGTCGATTTTGAATCGTGAGTCAGCCACATTAATCCCGAGTCACCACAGTTGAACATCGCAAACCATTGTCGAGTGTCACCATAAGCCATCGCCGAAGCCACCATCCAACAAGTCCAAATTTGAGAGCAATATCTGTGAAATGGGTAAAGATATTTTCCGATTCTAATTTTGTTATTTCCTTAATTCGTTGATATTGCGATCAAATTCAAGTCTTTGAATGATATATCTTATCGAAAGTTTCCCCAAAAGTCTTTTAAATTAGAGATTATTACCTAATTTTACAATGTGCATATGATTGACAGTCTAATTTCATACTTGAAATACAACTTGCGGTCACACCAAAAATCATTAGTCCAATCTCACACCCTAGATATGATTTGTATAATATCTTGCATGATTTGGTGTCATGTTTGATGTGAATATGATTTATTTCTATCTTGCTTGATTTGAATTGATTTTAATTCTATAAAGAAAACCAAAAAAAATATTGAAATTTGATTCATGTTGATAATGTTGCTAATTTTGGACTAGATTGCATGTTAGATTAGGTACTTTATTTATTCCGAATTTTTAAATTAAAATCCAAAAAGCATTGCTTTAGGATGAATTAGGTTTCCTTTCTTGAAATAGATTGCATGGTTAAATCTTAGATATTTTTAATTTCGAATTTTCTTAAAAACTAAAAAGCAAAAAAAAAAAAAATCATGTGCTTGTCACATATAGTTAGTTCACCTTATGTTTAGAAATTGCATTTTTATGAATCATTTAAATTAAAGCATGAGACATGTCTGATTAGTTGCATTAATTTTTGCCTATCATTAGATTAGGTTATCTAATAAATGTTGCATGACATATAATTCTCATGTTAAGGTTGCAAATTGCATGTCATTTTAGGTTTTATTTAAACAAGTGAAAATCCAAAAAAAGATTGGTGATTGCGTGTTAATTAGGAATTATATCTAGGTTGTTGATGTGATTTTCTAGCTAGCAATGCAACTGTTTTCGTTCATTCTAGTTAAGTAATTCCCCTTTTTTCTTGCAATTTATTTGATGCTTTGATTATTAAGTATTAAACAATGGTTGCACACTGATCACCTTACACATTAGGAGTAATTTAAAATCAATGCAAGCTGCTTGCAAAACATTTTTTTGAAACAAAAGAGAAAACATATGGAAATTGTATTAGAGAAATTTAGCGTAATCAAATTCCCGAACTCATTTAATCTCTAGTTCGTAGAACGGTAGAAGTGAAGTAGTTGACCCACAAAGAGAGATTATTGGTGATTCCTAATGATTTATTAGGAAATTAAACCTTAAGTCGTGAATCAGCATAGGCTTGGCAGAGCCCGAGTTAAGTCTAGACTTAATAATCCATTAGCCGGACCTTTAGATAGTTCTAACCTGCTTCGGGAAGGCCCGACATAATGCTTACATAAATTTTTTTATTTCTCAAAGAGATAGTCTTAGGCATGACAAAATTTCTGGAACAAAAATCAATTTCTATTTCCTGGATGAGTTTTTGAGCAAAGAAACAAATGAATCCAAATTTATATTTATGAAACAGAAATTCATTTGATAACATAATAAAATTTCTATTTCAAGGGTGGCAGCGGTCGTCGTCCGATGGCGGGCGATTGGCATCCAACACCTAATTGCTAAAATTTCTATTTCTTGGGAGGTAGCGGTGAGCGGCTGGCAATAGGCATTCGATATCCCACGGGTGGCGAGCGGGCGGGCAAGCAGTAGGTGAGTGGCGAGTAGTGACGATAGTGAATGATAAGAAGAGTTTTCATTTCTCACATTTGTTCCGGAAATAGAATAGCAAAAAAAATTTAGCTTCTGATTTCTACTTTAAATCTAATTCTGGAATAAAAAACTATTCTAGAAATAAAAAATATAAAATTACGTTACCAAATAGATTTTTGTTATAGATTTGTTCCGAAGAATAGAAAAATAAAGATATAAAAAAACAAAAATTTTGTCGTGTGCGGCCTTACTTTCTTTGCAATTAAGGGGCATGTTAGCACTTGCCAAGCAAAAAATTATAGATCCGTCGTTAGCCACCGATCCGAGCTATGGCTTGCTCATGAAATTAGTATGGTATTACATATATCGGGGTTTACCTTTTTTAGACTAACTTCTTATCATAAAATGAAAAATCTATATATTTATTTCAGTTATGGACTTAGGCCTTTTTTATTAAGATATTTGATTTTTGAAATAGCAACGTGCGGAATCAATTGTTAGGTGAATGTTTGTGCACTAAAACGTTTTTGGACTATTAACAATGGTTGGCTCATAAGACAATATGAATTCTAACTTATCTGATGGACCGCATTGATTTTAATTTATATTATATGGTCACCTAACGGCTCTTTGTATACAATACACCGCATAACTTATGTCAAGATATAATATGGCTAATTCAATAAAATTCATTTGACGAGATGATGAGTTTAAATGCGTACGTTTTTGACTAGGACAGTCTAAATATACAGATTTTCTTCGTTCAAACTTTAATACGTTCGGTTGAACTACCTAATGGGAAAAAAAAGAGAAGAATAACTTACTTAGTCATTCCTTATAAATAAAACGCCCATCAAATTTAAATTCGAGAGCATACTAATCAAAATGGGTAGTCTTGGACAAATTTTTAGAGAAAATGTCTTGTATTATCTTTAGATATTTTGAAAATTTATGCGGCTCGATAATATAAATTGTAAGTTTCTATGCATCATAGGTTTTTTTTTTTTTTTTTCTTTTTGTGCATGTAATCATTACTAGAATGTTAAGAATTACGGACATAATACCATAAACTTATTTTATCGAAGCTAAAAGAGGCTCATCAATTATAAACATTATAAACACATCTTATTACATGTTTTGAATAATGCATTTTAGTTTCTATTTTGTTTTTAGAGGAAAGGGAAAACAGAAAAAAAAATGAGAAAAAAATGATAAAGAAAGGACAACAAAGGCAGAGGGAGAGCGGCACAAAAAGTCAAGGTGGTGGGCTCAATCCCTCCCTCGCCCGTTCTACACTCTCGCTATTCTCTCCGGGGACTCTTGGAAAGAAACAACCGTCCTTTCGTCATTTTTCCATGGACAGCAAAGAAAGGGTGGAAAATTGTGGTCATCTGGACATGGAAATCTCACCAGCGGAGTTATAAGATATAAAATAATCGCTAATATATTAATCCCACTAGTGACACGCACGCATGCCTTGCGCGTGCGCATAATATATATTAAACTCCATTGTTAGGTCAAATCATATAAATAAAATATGTTTACTTTTGCTTTAATTTCAACCGGAGCACGTCCTTTTTGGTCAATAAACCAAATTACCCGCTGACCATCGATTGAGTCTGTGCATGAATCGGTATTTAAAGTGACTTTTGCACAAAGTGACTTTTGCTAGTGCAAATCGGTAATGATAAATTGTCACTTTCCTTTTGGCCAAAGAACAAATTGTCACCCTTTTCTATTTTGCTTGTGAAAGGATTTTCCTTTCATATTCTTTAAATCTAGAAAGAAGGAGATTTTATTTATTCTATATGCAAAGGAGGAAAAACCCATTGGAAGAGGGATGCCTAGAGACAAACCAAATCCAGAATTAAGGGAAATGACTTTAGGGGAAACGAACCGTTCAAAGATGAATGATCACATCATTGAAAGCAAAGTGAAGATTTCTTTTCCTTCTTATTTCATTATGACTTAGGGGAAATAACCCGTTCAAGGATGAATGCTCACGTCATTGAAAGTAAAGTGAAGATTTCTTTTCCTTCATATTTCATTATCCTAGGTTGACTTTCGGTTGAATTCACGTGCAGAAAAAGTATAGTAAAATAGAAGAGTACAAATAAGAGAAGATAAGAAAAAGCATAGAAGCATACAGCCGATCCAAATATTGTGGGTCGGGTCGGCCCGTCATGGGACCAATTGGGTTGAGCTAGCCTTAAAACCCAAAAGTGTCCTCAAGCTAATGAGGTTTGAGGCAGTTCTGGAGGAGGGCTTAGGCCGCAGGGCCCATCTGATTCGAGGGAGTGAGGTGATCCAATCCTGATCCCGTGAGGATCCAAATAAACGTGAAAATCATTATCAGGAGTCGATTTTTCGTGGTATGTTGTGTGCAATGAAAGAGATAACAAAATGTATAAGAGAGAACAGTACTCGATTCATTTAGGGCGCGCATGATTGCGCGCTATTTCTGTTTTTAGAAATTGTTTTTTATTTCGAAACAATTACGGAATAAATCCGTTTGGTAAAATTATTCCACTTTTCATTTCGAAATAGATTTTAATTAGAAATAGATGCGGGACAAGAAATCGAAATAGAAAAAAGTTTATTTTTCTATTTACGAAACAGAAATGAGAAATAAAAAAAAATTTTCATCGTTCATCGCCGCCGCCGTCGGTTGTGCCGTCGCCGTCGCCGACCGGCCGTCGCCGTCGCCGCTCGCCACCCTCCGCCGTCGCCCGCCGCAGTCGCCGCCGCCGGCCATTCGCTGCCGCCGGACGTCGGCCGCCGGCCGCCGCCATCCAAAAGAAAGAAATTTTTGTGTCGTTATCAAACGAATTTCTATTTTTAGAGTAGAAATTTTGTGTTGTTATCAAACGATTATTTTTACTTAGAAACTCGTCCGGAAATAGAAATAGAAAAATCTATTTCTATTCCGTAAAACTATTTCGGAAGAAATATAATCATGCGCGCTCTTAGTAAATATAACTTGTCCAATCAACTTTAAAATGATGTGACTTAGTCAATTAGGATTTTGAAAAAGCCCTACCTGTGTAAATATTTATTACCCCGATGCTGCTCATTAGGGCAAAATTTACATTTCTACTGTACATAGTTCTATACACTTTCGAGTCCTAACAAAAAGCAATCAGTATAATTTCATGTTCTAATTTTATCTATGGTGAAAGGGCTTCGCTCATCGTGTTTTGAATACAATATGGAATCCGAAGAGTTTTTGTTGAATTCAAATGTTGGTTTAGTTTTATGGAAAGAAAATGATGCAATAATTACACAAATTGACATTGTCTCAATTTATCTGCATATTTATTAAGTATTTTTATCATTACAGAAACTCCGTTAAGGATTTTCTATAAACCTGATTTAATTGATTTAAATATCTTAACTTTTACTCCTTCCTTTGAAATCAAATGCATAAATACACCTCAAACACTGTTTTATTTTCCTAGCACTTTCACATCATTAATGAAGATTGCAATCAACCTTTTATGTGTCAAAAATCAAGTTTCTAGCTTCTGTTTTGGGAGTCAACCGTCTAAGTTCGATCTCATCAAACTAAACAAGAAAATCGGCATTTTTTTTCTAATCACATTGTATTATAGCCGGAAAATCAATTTTACCCAAAATTCATACATTTTTTATGATATTTTTTGATCGAATTTTATGACTTAATTATACACATTTTGATGAAGAATTATTAATTAGAATCATTTTTGGGGGGATGAAGAATATATGTGAACTGTAGAGAGAAAAATTTGTGTAATGTTTTTCATTTTCCTTCTAAGACGTTTCAAAAGGATGTGAGTTTTATTTAATTCTTTTGGTCGAATATTATGCATTTAATTTTTTTGTGAATAAAGGGAGAGTAAATTTAGACACAGGTACCTGGCTTTTGCCGTGGTATATATATAACCTTCGGAAAAGGGCCAGGTCATCGGTGGCTTCCTCGTTCGTTCGCTCGCTCGACTTGTTGACTTTGGAAGTTCCACTTCCTCCCTCGCCCTCCTCCTCCTCCTCCTCCTCCTCCTCGTCTTCTTCCCATGGCATCTGCCGCGATCGGCCGTGCCTCCCTCCCTTTGCTGCTGGCAGCGATCGTCCTCCAGTGGGGTTGGCTCCCTCTCGCCGATGACGCTAGGCCTTGCAAGACCTTGATGATGCTGTCGGCAGAGCTCAACCTAACCTCCTGAGGCGTCGCCAATATAGGCCAAGAAAATCGTTCATTCTAATAGTGCACATAGTCTATTCTAGTGGAGTTCTCCCCTGAACTCTGGGAATGCCAAATGATGTTTAAAAGGCACATCTCGTGAGTGAATTGTAATTTTGCATATCTAATTTAGCAATTCTCTCCTTCAGCTTAGTGTGTCATTCAATTCATTCATGCCCCGTCACCTTAAAAGTCTATGAATACTTGTGCCTTGTCGAGAGAGAGAGAGACATGATTGGCCAGCGAGACACGATGGTGGTGAGTAGACCCGTTAAACGGGTGGGTCGGGTCGGGTCATAAATGGTCCGACCCAAATCGACCCATTTAACCCGTTTATGACCCATTTATTGCAATGCAAAAATTTTGATCCATACCCGACCCGACCCATACCCGACACATACCCGACCCATTTAACTAAACTTAATTTATTATTATATATAAATATACATTTAAAAAATGATATTGCAAAAATAATTTTATACAACACAAATTTAATGGACAATTTTTATAATTTTTAAAATAATTATTTTAAAAAATCGAATTTTAATTATTTCTTATTTCTTAAAAAATTAATTATTATTTTTTAAATATAATTTTTTTTTTCTTTTATATTTTTTCTTCTTCTTCTTCTTCTTTGGCCGGTCGCCGGCCATGACAACGGCCGGCGGCCGGACCTATTTAAACTTGTTTATAAAATAGATGTGGCATAATGTATGTGGAGTCCACATTTGATGATACACATAATACCCAACACGTTTGGATCCACAGCACCTAATCCTTGACGGAAGCCCCAAAAAAGAAGTTACATGTCAAAAAGTGCATTATTGAAGCAAATATTACATGCAACAAGATATTAACTATGCACATCAAAAACCAAAAAAATTATGCTGGATTATGTGAGTCTCGGGGAAACTTAGAACTATAAAAGTTAATGTCCTCATTACTTTGTCACATTGTTGCACAATCTCATCATCACTTGCATGGAACTGTAGCTTCCCAGTCCTATAGAGGCCACAAACTGTAGCTTCCCAGTCCAGTCTCCTTGCACTAGGCTGAATAGCAGCAATTTTTTGGTAGTGACTATTGCTCCTCCTCCTGCTGTAAATAAGGATGAAGTACATTCAAAGATACAAAACAAAACTTGAATGCCAATAAGACCCTAAATGACAGACCATAAATACGAGAATCGATGGATACTCTTTGTACTATAAAACAAACAACGGTGCATCGAATTATGTGATTTATCCGAGAAACCCTAACCAACATCCTTTTCTCTTTGGCGACTACGCATACCGAAGCACGCCCTAGTTTTGAGCATCCAAAATCATGAGATGAAAGCAAAATAATAGCCTTCAGCAATTTATTCAACCAAATCCCGAAAACAACAAGTCTCGAGTTCTAAAATCAAATTCCCGGAGTCCCTCCATTGTATGATATGTGAGAGACAAGAAAAAGATTGCTCTTAACGAGGACTTATTTATTAAGTTATGACAAGATTCCAAAGGGAAATTATGTTATATCATGAAATTTCTTTCCAAATTGCAGAAATGCTACACGAACAGGACAGCATCTTCTTTCCTGTGCAGACCCATACTCAAGGTGCATGGCAAACCAGAATTCAGCCGTAAACAAAGCACTGCTCACAAGAATCGAAACAACCTACAAAGATCAAAAGCTACCAAAAACATAACTTATAAGATGCTTAAGCTAATTTTCAGCACCAACTATGCAAACACATTTCATATATCACTTACATTTGTGGTTTGATAAAATACATACTATCCAAGTTTCAAGTCCTTCATTGGAAAAAAAAGTAATTGAGCAACCCCGAGCAAACATTGGAAATGGTCACGTGACACATGACCATTGGTTCAGGAGAGAGATCACAAAGTTCAAGGAAATCCAGCTAAGAAATCAACAAATAGGTGATGAATGTTTTGTTCCTATTTTTATGTAACACCTGAACTATTCATACTTTAGGGTGCAAAGGAGAGTAGAGTCACCTTATAACCAGCAGTCCTCCAGTCAAGACCATCCCTCCCACTGCCCAAAATACTTTGTCTTCGAATGGCATTCCCCCCCCGCTGGTGATCATCAAATTCTTGAGGCATCTCAGAATCTGCAGTTTTCCATGAACTAGAAATTGAGTCTTCCTGGTACCGTTCCACTTCAGCAGGAACGAGGCAGCAGCATGAAGGTAAAGAGGGACCATCAATATAAACATATCAACATAGCGCGATCACCCTCTTAAGCAATGGGCACAATGTTGTAAGGCATCGGCTGTTAAACCGGGAATCCCCGCTCTCTGTGTAATGTCCATGGAAAGAGAGACCAAAGGCTGCCAAAAGCTCGCAACCGGCCGACACAAATCTTTAAGTTCCCTCCGCCTCATGCATGTGGCACAAAACCTCTACCTTTCCCAGATAAATAAAAAGATCCCCGATGTTTTGTTCTTTCCCGATGACACAAGCAACATCTTGCACCATTAATGTCCGTGCCACCAATTTGACATATAAACAACTAAATTCTCAAAACACTCGATGCACATTACAAACGGCTTGATGCTGCACTAAGATAGCATCCTCAAACCATTAGAACCATTCGAAGTCAAAACCTCGGCATGGCAAACCGGCTTGCAAAGGCCTCCACACGATTTTGAAGCTCAACAATCTCCTTAGTGCTCGAAGACCCTTCGTAAAAGCCTTCGCAGCTTGCCGTGCCCCCTTTGGATTGTGCTGGCAATTTGGGCAGCTTTGAGAAGAAGGTCAGCAATTATCTAGAAATCACTCTCCGACAACCCCTTGTTGTCATAGCGGGAGTACTTGCAAATGCGTCACTCCTCCATAAATCGAACACCAAAATAGAGACAAGGCATGACAAAGAAATTGCTCTTACAAAGTTAAGTATCTCGAATACCTACCGATCCTTACTCCACCGGGGGTAATGGTGCCATTATCATCAAAGATCGCTATCTTATGGAGAGTTATGTGACACATCTCACAGACTTTCTCATAGTTCCCACTTGTCAAATCATTTTATGAAACAAGAAATCAATTTGCGACTACTGAGTAGACCATGAGCATGAGCAAATAGTAACCAACAATAAATGAAACCACATTCAAACACAACAACAAGATGGGGATGATCAATGAATGATACACAAGTTGCACACAAATCAAACCAAGCATGATGCAACAAAGTAGCGGTGTCCAACCCTATTGAAAATGAATTTATGATGAAACTTCTCATGTACGCCAAGATCACACAATACAATAACAGCTAACCAAGCGCTTGGATCCTCGGAGCGAGCATCATATTTGCGAGTAATACATAAAAGAAAGTCACTACCTCGGTAGTATTACAACTTTCGTTCTAGTCAATGTCTCAAAAGAGAGAAACAGCCAAAAATTTTAAGCTACTCCAAATAGGATTTACTTTGCTCACAAGTTGACTTCAATCGTCTTTTCAATAACAAGAAGGGGGAACAATAATATTCTCAAATTATTCTGTTCTCAACAGTCCTTGGGCCTCTCTAGCAAAAGGGCTAGAAAGTATCTGATTTTGCCTCATCTAATTTCTAATCTTACAATATGGCAGCACTGTATACTATTAGGTGTTTTATTGAAAAATAAAATAAAAATTCAGATGCGCCTAAGTTTGGATATAAGCTTGTGGGTTTTAATTTACATTCGAGACACCTAGTCACAATGTAAACAACCAACATAAAATCCGAGTCACTTATGAACTTGTTCGAGCCAAATAGGATGTCACTTCCGGTTGACAAATGAATCACTTAAGGCAAACCCCGCACCCAAAACACACAAACGTCACCACATCATCCGAGATCGCGAAAGACCCAAAATTTCGCACGCACGCACGCGACCGGACGAAACGCCAGCCGCCCAAATCGACAACTCGGCGAGACCGACACGACCATGATCGAGAATCAAGAAACGACCCATCGACGCCCGAACCTTGCGGGTGATGAAGGTGAATTGAGAGGAGCAGCCCCGGCAATGAGAGGCGTCGACGACCCGGTTACTCCCCGCGGCCGATGGCTTCGCCGGCAGTCCGATCTTCTCCGGCAATGATGCCGCAACGCAAACCCCGCACCCAAAACACACAAACGTCACCACATCATCCGAGACCGCAAAAAGACCCAAAACTTCGCACGCACGCACGCGACCCGGACGAAAAGCCAGCCGCCCAAATCGGACAACTCGGCGAGACCGACACGACCATGATCAGAATCAAGAAACGACCCATCAGACGCCCGAACCTTGCGGTTGGTGGATTTGGACTTGAGGTAGAACTCGTTGCGGGTGAATCGGGAGAGGAGGTTGGATTTGCCGACCCGGAATCGCCGATCAGCACCACCTTGAACAGTAATCGAACCCGGCTCTCGGCCTCTCGACGCAAGGAGAAGGAGTGCTCATAGTCGTACGATGGATCATGGAGGGTAAGCGAGAAGACGAAGACGTGAGAGAAAGAGAGTAAATGGGTTTACTTGTGGGTTGATAAGTGGGTCATAAATGGGTCTGCTCTCAGACCCATTTAAGACCCATTTATTTCAGCTTTTTAACTTTTAAAATCCGTTATGGGTGTAAACTTAACCTATTAACGACCCATTTAACTATAAATGGGTCTATAAATGGGTCAATGACCCATTTTGACACTCATAGTGGTGAGTACTCAAAATCGGGTGTTGTGGTGGATGATTGCATCAAGAGGTATGAAAGTATCGAGTTAGTACTTAAATAAGGGTTTGTGCGATTCTTTTACATGAAAAATAATAAGTATAAATATCGCTTATTAATTTCTATAATTGATGGTTTTTTTTAGGGTTGCTAGGCACAAATAATTCGAATTTTTCACCTCACTTTTAAATTTTTATGAAGATAATCAATAACCCCACATCGAGTAGAATGTTAAAAGAACCATCTGCCTAGATAAACACAACCGATGACGGTAAGGGACAACGACTCAATTATTAAAGGGACGTGCCAAATTTCCGTCGGATCTTGGCTAAAGTTTGTCGCATCATTTATTTTATAAGTTAATCGTGCAAACGACTTTCTATACCTTCCCAAGACGCCGACTCAAAACTAACCTTCTCCTGCTGTCGATGCCGATCTTGCGCTGCCAACCGTGTGCATAACTAAATTATACTGATCCCATTCGGAAAGGCATCCTTTGGCTATGGTCCCAAACAAAAATATTGAACCAAAACTGGTAGTACATAAACAGGTTCTGACCCAAAAAAGAGAAGCACAGAAACAGGGCACAGCCAAACGAGTGACTGTTAAGGATGAAGCTCGAAAATTACACCGTTACTCTCTTACTAAAACATGATCCAATCCAATCCCATAAAAATAAAGAAAGTAAATTTATTTGTGGCCTATCTTATACATAATTATCATCCGCATTATTGGATTAGATAACCCAATTTGCTCACTAATCTGCACTGTATTTTCTTCCTAAAAATATACTTGAGCATATTTTCAAGTTGAGAAATGAGTGTGTCACCAAAAATAAAGCGAGAAAGTTGATTTCTGAAGTAGAGAAATGATTGCTTGCGATTTCGCATCCACAAATAAGTCTGATAATTCCCAAAAAGATCATGCCTTTTCTATTTTGAGTGAATAACACACTTCCACTGTTTGCATGAATTCAACAAGCCAATTGGCTGAGTCACCACAGATAAGTCAACCTACTGAAGCTAGACCTAAGTCGCCTTAAGAGAATCCGTCAGGATTGAGTTTAACCCAACCAAAGAGAGGGGGTTCAACCCACAAACTTATCTCTTCTCTCCCTTTCAGCAGACGATGTACTTTCTACTCATTAAGCAAACATCATATGGTCGACATTTCGCAAGATCAGATTCACAAGCATTAGCTAGAAAGAAGAAGTCTCTCTAAAATAATCTTTAATTCCTCCAATTCCACGAATGCTAGCAAGCTTTGCCAAGTATTAGTGGTCAGTCATATTATTATTTTTTTAGTGATAAGTGCACTAAAAGTCTTAGAAGTTGATGCTAAAATATAATTGAGTTTTAAAACTTTCAAGAAATGTCGTAAAACTTATCAAAAAAGTATAATTGTATCATATCTGAAAATCTTCATATCGTGTTAGACGCTTGAGTTCGGAATTTTGACAAATGATTTTGACGCGTACGAGGTTAATTTTAAAAAATTTTAATAAACGAAAGAGAAAATGTAAAAATATAAAAAAATAAAAATATTAAAATTAATAAAGGGGAAAAGAAAGACTTCTTGTTATTTATATTTGATGGTAAAATGTGGATTGTTTTTTTTTTTTTTTTCGACTTGTTGTGAAATGTTAAATTTAATAATAGAATGTAGATTGCTTTTCTTTTTCCTCCAAGTTTTATGAATTATTAGAATGTAATGTAATTGAATTTGTCAAATAGAAATAATGAATTATATCAACAAATGGTGAATTGTCATTTTTAGTGTAGATTCATTATATGCTTTTTTTTAATTATTTATCTTTTTGTGAATTTGAATCAAATTAATTTGATTGAAATAATTTAAAAAATGATAATTTATCATGTATATATAAAAATATATAATTAATTAATATACAATGTTTGCTAATATATCGAAATTCTCTATTTTTTTAGAAATGACGAGTTAGCGTGTCGTATCGTGTCGTGTGTTGATTTCAGTGTTACTTATACCGTGTCTTGAAACTTTCAAAAATCAATGAAAGGATTTGATTGGATATTTTAACAAGTATTAGATTTTAATTGTACTTTTTGAATGTTTTGAGACTCATTACACTTTGGTGACTAGTTTTATGATTTAATTATATTTTGAAAAGTTTTAAAATGCAATTATATTTTACGATTTCCA
The DNA here is from genome assembly GCA_014182555.1 of Eucalyptus erythrocorys. NCBI lineage: Eukaryota > Viridiplantae > Streptophyta > Magnoliopsida > Myrtales > Myrtaceae > Eucalyptus > Eucalyptus erythrocorys. The sequence goes on from CM024602.1 coordinate 12,637,856, forward strand.
ACACCGTCGTCTTTTTTTAATGTTTTCCGATTTCTGCCAAACTGCATCCGCCTTTCTTATCACCGGCGAAACAGGGCTGCCCCATCCCCATCCGTCTTCATTCGACCTTGCCCTCACACGCACTTAGTATGTCAACGAAGGAGACAGTGACAGTGTCGACTGTAGAGAGAGTGTGTCGCCATGGACAAGCTGAAGCCCAGCCCTACGAACTCATCGCCCCTGACGCCGCTCGGCTTCCTCGAAAGAGCCGCGACCGTCTACGGCGACTGTCCCTCCGTCATCTACAACGACACCACCTACACATGGTCGCAGACCCATAGCCGGTGCCTCCGGGTGGCCTCGTCGCTCGCTTCCCGCGGCTTCGGCAGGGGCCACGTGGTCTCCGTCGTTGCCCCTAACGTGCCCGCCATGTACGAGCTCCACTTCGCCGTCCCCATGTGCGGCGCCGTCCTCAACAACATCAACACCCGCTTCGACGCCCGCACCGTCTCCGTCCTGCTCCGCCACGGCGGTTCCAACCTCATCTTCGTCGACCCCCAGTCTCGCGCCCTCGTCCTCGAGGCCCTCTCCATGCTTCCTCCGAGCTCCGAACGCCCGCTCCTCGTCCTCATCGCCATCGCCGACGACGGTGCCGCCGACGAACTAGGCAACCCGCTGACCTCGTCATCGGGAGATGCTGGCTTCTGGTGTACTTACGAGAGCCTGGTGGAGAGAGGCAATCCCGATTTCCAGTGGATCCGACCCGCCAGCGAGTGGGACCCCATGATACTCAATTAGACCTCGGGGACGACATCGTCGCCAAAGGGCGTGGTCCACTGCCACCGCGGGATCTTCTCGATCGCCGTCGACTCGCTCGTGGATTGGGCCGTCCCGAAACAGCCTGTCTACCTGTGGACCCTCCCGATGTTCCATGGCAACGGGTGGAGCTTCCCTTGGGGGCTCGCCGCCGTGGGCGGCACCAGCATCTGCCTCCGCAAGTTTGACGCCGCCACCATCTACCACCTCATCCGGCGGCACGGCGTGACCCACATGTGCGGCGCCCCGGTGGTGCTCAACATGTTGTCCTCCGGCTCCGGCGCCGACTCCGAGCAACTCAAGCACCCGGTCAAGATCATGACTGCCGGCGCCCCACCACCCGCAGCAGTGCTGTTTCGGACGGAGTCGCTTGGGTTCGAGGTCAGCCACGGGTACGGTCTCACCGAGACAGAGGGGATCGTGGTGTCGTGCGCTTGGAAGCAGCAGTGGAACCGCCTGCCGGCGGGGGAGCGGGCGCGGCTCAAGGCAAGGCACGGTGTCCGGACGGTGGCCATGACGGAGGTGGAGGTCGTGGACCCGGAGTCGGGCACCCCGGTGAGGCGGGACGGGTCGACGCTCGGCGAGATCGTCCTCCGGGGTGGATGCGTGATGCTGGGGTACCTAAAGGACCCGGAGGGGACCGCCAAGTGCATGCGGGGCGGGTGGTTCTACACAGGTGACGTCGGGGTGATGCACCCGGACGGGTACCTGGAGATCAAGGACCGGTCAAAGGACGTGATTATCAGCGGCGGGGAGAATCTGAGCAGCGTGGAGGTGGAGTCGGTGCTGTACGGGCACCCGGCAGTGCATGAGGCCGCGGTGGTGGCGAGGCCAGACGAGTTCTGGGGGGAGACTCCGTGCGCGTTCGTAAGCCTCAGGGCCAACCGGGACGGGCGGGCGCCGACCGAGAAGGAGATCGTGGAGTATTGCCGGAGCAAGATGCCGCACTACATGGTGCCCAAGACGGTGGTGTTCAAGGAGGAGCTGCCCAAGACCTCGACGGGGAAGATCCAGAAGTACCTGCTGAGGGAGATGGCGAAGCAGATTGGGTCGCCCTCGTCCAGAATCAGTCGCATGTGAAAGGGTCCACGAGCTTTTCGAGGCGAATCACATTAGTGATTCAAAGTTTCGGTAAGTCCAATTAGGCTGAAGCCCGTACGAGATTATCGGATGATCCAACTCCTTAATAAGACGGACATCCCCTGTAATCAAATTGGTATTTATGTCCTCGTGCATATTCCTGATCTGCAACAATCCTTTGAGCTTTGGTTTGAAACCTAGGGTGTGTTTACATAACGTTTTTGGAAAATGTTTTCCGGGAAACCATTTTTCAAGAAAATGATTAGTTTTTCTTTATTTGGTGATATATGATTAAAAATATTTTCTAGTGTTTAGATTGCATTTGAAAAATGATTGAAGGTGTAGAAGACGCCGACGAAGAGGAAGAGGAGGGAGCGAAGCTAACGGGAGCGCAGGAGAGGCTAGGGTTGGAGGAGGTGGCGGTGACGAAAGGGAGGCGGTGGTGACGAAGGAGAGAGGGGAGGAGGAGTTAGGGTTTACGTTCACAAGCAAAGAAAGAAAAGAGAAAACAATTAAAAAAGAAAGAAGAAAGAAAAGAAAAGATATAATAATAATATTAAATTCAAAATTTTTAATTAGAAATTCTTTTTTTTACTGACAACAAAAATTATAAATTATTTTTAATAATTAATTTTTCATTAAGTAATGACTTTAAAACATTTTGGAAAACGTTTTTCGGTTCTTTTAAAGGGAAATCGTTTTCCTAAATTTAAGCTTTGAAAGGAAAACATTTTAGTTGGTAGGAAAACATTTTCTGTTGACTCATTTTTCTAAATGAACCAAACTTGAAAATGACGAAAACGTTTTCCTGAAAATTGTTTTTCGCAAAATAAAAGCATCCCTAGATTTCATCTCTTCTAAGCTTTCCCATAATATTATAGAAAAGGATTTTATCCTTCAGTTTGATTGTTCTACGTTGGTAGAAAGTGTTCTCTCCTAAGCTCCTTTAAGTTGGGCAGTGCAACCATTAGTACACTGGGCCAAGCATAAACCGGCGAAAATTTTGGGACTTACATGTATCGTCAAACTACCTAATGAAAAAAAGAAGAAGAGAATAATTTAGCTAATCCTTCCATATATAGAACGCATGCCAAATTTAAATTCAAGGGGCATACTAATGAAGATGGGTACTTTTGGAGCCATTTAATTTATGACCCAATAATACAAATTTTAGAGAAAATATCTTGTATTATGTCTAGATATTTTGATAATTTATGCGGCTCGATAATGTAAATTGTAAGTTCCTATGCATCATAGGTTCTTTTTATGCATGTAATCATTGCTAGAATGTTGAGAATTGCGGACATAATAACATGAACTTATTTTTTTGAAGCTAAAAGAAAATTTTCTGTTGCTCATAAATTATAAAACATTAATTAAGCACATCTTATTACATGTTTTGAATGATGCATTTTAATTTCTATTTTGTTTTTAGAGGAAAGGGACAATAGAAAAAAATGATAAAGAAAGGACAACAAAGGGAGAGGGAGAGCGAGAAAATATTGGGTGGTCCGTGACCGTCACGTCAACGTGGTCCCGGACCACTCATGCGACTGGGCCCACCTCTCTGACGCTCTCTGTCCTCTTTCTCTCTTTTGTCCCCTCCCTCACACGTGGCGCCACATGAGTGGTTCGGGACCACGCTGACGTGACGGTCACGGACCACCCAATATTTTTTCGAGCGAGAGCGGCACAAGGTCAAGCTGGCGGTCTCAATCCCTCTCTTGCCCGTTCAACACTCTCACTATTCTCTCCAAGGACTCCTGGAAAAAAACCGTCCTTTCATCCTTTTTTCATGGATAGCAAAGAAAGGGGGGAAAATTGTGGTCATCTGGACATGGAAGTCTCACCAGCAGAGTTAAAATAAGCGCTGTATTCATCCTACTGGTGACACACAATAAAAACTCGATTGTTAGATCAAATCATATAAATAAAATATGTTTATTTCTGCTTTAATTTCAACCAAAGCATGTCCTTTTTGGTTAATAAACCAAATTACCCACTAACCATCGATTGAGTCTGTGCATGAATTAGTATATATGGTGACTTTTGTTCGTGGGAATTAATAATGATTAATTGTCACTTTCCTTTTGGTTCAAGAACAAATTGTCACTTTCCTATTTTGCTTGTGAAAAGATTTTCCTTTCATATTCTTTGAATCTAGAAAGAAGGAGATTTTATTTATCCTATATGCAAAGGAGGAAAAACCCATCGGAAGAGGGATGCCTAGAGACAAACCAAATCCCGAATTAAGGGGAATCACTTAGGGTTATGTTTGGTTATCTGAATTTCTAACTAGTATAAAACTAAATAAGATATGATATGAAATCTATGAGAATTTACTATATCCTATCTATTATTTGATGATTGCAATAATAAAGTTGGATATATTCGCATGATATTATATACTTGTTTGGTATAAACACCTATATATGAATTAAAAATTTTACAAACGAAGATAATAAAAATCTCTCACGACACTATTCTCTATTATATTTTTATTTTATTTTATTTTCCTCTCTTTTTTAACTAATTAATATATTATTTCTTTCTTCCCTTTCCATAATTCTCTAATAAAATTTAATTAAATAGAAAATTATGTTGATATACCTAAAATACTAAAACACCTAACACATGTAATAAACATTTATTTATATATATAATTTTTATTATAAGATAAAATTAAATTCGACTATAGAAATAAAAATAAGCTAAAATTAAATTTGACTATTTATTTGTTGCTATTTTGAATTTCTTATATTAAAATTCAAATATTATTTATATTGAAATAAAATTCTAATTAATTTGTTATTTGTAAAAAAAAATTTCTCATTATGGATATTAAAAATCCTATCCACCTTGATCTAACCTCTCCTATTGAATAATTTTATCCATTCTATATCCCATTTATATTCAACTTTATCCTATATTATGTAGACACCAAACGTGGGATATGATAAATTCATCCTCTCCTAAATTTTATCCTAATCACCAAACGCAACCTAGGGAAAATAACCCATTCAAAGATGAATGATCACATCATTGAAAGCAAAGTGAAGATTTCTTTTCCTCCTTATCTCATTATTCTAGGTTGAATTTTGGTTGAGTTCATGTGCAGAAAAGGTAAAGCAAAAAAGAGGAGTGTGAATGAGGGATGATAAGAAAAAGCAATAGAGGCATATAGTTGAAAATTGCGGGTCCAGTCGGCCCGTCACAAGACCAATTGGGTTGAGCTAGGCTTTATAACCCACAAATGTCCCTCAAGCCAATCGGGTTTGAGGCAGTTTAGAAGGGCTTAGGCTGTCAAGCCCATCAGACATGAGGGAGTGAGGGGTGATCCATTCACGAGAGAGTCGATCCCAAGAGAGTCCAAATAAACGTGAAAATCATTATCAGGAGTCGATTTTCCGTTGCATCTTGTGTACACGTGAGGGAGATAACAAAATGTATAAGAGAGAACGGTGCTCGATTCATTTAGTACTTATAATTTGGCTTTAAAATGGTGTACGGGATGTCGAAAAAGCCATACCCATGTAAATATTTATTTTTCTAATGCTGCCCATTAAGGAAAAAATTACAATTCTACTGTACACAGTCCCATACACTCTCGAGTTCTAACAAGAATCAATTAGCATAATTTCATGTTCTAATTTTATCTATGGTGAAAGGGCTTCGCTTATCATGTTTTGAGTTCAATACGGAATCCGAAGAGTTTTTGTTGAATTTAGATGTTGGTTTAGTTTTATGGAACAAAAATGATGCGATCATTACACAAATTGACATTTTCTCAATTGATCTACGTATTTAATTAAGTCATTTTATCGTTACACAAACTCGTTTAAGGGTTTTTTTTATAAACCTAATTTAACTGATTTAAATATCTTCACTTTTACTCTTCCCTTTGAAATCAAATGCATTAATACACCTCGAACACTGTTTTATTTTCCCGGCACTTTCACATCATTATTGACGTATGCAATCAACATTTTATGTGTCAAAAATTGAGTTTCCAGCTTCCGTTTTGGGATTCAACAGTTTAAGTTATATCTTATCAAACTAATCAAGGAAATCGGTGTTTGATTCTAATCAAATTTTATTGTGGCCGAAATCAATTTTATCTAAAATTCATATATTTTTTTATGAATTTTTTTGGGTTGAATTTTATGACTTGATAATACACATTTCAACGAAGAATTATTAATCATAATTTCTTGGGAGTTTTATTAAACTCGAGCTATGAAGAATATATGTGAACTGTAGAGGGAAAAATTTATGTAATGTTTTTCATTTTTCTTCTAAGACGTTTTAAAAGGATGTGAATTTTATTTAATTTTTGTTGGTCGAATTTCATTTATTAATTATTACTATTTTTGGTAAAAAAAGGGGAGAGTAAAATTAAGGGTTAATACCCGAAAAATCCCAAATTGGTACACTTGTGACAAATTTACCCCAAACTATTTTTGACCACCAAAAATCCCAAACTGGTATACCTTTGACAAATTTACCCCAAACCCAGTACACTTGTGACAAATTTACCATTTGTTAATTTTCGTTAAATTTATTGTTAAATTATTAAGTTAAATGACACGTGACAATTGACTAAAGATACCAATTTGAGATTTTATGATCCGTTTGTCAAAGTTTACAATTTTTATAATTTTTTTGTGGTATTAATCCAATTTAGTGAAGGGTATATTTGTCATAAATTTATCAATTTGGGGTTTTTTGCAGTCAAATAAATTAGTTTGGGGTAAATTTGTCATAGGTGTACCGGTTTGGGGTTTTTCATGGTCAAAAAAATAGTTTGGGGTAAATTTGTCACAAATGTACCAGTTTGGGATTTTTCAGGGTATTAACCCTAAAATTAAACACAAATACCTTGCTTTTGCCGTGGTGTATATATATAGGGTTAATACCTTGAAAACCCCAAAATGGTACACTTGTGACAAATTTACCCCAAACTATTTTTTTTTGATTTTTCATGAAAACTCCAACCTGTGACACCCGCGACAAATTTACCCCCGACCATAAAAAACCCTAAATTGGTACATTTATGACAAATTTACTCCAAACTAATTTATTCGACCGCAAAAAACCCCAAACCGATAAATTTGTGACAAATATACCCTTCGCTAAATTGGATTAATACTAAAAAAAAATCATAAAAATTGTAAAACTCTGACAAACGGATCGTAAAATCCCAAATTGGTATACTAGTTAATTGTCACGTGCCCTTTAACTTAATAATTTGATAATAAAATTTAACAAAAACTAACAGAGGGTAAATTTGTCACAAGTGTACCAGTTTGGGTAAATTTGTCAAAAGTATACTTGTTTGAGATTTTTGGTGGTGAAAAAAATAATTTGGGGTAAATTTGTCAAGCGAAGTGTATCGGTTGGGTTTTTACAGATTAACCCATATATATATAATCTTTCGGAAAAGGGTCAGGTCATCGGCGGCTTCCTCGTTCATTCGCTCGATTGACTTGTTGACTTTAGAAATTCCACTCCTCCCGTCCTCGTCCTCCTCTCCTCGCCGTCCTCTTCCCATGGCGACCGCCGCGATCGGCCGTGCCTCCCTCCCTTTGCTGCTGGCGGCGATCGTCCTCCACTGGGGTCTCCTCCCCCTCGCCGTTGACGCGAGGCCTTGCAAGACCCTCCTCATCGCCTACTCCTTCTCCTTCACCGGGAACCCCGCCCTCCTCCGCCAGCCCCACGACCCCCACCACCACCCCCTCCACCGCGCCCACTTCCTCCCTTCTTTCCCGGCCGTCGGCCTCGCGTCCTCCGATTCCGCCTCCGCCTCGTCGGAGGAGGTCATCACGATATTCGACGCCTCCGATCGCCAATTCGATCGCAGGCCGGCCTTCGTCCTCTTCGATCGCCGCGTCTTCCCTTCTCGAGAGGAGAGGCCGCCGCGCCCCCGGTATCCGCAGCGGCAGCAGCGGCCGTTGCCCCTGGGGTACTTCGATCTGAGCTCCCTGCGCGACCGGACCGTGGACATCCTCAGCGTCGTCGTCGCCTTGCTCTTCGGCGTCGGTTGCGGCGCCCTGACCGCAGCCACCATGTACCTGGTTTGGTCTCTCTTCGCTACCCACCGCGCTGATGATTTCCAGGAGGAGTCGGATGATGAGGACGCGAGCCCCAAGAAGATGGGCTATGTCAAAATTCCCGCCGCGGATGCCTTCCCAGCCGCAACCAAAGCCTGAAGCCTGTAGATCCTGTATGAACAGTTTCGTATAATCGTTTAAATAAATTGTGTGGTGTACTCTGTCTTTAGTCTCGTGTAAGTTCCGCGCGTTTATTCTGGATGATTGATGCTTTGTCGGAAAGGTTATCGCTTTGTTTTTAATTGTCTATCCCTAACTCAATCGCCCAATTTCGGGTCTTAATCTATCCTGCAATTAAGTTAAAGCATCAGCTGCGGTTTAGATCTCTTCTTGATGTGGCTTTTGTGTTTAACTCTTGTTTGGTGCTATTCATTTCTCATTATCTTATAGGGCTTTGCAAGAAATCAATTAGGTTTGGTCTCCTTTAATGTAAGGATTATACATTAGTTCCTCTGTGAAGTGGATTTGATGATTTTTCCTCTGCTGTGGATCCTGCTCTGTACTTGCCATGAGGGTTTTGATTTTGAGAGTGGTCATCCTATTGACCTTAGTGAAACGCCATGCTCTTGTTCATTGCTACCTGTTTTGTCCAACTTTCAAGTCTGAGAAGGCATTCGACTCGCTTCCTGGCTTCTTATCCTTCACCTTCTCGGTGTGCTTGCCCCTTCTAATCTGATTCAATTTTGTCTTATTAAACAGTGTAAAAATAGAAGCGTACTCTCAATGGTTATACTTCATTTCCATAGTGCAGTGTTGGGACTCTTGGCTGCATAGTGGCACACTTTGTTCGGTTTAAAATCTTACCTGGACAGTATTGGCTGGGTTAGCTGAATGTCATCATTGTAAGTCTGAGAATCTGTTGGCTCAAGATGGCTAACTCACTGATAGGGCTTTCTGTATTGATGGGGATTCTCTTTCGAATTTTAAAAAAATATAAATAAATAAATAAATAAATATATGTTGAGTGTTGGAGGAAAACGAGGATGATCTGATAACTTATTGCTTCGTGCTGACACTACTGCCACCAGATCTTGAGCTTTTAGTACCGGGAGAGCTTCTAGGAACGGGAAAGAGAAAGAGGGTTTCTGAAAATTATTAAGATATTGGACTTCATCCAAGCTTAAGGAGTAAGTTATGTAAGTTGGAACTTTCAGATTACGATTTATTCCTATTGCTGTTCTTTTGCCTTGTACAACCACTCTGCGTTATGGTTAGAACGGTTTCCAAGTTCCCTCCAGAGTGGTAGGATAGTTGTAACCAAAGTATTTTGCTCCTTAACAAGTACTGGTGTGTGGGTGGTATATTATGTCAACATTTGTTAGGTAACTTACCATCCTCAGGAAACAACCCCGGGAGATTTAAAACTAGAGTTCCACAATTTCAAAGTCCAATGTAGCATAATAATTTGGTGTTTTACAGAAGTAGGACTGTATGCCAACTAGATAACCTCAGTTTGTCAATTATTCTATTTCCCTGTTGTTATTCAAAGAGGCTGGAGAATGTATGAAAAATATCTTGTTTTCTCCGGCAGTGAATTTAGTGATAGTTGTGACCCGGGGATCATAAAGAAGCCATCTTTTAGTGGGACTTTCTGAGTTAAATTTTGGTTAACAAATGGATATTTGGGAAGTACCTGGTCTTTTGTGGAGGATGAGAAATGCTGGAGGGTACTTAGTACTTTAGAATAGGTTATGCTGCATCCAGGATGGATCTTCACCCGCTAGTGGCTTGTTTTTCTTTACTCCTTTGAGAAAAAGTATCGACAATATGCCATGCTATTGCTATCTATGCCCTCTTGTTAAATCTGAGTGTGATAGCCAGATCTCATCATTGGTTGTCATTAATTTAAGAAGGTACTTCAGAACTTTTTGAGAAGTTGTATGGATTGGGGCCAGGAAAAAGTGTGGTCATTTTGAGTGACCCTATTTATGAAATTGCTTGTTGCGTGGATTGCAGTATCATTCAAGTGTATCATCCCAAGAATACATTCAGTTCTCTTAGGCTACTGCAATGAAGTATGAGTTTTGGTTTGCTTCCTAAGAACTTCTGGTGGGTATGTTTACGTTGGGATCTTGCTCTTCATAATTTCCTCAGTGCTTGTGGTTATATTCTCCCACTTGAAATAGAATTCAAGTCTGCTCTGTATAATTTGTGTATGCATTTTTACCTGATAATTTTTTTACTTCAGTGCCACAAAAATTATCTACGTGAAACTATCGATAAGGCTTTCAGCTCTGAAAAAGCTGGGTGTTCATACTTAGCGTTAGATCTGTCTTGAACAAGTAATGTGTAGAACTGGCAACGTTCTGCCATATAGTTGCCTAACTTCTTGAATTAAAAGATCTTCTGCCTTGTCATTGATGCCCAGTGCTTTGTGTTCTTCCTACTAGTACGATCCAATGAAAGGCTTGTTTCCTAACTCTGCGGCCATAAGAATAGTAAGAATAGCGGTAAGCGTGCTACATAGCTGGGATAATTCTATCCATTGTTAAGTAATTCGCTTGGTTTTACTTAACACCAAGCAGCAGCAAGGCAGAAACCTGTTAGGAGCTCGAATCCAAGGTTTCTTGTTTCACGAAGGCAATCCCAGCTCGAATCTGTATTTTCTTGCGAGTGTCGGTTTTTCGGGGTAGGTCTGGACCGTCTGGTTACTTTGATACCAATAGTTGGCAACAACCCTTTGGAATTTTTTGCGTGCCATACGGAATTCATTCATGACACATAAAAAGACCTGTACCCTTTAGTTTAAATGGCCTAAATTTACTCGGGTCTCAATAGAAAAAAAAAAAAAAAAAAAATTCAGATATGAGGCTACTTTTGTTGCAAGAATGACATTAGGGACCCTCCAATTCCGGGTCTTAAAACTTCAAGGGCTAACGATGCATTTTACCCAAAGAAATCTTCAAATGGAGAGAGATCGGTCTAATTGAATTTATGCAACGGTGATATACATGGAGAGCGATCGCTCTAGTTGAATTTATGCACCGGTGATACACATGTTAGGAGAAACAATTGTCCGCCAATCCCATGTCGCCCTCCTCCTCCTCCTCCAGGCGAAGGGACTTCAAATGCTTCTCGATCCCACATAACAGTGTCACGACCTCTTCGATGAGCGCAAAGGACCGGTCTCCCACAACGAACTCGCAGACCTCACCATTCACTTCAATCGAACTACATCCGGGAACCTTCTTAACCCTGTTCTCCTCCATCCCTTTCCTCACCTTCACGACATCGTCCCACTGGCTCGTCGAGGCATATATATTCGAAAGCAACACGTGAACTCCGCCGTGGTCGAGCCTCTTTTGAATTATGCTCTCGACCATTTCTCTTCCCAACTCCACATCACCATGAACTCTGCATCCATTGAGCAATGCCCCGAGAACATAAGAGTCGGGCTCCATCGGCATACCTCTCACTACCTGCTTCGCCTCCTCCAGCATCCCGGCTCTACCTAATAGATCCACCAAACACCCGTAATGCTGAACTCCCGGCTCGATCCCGTATTTCTCGCTCATACTTCTGAGTATTTCCAAACCGCGGTCGACCATACCCATCCGACTGCAAGCGCTTAGCACGCATATGAAAGTAACTTCATTAGGCGCAACTCCTTCGGTCATCATCCTCCCGAACAGCTCAATCGCATCTCTACTGCGACCGTGATTCGCCAGGCATGAAATCAAGGAAGTAAAGGCAAACACATCTCTCTCCTCCATCTCCTCGAAAACGCGATGAGCCATCTCGACGCAACCGCATTTCGAGTACATGTCGATAAGTGCAGTGCCCAATATCCTATCTAGCTTCATCTCTGTCCTGTCCACGTAGGCGTGTATCCACCTTCCTTGATCCAAAGCGCCAAGAAAGGCACAGGCGGTTAGTGCGCCGACGACCCCTGCATGATTCGGACGGAGCCCGGAAAGAGTCTGCATGGCGTTGAAAAGCTCCAAAGCCTCCCTGAACAGGCCAGCCTGCACGTACCCATTGATCATCGCGCTCCAAGAAACGGCATTCTTGTCCGGCATTTCGTCGAACAGATTGCGCGCGACATCGACTTGGTCAGACTTCACGTACCCATTAATGATAGCAGTCCAGGTGATCACGTCTCGGTTCGCACTCGCGTCAAAAATTCTGCGAGCCGAGTCGAGAGCATCGCAAGTGACGTACAGATGAATCAACCCATTCTGCACGAAGTCATAGGACTCCCATCCCAGCCGGATGGCCTGGCAGTGGTAGCTAGACCCCGAGCGAACGTCCCCGAGCTGGGCGCAAGCCGTGAGCAAGAACGAGAACGTGTAGTTGTTGGGCAAGAAGCCGGAATCCGCCACCATTCTCTGGTACAGAGCCAGAGCGGACTCGGGCTCCTTGGCGTCCACGAGAGCCTTGATCATGGTGTTGCAGACGTAAGCGGTCCGGCAATGACGAGGAAGATGTCGGAAGAAGCGGTGGGCGTGCGAGAAGTCGCGGGGGGCGCAGAAGGCGACGACCTTGCCGGCGGCGTAAGGGTCGAGGAGGGCGCCGGAAACGGCGAGGCGGCACTGGATCTGCTTCATCTGGGTCATGGTGAGGCATTGTTCCAGGAGGAGGAGAGATCTCTGGCTCGCTTTCATAAAAAAAAAATGAGCTGGTCTACGGGTCGCGGTTAGCGAGCGAAGGTGTCCCTCTCATCTTTAGCCGAATCGTCGAGGCTTCTGCAGGCGGTATGGATCGAGCTTGAGAAGAGGGTTTCCGACGGTATCGTATCTAAGATGTACGTGCTTTCTTCGTTACTAATTCACAAACAGAATTATCGAAACCCCTGTGACGCATGTTGCTGGGAGGTTGGCGTGAGACATTGATGACTTATCCGGTGGCATGTGTGTGGACAAGACGCGTCGCCCCTAACGATGATTTATCTCCTGGCCGGCCATGTGCGGTTCCCGGATAATAATAAAAAAAAAAAAAACAGAATTACCAAAAGAGTGAATATTGTAATTGTGTCAATTCATTCTTAAATTTTTATGTCAATTCAATTTATCTGATCAATTTTAGTTGATTGGCATACACATGGTGTAAGCTATCTTGCTCAAGCTTGGAGGATTGAATTGGAGGTTTTGGATAGAAAAAGTTTAAGATAAAATTGACATAATTACAATAAATTTAGAACTCTTTTTTTCTTTTGATAATTCTCCCTATCCACAAGCAATTTGAGTAAACTTAAAATCAAGTGATTTCAAGCCTTCTTATCCCCGTTTTCTCAATCTCTATTTTTGTTACGATTTAGCCAATACTTATTCGGCTAGGATACCATGGAGAATACCATGGATGGATATATTTGAGTTGTAATGTAGAATTAGAGGTGATTAAGAGCAAAAATGAAAGATTTTTGGAATGTGATGAATCAATTCAATTTAAGTGACTTTGCATGTTAAAAGTGATTTATGTGAAAAAAAAAAATTATCTTTGGCCATAATATTAGAAGATTTGTAATGGTAAAAATTATACAGGTCAATAGTCAAGAGCACTCGCTCCGTCTCCTTCCTCTCCTCAACCCCCGGCGGACGCAAAAAGGTTCATTCCGAATCAACAGTTGCGGGCAACAAACCAGCAGGGAAGCGACGCGAGCTTCCTGGCGTACGCCATACCCGCGAAGAAAAGAGGGAGGGAAAGAAGTTCTTCTTCGTCTCGCGGAGATCTCTGCCCATGGCTATCCTGGGGAGGAGGCGAGAGCGAGAGCTTGGCGGTGGATCGTATGGATTTCCGAGGAGGCTGACGAGACATTCGTGGCGAAGGCAGTTCCGCATCATCATCATTTGCCTCGCCCTCATCGCCCTCCTCCCCCCCATCTTCTTCCACTTCCGGCTCAGGTCCTTCCGTCAGGTCTCGTCTCTGTCCTCACCTCGCATTACGTGCCCGCAAAGGGTCGACCTCGCGTTCTGCTTTCTTTGCTGTTCGTACGTGCGGATATTGCTTGCCGGACATTGATTTTAAGGACCGAAGCTAGGAAAATCTCGGCTCAATGCATCGACCCACATCGTATTTCTTCTGTACCGTGTCCCGGTGCTTCAGGAAAGTGACTTTTCCGTTTAGGATGAAGCGAAATATATGTACTTGACAAAATGTCTGCACTGGCGTTTCAGCTCCGGTAATTAGTTCTATGTTATATACCCTTTTGGTTCGTCAGTTGGCTGTGCCCTGCATGGTGCCTCTTCTTTATGTCTCCAATGTTGGCAAAAGCTTGGTTGTGTACATTTATGTTTGAGTCCTGGTTGGTGAAAACATGGCATTGCTATAAGTTCCTTTTTTTCCCCCACAAGAAGTTTGGTGTGAGAATTAGAAAAATGATGTTCTTTTTTGAGCATATTGCGCTGAAACTGACAAATCGAGGCTTCCTGACCAAATATCAAAACGTTAAGGTGCTTCTGATATATTCTAGTTGACATCTATTGCTCTTCCGTCATGCATATATTTCCGACTCCAATTAAGAGCTTTGAATATGATGTCCTGGTTTTGGATGATTCTGGCTGAGGGTTTCTCTTTCAGTCACATGGGTTATTCTTGGAAATTAAGTGATAATGGCTGAGCTGGTACAACAGCTAAGGACTTGTATGCAAAAGTTAAACTGAAATAGACTTGTCCTGTTATGTCCACAGAGGGTGTTTTCAGTGTTCTATTGCTGACTTAATACTGGTGTTGGTGTGATAATGGTACTATTGCCTATCAAAGTGTGATGAGGGTTCACTCATGTTGCATCGGCTTGAATTCAGTTATTCCAAACCCAAGCTTCCTGATGTTGTATGGAAGCTGCCTTGATGTTGATGTGAGAGTTGCCACATATCAAATAAAGGTCTTGTTAACAAGTGCCCCCAAATCACTTGTTAGATGTGCTTAATGAGGAAATATTTGGATTTCAAAGCATTGACTGTGCATATCGCAAGGACAATCAATGTTTGGAAATTGTGAGATTTTCTCATTTGGTTACTCATGTAGTGGCTGGGGCACTTTTAACAAAATCCATCCAATAATTGCTCCATCCGGTTCTGGATTGTGAAATTTGCTTGTCATCATCTTCTGACTTGCATCTATTTGAGTTAGATTGTACGGGCAATGCAGTATGGTTATTTTGTGGAGGTCAAACGGAAGTCTTTCTCATGATTGTATTGAGGTCAACATAATCTGGCCTGCTGCCTGCATTAACAATTTTCAAACATCATGCAGGCACAATTAAAGAAGTGCAGTTGGCTGAACAGTCCACCTCTCGTGTGTGCTCATGGTGGTGACTTGTCTAAGGCCTTCGCCAACACAGTGAGCATCCATCTCTTTTTAGATTGTTTAATGAAGATGTTTGTTGAGCCAGGGTGGGAAAATCCAATGTGTCAAGAGGTTTTATTCTTAATGGCGCAAGGCTCTAGTTAAGGCAAGCAACTCGACCAACAAAAGTTTGGTAAAAAGGAAAGGCATTTGCTTGCTGCAGACTGCATAGGAACCAAGCCCTTTTCCTCTTCACTGGATATGGGACCATGAAAAGAGAGAATAACAAAATTATTTAGTGTGATGGATAAATCCAAATAAGTATCACTTTGTCAATGTTTGAAAGTTTGAATTGATGAGTTATTTTTCTCTCTATTGTTCTGCAGATGGCTGCATATCAAGATGCTCTTCGTTCCCAGGTAGACTGCATTGAGATTGATGTTTCTCGGTCATCAGATGGTGTGTTGCTTGCTCTACATGACAGGTAAATTAGCTGTTTTTCTTTCTTATGTAACACTTCACTGCTTCAACCCTGCTTCTGCCACAAGTAATCGACACTTTCAAGGAAATAATTCAATACTTGACTACTTTTATAACTTCTCTTTCGGATACCTTGTTATGCGATTGAGCTCTTCATTTGTGGATTTCTCACAATGCTATCATGGCATAGCCTTGAACTCCAACTTTACCCTTTCTTCTTCTTTAAATGAAAGGTTTGTCGGTTTTGCTCATGATGCCCCATTCTGCACTTATCTGGGTTAAACATAATTTAATTTGAATGGAAAATGGTTTTTGACATAGATGTAATGCAGGATTAGGGGTTTTATATAGACTTTAGTGACATGCTAGCTACTGTTGGTCATTTGGCAGAATTGGATGCAGTAGTTTCCTAGAAATAGATTTTTTCAAGTAATATGCATATATTGTCTTTAAAAGAGGATATGTGAGCTTTAAACCCAAAATCCACTCTTTAGCTACTAACACGTGTCTGAGTATTGTCTTCGTTTCTTAAATGCTTATTACCATGGACAGATCTAGAGGTTTGTTGTTTGAGGGGTGAGAGAAAAGGGAAGCTCAAATGAAAGACTAATAGCAGAAGTTGATATATGTTTTTTATGTTTAATGCCCCTAGAAATACTTGCGGTACTTTTTCATGGATGAATTTTCTGTATGTAAATTGGTAGTATGCTAAACGCCTTAAATATATTAGAATTCTTGCTTTACGTGAACAGCAAACCTCATCTATTGCCACATCATTGAGCTGATGTCAACCATATGTGTTTTATAGATCTAGTCATTCCAGCTGTGCCCGAATAAATGCACAAGCTTTTCCAACATTAGGACAAAATACTACCTGCTTTGCGAAATTGTGTTCAGTTCACAGAAGGAAAGCGAGAATTTGTACTGGTTGAAATAAATGAATAAGTTCAATTAGAAGATTGGGGTGTCCTAGGTTGGCAATCTATGTTGAACAAAGCAAGAAGAATCCTGATTCTAAGTTTCAATGGCAGGGATCTGCAGCGGATATCTGGTGATGGCACTTCCAGAGTAGGTCACTTGAGCCTTAAAGAGGTCAGTACGGTCGAGTCAGTAATGGTTGCTTTTGGCATGCAAAGATACTTAATTTAAACATTTAAAATACAAAATATGGATTGCATACACAATGTCCAAAGTATCCTGTGAGAAAATTCCAATACATTCTTACTCTTAAGTAATTTGTCAAGGTAAACCGTGTGTTAGGCCTCCTAATCTTTTCACATTGGAACGATTCTGTTCTGTTCTAACAGGGAATGTTGTTCACTTGTCCAACATACTATTCTTTTAGAGGGGTTCATTCTCGGTTCATCAATTTTTGTCAAAGAAATTCTCTAAAAAATATCTACATGGTTCAAACAGCATATTGTCACCTCAACATCCATAAAACAACAATAGCAGCAGCAATAGCTTCGAGAAGAACGAATTCCAAAGTATCAAAGACATTTGGTTTTTTATTTTTTATTTTTTTATTTTTGGGGGGGGGGAGGGGTGGGATTATTTTATTTTCAGCTGAAAAGACTTACTTACTTATTTAGAAATGTGCATGGCCTAACATTGTTCCAACAGGATGATTGTACATTAGAAAATTTAAATGTGGCAATCAGAGGTGGCCATCTAATTTGTATTCCTTTAGGATGTCTGATTACGGACAAAAATTCTCAACAAAGAGTTTATTTTGGGAGGATTTCACATTTTATACATCCACTACATCCAAAAAATTGGCTTTTAATCTCCTGAAGGAGTGTTTTTCAGTTGAAGGCTTCTACTTAAATTCTGATTGAGATTCTCTTCTAGCTTGTTGTTGCAGATAAAAGAACTTGAAAGTACCCATCAGTCTTCGTTGAAGTTTGCTGATAGCAAAGTTCTAACTGTTGTGGAAGCTTTGAAGGTATCTTACCTATACGTGGACCTCTGAATCTGATTTTTATGCATTATCATTTTCTTCAGTTTCCTTTTGCTATATTTCTCCCTTTTGATGGGTTTTCCCTGTACTCCTGATGATTAAATAGTCAGTATCAAGATCAGTTCGGCAGGTGATTCTTGACGCCAAAGTTGGCCCTCCATCATATGAGAGTGGACTAGCAAAGGATATCCTTTCTGCTGTGAGTGCCTACTGGTCTCTTTCTCTCTCTCTCTCTCTCTCTTTCTCTCTGCAACTAGATGGATTTCATATATTTGGGTTGACCATTTGGTTGTTTCTTTGGTGGAGATTGTTTCCAGAAAACATTCATAAAAACCTTTTCTCTTGAACACTAAAAATAGAGCAGATCTGTGTGATCAAGCAACAACATTCCAAAACTGTAACTACCTTTCCACTAGCAAATACCCCAAATCTGTGTGATCACAAGTGTCACTTTTGTGAGATTCTGTATACTGGGCCTATGATAAGACCAAGGATATTAGCAGAATCTGGATTCATAAAGAGCGCTTCTTATAACGCTCAAATTTGTTGCTATGAGCAGATCATGTTCTTCAGACGAGTAACCTCTTAGGTCTCTTGACACATGACAGTATAGGCCTGTCACAGATAATATAGGAGCTTACTCTTCCACTTTAGTAAGGCAGGCAGTTAACACTTCCAAAATTCTCCATTTTTTTAGCTGAAGATGGGGAAAATTATTTTGCAACCTGTTGCATTCTGGTTATATTACCATACACCCTCCTTTTAGAATTTATGCTCTTTTCCTATCAAAAAGTTTTCACACTGTATTTTTGTACTTATTGGGCTTGGACTTTGTCCATATGCATGCAGAGTGTTCATGTGTCCTTCATACAAGAAAGATTAAAAAAATTGATAGATTATCAAGTTCTAATGGTAGGATATATCATTCTCGAAACGTGATGTTTGTGTAATTTCCATGTAACAGGGGTCCATTGTAATTTCTTTAAAGTATCTGAAATTCCACAATATGTAACCTCATGAAAGAAGAAGAATCAGAGTTTATGAATTTCATCATGAAAGGAGGAAGATAATAAATTCTGATAACGCTCTAAATCTGGTTGAGAAGCAATTGTGAATGCTATTGAAGACTTAAATTAATCATGTCAATAATGAATCAGCATGTAAGCTATATTAGCTTCTGTCTTAGGTCATGCCCACTTAACTGCTGGTTATTGTTGGTATTATTTGATTATTAAAGCTACGTGAACTTCTGGGCAAAGCTGAACAAATGTGTTCTTAAGCGTGCCATTGTCTTGGTGTAAAAACCACATCCCAACCATCAGTAATAGACATTGTACACTAGACTAGAGAGAGGAACAAGATTTGTGTTGCTTACCTATTATGGAACTTTCTTGCTGTGCCACTTAGCTGCACTTTGCATGTTCCTCTCACAAGCATATGAATCTACATGGAAAGTTTGTGAATACCTCGAGGTAGTCAATTGCAAGCTCCTTTCTGAACCTGCCTGTCATTTCTTCCAAGTAATGACACATTTGGTGATCTGCAGTGAGCGAAATATCTGATTCTCCTTTTCCATGTGCAATTTGGTACAACTTATATGGAATTTCTCGTTTCCCAATGAGTTTGAATCATTTTTCACCTCGTGGAATTGCTAACAAATGCATGTGGGATTTACCATGAAGACTTGATATAAGTTTGTGGGTGACAATCAAGAGATTGACAGTGAAATCATTGTTAAAACGTATGACCTCTAGGAGTAATGCATCACACACCTTATGAGTTTCAGGTCGAGATGACGGAATGCAACAATTGCCTCGTGTGGGCTAAAAATGATGATCTAGTCAGAGAAGTAATGAAACTGTCATCAAATTTGACGGTAAGGACTTCTCACTTCTTTCTCTTCTTCAGGTTTCAGGATAGTCTTGTGGCGTTGCAAAGTTTTGGAATAAGATTTCTAGAGATGTTTTTTCTTGTTGCTGTTGGAGATAATCTTTCGAGATGATGTATATCCTAATTTGCTTAATTGTCTTTGTTTCATCATTTTGTAAATATGGTTAAATGATGAGCGAGTGAACCTGGTCAGAATTTTAATAATCCTATCGATTTTTCCATGGTGTCAACTTTTTGGGCTAAATCTCCTTGATGACTAGACTGGTGCTGAGTTTGGTTTTGTTTAATAAAAAGAACTATAAATCAAACTTAGTATACTGTTTACATCTGTGGGTAGTTTTGACCCCTGCCGTCATTGCATGGAGGAATGGTACCTGATAACGTTTGCTCTATCTAAATGTGTAGGACTTATTGAACTAGATTATATGGTTGGAACTTCTAAAAGTTTGTTGCACTGCCATAAGGGGCTGTTTCATCATTATGCTAGAGTGGTAAATATACTATTCATTTGTGCTATGGCAGTCAATAAGCTATTTGATTACTTTGTAGGTAGGCTACATTGTCATGAAAGATCCATCCACTGGACAAAGAAGTAATCTCTTGAGGGTGAAAGGAGCTGGAATAGCTGGTGTTTTCCATCCTTTGATTGATGATAGGCTCATGAGAGCTCTTCACAGGTAACTTTAAAAACCTTAAACTGATTTCTCTCTGTTTCTTTGGGTCCTGTGGGAGGGGACTTTTCAAATTGCTCCTTAGCCTCCTGAAATATGGAGGATGGTTCACTCACCACCCTTGACTGTGAAATGTAGTACTTACACTACTTTCAAATGTTTTTATGTGATCATTACGTCTGCGTGTTCTAGGAGATTCAACAGGTCCTTGTTGTAATTTGCTCCTGAAAATTCTCTTTTCTGCAAAATTTTCCCTTCTAACTATTCATTTAATTGCATAATGGTCCTAAAAAAAATGTGAGGTAATCTCTTGTGATTTGCTGGTGCAATGGTGTTGACAGCTTAATTTTCTAAGCTACAAACTGTGAATCCTGGATTTTTGGTTATCTTATAGGGGAAAGAAGAAGGTATACGCATGGACTGTTGATGATTTGGATTCCATGCAGAAGGTGTTGTATGAGCATGTTGATGGTATTGTTACTAGTAAACCCACTGTACTTCAACATTTGATGCAAGATATCAGAACACAATGTCTTGAAGAAGGTTATTCTTTCTAAATGGTTGTTGTAAGCTTGAAGCTGCATGACATTTATAACAATGAGCCATTCCTGTACTTGGTGATAAAGCATAGCTAGTACAATACTTTTACAAATTAAACCCTTCTGGACACTTTGAAGGGCGGAAGTTGGTGCAATTGGATGTAAAAAGGGGCTTTGCACTTTCAATTTTGTATGGTCAACTTCTACAGGCAGAGAAATGTGTTCTTATCGAAGATTGTTGATAATCTTTTTGCTTTATTCGTTTGCTTTATACAATGATCGTCTCTTGGAACAAGCATGTACAGTAGATCCTATTCAAGTGAGGTTGACTTGTAACCCAACTTCCATAGATACCCTAATTCTGTGTGCCTTTAGCATTTGTTCATGGTTGGAATTATTGGAAGATATTTGAAACTGCTGAATTACTCCGATAAGTAGAATTGGGTACCTTCCGTTTTCCAGGAGAGAGTTCATCTGAGTGAACCAAAAGTAGCATCAGATGGATGGTATGCACGATGGGAAATTCTAGCGTTCAAAAGCTGGGTCACTTGTTTCTTCTGGCGTTTCCCAGTCTAAAGCTGGGCAAAAAACTTATGCATGAAAGCTTATTTAGGGCTACGCTCTTCCATTCTCGGAGTGAGGGCAATTTGCAATGAACTGACTTGAAAGTGTGAATTAATGTCTTATTTCTTGTAACGTTTGGGAGGGAGATCAAATTGACATCAAGTCCCTCCATTACCTCTCATTCTATGTGAGGTTTCCTACTTCTTTGAATAGATATTTCAGAGCTGTAATTCACATCGCTGTTAAAATAGTTCTTGGAACACTGTATGTTTCATCCTCCCAACTGGTAATCCGAAAATTTTCACTGGATCTTTGTTATTTATCTAAAGTGATTCAGATTAAAACGTCAATGGGTTTAACTATATCCACTTGCGAGTGCAAATTTGCAGTACATCAACGACAAATATTGATCTCATTAATCTCAAGATGAGTCCATAGTATCCTCATCCTCAAATACTACCCATACATTGCTTATTTTTGTCTCCATCGTCCAGGAAACAAAAGTAGCAGATGAATAACTAGGACCCATTTTTAGCCTCGCATCCTCTCTCTCTTTCCACTCCATCTTCGCCCTTACCTCGTCTAATTTATCCATACCTGAATGCAGATGTCGTTTGGAAATGGACGTGCTCTTTAGAGAATTGCAGACTCCGGTGGGGATATTGCTTAAGCATTCCTCCAATGCCTTAACGTGATCCAGGGTCATGACTTCGACTGAGGGGTACTCCAAATTCCTGATTCTTATCGTCCGTTTGCATTTCCCGTACAGTTCTTGAAGCTTTAAACTCTGCTGAGATGCCTTTTTGAGTATGTCACAAGCTATGACTCTTGCTGGTAGGGTCAAGTCGAAGAACATGTTCACAAGAGCCGCCACGCCTTCACAGAACGCCGTATAAACTAGAAAACTCTCTTTCAAAGTGTTGCACATAGCTGCTTGAGCCAGCCTATCTGAGGGCAAATCATCATAAGGTGAACATTCCAGGACCTTGTCAATAAATAATTGGCACTTTGGTAATCTGTGAAATACCAATTCTAATGATCTTTCTCTGTAACACCCGAAATCACGTCCTGGAGCCGTAACAGGTTCGAGCTTCCCACCGGGGTTTATGATCCACCCCATTCTTTCATTAAGATAAGCCGCATACTTGTGAAGAAAGCAAACCGGGGGATCGGAGCTTCTTGTAAACCACTGGCCAGGGCTCATCTGGAGATGGCCCGAAAAGTGCGCACTCCGCAGCTGACGCTCAAAGCCATGGTTGCCTCCGCGAAGGAGGCGGTGGGTCAACAAGAGTGCCTTGAGTGCTACATGGTGGTCTCTCGTCGTATTGAGGCGTCGAGAAATCCGTTCGGCAAGAAACAAGATCGAATCCGGCAAGTTCGAGACAAGAAAGAGGATCTCGTGCATGTACTTGTCATCTACTGGACTATTATCATGACCAGTTGCACGAATTATAGCGATTTCAATCTCGGACAACCCACTTCTCTTGTTTAGTATGGCTTTGCCAACTGAAGCATGGTCTTTGACAAAACCAATAGCTAGTCTCAGCTTGGCATGCGCAGCGGCCGCCATTCTTCCCTCCTCTCGTTGTTTTGCAGCTTGAAGGTGGAAGGAGGAAGTGTGTGCAAAATAACCAAGCAAGAAGTTTGCATATATAACAATGTGAGAGTGGAGAAGGCGACTTGGAATTTAAGAAGCCGCGGAATCAAATCCATATTTTAAGACGTGCAGCGTACTCCCTGAAAAGAAGAAGACATATAAAGAGGCACCCGGATTTAGAAGAATTTAAATGAAAAGCCAGAAGCATATGTTAAAAGTCTTCTAAAGAAGGAATAGAAAAAGTGAATGCTTTAGAAGGACATCACAGGCTAAGGGTTTTGGATATGAATGCATAGTGTTCCACTGTAAAGAGTCAACGGAACCAAAGTGTTGTCATAGTGGTGGAGAGAACCTCATTCTCATGGAATAGGATTCTTTTGCACCACTCTCTCTTCCAATTCGCAGCATCGCAGTTTATGTTGGCTTTGACTTCGAAAAAGCTCCCTCCTCCAGGTATTCATCAGCCTCTTGTCATCACAATCTTTGTCAATGCTCGTATTCTAGCATGTATGAATAGAGCCTCAGATATGTGGCCAAACACTTGCACTTTGATTAGATTCTCCCTCACTCCAACTTGCATTATTCCTTGTGTCAATTTAATCCCTGCTCCATATGCTTCCTCTAAAAAGAGAAAGTCAATAATACTATGAAAGTCTACACTCACATAGCCAAGTACAAAGAGACAGAAGGAATTGGTGGGGGCTTAAAAACCATTTTTTGGCCAAAAAACCCTAAAGAAGGATCCCAAGCTAATTGGATTAGGTCGATATAACTGCAAGGAAGATGAGTTCGTTCTATGCACGTAACTGCATTGCAGTACTGGATGCTTGTCCAGGTAAAATTTTGTTAGTAGTTTTGCAGAAGTTAATTCACTGTGCATCCAACGAGTTGGAGAATATGTAACCTCTGATATCCAGGCACCTACGGGAATAAATGGAACCATAAAGACCTGGCCCAGTAACAACCTTGAGGAAAGGTGATTGGCTAATAAACCATCATAATCATGCTTTTTGTAAAGCAAGTCATTCAGCAGAAATCATTCCATAGGAAAAGTAGCACATTGATGTAGCAATTACCAAGGCCAAGACCTTATTAAATAGCTTCTTGTGGTGCTTCAAACAGCTCCAACCCCTCGGATTAAAAGTAAAAGAATATGCATAGATCCTATGACCTCGCTTTCTCACAAAACAGATAATTTATGCTTCAACTTACAGGCAACCCTCACTCCCTAGTAATAGCTGGCTCAAAGTCATTACTAGCTGAAGCAGATGTAGCTCTCATGCAAAGTCTATTATCTAGAAGAGTTCATTTCTGCAATAGTAACCCATTTAGAAAATTTCCCAGGGGTTTTCCACATTTGCTGTCAAGGGATGTATTGAGTAAAAGTTTTCATCAAATGAATGATTTAATCACAGAACATGCCAAGTTGGACTACTGCCACGGATTTCGATTTGCATTCATGCTATGGTAATTAGGTTGGATTTCCACCAATCAAATCTAGAAGCATTTATAGTATAAAGGTGCAAGTCCAGGGACTAAATCTCTTTTGAAGTTAGACAGAAAAGGCCAGTTCCAAGAAGGCCAGGTAAAATTCTCAAGTAAATCTCAATGAGAGTGTGCTGTCCAGAGTAACCGCAATAGGTCCTATAATAACATATTGCAAACTGACTATTAATCTCTCTGATGTTACTCTAATAAATATTCACAAATACATGAGTCATTTTTATGCTCGATATACCATGTCATCTAGCAGAAATTTGTAACCATGAGCACAAACTGATCTGGCAAGTTGAAAAGATGCAAAAATCAACACTTGGTCAGACTCAGAGTCAAGCTGGCCAGTAAACTTTACACGAACTTCAGCAGGTAAAAACCAAGACTATCCCTGAAAAATGTTTGCTTGGATCCTGCATCAGTAGTAGAAGAGCTACGTCAGGCTGTTTCAGAGGAGCAAAGAGCAGCTAGCAATAAAAACAATAACAGATGAAAAGGATCCTTCAAGGTATTTACGATGTATAAAGGTGTACGATGCATGTGGGATAGGCAGCTTAGCTTGCTAATTGCACAAGTCATGCTATCGATGCTGAAGGCTTCCGCATGAGATGAGAAAGGCACTTCTCACCACAACCATTCGGAATATCTGGTATGGATAGCTTTGATAGTCTCACTTGAGAGGCTTCATTCCCTGCAGAGGACCCAGAGAAGGCTGTATAAAATAACTTGCTAAAAAAGATGAAAAGACACAGAAATAAATGCTGTGTTCCCTATTTTTTAGAATCAAATGTAATGACCTTAGAAAACATAGTTTGAATGATCAAACTCGTTACTATCTATAATCAGAAATTGGCATAATTTTGTACTGATGTTCACTACTTCTGCCTAGTGACATCTTGGTAAGGTAAAGACTGGATAAACAATTTATTATCCTAAAAAAGAACATGACATGAAAGCTGACAACATTGTCAAAGAACACTAACTTGAAAAAAAGAAAAAACCCCTTGTCAAGCACTTGGCAGATACTGAAATGATAATAATAAACAAGCAGCTTAGAACAGTTTCCCATATTCAAATCAAAGAAGTGCAAAAGCAACATCAGTAAGAACAGCCACACACTTTGAAAAATCCAAACTGTCATTTGTCTTAAGGAGAATATAGCCTGTCATTGAAATGGCTTTTCAGTAACAACACTTTCCAGTAACAAAAGTTGCTTCTTCAAATAACCATGGATTCACTATTTGCTGACTGCCTTCATATAATTCAGAAAACACTAGTTTTCTCGAAGCCTCTTGTTCAGCATTTTCACATCAAGCCTCATTAGATCAATACTGCTCTCTAAAGCAGGTTCTCAAAGGTAATAAATGAATATCTTTCAAAGCAAAACTAGAACAAAGTAAGCCTAAGATGAGCATTGTTTTAAGTATCAAATCATCAGAATGCATTAGTATCACTGCAACAGTTCCCTAAGATGCATTATAAATAAATGTATAATCAATAAATGATTTTATCAGTTGAAACATCAATTACCGAGGCAGTTCGACCATATTTGTAAACATAATACGCGCCAGTTTCTCCAAGTTAAAACCCAAGTACTCCTGTAGTTCATTAAAAAATTACCTTAGATGCCCTTAGCTCATTCACTGCCAGCCTAAGAGAGTCATCTGAAAGGATCAATCGTGATAATGCTCCTGTGCTTAGACTGCAATAGGAAATGAATATTACTCAAAAATTGAGGCAGCATCATAGATTTGGTATTCTTAAGATCATTGCAAATTCAATTAATGCATGCCCACTCTCGTAAATACAAATAATTAACAATTTAGCAAACAATAAGCTCATTTGGCAAGAAACACTTTTTTGGATTTTAATATTATCCAATGGAGAATTATACCCTAGTAATTTTGCTGCCTCAGAAACAGAACCTTCAAGGGCAGATAGTAGATCCAGCAAGGCTTGCACTCCCTGTGAAATGATAGGTAGCATTCAATATGACAAATGCATTCTCATTAATTCAATAAAATAATATATACTGCCACAGCAGAATTGGTTCAAGCTCCAAACAGACGACTAAAGTGTTGACATGAAATCTGTCACCATCATTACTTTAGTCTTAAAACCTCTTGGAAAAGTTCTTCCAGATTTTGATATCACAAATGCTTAATATGACAAAACAAACATTCTATAGCCATGGTGATTATTGATGAACATAGCTACTCTTCACAGTTCAAGCGCAATATTTTTAGGAAAAATGACACAAATGGTCCTTGAACTTTGGCCCAATGTGTAATGTGGTCCATGAACTTTAGCCTAACATGCAGCATCGTCCATGAAATTTCAATTTGTTCAATTGGTCTTTAAACTTTGATACAGGTTAAATCTAGTCTTCGGACTATATGAGAAGGTTCAATATTATTGCTGAACTTGAATTAATGAAAGGATAAGATTAAACATTTTCATATAGTTCATGAACTAATTTGAATATATACCAGAAGTCTAGGCCCTGTTTGTTTGTATTCTTTTTTTTTTTTGGTTATGAACACAATTTCTATTTTTTTGTTCCGAGGAACAAAAAAAGAATAGAAACGTGTTTGTTTGCGTTTTTGTTCTAAATCTATTTTTTGTTCCCGAGAACAAATTTGGAACAGAAATAAGAAACAAGAAAAACTTGTTTCTCGTTCATGGAACACTTCCAAGACACAATTTTTCTCTCTCCTATTTTTTTTATTCTCTTTATTTTCTTCTTCTCTTCTACTTCTTTTTTCTTTGGCCGGCGACCTCGCTGGAGCGTTGCTGGCCCCCGATGAGGCCGGGTTCACCTAGCCATCAGCGAGGCTCGCCGTGGCTGGGTGAGGCTCGCCATGGCTAGGTGAGACTGCCGGCCCTCGTCGGCCGATCGCCGGCCATGGCTGAGGCCGGCAACTGGCCAAAAGGAAGGAAAAAGGAAAAAGAAAAAAGGAAAAAGGAAAATGGAAAAATAAAATAAAAATATTAAAAAATTAAAAGAAACAAAAAAATTATACAAATTTACCAACCGTGTTTCTGTTTTTTTTTTTTTTTTTTTGTCCAAGAACAAATTTATCAAACGCGCTTTTCTGTTCAAAAATTATTCTCCGGAAGAAATGTTACCAAACGCACCCCTAGAGACCACATTGAATAAATTAAAAGTTTAGGGACCACATTGCACGTTGGGTGAAAGTTCAAAGACCATTTATGTCATTATCCCATATTTTTATTAGCTTCGGCAGCAGCTAAACCATCAATGAACCATAGTAGTTACATAACTTTAATTGACAGCACATTTTTCCTAAGCTCCTAGCTCAGTAACTTTCTCCTAGAGAAAGCGACTTTGATGTAAAAGTTTAAGTTTGCTGCAGAACAGTGGCTTTCAAGTACCTTATCATAACAATAGTATTTTATATAATGGACCCTTCAAATGTATATTGAAGACAAATTTAAAGGTTGCTCAACTGCATACCAGCATAAACTTTGGATTATTCGGTCCAATTTGGGGTCCACAATCAGATCCTCTAACAGTTGACTTCAGTGGAAGTATTTGAAGGAGCTCTTTGGGAGGTGAGTATGCCTCAAGACCAACAGCATTCCTCACTAGATCAAAAGAATGCCATCTCTCATTGAAGACCAATATAACACGTATAAGATAACCATCCAATTCAACGAAAATGAGGACACTAGAGATTATAGTTGCTATACTATTGTCAAAAAAAGGCATAAATCACGAAAGAGATGGGTATAATAACTGCAGACTGTGTTTCAATATAACCATGTATTTATAATGCACTTTAGGATGATGATCACTTGACTAGGGGGCAAGATAATTCTACATCTAAGGACTTGTACTCTACTAATGACTACCCTGGCAAGATCTTTGAATCTCTTGGAAGTCTGCAGCTATGCAGAGCTACAACTCTAACCATAACTGGGGACTTCTCAGATTATTGCAAAAATGGTATTCAGCCTCAAATGTTGATCAAGAGAAATTTGCAAGTGCAGTCTCTTCACAAAGCAGCAGAAGTAGCAGCAGCCGCATCCGCCTCTTGTTCCAGTAATTCGGGTGGATTACATAAGTCCTCTAATACAATGAACTACCGACAAAAACAAAGGGAGAGAGCGAAAAAGGCCACCTTTAAGAGCCAAGAGAGTGCGGAGGCGGAGTAAAGCTGACGCTCGATTCTTGTGCTGCGATCGGTCCTCAACAGCCTGCCAAAACACGCTGTCCATAGTATCCCAGACAATGTAATAAGGGAAAAAAAAACACCACCTTTATCTTCACATCAATAAGATAATTACTGCTACCCATCAATCAGTGAATCATCCAAACCAAAAAGAGCATAAAAATCAGCAACTCGTGCTAATTCAAGGACAACCAAAAAGTGAAATCGAACGGAGCTCACTTGCGCAATGATACCAGTGGGGATGTGCTTGAGGCGGACCGCCGATTCGCGCTTATTGCGGTGCTGGCCGCCGGGGCCCGACGACTTGAACGTGCTCATCTCGCACTGCCTCATCAGCTCTTCGTCGGTCAACTCCAAGTAACTGCTGCCACTGCCGCCACTGTAATTCGAGGAAGCGGCACCCCCGTTGCTGTAGAAGCAAGAGCCCGGCGTCTTGCTATGCCCGGAGCTGCCGGAGCAGAAGCCGCCCCAGCGACATGTTCGCTCGCCGGTTCGCCATTCCAGCGCTGCGCTGGACCCGACGATCGGGCGAGGTCTGGCGGCGACGGAGACCGCGAATCCGGAGAGTTTTGGGAATGAAGGGAGGGAAGGCGGATTCCCGAGACGTGCGGTGCGATGAAGCAGAGGTT
Organism: Eucalyptus erythrocorys; assembly: GCA_014182555.1. Lineage (NCBI taxonomy): Eukaryota > Viridiplantae > Streptophyta > Magnoliopsida > Myrtales > Myrtaceae > Eucalyptus > Eucalyptus erythrocorys. The sequence continues at coordinate 12,667,085 of CM024602.1, forward strand.
TTCGCAGCGATCGAATCGCCATTGAAATCTTCATCTTCTCTCGCAGAGCGGCTAGCCGGCGAAGCTCCAGGAGCGAAGCAGGGGGGAGGCCGAGCTGGAAAATTAAAATATCGTCTAGGGACTCGATTGAGAAGATAAGAAAAGTTGAAGGGTGGTATTGGATAGTTGACGAAACTTCAGGGCCATATTTCACAGGTTGGGAATAGCTTATGACTCGGCCAGCATCAGTTTGCTTGGTATAATACGCGGTCGTTTTGGTTAGGCTCAAACCCTCAATGAACAATGTCAGCCATTTTGTTACCTTGACGATTATTTCTATCGGATTTATTTAGTGACAATCGTATATATAAGATACATCCTCTCGATAGGAGGACGGTCAGTGTTCTCCAATCCTTTTCTCAAGCATGGAAACTTATCATGCATTTCTAACTTTTATTAGTTCATTTCACATGAGCCGTTAGATCATGTGAAATTCATATGAGATTCATATAATTTAAAGATTTAAGTGAGCTAATATAAGTCGGGAAGCATGATAATGTTAGTACTTTAAAGCGCATCGAAATTTTTCTCCAATGTAGACAATATATTTACTTTATGTGTGGCATATTGCAAGTCATAGATGATAGATTTCATGGAGAAGCTGCGTGTATAGCAGAGAAAACTAGATACAGAGTACAGGAGAGAATTTTACTGAAGTATTTGACAGTACATGCTGTAGGAATTTTACACAAGTAAATGACGAGGCATGCTGTTTGTCAGGTCACATAATTACATATCCTTGCTTTTCTTTTTCATTGTAACCGGTATGCCATATTCACTAAGGCATTTCACAGTTTCTGAAGATTAACAGAAGTACCCCAATGGCACTTTGGATTACTTCATCCGCAAGCTTTACAAAGCCCTCGAAATGTCCTCTTCAGAGCTGTCCTCTACAATCCGAACCTTGGGGCTACTGAGAGTGACGACATCAACCCTCTTGAAGTTCTCTTCGCCGCGAAGAAGTTTCTCGCTGCCACATTCCACTGTACCATTCAGTATGATAGTTTTGTGAAGGCCGCCTAACAGTTGCTCATAATCTGTGTCTCCTTTATCTCCCACAAACACGACCGAGTCCGCAAAATCGATTCCCCACCTGATTGAAAGATACCTGCTTGGCCAAAACAAGACGACATGACAAAGAAAAAGCCATAAGTTTGTCATTCAAATCTCCAAACTAACATTCCAATTGAACATGAAAACAAGAAAAAGAAACACCCCATTATTGCGTGTGTATAATGCAGGTCATGTGTCGTAGGTGTAGTAGTTGCTTGATTAGCATCTAAGACCAACCTCAGTGCTTGATTTCTTGATGCAAACAGAGGCATCACGCTCAACCTCGTTCCTGCACATGAATAGACGATGTTGCAACGAAAACCTCGCATTCTGAGCGCTTGCCTAAGGTCATCGATCCTTCGAACCTAACATTGACAGTATAAAACATCAGGAGAATGTCAGTTCCAGGCGTCTTGATTTTCCTTAAGACCTAAATATCTCACCTTTCCTCCTGGTTTAATGCTGAAAGCAATGCATCTCGAGTTGCATCCGGCTTTAAACTCTACAATATCATCCTCCATGCCATCCTCCGCCTTGGCAAGCCTCAAGACCATTGATCGAACATTGTCTCCAGGCCACCTGTACTCCAAATGGCCCTCGTAGTCCACATCGGCTATGAAATCTCTTCCTGGATAGTAGATCGAGCTTCCACTGTTGCAGGATAACGCCTCAAATTCTTCTACATTTATATCACTGCCTTTAAGAGCATTCAATGTCTCTTGTAAGGTTGCACCGGTGAGAAGCACGAAACCCACTCTGCTCAAACCCAAGTCCCCTCGTGCGACCTTCATAATATTCTTGATTGTCACTCTAAAGATATTGGTGAACAGGCCACCGCTGTCATAGGGGTCGAGGGCTATCACAAATATTTTCTGTTTTCTACTTGATAGACTAATGGAAGGAGAACCGCCGTTTGGGTGAACTCTTCTTGTGAGAGCTTCAATGAGTTCCTTCTGTCGGGTTGCAAGATCAAGCTCTCCATTTGCCTTGAGTTCGCCATCTATGGAAAACTTCAAAGATAGGTCCTCGATGTCTCTGAGTGACTCACTCAATGGTTCTTCTGGGGTCGGCATAATCTGGAAACGGGAAGTGGGATGGCGATTCCGGCAGTGATCAACTTGGGAGAGATAGTTATGGCAATGCTCGGTCCATGAGAAACAATGTATGTTCTTTAATCCATTTTTCCGGCATTCTGCCCATAGGCTTTTGTCCGCCACAAGCTTCAGAAGAGCATCTGCTATGGCTTTCTGATCATGAGGGTCAATGAGGAGGCCGTTGTTTAGTGCCTGCAGACTTATTCATTAGAAAATGAGGTGGTAATTGCTTCATCAGGAATAAAATTGCCCCCCCGGGCGAAAAATCTGATACAAGTGAAAATGTTTAGTACATAAGGAAAAAAAAAAGTAGATGACTATTTAAGACAAATGTGCTATGACAACTTCTGGTGTGGTCTAGGACAAAGTGGCAGTGAATGCGCTTCAGGTTGAGTATATCAGAAAGCCTAATTATTATTCTTTTTGATGGTATATGATACTTGACAGATTTGATTGAAAATGTACCTCCAGGGAATCAAGCAAAATTGCTGCTGAACTATTGTCAGGTGCAAAATAATTATCGAGAGCAATAAGCTTAATCCCAAAGCGCTACAAAATAAGACTTAGGGTTGTTCTTTCTACCTTCAAGATGTCTACAGGCCCTCCATTCCTGGTGGCTACGATTGGCAATCCATACGCAGCTGCCTGCAGTGTATGACAAGAGCGGAAAAATGACTTGATTGATGTTTTCAGGCTGAAAGAATTACTTCATGCTGCGACAATGCATTTATTTTTCAGGTCACAGAGAACAAAATGTTCCTTGCTATTTATACCATGGAATATTCACAAAGGGAAACTGACGCGTGTACCTCAATTAGTGTGAGACCAAATGGCTCCACGAGTGCCGGATTGATGAAAACTCCCTGAACAAAATCATAAACAGATAACTTTAACTCAGTATTTTGCTGCCAATGAACATAATTTATTTGACTTCAAAGATGATAAAAGGAGAAAAAAACATATGATGGAAGCATATGGCTGTGCTATTGCCATCAGTATCCACATGAGCTCATATTGTCCCGATTACTTGGTTTTATCTTCTTTATTGGGCCATATGTTCCATTAACCAAAGTGTTATGAATCGAACCTTGATAATCACTTTAACGTGGTTATTATAAGAGTTTTCTAACTATGCACGACTGGATTTATTTGGATGACGACATCCTAGTGTTGGCTTAGTGAAGGAGTAACTTACCTTTGTTTTAGCAGCCAGCCTATAAATTTCGGGAACATCACTTTGCTTGTGGTGCTTTGGGTACGCCACCTGACCATACAAATCATACTTGTCGATGAGCTTGAGTACATTCGTGAGCACGACGGAGCTACCTTCCGGCATCTCCCCAATGTCATCTCTATTGCCAAGAATTAATGTCTGCAATAACAAATCAAATATAACAGCAACTACTTTAGCTTAATGTCAAAGAGCAGCAAGTTTGTACGAGCATATCAGATGCAAGTTTTACCAGGTTGGCTAGTTCTCGAAGGTGTTGGCACTCCCCGAAAGCCTTCAGCAAGGTTGTTACATTTTTCTTGGGGTCGGGACGGGACAATGCCAGTATCATCGGCTTATGAGGATTCGAGAAAAATCTCATCACCTGTTTGGCAAAAAGCAAGTTAAAAATGAAATAACATAAAGAAGACAGATTTGTTATACTTTTTGTGTGTGAAGGAATGGCTTTACATCCTCTTCCCTTCATGCATGAAATTTGAAAGTACATCCATCATGCGGAACTCAAGTAAAATCGCACTAGGAAATAGAAAAGGATTCATTAGTGTATCATGAAGTTCGACCTCAGACCATATGCGCGGTAAATGTCTCTTGTTAGGAGTCTTGTCTGAACCAATCAAGGATTTGAGGTCGCTCTCACTTTCAGTTGAATCTTCTACTTTCACATTGCTGAAGTCCATTCCCGGAGGTATGACCTATGCAGACATGATGATCAGTGTTTTTACGTTTAAGAGACTTGCAGATCGAAAAACTCGTCACAGCTTGTGGCACCCTAGGGGCAATTTCCATGTAATTAAGAAAGATATGACGTCATTGAAGAAATTAAAAAGAAAAACAGCAACAGATCTTTCGAAGGTTAGATAGTTGTGACGAAGAAACGGAATGTTGAATTCTTACCACCATCCTCGGCATGTACCGTCCGTAGCAACTCACCCCACGCCGTCGCCTAACCCGAAGCTTCCTCTCCAACTTGAGATCGAACCCATCATACAAGCCCCATTGCTCTTCGATCTCTTGCCTTGTGCTCGTCACCACCATCTCGGCGGCATCCAAACCCAGCTCCTCTGCCTCGATCCTTCTCATAATTTTGTAGGTTGTGTTAATGTCCTCCCTAGAAAGCCTTCCTTGTTTAAGCAATTGCTCAAACTTGTTCCTCCCGAGTGAGTGCCCCGTTAGGACCATCGGCACGTTCAGGACACCAGACAGGAGTGCTGCCACCTCCGCTGCATCGGCATAATGGCCATGTATCACGTAAGGCCAAACCGGCTTACCATCAATCTGTTCGCCGAGGACTCTCGCCATGTTGACAATGTGGTTCAGTGCTCCATCGACAAATTCGGGTACATGAGGCCAAAGTGACTCCTTTGGAATGTACCTGAACATGTTTCAATCAATGCCATAAACCTTCCATGGCTAAAAAATTTATGCTTATGTGCTTAAATATGGCAAAATAAACTGGGTGAGGGATAATGTGATTACTCGTTACTAGGCCCGCAAGGTATGCGAATAATATAGGCACCGCAGCCGTCACCAGCATCAGCGGGACAAGACAGCATTTCGATGGGCTCACCATAGCTCGAGTCCACCTCGTGTGAGGTGATTTGCCGGGTCAACAGATCGACACGGTACACTCCTTTGGTGCTCGCCAGAGCTCGAGCAAGTTCAACGACGTACTTCACCTGAAAATAGCACCAAAGCTAGTTACCAGGGATAGCCTAGGACATGTTATACGTTAAAATGTCAATAGCACTCCATCTTGATGAGTCTCAATCCATTGTCCATGATTGGAGCAGAAGCAATTAAGCTGATCCTTACGGGAATTTCTTATATATATCTCTACCTGACCGCCAGTGTCGGAGTCCCGGCCGAGTTCCATATTTTCTCCGCGCACCAGCCCGTGCATACTACATACAAGATAAGCATTATTCGTTTCAAAAAAGCTGACACGTCATGATCAAGGTTATCAGATTATCTCTTTCGCTTCACATTATGATAATTGCTTTCTTAGGCACTTCCAGAAATTTGTAATTTGATTTTGTAAGTTTGAACGCACAACCATCATACATGCACTTGCACATTAAGCATGCATGAGAAAGTGCACTCGCTGACCTTGGCTAGAGGAATTGATTCACCAAGTTGTCATTCATATGGCAAATAAACAATCTTAGTAAAAACATCAAGTACCTTATCAAGACAATGTAGAGTTGCCGCGGCTTTTCATCGTCTGACCATGCTTGCAAGTCGGAGTTGATCCTGGCAATCTTGTCTTTTGCGGTCTCGGGACTGTGGCTGCCGTCGCCTTTCTCCTTCTCTCCTTCTGAAAGCTCAGAGAGATCGTCTGCCGCTTCGCTACGGCCTTGCTCGCGCTCGAGGCGCCGTTTCGCTAGCCTTTGCGCATCATCCCATGCTATCTGTAAGCATTAGGTTCAACTTTCTCTCCTTAGCTTTTGCAAACTATGTACTTTGAAGAATGACCACCATTGACAATAGAGATAAGTGCATTAATAGTCTTAAAACTTGTCAATAAAATGCAGTTGAGTTCTAAAATTTTCAAAAATTATAATTAAGTCCTAAAACTTGTTATGAAAGTATAATCAAATGCTAAAACTTGTTGAATGGATAAAATCAAGTCTTTTTGTTAATACTTATTTTTTTTTTTGAGAATTTTAGGACTTTATCGAATTTTTTGGTGATAAATTTTAAGATTTAATCGCACTTTTCGAAAGTTTTAGGATTTGATTGTATTTTTGTAATAAGTTTTAAGACTTAATTACACTTTTGGAAAGTTTTAAAACTCAATTACACATAAGTTTTAGAATTTAATTATATTTTTTTGAAAGTTGCGGGACTCAATTAATTTTTCATGAAAAGTTTTCTGACTTTTAGTACACTTATCCCATTATTTTTTGAACATTAACTTCTTATCTAATTTGCCAACGCAAAATTAAATAGAGGGATAACAAAAAAGTAAATCGAAATATTATCGTAGAATTTGATGCTGTGAGGATGAAAATACTTTTTTTTTTTTTTTTATCATAACTACTCTGTCTTATCAAGAAAATGATCAATTCGGTCCTAAACGTACATGGATCAAATAAAATCAAATAAAGCAAAGCAAAAAGCATATCAAGTGGTGCGGTGCAGAGCGATTAAAGGGCAGAGCATACCTGCTTCTTTTTGCGGGCGAGATGCCAAATCCGCCAGCACATATTCTCGAGCCTGTTATTGCGCTCACGAGTATTCCTTGTTGCTATCACCTGCCCCCCGCCATCCAACACTTTCACCGTCAACATCTTCATCATCAACCGCCACAACAACAGCTAAAGAAGCAGGAAGACCTCCTTTTCCAACTCCTCCCTCTTCTCTTTTGATTTCAATAATTATCGCATAAATTAAATATACTAGATCGCCCCGCTCAAGAGCACGAGTTTCCATACAATTCATGCACTGCCATCGATTTTGCTCGCCGCATCACTCACTAAACCAATATGAAATTAGGGGGGAAAGTCTTGGATTTATCCGACTCTAGCGCATATACATGTCCGGCAAGCATTGGCGTTGGCATATATGTACAATTAAAGTGCGGAAATCCATCGTTCTTTCAGAAATAATATCGGGATCATTACACGTTAACGTCCCAATACCGTCGGTAGAAATAATTTTTTCTTTCCCGGACTCAAGGGGTTGGATCGAGCTATAACATAAATAGACCATTTTCTACCTCCCTCACAATCAATTGCAGATAGGGGTTGGTTGCATCCGCAAACTCGTTAAGTACAGGTGCAATAGTAGGGATATTACTATGGTACTCCAATGGAATTTGTTCAGTAAATTTTGTGGAGGTATATCGAACGCACTTAAATAATTGAAATAGATGCACATAATGATAAATCAATTTAAGCAATTAATATTTCGGGTTATTGCACAATTTTATTTGGTGGCGATTGGCCACCATCCAAAAAGGTTCTTTTGTCCCGAGCGCAACTTGGGGAAGGCGTTAAAACTATGTTTTATTATTATTCTAGTGTCACACCAAGGGTTGGGCCAGGAAAGAGTTGGCGTCGCGACAATGGTGGAATATGTTCTCTTTAGCCTTTATTCCTCCTCCAAGTGATGCAATGCAATTAGATTTTTAGGCTTCGATTCGCCTTCTTTTTTTTGTTCGTTTGTTTATTTAAAGAAAAATATCCGGGCGAGGATACCAATAATGTGCTATTTGTAAGGCCAAATCTAGTGGTTTTTATATACATGCGAGGGAGGGTAGGGCCACAGTTGGTGATGGTTTTGTTGTGTAGAACATTACTACGTATGATCAAGATTTGTCGAATCTAAACATAAAGGGCTCATCAATCGTATCAAATGAAACAAAAACAATAAGAAAAAGAAAAAGAATTAACTGATTGTAAGAGAATATATCCTGCACAAGGATGTATAAACATGTACTTGACATGCACATTAATGGGTTTAAGCTATATATAGGTACACACACAAACACACACAAACAAATATATTAAAGAGATTAATATTTAGCTGCCCACCTAAATATGCCTAAACATTTTTGAAGAGATTTAAGAGGATAAAGCCCCATATAGTACAATTCTCATTTCTTTTTTAAAGTGAAAGCGATAATGATGTGAATTAATTAAGCTTAATGATCCGATGAAAAGGGAGTGTGCAAACATTTGCATTTAAATTGCTATTTTTGTCAAAGTAACATTTCATTTATTTCTAAATAGACACAAGAGAGAAACAATGTAGTCCAACTATAAGCCAAGAAAAATTTAATTATTCTTGGTAGAGAAGCCACTAGATGGGATAATCCCTAAGTAAGAATTTCTCACTTAGTACGGCAAACTTGAAATCCCACTCGCAATGTCTTTTTGGTTAAATCGATTCATAAGAAGTTTAAAGGAATTAAAACCTGTTTCTCACAAAATTTGATTAGAAAAGTAATCGCTGAAAAATACCGCCAATCTATTCAAATAAATCAATTCAGCGTACGACATATCGCTTTGACTTTGTAATACATTACGTGCAATCCTACCATTAGTTTACACACTCAAAATGCTCAAACTTCATTTTGCACTATGGCCTAGAGTCCCAGTTGGAAATTTTAAGATATTACGGTGTATCATACATTGTTCTTGTTCAACGGTTGAGATTAGTCACTTACTTGACTTTTTGATCAACCGCAATGTCATTTAACAAGAGATAGTTGATAACGTACAGTATGATGTTAGAGAGAGAGAGAGAGAGAGAGAGAGAGAGAGTAATAACCTTGATCCATGTCTTGTGAAGATCAGACTCATCAAAGCTATTGACAACTTCTTCCACAAAGTACCTGGTGGGGCTAAACAAGCTTCCCTCCCTCTCATTACCATCAAACTCAGTAGCAACACCACCACCACCCTTACCGCCACCGCCAATCTTCCCGTCGCCCCTTCTCTTCACGTTGTAGCGTCCGGCATCCAGTATCGCCTCCAAGTAGCCATTGATCCACTCGTTCCCCGCCATTATCCCTCCGCTCCTATCGGTCTCCGTCTCCGCTTCTTCTTCCTCTCAATTTTCCCCTTGAATCTCGTGACCCGAAAAGGGACACAAGAAAGGCAGCGAGAAGAGAGCTCTCTGAACGATGACGAGCTGCTTTTTAAGATGATTGTTGCAACAGAGAAGATAATAAAAAAGAAGAAGAGGAGAGACTTCTTTTGCCAAAAAAAAGTCACCTTTTGTTTTACTCCACGGAAATAAGACTGCGTGTGGTAATGAGACAAAACCCAGATAGCTCCCCCCACCAAAGTTAGATAAAAAGAGGAGGAAAGAGTGGAGATTTTTCCAAGGCTAAAAGATTTTCTTGCAATATCTTCGGGGACGAGGTCTTTACAGAGAGAGAGAGAGAGAGAGGGAAAGAGTTGATGAATCTGAGTAGGTTTTTGAGATCTTAGCGAGTTCTCCTTTTGTTGTTATAAAGGGCTCGGATGTGAACACGGACCATACGTTGTATTATTCCACACCAGTGACTTTCAGCTTTCAAGAATCACATGATCTTCTAGGATGGCATATTACTCCGGACATCCAGATTCCGGGAGTTGCTTCGCTAAATGTCCTTATTCTTCAGCTGCCCCCACCATCTGTCGACCACCCACCGAAAGATTCCTTCATGCCTAGTAAGCCCAAGCCAAGAAGGGTGCCAAGAAGGGCAGTCATAGTCATTTGATGCGCATCAACGTTGCCTGATCACCAGGCGTGTGGCTTTGACATTCGCGATATTCTCGGTTCTTTGCCAGTACCTTACCGACGGAAATTCTGTCGGGTTCCCGACCCGCTCGAACCCTACTAGGTTTTTCCTCGGCTCTTGGCGTTGGGTTCCGGACTTGTTTGGATTACCATCTCATCTAGAGAACAATATAAGGTCCGGATTTTGGACATGGCTCGGAATTCATTTTGACTAATTTATGTAAGAATTTTCCTGGTGTGAGCCACATTAATTAAGATTATAATTATCCGTTTTACGGAGTTGATCTAATAAAGTGAGGTATAAAGTTTCTTAGCAGTCGAATATGGGCTTGGCTTGTGTGGGCCGAGTTGGGCCCGGCCCGTGATGAGAGGGCGTCCAAAACTCTATAAATAGCGCTAAGGTCCCTCCTCTAGCCCTCACTTTTTCCAAAATTCTCTCTGAACTCACATAAGGCATGTCGTGAGTGGCGATCTCATCGAGCCAGGAATTGAGGGTCATAGAGAAGAAGATCTTCAGCATTGAAGTCCTGGATTATTGTCGTTTTGCTCCAAGAACAATGGATTCAAAATCAGGTACACAAATCCTTGTTAAACCTTAATAGATGTTCGAGTTTCTAGTTATGTAGATCTTGGGAAGCCGTATCAACGGCCTACATTTGGTATCAGAGCCTCGCATAGACTAGAGCCGAGTCCTTTTATGCTGTTAAGCCCGTCGCCGAAGCTAAATCGGCCGGCTCCGGCTGTTTTCGGTCTTCACCCTAGCTCCGAAAGCTTTGCTTGCTTCTTCGTGATTTTTGGTCCAATAAAAGTGAAATTTTATTGCATAATCGGATTCTACTCTTTTGTATGAGCAAAATGGTGGTTCGAACGTCGCCAGAGGAGGTCGGAAACGGCCTCACGCGCCGCCACACGCCTAGGCGGTGCTGGGTGTCGACGGCACGCGCCGCCGCGCGGCCCCATGCGCACGCACACGCGTCGGCGCGTGGACTGCCACGCAGGCTCATGCGCGCACCGACGCGTGGCGGCCACGTGGCCTCGCTCATGCACGAGCGCATGCGCGCGGACACGTGGAGCGCCACGTGTCCCGATGACGTCACGGTGACGTCACCCGCCGCCTCACGTGCGACCGCCACGTGGCGGTGACGTCATCGATGACGTCACACGGACCGACCGGGTGCCTGCCGGGTTGACTCGACCCGGTTGACCGTTGACGGATCCGAGTTGACCCGACCCGGTTGATCGGGTTGACCCGACCCGTTGACTAGACCCGTGTTGACCCGACCCGGTTGATCGGGTTGACCTGACCCGTTGACCGTTGACTGGTCCGACCGTTGACCGGTTCGGTCCATTGACCGGTCGGACCGGTTCTTGGACGCCAGTGCGTGTGGCTCACACGCCGCGCACTCTAGCGGCGCGTGAGGGCGCGTGCGACGTCGGTTTGGCGCGTGGTTTGTATCGCCGTGCTCGTATGTGAATTTTCTATCTTGTGGTGTGCTTATTTGCATTTTTTTTGATGCCTTTAAGGATGTGAAAATGCATGTGAAAGCCTTAAAGTATGTGATTTTGGGGTAATTTTGGCATATTTTCATGTATTTCTCTATGATTTTGGAAATGCAATTGCATGCTTATAATTATATCATCACTTGAGGAATATATATGGTGTTGATTTATTATCAGTTTGTATTAATGGATGGAGCAATGCAATTAGCATGTTTTGTGATTTTAGTGACAAAAGATCCCGTCATCAAGTCTAAAATCACTTATAAAAGGCGTATGTGAGTTATAAAGTTATATCCTTGATATGAGAGAAATTTCGATGATTCAGTTGGGTTGTGACCGCCAAAGTGGCACACTTGATTGGATTTGAGAAATATCTGTCTCACATTGAAATGGGATGTCTCCTGATCTTATGCATAATTATACTCCCAAAGGAGGTGATTGTGCATTAGTTGATGGAGGGATACATGTACAGCATATGGTTGAAAAGTAGCTAGCCCTAGTGATTTGTACACCAAAAGGTGATGAATTTGCGAAAGGTTAGAGCATATTTTTCATGGAATCGCTGTCATGTAAATGATATACAATTGTATGTCATGTATTCTGCCCAAAGGTGTTTATATGATGATACGTGTAGCTCTTGTATGTTTGATACTCACATGATGCTAATTACATGTATTGCTCGCAAAATCAGTTACATTCTCTGTGAATGGCAATTCCATAGCCATTGAGATTCTTACTGGGTCAAACTTCAAGAAATGGAAAGAGGATTTTCTGTTTGGAATGGAGCTCGCATTTGTTCATATTGCTCTTACTGAGGATAGACCGGCAGACCTTGCTGATGCCAGTACAGAAACCCAGAAAGTACATTTTGCTACATGGGAAAAGAGTGATAGAATTTGCTTGCTCATTATGAAACGGTCAATTCAGGAACATTTGATGAGTGGCTTGCCAACTGATTATACTATTAAGGAAATGATGGAAGCTTTGGAGGCTAGGTATCGTGTTTCTACCAATGCTGAGATAGGTACACTCATGCAATCACTCTTTAATATGAAGTATGATGGTTCAACTGGAGTTAGAAATTATGTGCTTAGGATGGTAGATCTTCAGACAAAACTCCGAATCCTTCAAGTTGATATACCTGAAGCTTGCATTGTGCATCAAGTATTAAATACTCTTCCTCCTGATTTTGGAATTATCAAGACGAACTATAGTTCGCGAGAATGAAACTTGGTCAATTAATGATCTTATAGTTAGAGTTGTGGCGAGAGGAAGAGAAATTAAAGAAGGAGAGAGGGCATCTTGCCTTGTATGCCTCTAGTTACGCCGTAGAAAAGGCAAATGGGTTGCACATCGAGAGGAAATCCTAAAGCCATAAGAACTTTTAATAATACAGCTCCCAAGAGAGGGGATCCGAAGGCGCTGGTCCCTCCAACTCTATGGCTTCTAGAAAGGCACCCTTTGCTGGTCCCTCCACTTCTATGGTTCCCAAAAGGATACCTTTTAAAAGGGAATGTGTCCTTTACTACTTTTGTGGAAAGAGGGGACACATAAAGAAATACTGTGAAAGATATAAAGCTTGGTTGTCTAAAAATGAGCATAAAGGTAATGATTCTTTGGCACTTGTCTCGTGAATCCAACCTATCGAAGCCCCATCCAGTTCCGGTGGCTAGATAGTGGTGCAACTAATCATGTTGCGTTTACCATACAGGGATTCATAAACAGAAGGATGCCAAATCAGGATGAATCATCGCTCACTGTGGGAAACAACGATAAGATCGATGTTGAGTTCGTGGGAGACGTCATTTTGAATCTAGACTCTGGTTTTAATATGATATTAAGAAACACTTTCTATGTACCTTCCTTTAGACGGAACTTAGTTTCCGCATAATGTTTGGATATGTGTGGTTACTCTTTTGAAATAAAGAAAAGATCTTGTTTCTATGTTCTTTAACTCAAATAAGGTTGGGTGCTGCAACATGTTCAATGGATTGTACAGATTGTGTTTATCTCCCAATGATATATACGTCGCTAATACAGTTGAAAATGTTGTTTCCAAAAGACCTCTACCTAAGGAACAATCTTATGCATTGTGGCATAAACGACTAGGTCACATATCTAAGGAAAGAGTAGAAAGGCTGATAAAGACTCGCATCCTGCCTACTCTTAAAGGTGACCTAGAAACTTGCATAAATTGTTGTAGAGGAAAGATGACTAAGATAAAGAAGAAAACCGCAGTTTGAAGTTCTGGATTACTGGAGGTCATTCACACCGATATTAGTGGACCCTATACTGCAACCTTGTGTAGAAAAGTTTATTTCATCACGTTTATTGATGATTATTCTCGGTATGGTTACCTTTTCCTGATTAAGGAGAAATCCGAATCTCTTGACAAATTCAAGATTTTTCAGAGTGAAGTTGAGAAACAGTTAGGAAAGGTAATAAAGGTGGTCAGATCTGATCGAGGTGGAGAATATTATGGTAGACATGGTAATGCTGGGCAAATTAAAGGGCCATTTGCTATATATTTAGAAGATTGTGGGATAGTAACTCAGTTCACTATGCCTGGGAGTCTTGAACAGAATGGTGTGGCTGAAAGGTGCAATCGTACTCTCATGGATATGGTAAGATCTATGATGAGTAGAACTAATTTACCTGATTTTTTATGCGGTGAGGCATTAAAAACAGCCGTTTATATATTGAATCGTGTTCCTACTAAAGCTGTTGCATCAACTCCTTTTGAGTTATGGACTGGGTGCAAACCAAGTTTGAATCATTTTAAGGTCTGGGGATGTCCTGCAGAAGTAAGATTGTATAATCCAACATTGGGTAAGTTGGAGGCTAAAACCACTCGATGTTACTTTGTATCTTACTCAGAACATTCAAAGGGATATCGGTTTTATAATTCAAGTGGAGGAACAAGGATTGTGGAATCACAAATGGCCAAGTTTTTTGGAATTTGATGTAGCCGAAGAGCATGATTGCTCACAAGTCAGTGAACATGACAACTTGACAAGACCTGCTATGTCTTTCTCCTTGCCTATGCAAACAATCATGGAGCCTACTGTGCCGCAAACTGAACCTGTTAACACTGAAGATCCTATTGATGAAGCGATCCACGAGATGAAGTCCTTGAAGTTCCTCAGACTCAAAATGAGCCTACAGTGGCTCCACTTAGGAGGTTTACTAGGGAAAGGCGTTCAGCTATACCACCAGATTATATGGTCTATTTAGGAGAACATGATTATGATATAAGTTGCACTATAGATCCAATGACTTATACAGACGCCATTTCCTGTCCTTAATCTAATTTGTGGTTGGATGCAATGAGAGATGAGATGCAATCTATGAAGTATAATGGTGTTTGGGAGCTTAGTGAACTACCTGAAGGTTATAAACCCATAGGTTGCAAGTGGGTTTACAAGACTAAAAGAGATTCAAAAGGAAAGATTGAGAAATTTAAAGCCAGACTTGTGGCCAAAGGTTTCACTCAAAGGGAAGGGATAGACTACGAAGCAACTTTTTCTCCAGTTTCCTCTAAAGACTCTTTTAGAGTGATCATGGCATTAGTAGCTCATTTTGACATGGAATTACATCAGATGGACGTTAAGACTGCTTTTCTAAATGGAGACCTTTATGAGGAGGTTTATATGATGCAACCTGAAGGTTTTGCAATAAATGATTCAGGTGTGTGTAAATTGAAGAAAGCTATTTATGGTCTCAAACAAGTTTCCAGACAATGGTACATGAAGTTTCACCATGTTGTTACTTCTTTTGGTTTTGTTGAGAACAAAGTAGATCAGTGCATATACTGCAAGGTCAGTGGGAGGAAATTTATTTTTCTCATATTTTATGTGGATGACATTTTGCTTGCAAGTAGCGATATTTGATTACTGCATGAAACAAAACAAATGTTGTCAAGGAATTTTGACATGAAAGACTTGGGTGAGGCATCTTTCGTTCTAGGCATTGAAATCCATAGAAATCGTTCTTGTCGTATGTTAGGTTTATCTCAAAAGGCGTATGTTGATCGTATTTTGGAGAGATTTAACATGCAGGATTGCAAACCAGGAAGTGTTCCTGTAATTAAGGGTGACAAGTTGAGTCTCTCACAATGTCCTCAATCAGATTTTGAAAAAGACCAAATGAAGGACATACCTTATGCTAATGCATTTGGAAGTATTATGTATGCTCAAGTTTGCACTAGACCAGACATTACCTTTGTAACAGGACTTTTAGGCAGATATCAGTCAAATCCAGGACATGATCATTGGGTTGCCGCTAAAAAGGTCTTGAGATACTTAAAAAGAACAAGAGATTATATGTTGGTGTATAGATATGTCCATGATTTGCGATTGGTAGCATATTCAGATGTAGACTTTGCTAGTTGTGAAGATGATAGAAAATCGACAACAGGATATATCTTCATGTTAGCAGGAGGTGCAGTATCGTGGAAAAGTGAGAAACAGAAATCTATATCTTCCTCTACCATGCAAGCAGAATTTATAGCATGTTTTTCAGCTGCTACTCAAGCTGTTTGGCTCCGGAACCTTATTAAGGAATTGACCGTATTTGATTTTGTGAATAGACCCATACAGTTATATTGTGATAGCAATTCTGCTGTGTTGTTTGTCAATAACAACAGAAGTCTCAAAGGGTCTATGGAGGTCAAGTTTTTGACCATAAAAGAAATGGTACAGAATGGTGACATTATAGTAGAGCATATTTCTACAGACGATATGTTGGCAGATCCACTGACTAAAGGCCTACGCCCTTGTGTATTTGAGCGACATATCATGAACATGGGCTTAGGAGAATCGGTGGATACTATCGTTTAGTAGGAGGTATTTCAGATTTGCTCTAATAAAGTTTATGTCTACGTACCTTGTTACTTTTTGTAACATTTCGATATATGTCAACTCCTTTCTTTGTATAAGTTGTTATTGAGTTGTGCACATATATCTAAGGAAAATCTCAAGGTATTGTGTAAATCTTGAGTAAAGGCTAGGGGCATCCAGTTATTAGCCTTGTACATATGTCTTGATTACACATAAAGAAAGGTTAACCATAAAGATAAGACATATGTGGGTCCGTTAGAACCATAAAGATATTCTCTAGTGCCACATTCGGTTTTCTGTGACACTTAAAGATAAGAGAATAGTGACCGACAAGGGAGATAACACATAAGGTATTACTCTTTATGAGGTGTTATCTGTTTGCCATACAACCATATTGAATCCATATCAATAAAGTTGAAAGCATTCGTAACCATGGAAGGCTCGTGTAAATACATGCGATTACCGCCATGATTCGGTGTTGGAGACTTTATGGGATAGGATTGACTTGTTGAGGATTATCTCTAGATCAACATAAAGTGTGCACATACAGTATGATCTCAATTAATATGGCCCAAGTGGGAGAATGTAAGAATTTTCCTGGTGTGAGCCACATTAATTAAGATTATAATTATTCGTTTTACGGAGTTGATCTAATAAAGTGAGGTATAAAGTTTCTTAGCAGTCGAATATGGGCCTGGCTTATGTGGGCCGAGTTGGGCCCGGCCCGTGATGAGAGGGCCCGTCCAAAACTCTATAAATAGCGCTAAGGTCCCTCCTCTAGCCCTCACTTTTTCCAAAATTCTCTCTGAACTCACATAAGGCATGTCGTGAGTGGCGGTCTCATCGAGCCAGGAATCGAGGGTCATAGAGGAGAAGATCTTCAGCATTGAAGTCCTGGATTGTTGTCGTTTTACTCCAAGAACAATGGATTCAAAATCAGGTACACAAATCCTTGTCAAACCTTAATGGATGTTCGAGTTTCTAGCTATGTAGATCTTGGGAAGCCGTATCAACGGCCTACAATTTATACCAAAACAAGAACTAGGTTAGCCATATTACGTTAAACATTTCGTTCACGAGTATAGGTTAGTGCTGTTCGTGTTTTGCATAGAACCTCGCGGGTAAAGTACAAGTTGGCTTTTCCGGGGTTGTGCAGTTGGCAATGTATCACTTGCCTTTGAGTCTTAAGAAGATTCGGGTTTTCAGTCGCCCTGAGTTTTAGATCAGCGTTTCTGCAACTCAATGATCAGTCGGACTTGGGCTTTGGGATTGAATTCGAAACCCGAGCCGAGTTGCACGGGATGAGTACAAGATTTGACCCTCGGTAAGGTCTCCTGTTGGGAAAGGGCCGAACAGGGTTGTGCTCGAATTTATAATCTTCCGAATTGGGCTTGCAAAGGAAAATGACAATTCTCCTCCTGCTCTGCCTCAAGAACTTGGAGCCTGTGTTCATCGCGTAGGTAAGGTAAGGTAAGGCTGCGATTCTTGCTCGATACTTGTTCAGACCCATTGTCCATATTAGATCCAGAAATGACGGATTTGGTGATCGTCTCAACGAGACTCGGCCGACGAAAAGGAGGCTTTACAACAACCGCGCTGTTGTAAAAGAGAAAGCTGAAGCCGATCAAAACTTTGCAATTGAATTGAGAGCGAGGGAAAAATGACAGAGAAATAAAACAATGATGAATACAAGCGATTTACATGGTTCGATCTTAGTGTTGAAACTTAGGTCTACAGAGAGAGCCGATCATCAATAATCCACTAATGAATCGGAGAATTATGTAATTATAATTGATAGCACACTCGAGTATTTTTCAATATTGAAATTGGATATATAGATTCTGCACAAATCAACCACTTTCTCGCTCTTCTTGGCTGCTCCCTTAGTTTTTTCTTTCTTCTTCTCATGGAACTTCTCTTCTTATGTAGAGGATAGTCGCAATGAATGACCATTATGAATAATTATTGAGAAATGATTGCACGACACTATTAGGGTGAGAGCAATAATCTATTTTGGATCACGGAAAATTAAATATGAAATAATTATAAATTATTATAAGATTTAATTCTTAAAAAATTTGTGACTCATAACAAATTATTATTCTCACAACACCCAAAAACTGTTATATTAGCCTAAGAAGCACCGATACTCTTTGAGAGCTTTAGTATCGTATTGAACATTTCAACACTTGTCCAACACTTTCTGACAATCTCTGATACTTGGTTAACACGTGTTGGAAAATTCGACACCAAATCAACTCTCTCGATACTCTTCAACACGGGAGTCGGGAATTCTAATATGCGAGCTTGAAATTCCAATACATAATTCCAACAAGCACGGGGTAAATTTTAAAAATTTTCAATAAATGAATGGTTAAATGTAAATATGTAAGAAAATAAAAAATAATAGAAATCATAAATGGGGACAGAAAAAAATCTAGCCTTCTCTTTTATTCGGACTCTCACTTTCCATGACACCCAATTCACCTCCAAGTTTATTTTTTATCTTCTCTTCCAATATGCTCTAACACACGAGTCTAGAATGTGCATTGTTTTTTTTTTTTTTGTTTTATTCCAAGTTTTATGTATTATTGGAGTGGAGTTATTTTTTTAAATTAAAAGAATGAATGATATTAACAATTAGTGGATTAATGTTTCTAATATAAATTCATTTTAGACTCTTTTTTATTATCTATTTATCTATTTATGAATTTGAATCAAATTAATTTGATTAAAATAGTCATAAAAATGTAAAAATAAATATTTAATATACAACGTGTTCCAATGTGTAGGAATTCTTTATATTTTGAGAAACGACGTGTTAGCATATTGTGTCATGCCATGTCGTGTAGTATCGCCTGTTACGTGTTAATGTCGGTGCTAATTAAATGTTAGCAAAGTCCATAATTATTCAAAACATAATCTAACAAACACCTCCCTCCATTGGAGCTTTCCTACTTTGTCTTCTATCTTTCCGTCCACCTCTTAGATTTTATCCTACCCAGCTCTCTCGTGTACCCATTCAAGGTGAGAAATTGGCTTGAGAGGAAGGCGGACTTTCTATATGAAAATTCAAAACCAAAAGGGGGAAACGTCAATATCGGGCTTTATATATATACACACATGCATATGTCACGGTCAAGAGGTTCCTGTGGCTAAAGGATCGTGCATTTTCAAGGAGGATCTCCCGAGATCACCATGATTTCTTGCAAGAGAGCTTCCGAAATGTTCCAAGGGCGGGCAATACAATAATTGCATCGAGATCTAGAACTCTCTTGCCATTAGTGTCGGTAATTAGTAGGTTGGGCAGTAGGATCTTGTCCGCTGGATGAAATCTTAATCAATGGTTGTAATCTAAGGGCTTCTAGTATAAGAAGAGATACCCTCCCCTCATTTGTATCCATCCAACCATTTAGTAATCAAAGGCTCCTTTATCTCTCTAGAAATTTTCTTCCTCTACGATTTGGGTGAGTGAGCGAGTGAGCAATCGATCTGAGCAAGGCTTGGCTTAGGCGCCCCAACAATTCGAGTCGATCCAAAAGAGCCTAAGTTGCCGCAAGGTCACGATCCCAATCGATTGGCTCGTGACACATACATATATGTATATATAGATATCTTTTTGCCTCTCATTCCTTGACTCTCGCACTGAAATTTGCTATGGCTTCTATGTTTTGTTCAGCTTCTTCATTTGGGTCTCTAAAGTTCCTTGGAAAAAGCTTAAGGTATTTGACAAAAAAATTAGGGCCAGTTTCAAGAAATGCTAGTATGTATGAAAGAGAAATGATTATGTGATAATTTTTAATGTACTGCGAGAATAACAGTCTATTTTAGACTACAAAAAATCAAATTGCAAATAATTATAAATTGTTATGGGGCTCACTTTTTCGAGAATTTGTGATTGACAGGCTATTATGCTAGCAAAGTCCTCTACAAAATTGAAAGTGAAACGTAGGTTTTGATGTAAATGATTTTTTTCCAAAATACCCCACTAATAATTTCATATTCCCATTTTGCCCTTGTGACTATTCATTTTCTTTGTAGATCTAGAGTTCATGGAAGTGGACGAGCTGGACTGATGTTGGTGAGGGCTTGCTTATGGTCACGCGACACGGACATTGCATTGCCTGAAGTTGAACGGCCTCTACTACTTGTCGCCTAGCTCGTACGATGTTGAAGTATAGGGCTACCACTTGGCTCACTTAGCTTCAAAGTCCAGATCTAGCTCGTTTGAGATCATGCGACCTCGGTGTCACCTCTCCTCAAATTGTGCGACCTTGGCGGCTGTTGCCTAGTGTCACATTGACCAACAAAGGCCAAATCTGGGAAGCTCAACCATCAAAATTTTAGATCTAGGAAGTTTGAGGTCTCCAACCTTAGCATTGGTTTGCCTGAGGTCACATGACCCCGGTGACTCATCGCCTAGGGTTGCTTGACTTGGGTGATGGGCTTCATCTAAGCTTCACCAAGCTCTATAGCAACGATTGGGCTTTGTAGATCTGCTCGCATGAGCTTTGTTTTGATGGTAGGGCCTCATAAGCTTTGCAGCAACGAGGGTCATTGATGGACGCTCACCTTGCGAACAGTCACTGTCGAAGTAGGGCAATTCCCTCTTTGTAGTATATGTTGAGTTTGGAAAGCTAAGTATAATAAACACTCTCAATATTTTACAAGAACACTTAATTACGCTACTTACACATGTTGTTTATTTTTGTGATCTCACATTTGGACCCATATTTTCTCTTAAAGGTTGCGACTATTCGACGTGAAGTTTTTCCATGCTTCGTACCCTTTCGTGACAACCCCCCTTTGGCAACCGTCTTGATGGGAGACGGTATAAAAAGGAACGTACGTTCATTTCTGGTGGGTGATGACAAGGTCTAACACAAACTCTTACATTTGGAATACACCATCAGTACGTGAGAGAATTTGGTTAGTAGAGTGCGCGCAATTTTTCTTTGTTTTCAGGGTATTTTCAACGAACGTGAATTCAAACAATGGCTGGAGGTTTGTCTTTAATTGATCCTGGCTTTCGCATCATGAATATTATCTCTAACATTTGGTATCAGAGCGAGTTTAGTGCCTCTGCCTTGTTTTTGTTGAATTTTTGGTGTATTTCGGCCATTTTTGGGGATGAACAATAATTCGAAATTTTGAGGCCAAGAGAGATTCGTCAATTCCGGGACAAATCGGGTGACCTACCCCTGGATTTCGGACCTATCCGCTCGCACCGCCATGAGGAACATTAGCCTTGTGTTTTTCCGGTATATCGGCGTTCGCCGGAGGCTAATCGGGCGATGGAAGTCGTGGTGGTTGAGGATTTGTGTTTTTGAGAATTTTCTTATGATTTGGGGCTCATTTCTTCGTCATTTTCGCCGAAATTTGAACCCATGTGGTCGTGCCGGCATGCTCTTCAAAACCCATTAATTATTTTGGTCAAAAAATGAGCTGCCGGAGAAGAAATGGCCGGCGAAACTGCGGCAGAACAGCGAAAAACGGTGATGAAACGCTTCTACGCGCGCAAGGAAGAAGGCGCGTGGAGCCCACGCGTGCGTTGCACTTGCAGGCGCGTGGATGCCACGCGCGTGGCAACCGCTGGCGCGTGGATCCCACGAGCGCGGCAGTTGGAGGCGCGTGGGGCCTGCACGTTGGACCGCGCGCGTGTGGGCCACACGCTTGCCATGGAAACAGGCGCGTGCTCGGCACGCACCTGACGTCTCCTCCACGCGGATTCTTCTACTTTTTACGTTTTTGACCCAAATTTTTCACGTTTTTACAATCCTGCCCTTGGCCAATTTATTTATTTACTGTTCGGCCCGTGGTACATTTATTTATTATTCTGTCATTTCATGCATTTTTATGAATACTTTGTGCATGAAATTAAATGTCCAATGATTCATATATTTAATTAATTAGAGAGTAGTCACAGCATCTTTAATTAATTAAATTATATATTAAGAGCTTCCGAATCATATTTAGAAATAGACATTAATTGTAATTAATTATATTAATATGATGAATTTTATCCCACAGGAATTTTCATGGTATTAATATGATTAATTAGGATGAAATATCATATTATTTTTCTTAATTTACCCACAGGGATTAAGAAAAGGCATATAATATGGTAGTTTCTTCATGATGTAATTATGAATCTATTTAAATTAGAAATTTAGTCCATAGGCAATTTTTATGTTATGTGATTCATATTCATGATATGTTTACATTGGTAAAACATGATTTATGTATATTTGCCTCATATTTTGTGACATAAGCATGATTATTTGATATGCAATTTCGCAACCTGTGAATTTCTCTGAATTTAAGTTTGATGTTCCTATATTGAATGGTGAGAACTATAAAGTTTGGAAGGAGTCAGTTCTTCTTCAATTGGGATGGATGGACATTGACTATGCTATAAGGAAAGACGAACCACCTGCTCCTACTGATTCGAGCACTTCAGCTGAGATAACTCTTTATAACCAATGGGAGTGGTCCAACCGCATTTGTGCGATGTTTATAAGAGCTAAAATATCTCCTAGTATTCGTGGTTCGGTTGCTCAGCATAGCAATGCTAAGGCTTTATTGGAGGCCACAGATGCGTAGTTTGAGAGTTCTGATTATGAAGTTTTCATCATTGAAGCTCACTAGTGTTAAAGGTGTGCGTGAGCACATCATGCAAATGAGGGACATTGCAGCTCAGCTTAAGAAACTTGAGGTTGAGATAGCTGAATCTTTTCTTGTGTATTATATTCTGAACACTCTCCCACAACAGTATGCACCTTTCAAGATCTCTTACAACACACATAAGAATAAATGGTCAATTAATGAACTCATGATCATGTGTGTTCAAGAGGAAGAAAGATTGATTATGGAATTGGGAGAAAGTGCTCATTTGGCAACACAAGGGAAGAATAAGGGTCAGGGCAAGCATAAGGGAAAAGGTAAAATACCTCCCCAAGCTGACATTAAGAAAGAATCCAAATGTTTCTTACGAAACGAAGGGGCATATAAAGAAGGATTGTGTCAGATTTAAGGCCTGGCTCGAGAAGAAAGGTAATCCAATCTCTTGTGTTTGTTATGAATCTAATATGACTGATGTAAATCACAAATTTGGTGGATTGATTCTGGATCTACAATCCATATTTCGAATTCCTTGCAGGGTTTTCAAAACCACAGGAAGCCAGTGGGAAGTGAACAAAGCATCTATTCAGAAAACAAGATGCGGTCGCATGTGGAAGCTATTGGGACATGTAGACTAGTTCTCAATAGTGGCTTTATTTTGAATTTAGAAAAGACCTTTTATGTTCCTAGTTTTTCTAGAAACTTAATATCAGTTTCAAGACTTGTACCTTCGGGATATTCTTTTAACTTTTCAGATTCAAACTTCTGTTTATCATTTAAATCTGAAATTGTTGGGAGTGGTACTTTGTCTAATGGTCTTTTTCGAATTAATTTACAAGACAATGCCTATTATGATGCAATGCATGTTCATGATAAAGCTGGTATGAAACAATGTGTTGTGAAAGAACATTCCTCTATGTTGTGGCACCGGAGATTGGGACATATCTCCATAGAAAGAATTAAGCGATTAGTAAATGATGGAGTACTCGATACTTTAGATTTTACTGATTGTGATACTTGTGTGGACTGCATAAAGGGAAAACAAACTAACAAGATAAAGAAAGGTGCCAAGAGGAGTACAGAAATATTAGAGATCATACATATGGATATTTGTAGTCCGGATATGGACTCATGTGGTCAGAAATACTTCATCTCTTTCATAGATGATTACTCATGTTACATGTATCTTTATTTGATTCATAATAAGTATGAAGCATTAGATGTGAAGCATTAGATGCCTTTAAGGTATTTAAGGCGGAAGTAGAGAAACAATGCAGTA
This sequence comes from Eucalyptus erythrocorys, assembly GCA_014182555.1. Lineage (NCBI taxonomy): Eukaryota > Viridiplantae > Streptophyta > Magnoliopsida > Myrtales > Myrtaceae > Eucalyptus > Eucalyptus erythrocorys. The sequence goes on from CM024602.1 coordinate 12,690,971, forward strand.
AGCAAATTAAGATCGTGAGATCAGATAGAGGTGGAGAATTCTATGGTAGATACACTGAAGCACTTGGTCCATTTGCAAGGTTTTTTCAAGAGCGTGGGATAGTTGCCCAATATACTATGCTTGGTTCTCTGGACCAAAATGGCGTAGCGGAAAGAAGAAACCGGACTTTATTGCACATGGTGCGTAGTATACTTAGAAACTCCAAACTTCCTAAATCCTTGTGGACTGAAGCACTTAAGATGGTAGTGTACATATTAAACCGAGTTCCGACCAAGGCTGTCCCAAAGACACATTTTGAGTTATTTAAGGGTTGGAAATCGAGTTTACATCATGTGCGCGTTTGGGGATGCCCGTTTGAAGTGAGAGTTTATAATCCACAAGAAAAGAAGTTGGACCCAAGGACCATAAGTAGGTATTTCATTGGATATGCTGAAAGGTCTAAGGGATACAGGTTTTATTGTCCATCTCATACCACTAGGATTGTGGAATCAAGAAATGCTAAATTTCTTGAAAATGACTTGATCAGTGGGTGTGATCAATTGAAGGACCCTGATCCTAAGAAAGATCATTCAGACATTCAACCTTCCACCTCAAGTTTAAGGTTGATTGTTGCTCATAATGCCCCTTCAGTTCAGCCGGCTATTGAACAGCCAATCGTTGAAGTTCCACAACTTGCTGATCTTGATCTAGTAGATCCAGTTGTTCAGCAATTACCAGAAACTGTTGAACAGCCAGTTGAGCAACACGCTCCTCAAGAGAATGTTGATGCAACATTGAGAAGATCTACTAGAATAAGGAAATCGGCTATTCCTAGTGATTATATTGTGTATTTACAAGAGTCTAACTATAATATTGGAGCTGAGAAAGATCCTGAAACGTTTTCACAAGCCATGGATAGTGATAAATCCAATTTGTGGTATAATGCCGTGAAGGAAGAGATGAGTTCTATGGCATCTAACAAAGTCTGGGATTTGGTTGAATTACCTGATGGTGCGAAGGCCATTTGTTGTAAATGGGTCTTCAAAACTAAAAAGGATTCATTGGGTAACATTGAAAGATATAAAGCTAGACTCGTTGCCAAAGGATTCACTCAAAAGGAAGGAATCAATTACATAGAGACATTTTCTCCTATATCTAAGAAAGATTCTCTTCGTATTGTTTTGGCATTGGTTGCCCATTTTGATATGGAATTACATCAGATGGATGTGAAAACGGTGTTCCTCAATGGAGAACTAGAGGAGGAGGTTTACATGAAACAACCTGAAGGATTCCTCTCTAGTAAAGGTGAGCATTTGGTGTGCAAGCTTAAGAAATCTATATATGGCCTGAAATAAGCATCCCGCCAATGGTACTTAAGGTTCCATGATGTTGTCACTTCTTTCGATTTTGTAGAGAATGTCATGGATCAATGTATATACCAAAAGGTTAGTGGGAGCAAAATTTGTTTCCTTGTGTTGTATGTGGATGATATATTACTTGCAACCAATGATAAGGGGTTGCTACATGAGGTGAAACAATTTCTCTCTAAGAGTTTTGACATGAAGGATATGGGTGATGCATCTTATATCATTGGCATTAAGATCCATAGAGATAGACCTCGAGGCATTTTAGGACTATCTTAAGAAACCTATATCAATAAGGTCCTAGAGAGATTTCGGATGAAAGATTGTTCACCAAGTATAACACCCATTGTGAAGGGTGACAGGTTCAATTTGAACCAATGCTCGAAGAACAATCTAGAAAGGGAACAAATGTACAACATTCCATATGCTTCTACTGTTGGAAGCTTGATGTATGCTCAGGTTTGCACTCGACCTGACATCGCTTTTGCTGTGGGAATGTTGGGAAGATATCGAGTAATCCAGGTTTAGACCCTTTGGAGAGCTGCAAAGAAAGTGATGAGATACCTTCAAGGTACCAAAGACTACATGCTTACATATAAACGGACTGACAACCTGGAAGTGGTCGGTTATTCAGATGCAGACTTCGCGGGCTGCGTTGATTCACGAAAATCAACATCTGGATACATTTTTATGTTAGCTAGCGGAGTCGTGTTATGGAGAAGTGCCAAGCAAACTTTGACTGCTACTTCCACTATGGAGGCTGAGTTCGTTTCTTGTTTTGAGGCTACCTCACATGGTGTATGGTTAAAGAGTTTCATTGCGGGGCTTAGACTTGTTGATTCTATTTCTGGGCCATTAAGAATATATTGTGACAATTCAACTGCAATTTTTATGGCTAAAAATGCAAAAAGTGGTAGTCGAAGTAAGCATATCGACATTAAGTATTTAGCCATAAGGGAACGTGTTAAGGAGAATAAAGTGGCCATTGAACACGTTAGTACTGAATTGATGATAGCCGATCCTTTAACTAAAGGCATGCCACCAATGAAGTATAAGGATCATGTAAATAGTATGGGAATAGGTCCCATCATGTGATTTGTCGTCATATGAACGATTTTTGTTGTATGAAACTCTTATTCAGTTGTAATGTTGATTCTCAATTTTGGTGTACACATTTTGTTGTTTATGAGAATAACATTTAACCTTGGTTTTGGAATAAACATAGGGTTTATTCATTAAGTTATGTTGTCACATATAGGCTGACATTAAAGAAATGAGATGCATTGTGATATATGAAAGATATTACTCACTCTTAGAGGACATGTCGCCATGATCCATGTGTTTTGTTTCTTTTCTTTAAGCATAAAGTTTTCGTGGAATTAGTTGAATAATCCGTATGATGGAAATGATGGGATCAAGTGGGAGAATGTTGTTTATTTTTGTGATCCCACATTTGGACCCATATTTCCTCTTAAAGGTTGCGACTATTCGACGTGAAGTTTTTCCATGCTTCGTACCCTTTCGTGACAACCCCCCTTTGGCAACCGTCTTGATGGGAGACGGTATAAAAAGGAATGTACGTTCATTTCTGGTGGGTGATGACAAGGTCTAACACAAACTCTTACATTTGGAATACACCATCGGTACGTGAGAGAATTTGGTTAGTAGAGTGCGCGCAATTTTTCTTTGTTTTCAGGGTATTTTCAACGAACGTGAATTCAAACAATGACTGGAGGTTTGTCTTTAATTGATCCTGGCTTCCGCATCATGAATTTTATGTCTTACAACACAAACATACAATGGACTCTCACATTTACTACTCTCGCACCGCTCCTTACACTACACCCCTCTCACACTTCACAAATGGAGGCCTACCCACATATGTCCTCTCTGCTCCTTTCTTTACCTCAATACGACAATTGGGAAGGGGATGTTGCCTGTTTATACACTTTCTCCACCGACACACTCTTGCAAAAGTGATAGATGTGCAGGCTATGCGTTCGCCATTTAATCCACGCTCTTTGGCTATTGGCCAAGTCACCTGAGAAGAGATTTTCTATGAACCAATAATACATAGCTCTTGGAAGTTGCTGCTCTCAAATTCTATGGATGCAACAGCAATTAAGAGACTTTGGAATTGATGAAACACATACGGAAATCAAATGTGACAACACAAGCGCAATCAACCTCACAAAGAATCCAATACTTCATTCAAGAGCAAAGCACATTGAAATCAAGCATCCTTTCATTCGAGATTATGTTCAAAGTGGAGATGTGGTGATTCAGCATGTAGATTCAAAGAATCAATTGGCAGATATATTTACAAAGCCCTTAGAGAAGGCTCACTTTGAATCAATTCGCTCAAGACTGAGTATCGTGGAATTTGAAGATGATCAGACTCAAAATTAAAGTCTGAAGGCGGCTCAGACTCATTGCTAAGTCTGAAGGTGGCTCAAACTCATCGCTAAGTCTGAAGGTGGTTCAGACTCAACGCTAGGTCTGAAGGCGGCTCAGACTCAAAGCAAGGTCTGAAAGTGTTTCAGACTCTACATAAAGTCTAATTGTGCTCAGACGCAAAAGTAAAGTCTGAAAAAAGGGTTCAGGCTCAGAGGTACAGTCTGAACAACTGTCAGACACTATTTGTTTAATCTCTTTACGTATTTTAACTCTCTCTTTATTTTACTTTTGATAATTATTTTTCGATATTTCAAATTTGATATTTCAAAATCTCTTTTTACTCTTTTTCTAACAAGTAATTATGGCAGTTTATATTTTCAAAAAGGCAGTTTTCTTTTTCGATATTACGGTTTATTTTTTTTGGCAGTTTTTACCTTTACTTTTTAGCGACGATTCGTATTCCCGTATTATCTCTCTCACTATTTATACTCTCGAACCGTCACTTTTCACTCACAGCTACTCCTTTACGATTCATCCTCACACTCTTTCACTTTCAAAACCCTAAAAAGATCCCATTTACCGTTTCTGTTCCATCCATTTCTCGTCACAAAGTTTCCATTTTTCCTCGTGTTCAAGTTGAATCTTTGCTTGCTCTCCAAGGATGTCGTCTCGCAAATCTTCTAGAATTGCTAGCAGGGGACCACAGAGATAGCAAGAGGGTCCTACTCGAGTGGATCTAATGGAAGAAGATTCGCCTCAACAAGAAGCTAAGAGTCAACACTTTGAGGAAGTGGTTACGGAGGCAGAACCGGTAAGAACACTCAAACCTAATGTGGCTTACGATCTCTATAAAAGGCTTAAGGATGGAAAGATTAGCCTTAAGATGATCGAGGAATATTTGAAGGAAAGATGGTTTAAGAGCGAGTATATGTTTTTGATGGAAATGGAAAAGCTGAATGTTGTTGATAAAGGTACTGCACAGAGGACGCTGGAGAATATTTCAAGTAATCCACTTGAAAATACTCCTGCTGAGATCCTAGATGATGATGAGAGACTGTTCTCTCACTTTGAACCTCGTTTTGGTGTGGCTGCCAATACTGTTTGTCCTTCGGGAAGTCTATTTCGGTCGAGGGAGTATGAGCGAGTTTATGTGAAACTGTTGAAGAGGGGAGTGATCAATCCGAGGAGTGTAGATTTTGACTTCCTAGATTTGATAAAGATTAATTTAAGAGGGAAGTTTGCTAGATTGCAACTGGAGAATTTCTGCACGGGTATGACTGTGGCCCACTTAGAACTGGCGGCTTACTTTTACTCGAATCTATCTTTTTTGGATGTAAATCATTTGTCCTTTTCTTTCATGGACAAAGACTATATTGTTGATGTTGACTTGCTGGCTGACATTATTGGTGTGGAAAGAAGGAGTTTTCAGCCAATCAAAGTCTCAACAGCTTATGCAACCTTGGAGATCGTACGAGACAGAACTGTTGAAGGCAAGATATCTTACACTAGGATGAATCCACGAATGTTTTGTTGCATAAAATAGTCATCAACTGCATCCGGCCAAAGACAACCTCGAAGATTGATGTTTCCAAAACAGAGGCAAAGCTGATGTTTGCCATCAATCAGGGCAGACCCTTCTCTCTCCCGCATGTCATTCTTTTCCATATGTATAGAACTGTGGTAAAGGATAAGGGTCAGCTGCCTTATTCATCCATCATCACCAAACCTTTTAGGCATTTCGATATTCAAGTCCCTGCATCTTTATGCCTAACTAAGTTGAATTCGATGCTTGTTGGTGAGAAAATGGTGATGAGGATGAAATTTTAACCGAATGCAAAGACTTTGGAAAGGTTGAGGAGGGAAACACCTTCAAAAGAGATCCCCCTTTGCTTCGTTGAAAAGAAAGGGCAAAGAGCCCATGACTGAAAAGAAAAGAAGGAAAATCATCCTGCAAGATGAGGATGATGAAGAAGATGCCATGACTCTGTCCACTCTCTCTAGGATGAGGAGCCCTACTGTTTTGAGAACAGAGGCTGAAGAGAGAAGGAGAAGAGAAGCGAGAGGAGAAGGAAGCCGAGAGACGAGAGGAAAAGAGAAGAGGAAAGAAAGAGAAGAGAGGAAGAAAGAAAGAGAAGAGAAGAAGAGAGAAAAAGAAGAGAAGAAGAGGAGAGAAGTAGAGAAAAGGAACAGAGAGAAGAAGAAGAGAGACAGAGGAAAGCTGAAGAAGAAAGAAGAAGGGAAGAAGAAGAGGAAGAACTAAGAAGAGAAGAAGAAGAAAGGAGGAAGAAGGATGAGGAAGAAAGCAAACAGCAAGAGGATATGGCTGCAGGATTAGAGCCATCTTTTGCTGGGGAAGAGACCAAGAAACATCTAAGTGCTGACATGGATGTTGGCGATGAATTTTCTACTCCACCCACTGGCATTCACACATGGGGAGTTGCTGCAGAACAGGGGACAATATCGCCACTACACTTTAGTGATGTGAGTAGGTGCAGTGCGACTCGAGGAGGTTTATGCATCCCACTTCCCGAACGTGAAGAATCCTCACTGTCGAGAAGGAAAGGGCTAAAAGGGAAGCTCCTAGTTTCCAAACTCATTCTGCTGGTCCAAGTGGAAGCAATGCCAATTCCACAGCCTTTACACAGCTGTTGGATATAATGTTGGACTTGAAAAAGTAGGTTTTTGGGATGGACTTCGAGATGAGAGATTTGAAAAAGGCGCTGCTGAGTACTTTGGTGAACATGCAGGAACAGATCAATGCACTGAGAGCACAAATGGAATCGAATCAGACCAGTGCAGAATTAGCTTTAGTGAAGGAAAACCTTGTCAAACTCGAGAAGTCAGTCCGGGAGCTTAGCAAGTTTCAACTTGTTCGTTTCCTCGCAGCCCCTAAATCTTTTCAAAACTTTATCACATTCACTCTACCTCTTTGATGGGACAAAAAGGGGGAGAGTTGCGCAGATTTGAATGCAGGTTTTGAAGATTTGAAGTTTTTGAAGCTTTGAAAAAGCTTTGAGATTTTTATTTTGAAGTTTTTTGAAGTTTATTTTTATTGCTTAGACTGTTTTTGTTTTGGATTTTGATTGGGTTGTTTACTTGAACTTCTATGACTTTATGCTGATTTGATGATTTGGATTTAGACTTGTGAATTTGATTGCAGGATTATTATATTTGTGAGGATAATTGTTATTGGACTAACACTCTATTTTGCAGATATAATCCTCAAAATATATGAGTTTTTCTTGTAGGTTTTTAAATTCGCAAATCTGTCGAGGGTGTTGTCACCATCAAAAAGGGGGAGATTGTTGAAGAAAAATCCCTTGGAGTTTTGAAGTTAACAAAACAGCCTCAACAAGACGGTCTAAGGACTCCAAGACTCGGTCGGTTTTGTGCGAAGTTTTCAAGGTCTAAAGGTTTTCAAAGACAAGTCGGACCCGGAAGTTCGGTCTGAAGTTTTTCCGTCGAAGTCGGTTAAGACACGGTTTCGAGTCGAAGACCTTCAAGACTCAGTTTCAGTCTAACGACCTTCAAGACCCAAATCTAAGTCTGAAGACAGTTCGCGATTTTTACAGGCTGGCCATAGGTTATTCTTATGACTAAGGAAAGTAAGATATTGGATTTCATATTTCCTAATCTTAACCATGGAATATCCCTGGCTGTGATCGTGAGCTTGGAAGATTTATTCTTCGGATTTTATCCGTTGAAGATCAAGTTTATTCTTGGAAGAATCTAATTTTGGGAACTCAAGATCCCGATTGTATGGGCGAACGGGATTAACGAGCTCTTGTCTACTTACGTTTTCGGCGACAAGGAGATCACTTAAATTGATTCAGTCCAACGGGTTGATTGGATGAATTTTTGGTAAGTGCCAACGGGTATGAAGGCACGGAGGCTATTTAAGGTGGATCGATGTTGTTTGGAAATAAGGAGAGACTTGGTAGAAAAATCTCGATGTTAGAATCTCCAAAATCACTTGTTATCTAAAATCTTACATGTTCAAATTGTGTATCGAAGAGAGTGAGATATAGTGTGAAAGCAGCAGGAAGCTGTAGGAGAGACTGTCTATTGAAGAAGTCTAGTTCGTATACTGTAACAGCTCTCGTTTGCTACATAGTGATTACAGCCAGTTGGTTGCCAGCGTGTAGAGTGGACGTAGGCTTGGACTAAGCTGAACTACTATAATCCTTGTGTCAATTCTCTCTTACCCTACTCTATTTACTTTATGAATACGTGCTTTATTTATTATTGATATATCTTTGATATCAACGTATTCTACTGCAAAAGATTCCAAAAGAATTCCGCAACAACCTATTCACCCCCCTCTAGGTTGATTCACTAGCCCATTTCACTAACTAGTGTTCTCGATACAAATCAGGCACCCACAAACAGATGCCTTGAGAAAGGTCAGTCCATCTCCTGTCAAGGCGACCGAAGAAAGGTTCGGATCCTAGAAAAATCACTCATTGCTCTAATAGGCAATTGAAGAAATGTTCGGGTCCTGGAAAAGTAATTCCCCGTCAAGGCGATCGAAGAAAGGTTCGGGTCCTAGACAAACTACTGATTGTTTTAACAGGCGACCGAAGAATGGTTCGAGTCCTGGAAAAGCAACCTCCTCATGTTACCAGGTAAGATGACGCCTTGATACTTGCCAAGCTTAGGGTTCACACCTTATCTCACTCATTCCCGGTAAGTAACTACATGTATCTTCTTATCTATCTTATTACATACAAAATTATATTTTTGCATAGGACAATAGGTCCCAAATGTAATCTACCACACATGCATGGATAAAATTTAGGCATCAGTTTATCTTTGAATGCAACCTCTGCAAACTCACCTTCAAAAAGGGGCAGCTGTTGACGCCTAAAATTTTAATTAGTTAAGTTATTTTATTTTATTTTATTTTGTCCTTTTTTCATATTATAATAGTAAAAGCAAAACAAGAAAACAAAAACGAATAACAAAAGAAAAAAAAAAGGAAAAAGGGGAAATGTAGCTCGTCGGGCTAGGCCTTCGAGCCCAGCCACTCCATTTTTTTTTTCACGTGGGCCTTATGGCCTAACTCGCGTGACCCGGCCTGACCTGCTTGCCTATTGTCTCCTTCCCCAATGGATATGATGCACGCGCCGGAGATGGCGATGCGCACGACGCTGGAGCAGCGAGGAGGACAGCGACGCATGTAGAGCAGGGGCAGTTGGCGACGAATGGGACGTGCCGAGGGCAGCTGGCATCGGATGGGACGCCAGTTCGGCCAGCGAAGGTGTTCAACACACGGGGACCGGCGGTCGAAGCTTCGCCAACCGACCGCCCCCTCGCCTATAAATAGGCCCACCACCGTCGACAAGAAGCACACAGAGCAGAAAGAGGAGAGAGATCGAAGTTGCGAGCATACAAGCTTCCCCCGAGAGACTTCAGGGGAAGCCTAACGCTCGCAAGCCCAGATCGGAGGGAGAGAGGAGAGTTCGAGCATCCGCCGTTGTCGCCGTCGCTGCCGTTCGCCGTTCAAGCTGCCATTCGTGGATAGGTAGCGTACCGCCATCGTCACCGTCACCATCGCCATCGCAACCCCCCGTCGTCCAGTCCCCGTTGCTGTCGTTGCTGTCGTCGCCGCCGTCGCTGCTGCAATGCCTCATCCCTTCCCTCCTCGACGTTGCGAATCGAGAACCCTAGGGTTCCTAATTTTCCGGGTCGCGGCCTCGGGTCGTCGGGTCGGACCCGGGCCAGGGTAGGGTTTTGGCGCGTTTTGGGGGGTGGCGGAAACCGGGTCGTGACCCGGGTCGGATCCGGGTAGGGTTTCGCACGGGTCGGGTCGTCGGGTTGGGCCGAATTGTTCTCAAACGACAGGCCGTTGGGCCATTTTAGTAATAAATAAATAAATAAATAAATGAGTCAGGCTCGCATAGCGAGCCCGTCTGCATTTTGGGTAGACAGCCCGAGTCGGATCCAACCCGAGTCGGTTTTATTATTATTATTATTATTATTATTATTATTATTATTATTATTATTATTATTATTATTATTATTATTATTATTATTATTATTATTATTATTGTTATTATTATATAAATAATATTATAATAAATAAAAATAAATAAATATTTTATTTTCCAAAAAATAAAATTAAAATAAAAAATTAAAATATCTCATATTTTCCAAAAAAATGCCAAAAATCCAAAAAAAGCCAAAAATTTCATAAAAAGCCAAAAAGACTTGTATTTTCTATTAAAAATACCAAAAAATCCCTTTAATGTTCAAAAAATAGAAAAAGACCCAAATTTTTTTTCCTTCCCCAAAATGCATGGAAAATCCCTCAAACATCCAAAAAAACCTTAGGATTTAAACAAGATTAGGTACCGAAAGGGCATTAGTGATTAACTAGTGTAATCAAGTCCCCAATCTTAATTTCTCTGGTTACGTAGGAGCAAGTATTTCTCTCAATACTTCACATGGGTTTCTAATCAAGCCACCCCAAATTGATTAGTGTTGACTCCGTTTTAAAAATTGACTTACAGGTTAAAAACTTGGACTATTAAAGTCGTGAATTAGTGGACTTGGGAGAGTCTAGGCCTAATAAATTTAGCCAAACCATTAGCCTCTGCAGGCACCCGTACCTAATTACGGGCGCCGAAAAACGAGGTCACGACAATCTTCTTTGTAGATCTAGAGTTCATGGAAGTGGATGAGCTGGACTTATGCTGGTGAGGGCTTGCTTATGGTCACGTGACATGGACATTGCATTGCATGGAGCTGTACAACCTGTATTACTCATCGCCTAGCTTGAACAATGTTGAAGTATGGGGCTACCACTTGGCTTGCCTAATGTCAAAGTCCAGATCTAGCTCATTTGAGGTTGTGCAACCTTAACGTCATCTCTCCTCGGATCATGCGACCTTAACGACCATTGCCTAATGTCACATTGACCAAGAAAGGCCAAATCTGGGAAGTTCAACCATCAAAATTTTAGATCTAGGAAGTTTGAGGTCTCCAAGCTCAGCATTGGTTTGCCTGAGGTCACATGACGCTGGGGACTCGTCGCCTAGGGTTGCTTGACCTGGGAGTTGGGCTTCATATAAGCTTCACCAAGCTCTACAGTGACGATTGGGCTTTGTAGATTTGCTTGCTTGAGCTTTGTTGTAATGGTAGGGCCTCATAAGCTCTGTTGCAACAAGGGTCATTGATGGCATGAGCATTGTTGTGATGGTAGGGCCTCATAAGCTTTGCTTGCAACGAGGGTCATTGATGGCATGAGCATTGTTGTGATGGTAGGGCCTCATAAGCTTTGCTTGCAACGAGGGTCATTGATGGACGCTTGCCTTGTGAACAGTCACTGTTGAAGCAAGGGAATTATCATTGCCCTCTTTGTAGTATATGTTGAGTTTCGAAAGGTAACTATAATAAACACTCTCAATATTTTACAAGAACACTTAATTACGCTACTTACACAAACATACAATGGACTCTCACATTTACACACGCGACTCTCACATTGCTCCTTACACTACACCCCTCTCACACTTCATAAATGGAGACCTACTCACATATATCCTCACTCTGCTCCTTTCTTTACCTCACTACTACAATTGGGAAGGGGATGTTGCCTATTTACGGCCTTTCTCCACCGACACAATCTTGTAGAAGTGATAGATGTACAGGCTACGCGTTCTCCCATTTAATCCACACTTTTTGGCTATTGGCCAAGTCACTTGAGAAGAGATTTTCTCTTGGTTTCTTTGTTGACATGGGCTGATCTCTACATCCATTGCCAAATACTTCTATAATCAAGTAAAAATTATTCTAGATAGCTCTATTAAAATGGACCATTTTTTAACAGTATCATCGCCCTCTTTGGCTCTTGTTGCCGTGTTGCTCATTCTCTTCATTTTTTTCTCTCCTTTTGTTTTACTTCAAAGTTGCTTTACACAGAATAAGCGTCAACCAAATGCGATTTGCTTTAAATAAACACACCTTTGTTCAAAGACGTTGGAAAAATGGTTTATGTTGAAAATATGTCTCGAGTTTGAGCTCTTTGAATGAAACCGGACTAATGAGAATACGTGAACTCGACCACGTGCAAGTCAAAGCAATGCATGTGAATTGACCAGCCGAAATTGTCAAAAGAAGATTGCATGCGGATCTATGAGCCGCAAGCGTGAAGACGCTAATGTGCGGCTTCTTTTATTGTCTTCTACTCATATCTGCAAGTTGGACTTCACGTATGGAGGAAAGTAGACGGCGGCCCACTTGCTTGCAAAGATGGGTGTTCCCTTTCTTGTCTTCAGCCAAAGCCATCATTGTTGACTTTGAGAGAAGAAGAAAGAAAGCTTCATACGTTCGTTTTCTCCTCTCCTTTAATGCATGCACATGCATGGATGCCCATGGATTATGGTGAGCTCGCTTTGTCCTTTCTTTCTCTAAAGAAGACTTCCTCACGTTGCAATAAATGATTGAGACACTCTTTTATATTATAAAGAGAGAGATGTCCAACGGAGAATAGTGTGCCAAATTATTTTGATGGCCGAAAGAGAGCTAAAGAGCTGGTGAGAGAAGTCGTGAGACTTCCTGAGCGAAGGCAAAAGCTCTCAGTAGAGAGGAATTTTCTCGTTGTAATTATACCCGAGTGTTTTAGCCAGTTAAATTCTTGTGAGTAGAATTTGTATAATTCCTTGAATGAGGTTTCACTAGGAATTGTGAGGGGCTAAATACTGTGTGACTTATTTGGGTGTAATTTGGGGCTGGGAAACACTGAGAGTGTGTTTGAGTACTCGAGTGATTATAATCTCCGGTATATCGCTTGTTTCTATAATGGAATTCCGTACTACTCTCCCCGTGAACGTATGTTCCGATATTCGGATCGAACCATGTAAATCCGGTGTCCAATTCCCTTTCCTTCATTCAGATTATTTTATCCGATTCACTTGTCCTTAGTCCGCGCTCAACAAGTGGTATCAGAGCCTAATTTGGCTGACGTGAAGCGAATTGGTAACGATGGAAGAAGGAAAGGTGAGAATTAACCGATTGATGGGAAGGACTTCGCTTTCTAGAAGATGCAAATTGAAGATTGTTTGTACCAGAGAAATTTGCACTTGTCCTTATCTGGGGAGAAACCAGACTCGATGAAGGATGCTGAGTGGGAATTGCTGGATAGACAAGCGATGGGTGTTATTTGGCTGACGTTGGCTCGTAATGTCGCATTTAACATTGTGAAGGAGAAAGCCACTGCGGGACTGATGAAAGCCATATCAAATATGTACGAGAAACCCTTTGTGATCAATAAAGTCTATTTGATACGACGTCTGTTTCACTTAAAAATGGGCGAAGGTACGTCAGTAGCTAAACATATCAATGAATTCAATGAGGTTGTTAACCTATTGAGTTCGGTTGAGATTAACTTTGAAGATGAGGTACGTGCATTGATTCTATTATCATCATTGCCTAATAGTTGGAATACTACTGTTACTACTATTAGTAATTCCTCTGGGTCAAGAAGTTTGACGTTTGATGAGGTTCGTGATTTGATTCTGAGTGAAGACATTGGTAGGAAAAAATCTGGTGAACCCGTGTCTACTGCTTTAGTAGGTGAAAGTAGAGGTCGAACTAGTACACGTGTTAGTAGGAACATGAACAGACGTAGTCAGTCTAGGACTGGTAAGGTTGTCTGTTGGAATTGTGACAATAGTGGGCATCATAGATGAGACTGTTTTAAGCTGAAAAATGAAAAGGGTAAGGGAATTAGAGTTGAGTCTACAGATAATGTTACAGCTATAGCTGAGAATGATTCTGATGGTGTCGATTGTGTCTTGTCTGTCACTGAGGATTCGTCATTTGACGGATGGATAATGGATTCTGGTTGTTCATTTCACATTACACTAAATAGGAACTGGTTTATCACTTATCAATGCACGGGTAGTAGTAAAGTCTAGTTAAGGAACAATGCTAAGTGCGATGTTGTGGGTGTTGGTGATGTTAAAATCATAATGCATGATGGTATTGTGAGGACATTGACTGGAGTAAGACACGTTCCAGAATTGAAAAAGAATTTAATTTCCTTAGGTGCCCTAGATTCAGCTAGTTGCAGGTATTCTTCAGAAGGTGGAGTTTTGAAGGTTGTTCGAGGTGCCTTGGTGATAATGAAAGGAATCAAGCACGGAGGCTTGTATAAACTTCAAGGTGAAATAGTGACAGGTTTCGCCCCGGAGACATTGGATGCATCTGTTCGAGAGTCTATTGACTGCTCAAGGAAGACTTGGATGTTTGTGCCGATGCACAAGTTTGATGTTGGTGTCAGGATCATGCGGTCAAGAGCTTTGATCGAGACGGAGATTGGTAAGTCGATCAAGCATGTGCGGACTAACAATAGCATGGAGTTCTGCTCAGAGCTGGCAAATAAATTCTGCATGAAAGAGGGCATAGTGAAACACCGCACTAGTGCCAGTAAATCACAACAATGTGCAAAATTGATGAGCAGAATATTACCAGTGATGGCCCGTAAAATGTTCTCTAGTACTGGTGTTGCTAGGAGAATCCTAGCTGATATGCTTAGTACGGTAAGTTGCCTGGTGAATAGATCCCCATCAATTGTTATTGAATGGCGGACTCCTGAAGAAGTGTGGTCAGGTAATGTTGCTGGTTATTCTATTTTTCAAATGTTTGGTTGTGTTAAATATGACTCGAGTTTGAGTGATTGCAAAACCCGATTCGCTGGACTCGCGACGGATTTACTAGAGAGGAAATAAAGTTGGAAAATGAATGTGGCCGTGGGGGCACGAAACTTGGGCACACATTCACACTTATTTCCTGTTCGGCCATGCAAAGAATTAAATAAAAGGGCAGCAAAGTTTTTGTTTCCGTCGCAGAGGAGTAGCCGAATTCTTTTGCCAGGTGAGGCCCACAAGTCAACATACACGAAGAATACATAAAGAAGAAGGAACCATGCAGTTTTCGAATTCCTTTTGAAAAAGGAAATCTGGGCACATCTATTATAATATATTAGGTTTCCCTTTTTTGGCGTGAAGTCCCTCCATGAAGATCAAATTGGTGGGGCAGCATACTTTTTATATATATATATATATATATATATATATATATAATATAATACGTTTCCCTCTTGCTTTGCGGCTGCTGCACGTACAGGCTGAAGTCGTGAAATAAACCCTACGTAGAAGTCGCAGAAGGGAGCCGCAAAAGAGGTCTTCTTTTCGGGGTGTTGCTGCTGCACTCGTATGAGAGAAAAGGAGGAGCCGCATATCTTCAAGCTGAAGCGCGATCAAGAAAAGGAGTTCTTTTTCAGCGTTTGTTTTGAGCTTGTGTGATACTTTTGTGCCATAAGTTGGGGTTTGGGTTAAATTGGGGCTTGGGAAACACCGAGAGAGTGTTTGAGTGACTTGAGTGTGTAATCTCCTTGCATTGCTTGATTTATAGTGAAATTCGCTGCTGCTCTCCCCGTGGACGTAGGTCTTTACGACTGAATCACGTAAATCCTTGTCCGATTTATTTTCTTCTTCCGTCTATATTATTGTTCGATCGCTCGCCCTATCGCAACAGGTTGCTCGTGTTATTTTTGAGTGAGTGATGGTAAACTCGATGGGAGGGCAATGTGCATATTCCATGACTATGCACAAGGTGAGTGGGGTGATCAGTTGTGGTGCTCGGATATAAATTCACCTGTTGACAGCGAAAAAGTTACCCTTGACGAGTCTCCAATACTTCTGGCTAGGAGTGTTTGTGGCAGTGTCAATACGAATCTAGACGGTGTTCAGCTCAAGGTGGAGTTGCAACCAGAAACTCCTGAGGTAGCAGGTACTAGTGGAATAATCGACACGGATGATGCTTGTAGCGAGGTGGAGCCGATAGAGCCAACAGTTGCTGTAGCTGCTGAATTTGACAAGGTGCGTGTTCGACCTTTTGTCAGATATGGAAGCAATGATGGTTTTGCTTTATCTGTGATAAAGGAGGTTATGTTAGAAAATCCTTGTAGAGTAGCTAATTATGCAGGTGGAGTTGATGTCTTGATTAGGTCCACAGTTATAGGAAAATTCAAGCACGGTTTGAACTTGGAAGTACTCTGTGGCGGTTGAGCCTGTTGGGGCTATGGGAGA
Source organism: Eucalyptus erythrocorys (assembly GCA_014182555.1). NCBI lineage: Eukaryota > Viridiplantae > Streptophyta > Magnoliopsida > Myrtales > Myrtaceae > Eucalyptus > Eucalyptus erythrocorys. The sequence goes on from CM024602.1 coordinate 12,706,806, forward strand.
GTAGTAGTGAGGTGTCCACTAAAGCGATTATGACTTGGCTCAAACGTCAAGCGAAGGTGGAGATTGTTGAAAATATGTATCGAGTTTGAGCCCGTTGAATGAAACCGGACTAATGAGAATACGTGAACTCGACCACGTGCGAGTCAAAGCAGTGCATGTGAATTGACCAGCCGAAATTGTTAAAAAAAGATTGAATGAGGATCTATGAGCCACAAGCGTGAAGAGGCTAATGTGCGACTTCTTTTATTGTCTTCTACTCATATCTACGGGTTGGACTTCACATATGGAGGAAAGTAGACGGCGGCCCACTTGCATGCAAGGATGGGTGTTCCCTTTCTTGTCTTCAGCCAAAGCCATCATTGTTGACTTTGAGAGAAGAAGAAAGAAAGCTTCATACGTCCATTTTCTCCTCTCCTTTAATGCATGCACATGCATGGATGCCCATGGATTATGGTGGGCTCGCTTTGTCCTTTCTTTCTCTAAAGAAGACTTCCTCACGTTGCACAAAATGATTGAGACACTCTTTTATATTATAAAGAGAGAGATGTCCAATGGAGAATAGTGCGCCAAGTTATTTTGGTGGCCAAAAGAGAGCTGAAGAGCTGGTGAAAGAAGTCGTGAGACTTCCTGAGCGGAGGCAGAAGCTCTCAGTAGAGAGGAATTTTCTCGTTATAATTATACCCAAGTGTTTTAGCCAGTTAAATTCGTGTGAGTAGAATTTGTATAATTCCTTAAGTGAGGTTTCACTAGGAATTGTGAGGGGCTAAACACTGTGCGAGTTATTTGGGTATAATTTGGGATTGGGAAACACCGAGAGTGTGTTTGAGTACTCGAGTGATTATAATCTCCAGTGTATCGCTTGTTTCTATAGTGAAATTCCATACTGCTCTTCCCGTGGACGTAGGTTCTGATATTCGGACCGAACCATGTAAATCCGGTGTCCGATTCCCTTTCCTTTATTCCGATTATTTTATCCGATTCACTTGTCCTTAATCCGCACTCAACAGTTTACACCTCCAAAGTCGAACCGAACGTGGCCAGTGACGTTCACGAGGAAAAATTATTGGTCGGGGCGTTTCCCTGATCTTCCCGCATATGGCATTTTATTTTTCGTAAGCTATAGCGTTACCAAAGAAGTCAAACTAGAACTCGCGGCATTCATTGATGATTAAGTCTAGGGATATGCATTAATCATGTTGTCGTGATCTGAACCGTCCAAAGCACTGTTTATTCTTTTAAAAAATGGAATTCGTAGGAGGTACACATGTTCTTTTCCTATATAAGCCCAAAGATTGTATTCATTCATTCCCCGGAACAACAATTCTCTCTCTCTCTCTCTCCCCTCAAGTGTTTTAGCCAGTTAAATTCGTGTGAGTAGAATTTGTATAATTCCTTAAGTGAGGTTTCACTAGGAATTGTGAGGGGCTAAACACTGTGCGAGTTATTTGGATATAATTTGGGATTGGGAAACACCGAAAGTGTGTTTGAGTACTTGAGTGATTATAATCTCCGGTGTATCGCTTGTTTCTATAGTGAAATTCCATACTGCTCTTCCCGTAAACGTAGGTTCTGATATTCGGACCGAATCATATAAATCCGGTGTCCGATTCTCTTTCCTTTATTCCGATTATTTTATCCGATTCACTTGTCCTTATTCCGCACTCAACAGTTTACATCTCCAAAGTCGAACCGAACGTGGCCAGCGACGTTCACGAGGAAAAATTATTGGTCGGGGCGTTTCCCTGATCTTCCCGCATATGGCATTTTATTTTTCGTAAGCTATAGCGTTACCAAAGAAGTCCAACAAGAACTCGCGGCATTCATTGATGATAAAGTCTAGGGATATGCATTAATCATGTTGTCGTGATCTGAACCGTCCAAAGCACTGTTTATTCTTTTAAAAAATGGAATTCGTAGGAGGTACACATGTTCTTTTCCTACATAAGCCCAAAGATTGTATTCATTCATTCCCCGGAACAACAATTCTCTCTCTCCCCTCCCCCCCCCCCAACCTTCCAAAGCAGACAACAATGGACGACCTCCCGAAATGCGAAACGAATCACGTCCCGCTCACACCGCTCACCTTCTTGAAGAGAGCCGCTTCCGCCTACGCCGACCGCACTTCCGTTGTTTACGAGTCCACCCGCTTCACGTGGCGCCAGACCCACGAGCGCTGCCTCCGCCTCGCCTCGTCGCTCCGCTCTCTCGATGTCGTCAAGAACGATGTAGTACGTATCTGTTCGCAGTTTCTCTTTAGTTTTATCTAACTCTGCTGCGGGTTCATTCGGGTTCCATGAAATCATCTTGTTGATAGAAGTGGAAAAATGGTTGAAGTGTAAAGATTCATATTGGGACTCGAATATTGGTATAATAATAACTAATTGTATGCATGTGACTTCTTAATCATCAAAAGCTCACTTGTGGTAATATTATAATTTTCTTCCACTTTTCATCTAAATCTTTGTGTAAACTCAGAAATCACGTTCATTTGCACTCGTAACTCTCTGTGCTTGCAGGTATCTATCCTGGCTCCGAACGTTCCGGCCATGTACGAGATGCACTTTGCCGTGCCGATGGTTGGGGCAGTTCTCAACACCATAAATGCCCGTCTAAACGCTGCCAACATTGGTACCATCCTCCACCACTCCGGAGCCAAGGTCTTCTTTGTCGATTGCATGCACGTGCTGGTAGCGCGGGAGGCGCTCGCAATGCTCTCGGCCACCGGTTACCACATACCCTTGGTTATCGACATCGATGACATTAACTCGCCGACTGGTGTTCAAATTGGCGATTTGGAATACGAGGATCTCATTCAGAAGGGGGACCTGGCCTACGTCCCTGAGGAGCTTCGAGATGAATGGGACCCCATCGCGCTCAATTACTCTTCTGGGACGACGTCGGAGCCGAAAGGAGTGGTGTACAGCCACCGAGGAGCCTACCTCAGCACCCTCAGCTTGATCCTCGGGTGGGAAATGCGAAGCGAACCGGTGTATCTGTGGACGCTGCCGATGTACCACTGCAACGGATGGACCTTCACGTGGGGCATCGCTGCCCGCGGCGGAACCAACGTGTGCCTCCGCAACGTTACTGCGCTCAACATCTATCGGAACATCGTTGCTCACGGGGTCACCAACATGTGCTGCGCTCCAGTCATCTTCAACATCCTCCTTGATGCCGAGCCCCACGAACGCTGTGAGGCTGTCTCCCCCATAGAGATCCTCACCGGCGGTGCTCCCCCGCCACCGGCCCTAATCCTAAAGATGGAGTCTCTCGGCTTCCACATCACGCATGCATACGGGCTAACCGAAGCCACCGGGCCAGCCTTGGTCTGTGAGTGGCGGGCAGCCTGGAACAGCCTGCCACCATCAAAGCAGTTAGAGCTCAAGGCACGCCAGGGAATCAGCGTATTGACACTCGCCGACGTGGATGTCAAGGACTTGGACACGATGAGGAGTGTTCCTCGCGATGGCAAATCCATGGGAGAAATTGTTCTGCGTGGGAGCAGCATCATGAAAGGCTACTACAAGAACCCCGAAGCGACAGCAAAGGCTTTCCGAAACGGGTGGTTCCTAACCGGAGACGTCGGCGTCGTCCACCATGACGGTTACGTGGAGGTAAAGGACCGGTCAAAGGACGTGATTATTTCCGGTGGGGAAAACATCAGCAGTGTCGAGCTCGAGAACGTGCTCTACCGGCACCCAAGGGTCTTGGAGGCGGCGGTGGTGGCAATGCCGCATCCGCGGTGGGGCGAGAGTCCGTGCGCGTTCATGAGCGTTAAGAAGAACTCCAAAGGTGAAACCGTCGACGTGACAGAAGCGGAGATCCTATCTTTCTGTAGGAAGAACCTCCCAAATTTCATGGTTCCAAAGAAGGTGGAGTTCATGCCGGAGTTGCCCAAGACTTCCACAGGGAAAATCCAGAAGTTCCAGTTGAGGGCCTTGGCGAAGACGATGGTCGTATCGGAGTATTTTTCCGCCGCCTCACCTAGATTGTCGCGTCTTTGAAATCAGATAGAAGTTGCCATGATGCATTTATCTTTTCCTTTTCTGGACGATGATTGCTTTATGTTTCGAGCGTTGACCGAGAGGCGTCCAAAGAACAGTGGATAGAGATTACTTGTAAGGCTCTCGGATTTATCGTTCTTCTTTATCTAGCAATAATGCTAGAGTAGAGAGGCGAAGATCGTCTATTCTTGTAGACCTCTCGCAGGATTATGTAAAATAGCCAGACAAGCAAAGTAACTTGGACTTAAAATATGATACAGCTAAATACATTGTCTAAGTTTGTCTCCCCGTTATGTAAAAGATTAGTTTTATGAGCTTCTATCCCCAACACTAGTCTTATTACAAAAACTAAGGCTCCTGCTAAGCTGGAGTTCTCGACGACTTATCTCTGTCTATGAATTCTAGAAACCTAGGAAGAACCCTCTTGATCAAAACCCTCCTGAGCTTCTCTAATTATTACTTTTTTTTTTTTAATGACACAGAGAACCTCGTACGGCCCACAGCCGGACATAAAATCACTAGAGGCAACACGTGCTAGCCACCACACACGTGCTACCGGATAAATCACTCATGTCTCACGCCAACCTCCCTGCACTTACGTTACAAGGGCTTCGAACTCCAAACCTCTGAGCGAAAGAAAGTCTGAAACCTACCCAGCGGAGCGGAGCTACCAGAGCGGATGATCTCTAATTATTGCTTTAAGTTCACGCGCAGTACTTTTTCGGTGCGACCATTCAAAGCTAACTAACATTAGACAGCCGGACGCCTACGCAATAATCACGAAAGCTATTGCTCTGATTAATGGGTCCAGAGCCAAAATGATGTCAACAACAGTCCGGTCAGGGGACAGAACCGAGAAAATATTGGCGGGAACTGGGATTCCAGCGTGTCAACCTACAAGTCCACCCACTCACTGGGGCAACATGTGTCGCCCGGACCCCACCACCGCTTCAGAACCTCTGACACACACTCCTCTCCCCGCTGTCGCCTCTCTCTCTTCCTTTCTTCTGTTTTTCCTTTATCCTCCCTCTGCTCACAGTGGGGATCCCTGTCGCCGCCAAGCCCGCTCGCTCCGCCGTCCACCCTTCCTCCTCCCCCTGCGTCTTCTGCAAGATCAAGCTCAAGAGCTTCCCCCTCCAGACCGCCCTCATCCCCTACCTCCCGCCGACGCCGCCTCCCCCCCCCCTCCCCCGACTGCGTCGCCGGCGGCGGCGTCACCTTCCACCTCAGCAAGTCCGACCTCGACAGGCTCGCCGGTGTCAAGATACATCAGCATACAAATGCTGATAAAGATGAAGATCAACATACAGATGCTGACATGAAAGCTACTGATAATGATGTGATCATGTTCAACTCTGCTAATACTAAAGCTCACACTAGAAGAACTGGAGTTGCTGAAACCAAAGCTCGAACCAAGGCTGAGGTTGCTGCTGCTGATGTCTGTACTACTAAGGCTGAGTCAGCTGCCAAGGTTGAGCTAAATGAATGGCAGAAGATGAAGTATAAAGAAAAACAGAAGATACCGATCAACGGTGAAGATCAAGTAATAAAAGAGACACGGATTGCTAGTCAATAGAGATTATGTAAAAATAGTCAAATTCTGTTGTAAGGCATATAAAACAGAATTCAGTTTTCTGTTAGATCTCGTCTTCTTAAGTAGAAGGAGTATAAGAAGAGAGAGATGGTGAATATGAAGATAGAGAGAGAGAACTACTCTGTATTCAATGAAAGTCAGAGCATAGATATACAGAGAGAGAGAGAAAGATATAGAGATCGAGAGAATTGTTGTGCTTGTATTGATCTTTTTCGATTGAATGAGCTTCTGTGTACAAGAATCTTGAATAATATACAAGGATTCTTCTGATCTTTGAGTTGCTTTTGATCTTCATATCTTCATCTTCTTCATGGACTCTGTTCATCACTTTCTCAGCCGGGAAGTCCATCTTCCCCGGCAAGGTCTGCCTGAAGGTCTCCGTCTACACGAGCCGGCGTGGGGCGACCTGCGGGGTGAGCTCCGGGAGGCTGCTCGGGAAGGTCCCGGTGCCCCTGGACCTTGCCGGGGCCGACTCCGAGGCCTGCGTGTTCCGCAGCAGAGTGGAAGGGAAGGCCATAGGGAAGAAGAAGAAAAAATAAAATAAAATAAAAAGAAGAGAGGGAAGAGAGAGAGGCGACGGAGGAGAGAGGGGAGTGTGTGTCAGAGGTTCTGACGGGACCGGAGACACGTGTCAACCGGTGAGTGAACTTGTAGGTTGACACGCTGAAATCCCAGTTCCAGCCAATATTTTCTCGACAGAACCGGTTCATCTGTTTATTTTTGTATCGCGGGCCATGAACACTTGTATCTTCTATGTAGTCTACGAACTCTTCTATGTTGTGCCATCAGGTTCCTTCGGCTTGATCATACTGCGAAACTGATCGTGGCATCTAATCATTCCGTTCATGGCCGTTCGTGATCCCGAATGAACCTGGTCAGTCCGAGTCTCTCGCTTTTGAAGCTCCTCTCCATGGCATCAGATCACCTTCTAGTTCTAGCCTGGGGCAACCGCAACAAGTCAGGAAGACAATCAAACTCGTCGAATTTAGATGATGTGGCCCCAAATATATTATAAAACACAAGATAGATAGGTGTCTTAATGATGAGAAGTTAGATTGGAGAAGACAAGTTATCACATAGTTTATTGATCATAAGTTGTGAGATATTGTTTTCACGGTGGAAAGTCGTCGCATCGACTAGCGTGAATATCTCGAGTGTTGTACATTCATTAAATAGAATTAGCCATATCAAGCCGATTAGATTTACCTTTCTCGAAGAAAATGGAGAGAATAGCAAAAAGAACGTGAATGGAGAATTTGATTATATTTCTGTAAAGGCAGGGTTTTTTTGTTTAAAATTGAAAACTATCCAATAATGTATCAAGTTTGAGCCATCGTACAAAATCAAGTCTAAAATTAATTATATGGAGGATCACCTCACCGATTTAGTGAGATCTTAGCCACACATGGAGTTTTGTTGTTTTTCAACGAGGTAATGTGACATTCTTGGAAAATAATTTTTAGGAAGTCATTTTCAAGAAAATGATAATATTTTTCAATATTCAGCCAAAACTTGAAAATAAATTAGAAAATATTTTCCGTTGTTTTGTATCGATTTCATTTTTCAGAGAAAATTACCTAAAAATTCCAAAATTTTAATTATTTTTTAAAAATGTTTATTTTATTTCCTTTTTGTTTTTTCGCTTCTTTCTTGGCTGATCATTGGCCACAGGTGAGCTCAACCTTATTGGAATTTGGCGAGACTCGAGCTTGTCTATGGTTAGTCGTCGATTGCCACCATGGTCTGTAACCGGCCGAGGAAGAAGCAAAAAAAATAAACAAAAAAAACAAAAACTCAATTTTTAAAAAGCAAAAGAAATCATAAAAATAAAAGGAAAATATGTTTAGTGAAAGAAAATATTTGGTCTAGAGGTAAAAGAAAGAATATAGAAAAGCGGAAAATATTTTCCTTACTTTCGACGATGTTTTTTCCATTGGCTGAAAATGTTTTCTTTGACTAATTTATATTTCATGAACTAGTTACCAAAAAATTCAGAAATCATTTTTCTAGAAGTTAATTTCAATGGCCAAAGTTAAACAAATGAAGTTATTTTAATGTTCAGTCGTTGCACGTCTTTTTATATATGATCGGCCACCGCAGGATGAGATATGTTCTTAAATTGCAGATCTTTGGAGAGATCTTCTTGTTTTGATTTGAAGACAAATGAGCTGGCATCTATGCGACTTTCTTTAGCTGTCCGAAGGAGACTTTTCCATGCCACACCATTAAATCAAGGAGCCAAGGTGTTTTTACGCGCATCGGCAACATTAAATTAAGCCATGATGCCGATTAGCATGCAGCAGCAACGTTATGTGAAGACAGGAAGGTGACATTCTCCCATTGCCCTGCATATGCAAGGCAATGGGGGAGGACATGAGAGGCAGTTCGAGAAAGATCAGCAAAAACAGAAGAAAGAAAGCCCATTTTCCTACTGTTAATTTGTTCACTTTCAAAAGAGTCTCTCTTAGTTTGGTCGTGGCAAGACAGTTCTAAACACCGGAGTTCGGTGCACATTATCAACTGTTTGCACGAGGCTAGACAATGAGGATTTAGGGGAAATCTGGAGTTGAGAAACCCTCAATAGCATGAGCAATTGAAACTCTATAATTCTCCGATTATTCAATGAATTATTTGTTGGCTCTCCCATGAGCGTAAGTATCGACATTTGGACTAAATTACATGATCTTTATTGTACATCGCTTTATTTTCTCTGATAATTTCTTGTCCCGGTATAATTGCAAAGTTCCGATTTACACACAAAAAAAGAAAAAAAGAAAAGGTAGTGGGAATAAGCAAATGTGAGGAAGTGAAGAAATGGGAAGGAACAAGAAAAACAATCATAAAAACAAAGTGAGAGATGCGTCAAATAAGGAGAGCTCCTAATTTTGGTGATTCTGAGTTTGGATTGACTACTTATATATGAGTATGAAGTTACAAAAATTGTCTTTATAGTTTTTCTTGCTGTCCTTGTAAATCTGAAGGCTAGTTTGGCCGAAATTGAAGGCCATTAACCTCTCTGGTTCCTCTTTGGTTCCTCTCCCAAAGGTCGCAGCAGATTGTAAGAGGTTGATGCTCCCTCTGTTGGAGTTCTCCTAAGGCTTTGACACATACTCGATTTGGGTGATGGCAAGAAACTCAAAAGTCTTCCAGAAATCGCCCAAAGTTGTAAACCTTTGTGGCTAATAAAGCATTGGCAGATTGGAATTCTTAGAGGAACTTGATATTGGTGAAAGTGCTATAACCTAACTGCTTTCGACCTTGACTTTCTGAAAGAAACTGAAGATATTATCATTTCATGCACCGTAGGATATGATGCATTGAACTATAACAATCAGGCGCTTGGATGTCTCTGTTGTAGGACTTAGTGCTTAAACTTGTCCATCTGTGAGGTTAGTTTTAGTTGTATGCCCTAGAACAATCATGTAATAGTTACATATTAGGGATTATTTAAAGGTAAATAATTTTTTTTTTCATTCATCATCCAATTTATATAAATGAAGTCTCTAAGATCAGTTATGACTGTACCTATTCTTAAGGTGTTAAGAATATGTGTGATGGGTTTACAGTTATGCTGAATCTTTAAACAATTCCCAATCGATGGATCATTGAGAGGATATTAATGATCTTGTTAAGACCAATGTGTTCTCAAGTTTCACCATTCAGTATTGGATACTTAAGGGGATAATGAGTCACAAGTCATTGGGTATTGTGATACTTGAGCTAGAACACAGGTGCTTGTCTTAAATAAGTTCACTGAACATGACATACAAAAAATGCTTGGCAACATGGAAGCTTTTAGCAAGGTCAATGTCTGATTGTTCATGCTTTGGTTAGGTGTAAGATCCTTAAACCTGAGACACGATACTGACTTATATATTGGATGGCTGTGGTTCACAAGTGTGCATATTGATGCTTTGTCGAATCGTCTTTGTACTTGATGATCATAGTTTGTTCACCTACGAAGGCACATGCATGCGCAATATGGAATTTGTCTTCTTGTTATATACAGATATACAATATTGATGTCCTATGCAATCTAGTCATGGCATTATATTGGAATCCTCGGCGGGGGTTATAACCAAGAATGTATGGTTCATTTCTCGAAGAAAACATGTCAATGTCAATTAAATTTGTGCATATGTTTGAATTGGTGGCTTGACCAATAATTCTATGGCCTTTGTTCGATTGGGATATGGTGAAATAGAAGGATCAAATTACACGGTCGCCAAAGTCGACAGGTTCATTATGTTCTGAAAACATTCCATACTGTCTGGATAACTATGATATATTGCTTGATGTCACTTATGGTTTGCAGGAATAGGAGATTGATCTAGACAATCAATTCTCTTGGTTGCACTAATGTGTTAGTATAAGTCCTAATGTCAGCTCAGTGATGAACTTAGGGATGTCATACACCATAACCAATTAGAATGACGTTTGAACGAGAGAGAGAGAGAATATTACAAATGTGTTTGCAATTGAGCCAATCAGATTGAGTTGGGCTAGAAATAAAAGTTCTAATGAAGAGGCTTCAAAGTTTACAAAGTCTGAAGCGGGTTTCAGACTCTACGGCTGAATCAATGATCTAAAGCGTGTTCATATTCAGTGATTGAATTAATAATCTGAACTGAGTTTAAAATTAATAACTGCATTAATGATATGAAGTGAGTTCAAAATCAATAGGCAAATTAATGATACTGAAATCGTTTTGGACTTGATGACTAAATTAAAAATCTGAAATGGTTTCAGATTTAACGGTCACATTAAGTTCTGAAACAATTTCAAAACTTAATGATTACATTAATGATCTGAAACGGTTTCAAAATAAATGGGCAACTTAATGATCTGAAATGGTTTTAGATTTAAATAACCAATTAATGCTTTGAAATAGTTTCAGAAGTAACGGTCAAAATTAAATATTTGTGACAGTTACAAAGTTAACACCCAGAATAAAGACTTGTAACAGTCATAACTAAATGTCTGAAATAATGTTCTGTAATAGTTACAAAATTAATGCCCGAATTAGTGTTTGAAACGGTACCAAAACTTACGTCCGTAAGGAATTACGGCCGAATTAATTCTAAAACGGTTTAGAGTTTATGTGCCGATTTAAATGTGATTTGCACTGACTATAAAAAGTAATACAGAGAAGATCATTGGATGATGGATGATCGACAATCGACAATTGATAATTAAGAGTGCTGATACTAACAAACAAAATCACTCACACGAGAGCAATTGCTAGCACAATTATAGTTGTAAGATCTCTCAATTTCTCTCTTTTGTTCATCGTGAGAATTAGTGTTGTGTCTGAATTAGAGGCCCAACACTTGTGGGGCTGAATCTCAAGAACATTAGAGCTTATGAAGAGATCAGACACTCTGCATCTGAAGAATGTCATAATCAGTATTATTAAAGATGTCAAACGTTTGTGGTCAAGAATTCAAGAACGTCAAAACTAATGTTACCAGAAGGCGTCAGATTTTTGTGGTCAGAGTTTGAAGAACGCCAGAACTACTGTTGTGAAGACATCAGACATTCGTGCTCAGAACCAAAAGAAACTTCTTAACCAAATTTGGAGCACGGTATAATGTTAATATGGTTAGCCCCTTTAGCTCTTCTATGTGTTTTGTTAAAATGCACGAAAATACTTTGGAAACATGTGTATAAGCGATTTTACTTCCACTGCGATCAGACTTTTGATCTTAATTACTTATGCACGTGTGCTTGTTTATCGAAACAAACACCAACAGTGGTATCATAGCCAATCCTTAGACATTTACGTGCTTTTAATTGTTGATTGGTTCATTTTGTTTGTATGATTTGATGACTAATTCTCATTTGTGATGAGAATTCCTTTAAAGTCACTTTCAGATTTTTTATTTGATATGCATATTAATCGGCTAATATGCAAGGTGAGATCATTGATAAGAAAGAAAATCTCCTTATTTTTAGTGTTAAATTGTAACAAGTCATTGAACTTGTGGCATACCATCGTCGTGGTTTATTCCTATGTTCTGATGGTTGATTGACTGATTATAGATACATTGGAGGCAGTTGCTATTCAAGAACATAGGACCACTCCATTATACATCTGATGATGCGGGGTCTAGGCTGAATGATTTCAGTAACTGTTAGGTGAGGAATCATTTGTGTCCTAGATATTTGCAGCAGATGATGGGACAAAAGAAGCAAAAAGACCTTTTCCAACGCCTCCCTCTTCTCTTTTGATTTCAGTAATTATCGCATAAATTAAATATACTAGATCACGCCGCTCGAAAGCACGAGTTTCCATACAATTCATGCACTGCCATCGATTATGCATGCCGCATCACTCACTAAACCAACATGAAATTAGGGGGGACAGTCTAGGATTTATCCAACTCTAGCGCATATACATGTCCGGCAAGCATTGGCGTTGTCATATATGTACAATTAAAGTTAGGATATCCATCGTTCTTCCAGAAATAATATCGGGATTATTACACATTAACGTCCCAATACCATCTGTAGAAATAATTTTTTCTTTCCCGGACTCAAAAGGTTGGATCAAGCTATAACATAAATACATTTTCTTCCTCCCTCACAATCAATTGCAAATAGGGGTTGGTTGCATCCGCAAACTCGTTAAGTACGGGTGCAATAGTAGGGATATTACTATGGTACTTTAATGGAATTTGTTTAGTAAATTTTGTGGAGGTATATCGAACGCACTTAAAATAATTGAAATAGATGCACATAATGATAAATCAATTCAAGAAATTAATATTTCGGGTTATTGCACAATTTTATGTGGTGGCGATTCCCAATCGAAAAGGTTCTTTTGTCCCGAGCGCAACTTGGGGACGGCGTTAAAACTATGTTTTATTATTATTCTAGTGTCACACCAAGGGTTGGGCCGGGAAAGAGTTGGTGTCGCGACAATGGTGGAATATATTCTCTTTGAGCCTTTATTCCTCCTCCAAGTGATGCCATGCAATTAGATTTTTAGGCTTCGATTCGCCTTCTTTTTTTTCGTTCATTTGCTTGTTTAAAGAAAAATATCTGGGCGAGGACACAAATAATGTGCTATCTGTAAGGCCAAACCTAGTGGTTTTTATATACATGCGAGGGAGGGTACGGCCACAGTTGGTGATGGTTTTGTTGTGTAGAACACTACGTATGATCAACATTTGTCGAATCTAAACATAAAGAGCTCATCAATCGTATCAAATGAAACAAAAAGAAAAAGAAAAATATTAACTGATTGTAAGAGAATGTATCTTGCAGAAGGATGTATAAGGATGTACTTGACATGCACATTAATGGGTTTAAGCTATATATATATATATAAACACACCCACACACAAATACACACAAAGATATATATTAAAGAGATAAATATTTAACTGCCCACCTAAATATGCCTAAACATTTTAAAGAGATTTAAGAGGATAAAGCCCCATAGAGTACAATTCTTATTTCTTTTTTAAAAAGTGAAAGCGATAATGATGTGAATTAATTAAGCTTAATGATCTGATGAAAAGGGAGTGTGCAAACATTTGCATTTAAATTGCTATTTTTGTCAAAGTAACATTTCATTCATTTCTACATAGACATTAGAGAGAAAAAAATGTAGTCCAACTATAAGCCAAGAAAAAATTAATTATTCTTGGTCGAGAAGCCACTTGATGGAATAATCCCTAATTAAGAATTTCTCGCTTAGTACGGCAAACTTGAAATCCCACTTGCAATGTCTTTTTGGTTAAATCGATTCATGAGAAGTTTAAAGGAATTAAAACCTAATTTTCACAAAATTTAATTGGAAAAGTGATGCTGAACAATATGGCCAATCTATTCAAATAAACCAATTCAGCGTATAACATGCCACTTTGACTTTGTAATACTTTATGTGCAATCCTACTATTGTTGTTCCAATTGGAAATGCTCAAACTTCATTTTGCACTATGGCCTAGAGTCCTAGTTAGAAATTTTAAGATATAACAGTGTATTATACATTATTGTTGTTCAACGGTTGAGATTAGTCACTTAATTGACTATTTGATTAATTGCAATGTCATTTTTTTTTTTTGATGACCTAGGGAACCCCGCACGGCCGACAGCCGGAGATAAACCACTGGGGGTGACACGTGCTAGCCACCATACATGTGCCACCGAGTAAGTTACCAAGTGAATCAAAGCAAGCCTTCCTGCAACTTGCGTTGCAGGAGCTTCAAACACTAGACCTCCTCGATGGAAGTCTAGCGCCTACCCAGCTGAGCCACCACGGCGGGTGGCATTAATCGCAATGTCATTTAACGAGAGATAATTGATAACGTACAGTATGATGTTAGAGAGAGAGAGAGAGAGAGAGAGAGAGAGAGAGAGAGAGAGAGAGAGTATAATAACCTTGATCCATGTCTTGTGAAGATCAGACTCATCAAAGCTATTGACAACTTCTTCCACAAAGTACTTGGTGGGGCTAAACAAGCTTCCCTCCCTCTCATTGCCATCAAACTCAGTAGCAACACCACCACCACCCTTACCGCCACCGCCAATCTTCCTGTCACCCCTTCTCTTCACGTTGTAGCGTCCAGCATCCAGTATCGCCTCCAAGTAGCCATTGACCCACTCGTTCCCCGCCATTATCCCTCCTCTCCTATCGGTCTCCGTCTCCGCTTCTTCTTCCTCTCAATTTTCCCCTTGAATCTCGTGAACCCAAAAGGGACACAGGAAAGGCAACGAGAAGAGAGCTCTCTGAACGATGACGAGCTGCTTTTTAAGATGATTGTTGCAACAGAGAAGATAATAAAGAAGAAGAAGAGGAGAGACTTCTTTTGCCAAAAAAAAAGTCACCTTTTGTTTTACTCCACGGAAATAAGATTGCGTGTGTGGTAATGAGACAAAACCCAGGTAACTCCCCCTGTGAAGATCAGGAAGAAGAAGAGGAAGAATACAAAAACGAAGATGATAACAGAGATAGGGAAAGAAAGAACAGAGAGAAAGTGTAAAGTCTTTGTATTCAGTAATGATCGAATTACAACTCGATTTCTCTGTACTCTATTTATACAACAAGAGGATGACAACATTCGGTTGAGTAAAGAACAACTAACTGACAAACAAACTAACAGAAACACTCTAACCAACAATGAATCAGCTACAACTCAAAACAAAGCATCTGTTCTTCAATGAGCACATGCTGGTGAAGCTGCTTATTCCATCATCTTTCTTCCATTTGTTTCTATTCATATCAGCTACTTTGACTAAATCAGTGGTGGTGTTCGACCTTTCATTGTGCTGCTTTACTTCATTTTCTTTGATTCCATCAGACCTTGATTCTCTAATATCAGTGGCATGAGCAGTCTGTGTTTTCAATCTATATCCTTTAACATCCCCCCTCAAATTGGGAAGGGGTAGAGAACCCATACGCAATTTGATTTGTATATCTAAGTGTGCCAGTAGTGATAAAGGTTTTGTAAAAATATCCGCAAGCTGACAATTGCTTGGAACATACCTCACATGGAGTGATCCTAAGGAGACTTTCTCGCGGACAAAGTGGAAATCCACTTCAATATGTTTAGTGCAAGCATGTAAGATGGGATTGACAGTAAGAGAGATGGCTGACTGGTTGTCACAAAATAGAAGAGTGGGAGATAAGAGAGAAACACCAATGTCATGAAGAACAAAGCTAATCCAAGTAAGATCAGCAATAGTGGAGGCAAGGGCACGATATTCAGCTTCTATAGAGGATCGACTCACTGTTGGTTGCTTCTTTGCTGCCCAAGAGATGAGGTTAGAACCAAGGTATGTGCGGAAACCAGTCATGGATCTTCTGGTCTCAGTGCATCCAGCCCAGTCAACATCTGAAAATCCATACAGATTCATGGAACTTTGAGAATGAAGAAACATTCCAAGGCAAATAGTGCCTTTAACATATCGCAGAACCCTCTTTAGCTTATGAAAATCTGCAATAGTGGGCTTCTGCATTTTCTGACATAACAAATTTGTAGCATAGGCAATGTCAGGATGAGTTAATGTCAGATATTGGAGACCACCAACTAAGCTTCGATACTCAAGACGATTGGATAGAAAAATGGCATCAGTTTTCGGAATAGTTGGTCTCAGTGATAGAGGGGTGGAAATTGCTTTACAATCAACCATATGAGCTCGAGTAAGAAGATCAAGAGCATATTTAGTTTGACAAAGAAATAGATTGTTAGAAGCACGTTTAGCTTCAATACCAAGAAAGTAGTGAAGTGCATCCAGGTCTTTTGAGTTTGGGACACCTGGAGTGCCATAACTTGGCACAGGGGGACACTTAAGTGCCATAACATTAAAATGGTACACTTAAGTGCCAATATCGGAGTAAAATGGGACACTTAAGTGCCAATTCGGCCAAAAACCGGCCAAACGGCTGACCTGGCATTTTCCGGCGAAATGCTTAACCGACGTGGCAATTTAGTAAAAAAAAAAAAAAGCACACGTGGAGGAGGAAACGACGTCGCTCCATCCATTGTGCCTTTGGCCAAACAAAACGACGTCGTTTTCGTCATTTTGGATTTTAACC
This sequence comes from Eucalyptus erythrocorys, assembly GCA_014182555.1. Lineage (NCBI taxonomy): Eukaryota > Viridiplantae > Streptophyta > Magnoliopsida > Myrtales > Myrtaceae > Eucalyptus > Eucalyptus erythrocorys. The sequence continues at coordinate 12,722,950 of CM024602.1, forward strand.
GTTCTCTCCATCGGTTTACACCAAATCCGACGTCCTCTCCATCACCGTTCATAGCTCGCCGTTCGCAGGTCGCCGTTCGCAGGTCATCGCTCGCCGTTGTCGCTCGCCGTTGTCGCTTGCGGTCGTCACTCGCCGTCATTGATTTGCTCAGGTTTTTTCTTCTCTTCCTCTCCCCTGTGGTGAAATTAGGGCTTCGACTTGTTTATGAGGGCTCGGACTTGAAATTTGGGGGTCGGCTTTCCCAGCTTAGGGTTGGATGGTATTGATGTGAGATTTATGCTTCAGATGTGGTGCTAGAATCCTATTGGGGGGTTCGAGAAATGTAGGGCTCGGCAGGGGGAAAATTAGGGCTCGGTGTAGGGCTCGACGTCGCCCCATCCAATGTGATGTGTGATTTAGGGCTTTGATGTTGAATTGTGATGTGTGAAAGTAATTTGTAGTGGTCGGATGTGAAATGTGCGATGGTGATTGGTGATTATTAGGGTTTGGGTTTGGAGTGTTGGAGAGTAACCTTGGACGAGAATCGAATCTGTTGTTGTCGTGGGGATGGGGACTTCTGGGTATTTTTTTTAATAAATTGCATTGTTGAAATTGGTGTCATGAGGACCCATGCTTATCTGCTCTCCATATTTTAAAGGAATGCGACGACATAATCAAAGTAGTTGTCGGGTCCCATCTCTATTTGTTTGTCCCGAGGCCTCTTTTCAAGCCGGCTGTCGACGACCTATGCATGTTCCCTCTTTCTTCTTTTCTTTAATAAAGAGTGTGGAGACCTCCACTTGCAATTGTTTGTTGTCTTTTGTGAATGTGGTTCCAAAAGTTAATTGTTTTTCCTCTTTTGTTGCAGAAATGGCTCATGATAAGGACTATGTAGCTGTCATCTTCACTATGGTGGGGATTTTGCGATTGGGGAGGATGAGTGGGAGTATGAGGGGGGAAATGAGAGTACTATATTTGTAGATATAAAAAAAGGCATCTTATATTGGATTTGTTAGGGACATAGTGACATATTTTCCTTGTAGAGTACAGAAGTTGCTGTACTGTGTTCCTGGGAAAGGATTGAGAGATGGTTTGAGAGTTTTGGAAGATGATAATGGTTTTAGGGATGTCCTATATCATTATCTTCATGGCGAAGAGGCGAAAGTATTTGTTGAAAACAATAGTGATGGTGAGGACGAAGATGATGATAGAGATAGCATCCGAGTAGGAGAAGGAGGAGATGGTATTCAAGCTAGTACTGAGGTTAGGGATGAAGCAGGGGATGATGGACAGGATGGGGAGGAGAGGAGCGCAGATGCTGTTTACCAGAGCGATGGTGACATAAGTGATGTCACCATCACTGAATGATGTCACCATCACTGAATTAGATTGGGACGTAGCTGAATCCAGTGATGGTGATGATGACGATGACGATGAAGGGTTGGCTGCTGGAAATTTATTAATCTTAAGTGACGATGACGATGAGGAGCTTATATAGTTAAGGAAAAGACAAAGGGACTTTTTGTCAGATAGATTTGCAACTTTGCGAGTAGCTGATGAAGTTCCAAACAGAAACGAAGGCCCTGCAGATGTTGGTGTTGCTGGCTAGGAGATAGATTATGAAGAAAGCATCGACACCGCTACTTCCCAGGATGAACTTGAAGATGAACGAGCTGTGCGTAGAAGGAAAAGTAAGTTTCCTTCCTATGATCCAACGGATGCCTCTCCTACTTTGTCAGTAGGTATGAAATTTCATTATGCGATACAATTTAGGGAAGCCATAGTGAGTTCTTCCATTGCTGCACAAAGAAATATTGTATTCATTAGAAACACTCAAAAATTTGTAAGAGCTAGGTGTTTACAGCGAAATTGTCCATGGAAGATTTACGGCGCGTTTGTTAAGAAAAGTGGGTCTTTCCAGATTAGAGCCCACCAAGAGGAACACACTTGTTCCATTAATTTTCAAAACAGAAGGGTAACAAGTGCATGGTTGTCCAAGCACTTCTTCGACATGATCAAGCTGATGCCTAAGATGAAAATTTCTAAGTTTAGGATGCTGGTGAAGGAGCGTGTAGGCATCAATGTATCTAGGACTCAGTGCAAAAGAGCAAAGTAAAAGGTGATAAAGATACTTATTGGTCAGTATGCTAAGGAATATGGGCAGGTGTGAGAGTATGCTTGGGAGTGTAGGCTGCAAAACCCTACAAGTAGAGTGTTTGTAGAGGTGGTTGAGAGACCACTTCCTGATCATGGGACCAAGTTCGATAAGTTCTATGTGTGCTTTGATGCATGCAGACGGGGATTTTTAGCTAGTTGTAGACGGATTATAGGATTGGACGACTGTTTCTTGAAGGGCTTGTGCAAGGGAGAATTGTTGGGGGCGATTGGAAGAGATGTGAATAACCAAATGTTTCCACTAGCTTGGGCTATTGTAAAGATTGAGAACAAGGACAATTGGTCCTGGTTCTTGAAAAATCGATGGCGACTTGGAGATAACAAACGGGAAGGGTGGGCATTCATGAGCGACCAACAAAAGGTAATGTTTGCTTTTTGAAAAATTTAGTAGTTTGCTTTGTAATATGAACATGTAATTTGCTTTACTCTTTCTTACTTTTAATTATTGCAGGGATTGGTTCCGGTAGTAGCAGAGTTGCTGCCCCATGCCGAACATCGAATGTGTGCACGGCACATATACGGAAATTGGGCAAAGACCTACAAAGGAGATAAGTTGCAGTTGCAATTTTGGCAATTAGCAAAGAGTGCAAACATGGCTAACTTTAGGATAGCCAAAGAATGACTGCTTCAGTTGACAAAGGAAGGTTGTGCTAGCCTATTTCAAGTAGAACCGAAGCATTGGTGCAAGGCATTCTTCAGTGAGGAGTTCAAGTGTGATATCGTCGACAACAACATTTGTGAAGTATTTAATTCGACAATAATAGATGCCAGATGCAAACCAGTCATCTCAATGCTTGAAGATATACGAGTTGTGGTTATGACTCGGCTACAGAAACAAAGAGATGAGGCTGCAAAGTGGACAACACAATACGGTCCTAGGATTGCCAAGAAACTGGATGAGAATTTGGCTGCAAGCAGGAATTGTCATCCCATTTGGAATGGAGATGACGGGCATGAGATTATGAAGGGTGATGATAAGTATGTTGTCAATCTAGGAAGCAGGAAGTGTTCTTGTCGAGCATGGCAAGTAAGTGGAATTCCATGTGCACATGCCATATGTGCCATCCAGTTGAAGGGCGCCAATACAGATGATTACATTGATGTTTGGTACCATAAATCAAAATACCTTGCTTCCTATCAGTTCATGATGTAGCCAATAAGAAGCAGCAAGTTTTGGGAGCCCACGGATCATGAAGCACCTCAACCTCTGCCACTGAAGAAGAAAATTGGAAGGGCAAAACGAAGACAAAGAATGGCGGAGGGAGAGGTCCTAGGTCAGCACAGAATGAGCAGGCAGGGTACAAAGATAACGTGCTCTTATTGTCACGTAGCAGGCTGCAATATTAAGGGTTGTCAACTGAGGAAGCGACAACAACCGTTGAGGCAAGGTGAAGGGCCTAGTAAAGAGACAGTTCGAGAGATGCAAACAACAGGGCCAAGTGAGTCCACTATTCTTCAGTCAACAACTAGAACCCCGGTAAGTCATGAAATTTTATTTTATGTTTATGTTACTTTGTCGTTTATCATAACGCCTTGTATATAATGTGCTTATTAGGTTACAAGAACCCCAGGAAGTCATGAAATTAAACAGCCTATTCGAAGAACACAAGCTAGAAGAAGGCCAGCTGAAGGATTGGCCCAATCAACATCACGACCAGCTAAACGGATTGGCGCAAGCAACATCACGACTAAAGGATTGGCCCAATCAGCATCACGGCCAGCTGAAGGATTGGCGCAAGCAACATCACGACCAGCTGAAGGATTGGCCTAATCAACATCACGGCCAGCTGAAGGATTGGCAAGCAACATCACGGCCAGTTCAGTCGACTGTTCTTCAGCAGCGAAAGAAATACCCAGTGGTCAATTCAACCATTTGTATTCAGTTTTTCCATTTTCTTTACATTATTATATTTATGGTGTCTTTTGCCTCTTTCTCAGGTTCGAAGAAAGCAAGTTGGAACTCAACTGCTAACCGATGGCCAAGAGCCACCTCAAAGGTTACCACAGGGGCCACCAGAAGAATCACAATCACTACAATGGGCACCACAAGTACCACCACCAGTACCACCAGAAGGCACAACAGAAGGAGGTGGCCCTGATGTTGATGTTGAAGGGCTACACAGAAGGACAACTAGAAGAAGGCCAAGTGAAGGGGCAGCTACACAAGGGCCATCTAGAAGATGCCCAGCTGAAGAATTGGTTGAAGAAGCCCCGGCTGTAACTGAAGGGCCCAAAAAAGCAAGAAAAGGAGCCAACAAGGGACAAGTTCCTGAAAGTGACGCCCCTATTCAAACAAGAGGAGCACTTGGGAAGAGGTTTAGACAATATGGCTATGGCCTTTACACAGATGAGCATACTGGAACAGTTATTCTGAATGTAAGTTTTATTATTTATTGGTTGCATTTAATTAAATTTATGCTGTAGACTTTTGCTGATAATTTATTATTATTATTTTTTTTTTTTGTAGCCGGGGAGAAGTTCAGAGGTTCTTATCTCAAGCCCAACTCAAGAATCAACGGCTGCACCAACAAGAAAGAAAACATCAACTGCGCCGACAAGAAAGAAGAGAAAGAACCCAGTTGCAGCTCCTCTTCCATTTGAGTCAGTGGATACTAACAAGGTTGAAGAAGAAGTTGCACGTCCAATTAGAAAGAGTGCAAGAATTATGAATCGAGTGTAAAGCCCATCCAAAGGAGCACGAACAGGGGGTATCGTGCATATCGATTGATGAGATGAGATGGTGGAGGAACTTAGGAGTCAAAACAGTTATGTAAACGTTGCACTGCTTGATGAGATGGTGGAACTTGCTATGGATGGCATCTTTTCTTTTTTTTTTTTTTTTTTCTTTAGTTTGTCATTGACGTTGTGACACTTAATTTCAATATTAATGAAATGGATCTTGCGCTGCTTGTCAATTTTTGCTATTTGTCATGGATTCATCTGCTTTTACTTGTTCTTCTTTATTCTTTGTTGGTGTTCGTGGTGGTAGTTGGAGTCTTGGTGGTGTGGCTGTGGGGGTGGATGGTGATGTTTTGTGGTAGTGAGTTTGTTGTTGGGGTGCTAATGTGGTGGCTGGGTGCTGGTGTGGCTGGTGGTAATGCCCGGTTATTATGGGTTTGTGATGGGAAATGCTGCACCTACACCTGGTGCAAGTGTGCAGTTTGCACATCTTACACCATGTGTACTGGTGCAAGCTAGTGCAGTAGTACTGTAACACCCCTTAACCCAAAGGGATCATTACAGTCATTCATCTCCTTTTTAACTAAGCTAATAAATACGTGGACGAAAATTTTTTTTTTTTTTAAATATATATCAGTCCCAGCGCAGTTTAAATATTTGCGAAAGCGTAATCTTTTCAACTCTCCCTCCACACAAACATAAGACAAATGCACACCAGCTAGACATCAAGGAAAGAAAACCGAACCATTTTATTTACGTATTTACAGGATGGGTTAATCTCGGGGTAGGTACATACAAAAGTAAGCCATCGCTCATCGGGTGTGGCTTAAACTCAAAAAGGAACACCTCTACCCCCTTCTCACGATCCCAAAAAGAGTGACCCATCCCTCCTTGGTGTCGGTTGTGTCCAAAAAAGTCAATCAGCTCCCCGCCTATCCCCCACGCAGCAGCCTACACCCACCCCGGCGCATCGGGTGGCGGAGGTGGTAACATCCCTCGCATCACCCCATCCCGGCGCACGTGGATGGAGATGAACTCCTGGGTAAGCTGGGCCACTAGGTAGACCCACCTCATAAGTAACAACCGCACGAACTCGGAGAAATGTCAGTCCGGGGACATGAGGACGGAGTCTATCACCGCCACCTCCACATCAACGTCGAGGAGGATACCATAAAAGGTGCCCCGCGTGACAGGAGGAATCGGCATCTCTAAGCTGAAATGTTAGTCCCCAAAAGGGGTGAGTACAACCACTCAGCAAATAAATAATTCCCTATGGCTACTCAAGCATCACACAAGACATCACAATTAACATCTATACACATAAAATTGTATCATACAAAAATACCTCATCACATAGTTATATATATATGTTACGTCATGCCATGGGAATTTATTCATTTATGTATTCACCTTTAATACCCATGCATATATTTCACTTTATGCATCAATCCACACTCATGTATATACATATCATTACAAGCACTTTAAATCCAGGCTTGAGCATACATAACATCACATGCATATCAATTTAAACTCATGGCCTCATATCACCATACACATCATGCCATGCCAATTTATGCATACTAACACATGCATACCATTCCATGCTCATGGTCTTATATCATAACTCGTATCATGCCATGCCCAATTATGCATATCAGCACATGCATACACATCAATCCATGCTCATATCCATGCATACAAGCCATTATATGCATATTCACATGTACCATGCCGTGTTTTCATAATTTTATTCGGCTTTTCATATACCCCGGCACACACCATCCGGGCTTCCGGCACCCCACGTTCCGGGCATCTCGCATCCCAAGCGGCATCACGAGGAATCACGGCACACACCATCCGTGCTTCCGGCATTTACACTCCCCGGCCGGGTATCTCGCACCTCAACTAGCATCACGAGACATTCACGGCACACACCATCCGTGCTTCCGGCATCCCCTACGCTCCGGGCATCTCAACTCCGAGGCCATCAGATTTACGCACACGGGGCTACTTGGGCATCCGGCATTTTCACTCCTGGCCGGGCATCCCGAAAACTCCGGGGCATCGGCTCACACACTCCGACAGCCTTCTCATTTAATTGTGATATGTAATTTATGCATGGCTAAATCATACATGGCACTTAGCATGATGCACATATCCAATATCATCTTGGTATATAAAAAAATATCAGTATTTAATTTATATACCATAATAAAACATTTGGGAACACATCCATATAATTATATATATTTTATATATATATATATATCATTTAATTTTGCTCACATATTTCCTTTATTTAAATTTATTGAACTCCATATTTCAAGAAAAATACTCGAAATCAAACACTCAATTAATATTCAAAAATATAAGTTTACATGAGAGATAGTCAAACATGATAAGTTAATTCCCATAAAAATTTATAAATTTTCAGGAGTCATTATGCGAAAAGTATTATTTAACTTTTACAAAGGAAAATTCCAATTTCCTCAACTCACATCAATTCGGCATTCCCATTATTTAAATAATTAAATGGCCTCTAAAAATTACAAAAATTAAACCACAACATAGACAAGACATAGAGGTACAGCATTCAAGAAGGATTCAAATCCAAATAATCACTACATAAAAAGATAGAATTTTAACTTCACAGCAAACAAATTTCGGATTCCACAGCTTACACCGGTTTAAAATTCTCCTTATTTAAATAATTAAATGATCTCCAAAAATCATCAAATTAAATCACGAATTAAACAAGACTTAGAGGCTCATTTTTCATGAAGAACATAAGTCCAAACTGTCACCATACAAAAAGATATAAATTGAACAATTCAATAATTTATACTCGGGTACACGGTTTACACCGTTTTACAATTTATTTAAAATTAATCATTAAACGAGCTTCAAAATTATAATAATTTACCACATCATAGCCAAGATGCTAAGATATGTTTTTCGTTAAGACTTCCAGATCAGATTCAATTTAATTAATTAAATACAACAATTAAAAGTTGCTGTCCCAACACTATTACATTCCAGTTAACACCCACTGCTAACATTTAACTTTCATTAAAATTGATTAACCAATTGGCCTTCAAAATTTATAAAATTCCATCAAATAACCCATAAGACTCTCATATAAATTTATCATAAAGATACTTTGACCAATTTCATTTTTATAAAATTTAATATACACAAAAGAACTTTTACTCATAAAACCGTGTTCCTCGGTGCGTCCTTCCTCCGTATACAGTACGTAAGACCCCCTTGCTGTGCTTATTTTTCTCTAAATTTTTGATATGTTCTTGTTTAAAGGATGCTCTCCAAATTTCATTAAGACCCCGAAGTGAAAAACTCAAAGTAAAACCCTCTTATAAGCCGTTGAAGCTACTGATACGTAGTACAACTTACCCAGTAAACACGGCTTCAGTAAAATCGACCTTTCCCTAGGCTATTTTTGTTTATTTGATCTAAATTTTGGATATGTTATTCCCCTTCATGTTCTTTACAATCTTCGTGAAGACATCATTGCAAGATTCTCAATAGAATTTCAGATACAACCTCCAAGATCACTCGGATTCAACATGCAACGCCAGATCTGAGCATTTTCTTAGAAAATAGAGTTCACCCCTTAAATCTTGTCCTTTTTCTCTCAATTTTTAGTATGTTGAAATTCAGAATGTGTTCTTCAAATCACATGAAGAAGTAGAGATGAAATTTCCACTCCAAGACCACATGCAAGTCCATAGAAGTTTCTGGTGCATGCAGTTTTTCACAAAACAGAAGGTAACAGCAAACAATCTCAGCTCAAGACCTCATTTCTAGCTCATTTTAACCACGATTTTTACCATAATTCACACAAGATCCACACTAAGACATGCAAGAGTAGATGAGGGAATAAATTTCTTGCCTTAGACTAGGAAAATCGAGCAAAGATGGGGGCGGAGGACTCGGGCGGAGGTACGACTTCTCTTCTCTCCCTCTTCCTTCTCTCTTCCTTCTCTCTTTCTCTCACTCTCTCTCTCTCCTCTATGCCGTCGATGGCCTCAATAAACTGGTCTTCCTCTCTTTTAATTCCCCACATAGCCATCATTGCTAGTAATGATGGCCATTTACACTTGGGTTACATGCACAAATTGCATGTAACCGGTCTTCTCCCCTCCCCTTGCGTCGGTCACCCATTTAATTGGGTTATGGGTCATGGGTCGTAGCCTTGTGGGCTTGTGGCCGGCCCACTTGGCCTGTCGCAGGCCCACTCAAAAAAATCGGCCCAATTCTAAATTTAATTAAATAAATTTTTAATTAATTAATAATAACAATTTCTTGATCGATTAAATCAAGAATTTAAATTAACTTATAACATGTACAAACTCAAATCACATAGCCAAAGTCTTGTATTCATAATATATATTTCCTTACAAACTCATAGCCGAGCCTTGGTACGAGTCATGGGCAATTTTCATTGCCAATTAAAATCACAAAATTGTCTTCGCCTACCTATATCTCAAGGGTTATTAATAAAAATTCCGGGATGCCACAATTACCTTGTGCAGCAACACCACTAGCATGGTGGTGGCTGGAGCGCCTAGTGTGTAGTGTGGCTAGTGGTGATGGTTGGTGGCGTAGCCGGCGGTGGTGGCTACCGCAATTTTGGGAGAAAACTCAAAAAAAAAAAAAAAAATTTGGCACTTAACTGGTCATTTTCTAAAAAAACTTGGCACTTAACTGTTCCATTTTAATTATAACTGATCACTTTAATAATAACTTGACACTTAACTGATCCTTTTTTCATCGCAACTAGCACTTAAGTGATTGCTAAATACAACTTATGGCACTCGGGTAATCACTCGAGTTTGTCTTGTATATATGTTCGTTGGTTTGCATCAAAACAGAGAAGATGATGGTTTTGGCAACTCCATATGACAGCACAAACAACAACAAAGCCACAATGATCTTGTGGAACAGCACAAACTTCTTCGAATCTTTCAACACCATAAAAACGCCTACGTTTAATCTAGAACAACACCATTTTTAACTATGGCAGTCGGAGAAACTTTTTCTCATTTTCAAGTGCTTTACATTTCATCATAAAGTACAATAAACAACAAAACAACACCATAATAAACGCTTGGTAACACTTTTGTTCAATTTTCATCATTGGGACTTCATTCTTGAAAGGTTTAGTTGAAGATGCTTGAGCGTGCATTGAGACTTCATTTTGACAAGTTTAACTGAAGACGCTTGAGCTTGCATTGAGTCAACCTCGTCCAACTCGTCCATGAACACAGATGGCTGCTGTCTTTTATGAAGTAGATCCAATATTACCTCTGTGGCTCGATCAGAGAACTTCGCATCAACCCATCTGAAGTATTTGCACTTAGACGCTTCTTTATATCGGGCACATCCATAAAATCTTCTCCCAGATTGATTCGAGTCCACGATGTTCTTCTTGGACTCGGTAACCCACAAAAACAGAAATGCTGACCTTCTCCTTCGCTTCGGTGAGAGGGGATTGAGGCGCCGCTTTGGTGAGAGGGGATTGAGGCGCGCCGCTGAGTCCCGCTCTCCATTTCCAAGATTCGACGAAGGAATTTTGGGCAAATGAAAATTAGGGTTCGAGACTTTGATTTTGGCCGATTTAGGGTTCTAGATTTGGGGCATTTGGGAGACGCCATCGTTTTTGAAAGATATGGGGGTACACTTATGCAGATGACGTCATTTCTGGTGAGTCAGCGCCAACTCAGCTCTCCGGCGAGTCACGCAAGCATTAAAAAATAATAAAAACGTGCCACGTCGGATTTCCGGCAAGGGTCGCCGGAGGTGGCACTTAAGTGTACCGTTTTAAAGTTATGGCACTTAAGTGTCCCCCTGTGCCAAGTTATGGCACTTGCGCTGTTCTTTACTCCAGGTCTTTCATATGATACTAGAGACTTAGAGAGTGGATTAGTTTAGAAAGCAACTGGTGTGAGCTACCAGTTAAGACAATATCATCAAATAGAGTAATAAAAGGATTGTTTCTGTACTAGCATGAAGTATAAAAAATGATGGGTTAGTCGAACTATAAAAGAAACCATATTCAAGTAGAAAATTACTGAACTTATCAAACCAAGCACGAGGGGCTTGTCGAAGACCATAAAGAGATTTCTTGAGAAGACACACATGGTGAGGTGTCTGTGGTTGTTTGAAGCCAGGAGGCTACTCCATATAAACTACTTCATTTGATGTGCCATGTAAAAAGGCATTCCTAACATCAAGTTGATGAATTGGCCACTATTTCATCATTGTTACAGAAAGTACTATTCGAATTGTATCATGCTTGCTAACAAGGCTAAAGGTTTCTGTAAAATCGATGCCTTCCTCTTGATGAAAGCCTTTAGCTACTAGTTGAGCTTTCAATCCATCAGGTGCAAGTTTTGTTTTAAACACCCACTTGCAGCCAATCACATTCATTTAATTAGTTCTAGGAACTAATTCCCAGGTTTGATTCTGATACAGGGCATCCATTTCTTCTGTCATAGCTTTATACCAACCTTTATCTGCTAAGGCTGATTTAATTAACCTTGGTTCAGTAGGTACGCATATACAACAAGGCATGCATACTTGGGATTATGCTTTATAATGCCAGATTTTGATCGAGTCTGCATGGGATGAGTTGAAGTTGTACCTTGTGAGACGTAGTGAGAAATAGAATGATCTGATCCAATATTGATATCATTGGATGTTGCAACTTCAATAGAAGACACTTCTTGATTTTGTGCAAGTGAAGGAGACTGATTATTAGAGGTTTCATCTTGTGTTGTTGTGACAGAAGCAAGATGATCTTGTGCCACAATTTGCAGAGGTGATGGACAGGCAGTACATGGCATTGTGACTGGCTGAGTAGGATGGAAATTATCTGTAGTGATGTTTCCATTGCCCTGCAAATGTTCTGCATAAATCTGTGAAGAAGCTGGCACTATTTCTTTACTTTCTGAGTTCAGAAGTTTAACCTCTTCTGTCCATAGTCGATAGAGTGTTGTAAGTGGTGTATACTTTGTTATACATGTCTTAGTAAAAGGGAAGAGATTTTCATTGAACATGACATGTCGACTAACATATACATGACCAGTGGTAGGAACAAGACATCTATATCCTTCATGACATTCACTGTATCCAATGAACACACATGTGAGTGATCTTGGATCAAATTTGTGCTGGGCATAGGGTCTGAGACAGGGATAACATGCATAGCCAAACACTCTGAGATGATCATAACTTGGTTCTTACTGATACAGTCTACTGTGAGGTGACTACATTTGTAATTTCGGTGTTGAAGTGTATTGATAACATAGTTAGCTGTCATGAATGCATCAACCCAATATTTCAGAGGAATTCTAGCATGATAGAGCATGGCAAGACCCAATTCAACAATATGATGATGTTTCCTCTCAGAAATGCCATTCTGTTCTGGTGTGTAAGGACAAGATATGTTCTGTTTAATGCCACAACTCTATAGATGAGCCTGAAACTTGTGGCTAATGAATTCTCCACCACCATCACATTGAAAAATCTTGATTTTGGAATCGAATTGATTTTCTACTTGCTTCTGGAACAGAACAAAAATATTGTAAAATTTTGATTTAAGTTTCATTGGATAGATCCAACTGAATCGAGAGAAATTGTCTACAAATATGACATAATACTTGAAGTTTTGAAAAGAATTAATAGGTGAAGGACCCCAGATATCACAATGAACCTTCTGTAAAGGCATAGATGCTATAGACTTTGATAATGGAAAGGGCAAAGCAGTGTTTTTAGTAATTTGACAGCTTCTACACATGGTCTGCACTCTGGTATTGTAATGAATCAGTTGTTGATTCTGTAGGTACTTCAGTGTTTTCATATTGGTGTGTGCTAATCGTCGATGCCATATATCTTCTCCTACTGCTCTATGTCTCTGAGTTAGGAATGCCTCTGTGGTATGAGGATTTACTCGATACGACCATTTAATTTTCCTCCCGAGCAGTAGAGTTATGTTGGTGCAATTGTCCTTTACATATACACAAATTTTATCAAAAACAATGAACATGGATAGTCATTTGTTAGTTTAGATACTGATAGAAGATTCTTCTTTATATCAAGAACAATTAATGCATTATTCACAGGCAATGAATCCACTTCAGTATGTAGCAATGCATTACCAGTATAGGTAATAAGCAGACATGATCCATCACCAATCATAATAGTATTAGTACCATTGTATCTAGAAGGATTATGAAGTATATCAGGATTGGCAGTAATATGAGCAGTTGCACCAGTATCTGGATACCACTCATTTCCTTTCGAATCTTCGAGATGCATTACTGCTAGGGCTGTTGGAATTTCCTCAGCTTGATAGGAATTATCAAAGCGATACCAACAATGCAATGCATCATCTCCTAGTCTCTTGCAAATTTGACACTCCAATCTCATAATGTCAGTTGATTTCTTAGCCTGCAGATCTTTAGAAAAGGTTAGATTTGAAGTGGGATATGATCTAGTTTCTTGATACCTCTGTGAGGAGCCAACATAAGGATGAAAGCCTAGATTAGAAATAGAGCCAGAGGTGTTACTGAATTGCTTAAATTTCTGACCTTCATGTGCATAGTTGAAGTTGTTCGATCTATAACTTAAATCTCTTCCGGAATATCTATAACCACGACCTCTATTATTGAAGAATCGTCCTCTTCCATAGCTGTGTCCTCCACAACTATTCACCCTTAAAGCTCCAAAACCGGAGTTTTGATGTATATGTTCTCTGTCAAGTTCTTCCTTTTGCTGAACTTCTGTTTTTCTTTTACCATAATATGCTAGATTAGGATTGTATGGATTCGATTATGTAATCTTACTTCAAACCTTTTTAGTTGAGATATCACCTCATCATAATATGGTTAAGGTTTCAAGCAGTATATAGTGGTTTAAAGTTCTCATACTCAGATCCTAAACCCTCCAAGACTCCAAACAGCTTTGTTATCTCATCTATGGGCTTCCCTATTGTATTGAGTTGATCATAGATTGATTTATATTCTCTAAGATACACAAACAGTGGTCGATCTCACTTTTGACATGCTTGCAGCTTTCCTCTCAACTCAAATTCTCTAGCCACAAATTTTTGCGTGAATCGATTGAGTAAGGTTTGTCATACCTCATATGCAATGCCCAAGCCAATTATTAGACTCAATATGTTTTCTAAAAAGGCTCCACTGATCCAGGATGACACAAGTCGATCTGTTTTGATCCAATCATTATAGTCAGGATTTACGACTTCTGTAACATTTCCTTCAGCTTCGACCTGTAAAAGCTGTGCAGGTGAGGTAATTTCTCCATTGATGAATCCAAATAGTTCTTGGCTATGAAGAAACCTATGAAACTGTGCTTGCCACAGGAGAAAATTATCTTCAGCTAGCTTTATAGTAAAAAAGTTAGCGATGTTAACATGGATCGGGAAAGGATATTTTGATGTTCTTGCTACCATCTTGCTCTTTCAGTTTCTGGATCGTGCACAGAGAACAATTCTGTGTTGTAACCACCCACCTGGGTGGCACAGTTGGCTTTGGGCCTCCTACCCCTCATGAAGGGGAGGGGTTCGAAACCCCAGCGCGTCGCAGGGTGACTTACCTGGTGGCACGTGTGTGGTGGCTAGCACGTGTCGCCCCCAGTGGTTTACTCCCGGCATCCGACCGTGCGGGGTTCCCTGGATCACCAAAAAAAAAAAAAAAACAATTCTGTGTTGTATGTACTACAGATTCTTGATCTTCTGCTAGCTTGAATGATCCTTTAATCTGTCGTAACTTTCATCATCTGAGATGATATATGCTCTCAGAATGAGATGGCTCTGATACCATGTGAAGATTAGGAAGAAGAAGAAGAGGAAGAATACAGAAACGAAGATGATAACAGAGATAGGAAAAGAAAGAATATAGAGAAAGTGTAAAGTCTTTGTATTTAGTAATGATCGAATGAATGAATCTATATCAGAACCTTACAACTCGATTTCTCTGTACTCTATTTATACAACAAGAAGATGACGACATTCGGTTAAGTAAAGAACAACTAACTGACAAACAAACTAACAGAAACACTCTAACTAATAATGAATCAGTTACAACTCAAAACAGAGTATCTGTTCTTCAATGAGCATGTGCTGGTGAAGCTGCTTATTCCATCATCTTTCTTCCATTTGCTTCTGTTCATATCAGCTGCTTTGACTAAATCAGTGGTGGTGTTCGACCTTTCATCGTGCTGCTTTACTTCATTTTCTTTGATTCCATCAGACCTTGATTCTCTAATATCAGTAGCATGAGCAGTCTGTGTTTTCGATCTATATCCTTTAACACCCCCCACCAAAATTAGATTAAAAAAAGGAGGAAAGAGTGCTGATTTTTCCAAGGCTAAAAGGTTTTCCTGCAATATCTTCGGGGACGAGGTCTTTACAGAGAGAGAGAGAGAGAGAGAGAGAGAGAGAGAGAGAGAGAGAGAGAGAGAGTTGATGAATCTGAGTAGGTTTTTGAGATCTTAGCGAGTTCTCCTTTTGTTGTTATAAAGGGCTCGGATGTGAACATAGACCATACGTTGTATTATTCCACACCAGTGACTTTCAGCTTTCAAGAATCACATGATCTTCTAGGATGGCATATTACTCCGGACATCCAGATTCCGGGGGTTGCTTCGCCAAATGTCCTTATTCTTCAGCTGCCCCCACCATCTATTGACCACCCCCGGAAAGATTCCTTCATGCCTAGTAAGCCCAAGCCAAGAAGGGTGCCAAGAAGGGCAGTCATAGTCATTTGATGCGCATCAACGTTGCCTGATCACCAGGCGTGTGGCTTTGAGATTCGTGATATTCTCGGTTCTTTGCCAGTACCTTACCGACGGAAATTCTGTCGGGTTCCCGACCCGCTCAAACCCTACTAGGTTTTTCCTAGCCTCTTGGCGCTGGGTTTTGGACTTGTTTGGATTAGCATCTCATCTAGAGAACAATATAAGGTCAGGATTTTGGACATGGCTCGGAATTCATTCTGACTAATTTAACAAGAACTCGGTTAGACATATTACGTTAAACATTTCGTCCACGAGTATAGGTTAGTGCTGTTCGTGTTTTGCATAGAACCTCGCGGGTAAAGTACAAGTTGGCTTTTCTGGGGTTGTGCGGTTGGCAATGTATCACTTGCCTTTGAGTCTTAAGAAGATTCGGGCTGAGTTTCAGATCAGCATTTCTGCAACTCAATGATCAGTCGGACTTGGGCTATGGGATTGAATTCGAAACCCGAGCCGAGTTGCTTGGGATGAGTACAAGATTTGACCCTCGATAGGGTCTCTTGTTGGGAAAGGGCCGAGAAGGGTTGTGCTCCGAATTTATAATCTTCTGAATTGGGCCTGCAAAGGAAAATGACAATTCTGCTCCTGCTCTGCCACAAGAACTTGGAGCCCGTTTTCATCGCGTAGGCAAGGTAAGGTAAGGCTGCGATTCTTGCTCGATACCTGTTCAGACCCATTGTCCATATTAGATACAAAAATGTCGGATTTGGCGATCGTCTCAACGAGACTCGGCCGACGGAAAGGAAGCTTTAAGACAACCGCGCTGTTGTAAAAGAGAAAGCGGAAGCTGATCGAAACTTTGCAATTGAATTGAGAGCGAGGGAAAAATCACAGAGAAATAAAACAATGATGAATACAAGCGATTTACGTGATTCAATCCAAGTGTCAAAACTTAAGTCTATAGAGAGAGCTGATCATCAATAATCCACTAATAAATCGGAGAATTATGTAATTATAATCGCTAAAACACTCGAGTATTTTTCAACGCTGAAATTGGATATATAGATTCTACACAAATCAACCGGTGTCTTGCTCTTCTCCGCTGCTCCCTTAGTTTTTTCCTTCTTCTTCTGATGGAACTTCTCTTCTTATGTAGAGGATAGTCGCAATGAATGACTATTATGAATAATTATTGAGAAATGATTGCATGACAGTATTATGGTGAGAACAATAATCTATTTTGAATCACGAAAAATTAAATAATAAATAATTATAAGATTCAATTCTTAAAAAATTTGTGATTCATAACAAATTATTATTCTCACAACACCCAAAGATAGTTATATTAGCCTAGGAAGTACCGATACTCTTCGAGAGCCTTGGTATCGTATCGAACATTTCGACACTTGTCCTACACTCTTCGACAATCTCTAACATTTGACCAACACGTGTTGAAAAATCCGACACGCAGTCAACTCTCTCGACACTCTCCAACAAGAGAGTTGGGAATTTTGATATGCGAGCTCGAAATTCCAATACATAATTCCAACAAGCACGGGGTAAATTTTAAAAATTTTCAATAAATGAATGGTTAAAATGTAAATACGTAAGAAAATAAAAATCATAAAAATCATAAATGGGGACAGCAAAAAAAAAAAAAAAAATCTAGCATTCTCTTTTATTCGGACTCTCACTTTCCATGATACATAATTCACCTCAAAGTTTATTTTTTTATCTTCTCTTCCGATATGCTCTGACATACAAGTCCAGAATGTGCATTACTTTTGTTTTTTTTTACTCCAAGTTTTATGTATTATTGGAGTGGAGTTAAATTTGTTAAATTAAAAGAATGAATGATATTAACAATTAGTGGATTAGTGTTTCTAATATAAATTTATTTTAGACTCTTTTTTATTATTTATTTATGAATTTGAATCAACTTAATTTGATTAAAATAGTCATAAAGATGTAAAAATAGATATTTAACATACAATGTGTCCTAATGGTATTCTTTATATTTTGAGAAACAATGTGTCATTGTGTTGTGTCGTGTCGTATCACCTGTCACGTGTTGATATTGGTGCTACTTAGATGTTAGCAAAGTCCATAATTATTCAAAACATAATCTAACACACACCTCCCTTCATTGGAGCTTTCCTACTTCGTCTTCTGTCTTTCCGTCCACCTCTTAGATTTTATTCTACCCAGCGCCCTTGTATACCCATTCAAGGTGAGAAATTGGTTTGAGAGGAAGGCGGGCTTTCTATATGAAAATTCAAAACCAATAGGGGGAAACGTCAATATTGGGCTTTATATATGTTTATTTATATACATACATATACATATACATATACATATACATACACATACATATATATATATATATATATATTTTTTTTTTTTTTTTTTTTGCCTCTCGTTCCCTGACTCTCGCGCTGAAATTTGCTATGGCTTCTATGTTTAGTTCAACTTCTTCATTTGGCTCTCTAAAGTTCCTTGAAAAAAGCCTAAGGTATTTGACAAAAAAATTAGGGCTAGTTTCGAGAAATGCTAGTATTTATAAAAGAGAAATGATTACGTGATAAATTTTAATGTACTGTGAAACTAACAGTCTATTTTAGACCATAAAAATCAAATTGCAAATAATTATAAGTTGTTGTAAGGCTCACTTACAGGCTGTTATGCTAGTAAAACCCTTTACAAAATTTGCTGTTATGCTAGCAAAACCCTTTACAAAATTGAAAGTGCAAAGTAGGTTTCAATGTAAATGAGTTTTTTTCTTCCCAAAATATCCCCATTAATAATTTCATATTCCCATTTTGCCCTTGTGACTATTCATCTTCTTTGTAGATCTAGAGTTTATGGAACTGGACGTGTGACAGCCTGAATTTTCAGATTTTATTTTCAATTAAATAAATTGGGCCTTTCATTGACGTGCCGATAGTGCTATTCTCTGAATTGATCACTCATGAGATAACTAAATTATCTGAGGAAACAATTAAGGAATCAAAATGCAATGAACTTGAGAATTCAACCAATAATCAATTTCTCGACCATGATGATCTGCAAGGGTCATTACGGCACTGTCAAAATCGATCAAAGATTAGAGATAAATCGATTTGATTGAGATATGTGCTCAAAATGTGGGTGATTCCACCTGATTGCAAAATTCTCATCGATCAGCACTAAATTGATTTTCTATTATTTTGGGTACCTTGTGTCTGTAATTGAAATCTCGAGATTTTCACGACAACAGAGAGTCGTCAATGTGTCGAAGATGTACAATGTGACTTGAGATAAATCGATTACGGGTCAATTGCACTAAAAAAATTCTTAAAAGCTACCCAGTAGACTAGATCACTCTAAAATCGCATCGGATTGAAATTAATCGTGAATTTGAACCCGATTTCATAAATTGAATTTTTTGTTGTGTCACGATCTATTTTAGGAACGTCGGCTCATCCTTCGAAGAATTTTCGGAGATTCCGAGATTTTTATGGAAAATCGTTTAGGACGATTCAGAAAATTAGCGGCCAAATTAAAGGAAATTTGGACTTCCAAACCGAGCCTTTGAGTGTTGGGGACTAGTAGAAAAATGTTCGGTATTTTTCTTCGACGAAATCGGACGTTGATTTGGGAAATTTCATGAAGAAATTGAAGCCAAAACTTAAGAAATTCGGAGCTATGGTTGGTGAGTTGCATTTTGATCTCAAATTGGACAATTTGTGGAAATTCTCTTCAAGAAAGAATTAGGGGACATGTGTTTAATTAAGGATATAGAATTGTTGACTTTAAGCCTTTCCTAATCTTCTTGAGCAATTGAATCCAGCTGCCTTTCCCTCTGTCCATCTCTGTCTCTCTCTCTCTCTCCACCAGCAATTGCGTTCATTTCCCTTAGAATTCGAAGACCGCACGCCACTTCTTTCTCTCTCTCTCTGTCATGGATCACCACAGGCCAGCAGCTACTTAATTTCTTCCTCTTTTCTTTCGCTCGTCCCATCTCCATTTCTTTGTTCCACCGGCGTGATTTTTCGCTACAGCTCCACCAAGAATTGTTCCCCCTCATGCCCACGCGTCCAAGCCCCTAGCACCGTTGGTCAAAGCCCCAACTGAAGCCTCCATCGTTGACTCCATCCTTCAGCTGCCAGCGAAGCCCAAAGCCTGTGATTCCTCTTCACGCTACCACATCCATCTTCTCTCCATCGTTCGGACACCAGCAAAGCCCCCCAAACCGAGTCAACCTTTGCCGTGAAGTCCCTGTTGTTGACACCTGCTGCTTTGCTTCTTCCCTCTTCGCACACCACCTGCCATCTCAAGCAGCCCGTCGAACCCGCTTCTCCCCTCTGCCAACGCCAATCCCACTTCGAGCAGCCACCTTCCTCTGTCCTTTGCTTAGTTGGGCCGTGCAGCTCAACGTGCAGCCCAGCTCCATTCCGCGTGTCTTCGGCCCAATTGAAGTCAGGCCCAGCCGTGGGCTTCAGCTTCAGCAGCCCACGAAGCATTCTTCTCAGCCCAGCGAAATTTTCAGTCCAACAAGCCTGCAAGAGCATCCCAGTTTTGAAGCCTGTTTCAGGCCTAGCCCAATTCACCAAACAAGTCTCAGCTTGGGCTGAGATTTGTTGGGCCAATTTTATGCTCGGTCCAAGCCCATTAACGCCGCCGCAAACCCGAGTTTCGGCCGCCGTCGCGGTGAACAAGTTCTCACAATAAATCGTGAGTTTATGTACTAAACTCTTCTTAGTATGCTAATGACGTTTAAGGGGTGTTTAGTTTAATTTAATTAGGAATTATGTGGTTAGTTAGATTAAATTAGTGATTAAATTAGTTAATTATGCATCTTAGGTGGTTAGATTAAATTAGTTGAGGCCTAAATAAATCGTATTGTTTATCTAGAAGGGTTCGGGAATTTTCGGGCTGTTTCGGTTTTTAATTTAGCAATTCTAGCCTAGGTTAGTATTTATGGTAATTAATTGCAATTATTTAATTAATTTTGATAACTATTTAATTATTAAATATTTTTTCAGAAATTAGAACGAGATAGCTGGTGACCAGAATTTTGTGCTAATTGCAATGGTGTGGTTAATTTCTACAATTGAGCGTTAATTTGTGCAAGTTGAGTGCTGATTGGATTTTTAGTCATTTATTCCGAAATTTGTGAATTTCCAATATTTGTTTAGAAAATCCCGAGTATCGAATTTTGACACCGAAAATAGTTTTAAGCACGATATAAAATAATGGGATTTTAAAATAAATGATATCAATTTTTTTAGGGTGAATTGACCGTGTACTCACACACGACTATTTTACTGTGTATTTTTAATACGAAGAAAAAGGCCAACTTCACCTTTTTAATTGAGGCATTTGAGTGCAATGCATGGTGCCCTAAGCCATAATTGAATGATCGTGTGTTGATTAAGAGAACCCGTCCAGATCTGTTAAGTTGGACGGTTACCCCTATATGAGACACCCCTAAACAACGGGAAGCCGATCGTAGTAGATTCTAGACATAAGCTCCTTTGAGAAAGCCGTCTGATGGAAACGTGCCCTGCTCAATGGTGTGAGACGAAGCCTAACAATGCCAGAAGACCGTTGAACAAAAAGTAGGCCGTGCTATATACTGAGATTAAAACTAGGAACGCATGATTAATTGAGTTGAATGTGCCGGATTATGGGACAAAATTATGTAGCACGGTATGGGACGTGTCATAACAATTTGGCCCTATAATCAAGACCCCAGTACTGGTTTGAGAATTGAGTGTGGCATTCCAGTTGTTGGTGTAGAAGAAAAATCTCTTGTAAGTTTTAAAGTTAACAAAATATCCTCATCAGTAAAGTCTGAAGTATCCAAGACTCAATCGGTTTAGTCTGAAGAGTTCAAGACCCAAGCGTTTCCGTCTGAAGGCAGTCAGACCCAGAGTTACGGTTTGAATATTTCCGTCTGAAGACAGTCAGACTCAGAATTATGGTCTGAAGTTTTACGGTCTGAAGATCTCCAGACCCAATCAAAGTCTGAAGACAGTTAGCGATTTTGCCAGGCTGATAGCAAGTTATTTTTATGGTTAAGGAAATTAAGATTTGGATATTATCTTCCCTAACTTATCCATCGAATATCTCTAGCTGTGATTGTGAGCTCGGAAGATTTTTTCTTTGGATTTTATCCGTTGAAGATCAAGTGAAATTTTGGAAGGATCTAATTTTGAAAACTCAAGATCCTGATTGTATGGGCGAGCAGGATTGACGAGCTATTTTCTATTTATATATTCGACAACTTGAAGATCACTTAAATTGATTCTGTCCAACAGGTTAATTGGATGAATTCTTGGAAAGTGCTAATGGCTATGGAGGCACGAAGGATATTTAAGGTGTGTCGAAGTTGTTCGAGAATATGAGAGAACCGATAGAAAAATTTCGAAGTTAGAACCTCTGAAATCTCTTGTTCTCAAAATCTCTTGTACTCAAAATTGTGTATCAAAGAGAGACACTTACAGTGTGAAACAGCGAGAAGCTGTAAAAGAGACCTTCTACTGAAGAAGTCTAGATCGTGAATTGTAAAAACTCTCATTTGCTACATAGTGATTACAACCAGTTGGCTATCAGCGTGGAGAGTGGACGTAGGCTTACAATAAGCCGAACTACTATAATCCTTGTGTCAATTTTCTTTTACCCTACTCTATTTATTTTATGAATGCATGATTTATTCATTTCTGATGTTTTTCTCATACTTAAGTATATTTCCGTCAACGATTGATAATGAATTCCATAAACACCTATTCATCCCCTCTAGGTGTATTTACTAGCCTTTATCAATTGGTATCAGAGCTGGTTGCTTATTTTATTGAAAGTGTTATATTAGTATCAGAGCTGGTTGCTTATTTTATTGGAAGTGTTTATTACTTCTAAAGCTAAAGATCTATGGCTAGTATTTTGGCTCCAGGTTTGATTGAAGGCCAAAGCAACACCAGACCTCCCTACTTCAATGGAAAGGAATACAATGTATGGAAAAACAAGATGAAGGCATTTCTAAGATCCAAAGATCCTCAGGAATGGGATGTAGTGGAGAAAGGAATTGTTCCTAAAGCTGCATCAACCATAGGGAAAGAATTATCTGATGGAGTGGGATTGTCACAAACCGATATTTCAAAGAAACAAGCCCTTGATGCAAAAGCTATCTACTCTCTATATTGTGCATTATCTCTTACTGAGTATAATAGAATTTTCATCTTGTGAAATAACTAAAGAAGTTTGGGATAGATTGCATGTCACTTATGAAGGAACAGATCGAGTCAAAGAAACCAAGATCAATATCCTTCTTGGATAATATGAAGCCTTCAAAATGAAGCCAGGAGAATCCATCACGGATATGTTCAGTCGATCTACAGAAATTGTAAATGGCTTAGCATACCAAGGATAGCCAATCTCAGGACCAATGAAGGTCAATAAACTGTTGAGAGGACTCTCCAAAGATTGGAATCACGTTAAGACATCCATAAGAGAAACACAGAGGATTATGCCTCTTTCTGTAGATGAGCTGATCGGCACACTTCAATCATATGAAGTCGAGTAATTCAATGAGGAATTTGACACCAAAGGTAAGAAGTCAATTGCTTTAAAATCTAATGATAATTCTGATGTTACAAATTCAAAAGAAGACTTAGATGACGAGGAGTTGGCACTTCTGATTAGAAAGTTCAGAAGGTTGAATAGAAAAGGAATAGGTTCAATGGAAAGAGACAAAATAATCAAATATTTCAAAAGTCAAATGAAGAAGAAGACACCAATAAGGATGTCCTTTGTTTTGAATGCAAGAAAAAGGGACACATCAAACCCAACTGTCCCTTATTAAAGAAGAAGAAAGGAAAATCAGAAAGGTTCAAGAAAGCACTCAAAGTTGAAACATGGAGTGACACTGAATGTGAAGAGAGTGAAGAAAAGTATGTAAATATTTGTCTTATGGCAGACTCAGACTCAGACTCAGACTCAGACTTAGACTCGGACTCAGATTCAAACAGCAGCGTCAAGGTTAGAAATTTAAAAATTCCTATCAAAGTATCAAACTACATTAATGAACTTTGTCTCAGTCTTAAAGGCTCTCTTAAAAGGATTTTTGAACTAAAAATGGAGAATTCCAAATTGAAACAACAAGAAAAGACTTTAGTTGAAAAGTTGAAAATCTAAATAAATGTCTTGATGTTTCAAAAGAAAATGAAATTGTACTCTCAAAAGAAAATGCTTGCTTGAAAGAAGATCTTTTGAAAGTCACAAAGAAATTTTCAATGGGATCTGAAAAATTGGATAAAATTCTTTCCATTCAAAGACCCTATTTTAATAAATCTGGTCTAGTAATGATAGATAAAACCATTCCTTTAATTGATTTTCCAAAGGTAAAAGAAAGAATTAAGAATAGGCCTACAAAATATTTTTACAAAGATCATTTTCAAAAGGTTTTTGTAAAGCCTGTTGGAAGAAATGCTCTTAGATGTTCAAAGTGCAAAAGCTTAGAATATTTTGAGAATGATTGTCCCAAAGTTTGGAGACCTGTTAAGAAGAGCTGGGCAAAGACTATTTATGGTACTAATAATGATGGACCCAAGAAAGTTTGAGTACCAAAGAAAACTTGAGTCTTTCATTTAAATGCAGGTCACTATCAAGAAGAAAATCAAGTGGTATTTGGATAATGGCTATTCAAGACACATGACGGGAGATTCAAATTGTTTCACAAAACTCTCTCATGTAAAAGGAGGAAATGTCTCTTTTGGTAGCAACAACAAAGGAAAAATTGTTGGTCGAGGAACCGTGAAGATAGAAAACCTCACAATCAACAATGTTTCCTTGGTTGAAGGATTGAACTATAATCTACTGAATATTAGTCAACTATGCGACACCGGATACAAGATCAATTTTCAAGAAGATACTTGTTCTGGAACAAGTAAAGATATCTCACAATCTTTTACTGGACGAAGACATGGAAACATTTATTTGCTGGATATAAAGTCTGACAGTTCTCAATGTTTAATATCAATTCAAAATGAAGCCATTCTTTGGCATAGAAAGCTTGGACATGTCAACTTGAAGCAAATTGCTAAAGTTTCATCCAAAAGGCTTGTTCGGGAACTTCCTAACCTGAAGTGTCAAAAGCATGAATTATGCACTCCTTGTGTACTTGGAAAACAGGTTAGAAATTCTTATAAATCTATAAATCAAGTATCCACTAATCGTGTTTTGCAGCTATTACACATGGATTTGTTCGGTCCAACAAGAACTCAAAGCATTAGAGGTAAAAGATATTGTTTGGTAATAGTAGATGATTATTCTCGTTTTACTTGGGTATTCTTTCTCGCAAATAAATCTGAAACTTTATCTTATTTTATTAAGTTTGCAAAGAAAATTCAAATTGAGAAAGGATATACAATTACAAGTATTTAAACTGATCATGGTGGTGAATTTGAAAATAATGATTTTGCTAAATATTGTGATGACTCTAGTATTCAACATAATTTTTCATCCCCATACACTCTACAACAAAATGGAGTTGTAGAGAGGAAAAATCGTTTTTTGCAAGAAATGGCAAGAACCGCATTGATTGAAAGTAATATTTCTCCTCATTTTTGGGCTGAAACTACCTCAACTGCTTTCCTCATTATAAACCGAATTTTTCTAAGACCTATTTTAGAGAAAACACCTTATGAACTGTTCGAAGGTAAGAAACCTATTGTCTCTTATTTTCATGTATTTGGATATAAATACTTTATCTTAAAGAATTCAAGTGATCGAATTGGAAAGTTTGAAGAAAAATCAGATGAAGGAATTTTCCTTGGCTACTCAATGACAAGTAAAGCCTTCAGAGTTTTCAACAAACGAACTCAAACTGTGGAAGAATTCATAAATGTGAAGTTTGAAGACTCAGTTCACATTCAGACTCAACTTGAAGAGTATGAGTATGGCCAAGCGTCTACGAATTCTCTTGAAGAAAATCAAACCTCAGACTCTCAGCCACAAACCAATTCAGCGGCTCCAACTGAAACAGAGTCTCATCAAAGTGATAAACCAATTACGAATTGGAAGCATAAATCCAGTCACCCTGCAGATCTCATCATTGGCAACATTGATGAAGGAGTTCGTACAAGATCCAAAAGGCGTGAAGAATCTAGTGCTCTAGCACTCGTTTCTGAGATTGAACCTAAAAACATTGAAGATGCATTGAAAGATGAAAGCTGGATTGAAGCTATGCAAGAAGAATTGAATCAATTCAAAATCAACAATGTTTGGGAACTCATTCCTAAACCAAAAGGTAAATCAATTATTGGTACCAAATGGGTTTTCAGGAACAAGCTTGATCAACAAGGAAAAGTTGTGAGGAACAAAGCAAGACTTGTGGCAAAAGAAGTTTGGGACACCTGGAGTGCCATAACTGGGCACGGGGGGACACTTAAGTGCCATAACTTTAAAATGGTATACTTAAGTGCTAATATCGGAGTTAAATGGAACACTTAAGTGCCACTCTGGCGAAAATCCGGCCAAACGGCTAACGTGGCAAATTTCCGGCGATGGAGGTCCAAAACGGCGTCGTTTTGCACGCTAACGTGGCGAAAAAATGCAAAAACGACGTTGTTTCGCGTCTGACGTGTAAAAATAATAAAAAATTAATTAAATTAAAGGGTTAATACCCTGAAAAACCCCAAACTAGTACACCGTGACAAATCTACCCCAAACTATTTTTTGACCCCAAACTTACATACCTTTGACAAATTTACCCTAAACTGGTACACTTGTGACAAATTTACCCTCTCTTAGTTTTAGTTAAATTTTCTTATTAAATTATAAAGTTAAATGACGCGTGACAATTGACCGATATACCAATTTGGGATTTTACACTCTATTTGTCACAGTTTACAATTTTTGTGATTTCTTTGTGGTATTAATCTAATTTAGCGAGAGGTATATTAGTCACAAATTTACCAGTTTAGGATTTTTTTTGGTCGAATAAATTAGTTTGGGGTAAATTTGTCATAAATATACCAGTTTAGGGTTTTTTATAGTTAGTCGAGGTAAATTTGTCACAAGTGTACCAGTTTGCGGTTTTTTATGGTCAAAAAAATAGTTTGGGATAAATTTGTCACAAGTGTACCAATTTGGGGTTTTTCAAGGTATTAACCCTAAATTAAATTAAAACTTAATTTTAATTAAAATATTCTAAAAATTTAAAAAAATTTAAAAAAATTAAAAAATTAAAAGAATTAAAAAAAAAAAAAAGCATCGGGGCGAGCGGGCGAGGGCCGAGCCCTCGCCGTCGCCGCCCCCACCGTTGCGGCGGGGTCGCTGGCCCCGATCGACCGGTGGCGAGGGCCGCGAGCCCTCGCCAAATCGCGGCGAGGGCCCGCGAGCCCTTGCCCAAATCTGGGGCGAGGGTCGCGACCCTCGCCTGATCCGGCGAGGGCTGCGGGCCCTCGCCGCCTCCCCACTGTCACCGGGAAGGGCCGGCGACAAAGGGGAGGGAGGGCGGGTCGCCGACCCCGGCCAACCGGCGACGAGGGCCCGCGGCCCTCACCGCCGGTCGGCCAGGGCCGGCGACCCCGACCGACCCTCCCCCTCCGTCGCCAGCCCTTCTCGGCGACGGCGGGAGGCGGCGGCGGCAAGGGCTCAACCCTCGGCCGCCCGCCCCGATGCCTCCTTTTTTTTTTATTTTTTTTAATTTTTATAATATTTTAATTAAAATTAAATTTTAATTTAATTTAATTAATTTTTTTATTATGCAGACGACGTTGTTTTGGTGAGTTGGAGCCGACTCAGCTCTCCGGCGAAACACGCAAGTAATAAAAAATAATAAAATAGTGCCACGTAGGATTTCCGGCAAGGATCGTCGGAGGTGGCACTTAAGTGTCCCACTTGAAAAAAAAAAAGTGGAACTTAAGTGTACCGTTTTAAAGTTATGGCACTTAAGTGTCCCCCCATGCCAAGTTATGGCACTCCCGCTGTTCTTTACTTTGGCAAAAGGTTACACACAAGAAGAAGGAATCGACTATGATGAAACCTATGCTCCGGTAGCAATGTTAAAAGCTATAAGATTACTTCTTACTTTTGCTTGCTTTAAAATTTTCAGGTTATTCCAAATAGACGTGAAAAATGCATTCCTAAATGGAATTATCCAAGAAGAAGTCTATGTGAAACAACCGCCAGGATTTGAAGATCCAAGAAAACCAAACATTGTTTTCAAGCTGAAGAAAGCTTTGTATGGCTTAAAACAAGCACCTTAAGCTTGGTATGAAAGGTTAAGTAATTTCTTAATTCAAAATGGTTTCTCTAAAGGTAAAGTAGATACTACTTTATTTATCAAAAGAGAAGGTAAAGATTTCATACTTATTCAAATTTATGTTGATGATATAATATTTGGTTCTTCTAATGAAAAGCTTTGCAAGAATTTTTTGAGTTGTATGCAGAATGAATTTGAGATGAGCATGATGGGTGAATTGAATTTCTTTTTGGGACTTCAAGTCAGACAATTAAAAGAAGGAACATTTATCCACCAAGAAAAGTATGCACAAGACCTCATCAAGAAGTTTGGAATGGAGAATTGCAAGAAAACAGAAACTCCTATGTCGAGCTCATCAAAGCTGGATAAAGATGAAGAATGAAAGAGTGTAGACCAAAAACTCTACAAGAGTATAATCGGTTCACTTCCTTACCTTACAGCATCTAGACCTGATATTTTATTTAGTATTTGCATTTGTGCTAGATTTCAATCTAATCCTAAAGAATCTCACATGACTGCCGTGAAGCGTATCATTAAATATATTGCAACCACATCAAAGCTAGGTCTGTGGTATTCCAAAGAAGGAGACTTTACTCTCTTTGGATATTCTAGTGCTGACCTTGCTGGCTGTAGAGTGGATAGAAAAAGCACTATAGGTACTTGTCAGCTACTGGGAAACAGGTTGGTTTTTTGGTTCTCAAGAAAACAAGGTACAGTAGCTCTTTCAACCGCTGAAGCAGAATACATAGCTCTTGGGAGTTGCTGTTCTCAAATTCTATGGATGCAACAACAATTGAAAGACTTTGGAGTTGAGGAATCATGCACAGAAATTAAATGTGACAACACAAGCGCAATCAACCTCACAAAAAATCCAATACTTCATTCAAGAGCAAAGCACATTGAAATCAAGCATCATTTCATTAGAGATCATGTTCAAAATGGTGAAGTGGTAATTCAGTTCGTTGATTCAAAGAACCAATTGGCAGACATATTCACAAAGCCCCTAGAAAAGGCTCACTTTGAATCAATTCGCTCAAGACTGAATATCGCAAGACTTGAAGAGATTCAAACTTAAAACTAGAGTATTGAAAAGTTCAGACTCAAAAGTAAGGTCTGAAGGTGTTCAGACTCAACATAAGGTCTGAAGGTGTTCAGACTCAACGCAAGGTCTGAAGGTGCTCAGACTCAACGTAAAGTTTGAAAGAGTTTAGACTCTGAGGTAAGATCTGAACATTCTCAGACTCTGTCTTAAAGTCTATTTGCGTATTTCGATATTCTTTATTTTATGCATTAACTTTTTTAATTGCTTTTTGAAATATCGTTATCTCTTTTTATTCGATGTCTGACATATTTATGGCAGTTTACTTTTTCAAAATTGGCAATTTTTATCTTTTCTTTATTTGCGACGGTTCAGTATCTCCTTTTTATCTTTTCTTGCTATTTATACTTTCAAATCGTCATCTGCATCCGCTACAATGTTTTAAAATCCATCTCTTTTACTCTCGCTTTCAAAACCCTAAAAAGCTCCATTACCTTCCCTATTCTATTACTTTACTCGGCAAAAATCCATCTTTTGTTTGCGAACAAGTTGAGCTTTTGCTTGCGATCCAAAAATGTCTTCTCGAAAATCTTCAAGACTCGCCGATAGAGGACCACAAAGACAGCAAGAGGGTCCTACCAGGGTAGACCTTACAGGCGAAGAATCTCCACAAATGGAGACTCAAATTCAGCATTTTGAGGAAGAAATTACTGAAGCAGCGCCGGTAAGAACCCTAAGACCAAAGCTTGCGTTTGATCTTTATAATAGGCTAAAGGTTGGGGGTACAGACCTAAAGATGATCGAGAATTTTCTGAAAGAAAGAGGATATAAGAGTGAATATATCTTCTTGCGAGAGATGGAGAACTTAAAAATTGTTGAAAAAGGGACTGCTCAAAGAACTCTTGAGAACATTCCGAGTGATCCACTTTATAGTACTGCAAACCAGCCATTGGACGATGATGAGAGACTTTTCTCTCAATTCCAGCCACGGATGGGTGTGGCTGTAAACACAGTTTGTCCTCAAGGCAGTCTTTTTCGATCTAGAGAATATGAATGGATGTACACCAAGTTGCTGAAAAGGGGTGTTGTAAATCCGAGGAGCGTGGACTTCGATTTCCTTGACTCACTCAAGGTAAATCTTAGGGAGAAATTTGCAAGGCTGCAATTGGAGAAGTTTTGCACAGACACGACAAATGCCTACCCTAAACTGACGGCATATTTTTATTCGAATTTGTCTTTTTGGATGCAAATAGGTTATCCTTTACTTTTATGGACAAAGAGTATATTGTTGATACTGACACTCTGGCTGATGTTATTGGGGTGGAAAGAAGGAGTTTCCAACCAATCAAAGTGTCCACAGCCTATGCAACTCTTGAAATTGTGCGTGATCAAAATGTGGAAGGCAAAATATCCTACACAAGGATGAATGCCTCAAATGTGTTGCTGCACAAGATCATCATCAACTGTCTCAGGCCCAATACAACCTCCAAAACCGATCTCTCTAAAATAGAAGCCAAGCTGATGTTTGCTCTCAACCAAGGCAGACCCTTTTCACTCCCCCATGTCATCATATTCCACATGTACAGAACTATGGTTAAGGATAAGAGCCAACTGCCTTACTCGTCTCTCATCACCAAGCTATTCAGGCACTACAAGATCCAAATCCCTACACCTCTTTGCCTGACAAATTTAAGTTTGATGCTTTTGGGTTACAAGATGGTGATGAAGATGAAGATTCCAGAGCTAAACACTGCATTGGAAGGGTTGAAGGTGAAGACACCCTCAAAAGAGATTGCCACTGCTTCTACCAAGAGAAAGGGTAAAGAGCCCATGGCTGTCACCGAGAAGAAGAGAAA
The DNA here is from genome assembly GCA_014182555.1 of Eucalyptus erythrocorys. Classification (NCBI taxonomy): domain Eukaryota; kingdom Viridiplantae; phylum Streptophyta; class Magnoliopsida; order Myrtales; family Myrtaceae; genus Eucalyptus; species Eucalyptus erythrocorys. Next base: position 12,753,704 of record CM024602.1, read on the forward strand.
AAAAGTCATCCTGCAAGATGAGGATGATGAAGAAGATTTTGATGACGCCACTACTTTTTCTACTCTCACAAAAAAAAGGAGCACAATTAGTTTGAGAATTGATGCTAAAGAGAGAGTAAGGAGAGAAGCAGAGGAAAAAGAAGAAGCTGAGAGAGTGAGAAGAGAAGAGGAAGAACAGAGGAAGAAAGAAGAGTAAAGGAAGAGAAAAGAAGAAGAAGAAGAAAAACAGAGGAGAGAAGAAGAGGAACAGAGAGAATAAGAGGAGAGAGAGGAAAGAAGAAGAGAAGAAGAAGAGGTGAGAAGAGAAGAGGAAGAGAGAAGAAAGAAAGATGAAGAGGAGAGCAAAGCTCAGGAGGATATGGCTGAAGGATTTGAGCCATCTTTTGCTCACTCTGGGATAGAGACCGAAATGCATCAAAGTGCTGAAATGGAGTTTGGCGAAGAATATTCGACTCCACCCACTGGCAACAAAACAGAGAGAGTTGCTAGTGATCAAGGAACAATATCGCCATTGCATTATAGTGATGTGAGTAGTCTGGTGCTAATACTGAGGATATTTATGCATCTCACTTCCCTGAAATTGAAGAATCCTCTCCATCAGAAAGGGAAAGGGCTAAGAAGGATGGGCCAAGTTTTCAAACTCCAAGAACTAACTCTGCTGGTCTTAGTACAGATAATGCTAACTCAACAGCATTTTCACAACTGTTGGATGTTATGCTGGACCTTAAAAAGCAGGTGTTTGGAATGGATTATGAGCTGAGAGATCTTAAGAAGGCTATGCTGAGTACTTCCGTGTCCATGCAAGACCAAATCAACGCACTCAAACTTCAAGTGGAATCAAATGAAAAGGGTGAGAGTTGACTTCAGTTAAGGAAGCTCTTGCAAACCTTGAGAAGACCGTGCAATCGCTCAGCAAATTCCATCTTGTTCGCATGCCAGAGCAGCCCTGATTTTTTTTTTTAACCCACTCTTAACCACTTTACCTCCTTTGATGGGACAAAAAGGGGGAGAGTATTGCAGATTTGAGAACTTTGAATCTTTTTATTTCGTTTACTTTTATTTTGTTTGTTTCGTTTAGACTGTTTTTATTTATGACTTTGAACTTTTGGTTTGGGTTGTCTATTTGAACCTCTATGACTTTATGCTGATTTGATGTTTGGATCCTTAGACTTGTGAATTTGCAAGATCATTATATTTGTGAGGATAATTGTTATTAGACTAACATTTTTCTGTTTTGCATAAGTAATCCTTAAAATATACATGAGCTTTCTTTGCAGGTTATAAATTTGCAAATCTGCCGAGGTGTTTTGTCACCATCAAAAAGGGGGAGATTGTTGAAGAAAAATCCCTTGTAAGTTTTGAAGTTAACAAAATATCCTCGTCAGTAAAGTCCGAAGTATCCAAGACTCAGTCGGTTTAGTTTGAAGAGTTCAAGACCCAAGCGTTTCCGTCTGAAGATAGTCAGACCCAGAGTTACGGTCTGAATATTTCCGTCTGAAGACAATCAGACCCAGAATTATGGTCGAAGATTTACAGTTTGAAAATCTCCAGACCCAATCAAAGTATGAAGACAGTTAGTGATTTTGCCAGGCTGACAGTAGGTTATTTGTATGGTTAAGGAAATTAAGATTTGGATATTATTTTCCCTAACTTATTCATGGAATATCTCTGGCTGTGATTGTGAGCTCGGAAGATTTTTCTTTGGATTTTATCCGTTGAAGATCAAGCGAATTTTTGGAATGATCTAATTTTTTAAACTCAAGATCCTGATTGTATGGGCGAGCAGGATTGACGAGCTATTTTCTATTTATATATTCGACAACTTGAAGATCACTTAAATTGATTCTATCCAACGGGTTGATTGGATGAATTCTTGGAAAGTGCTAACGGCTATGGAGGCACGAAGGATATTTAAGGTGTGTCGAAGTTGTTTGAGAATATGAGAAAACCGATAGAAAAATTTTGAAGTTAGAACCTCTGAAATCTCTTGTTCTCAAAATTTCTTGTGCTCAAAATTGTGTATCAAAGAGAGACACTTACAGTGTGAAACAACGAGAAGCTATAGAAGAGACCTTCTATTGAAGAAGTCTAGATCGTGAATTGTAAAAACTCTCATTTGCTACATAGTGATTACAGCCAGTTGGCTGTCAGCGTGGAGAGTGGACGTAGGTTTACAATAAGCCGAACCACTATAATCCTTATGTCAATTTTCAATTTTCATTTCTGATGTTTTTCTCATACTTAAGTATATTTTCGCCAACAATTTGAAAAGAATTCCATAAACACCTATTTACCCCCCTCTAGGTGTACTTACTAGCCTTTATCAGTTGGAGCTTATTTGTTGCTCATATCTTTATGGATGTCTGTGATATAAACTATACTAACCTGTAGGGTAGATCTGAGATGAAGTAAGTCATCTTGGTTAGGTGATTATGTGGTTAGAACGCTTCTAGGTGTATTCCCCTCCTAATCGGAGTTTAGAGCATGAACTCACTGAGATTTATATCTCACCACATCATGGGTAAAATTTGCAGGGTCTTCGAGTGGAGGACCTGGAGCTGAGATGAGGTGATTTGAAGTGTAGGTCAGTTACCACAGTTTCTTTTTGGAAAGCCAATTTTTGTAGTCTTTTGGTCGTAGACCTTGTACATGACTTTATGTGATTATAAAAGCATGTTTATTTGTGAATCTGTTGTCTTGCTTTTCTATTTCGAGATGATTACTGTTAAGGGATTTATTTTCGCTTCCGTATGTGCAATAAAACGAAAAGGGTTGGCAACTCGTCCTGGGAAGTCACAAAATATTATCAACCAAAAAGGGATGGGCATACACTTGGGGTTCGGGGCATGACAGGACGAGCTGGACTAATGCTAGTGAGGGCTTGTTTATGGTCACGCAACACGGACATTGCATTGCCTAGAGTCATACGGCCTCTACTACTCATTGCCTAGCTCGTACGACGTTGAAGTATAGGGCTACCACTTGGCTCGCCTAACGCCAAGGTCTTGATCTAGCTTGTTTGAGGTTGCGTGACCTCGGCGTCACCTCTCCTCAGATCGTGCGACTCGATGGCCCTTGTTAAGTGTCACATTGACCAACAAAGGCCAAATCTGGGAAGCTCAACCATCAAAATTTTAGATCTAAAGGAAGTTTGAGGTCTCCAAGCTCAGCATTGGTTTGCCTGAGGTCACATGACCCCAGCGACTCATCGCCTAGGGTTGCTTGACCTTGCCAATGGGCTTCATCTAAGCTTCACTAAAGCTCTACAGCAACGATTGGGCTTTGTAGATCTACTCGCATGAGCTTTGTTGTGATGGTAGGGCCTCATAAGCTCTGCTTGCAACGAGGGTCATTGATGGACGCTCGCCTTGCCAACAGTCACCGTCGAAGCAAGGAAAGTATCATTGCCCTCTTTGTAGTATATGTTGAGTTTTGAAAGCTAACTATAATGAACACTCTCAATATTTTACAAGAATACTTAATTACGCTACTTACACAAATATACAATGGACTCTCACATTTACACACGCGACTCTCACACCGCTCCTTAACACTACACCCCTCTCACACTTCACAAATGGAGGCCTACTCACATATGTCCTCACTCTGCTCTTTTCTTTACCTCACTACTACAATTGGGAAGGGGATGTAGCCCATTTACAGGCTTTCTCCACGGACACAATCTTGCCAAAGTGGTAGATGTGATATCCGGATTTCGCCGGACCTCGAATAAGTAACGGTCTGTGACAGGTCAACGAATTTGTCGTCGGACTGCGTCATTGGCACCACTTATGAGCCCATTTCATCACCATTCTCACCGTGTCAAGACGTCATGTATTGTCACGTTATCACGATGGCACCTCGTCTAAAATTTCTCGCGATTCGCTATGATGACAAACGTTAATCCCGAGCTGCCTCGCAAACCAATCGAACTGAAGATTTGATTACGTACTCATTGACACGGCCATTCCTCTCCTCGGATAGCCCTACATTTCCCATGCACGTTCCCTTTTTATGTTGATTAACAAGTGGTGTAATTGTCCGTGCAAGACCATACGAGCAATGAAGGCCACGCTCACGGGAGTCAACAAAAGAAGAGCTGAAGACTTTTTTTTTTTTTTTTGGACAAGGAAGAGCTGAAGACTTTACCCATGCATAACCATGCATGTGCCCATTGACGGTCAACAAATGAGGGGCCTTTGACCCAGGGACAGCCAACGGTGGCCACGATTCTTCTTCTTCAGCCAGCAAACAAGCCACGTATTGCATGAGACAAGCAAAGCGGCGTGCGGCAGCGCTGTTGGTGACACCTCCCTCCAACTGCCTTCGGCGTGGACGGCCACCGCACACCCAAATGTTGACAATGAAAGTCGACAAAGGGGAAAAGGGACGAAACCCACGAAGAAGGCAGAAGGTGCGGTCTTCTTTCCTCTCACGCTCGGCTTCACTTCATCACCGTCGACCGCTCTCTCTTCATCCAAAGTTCAACAAATTTCACCCAAATTTCCTACACCGTTTCGCTCAAGCCCGGCTGCCAATCACCGCCGCCGACCGCACTGCCACGCGACCAGTCTCCTCACAATCCTGTAGCCCGCCCCGAGTCACGTCTCCGCCCGCCGTTGCATAGTCCAGCTCGCCTTAACTGCACTCGTGACCCGCAAGCTCCGGATTTGCTCGCCACCAACTCCACCAAATCGAAGGCAAGTTAATATCTACTAACTTATACGATGTGAATTACGTTGTCGTTTGGTGAAGTGTGTTCCATAAACTAACGTTGTTTTGAATACTCCCACCAAAGTGTGAACTTGGAAGTTGCCGAATTGATTTTGAGCTATGTGATAATGGATTGCATATCTATTATGGTTGAGTGTGAATTCGGCGCCTCTGTATGTACTGATTTTTAATGTTTTCAAAGCTCTAAGATTTTACATGCAAACTATTTCAAAAATCTTAAGGTCGGGACCGAGTTTGATTACTCGCTGATGCGTCAATTTCGGTATTTCAAGAAAGGCTTACAGTTTTGATATTTCAAAGTTTTTAGTTTCAAAAATCTTCACGTCAGGACAGATATTATCGACCTGCCGAACTGTGGTTTCCAATATTTAAAGAAATGCTGTGATGACCCTAACGGATCGGGGACCGTGGGGTCGTCATAGTAGATGTGCAGGCTACGCGTTCTCCATTTTATCCACACTTTTTGGCTATTGGCCAAGTCACTTGAGAAGAGATTTTCTCTTGGTTTCTTTGTTGACATGGGCTGATCTCTACCTCCATTGCCAAATACTTCTATAATCAAGTAAAGATTATTCTAGATAGCTCTAGTAAAATGGATCATATTTTAACAGTATCATCGCCCTCTTTGGCTCTTGTTGCCGTGTTGCGCCTTCCCTTCTTTTTTCTCTTCTTTTGTTTTACTTCAAAGTTGCTTTACACAGAATAAGCGTCAACCAAACGCGATTTGCTTTTAATAAACACACAACGAAGGTGTTCAAAGACGTCGGAAAAATGGTTTACACCTCGAAAGTCGAACCGAACGTGGCGAGCGACGTTCACGAGGAAAAATTACTGCTCGGGGCGTTTCCCTAATCTTCCTGCACATGGCATTTTTTTCGTAAGCTATGGCGTTACCAAAGAAGTCGAACAAGAACTCGCGGCATTTATTGATGATAAAGTCTAGAGATATGCATTAATCATGTTGTCGTGATCTGAACCGTCCAAAGCACTGTTTATTCTTTTAAAAAAATGGAATTCGTAGGAGGAACGCATGTTCTTTTCCTACATAAGCCCAAAGATTGTATTCATTCATTCCTCGGAACAACAACTCTCTCTCTCTCTCTCTCTCTCTCTCTCTCTCTCTCTCTCCCTCTCTCCCCACCTTCCAAAGCAGACACCAATGGACGACCTCCCGAAATGCGAAACGAATCACGTCCCGCTCACACCGCTCACCTTCTTGAAGAGAGCCGCTTCCGCCTACGCCGACCGCACTTCCGTTGTTTACGAGTCCGCCCGCTTCACGTGGCGCCAGACCCACGAGCGCTGCCTCCGCCTCGCCTCATCGCTCCGCTCTCTCGATGTCGTCAAGAACGATGTAGTACGTATCTGTTCGCAGTTTCTCTTTAGTTTTATCTAACTCTGCTGCGAGTTCATTCGGGTTCCATGAAATCATCTTGTTGATAGAAGTGGAAAAATGGTTGAAGTGTAAAGATTCATATTGGGACTCGAATATTGGTATAATAATAACTAATTGTACGCATGTAAGTGACTTCTTAATCATCAAAAGCTCACTTGTGGTAACAGTATAACTTTCTTCCACTATTCATCTAAATCTTTGTGTAAACTCAGAAATCATGTTCATTTGCATTCGTAACTCTCTGTGCTTGCAGGTATCTATCCTGGCTCCGAACGTTCCGGCCATGTACGAGATGCACTTTGCCGTGCCGATGCTTGGGGCAGTTCTCAACACCATAAATGCCCGTCTAAACGCTGCCAACATTGCTACCATCCTCCACCACTCCGGAGCCAAGGTATTCTTTGTCGATTGCATGCACGTGCTGGTAGCGCAGGAGGCGCTCGCAATGCTCTCGGCCACCGGTTACCGCATACCCTTGGTTATCGACGTCGACGACATTTACTCGCTGACTGGTGTTCAAATTGGCGATTTGGAATACGAGGATCTCATTCAGAAGGGGGACCTGGCCTACGTCCCCGAGGAGCTTCGAGATGAATGGGACCCCATCGCGCTCAATTACACTTCCGGGACCACGTCGGAGCCGAAAGGAGTGGTGTACAGCCACCGAGGAGCCTACCTCAGCACCCTCAGCTTGATCCTCGGGTGGGAAATGCGAAGCGAACCGGTGTATCTGTGGACGCTGCCGATGTACCACTGCAACGGATGGACCTTCACGTGGGGCATTGCCGCCCGCGGTGGGACCAACGTGTGCCTCCGCAACGTTACTGCGCTCAACATCTACCGGAACATCGTTGCTCACGGGGTCACCAACATGTGCTGCGCTCCAGTCATCTTCAACATCCTCCTTGATGCCGAGCCCCACGAACGCCGTGAGGCTGTCGCCCCCATAGAGATCCTCACCGGCGGTGCTCCCCCGCCACCGGCCCTAATCCTAAAGATGGAGTCTCTCGGCTTCCACATCACGCATGCATACGGGCTAACCGAAGCCACCGGGCCAGCCCTGGTCTGCGAGTGGCGGGCAGACTGGAACCGCCTGCCGCCATCAAAGCAGGCACGGCTCAAGGCACGCCAGGGAATTAGTGTATTGACACTCGCCGACGTGGATGTCAAGGACTTGGACACGATGAGGAGTGTTCCTCGTGACGGCAAATCCATGGGAGAAATTGTTCTGCGTGGGAGCAGCATCATGAAGGGCTACTACAAGAACCCCGAAGCGACAGCAAAGGCTTTCCGAAACGGGTGGTTCCTCACCGGAGACGTCGGCGTCGTCCACCATGACGGTTACGTGGAGGTAAAGGACCGGTCAAAGGACGTGATTATTTCCGGTGGGGAAAACATCAGCAGTGTCGAGCTCGAGAACGTGCTCTACCGGCACCCCAGGGTCTTGGAGGCGGCGGTGGTGGCGATGCCGCATCCACGGTGGGGCGAGAGTCCGTGCGCGTTCATCAGCATTAAGAAGAACTCCAAAGGTGAAACCGACGACGTGAAAGAAGCGGAGATCCTATCTTTCTGTAGGAAGAACCTCCCAAGTTTCATGGTTCCAAAGAAGGTGGAGTTCATGCGGGAGTTGCCCAAGACTTCCACAGGGAAAATCCAGAAGTTCCAGTTGAGGGCCTTGGCGAAGACGATGGTCGTATCGGAGGATGTTTCCGCCGCCTCACCTAGATTGTCGCGTCTTTGAAATCAGACAGAAGTTGCCATGATGCGTTTATCTTTTCTTTTTTCTGGACGATGATTGCTTTATGTTTCGAGCGTCAACCAAGAGGCGTCCACAGAACAGTGGATAGAGATTACTTGTAAGGCTCTCGGATTCGTCGTTCTTTATCTAGCAATAATGCTGGAGTACAGAGGCGAAGATCGTTTATTCTGGTAGACCTCTCGCAGGATTATGTAAAATAGCCAGAAAAGCAAAGTGACTTGAACTCAAAAGATGATACAGCTAAATACATTGTCTGAGTTTGTCGCACCGTTCTGTAAAAGATTAGTTTTATGAGCTTCTATCCCTAACACTACTCTTATTACAAAAACTAAGGCTCCTGCTAAGCTGGAATGCTCGACGACTTATCTCTATCCTATGAATTCTGGAAACCTAGGAAGAACCCTCTTGAGCTTCTCTAATTATTGCTTAAGTTTAGGCTCAGTACTTTTTGATGCGACCATTCAAAGCTGGCTACCGCTAGACAGCCGGACGCATACGCAATAATCACGAGAGCTATTGATCTGACTAATGAGGTCCAGAGCCAGAGCGGAGAAGCTAAACGCCGAAATGATGTCAACAACTGTCAGGTCAGGGGACAGAACCAGTTCACTGTTTATTTTTGTACCGTGGGCCATGCACACTTTTGTCTTCTATGTAGCCTACGAACTCTTCTATGTTGTTCTGTCAGGTTCGTTCGGCTTTGATCATCCTGCGAAACTGATCGTGGCATCTAATCAATCCGTTCATGGCTGTTCGTGATCCCGGATGAACCCGGTCAGTCCGAGTCTCTCTCTTCTGAAGCTCCTCTCCATGGCATCAGATCACCTTCTAGTTCTAGCCTGGAGCAACCGCGCCAAGTCAGGAAGATAATCAGACTCGTCGAATTTAGACGATGTGGCCCCAAATATATTAGAAAACATGAGATAGAGATGGATCGGTGCCTTATTGATCAGAAGTTAGGTTGGAGAAGACAAGTTATCACATATTTTATTGATCATAGAATGTGAGATATTGCTTTCGCATGAAAAATCATTGCATCGACTAGCGTGAAAATCTCGAATGCCATACATTTTTTAAATAGAATTAGTCATATCAAGTCGATCAGATTTACCTATCGTGAAGAAAATGGAGAGAACAAAAGAATGTAAACGGAAAATTTTATAATATCTCTGTAGAGTTTTTTTTTAAGTGAAAACTATCCAATGATGTATCGAGTTTGAGCTATCGTACAAAATTAGGTCTAAAATTAATAATGTGGAGCGGCACCTCATTGATTTCGTGAGATCTTAGCAACATGGGGTTCTGTTGTTTTTCAACGAGGTAATGTGACGTTCTTGGAAAATGATTTTTAATAAGTCATTTTCAAGAAAATGATAATATTTTCCAGTGTTCGGTTAAAACTTGAAACCGATTAGAAAATATTTTCTGTTATTTAATATGTGATTTCATTTTATGGAGAAAATTGCCCAAAAATTTAAAATTTTTAATTATTTTCATTTTTAAATAATTTATCTTATTTCCTTTTCATTTTTTTGCTTCTTCCTCAGCTCGTTCGGCCACAAGTGAGCTCAACCTTGTCGGAATCTATCGAGACTCGAGTGTTTTTTTTTTTTTTTTTTGTCGATTCTACTCTACTCCTACTCTAACTCTTATTCTCAGACTTTTATCATGTCTTCTTGCAAGGCATGGGAGTTGAAACCCACACTTTAAACTAAATCATCTCTACCCTAACTCCCCTGAAAAAGTGAGAATTTGAACCCCACATCCCCCTTTTATGTTGGAATGGTGGCCATTAAGGCAAGCACAAGTGGTTTCGAGACTTGAGCTTGCCTATGGTTAGTCATCAACCACCGCCATGGTCAGCGACCAACCAAGGAAGAAGCAAAAAAACAAAAAATTAAAAAACTCAAATTTTAAAAGTAAAAGAAATCATAAAAATAAAAGGAAAATACTTTACCAAAAAAATAAAAATAAAAGGAAAATATGTTTAGTGATAGAAAATGCTTGGTCTAGAGGCGAAAGAAAGAGAATGGAAAAGCGGAAAATATTTTCCTTACTTTTGATGATTTTTTTTTATTGACTAAAAATGTTTTCTTTGACTAATTTATTTTCCATGAACTAATTACCAAAAAATCCAGAAATCATTTTTCTAGAAGTTATTTTCAACGGCTGAAATCAAACAAATGAAGTTATTTTAATGTTCAGTCGTTGCACAAGTCTTTTTATATATGATCGGCCGCCACAGGAAGAGATCTGTTCTTCAACTGCAGATCATCGGAGAGATCTTCTTGTTTTGATTTGAAGACAAATGAGCTGGCATCTTTGCGACTTTCTTTAGCTGTCCGAAGGAGACTTTTCCATGCCACAACATTAAATTAAGGAGCGAAGGTGTTTTTACGCGCATCAGCAACATTATATTAAGCCATGATGCCGATTCGCGTGCAGCAGCAACGTTATATGAAGACAGGAAGGTGACATTCTCCCATTGCCCTGCATATGCAAGGCAATGGGAGAGGACATGAGAGGCACGTTCAAGAAAGATCAGCAAAAACAAAAGAAAGAGAGCCCATTTTCATACCGTTAATTTGTTCTCTTTCAAAAGAGTCGCTCTTAGTTTGGTCGAACAAGAGAGTTCTAAACACCCGACTTCAGTTCACTTTATCAACCGTTTGTGCAAGGCTAGACAATGTGGATTTAGCGGAAATCTAGAGTTGAGAAACCCTCGAAAGCATGAGCAATTGAAACTCTGTAATTCTCCAATTATTCAGTGAATTATTTGCTGGCTCCCCCATGGGCATAACTACTGACATTAGGACTGAATTACATGATCTTTCCTGTACATTGCTTTATTCTCTCTGATAATTCTTGTCCTGATATGTTGGATTTTTGCGGAAGTGTGTGTGTGCAAGTGTGTGTGAACTATGGCAAGGAAATGAGAAATGAAGTGAAAAATAAATGAAAACACAAACTAAATTTTATTCAAGAACTTTTGAGGTACAAAAGGCTTTCTTTTAGTTTCTAGTTTTGGTTCTCTCAACTCACGTTCTCTCACATTTTTTTAGTGGTCGTATATTTTACAAGGCTGATTACTCTTGCCTATTTATAGACAAGTTTCACCGACTTGGACAGCTTCAACCGACTTTGACACTGTACAAGGATCAATATAAAATTCAGCTTGCATTCTTTAGCTTCTGCTTGTTGCGACTTCTTCAGGATCTTCTCACTGCTTCTCCCTTTTTCTTCATTTTTCTATTCTCTTGAGCTCCAGCCACTTTTGTTGACTAATTCAGCCAACTTCCAGCTGGCTTTTTCCTTCCTACATACATGTGTATGCTGCCCACATAGTACCAGAAATTTCTTCAATTTTGTACATCCTATGGCTTCTTTTGTTGTCTTTAGCTACCCACGTTCACTTGCTCTCCACATAATACCAGAAACTTCTCCATTAAGTATAATTAATTCATAAGTAAGTGTAGTCTAGTGTAATCTAGAATTTTTTGATCATATTTTAACACTCCTCCTTGATCCATTTTTATGATACTCCAAGTATGTTTCTCAATGTCTCGAACTTTGTTGTTGGTAATGCTTTAGTGAATATGTCCGCAATTTGGTCTTTAGTCTTACAATACTTCAACTCGATCTCTCCTTTGTTTTGCACTTCACGAATGAAGTGATATTTTATATTAATATGTTTCGTTTTTCCATGAAAGACTGGATTTTTTGATATTGCTATTGCGAACTTGTTGTCACAAAATATTGGCGTTGATTCCATTTGTGGTTCTCCAATGTCTTCTAAAATTCTTCGAAGCCATATTGCATGACTTGTAGTTGTAGCAGCTGCAACATATTCTGCTTCTGCAGTAGATTGTGCCACCGAGTCTTGTTTTTTAGACGTCCATGAAAATATCCCAAAACCTAATGTGAATGCATAACCAGTGGTGCTCCTCTTGTCATCAGATGATTATGCCCAATCACTATCAGTGTAACTGATCAGTTTAGCTGTTGCACTAGGTCGATACCAAATTCCATAATCAGTGGTTCCTCTTAAGTATCTTAGAATTCTCTTGGCTGCTCCAAAATGAACTTGGCTTGGACTCTGCATGAAACGTAATAGTAAACTTGTCGCGTACATAATATCTGGCCATGTAGCAGTAAGATATAGTAGACTCCCAATTAGGCTTCTATAGAGTGAAGCGTCTGCTTTTTCAGCTCCATCTTCTTTCAACAGTTTCTCATTCATCACAAGTGGTGTTGCCACTGTTTTCCAATTATTCATCTTGAATTTTTCAAGGAGCTTTTCTGCATATTTCTTTTGCGAAATGAAAATTCCTTCATCTTGATTGACTTCACTACCGAGGAAATAGTTCATCAAGCCCAAGTCCGTCATCTCAAAAGTCTTCATCATTTCTTCTTTAAATTCTCGAATCATTGTCTCATTGTTCCCTGTATATATGAGATCATCCACATATAAAGAGACAATAAGTGTGTCAGAATTACCTTGGGTCTTGATGTAGAGTGTTGGCTCACTCATGCTCCTCCTGAATCCTTGCTTGGTGAAGTATTCATCAATTCTGCTATACCATGCCTGTGGTGCTTGTTTTAACCCGTATAGGGCCTTCTTGAGCTTTAAGACCTTTTCTTCATTGCCTTTAACAACAAAGCCTTCTGGTTGAGCTACATAAATTTCTTCTTGAAGGTATCCATTTAGAAATGCTAATTTTACATCAAGTTGATGGATTTTCCAATCTTTTGTGATGCTAGGGCTATAGGTGCCCGAATAGTATCAAGGCGAGCAACAGGAGCGAAAATTTCAATATAGACAATACCTGGTTGTTGCAAGTATCCTTTCGCTACAAGTCTTGCCTTGTGCTTCTGAATTGATCCATCCGCATTAAGTTTCGTCTTGTAGACCCATTTTACGCCTATGATTTCTTTGTCTTTGCGACGATCGACGAGCTCCCAAGTTTCATTTTTCTCGATCATTTTGATCTCTTCCTCCATGGCTTTAATCCAAACCTCTTCTTTGGAAGCGTCTTCATAGTTTTCCCGTTCTAGTGACATAAAATTGCATGTTTCATAGACTTTCCTTAGAGACTTTACCCTTAGTATAGGAGACTTAGGAGTAGACTCTTCTTGTGCCAGGCTTGGAGAGGATGGTGGTGTTACATCTTGAGTGGGGGAATCCGATGTTCCGCCTTCTTCTTGTGGTGTTGATTCCTCACATGCAGGAGGTATGTCTGGTAAGTTGACATACTTCTTCTCGATCTTCTCTTCATCCCAATTCCAAGCAGCATTCTCATTGAACTCGACATCTCGACTGTTCATGAGCTTCTTAGTTTTTAGGTTGTAAACCCGATATCCTTTTGATTGATCGCTGTAGCCGATGAATATTCCTTTTTCCGTCTTCTCATCGAGCTTGCTCCTTTTTTGATCAGGGATGTGAACGTAGCAAATACAGCCAAACACTTTGAGATGCTTTGTTGAAGGCTTCAATCCACTCCATGCTTCGACTGGTGTTTTATTTTGAACAGCTTTAGTTGGACACTTGTTTAATAGGTACACTGCAGTATAGACTGCTTCTGCCCAGAAAGTGTTAGGAAGGCCTTCCTCCTTTAGCATGGACCTCGCCATCTCCATGACGGTTCTATTCTTCCTTTCTGCTACTCCATTTTGCTCTGGAGCGTAGCCAACAGTTAGTTGATGATGGACTCCTTCATCTTCACAGAATTTATTGAACTCTCTTGAATTATATTCCGCGCCTCTATCACTCCTTAGGACTTTGATTCTGCGGCTACGTTGATTCTCAACGCGATTCTTGAATTTCTTGAAAATAGAGAAAACCTCTGATCTTTCTCGAAGAAAGTAAACCCACGTCATTCTGGTGTAGTCATCAATGAATAAGATGAAATATTTATTCTAGTTGGGTGTAGGTGTCCTCATCGGACCGCACACATCCGTGTGGACAAGTTCCGATGGCTTCCTAGCTCTCCATGTGCCTCCAAATGGGAACAACTTCCTCTGCTGCTTTCCAAGAAGACAGCCTTCACAAACATCTGAGATTTCTGTGATGGCTGGAATTCTCTCATCATATTTTTCTGATGGAGAATTTTTAGCCCATAAAAGTTGAGATGGCCAAATCTTCGATGCCATAGCCATGAATCATCAAGTTGAGCTTTCATAGCTATATATTTGACATATTTCCATCGAATAGGAAAATTCTTGTTCTCCATTTTCACAGAGGCAATAACATGATTCCTATATTTATCATAGATAGTGCAGGTGTCTCCTTTAAAATATAAAGAATAACCATTATGAATCATTTGTCCCACACTGAGTAGATTTTGTGCAAGACTGGGAACCAAATATACTTCATGAATGTACTTGGGCCTTTCTTAGTTTCAACAGCTATAGTTCATTTTCCTTTCACATCAACCAATTCACCATTACCTAATCTCACTTGTGTTTTTACCGATGTATCGATATTGGTGAATATTGATTCATCTCCCGGCATGTGATTACTACACCCACTATCTATATACCATGGATCATTCTTCTCATCTTTTTCCTCTTGGCCTGTATAGAATAAATTATCTAAATTTTCTTCTTCCTTTTCTTTCCCTTTTTCTTCTTCAACATAATTCGCTCTATAATCTACTTTAGAGCAACAAAATTTTCTATGTGGCCATATCTTTTACAAGAGCGGTATTGTGGTTTATTTTTAAACTAGCAATCCTTTTCCAAATGATTAGTTTTCTTGCAAATACCACAAACTGGATATTTTTCCTTCCGTGTAGTTTCTCCTCCTCTTCTATTTTTCCATGAGCTTTTTCCACTACTACTAGGATTATGAGACCGTATATTCATTTTTGACTTAAAAGCACTTTCAATTGTATCTTCTTCCTGTACTTGCAATCTTTTTTCATACGCTTCTAAAGAGCCAATTAGCTCACTCACTGATAGGGTTTTTAAATCCTTTGATGATTCTATAGTAGTAACAATAGAATTGTATTTTCTAGTGAGTGTCACCAATATTTTTTCAACAACCCTCTAATCAGTAATATCATCTCCATAAGATCTCATTTGATTTACTAATTGTTTCAATCTACCACAATATTCTTGAACAGTCTCATAATTTTTTATCTTAGAATTCTCAAATTCCCTTCTTATGGCCTAAAGTTGAATAGTCCGTACCTGTTCAGTGCCTTGAAATTCTTCTTGTAATGTCTCCCAAGCCTTCTTCGCAGTCTTCACTCCAATTATTCTCGGAAATACTATTTTCGAGAGTGCTTGTTGAATAAAGTAAAGAGCCCTTGCATCCTTTTGTAGTTGATCCTTTGGCACACTTGCACCTTCTTGCGAAGCCTCATAACCACTCTCGACGATGTCCCATAAGTTTTGGGCCATCAAGAACGTGGTCATTTTGATGCTCTAGTAATCATAGATATTCCCATCAAAGATAGGAATGGGAAATGAGGATGAGATAGAGTTGGCCATAGTTTAGTTGTTGGAAATTTGGATGGATAATTTTGGGAACAAGTGGTTAGGACAAACGCCCTATACCAATTAAAAACGTGGCTCTGATACCACTGTTGGTTTTTTGCAGAAGCGTGTGTGTGCAAGTGTGTGTGAACTATGGCAAGGAAATGAGAAATGAAGTGAAAAATAAATGAAAACACAAACTAAATTTTATTCAAGAACTTTTGAGGTACAAAAGGCTCTCTTTTAGTTTCTAATTTTGGTTCTCTCAACTCACGTTCTCTCACTTTTTTTAGTGGTCGTATATCTTACAAGGTTGATTACTCTTGCCTATTTATAGAAAAGTTTCACCGACTTGGACAGCTTCAACCGACTTTGACATTGTACAAGGATCAATATAAAATTCAGTTTGCATTCTTTAGCTTCTGCTTGTTGCGGCTTCTTCAGGATCTTCTCGCTGCTTCTCCCTTTTTCTTCATTTTTCTATTCTCTTGAGCTTCAGCCACTTTTGTTGACTAATTCAGCCAACTTCCAACTGGCTTTCTTCCTTCGTACGTACGTGCGTACGCTGCCCACATAGTACCAGAAATTTCTTCAATTTCGTACATCCTGCGGCTCCTTTTGTTGTCTTTAGCTGCCCACGTTCACTTGCTCTCCACATAATACCAGAAACTTCTCCATTAAGTATACTTAATTCAAAAGCAAGTGTAGTCTAGTGTAATCTAGAATTTTCCAAAAATGGATCATATTTTAACATGGTATAATTGCAAAGTTCGGATTTACAACCAAAAAGGGCAGTGGGGGAAAAAGCAAATGTGAGGAAGTGAAGAAATGGGAAGGAACAAGAACAACAATCATAAAGACAAAGTAAGAGATGCGTCAAATAAGGAGAGCTCCTTATTTTGGTGGTTCTCAGTTTGGATTGACTACTTGTATGAGTATGAAGTTATGACAATTGTCTTTATTGTTTTTCTTGCTGTCTTTGTAAATCTGAAGGGTTAGTTTGGATGAGGATTCTACCGAAATCGAAGGCCATTAACCGCTCTGGTTCCTCTCCAAATTGTCACAGCAGATTGTCAGAGGTTGATGATCCCTCTGTTAGAGTTCTCCAAAGACTTAACACATACCCGATTTGGGTGATGGCAAGAAATTCAATAGTCTTACAGAAATCGCCCAGAGTTGTAAACCTTTGTGGCTTGCTCAAGCATTGGCAGATTGGAATTCTTAGCGAGCTTGATATCCTTAACTTTCTGAAAGAAACTAAAGATATTATTTTCTCATGCACTACAGAATATGATGCACTGAACTATGACAAGCAGGTGCTTGGATGTCTTTGTTGTAGGGACTTAGCCCTTAAACTTGTCCTATTCATGAGGTTAGTTGCTTCTAGCATTTGGAAAGAACTTGAATGTTGCTCAAGTGACTCGACCTGGCATGGTGGCTTCAAGCTATATTTGTTAGACTTTAATTGGATATCATTTCTGAACAAATAATTCATCTTTTGGTAACGGGTTTCTTGAGGAAGGCACAGACTATGCTTCTTCTTATGGTTGTATATTGCTGGATGTGATTGATCCTCGGCCATTACGTGGACTTTCAGACTGAATATGGAGATCCGTCAGGGTCTATATTTAGAATCAGGATCCTTTTAAGTCATCTGAAAAATTGCCAATGATCTCTGAATGGTGATTTTGTCTTGATTTAAAGGGATAAAATCCGATTCCACTAATCGAGATGCCTCTCTTGCTCTGCATGTTTGAGTTACATTATGTAAGCATTTGCAGAAAAACTGTCATTGCATCAGATGTCAAGTCAATGGTTCACGCTCTGGCATTTTTCTTTCGATTGTTCTCTGCTGGAAAGAATATTTTCAAGTATATGGTGCTTTAGGAATTCTCTATTTATCAAGCAAAAGTGTCAGGGTAGACTAAAGAGTTCAGACTCGCCAATCACATTGTTTTCACCGAAAAAGTTCGAGGAAACAGTTATTCAAAGGAAATAAATAAAAGTCTCCAAGAAGGAGAAGCCAGATGTGAGTATCCTAAGTAAACATTGAGCCGATAATTTCCATAACATCCCCCAAGGCATCAAGCACTCGATTCCCGGCCTCAGAGATTTCTTCCTGCACTGAATCGCAGCTGGGGTCGAGGCCGGAGAGTTCGCTCACACCAGCCTCCAGAGCTTGGCTTAGGTGCTCACCAACCATTTCTCTTAGTCCATCCAATTGTTGAGCTATCGCCTCCCTCTCAGTGCATTCTTCTTTTATTGCTCCAAATAACAACTCAGTCACAGCTCCTTGCCCCGCTAACTGTCAGAGTTCCTCCTAATCATCACCAGTGAGAATGAAAATGGTTGACACCTAAATTTTGGCGGTTCAATCATTTATTGTATAAGAAAATTAAGGGTTAATTCTATCCTTGAAAAAAATATTAATTAGTTACATAACACATAAGTTTAGGTGCATTTATTTTAGTTTAACTTTTTATATTTTATTGGGCTGGTGGTGGGGTTCGAATTTATGTTTTTGAGCTTTAGTTCGGCAGGCCGGGCTAAACCCACGAAAAGAGAAAATTAACCCAAGCCTGTCGTTATTTTATATCTTATGAAAAATTAAGATTTGATGCGATATTATGATGATTTTTGGAAATTAAGAAAATCGCATGGTAATCTTATCTTTATCAATAGATGGTGAAATCGGGGGAGAATATTAATGAGATAAGGATTGTTTTGATCATGAGGTTATAAGCAATATTTGTGAGATGAAAATGAAAATGGAGGAAATTGATTTGATTGAATTATGCAAGGAAATATGGAATTCGATGGATGTCCGGATTTTGTTAAATGCATCAACAATTTTGAAATCAAATGAAAAAAGGACAAGGATTTTACAAAGTGGAAGAAATCTGAGCAAAATTGAGTTGATTGCGAAATCACGCTCCGATTTACACCCTTGATTTAATGCAACAAAAATGGAAATCCGAAAGTTGCTAGAAAAAGTGGCCATCTAAGAATAAAAAAATTTTTTGCTTTTTGATCCACAGAAAAGGAAACACAAAAAGTGAATAGGTTTCGTTTGAGGAGAGAGGAGTTCCATTGTTTTTTTTCATTGCAGGCCAACACTGAGCTGCTGTGCCCCACGTTGTTCTCGCAATTATCAATGCTTGACCATCGTCGGCAATTTTAGAGAGAACACACATGAGAGAGAAAAAATCATGAGGGTTTTCTTCTACTGAATTTTCGTGGATTTTTTTTTTCTAGTGTTAAAAAATCAACGAAGGGGGGAAGTCTTCTCTTGGGGATCACTTGGCAGAGGGGGGTGCGTCCACGACAAAATTGAAAAGAACGCTCGTGAGAAATTGAGAGAAAAGGGTGGATCGTGAGGAAATTAATAGCAAAAAGCTCCGCCCTCTTATCTTCGGTGGTTCAATGGGACTCCATTGACGTGTTTCGCCGTCTCTCCACCGCAACCCCGCTTCCGCCAGCAATCCCTGAGTGCTTCAAGACGATCTGGGCATGTGGGCACGACTTCAGGTTCTTCGGCCCAAATTAGTCTCAGCCCGACATTGATGATGCTCGCCGGTCTTGCTGCATCAACGATATTGCTTAGCCTCACCATTCTGGTCTCAATACCGTGACTGGTTCTTAGCACCGACAATTACTCAGCGACACCGGCAAGCCTCCCAACGAATTACTTAAACTTTCGATAGCTTTGCAGGTGTTTTCGGTGTCCCGTACAACAGCCCATTGAACTTGTCGCGACCTTGTCGAGCCGCGTCAAGTCACCACCCACGACACCCAAGACCTTTGCCCACACCCGGAGTCCTCCGACTGGTCAACGACCGCCTGGCGCTGTTCACCGTGGTTTTTCCTATTTAGGTAGTTTAGTTTTATTTATTTATTTATTTATTTTGTCTCATTTTTGTTTTTTTTTTTAGCCTATCTATTTAAGTTGTAATATTTGATTTCATGAAATCTCGTAGGCATTATCCGCAGGGGCTTTCCCCAGAATTACTGTAATTACTAATTTGACCCGTAAGATGTCGGGTCATTTTTTTAATTATATTAATTCTTGGGATTTGTTGATAGTACCTTAATTGTCGAATCAACATAATTATTAATTTGATCCATAAGAGTTCGGATCAGATTTTTAATTATTTTGAATATCTTTGTCATGATAATTAGGGTTAGAATAATCGCTAATTTGACTGTGAGACAACAAGTTATTTTTTCGATTATTTTAATCATTTGTTTGTTGAATATCTTGATTGTTTAGATTTAATGTTTAGTTGATAATTGCTTGTTTTGGAAAACCTCTAAGAAAATAAAAAATATATATTTAAATTAGGATTCAGTTTATTTTTTATTAACTTGCATATCTAGAATAGGGATTCATTCAGGTTGTTAATTTTCTATTTGAGTTGCATGTTTAATTCGAATTTCATAAAGAAAAACACAAAAAATCATTGTGCATATAAGGTTAGAATTGCATGTTCCATTCTAAACTTAGGTCATTTTTTTAGATAAATCGCATTTTAGATTAAGATAATGTTTAGTTTAAGTTAGGATTTAATATGACTTAATCCTTAGCTTAAATTAGATAGAATCTTAATCTAGCTAGATCATTTTCGCATTTTTCCTTAAATTTCGAATTTCATGAATAAAAATGAAAAATAAAATATGTCTCTGCATAAATTAGACTCAATTGTTAGAATAGATTGCATTTTAAGAATAGAGATATCAAATGCTTATCATTTAGTTGTCATTAAGTTCATTGAATTAGAAATTGCCCGTCATTAGAATTAGGCCATTTTTGTTAATTTAAATTGCATATTTGATCATTGCATGTTAATTAACAAATGATTAGTTTTTTATCATTCATATAGTTTAAGACATTTTGCCATGCCATATTATTTCATATTAGGTTAGAAGCACCGCATTGCATCGCATATGGACTATATTCTCGTTAAAAAGTGAAAGCAAAAAATTGAGTGATTGCTTGTTAATTAGAAATCATATATAGGATTGTTGACGTGAATTCTGACTTAACATTGCAGATGCTCTCGTTGCTATGAGATAAGTCTTGCATTTTTCTTATTTGCTTTCTTGAGTGCTAAATTGGTGGTTTACGCACCCGCATGATCACCTTACATGTTAGAGAGATAATTAAAATCAATTCAAGCTGCTTGCCAAACATTTTTCAAAAATAAAAAGAAAGATATCGAAAGGGCGTTAGAGAAATTTAACGTAACCAAGTCCCCGTACCCAAAATCTCTGGTTCGTAGGAGTAAAATAAACCTCCGTTTGTTTTACTTAGGTGTCTAATCGACCTACCACAAACTGATTAGTGGCGACTCCTTTTCGCATGCTAGATATTTGAAATTAAGTCGCGAATTGTGATGGGCTTGGGAGAGCCCGAGCTCAGCTTAAAGATTTAGTAGTCCATTAACCTAGTTTTAGGTGAGGTACCCGAAAATTAGGTCGCGACAAAAATATTCATGAGTTACAACCCATCTGACTGATCTCATTTTTCTCTTACTAGACCCCACGAGGGGCTAAGCTTGTTATTATGGCACCGATTATCCCCTTGTTTAGTCTTATCCCTTATTCCACAAAATTATGTTTGCACACGAGATCATTTGCCTTTGCATGCTGCTAATTAGTTCGCTGCCTAGTAACCTGGTTATTGGCAAGCAATATGGCAATTGTTCCTGGATTTAGTTTATTTATAGATGATAGAGCCACATAAGCTCTTACACTAGAACTCTGTATAGACTTATCCTATCAATTAAGTCGTGAACAAGGTCAATCACATTGCAAGAAACAAGCGGATCCAACATTATGTCCTCCTTTTGCTAAAGATATCATTGACTCAATGTGTTGAATGAATGTAGGCAATACTTGCTTCCCTACTCCAGATAAAAAACCTAGGTAGACCCAACAGCAAAACTATTAGATTTTTGCAGAAGCGTGTACAAGTGTATATGTGTGAAATATGGGTGGATATAAGTGGACTTCTATGGCAAGGGAGTATGGGTAAAAACTTTTATTATGATAGTTGGTATTACAAAGGAAGGAGCATTTCTTGTATTCTACTTCACAAAACAAACATCCACTAACTCCTATTTATAGGCGTGACGTGAGTCACCGCCTTACTCTACCGACTTTGAGTAAAAAAATTAATATAAAATTTCAGCTTGCTTCTTCTCTCTTGCTTGTTGCGGCTTCTTCCAGATCTTTTAGTTGCTTCTCCATTATTCTCCATTTTTCTATTCTCTGCGGCTCCACAGCTTTTGTTGACTTTTGTTTACTTTTCTTTTGCCTGAATCAAATTGTTGTTGCTGACTTTGTTCCTTCTCCATTAAGCATGAGTAGTCTAGTGTGTTCTAGTACTTTCCAAAAATGGATCACATTTTAACAAAAACAAGATCCTTGTTCATCATAATTCTTCCTAGAGAGAATAACACTGAGTTTGCTGACTGAAACGAAAGAAGGAAAAGTGAAAGAAAACAGGAGGGCTTGCCCAACTCCATCGTTGGGATTTCCTCCTCCTCAGCAACTCATACTTTTCCACGAAAACATTGTGTTGTGGGTGCTTGAAGGCCTTGTTGCACTAACAAGCAATGCAAACATTGAAAGTCGGGTTGTTTGGCGACTCGCGGTTGTTGAAGCAAGGAAGGCAGGTATAGTACACGCTGTAGAATATTATTCACATAAACAACTAATCAATCAAGAAGAAACGGATCTATATATGATTGTAAAACACCGATATCAATAAAATACAGCGGAATTAAAGTGTATATGTTTAAGCCATTACTTTACTTGATGAAAAGTGGATCACTCTGATAATCAAGGATTTATTGAAATGTCAGATCTTTCTCTCTATGACCTATTTTAGTATAGCAGCTTTCAATGGGAGTCAAACAACTGATAGGTATAATATATTTTTTTATAGGCTAGAGAGGGGATCTAGTAAATCCTATTCAACAACGTGTCAACTGGGCTCTTCCCATTACGGGCTTCAGTTAAACACAATTGCCTACACTTTGCTGCTCAACTAGGCCCGTTATCAATAGATGCCGATACCTAATTTAATCAGATCACTGCAGGGTTCAACAAATATTGGAATATCCATTAACCCGATTATTTAAAATAGGAAATCAATTAATTAATATAAACCCATATTATAGGAAATTTCCAACACACGCTCCTGATGTCACCTGCAGTGAGAGCAGTCGCCTCTCGTGTCCATCAGATAGTATAGTATGCGGACATCGTCCTGGTGAAGATGGCCCTTCCCGCGGCTGTCCAGCTGGCGGAACTAGGCCTCGGAAGTGCAGCACCACGACCTCTCCTTTACCGGGGTCACAAAAGTTTGGTAATCGACCTGGTTGTCGAACTCAAACTCGATGTAGTCGTTGATCTCTTCGATGAAATTCTTGAAGACACTGTTATCGTGGTAGTGCCCTTTTGCAGCAGCCCTGAGTCCTTCCACTGAGCTCTTCTGAGAACCGATCCGTTAGATGCTTGTTTGTGGTTGTTGTTTGTGACGATGA
This sequence comes from Eucalyptus erythrocorys, assembly GCA_014182555.1. Lineage (NCBI taxonomy): Eukaryota > Viridiplantae > Streptophyta > Magnoliopsida > Myrtales > Myrtaceae > Eucalyptus > Eucalyptus erythrocorys. The sequence continues at coordinate 12,776,622 of CM024602.1, forward strand.
CTACGAAGGCAAGAGCTTCCTGAAATAGATTGAAGACTTGCTTGACCAAATCAGAGTCAAAGGAAACGGAGTTTGCAAAGAACAGTAATGATGTTCGAGTTCTTACATCAGACACGACTTGGCAACTTGTTAGGATGGTTTTCTCGGAGAAAATATTACATGCACAAGATGCGCCAACGCAACAAATAAGAGAGAGTGCAAGCTTGCAACACATGTCTAAGTAGGGTCCAAATTCAGAGATTTTTTAATTCAGCGGGCATTCTGGTTTGCTCTTACATCAGGGAAGAGGAGAGAGAGAGAAAGCGACATCAGGAGAGAGAGAGAGAGAGAGAGAGAGAGAGAGAGAGAGAGCAAAAAGAAAAGAGAGAGAGAGAGAGAGAGAGAGAGAGCAAGACCATAGTGCCCGTAAATTCAAAAATCTTTGACATATGAGCCCTACTTGGATACGTGTCACAAGCACATCCCTTCTTATTTGTTGTGCTGGCGCACCTCATGCATGCAATGTTTTCTCATTGAAATGGCACGTTGCCGTCGGCTCATCGAGGCTAATAAAGTCAAGGGAGGTCGATATGGGGATTGGTGGATCTGTACAGGAGTCTGTATCCGCAACACGAAATGACAATTTCCCCCCGCCAGAAAAAGAAGTGACGTGAAGTAAGGTTGACGAAGACTTTAAAGGCTATAAAGCAGATGGGCAGTCTTGTTAATCCTCCATGAACACATTGCCAATAGCATTGCAATGGAAGACATCCGTTGAGCCGCTTCATTATTCTTTGAGCAGAACCCGCAATCCAAGAACGCTGCACTGACCGAATTCTCGACCTTGACCCAGACCAAACAAGGCCAGGTCGCCACGTCCGGCGGCGCCAGTCCAAGTGCTCAAGTGCCAACTTGGCGGCTGAGCTCGATGCTGACAGCGAGATAACAGCCTGAGTGCTCAAGTGCCAACTTGGCAGCCGAGCTCGATGCTGACAGTGACGGTTATCTCGCGTTCAATGACTTCCTCGTCTACTGCTACTTGTTTCGGACGAGGCCGGTCTACAGCCATTGCAATGCGATTGTTAAGCTTGGCTTCTGCACCTGTCTCCAATGCTTCGCCGATGAGTCGAAAAGCCCAGCCTATGATCTCTGTCCAAAATGCTACCTCCAAAGGAATTGCTGGGAGGAGCCCAACATGTTTGGGAGTTGATTTAGAATATCCCGAAGATTGCTCATTAAGATTACATAATATGAAGGAAGTCTTATTATGGTAGGACACTAAAAAGAAAGAAATTTAAATAAGAATCAATCTTATTTAGGAAAAATACCAGGATATAATTTTGGTGACTGCCTAAATTAGAGGAATTCAATAAATCAGGAAAGTTTCTAATTAGGAGGTGATTAACAATTAGTAGGATTCCTAATTTGGGTGGAGTTCTACAACTCTAAATAGAAGGATTAGATGGAGATTTAAAGAGCACCAAAAAATACTCCAAAGAGATCACAAGAGTCTTCAACAAGGTAAGTAAACATGCGAATTCTTTAGAGTTTTTCAAGAGATGATGTATTTTGTGACAGTTGTGAGGATTTATTATGAGAAAAATACTATTAGGGTGTTAATTGTGATCCTTGGATTATAGTGGAGACTTCTTGGATTAATGTCCGGTGATTTTTCCCATTTTGGGTTTTGCACGTAAAAAATTTCTGGTATGTCGTTTTTCTTTTCTCTCATCTGCTCTGTTATTTACATTCCGCATATTGTACAATTCTGACAATTAGAATTCCGCTACAATCGATCGTGATTCAATTTAATTTACAACAAGTAGTATCAAAGCCAGGTTGTAAAAGATGTCAAGAGACAAGGTCAACATGATTATGCTCGTGACTACAAATTACACAATATGGAGGTGCAAACGGAGGATCATCTCTACATCAAAGGTTTGCAAAGAATGCCCCCAAAGAGTATGATAAATATTCCAGCATCAACTTCTAAATCGACAAAAGCTGGAAAGGAAGAAGATGACTCCTCAAAAGCCCCAATAATGGCAGTAAAAGACAAGGAGGACAAGGAGGAGGATGAGTGGACTATCCTCGACAAAAGATATGCTGGCACCATTAGAAAGTGGCTCAATCAAAGCATCTTTGAAAACTTCACTCAAGAAGACAATGCTTATAATTTGTGGAGAAATATGGAGTGGACATACATGAGGAATATATCTTAAAACATAGCAAGCCTGATAAAGAAGTTGTCACATATGGAGTACAAAGATGGAACGAGTGTCTCTGAAGACATAAGCACTATGGGAGGTCTAATGAATCAAATGCAATGGAGAGGATGATCACTCCAAAATTGCTTGTACACTTCTTGACAGATTCTATGCCAAAAAGTCAAGACACCTTAGTTATGTCTATTCACAATTCCACACCCAATGGAGCATTGACCATGGAGCTAGTGAAGGACATATTGCTGAGTTAAAAGCAAAGGCGCAAGGATGAGGGCACTATATGTTGGAGAAAACTCATTTATTATTTTGAAACTGACAAAACGTTTCCATCAGTCTAGTCTAAAGACTTCCAGACTCAAGTGTTAAAGTTTGAAGTACTCAAGACTCAATCGTTAAAGTCTGAAGATTACCAAACTCAAGTCTTAAAGTTTGTCCTCACTAACAATTCTAGACAAAAAATGAACATTTATCCAGATGACAGATTATCTTCAAGAATTTGATTTATATGGTTTATTGAAGATCTTATGGGTGGATACTACATCTATATGATTGATTATTCTTATTGGATTCTACTTGGATTTGAATGATCTCTTGAAAGGCAAGTAAACTTGGAAGATTCTACATATGGAAACTCAAGATCCTGATTGTATGGGCGAATAGGATTTACAGGCTTTCTTCACTATTCAATCAACAACTCGAGATCACCTTGATTGATTATGTCTAACGGATAGATTGGAAGAATTCCTTTGGAAAGTGCCAACGGTCGTGAAGGCATGAAGGAGTATATAAGACTGACTCTTTAGTTGTTCAAAAGTAGTGCAAGAAAGAAGAATTTCAAAGTCTGAATCTCTGTAGTTCATTGATCTTTCATTCTGTGAGCTTGTTTTGTATACAAAAGAGAGAAGCATTGTGTGAAGAGATAAGCCAAGACTCTCCTCTGAGGAAGTCAAAGATCAAGTGTTGTACAATCTCTTTGGATTCATAGTAGAATCCAGCCATTGGGTTGCCAGCGTGGAAGAGCGGATGTAGGCTCAAACCACTATAAACCTTGTGTTCAATTCTCTTTCCCTAAACTCCTTGTCGTATTTGTTACTTTACTTAATTGCTCTATAAAATTGTTTAAAGTTATCTACGTATTAATTTTTTTAAAGGCAATTTACGTTATACACCTATTCACCCCCTCTAGGTGTTTGTATTAGCCCTTTCACTATAACCATGGTGAAAAATCTTTTATTATCAATGAACAAGAGAAGAAAGTGGATCTTGGGAGGAGCAAAAGTCGTGGACCTAAAGGTCATTCAACCTCGAGGCTAAGGGTTGCGAAGAGAGCTTATTTTCATTGCGGAGAAATCGGACATCTCATTAGAGATTGTCGATTGAAGGAAGCCAAAAAACAAGTTGAAGCATAGGTTGCAAATGTCACCACAATTTATGAAGACATAATGATTATCCGCACTAATGAAAGCATCAACTTAGCATGCCAAGACACCACTTGGCTAGTTGATTGGAGCCTCCTTTCATGTAGTTACCAAGAAAGAATTTCTTTCTTCATATACAGCTGGAGACTTTGGTCTTGTGAAGATGGGTAGTGATGACTCATTGAAGATTGTTGGCATAGGAAACGTTGAGATCAAGACCAATAATGGATGCAAGTTGATCTTGAAAGAGGTAAGGCATGTCCTAATATTTGCCTTAACCTTATCTTCGTTGGAAAGCTAGATGATAACGGTTATGTGAGTCACTTCGGCGAAGGGAAGTGGAAGTAACCAAGGCAGCTTAGTGGTAACAAGAGGAGTGAAAAATGTATCACTCTACACTTTATAAGTAAAACTATGCGTCAAAGGTATTAATGCAATGAGGGAGATATCTACCGAGCTTTAGCATGGATGGCTTGGACATATGTGTGAGAATAGAATCAAGATTCTCGCATAAAAGAATTTACTCTAAAAAATAAAAGGTACCTCTATAAACCTTTGTGAAGACTACATTGTAGGGAAAAATAATAGAGTTGCCTTTAAATCTATTCTACCATGGAAAAAGGCTAATCGACTTGATTTGTTACATATTGATATTTATGCTATGACTTTGAGAACTACTTACCTTCATAGATGATTTCTCAAGAAAGGTGTGGGCAATTGCGAGTTTGGAACACCTAGAGTGCCATAACTTGGCACGGGGGGACACTTAAGTGCCATAACTTCAAAATGATACACTTAAGTGCCAGTTTTGAAGTTAAATGGAACACTTAAGTGCCACTCCGGTGAAAATCCGGCCAAATGGCTGACCTGGCGATTTTCCGGCGACGGAGGTCCAAAACGGCGTCATTTTGCACGCTGACGTGGCGAGAAAATACAAAAACGACGCCGTTTCATGTCGATGTGTAAATACTAATATAAAAATTAATTAAATTAAATTTAAACTTAATTTTATTTAAAATATTCTAAAAATTAAAAAACTAAAAATTAAAAATTAAAAAAAAAAAAAAAAAAAAAAAAAAAAAAAAAAGGGGAGGTTGATGGTGGTGGTTGAGGGCTGAGCCCTCGCCGCCGCCGCCTCCTCGCCGTCGCCAGGAAGGGCCGGTGATGGAGGGGGGAGGGTCGGCCGGGGTCGCCGGCCCCCAGCCAACCGGCGGCAAGGGCTGCGAGCCATCACCGGATCGCGGCAAGGGCCCGCGAGCTCTTGCCCAAATCTGGAGCAAGGGTCACGGCCCTCGCCTAGATCCGAGGGCTGCGGGCCCTCCTCGCCTTCCCTCCGTCACCGGGAAGGGGCCGGGCGCGGGCTTGCGGGCCCTCGCCGCGATCCGACGAGGGCTCGTGGCCCTCCTTGCCGATCGGCCGGGGCGGCAACCCCGGCCGACCCTCCCCCTCCGTCGCGGCCCTTCCGGCGACGGCGGGGGGAGGCGGTGGCGGCAAGGGCTCGGCCCTCAACCGCCCCCATCGACCTCCCTTTTTTTTTTTTTTAATTTTTAGAATATTTTAAATAAAATTAAGTTTAAATTTAATTTAATTAATTTTTATATTAATATTTACACATCGGACATGAAACGGCGGCGTTTTTGTATTTTCTCGCCACGTCAGCGTGCAAAACGACGCCGTTTTGGACCTCCGTCGCCGGAAAATCACCACGTCAGCCATTTGGCCGGATTTTCGCCGGAGTGGCACTTAAGTGTTCCATTTAACTTCGAAACTAGCACTTAAGTGTACCATTTTGAAGTTATGGCACTTAAGTGTCCCCCCGTGCCAAGTTATGGCACTCCAGGTGTTCTTTCCTCGGGCAATTGCAAAAGACAAAGGATCAGGTTCTTGATGCCTTCAAGGATTTACATGTGAAACTAGAAAGGGAGACTAGCAAAAAATTGAAATGCGTGAGGTTTGACAATGGCAGGGAATACCGAGGGCCATTTGAGGATTACTGCAAAATTCATGGCATAAAGCTCGAAAAAATAGTGTCTAAGACACCACAACACAATGGCATTGCCGAGAGAATGAATCGAACATTATGTGAGAGGGTAAGGTGTATGTTCTCCCATACAAAGTTGCCAAACTCCTTTTTGGGGGAGGGAATGAGGACAGTGGTGGACTTGATAAATCTATCACCAATGACGAGATACCACAAAGTGTATGGAATGGTAAGAATTATTCTTACAGTTACTTGAGAGTGTTTAATTGCAGAGCATCCGCACACATACCAAGGGATGGATGAGCCAAGCTTGATGGATGAGCCAAGCTTGATGGAAAAGCCAAGAAGTACATATTTTGGGATACACTCACGAGGATTTTGTCTATAAATTGTGGGATCCCAAAAGCAAGAAGATGTTCATAAGCTAAGATGTGGTGTGCCTTGAGGATCAAACTATCAAAGACCTTAAGAAGCAGGAAGAACCTCAAAGTTTTGAGGAAGAATTAGTAGACTTGGAGCCCTTAGACTCATCAGAAAATTCTATTGATGGGGGAGCACAAGAAGATGCCGAGAATGATTCAAGTGAGCAAGCACAAATCGAGACTGCAGCTACAAATGAAGTTGCTGAAAAAGTTGAGGCCGAGACTGATAATGAAGATGATGGAGATGCAGTCATTGATAATGAGGTTGAAGAGGAAACAATTGATATGGATGACGTTCTCAAGAGCAGTTAAAGAGATCAACAAGAGAGAGGCAACCTAACAGAAAATATTCTCCAAACGAGTATGTGCTTTTCATTGATAGGGGAGAACCTGAGAATTTCCAAGAAATGGAAATTGATACCCATGAAAATGAATGGATGAAAGCAATGCAATAAGAGATACAATCCTTGCATAATAATCACACCTATGATTTGGTGAAGCTACCAAAGAGCCAAAAAACACTCAAGAACAAATGGGTGTTTAAGTTGAAGACCTAAGATAATAACCTCGAACCATGTCATAAAGCAAGATTGGTGGTGAAGGATTTCGGTCAAGAGAAGGGAATTGATTTTGAGGAGATTTTCTCTCCTATTGTAAAGATGTCATACATTCTAGTAGTTCTCAATTTGGCAACAACCTTGAAGTTGGAAGTCCAGCAACTCGACTTCCAACATGGTGATCTTGACGTGAAAAGATATATGGAGAATGGTTTTGTGATCAAAAGTAAGGAAAATCTTGTATGCAAGTTGAAGAAGAGTCTTTACAAAAAAATTCATTCATTCATGGAGAGGTATGAACAAAAGAAGATGACGGGAAATCATTGCGTGTTCACCAAGAAGTTTAACGATGGTAATTTTCTAATTCTTTTATTATATGTTGATGATATATTAATTGTGGGGCATGATGTCAGAAAAAATCATAAAACTCAAGGAGGAGTTGAGCAAGGATTTTGCCATGAAGGACCTTGGACCGGCAAGGCAAATATTTGGGATAAGGATATCGCACTATATCGCACTATGGAGCTTGTGAAAAGTTATGGTTATCCCAAGAGAGATATGTAGAGAAAGTTGTGCAAAGATTCAAAATGAGCAATGCCAAAGCAATTAGCTCACCTTTGACTAGTCATTTTCATCTTAGCACAAGGTAGTGTCCCTTAAGTAAAAGGGGTAAGGAAAAGATGCTGAAGATTCCTTATACCTCTATCGTTAGAAGTCTCATGCATGCAATGATGTGCACACAACCAAATATTGGGTATGCTATTGGAATTGTTAGCCGATACATGTCAAATCTTGACAAAGAACATTGGGAGGCTGTCAAGTGAATACTTAGGTATCTTACATCTAGTTTGTGTTTGTGTTTTGGTGATGAAAAACCGATACTTAAGGGATTCACCGATGCAAACATGGTGGGAGATGTAGATTCTAAGCAATCTACATCTGGTTATTTAATGACTTTTGCAAGTAGAGTTGTTTTTTAGCAATCAAGATTGCAAAAGTGCATTACACTGTTCACAACAGAGACTGAATATATATCCGCCGTTGAAGCTAGCAAAGAGATGTTATGGATGAAAAGATTTCTGCAAGAGTTGGGGCACAAGCAAGATGAATATGTTGTATAATGCAACAACCAAAGCGCTATTCATCTCACTAAATTTCACATTTCATTCGAGAACAAAGCATATTGATATTAGTTATGATTGAATATGAGAAGTGTTGGAAGAGAAGCAATAAAAGCTCAAGATTCGCACGAACAAGAATAGTGCTGATATGTTCACCAAGTCTCTACCTACAGAGAAATTAAGGACACGTTTGATAACGATTCTATTCTCGGGAAATTTTTTAAATTAAAAATGGGTTTTTTTTTTGTTATATTCCCAGGAATAATTTCTAAGTATAAGAATGCGCTTAGTAATTACACAAAATTTCTATTCTTAGGAAAGAAATGTGTTTAGTAGAATTGTATAATTTTGTTATTCTTTTAATTTTTTAAATATTTTTATTATATTTTTCCTTCTTCTTTCTTTTTTCTTTTTCTTTTTTCTTTTCTCACATTCTTCCTCCTTTGTGGCCAATCACCAACGATCGGCAATCGGCTGGGCGAGGTACGGCGAGCTCGCCGAAGGCTCGCCTAGCCACCGCAAGGCTCAGCCTCGCCAGATTTAGGCAAGGCCGAGCCTCACCGGTGGCCTAGCGAGCAATGCGAGGCTTGACCTCGCCTAGGTGGCGTGAGATCAACCTCACCATGGCTCGACGTTGCCGAGGGTCGGCGACGCACCGAAGAGGTAACTGGCCAAAAGAAAGAAGAAGGAAAGGAAAGAGAAAAAGAGAATAGAGAAGAAAAAAGAAGAGAAAAGAAAAGATTGTTCTCAGGAGTAAGAAGCTACTTTTTTCTACGTTCCAAATCTATTCCCAGGAACAAAAAAATATATTTTTTGATCCCCGGAAAAAAAAAATTCAAACACATTTATATTCTTTTTCCGTTCCCTGGAACAAAAAAGTAATAATAGTTGTTCCGGGGAACAAAAATAATTTTTAACAAACATACCCTAGAATTCTGTAAAAAGGAGGTTGGCTTATCTAAGTGATAAGAAATTTTAAGACCCTCCATGATGGGCTGAGGGAACATTTGTCGGGAGCAGCCCAACATGTTTTGGAGCCAATTTGGAATATCCCCTATCAAGATTATATAATAGGAAGGGAGTCTTATTATGGTAGGACACTGCAAAGGAAGAAATCTAAATAATAATTAGTCTTATTTAGGAAGAATACTATGATATAGTTTTTAATTGGAAGGTAATTATCAATTAGGCAGGATTCCTAATTTGGGTGGAGGTCTATCACTATAAGAAAAATTGGATGGAGATTTAAAGAGAACCAAAAAAATACTCCAAAGAAATAACAAGAGCCTTCAATAACATAAGTAATTACGAGAGTTCTTACGAGTTTTTCAAAAGAGGATGTGTTTTGTGACAATTAAGAGGATTTATTACGAGAGAAACACGGTTAGAATGTTAACTGTAATCCTTTGATTATAGTGAAGAGTTCCTGAATTAGCGTCCCCGGATTTTTCCCATCTTGGATTTTCCACGTAAAAATTTTTGATTTGTCGTTCTTCTTTTTTTTCATTTGCTATGTTATTTACGTTCCCCATATTGCGTAATTTCGACAGTTAGAATTTCGCTGTGATGGATTGCAATCCGATTTAATTTACAACAGAAGTGAGTCCTCTCATCCGCACAACCTGTTCGTCGATAACTATGCCATGGTCAACAATGTCCGGAAGCCACCCGAGGATGTTTCGGTATGTCCTGAACATTGCCTTTCGGCTCCATCTTCTCTTCTCTCTGTTTACCAGCTTCTTAAGATTATCATGGCCCGTTGCATGTGTATTTTACAAGGTAGACCTAACTTTTATTTCACTGAAAGGATCCGATCCAAGTAGAAGGTAATATTGAGACTGTTGGAAGTACCGATAGCATTCGCTACATTGTCATCAAATAAGTTCTAGGAAGGAATTTTAGCATACTGGTTATGAAAGAAACCGAATCAACGGGGGAAGACAGCGGCCCGTCAATAAGCTCAAGGCAAAGGAGCCATTAACGCATTCTTGCCTGGCTCAAGCAGTTGACGAAGTGCTAGACCACTGAAACAAGCATTACAAGTCGAGGATTTCACGACTCTCAATCTGGAGATTTGCCAATAACCAGTGAGATGGCGGAACTGAAAGACCGACCGTGCTTTTAATGGGTCCAATGTTGTGGGTACTTTTTGTACTCGTAGACTTGTTAATGGTTGTGCATTATCATTGAACAGATTATGACTGCACTTCCCTGCTCTGTTTGCTCCATTCGTACCGAGTCTAAATTTCTTTGTAAAGCATAGATCATCTAATCGGCCATTTATAATGGCCGCAACTCATTCTCTTATTGCTACATTGCATTAGCATGAATTGTTGGCGACAAATAAAAACATCCTTTCCTCAAAAATTTCTCACGAAAATTGACGATAATCATTTTGCAAATACAAGATAAGGTTCATTTCCCAGTAGTTTGCCAGGTAGGTAAGTCATGCCACCCAGTTTGCCAGATGTCTTCGTTGGAAAGTTGGACGTCAACATTGATTCTTAACATAAACATGCGCAGCCCTTTAAATAGTTCTAAGTGCACAACACGTGTGCCATGAACAAAGGAAGCTTAATAAGAAAATTTTTTTCCTCATTTATAATGACAGTATGAAAATTACAGTGCTACAGCTAAACAACAACAAAAGCCAGGAAGAGCTCATGCAACAAAATTTCCCGGGTTTGTCTGTTGTATGAACGCTACTCAACACTCTATAAACACCCACTGCCGCATCTATACATAGCCTGATAACTGCTACTAAACCCAAAATAAGGCACACCAGAAATGCTACAATACCCTTGTTCTCAATTGATGTTTGATCCTTCCGCACCATCTCGACCTCGGATCTGCAAATTAATGGAATCCCTTAGGTTTCAGTTAAGCCATGCATTGATACAATGATTGGATACTGCATCAACGCTTTTGAGAATGTATATCAAGCAAATGCATTGCAGCCTTGGCACAAACAGGTTGCCATTCAAGAAACGCAGCAAGGTTACAGGTCAATATAGGATATAATTCCTTCCTAAACTTCCTCTGCAGCGAAGAATGAATTCCTATTTATGAGTGTCATTTACTGTAATTTGTTTCATGAGTTTTTAAAGTGAGATTAAATACTTAACTTGTTCCAATCTCATCAATTCTTGCAACACAATCTTTTCTGTAAATTTCTTTCATGGAATTAATAAAAATAAATATTATAATAATATTCTTAATGAGATACCATTGTAAAAATATTCTATATCTGAAGTTTATTTAATAGAATAAAAATTAAGTCGTGTGAAAACCCATGGGTTTACTACAAATCAATGCTCGGGAAAACAAAAAGGTCAAAATTGAGCGTCATATGATACTAGTAACATTAGTTCACTAGACTTTCTTTTCCTTGTATTACTATAAAGGTTTGCAAAACTCATGTTGTGCTATGGGGGGAGAAAAATTCTCATATCTACAAGCTGACAACTGGCAAGCATCAAGTAAAGAAGCAAAGTTTAAAATAGAAACCTGAGAAGAGCATTATCCTTAAGCAGGTTATCTAGCTGCATGGCAACAATAGTTTTCCAAGCTACAAGATCACCAACATCTTTATTCTGCAACCAAACATTAAGGATTAGCTGAAGTGAAAGCAACACCCAGAAAAGGAAAGACAAGGGAAAAGAAGGTAACAATATTTGGCTCACACACCATAGCCTCCTTGTTGTCCAGGAGCATAGTAATGTCCGATCTAATGTTTTCCAGAAGTAAATTCTTCTCTCCAATGTCCTTGTCAAGTTCTTTAAAGATATTGCCGTATCTAGAATTCAAGTCCTCCAGATAACGCTCCAAAATTGACAAATTCACATCTAGGGAGCGGACTTTTTGCATCAAAATCTTCATGACAGTGTCCCCAGGCATTCTACCAATTTGCTGACGTCCCTCTTCTACAGAGTCCCGTGAATTCTTGTGAACGTCATGCTTTCCATTGATTTGTTCTGGCCACAATGTCAGATTCCATTTCATGAGACAGATCTTGGTAGAAATCGTCGGCATTAGGCGATTCTGGCTGCATTGATCCTGCTTCCTTCTCGTTATTTTCTTCCTGATTGGCAAGCGAGTTTTCTGGAACAGAAATCAAATCCTCCAGCATTCTTTCAACGGCATCAACTCCATAAGCCTCAAGGATGCTCAATGTACAGTAGAATTCATAGCCATGGTGACTTAAGAGATTCAACTTCAGATATCTCGCCCATTTCGGTTCAGGAAGAGAAAATCTCTGAGCCTGTTTGACATTAGCAGCAGTAAAATTCCCAAGGTTGATCCATGAATCCGTAGGATATACCAAGCTGCCGAGAAGTTCAAATTCTTTGAGATTGGAAGAGTAATGCTCAAAATTTGCAATTTCAATCGTATCTACCAAGGTTTCTTCTGAAAGTTCGATGACCACAAACTTCCCTTCTGCAGAACATGGGTTTCTCAGGTATTTGTCCTTGTCCCGGCATAAGATATTTGAAGCACCCTTAGCTTCTTTGTTATAAGCCAAGACCTTTGCTCCTTTTGCAGCAGAAGCATAATTATATTCTACACCCCCAGGCTCCACCCTGTGGATGATGCCTTCAGATGTACCAATGCCTGACTTGCTTTTAGAACTGTAACTCTTGCTCTTGAACTCATCAAGACCAAGTGGCACTGCACGAGATAGGCGGTCTGTTGCCACGGTATCTTTTCTAGATACATAATTTGAACCCAAACTTTCTGTCTCAGGGGACTCTTTAGTAGTTGGAGAGTTGCATGTATTTCCTTTAGCAGAATGACTTTCGCCCTCGGGAACTTTAATTCCAGCATCATCATTGCTATCAAAAGAAGATTGTGACATCGGTTTATCAACAAGTCCAATATGTTGATGATCTCCTGACATTTCCTCAGCCAAAGGGGATGCGGCTGTTGGAAGTTCCTCTGATCCATCTGAAACCAGAGTAATGACAAGGACACCTCATTAGACAGAAGACTTGGAGCAAGTTCCTAGACTATTTGTGATAAGAGCAAGAATGTCTCAAAAGAAAATACATCTATAGCCCATCTCTAGGATAGGGGTAGCACCTGCACCATAAGTTGTAACAATAACAGACATTAGCACTTCCTATCAGTTTGACCCGCATTGTGTGCTATCTACTTCCATTTTCAGGCCACTTCTTGTAACCAGTAGTTAATGTAGTGGCATAGGGCATGCTACCTATCAGGGGTAGACACATAATAACTTGATGTGTTCACAGACTTACTAAATCTAGCTCTGAATCTACACATACATGCCTGATGTGTAATAGACACACAAACTGCATTTAAAGCCTCAAATGCCATTCAGCGTGAATATCTCTGCTGAATTGAGACAGTGGCCCATCAATAATCTTGACACGGGAAGAGAAGAGATGGTTTTGTTTCAGAACATAAACTAGAGCTTAAAATGAACTCTCTTGAAAACAGTGGGTACTGCACTCATTGGAGATTCCGTTGAAGAAAGTAAAGAAGAAAAACAACAATTCAACCGCGTGAGACAAAAATAATGGCATTCCGAAGCTTACGTCTGTGGCCATCACCACGGCTGATCCATAAGCTGACAAGGAGCACGAGGCCCCATAGAACGAACACTAATGACAAAGAAAGTTTGTAAAATCGACTTCGACAACTCGTTGCCCTGTCCGAAGCTCTCTTATGCAGAAGAGCTCTGCGTGATCTCTGCATCGGGCATCAATCCAATCAATCTTCGAGCTCTAGGATGAGAAAATAGCAAAGAATGTCCTGCAACAGATGCAAGCATTCCGTTTAGTCCCACAACACAATAAACAGTGGAGTCAACGCATGGAAGATAACTGGCATCTCAATGGGACAGAAAACAAGCAAAGCTCACATCGGAGGCAGATGGTATGGCATTGAAATTGATCACTAAAGCCTAAAGTCACTAATTATATAGGATCTGACTTGCAGAATTAGCTATTGCTCTGAATTTATATAAGTAAATAAAATCACTCGGCAGCTCCCAGTTCTTCTTCATCCACAGATTGTTGCATTTCCCCCACTTCTTAAAAAAGACAGAATCTACTTAAACGTCAAGTAAAAACTAGGCTTTTAACAAACGGAATGCCAGATACGACGGGGAAATCACTAAGTCCGCAACCTTTTTCTTGAAGTGAACGAGAAAACTTCAACAGAGCACTGCCCATAGGAGTCCAATTGCCACCAAGAAAAAAGCTTTGCAAAGACAACGAAAAATTATGGGTTAAAAGAGGTCGATTCCAGCAACCTAATAGCATCGGTTGAAGTTTCGCTTTTCCTAGCAACTAGAAGACCAATCATGATCGTCCTCGCGAAAGCACGCCCATCGTCATCCGCATCCATACGAAACCATCCATCAGTTTGATCTACGCCTAGTATTTCAAGGAAAAAAAAAAAAAAAAAAAAAAGAGGGGGCGGGGTCTCGTCAACGGAGGTGGAAATCACGTCGGCAAATCTCAGCGAACGCGATGTCGAATTCAATTGCTTTCGAAAGAGCAAATCCAACGTTTCAACTGACTCGAAAAGACGGGGCGAGACCGATCGCGGGCACACGCACAGCACGCAGCTCGGGGGCAGGGCAGGGGAGGACTCCAAATTCTCGGGAAGGATTCAGTGACCGTCGGGGGAGCAATCACCTGGATTTCGCCGTACCGGGGACTGTCGTCGCCCGTCGATCGCCGGCGAGGGGAGCGGGAGGGGCGGGATTTCACATGCGGAGGAGCTCCCGCGGGACCGACGCGCGGAGGAGGAGGAGGAGGGGGCCGCGATCGGGGCCGCCGCGGATCGTGGGCTCGGAGGGGGAGTAGCTCGGGAGCGGCGATCCTTGGCGTTCTCGGGTGGGTTTGCCGCCGCGCTCGGATTCGTCCTCGCTCTCATCGTTTTTTTTTTTTGGTTGCCCTTCGTCTCAGTAACGTTCGCCTTCGACTAAGGACGATGCTTATGCTTTCCGCCGCACGCGTCTCTGCCGTTTTTTCAAATCGCGTTTGAAATCTATCTATCCCTCTCACTTTTTCTCGAACGATCGATTGGATTTTACTCCATTAGGCCGTTACCGGTCTCCGTCTGTATCCTCTCTCTCTCTCTCTCCTGCGTGAGAACATATATATGTCGACTGACTGGTGGAGGGGGTGCATGCGTACGGTGCGTGTGTATGGCTATGAGCATGTATTGATATATAGTGTTAGAAAAAGAGGATTTCTTTCCTTCAAAGGTTGATCTTCTTCATCTATAATAACATAACACGCTAATCACTGGAATTCGCTTCAGTGGTCACCCTTTCAATATGGAAAGGGAAGGTGAGGGGTTCAAATCCCCACCTTCTCAGAAAAATGGGGTGGGGACAAGTAAGTTTCAAGAATGCGTTTTGACTCTCACGCCCTAGACAGGACAAAAGTCTGTGAGCGTGAGTGTAAACTAAGACTAACTAAAAAAAAAAAAAAACATGGCACGCTATTAATTGTCCAAACACATGTTTGTTTTTTTATTAATACTACGAAAAATCTTAAACTAATGTATTTAATCCTAAACTAGTTCGCCAGCAATAAATTTACCCTCCGTTAATTTCTATTAGATTTTACCATTAAATTACTTAGTTTCATGACATGTGACAATTAACAAGTGTCTCAGTTTTTAGTTTTTCGTAATGTTAACTCCTATTTAACGAAAACTGACATTTCTAAAAAATATATCAATTTATGATTTTTTATGGTCTAAGTTTATCACAAATGTATCAAATTAGAATTTTTTGTGATCAAAAAATTAACTTGAGGTAAATTTATTATAGTTACATCAATTTGAAGTCTTGGTGATATTAATCCTTTTTCTTTTCATTTAAGATTCTGAGCCCATGCCAAAATTAATGTCTTTGTGTATCCATTGTTTTTTATGATCCATTCTTTCTCATAAACTTCTATCAAGACCAAATGCATGCCCAGCCGAATCCATAGGAGCCGTTAAGTAGGTTAAAAATGTAAAACAAGCAACAATATGAAAAAGAGAAAAGAAAAAGTACAACAATTAGAAATTTCACTTTCATCACAGTCATGTTTATTTTAGCGAGTCTTTGTCATGAAGGGTTGCAGGTTATTATCGATGAGGATACTCATCATGTCCCGACTTTATCATTGACCATTGCAAATGGGATTAATTACAAAAGAATTTAAGCATGCTAATCTGGAATAAGATTTTTGTCTTAATTTTTAAGGATCGGCATGCAATGATGCAAATGGCACTATACAAGCCCTACAAACTAGTGCCTTGGCAGAGACTCTTGAGAATTGAAATCTCACCTAAGCAGAGATATAAAAAAAAAAAAAAAAAAAAGCCGGCTCCAAGAAGCTTTGTTTATTGGTCAAACGGCTTTGAGAAGTTGGACTGATGATGTAATGAGTTGGAGGGTGAAATGAGATCCAGCCACATGGCGACGAGCAAATCACCACCACATCCTTCCGTCGGCCCTGCCGGATGCCGTGTGGAAATTAGGACAAAGTCTATCCTCGAGGACAAAAAATGTTTCCACTTGTACGTTGGACCATAAAATATAAAAATTAAAATATTAGGATGACTCTCTCGAAGTGGGATTAACTCCAATACGGAATATATAAATGAAACGGAGTTGTCTCCACGTCAAAAAGGCTCCGCGCATGCTGAATGATTGACTATCGGAAAATCAAGATTATCATCATACATTATAATATTCCAATCCAATCAGAGAAGAAACATCATTAGGTTAATACCATCAAAATTTTCAAATTGATATATTTGTGACAAATTTACCCTCCGTTAATTTTTTTACTAAATTGAATCAATACAACGAAAAATCATAAAGTAGTACATTTATGACAAATAAAAAGTAAAACCTTAAACCGATATCTCCATTAACTGCCATGTATTATTAAACTCAGTAATTTAACAATATAATTTAACATAAATTAACACAGAGTAAATTTTTTAAAGATGTACTAACTTTTGGTTTTTATTAATTCAAGGTTTTTTATGGGATTAATCCAGAAACATTATAAATCTATTTGGCTCCGTTTGTTTTGCAAAAGATGAATCATTTGGAAAATCATTTCTTAAAAATAATCACCCGTAATGCTTGAAATAAACAGTCAGCAAAAAATACTTTCATTATCAATAACAACTTATGCCCATACATTTACATACACGAATAAAATATTTTTCAATCGTCTTTTTTGTAGGTGATACAAACATTTATTTTTAAGAAAATATTTTTAAAATTATTTTTTTTGCGAAACGGTGTTGTGTAGGTCGGGCCATGTAATACTTGGTTTTTAGATTACTAACGGCAGGTTTTTTCGTTAGATGGGAAGCACACAGCTTGAGGTGAATTCATGGAGAATGGGATGGAGGATTTTCCAAAGATAAAAATGAACTGGCATTGGCTCCAATGCCAGAGAGTCAATGTGCCGACCTGGAGGACGTGGGAATGCCATGTGACGGTCAGTGACTTTACCGACAACTGGGGCAACAAGAAGGCGGGTCGGCGGGACATTGGAGCGGCCTTCGGGGATGAATGTGGTTGAATCATGTGCGTGATGAGCTGGAGGCCGCAAAGCATCTCCGGCAATTCCGCCAGCTGACTGGGCTGTCACCCCCTTTCGCACGACCCTTGATAAACGAAAAAGGAAAAAATTCTGATTTCCACAGCCCGATACTTCGATGTTAACGCATTATTTTACTGGAAAAAATAGTTTCAGTTTTTTAATAGAAAAATGACATAATTAATTCATGAGTTTTGATTTAAGGCCCTGTTTGGTAACGTCTTTCTTGAGAACAATTCGATTTTTGTTAAGAATCAATTTGGGACGAGAATTACGTTTGATAAAATTTTTGTTCTTGGGAACAAATTTGTTCCCAGAATCAGTTTGAGACAAGATTTGAGAATAAAAAAAAAGTTGATTCTATATCCGAGAATCAAAAAAAGAATCAATACAATAAAATTATTATACTAATTATATTATACTATAATAATAATATAATAGTAATTATATTAGTATACTAATTATTAGTATATATAATATTACTAATTATTACTATAATATAATTATTATATACTAATATAATTATAATTATAATTAATAATATACTAATAATAATTAATAATTAATAATTAGTAATATTATATAATTATATTAATATACTATTAAGTATACTAATATTATTAATATTATAATAATAGTTAATAATTAATATACTAATTATTATAATATTATTATAGTATACTAATAATAATATAATATATTAGTATACCAATTATTAGTATAGTTATAGTATATAGTAATATAGTATACTATTACTAATAAGTATATTATATGAATTATAATGAGTATGTTCAAGTATATTACTAATAAGTAATAATATTAATAGTATAATTAATAGGAGAAAAAGGAAAAAAAAAGAAAAGGAAAAAAGAAAAAAAGAAAAAAAGTAAACAAAATATTAGGAAAAAATAAAAAAGGAAAAAAAGAAAAGAACAAAAAGAAAAAGAAGAAGAATAGGAGAAAAAGGAAAAAAAAAAAAAAAAAAAGGAAAAAGGAAAGGAAAAAAGGAAAAAAGAAAAAAAGTAAAAAATTATTTAAAAATTAAAATAAATTAATTTGGAACAGAATCCATGAACACGTTATCAAACGCAATTCTATTCCAAAATCGAAATTTTGAACAGTTATCAAATGTGTTCTTTTACTCATAATCAATTAAGGAACAGAATAAAAAATAATCATCTATTGTCAGAATCAGTTCCCAGGAACAGAATCGTTACCAAACGCGCTCTTAATATATAATAGACTTTTAATTTGTTTATTATGGTTCAAGAACTTCACTTCAATATATAATATCATCGATAAATTTTTAATTTATTTAATGCTATCATTAAATTTTTGATACATTTTCAATTTAATTTTTGAAATATATTATTTCTGAATTTAAAATAACTTAATGATAAAATTGGACATTTTTATATAGTACAAAGACTGAATTGAATGTTTATAAAAAAAATTATGAACCACATTGAACGAATCGAAAGTTCACTCAACGATATTGCACGTTGGGTATAGTCAATTTTATGCACTATTTGTGTAATTTTTCTTTTCTTTATATTGAGTAAAACAACTTGGTTTCCGGCTCAAGCTCAAACCGAGGATTACTCAAGCTTTTTTTTTTTTTTTGGTTAGTCCTACTCTATACCTATTCTACACTCACTCTCAGACTTTTGCCCTGCCTCTTGCAGGGCGTGGGCGTCGAAACCCACTCCTGAAAAGCTCGAGGATTACTCAAGCTTGACTGGTCTAATTTCGAGTCGAACTTGAGCTTGAGTATCTTGCTGAGTTGAATTCCGGTTTGCCAATTCTTTACTCAAAAAGCTTGGGATAATTGAGCGCAATCAAAATTTTACTTTCTTTCGATTTTTTTTTTAATTACAGAAAAAGGGATGGTGGTCTTCAAGATTACTTATTGGAAATATAAAGATGCCAAAAAAATTGAGCTTATTGCGTTGGAGCTTAAGCACATGCACAGCTATATTTTAATCGAGTCAAACTCGAGTATTTGGATTTTTAATTCGAGTCAAGCTCCAATTTAAATCTTGATACTTAATCAAAGCTTGAACTTGATATTGTATTGGCTCGATTGGATTCCCCCCTAAAACTAGAAGTAATGTAGTAACAAAGAGATGTGAAAGGAGTTGAATTGGCTTTTGTCAGCTTGCTCTAATTGCAACCGGAAAAGGGTCGCGAATGAAAAATTGCCGTACTTTCCCCATGAGATAGCCCAAATAAGAAATGGACAAAAATTTGAAAAATAAAAATCGAAATATGCAAATCTGAAAATCTAAATTTGAAATATGCTTATCAATAACTATAAAAGGGTATATCCATTTAACCTAACTCAACTGGAAGGCCAGGAATAATTATAAAAAAAAAAATGTCTATCTATATACATACGAATATGTCAAACACTAAACGAAAATGTCTACAAATATCTTGAAAATAGAAATAGCCAATCTTAATTACTCGGTGCATGAGTTAAAAGGTCTAATGCATATCAGCACTATTTCACTCTCTATTGTGCAAACAATATTTCATAAGAGCAAAGCTGAAACCAAAATATCTATATAAAAATGCAGTGAAACGATTTCACCAAATATTCCTAGAAAATATCACAAGCGATTATTAAAATGGAAACCAATAATATGCTAAAATAAATTCCCAATGAGTTGAAATACAAAATAGTCACAATTGATCAACATATTTTCCTAATAGTTTGGATATGTCAATAGAATAAAAATATATATTTTTAATTTTTTTTATTTGGAAGATGTGAATTGTTATGTTTTGATTTGAGTTAGATACCTCGCATGAACGTCTTTTTATTTACAATTTAAACTTACCGAATTGAAAACAAAATCAATAATTTCCATTAAGTTGAAACAATGGAAGAGTAACATCAAATATTTTTACATAACATAATGATCGGATTTAACATGTACTAAATCACATTATATAAATTAAAAATTCAGAAATCACATTACATTTTTTGGTAAAATTCAGAAATAATCTGTGTTGCTATTTCGATAAAGATTCTACATAAGATTTGCTATTTTTGCGTGATTTTGAAATAATCAATCAATAATTAAAATATAATTTCACATGGAAATACTAAGCTAGAAATATTGTAATTAAATAATGTAGTAAAACGTGCCTATAAAATGTCCCCATCGAGAGCGGATCACGGGGTCCGCTAGTTTTTCGTGAAAACCCCGTCGTCCATGCGGAGTGCCAGATCAAAGGGCATCATTGAGTTGACAGGTGGCAGTATACGAAATTCAAAAATTAAAGAGTCCCGCTACCGCTACAGGCCGTCATTCACAAGCGAAAGTCACTGCCCAATCGATAGATTGGACTTGAGTCACAATAAAATAACAAATTATCATATTTAATATCCTCCGGACCGGATAAATTTAAATCTATCTGGATAAGAAATCCAGATGGAAAAAATCCAATTTGGATAAAATTTTTTATAAATAACTTAATAAATCCTCGTTTATTTCAATTATTGTCACGGGATTTCCCCTCTCGATTCTTTCTTCTTCTCCCTGGAATGATGCTTATATGTGTGGGCTTAGAGTTTTTGGTACTCGATGGCTTTCACTCCATATAAGTTGAAAACCAACCCTTGGCTATTTGAGCAATTCCTTGCTATCCATGATACCCTCGAGTCAATCCCTTCATCATTTTTTCGTAAAATCGATTTCTCTTGTGAATTTGTTTCTAGTATTGAAATTGTAAATCAATATTATCTCTGCATGTGGATCATGCAAAAAACAGGATATACAATTTTGCTTATTTTTCATATTCCTTTCGGGGCGCTCTTGTTTTGGTGTCAATTCCACACCGGGTGAGTGAAAGATGCTCCTTCGTGGGCCCTTGAGTGAGCAATTCAACGACGACCCAAGTGGAAGATGAAGTTTCCAACTAAAAGGCAACTTGAATTGACCCCTTCGATCTCTACCTCTTCGTCTCTGTAATCTAGACCCTTCCATGAGATTTGCATAGACAATGGTGACAACGAACAAGCCAATCAAGGTGGCCACATATGGGACATTAGACTCGGGCACTACGAGGAGTGTTAGAAGTGGTGGGTGGAGATCAAAGTAGCTGGACATGAAAGACGAAATTAAAAAATTTTCAATCATATATTAGGTTACACCAAATATATGATAGAATCTTTTACAACTCAGAGGATATTCGAAATTTTTTAATCCTACTTTATTTTATCCTATCTCAATCTAAATCTGAATAACTAAATACAATCTAATCAGTAAGGTACCTTTTTATTTTTTTACCACAAATGACCATTGAAATAGAATCAACAATGGAAAGCTTCATGATAAGGAGACATGGAGCAAACTTGGGAAAAAAAAATCTCATACAAAAAATTCTGAGATATCCGACTATATAAAGTTATAAACTAATGCTCCTTTACCAAAAAAAAAAAGTTATAAACTAATGATGGATCAATTGCAAATCGTAAAAAGAAGAGCCATCGAAATCAAATTAGGTCTGTTCAAATTATTTTTGGGCTCTACACAAGATCCGATTCGTGGGGTTACCGTTGTGCATTTAGTTGGATTTTGGTGAAGTAAAGTGATAGATTTTTACTTGGAATCAATCTTGAAAGATTTATGGCTTTTTCATTGTCGAATTGGGTTTTGCAGATGGTGAAAGAGGAGAGATTTCCATGCAATTCCGATTGAGCAGATTAGCGAGGAGGGCTTCACCTCGAGGAGGGCTTCATCAAATAGGAGGTGAAGAAGACAATGGAGGTCTCGATTAGGGTTTGGACGATGCAAGATTTGTATAGATAGCTGTTAAGCGAGGTTGTTATGATGAAAGTTGATGCAACAATGGCGAATGGAAAGGATGAAAAGAAGGGTAGCGTGATTCGATGAAGGGTGTGGAGAAAGTCATGTTTGACGACATGAAGACAAACGGGTGCGAAATTTGGTGGAGATGAGAAGGAGGAAGGGAAGCTTGTGGAAGGTGAAATCAATTTGAACTCAGAGGTGGTTGATAAGGTTGATAGATAAGGTAAAGAGGCAAGTTTGAGTGTTGAGTCTGTGAGTAATGGGGAGTGAGATGGAAGTTGGAGAGGAGGAAGTCAAGAGGCAGCTTCACGTTACTCCAATGCCATAGCAAATGGTAAAACAAGAATAATGATGGATCACTAAGAGATAGTAGCGTGAGAACTTGCTGGTGTTAATACAGGTGATGGATGATGCATTAATTAACAAAGAGAAATCCGTAAAGTAAGTTCTCTAATTTCTCTTGAAATATTTGTGGTGATGAATGCTATAAAGGTAACAATGAGTGAATTCATGCATCACTAAACCATTTGTGAACTACAACAAAGGCAAGCTTGACACCAACAAGTTCTCACACCACCGTTGGTGGTCCATCATTAGCCTTGTTTTACCATTCACGACACCATCGGAGTAAGGTGCAGCCGCCCTTCCACTTCCTCCTCTCCCGATTCCATCTCATTGCTCGTAGACTCGGTCCTCAAACTTGCCTCTCTATCTTCTCCATCAACCTTATCGACCACCTCCAAGTCCAGATTGATTTCACCTTCCTCAAGCTCTATTTCCTCCTCCTCATTGCCACCAAACTTCGGATCCCCTTCGTCCCCACCGTCATCAATCACGACTTTCTCCACTCCCTTCGTCGAATTGCCGCTACCCTTCTTCACATCCTTGCCATTCGCCATCGCCGCATTCACTTCCATCATAACGACCTCGCTTAACAGCCACCTATACAGATCTTGCATTGTCCAGACTCTCATCGAGACCTCCTTTGTCTCTTTCACCTCTTGCTCGTTATAAATCTTGTGTTGTCCCAACCCTAATCGAGAAATCCTTTGTCTCCTTCACCTCTTGCTTGTTGTAGTTTTCCTTGCTGATCTACTCAATCGACATCGCATAGAAATCTCATCTTCATCCACATCCTCTGCTAAGTTATCCTTTTTAACCATTTGTAGAACTACATATGACGGTGCAAAAGTAATAAATCTTTAAAAAATCATATAAATGGTCACCGGACTTTGTTTTTACCTTTCAATTTGTTTAACGTAGTTTCGAACTCTTTTCTTGATATGTAATATTATTTCTGAATTTTTAATTTATTTAATATGATTTTATATTCAAATTAATATCAAAACGGATAGGGAGGTCCATGATGTCCGAACCAGCCCAGCCGTCCTGAATAACGTCGTTCTCTCCTTCCTCTCATCGTTCCGCTCCAAGCGGAAAAAAGCTCTCAGCGCGCGGAGGAAAAATCAGAAGCTGCCCCTGCTGTAACTGCTCGAATTCAATGGTCGATGGGGCTCGCGAGCACAACGGAGATTGCCGTGCGAAGCGAGCTGAGAAAGTTGTGATCTGCAAGCATTGCAGACGGTGATGTCGCGCCACCTCCGCAAGTTGTCCTCGCTCGCGTCGCTGACTCCGCGGCACCAAACTCTCGACTGCAGAAGCCTCCTCGACTGGGCGCGCGTTGTCTCCACCCGAGCGCAGCTCCAGGAAGTCCTCGATCAATTTTACGCTCCGGCTTCGCCCCTTGACGACAGGGCCTTGGCTGCTCTTTTCCACGCTTGTGCCCGCCACAAATGCCTGGAACAAGGCAGGGCCTTGCATCGTTACATGCTCCTGAACCAGAGTGGCCCGCCGGACCTCTTCGTGTCGAACCACCTGGTGAATATGTATGCGAAGTGCGGGGATCTGGAGTGTGCCCGCAAGGTGTTCGATGAAATGCCACGTAGGAACTATGTTTCTTGGACGGCTCTCGTTTCTGGGTATGCCCAGCATGGCCGTGGGGACGAGTGTTTTAGTCTGTTCGCCGGGATGTTGGCCCACCACCGCCCAAATGAGTTTGCATTCGCCAGCGTGCTCAGTTCGTGCCGCGAGTGTGACGGTGATCGTGGCCGACAGGTACATGCACTTGCCCTGAAAATGTCCGTCAATTCGTGTCTTTACGTTGGGAATTCTCTTATTGCAATGTATAGCAAGACAAGTGGCTGCCAAAGTGGTTTCGATGAGCATAAAGATGAGGCTTGGACCGTGTTCAGAAGTATGGAGTCTCGCAATCTGATCACTTGGAACTCAATGATTGCAGGGCTTGAGCTCCGTGGCCTTGGAAGACTGGCTATCGATCTGTTTGCCCAAATGCATACAGGAGGATATGGGTTTGATCGTGCTACACTTCTTGGAATCTTTTCTTCCTTGTCAGGAAGCAGCGATGCTGGTGTTGGATTTGCTCTTAATTGTTGTCTTCAGTTACACTGTCTCACGGTTAAAACTGGTTTTACCTCAGAAGTGGAAGTGACAACCGCACTGGTGAAGGCTTATTCAGATCTTGGAGGGGATGCCGCTGACTGCTACAAGCTCTTTTTGGAGACCAATTCTCACAAAGACGTTATTTGTTGGACGGGCATCATAACAGCATTGGCAGAACGCGAACCTGAAGAGTCCTTCTTCCTCTTTCGCCAGTCACTTTGGGAGGGAATATCTCCAGATTGGTATACGTTTTCTAGCGTCCTAAAAGCATGTGCTGGTCTTATGACTGAGAAACATGCCTTGTCAGTGCATTGTCAAGTAATTAAATTTGGATTTGATGGGAATACAGTGCTTGCCAACTCCTTAATACATGCTTATGCAAGATGTAGCTGCATGGCCTTGTCTAAGCAAGTTTTTGATCTGATGGAATCTCATGACTTGGTTTCTTGGAACTCAATGCTTAAAGCTTATGCTCTGTACGGGCAAGGTAAGGAAGCATTGCAGCTCTTTGCCGGAATGGACTTCCGACCCGATAGCACTACTTTTGTTGCTCTCCTCTCTGCATCTAGCCATGCTGGACTGGTAGAAGATGGAATTCGCATATTCGATGCCATGTCCACGGACTATGGTGTTGCTCCACAGCTTGATCATTATGCTTGCATGGTCGATATTCTTGGAAGAGCTGGGCGTGTTCTTGAGGCACAGGAACTGATAAACAGAATGCCTGTGCAACCTGATTCAGTGGTCTGGAGTGCACTGCTGGGAGCATGCAGGAAACATGGTAATGCTCAATTAGCAAAAACAGCGGCTATTAAACTGAAGGAGTTGGAACCTAGTAAGTCCTTGGGATATGTGCAACTGTCGAACATATGTTGTTCAGGTGGAAGATTTGATGAAGCAGGTCTAATTAGATATGAAATGAATTGGTCCAGAGTGAAAAAGGAACCAGGTTTAAGCTGGATCGAGATAGGAAATCAGATCCATGAGTTTGCATCTGGAGGAAGGAGGCATCCACTGAGGGACAGGATATATGCGAAGCTTGATGTATTTATTGGGAAGCTGAAAGAGCTGGGTTATACGCCAGAAACATGCTTGGCATTGCATGACTTAGAAGAGGAGCACAAAGAGGAGCAATTATATTACCACAGTGAGAAGCTGGCTTTGGTATTTGCAACAATGAAGGAAAGTAGCTTGCCTAGAGTGATAAAAATCATGAAAAATATTCGCATTTGTGTCGATTGCCATAACTTCATGAAAATAGCTGCAGATCTTCTCAACAGGGAGATAGTGGTGAGAGATTCAAACCGATTCCACCATTTCAAAAGCAGGGTTTGCTCTTGCAATGACTACTGGTAGCTCATTTCTATACGATAAGATTGGATTAAGAGGTTCTATCATAGTCCCTTCTTGAGAGGATGTGAGCAACCCCTTCAAGATTTATATGGTTGAGTGGAATTTTATATGTTCAGCATCATAGCATGGTAAGAATTTTGTGAAGCAGAAAGAGCCTCCTGTCAATTAATTACGTTAATGTTCCATCGAGCCCTGTTTTAGCTTCTTGGACATGGAAGCACGTGAAGTAGGATGTTCAATCTGGATGTTGAAAGTCTTAGAAGATGATCATACTACAGCTTCTAAGCATGCATCGGAGGCTTTTTAAGAGCTCAAGTACCTTGCAGTTAGATATGATGTCTTGAGCAGCATGAATAGCCTTCAAGTTCACTCCATCGCACTTTCCGAACTCATTATCTGGTGGCACTTGTGTGGTGAGCACGTCATCCAAACTTTTAGGTCGTGAAGGTCAGCACCATGAGAAGTTCATTTTCTTTTCTCATTATTGATATTTATTGTATAATTGTTTAATCTAATAATCACATGTTTAGCCTTTTTAAATTTTGACTGGGCTTTTGGAGAATTTCAAGTGCCTTGATCTCATTCAACTAGAAAAAAAAAATACATCTATGGATGCATTCTGTGGAGTGTGGAAGTTGTTACAATATCTAGGACTTATATTATTATGTATGTGCCTGTTTGTAGGATGGGGATATTATTGCTTATGAGGATGAAATGTTTGAAGAAGTCCTTGGCCCAAAGAAATTGAGTTACATCCAGGGTTGGGGGGCCAGCCCAAAGCCTCAGACATCTTCTCCCAATCCAGGGGAAATGCTAGAAAATCAAGTTCAGAAAGACAGTAGGCATGCGGATGAGGCAACAAAATGGCAAGGAGACATACAAACGAATCGAGATGCTACGAGTACCGAGCGAATCCAGGCAAAGTCAACTCGGGGCCAATGCTTCCAGCAGCAAAATTTGTAACTTTAAAACTACAGAAAGTGTCTTCTACGCAGTGGGCCAAGGTAAATAGTTAGAGTTCCAACACAAACATCCATCAATACCATGTTGGTGAACGTGTCGTTTTGATCCTTTGGCCTCAAGTCAACGGTCAGTTGCCCTTGAGATGTTGACTGTTGGTACCCAGTGATTCTGGAGTACTACTTTGCCTCAATATGGTATCGGGTCCTCGGTTTCTTTGTTGATCTTATTTCCATTTAGCATGTGTAGCGTTTGGTGTTGGTATAATAAATGATTTGGACCTCTGATATTGCAAACCCCAAGATTGTGCAAAACATTGGTAAATTCAAATCTGGGTTGTCAATGCACTAATTGGTGTCGGTTGAGCAGTTATGCCAGTTACCTATTTTAACGGCAGTCATGCTTATTAACATATTTAAGATGAAGTTCGCCAATCATGGCACTTTAACTAGGTCGGATTCTGGGTCAATGGATCCGTAAAATTCTCCCTAACGTATTTATTTTTTAAGTACAGTCAAGTCAATGAGTGTCTTGACTTTGTTAATGCTCCGCTCGATATCCGGAGTCTTCATTCTTTAATTGTTACTTTGAGGTCCTATTTTACGTGATCAAAATAGTTATTCATTTATAGAGGAATCTCTCTATTCAAATTCAAATGTGTCCAATTAAATCCTTCCATTAAATCTTTCCATTAATTGTACTTTTCAAAAATTTTAAGATTTGATTGTAGTTTTCGTGATAAATCTGAAAACGTGATTGTACTTTGAAAGTTTTATAATTCAATTACACTTTCATGATAACTTTTATGATTTTTAGTACATTTATCCAACTCCAAAACAGATTGAAGCGATGTTGTTACACTTCGAAATTGTACCAGAGAAACTTCCCTGGCCTTGGAATCTAAGCTATATTGCATTTCGAAAAACTCATTCACTTTCGAAATGCAATTAATTTTAATAAGTCCCTTAAGAATATTATAATATATATTGTATTAAAAAATAAATAAATAAAAGGACAGTAAATAATAATTACCCAATTTTGAACGTTGAAAATCTCCGGAGGGACACACCCAATGATAGGGGTCGAGATCCTCATAGTGGCACCGACCAACCGTATATGGAACCATGTATTTATTAGCAACGGCTTCTTTATCCATTTCGCTAGATCGAGTCTCTTCTTCTTCTTCCGCCCTTCGTCCGGACCCGAACAGAGTATCTGCGGCGGCGAAGATCTAGAAGACAATCATGTCCGGGAACAGAGATCGCACCGTTTACGTAGGTCAGTCTGAGCTCTCTCTCTCTCTCTCTCTCTCTCTCTCTCTTCCGCAGTGACGTCACTTCTTCACTTTTTCCTCTCCTCTTTCGTCGCGCAGTCGATTTCTTCTTCCTTCGGTCGAGGGGGAAGTCGGAGTTCTTGGACCCGAGTCGTCGGGCGTCAGGTCTCGCGTCGTTCTTTTGGGAGCGTTTAGGGTTTATCTGTGAACGTCGTGTGTTCGTGGTCTTAGGGAAGAAGGTTTTTTTTTTTTTTTTTTTTTGGGGGGGGAGTTCGCAGCAGTATGAGTATTTTGAATTTGGGTCTGGGGTTTTTTGTCTGATGATTTCCTAATGAGGATCTTCGGATCGATGTTCGCCCAGCTTCTTCTTTTGTCTCGGCTGGTTTGCTTACTTACGAAATTGATTCGTAATGTTTAGAAATTGGCAGAATTCAAAGAAACCCTTGCGGACTTCTTTCATTAGGGTTGACATGATAAGACTGGGGAGTCAGTTCAGTTTTATCTGTGATGTCATGTATACTGTAATGGGTGTATCTGTAGTGATACAAAGCACATTGATTAGAACCTTGTTTTTATCAGAGATAGAAGGACTTGGATGCCTTTTGCCTTTTCTCCCCTAAGATTACGGGTGGGCATGTACCTGGGCTATCAGATTCTTGTAGTTATTAATTTGTGGCTACTTTGATTGGCCTGATGATCTGTAATTTAGTTGGTATACGGTTCTCTGTGCATTACAAAGCAATGCTTGCCCCTTGGTTTATCCAACGATGGATTTTACCATTCTCCTCCTGATATTTTAACTTGAAATTGGAAGGCGGAGTACTTAGGCAGCACCCTCACAATTGAATGATTATGCTAAGACCATACAAAGCAAGTGTAGGTACTGAAGTGTTCCTTTTGGGTTGTCAGAGATGTTTTCCTGTCCCCAGAGAATGTCTTGGGAGTTCTGCAATCCAATTTGCTTTGCATTTTTCTTTAATTGACACTCTTATTTTCCAGCAATGTTCACATCTGATGAATTCTGTTGTTTGGTTCGTGGTGCAATTGACTTGTTGGAACTGAAATATTTTGAAGAAGTATTGCTAGCGTTTACTCTTCTTATTATCGGTATAGCTGTGTGCTGCTAACATAATATCCATTCATCTTCCACAGGCAACTTGGATGAGAGGGTGAGTGAACGAGTCTTGTACGACATTTTGATACAGGCAGGAAGGGTAGTAGAACTGTATGTTCCTCGTGATAAGGAAACAGAGAAGCCCAAAGGTTTTGCTTTTGCGGAGTATGAGACGGAGGAAATAGCCAACTATGCTGTTAGGCTGTTCTCAGGCCTTGTTACTCTCTACAATCGTACACTTAAATTTGCGGTATGTTCCCATTGTATAGTATGCAGTTCTTCCTTTCTCCCGCTGCTGCCTGCTGAATCATCTTTCGGTGATTTTCCAAGGATTTTGCATTGCCAAAAAACACTTTCAGATGGTTAATATTACTCTCATGGCTTTACCTTGTTTCTGATGTATGTATGTTTGCCATATTCCCTGTTCCCAAGCTTTCAAGTGGGACTTGTCTTTTCTTCTAATGTCAATAGCACTTCTAGTCAGTCGGATATGACCACGGATGGGATTAGGGATCAGTATTAATATTAACAATCTTTTTTAAATGATCATTACCGATGGATAGGTTGACTTTTACTGTATACCTGATAGACTGCGGTCTAGCTTTTTTATAATGGCATTGAAATTTTGATGTGCAGATATCTGGGCAGGACAAGTCTTCCTCAAATACTTATGCGGCAAATCCCTCCCAAAATCTAAGACCCAACCGTCCAGAAAGCGACAGTGTAGACATTCCTCAAAATTCTGCTGGGTTATCTACTCCTGGCAGACCTTCAGCATATTCAGATAACCATTCTCATGGTAATGTACATATTTTATCTCTGTAGGTATTGTATATTGAGTAGGCCTGTGACTTGTCATTTCCATTTATATTAACGGTGTATTCTTTCTTTGGGTTTAGCTTCCGTTCCTTCTGGTATGACACAAGAACGTAATGGCTTTGGATCTCGTTCAAGTAGTTATGAGTACAGTCGAAGAGTTTTTGGAGCAACCCTGGAAAGCATTAACCACACTAGGTCACGCCGTTATGATACAAGTAACCCGGTGTCTTATCCCTCCTATTACTTGCCAAGCTAGCTAGTTTCACATCATCCATCACCATTCTTATCAGATTTGTGTAGCTTGGTAGTCAATTAATATGTGTTTAGGTTTGGTTGTTGTCCTGATTGAAAGTGGGGTAGTGCAGGTGGTTAGTCATCTTTGTAAATTAGCATAGATGTTAAGTCTTGTGGATTTGCTTTAGCAGCCAGAGCTAGACTTGTTCATAAGTTGTTCATTTGGTTGTAGAAGTATTTTTGTTAGTTTTTATTTGTGAAGTTCGATTTTCCTTGTTTGAGCATTAAATATCCTTTTGGTTGCTGAACCGTAAATCTTGCTCATGGTGGCTTTCACTTGTAGTAAAGCAGTACAGTTCTCGCCTCTGCTTTTATACTGCTTTTTTGTTGATATTTTCTTTTGATAGGCTGTGAATAAACTCAGACTTTCCCTTTTTTATTGGAGTGAAAAATGTCAAAAGCGTGACTTGAAATGGCATTCTGGAGATGTTTGGAGTGAAAGGATGCTGTTCTAATATGTTACAAGAGCAGGGAATAGATAATTTGCAGTGGTTAAAGTGGTAGTTTCTAATTGAAAACAAATCTCCTTTTCAACTTTCTATTTTCTGGGGAGATGACCCATCAAGAATGAATGATGTTTGTTCGGAGATATAGTCGTCTTTTACACCACTTGTAGATCGGTTGATGCATGGGCTGAACTTTGGTCTGCATCTATCTTGGATGAGACTGCATCGTCTTTTCTGTCAAAGTCACTATATTAGACATTCTCTGGTTCATTGGGGAAATGGTAAATGTCCTCGAAATAATAGTCATGGATCAAGATCAGGAACAAAATTTCAAACAACTTAAGATTAACTTTGCAGTCTTGCTTTTTTTTTTTTTTTTTTTTTAAATGTTTTGCCTGTTTGGCCAGGATGATTTGTGGTTTTTTTTTTAAAATATTTTTGGATAGAATATGTTAAATGAATTCTGTTATTGGGAAATTAAGAAAACAGAACAGGACACACTGATCATTAACCACAGATTAGCGAATCAAACTAAGGCCAGGGGATCTTCATTTACACTTGGTTGGCACTATAGATCCCTCCTAGCTAGTACATCATCATCAACGCTGACCTATTCAAAGTTAATGAACTTTGTAAACATCGGGGTGCAAATTCTTTTGCTCAAGCTGAGTATGTTGCTGCAAAGTATGCCAGAGGTCCAACGATGGCTGCGTTGATGTACGTTGCAGGCTCGGAGTGGCTGTAGTCGGTCCGGTCGTCCGAGAAAGCATCGTTCTGGTCTGGACCCCCGACGATGGCTCCAGTGAGGATGTTGGGGTTAGGGCTCGATGTGTAGTAGAACGGTTGGAAGCCACCTTGACAGCCTATTGCCTGCGGGTGGCTCAACAGGGATGGCAGGGAAGATCCTCTGTGATGAATTCTCCTGGGGAATGTGGTTCCATATCCCACCATATATGACATCTTCAGAGGGTTCACCCCCAGAATGTAGTCAACCTGCAATTTCTGGGGTTGAGACGGGGGGAGAGAGAGGGAGAGAGAGAGAGATAAGTATGAGAGTTGGAGTTTGAGAGACCTGCTTCTTGGCAAGGTACTTCAGAGTGCCAGGGGTGATGACCATGTTGCCGCAATTGAAGGTGTGTTTTGCAGCGGACATGTACTTAGAATAGGTCGTAAGCAGGAATGTTATGGAGGTGACGTACTGGAGATTGCTTTGACTCAGCTTGAACATGAGCCCACCTGCACTTTGGCCATAAGCTCGTGTTGATCAAGTTTTGAAATCAGTTGCAACCTGTAACATGGTCCTTAAATTACTAATTGACATGTGGGATAAAAGAAATGTACATACCTGGAGTGTACTGTGTGGAGGAAGAAGGAGAATTGGGGAGAATTCTACACATGAAATCTTCTGCTTGTTGTCTGAACTGGTCATAGCTAGCGTCCTTGTTCAACAACGCCATCTGAAGAAGGCAGTTACGAGGTTGTTACCATGTTTAGTTAAGGATGTCCTAATTTTTTGTGGAAAACTGTCCTGTGCGTTAATATAGTTATATAAGATCTAGCTAGATAGAAAGAGGGTTCTGCTTGAGGCTGTTGTGTCGAAAATCTTCTTGACTTTTGTCAATAGTTTATATTCTAGGGGCCGGGGATATACCCTTGAAAGAAGAACTCGAGCTCCGGCAAGCTTGTTGTCCCAGCTGAAAATGTCCGTGGCATCATTAGCCCCCAGAGATTTCAAGAAATTGGCATAGTACACATCATTCGTTGCTCTATAAAGCCATGCAGCTCCCCACAGCAGTTCATCCTTATAATTCATGACAATAGACCAAATTCTTCAGATTGACAATCCAATGAGCCAAAAACAGAATGCATACGGTGGAACTAACACAAATAATCAAGCATCAAAAGAAAAATTATACCTTATATCCTGAGTACGAACAGTAAAATGGGCAAACGGCCGAGCCGAGTGAATCACTGTACGAACCACGGTATTGAATAGCGAACTGCATCACCTGTTTTGCAGTCTTGAGCAACAACTTTGAGTACTTGGGGTCCGCCACTCGGAAGACCAGGGAGGCGGCGGCAAGGGCAGCTGCAGTCTCACCCGCGACATCGGAGCCTGGGTTGCTGGGGGAGACTGAGTAAACAGATCGGACTGTGTCCATGTCCTCTGGCCGCTCCCAGCACTTGTGGTCCACGTTAGGGTCGCCGACTCCCACGTAGAGCTTTCCGGGGGTTGCTGTCGCGCACTTGAGGAGGTAGTCGGTGGCCCAGCGGATTGCGGCTCTTGCGTTGGGGAGCTGAGCCCCCATGCGCTTGCCGTACTCGAGGGTGCTCCAGGAGAGTACGGTGGTGGTGTAGGCCATGGGGAAGTTAAACTTCACATTGTCTCCAGCATCATAGTATCCTCCTGTCAAATCCACCTGGCCACCAGGAAAAAAAAAATTGAAAAAATTTATGGCACGTGCAGAAAGTTATACTTGGTTTATAGGATCTAATCTGCTTTTCATTTGTTCTTTTGTGGGGGATAAAGTTCTGATGGCAATTGGACAACATAACGTGATTGGTGCACCTTTTGTCACTGTCCATGCATGTAATTCACATCATTACAATCACAACCACCAACATCATCACAGGATGCTTTAATCCCACAAAAATAAAGAACATCATACATGATGAACGTACGTTTTTCTTTTGGGCCATACATTTAAGCGCATGTTGAAGTTGCGTTGATGCCCTTGAAGCTAATTCCATAGCTAATTCCATAGGTATAGAAGATACTAATTGGAGCATTCTGTGCCCACGCAAGGGAAATGGATCGATGATACATAACGACACATACACAAGAGAGTAGACTTACATGGGCAAGGGCACCATCTGAAAGGCCAGAGGTGGACCTCCAGCTTAGCAGCTGGTTGGTTGGGAGCCTCCCTGACCTCTGGCCTTGGAAGAACATTAGGGACTTTGCAAGAGCATCTTTGTAATCCGGGTTGCCTAGGGCAACACGAGTGCCTAAGCACAGGACAGAGCACAACAGCAATGGTAGCCACAAAGAAACCCTCGTCTCCATTTGTGACTAATGTTTACTTGCTAAAGTGCAACTTTGGCCTCTCCGAATTATCTTTAGCTGATATGGTCTTGATTCGGATAGGGCTAAGTCATTATATAGAGGGAGAGGCAGGCCAATCGCCGAGCGCAATATTAGGCTTTTTTCCCGTTGAGGGTCGTCTCATTGAGAGTTGACCACGTAGTAAATCGAGGGGGAGTTGCTCATGATGCTCCCTAATTTCATACTTTTTCTTTTTTTGTCTTTTCACTTTTTTGGGGGGATTTTGGAATGATTTGGAAGTCAGTCCACTAATCTTGCAACGACATCCGTTAATCCTAAATTTTTCAGCCGCAATGAGATGCCTTAAAGGACGGCGAGTTGGTCCCTCCTGTTTGTATTCTCATTTACAAAGTCATTTCTTTCATTTTGTCGTTCGTCTTTTTGACCATCTTTCATTTTCGGACATTTTGCATGTTTTATGTCTTTTATATGTTTTTTACATTATATTGTTCCCCATATTTGAGTCTTTTCATTGCTAAAGAAGGGCGACACGGCACGCTAGTTTCCGAGCATCACTGGACAGAATTTCATGTTCATGATCGCTCACTCAAATAAAATTTATTCATACCAAGACTAGCCAAAATACTTTTAAGAGAACTCGAACTTAAGAACCTGGAATTTGTTTCTTCAAGCATAATGCATCGGCCAACGTCGTATGGGTAAAGTTAATCAAGCAATCAAGGATTAAACACCTCGGAAAGTCACTTGCCAGAAAGGAAATCCAAAAGATATCATCACTTGCTAAAAATTGATTGACGGATTTGTAGAACTTTGTCCATCGAGATATGTAGTCGCAATTCAAGGTTGAGAATCTTCTCATCTAAAGTATAATAAATAAAGAGTCGTAATTTATGGAACTCCTCTCCTCCGTGTTCTGGGACATTACAATTTAACTTAGTGAGAAGTAAGCGGTTATAAATCTAAACCCGGATGGAATATTAAATCCACACATCGTACTCCTAAGCGGCTTTTCGCTGTTCGTACACCTGACAGAACAACGACAAAGGCTCGGGCATGAATTCATCTTCGTGGTCGTGCCTAGGGTCACCCCGACCAGAGCATGCTGATGGCCGCCTCGTGGGCGGGAAAAAGAAGTTGAGCGCCAAAGTTTGGCCAAATTTTTCCTACAGAATTGAGAAATCGTCTTCCTTTTTAGGTATGATGAACAACCGAAAAACCGGAAGATTAGCTTCTTGCTTTTCGAAAGGTTCGTGGCCGTTTTTTCAACTCCACTTTGGTCAAAGTTATTATAAAACTATGATGATTAGTGTCCTCTTTTTCTGCGTTCGTGCTTTGGTTAAACTCCACCTGGGTCAAGTATGATAATTTGCAAAGGAAGGCGCGATTGGCGCCCTTGGATCGCGCTAAGGAATCGGCGCCCAAAATTTGGAAGAAAGCCTCACCATCAATTCAAATAGAAAAAAATAACATAATAGTGGAAAGAAAGCCCAATACAAATTTACGAAAGGAAAAACAATAATAATAAGAGGGAAAAGATTAAAAAATAAAAAAGTGAAAGAAAGTTGATGAGTGTCGAAGTAAACCAAGGTATATTGCTTTTTGGGAGTTCGTTGCTTCCGCTGGAAACGCTCCTTGGGATTGCGTTTTCATATAATCCACTTTCTAAACTTGCTTTATGACTAAGCTTCGCTTTTGCAACCTTCACCACTTCGGCTCTTGCGTGAAAAGTTCTTTTTTGTGGAGGTGATAATATGATTAGGGTTAAGTTCAATCGAGTCCTCCACTGTGGATCAGCCTCGCAATGTCGCTTTTAGATGAAATAAAGAAAAAAATTTAAATTATGCCAAGTTCACTTGTAGGGTGCTGCTTATCAAACCCGAATTCTGGCTAGGAGTAAACTTCTAAGGAAGAGATTATCCTGGGGTAATCATCCGAGGAAGAGATGTTGCAACTCGAGTACAAAACTTGCGGTATCCAAATTAAACACGGGACTATTTAAACAATCCCACAAGAATAAATGACATATACACTAGATATTCATAGTACTTGCATCCAGACAACTATGTAAATTAAATTTTATTCATATACGCAAGTTATGTCCCCACTCGTGCATCTTATTGAAAGCAGAGTTATGGAATGTTCTCTGCAATGATAATGTAATACGTTAACTTTATTTATCTTGAGTATGTCCAAAGAGCGTATGCACAACGCAACATGATAACTTTTTACAAGCTCTACAAGCAAGCCTTAAATAAAGAAGCGAGAACTTGGTTATAAGTTATCTTTTATCATGGTGGTTTCAATTTGAGAAATTTGATTTTAAAGACCGCGGTACCCGATTAGAGCACATAACAAAATTAACATGAATATGTTCAAAGCTATATCAAGCGACCAGACAAGTTGCCGCAGCAATAGGCTCAATGCTAAAAGCATAAGCATATGGAACAATTATCTATAGATCTTTTGTCAAATATTAGAATGTACTTAGGTAATCTATCTTCTCGCAATCTGGACACGACCATTGTTTAGATTAAGGAAACACAACGAATTCACGGAGGAATGCTACAGGAATCAACCAGAAAGACATTAACAAGGGATAAAATGGCGGCTAAGGCTATCTTGCAAAGCTGGAGACTTGATATAAATTGTGCGGTCAAACTCGTGAATCTGTATCGAGTGGCATGAGGGATAAGTAGATTAGGGTTTAGGCTTTTATTCAATGACTTGCAGCTAGGTTTATCTAGATTGGCGACCTCTATCATGGAAATCTTTTTCTTGGATAACGGAAGTTCCGTGAGATAGATATTTGCAGCTATTTGAAGCCAACCCTTTGAAGTCCACGGTGCAATCTCGAGGCGTACAATTGCAGCATATGATAGTCTCAATTATTGTTGGCGTCTTTTAATGCATGGTTTATATTATCTTGTGATGCATGCACGGAATAAAAGTTGAATTCCGAGAAGTTGGGACGATGGCATGGAGCTTGATTGATTTTTACTCCATGATTAGCTGGCGAACAAGGGGGAGTGCACTCCTGAAATCTCAAAGGGAGGTGGTTTAGTTGAGGTGCGCGAAAATTGGTTTAGAAACAACTTGATAACTAAAAAAGAAATAAAATTCATTGGATGGAATACAGTTCCTGTTCATGGCTTATATTCTTGTCGTACTAAATCAAGGGCATATATCTGGCCGAGAAAAATAAACGGTATATTGTGAAGGATGCGTCCAAGGCAGTTTTTTGCCCAGAAAATTTGCATATATGCAAATGATATTGACTCAAAAAGGATTTTCATGATAGTGTTTGGTGTACACCTTGCAAAATACTTAATGCAAAGCTAATGCAAAGCAAAGCTCCTGTCCTTTTTGATTCGTGGACTCATTGAAATTCTGAAAATTTTATTTCTTGCTTCAACTGGCGGTACCGGATCTCTTGGTTTTCGCTCCTCTTCACGTGTTTTTCAATTAGAAGACAGCGTCGTTCTACAGCTGCAAGAAATCGCTGATGACGACGGGAAGTAGGGAAAGGGAGAGAGATCGAAAGCTCCTCTCTTCTAAATGGTTTAAGGCATGACTGACATGGTTCTTTTAATGTACCCAATATTTTCTCCTCTGACATGGGGGCCTGCCCAGATGGATGTCAACTTCTAGATGGTTCAGGCATGACTGACGTGATCTTTTAAGGTATCCAATATTTTCTCCTCATTCCAGTGGTTGCTTCTATGGGCGATGAGTCGGCCTTGTCTAAGTCTTCTCCTTCTTTCTCTATGCGCCACATGGGTCAAGAGGTTACGCAACGACCGTGGAGTAGCACGACATTGGTCAGGTCTGAGCTTGCCTAAGGCCTTATATCACCAATCAAATCTACTCTGCTTATGAGGGTGCATCAAATTGAAATTTAAATAATTTAGTGAGGGCAAAGTTGGAAAAAAAATTATTAAGCCCTTGAGTTAGTAATCCGAAAATGCTAAAAACCCAAAATAGGGTGGGTGTTGCACTAAGTTTAGAGCATTTTTTTTAAGTTTAGTTTTGCACCGAGGGCTCTTAACATTATGTTACCAAACACAAAAATAAAGGCCTATGGAGGTTCAAAACCTGTGTAGCTACATAGGTCTATCCAATCATAACCCTTTCAATTAATGATGTTATCAGAATTTGAAGAGGACTCATTTATCGTTCAATTATTATTTAATTGAAATACATTAGTCAATGATTTGAACATGACCGGACAGCGTGCTCACGGGATAAATTTAGGTTTTTGATGGGTTGTGAAGTAATTGATGTGGTCATTTTGTGGAAAACAGAATATCATGGAGACCGACCTAACTATTGACTCATCCCCCCTTTTTTGGTTTAATCAGCGAGTAAAAGTTTGAATTAATCCTAAGTCATTTAGAAAACAGCTTTCTAACTACAGTCACGAATCATAAAGAAGAAATTCATGGCCGTTGCGGAAAGCCCACAAAAGCTTTATGGGCCCCAAGGGGCCTTAAGACGCCCTAGCGTCGGTCAATGTCATGATTGGAAACTCTCCCATCTCTCCCTTGCCCGAGTCTTAGGGCGCGCATGATTCTATTTCTGTTTCAGAAATAGTTTCTACAACAGAAATAGATTTTTCTATTTCTAGTTCGAGATGAGTTTCTAAACAAAAATAACCGTTTGATAACGACAAAAATAAAAATTCGTTTGATAACGACACAAAATTTCTTTTTTTCGGACGGCGGCGGCGCGGCGGCGTCGCGGCCAGCGGCGCGCGGGAGACCGGGCGGCGGCGGCGGCCGGCGTCCGGCGGCGGCGGCGGGCTACGGGCGGCGGGAGGGCGACCGACGGCCGGCGGGCGGGCGGCGGCGGGCGGCGACCGGCGGGCGGGCGGCGACGGCCGGTGGCGACCGGCGGGCGGGCGGCGGCGGCCGGTGGCGGCCGGCGGTCGGCGGTCGGCGGCGGCGATGAACGATGAAAATTTTTTTATTTCTCATTTCGTTTTAGAAATAGAAAAATAGCTTTTTTTTTTTTTTTTTATTTCTCATTTATTGTTCGGATCTATTTCGGAACCAAAATCTATTTCAGAAATAGAAAAGTGGAATAATTTTACCAAACGGATTTCTATTCCGAAATTGTTTTTCTATTCAGAAACAATTTCTCGGAATGTAAATAGCGCGCGTCATGCACCCCCTTAGTCTTGGAAATGGCGAAAATCAGACTTAGCTTTGACGATGATGACCATTCTCATTTAGGAGAAAACAAAGTCCTGGAGGAAGAAGATGAAAAGAGCTAGAGTAATGGAGAAGACGGAGAGAGTGCATAGTTGAGGAGTGCCGAGTAGGTTATACTTGACTTCATTCGTTATTGAGACACGTGTATAAGTGAGGTTCACTTTTTAGATTTTTCAAATGCCTTTTAACTTTTCCACCTTCCAGTACTTCAATACACTTGATCCTCATTCCATTGTTGTGTTATTTGCCTACTTATTATTGGTTGTTTATCTGAAATATATTTAATCCAAAACCTGGTTTTGTCTCACTTCTTCTATTCAAATACATGGCCTGCCAGCAATCTAAATAGCATGAATGATTGAGGGCATAGATGACATTCTTTAACACAAGCTTCACAAGTTAGGCAGTTTTTCACTATAAAGTTGAAAGGCGCAAATAATTCCCACTATTTTCATGTTTCTTATTGAAAAAGTGGTACAAATATTCTTTAAACTTTGCTCTTAGCCTTATGGCTTTTTGTGCGACTCCCTTTCACTCTATCTGTTTTGTAGATAGAGTGTAAGTTTTGGTGCCGTTTTCTGTACATTTATCCAAAGCTCTTCTATTATTTACTTATCTTTTACCAAAAAAAAAAAAAAAAAAATTCTTTAAACTTTCATCCACCTATAATGTTAGCCCTAGAATTTTTAATTTGTTTGATGTAGTCCATGAACTATTAGTAAATGCTTAATTTAATTCGTAGAGTATATGAAAATGTTGAAGGACGTTCTTCCACAGGTTCAAATTAGCGGAATCTACTGAGTGTTGATTTAGACAATTTTATGCATTAAACATGCATCATTCCAAAAAGCCATACGCATGCCAATATGGATAGTTACCAGCTATTTACCGGCATTAGCCTCCAATTTGGCATTTGCCAATTGTGATTTTAATAGAGATTTTATATTGGATCTCGGTCGAACAAAAAAAAAAAAAATTAGGAAATCCATAATAATGCAGATAAAAGTTCAGGTACTTGCGTAGTCATCACCCCGGTAGAATATGCATGTTAATTCGTCCTTAGAGCACACATATGTGGTCACTTATGTTGGGGCTTGACGGTCATATGCCATAATAGAATGTACTTCTGTGGAGCTTTGTTTCTCTTTGATCTTTACTACCATTTTCTGAAGCCATCTATTCAATAGTTCCATCACCAATTCAAACTAAGAAAATGCAGCACGCTTCGTGCCTTCTTGAATTTTCACCCGATCACGGAGTAGGAACCCGAGCGCTTTGCCATCGGGTGATTTTTTCGTGATTATCTGTCCTTTTGT
This sequence comes from Eucalyptus erythrocorys, assembly GCA_014182555.1. Lineage (NCBI taxonomy): Eukaryota > Viridiplantae > Streptophyta > Magnoliopsida > Myrtales > Myrtaceae > Eucalyptus > Eucalyptus erythrocorys. The sequence goes on from CM024602.1 coordinate 12,817,050, forward strand.
TTAAGATGAGTCGGAATTTAATTTCATCAACAGCAAAGCAGGAGAGCAAATCCTACTGCATACTCAATAATCTGTATGCCAATCGGCTAAATCTCAGTTAGCACAAAGCGCCCTCTACATGTCTATCAACATTAACGTTCTTTCCAACATCTATACCGTCGATCCATCTCCCTCTTGCAGCTCTCCTTTTGCGGTGAATTATTGCAGGCTAACAGGCAAGAGTTTGAACGAATCGCAACCCTCGTTCCAGGAAACAAGTGTCCAATCACACGAGGAACTTGTTTTCATGCGAGTTCTCCGGTAACCAACCTCAATCGCTGCTAACTTATAAAGTACCCACAAGTTCTAATCTTTCCCTAGGGATTCGAAATAGATAAAAGAGCTCTTTCTTTAGAAATCAATGGGCAGGGGAAGGTGGTATGTTTGATAACATTATCTCTTTTGGCGTCATCTTTCAACCGAAAAATTGGAGAGACTGTTTATCCCAGAACGACAAGCAAAAACGAGATGGACTTAGAAAAAGGACGCCTGTCGTGCCTACGGTTGGTTAGTTTACGTAGGGGTCCCCTTCATTGAGTTCATCACCAACAAACGCCGCGAAACGCCGGGCGGTTGGGAAATCACATCTTGGCATCATCAAACTGTGTAAACTGGTCGGAAGATAGTCTTGAAAAGCACTAATGATGCGTTGGTGATGATGGTGTCTTTGGTTGCACTGATGAAATTGTACTGATGGGCAGCAAATTAGCCGTTCTGAGTCAGAACTTCTGACTGCAATCTACAATAGAGGAGAATTAAGGCAGTGCGTTACTGATTTTGTTGGATTCGGTTACTTTTATCTGGTTTAACGCTGCAGGAACAAAAGGTAAAAACGCCTTAAACGTCCTGCCACTCCCTTTATTCTCTTTACAAACAATCCACGTGTTAGAATATTTATATATTAAATCAGGCGTTAATTTAATAACTAAAACTTTTAGAGCATATATGGAAGTGGTCTCACAAAATTTTATAACGTTATTATTATTGCGTAGTTGGGGGTAAGGTCACTCATTGTAATTCTACGACAATGGGATTGCGAATGGTGGATAGTTGATGGTGGATTACCTAAGGCGATGGTAACTCACAATGTGGGTCGTCGATGAGATACCGCCAAGGTTGTTCTTTAGTGGAGTCCGTCATTAGGGTCGTTGGAAGCCAACGAGTTGCTGATGGGCTGTAGCCGGCTTTGTTGGGGTTGTCGGTGGTTTTTAGCCTCCACCGGCGAGCCCATGGGCCATTAAAGGAATTGAGAGCTGGTAGGCAACAATATCCTAGGATTGCTATCCAAGGAAATTTGGTCCGACCATTTCTCTCTTTTGTAAGTTACATATATGGACATATTGTTAATTGAGTTTGTGAGAAACACTGCAAATAATTGGATAATCTACTTGACGGCATAAGTTATATTTAACATCAATAATGCTAAGTGTAAGACAAATATGTGAATTTAGGTTATCAATCGCATACACTCTCATTTTGCGTTGAATATGACTAACATATTTGAATACCACTAACGATTTGTTACCGCATTATTTCTGTAAAGCTTTACATTTCTCATATGGAACGGATGCATATGTCATCGCATCAAAAGCACATGCATTTTGCTCGGGCCATTCGATGACTCACCTTCTTCTAGGTAGTCAACTTTCATTGTAGATCCTCAGGAATTTCAGTTACATCCATTGATTAGTTTTACGGGCTCACGAATCGACCAAAGTCCTAGAGATAGCCGATGCAATTTGGCTATCTTGCCATGCTCTTTTTTCCCTTTCCGACCGATTCATGCATCTTCTGTCTCCTCACTCATTATTGTTAGAGTTTTCCTCTAATGTGGACTAAATTAATTGACATTGTTATTTACCGTTTAACGTTTACCGTTTTACGGGGTTTGGTCTAAGGTGAGATAGAAGGTTTCTTAATTAGTCTAATATGGGGCTGGCTAGTGTGAGCCGAGTTGAGCCTGGCCCATAATGAGGGGGACCGGGCCGGAAACTCTATAAATAGTGCTCAAGTCTCTCCTCTAACCCTGATCTCACATATCCTCACCTAAGGGACGTTATTCTAACGTCAATCGTGAGGGGCCGCCTCATTGAGCCAGTGACTCGGAGGGCAATAGAGGAGAAGGATTTGATGCGCGGATAAACCCCTTGAGTGTGGGCAATCCCTTTCCGCTTCCGCTTTCAAGAACGAGATCCTAAAACAGGTACGTTAATCTTCTACTCTTGGGTGTATGTTCTTGTTCTAGTTATGGAGATCTTGGGGTTGCGCAATTTGCGTCCTACATGTGGTATCAAAGCCTCCATAACCCTAGAACTTGAACCCTAATTGATTTTGCCCTATTTATACTAATTTGCCCTAATTAGTATGAATCTGACCTAATTTGTGATTTTCGAGATTTTTTATTCAATAAAAATAAAATTAAATCACAAATTTGGACTGGGCGAGACGAGACGGGGGTGATTTGTGTAGTTGCATGTGCGTGCCAGGGGCGTGCGTGCCAGGGGCATGCTTGCGCGTCTGTGTGTGCGGGCACGGGCTTTGTGTGCAAGCTCAAGCTTGTTAGATTCGATATCTTTGCGGTGATTATTGATTTTGCTTCTTGGATCTTCAATTGATGTCAATTGATTGCATCAAAGGAACCTCATTAGGGAGTTATCAGTTTTTGATTTTGTGGATATGTTGCAAACGTTTGAAATCGAGCAAAGAAGATCCGAAGATCAAATCCTCAAAATTTGAATCTGTGTTGGAGAGTCTGACCGCTAAAATAGGAAAGTCCAACTTTCACTAGGACTTGGATTTTGTTTAAAATATATAGAGATATGTTTTGGATAAAATCGTTTAAGGTAGGAAACGAAATCCTATGAGAAGCTGGCTTAATGAGATAAAAAAAAAAAAAAAAAAAAAAAAAACTTTTGTTGCTCATGTATACTCCTTTACATGCTAGTAACCTTTGAATGTTGGACGTCTAAAGAATCTGTGACCAAACTGATTGTACTAATTAACACATCTGCTGAGTGTAGGTAATGCATGTTAGTTAAGATATTACATATTATACCTAAACTCATATGGTCACTGGTTAATGTCTATCAAATTGAATATTTTTATGGTTATGGAATATGGCAATATTTATGCAGAGCAATAGTTTCTACTGTTATAGTTTAGATATTTGATTCTGTGATTTGACTCAATTTATAGGCCACTAGTTGAAGTAATGATATTTGTTACTTAAAATTGACTAATAAATTAGTTGTTGGCATTGGAGTCATGTTTTGCCTTATGAAACTCATGAGCTATAATGAATCAGCTGTCAGGCTTCTCGATCTAGTGTACCATGTATTGCTATTGATGTTGATTGGTGATAGATTCTCTAGATCAACATTAAAAGAATCATTGGAATATGTAATTTTGGTGCACAAGAGAAGTTTCCTGTGTTGCTGTGATTGGTGATCTCATTGAAATCTATCTTTCAGATTATATATATATATATATATATATTTATATATATATATGTATGATTAATTTTATTAATGAATAAGACAATGTAATTAGCATGATATGTGATTTGAGTGATATGTGCCCCTATCACTGAAGTTCGAATCACATGTATATAATTTATGTGAGGTATAAATATATCCCTAGTATGAGAGAGTTTCAAGGATTCAATTAAGTAGTGAACGCCAAAGTGGCACGCTTAATTGGGTTTGAGAAATTTCGGTCTCGTATGTTGGTTGGGATGTCTCCTGGTCTAATGCATGGTCATACTCCCAAAGGAGGTGATTGTGTATTAGTTAATGGAGGGATACATGATGGTGTGGTAGAGGAGTGATCAGTCCTAGTGGTTCATCTGCCCAAAGGTGATGAATTCACGAAAATTGGAACATATTCTTATAACTGCTATCATGTGGTGAGTGTACAACTGCATGTCATGTATTCTGCCCAAAGGTGATTATATGATTATGCGTGTAACTCTCTGGATGTGTACTCGGATATCAAGTTACACGGTGCTCACATGATGCTAATTATATACATTGCTTGTTTTTTAGTCACCTTTATGTAATTAATAACTCTACTATTATAGAGGTTTTTACTGCTTCAAATTTTAAGTTGTGGACAATAGATTTATTGCTTAAGAAAAGAGCAATAGAATGTGCTTACTGTCCATTAAGCATTCCATTCTGGAACACTTGAAAAGTGGTTTGTTAGTGCTAAGAGATGATAGAAGCCTTAGTGGCTTGTAATTAGGACACATCTGCAAAAATTGCGTCTAAGTTCTAATGACATATACATCTGGTATATGGTTAAAAGGTTGTCAGGCTTAATAATGCCCATTAGTATTTTGGCAAGTATGACAATGCGAAATAGCTTAAAGGGTCATTTGTCAAATACTTGGTAGATTCTGGGGTGGTAACTTAATTACTATACTTGTAAATCCCGACAAAAGATTTGGTTGAAAGGCATAATTGCACCGTAATTGACGAGGATAGCTGCTCTTAGACTATTAAGGATAATAGTACAATGGAAAATCACCGTGTCTTTATTTTTGTCTAAACAGACAATTGTGGAATCTCATGTACCATAGACTAAACTTGATGAGGTTCAAAGTACTATTCTTGATATAGTTTATGATGAAATTTTCCTCTCAAGTATAGAATGAAATGGTTGTAGATTTACTGGGGAGATTTGTTAGGAAAAGACGATCGGTTATTCCATTAGCCTATATAGTCTATTTGTGAGAGCATAACCACAATATCCACTACATGGTTGATTTAGCGACATAAATAAATATTGTTTCTTATCCTCAATTAAGTATATGATTAGATGCCATAAAAGGCAATATGCAATCTATGAAACATGTTTATAAACTTACTGACTTGTCTAAAGATCACAAGTTCTTTAGTTGCAAATTGGCGTACAAAACTAAAATGATTTCAAAGAAAGATTGTGGAGTTTCAAACTAAATTTGTAGTTAAAGTTTTCACTCTGAAAGAGGGGTGGATAGTTAATAGTGAAGAAATAATTATTTCTTTAAAAGATTCTTTCAGAGTGAATGTGTCATTTATTTTGGTTTGGAGTTATGCCAAATAGATACAAAATCTATATAATACAAATGAAGCATTTTGCAGCAAATTTAAGTAAACTTATGTGTAGACTGAAAAGTCTTATTAATAGTTTTATGTAAGTTTCCAAACAATATTAATAAAGTTTTATAGTGTTGTTATTTTGTTCAATTGAGAACAAAGTAAGTCAATACACTGCAAGGTCAGTGGGAGGAAATTTATTTTTCCTCATACTCTATGTACATGATACTTTGTTTACAAGTAGTGACCTTGACGTGTCTTTTGTCCTTTACACTAAGATCCGTAAGGATTGTTCTTATCACATATATTGGATTTTATATTAGATTTTCTCATAGGACATTTGCTGATCTTATTTTGGAAATATTCAATATACAATCATTGCAATTCAGGAATTACTCCTGTTGTTAAGGGTAATGGACTGAATCTATCACATTGTCCTTATTTAGATATTGAGAAAATCTAATTAAATGGTGTACCTTGTGTTAGTGCACTTAAAAGTATAATATATATTTGATTTTGCACTAGATTAAATATCATCATTGTGACGGGACTTCTAGGCAGATATAAGTTGAATCCAAGATGCGATCATTGGGTTGCTGTCAAAAGATTTTAAGAAAGTGCAGTGCAGTAAATAAAGTTTTATGTCTATTATTTAAGTAGAGTTTGTAACTTTCTTGTATGCTGTTATTTGGGCTATTATGCTTCGGAACCTTATGAAGGAGTTGACCGTTTTAACTTTATGGATAGACCCATACAGTTAAGTTGAGACAATAAATTTGTTATATTTTTATTAATAACAAATGTCTCAAGGGGTTTAAATATATGGCAGTCAAATATTTTTGACTATAAAGAAACGGTATAGAAAGGTGACTTATTATATAATATATTTTCACAGATGATGTGGTTGCAGATCCACTAACTAAAGACTTACGCCCATATGAGTATTTGAGTGACATGTCATCAATATGGGCCTAGGAGTATCTTCGGATACTATTGTTTAGTGGGAACTATTTTGGCTTTATTCTGATAAAGTTCACAGCCGTGTTCGTTACTTTTAGTGACGGTTTAATATGTATCAACTTTTGCATTCAATAAAATAATTTTGAATGTGTTATTTTCATGTTGAATACATATTAATAAAGTCTCAAGGTATTACCTTGAGTGAAGGCTAGGGGCATCCAGTTATTAGCCTTGTGCATATGTTCTTGTAAAAGGTTAATCATAAGGACAAGACATATGTGGGTTCATTAGAACCATAATTTCATTCTCTTGTGGCACAAGCTTTTATGTCGCCTAAGTAAGAGAATGGTGACTGACAAAGGTTCATTAGAACCATAACTTCATTCTATTGTGGCACAAGCTTTTGTGTCGCCTAAGTAAGAGAATGGTGACTGACAAATGGATCTCTCTATGAGAGATTTAGCCATTTGCCACACTACCATATTGAATCCATATCAATAAAGTTGAAAACACATGTGACCATGGAAGGCTCTGTGTGTATATATGCAGTTACCGCCATGATTCAGTGTTGGAGGCTTTATGGGATAAGATTGATTATTAAGAATTATCTCTGGATCAATGTGCGCACATACAATACAATTTCAATTAATATAGTCCAAGTGGGAGAATGTTAGAGTTTTCCTCTGATGTGGACTAAATTAATTGACATTGTTATTTACCGTTTAACGTTTATCGTTTTACGGGGTTTGGTCTAAGATGAGATAGAAGGTTTCTTAATTAGTCTAATATGGGGCTGGAAACTCTATAAATAGTGCTCAAGTCTCTCCTCTAACCCTGATCTCACATATCCTCACCTAAGGGACGTTATTCTAACGTCAATCGTGATGGGCCGCCTCATTGAGCCAGTGACTCGGAGGGCAATAGAGGAGAATGATTTGATGCGTGGATAAACCCCTTAAATGTAGGCAATCCCTTTCCGCTTCCGCTTTCAAGAACGAGATCCTAAAACAGGTATGTTAATCTTCTACTCTTGGGTGTGTGTTCTTGTTCTAGTTATGGGGATCTTGGGGTTGTGCAATTTGCGTCCTACAATTATTCTCGATCTCTACAAGCAAATAACGATTTCTGCACACCGTCTCAATTCCTTTCCGAAATACATTCATCAACGAAATCCTCTCTCTCTCAACCTAAGAAGCACCAGGAATTTCCTTTAAATACCCAAGCAACCCAACCTAACTCATCACACCTTCCTCTTCCTAAAGCATTGTCTATGAGCGAAAATGGCATGGTTTAGGAAAATTAGCTGCATTTTGGGCCTGTTGGTGATTGTGGCCTCAGTCTGGGACGCTAGGGTTCTTGCACCTTCGGGGTTCGTTCGAGTTAGGGACACCCAATTTGTCCTAAACGGCTCGCCCTTTCTCTTTAATGGGTTCAACTCCTACTGGATGATGAATGTGGCCGCTGAGCCAAGCAATCGGATCAAAGTGTCCGACGTGTTCTGCGAGGCTTCCGCAGCAGGTCTTACTGTCTGCAGAACGTGGGCGTTCAGCGATGGCGGAGACCGGGCCCTCCAAGTATCTCCTGGAGTCTATGACGAGCGTGTCTTCCAGGTCATCTTTCGTTCGCACTATCGTTGTGATATCCCTTTTCTTTACCACGATACAAATGCATAGATTTAGAATACATGGTTTGAATGTTCCTTCTTTTTGGTCTAAGAAATAGTAACTCTTAATTAAAGCGGACACTGCTCGTCAATAACTTTCAGGCACTTGATTTCGTGATCTCGGAGGCAGGAAGAAATGGAATCCGATTGATTTTAAGTTTGAGCAATAACTATCATGACTTTGGAGGGAGACCTCAGTACACTCAGTAGGCAAGAAATGCTGGCGTACCGATCAACTACATCGATGATTTTTACACAAATGCCGTCGTGAAGGGTTATTACAAAAACCATGTCCAAGTATAATTATACATCATGCAAATGGATCCTTTTCTAAACTTACTCTATAGTATGATTATCTTCTCATCACTTCTGTTTCACCTTTTCAGAGAATGCTCATGAGGATCAACTCAATCATGCGTGTTGCTTATAGAGATGACCCGACTATCATGGCGTGGAAGCTAATGAATGAACCTCGTTGCCAAGTTGATTATTCTAGCAATACCGTTAATGTAGGCACCTAGGAACATTCTCTTTCGTCATACGTTTGTGCGTTACTTTCTTGTTCATATTTTACTAATCAGATACACATGATTGATGAAAAAAATCAGGAATGGGCTCAAGAGATGGCATCATTCGTGAAGTCGATCGACAAGAAACACTTGCTGGGAATGGGCATGGAAGGCTTCTACGGTGACTCCATGCCATCTCGGAAGCAGTATAACCCGGGTTACCAAGTTGGGACGGATTATATCAAGAATAATCTGATTACAGAGATTGATTTTGCAGCGATCCATGCGTATCCTGATATTTGGTAATTAACGTTCTCTAACAATGATTGCCTCAGATCTTTACTCATTTCCCTACTAGTGTACAAGAAATATCATACTACAGTAAATGAACTATTTCACACTGATGATGCTTCTAGTAGGAATCAAATTTGTTTTTGCTAGCAAGCTAACATGACGTGTGGGCATTCGAATCATCATCTACAGGTTGTCGGGAGAGGACGAGAACGCTCAAACAGTTTTTGCGCAGCGGTGGATGGAAAGCCACTTAGCAGACGCGGAGACGATAACAAGGAAGCCGTTGGTTTTCACCGAGTTCGGGAAGTTGAAGAAAGATCCCGACTACAGTCCAAGCGTGAGAGACTCCTACATGAACGCCCTGTATTCAGACATCTACAATCTCGCGAGAAATGGAGGGGCGTTTGTTGGGGGCTTGGTGTGGCAGATTTTGGCCGAAGGGATGGACTCGTACGACGACGGATACGAGATCGTATTATCAAAGGACCAATCCACTCGTGCGATTATTTCTCAGCAGTCGAACAAGATGGCTTCTCTTGAACATAATTTGATCGTTCATCATGGTTGATTAGTTGAAGATAAAGAGCTGTACGGAAGGACTGGAAATTGAATACTGGTCAAAATGGTTAGCACAAGTGATTTAGTTAGCTCACTGTAACGTAGTTTTCTTATTGGGTTTAAGTAGGAATTCCAGTGGAATGTATTGTTGGAGAACTTGATGAAGTTTGCGCTCCGAATAGACGAAGCTCTTGTACTTTTTATTTAGCACTTAAATGAAAGTTTATGTTTCCAGTTCCTCTCTCTCTCTTTATTTTCGGAAAAAAATTTTAGAATCACCCCTTGCAAGTATAAAACTAGTTCTCTTTTGTGTAATCAAGATGTTTGAATCGTATGTGTACCGCAAAATGGTAAAAATCAATATCACCACTAAACTATTTTGCTAATGTAGATCTAATTATAGATGAGTGGGAATAATAATAAATTCAAGGTGGATATCCAAATTCAAATGTTGAATTATGTATTGTACACAAGGAAAAGTACCAAAAAAGTCTTAAACATATTACATTGGTACTAATTCAATATTAAACCATTTTAGCTCTAAACATTTTCACATTTATATCAATTGAGTTCATCCAGTTAATTTAGATTGAAAATTACTTTTATGGATGTCGCCTACTTAACGTGACATAACTGACACTAATGCGAATAATTTTATAAATTTTTAATAATTTTTAAAATTTTTTCTTTTCCTCTCTCTTTTTTCTTTTCCCTTCGCTAGCCTCTGTGATGGCCAATAGAAATCGCTAGAAAATGACAAAAGTGAGGGCCGAGACGCCCTTGCTAGGCTTTGGTGAGGGCTAGCAAGGGCCGGGGGTCAGTCCGACAAGGGGACCTCACCTAGCCCTCACTAGAGGCTAGCCAAGTATGGGACATCCTCGCCATCCCCAAAGGCTAGTGAGGCTCCTCCCCTAGCCTCGCCAAAGGCCATCAAGGGGCAGCCTCACCTACATGGCAAGATCACTTAGCTGGCCTCGCTTGTGGCTAGTTAGGGTGTCTCAGCCTCGCCCCCGCTAGCATCCAGTGACCTCTGTCAACCATTACAAAAGCTGGCGGAGGGAAAAGAAAGAAGAGAAAGGAAAAAAGAAAAGAAGGAAAAGAAAAAATTCAAAAAATATTAAATTTGTCTGTATGAGCACCGTTCGTGCCACACAGATGGCCGGCATCTAAGTTAGCAATTTTTGATTTAAATTAATCAAATGGACTCAATTAGTAGCAATATAAAAAGGTTTAGGAATAAATTGATTCAACTGAAAAGTTTAAAATGAAATTAGTATCAATGTAATAGATTTAGATATTTTTTTATACTTTTCCTCACATATATAGATTTGTAGAGGACATTAAAAACATTGAGAAAAATTATAGGGTTTGAGAAAGAAAAATGGTTCAAAACCCAACCAAAAGGAGCCGAACCCTTTTTTGCGGTTTTGGTTTGTTGGAGAATGCTATTTTTAAAAGAAAAACAGTTCACAAGTTGAACCAAAATGGTTTGGTTCGGTTTCATTTTTTTTTTTTTTTTTAAAACCAAACCAAACCGCAAAATTGAACTGATTTTTTAATAATTTTTTAAATTTATATGTGAAGTAACCTTTCCTTTTAAATGCGAAGTAGCTTCCGTTTTCATTTTACCTACAACATAGAAATCGTGGTGACCTATTTGTTCTAGTGATAACTACGTCTTTGTAGTCAATAAAATTTGAAAGCATAGCAAATTTATTACATCTGATATGGAATTATCCATAAAAAGGTTTAAATTCATCACATTTGAGATGATTTACCACCTGAAGTGTTGTAGACAATTCATGGAATCAACCCAAAATGGGGGTCACTCAACGAATCACATGCATCGTGCGTCGTTGCTTTATTTTAAAAATCCCAAGGCCTCCGATCCATCGCTCAATCTGCAACTACTTTTCTTTTCTTTTCATTTCAAAATGAAAAGTTTATACAGTTTCAATTGAAACATGACCTCGAAGAGAGTCATGTCTAATATAATATTTACCTGAAACTATTTTTTGTTCATTTGAAGTTTTAAAAATTTAACACTATCTTCCTTGTCTTCTCTGAGTCAGGACCCATGAGCACTATTGTATGGCAGCAATAACGGTAATGGCATGAAAAACAGGGGTTCTCATGTGGTCGGACACCTACTTTCTGGACATGGAACGTGATTCGTTGAATGCACTTGCTGCAGAGCCCAGCAACAGTTATCGAGGAGAAACTTATGTCTGGGGGCCATGTATGAAAGCCTTCTTCAATTTGAGGACACTGGGAAAGTGAAGCATCGTTGTTTGAGCAGGGACCGATTGAAACTGATGATGTGCTGGGATTGCCCAGAATGTCTGAGTAATGTGCAGCAAAGAAGTTACTTTGGTAGATCTTCTCAATATTATAAGGAAGGACAGCAAAATTGTGCACTAACCTTATCATTATGACTTCACATTTGTATTCGTTGAGTGTTACCAGAATTATTAAGACTGATTTACAATATTGATTCACTAAGTGAGGTGTCAATTAGTTTTGGATAGTAATCTTGCTATTGGACATATTTTGACTCCAAAACTAGATTTAATGAATGTGTCATGCTTCATTTTATGATATTAAAATTTAAGTGAGCCATAAAGTTTCCTTTACTTAGAGGACTCTGGAGAATAATTTGCTCTTTGACAGGAAATCCTAACAATGATCTCCGGGGACAGGCCAGAATTCAAGTGAAAACAATGCAAATGGTACAGCTAGCTGGAAGGCGAAATTTATATGCGGACGATAGTTTTGATGTAAATCCAAAGCACCACCAGGTCGTCCACCAAATTAATCACAAAGAATTAAGCATAACAAAAGCCTTCTTTCTTCCTCGAAATACTAAGTAAAGAACTCGCTATGCATGAATTCAATGCACAAGGTTGTGGAAGCACGATCTCAATTAACAAATACGTTTGAAAAGACCTTTCACAGTGTATTCAATATCTCTCATTTAAAAACTCCAACTACATTTTTCTTGGGCAACATCAATATTTCAACAAATCAAAAGCACATGCATTTGTTCAAGCGATCAATGACTTGCCATGTTCTAGCATCCAACTTTCATTGCAGATCCTAAGAAATTTCAGTTGGGATCTATTGCGGCCGACCACATATCAACCCGAAAGCCTTAAAATACGTAACCAATGCATGTTCAGTCCAGTTCAGTCTCTTATCATGTCTTTTGTTTCTTTCCAACCAGATTCAAACCAACCCCCTGCACTGCATCTTCTTTCTCCCTACTCATTTCCCTCTTCATCTCCTCGCAACTGATGATTTTTCCTCATTTTCAACACCGTTTTTTATTTTCCCCATCTCCTCGCAACTTTTGATTTTTCCTCGTTTTCAACACCATTTTTGGTACTTGCATTAACGCCTTCAGTTATCCTCCCTCTCTCTCTCTCTCTCTCTCTCTCTCTCTCTCTCTCTCTCTCTCTCCCTCTCTCTCTAGCCTCATCAAACCTTTCCTATAAATGCCCACCAACCGCAAACCTATTCCATCACACCTTCCTCTTCTCGAATCATAACTAGCATTGCATTAAGCAGAATGGCCTGCTTGAGGAAACTTAGCTGCATTCTGGGCCTGATTGTGCTGGTGCCCTTAGTCTGTGAAGCTAGGGTTCTAGCGCCCTCAGGATTTGTTCAAGTTAGAGGCACTCAGTTCATCCTAAATGGTTCGCCCTTTCTCTTTAATGGGTTCAACTCCTACTGGATGATGAACGTGGCCACCGAGCCGAGCGATAGGATCAAGGTATCGAACGTGTTCCACGAGGCCTCAGCAGCGGGTCTTAGCGTCTGTAGGACGTGGGCATTCAGTGACGGCGGTGATCGGGCTCTCCAGACGTCTCCCGGTGTCTACGACGAGCATGTTTTCCAGGTGATTTTTCACCCCATGTCTATGATTTTCTGCCTTGGAGAAAGTTTCTTACTACAGCAAGAGAATAAACTGATAGTTTATGTGGTATCGACTTCCTCAGGCACTTGATTTTGTGATCTCGGAGGCAAGAAGATACGGAGTTCGGCTCATTTTGAGTTTGAGCAACAACTACCATGACTTTGGAGGAAGGCCTCAGTATGTTCAATGGGCTAGAAACGCCGGTGTCGCCATCAACAACGATGACGATTTTTACACTAATGCAGTTGTGAAGGGTTACTACAAGAACCACGTCCAGGTAAGGAATAACCAGCAATTAAGAGATTAGCAGATGAATTTGAAGGCCTCTTTTCACTTATCTAAAACTACATAATTGATCATCCTTGATTGCTTCTTTTTCTCAGAGAGTGCTGACGAGGGTCAATACCGTCACCCGTGTCTCATATAGAGACGACCCAACCATCATGGGATGGGAGCTAATGAATGAACCTCGTTGTCAAGTTGATAATTCCGGCAACACCATAAATGTAAGCAAGAGAAAAAATTCTGCTTGCCGTGACATTTGAGAATTCGGTTTGTTTATTATTGTTTGCTAATAGGTTTGGTGAACAAAATCGAAATCCAGGACTGGGCTCAAGAGATGGCGTCCTATGTGAAGTCGATTGACAATAAGCACTTGCTGGCGATTGGCATGGAAGGTTTCTACGGCGATTCCATGCCGGATCGGAAGCAGTATAACCCAGGCTACCGAGTTGGAACGGATTATATCAAGAACAATCTCATAAGAGAGATTGATTTTGCGACAATCCATGCATATCCTGATGTTTGGTAAAGTAACATTAAATTTTGTCCAACAGACGGTTCAAGTGGGTAGCTTAATCAATGAAACATCATTTTCATGAGCATGAAATATACACTCGTTGAGACATGTTATTTGTTGTTTCTAGCAACTAAGTAAATTCTAATAAATGCTCTTTCCTAAGATAACTCTTTCGCACCAACCCACAGGTTGTCGGGTCAGGACGAGAATGCTCAAACGGCTTTCGTGCAGAGGTGGATGGAAAGCCACCTGGCCGATGCGAAGGCGATCATAAGGAAACCGCTGGTCTTCACCGAGTTCGGGAAATCGAAGAAGGACGCCGACTACAGCATAAGCACGAGGGATGCGTACATGAACGCCGTCTATTGGGACATCTACAACCTCGCAAGGAACGGAGGGGCCATCGGCGGGGGCCTGGTGTGGCAGATTCTGGCCGAAGGGATGGAGTCCTACGATGATGGGTACGAGATCGTCTTATCAGAAGAGCCATCCACGAATGCAATTATCTCTCAGCAATCGACTAAGATGACATCTCTTGAACGCACTTTGGGTTAAGTAATTGAAGACGAAGGGCTATGGACGGAGCAAATGGTGTCCAAATAACGAACATTTATCATTGGTTCTTAATGAAATTGCTAGATGTCACTTGATCATGAATCCATATACTTTTCATACACATTATCTCTATTCAGCTATTAGCTGAAGCTTTTGCGTAAGAGATTTTTATATGTTATCACCAACCAACTTCTGTCCTTATTATTTTGCATGTGTGTCCACTTAATTTGGCTTGCACGTAAGATATACATATTCAATCTCCCTCCACCTATTAGCTTAAATTCCATACTCTCCCTTAGGATAATTACCCAAAAATTTCTAAACAAAACTAATTGAAGATAAATTCGTCACAAGTAAACTAGTTTAGGGTTTTTGTGATATTAACCCTATTAAATAATAAGTTTTACTGTTACAATCTTGTCACTAGAAGCAACATCTTACAACCGATAGAGGCTTATATATGGCAATAAAAGCACGAAAGGAAAATACCGTTTGCTGCAGATATTAAAAGGAGATCTTTACCCCCCCCAAAAAAAAAAAAAGGAGATGAATAGTACAGACGTAGGTATGTAATTCAAAGTTGTCCCAGCTCACAATCGATTGAGAAGTTCTTGAACGATTGTGCTTCTAGGAATTCTCAAAATCTTTCAACTTTACCACACCTTCACTCAATTCCCGCTCACCAACTAGCACCACCACCCGGAAGATCTGCAACTCTTTGGCATAATCAACGTGCTTCGGTAATCTTTTACTGACCGAGTACTCTCTCTGCTTTCACTTCGGCACTCCAGAACTCACTCACTAGCCCTGCAGCTAAAGGCAAGTCATCACCAAAAATCCAACCGACACTAGTGTCTCTGTAGCTCGAATTATTTGTTGATGTTTTAAAAAAAACCATATTGCACTAATGTCTTTGAATCACCTGATGCTATCTCTTCCTCCATTGGAATCAACTGACTACATAGCATAAAGAAAGTGAACTACATTTGAGTGTTACAAAGAAAACGACTTTCACAACACCACTTATCAAATCTGGTTTTGATGTGGTCTGACAGTTACTTCAGACACAAGCGTTCATGCAAGGCTACTAAACGGTATCTTACCATTACCTTCCTAATTCAGAAACAAGCGTCAACAAAATGATGGTATCGTCTCTTACCATTACGACAGCTGGCAGAGGGAAAAGAAAGAAGAGAAAGGAAAAAAAAAATCAAAAAATTATTAAATTTGTCTGTACGAGCACCGTTCCTGTCACATAGATGGCCGGCATCTACGTTAGCAATTTTTGATTTAAATTAATCAAATGAACTCAATTAGTAGCAATATAAAAAGATTTAGGAATAAATTGATTCAACTGAAAAGTTTAAAACTAAATTAGTATTAATTAGAGTTTGCAAAATTGGTCATAAACCCATATTATGACCAATTTTTAGTTAAATGGGTCATATATGGGTCAAGTGAAAGTTATATATGGATCAGAAATAGGTCAAGTGAAAGTTAAATATAGGTCAGAAATGGGTCTGAGAAAGTAAACCACAAAAAAAAAGGGATCTAAATGGGTTATTAGGAAACCCACTACAAAATTTAAACCCATGGCTTTTTTTAACTTTATAAAAAAAAATTCTTTATAAAAAATTGAAATTATAATTATTTTTCATATTTCAATTTTTTTTTTCTTTTTCTTTCTTTTTCTTCCTTCCTTAGCCGACGTCCGGCAGGGGCAATGGTCGACGATAGGCCGAGGCGAGGCTCGAGCTCGCCGACAAGTCACCAACGACTAGCGAGGCTGAAGCCTCGCTAGTGTCGGGCAGTGCCTCGACCTCATTAGATCGACGAGATCGAGCCTTGCCTGACACCGGCGAGCTCAAGTCTCGCCAAATCTGCCAAGGCTCGGCCTCGCTGATGACTGGCGAGGCTCGAGCTCACTTGCGTCGGGTGGGGCCTTGGCCTCGCCATATCGGCGAGATCAAGCCCCACCTGATGTTGGCGAGCTTGAGTCTCGCTAGATTCGGCGAGGCTCGGCCTCATCAAATTGGCAAGATTAAGGCCCTGCCCGGTGTCGGCGAGCTCAATCTCGCTTGTGGCCAATCGCTAGCCGTCGTCGTGGCCGGTGGTTGGTCGAAGAAGAAGTAAAAAGAAAAGAAAAAATAATTATTAAAAATTAAAAATTATATTAAAAAAATAAAAATAATTAAAATTTATATTTAAAAAATTAAAAAATCGATTTTTTTTAAAAAAATTATAAAAATTTTCCATTTAATTTATATGGCATAAAAATTGTTACAAAATTTGTATTGCATAAAAATGTTTTAAAAATACATTTTTTTATAAATAAATATAAAAATGAGTTTTTTTAGGCTTAGTTAAAAAATTTTCATATTACAATTTTTAGTTATTCAATGGTATGTTCACTTCAAATAAGAGAAGCATGTATATAGTCTAATTTTTTATAAATATTTCAATTTATAGGTTTTTTTTTTTTTAACTTTTTTTATTTTATTTACTATTATTAATTTAATTTGAAGTTTTAATCCAATTAGCATATAGTATAAGTGGGTTTTCCTAGAATATTAATAGGTTTTAGCAATACGGGTCAAGTCGGGTAGGGGTCACTAGGGGCGCGCATGAAAACCATTCTATTCCGTAAATAATTTCGGAACAAAAATATATTTTTCCATTTCCATTTCTAGAAAAGTTTTTACGTAAAAATAACCGTTTGATAACAACACAAAATTTCTACTCTAAAAATAAAAATTCGTTTAATAATGACACAAAATTTATTCCTTTTGGACGGCGACAGATCGGTAGATAGCGGTGACGGACGGCGGCGGCGGCGGCGACGACCAGGGACCAACTGCCGACCGACGACGGCGGCCGACAATCGACGGTGACTGGCGAGGTGACTGGTAGCGGCTGGCCGGAGGCGATGGTTGGCGACCGGCGGCAGCAGCGACTACCGTGACCGACAATGGTGGCAACCAGCGGCGGCGACGAATGATAAGAAAAAAATTGTATTTCTCATTTCTGTTCCAGAAATAAAAAAGTAGAAAATTTTTACTTCTGATTTCCACTCCAAACTTATTTCTAGAACAAGAATCTATTTCAGAAATAGAAAAATGAAATAATTTTACCAAACGGATTTCTATTCCAGAATTGTTTCTGGAATAGAAAAACTATTTCTGGAACAGAAATTTTTTTTATCATGCACCCCCTAGATTTACACTACAAGAATATGGGTCAAAATGGGTTAAATTGATCAAATATGGATCAACCCATTTTTGACCCAACCCACCAATTTGTCACCCCTAGTATTAATATAATAGATTGAAGGATTTTTTTTTTTTTTTTTTTTTTTTTTTTTTTTTTTTTTTTTTTTTTACTTTTCCTCATATGTATATAGATTTGTAGAGGACATTAAAAACATTGAGAAAAATTATAAGTGTTCGAGAAAGAAAAATGGTTCAAAACCCAACCAAACGGAGCCGCACCCTTTTTTGCGGTTTTGGTTTGTTAGAGAGTGCTATTTTTAAAAGAAAAACAGTTCACAAGTCGAACCAAAATGGTATGGTTTGGTTTCATTTTTTTTTTTTTAAAAAAAAAAAAAGCCAAACCAAACCGCAAAATTGAACTAATTTTTTAAATAATTTTTTAAATTTATATATGAAGTAACCTTTCCTTTTAAATGTGAAGTAGCTTCCGTTTTAATTTCACCTGCAACATAGAAATCGTGGTGACCTATTTGTTCTAGTGATAACTACATCTCTATAGTCAATAAAATTTGAAAGCATAGCAAATTTATTACATCCAATATGGAATTATCCAAAAAAAGGTTTAAATTCATCACATATGTGATGATTATACAAGCTGAAGTGTCACAAAACAATTCATGGAATCAGCCCAGACATGGGGGTCCCTCAATGAATCACGTGCATCGTGCGTTAGTTGCTTTACTTTAAAAATCCCTCCATCACTCAATCTGCAATTACTTTTCTTTTCTTTTCATTACAAAATGAGAAGTTTGTACAATTTCAATTGAAGCATGACCCCCAAAGAGAGTCATGTCTAATATATTATTTACCTGAAACTATTTTTTGTTCATTTGAAGTTTCAAAAATTTAACACTATCTCCCTTGTCTTCTCGGAGTTAGGACCCGTCAACACTATTGTATGGCGGCAATAACGGTAATGGCATGAAAAACTGGGGTTCTCATGTGGTCGGACACCTACTTTCTGGACATGGAACGTGATTTGTTGAATAAACTTGCTGCAGAGTTCAGCAGCAGTTACCGAGGAGAAACTTATGTCTGGGGACCATATATGAAAGCCTTCCTCAATTTGAGGACACTGGGAAAGTGAAGCATCATTGTTTGAGCAGGGACCGATTGAAACTGATGATGTGCTAGGATTGCCCAGAATGTCTGAGTAATGTGCAGCACAGAAGTTACTTTGGTAGATCTTCTCGATATTATAAGGAAAGACAGCAAAATTGTGTATTAGCCTTATCATTATGACTTCATGTTTATATTCACTAAGCATTGCCAAACTTACTAAGACTGATTTACAATATTGATTCACTAAGTCAGGTGTCAATTCGTTTGGATAGTAATCTTGCTATTGGACATACTTTGACTCCAAAACTAGATTTGATGAATGTGTCATGCTTCATTTTATGATATTAAAATTTAAGTGAGCCATAAAATTTCCTTTACTTGCAGGACTCTCAAGAATAATTTGCTCTTTGAGAGGAAACTCTAGCAATGATCTCCGGGGATAGGCCAGAATTCTAAGTGAAAACAAAGCAAATGGTACAGCTAGCTGAAAGGCGAAATTTATATGCCGATGATAGTTTTGATGTAAATCCAAAGCACCGCCAAGTCGTCCACCAAATTAATCACAAAGAATTAAGGGTAACAAAAGTCTTCTTTCTTTCTTGAAATACTAAGTAAAGAACTCGCTATGCATGAATTCAATGCTTGAGTTCGTGGAAGCACGATCTCTATTAACAAATAATTTCGAAAAGACCTTTTATAGTGTATTCAAAATCTCTCATTCTAAAACTCCAACTACATTTTGCTTGGGCAACATCAATATGTCACCAAATCAAAAGCACATGCATTTGTGTCAAGCGATCAATGACTTGCCATGTTCTAGCATCCAACTTTTATTGCAGATCGTAAGGAATTTCAGTTGAAATCTATTGCGGCCGACCACATATCAACCCGAAAGCCTTAAAATACGTAACCAATGCATGTTCAGTCCCGTTCAGTCTCTTATCATGTCTTTTGTCTCTTTCCAACCAGATTCAAACCAACCCCCTGCACTGCATCTTCTTTCTCCTTACTCATTTCCCTCTTCATCTCCTCCCAACTGATGATTTTTCCTCATTTTCAACACCGTTTTTTATTTTCCCCATCTCCTTGCAACTTTTGAATTTTCCTCGTCTTCAACACCATTTTTGGTACTTGCATTAACGCCTTCAGTTATCGTCTCTCCCTCTCTTTCTCTCTCTCTCTAGACTCATCAAACCTTTCCTATAAATGCCCACCAGCAGCAAACCTATTCCATCACACCTTCCTCTTCTTGAAACATAACTAGCATTGCATTAAGCAGAATGGCCTGCTTGAGGAAACTTAGCTGCATTCTGGGCCTGATTGTGCTGGTGCCCTTAGTCTGTGAAGCTAGGGTTCTAGCGCCCTCAGGATTTGTTCAAGTTAGAGGCACTCAATTCATCCTAAATGGTTCGCCCTTTCTCTTTAATGGGTTCAACTCCTACTGGATGATGAACGTGGCCACCGAGCCGAGCGATAGGATCAAGGTATCGAACGTGTTCCACGAGGCCTCGGCAGCGGGTCTTAGCATCTGTAGGACGTGGGCATTCAGTGACGGCGGTGATCGGGCTCTCCAGACGTCTCCCGGTGTCTACGACGAGCATGTTTTCCAGGTGATTTTTCACCCCATGTCTATGATTTTCTGCCTTGGAGAAAGTTTCTTACTACGGCAAGAGAATAAACTGATAGTTTATGTGGTATCGACTTCCTCAGGCACTTGATTTTGTGATCTCAGAGGCGAGAAGATACGGAGTTCGGCTCATTTTGAGTTTGAGCAACAACTACCATGACTTTGGAGGAAGGCCTCAGTATGTTCAATGGGCTAGAAACGCCGGTGTCGCCATCAACAACGATGACGATTTTTACACTAATGCAGTTGTGAAGGGTTACTACAAGAACCACGTTCAGGTAAGGATTAACCAGCAATGAAGAGATTAGCAGATGAATTTGAAGGCTTCTTTTCACTTATCTAAAACTACATAATTGATCATCCTTGACTGCTTCCTTTTCCCAGAGAGTGCTGACGAGGGTCAATACCATCACCGGTGTCTCATATAGAGACGACCCAACCATCATGGGATGGGAGCTAATGAATGAACCTCGTTGTCAAGTTGATTATTCCGGCAACACCATAAATGTAAGCAAGGGAAAAAATTCTGCTTGCCGTGACATTTGAGAATTCGGTTTGTTTATTATTGTTTGCTAATAGGTTTGGTGAACAAAATCGAAATCCAGGACTGGGCTCAAGAGATGGCGTCCTATGTGAAGTCGATTGACAATAAGCACTTGCTGGCGATTGGCATGGAAGGTTTCTACGGCGATTCCATGCCGGACCGGAAGCAGTATAACCCAGGCTACCAAGTTGGAACGGATTATATCAAGAACAATCTCATAAGAGAGATTGATTTTGCAACAATCCATGCATATCCTGATGTTTGGTAAAGTAACATTAAATTTTGTCCAACAGACGGTTCAAGCGGGTAGCTTAATCAATGAAACATCATTTTCATGAGCATGAAATATACACTCGTTGAGACATGTTATTTGTTGTTTCTAGCAACTAAGTAAATTCTAATAAATGCTCTTTCCTAAGATAACTCTTTCGAACCAACCCACAGGTTGTCGGGTCAGGACGAGAATGCTCAAACGGCTTTCGTGCAGAGGTGGATGGAAAGCCACCTGGCCGATGCGAAGGCGATCATAAGGAAACCGCTGGTCTTCACCGAGTTCGGGAAATCGAAGAAGGACGCCGACTACAGCATAAGCACGAGGGATGCGTACATGAACGCCGTCTATTGGGACATCTACAACCTCGCAAGGAACGGAGGGGCCATCGGCGGGGGCCTGGTGTGGCAGATTCTGGCCGAAGGGATGGAGTCCTACGATGATGGGTACGAGATCGTCTTATCAGAAGAGCCATCCACGAATGCAATTATCTCTCAGCAATCGACTAAGATGACATCTCTTGAACGCACTTTGGGTTAAGTAATTGAAGACGAAGGGCTATGCACGGAGCAAATGGTGTCCAAATAACGAACATTTATCATTGGTTCTTAATGAAATTGCTAGATGTCACTGGATCATGAATCAATATACTTTTCATACACATTATCTCTATTCAGCTATTAGCTGAAGCTTTTGCGTAAGAAATTTTTATATGTTATCACCAACCAACTTCTGTCCTTATTATTTTGCATGTGTGTCCACTTAATTTGGCTTGCACGTAAGATATACATATTCAATCTCCCTCCACCTATTAGCTTAAATTCCATACTCTCCTTAGGATAATTACCCAAAAATTTCTAAACAAAACCAATTGAAGATAAATTCGTCACAAGTAAACTAGTTTAGGTTTTTGTGATATTAACCCTATTAAATAATAAGTTTTACTGTTACAATCTTGTCACTAGAAGCAACATCTTACAACCGATAGAGGCTTATATATGGCAATAAAAGCACGGAAGAAAAATACCGTTTGCTGCATATATTAAAAGGAGATCTTTACCCCCCCCCCCCCCAAAAGGAGATGAATAGTACAGACGTAGTTATGTAATTCAAAGTTGTACCAGCTCACAATCGATTGAGAAGTTCTTGAACGATTGTGCTTCTAGGAATTCTCAAAATCTTTCAACTTTACCACACCTTCACTCAATTCCCGCTCGCCAACTAGCTCCACCACCCGGAAGATCTGCAACTCTTTGGCATAATCAATGTGCTTCGTGTGAAGATGAGAGAGCTGTATTGAAGAACCAAAGAATGCAAAGACAAAATGATATATCGAAGACTTTGAAGATCAATCAAGAAAAACCTTGTATTCATCTCATTTCAATTACATTGTAATACAGCAATTGTACATCATCAATGAGCAGAAAAAATACTTCATCTCGCCTTCACTCTTTCTCTATCTCTCTATCTATATGTTTTATGTACTCTCTTTTTATAGAGAACTTAACAATGGTGATTTCACTTTCTCATTCTCTCACTCAATACGAAAACAGTCAACAAAACTTAATAAACCTGAACGCATACTTTCCTATTTAAGAAGATGAAGACTAACTAACAAAGCTAATTTCTATTTTTGACTTTCGAACTGAATAACAGCTTTACATATTCTTCATAGGCTGGCAATCCGTGTCAATCTTTCTCACTAATTCACCATCGTCGATGACAACCTTTACTGCCCTTTATCTCAGTCGTTCATTTGCAGCCTCTTCTTTAGACTGGTATCTGTGACATCCAGATTTTCGGGTCCTAATTTCGACTGGATAAATAGGGCCGTTTTTAATCAGAATGTTGCAGAGGACCATTTTATTATGAAATTGGGATGCAAGTGGGCTAAATTGGTGAGAAAAAATGCCAATCTGAATGATGAGGTGTTGAATGAAATTATGGGAATCAATTTAAATTGAATCAAGAGGGGTTAAGATTTGCCTTTGGTCGTGCTTTTGGGATTTAAGTTGGTTCTATAGACAAGCCAAGATGTGAATTAAAGTGTGGTGGCATTGGATTAATTTTATGAACTTCAATTGGACTCAATTGAAAGAGAAATTGAAGGAATTGAGATGTACAAGATTTGGACCCCGGCGGAATGGATATTGCACCTATTGAAGAGAGTGGTAGAGGATTTGAAGTGGTGGACCATGACATCATCAATGGTGGGCCACCTTAGAAGGATTAAAGAAAAAGGAAAAAGGAAAAGAAAGGGGGAGAGAGAGAGGGAGTGGGCCCCACATGTCATCCCCTACCTTTGGACCAAAAGAAGAGAGAGAGGAAAGAGAGGAGGAGGAAGGGAGCCGGCCGAAGCACCCCCCCGGTCGACGTCGTCCACCCGTCCACCCTCGCCGTCCGCCACCTTGCGCGCCGTCCACCCTCGTCTGCGCGAAGCCTCACGCCCTTGCGCGCCTCGCCTCGCCTTCCCCAGCCGCGACGCCGTCCTGCTTCATCCAGCCGCCGGCCGAGCCACCTCTCTCCTCCCTTTGCCCCCTCCGCGCTCGAGCCGCCGCCATGAGCCTCCATCGCACCTCTTTCGGCCGTGCACAGCAGCAAGGAAAAATGGGTATGGCAGCCCATTTAAGGCCCGTTTCGACCTCCTTCCCGTTCCCGGACGCGAGATCGCCTTTGGGGAAAGTCGATCCCGATGTCGCCCTCGTCGTTTTGAGCTAATCGGCATTCAAATCCGTGAGTTTACCTCACTAATTCTTGATCAGACGGTTAATTATACTCTAAGTATGTTTAGTTTAAATTAAGCATGTTTAGGTGGATAGATTAGATTATTTTATTATAAGTTGGATTAAGGAATTTGTTTAAGTTTAATTGGGTTTAATTAAGGTTAAAAGTGATTTGTTTAATGTTAAGTGTGATGTGACATAATTAGATTTTATTTTAGATTTATTTAATTGTTCGAAATTCGGCTGATTAAAATAATATTAAAATATTCTGAAATTAATTAAATATTATTATTTATTAAAAAAAACTGAAAAATTTATTTTTAGCCCCGATTACTCGAGAATTTCGTGCGATCGCTCTTTGTGCTGTTAGAATTTAAATTCGATGCTTGATTTGTGACGAATTGAGTGTGATTGCGATAAATAGGGGTCATGTTTAGAAATTCCATGTGTAGGAATTGTTGTGAATTTGGCCGTGATTGACCGCCTATTAGAGGCCGTGCCTATTGAGCCCGTGATTGACCACCTTTTCGAAGGTCGTGCCGAGTGGAGCCGTGATGCCACTAGTTGATTGACCACCTTTTCGAAGGTCGTGCCGAGTGGGGCCGTGATGCCACCAGTTGTTTGACCACATTTTCGAAGGTCGTGCCACGTGGGGCCGTGATTACCACCGATTGTTGAGTTTACCTTTAGGGTCGTGGTTGGGAGCATTGATTGATTTGATAGAATGACATGTAATCGGCCGAGCCGATTGATCGCTGGGACGATTCAAGTGGTTGATTGATTGATGACGTGATTGTGCCTCGCTTATTTAATTGTCACATTTGCACGTGATTGAATGATATGGACTGTACTAACCTGCAGGCGCGGACTATTGCGAGGTAAGTCTTCTTGATGTGTGGTTAGGTCATGCTCGGGTGTATTTTCTTTCTAATAGGGGCTTAGGGGTGCGTTTGGTTCAGTATTTGAAAAGCTCATTGGGAGAATGCAAAGCAGTTTAGCCCAAAGGGCTTTGAGGGAAATGCAAAAACTGTTTGGTAAATTCTGCTTTGAAAAGCAACTTTGTGATAAATGCTGTTTGGTAAAAAATACATTTGCAAAGCCCCTTTGGTGATTAATCTAAATATTTAAATTTTTATTTGTTTAAAATTTAAAAAATAATATTTGCAACTTTTGTAATTTATATTTGACAACCATGTTAAAGATGTTGTGTAAATAATTTTATTAAAATTAAAATTCTTTTTTTCTAAAAAAATCAAATGGAAAAAATTTACTCTCTTTCTAAATTACAAGAAAAATACTTTCATTATAGTAAAAATATGATAACATATGCTTTGAGGACAAAAATTCATTATTTTTAAAAACCATAAAATTGCTTCGTATCATTGAGGTATAAACTTATTATGCAAGATCTAGAGGCAGACTCAAGTAAAAAGCAAAGAAGGTTGAAGATTTTGATTTACATCTAAACTATGAGAATCACTACATTTTGCATTGGCTGCTTTCGAGAAACCCCGGTTGAATGAACAGTTCGCAAAATGAGTTAATGTTTTGATCCTCAGTGCCAGAACATAACCCCACGATTTTCCCTAAGTAACTCTAGCGAAAACCTTTGGAAATTGGATTTGCCATGGTTATAGTGGATCCTTTTGGCCTGTTCTTCTTTTGCTTAGCATACTGAATCCAGACGTGCAACCAAAGCAATGGAATTAATTTGCTATTTTACTCATCTGCAATGGGAGCTTCAACTGTCAATTTGCGCAACCAATAATCTAAGTTAGAGTGAAATCATACACAGGAGCAGAGTAACTCAAAAACCACACTAAACCACATTATTACGATCCATACTTGACTCTTGAATCTTAAACACAAATCACTTAACTCATAAGGAAAACAAGGGCAAGCAAAGCTATTCTCTACACCGAGCAAGGAGCAGGTGCAATAATTGACATAGGGCTTCATTTCTCCTAGACTCGCAAACTACTCTGGACTCTGCCTCCATGGACGAGGACAGGGACTTTCCTGGTGAATAGGGTTGAGCCGTAGAAGCAGAGCGCTCTTGTTGAGGATGTCTTCCTCGATGCAGTTGTAGGCTATGCCCTTGAGCTTCAATGCCCGCTCCACCCTCCGCACGAAGGGGCTGACCCAGATATAAAAAAACTCACCAAGAATAAGTGGAGTCAAATAGTTAACAGTTGTTGAATATAACTGATACTGTAGGTGAACTCAATTTCGTTGGTCGATCAACTCTACAGTAGCAAATAATAGGAGGATTTAGTGGAGGAACACCCAACAAAAGCAGTAAATAAAACAAAGAGAAATCTGCCAATTGCAGAAAATTAAGTGGCCAAAAGAATACCGAAACGCCATGAATCTATGCTCTCATTCTGATTGAAAGCACACTTGCCACTGCAATTTTCTCGACCCCCTTACACCCCATAACAAACCCAGATGATGCAGAATAAGCAAGGGGACAAAAGGTGAAATTCCAAGGAAGTCATGGCGATGCAGTGTGTGTTTTGTTATGGAACAAGAAGCAGCATTGAAGAAGACCACCGTAATTACAACAAAACCTACTCATACAGACTCTTATGTGGATGGAAGCTATAAAACATAAGCCTAGTGGTCTCTTTGCTTGGAAAAGAATAGATTATCAACGCTTGACCATATGTGGAGCTTCGCCCTCTTGTCAAGCCACCATAACTTGTGGTCCATGACTCATAAATCTGAACCAGTTTACTAGTAATGCAATGGGATTTCTCCAATTCACTACGTAGCAGTAGCCTTCATGCTTTTCAATTCCTCACTATTTAACTAGAGACATATTTCCTCCCATCTTAGATAGGGCAAGCCTAAATTTAACAGCTGCCAGTACCGAAAAGAGAGAACTATACGGAATCTCTCTTGCAGGAACAATGCATAAGGTCAATCTATGCCCTCACATTTGGAAACTAATCAAGTTCATCCCCACAAGATATCTATAAGCAAACACCTGCAACAGTGTTGCATGCGCAGATCTCTCACAAACAACATTTCTATTCTGATCAAGACCTCGACACAATAGTATGTACTTGCAACAAGTTAGGAGATTTCACCAATAACCTGAGCTGATATCTAACCAAACCATCTAGGTTTGCCACCGAGAGAGAAAGAGAGAGAGAGAGAGAGACCTTTTCCGTGGCAACGGTGACGATCGATCCTTCCGCTCCCACGGTAGACGACGCAAGGGGGTTCCGGCTTCTTTCGAGCCTCCCTGTGCACGTTCGACTACGACCATCACAACCATGAAATGCCGAATCGGTGCGAATTTGGGGCGGGAAGGTGGAACGCGTCATACAAAGAGGGTCACCTCGACAGACAAAAAAAGGAACTTGCCTCCATCCTGACGACCCAAGAAGGCTTCGAGAGAGAAAGCGCAGGCCTCCGAAGGTTGCCCAAACCTCACTACCCACAAGCAGGGGAAAAATGTGCGAGGATGCAGGGAATCAAGCGGAGGCGATGGCCTGAGTGGTCGCGTCGGAGGGAGGGAGGAGTCGAATTGTGAGCTGCTGCGTCCTCCGTTTCAGAAGATCGAAATAGGAACAAACCCAGATGAGGAGAAGAATCGAGCAAAGGAAACAAACCCAGATGAGGATAAGAATCAAGCGGAGGAAACAAACCCAAATTTTTTGTTGGCAGATCTGAAGTCGGTGTCGTCGTGGGGCAAGGTGAGCGTGAGGACGGAGCGAGAGCGTCTCTGGAGGAGCTGCAAGGAAAACCCTTGATTTTGGGTTTTGTTCTTTTAGAAAGGGGTAAATATGGGTTTCTACTGATTTTTTTAGGGTAAAAGAGGAACTCCACAAAATTTTATTAATGGAGTCCTTCAGCATTCCCAAGGCCAACTTTCAACTCAAAGCTCATTAGAAAATGATTGCCAAACACCCCATTTTTTCCTCAAGGAGCTTTCAGGCTTGAAGGGGCTTTCTAAATGCCCAACCAAACGCACCCTTAGGAGGGGTGAACTTGTTGAGACACCCCGTTGTGGGAAAAAACATTTTAGGGCCGTAGATGACGATTCCAGCGGAGTAAGGTGGACTGCCGGTGCAATTGGCCAAGGAGTCACAGAGCCAAGAAGATGAAGGATTGACGATCGAATCCGATTGGTAGTCTTAGGACTGTTCTTTCTTTTTAGTGGACCGATCCCTAGTGCGTAGACCCCGACCCATTTTGGCTGCATGTAAACCTTGGGTAATTTTATGACAGTATGTTGGCTTGTATTAAATTGATTTTATTCATGCTGTTCTATCCCGCTTTTAAATTGTCAAGAGTTTCTTAATACGTTCCGCATGCGCATAATAAAATTAAATTGGGTCGGCAACACTACCTGGGAATGTCACAATTGCACGACCATGGCGGGTTGTTCACGTATCTCGGGGTTCGGGGCGTGACAGTATCAGCCACTTCTTCCCTTTTACTTGTATCAGCAATACTTGCTCTTGTTCTTTTGTCAACCTCAGCAGCCTTAGCAGCACCTGTTCTTTTTCTAGCATCAGTATCATGGATAGCTGATTGATATATCTTGACACTTCGGCAATCTTTTACTGACCAAGTACTCTCTTTGCTTTCACTTCGGCACTCCAAAACTCACTCACTAGCTCTGCAGCTAAAGGCAAGTCATCACCAAAAATCCAACCGACACTAGTGTCTCTATAGCTCGAATTATCTGTCGATGTTTTAGAAAAACCATATTGCACTAATGTCTTTGAATCACCTAATGCTATCTCTTCCTCCATTGGAATCAACTGACTACATAGCATAAAGAAAGTGGAACAACATTTGAGTGTTACAAAGAAAATGACATTCACAACACCACCTATCAAATCTGGTTTTGATGTGGTCTGACAGTTACTTCAGACACAAGCGTTCATGCAAGGCTACTAAACGGTATCTTACCATTACCTTCCTAATTCAAACACAAGCATCAACACAAGGATGGTATCGTCTCTTACCATTACAACAACTGGCGGAGGGAAAAGAAAGAAGAGAAAGGAAAAAAAATTCAAAAAATTATTAAATTTGTCTGTACGAGCACCGTTCATGCCACATAGATGGCCGGCATCTACATTAGCAATTTTTGATTTAAATTAATCGAATGGACTCAATTAGTAGCAATATAAAAAGGTTTAGGAATAAATTGATTCATCTGAAAAGTTTAAAACTAAATTAGTATCAATGTAATAGATTGAAGGATTTTTTTTTTATACTTTTCCTCATATATATATATATATATATATATATATATATATATATATATATAGATTTGTAGAGGACATTAAAAACATTGAGAAAAATTATAAGGGTTTGAGAAAGAAAAATGGTTCAAACCCAACCAAACGGAGGCGAACCCTTTTTTGCGGTTTTGGTTTGTTGGAGAGTGCTATTTTTAAAAGAAAAACAGTTCACAAGTCGAACCAAAATGGTATGGTTTGGTTTCATTTTTTTTCTTAAACCAAACCAAACCGCAAAATTGAACTGATTTTTTTAATAATTTTTTAAATTTATATGTGAAGTAACCTTTCCTTTTAAATGTGAAGTAGCTTCAGTTTTCATTTCACCTGCAACATAGAAATCGTGGTGACCTATTTGTTCTAGTGATAACTGCGTCTCTGTAGTCAATAAAATTTGAAAGCATAGCAAATTTATTACATCCGATATGGAATTATCCATAAAAAGGTTTAAATTCATCATATTTGAGATGATTATACAACCTGAAGGATCGCAGACAATTCATGGAATCAGCCCAGACATGGGGGTCACTCAACGAATCACATGCATCGTGCGTCATTTGCTTTACTTTAAAAATCCCAAGGCCTCCGATCCATCGCTCAATCTGCAACTACTTTTCTTTTCTTTTCGTTTCAAAATGAAAAGTTTATGCAATTTCAATTGAAACATGATCTTGAAGAGAGTCATGTCTAATATAATATTTACCTGAGACTATTTTTTGTTCATTTGAAGTTTTAAAAATTTAACACTATCTTCCTTGTCTTCTCCGAGTCAGGACCCGTGAACACTATTGTATGGCAGCAATAACGGTAATGGCATGAAAAACAGGGGTTCTCATGTGGTCGGACACCTACTTTCTGGACATGGAACGTGATTTGTTGAATGCACTTGCTGCAGAGTTCAGCAGCAGTTACCGATGTCTGGGGGCCATATATGAAAGCCTTCCTCAATTTGAGGACACTGGGAAAGTGAAGCATCGTTGTTTGAGCAGGGACCGATTGAAACTGATGATGTCCTGGGATTGCCCAGAATGTCTGAGTAATGTGCAGAAAAGAAGTTACTTTGGTAGATCTTCTTGATATTATAAGGAAAGACAGCAAAATTGTGCATTAGCCTTATCATTATGACTTCAAGTTTATATTCATTGAGCGTTGCCAGACTTACTAAGACCGATTTACCATATTGATTCACTAAGTCAGGTGTCAATTAGTTTTGGATAGTAATCTTGCTATTGGACATACTTTGACTCCAAAACTAGATTTGATGAATGTGTCATGCTTCATTTTATGATATTAAAATTTACGTGAGCCATAAAGTTTCCTTTACTTAGAGGACTCTGGAGAATAATTTGCTCTTTGACAGGAAACCCTAACAATGATCTCTGGGGATAGGCCAGAATTCTAAGTGAAAACAAAGCAAATGGTACGGCTAGCTGGAAGGCGAAATTTATATGCCGATGATAGTTTTGTTGTAAATCCAGAGCACCACCAGGTTGTCCACCAAATTAATCACAAAGAATTAAGCGTAACAAGAGTCTTCTTTCTTTCTTGAAATACTAAGTAAAGAACTCGCTATGCATGAATTCAATGCACGAGTTTGTGGAAGCACGATGTCGATTAACAAATAAGTTTGAAAAGACCTTTTACAGTGTATTCAACATCTCTCATTTAAAAACTTCAACTACATTTTGCTTGGGCAACATCAATATGTCACCAAATCAAAAGCACATGCATTTGTGTCAAGCGATCAATGACTAGCCATGTTCTAACATCCAACTTTCGTTGCAGATCTTAAGGAATTTCAGTTGAAATCTATTGCGGCCGACCACATATCAACCCGAAAGCCTTAAAATACGTAACCGATGCATGTTCAGTCCAGTTCAGTCTCTTATCATGTCTTTTGTCTCTTTCCAACCAGATTCAAACCAACCCCCTGCACTGCATCTTCTTTCTCCTTACTCATTTCCCTCTTCATCTCCTCCCAACTGATGATTTTTCCTCATTTTCAACACCGTTTTTATTTTCCCCATCTCCTTGCAACTTTTGAATTTTCCTCGTTTTCAACACCAACGCCTTCATCTTTACCAAAAAAAAAAAAAAAAAAAAAAACACCCCCGCCTTCATTATCCTCTCTCTCTCTCTCTCTCTCTCTCTCTCTCTCTCTCTCTCTCTCTCTCTCTCTAGCCTCATCAAACCTTTCCTATAAATGCCCACCAACCGCAAACCTATTCCATCACACCTTCCTCTTCTTGAAACATAACTAGCATTGCATTAAGCAGAATGGCCTGCTTGAGGAAACTTAGCTGCATTCTGGGCCTGATTGTGCTGGTGCCCTTAATCTGTGAAGCTAGGGTTCTAGCGCCCTCAGGATTTGTTCAAGTTAGAGGCACTCAGTTCATCCTAAATGGTTCGCCCTTTCTCTTTAATGGGTTCAACTCCTACTGGATGATGAACGTGGCCACCAAGCCGAGCGATAGGATCAAGGTGTCCAACGTGTTCCGCGAGGCCTCCGCAGCGGGTCTTAGCGTCTGTAGGACGTGGGCATTCAGTGACGGCGGTGATCGCGCTCTCCAGACGTCTCCCGGTGTCTACGACGAGCATGTTTTCCAGGTGATTTTTCACCCCGTGTCTCTGATTTTCTGCCTTGGAGAAGTTTCTTACTAGAGCAAAAGAATAAACTGATACTGTATGTGGTATCAACTTCCTTAGGCACTTGATTTCGTGATCTCGGAGGCAAGAAGATACGGAGTTAGACTCATTTTGAGTTTGAGCAACAACTACCATGACTTTGGAGGAAGGCCTCAGTATGTTCAATGGGCCAGAAATGCCGGGGCCGCCATTAACAACGATGACGATTTTTACACTAATGCAGTTGTGAAGGGTTACTACAAGAACCACGTCCAGGTAAGGATTAACCAGCAATGAAGAGATTAGCAGATGAATTTGAAGGCTTCTTTTCACTTATCTAAAACTACATAATTGATCATCCTTGATTGCTTCTTTTTCTCAGAGAGTGCTGACGAGGGTCAATACCATCACCGGTGTCTCGTATAGAGATGACCCAACCATCATGGGATGGGAGCTCATGAATGAACCTCGTTGTCAAGTTGATTATTCCGGCAACACCGTAAATGTAAGCAACGGAAAAAATTCTGCTTGCCGTGACATTTGAGAATTCTGTTTGTTTATTATTGTTTGCTAATAGGTTTGGTGAACAAAATCGAAATCCAGGACTGGGCTCAAGAGATGGCGTCCTATGTGAAGTCGATTGACAATAAGCACTTGCTGGCGATTGGCATGGAAGGTTTCTACGGCGATTCCATGCCGGACCGGAAGCAGTATAACCCAGGCTACCAAGTTGGAACGGATTATATCAAGAACAATCTCATAAGAGAGATTGATTTTGCAACAATCCATCCATGCATATCCTGATGTTTGGTAAAGTAACATTAAATTTTGTCCAACAGACGGTTCAAGCGGGTAGCTTAATCAATGAAACATCATTTTCATGAGCATGAAATATACACTCGTTGAGACATGTTATTTGTTGTTTCTAGCAACTAAGTAAATTCTAATAAATGCTCTTTCCTAAAATAACTCTTTCGCACCAACCCACAGGTTGTCGGGTCAGGACGAGAATGCTCAAACGGCTTTCGTGCAGAGGTGGATGGAAAGCCACCTGGCCGATGCGAAGGCGATCATAAGGAAACCGCTGGTCTTCACCGAGTTCGGGAAATCGAAGAAGGACGCCGACTACAGCATAAGCACGAGGGATGCGTACATGAACGCCGTCTATTGGGACATCTACAACCTCGCAAGGAACGGAGGGGCCATCGGCGGGGGCCTGGTGTGGCAGATTCTGGCCGAAGGGATGGAGTCCTACGATGATGGGTACGAGATCGTCTTATCAGAAGAGCCATCCACGAATGCAATTATCTCTCAGCAATCGACTAAGATGACATCTCTTGAACGCACTTTGGGTTAAGTAATTGAGGACGAAGGGCTATGGACGCAGCAAATGTTGTCCAAATAACGAACATTTATCATTGGTTCTTAATGAAATTGCTTCATGTTCCATCTCCTCTCTTATGAGAGGGATAGCTTCTAACTAACGAACATTCTATGTCACTTGATCATGAATCAATATACTTTTTATACACATTATCTCTATTCAGCTATTAGCTGAAGCTTTTGCATAAGAGATTTTTATATGTTATCACCAGCCAACTTCTGTCCTTGTTATTTTGCATGTGCATTCACTTAATTCGGTTTGCACGTAAGATATACATATTCAATCTCCCTCCACCTATTAACTTAAATTCCATACTCTCCCTTAGGATAATTACCAAAAAATTTCTAAACAAAACTAATGGAAAATAAATTTGTCACAAGTAAACTAATTTAGGGTTTTTGTGATATTAACCTTATTAAATAATACGTTTTACAAAACTTTCGAATGAACATTTCAATTAAAAAGTTCGCGGGTACTGTTCACGGAATCCCCTCCACTGGAGAAAATATTCAGTGGTTCGTGCGCGCCACGTCATCAACTGACGTGGCGCGCAGATACCATTTAAATACCGACACCTGTCATGTGGGACCCGCTGGAAAATGAAAGGGCTCGGTCGGCTCGGCTCGGCTCGCTGGCAGAAGAAAAGACATGTCACGCAAGCTCCCGCCCAAAAGACCATTCTCTCTCCTCAATTGAATCTTCTGCAATTTTTTCTCTCTCTCTCTCTCTCACTTTCTCTCTCCTCGCGGGAGAACAAACACAGAACGATCGAGACCGCTTCTGCTTCCGCCTTCGTCTCCGGCTCCGCCTCCTCAAAAGCCTCGCCGGTCATCTGCTTCTGGCACGTCGAAGCCTCACCAGTCGCAGTCGGGTCCCGACCCCCTCCACCTCTGATTGTTCCCGCAGAGATTGGGTACGAGGTTTGTGTTCGGCTCCGGCTCCGGCTCCGGCTCCGCCTTCCTCCCCCAAAATCTGCTTCTAGCGCGTCGGAGCCTCACCAGTCGCGGTCGAGTCCCGACCCCCTCCACCTCCGACTGTTCCCTCAGAGATCGAGCAAAAGGTTTGTGTCTGCCTTCGGCTCCGCCTCCCTCCCCCAAAAGCCTCATCTACCTCTGGCATCCTCCGTCTCCGGCATCTGCTCGTCCTCCCCGTCCCGCCGGCCTCTGCTGCGAAGCCATCGGCCTTCGGCAGGAGAGAGGCAGCCTCGATCTCGTTCTCGAGCGGCACTAGGCTCCCCGCCACTGATCGGGCGCTGTCCGTAACGCTGGCTCGCTCGGTCGCGAGGGAGATCTCGGACGGCACGGAGAAGAAAGAGAGGCGCGGGCTGGAGAAGGATTCCCACCGGCTTCCGCCGCAAAGCCATCAGCCTCTGGCAGGAGGGAGGCGGCCTCGATCTCATTTTCGAGCGGCACCAGGCTCCCCGCCGCTGATCGGGCGTTGTCCCTGACGCTGGGCTACTCGGTCGCGAGGGAGATCTCGGCGGACCTGGGCGGGGTCGACGGCGCGGAGAAGGAGAGGCAAAGGCTGGAGAAGGATTCCCGCTTGCTGTGGACCTGGGCGGGGTCCGTGCGTTTCTCTCTTGATCGGTGAGTTTCCTTCTTCCTCCCCTCTCATGGGCTGGTTTCGGAATGCTGGGTTGTTTCTGCATCTTGTTGGGTTGTTCAGTTGCTAGCGAATGCGCGAGTAGCAAGGGAGCACGAAAGTGGAAGATTTGAAGGTTAATTTACTTGCATGTCTTTGAGGACAACCTTCATTTCTTCTACGTAGGCTAAGCACTGTAATGCCTAGGTTCTCTTTGATGGAATAATACGTTATTTCGTTTATGGCAAAAAGAAGATAAATATTAGTGGGAATATGGGCAATTGAAATTTAAATTTTCGATGAATAAATGATTTTGATGTGCATGGAAACACCTCACTAGAGATATTCTGCAACTACAATAATAGGTATTCTTACATGACTTGATCAAAATTGCAGAGCCTAAAATAAGTATATGTCCTGTTGTCCTTGGAAGACCGTACCAATTTTGACTAGTTACGTTGCTAGTTGAACATGGAATCTACATGTCGGTTTAGTCCTAAATTGCCTTCACTTTTTCCCCACTGACAATCTTTCGGTGCTTCGTTTGGTATCATAGGATCAATAGTCAAGTTATTCACTGACTATATGGTTGAGGCGAAGGAAAACATTGGCAGGAACCTTTTTGCCACCATTGCTAATGGTACACAGGTAAGAAGTCAGACTTTGACAAAATCACTAAGAAATTGCAGGCTTGGTTCCTGATATTTCTTCTATGTTGTTTTCTTCTGTCATAGGATTCAGTCAAGCTCTTCATGAAAATAATCTCACGTCATTTGGAGGAGCAACCTCAAGGCAAGCACCCCGAGGTAAGAAGTTTGATTTTCTTCCATAGCAGCATTGGTTGCTCATTGCCTATATGCCTCACATCTATTAAGTATCTCTTCACAAATGCACTAGAAGGTAGAAAGAGTACAAATCACACAGCTCGTAGATTGAGTGGGAAGGCATTGCTTTCTTCTATCGCATAGATAGAGCAAATATTGCCTGTAGAAATTTTGCACACGCTTTTTGTGCCTGGTTGATGTGTATGAGATTAAAATTATAGTTGTAAGACTAACCAGAGGGGTAAATATGTTGTTTTTTTTTCCAGTGCTTCCTTTGCATCCATGCAAGAAATACAGTGCACTAAACGTCACAGGAGTGGCATTTCCATTTTTTTCCTACAAATAAAATAAGCAGCAAATCTTCTTTGCTGAACTAAATGTCATGTTCAACCATCGGGAAACATTTTGTACTCAAATCTACTGCCCAATATAATTGATATAGGGATGAGAAACTTTGAGTTTGTTAAGTTTTTCACTTTTTGATACTGATGGTTTTTGTTTCCTATCATAATCACAGATGACATCAATTGTTTCAACATCCAATTTCAGCTGGATTTAGTCTTTGGAGATTTACTAAAAGAAAGAAGCAGGTTGCTTTCAACATCCTCACCCCTGGAGGATTTGTCCACTCGAGGATCCAAGGTATGTCATCTTTGTGAACTTACTCCCCCGCCGTTAAGTTGCAGTTACCGATATCCTTTTTCCTGCCTTTGTCATATAGTGTTTTCCATTGGCATGAGATAATTTGTGCAAGAAATTTATATATATATTATGTTCCCTTAATATGCTCTTGTTATCACATTAGTTGATGCTTTATGATGACTTTTTGGTCAATTGGCACGATCAGGAGTGGGTTGTTGTCCTTAGTGGAATGGGTATGGCATTCTCTTTCTATTATGTACTCTGAAAAGAAAAAAAATTAAACGGCTCATTGGTCAACTATCACTTGATTATAGAAGCTAGAAATTAGTTCTTAGTACATATGGTTACCTGAATATCTTTCTGCTCGCAATTAAGTAGCTATTATCACCGTGGAGAATTTGTAATCAGATGCCTCTACTTTTAAGGTTTGTGACCTGTGGATACGGGTATCATCTAAGTGGTATCTTCCTCGTGCTATGCAAGAAAAACTGATCTCCAAAAAATAATTATGACAAATAAAAAAGGAAGACTGATAGTATGTAATGATGTCATTTATGTTTAATTGTGCATTATGTCTTTAGATAGTATAGTCATGATGAAACTGTAATGGCAATACTATATTTGGCAATAGGATGATGCTACCCGGGTACGATGAATTACTGGACCATCTAGTAATAGTAGCATTTTGGTTATGGGATGCAATCCCATAAATAAATTTGAATGAAATGCAGATCTTAAGCCGTACACAATGTGAATTTGTAGCTTAGGTGTTGCGGATCACAGTTTGGTGAGTTTTTGCTGCAACAAAGCATTGTTAGTCGATACTACTAGTGATCAATTTCCTTCTTACATGTAATAGTGAGGATATCTTTTCATAAGCCTTGAACAGTCACCTTTGTGTTTCATGCCTTTGTTGATATTGTTAGTGACAAATGTTCTGAAAGTACAGTATCTTTGCTTTAGGCCTTTCTTTCCCCTCATTTAAATGGAGACATTCCAAATAGTCCCAAGTAGAAAAATAGAATTAAACTAAGCTGTCTCCCCTTCTGGGGAGTTCTTTGAAATGTATTCAGTGCCATGGGGCCCACAAGAATTTGTTGCTTTCTTCTCCCTTCTATAGTGCATTATTTATGGAAAACTTGTTGAGAAGGCATAACATTGATCATCGTGTATTTATGGGTTTGTTGCCTGGCTATGCTATTGATTTGTTGATCATTGTGTTAAGATTTTCCTTTGGAGTTAGCTGGTTAGAAGACCCTTACATAAACAGACTGAAAAGTTAGCGGCTTTCTTGTTCTTTCAGCAGTTTAATTTGAACATGGGACATGTTTTTCTTTTGAATTACTAAATCCCATTGCTTTTTGTTTGGAGCTTTTTCTGCCATCAAATTTTACCTTTTTGGAAGAACTGATTAGACCTTGGTCCTCATTGATGCAGTAATAAACCAAAGCTTGCATATCTTTCAATATCTTTCAAAGGTATTAATTGCACTTTTAAGCTATGGCGGGGTCCCTAATGAATTTCTTTTGGACATGGTGGAGAATGCTCTGGGAGATGCAAATAGTGTCTTCTCTAGTAAACGAGTAGCTCTAAGAGGTAGTATTCTTCGAACATTTGACTGTTGAAATATTGTCTATTCTTAAAACAGTCCAAAAGAGATTTTTCTCCAATTTTTTTTTTTTTTTCTATAGTTGGATGTGCTTCTTTTATTTTTCTTGACGCGAAATATGCATAAGTAAAAAAATGCATTCTATTCATCTTTGCTGCTTTTACTTCCCTTGGGTGCATATTTCCTTCAATTGCTATTTGATGTGTAAACATTTTCCCTTGTGTTTTCCTTTTGTTCTTTTACTGTATGAACAATTTCGGTTAATCATGGTGAGAAGGATGGTTTCATTGCGGCCAGAATGATCTTATCGGGATTCCTCAAAACATACCTACAAAATCGTCTGTCCATCCCGATGAATGATGAAAAGAAGAGTTTGAAAGGAGGAAGGATTCCTATTCCAGATTCTTACTATCTAATGGGGACAGCCGATCCCACAGGAATTCTTAAAAGTGATGAAGTTTGTACAATTGGTGGATTATGAAGTATGAGAACGTCCTTTCTCGCCTCTCGAACTATTCGCTCATCGACTTTGCTGGAGATAAAAGAACCCATTGCTTCCGGAGGTCATTGTTGGTCTGAAAATCCATGATGACCTTCTTTGTGGATCCTTCACTAATGAAGGGAATAAGAGCATCCTCGATTTCAGACACTTCCTTGACCGTGCTTACCAGCTGCAGATAAAAGGTTCAATACCAGACAAGGAGCAAGGGGTACAGCTAAACTAAATGTCATGTTCAACCATCAGGGAAACATTTTGTACTCAAATCTACTGCCCAATATAATTGATATAGGGATGAGAAACTTTGAGTTTGTTAAGTTTTTCACTTTTTGATACTGATGGTTTTTGTTTCCTATCATAATCACAAACGACATGAATTGTTTCAACATCCAATTTCAGCTGGATTTAGTCTTTGGAGATTTACTAAAAGAAAGAGGTAGGTTGCTTTCAACATCCTCACCCCTGGAGGATTTGTCCACTCGAGGATCCAAGGTTTGTCATCTTTGTGAACTTACTCCCCTGTAGTTAAGTTGCAGTTACCGATATCCTTTTTCCTGCCTTTGTCATATAGTGTTGTCCATTGGCATGAGATAATTTGTGCAAGAAATTTATATATATTATGTTCCCTTAATATGCTCTTGTTATCACATTAGTTGATGCTTTATGATGACTTCTTGGTCAATTGGCATGATAAGGTGTGGGTTGTTGTCCTTAGTGGAATGTGTATCGCATTCTCTTTCTATTATGTACTCTGAAAAGAAAAAAATTAAACGGCTCATTGGTCAACTATCACTTGATTATAGAAGCTAGAAATTAGTTCTTAGTACATATGGTTACCTGAATATCTTTCTGCTCGTAATTAAGTAGCTATTATCACCATGGAGAATTTGTAATCTAATGCCTCTGCACTCTTCTTGTTCATAGTGCTGCAGAACCTGTTCGAAAGAGGGTAACTGCGATCATCGAAATGTATTTGAGATGCAAGAGAGAGAACTTTTGGTGAGTGCCTCTCTATATGATGCAGAAAATCTTTAGGAAAGAAAAGCTCGCAGACTTCTTTTGCCGATTTTTGCAAAATGAATTGGAAAGATTTTGTTTGATAAAAATGTTTTAGTAAGGGTGGTTGGGACTATAATAGATATTTTCAATTTTCATTTAAACTTGCTTGCAGGATAGACTAATAAAGAAAGGTCTTTAAGTTGACGTGATTTCATGTTCCCTTCAACAATTGTAAAGGACAAGAAAGGAGTAAAGAACAGCACAAGTGCCATAACTTGACACGGGGGGACACTTAAGTACCATAACTTCAAAACGGTACACTTGAGTGCCAGTTTCAAAATTAAATGGAACACTTAAGTGCCACTTCGACGACAATCCGGCCAAACGGCTGACGTGGCGATTTTCCGGCAACAGAGGCCCAAAACGACGTCGTTTTGCGGCGAAGTGGCGAAAACGCAAAAACGATGCCGTTTTGTTGCTGACGTGTAAAAAATAATATATAAATTAATTAAATTAAATTAAAACTTAATTTTATTTAAAATATTCTAAAAAATTAAAAAAATTAAAAAAATTGGAAAAATCTAGGAAAAAAAAAAGGGGGAGGTCGAAGGGGGGGCCGAGGGCCGAGCCCTCGCCGCCGCCGCCTCCCCACCGTCGCCGAGAAGGGCCGGCGACGGAGGGGGAGGGTCGGCCGGGGTCGCCCCGCCGGTCGGCCGGGGCCGGCAACCCCGGCCAACCCTCCCCCTCCGTCATCGGCCCTTCCCGGCGCGGCGGGAGGCGACGGGCCCGCAGCCCTCGCCGGATCGGGCGAGGGCCGCGACCCTCGCCCCCTGGGCGAGGGCCGCGACCCTCGCCCAGATCCGGGCGAGGGCTTGCGAGCCCTCGCCGCTATCCGATGAGGGCTGGCGGCCCTCGCCGCCGGTCGGCCGGGGGCGGCGACCCGGCGACCCTCCCCCTCCGTCGCCGGCCCTTCCCGGCGACGGCGGGAGGCGGTGGCGGCGAGGGCTCGGCCCTTAGCCGCCCCCTTCGGCCTCCCCCCCTTTTTTTTTTTTAATTTTCTAGATTTTTCCATTTTTTTTAATTTTTTAATTTTTTAGAATATTTTAAATAAAATTAAGTTTTAATTTAATTTAATTAATTTTTATATTATTTTTTACACGTCGCCGACAAAACGGCGTCGTTTTTGCGTTTTCTCGCCACGTCAGCGTGCAAAACGATGCCGTTTTGGGCCTCCGTCGTCGGAAAATCGCCACGTCAGCCGTTTGGCCGGATTGTCGCCGGAGTGGCACTTAAGTGTCCCATTTAATTTCGAAACTGACACTCAAGTGTACCGTTTTGAAGTTATGGCACTTAAGTGTCCCCCCGTGCCAAGTTATGGCACTCCAGGTGTCCCAAACTCACGAGAAAGTCTAATATTTGCATCTTGCGGGATCTTAAAACTTCGTTGGTGAAGACAAAAAGGGAGTTTGAAGATCTGCAGTTCCAGTTTCAAAGAGATCTAAAACAGCTAGGTAGGAAAAGTAGACTAAAAAGGAGTAGTCTAATTAGTTCTTTTTTTCTGAGCACAGGCGAGGCTTAGGACATGGAGCTGCAAGTTCCTTGTCCTTTTGCATTGAATGTCAACCATTTTAGATGAGTGTCGTCTGTATACTTTATTTATTACAGCTCCTCCGCTGAATGTTATTATCTCAGATTGAGGCCATTGTCATTAATATGCTCCCTAAGATTTGGCAATAAATCTCAAATTTGAACTTGAAGAATGAATCTATGGGATCTTGTTACGATCTTCTTTTTGCTTTTGCATTTTATTAAGGAGAATAAAAGCTAGATGTGACATGCTTCCTGAGCATTAATATGTGTTTTTGCTTTTCCAATGGATCAGGCAATCAAGTCCAGGAGATGTCTACTGCTGCCCTTGGATATCATAAAGTGGTGAAGGAAAATTGAAACCTTTACAACATGTTTCAGGATTTAAAAAGTCAGCTTTTTTTTTTCAAAGAGAGTTATTTGTTTATGAATTGGATCACATAACTCAATTTTTTGAGCAGTATGCATTTATCCGCAGAAGTATATGCTTGTCCATGGGTCGGCTGCTTTTAAGTAAAGGAGCTTTTGTTGTTTTATTTCCAATGTTACAAGTTTAATTTGACAAAAATCTTTACAGGAAATATACGAGTATACTGCAGAATTAGACACATTTTTAATGGGGAAGCCAAAAATGTGGTAGATTTTATTGGAGAAGATGGTTCACTTGTGATTGTTGACCCTTCAAAACCCCATAGAGATGGAAGGAAAGTGTTTCAGTTTAATCGGGTTTTCAGTCCACTTGCTACTCAAGGTGTTGTTAATCGGCGGCGCAGCGGAAGCGGATCGAACGTTTTGCAATTATATCGGGAGCTATAGAAATCGATCGAAATAAAACGAGGAACAATAAAAGGACACTAGAAATTTACGTGGTTCGGTCCGAATATCGGAACCTACGTCCACGGGGAGAGCCAGCAAAAACAATCCACTATAAATCTGAGAATTACAGGATTACAACACTCCACTCAAGTGTTTCCCAATCCTACTTTTATACCCGATACCCACGATGTTTAACAACTCACACAATAGACTCGACTCCACACAAATCTCTCTGAGCTCACGTCTCTCGCTCTCTCTCTCGAGCTCTTTTCTTTCCACTCTCTCTGCCGAGCTCTCTAGTCTTGAGCTCGCTATTTTGCTCTTCGGACGACTTCTCTTTTTTTTACATAGACATAATAAATGTCCTTATTAAATGTAGCACAGGCGCCCACAGTCGTCGCCGAATGCCCACCATATTCGTAGGTCTGCAGGGGTAGGCATTTAATGTGGAAGGAATGAAATAAGAGAAGCCTTCAATTTGTTGTCCGTGGAGAGAAGCATGCGTAAGAGAGGAGCCATCATGTGGGGGTTGAATATTTAATTCAACAAGGAGTCTTCTTTCTTTATAATAAAATAAGAAGCCCACACACAAGAGAAAAGAAAGAGAAACCGTGGATGAGGAATTTGGCGCCCTCGACCAGCGTTATTCTCCTTCAATCATGCATGCACATGGCCATGTGCATGCATTTAATAACGTAGAAGAAATGGAGTTGGACGATCACCCTTCGGCCTTATTTTATGCTGACAATTGAGAAGAGTTCCACGGATTTGCAGCCTTCATTTAGCGAAGAGAAGATCGCCGGCAAAATCCTTTCGGCTCTGTCACACGCCATTTTCCTTAAATGCGCCGCAGACATTCTTTCTTGTATCGGCATGAGAATGTCTTGCATGTATCGGGTATCAATTATGGACTCAAACTCGAGACATAATTCAACAATTCTCCACCTTGGCTCGACGTTTGAAGCCAAGTTATAGTGATTATTTCCCATGCTCGGCTCTCCCAATGCCCCAACGGGCGCTCATACCCTACAGACGCCAATCGAGCTCATACAGAGCTCGAGCTTTGCTGAAGGAACATGCTTTGTCATCATATTTGCTGGGTTCTCCGCTGTTGCTATTTTCTTCACAACAATTTTACCCTTCGCTATGACATCTCGGATGAAATGGTACCGATGTCGATATGTTTTGTTCGCTCGTGATATATCGGATTATAAGCCAAATATATCGCACCTTGATTGTCACAATGTATGGTGACACTTTTCTGCTCCAGTCCAAGGTCCGAGAGCAAACCCCTTAGCCATATCGATTCCTTTGCAACAAAGGTTAGTGCCATGTACTCCGCCTCAGTTGAAGACAATGCAACATCGTCTTGCAAAGACGCTTTCCAACTTATCGCACCACCTGCTAGCGTGAACACGTACCCCGCTAACGATCTGCGGTCATCCAGGTTACCGGCATGATCCGAGTCCACGTACCACGTGGTCTCGTTGCCATTCACGTTCCTTTGATACATAATGCCAACGTCTGCTGTCCCCTTTAGATATCTGAGGATCCATTTCACTGCTTCCCAATGAGCCTTACCTGGGTGCTTCATGTAACGGCTGACAACACTTACAGCCTATGAAATGTCAGGTCTAGTACATACCATGGCATACATAATACTACCAATCGCACTAGAATAAGGAACACGGGACATATGTTCCTCCTCTTCCTCGGTTGCGGTGATAACTTGTCGAAAGTTTAAAATGTGCGGCTAAAGGAGTACTTACAGATTTTTTGCCGATTGCATATTAAAACGTGC
Source organism: Eucalyptus erythrocorys (assembly GCA_014182555.1). Taxonomy (NCBI): domain Eukaryota; kingdom Viridiplantae; phylum Streptophyta; class Magnoliopsida; order Myrtales; family Myrtaceae; genus Eucalyptus; species Eucalyptus erythrocorys. The sequence continues at coordinate 12,860,548 of CM024602.1, forward strand.
CACAATCTTCTCAATATATTTCTTTTGAGACAAACGCAACGTTCCTGCAGTCCTGTCATGCAAAATCTCCATACCCAATATTTTCTTAGCAGCACCTAATTCTTTCATTTCAAACTCGGCACTCAGCTGCCGCTTCAACACATCAATATCAGACATATGTTTGGCTGCTATCAACATGTCATCAACATATAATAGCAAATAAATCAAAGACCCATCCTCCAATCTCCTAAAATAAACACAACTGTCAAACCGACTTTTCGAATAGTCTTGACTAGTCATGAAAGCATCAAAACGCTTATACCACTTTGTCTAGGAGATTGTTTCAGTCCATATAAAGATTTCTTCAATAAGCAAACATGGTCTTCCTTACCTGGAATAGCAAATCCCTCAGCTGCTTCATGTAAATTTGTTCCTCCAATTCACCATGAAGAAATGCCGTTTTCACATCTAGCTGCTCCAGCTCAAGATCTGTGCAGCAACCAAGGCAAGTAATACACGAATAGAGGTATGCCTTACCACGGGAGAGAACACTTCATTGTAGTCGATGCCCTCTCGTTGAGTATACCCCCTCGCAACAAGTCTCGCCTTGAACCCGGCTGCCTCTACACAGGGAATGCCTTCTTTCCTTTTGTAGACCCATTTGCATCCAACAATTTTCTGACTTTTGGGTACTTTGACCAACTCCCATGTCGATTCCGATAGAGTGATTCTATTTCCTCACTCATAGCCTCTAGCCACTTTGTGATGACTCAAAGCACTAGCCATCGCCTCGAGAATAGGATGAAGGCTCATCCATCTCCACCTCATCACCTACAATTAATGCATAAGCAATATCGAATAACCATAACGTACCGGTGGTTTAATTTGCCTTCTTTGTCCGCCCGTGGCTATGTTGTGTTGTGGCTCGCTAGTTGTTCAAAGTATCACCGTCTTCGAAATTGTGGCCTCATGCACAATCTCTTCCTCTGTTACCTCTGAGGTCTTTGGAGACTCTGGCTGAATCTCCACCTCACTTCTAACACCATGATCCGTTTGCTCTGCTGGTTGAGTCTCAAGACTCCTCTTTTGAAGCATTGCAGTCTCGTCGAAGATCACGTCTCTCGCGATTAGAAAACCGGGTGATGCGGGGATCAATGCACCACAGCCCGGTAGCCTTTCACCCCTTGTGCATAACCCAGAAATATGCACTTCTTCGCCCTCGGCTCAAGCTTACCATCTCTCGCATGAGCATACGCGGGACATCCGAATATTCGTAATCCGGAGTAATCAATGTGTTTCCCGACCATACTTCCTCGGGAGTCTTCCACTCGATAGCGAGATGATGGAGATCGATTAACGAGTAACATGCCATATTTCTTGCTTCGGCCCAAAATTCCTTGCCGGCCCCGCATGTGAAAGCATGCACCGAGCTCGCTTCGAGTAGAGTTGTTCTTCCGTTCGCTACGCCATTCCGCCGTGGTGTCCCGAAAGCGTGCGGTGTCTCACAATCCCTTCTTTTTGGCGAACTCGGTAAAATCCTTACCCACGAACTCCATGCCATTATCGGTTCTCGGGCACTTGATTTGTTTACTTGACGCTTCTCAATCAATGCCTTAAAATTCTTGAACCGATCAAATACCTCGGATTTGTGCTTCGGGAAGTACACCCATACCTTCCTTGAGTAATCGTCGATGAACGTCGGCATATATCGGGCACCTCCTTTGGATGGGCGGAGACGGTCCCCAAACATCTGAATGAATGTATTCGACGGTTGCTTGGTCGAATGTTGAGCTGTACCAAACTTAACACGACGCCGTTTGCTTCCCGAAGATGCGGTGCTCACACAGTCCGGCTTTCCTATCTTCTGACCTTTCAGCAACCCTTTCTCACTCAGCATTGTCATACCTGCCTCACTCATGTGTCCCAATTGCATGTGCCATAACTAAGTCAAATTTGAGTCTGACTCACCTGATGAAATTGCAGCAACTCCGGTCACGGTTTCTCCCAGTAAATGATAGAGAGAATTCACCTTCTTCCCTTTCATCACTGTCAGGGCACCTCGAGAGATCTTCAATACTCCACCTTCAGCTGTGTATTTGCACCCGAGGTCATCGAGTGTACCCAAAGAAATAAGGCTCTTCTTGAGTTTCGGTACGTGCCTTACGTCTGTCAACGTCCGTTCTACGCCATCGTGCGTTCGGATCCGGACTGTTCCTATCCCGACAACCTTACAGGCTGCATTATTCCCCAGAAGAACTCTACCACCATCTGCAGTCTGGTAGGTAGTGAACCAGTTCCTATGAGGAGTCATGTGATAGGAACATCCAGAATCTAGCACCCATTCATCTCTGATGAACTCGTAGATACACATAGGACAGCCTCGGCATCACGGTACTCTCCTCGGCAACATTCGCCACACCGCTTGTGGCATTTTGCCGCCCGCCTTTATTTCTTAGCTTTGGACAATCTCTCCTTATGTGCCCCTCCTCGTGACATTCAAAGCATTTCACGCGACCTTTTGATTTTCTATGTCGCGACTTCGACCTGCTCTTGCTTTTGCTTCATTTTTGGGCCTCCGATCTGGTCTCTACCTCGAATCACCGAGTCCACGCGCTACATCTTGCGCTAGACTGTCATCACGCAACTTTCTTTGCCACTCCTTTGAAAACAGGGCAGATTTTACCTCCTCTGAGGTAATCGTAGTACGCCCGTAACAAGGAGTCAGTGAAGTGCTCCCATGACTCCGGTAGAGACGCCAACAGCATCATGCCTTGTTCTTCATCATCTAAAATCTTGCCAACATTCTTCAAGTCCATCATGAGTTTATTAAACTCATCTAGGTGGGATCTAATGGACGTACCTTCGGTGTATCGGAACTGGAACATTCTCTTCAGCATATATAAGCGATTGTTCAAACCCTTCGTGACATAGAGGGCCTGAAGTTTAGCCCATAACGCTGCGGCATCCTCCTCCTCGGCCACCTCTATTAGCACTTCATCCGATAAGTTCAACGGGATGATGCTCATGGCCTTCTCCATTAGCTCGTCCTTTTCAGCATCTCGCATTGTTTCGGGCAACCTAGCCTTGCCCTCCAATGCCTTGGCTAATCCTTGAGTTGTTAATAGCGCCTTCATCTTGACGCTCCACAACCCGAAGTTGTTCCTCCCGTTAAATTTCTCAATTTCTACTTTTGCTCCAGACATAATTGCAAAGCCAATGCTCTGATACCAATTGTTGTTAATCGGCGGCGCAGCGGAAGCGGATCGAACGTTTTGCAATTATATCGGGAGCTATAGAAATCGATCAAAATAAAACGAGGAACAATAAAAGGACACTAGAAATTTACGTGGTTCGGTCCGAATATCGGAACCTACGTCCACGGGGAGAGCCAGCAAAAACAATCCACTATAAATCTGAGAATTACAGGATTACAACACTCCACTCAAGTGTTTCCCAATCCTACTTTTATACCCGATACCCACGATGTTTAACAACTCACACAATAGACTCGACTCCACACAAATCTCTCTGAGCTCACGTCTCTCGCTCTCTCTCTCGAGCTCTTTTCTTTCCACTCTCTCTGCCGAGCTCTCTATTCTTGAGCTCGCTATTTTGCTCTTCGGACGACTTCTCTTTTTTTACATAGACATAATAAATGTCCTTATTAAATGTAGCACAGGCGCCCACAGTCGTCGCCGAATGCCCACCATATTCGTAGGTCTGCAGGGGTAGGCATTTAATGTGGAAGGAATGAAATAAGAGAAGCCTTCAATTTGTTGTCCGTGGAGAGAAGCATGCGTAAGAGAGGAGCCATCATGTGGGGGTTGAATATTTAATTCAACAAGGAGTCTTCTTTCTTTATAATAAAATAAGAAGCCCACACACAAGAGAAAAGAAAGAGAAACCGTGGATGAGGAATTTGGCGCCTACTAACCAGCGTTATTCTCCTTCAATCATGCATGCACATGGCCATGTGCATGCATTTAATAACGTAGAAGAAATGGAGTTGGACGATCACCCTTCGGCCTTATTTTATGCTGACAATTGAGAAGAGTTCCACGGATTTGCAGCCTTCATTTAGCGTGAAGAGAAGATCGCCGGCAAAATCCTTTCGGCTCCTGTCACACGCCATTTTCCTTAAATGCGCCGCAGACATTCTTTCTTGTATCGGCATGAGAATGTCTTGCATGTATCGGGTATCAATTATGAACTCAAACTCGAGACATAATTCAACACAAGGTATTGTTACACTTCATCTCACTGTCTAAGGGTATATCGTTGGCCAAGTGATTGTCCTGCAAGTTGATGTTCATCTCCTAAATAACAATGTAAATTGTTTTTCACCATGCGGCCCTCTTTGCAGATGATGTGTACATGGAGACTCAACTTTGATTAGATCAATTATGGATGGTTACAATGTCTGCATCTTTGCTTATGGTCAAACTGGATCGGGTAAAACACATACAATGGTAAGAACTTAAGTGTAGCTTTAGTAGATCCAACCTTTGTGCCAGATCACCCCCTAGGCTCCTAGATAATTTGTGTAAAATAAAAAGTGTGCATTTTTCTTGCTGTTAGATGGATGTACTGTTAATTTCGTATATCTACCTGCAAAGCATGAACATAATTCAATCTAAGCAGATGCTTAAGATTGCTTACGTTGATTTGAGGAATAACTACTTATTGCCTTTTGGAATTGCATAGTGGTCCATCAGGCGAACTGACAAAGAACAGGGGGATTAATTACTTGGCTCTCGACGATCTCTTCGAGTTGTCTAACAGAAGGAAGGACATTATAACTTATGATATTCATGTTCAGATGGTTGAAATATATAATGAGCAAGTGCGTGATCTCCTTGCTGAGGATTCAGCATCCTCAAGATATCCTTTGAAATGGATTATTCTGTCTAATATAGATACATTTGATGTCAAATAAGTAGATAAAAAGACTCAAGAAAGCTTAAGTTTCTGAAATGTAGATTTGGGTTCCTTGACTATGCACAAATTAGAGATTCGAAGCTGTACCAGTGACGATGGCTTTAGCCTTCCAGATGCTACCATGCATTCTGTCAAGTCCACAGCTGATGTGGTCAACCTAATGAAACTTGGTGATGTGAATTGTGTCGTCAGTTCTACAGCACTGAACAATAGAAGTAGCCGGTCTCACAGGTCAGTTTTTGGACAGGCAGAGTTTCCTTCCCATTCTTTTTGGTATAAATTTTGATGTAGTTTCCAATAGATAGGTTATTCAAGAGAGTGATACTGATGTCCATGGGATGCATCCTTGCAGTGTGCTGACAGTACATGTTCAAGGGAAAGATGTATCTGGATCCATCCTCCGCAGTTGCCTGCATTTGGTTGATCTTGCAGGAAGTGAACGGGTAGATAAATCTGAAGTCACAGGAGAGAGACTGAAGGAGGCACAGTACATTAACCGGTCTTTGTCTTGTCTGGGAGATGTTATCACAGCTTTGGCCCAGAAAAACTCCCTTGTACCTTACCGCAATAGCAAACTTACGCTTCTGCTGCAAGATTCCCTAGGTACCTATTTTGAAGTTTCGAACTTTGTCAGGTGTCATTGAAGCTTCATTTTAGGATAAAATTACTAATTCCCAAAGTGAGCATTTCATAGAATTGGGGATACTCTGATTATGATCCTTGGGTAATGGTGACATTGCTTTTATGCATTTTATTTCAGGAGGAAATGCGAAGACATTGATGCTGGCTCATGTGAACCCTGAGAGAGATTCATTTGGGGAATCAATGAGTACCTTGAAGTTTGCCCGGAGAGTTTCAACGGTTGAACTTGGTGCTGCACGCATGAACAAAGAGACCAGTGAGGTCATGCAACTCAAAGAGCAGGTAAATGTACTTGGGTAATCTCTATGCTTCAGATGCCTTTCTGATAATAATCAACATTACAATTCTAAGGGGGCTGGATCTGTCAATTTGGCAAAAATGAGATCCAGATTGTTATGCAAGGAGAGCGCACTCTTTGTACTGATCCTCGAACGCCCAACTTGCTTGTTCAAAGCATGAATGGCAAGGAATCTCACATAAGGAAATTGCTGCGCACCATAGGGAGGAAGCTCATCAATGGATCAGAAAGGAGGTTAGTGAAATATTTAACTATCTAGTCTTAACACTGAATTGGACAAATTTAGTATGGTATGAAATACACAAATGCAACTGAAAAATTCCAAAATGACGGGTAATATGAGAATCAGCTCACATCATTATCTTGCCATTAAGACTTGGTTTCTATGCAACTGCAGGAACCAAGGAAATGTGACAGAAGCTCGTTCACCTGTCAGAGGCTCTACTACTTGCATTAAAAATGGAGTTTTGGCAATTGCAGCCAACACACGGACACTTAGGAGACAATCACTAACAGGTGCTGGTTCAGAGCAGTCTCGCCGGTCTTCTCTGGGTGGGCAAGTCCACTAATTCCAGTAAGCAGAATCAGCATGATTAAATTTAATTCACAGTATATATTTCATCTCATTATGTCCATCATCTGATTATTTGTTTTTGTTTCTTCAATAAGATGTAAAAGACACAAGGAATGCCAAGACGCCTCCTCCAGTCCACCCATCATCTACGATAGCAAAACGTTGGCTGTAGCTATAGATGGCGAAATTTAGTGTTCAATGACCAGCGAAGTGATGCTTTGACTCGAAGCTGACTGAAGTTTTGACATGATAGATGAGACACTGAGAATTGACGAGGGAAAGACTGAAGAGTTAGCCGACAAACGCAATAGCAATTTTTTGGTTTAACACACTGCTTATGTATATATTGACACAAGTTCTTCAAATAATGCCCGAAATTTCTATGGCAATGTTTTCAAACTGCTCTTGCCCATTGTTCTCTAAATCTCTGACTTAAGTCATCAAAGCTATCGGCATCTTTTAACAGAAATGGAGGAAATGACAGGTGCCTCTGCTAATAAACCGGCTGCTCTTCTATTGTGTAGCTAGCTAAAAATCAAAGATTATAGCATGACATTCATATAATGTGACGCCAATGTGGTACTATAGAATCAAGTGTTCTTGTTTTTAGTATAGTTGATTATAATAGCTTCACAGGCCCTGAAATCGAGATCCCTCAGTTTATCCAGTGATACCTTGCGTGATATGGATCATACATAGTTTACTTATTCAGTTATAAACCTCCAATGTAACTGAGGGGCTAGTCAGTTAAAAAAACACACACAACTATAGCAACAAACAACTTCCATGTTTCATTTTCCGAAACAGGATCCCATGCCCATCTTTGAAGTTCAGCTTAATTTAGTTGAAGATGCAAACAAGCAGATGGTCATTGCCTTAGATTTACCCAAAAGTGCTACTGTCAGGAAAACTGACGTGAAGGTTAAGAGGAGCATCATTAACAAGTCATCCAGTTCACCAAATTGTTAAAAATGCCTTCTTTACAAGTTTATGATGAACCTGAAAAACTGATCACAGATGAGTGTACTTTATTCAAGTTTCAACCATTCAGTCAATGGAAAGATATCGACAATTATTTAAGGAAGGTGAAGAGAAGGAAGTAGTTAGCAAAGCTTAAACAAGTCGGTTGTTTGATTGTAGCTAATTTGCCCGTTTATTTTCTTGAAGGAATAGTCATAGGCTTGAAGCAGCCGCTTGTGGAATCTCCTCATCTCCAAGCTCCCATTCTGTCTGTCGAGATAGATCTCCTTAGTGTATTGCCATCCCTTCCTAGTCACACCCTTTGGATTTGTAAGGACTGGATCATCTTTATCGTTTTCATTATACAGTGAGCTCTCTCTAGGCAAAATCTTGTAGCCAATATACTTGAGACCAAGCTCTCTAGCAGGTTTACCAAAGCATGTCTCAGCTGGTGAATCCGTCCCTAAAGGAATGACTTGGATGAGCTCAGAACCAGGCTTCAGGAAAAGGAAGTGGGTCAAAGCAGCCCCGTGTACACCAACCATAACCTCGCTCTTATTAAGCAAGCGATACATCTTCGCCAATTCAGTCGTTCACTTAGGCCGCGAAACTTCTACTCTGAACCCCATATCCTCTGCCATTTTAACCAAGCAATCTTCGTTAACTAACGCCCTGGACCCACTGCGCGATAATATCACTAGCTTCGGTTTCTTCACCTGGTGTTTCTGGTCGTCTTTATTAATTTTCATCGATCGCCCCAAAGTTGGCACTGAAGCCGATTGATTCAGTTTCAGCTGTACCCCTTGCTCCTTGTCTGGTATTGAACCTTTTATCTGCGGCTGGTAAGCACAGTCAAGGAAGTGTCTGAAATCGAGGATGCTCTTATTCCCCTTCATCAGTGAAGGATCCACAGTAAGGTCATCATGGATTTTCAGACCAACAATGGCCTCCGGGAAGCAATGGGTTCTTTTATCTCCAGCAAAGTCGATGAGCGGATAGTTCGAGAGGCGAGAAAGGACGTTCTCATACTTCATAATCCACCAATTGTACAAACTTCATTACTTTTAAGAATTCCTGTGGGATCGGCTGTCCCCATTAGATAGTAAGAATCTGGAATAGGAATCCTTCCTCCTTTCAAACTCTTCTTTTCATCATTCATCAGGATGGACAGACGATTTTGTAGGTATGTTTTGAGGAATCCCAGATAAGATCATTCTGGCCGCAGTGAAACCATCCTTCTCACCATGATTAACCGAAACTGTTCATACAGTAAAAGAACAAAAGGAAAACACAAGGGAAAATGTTTACACATCAAATAGCAATCGAAGGAAATACGCACCCAAGGGAAGTAAAAGTAGCAAAGATGAATAGAATGCATATTTTTACTTATGCATATTTTGAATCAAGAAAAATAAAAGAAGCACATCCAACTATAGAAAAAAAAAATTGGAGAAAAATCTCTTTTTGGACTGTTTTAAGAATAGACAATATTTCAACAGTCCAAATGTTCAGAAGAATACTACCTCTTAGAGCCGCTCGTTTACTAGAGAAGACACTATTTGCATCTCCCAGAGCATTCTCCACCATGTCCAAAAGAAATTCATTAGGGACCCCGCCATAGCTTAAAAGTGCAATCAATACCTTTGAAAGATATGTAAGCTTTGGTTTATTTCTTTGCATCAATGAGGACCAAGGTCTAATCGGTTCTTCCAAAAAGGTAAAATTTGATGGCAGAAAAAGCTCCAAACAAAAAGCAATGGGATTTAGTAATTCAGAAGAAAAACATGTCCCATGTTCAAATTAAACTGTTGAAAGAACAAGAAAGCCGCTAACTTTTCAGTCTGTTTATGTAAGGGTCTTCTAACTAGCTAACTCCAAAGGAAAACTTAACACAATGATCAACAAATCAATAGCATAGCCAGGCAACAAACCCATAAATACACAATGATCAATCATATGCCTTCTCAACAAGTTTTCCATAAATAATGCACTATAGAAGGGAGAAGAAAGCAACAAATTCTTGTGGGCCCCATGGCACTGAATATATTTCAAAGAACTCCCCAGAAGGGGAGACAACTTAGTTTAATTCTACTTTTCTACTTGGGACTATTTGGAATGTCTCCATTTAAATGAGGGGAAAGAAAGGCCTAAAGCAAAGATATTGTACTTTCAGAACATTTGTCACTAACAATATCAACAAATGCATGAAACACAAAGGTGACTATTCAAGGCTTATGAAAAGATATCCTCACTATTACATTTAAGAAGGAAATTGATCACAAGTAGTATCGACTAACAATGCTTTGTTGCAGTAAAAACTCACCAAACTGTGATCCGCAACACCTAAGCTACAAATTCATATTGTGTACGGCTTAAGATCTACATTTCGTTCAAATTTATTTATGGGATTGCATCCCATAACCAAAATACAACTATTACTAGATGGTCCAGTAATTCATCGTACCCGGGCAGCATCATCCTATTGCCAAATATAGTATTGCCATTACAGTTTCATCATGACTATACTATCTAAAGACATAATGCACACTTAAACATAAATGACATCATTACATACTATCGGTTTTCCTTTTTTATTTGTCATAATTATTTTTGGAGATCAGTTTTCTTGCATAGCACGAGGAAGATACCACTAAGATGATACCCATATCAACAGGTCACAAACCTTAAAAGCAGAGGCATCTGATTACAAATCCTCCACGGTGCTAATAGCTACTTAATTGCGAGCAGAAAGATATTCAGGTAACCATATGTACTAAAAACTAATTTCTAGCTTCTATAATCAAGTGATAGTTGACCAATGAGCCGTTTAATTTTTTTCTTTTCAGAGTACATAATAGAAAGAGAATGCCATACCCATTCCACTAAGGACAACAACCCACACCTGATCGTGCCAATTGACCAAAAAGTCATCATAAAGCATCAACTAATGTAATAACAAGAGCATATTAGGGGAACATAATATATATAAATTTCTTGCACAAATTATCTCATGCCAATGGATAACACTATATGACAAAGGCAGGAAAAAGGATATCGGTAACTGCAACTTAACTACAGGGGAGTAAGTTCACAAAGATGACATACCTTGGATCCTCGAGTGGACAAATCCTCCGGGGTGAGGATGTTGAAAGCAACCTGCCTCTTTCTTTTAGTAAATCTCCAAAGACTAAATCCAGTTGAAATTGGATGTTGAAACAATTCATGTCATTTGTGATTATGATAGGAAACAAAAACCATCAGTATCAAAAAGTGAAAAACTTAACAAACTCAAAGTTTCTCATCCCTATGTCAATTATATTAGGCAATAGATTTGAGTACAAAATGTTTCCCTGATGGTTGAACATGACATTTAGTTCAGCAAAGAAGATTTGCTGCTTATTTTATTTGTAGGAAAAAAATGGAAATGCCACTCCTGTGACGTTTAGTGCACTGTATTTCTTGCATGGATGCAAAGGAAGCACTGGAAAAAAAACAACATATTTACCCCTCTGGTTAGTCTTAAAACTATAATTTTAATCTCATACACATCAACCAGGCACAAAAAGCGTGTGCAAAATTTCTACAGGCGATGTTTGCTCTATCTATACGATAGAAGAAAGCAATGCCTTCCCACTCAATCTACGAGCTGTGCGATTTGTACTCTTTCTACCTTCTAGTGCATTTGTGAAGAGATACTTAATAGATGTGAGGCATATAGGCAATGAGCAACCAATGCTGCTATGGAAGAAAATCAAACTTCTTACCTCGGGGTGCTTGCCTTGAGGTTGCTCCTCCAAATGACGTGAGATTATTTTCATGAAGAGCTTGACTGAATCCTATGACGGAAGAAAACAGCATAGAAGAAATATCGGGAACCAAGCCTGCAATTTCGTAGTGATTTTGTCAAAGTCGACTTCTTACGTGTACCATTAGCAATGGTGGCAAAAAGGTTCTGCCAATGTTTTCCTTCGCATCAACCATATAGTCAGTGAATAACTTGACTATTGATCCTATGATACTGAACGAAGCACCGAAAGATTGTCAGTGGGGAAAAAGTGAAGGCAATTTAGGACTAAACCGACATGTAGATTCCATGTTCAACCAGCAACGTAACTAGTCAAAACTGGTACGGTCTTCCAAGGACAACAGGACATATACTTATTTTAGGCTCTGCAATTTTGATCAAGTCATGTAAGAATACCTATTATTGTAGTTGCAGAATATCTCTAGTGAGGTGTTTCCATGCACATCAAAATCATTTATTCATCGAAAAATTAAATTTCAATTGCCCATATTCCCACTAATATTTATCTTCTTTTTGCCATAAACGAAACAACATATTATTCCATCAAAGAGAGCCTAGGCATTACAGTGCTTAGCCTACATAGAAGAAATGAAGGTTGTCCTCAAAGACATGCAAGTAAATTAACCTTCAAATCTTCCACTTTCGTTCTCCCTCGCTACTCGCGCATTCACTGGCAACTGAACAACCCAACAAGATGTAGAAACAACCCAGCATTCCGAAACCAGCCCATGAGAGGGGAGGAAGAAGGAAACTCACCGGTCAAGAGAGAAACGCACGGACCCCGCCCAGGTCCACAGCAAGCGGGAATCCTTCTCCAGCCCGTGCCTCTCCTTCTCCACGCCGTCGACCCCGCCCAGGTCCGCCGATATCTCCCTCGCGACCGAGCAACCTAGCGTCAGGGACAACGCCCGGTCAGCGGCGGGGAGCTTGGTGCCGCTCGGGAATGAGACCGAGGCCGCCTCCCTCCTGCCAGAGGCCGATGGCTTCGCGGCGGAGGCCGGCGGGAATCCTTCTCCAGCCCGCACCTCTCCTTCTTCTCCGCGCCGTCCGAGATCTCCCTCGCGACCGAGCAAGCCAGCGTTACGGACAGCGCCCGGTCAGTGGCGGGGAGCCTAGTGCCGCTCGGGAACGAGACCGAGGCTGCCTCTCTCCTGCCGAAGGCCGATGGCTTCGCGGTGGAGGCCGTGAGACGGGGAGGACGAGCAGATGCCGAAGACGGAGGATGCCAGAGGCAGATGAGGCTTTTGGGGGAGGGAGGCGGAGCTGGAGGCAGACACAAACCTTCTGAGGGAACAGTCGGAGGTGGAGGGGTCGGGACCCGACCGCGACTAGTGAGGCTCCGACGCGCCAGAAGCAGATTTTGGGGGAGGAAGGTGGAGCCGGAGCCGGAGCCAGAGCCAGAGCCGGAGCCGGACACAAACCTCGTACCCAATCTCCGTGGGAACAATCGAAGGTGGAGGGGGTCGGGACCCGACTGCGACTGGTGAGGCTTCGACGTGCCAGAAGCAAATGACCGACGAGGCTTTTGAGGAGGCGGAGCCGAAGACGAAGGTGGAAGCGGAAGCGGTCTCGATCGTTCTGTGTTTGTTCTCCCGCGAGGAGAGAGAAAGTGAGAGAGAGAGAAAGAGAGAGAGAGAGAGAGAGAGAGAGAGAGAAAAATTGCGAGAAGATTCAATTGAGGAGAGAGAATGGTCTTTTGGGAGGGAGCTTGCGTGACATGTCTTTTCTTTTGCCAGCAAGCCGAGCCGAGCTAACCAAGCCCTTTCATTTTCCAGCGGGTCCCACATGACAGGTGTTGGTATCTAAATGGTACGTGCGCGCCACGTCAGCTGATGACGTGGCGTGCACAAACCACTGAATATTTTCTCCCTCCACTGGTTTCCCGTGTCACTGTTCACCTACTGGTTGCGATGCGGATTCCCAGAGTTCTACTCATCGAAATGGGTTGATTTTTGGAGAGAAGGTCCATCTCTACCTTCTCTAACTCCCCACCGAAGGTTTTCGAGAGATCTGGTCTACTTTCAGAGAAATCAGCGGCCCTAATTTCTGCATTTTTAGACCCCTGTTTCCTGGTTCATTTATGCTCGTTGTTTGGCCGTTCCGGGTGCCTTGGTGGTCGGTTTAGGCTGATTTTTGGGGAGTAGCATCCTCTCTCCCTCCTCGGCTGAACCCCCAAAGACCTCCTCCCCAGCTGGCCTACAGATCGAGATCTTCTGTTTTCCCCGGCTTAACCCCGATTCATGCATCTAGCGTCTGGAGTGGGCTCGGTGGATCATCTCCTCTGCTGTACCATTTCAGCTTGGGTCTGTTCCTCACCCTCCACTCTCCTCACCACATTTTACCAGGTGCTTCGCTTCCTAGCTCTTCCTTCCCTCTTCTGCTGGTGCGAATTGTTGTGCGCTACTTGTTGCTAATTCGGGGAGGGGTTTTATTTGCTGTGCTGCATTTTTCGTTGCTGGTTGCAGTGGTTGGGTGCTGCTCTGTCCCTAAGCGATGCTGGTGGTAGCTTGGTTTCTCTTCTTCGATGGTGTTCGGTGGCTGTTTGTAAGTTGCAGACCAAGTGTTTGTGATATTGCCTTCAACTATGGAGGCCGGAAGCAACACTTCTCTGGGCAGACTTGCGGCTGGCACCTCTAAGGGGATCCCGGTACCCTCGGATGGCCCATCCACGAAACAGCCAGGATTGAATGCACCTCCCTCTTCGGCCGTTGGTGAAGTTTCAGACCTACAGCAAGGCCCACGGGTGCCTCTTAGTCACTCTGGCCAGTCGAGAGGGCGGTCAAGAGGCAAGAGCCGTGCACGGTCGTCGTCGAGGCGACCTCAGATTCCTCAGCCCAACCCGACTGGTCAGCAACCCCCTCCGGCCTGATCCTGGGCAAATGTGGCCCGCCTAGCGGCAAGGGGCCCGGAACTATCTTACACACCTCCTACTATCGTGGATGGCAAAGCAGTGATCAATTTGCCATATGAAGTCCTCGAAGCGGTAGATCCAAAATGGCACCAATGCTTGGTTGGGTACTTTGTTGGGAAGAAGAAACTTCCGTTTGGGATGGTTGAGCAATCTCTCAAGCATCTATGGGGTTCCAAGCTTGTTGAGGTGATTGCCAACGACCAAGGATTCATATTCCTCCATATCCCGGACTCGATGTTTAGGCGAAGAATCATTGAAGAGGGACCAATCACGGTAGCAAGGGTGCGGGATAAGTACACTAATGGTGCCAAAAGTTGTGTACGGTGCTCACTTTGGTGCCAAAAGTTTCTGCCGGATCACTTAAGTGCCAAAAAATTTGAAAAACGCTCACTTTGGTGCCAACGCCGATCTGAACCGCCGGAAATCCGACGTGGCCTTTTTTAATAATTTTTATACGATGTGGCTCGCCGGAAAGTCCGGTCAGCATGTAAACAACCAAACGACGTCGTTTGGCGTCTTAAATCCCAAGTTGAAACCCTAAATCCCCAAATCGAGAGAGAGAGAGAGAGAGAGAGAGGCCATGCGGCGACGTTGTCTTCTTCGCCGAAGAACAACACCAGCGGAGAGAGAGAGAGAGAAGCCATGGCAGCACCTTTGTGTTTTTCTCCGAAGAACAACACCAGCAGAGAGAGAGAGAGAAGCCATGGCGATATCGTCTTCTTCCCCAAAAAACGACACCAACAGAGAGAGAGAAGCCATGGCAGCCGTGTCTTCTTCCCCGAAGAACAACACCAGCACCAGCCACTCTTTCCCTCGCACACCTCGTCTTCTCTCTCTCTCTGCACCTTTAATCCCCCTTCTTCCTCCTCCTCCTCTGTCCTCGCCTCCTATTTTCCCATCACTTCTTGGCTGAGCGATGGTGGCCGAGCACGGTGGCTGAGCGACGGTGACTGAGCGACGGTGGCTGAGCACGGTGGCCCAACGATGATGGCCGAGCACGGTGGCCGAGCGACGGTGGCCGAGCACGGTGGCCCAACGACGGTGGCCGAGCATGGTGGGTCGGTGAGGATGAACAAAAAAAAACCCTAATTTCAAAAAACCCTAATTTCAATTACAAATGGGCTATACGGCGTCGTTTTTCCTAAGCCATCCACGTAGGACGGCAAAACGACGTCGTTTTTTTAAGTATGACAAAAAATGACGTCGTTTAAGGGGTTTATCAATTTTTTTTTTAAATATAAAGCCACGTAATCATTTTGGCCGGAAATTCTCGCCAATGGCACCAAAGTGAGCGTTTTTTCTCCGATTTGGCACTTAAGTGATCCGGCAGAAACTTTTGGCACCAAAGTGAGCGCCGTACACAACTTTTGGCACCATTAGTGTACTTATCCCCAAGGGTGCCGCTTATTCTCCGCCAATGGGAACCTCTTATGGATCTCAAGAAAGAGAACCAAACCAGGGTTCCTATTTGAATCCGTCTTATGCACCTTCCTTTTGATTGCTGGACAGTACCGGCCATGGGCCAAATTGCAAGCGCGGTGGGCAAGCCGTTGTATATGGATCAACGAACAGACCAAGTGAAGATGGCCTCTTACGCCAGAGTTTGTGTGGAAATCAAAACGAACCAGCCGCGATGCAGAGTCGCTGAAGTGACGTTGAAGGGGATTACACATACCATTGCTATAGAGTATGAATGGCTACCGGTGGAATGCCTGGAATGCGGTTTGTTTGGCCATAACTGCCGGGCCCCTCCACCTTCACGGAACCAGAATCCTGCTAGTCGGAAGGTACAGCAGTGATCTCCAGCCGTCCAGGTTGACCCGCCCCTTGTGCCGGTCCGGAACCCCCTCCGGTCGTTCAACCCGTGATTCACCAGCAAGCCAAGATGGATCCGCCCCCTCTAGTTGAACTTCCAATGGCTCGTGAAGCACAGGATCAGCGCCAGGCCAAGATAGTCCCAGCTCCGTCTACATTCCTTGGCCCGGTGGCTGCTACACTCCCTAGACCGGCTGATCCAACTCCGCAACCTGCTCCGGATCAATCCTGGAAGCAAGTCAAGAGTAAAAAGAAGAAAAACCAAGATGCCATGGGTGGAGAAACCCCCTGCCCAAACTCCATAGACTCGAAGGCCCCCATTGCGGCCAAGACATCCAAGTTTGGCGACTCTTCTCACCACACCGCTAGGAACGTTGCTGACTCTAGCCGGTCTATGGAGCCTGTTTTGGAGACTACCTCGGCCGGCCCCAAGATCGGTGATAGAGGATCTAGGGACCCCCTAAGGGTAGTCCTCTCTCTTGGGGACGTGGCGCAAGTCGCGGCCTCCGTTGTGGACTCAGATGAAGACGACTTTCTATCCCCTGGGTCTTCTAGCACCTCCCCAAAATTCCCCAAAGCTGCTGAGCTGAAAGTTGAAACTATATAGGAGAGATTGCTGGCGTTAGACCCGGATCCTGGGAAGGGAAAGTCTGGAACCCCGGCTGTCCCACGTCGGAAGCCTCGCAAGCAGAGGTAGGCCGCATAGCCTACTCCTTTCGTTGCCACAGTGCTTTCCTTTATTCATACATATATATATGCATTTCGGGTTTTGGAATGTTCGAGGACTCATGGACCCTCTGAGGAGGGCTGAGGTTAGAAACCTGGCCCGTTCTAATGGCCTGTGCTTGGTCGGCTTACTGGAGACCAAGGTGCCGGAATATCACTTCAGAGCTTTTTCTAATGCTCTCTTATCGGGTTGGAAATGGATTGCCAATTACGACTTCTCGCCGAGAGGGAGGATTTGGGTTGGTTGGAACCCTTCTCAGGTTAATTTTAAATTGATTTCATCTAACGATCAGGCGATCCATGGCAAGGCGACCCTCCTCATGTCTGGTATGTCTTGCTGTGTTTTGGTTATATATGTGGAGCACTCTTTGGGCGGACCTTGTCAGGATGAGTACCTGCGTCCAGGACTTCGCTTGGTTGGTGGCCGAGGACTTCAATGCCATCAGAGACCCTTCGGATAGATTCGGGGGTTCAGTTACATGGCTCCCCTCTTTTGATGAATTTAATCAGTGCCTCACTCATGCTGCGCTAGAGGATCTGAGGTACACGGGCCTTCGGTTCACCTGGTCTACTTCATCAGGAATTAATCGCAAAGCAAGGAAGATTGACTGGGTATTGGTTAATGCTAAGTGGTGCTTGCAATTCTCTTATTCTCATGCAACTTTCCTCACCCCTGGTATCTCCGATCACTCTCCCATGGTGGTCAAAGTGACTCATCCAATTCGTCGAAGGAAACCCTTCAAATTCTTCGACTTGTGGATGGATCATCCGTCTTTCCATGATATTGTGAAGGAGGTCAGGAGGAATCCTTCTTCAGGCAAAAATCAAGAATTAAATGGCTTGAGTGCGGTGACAAGAATACTAGATATTTTCATCAAGCAGTCTACTCCAGGCAAATGAAAAACAAGATACTCTCGGTCCTAGATAGGAACGGTAATTTGGTCTCGGATCCAAGCCTTGTTCAGAATACTTTTGTCTCTCACTTCCAGGAGTTGCTTACTTCGCGGGCTCAACACGTTGGCCCCTCATTGCTAGACATACAACATGTCATCCAGCACCCCCTTGGTGATGACCAGGTTAGTTTCCTCTCTCAACCCTATTCGGCTAGAGAGATTCAAGATACCTTATTCTCCTTGGCTAGAGGAAAAGCTCCTGGGCCAGATGGCTTTGGGGTCGAATTCTTCAAAAGCAACTGGGAGTTAGTTGGTCCTTTGATTGTTGAAGCAGTTAAGGACTTCCTTACCTCTAGGAGACTTCTTAGAGAAATTAATAGCACCATCTTGGTTCTGATCCCGAAGGTGCCTAATGCAACATCGGTCAATGATTATAGACCTATTGCGTGCTGCAACACAATCTATAAATGCATTACCAAGGTCTTAGCTAACCGCATTGCTGCAATACTCCAGAAGGTGATAAGTCCCCATCAAAATGCCTTCATAAAAGGGCGGCGCATCCGTGATAATATCCTCTTAGCTCAGGAGCTTTTTGCTGGTTTCCATCTTCAGTCTTATTTTCCAAAATGTGCTGTTAAGGTGGACTTTCAGAAGGCCTATGATACAGTGGATTGGGATTTTCTTGAGTTGGTGCTCAGCGCCTTTCACTTCCCGGACCATCTTATTCGACTCATCATGGTATGTGTTCGCACTCCCATGTTTTCTGTATCCTTGAATGGTGATCTCCATGGCTACTTTCCTAGTAGTCGAGGACTCCGACAAGGGGACCCTATGTCCCCTTATCTTTTTACTCTAGTTATGGAGGTTTTTTCTGGATTCTTAATATACATGCTTCACAACCTGGGTTTAAATTCTTTTGGAGATGTAAAACTACCAGGTTATCTCATCTCTTTTTTGCGGATGACGTTTTTCTCTTTTGTCGAGCGGACTTGGATTCGGTCTCTCTTCTTAAAGAGGGGTTGGATATGTTCTCGGTTTGGAGTGGCTTAAAGCCAAACAACAACAAGAGTGAAATATTTCTTGCAGGAGGCTCAGATGAGTTGAGAAGCAGCATTAAAGATGCTCTTGGCTTCATCGAAGGAACCTTGCCGGTGCGGTATTTAGGTGTTCCGATCATCTCCTCCAGGCTTGGTAAGGCGGACTGTGTTTCCTTGGTGGATCGCATAACGTCCAGAGTTCAGTCATGGACTCACCGCTTTCTTTCCTTTGCTGGGAGAGTCCAACTCATAAGATCAGTCCTTCATGCGATCCAAGCTTATTGGGCATCTATTTTCACTATCCCTATTGCAGTCTTGGACCGCATAGAGCAGATTCTCAGACAGTTTCTATGGAAGGGACCTAGCCTGGGGAAGGGTGGAGCAAAGGTCTCCTAGGATGACCTTTGCTTACCTAAGGAAAAAGGTGGTCTTGGCATTCGAAGATTGCGGGATTGCAACAAGGCCTCAATGCTCAAGCACATCTGGATCCTTTTTACTGACAAGGAGTCCTTATGGTGCAAATGGATTCATTCAAACTTCTTGAGGAGGAAGAGTTTTTGGGTGGTAAGGATTCCTACTTCATGCTCCTGGGCTTGGAAGAGGATCCTTCATTTGCGCTCCGAGTTTCGGCTACACTTCCATTGGCGGATTGGGGATGGACAGTCTACCTCTCTTTGGCATGATCATTGGCATCAGAGAGGCCCCCTCGACCTTTGCTGCTCAGAGTCGGACATCTTGGACTCCGGTCTACCTTATAATGTCAAGGTGGCCGATCTTTTCTCACCTGCTGGCCTTGTGTTTAGGTCAGTTATTGAATCTTGGGACTTCCCTCTCCCAGCTCCAACCGGGTCTCCGGATGTCTTCATTTGGGGAGATAGACCTGATGGCATATTCTCTATTTCTTCTGCTTGGGGTTTAATTAGAAAAAAAAAAGGACAGGGTACCTTGGGCTTCCTTTATCTGGAATAAAGTCATCACCCCGAGGTATCAATTCAATCTCCGGCTTATTACGAAGAGATGGCTCCCCACTTAATCCCTACTCATGTCATATGGTAGGATTGGGTATGAGGTATGTGCCTTTTGTAAGCTCATTCTTGATTCCATTGATCATCTCTTTTTTGAGTGCTCTACTACTGCCAGTATGGCCTTCTTTTGGGCGGCTAGATGCAACCTCCCGTGGCGAAACAAGACTTGGGCTGAGAACCTCCAGTGGGCTATGAATTTCCTTTCCGGTAAAGATTTCTATCATTCGATTGGCCGGTTCTCCTTTGCTACCTTGTGTCACCTTATTTGGAGGTATAGGAATAATATCCTCTTCAGAGATCATCCGGTTACAACTGCTATAGTAAAGAATCATCTTATTAGGGTGGTGAAGGACAAAGCTCTTACATTCAGAAACGTTGAAGATACTCCTAGAAACAGAAGACTGCAGCGGAATTGGGGAATGGATCCATCTATCTTTGCGAACCCATAAGGTCCTCCCCTACCTTAGTGGCTTTTGTTGGATCCCCCCGAGGGGCTTACTCTTGGTCGTTTCCACCCTCCTGTTTGGCTTACTCTTGGTAGTTTCCGCCCTTCAGCTGTGGCTTCTTGCTTTGTTCTTTGTTGTTTTCGGAGGTCTGTAAGTGTTGGCCCTGCGTGGCCTCCGTCCTCTTGAGAGTGTTAGCCTATGTGGCTCCAGTTCGCTTTGGCCGCGTGCGCGGTTCTTTTACATCCGGCACCCTTCCACTCGTGTAGACTTGTTGTCTAGCTGAGTGTAAGTTTTGTGGCGTCGGATCCTGTAAATGTTGGTTCAAAGCTCTAATGAATACTTATTACTTCTGATAAAAAAAAAAATACGTTTTACTGTTACAATCTTGTCACTAGAAGCAATATCTTACAACCGATAGAGGCTTATATATGGCAATGAAAGCACGAAAGAAAAATATTGTTTGTTGCAGATATTAAAAGGAGATCTTTACCCCCCCCCCCAAAGGAGATGAATGGTACAGACGTAGTTATGTAATTCAAAGTTGTCGCAGCTCACAATCGATTGAGAAGTTCTTGAATGATTGCGCTTCTAGGAATTCTCAAAATCTTTCAACTTTACCACACCTTCACTCAATTCCCGCTCGCCAACTAGCACCACCACCCGGAAGATCTGCAACTCTTTGGCATAATCAACATGCTTCCATAATCTTTTACTGACCAAGTACTCTCTCTGCTTTCACTTCGGCACTCCAGAACTCACTCACTAGCTCTGCAGCTAAAGGCAAGTCATCACCAAAGATCCAACCGACACTAGTATCTCTGTAGCTCAAATTATCTGTCAATGTTTCGAAAAAACCATATTGCACTAATGTCTTTCAATTACCTGATGCTATCTCTTCCTCCATTGGAATCAACTGACTACACAGCATAAAGAAAGTGAACTACATTTGAGTGTTACAAAGAAAACGACTTTCACAACACCACTTATCAAATCTGGTTTTGATGTGGTCGACGGTTACTTGGACCCAAGCGTTCATGCAAGGCTACTAAACGGTATTTTACCATTACCTTCCTAATTCAGAAACAAGCATCAACAAAAGGATGGTATCATCTCTTACCATTACGACAGCTGGCAGAGGGAAAAGAAAGAAGAGAAAGGAAAAAACAATCAAAAAATTATTAAATTTGTCTGTAGGAGAACTGTTCCTGTCACATAGATGGCGAGCATTTACGTTAGGAATTTTTTATTTAAATTAATCAAATGGACTCAATTAGTAGCAATATAAAAAGATTTAGGAATAAATTGATTCAACTGAAAAGTTTAAAACTAAATTAGTACCAATTAGAGTTTGCAAAATTGGTCATAAACCCATATTATGACCCATTTTTAGTTAAATGGGTCATATATGGGTCAAGTGAAAGTTAAATATGAATCAGAAATAGGTCAAGTGAAAGTTAAATATAAGTCAGAAATGGGTCTGAGAAAGTAAACCACAAAAAAAGGGGGTCTAAATGGGTTATTAGGAAACCCACTACAAAATTTAAACCCATGACCTTTTTTAACTTTATTAAAAAGAAAATCTTTATAAAAAATTGAAATTATAATTATTTTTCATATTTCAATTTTCTTTTTCTTTTTCTTTCTTTTTCTCCCTTCCTTATCCGACGTCCGGCAGGGCGACAGTTGATGATAGGCCAGGCGAGGCTTGAGCTCGCCGACAAGTCGCCAATGACCGGCCACGCTCGAGCCTCGCCGGTGTCGGCGGTGCCTCGACCTCGCTAGATCGGCGAGATCGAGCCTTGCCCGACACCGGTGAGCTCAAGTCTCGCCGGATCTGCCAAGGCTTGGCCTTGCCGACGACGGCGAGGCTCGAGCTCACTTGCGTCCGATGGGGCCTTGGCCTCGCCGGATTGGCGAGGCTCGACCTCGTCAAATTGGCAAGATTGAGGCCCCGCCCAACGTCGGCGAGCTCAATCTCGCTTGTGGCCAATCGGTAGCCGTCGTCGTGGCCGGTGGTCGGTCGAAAAAGAAGAAAAAAGAAAACAGAAAAAATAATTATTAAAAATTAAAAACTATATTTTAAAAAATAAAAATAATTAAAATTTATATTTAAAAATTGAAAAATCAATTTTTAAAAAAATTATAAAAAATTTCCATTAAATTTATATTGCATAAAAATTGTTACAACATTTGTATTGCATAAAAATGTTTTAACAATACATTTTTTAATAAAAAAATAAAAATGAGTTTTTTTAGGCTTAGTTAAAAAATTTTCATATTACAGTTTTTAGTTATTCAATGGTATGTTCACTTCAAATATGAGAAGCATGTATATAGTCTAATTTTTTATAAATATTTCAATTTATAGGTTTTTAAACTTTTTTTATTTTATTTACTATTTTTAATTTAATTTGAAGTTTTAATCCAATTAGCATATAGTAGAAGTGGGTTTTCCTAGAATATTAATAGGTTTTAGCAATACGATTTGAGTCGGGTATGGATCAGATATGGGTCGAGTCGGGTAGGGGTCACTAGGGGCGCGCATGAAAACCATTCTGTTCCAGAAATAGTTTCTGGAACATAAATAGATTTTTCTATTTCTATTTCTAGAAGAGTTTCTAAGCAAAAATAACCGTTTGATAACGATACAAAATTTCTACTCTAAAAATAAAAATTTGTTTGATAACAACACAAAATTTCTTCCTTTTGGACGACGGCAAACTAGCGAGATAGCGGTGACGGACGGCGGCGGCGACGACGGCGGCCAACGACTGACCGACAACCAACGGTGGTGATCGGCAACCGACGACTGCGGCTAGCAACCGACGACCGACGGTGACTAGCGAGGCGATTGGCGGCGGCTTGCCGGAGGCGGCAGTTAGCGATCGGCGGCAGCAGCGGCGACCGGGGGTGGCAACAACCGGCGGCGGCGATGAATGATGAGAAAAAAGTTTTATTTCTCATTTCTATTCCAGAAATAGAAAAGTAGAAAATTTTTACTTATGATTTCTACTCCAAAACTATTTCTGAAACAAGAATCTATTTCAGAAATATAAAAGTGAAATAATTTTACCAAATGGATTTCTATTCCAGAATTGTTTCTAGAATAGAAAAACTATTTTTGAAATAGAAATTTTTTTTATCATGCACCCCCTAGATTTACACTACAAGAATATGGGTCAAAATGGGTTAAATTGGTCAAATATGGATCGACCCATTTTTGACCCGACCTATCCATTTGTCACCTCTAGTATCAATATAATAGATTGAAGGATTTTTTTAAATACTTTTCCTCATATGTATATAGATTTGTAGAGGACATTTTTAAGCTTGTACAGTTTGGAAAGGGGTTTTGATTGATCAAAAAGGAGAATCTACTTCAACCGATATGCCCCTAGGCACGGCCATACATAACATAGAAATCACACTTGGAAAGGATGGACAATTAGCTAGAGCATTGAGAAAAATTATAAGTGTTCGAGAAAGAAAAATGGTTCAAAACCCAACCAAACGGAGCCGCACCCTTTTTTGCGGTTTTGGTTTGTTAGAGAGTGCTATTTTTAAAAGAAAAACAGTTCACAAGTCGAACCAAAATGGTATGGTTTGGTTTCATATTTAAAAAAAAAAAAAAAAAAAAAAAAAAAAAAAAAAAGCCAAACCAAACCGCAAAATTGAACTAATTTTTTTAATAATTTTTTAAATTTATATGTGAAGTAACCTTTCCTTTTAAATGCGAAGTAGCTTCCGTTTTCATTTCACTTGCAACATAGAAATCGCAGTGACCTATTTGTTCTAGTGATAACTGCATCTCTGTAGTCAATAAAATTTGAAAGCATAGCAAATTTATTACATCCGATATGGAATTATCCAAAAAAAGCTTTAAATTCATCACATATGTGATGATTATACAAGCTGAAGTGTCACAAAACAATTCATGGAATCAGCCCAGACATGGGGGTCCCTCAATGAATCACATGCATCGTGCGTCAGTTGCTTTACTTTAAAAATCCCTCCATCACTCAATCTGCAACTACTTTTCTTTTCTTTTCATTACAAAATGAGAAGTTTGTACAGTTTCAATTGAAGCATGACCCCCCCCAAGAGAGTCATGTCTAATATAATATTTACCTAAAACTATTTTTTGTTCATTTGAAGTTTCAAAAATTTAACACTATCTCCCTTGTCTTCTCTGAGTCAGGACCCGTGAACGCTATTGTATGGCGGCAATAACGGTAATGGCATGAAAAACTGGGGTTCTCATGTGGTCGGACACCTACTTTCTGGACATGGAACGTGATTTGTTGAATAAACTTGCTGCAGAGTTCAGCAGCAGTTACCGAGGAGAAACTTATGTCTGGGGACCATATATGAAAGCCTTCCTCAATTTGAGGACACTTGGAAAGTGAAGCATCATTGTTTGAGCAGGGACCGATTGAAACTGATGATGTGCTAGGATTGCCCAGAATGTCTGAGTAATGTGCAGCACAGAAGTTACTTTGGTAGATCCTCTCGATATTATAAGGGAAGACAGCAAAATTGTGCATTAGCCTTATCATTATGACTTCACGTTTATATTCATTGAGCGTTGCCAGACTTACTAAGACCAATTTACAATATTGATTCACTGAGTCAGGTGTCAATTCGTTTGGATAGTAATCTTGCTATTGGACATACTTTGACTCCAAAACTAGATTTGATGAATGTGTCATGCTTCATTTTATGATATTAAAATTTAAGTGAGCCATAAAGTTTCCTTTACTTGGAGGACTCTGGAGAATAATTTGCTCTTTGAGAAGAAACCCTAGCAATGATCTCCGGGGATAGGCCAGAATTCTAGTGAAAACAAAGCAAATGGTACAGCTAGCTGAAAGGCGAAATTTATATGCCGATGATAGTTTTGATGTAAATCCAAAGCACCATTAGGTCGTCCACCAAATTAATCACAAAGAATTAAGGGTAACAAAAGTCTTCTTTCTTTCTTGAAATACTAAGTAAAGAACTCGCGATGCATGAATTTAATGCATGAGTTTGTGGAAGCACAATCTCGATTAACAAATAAGTTTGAAAAGACCTTTTACAGTGTATTCAAAATCTCTCATTCTAAAACTCTAACTACATTTTGCTTGGGCAACATCAATATGTCACCAAATCAAAAGCACATGCATTTGTGTCAAGCGATCAATGACTTGCCATGTTCTAGCATCCAACTTTTATTGCAGATTCTAAGGAATTTAAGTTGAAATCTATTGCGGCCGACCACATATCAACCCGAAAGCCTTAAAATATGTAACCAATGCATGTTCGGTCCCGTTCTGTCTCTTATCATGTCTTTTGTCTCTTTCCAACCAGATTCAAACCAACCCTTTGCACTGCATCTTCTTTCTCCTTACTCATTTCCCTCTTCATCTCCTCCCAGCACTGCATCTTCTTTCTCCCTACTCATTTCCCTCTTCATCTCCTCCCAACTGATGATTTTTCCTCATTTTCAACACCGTTTTTTATTTTCCCCATCTCCTTGCAACTTTTGAATTTTCCTCGTTTTCAACACCATTTTTGGTACTTGCATTAACGCCTTCAGTTATCCTCCTCTCTCTCTCTCTCTCTCTCTCTCTCTCTCTCTCTCTCTCTCTCTAGCCTCATCAAACCTTTCCTATAAATGCCCACCAACCGCAAACCTATTCCATCACACCTTCCTCTTCTCGAATCATAACTAGCATTGCATTAAGCAGAATGGCCTGCTTGAGGAAACTTAGCTGCATTCTGGGCCTGATTGTGCTGGTGCCCTTAGTCTGTGAAGCTAGGGTTCTAGCGCCCTCAGGATTTGTTCAAGTTAGAGGCACTCAGTTCATCCTAAATGGTTCGCCCTTTCTCTTTAATGGGTTCAACTCCTACTGGATGATGAACGTGGCCACCAAGCCGAGCGATAGGATCAAGGTATCGAACGTGTTCCACGAGGCCTCAGCAGCGGGTCTTAGCGTCTGTAGGACGTGGGCATTCAGTGACGGCGGTGATTGGGCTCTCCAGACGTCGCCCGGTGTCTACGACGAGCATGTTTTCCAGGTGATTTTTCACCCCATGTCTATGATTTTCTGCCTTGGAGAAAGTTTCTTACTACAGCAAGAGAATAAACTGATACTTTATGTGGTATCGACTTCCTCAGGCACTTGATTTTGTGATCTCGGAGGCAAGAAGATACGGAGTTCGGCTCATTTTGAGTTTGAGCAACAACTACCATGACTTTGGAGGAAGGCCTCAGTATGTTCAATGGGCTAGAAACGCCGGTGTCGCCATCAACAACGATGACGATTTTTACACTAATGCAGTTGTGAAGGGTTACTACAAGAACCACGTCCAGGTAAGGAATAACCAGCAATTAAGAGATTAGCAGATGAATTTGAAGGCTTCTTTTCACTTATCTAAAACTACATAATTGATCATCCTTGATTGCTTCTTTTTCTCAGAGAGTGCTGACGAGGGTCAATACCGTCACCGGTGTCTCATATAGAGACGACCCAACCATCATGGGATGGGAGCTAATGAATGAACCTCGTTGTCAAGTTGATTATTCCGGCAACACCATAAATGTAAGCAAGAGAAAAAATTCTGCTTGCCGTGACATTTGAGAATTCGGTTTGTTTATTATTGTTCGCTAATAGGTTTGGTGAACAAAATCGAAATCCAGGACTGGGCTCAAGAGATGGCGTCCTATGTGAAGTCGATTGACAATAAGCACTTGCTGGCGATTGGCATGGAAGGTTTCTACGGCGATTCCATGCCGGATCGGAAGCAGTATAACCCAGGCTACCGAGTTGGAACGGATTATATCAAGAACAATCTCATAAGAGAGATTGATTTTGCGACAATCCATGCATATCCT
Organism: Eucalyptus erythrocorys; assembly: GCA_014182555.1. Classification (NCBI taxonomy): domain Eukaryota; kingdom Viridiplantae; phylum Streptophyta; class Magnoliopsida; order Myrtales; family Myrtaceae; genus Eucalyptus; species Eucalyptus erythrocorys. The sequence goes on from CM024602.1 coordinate 12,887,474, forward strand.
GATGTTTGGTAAAGTAACATTAAATTTTGTTCAACAGACGGTTCAAGCGGGTAGCTTAATCAATGAAACATCATTTTCATGAGCATGAAATATACTCTTGTTGAGACATGTTATTTGTTGTTTCTAGCAACTAAGTAAATTCTAATAAATGCTCTTTCCTAAGATAACTCTTTCGCACCAACCCACAGGTTGTCGGGTCAGGACGAGAATGCTCAAACGGCTTTCGTGCAGAGGTGGATGGAAAGCCACCTGGCCGATGCGAAGGCGATCATAAGGAAACCGCTGGTCTTCACCGAGTTCGGGAAATCGAAGAAGGACGCCGACTACAGCATAAGCACGAGGGATGCGTACATGAACGCCGTCTATTGGGACATCTACAACCTCGCAAGGAACGGAGGGGCCATCGGCGGGGCCTGGTGTGGCAGATTCTGGCCGAAGGGATGGAGTCCTACGATGATGGGTACGAGATCGTCTTATCAGAAGAGCCATCCACGAATGCAATTATCTCTCAGCAATCGACTAAGATGACATCTCTTGAACGCACTTTGGGTTAAGTAATTGAAGACGAAGGGCTATGCACGGAGCAAATGGTGTCCAAATAACGAACATTTATCATTGGTTCTTAATGAAATTGCTAGATGTCACTTGATCATGAATCAATATACTTTTCATACACATTATCTCTATTCAGCTATTAGCTGAAGCTTTTGCGTAAGAGATTTTTATATGTTATCACCAACCAACTTCTGTCCTTATTATTTTGCATGTGTGTCCACTTAATTTGGCTTGCACGTAAGATATACATATTCAATCTCCCTCCACCTATTAGCTTAAATTCCATACTCTCCCTTAGGATAATTACCCAAAAATTTCTAAACAAAACTAATTGAAGATAAATTCGTCACAAGTAAACTAGTTTAGGGTTTTTGTGATATTAACCCTATCATGTGAATATGAGAGAGCTGTATTGAAGAACCAAAGAATGCAGAGACAAAATGATATATCAAAGACTTTGAAGATCAATCAAGAAAAACCTTGTATTCATCTCATTTCAATTACATTGTAATACAGCAATTGTACATCATCAATGAGCAGAAAAAATACTTCATCTCGCCTTCACTCTTTCTCTATCTCTCTATCTATATGTTTTATGTACTCTCTTTTTATAGAGAACTTAACAATGGTGATTTCACTTTCTCATTCTCTCACTCAATACGAAAATAGTCAACAAAACTTAATAAACCTCAACACGTACTTTCCTATTTAAGAAGATGAAGACTAATTGACAAAGCTAATTTATGTTTCTGACTTTCCAACTGAATAACAGCTTTACATATTCTTCATAGGCTGGCAATCCGTGTCAATCTTTCTCACTAATTCACCATCGTCGATGACAACCTTTACTGCCCTTTATCTCAGTTGTTCATTTGCAGCCTCTTCTTTAGATTGGTATCAGCCACTTCTTCCCTTTTACTTGTATCAACAATACTTGCTCTTGTTCTTTTGGCAGCCTCAGCAGCCTCAGCAGCACCTGTTCTTTTTCCAGTATCAGTATCATGGATAGCTAATTGATATATCTTGACACTTCGGTAATCTTTTACTGACCAAGTACTCTCTCTGCTTTCACTTCGGCACTCCAGAACTCACTCACTAGCTCTGCAGCTAAAGGCAAGTCATCACCAAAAATCCAACCGACACTAGTGTCTCTATAGCTCGAATTATCTGTCGATGTTTTAAAAAAAACCATATTGCACTAATGTCTTTGAATCACCTGATGCTATCTCTTCCTCCATTGGAATCAACTGACTACATAGCATAAAGAAAGTGAACTACATTTGAGTGTTACAAAGAAAACGACTTTCACAACACCACTTATCAAATCTGGTTTTGATGTGGTCTGACAGTTACTTCAGACACAAGCGTTCATGCAAGGCTACTAAATGGTATCTTACCATTACCTTCCTAATTCAGACACAAGCATCAACACAAGGATGGTATCGTCTCTTACCATTACGACAACTGGCGGCGGGAAAAGAAAGAAGATAAAGGAAAAAAAATTCAAAAAATTATTAAATTTGTCTGTACGAGCACCGTTCATGCCACATAGATGGCCGGCATCTACGTTAGCAATTTTTTATTTAAATTAATCGAATGGACTCAATTAGTAGCAATATAAAAAGGTTTAGGAATAAATTGATTCATCTGAAAAGTTTAAAATTAAATTAGTATCAATGTAATAGATTGAAGGATTTTTTTTATACTTTTCCTCATATATATATATATATATATATATATATATATATATATATATGTGTGTGTGTGTGTGTGTGTGTGCGCGCGCGCGTGTGTGTAGATTTGTAGAGGACATTAAAAACATTGAGAAAAATTATAAGGGTTTGAAAAAGAAAAATGGTTCAAAACCCAACCAAACGGAGGCAAACCCTTTTTTGCGGTTTTGGTTTGTTGGAGAGTGCTATTTTTAAAAGAAAAACATTTCACAAGTCGAACCAAAATGGTATGGTTTGGTTTCATTTTTTTTTTCTTAAACCAAACCAAACCGCAAAATTGAACTGATTTTTTTAATAATTTTTTAAATTTATATGTGAAGTAACCTTTCCTGTTAAATGTGAAGTAGCTTCAGTTTTCATTTCACCTGCAACATAGAAATCGTGGTGACCTATTTGTTCTAGTGATAACTGCGTCTCTGTAGTCAATAAAATTTGAAAGCATAGCAAATTTATTACATCCGATATGGAATTATCCATAAAAAGGTTTAAATTCATTACATTTGAAATGATTATACAACCTGAAGGATCGCAGACAATTCATGGAATCAGCCCAGACATGGGGGTCACTCAACGAATCACATGCATCGTGCGTCAGTTGCTTTACTTTAAAAATCCCAAGGCCTCCGATTATCGCTCAATCTGCAACTACTTTTCTTTTCTTTTCATTTCAAAATGAAAAGTTTATGCAGTTTCAATTGAAACATGACCTTGAAGAGAGTCATGTCTAATATAATATTTACCTGAAACTATTTTTTGTTCATTTGAAGTTTTAAAAATTTAACACTATCTTCCTTGTCTTCTCCGAGTCAGGACCCGTGAACACTATTGTATGGCAGCAACAACGGTAATGGCATGAAAAACAGGGGTTCTCATGTGGTCGGACACCTACTTTCTAGACATGGAACGTGATTTGTTGAATGCACTTGCTGCAGAGTTCAGCAGCAGTTACCGAGGAGAAACTTATGTCTGGGGGCCATATATGAAAGCCTTCCTCAATTTGAGGACACTGGGAAAGTGAAGCATCGTTGTTTGAGCAGGGACCGATTGAAACTGATGATGTCCTGGGATTGCCCAGAATGTCTGAGTAATGTGCAGAAAAGAAGTTACTTTGGTAGATCTTCTTGATATTATAAGGAAAGACAGCAAAATTGTGCATTAGCCTTATCATTATGACTTCAAGTTTATATTCATTGAGCGTTGCCAGACTTACTAAGACCGATTTACCATATTGATTCACTAAGTCAGGTGTCAATTAGTTTTGGATAGTAATCTTGCTATTGGACATACTTTGACTCCAAAACTCGATTTGATGAATGTGTCATGCTTCATTTTAAGATGTTAAAATTTACGTGAGCCATAAAGTTTCCTTTACTTAGAGGACTCTAGAGAATAATTTGCTCTTTGACAGGAAACCCTAACAATGATCTCTGGGGATAGGCCAGAATTCTAAGTGAAAACAAAGCAAATGGTACGGCTAGCTGGAAGGCGAAATTTATATGCCAATGATTGTTTTGATGTAAATCCAGAGCATCACCAGGTTGTCCACCAAATTAATCACAAAGAATTAAGCGTAACAAGAGTCTTCTTTCTTTCTTGAAATACTAAGTAAAGAACTCACTATGCATGAATTCAATGCACGAGTTTGTGGAAGCACGATGTCGTTTAACAAATAAGTTTGAAAAGACCTTTTACAGTGTATTCAACATCTCTCATTTAAAAACTTCAACTACATTTTGCTTGGGCAACATCAATATGTCACCAAATCAAAAGCACATGCATTTGTGTCAAGCGATCAATGACTTGCCATGTTCTAACATCCAACTTTCGTTGCAGATCTTAAGGAATTTCAGTTGAAATCTATTGCGGCCGACCACATATCAACCCGAAAGCCTTAAAATACGTAACCAATGCATGTTCAGTCCAGTTCAGTCTCTTATCATGTCTTTTGTCTCTTTCCAACCAGATTCAAACCAACCCCTGCACTGCATCTTCTTTCTCCTTACTCATTTCCCTCTTCATCTCCTCCCAACTGATGATTTTTCCTCATTTTCAACACCGTTTTTATTTTCCCCATCTCCTTGCAACTTTTGAATTTTCCTCGTTTTCAACACCAACGCCTTCATCTTTACCAAAAAAAAAAAAAAAAAAAAAAAAAAAAACCCCGCCTTCGTTATCCTCTCTCTCTCTCTCTCTCTCTCTCTCTCTCTCTCTAGCCTCATCAAACCTTTCCTATAAATGCCCGCCAAGCGCAAACCTATTCCATCACACCTTCCTCTTCTTGAAACAAAACTAGCATTGCATTAAGCAGAATGGCCTGCTTGAGGAAACTTAGCTGCATTCTGGGCCTGATTGTGCTGGTGCCCTTAATCTGTGAAGCTAGGGTTCTAGCGCCCTCAGGATTTGTTCAAGTTAGAGGCACTCAGTTCATCCTAAATGGTTCGCCCTTTCTCTTTAATGGGTTCAACTCCTACTGGATGATGAACGTGGCCACCGAGCCGAGCGATAGGATCAAGGTGTCGAACGTGTTCCGCGAGGCCTTGGCAGCGGGTCTTAGCGTCTGTAGGACGTGGGCATTCAGTGACGGCGGTGATCGCGCTCTCCAGACGTCTCCCGGTGTCTACGACGAGCATGTTTTCCAGGTGATTTTTCACCCCGTGTCTCTGATTTTCTGCCTTGGAGAAGTTTCTTACTAGAGCAAAAGAATAAACTGATACTGTATGTGGTATCAACTTCCTTAGGCACTTGATTTCGTGATCTCGGAGGCAAGAAGATACGGAGTTAGACTCATTTTGAGTTTGAGCAACAACTACCATGCCTTTGGAGGAAGGCCTCAGTATGTTCAATGGGCTAGAAATGCCAGGGCCGCCATTAACAACGATGACGATTTTTACACTAATGCAGTTGTGAAGGGTTACTACAAGAACCACGTCCAGGTAAGGATTAACCAGCAATGAAGAGATTAGCAGATGAATTTGAAGGCTTCTTTTCACTTATCTAAAACTACATAATTGATCATCCTTGATTGCTTCTTTTTCTCAGAGAGTGCTGACGAGGGTCAATACCATCACCGGTGTCTCGTATAGAGATGACCCAACCATCATGGGATGGGAGCTCATGAATGAACCTCGTTGTCAAGTTGATTATTCCGGCAACACCGTAAATGTAAGCAACGGAAAAAATTCTGCTTGCCGTGACATTTGCGAATTCTGTTTGTTTATTATTGTTTGCTAATAGGTTTGGTGAACAAAATCGAAATCCAGGACTGGGCTCAAGAGATGGCGTCCTATGTGAAGTCGATTGACAATAAGCACTTGCTGGCGATTGGCATGGAAGGTTTCTACGGCGATTCCATGCCGGACCGGAAGCAGTATAACCCAGGCTACCAAGTTGGAACGGATTATATCAAGAACAATCTCATAAGAGAGATTGATTTTGCGACAATCCATGCATATCCTGATGTTTGGTAAAGTAACATTAAATTTTGTCCAACAGACGGTTCAAGCGGGTAGCTTAATCAATGAAACATCATTTTCATGAGCATGAAATATACACTCGTTGATACATGTTATTTGTTGTTTCTAGCAACTAAGTAAATTCTAATAAATGCTCTTTCCTAAGATAACTCTTTCGCACCAACCCACAGGTTGTCGGGTCAGGACGAGAATGCTCAAACGGCTTTCGTGCAGAGGTGGATGGAAAGCCACCTGGCCGATGCGAAGGCGATCATAAGGAAACCGCTGGTCTTCACCGAGTTCGGGAAATCGAAGAAGGACGCCGACTACAGCATAAGCACGAGGGATGCGTACATGAACGCCGTCTATTGGGACATCTACAACCTCGCAAGGAACGGAGGGGCCATCGGCGGGGGCCTGGTGTGGCAGATTCTGGCCGAAGGGATGGAGTCCTACGATGATGGGTACGAGATCGTCTTATCAGAAGAGCCATCCACGAATGCAATTATCTCTCAGCAATCGACTAAGATGACATCTCTTGAACGCACTTTGGGTTAAGTAATTGAAGACGAAGGGCTACGGACGCAGCAAATGGTGTCCAAATAACGAACATTTATCATTGGTTCTTGATGAAATTTCTAGATGTTCCATCTCCTCTCTTATGAGAGGGATAGCTTCTAACTAACAAACATTCTATGTCACTTGATCATGAATCAATATACTTTTTATACGCATGATCTCTATTCAATTATTAGCTTAAGCTTTTGCTTAAGAGATTTTTATATGTTTTCACCAGCCAACTTATGTCCTTGTTATTTTGCGTGTGCGTCCACTTAATTTGGCTTGCACGTGATATTCGGTCTCCCTCTGTCTATTAGCTTAAATTCCATACTCTCCCTTAGGTGAATTACCAAAAAATTTCTAAACAAAACTAATGGAAGATAAATTTGTCACGAGTAAACTAGTTTAAGGTTTTTGTAATATCAACCCTATTAAATAATAAGTTTTACTGTTACAATCTTTCGCTAGAAGCAACACGACAGAGGCTTATATATGGCAATAAAAGCACGAAAGAAAAATATTGTTTGCTGCATATATTAAAAGGATTGAATAGTACACTTCACCAAAAAAAAAAAAAAAAAAAGGATTGAATGGTACAGATGTAGTCATGTAATTCAAAGTTCTCACAGCTCACAAACGATTGAGAAGTTCTTGAATGATTGCGCTTCTAGGAATTCTCAAAATCTTTCAACTTTACCACACCTTCGCTCAATTCCCGCTCGCCTACTAGCACCACCACCCGGGGGATCCGCAACCCCTTCGCATAATAAACGTGCTTCAATAATCTTTTACTGACCAAGTACTCTGCTTTCACTTTGGCACTCCAGAACTCACTCACTAGCTCTGCAGCTAAAGGCAAGTCATCCCCAAAAATCTGACCGACACTAGTGTCTCTATAGCTCGAATTATCTGTTGATGTTTTAAAAAAACCATATTACACTATTACACTAGTGTCTTTAATCACCTGATGCTGTCTCTTCCTCCATTGGGATTAACTGACTACATAGCACCAAGAAAGTGAAACAACATTTGAGTGTTACAAAGAAAACGACTTTCACAGCACCACCTATCAAATCTGGTTTTGACTTGGGCCGACAGTCACTTCAGACACAAGCGTGCATGCGAGGCTACTAGACGGTATCTTACCATTACCTTTCTAATTCAGACACAAGCATCAACACAAGGATGGTATCGTCTCTGACCCTCTCCTTCCTTATCTGCTCAAGTGACTGTTTGTATAACTTGTCGATACTTGAGCAAATAGTTATGAATTTCTCTGACTGCACACCCCATATTTTCAGCATACTGTCCAATAACTTCCGGTGGTTCGACTTAACCTGACAATAGACATTATGAGCAAACTAAAAATGAAACAACAACAGCTGAGAAGGTATTCAAACTCTGACGAGAATGACAAGCATAAAGAACTTATTTTTCCATGTACAAATCTAGTCTGAATGCCAGATACCAACATTTACCAGCAATCATTAAATCCTCAAGGTGACTGTAACGACAGTCAGAACTGGACTGCAACATCTTTCTTGAATGCGTACAAAAACATTTTCATGCTGGTCCGGCCATCATCAACAAACATTTAATATTTACATTTCAAAAGGACAATTCTTGAAGGCAGAGAAGTGTCATCCATTTAATCATCGAGACTTTCCTTCCATCCGTTTTCATTTTCCTGTTTAAACTTTTTTATTGTTTCTACTTGTCATCTGCCTTTTGAATATCAGGATATAGATGAACAAATGTGGAAGAGGAGGAGGAGACGAGAGAGAGTTTACCTCACCATCTATTATATCTAAATTATCAAGCAGCTCAGAAAGAATTTGTATGACCTCACAATTGGGCTCCATCCTGGCATATTGCCCAGAAATGTGAAAGACAAATAGGTGAAACTCATGGCAGCTATATAGTCAGAAATTTAAATCTGACTATAGAGCTATATCCTCAAAAAGGTAATCCCTCCTGAATAATACACCAATTTCGTACGTCTTGATGACGTGAGTCCATTCATAGTCATATATCTCGCAAATGAAACAGACAAGTCTATTGGAGAGAACAAAGCTCTTCACCCCGTCTAAAAAAGCACGATAACCTTCACAGGGAAGAAAGAAGATTTGTCATCATATTCCATGTAAAGCAGAAACATTGTATGACTCAAAACACAGAGAATACCTAACATCAGTCCGGTGAATCAATTACCCGAATCCCTGGTTCTTCAAGTCAGTGAGAACGCTATATTCGCAAAGCAAGGGAGTTTACAAACTTTAAAAACTTTCTTAAGCATGACGTGCATAAGAATTTCAACCATCAATGCATATAAGTTAAAGCATTCTCCGTTATAACTGAGGCAATCTGTACTCTTTATATTAAATTGAGGGAGACTCTGATAGGATGGTCCTGGGAGGACTCAAAGCTGATATGCGATCTTGTTGACCAGGTAAATATCCATGTTATCTCTGCAAGTACCAAAACACGCAAATGTCAAACTGATTGAGATCATAACTATTAGAATATTTAAATAATAAATTATGTTTTTATCTAATAATTTAAGTTTTAGAATAGTTGGCGATAATGCTATAAAGTCTCACATGGTTTCAAAATACCTACTTCAATTAGAAATCAAACCACATCATGCTTGAGGTACCGAAAAGGAATAGACAAAAGCAATTTTGACAATATCATATTAATCATCTCATAGTTAGAATTTATTATTACCTTGGAAACTTGGGTAGCCTTCTACTTTCATCATTGTCCAAGATGAATTCTTTCGTGTTTTTTGCACCTATGGAATCTCGTGACTCAATTTTTTTAAATTTATCAAATTATAAAAAATTTAGATATCAAGTCACGGGTTTTCTGTACATGCAAAAATGGAATGGAGCCAATGGAAAGAAAGAGATGAAAGTTATCCTTTTTAAAATTTCTTCTATACGACATCTCATTGATTCTATTTTTGCATATGTGTAACAAGAATGGAAAGAAGGACGTGAAAGTTAACCTTTTTAAAAATTCTTCTATACGACATCCCATTGATTCGATTTTTGCATCCGCATAACAAGTGACTCAATGCTTTGAATTTATCAAATTGGGATATTTTTTAAAAGAATCGTATACATGTGTTTTTTTAGACAAATTTGACCAAACTTTGATTGGGTATAAAGATTCCACATGATATACATGAATTGTGTTACCTATACTTAAACTTCTTACTTATTCTCCATGACTATTGGCTGTTGTATAAGAGCATTTTACAAAAGAAGGTGCAAGGCAACTATTGATATGAAAATTCGGTTTGCACCTCCAATTTACGAAAAGCTCATAGGTTCAAAAATTGAGTAAATGAGAACAAGGAATTTTTTTTTGAATATATGGATATGCAATTCTAGTTATCGAATCACGGGTATCCGTAGAAGTTAGTCGAAAGAAGGACGTAAAAGTTATCCTTTTTAAGAATTTTTCCGTCCGATATCCCCACTCTCATGTCCCAAGCTCACCATTTTCCTCTCGAAACCCCACGCCTATATCTACGAGCTGGCATCTCCATAAGCTCGACGAAAGCCGCCTCTCAGCAACCCCAGGTCCCCAACCCACAGCATTGGGCCGCTCCTGAAGGTCCAAAAATGGCATCCCCTGCAGTGACAGCGTGAAGGGGACGCCGTTCTACTTCTACAGCAAGCTCCTGATTACGCAGAATGTGGAGGCTTGTAGGAAAGCGTCGGAGAATTTAGAGGGCGAGGTTATTGGGTATTCCATGAACACCAACGATAACTTCTCGATCTAGACAAGATGGCTTGGAAATGATATTCTAATCTGAAAATTAAACTAAGATGGCTTGGAAATGTGAGTAGAATATTTCACTGAGGTTCCATTCATTTCGCAGAAAATAAGCTTTAGAAAAATAATTTTCAGATTTTGCAGCGTCTGTTTCACGAAAAATGAAATAATTGAGGAAAATATTTTTCATAAATGAAAAAAAAAAAAAAAGTCTTCTCAAATAGGGGAAAATATTTACCACTTTTCAAACAAGGGAAAAAAATTTCCCTACTCTCTCTTATCACACACTTTTAAAGTGCGTTTGGTTGGACTTTTGGGAAAATGCAAAGGACTTTAAGTTAAAGGAGTTTTCTAAAATGCAAACTGTGTTTGGTAAATTATAATTTGAAAGCCAATTGTGAGGTAACTTTGAGTAAAATAGTGTTTGGAAAGACTACATTTACAAAGGACTTTGATGATTAATAAAAAAAAAATTGTCAAAAAAATAAAAGAATTCGCCGGCGAGGCAGGCGGCCGCCACTGGAGACGACCGGTGAGGGCCACCTAGGGTCTGGCAACCTCCAGCAAGGGTCGCCTGGGGTCGGGCGACCCCCGGCAACCCTTCACGGAGGTCGCCCAACCCAGATCTGGGTCAGCCGGAGGTTGTAGGACCTCGCAGCAACCCAAATCTAGGTCGCCGTAGGTCGTGCAATCTCGCGGTGATCAACGCGACCCAGATCTGGTTGCCAAAGGTTGCACGACCTCACGGCAACCAGATTTAGGTCGCGCTTGAGGTCGCACGACCTCGCGACGACCAAATCTAGGTCGTGCCGATTGCCACAAGGTCGCACGACCTCAAGCGCAACCTCTGACAACCACATCTAGTTGCCGTGAGGTCGCATAAACTCAGGCACAACGCAAATCTGGGTCGCACCTGAGGTCACGCAACCTCCGACGACCTAGATCTAGGTCGCGCCTGAGGTCGTGCAACCCAGAGCTTGGTCGCGGCGACGCGACTCACCGAGGTCGTGCGACTGGTAGGTGAACGTCACGACGACCTCACCGACCTCAGCCGTGACCTCGCTGGAGCTCATCTCTGATCAGCCATGTCAAGAGAAGAAGATGAACAGTATAGATGAACAGTGACATGAGACATTCCAAGAATGCTGAAAGACCAAGGCAACCTAGGACCTCCCTTGGGCTTTCAGCCTTGCAAATACCAGCTTTGCCTTAATGCCCCTTGGAAAGTAGTACCCAAACACCTTCATTTTGGCCCAAAGACCTTTAGCCCCCGAAAGCCCCTTGGAAAGGGGTCCCCAAACGGAGCCTTACTAGTCCCACTTCTTTTTCTTTTTTTTTTTTTCTTTTAATTCAATTTATTATTATTTCTTTTTTAAAATTCAAAATTTTTTATTATTTTTCTTTTTCTTTTTAAATAGTGCGACCTTGCCATAGGCTCTCGTTCGTCGACCTCAAGGCTCACTAGAGGCTCTTGCTTGCCAATCTAACAAGCCTCAAACTCAATGCTCTCACTCGCCAAAGGTTGACAAGCGAATACAAGTGAGCCAAAGGTTGCTAACTGTTGCCATGGCCGATGACCAACAAGCAAGAAGAGGGAGCAAAAGAAGAAATAGAAAAGAAAAAGAAAAGAGTAATTTTCCATACTGAACGACAGAAAATATTTTCTACTTCACTTTCACATTTCAGCTGAATACCCAAAAATATGGTTATTTTTTTGGAAAATATCTTCTTAGAAAATATTTTCTAATTATATTTTGTACAAAACAAACGAAGTTTAATACTTTTGACTGCAAAGGTATTTCAACAAAACTCAGCATTAATTGCTTGGAGTGAACAGATATTTCTAAAAAAGCTTAATATTTCTTCTCTTGCGATCACATGCCATCTTACTTCAACTTGAAATACTCTCCCTCCATAAACTACTTTTAACTATGCAGAAATTAGACCTACTGAAACAACCACTTCAGCTAGTCCACACCCCAAATGAAGTTTTCAGCAGCTTCTTTGAGAACACAAAAAATTCCATTAGTTAATCATCTTAGCCTACCTGTCGGATTAAGCAGTTGCAGCAAGTATAAGGTCGACATAGTCCACTTAATTTTTGGAACAGATAAATAATATAGCAAAGTTAACAATCTTCAAGTACCTACTTCGATTAGAGAATTTTTTAAACCACTTCTTTTGTGTGATTGTAAGTTAGTCCTCATTCTTGCATATAATTAGAGGCACGTCTTTTTTTACACTTTCTTTTGTTTCTTTATGAGTTTTGGAGAGATGTATACACTCAAATCAACTCTATCACGAGACTCATTTTGTAGATAATTACGTCATTTTCGGTCTTTTTATGAAATGGTTGGAATTATCAGATCACAAGTATTGAAAATAAGTGCACATGTACTCTGACTTACTTTTAAAGGGTTTTATCTTTGGCAATTTTTTTACTTTTACGATTTCAACCTTTTATTTCAATTCAAAACACCCGAAGCCCTTTGAAAGTATATAGATATCGGCAATTGAAATTAATTGTTGATTTAGGAAAAAATTAAACAAAGGAACGCGCTATTTCCACGTTCTAAAGGCCTGCAAACACGAAATTTTCAATTAAAGTGACTAAAATGCCCTCGAATGAGTTCAATACTTTTAGATTATTGAAGTTTTTCTTTTTTTCTCCTCTCATTTTCCAGAATTGATTATTTATTTATTTATCTGTACTTCGGAATTCCCCATGCACCCACAAATTTCCATAATCTAAGATAGATTTTTGTTCTGTCTTCATGGATTTTCTTATCTAATTTTTGAGCAATTCCCTCTTGCCGTGGATAATCCCAAGAGATGATAGAAAGGGTAGTTCCGTCCTACACAGCAAAAGCCGTGGAAATAGTCGTGATGAATGAGTGGACTTTTCGCTCCCAAAAATGCCCTTCATTTACTCGAAGGTTCAGACGCCTTCTTCGGCATTCCCTTGCGATTCTCTGAAGAGCGTCTCTAGAGGATTTGAAGGTCTCTCTCTCTCTCTCTCTCTCTCTGCATGAATTCTTGGGTTCCGATATTCCAGTTTACTGTGTAATTCCCTTTCTTTTCTGGAACCCATTTTGATCGGTTTCAATTGATTAGCCGCTACCCATCAACAAATTCGCCTGAATTCCGCTAGTTTGATTTTGGGTTCTATTTGGGCATCCGCACAATCGAGATTTCTTAACTGTAATAACTCCGTGTGCTTGCATCGTATGTTGTTGCTCTTCCCGTTGTGTCACGACATGAATTTGGGCTTTTGACTTGTCTGGGGTTTTGAGTGTGGATTAGTTTCCATAGGAGTAGGAGTGTTACAGAATTGGCTTGAAGCTTAATGTTTAAGCAATGTTAGACAATAGAGAGCAATATAAAGAAAAGAGACCATTGAGCTATTAGGATTTGGTGAAACTTGAGAGGATATATGATGGTGCTTACTACCGATTAATGCACTCGAAGAGAATTCATGTAACTGAATGGTGTGTGTGCCAGTGAGTTTTCTTGATAAAAAAGAAGATGATGCATGTGGGTCTGGATCTATGCCTCACTTTTTGGAACCCTGAGAAAAGAAGTTGCAATCGGAATTCTCAGTCTATTGCGTGATATAATGTGCATATGTTCAGCTTGTCTTTGCGTAAGCAAGGATAACTGTTTGTTAAAGACTATTCATTTCTTCGACGATAGGTGTTCTTTATAATTATCTAAGGATTTGGTGGGCAAATTTCTGTGCTGAATATGCCGTTGAGATTTTTCTTTTTACCTGATTCTGAGTTTTGAGCAACTGTAGATTGGTCTTGTTCTTGAGAATATTGATTTGAACAATCTCTTGATCTTGCTTGACCTTGTTCGTTCTTGTTCTACACCTGACATTAGTTGCTGCCTGCTTACCTTAGCATATCCTCCTGGCGAGTTCTACTTGGTCTAAGCATGTATTGTAGATTCAAATTGTTGATTCCTGGTTGCAGACGAGAAATCTTGTGAGTTGGTCTTGATAAGGTTGTTTTCCCCATGGATGCTGTTGAAGAAGAATCTAAGTGCGATAGCACGCAAGGTATACCTAAGAAGGAAGAGAGGTCATCAGTTGGCATAAAGGTGTTGTTTTTTGCCAGAGCTCGTGACTTGACTGGGTTGAGTGATGTGCGCCTGGAAGTCCCATCTGGTAGCACCACAAGTGACTGTTTGAATGAGCTTGCTGTAAGATTTCCGGGCCTGGAAGAGATCCGTCAATGCATAGTTCTGGCACTGAATGAAGAATATGCAAGCGAAACAACTGTTATTAAGGAGAACGACGAACTGGCCATCATCCCTCCCATAAGCGGGGGATGATTTTTTGTGGTAGCAATCATCATCTGCAAACACAAGCTATTATGTCATACATGTTCAATCTAGATTGAGGCGTACTGTTGAAATTACGAAGACCCAGTTACTTGGTGCGTAATTTGTTTGTTTCAAACATCATTTCCTCCTTGTATGGAACGCTGTAAGATTGACTCCTGATGTGCATTTGTATAAGGAAAAACCGTCAAAGACCAATTCTTCAAATGACATTTTTTTAATGAAGTTTACAATCTGACAACTTTGGGTTTTCATAGCAGTCTAAAGAACTTAAAGAAAGAGGAGGACGTACAAACTGATGCATAGATCTCTAAGCATCACATCGGGGTTCTGGGATGGTATCTATGGAACTGAGGTGCTCTTGGCCTTCTAAACTAGAAAGAGGAGAAGCAAATTGAGCTTGCGGACTTGTTAAGAAACTGCAGAATGTGATGCTTGTGGATTGTAGAGAAAAAGGTATATAGTTCGGAGAAGAGAAGAGAAGAGTTCCGAATATTATACCTTTGTCGTTTCGGTCGATATGTTAAAACTTTATCGAAGTTGGCCATTTTAGTGCCTGCACGAAGGAGGTTTGACATGTTCATAACTTTGCGTCTCATTTCGAATTATAAGGCAGACACAATTTAAGGGCCCTCGTACCCTTTTGATTCGAGCGGAACCCTATCTGATTTTGCAGACGCCTACTAAAAACCCAATTAAAATTACTGGTTTTTCCCTGCACCGTACCATCCCTCTTTTCCATCAGCATTTTATACCGTCAGTCAATTTGAAGTGTTCATCGCGCTACTCTCTGTTCAATTCTGTATTGACTGATTACCCGTGGAGAGGAATCAAATCAAGCATATATGTTACACACAGCTTTGGCCGAAGTCATGTTGCCACCTGTTCATCCGTGCGCGAATATATAATGGATCGGATCTTCTTTACCAAGCCGTGCATCAGATAATAGACCGGAACTGCCTTTACACTTATTGAATTCCCCTTTCTTTGCGGTGATCCCTCAGGTGGGAGCACAAATTGAGGGGGAAATGAAACGTGGGCATACGGCGCTCCTCACATTAAAATGGTTTCATCGGATTTCTCATTCATATTCACCAGAACCATAATTACATGAGTACATACCCGAGAAAAGGCGCAGCAAAAGAAAGAAATTTAGGGTCGAGTCCCCCAAGGTCTGATATCTTTTTAAACAAGCCCAGACAGACAAATTTGAGAGATTATACACAAACAGTTGTACCACTTACATCGATACAACGCATACCAATCAAAACAGGACAATGTACTATAGAGAGCTGCCCTGTTAACATACTCTGCAGCTTCTTGGGACTATCTCAACGACGTTCATCGCAGACTCATGACAGGCCATGTAGCGACACCAGCTGCAGGAAGCGAAGGCCGCACAACCGGGACACGTCTCACCACTGAAAATGCTTCATTGAGACGTGCTGCACGACTCATGAACTGGGACACCTTCTGCTAGCATTAATCATAGATTTAAAGGGAGTCAGATATGATTCCAGCATAAAGACTTGACCCAAAGCTCACATCATCTCCCAAAGGAGGGAGAACTCAGTCTTAGTAATAGGCATATTACATAAAAAGGTCACTTCTTCATTGACAACATGCAGAAAATGAGAGGGGCAAGAGGAAGAAGGCGTACAACAAACAGCATCTAGTTTCCATTCCAACTTTAACATTGTAGGGAACAGGCACTTCTCAACAGCTTGTTCAACAAAAGTGAAACTTCAGGTATTTTAGCCTTCCAACAAGATAAAACTATTTGAACGCTAAAAATTTTTTTTAGTTTTTTTTTTTTTTTTTTTTTTTTTTTTTTGGTGGTAAAATTGAACGCTAAAACTTTCATGTCCTTTTCTTCCAAGATTTCAAAAAAATAGGACATCAACTATTATTAGAGTGAAAACTTTTTACAGGGCACATGTCTTTCTTTCCCAAGCAACACTCTTGTATAAGATGACCAAACCCTGTCATTTCTCAGGCCCAAACCCTTTTCTGTGTATCCTCTTTACTTTTGACTTTTCATACTTCTGAACTTGGTGATAACCAGTAAGTGTACTTGTATACATTGATTTTTAAAAAAAAAATTCCTCGGCCCAACTCTTTAAGGGGTTCCACTGGAGTTAGAAGACATAGCAGCCTAGCTCCATTTAACGCTAAAACTTCTTTTTAGTTTTTTTAGTTTTCTTAGTTTTTTTTTTTTTTTTTTGGTGGTAAAATTGAACGCTAAAACTTCCATGTCCTTTTCTTCCAAGATTTCATAAGAATAGGACATCAACTATTATTAGAGTGAGAACTTTTTACAGGGCACGTCTTTCTTTCCCAAGCAACACTCTTGTATAAGATGACAAAACCCTGTCATTTCTCAGGCCCAAACCCTTTTCTGTGTATCCTCTTTACTTTTGATTTTTCATACTTCTGAACTTGGTGATAACCAGTAAGTGTACTTGTATACATTGATTAAAAAAAAAAATTCCTCGGCCCAACTCTTTAAGGGGTTCCACTGGAGTTAGAAGACATAGCAGCCTAGCTCCATTTAAACCTCATAGAAGTTGTATGAAAGGACCATTTTCATCAATGTACATATATACACCAAAGTACAGTAGCTTTTTAGACAATTTACCCCTTTTTATGAAGCATAAAGAAAACTTCCAACCATTGGATCATATATCTTATGGAATGTTTGTTTCAAAGGAAAGGATTTTATGGAAAATCCCTACCCTCACAACCTTTTCTAAACTAGATAATTAATAAATATTAATGATTAACTAGTGAGATAAAGGGCCTGTTGGTTTATACATTTTTAAAAGCAAAAATGCAACCTTTTTCTTTCTTGCGGGACTTTACAATCTTATCCAAATCTCAAAAAATTGTGAAAAAGTTATATATGAATATACATACTCAGAATTTGTATATGATTCTTCAGCACATTAAGGGCTCTCCAGGTAGAGGCATCCTGTTTGCCTCACATGGACACGTTCAAAAAATGAATGTTTCAAGTGTTTTGGATTAAGAAAAAGTCAAAGTATGTCCACTGCACTTAGATTAAGCAAAAGGCAAAAATATAAAAGTCTATCCAGATATGCCCTTAAAATCATGGTAAGAAAATCCCATTTAAATTGCATACCCAGAACATTATTCCTCACTACTGTACACAAAAAACCCCATTTCATTCATTCCCACAGTTTATCAAACATAATTTATTAGTATCATCATTCCTTTCAATTCGCTTTTATTTCCATACATTTTATTCCATTGTACTCAGCCATACCAGACACAACATAAGGCCCCAGTTCGATACATTGTGCATACAACAGGGGTAACCTTGCCAGCCAATTACCATGAGTTCTATAGAACTAGACTTTTTACAACCCTATGGTGTAAGACCGAATTATTTTCTAAGGATTACATATTCATCTCAATATATCAAGACTGCCAACAATTTCTTCTTGCGAGTTGAAGAAGAACAAGGTCTCTCTTGTCCATATAGAGGATTCACACAAACCCACTTAATTAGACAAAAATACTGCACTTGCACAAATTCTTAAGGTGCTACTTAGGTAAATTACTAAGTCAATCTTCCTGTTTTTGATAAATCAATGCAACCATATAAAAAAATAAAAATAAAAATAAAAATAAAATCTAAGGTCCAAACACATGGAAAATCTAATTGGAAAAACAAACTGAATTGATGTGCCTAGAGAGAAGTGTAAAGCACTGCCAGATCAGATAAACTTATCTCCATATTTCTATTTCTCTCACATATGTGATAGCATGCTTGGAAAATAAGATTACTAATCTCATAAAAAAATTTGCTACACATGTCATAGCAATGATGAAATCACCATCAGCACACAACAACAGAAAATCACAAGCACCAAGGCACAGAATTCGATCTGGTTGACTATGTGGCTGCCACTGCATAAGAAAATTACCCCTTGCTGTTGCAGCTAAATGAGAAAATTAATTACATGTCCAGACTTAGCCAAGAGGAGAAACCTAAATGTGCAAAACACAATGGCATATCCACGCTATAATGTAAATTGATAATGCTAATATGGACCCTGAATAGCATCAAGCCCAGTAAATTATGAATTGTGATCATGCTTTTTGTGAGGCTATGCATTCTTTTAAGATGTAGAGTTGATTATCAGAAGTGGACAGCACGAGAAAAAATATCCATATTCTGTCCCTAAATACATAATGTCAAGCTCGTGCACTGTACAATTGCACCAGGACAGGACCTTAGTGGTGGAAACATACTTTCAAATGTAATTTTATCAAACTAGATTAAAAGGACGTGCTTAAAGGGATCATCAACTAGATTGACTCAAAACTAAATAAATCCACTCAGATTATACAGCCACAAAGTTCGTAAATCTAAGGACTTCGTAGGAGCCACAACATCAGCGCACTAGATAGAAATTGACAATTTAGCCAGAATAGCCACCAGAAGGATTATTTACAATGGGAGTGCCAAAACTGAATAGAGGATGAGAGAACTTACAGTGCCTGTAATGTTTCTTAGAAAAGCTAACCAGTAACGTAAAAGAAGGATCCATTATTTCATAAGAATCATAGCACAGTAATGATTGGGACATACAAACAGAGAACGAAGATCTGATTGCAGGTACACTTTAAAGGAGAGACTGACAAGCGTCTATGCTAATTCAAAGAAAATGCAATGTCCCACAACAAGAAGAAGTGGAAGTGCCTCAAAACAAAAGAAACATCATCAAGTCATAACAACCATGTACTCACTAAGACAAACAAAATTATGGCATCAATCCAACGTCCAAAAAGCACTTGTTATTAGTTCTAGGAGATGGCATTGACATCAATCCACTACTAAAGATAATATTTATTGGGATTAGAAAGAGAATATTAACAATCCAACCCTTCCAAAAAAAATAATAATTTGACCACATTGATCAGTCATGTAAATCTTGTGGCAAGTTTGATTTGTGGAAAGGAACTGAGAAGGAAAGGAATGGTTATTCCGTGGGAATAAAAACAAGTAAAATAGATCTAGATAGACGCTATTTAATAACTTTTAATCGAGAAATAGAATGGTCATCATCAAGAATGGGCTGGGAATGGAATGATCGTTCCCTCGATCCAGACACTGTCAATTGTAACAGTCATCATCAAGAATGGGCCGGGAATGGAATGGCCATTCCCTCAATCCAAACATTTCGTCAGTTGTATAATAACGGGAGAGTACTGAGAAACAGTAAAGACTGCCGCTCCATCCAATATATAGCATTTTGAATCCAGTCTTTTCTATAAAACAATGCCCATCGAACAATAAATTTAGCCACTTCACAAAACAACTAAGGAAAACGACCAAACAACCAACCAATCTTACCAATTCAACAAACATCGTGTATAATATCAGCAAACAGAACAGAGAAAGGCTCGAGCTGCGTTCAATCGAGACAAGGAAAAAGAAAAGCAGAGTGACCTTGTCGTCCACGGTAATCTTCAGCTGCAAAGTGCGGCTCTTCTGCTTCATCTTGTACAGCCTCCTCCCCAGGATGACACATCCCATAAAAGCAGCAGCTACAGAGAGCGACCAAAAGGGACTGACCCTAAACACACAGAACCTCAACAGCTCAACAGGCACCTTCCACCACACTGTTCTTCTTTTATCTTCATCACCCTCCGGCTTGGCCGCTTTGATCGCGAGGCCTTCGTCCTCGACAGCTCCGTTCCCACCCTCTGCCTCTGCCGCGTGATCATTTCGAACCCCCAAAACCTCTTCCCCGCTCATGTCCTCTCCAAGTTTCAGCGCAGCCAATCTCTTTCCACCCGAAGCACACCAGAACTTAGGGGAATCCTCGCCAAGACCCTGAATTTCACCAACATCGACCTGCTTCTCGGCACTTCCGGAGATACCATACTCGTTCTTCACGCCCAAATCGCCCAAATCGAACTCCCCCAACCCGAAGGCCAACTCCTCGCTCTTAGCCCCCAATCCCCCGGCCGCCTCCTTCTCCGCGGCGACGAGCAGTTCGCCCTTGGGATCGAAATCCCCGAGCTTGCGCTCGTCGGAGAGGTCGCTGCCGGAGTCGGACCAGGACCCGCCCGGGTCCTTCCGCTGGTACCGGGTCTCGGAGCCGGGATCGATCCAGCTCGGGTTATCGGAGTGGACGGAGTCGCCCGTCTCGCTGGCGGCGGGGGAGGCGGAGGAGCCGGCGCCGGGGGCGGGGACGGGGGCGGGGGCCGGGGGCGCGCGGGGGTACATGGCGGAGCCGTCGAGGGAGAAGTAATCGGGGCGGATCATGCCCCCGGATTCGTCCTCGATCTCGCCGAGGCTCCTAGGGTTGTCGACCGAGTCGGAGTCGGAGCTGTGGAGCAATTCCCAGTCCTGGAACTCGCCTTCCATTTGGACGAGAAGGAGAGGGGGGAATTCGACGGCGGCGGCCGCGGCGGCAGTAGGCGAGTCCAGACCGCGCGACTGGAATCGGGAACGAGCGGAGAAGAAGGGAAGGGGAAGGAGGAGATACGGCGGCCGTTTTTTATGGGCGAGACATTAAATGGGAAAAAGCAGTTGATGTGTTCTTTACCGAAAGCACATTACTCTCTCTCTCTAAAATGCCCCCAGAAATGTTCCTTTTCTCTCTCTAACTTTACCCTCTTTTTTATTTTATTTTTTTTTATTTTTTATTTGTTAAGCTGAGAGGGAGGATGAAACTGGCGGAGTCCTGAGGTGAGGTGAGGCTAGGGTTCGGGGCCCACGGTTTTCGTGATTATTAGTGAATTTTCGTGGATGATAAGCATCGCGTATTATGAAAATGAATGAACGATATTTAAATATGTATTAATGCTATTGATTAAAGTAATTTTTGTTGATTAGTTGTTTCAAATTACATGAGCAATTATTTTTTAGAAAAATATTTATCGAATTATTATCTCTTTTTTTTGTGAAACAAAGCATAATTTATCTCTAATTTTAGGCTAATTATGTTTAGTGACGGCCATTATTTTGTAAAATCTGTTTGAATGATGCAAGGTGGGAAGTGCTGCTTTCTGGTTGTGGTGGCTTGCGAAGCGCAAGGGACAGGTAAGGTTTGGTCATGACTTTTGACTTCGCCACGCTTTACAATAATTAATTATATAGGTGGCCAATGGATGGAAGAAGAGGGTATTGAAACATGCTTTGCTTCACACGACAGAGAAACTGAGAGATCCATAGATTAATGACGAAAATGAAAGCGCACATTGGATTTGGATATATATTATGTTCCTCGTAATCTAACTAAGAACCCGAAAAAAAAACAAACAACAAATTTTCTTTTATTGTCGATCCTGAATATATATAATATTGGAAAAAATAAATTGGGAAGATTCAACCATATAAAAAGACGAAGCGCAATCTGCCGTCTCCAATTTATAGCCCAATCGCGGTCCTCACGTGCCGTCGTACTTTATCGTTTGCATTTGTATGTATTTTCCGACAATCCATTATCCAGACAGCGAATTTCCAAAAATAAAATAAATAAGGAATGAATGGGTAATCCCTCCCTCCCCCATCTTTTCCAGAAGAAGGACAGTATTAAATATAGAGAAATAAATCGGTCCCCTCCACCGGCACAAATGATGCGGCGTGGAATTGGCCGGCGAGCGACACGTCACCCTCCACGGACGGTAGCGGAAGAATTGTCTAGTAGCCGGTTAAAATATGAAAATTTCGGATCATATGATCGAATCCGGAAATTGTCATCAACTTAAATATGGTAATCTACTTGTGATTTAAAGTCGGGTTAACATCATGAAAAACCTCCGATTAATACACATATAACAAATTTATCTCGAATTACTTTTTGTATTATAAAAAATCTCAAAGTGATACATCCACGATTATTAAAAACCCAACACCGATACGTTTATAACATATTTACTCTCTGTTAGTTTTTTGTTAAATTGAATAAATATCATAAAAAACACAAATTGATGGTACCATCATCAAATATTATGTGTCATCCTATTTAATAATTTGACGTCAAAATTAAACGAAAACGAAAGCTGCATATCAATTTAGGATTTTTGTAATTTTAATCCTTAAAATTTTCCTCAACGGATTACTATTAGAAGGGAGGGTATGATTTATAAGGTCTAAGCTGTGTTTGGCACGAGCAAAAGGGGATTCGTCGATTTCCGATGCATGTGAACCCAACTCGCATCCGTCAGGGGCAAGCGGTGTCGGGTCCAGTTCGAGCCCTTAGCATGCAATTCTTGACGGTGTAATGAAGAAGCATGATGACATCTTTTGACCTCAAGAATGAAGAAACTCAAGTGCCACTGCACCAAAGCGCACACAAACGCAAAATAAGCAAAAGGGGGTCAACCAAACCAGTCCGATTCCACCCCCAAGAACCGATGCAACGGGGTTCGAGTCCCCAAAACTGAATCCATCCGAGGCATGTCATGTCAATCCAAGTCGCCTTCGCAGCGTCTAAAACTCAACAGGGTTAGGAATTGTCCGTCTCAATTTCCATGCCTTGTAGAGGCAATTGATCAAAGACACGTTCACCTAATTCAATTGCAAGATCCAAGACGAGGTCCGGTTCCATTCCATTTGACCCGAGTCAAATTTAATATTGCCGTGGGCTTTCCTGCCGATTCGACCTAACTTGTGGGGCGGATTTCTTTGCCTATGACTTTCGAAGATTTCATTGCATTTTCTCCTCGTACTTTCTTTTGTCGTTATGTTAATTTTCTTCCTACTTTATTGAATGCATAATGTCCGGCTCTCGCGAGCCAAACTCTTTCTTTGTGCACGCTATTTCTCCCCCCTAGAGTCATAACATACAACCGACCCGAGCGACAGTGGAAAAACGTTTATTGTCATGCGCACTTGCCATCGACATGTGATCCACCTTATGCTTGTCAAACGCGTCGGTCTCATTCGGCAATGATAGACGAAGGTACAGTGCATTTTCTGGTGGGACTCTTTTGATCTTTCTAAATCTAGTATACATCGTATTATACGAGTTTCCGTGATCCATACTTCTTTCTTACCTCTTTAGTTTATGTTTGTCCTTGACATAATGCGAGTATAAATTCGACCAAGGGAAATGGATCACGACGGGGGATTCTAGAAAGCTGTACCAACCCAAAATCAGACCAGACATATTGTAGTGGGGGCGTGACATGGGTCCGTCTAGCTTGAGTTACAAATGAGGTACTATAGACTCACTATTAACCTAGGAGATCGGGGAGGACTCGCTGCACACAATCTTATTTGCATGAAAGTATTAATTTTTGACATATGAGGCCGAGATTTTGTGCGCTAATATTGACACCAGACTCCTTCCAAAACGTAATGTCCAACACAATCCTCGCAATCGAGTTGTTTGATTTCACGGTCAATGTATCTACTAATTCAGTCGTGACCCACCATTAACCATATTTCATGCTGATAGATTTGGTCTTCAGAGCCCAAGTATTCGTCTGGCCATTAGCTCGGACAAATCATACCGTCATGCAAGGCGTGGAAAGATGGGACTACAGGGCATGCTTTGTTTGTCTAAGTGGACTTACACTTTTCTCGTAGTTTTCTAATGTTCAAACTAAGTTTGTTCAAGATTCTACAATTTGGAAGGAAAGATCAAAGCAGTATCGAGTAGTAATTTTCAAAGCAGTTTTACGACCGGCTGGAAAAAAAAAGACAAAAATAAAAATAATAATTTTTTAAAAATAAAAATATTTTAAATATTTTAAAAATAAAAATATTAAAATATTATTAAAAGTTATCCACGTCAGCACCGATTAGGCCACGTTGCCGGCCGGCGTCCAGTCAGCAAAATCCGGCCAACATTGGCCAGAAAAGACTAAATTGGCAAAACTTAAAAAGATTTAGAACTTTTTTGGCACTTTTCCCCATTTTATTATGTATGTATATGCATTTATGTGTGTGCATATATATATATATATATATATATATATATGTATAATATAAAATAAAAAGATTTGACTCCTACAGTTCAGAATTCCTATAGTAAAGTCCTGGCAACAATTTCTACATATATATAAATATTAAATGATAATTTATATTATTTTTACCCAGTTGCTAGAAGAGTATCTTACAACTTGTGGTCCTGTGGAGGCTTCTATTTGGCATCATAAGCATTAATGACAGCTACTGTTGCTTGCCGGTAATGTCAAAAATCGATGAACAGAATAGAAGTAGTAATGTAAGTTAAGTTCTCACAGTTCTCAAACGGTTCAGAAGTTCATGAACCATGGCGCTTCTAGGAACTACTTCGTCTTTGGCATTCCCCATATCTTGCAGCTCCACCACACCTTCACTCGTGCGCCTACTAGCACCAGCCAGGGGATTCGGTTTCCTCTGGCGTTACCAATGTGCTTCAGCACTCTCTTTTATGGACCAAGAAATCTGCTTTCACTTCGGCGTCCCATAACACCTTCTTGCAGTGGAGAAAAGAAAAAAAAAGAAAAAAAAATCAGAAAATTTTAAAAAATTGTTATCCATGCCAACACCAATACACCATTTATGACAATCAGCGTTGACTATTTCGTCACGCCAACATTTTTTGTTCAAAATTAGTCGAATAAACCAAATTGACAAAATACGAAAATGTTCATGACTCAATTGACTCAATTGCAAAGTTTAAAACTGACTTTTTCAAAAGGGTTAATACCCTGAAAAACCCCAAACTGATACACCTTTGACAAATCTACCCCAAACTATTTTTTTGACCACCAAAAACCCCAAACTTGTATACCTTTGATAAATTTACCCTAAACTGGTACACTTGTGACAAATTTACCCTATGTTAGTTTTAGTTAAATTTTCTTGTTAAATTATAAAGTTAAATGACGCGTGACAATTAACTGGTATACCAATTTGGGATTTTACACTTTATTTGTCACAATTTACAATTTTTGTGATTTTTTGGTGGTATTAATCTAATTTAGCGGGGGTATATTAGTCACAAATTTACCAGTTTGTGGTTTTTTTGGTCGAATAAATTAGTTTGGGGTAAATTTGTCATAAATGTACCAGTTTAGGGTTTTTTATAGTTAGTTGGGGTAAATTTGTCACAGGTGTACCAGTTTGAGGTTTTTCACGGTCAAAAAAATAGTTTGGGGTAAATTTGTCACAAGTGTACCAGTTTGGAGTTTTTGAAGGTATTAACCCTTTTCAAAATGCAATAAATCATAACTTTTTTTAATAATTTTCCCGAGAAATGATACGCAACTCCTTGTAAAACTTAGATCAGCTCACTAATCTTGCTTGCGTGATAGTATGAAATTTTGAGATACACGGCTGAGATTATGAGCACTAATATCCATACTTTCCGACACAAATAGTATGTGTCAATCCTTATATAATCGAGTTGCCCAAATCATATTTAATGTTTATAGATTTGGCCTTCTACGATAATAAGTATTCGTCTTGCCATTAGCTTGGACTCGTCATATTATCATTCCAGCCAGTGCTCTATAAGCCTTCTATTCTAGATTTAACTATAGACACCTTACTATTTTGAGCTAAATGGACCATAGTACTTCCACTGTTTACTTTCTGCATATCCTACGATACTCGCAAATTCACTGGAAATCTTTCCAAGTATTCACATAATGATCTGTAGAATCATGTATACTTTTCTCGATATTTTTTAAGATCCAAACTAAGAGTGCGTTTATTTCACGGAAAACTCAATGATAATGGAAAATGCTTTCTGGAAAAGCATTTTCCAAGAATATGATTTGTTTTTCTTTGTTTGGTGATGTATAATTAAAAATGTATTATATCGTTTGGATCTCATTAAAAAATAATTTCGCACTTCATCACAGTAAAAAAAAAAAAAATGAATTTTTAATTTTAAAAAATTCAAATTTTTAATATTGTTGTTTTTTATTTACTTTTACTATTTCTTATTTTCTTTCTTTTTATTTCCTTTTTTTCTCTTTTCCTTCTTCTTGTCCTTCACTCCTTAGCTTCCTCATGCCATCCCTTCTGCTTCATTTGGTAGTTCGTTCCTGGTTGGCTTACAAAGGGTGAACTCCAACTATCATTGGAGGCGACGAGCTCATTAGCTGGCCACTAAAGGCTACAAGCTCACCCAAGCTGGCGAGGCTTAAGCCTCATCGATGGAGGCCACGAGCTCACTTGATCGGTGAGGCTTGAGGCTTATCGACCTCGGACAAGCTCAAGCCTTATTGTCAAAGGCCATGAGATCGCTCAATTTAGTGAGGCCAGAACTCATTGGCCATCCTTGTGGCTGGTGATGGGTGGAGAAAAGCAAAAAGAAAAAGGAAGAAAAGAAAAGAAGGAAATTCGAATTTTTTATTTTTATTTTAAAAACATTTTCCAATTTTTATTTTTTTAAAAAATTCAAATTCAATTTTTTAAAAATATATTTTTATAAGAATAATTGTTTGTAAACCAAGCATCAAATCTAAACTTTGGTAGAATTGGAAAACGTTTTTCGGTCTTTCAAAGGAAAAATCATTTTCCTAAATTTAAATTTTGTTAGGAAAACGTTTTCTGTTGACTAGGAACAGAAAACGTTTTCCATTGACTCATTTTTTTTGAGTGAACCAAATCGGAAAATGAGAAAAATATTTTCCTTGAAAATGTATTCAACGAAACAAACACACCCTAAGTTCTTTAAAGTTTCCCATTTTTTAAGGGAAGTTCGAAGCAGAATGAATAAGTAATTTATTAAGTTCCCAAACAGGCGACTTTCAATTGGAAAAGAAATTATACAATTTCAGTTACTTTGAGAGTACAGAATTAAAGAAGTCTCTGTTGAAAGTTCCTCCAACATCAAAAGGGGTAATAAAGAAGTGAATTTTGGATAAATAGGGAAAACAATAGAAGAGATACTTAAGCTGATCGTCACTCCCTATCTTTTTTTACAATGAAAAAGAAAAAAAGTTTTGACTCCTACAGCAGAGAATTCCCATAGCAAGTCCCGTCAAACATTTTCTGCGTATATATGAATATTAAATAATGGATTTCAGTGTTTCAATCTTGTTCCTGGAAGCAGCATCCTCCAACCGATAGAGGCTTGTATACGGCATCAAAAGCATGCTCAGCATGAAAGTAATAGTGTAATCTAAGTTCTCACAGCTCCCAAACGGTTGAGAAGTTTTTGAACGATTTCGCTTCTACGAACTACTTCCTCTTTGGCAGTCTCGATATCTTTCAACTTCACCACACCGTCACTCAGTTCCCGTTCGCCTACTAGAACTAACCAGGGGATCCGGTGCTCTTTGGCATAATCGATGTGTTTCATCACTCTCTTATTGATCAAGAATTCTGCTTTCACTCCGGCAACCCAGAACTCCTTCACTAGTTCCGCAGTTAACGGCAAGTTATCCCCCAAGAATCCGATCAACACTTGCGTCTCTGTAGGTCGAATTATCTGTTGATGTGAAAAAAGAAATCAGATGACTCTGATTACATTCTTCAAACGATATTCTCAATATCCATAAGTTTCTCATCTTTCCACAGCGGAATGAGGCAAGTCTATGACATTACGTAAATCCAACAACTGAAAATCTACAGAACATCTAAAACTTTCGAGTAGTTAACTTCTGTCTAAAATGGGAGATGCTAAAAGAGAATGTTAAGCTCAGCTGTCAGAATTAGATGTCTGTGAAGGTAACAGAAAGCAATGGTTCTATTATTCGATTGCAATGAATAGATGAAATTCTGGAAAAATTTAAACTATTTTAATCAGACCTTTCGTTTTCTTTTTTACACTCAGGAATTTCAATCCTGTATAAGGATATCAAAAATGGTGAAAAGGGCCAGCAACTGCTGAGTTATAAAATTGAACTCTCACGTTAAATAGCATGGAAATATCAACAAAAGTACTCGTCAAAATTTTCCTCAACTAAGTTCACTCACAGTTCAAATAGGAAGGCCTATTATTATCTCGAAACGATCGAGTTATAAAAAGCATAAATGAATGCAGGCATAATATTACAGAAACAAATAAATTGGTTAGAATGGTAAGCTTCAATAAGAGCTTTTTTGTACTTATCCTCATAACTATTCGAAGAACTTTGATAAACGTAATCTAACATTACTCCAATCAGAATGAAGCAAACAAAAAAGTTACTTTTCACAATTAAGGACGAGCCTAGAGTGATTGTAGTCATAAGAAGAGATGGAACCAAATGCAGAATGGAAATTAATTACTCAAAATCTTACTATCACGTTCCAAACCAAAAACTAGGCAAAATTTTGGAACCCCCAGAAATAATAAAAACAAAGTCTCGGCTCTGGTATGCTATACAAGCTAAGGTTCCTATTGATATTTAACATCAGCCTCCTATAGCCTTTGGGACGTCTAAATCCCAGAAAGTACCTTCAAATGGTCAGTACCACCTATACAACAAATTTATTACTCTTTTGTTTTGCCACAAAATAATCAATCTTTTGACGCATCCACATTTCTGTCAATAGATAGTGGGTCATCTATGCCTTCTGAAATA
Organism: Eucalyptus erythrocorys; assembly: GCA_014182555.1. Classification (NCBI taxonomy): domain Eukaryota; kingdom Viridiplantae; phylum Streptophyta; class Magnoliopsida; order Myrtales; family Myrtaceae; genus Eucalyptus; species Eucalyptus erythrocorys. Next base: position 12,916,401 of record CM024602.1, read on the forward strand.
TTATCTCGGTTAATAAGCTATAGAATAGCAAGGCATCTGAAATATTTAACTACCTCCGCAATTGATACAGTAAGTCAAGATACAAGTTCCTATAATCTTCAAGAAGGCCTAAACACATTAAGGGAGAAGAAGGGGAAAAGTGAAGTAAGTAGAATTACAGATAGATCTTAAATATGTGTACCTGATTCTGATCTTTCTGAAGCTGCTCCATTATTGCAAATACTCGTTCAATTCCTAGACTAACACCAACTGCTGGAACCTGCTTTGTACCAAACATTCCTATAAGTTTGTCATAACGCCCCCCAGCAGCAATTGTTCCAACCTGCAGATATAATCTGTTAATAGACTCTACTGACCAGCAAGATAAATCCGAAGACTAAAAGCATGAAATTGATGGCACTATCATGTCCCCATAAAAAGTAACAATTGCAGTTTCATCGAATCCACGTGACAAGCACCATGCAATGGATTATAAGCTATATCTACCACATTCAACCACATCACCATCCAACATCATTAAAGCACGACTCTTTCATCCTTTGAAACAGTGGTAAGTGCAAATATTTGTTCCATTGGAGCGTCAAAGAAGCAATACTTGTGTTAGACCAGCAAAAACAAGGCTCTGAAATGTGGATGGCAGTTCACATTCACTTTCAAAACCTGGCATCGTAATTTGAATTGGTAGCTTTTCTAAATATCTCAGGCAGTGCAATTATTCAGTTCATCACTATTTCCATAGAGAAGCCTTTGTTACATTCTGTAACTAAGCTCCAGATTTTTTATGTGAACATTAACAAAATGACGTGAAAAGTTGTGCTATCCTATCAAGATGCAGACAATGCAGCAATGAGACCTCATCAACATCACTTAGCAGATTTTACGCCTTATATCTTTCATCTCTCTCTCACAAGCATGCGTGCACTCTTTCACAAGTGTAGAAATGACCACAGGGACAAGACGACAGCAACTACAAGGCAACTCCATTTTGTAATCAGAAGGGATTACTTCTATGTCCTATCTTTCACAAACAAAACTGCCAGACAGAAATTGCTTATACGCGAAATATTAAGTAGGAAGCACTTGCAAAGAGTCACCTGCGTGGCCCCTTTAAAAACTGCTTCATAAATCACCCCTGTATAATAATCAAGACCTCTGGCAAGACTCAAGTCAAAAACAACTCTGTTGATACTCTTTGCCTTATCCAAGGCATTGAACAATATTTCCAAGTCATCCAGGGCATCCAGAGATCCTTCATTTTCCAAAAATTTGCTCCCCTCCTTTTGAAGCTTTGCCAACAATTCCAGAGGTGGACCCCTTTCCTTTACAAAATTGCCAATGCGGTCTGCCACCTCAGCACTTAAACCTTTTTCCTCCACCTAAACGATGTTAAGAAATTTTAGCAGAAATTTGGGCTTATTTTTTTAACAATAAAACACTGAAAATGTCAGTTTATCCACCCAAAGAACACATATTTCCATATCACCACAGGTCATGACAAAACAACCCAACAATAAAGTTGTTAAAGATCCCCATCAAATAGACGAAAACCGAGTACATATTCATACATAAGCAGTGAATTGGAACAAAACACAACTAGCTGATATTTACTGAATTATAACACATGCACGTTGCCTTCAACTTCCCTGGATATTTCAGGACTCATGCATTCATTTGAGGGCCTTAAATTTGCTTAAACTCTTCACTCCAGAGAGAAACATTAATGCCTTCCAATGGCGAAAGGCAAATCGATTGTCAACACATAATTATAAAAACAGAGCTCTAGCAAGTGCTTTCCAGTATGTCCACATTTGAAGCACCCAATGCTCTCTTTTCCTCCATCAGAATCATATGAAAATATTGTACAAAAAAAGTCGAACGAAAATTGAGTTCACAAAGAAAATGACATTCACAACACCACATACAAAATCTGGTTTCTCACCAACACGAGCATACATGCAAGGCTACTAAAGAGTTTCTCACCAATACTTTCCTAATTCAGACACGAGCATGAACACAAGGATGGTATAATCTCTTACCATCTCCTTCCTGATCTGCTCAAATGATTGTTTGTCTAACTTGTCAATACTTGAGCAAATAGTTCTGAATTTCTCTGGTGGCACACCACATATTTCCAGCATGCCGTCCAATAACTTCCGGTGGTTCAGCTTTATCTGAGAACAATCATCATTAAAAATAAAAAAATAAAGGATAAAACAGCTGAAGAGAAAGTATTCAAACTCTGACAAAAATGCCAAACATAAAGAACATCTCTTTCCATGTACATATCAAGTCTGAATACCAGATACTAAATTTTTACCAGCAATCATTAAATCCTGAAAATAACTATAAAAACAGTCAGAAACTTACGACTGAAGTGCAACATCTTTATTGAATTTCTACATAAACAATAAAGTGCTATTGTGAACATCAACAGCAAAGATATAAAAAAATTACATTATAAAAGGACAATCCTTGAGGGCAGACAAGTGTCACCCATTTAACCATCAAGATTTGCATTCTTTTTCATTTTCCAGTTTGAGCTTTTTTTTGTTTCTACTTTTTATTCTGTTTTCTAAATTTCAGGATATAGATAAAAAATGTGAAGGATGGGGGGAGGACAAGCAAGAGGATGTTTACCTCATAATCTCCGATATTCAGTTTATCAAGCAACTCAACAAGAACTTCAATGGCCTCATAATCCGGCCCCATCCTTACATTTTGCCCAGCAATGTCTAAGTCACACTGGTAAAACTCACGGTATCTACCCTTAGAAGGATTATCCCTCCTGTATACTTTAGCAATTTGGTATCTCTTCAATGATGTAAGTCCATTCATAGCCATATATCTCGCAAATGGAACAGTCAAGTCGTATCGTAGAGAACAAAGCTCTCCACCCTGTCAAACAAAAGGACAATAGCCTTAAGAGGGAAGACAAAAGATCATTCGTCATATTAGCTGTAAAGCAGAAACATGAGTATGACTCGCAACACAAAGAATACATATCATTAGTACAGTGAATCAATTACGCCAATCGCTGGCTCTCCAAGTCAGTGAGATTGCAAGGGAGTTTATCAACTTTAACAACTTTCTTAAGCATGACATGCAAAAGAATATCGACCATCAATACATCTAAGATAGCAAGTAAGGTAAATGCAATAAAATATCCTCAATATTTACCTGGTCGGCAAGATCGTATATCAACTTTGAGTCCTCACCGTATTTTCCCATCAGAGTCTCTCTCAATTCAAAAACAGGAGTATCAAGTGCTGTGGCACCATGCTTCTTGAAAACCTCTGTTATAATGGAGAATGCTTTCTCTCTTACTGCCATTTGTTCTTTCCCAAAATCACGAGTTCCCTGCATGGAACATACCATGCAAATGTCAAACTGACTGCAATCTCTGACAGATGTTGAAAGTAGTTAACATTAATCAAAATGGTAGAAGTAATCAGCTTTCGATACAAGATTAAGTGCTTCCAATCATAGATAAGATAATTCAAATGTGAAAGTTAAACCAAGATGACCTTGTCTGTAAGGAGAATAATTATGACTTTTGTATGCGAGTAGAAGGAGCAAGCTTCGGTAGAACCCGGAAAAAATTGTGTGGACCAAACAAATATCTCAAGAAAAGCTCGATATTTCTATAAGTTAGATAACTCAATATACTCTCTCTCTCTCTCTCCCCCCAAAAAAAATCCATACAGCAGCCTCTTTAAAAACACCAAAATTTCCATTAGTTAATTATTTTGCCCAGCCTTTTGTCATCAAGCAGCGACATCATAAATGAGGTCGATATAGTCCATTCAAAGTTTTCAGAACAAATAAATCATATAGCAAGATTAAGAATCATCCACCAGCTACTTTAATTAGAAATCAAACCATAGCGCTACTGAAAAAAGAAAAGATAGAAGCAATTCTTTTGATATCATACCAATCATTTCATAGCTTGAATAAATTACCTTGGGAAGCTTGGGTAGCCTTCTACTCTCGTTACTGTCAACAATGTCCTTGACTTTGTTCAAGAAATGGTCAAATTCTGGGCCCCTCGCGTCCAGGAACAGTAATAAATCTTTTACAAGTTTCTCAAGAGAAACTGACTCGTCGCTTCCGTTCCTCTGAAATCTATCCTTAATCAATTGCACCAAGACAGCTGTCCCTCTCCCCAAAACCACCTTCTTCTTCTTCTTCTCACTTTTCTTATCCGCTTGCACTCCGTTAATTTCCTCATGCTTTCCCTTTTCAATCAATTCACTTCCCTCGAGGGCAACAAATGCGGTAATTGCCTCCCAAACCACTGTTTGCCAGACACAACCACAAAGCACGTACAATTCATGCACAAACTTCTCAAATTCTCCACCCATATATGCATCCATGAGCACCTTTTTCTCGTTCTCCAAATCATCCATACGCACACACTCCTTCTCAAACATACCTGTTAAGCTGCTTTTCAGGGCATCGGCAGCAATCGCATCTAAATCCATCTTCGCTCGGCATAAAGAGCTCTTACCGATCCTCAGCAGCACATCAGCCAGCGGCCACAACACATTCACAACTTCTTCCACAACTTCGTCCACGCCATCAGCGGTGGACCCACTTTTCTGTATTCTAACTGACGAATTCAGGTACACTCGCACCTCTGAATGCACTGATTTCACCACCCTTCTCAATGTTGCATGAACTCTGGGAATCCTTGAGATTGCCTTGCTCTCCACCTTACCCACCAACTTAGACCCATTAAGCAAAACCTTCATGTCGCTGGCAACCCCGATCTCATCTTTAGAGACGAACACATCGCCCGAGTCCGTCGAATTGAAGACCGCCACGTCGGCTTTGATGGCCTCGCACGACAATGCAGCAACCGCATCGACCGTGGTGGACAAGGCCGTCGACAAGTGATCCAAAAGCGCGCTAATCCCATACAAACTGGAATGCGCCTTCTCCGATATAGACGCTTCTTCATTAGTCACGGCGAGATTTCCAAAACCCTTGTACCCCTCCGCGGAATTCAAGGAATCCGAAATTTGATCGACAAGCGCCGTGCCCGTGCCAGGACCTCCCGACACGAGGAGCTTGTTGAGGAGCACCGCGAGGGAAGCGCGCGTTTCCGCGGCGGTGAAGTAAGGAGGAAAGGATATCTGGAAATCGGCGGCGGCGGCGGCGGCGGCGGCGGGAGAGGTCCGATTGGCGGCCGGCGGAGAAGACGCGAGGCGATCGCGCGCCGACGAGTCCACGCGCACGCGGGCGGTTCCGGCGGACACCGCGTGCAATGAGGAGGGAGAGAGGGAGGAACCCTTGCCTCCCAAGGTCACCACCGCGGTGGCGGTGGTGGTCTCGCCGCCGTCGGCCATTGCAAGAGCAGGGAGAGAGAGGGGAGGGACGAGGCTGACGCGGCTGCGTATGTTGAGGAGGTTCGCTGGTGAGGGGAGCTCCGATGGCGGCCCTCTAGGGTTTTGGGGCTAGGGGAATTGGCTTGGAAACCACGCGTCCGGGCCTTTTTAAACTGAGGAGGAATAAAGATTCCAAGAAGATCTCTTTACCAAAAAAAAAAAAAAAAAAGATTCCAAGAAGATCAAATTTTTGGTTTTAGAAAATCGATTCTTTCGGGAGAAAATAGAAAGATGAAATTACACTTCAATAACCGACGGAGGATAAAACCCTTAATCGATGCATCCGTCAATTATTAAGTATCATTAAAGTACTAATTTGATGGAAAAACATAATAAAAACTTATAGATGATAAATTTATTATACATATGCTAATTTGAAATTTTTAATAATTTAAAAAATAACCTTGAGAAAAATCAATTATACATATATATATATATATATATATATATGTGTGTGTGTGTGTGGAATGGTTATGACATATCACCCTCTAAGGACCCGTTTGGTTCGACTTTGGGAAACGCCCGAGAGAAACGCAAATACGCTTTGAGATAAGGGGTTTTAGAAATGTTAATCGTTTGGTAAATTTAGCATTGCAAAATAACTTTAGCAAAAATACTGTTTGGCAAAACTTGCATTTGCAATTAGCTTAAAGTGTTTGGCCTAGGCGAGGCCAGCCCTGACCATGGCTAGTAGCTAGCGTTGCTTATGGCTAGCCATCGACAAAAGAAAGAAGAAGAAAAAAAATCAGAAAAAAAGAATTATCAAAAATTGTTTATTTTGATCGACCGTGTCACTTAGAACAGTTAGCATCTATGTTGGCGAATCCAACCAAAATTGATCGGATGGATTTTGGTTGGATTCAATTGACAAAAATTGAAAAACTTTATAATTTAATTGGCAAAATTAAAAAGTTTAAGATTTGAATTAGAAGACGTATGACAATTTCCCCCCTTCAATGTGATGATGATTCGATGGTCATGATACGTGATTAAGAGGGGCACATGGAGATGTGACATATTGTGATCTTTGGTAATTACAGAAATGATTGCTTGGTAATTATGGAGATAACAATTTTGTGATTTAAAAAAGTCAGCTTTCGGGAAAAATAAGTGGAGCTTGGCTTTATGGGTCGAGTTTTCGTACCATTCTTTATTCCATGTATTTTTGGGTGTATTTATCAAAATCCCGTAGTTTGAAATTGTCAAAGTCGAACTCAAGATTTCCAACTATCGTCGTCTCTAAATCAAATGCCTAGAAGAAATCAAAGTTAAAGAATGTCCCTTACCGATTTTTGTACTTGATACGAGGAGTTCACAGAAACCGAAGTTGTAAGAACCATAATGCCTTGTTAGTCATCTATCTTATCTAATGTATTAAAATATCCCACGTGGCTTGCAATGAAATTTATATGCTCTTTATACATATGTTATCTCCTATTGACTTGACTTTATTAAATTTTGTAGCAAATGATTGCAAAGAATGGTCTGTTCTCATGATTTTTAGTTGAGGCTAAGCAATATCATAGTTCGATTCTGCTAAATCCTTGGCACTTTAATCTTGTAAAAGAAACTGATAGTTGGAAAATCTAAAATACCACCTATAACTCATCTAGACAAAGCATCGACTTCAAACGCCGTATCTTCCCAAGATCCACGTATAAGCGGTCTATCCTCGATATCAATTGTGCATTAAAAAAAAAAAAATTAAATTAAATTAAATTTTAATAAATAATAATAATAATAATAATAATAATAATAATAATAATAATATTATTATTATTATTATTATTATTATTATTATTATTATTATTATGAAATCATCGATGTTCATCACCGGTTTCCGCATTGCATGTGATAATTAGTTCGTAAGATGTATACAGTAGGTTATAATGGCAGCAGCTAACCTTTTTTGCCATAGAATTAGAAAAATAGCCATTGTCATCAAGAGACTTCTGCCCAATTTTGAAACGCTGAGACATGACATTCAAAATTTCATGGGTCCAGAACACATACATAAGGGCATTTTCCATCATAGCGCAAACAAAAAAATGTGGAAATCCTTTTTGCAACCTTCAATAGGCAAAAAAAGTGTCAGTGAGAACTTCAAGACAAAGGAGATACAGACATTTTTCTTTATCTGGAACAAAGCAACATTACATACATTCAAGTACTGCAAACTTCATACTCATGTCCAATCATAAACATGCCTGGCTTTCTTGGGCAAAGATCATCTGGCATAGAGAAACCTATAAGCAATAAGATATTCTACAGGAAACGGTGCTGTGCAGTAGCAAAAATGAAGAATGCATTCATCTATTCCATCTTACAAAGAATTGAAGAATAAGATCTCTCCCATATGTCAGCACAAGTTTTTCCACCTTTAAGACAGCCCTACCAACCTCAAATCTAATGATGTAAAGGAAAAGGGAAGTGCTGAAGTTAGTGATATCCTTGACCAGAAAAATTATCACACAGTTGTTCTAATCAGACCAAACCTAGAAGGATCCCAATTTTCTTTCCACAAATACAAGTCTTAGCCATACCATTTCACCAAAGTGCTCGTTGTGCATATACAGCTCCCCGTCATCACCAGAGTCTACAAAGAAACCACGGATGGGTTCAGAAGAATTTTCATTTTCAGTACTTGGTTAATTGGAGCATGATATGAAGAGTAGATGGGCTATCCTGATGTAAATGACAAGATCACCTTCCAAGAATCACCGTCCACCATTCCCAGCCAGGGCAACAACCAGGCCACTGTCACAACTTCTGTCCAAGAGTAGAAGCTATAAGCAAAGGCATGTAGAAAGAGAAACGGCAGAGATATGTCCCCAATACAGAAAGAAGGGCATGACCAGTCACTGAAAAATGGACTAAACTGGTCAGTCACTCATTATTATGCCATTGATAGCTTAAGGCCAAGAAAATATATGAGAAGTAGATGCTAGAACTATCCATCAAACCAGCACAGAAAGGGAGTCCCTAGCAGCAGCTTCAAGCACTGAATAAAAAGTACTACTCATGAGCACCATATGGTCGAATACATATTAAAATATTTCCAAGTTCTTGGCAACATTTTATGACTATGTTCCAAAGCAAACCCGAATTTTCAACTGATTCTAAATTCCTGAGTCAGGATTGCACAAATCATGCACCCAAATCTCGCATCCATTAGACCCTGATCTACTACCAAATCATCAGGAAGAAGAAATTAGTGATGACTCCCAACAAAACAAATGACCATGCAGAATTCCAAGTCTGACCTACGGTGGACATCGATGAGACCATTACTCAGGTACTTCCATAGCTCGAAAGCAAGGCAGAGTCTTATATTTGGATACATCAGTCAAACTTCTCTGATCCTTTCTGTTCTTCCACTCATATACTGAATTTTTGTCCTCGCAAAATTCATCGACTAGACAAAATGCCTCTAATGCGACAAGCTCAACTCATGTTCAAAATTTGAAACTTGAAACAAGAGAAATAAGCAGTTTCTCCCCACCATCCACATGCACATCTGTAATCTTATACTTTGCTCGAAACTATAATAACCAACCACATTATGCCATTTGACGATACAGATCCTATAAAACTATGGCATACCTTCTTAAGACGTTGTGCATTTGCGCCTATCTCAGTGGCAATGCAAGAGGATACGCCAAGTCCCGATTCTCTCAAGAATCTCAAACGGACCTACATACCTCGGACTCAATTTCCTTTTTTACCAAAACGCGAAGTTCTCCTCATTGGAGACACCTTCAGAAAAACGTGATCACCAACTTGGAATTCCCAAGGCCTTCAAAGCTTATCTACGTAACTTTTTTATCGACTCTAAGCGGTCTTTAATCTGCTTCTGATCACTGCGACAGCATCCACTGATCACTAAACCAATTCTGGACATGTGATCTTTCTTTCCTCGACTTCATCCCAACACATGGGTGTTTTGCACACTCTGCCATATAACGCTTCAAAAAGAGCCATCTAGATGCTTTGCTGATAACTATTGTTGTAGGCAAATTCCACGAGATGAAATTGTTCTCCCCAACTTCCTTAAAGTCCAGTACACAAGCTCACATCATATCTTCAAGGGTCTGAATCGTCCTTTTAGACTAGCCATCCGTCTGAGGATGATATGTTTATTGTACTGAAGCTTCGTATCTAAAGCACTCTGCAAACTCTTCCAAAAAGCGGCAGTGAATCTCAGGTCTCAGTCTGAAGTTATCGTAACTGGCACTCCATATATTTGAACTATTTGGCGTATGTACAACTCAGCGTGCCTATCCAAATCAAGATCCTTTCGCACTACAATAAAGTGAGCCGACTTTGTCAATCTGTCGATTACTACCTAAATAGTTTTTTTACCACTCTGACTCCTTAGTAATCCGATCACGAAATCCATTATGATATGCTCCCATTTCTACTTTGGGATCTCGAGATGTTGCAAAAGTCCTCTCGGCTTGCAATGCTGAGCTTTGATCTACTGATACATCAGACATTTGTCGACATGCTTGGCGATGTCTGCCTTCATACCAGACCACCAATAGTGTTGACGCAAATTCTAATACATTTTGGTACTACCATGATGAATGCTATAACTACCACGATGAGCTTCTGATAAAATATCTTCTCTAAGCTTCACATCATCAGGTACAACTAATCATCCTCGGAACTTCAGTATTCTATCATAAGAAACCTGAAAGTCAGTTTTTCTCTCTTCAATATCCTCTTGCAAAATTTTCTAAACATCTGGGTCTATTGATTAAAGTAGTTTGATCCTGATCTGCACATCCGGCTCAAGTCTAAGGGTAGCCATAAGATGAGAAAGGTGGCCTACCTCAAATTTTAATACCGAATCTCAAGCTCTCTCGAGTAGGTTCCACTCCTTAACTAGCATGTCAGCAACTGAAGATTTTCGCCTCAAAGTATCGACGACCTTATTCGCCTTTCCTGGGTAATATAGAATATCACAATCGTAGTCCTTTAGAAGTTTCATCCATCGGTGTTGTCTCATATTCAACTCATTCTGAGAGAATAGGTACTTGAGACTCCGATGGTCCGGGAAGATCTGAAATCTTTTTTTCACACAAATAATGTCTCTAAATCTTCAAAACGAAAATGGTTACTACGAGTTCTAAGTCATGCGTCAGGTAGTTCAGTTCATGAGGTCTCAACTGGCGGGAGGCGTGTGCAATAACTTTATCATATTGCATCAGCACGCAACCCAGTCCTCTGAACGACGCATCACTATAGATCTCGTACGCTCTAAGACCAGATGGAATCGTCAACACAGATGCGGTAGTTAGTTTTTGCTTCAACTCTTCGAAACTACATTCGCACTTGTCTATTCAAACAAATTTCTCGTCTTTCTTCAGGAGTCTAGTCAAAGGCAATGCTAAAGCTGAAAATCCTTCCACGAACCGTCTGTAGTAGCTTGCCAAACCCATAAAACTTTTGATCTCTATCACGGTAGTTGGTCCCGGCCAATTGGTAACTGCTTCAATCTTGAACAGATCCATAGAGATTCCTTCACCTGAAATCACGTGACTTAGGAACGCAATACGAGTCAATCAAAACTCACATTTGCTAAACTTAGCATACAGCTAATGGATCCTCAAGGTCTGGAGAACTAATTTCAGATGACTCTCATGCTCCTTAACACTTCTCGAATACACCAGAATATCGTCAATGAACACGATCACAAACTAATCCAGATATTCCTTGAATACTCAGTTCATCAAATTCATAAAAGCAGCTAGAGCATTCATCAAGTGGAATGGCATCATAGTAAACTCGTAATGACCATACCGAGTACAAAATGCCGACTTTGGAATGTCCTCTTTCCTGATCCTCAGCTAATGATAACCTATCGTCAAGTCAATTTTCAAAAATATCGACGCTCCTTGTAACTGATCAAACAAGTCATTGATCCTTGACAATGGATACTTGTTCTTGATCGTTACCTGATTAAGTTGTCGATAGTCGATGCACAAGTGCAACGAACCAATAGTCGATGCGCAAGCGCAACGAACAATCCTTCTTCTTTACAAAGAGAATCGGTGCTCCCCAAGGTGATGCACATGTCGTTTTGACACTGTTTAGCCACATCAGCATGCAAAACGATGTCGTTTTCTACGTAGCTTGCCAGAAATTGTCATGTCAGCGTTTTGGCTGGATTTTCTTGTCGGTAGCACTTAAAGTGATCCATTTTGCTCCGATTTTGGCACTTAAGCGTCACTTTCGTAACTTTTGGCACTTAAATATCCATTTGTGCCAACTTTTAACACTCAAGGGGTTCGAGTGTCCAATAAGGGGAAGGAGGCCCCTATATATACGAGTACAGGACAAATCGTATCCGTAGATCTTTCATCGATCTCATGGTAAAGATCATATCTCTCCAACTATCATCTACATGAGTGGTCACAATTTTTCCATCAGACAAGAACAATAGATATGGAAAGATTTACAATCAGAGAAGAATTGTGGGCATACTTGTTGTAATGTTTGGACGGTTAGTTCCATTTTTTTTCCGTGTAACTCATTATGTGTCTTGCGTTTGTTAAGATATTTAATGTTTAGGGTTCCCTTTATGAATGAGTGGTGGGTTTCTAGTTAAGTAGCCAAGTGAGGCTAGGATTTCGTATGGAATGGTGGTAGTAATTGTAGATGGTCATCTAAGATTAAGTTATAACTACTGGTCAGTTCTTGGTGTTATTGCCACATTTTCTGTCACCGTTATAGCCAATACGCAGAAAACATGATTTATCGAGTAGAACCTCAAATGAGGAATTTGCCAAAGCTGGAGTGTTGCTAACGTGGAGCAGGCTCAACAACCGGAATGTATATCTGGAGTGACTCATGTTTCGCCAGACAAAAGCAACACGGCGTATGGATTTGCTTGTAAGAAGTTAACTTTCTTCTTATTATTGATTTTCTCTATTATATCTCTTAATGATCGTCTTTTTCCCATTTTGTTAATCGAACGGCCTACAAAAAGAGATAATGAGAAAGCCCTCACTATCATCCGCAAAAAGAGGAGATTTTTTTGCGGCAATTTATCGAGTGATTCACACTATTGTCATCGTTGTCCATATAACACTCAAAAGTTGATCACTCTCCAAGAGATTCAAGAGACCTCTACCCTCTTGACATTTCTCATGGGTAGGGTATTCAGGTTTCCCATGAAAGTAACAGTTGTTGAGTGGTTCACTAAAGTGTTGACTCCAATAGTCAGTTGGTTAGCATTAAGTAATTTGAGTTGTAGTTACGTTCCATTGATCAATTGTTTATTTTGCTACTGAGGTCAAAGCTTACGATTTTTTATTTTAAATTGAGGCTTCCTCGAGAATAAATAACTAAATTTCTTTTCATTTATGAGAAAAATTAACTATTGACATCTTTGCTCGATTTTTCTTCCACTATATCCCTCACCTGAAAAAATTCAAATTGAAACTTTTCAATATTTAATTAGATTTAAGATTTTTTTTCTTGGTTAATTAAATCCTTCACGTGTAGCTTTTTGATTTTTTAGGCTTCCTCAAGAATAAATAACTAAATTTCTTTGTGATTTATGAGAAAAATTAACCATTGACATCTTCGTTCGATTTTTCTTCCACCATATCCCTCACCTGGAAAAATTCAAAACGAAACTTTTCAATATTTAATTAGATTTAAGGTTTTTTTCTCGATCAATTAAATCCTTCACGTATAGCTTTTTGATTTTTTTATGTTCCACAAGGACCGTCAGCACTGTGATGGGGGTGAATTGGCGATCAATGGTAGCTATGGTGATGTTGGTGAGAAGGAGGCCCACTTAATGCTGGAGTGAAGACTGCCCACGTGAGTACTTCTATGCATCACATAGAAGCATTGCATATCACATGGAAGAAGGCAAGTCCTCCCTTCTCTCCTCTTATTTCAAAGCCCTATTTACAGACACTTCAAGCTCTTAGAATGATAGGTTTCTAGTTGATTAGCTGAGTGATGCTCAATTCGTTATGGCAGTTATGCACCATAGGGAAGAAAGCAAGTCCTCCCTCCTCTCCTATACTAGCGCCAGCAAATCCAATACCTATTTACAGATACTTCAAGCTCTTCAATGGTGAGTTTTTAGCTTCCTTTTCTGTTAAAATGATGAGTTTATGGTTGATTAGCTGAGTGATTCTCAATTCGTTATGGCAGTTATGCACCACATAGAAGCATTGCATATTACAAGGAAGAAGGCAAGTCCTCCCTCCTCTCCTATACTAGTGCTAGCAGATCCCTTATTTCAAAGCCCTATTTATAAACACTCCAAGTTCTTAAAGGGTGGGTTTCTAGCTTCATTTTTTTTTAAGAATGATGGGTTTCTGGTTAATTAGCCAAGTGATTCTCAATTCGTTATGGCAGTCATGCACCACATAGAAGCATTGCATATTACGTGCAAGGAATGGAGTGGCCCTATGAGGTCGAAATTTTATCACCGAACAAGACGAGTAGACATGGAAAGATTTTTAATCGGAGGGGAATTGTGGAAACACTTGCTATGATGTTTGGATGGTTAGTTCCATTTTTTTTCAACGTAAACTTATTCTTTGTCTTGCGTTTGTTAAGATGTTTAGTGTTTAGGGTTCCCTTTATGAATGAGTGATGGGTTTCTCGTTAAGTAGCCAAGTGTGGTTAGGATTTCATATGAAATGGCAATAGTAGTTGTAGATGGTCGGTCATCTGAGATCAAGTTATAACTAGTTAGTTCCTGGTGTTATTGCCACATTTTCTGTCACTATTACAGCCAATACGCAGAAATCATGATTTATCGAGCAGTAACCTCAAATGAGGAATTTGCCAAAGCTAGAGTGATGCTGACGTGGAGGCAGGCTCAGCAACTAGAATGTATGCCTCGAGTAATTTATGTTTCCCCAGACAAAAGCGACATGGCGTATGGATTTGCCTGTAAGAAGTTAACTTTTTTCTTATTGTTGCTTTTCTCTATTATATCTCTTAATGACCGTCTTTTTCTCATTTTGTCAGTTGAACGGCTTGCAGAAAGAGATAATGAGAAAGCCCTCGCTAACATCCACAAATAGGAAAGATTTTTTTGCGGCAATTTATCGAGTGATTCACACTATTCTCATTACTGTCTGTATAACACTCAGAAGTTGATCACTCTCCAAGATATTCGAGAGACCTCTACCCTCTTGATGTTTCTCATGTGTAGGATATTTAGATTTCCTATGAAGGTAACGGTTGTTGAGTGGTTCCCTGAAGTGTTGACTCCAATAATCGACTGGTTAGCATAAAGTAATTTGAAGTAATTTGAGTTGTAGTTACATTCCATTGATCAATTGTTTATTTTGTTACCTTAGTGAGGTCAAAGCTTACGATTTTATTTTTTTTAAATTGAGGCTTCCTCGATAATAAATAACTAAATCTCTTTGTGATGTATGAGAAAAATTAACTATTGACATTTTCGCTCGATTTTTCTTTCACCATATCCCTCATTCGGAAAAATTCAAAGTGAAACTTTTCAATATTTAATAAGATTTACGTTTTTTTCTCGGTCAATTAAATCCTTCACGTGTAGCTTTTTGATTTTTTAGACTTCCTCAAGAATAAATAACTAAATTTCTTTGTGATTTATGAAAAAATTAACTATTGACATCTTCGCTCGATTTTTCTTCCACCATATCTCTCACTTTGAAAAATTCAAAACGAAACTTTTCAATATTTAATTAGATTTAAGGTTTTTGCTCAGTCAATTAAATCCTTCACGTGTAGCTTTTTGATTTTTTATGTTCCACGAGGATTGTCAGCACTATGATTGGGGTGAATTGGCGATCGATAGTGACTGCGGGGATGCTGGTGAGAAAGAGGTATGCTCGATGCTGGAGTGAAGACTACCATTGTGTAAGTACTAATGTGAGTACTTCTATGTACTACATAGATGGATTGCATATTAGAGGGAAGAAGGCAAGTCATCCCTTCTTTCCTATACAGCTTCAACAAGTCCTTTATTTCAAAACCCTATTTATAGACACTTCAAGCTCTTGAAATGTGAGTTTCTAGCTTCCTTTTCTGTTAGAATGATGGGTTTCTGGTTGATTAGTTGAGTGATTCTCAATTCATTATGGCAGTTATGCACCACACACAAGCATTGCATATTACAGGGAATAAGGCAAATCCTCCCTCCTCTCCTATACTGGTTCTAGCAGATCCAAGCCCTATTTACAGACACTTCAAGCTCTTCAAGAATGAGTTTCTAGCTTCCTTTTCTGTTAGAATGATGAGTTCCTCGTTGATTAACTGAGTGATTCTCAATTCATTATAATAGTTATGCACCATATAGAAACATTATATCATAGGAAAGAATGCAAGTCCTCCCTCCTCTCCTATACCGATTTATGTTTGTTTATTAATTATTTATCTTTCCTGATTTATAAATTATGTAATGGCTCTTCTGCATTTTTATCGAATTTGGGAAGTAGCAAGGCCATGAATGATGATATTTCTGGTTTTTGGCTTAGCTTCTTGAACGTATTTTTCTTATTTTGTCAGTCCAACAGTTCGCAGAAAGAGATAATGAGAAAACCCTTGCTATTATCCGCAAAAGGGGGAGATTTTTTTGCGAGGATATATCGGGTGATTCACCCTATTGCAATCGTTATCTATATAACACTCAGGAGTTGATCACTCTATCAGAGATTCAACAGACCTCTAGGCTCTGGACCTTTTTAATGCCTAGGTTATATGGCCTTCCCATGAAGGTAAGAGCTGTTGATGGGTTCACTAAAGTGTTGACTCGAATACTTGACTGGTTAACATTAAGTAATTTGAAGTAATTTGAGTTTTTTTAAGTAATTTGAAGTAATTTGAGTTGTAGTTACGTTCCATTAATCAATTGTTTATTTTGTTACATCAGTGAGATTGGGTCACAAATGAGGATATATACAGTTGCCACGAGGAATTATTTATATCCAAGCTTTACAATATTTATACCCTTCGATTTTAATTTGACAAAGATAAGTATGGTTATTTAACTCATACTTCATATTTGTATGGAACATTTTTTCTTTTTCGATAGGAAATAAAGCTAATTTGTTTATTACCCAGGTTTGTCGGATGAAGTTAGAATGGTTGTACTTGGTGCTCAACGCTTTGTGAAAGGTTTGACTCTTAATTCTGCGATAAATTTGCATCGTCATGTTCCTCCTAATAATTTCTTTTATTTCATATGTCAACACCTGAAGGTTGGAGCCGAGTATAACATGGTGCTATCAATTGGGTTTTCAGCTCTTGGAGTGCAGTTCCTATTTGTTGGCATATCGTTTCTGTGAATGAATGTGAATATGTGTTTAGTGGATGTAAAAATGCAATGTGAATTTGTGTTTATGTTCTACAACCGACATGTAGTCTAATACATTAGAGTGCATTTTTTATTTGTTGTGCATATTGCTTTTGGGAATTGAATGTGAATATATGTTTATGGATGTAAAAATGTAATATGAATTTGTGTTTATGTTCTGCAACCGACATGTAGTTTAATATATGGGAGTGCAGTTCCTATTTGTTGTGCATATCGTTTCTGCGAATGAATGTGTATGTGTGTTTAGTGAATGTAAAAATGCAATGTGAATTTGTGTTTATGTTCTGCAATCGACATGTAGTCTAATATATTGGAGTGCAGTTCCTATTTACTGTGAATATCGTTTCTACGACTAAATGTGAATATGTGTTTAATGAATGTAAAAATGTAATGTGAATTTGTGTTTATATTCTGCAATCAACATGTAGTCTAATATATTGGAGTGCAATTCCTATTTACTGTGCATATCATTTCATTTAGTTCCTATTTGTTGTGCATATCGCTTCTGTGAATGAATGTGAATATGTTTAGTGGATGAAAAAATGCAATGTGAATTTGCTTTTCTGTTCTCCAACCGACATGTAGTCTAATACATTGGAGTGCAGTTTCTATTTGCTATGCATATCGCTTCTGTGAATAAATGTGAATAAGTGTTTATTAGATATAAAAATGCAATGTAAATTTGTATTTATGTTCTGCAACCGACATGTAGTCTAATACATTGGAGTCCAGTTCTTATTTGTTATGCATATCTCTTTTGTGAATAAATGTGAATATGTATTTAGTGGATGTAAAATTGTAATGTGAATTTGTGTTTATATTCTGCAACCGATACGTAATCTAATACATTGGGGTGCATTTCCTATTTACTGTCCATATCGCTTCTGTGAATGAACATGAATATATGTTTAGTAGATGTAAAAATACAATATGTGTTTAGTGGATGTAAAAATGCAATGTGAATTTGTGTTTATGTTCTGCAACCGACATGTAATCTAATACATCGGAGTGCAGTTCCTATTTGCTGTGCACATCGCTTCTGTGAATGAATGTAAATATGTGTTTAGTGAATGTAAAAATATAATGTGAATTTATGTTTATGTTCTGCAACCGACATGTAGTCTAATACGTTGAAGTGCAGTTCCTAGTTGCTGTGCATATCCCTTCTATGAAGGAATGTGAATATGTGTTTAGTGGATGTAAAAATGCAATGTGAATTTGTGTTTATGTTTAGTAACTGACATGTAGTCTAATACATTGGAATGCAGTTCATATTTGCTGTGCATATTGCTTTTGTGAATGAATGTAAATATGTGTTTAGTGGATGTAAAAATATAATGTGAATTTGTGTTTATGTTTTACAACCGACATACCAACATTAAATTTTCTTTTAAAGAAGTCGGACGTTATCTTCCCCTGTTTTTCCATAGTAAATGGTGAGTAACCTTTAGTTAAATGATCTAGAATTGCATAAATCAACTATAAAGAAATGAGGAAACGGTAATTGTCATGTGCATTTATTTGAATATTAAAATAATAAACCATGATTTCATCTTGAGGTGTTAAATGGGTCCACAACCCATTTATAGACCCATTTATACTTAAATTGGTCGTTAATGGGTCGGGCTTATTTCTCAAGGCACCCACTAATGGGTTTTAAAACTAAAAGAACTAAATTATGTGGGTCTTAAATGGGTCTGTTTTATACCCATTTAAAACCCATTCCAAACCATCAAAGAATAACCCAGTAACCCACGAGGCTACCCTACCCCTTTTCCCCTTTCGCTTTCGACTCGCTGCCACCTCCATCGCCGATCGCTGCTCGCCGCTGCTCATCGTCGCCACTCGCCGCCGCCCATCATCGCCACTCGCCGCCGCCCATCGTTGCCTCGTCGCCGCTTTCCACCGCCCATCATCGCCTTGTCGCCGCCCATCTCTAGTGGCCGAGGTTGTCCGACAACTTAATCGTCACGGTGTCGCTTGTCCTGCACGGTGGCACTCGTCTTGCACTTTTTGCAAAAAAATCTCTCCGGTCGGCGGTCACCACCAGCGGTAGGGTTCGGGTCAGCGAGGATGGAGGAGGGTCGCTCGTGCTAGTCTGCAGCGGGTGTTCCAAGAAGGAGGGAGGGACTACTTCCAACAGCAGCCGTATGGAATTTGTCCATTCAATCAATTAGGAATTTTAGTGCCACGATTAATCTCACGGATCAGCTGGACTAAAACCCTAAAAGCAGCACTCGTCTGCTCGCCATGAACAGCTCACGAATCAATCATCAAAGGATGGAGCCGCTTGGTTCCGGTACTCCGTCTGAACACGCATTCGTGGATTTCATTTTAAGTTCAAGCTTGTTGTTTTACGTAAGCGAGCGCGCACGTGTGGTGGGATGGTCTTAAGAGTACTTGTGGTGATTGGTGGGATGATGCTTGTAGGCTGCAGCAATACAAGCCGGTTAAGATGAAACTCCTAGCTCAACAAAGGGATCTTCAGGTGTGTTGTTGTATTCTGCTCTGTCAGTTTGGCGAAATCGCTGGCTTTCTCTAATTCGTATTTTTGCTGGCAAAGGTTTCCTAACTTTATCGATGCTAGTGTTGGGATTTGTTATTATCGACATCCCTTTAGATGTTTGTGTATAATTTCTCTTACTGATTCTTTTGTATCGTTATATCTGCTATTGAATTCGCTGTTGAGTTACATTTCGTTGTTCATTTTCTTCGTGTGATCACAAACAAAGACCCGGATTCAAATGTACTGCTGAATACCATAGACATTATCCCTCCTGTCGGCCCTTGTGCTAGCACTGGACCTTGTTTATTTCTCTTCTTTTTCTTTGGTTTTTTGGGTATAGTATAACCAATGCAGTGTTGAAATGTTGCGCAATGGTTAACATGGAGGTGGGCGTACGTGCATGTGTGCGTAAATAACTTTGAAGCATTTAAGTGTGCAACTTTTTTCTTGATTCTTAGGAGGTGTAAAGACATGACTAGAGATATTGATACCAAAGGCTTAATCACAATGAATATTTAGTTTCAGGAAAAAGAAATGTACTAGGTTGAGACAGACAAGTAACACAACATGAAGCTTGTCGGTTCTGAGTTCTGTCTTTCATAGTGCATTGTTTATTTAGTATCTTACATTTTTCATTAATGGAATGGGCATGTCCTCAATTAAGAAGGTTGCTACATTATCTTGCAGTTTTCTTTCTCCTTATTTCTTTTATCTAGTTTATGTCTTTCTAGTTCTTTTCAAAACTCTTCTCAAATTCGAGTGAGCTTTACTTTTCCCCTAAAAAAGGATGAGAAATTGGCTTACTGTTGCAGTTATTGTGATCTAATCTAGAATAAAAAGTTAAAACAAATCCATATGGTCAGCACCTCTTTGATGTCTCACAATGAATTTCTCTTTACATTGACTTGATAGATCCAAGTGCACTTGGTTCTTTGTTCCTACAAAACTTGATCACTTTGTTAGTATGTTATTGTTACTCTGTCAGCATGATACTTGTTCATTTGCTTTTCACTGGGTTGTTAATCCAATGTCTATATTAAATGCCAAGCAAAAATTCCTGATATTGAGAAGTATTTAGACATAGTCGTCACTCTACAGGCCAAGAAGAGTGACGACTATGTCTAAAAGTAACTCACTAGGGCCGATCCTAAAAGATTATAACATGGGCTTGTATTAACATTACGATACAGCTCGGGTTCTTTCTTTTTCCTACCTTTGCTTTAGTTTTTATAAATTTATTATTATAATTATTGACTTCATTAATTTATATTTGTGCACTTACGGATGGGCATTAGAACCTCATAATTGATAATTGAAAAGGCAAGTTTAAATAGGTCATAAATGGGTTGCTTAGCATCTTTTTTTTTTTTTTTTTGGGTCAGTGGATTTAATGGGTTTTAAATAGGTTGGCCGGCGAACCTCTCGGATGCAGAAGAAAAAAAGGAAAAGAAAGAAAAAAAAAGAAAAAACAATTTTTTTTTAAAATTATAAAAAAAATTGAAAAATTATTGATTAGATTTGTATTGCTTGGAAGTATTTTAGTAATATAATCTTTAAATATATATATATAAGAATAAGTTTTCCTAAATTTAGTTAAATATGAAATTATTTTATTAATTGGGTCGGGTCGGGTATGGGTTGAAAATTTTGCATTAAGTATAAATGGGTCATAAATGGGTTAATGGGTCAATTGGGTCGGACCATTAATGACCCAACCCAAACCCGACCCGACCCACCCATTTAACACATCTACATCTTATAACTTAAGCGTTTAGAATAATAGGAAGTGATCCCACTAAAATCTAATATAGTATTATAACTAGAGGTCTTGAGTTCAAATCTTACAAAGCCACATTTGCTTCCCCAATAAATATTTTCAAGTTTAGTACTAGGCAAAAAGACTATACTAAGCATAAGGGGGAGTGTTTAAATATTTAAATAATAAACCACGTATTCATTTAATAACTTAAATTTTTAAAACAGTCGAAAGTGATCCTACCAAAATCTAATAGTCCTGATCCGTAATAGCTCTCCAAGTGTATGTTCGATTACAGAATGGAAAAAATGAAATGACAAATTATTATACAACAATCCATCAATTTCAAATTTATTTTGATTCCCATCTAGATTGATTTGATGAATCTTCTGGCACTTGTATCAAGAACCTGTCATATGACATACTATGACATGTTTTCTTAAGCGTGAGGGATAGCATTTCAATATTTAAATAATAAAACATGCATTCATCTAACAACTTAAGCTTTTTAAATAATTGGAAATGATCCTATCAAAATTTAATAGCATTTATGATCCGTGATAGGTCTCCAAGTACATGTTCGATTACAGAATGAAAAAAAGAAAAGGACAAATTATTATACAACAATCCATCAATTTCAAATTTCTTTTGCTTCCCATCCAGATTGATTTGATGAATCTTTAGGCACTTGTATCAAGAACCTGCCATACGACATATTATGACCTATGACCTATTTTCCTGTCCAGAGACGTTGTGATTTCCAAATGACGAGCTCGGGGTAGAGCATATTTTCTTTCAAAGCAACCGCCACCCTTTTCCCAGGTTTCTTGAAAGAACCTGATCCAGCAGCAGAAACTCCTAAACTGTAAAAGAGATGACTGAATTCATAGTAATTCAAAAATGTATCCTTTTTTGTAAGAATGGTTGCACTGACTATGTCAAACTACAGTTACTAATAAGGAGAGTTGATTGGCAAAAAAATAGAGTTGATTCTTAGATCAATGCTCTAATAAGAGACCCATTTGTTGGTTTAACATATTGATTGTTTGCATTCACAATATTGTAAGCTTCAGCACATGACATCTACTCTTGCAAAAAATGGACATCCATTTCATTACCATAAAAACCAGCTTTGTATGTACTGAAAAAGCATAAACAAAAGGCCCGAATGAGGTCTTACTAATAATTGCAAAATGAAACCTCAAATATAGAGCAATCTATATTAGGCCAACCTGCAATTTGCATAATGCGTCCAAAGTGTTTTCTCCCCCTCCAATATATGAACAACATGTGCCATTAGACTAGGCTTGTAAAGTGTAGGTTGCATGGCAAAAATATTAAACTTCATCAAGGCCAAGGAAGAAGTTGTAAGTAATTAGAAAGGAAGAAGTACAATATTAGCATGTCTCATCAATACCAGGACAGCTATACTTTTCTCCATGCGCTTTACATCAAAAAATAGTTTGGTCTTTATACTATGAAATTTCATATCTTAATTTCCACAACATAATCTTGGGCCCACTCAATTCCCTCTGGTCTGTATTTATTACATGAAAGCTCTTACTCCTTGTACCTAAGATATTAAGTTATTCTAGTCGTTCAACCTAGAACATGCATAAAAGAAAAGTTATTATCGACTCTACCAAATTGAACACAATAATGTGCTAGGCTGCTGGTATGCATGGGAAAATTGTTTAGAAACACCATACTCACTAAACAAACTCTAAGTAAAAAGTTATAACATCATACTCACTCAACAAACTCTAAATGCAAAGTTATTCAGTCAAAGGATAAGGGTCGAAGCTGCAATAACTTGTAACTTTCTTGTGTGGCTATTCATTCTAGATTTGTTGACAACTTGGACTCTCGTGCCAGTGTTAGGTGGTCTTAGGCTTCTCTCACCTCAAAAACTAAATCAAATGGTAAAACTTTTCCTGACACTTATGAACAGACCACCAACTCTTACCACAACCCATATGGGACAACCTCAATATATAGAGAATTATTGCTATAAAGCAAGCATGGATATAGTAATTTAAGATATGCAGTTAGCAAACAATCAATTATCTAGATTTTAGCATTCCTGCCATGGCATTTAAGATACTGGTGTTTGTTGATTTGATTCATGCCATTAGTCCCATGTTAATGGCTGAAAAAGAATCAAGTATTGTGAAAAAGCATGCACCCAAAAGACATTACAATAAGACTCTACTCCTAACACAACATCACCCCTATAGAAAGAGAGTGGATCGCCCCCACCCCCTCCTGAAAATAAAGAAACAACATTATTTCTTATTTCAGTGTCCAAAAAGAGAGAAAGATCAGTAAAGTTGCTATCTACAAGACATCAAAATCAAAGGTAATTAGAAGTGACCACCCCTTCATAATCAACTCACCACAGGCGAAAATTGTTCTGGAGAACAAAAGAATGCTTAAGTAACACATGGATATCTATAGCGTATTATCAGCATTAAAATACACTAGAACCCTAAAATGTCTAAAATGAGGGCTCGATATAAGCAGCTGAGATGTATTTACCTTTCTCAATCATGTTAAAAAAATAGATATGATGATAGCCATGTCTCTTCCAAAATGCAAATACTAACCATCAATGAGTTATAGAGTCACTTTTGGAATATTTCTCCAATGCAAAAACTAAATCATTCCCCAAAGATTGAAAATCTAGTAGAGTTACCTATATCCCCCTAATAGCTACCACATCATACCACAAAAATTACGTGTGCAATGAAGCATACAAGAAAAATACAAAGAGACTAGCTTGTGAATTGGTACTAGTAATAAGAAATCTTTCTTCCTACTGGTCATGAATTGGTCATTCTGCCGCCATTAAACAGCAGAAGAAATTGCCAGAACAATTTGGCAAATAATTTTTATACAAGAGACCCGTAAGGCGGTATCTGAACAATAGCTGGAGCCAAACTACTGACATGGAGGAACATGCACTCTCTGTGACATTGGAGAAAAGTACATTGTCATACGTAAGTCCATGGAAATAAGGTAGCCAGAGCAGATAGCCAAAGGAGCATTGTAAACAAAGTTGAGAGAAGGGCCGCATTTCTCCTAGTATCCAAGCAAGCAACGCGAGATGAATACCCTCAAGTATGTACTACTGCAGAGTACCTTTTTATTGACCAGAACGATATCTCCATCTCTCAAGTGGTGATATACAATTTTGCTTTCAAACTCGCTATCCAAACACTTCTGATGTTCTGTGATAGCCCCTCTCAAGAAAGATAATTTCCTCGAGATCAGCTTTTGTTGTTTTTTATCTGATAGTAGTTTAAAATTTGACTCGTCACTGTAGTGTCTTGCTCCTGGATGAATCTCTAGGCCATTTTCAATAGCTTTCTCCAAGCTATCAATATTCCAATGAGTTACTCTCTGTCATTACAGGCGTTGAACCAAAAGTAAAAAAGAAAAAAAAAACAACATCAAGATCACTGGACTAAAACAAATAAAGTCGGATATCGTGAAAAAGAATGCAACGACAACCAAAAATATAATTACTAATTCAAAGTGTCTCTCTAAAGAGTTAAAAAAAATAATAATAAAAATTAAGGCCAATCCCCATGGGGAAACACTAGCGTATTTTTCAATAGTTATACTTCAACTTTTTTATTTGATACAAGTTATTTAACAAAATGTTTAAGATTTCACATTTTGGAAGGGAAGTTCAAATAAACTTTATATAATTCCCAAATCAGAGACTTTTAATTGAGAGGAATTAAGTTGAGTCACAAACTATAGAAACTTGTATAAAAAATTCTAATATTAAAATTGGAAAGGACAATGGGTACAGCACTATCCGCATCAATCCTTTTTATTATTTTAAAAATATATATATATATATTTGAGTCGGCCAACACAGAGTAGTTGTCCGAAACCGCTTAAAAAAACGGAGCATTGCCTGAGGTGGGATTGAAATGCGGTCACAAGCGACCAGAACGGCTGGAAAGAGAGCTACGATCAACCAGTAAAGAAGTAAAGAAGTGAGGCAATGGCGCGCACTGACAAGGCTTTCAGCACACTCCATATAAGGAGGATTAGCAAGTGGCCTTAAAGCAGACGAATAGAGCGAAATCTCTCTTTTTGACCATGGTCGCTTCTCACAAACGCCTCGATGTTGTTCTTAGATTCGGACTGTGAATAGCTCGGCTTTCAATAAATTAAATTTAGGATTCGCACTAATTGCTTCCCTAGACATAGTGGACAGATTTGGGATAGCATTCGCGGTTTTCGGTCTAGAGTTTGTTGTGGTGAAGTTCCGTCGTTTGATTTGAATATTATGGGAAAATTACCAAAAAAGTCCTAAATCTATTGCAATTTTTCCAATTCAGTCCTAAACTTATTTTTTGACCAATTAAGTCTTAAACCTTTTATAATTTTTTATTTTTTAAAAATTTTTTATCCTTTTCCTTTTTTTTTTTCCCTCCTCCCTCTTCCTCCCTCCTCTCTCCTCCTTCCTTCTGCTCCAGCGAGGCGAGCTCTCGCCAGATCCGGCGGGGGGGCTCGCCATCGCGTCTGGCGAGGCCTCCCCGCTGGATTTGGCGAGGGCTCCTTGCCAGATCCGGCGAGGGGTGCTCGCCGTCGCGACTGGTGAGCCCTCACCACCAGATTTGGCGAGGAGCCCTCGCCGGATCCGGCAGGGGGTCACCGTCACGTCCGGCGAGGCCTTCGCCGGATCCGACGGGGAGGCCTTCGCCAGACGTGATGGCGACTCGCCCGCGGATCCGGTGAGGAGCCGCGTCGGCGAGGCCTCCCCTCGGCGAGGGCTCGCCCGCCGGTCGCCTCGGTCCGACGACCGGCCGGCTGGCGGTCGCCGGAGCGTAAGGAAGGAGGAGGAGAGAGGAGGGAGGAGGGAAAAAAAAAAAGGAAAAAAGAAATAAATTAATAAAAAAATTTAAAAAAATTTAAAAAATAAAAAAATATTAAAAAACGCTCGTCGGCGCCGGTCGGCTGCCACGTCGGCCAAGACCGGCCGGCCAATTTTGGCCGGATGGACTGATCTGAAATAATTATAAAAGGTTTATGACTTAATTGGTCAAAAAAAAGTTTAGGACTGAATTGAAAAAATTGTAATAGATTTATGATTTTTTTGGTAATTTTCCCGAATATTATTGATATTCTCAGAGTTGCCACTTTTTGGCTAGCTTATATGTTTTGAGAGGATTTTTTTTTTTTTTGGGGGGCTTGGACGGAGTGACCTTCGTTTTCTCGGGTGCTCGTGATGTGATCTCCGTGCGAATCCCCCCGGGGCGGGGGAAGAGGAAAGAGATCGCATCTTATCTTTTAACCAGGCCCATGCGGCGTTTAATTGGGGCTTGAAGCTTGAAGTTTGGACCGAGCGAATTGGGCTCTCTCTTCGGCTTTACCTGATTGGACCTTGTCGTGACCCTGCCGACGAGGTCGGGGAAGTGGGTTTAGATGTGATGCCTGAAAGGCAAAGCCGACGGCCCTCCAGAGGGCACGGGTTCTAGCAAGCTCTTACCTCAAGTGATGTTAGATCCATTTTACTTTTAATTTAGGCTATGAATATTTTACATGAAATGGAAGTCGCAACTGTTCTTTTATGGTTGGCTAAAAATCAAGTGAGGCACTAACTAGAGTTTTCTAAATTTAGAGACTCGATTATACTAAGAGTTTCAATTAATGCTCTCTCAATACATCTAACTCAATTTTGCATGTCCTAGGCTACTATATACACAATGTTAAATTGAATTTTTCATTGACTAATTTTTTTTTATTTTCAATTTGATGTGATTAATATCTTGATCTTTCTTGTCACACAATGAATGACAAATATTTTATTCCATTACATGTTATAGTGCCAAAAACAAGTAATATTAGTATCAATGTTTTGGAGTATGCTCACATTTATATAAACATATTAGACATATCTACATCACAAAAGCCATGCTATTGATACAATCGTGCATACTATTTCTCTTGTATGCTGCAGTATTGCATTGAATTGAATCTAATCTTGACTATGTTACAGAATATACGGAATATATTGGACATGATAAATGCAATTTGATCCATGTACTTTTATATAGACATTAATGCTTGTATCTTCGATACTTTCTCTTCACCACGTAGTATGATGTGTATAGTAAAATTTAATTAATTCAAATTTATGACTATGAATACCACCCCGATACCAAATTATATGTTAGATTCATGTGTCTATTTTTTTTTTTTTTTTTTTTTAATCCAGAGTCACGTATATCAAGGATCTTATGAATAAAAACAGACTTAAGCAATTAGATTTATTTCTTGATAAAAACCGTAGACAAAATCATGGACATAGTTTCCTCTTTAATATTGCTAATGATATACTATTATGTACCCAAAAAGAAAAATACTAAGATAAAAACTCCTCTTTGCATAATAATTCAGCTAAAAGAAAAATTACACATTACATCAAATGCTTGTAAAGTTACCGGAGTCGGTTTTTACTATAATATATTATATCGTTGTACTATGTTGTTTCTGATTGGTTTATGTTAAATAAATATCCATTTAAATATTTCATCGTCTCTTTCAATAGGAAGAATGATATCAAATGATTTTATTGAATACTGGTTTTATGCAAGATGAACATTTCTAACCTAACACCACCCGCCGTGGTGGCTGGCTCGGATAGGCCGGGCTTCCTTTCGCCGAGAGGTGCGGAGTTCGAAACCCTGCGACGCAAGTTGCGGGGGAGGCTGGCGTGAGACATTGGTGACTTACCCGGTGGCATGTGTGTGGTGGCTAGCACGTGTCGCCCCAGTGGTTTATCTCATTGCCGGCCGTGCGGGGTTCCCCTGGATCATCAAAAAAAAAAAAAAAAAAAAACATTTCTAACCTAACGGCATTGTTACTTCCTGTGAGTAATAGAAGGAATTTAACACGAAGAATGTTGAAAGATTATTGATCTTTATTTACAGAAATAAATCTAGCCATATCAGTCTAGCCAAATGAAAGACTAGAAAAATTATACCAAGACTTTTAAAGGTTGAATATTGCTCTAAATAATATTTAGGAATTAGTAGAAAATGTAAAGTAAATAACCTATGTATGGATGTAGTGTATCATGGACTTTCGATTAGTGGCTTATGATGTATATTAATAAACACAGCAAAAAGATGTTCTTTCATGACGTAATAATATATCTGGTAGCTATTCTCAAAATTTGATTGCAATCAAAGAAGAATTGATGGGTTTCAACTGTTGCTAGCACATCTTCATTTGTGAGATTCAAATCAAAGGAACAATTTATTTATCTATTAATTCATTATTCGTTATTCATATTTTGATCCAATTTTTTTTTTAAATATTTCATCCATTATTATGCATAACTCATGTCACCGATTTTGATTTTGGGTCATGGGAGAATCCTTCTAATGCAACTTGATTGGAGCAAAAAGATTATCACTTGAAACTCTCATTCATTAAATATTTATGTGATGTCGTTGTCTAATTGCTCATGTCGACATAGTAACATACGTTTGCCATCTAGTAACCTACCTGCCTCTCTTTCACCAACTCAATCAAATAAACACGGCAACACATTGTTCGTTTTATGATAACTTGAGATAGTGATAAAGTAAATGCGAAATAATATCATAATTCTCCCAATGACTAGTAGCTTAATTATGATATTAGTACATTTTTAGAATAATGTAAGGAGAATAAATTCGTCAATTTAGCACTAACGGCCTGCAGGAGTTCTCAGCTCTTAAAAATCAAATTCGTGAATTCTTGTATAAATCAAATGATCATTTTTTGTTATAGGAGTCAAAAGTGTATTCTCATGAAAAATAGATGAGATTTTTTATCAACCTGCCATATTATTTCTAAATTCATCCTAATCCTCGATCAATCTTACTATTATGTAAAGGGAAAAAGTCACGAAAAATCCTGAACTTTGCCCCGAATGACACATTTACCCTAAATCATTTTTTGTGTCGTGAAAAACCCCAAACTTTCTAAATCGTGACACATTTACCCCATAAGGGCATTTTTATCTTTTTAGTTTCTATTTTTTCCTTTTTCTTTTTTTCTTCTTCTTCCCTCCGCCGGCCATGGCGGGCTGGCGAGAGGGAAGAAGAAAAAAAAAAAAAAAAAAAAAGAAAAAAATTTAAAAAATGAAAACACCAAAATGCTCTTCAATTTTGGGGTAAATGTGTCACACAACAAAAGTTCGGGATTTTTGATGTCACGAGAAAAAGTTTGGGGTAAATATGTTATGGTTTGGAAAGTTTTAGATTTTTCACGACACAAAAAAAGTTCGAGGTAAATGTATCACTCGGAGCAAAGTTCGGGGTTTTCGTGGCTTTTTCTCTTATGTAAATGAGGACTCTTGTTTTTTTTTTTTTTTGGGGGGGTCAAATATAAATGAGGACTTATAATTATGCTATTTTGCACATGTCAACTTACTCGATCTTTTTAGCCAAGGTCAACTTCTTGTGCAGTTGTACTAGCTTAGGTGAAGAATGAACTTCTTATTTTCTTACTTTTTTTTTTTTTTTATTCCTTTCCTTTTGTTTACTTTGTGGGTGGTCAGTTTTAATAATTTATGATAATATTTGAAGGAGATGCCATGATTGAATTGTTTTATATAATTTTATATTGCTTAATGAGATATATATATATATATATATATATATATATATATATTTGTAGCAAGGTCTCTACCTAACCAAGCCTAGCTTGCTACTGTTCATACATGCATTGTTAAGCACTGCTCCTTGCAGGGGATTTTTTTTTTTTTAATAGATCATGACATAGCAACGACTCAACGAGGATGAAAAAGAGAAAAAAATTATGGTTTTAATCGTTATAGAAATTTTAAAATTATATAATTCTTGGTGATAATATTGATAATTGTTGCGTTCAATCATCAATATATTTAAAAGTGCTGTCAAAAAGAACATATTTTAAAATGAAATTAATACTACAAAAAATATCAAACCTGGGACAATCTACTGTGAGCGTGAGGATACTTTCGTCTTTTCGGATAGATGGCGATGTCTAAACCCTAGCGTTACCACCTCGTGTGCATTTGTCTCGTTCCTTCTTGGAGCATCTTCTTCCGGGGCTTCCACTTTCCCAAAAACTCCGCCAGCTGCCTCCGGCGAGCGCTCGTCGGAGATCGGAGCTCTCTCTTTCAGCGGCCAAGTCCTCGCCGGCTCGTGCTCCAGCAGATCAAGTCGCGGTTCGTCCTCTCCTCGGCGAGGGTTCGCTCTCCCTCAGGTTCGTTTCCGTCTGTCTCTCTATTGGTCGGGTAATAGCTTTGCCTTCCTTCAGACATGGCGCCTGCTTCGTGGAATCATCGGGAGTGAGCGAGCGGTGACACGGTCTTCATTTCTCGTAATAAAAAATTGCGAGGCTTAAAGTTTCGTACGCTGATTCCTGTCTCTGTTGAAACCTAGCGTTTTTCTCTGTCAATTGGAATGCGAAAATACGCCGGATTGCAGATTGTTATGTTCTTTCTAGGATTGCGTGTAGTACTCGGAATTTCAGTGTGTTGAATTTGATCATTTGTTCATTTGTACTTCCTCTTTGTCTTGGATATATGAAAAATTGGCTTCGCGATGTCACGAGTATGCGTCGTGTTTTCGACGCGATGTTTGTTTTGGCTTTATGTTGGTCGGGATGCCGGTTATTCTTCATTCGGATTTGAATGATATGTTGGTGGCCGTTGTCATTTGAAAAAGTTGCTGGAGAGTGTTCACACGAGATTACTTCATCTAATTTTTGAGAACGGTGGCACGAAATATAGTGGCATGTATTTCAGTGTTCATTTGCTCCTGAATGGATGGAAAGTGAAGTTAAATAAACATACTTAAATACTTTAGGTAAATATTTTTTCTTTTGGTTTTTTTCTTTATGATGTTGGTTGACCGAGTGTCTAAGAGCACCTAAGAAATTGTGTAGCTTGTTCTGCAATGGGATAATTACCAAGGTAGGAGCTTGCTTGGTGACTGTAAGAAAGTTGCCTTCACCAGGGCTTGCTAGGAAATGAATTAGTGCCTCACTTCTTGAGGGGCAAGGAAATGAATTAGTGCCTCACTTCTTGAGGGGCAATCTGGCGTTGAGTATTGACCAACTACAGCAATCTTTTTGCTGTTTGCATTAGATGGTAGGGGTAAGCATCGGTCCAGGATCGACCCTGGACCGGCCCAACCCTGCTGGTCCTGGTCCGATTCCCAGGGAGACTGGGTCAGTCCTTGGTTCTAGAATTTCAGGACCAGTACTGTGCGGGTCGGTTCTCGGTCCTGAGAGTTCTGAATCGGTCCAACCCTGACTATATATATAATATTATTTATAACTTTTTTATATAGAGAAAACCTTAAAATAAACGATGTCAACAATATTAAATAACTTTTTAGTGAGGAGTTTAAGTAATTTTACATTATTATTTAATAACTTAAATTTTTAATGTCTTTTACGGCGTAAATAGTTATAATTTATAAAGGAAAAAAAAATTTTTTGCGAGGAGTCCTCACGGCGTCCAAAAGGGTACCTTATGGCATCCTCCTTTAGTATTTGTTCTCTTCTGCCTTATTTATAATCTTAGTCTTCAATGTTAAAATTGAAAAAAAAAAAACAACTTTTCTGCTCACCATTTGACACTCGCCTCACTTGCTTTAGATCACTCATGCTGCTTGCTGCTCGATACTCGCTTGGTTTGTTGCTCCTCACTCCACATTCAATGCTCATTCTATTAGACGCTCACCTCACTTAACCTTCACCGTTTGCCTTTCTTAGCTGACCTTACTTATCATTGAACCCATCGGGTTGTTACGGTCATTGGTTGCCCTTTCAGTGAGTACAAAAAATGAAAAAAAAAAAAATTATTGGTTAGTTCTAGGTTGACCTTGAAATCGGACCGAACCATCCAGTCTTCAATCACTTTTTTAAGGAGTACAAAAAATGAAATAAAAAATTATCAGTTGATCCCGGATTGACCCTAAAACCGGACCAAATCCATTAGGTCGGTTCGGTCCTCGGTTCCAAGCTTAATAGGATCGGTCCTCGGTTTAAAAAATTGAGGACTAACATTGTGCGGGTTGGTCCTAGGGTTAGGGGGTGGACCGGCCCAACCCGGACCATGCTCACCCCTATTAGATGGAATGTGCACTAACACGTTATTTACCATGTCTATTTACAATCTTTATGAGGATGTGTACCGCTATGCTTTTGATAAATTTTTCAAGTGAGAAGTTCATCGGTTTACTGACTCTGTCGATGCAGGAATTTGGTCTTCATTTATATTTTCCATGGGAGACACAGAGAACACCCTTCCTCCCTCAAAGAAAAGGGCCGCGGGTAGAGAACTTAATCGCGATAGGCCTGAGCTTGATGATGAGGATGATGCATCAGAACCAGAGAGCGGGACCTTCAAGAGGGCAAGCAATGAAGTGCTAGCAACCAGGAGAATGGTCAGAGTACGTCGAAATCAAGGCACGTCCGCCCCTTCGTCCAATCCTTTTGCTGGAATTCGCTTGGTTCCACCTGCTGAAGCAAAGCCCACGGAGGTGAGCCCTGAAGAGGAAGTTGTGAGGGAGAAGGCTACTGCTGGTTTGGATGAAAAGGATAAAGAGATTGAGAAGGACATCAATGGTGATAATAAACAAGCAGAATGCAAAACTGAAGAGGTTGGAAAGGAATCCGCTGCGGATAAGGAGGATGTTGCAGATAAAGATGTCGATGATGATGTTGAGAACGCATCAGAACCTAAGCCAGAGGGCGAGGCAGCGACTGGAGGTGAAAAAACCGAAAGCGATGTCAAGAAAGATGATGAAAATGCAAATTCAACCACTGAAACTTCTCCACTGAGCTCATTCCGACAGCTTTCAAGTACACAAAATGCATTCACCGGTCTTGCTGGTACTGGCTTTTCTACTAATACATTTTCATTTGGGTCTATTCCGAAGGAAGGGTCTGCAACGGGCACTGGTTCTGGTTCTCTTTTTGGAGTCAAAGGTGACCAGCCTTCTTTTGGGTTTGGTCTCTCCAGTAATGGGAACTCCTCAATTTTTAGTTCTTCTGTCGTGACCAAGGGTGAGAATAGCAGTGTCACGACTCTGCAGGAGGTTGTGGTTGAGACGGGTGAAGAAAATGAGAGGGTGGTTTTTTCTGCTGATTCTGTGTTGTTTGAATATGTGGAGGGTAGCTGGAAGGAACGTGGTAAAGGTGAAATCAAAGTGAATGTCTCGACAACTGGTAATGAGAAAGCCAGACTCGTCATGAGAACTAGGGGGAATTACAGGCTGATTTTGAATGCCGGTCTTTACCCAGAAATGAAGCTCACCAATATGGACAAGAAAGGCATCACTTTTGCATGCGTTAACAGCATCACTGAAGAAAAGGGCAATCTTTCTACATTTGCTCTCAAGTTCAAAGATGGCTCCGTCGTAGAAGCGTTCCGTGGGGCCGTCGTACAGCACCAAGGTAATACAGCACAGAAAGATGATGTCGTAAAGCACCAAGGTAATACAGCACAGAAAGATGATGACACAGCCGCAGTTTTGAAGACTCCGGAAAATTCCCCTTAAGCTTCAAGTGAGTGAAAGGTGGTAGACGTCCAAATAGACGATTCTGTTCTGTGTTGATGTCGTTTGTGGAACTCATTGGTGAGAATAATCTCATAACTAAGCAATTTCTGGGTCCTCATGAAGCAGAGTTTAGGGTATATGATCTTTTTGGTCGGTTTGGCCTTTGCTGACATGTTTTTTTACCTTTCTTGTGTATTGTGTCTTAAACTGTGAACTATCATTTACAAACCTGAGAACATGGAGCAACGAGAGGATTAGCTATTGTCCCAATGGGGTTGTTAGTTGACGAGTTTACCCGGCAGAGGACATAATGAAGCAGCTTTGTTTACCTTTTGGTTGCTAAGCATGATTCGGCTAGCTCATATGGCGGTCATTAAACTTGGCTCTACAGGATTCACTGGGTCCATACTTTCTCTGCTTTGCTAATTTATCTCCTCTGCTCATTGAGAAAGAGGGACTGGATATTTGAACTGAGCAGTAGTGCGGTCCTCCCATGTTCCAAAAGGAGAGATATAGCCTTGTCTGGGTGATTCTACAATAGGATAAAGACATGTAACAACATTGATATTTGTCTGTGGTTGGTTAAATTCAAATCAAGAATATTTTCTCATCAAATACAGGAATCTACCATGATGAGGCTTCTTTTCTATGTATAGGATGATAAAAAAGGTTAGGTCGTTCGGTATTGGCCCGCCAAATTTAGGGTTTTCAACGTCCTTGCGCTAGCTCACTGCCTCTTCTCGTTTTTCATTTCGAGCGTTGCTAGCAGGACAGTACCCTTGCCATACATTAGTGGCGGTGCAGCAATGGCCGTGAATTGTGCGATGATGACCAAATATTGCAGATGCATTTGAA
Organism: Eucalyptus erythrocorys; assembly: GCA_014182555.1. Classification (NCBI taxonomy): domain Eukaryota; kingdom Viridiplantae; phylum Streptophyta; class Magnoliopsida; order Myrtales; family Myrtaceae; genus Eucalyptus; species Eucalyptus erythrocorys. The sequence goes on from CM024602.1 coordinate 12,950,812, forward strand.
GAAATAAATCCAAGGGTATTAGTCAAACCAAAAAACAATACATGGGACATTCAACTGCAAATTTGAGTCGATGGTTATTATTCCAAAATCAAATTTATAAATATATTCTAGGGTTAATATCCTTAAAAACTTCAAACCAGTACACCTGTGACAAATTTATCATAAATTATATTTTTGACGACCAAAAATGTCAAATTGGTATATTTTTGATATATTTACTCCAAACTGGTACATTTGTAATAATTTTACTCTCTGTTAGTTTTCGTTAAATTTTATTATCAAATTATTAAGTTAATGACACTTGACAGTTGATTGGTATACCAATTTGGGATTTTACGCTTCATTTGTCACAGTTTACAATTTTTGTGACTTTTTTGTGATATTAATCTAATTTAGCAAAGAGTATATTTGTTACAAATTTACCGGTTTGGGATTTTTTGCAGTTGAATAAATTAATTTCAAGTAAATTTGTCATAAATGTACCAATTTATGATTTTTTATGTTTTTTTTATAGTCAGTCGGGATAAATTTATCACAAATATACCAGTTTGGGGTTTTTCATGATCAAAAAAATAGTTTAGGATAAATTTGTGGTAATTATATCAGTTTGGGTTTTTAGAGTATTAACCCTATATTTCATGACATTAAATTTGTAATATATAGATTAAAGTAATACGATGGCAAAATTTAGTCTGTTTTTGTTATGGCTTTAGAAATTTTTCAAAGGATAAACTAGCTCTTTTTTTTTTTTAATCCAAACTTTAAGGATGAAAGTATCCCGTATAAGTTATTTACACTAATCGCTTTATAGATTTCACAATAGAGAGGAAAAGCTCGTCGGCAGTTATTTTGTCGCATTCGTTATAGGTGCAAGACAAAGAAGGGTCAGCTAAGTCAATCCGGTTGTTCAACAATGGTGAGGAATTCCTCTAGCGGAGCCTAAGAAATCCAAAATAACTAAACGCCCTTTCGAACCAACTTAACCAACCAAATGGAATGACAAGCCATGTAAACGTATGATACTATCATCGTAAGTGTGAATGTCTTCGGGATATGACTTGAGCATAATCACATGGAACGTTGGATGGAACTTAAGCTTTGGGAAAAACTCAAGCTTGTAGGCAACCTTCTCGAATCATATTATAGTGTTTAATTTGTTAGGGCTAGATCCATTATCTAGAGGGGGTGAATAAGTGATATCAAGGAAATTAGAAGAATTTAAAAACTAATATTGCAAGAGTACAACTTCTGACGACAAAAAGTGCAGTGGGTGTACAATTAATTCTATTACAAATAAAATAAAGAGAGAACGGGATAGAAAATTGTATACGAAATGTTACAGTAATTCAATTTTGACAAGCTTACGTCTACTTTACCATACTAACAGCTTATCAGCTGGATTCCACTATATAAATCAATTAGAGGTTACAAGATTTGAGTAATAATTACTCGATCGTGTGAACAACTCCTCACACAATCATAAGGACGAAAGTATTTGATTGGAAATACTCTTAAGACTTTGGAATTATAAGTTTTGATTCTCTCGTGCTATATTATTTTTTCCTTTAAGCTTAAAGACTTACTTTTATACTCCTCCTTGTCCAAGCTGATCGTTAGACATATAAGATTATCTAGCCGATCTACCTGTTGGTCTGGAGCTTGTTTAGAAGATATGATTATTTCAAGGTTGCCTAGAGTGGAGCTTCATGTAGATTTTGCCACCCATATAACGGTTTGGATTTCCATAAGTTAGAGTACTACAATTTGGAAAGAATGCTCTGCCACAAGTTTAAAGCTTAGGAAATCCAAATCCTTGATAGATAATTTTGGAAAACTTTCTTTTGGAACTTCTTATATATAAAGCAAGGAAATATTTAAGCTATAATTTTGATTTTGATTGATAACATCTAATCATATTTCATCAGACTTTTCACCTGAAAAATACTTATGATCATAATTAAAGTTTTTACTCTGGATAAATTTTGTCAATTTTCAAAATTACTTAGGGAATGTTTTCTCATCATAATTTTCTTCGGATTAATTTTTTCCCTTGCATATCAGAAAAGGGGAATTTTCTCTGTGGACTGAAGATGAATAAAGAATGTGGAGATATCATTAGCCAACAGCGCCAATAGGGTAGGATTCGAATTGGCTTTAGTCGAAAAAAGAGATCATTCCAAGTACAAATGCCAAAATGATAACAATTAAGTAACGAAAGGAATGTGAAAACCACTTTAATTTAAATCTGTATGTTCTCTGGGGAAGGCATGTAAAAAATCTACTCTTGATTTGCAGCGCAAACTAGCATTCTTCAAAGTATATAACTCTCGGTATATACACTTAAACACGCTGCAGCCCGCAAAACTGATCATGGTGGGATTGCTCGCTGACTCGTGAGGTGCGTGACGTTTTATCTGGTCCTTCCGGGCCAAAGATGTGTTCGAGATTTAGCTTCCTTTGGCTTGTCGCGGATCGACATTTTAGATCGTGCAGAAAGCGGCCATCAGGAACGAAAGTTCTGAAGATTGATGATCATCACAGTTATGTCGTCCAGGCTGCCCTTGGAACAAGCTAATTCCACGAGCTTCTTACAGGATTCTTGCAAGTTGTTCCGTCTGGACACCAAATCAACCGCCTCTTGATCGCTGACCTGCAACAAAAAGAGGTCGTTGAACCGAGATTCAAGCTCTCCTGTCGTAGTCATAACCTTCTCAGTTTAATTGCATCAGATTCAGATACTTTCTTTTTAACCATATTAACCTGAATGTCTTTGATAACAATATAACTGCGATCCTGAGAGGCATAATCTTACCTTGTCCCACAATCCATCTGAAGCCATGACGAGGAACTCACAATCTGGCGTTATCCGGCACGTCTTAATCTCTGGCTCGGAAATTATCCATTCTTTCAAATGCAAGTCCCCGATTGCTCTAGAAATCGCTAGAGAGCCATGTACTCTCCACACCCCGTTACGGCTATGTACAAAGCCGCCCTGCAGAAGTATTGATTCTTCATTAGATGTCCGACCCTCATCCATGGAGTGATGAAGAGGGCTATCGAGCTCTGAAATTGGAAAGACGACTTACTGAGTTCTCGATCCGGAGGCGCTCGTCCTCTTGGCTAACCTGGTGGTCCCTGGTCAATGCGTCGGCTACTCCTTTCCTACATAGAACTACTCTACAATCACCTACATTAGCTACATGTAAATGCCCATCCTTCAGTAGCACACTAGCTGCACAAGCTCCGCTAACTACACCCTGCATTTAAGTGAAACTGTATCAGCTCTGGCAATTCCTTAGTAAAACTAAACTGAAAGCGTTGGAATGATTATGTTCATAAAGGAAAACTCTCTTGGAGATTGTACAAGTAAGACCTAGTTCGGCCGAGTAACCATCGCATATACTATGCAGACTCAACGGAAATGGTCAACTCGACAATCCATACTCACTCAAAACTCAGGTCGATCTTCATTTATCCAACTATTGGCCTTCACCGACCAGACTATTCGGTGCATTCAAGCTCGACCCGACTCAGTTTCGTAAGGAAGAGCCAAAGTCCACGTAGAGTATGGTTATCAGGCATAGTTAAATCCAAGTCATTCAATAACAGCTCGACTCGACTCGTTCCAAAATCCAATAATCATCTAGAGAACTTTTGGGTTGTTGAGCAAAGTCAGAATACATCGAAATTTCGGGGTGAATTGTCCTTTGAAAACATTTGCTTAGAGACATCATGTTTAAGTTCAACTACTTCGAAAACGTCACAGCCTGTCGCTGAGATTTTTTAAAACAGAAAACACGCAAGGCAAAACGAAATAGGACCAGGTCTCAGGGTCAAATTCCAAAACGAAGAGCAACGACCGAGCCTGTCATCTAGATTGCAAGGTTTTCTGAGCAATTTCACGTAGTCAACTCTCTATTGTTTAGTCCCCATTTGAAATTCCCAGAAGCACATCCATTGTACCTCGAAACTCATCCCTATTTCTTATGTTATTTCCTGAAGTAGACGGCTTACCTGACTAAGAAACTCCTTGTCCGTGACCGAGTAGCCCCTGCGAATGGCCTCTTCTAGAGAGCCTCTTTCCTCTCCTAGGGTTTCAACTTCTCTAAGGATGTTGTTTCCTAGATTTCCAGCGACGTAATCAGCTGCGGCTCGGCCTCCATGTCCATCTATTACAGCGAAAAACGCCTGCGAACGAGAGGAATTATATTAGACCTCGAAAAGTGTCGGAAAGTACAGCACTTCCTATTCATGTGCAAATAATAAGCTCTGAAGTTGAATAATTAGGACAACCGGATCAAGTCCCGATTAAAGCATTGAAATCGATCTCACTGAAAACAGCAAGGTCAAGGTAGGAACGAGCAGACTAATCGTCACTCGCACTATCCCAAAAATTTTTATATGAGATGCTAATAGAAACTAAATTTCGAGAAGTTTAGGAACTTGTTAACACCAAATACTAATCACCACTCAGGAATGATGAATCCATTCACTTGTGTTGGTGATAGACTTTGCATAATCCTTGACAAGAACTCCTGTTTAAATCATTCTATACGAATGAATAATCCAAAACTATCCATGATTCATGATTTCTTATCACTAAGTCTGAAAAGGTTGACACTAATCGTGTAAAGTTATGGTTTGTGACGATTGAGAACCGAAAGACTTATCACGAAATAAGGATATTCACCAATATAACGATGTTAGTAGAATTACTATAATAAAATGAATCACGATCAATTTGCAAAAACATGGAATAGAAAGAAGGCATGCCCCCCGATCAATTTAAACCTTACCTGCTTGGGATCTCCGGCGACATCGACCGTGACTCCATAGCTGTCCTCCATTACATCCCTCCGCCCTTTCTTGCTAACCAAACAGTAATCTCTTCCCTCCACCTCAAACTCCTTGTTCTCTCTCTTCTTCAACCTCTCGCAGCCCAATTCGAGAGCCGGGAAACTCTCCGGCAAAATAAGCCTCGCCGGCCGTTTCCTAAGCTTGTTAGCACTCACCTTTTCGCCAGCAATCAATTTCTGTGCCGGTGAAGCCGGGACATCTGTCGCCGCCACGGAATTAATCTCGCGTGGACGGACATCGTGCAAACCTTTTTCACGCACTTCTCTACATTGCTTGACCGTCAACAAATCATCACATTTCGCTGGACGCGTTAAGTCGTGCGAATCTTCCAATTCGGCGCGGGACATATCACCTTCTCTAGCGGCGCTCCGGTTCGATATCTCTCCCTTTGTGGGAGCCGGGCTTTCCGGGGTCTCAGGCGGGACGCTCGGAGAAACTGGGGACGGCCCCCTCCGCGCCGCGAGAACCTTGGCAAACGTCGACAGGGGACCAGGAGACACCGACAATGCGGAGGACTCGTGCGCGACTGCGGAGAGCAACATGATGAGGCTTCGGAGCCTCTGGATCGAGAACAGCACCAGGGAGACGATAGAGAAGCCGTACAGAAGCTCCCGCAGATCAACCATCGTAGCTCACGTCCCCAGGACACTGCATGGGAATATAAGAGAGAGAGAGCGCCCTGGAAATCATGCACGATGCGATGTCCGGAAAGGGGCATGTACAATGAAGAATTTGCAGGAGTCTCGACTCAAATTTGAAAAAAGGGCCGGTGAAAAGGACAAGGATTGGGTCAACGGAATGAGCAACAGAAGATGGGTTTGCCCGCGAGAGCAAAACAAAGGAGACGTAAGACGCACAACGCCAAAAAGGTCTCTTGAAAAGTTCAAAGCCAGGGAAGCGGTCGTCCCCCCCTTAGGAATTGGCAAACGTGTGTGTGTAATTTTTACTGCGAAATTTCGGCGCTTAACTTCGTTTTGGGTTTTTCCTCTTTGCCGATTCAAAGTTTGCCCATTAAGGAAACGGATTCGTTTGACTGGGTAAAGCCATCTATCTTATCATCTCTTTCTGGCGTTCTTTTTTGCTTGCCTGTATCTTGGGGTCGAGCGTTTGACTCCCCCTTCCCCCCCTTCTTTTCTCCCAAAACAAATCATGTCGGCTCTCGTGACCTTACCTGGCGATGTTCTTAAGTAGCCTGAAGGAGACGCTGACCGCTGAATGCGATCATGTGCTCGACACGGCACGTCATAAATATGCGTAGGAATCGAACGACGACTTGGTATATTTGCCTTTGTTGGACGGTTGCAGGTTGTGAGGAAGGCTTTCACGGTGAAAATTATCTAAAAAGCCTCCAATTTATTGTATTTTCGTTAATTCGATCCTAAAAATTTTGATTGTATTAATTGAGTCATAAATATTTTTAGATTTTGGCAATTCAGTCTATCTAGTTATTTTTGGTAGGAAATTATTGACATGGATGTTGGTCGTCTTACGTGGCATGATCGGTGTTGACCTATATATTTTTAATAATATTTTAATATTTTTTTATTTTACATTAATTTTGTCTTTTCTTTGTTTATTTTTTACAACTTTGGTGGACGAACTCGCTAGATGAGGATGTCATGGCCCTCGCCTATGGGCAGCAAGGTCATCGGCTTGAGTTGTTAAAAAAAAAACAAAGAAAAGAAAAACAAATAAAAATTGTCTATGTTAGCCAGTCGTATCACGTGAGATAAGCAGCGTCCACATCGACAGATGCATTCAGCAATTAGCATTTCCTTTAGGTTACTTAGAACGCAAGGTAAGGCTGTGAGAGCCAACATAATGGGGAAAAGAATTCAAACGCTCAACCCTAGAATACAGGCAAGCAATGCGCCGGATGGTTGCTGATTAGAAGGAGGGTCTAAGAAGAAAAAATTGTTTAAAAGTCTTAAAATTATTGCATTTTTGTCAATTCAATTTTAAATTTTTTAATCATGCCAATTAACTTCTACGTATTTTCATGATTTGTCAATTGAATCAATCTGATCAATTTTGACTAAAAATCACTAACCTCTTACGTGACATTACCAATACTGACGTAGGCATTTTTAATAGTATTTTAATATATTTCAATTTTTATTAATTTTTTCTTGTTTCTTGTTTCTTTTCTTTTTATTGTTCTTTTTTTTTTTTTACAACTCTAGCCAACGGCCTCGCCAACCGGCGACGTCCTTGCCCTAATTAGAAGTGTCCCACTTCCCATATTCTACAAGTTTAAGCTGTTAAATGAATATATGATTTATTATATATTTTAGATATACTAACACTCCCCCTTATATGTAGATTAAATTTTGACCTTAAAGGAGAAGTAAATAGGGTTTGGAAAGATTCAAACTAAAGACTTCATACACTGATATTATGTAAGATTTTGTTGGACCACCATTAACTATTTTAAAAGTTTTAGGTTGTCAGATGAATACGTGATTGATTATTTGTTTAAATATTCTAACATAGCTAATGGAGCTAACTATTGCCTACAAAAATGGAATTGATGACGTTCTAGCCTCTCATGTTGTTGGGTGTTCCTAAAGCAGTGTTTTCCACCCAACCCGAACCTCGACTTCGGAACTTTGTTTGAAGAATTCTTATCGGAAAAAGAAATAAGGAAGTCCGTAAGAGCAAGCGACGACGAGGATCTTCTCTCTGACCCGGACTATGGTTTGAATGGGGGTCGAACGACCCCCGCTTGTTCCGCAAGAGCCTGCACAAGTCACTTTATGTCATCTTGTACAGGATGCTTGCCGATGCACAGGTCGAGCAGAAGATCCCTTCCATATAAATCATGACAAACAAAATTGTGTCCAGTTGCTATCTAAAATGAGAAAATTATTCAAAAAGTTTAAAACTTGTCACAAGTTTGTTAATTCAGTTATAGATCTTTTAATTTTATCAATTTATTCAATTCCACCAATTTTGGCCGGAAAATCGCTAACGTGGATGCCGGTGGCAATCCTATGCAGCATAATCATAGTTGAGGTTGATAATTTGCAATAATATTTTGATTTTTGATTTTTTATATTTTTGAAATTTTTTTTTTTTTTCACAAGGCCAACAAGGCCGCCGACCATTGGCAGAGGGTTGCGGTCCCTCACTCATGAGATTGAGGCTGGCAAGAGCGTCACAAACCCTAACAAGCCACAAGGCCCACAACGAAAGCGTCACCGTCCTCGCCCCTACTTGCTATGATTGATAGGGACCGCCACGCCCTCACCTCGCAACATATCTAGCTAGGGCTTGCGTGCCCTTGCTAAATTCGGTTTAGGGCTCACCTAGGGGCCAACTACCCATTGGGCCTTTGAACCAACAAAGCAAATAAAGAAAAAAATTAATTTTTTTATTAAAATTTGTTTATATCAAACTGACTTTGTCACGTAAGATAGTTGGAGTTAATTAAATTTGTTATGTTAGCGATTTTTAGTCAAAATCGAATGAATTCAATTAACAAAACTTAAAAGATATTTAGAACTAAATTGATAAAATTATAAAATTTAGGATTGAATTGATAAAAGTGTAATAGATTGATAATTTTTTGGACAATTTTCCCCATAATGCCCTTTAGCCAAATACATAGAGAGATAAGAATTCAACTTCGTTTCGATTTTTTTTTCTTTTTATATTTCTATTTTATGAATTCAATTAACAAAACTTAAAAGATATTTAGAACTAAATTGATAAAATTATAAAATTTAGGATTGAATTGATAAAAGTGTAATAGATTGATAATTTTTTGGACAATTGTCCCCATAATGCCCTTTAGCCAAATACATAGAGAGATAAGAATTCAACTTCATTTCGATTTTTTTTTTCTTTTTATATTTCTATTTTATGATTTAGCTAGCAGTCCAATTAATAACTTTTTTACTAGCTGATGGATTTTGGTGGACCTCAACCGGTCTGTTTCTCTAGCGATTTGCACTACCTGCATTAGTTTGATGAATTCAGAATTTTTCTCCCGGCTTGAACCCAAGGCTGCGAAGGAAAGAGTAAACCGTCTTGCCCGGCAGCGTCTTATTGATCATTCTTTTAACTTGTTTTTTGGGCGAGTGTTGTCACTCAACCTGTCAATTGGAATCTCCGATGCTCTCCATCCAAGCAAACTCGTGCAAGCGATAACATATCATAACTAAATCCATCACTTCATACAGTCTCGAAAACGTTTTCAATGTACGAAAGGAAAAACCTAGAAAAAAAAGGCCACTAAAAAGTTTAAATTATGCTAATCGTGACACTTTTATGTTAATTTTTTCAGTGTAAAAACCTCAAACTTGTAACTATGTGACTCATTTATTCCAAAAAATTTTCTATCGCGTAAAAAATCTCAAATTTATACCAAGTATAGTATATTTATCTCAAATTATTTTTTTGTGATATCAAAAACCCTAAATATATTTTTATATGACACCGCAAATTCAATTTTATGATTTTTTGTGTTACAAGAAAAATTTGGGATAGATGTGTCATACTGATGCAAGTTTTGGATAAATATATCTATAAGTATGAGTTTGGGGTTTTTTGTGCTACAATAAAAGTTTTGGATAAAGATATCATAATATGCATAGTTTCATTGTTTTTTGGTGGCTTTCTTTCCCCTAAGGAATACATCCCAAACACTTTTCAAAGGTTCTTAATTTTATCCTTAGCAAGATGGTGATTGCAGCCAACACAATAAAGATGTCGCGGGATCACTATAAAATGTTTTAAAAACTTAATCTATTAGATGACGGCATAATAATACTTCACTTCATTCGTAGGATAAACTTTGATCTAAGAAAGACAAATTAGAGCCTGAAAAGATTAGAATTTTGGATATCTTCTTCTGATGCTATAGTAGAATTGATAAGTGAATATAGATAATGTGTATAAAAGGAAAAAGCGTATAAATCCTATGGTTTAGTGGTGTGAAATATTTCATTATTTTCAGAAACATCTTTAGTAAAGAAAATTTCATAGATGAAAAGTAGTGGAAAATTGAAATAGTAGAAAGGAGCCCGGTCTTCCAAAGGAAACTGCATCGTATTTGTTTGCGAACCAAATAATGTGTTCCACGTGCAATTATTTCGGTCCACAAGATTAAAATCATTGATCTGTCTACGGATCGGATCCCCATCCCCCACAACAACGGACGGCAGCGATGCAATCTGAAGCCCCAATCAACTTTGACGTCATAATTATCCAAAGGTCACTTAATTACTCCATCACGAATAGTGACAATCAAGCCTCCATGCCCTAACAAATACATGTTAGGCTCTTTTGAGGTCAGACACCATGTTTTGAAATTCATGAATCTAGATTTAGAAATGTTTTATATGAAATTCTACGAATCTCAGTGCATTCTTTTGTAAAATTCACATGATATCTCTAAACCAATCGAAAATTCAAGGCCGACAAGTCAAACACTAGACATCAAGTCGTGGCAATGGCTTTCACTAGCCCTTTCCATCGAGTCATTGATGACGATTTGATTGATTCCTTAAATCAAGTCGCGGTCAGATGGGCGGCCACGTGCATTTTAGGAATGACTTAGCTCGGATCTTGTATTTGATTGGCCAAACACTTCTCACGTTGTTCGCATTTCTCTTGTTTATCATTTTTGGCTTATATTGCCGAATTTTGTCGTGGAGGATCCACTATTAGCTCACGTCTGTTAACCAAAATTGGTACTTGAAAGAGAATTGTCATGCTAAAATGATCGAATAGCGACTTCCTATCACATTTTGGTATGTCAATTTTGATAAAAGAAAAATCAAGATGTAACTTGGAAAATAATATTTTCAATCACTTCAAGTAGTATCCTAAGATTGACACGCTAAATTCGTACAGTAAGTGGAGAGATGGGTCATGAAACAAGCCTTCAAATTAATTAGTAACGAAAAAAAATTGATCACAACATTTAATTCATCAATCTACACAAGTGACTGTCGGTATACTTAGCATTACAAAGGCGCTATTTTTGCTCCTAATAAAATTAATTCTATCCGGGAACGATAGTTACCCCTAATCTTTATAAGTAAAGAATCTCCAAGGTTGCATACGAATACATTCGGCATATTTGATTACTTACAAGATATTTTTTTGATACAAAATTTAGTTTCGACCAAAAAAAATATAAGAAAAAAGTGCATTAGTTATGTTAGATCTAGGAATTCAATTACAAAGAATATTCTTAAGGCACGATTTAGAATGGTGGGATGAACTAGACCGGACCATAATCACATCAAGAGTAAAATTAGAAGGCACACATCCTATTGTTAGTTTGATCAAAATGGGTTATATACCCATTTTTTTAACTCATATTAGATATATTGAGTGGATTTAAAATTGTAAGGTTAAGATTAATATGAGTGTCAAATGTATTCATAATTAATTTAAATCAAACCTACCTCTATGATTCTATATTCACTATTTTTTTTACTTTCATTCGATCTCGTGCTAACTCAATTCTCGTATCACCTTTGATTTGAGTATAAAATTTAAAGTGTTTTATCATTGCGGGCTCATTTTGGTATCATGCCATGCACGAATTTAATTCAGTATAAGTCATCAAATTTACAATTGCTTAAAAAATGACCCAAAATGGGTTGAGCGAGACAATTTGAGCTAGATCGATCCGACCCATATGTAGCACTGACACGGACACGTGACATACGACACGACACGTCACAACACGCCGACACGTCATTTCCTAAAAATAGAGAATTTCGACACGTTCCGACACGTTATATATTAAATATATTTTTATATATAAATGCATAAATAAATAATAATAATATCCTAGAATTAATTTACACGAAAAATATTATTATTTTAATTTGTTATAATAATACACAAAACTTAGAGGAAAAAAACATTGTTTAAAGAAAAATGCTGAAACAATATTTTTAAATTTATTTATTTAGCATATATAGCATTTTTTATTGCTTCTTTCATAGTAAAAGACTTTTAAAAAAATAAAGCAATTCTAAAAAAAAAAAACTGAAAAAAAAATATTGACTCGTGGATGTATATTTATAGCAATTTTAATACTTCTTTTGTGTATATTTATATTTTGACCCCTCAAGTATTAGAAATTTTTAAAATTAACCCCGTGCGTGTCGGAATAGCGTGTCGGAATTCTAGACTCGCGTGTCGGAGCATGTCCCGCGTGTCGGATTTTTCGACACTCATTGATCACGTGTCGGATACGTGTTGGAGTGTCGGACACGACATAAAAGCTTTCGGAGAGTGGCCGTACTACATAGTCCGACCCGACCTGTCTCATTTGACTGGTCTTCGCGTTGCATGTCGAAGTCCAAGACGTAATCCCGTCCCTAACCCATCTCGATCGACGGACGGATCGAGACTCCACGATGGGACCGGACCGTGCTCACGACTCCTAGATTTTTGGAAAACGGAGGGGCGGAGAAAGGTGCGCCATGCTAGTTCCGGTCGCAGGCGATCCTTCCCCAAGGGACCAGGGGGACGAACTGAGAAGCGGGGTGCGCCCCGCGCCCTGAAAAAGCACAAACAAGCCGCCAACTAGAGGCCAAAAGAAAAAACACGAGCAGCCACCGGGCAACTGCGCCCCCCTCTCTCTCTCTCTCTCTCTCTATCTCCTGGTGCAGCTCGGCAGTGGCCATGGCGTCGCTCTCCGCTTCGATCTCCTGCCGCCCCCCGCGCGCGTCGCTCGGCGAGGCCGGGGAGCCGACGGGGCGGAGCCATTTCCCCCCGTCCCGTCGCTCCCTTCCCTCCCCCGTCCCGCGCTCGCACGCTCGCAGGTGCGTTTTCCTCTCTCTGGCTCGCGCTTCGTAGGCTCTGCTATTCCCGTTTCTCTCCCCCGGAAGATCGCCGGAAGGGGCGATAAAAATGAAACGAGAGAGAGTTAGATTTGCGCGCGAGTTCCATTTGTGTCCAATGACCCGGTGGGAACACGGAGGGCCCGGGAACTCTTGCGTCGCTGTTCTTCAATTCGGCATTCTCATGCTTCGTTTTAGTTCCACGGAAGAGGTCCAACGCAGCTATACCTGATGGGAAGGATTGCATGTATGTGCGAATGGAAGTTTCTGACTTTCTCGCTAGTTGTCGGCGGAAACTGGGAATATGCGTGTAAATGCGCGGCTATAGCTCGCCAAGCGTTGTAATTAGCTGCTTCACGAGCAGCCAGCGTGCCTTGTTGTAGTGAATATTTCGCTTGTGTGTTTATGGCAGTGCGTTTGTTGTAATGAGGAGCTGCTGTAAAATCCTTTTCTATCTGTCCAGAAATCACTGAGAATCTGTTTCTGCGTATTGCCATTGCAGGGTGGGTGCTGTACCGTCTCAGAGAAGAAGAGATCTATCGAAGACCATTCGTGCATCTGTCACAGGTTCAGTCCCTCAGCATTTCTCTCTTATTTGTGTAATTATCAGCAGATATAGTAATGTTTCTCTTTCAATGTAGTTGTCAACATATATAACGTGATTGGTACTCTAAAATAACTTTTTTTTCCCCATCAACTTCTCATGTTGAATTATTGCCAGATGTTACGGTGGATATGGCTGCTGAAGAGGTTCAGCTCCCTAAAGGTGAAACATGGTCAGTTCATAAATTCGGCGGGACTTGCGTAGGAAACTCTCAGAGGATAAAGAATGTGGCCAATATAATTATGAAGGATGATTCAGAACGGAAATTAGTTGTTGTCTCTGCAATGTCGAAGGTGACTGATATGATGTATGAGCTCATCGATAAGGCACAGTCACGAGATGATACCTATGTGTTTGCACTAGACAATGTTTTAGAAAAACATAGATCAACAGCGCTTGATCTACTTGAGGGGAACGATCTTGCAAATTTTCTATCACAGTTGGATGGCGACATCAGTAACCTAAAAGCCATGCTTCGAGCAATATATATTGGTATCAAGCTCTCTCTCTCTCTCTCTCTCTCTCTCTCTCTTGCTGTGTCTCTGTACATTATATGTGGCCATTTGTAGATATTACCTGGGACTTAAGTGTTTCACACCTTACATTTGCATTTATATGATGTTGGCCATTAAAAGGGTATGCCTGTCAGGTGCATCATGCATCTCAAGGAGTAGAGAATATCCTTGCCACCTGTACATTTCAAAGACCCTTTGGACTGTTAATGATTAAAGCCTAAATATTGAATTTACCTAACTTTAATATCTTATGTTAAAAACTTGTTTTATTTTATTTATGTCCTCAGATTTTCAATTAATTCATTCAATTAATGTTTATTGCTACTTTTCTTTTGTTTTGGCAACTGGTGCCACCATTTCTTTGGGTGATATCATGTTGCACATAGTAGGTCCTTAGATTGACAGTCTATGCTATCCTGCAGCTGGCCACGCCACAGAATCTTTCACAGATTTTGTCGTGGGGCATGGGGAGCTCTGGTCGGCTCAACTGCTTTCCTCTGTCATTAAGAAGGTATAATCATATCCACTTCCTTCTTCTGCATTTTTTTTTTCTTTCTTTGGTTGATATTTGATGTGCTGATATGAGCATCTGCTCTGTACCGTTTCTCTGCTTACTGCAGAATGGGGTTGATTGCAAATGGATGGATACAAGGGAAGTCCTAATTGTATCTCCTACTAATTCTAATCAAGTAGATCCAGATTTTCCAGCATCTGAACAAAGACTAGAGAAATGGTACTCCCAGAATCCATCTAAGACCATAATTGCCACTGGTTTTATTGCTAGCACTCCGTATAATATTCCTACAACATTAAAAAGAGATGGGAGTGACTTCTCAGCTGCAATTATGGGTTCTCTACTTAGAGCGGGACAGGTCACTATATGGACAGACGTTGATGGTGTCTATAGTGCCGATCCAAGAAAAGGTTTGTTATGGTTTTGTTCTCTTGGTCATGAGCCAAGATAGCCAATTAGAAGTTTCTGATTCTTGGAGATAGTATTTGTTATTGGTATCAACAATAACTGGTGCTGACTGGGAAACTTGAGATAATTGTTTGAAATGTTGGTTCGGTCTTGTTGCAGTTGGTGAGGCTGTGATACTAAAGACTCTTTCCTATCAAGAGGCTTGGGAAATGGTAAAAAGATGACCATGAAAATACCAATCAAACATTGATCTACTCTGCTTCTCATTCATTTTCATTTGTCTGCAGTCATACTTTGGGGCTAATGTTTTACACCCTCGCACCATAATCCCAGTGATGCGGTATGACATTCCAATAGTGATAAGAAATATCTTTAATCTCTCTGCTCCCGGAACAAAGATTTGCCGTCCATCTGTGAGCGAAGATGAGGATTTTCACAAGCTGGAGTCTTATGTGAAGGGATTTGCAACAATAGACAATCTGGCCCTTGTTAATGTTGAGGGGTGAGAGGCTGCATATTATGGCCAATACAAATAGCTTCCATATGTCTATTTTCAATTTATATAGGATTTTGCAATTTTATATGGTTGAGTCTCTTTCATATTGTTTTTCCCCCTTGCCAGAACTGGAATGGCTGGTGTTCCTGGTACTGCCAGTGCCATATTTGGTGCTGTGAAGGATGTAGGAGCCAATGTTATCATGATATCTCAGGTACCTCTATCTTCAGCTTGACAGATACTGCATTTGGTTAAGTAATGTATGATCAAGAATCTTATACGATGCACTGTAGGCTAGCAGTGAGCATTCAGTTTGTTTTGCTGTACCTGAGAAGGAAGTTGAGGCGGTCGCTGAGGCTCTAGAGTCCAGATTTCGTCAGGCTCTTGATGCTGGGCGTCTCTCAAAGGTGTTTCCATCTTTTATAATTGGGGTTTATCTAGTAGGTAGATGCTTATTTTGTTATCATCACTTGTGGCGAATACCTTATGCACCTATTATTAGTTTGTATGAAATAGAGCGGTGCGTGTAAATGCAAACAGAGGAAAGTCACCTCAGTGTTGCAGAGTGTCACAGACTCACTATAGAGAAAGCCGTGCAGCATACCTGAAACAATCCTGCATGATGCAATTCTTTCGAGCAAGCCTTTAGTTAATGCTTTCTTTTGCTATGCCCTTCAGTCTTTAGGCCTATTTTCACCGACAGTACTGTCTCCCCGATTCTTTATAATTTAGACTGTCTTCTAAGGCTTGCCAGTAAGATCATTTATTAGCTCTCTTCCTGTCGAGATCTCAGTTTCACGTTTGTTACCAGTTGCATCAATGCACGTGGCATTGTGTGCACGCGTGCACGAGGTTGCCCCATTAAGTTGCTTTTCTGTTCGGTGCTAGACTTTGTAAAAGAAGTGAGAGAGAGAGAGAGAGAGAGAGAGAGAGAGAGAGAGAGAGAGAGAGGTTGCCCCATTAAGTTGCTTTTCTGTTCGGTGCTAGACTTTGTAAAAGAAGTGAGAGAGAGAGAGAGAGAGAGAGAGAGAGAGAGAGAGAGAGAGAGAGGTTGCCCCATTAAGTTGCTTTTCTGTTCGGTGCTAGACTTTGTAAAAGAAGTCTATGTTTTGAAATTGAGAGCATCAAATTTTGCCCCTGACTTTAGATCTCACTTTCACGTTTGTTACCAGTTGCATCAATGCACGTGGCATTGTGTGCACGCGTGCACGAGAGAGAGAGAGAGAGAGAGAGAGAGAGAGAGAGAGAGAGAGAGAGAGGTTGCCCCATTAAGTTGCTTTTCTGTTCGGTGCTAGACTTTGTAAAAGAAGTCTATGTTTTGAAATTGAGAGCATCAAATTTTGCCCCTGACTTTAGATTTTATCCTGCGAAATAAACACACTTAAATACGTCGGTTGCTTTTTTCTCAGAATTCTGGCAATTGTATCTATACATCAGTTTGGTGGGTTTTTAAACAACTCAGTTCTTTTCAGGTTCAAGTGATTTCAAACTGTAGTATATTGGCAGCAGTTGGCCAGAAAATGGCTAGTACCCCAGGAGTCAGTGCCACGCTCTTCAATGCCCTGGCAAAGGTTAGAAAGTTATATATCCTCTAGGTCTGTTGAGATTGCTGGCCGAAATAAAGATAATTTGTTACTTGTCTCTTTCTTGTTTTACCGATTTTGAAAATGAAATTATATTGCTTAAGTACATGCTACCTAATCTGGGAGTGTTAACATCTTTTTAGATGTGATCCAAAAGATTTTGTTTCTCCTTGAAGTTTAAGCAATGAGTCCTCTGAACTTGTCTCTCTGATGCAGGCAAATATCAATGTTCGTGCAATAGCTCAAGGCTGCTCTGAATATAATATCACAGTAGTTGTAATGCGGGAAGATTGTATAAGAGCCCTTAGGGCTGTCCACTCAAGGTTCTATCTTTCAAGGACAACGATTGCAATGGGTATCATTGGACCTGGATTAATAGGCAGCACCTTACTCGAGCAACTGAGGGATCAGGTACATCTTGTTGATAATCTATGTTACTTAAAAGCATGTAGTGTTTGCTTGTGGCGCTCACCATAGTTTCAGGTAATTTAATAAGAATGCGCTGGAAGGAAATGTTGCTTTACTTAGGGTTTGGGATCATATTGTTTTTTTTTTCCAATGTCATATTACGATCTTTCTTTTTTCTTTTTTAATCCGAATGGTTGGCAACGTAATGGTAACACATAATTGAAGGGTTAAATTGTTGAACAAAGCACCAGCTATTGCGGTTAGACCTGGCCCATTTGACATTGTCCTTGAAGACCCGAATATATCTGTTCAGGACTTAGTTGTGGAAGTTTGGTTCCTCGAGGCTGGTTAAATGTTATTTCTATACTATATACAATAGATGTTTCATGATAGGGTTGACAAAGCGATATTATTATAATGTATAAAGAGAAGAGGTGGGAAAGTTCAGCGTACTTAGCGTAATTAGATCATGAAGACAGCCATTAAGTGTATGTTTGAGAAAGGTTCTTTCTGGATTCTCATTCTTGTTGATCAAGTGGTAGGAGGGTGCCATGCTACTAAAAAACAGCTGTCACTTAGATGCTATGACCTCATCAGATTGGGGTATAGCTTATCTGTAGTCTTTTTGATGAAAATCTAGCATAAAAGCAGCTAAATAAAAGCGATGCAGGTACTGTAAGGAACTCTCAGATATGCTTAGTGCAGTGTGTTCCATTTTTCTGTGTTGGTTCATGTGCAAATTTTTGCATTTTCTCTATGTATATTGTACACGTAAACAAGCACTATATCTGTTTGGCAGGCAGCTGTTCTTAAGGAAGAATTCAATATTGACTTGCGTGTCATGGGAATCACAGGATCAAGGTCAATGCTTTTGAGTGAAGCGTAAGTCACAAGCCTCTGAATAAATGTTCTTGATAAACAAAATCATCCAGTGAAAATTTCAAAATTAAGTACTTTTTGTAAAGCTCCGTGTGTTATTCATCTGTTGTGCTATATCATTACTGCTTTACTGTTAAAAAGGAGATGATTAACTCTTTTCTCAGTTCAAGCTCATTCTGGTCTCTAGCTGATTCGCGTTAATAGCTACAGTATAAAAATTACTTTGTCTGGTTACTAATGTGCAGACGGCAGCATTGTCGTGAATATCAATAATATATCCCGTTTAATCTAGTAGCGTCTATATGTTGGTGTCTTAGTCGAGGCAGTTTTTCATTCTGAAGGAGCAATTGTTACATGCTCCTGGAGCATTGCTCCCTATGCATGTCAACCATTGGTCATGGGTATAAATTATAATGCACTCCATAGAACTCAGCTTCACATCCCAAACAGTCTTTGGGAGCAAAAGTCATCAAGTGTGATATTTTAGGTCACGTTCACTTCTAGTCTATAAGATGAAGAATCTCAGTTTCCTTGTTGTGAAAATTGTGGAAATCTTAGAAATTTGTAACGATGAAGATTAGCTCTTGGGCTGGAAAATCATAGTGTAGAATGTTAAATTAGATTAGTAGATCGATCAAATAAGGACCCAACTTTATGGGAGTGTTAAAGTATGGTATTGCCCCCTGTGCCTGAATTTAGATTATTCAATTCTTCCATAAAATAGGAAATGACAGGTTTTTATGATGGCATGAATTCCTTTTGAGAAAATAAGGCACTGATTTTTCTACTGGTGAACTAACATCAGGGTGCACATTAGTATATGCACGGAACATCTGGACAAAATGTATAATGCATGCTATATTCTTGCATGACACCTTTCCATAAATTTACCTGAACATTTTGAAAATTAGAGCTAAATTATTCAACTTTAAACCAGTGGTTGTGTTTTCGAAAGAACTCTTGTACAAAGCATCATGTTTGTTCTTTACTTCTTCCCAGCTTTAAAAAAATGGACTCCATTATTCTCCTTCAAATTGAACCAGCCGTCAAAATCTGAAGCATGCTCGCTTTGATGGCTGATAATATGGGTTCCCAATGTCAACCATCAAAATCTGATAGCCTGGTCGAAAACTGCTTGTAGGCCAGTTGTAATAGTGCTTGTTTTGTTCACCACAATCTATGTAGAAGAAGATTCATTTTACACGACAGTCATTTGACTTCTGCATTGGGGCTTTGCATCAGTTTGTTTTACTCCTCTCCAGCCATCTCTGGCCAAGTTCCAATTTCCCCCTGCTTTTTGCCCCATTGGTCACTTGCACAGAATAAAAACCTAGCGCTTAATTGGATGCTTCATTCATTGGCATCCTCTCATATTCTGCTAGTCTGGCTTACTAACAAATCAAAGTATAAAAAGCTATATCATATTTCTTAACATGAATGGGATGTGGATTATTTTTGTAAATGCTACTGACAAGTATGGGAATTAATTGGAATGCATGTTTCAGAAAATGTAAACACACACTTATGAGGGACCGATTTGTGATAAGGTGATGATCTTCTTCAAAGCACACCACTATCAACCTCAAAATCTTCATTTACCACAATGGTTGCCCACTGTACCTATCTCCAGACAACGGCAATTTCTTGCTATGTGTCATTTATCAGTAAAGAAAGTAATTTCCGTATGCATGCTTATGTTTTGCTGTCTATTTGTTGTCTATGTCCGTCCAAATCATATTCAAGGGTAGAACTTAGCAACACCAACCCATATGAAGTTTCTGTTTATTGTAATATCTCAATCGATATTTCTGGTTGTAGAGGTGTTGACTTATCTAAATGGAAAGAGCTCTTAAAGGAGAAAGGAGAGGTGGCTAATTTGGAGAAATTTATTCAGCATGTGCATGGAAATGGCTTTATTCCCAATACTGTGCTAGTAGATTGTACAGCAGATTCTGTCGTTGCTGGTCATTACTACAATTGGTTGCGACGGGGAATTCATGTGATCACTCCAAATAAAAAGGCGAATTCTGGGCCACTTGATCAGGTAATATCTCTACAGCATCATGATGAAAAGAGCAGTTAATTTTCTAGATTTGAAAATGTTATGAATGAAACAGATCCTTCATTTGTCATGTATGACTC
Organism: Eucalyptus erythrocorys; assembly: GCA_014182555.1. NCBI lineage: Eukaryota > Viridiplantae > Streptophyta > Magnoliopsida > Myrtales > Myrtaceae > Eucalyptus > Eucalyptus erythrocorys. Next base: position 12,971,029 of record CM024602.1, read on the forward strand.
TGCCACTTAGCTGTTTCTTTTGACAAATTTAATATTGAGTGAAGTTTGTCAGAATAATGGTGGCATAATTGTAAAGCAATCTTTTCCTTCATTTCTGGAATGCCTGCAGTTCTATGTTAACTTATCCATTGCCAAAAGCTATTTTGACAAACGTTAGTGGATTGGAGGTCTAGGGAAAGATACAAAAAGAAACAGACTAGATGAACCTAGATTAGCTGAACTGTCTCTTTGGAGACATCAATGGAATTAGCTCATAACCAATAATGCACACTGCCAAAAACCCAATTTAATGATGATTTTCACTTCCAAGATGGTCGCATCTTATAAAGCTGTGAATGCTATATGCTTCAATGCTATTTAAAGTTTTGAACTGTCTTGTACCTATTACTTTTCATAGTCATGTTGAGACTTTGAGGCAATGCCATGGATCTTGTAACATCAATTATTCTGTGCAGTACTTGAAATTGAGAGCTCTACAGCGGCAGTCATATACACATTACTTTTATGAGGCTACGGTTGGTGCTGGTCTCCCAATTGTTAGCACTCTACGAGGTCTTCTCGAAACTGGGGATAGAATTCTCCGCATTGAAGGCATATTTAGGTATGTTCGTCTTGGACTTTCTTTTCTAATTTGCAGTTCATGGCCTTCAGGATGTTGCACGTGAAGCTAGGTATTTAATGCATGCTAGTGCCTGCAGTGTATCCTTTCTGAGTTGTTCAATTCTCCTTATGTTGTTGCAGTGGTACATTGAGCTATATATTCAACAACTTCATTGGCAAGCGATCATTCAGTGAGGTGGTAGCAGAGGCAAAACAGGCAGGTTTTACAGAGCCAGACCCAAGAGATGATCTCTCTGGGACAGATGTTCAGAGAAAGGTATATCCTCTATTGTATATGTGCAGATGCATTAAATAACTGCAGTTCAGGGGATTATTACTTACTAGGAGAGTGTTTATATGTTAAAGCAGTACTATAGCTTTTGAGGAGAGGGGGGACAAACTTACCACTGCTTGGCTGAATGGAGAGCACTATTACTGCATGTTCGCCTCTGTTTATCAATAAGTTTTTGTGTGATTTTCAATGGCTTGTTTCCATGATAATATGTTCGCCAAAGGGAGTTTTCTTCATAGGGAGACAGCTTTCTGAACTGATGGATCTGCAGAGCATCTAGACTGTAATTTACCTTTGTCTTTCAAACTACTCCTTTAAGAAGCTGCACTGCCTCGGCACTCTGGTTGATAAATTGGTTACTTATGTAGTTCCTTTCAGAGTAGGTATGCATGACAAAAAACTGATGCCCCTTACTGTCACATGTGAATTATTATGTTCTGGTGGATATCTTAGCCCTTTTCCTTTACTTTCTCCCGAAGTTTTCTGGATTCTTAATGTTATAATGAATATAATTCTTTAACGCATGGATCTTGATTTATTTTCATCGATTTGGAAATGAAAACCTTAAGTTCCTGTTCCAATATCGATGCACCTCACACAGTCTCGACAATGCAGGTGATTATTCTCGCTAGAGAATCTGGTATGAAGCTGGAACTTTCTGACATCCCTGTGGACAATCTTGTCCCAGAACCATTAAGAGTGAGAATTCAGTTTTTCCCAATTATAGATCTAACAGTTGAATTATTGGAAATATACTTTCTGATGCATTTATCTGATTATGCTGTGTAGACTAGTGCATCAGCTGAGGAGTTTATGAAGAAGCTACCGCAATTTGACCAAGAATGGACCAACAAGCTACAGGAAGCTGAGGCTGCTGGCGAAGTGAGTATATAAACTCATAATACTACTTAGATATATCCAATAGTCTCGTAATACTTAGACTGTATCCAATAGTTGCCTTCTGATGGTAGTTCTTCAATGAAACATCTAATTTCACTAAATTTAGATGAGAGCATCTTGTGATGAAGTTCATCAGTATGTAGTTGGAAGCAAACCAAAATAAGGCGTATGAAATCTAAGTAGTGTTATTTTGATCTTTGATTTGATGCACTATGTACCCCTGGAGTGGTTCATAGATGGCATGAACTCCAGGTGACTTCAGCATTACCCTTGTTTTAGATGGCAAGAAACATTACCAGCTATAGCCACAGCTTCCAAGGAGTTTGAGAGTGGTAATTACAACCTTGTCCTAACTTCATAGCTTCATTGAACTTCTATTCTCCAATGGTATGGTGGAGTCGATAATTATCCATAAACATCCTATTGGTGCATGAAGAATTCATCTTTGAAGTTTCGTCTGTACTTTTTGAGCATGCTGTAGTCAACTTTTCTCCTATTCTTCTTCTATGATGAAACGTGTCCCATTTGCAGGTACTGAGATATGTGGGTGTAGTGGATTTGTTGAAGCAAAGAGGGGCAGTGGAGCTGCGGACATACAAGAAGGATCACGCATTCGCTCAACTTTCAGGCACCGACAACATAATTGCTTTCACCACTACTAGGTATAAGGAGCAGCCTTTGATAGTCCGTGGGCCAGGTGCTGGGGCTCAGGTCACTGCTGGCGGCATATTCAGCGACATACTTCGTCTCGCCTCTTATCTCGGCGCCCCATCTTAGCTGAGTGAGATAGTGCCTAACGAGAGTCTATTCTCAGCCTGTTGATGTTCTTCCGACCTTGGGTGACTCAAATCTTTCTGTTACTTAGGCTAAAGATACTGTGTTGCTTTCTTTTGCTACTTTTGGCCGTTCTACGTGGTTTTCAGTGATGTGGCATTGGGTGGGTTAAACCTCTGCTGGTCCCTTGAAAATGCTGGCTTTGGTGATTAAGTCGCTGCTCAAGTTGACATTTTCAAGTGTCGGCGTAAGAATCTTACCACGGCAGATGGGTAGGGTTGGGCCAGAATGGGAGCATTGCGAGATGGAAGTGTAATTCGTCTCAGGGTTAAATTTATTAGGTGTGGAGTAGTGCTGGAAGTTTTTTAGTGCTGTAACTGAGACACATTGTTCTTGACTTCTGCATTTGTGAGTTTTGAGAGGGAATAAAGAATAGTGAATAAATGCAATTGAAGTAAGGAGTTCCATTCTTATGTCTAGTCATTCCAGAAGAACAATGAAGGCGAAGTTAAGTTTAAGAAAGTGTCTCCTACTTGGGAGGGATTTCTTCTTCGTGCTTTGCAATATTATTTGCGAGGCAGAAAATCTTGATCTTACGAAAGAAAAAAAAAAAAAAATTTAGGGGGTGTATATTTGAATGGAAGAATTTTCTGAACTTTTGTGAATTTAATTTGCTGGAAATGATTAAATAATAGAAAATTATCTATATTGAAATAAAATATGTATGTTAGAAGTTAGGAAAATAAATTTTCTAACATGATAAGGGAAAAATATTTTACTAAAAAGTATTTGAATTAGTTTTTTTTTTTTTGAAATGAACAATCTTATATTTCGAACTGGGGACGCCGTAGATGAAAATTCTAAAAAAAAGGATTATACATGGCTATTGAAAGTGGCTTTTAGCAAGGAACTCATAAAGAAAAAGACTTTTAAATCGTGGAGTTTTAATGCCTTTATCAATTAGATTTTTTGTATTGTAATGTTTAGCTCGGATATTCCAGTCAACGTCCCCAGAAATTGGGCACAAAATTTCGCCAGATAAATAGCTTGAGGAAGGGATCGTTTGGCTCGTGGAGCGGAGTGCAACCATCCTTTTCAGTTTTTTCAAGGGACTTGATTGCAAAAGTAAAAAAATAAGCGGGGATGAGTTTAGAATTTTTCGACTTTGAATCCGTTTGTTTCGTGAAAAATGTAGCTTAATAAATGATGTCATTGTTCAAAAATTGGCTAAAATATGAATAAGACTTGGAAAGAACTTTATGTTATATGGTAAGAAAAATTATCTGAAAATTTATATTTTTTTATACATTTTTACTTTTTACCTTTTTTTTTTTACCAAGCCTCGCTCAAGGTTGGTGAGGCTTGGGCTCGTCGGCCTCAAATGAGCTCAAGCCGTGTTGCATCATAGGCCGTGAGCTCACTGGCCATTGTAATGGCCGGTGACCAATTGAGGAAGATGAAAAGAGAAAAAGGAAGGAAAAAGAAGAAGAAAAAGAATGAAAATAAAAGATGAAACATAATAACAAATTCAAAATTTCTAAAATAATATTTTTATAGGAACAAAACATTTTATTAAATAGGACCTAAGTCTGGTCATCGAGGACCGCACACGGCCTTTGTGGAATTGGACTTGAGAGTTGGGATTAAAGCTTGAGTATCGAGGACTCAAACATAGTCTTTATAGATAGGAATTTGGGTGTACAGGCACCAAGGATTCAGGGTTGGTCTCAATGGACTTAAGCATGAGTGTCAAGGGCTTGAGTCCAAATACTATGGTTTTGAGCGTGGCCTTAATAGACCTAAGTCTGACTATCGAATACTTAATTTTGAATGTTGGATTTAGGAACCAACGTATAAGTGTTAGAGTATAGAATTTCGGACGGAAGTGCTAAAACCTACTTCTATTTTGAAAAACAATTTTGGGTTCTCTTCAAAGAGGGAATATTTTTCGTAAATCTAAATTTTGTAGAGAAACATTTGTTTCCATTGATTAGCTCATTTTTATGAACGGTTCAAATATGAAAAAATAAAGAAAATATTTTCCTATAAAAAATTTTCTCCGCGAAACAAAAGGACCCCCGCTTCCGGACCTCATAAATTCTAAATTTGAGGATTTTAAGGTTTGAATTCTTCGATCAATCGAGGAGAAGTAAATTGAAAAGATCGATTTTGTTTCGCGGGGAGAAAAAAGAATATTCCGCGTTCGCGTACACGTGGTGCTGCCGCGAGGCGGAAGCAGGAACACTACTCCTTATCTCGCCCCCATGGCTCCACCCTGACCAGAAACAACGCGCGGCCGTATGCCGTTCATGGCATTCTCCTTCTGAGTTCTGATCTCTCTCCACAGCAGCAGATGTCACTTGCGGCCTCCTCGCTCCCAGCCTAAGATGCACTCCCTCGGGCTGAGGCCGCCGCTGACGCCACCCTCTTCTTCCTCCCCATCATCATCGTCATCGTCATCGTCGTCGTCGTCGTCGTCGTCGTCGCTCATCTACAGCCTCCATTTCTCGTCCCCGCCGCCTTCCTCCTCCTCCTTCCTCTTCAGCTTCCGGCCCAACAAGCGCTTCCACTTCCTCAAGCCATGCTCGTCCCTGAAGCAGACCAAGAAGCAGCGGCAGCAGTCGCTCCAGAAGACGAGCGCCCCGCAGAGCCTCAAGTGGTTCTTCGGCCCCAAGGGCGACGGGGACGACGAGCGGCAGCAGCTCAAGGGAGAGGAGGAGGAGGGCGGCGGCGCGTTGGAGGGTGACACGGCGGTGAAGGGGACCCTCCTGGCCGGCGCCTTGCTGGTGGGCGTGGTGGGCGGGTTCGCCGCCGTCGGGTACGTGTACAAGGACCAGATCAACGGTTTTCTGACCCAGTTCTCTACCTTCATTGACGGTAATGATGCGAGCCTAATTTGATTTCTTCTTCTCTTGTCATCTGTGTGTGCGATGTAGAGACAAGGTTTCCGTCTGAATTTTGGTGCTCCCAATTTCTTGTGATTACTCGTGAAAGTTGAAATTTTTGAGGAACCCTTTGTTGATATCGTGTGATTGGTAATGGGGATGGACATTCAAGCAAGGCATTGATGATTGTTGTCGTGAAAGAATCAGTATTGCTGTTCCCTGCATTTAGGCACAGGGAAATGAATCAGTTTTACCTCTGATTTCGTGGAGAAGAGCTGAGGTTCTGCACTTGGATGTGGTCATTTTGGACAGTAGTGCTCTGGCCCGAGCTCAATCGTCCATGATCTTACTGAAAATAATATTTGATTGGCAAGTTAACAAGGGAGTTTTAGTCCTATTCAAATTTCATTGGTGAAGCTTTTTTTCACCTTAAATGTTTGTGTCAACAAATCGAAACTAAGATTGTTTCCAGCCAAAAGTCAATACTCACAAAATCTATCTAATTTAATCCAGTGATATCCTGTTTCTCTCCAACTTAAGCATTTAAGTTGCTCTTCTCTTTCTGCCACAACTTAGCTTAATCCCCTAATTAGAAGATCACAGTCCATGGGGTCCACTGTTCGGACTCATGCTTTTGGGAGAAGGAACATAGCTACGAAAATTTCCTCCTTATGCAGGTTATTAATGGTCGATGTGCTTGTCTATGAGGCCTGCATTTATGAGGAAGCTTTTCCATAGTAGACAAAAGCATCGCACTCTCAAACAGTTTATGCATACATTGAATATTCAATTTTAACAAAGTGCCTGCTTAATGAAGTTAGACTCGCCTTTTTCGTTCTAGTGAAGATGTTAGTTTGTAGTCGGGCCTCTTAAGGTACTCTGGGTTTTTCAAAACATTCTGATCAGCAACAAGGTCGTGCCATGTTAATGTGTCCCTCTATGCGACAGCTCTTCCTGCATAAGCAGTGGAAGCGCCTCCACCTCAGATACAATGCAGGAAATTTCAGTGTTCTAGGCTATCTAGCAAATTCCTTTCTCAATTACCTCAGGCTCACACGGACCCATACCTGTCATAACATGTCATGGTTTACATTTTACTTTGTTGGTTCACAGGGTCAGACTGGTGAATTGGTATATTGTGAACTTTTGTACCTAATTATTGTAGACTTATAATTCTAGGGGCACTGTGGGGGGAAGTAGGGGCACTAATCTTGTTTTATATCCTTATGTTCACGTTCACCTTTTACAGTGCATGGAAATAGAATTAGTGATTTCATTCATTTCATCTATCTTTTTTCTTTTTCGTATTTTTTTGACCTGTTTTTTTCCTGGCTAACATTCTGATTTCAAATTGTTCCTTCTCATTGACAGGTTATGGCCCAGCAGGATATGCTCTATTTGTGGCTGTTTATGCTGGTCTAGAAGTAAAAATTCTATACTCTGACTGATCTTTGCGATGCTACTCCTATCCTTTCTGCATTTTCATCTAAATGTTTTTTAGTTCCTGTCGGAATGTTTCGGGAATTTAAAAGTAAACCTCCTTTGCTTTCCTAAGCATGCACACCATTCTTAGTTTAAGCAGAGAGTCGGTTTGGGTTTGTTGGTCTGAGCCACCACATCTCTCAACTTGTCATGGCATGACACCTTTCAATTCTTAGCTTTTCACTATGTTCATCTACTAGCTGTTGTTATGATTTCTGAATCTTCTTGGAACCCATCGCTAACTGGTTCATGTCAATGTAGATCCTTGCAATCCCCGCGATACCTTTAACAATGTCAGCTGGACTTCTTTTCGGTTCTTTAATTGGCACAATCATTGTCTCCATCAGTGGAACGGTGAGTTCTGGATCCCAGAGCATGCTAATGGGTGTAGTAGACAACCGTTGTTAACCATGAATCATGTTCTTATTCTGCCTCTTTCAGGTGGCTGCCAGTGTTGCTTTTCTCATTGCCAGATATTTTGCTAGGGAGCGAATTCTTAAGTTGGTTGAAGGAAATAAGAAATTTCTTGCAATTGACAAAGCTATTGGGGAAAATGGCTTCAGAGTTGTTACCCTACTGCGTCTGAGCCCTTTGCTTCCGTTTTCTCTTGGGAACTATTTGTATGGACTCACATCTGTCAAATTTGTCCCATACGTATTGGGAAGGTACTTGTCTTCATTGAATTTGATTACTACTAAGGCCATATATACCATTGCAAACTTTTGTGATCCAATAATTTTATGGTTTAATGAGCATATGATTGCACAATTGCAATCTCTTTAGAAGGTTATATGCATGTCAATATTATTTAACTAGATTTATTGCGGTTTTTGTGTATTGAGAGACGAAAACTATCCTGACTAATTCAGCTGAAGGTAGTCATGTAGTTAATGCTATTGCTATCCTGCTCATAAGTTGTAACAGCCAGATAGGAGATAGTGGCTTCTTTGTTATCTTTGCTCTTGAGCTAGTTGTAGTTCTCCTTCTCCTTTTCTTTTCGTGTATGGTTTTTTGTTGTTTGCAAATTGGTTTTATCAAATGAGGTTGTAATGATCACATTGACATGTTTTGTTCTCTCACTGAATCACCAAGTCAAGTAATGAAGTCCCTTATAACTTCTGTGGAATTTGTTAGGCAATTCTGTTCGCTGGACTTAAATGTTATTGCTAATGTGCAAGACTAATAAATGTGGATATAGGAATGAGATAGATTCATATGCAGTTGGTAAATACTACTGGGAATCCTACTCTAACCCTTCCCCCTGTGTCAGACTTTTTCTTTTTCTGTATGGTTTTTAGTTGTTTGCAAATTGGATTTTTGAGGTGATAATGATCACATTGACCTGTTATGTTCTCTCACTCAATCACCAAATCAAGTAATGAAGTCCCTTCTAACTTCTGTGGAATTTATTAGACAATTCTTTTTGCTGGACTTAAAAGATATTGTTAATGTGCAAGAATAAAAAATGTGGACATAGGGATGAGCTAGATTCATGTGCATTTGGTGGATACTCCTGGGAACCCATTCTAATCCTTCCCCGTGTCAAACTTTTCATTACTTTGGATGCAGTTGGTTAGGGATGCTGCCAGGAACATGGGCATATGTTAGTGCTGGTGCTTTCGGGCGAGCGATCATTGTACGTTGACCTTTGGCTTTTCTATCTTTTTATTGATTGAATGGCTGTTACTTTATATATTTTTTAGTCTTGGTTGTCTTGCTCCAAAGAAGCCCAGTTCTCGTAAGTAGCATAGAGAAGACCATATTATGTTTTCCTTTTCTTGGATAAGTGACTGACACATGTACTGCCTACTCAAGAAACATATGCAGGAGTACTACTCCAAAAGTAAGGCCGATTTATGCTGATAATCAAATTTTAATTAAGGGTAATGATATCAAATTTTTGCCGTTTTACAATCAAGTGTATTAATGTTCTTTTTGTTCAATCAAGTTTCTCAACTTTCAAATTTTGGTCAATGTGAGGCATCTTTTACATAAATTGCCATGTAATGTGATTTTGCTAACGTGGCTCGCTTAGTTGGCAAATTTAAGCATGATTTTTTTATGTGGCTTGCTTATTTAGCGAAGATGGTGTCATCTGCATTTAGGTGTTGGGTGATGAGGAGGGAGGGAGGGAGGGAGGGATGGAGTGCAGTCTCAAGTGGCTACACGGGATGCCAATGTAGATAGTTAATGTCTATTTAATGGCGTTTGTGTCCAAGTTGGCAATTTTCGTGCGTGATTTTACGGGAGACCTCCCATTGACCCAGATTCGAAAAGTTGAGGTTGTCTTTACTTCTTAAACTTATTATTTCTCGTTGAGATACTCCCAACCTCCACCAGCAAGCAGCACCGGAGTGAATCGTAACCTTTCGATCTGTTTATAGGGGGTCAGGACTCGTCAATTGAAAAAAAAAAATAAAGGCACTCAATCATAAAGTGGGTACTGGCAGTGTCGTTAACCATTTTATTTACCCATTAACACAGCTTTCTGTGCATGTCATTACAACTTTCTACATGGGCTCTCATCCTTCTAGATGAGTTGTAACAGCAAACTTACCACTTTTACAACTACATTGTCACAATGAGCGCATGTAGCATGCAGCACATCATTCCTAGCCTTTGAAGTACGATGAATAGCCATATTTGAATTAACCATTGTGATAAAGAATATTCTGGTGTCAAGAAGCAGCCTGGTAGTTGCATAAATTTCTATAAGGACTAGCGTGTATCCTTTTGTGTTGTGTAAGGAGATCCTTGATAAGTGGCATCCAGGGTTGTCTAAATGTAACTTGTCGAAGTAGCTGGAAGTGTAGCACCTGTAGATTGTCTATTGCTAGAGAGGCTCTAGAGGCACTCATTTAGAAGAACACCTTGAAAAAATTTCCAGGGACTCACTGCTGGCAAAACAACGTCAGAACCTGGACTGTATGCCCTCAATTGTAATTCTGTTTGAGATCGACGAGTGCTGTGACTGTCTTGCTTTTACTCCATAAATCTTTTTGTATGTTTGAGCATGCTAAATTCCCTGTATTGATGAGTTCAGATTTCAAACTTCGAGCTTTTCTGGGAAGGTGATGTAGTGATTATAGTAAGGCTGAATACTTTATTTGCTTGTAATTATGCGATCCTTGCAGCAAGAAGAATCTGAGATTGGTTTATCTGGAGGAAATGGTCAGCTATTGACCCTTGGGGTCGGACTTTTGGCCACTGCGATAGCAGCAACCTACGTGACCAAGCTTGCAAAGGTAATATCTCCATTCAGCGCACGCCCTTCTTCTAGCCTTTCTAAGCACAACTGTTGCTAGGGAGCTTAGTGTACCCAAGTGAGCTACTTCAGTGGACAAAAGAAAAACTGGTAATGTTTCAACACGGAATGACTGAGTGGGTCACAATTTCCGGTGACCCTTATCACTGGCAAATACTGTGATTGTATTGGGCAATCCTTTCACCTGTCAGCGAGAGTATTATAACATTATCATGATTGTTTCTGAGTTCCTGTTGGTGCATGTTAGATATTGCTTCTTTCATATATAGTGAGCGAGGAATCTTATTAAGCTCTGATGTGCAGAGCTAAATTAGTTTTGTCGGGGACTTGGAGAAACGTTAAAACTTTTACGTCTCAAATGGTGGTAGATGGCACCTCTCTTTCACGTGCACAGATGCTCGCACAAAAGCTGCGCATGCCCTTTTGCCTATGTGCTCGTGTTCGTATTTGCGATGAAAAATGCATGTTCTCTTACGTTATCCTGTGTTTATTGTGGCTGCGCAGGATGCCGTGAAAGACATTGAGTGATCGCCGGTCGCCGGTCGCCGGTCAGACTTACTTAGAGGTGGGGAAACTGTAAAATGAAGGATGAATCTAGCCGCATGTAAAAATAGCAAAGTCGCATTTCTGAATGAAATCAAGAGTAGAATTCTGTTCCTCGATTTTTGATCAACTACTAACGTGCTTCCCATTTTTGACCTTTCCTGTAATTAAAATATAAATATTAGGTAAGAGTCCATGATTATTTCCTTGGCTTTCTCTGGCACGTCGCGCGATGCTGACTGTGACTGTGGGGAACGTCGTAGTCACCAGGTGTTTCAAAAACGACCCAACTGTCGTAGGTTGTCAATTTGTTTCGGACATGTCAGTGACCGCAAAAAAGCCAATTGAAAGAGAATATGCTTTTTGTCTCGAAAAGAATAGGAGAATGGAACCTTTTGTTATATTAGAGTGCACAACGAATCAAAAAATTTGGGAAACATTTTCCTAGAAATTAGTCAATGGAAACTGTTGTCATAATCAACAACAGTTTGTACTTAATTATTTTTGTAGGTGATGTAGATGTTTCTAATTTATTTATTCTCGTGAGAAATGCAACTGATTGTTTTTGGAAAATTGTATTTTAACTCACAAGTATTTTTGTGAAATAACTGCATCTTTAGGTTTTGTTTGTTAAATAATCTTGCTTGTGTATAAATTGTCGGATTAATTAGATGAAGCTATGCAAATAATCATTTTTCGAAAAATGCTTTTGAAGAAAACGATGAGTTTGGTACGCTCGGACCAATTCCTTTTAACTTCTCCTGATCTCTCCCATTTCTTTTCATTTCTCTTATTCCTGCCATCCAAACCCAATGGTATATCTAGAACTCTCTATCGTCCCTCCTAACATCTCCTAATGGACGTAGCGCGAGTTCCTGGGCAAGTGATGATGTAAATTCACGGGCATTTCCCATTTTTCAGGTGCGTAAAATATTAAGGCCGAAAAAAATTCGACCATAATTAATAAGAAAATTCGGAATCCTGTACAAACCTTAATCCTTATTGGCTCAATTACACGAGCTCGTGCTCACCTTTACAATTGTTCCTGGGCCACGTCATCATTTAATTAAAGGACATTTCTGCCGTTTTTCAATTTCTCGATTGAGGGGAAAAAATAGAGAGAAGAAAAAAAGAGAGGGACTAAAAAGCAGAAGAAGGAAATTACAAAAAAAAAAAAAACTGCAACCGCCATTTCTGGGTGCTGCCGGGTTGTTCTGGTTTTCGCTGCTTCCACCGAACGTTCAACTCCAACCTGTCCAACTCCTCCTCCTTCCTTCGTCTCGTTTCGTGTCTCTCTCTCTCTTTCTCCAAGGATTCGCATTGGGCGAGGAATCTCGCTTCCGTGAAGACGAAAGTACGAGGGCGTCCCCCTCACGAAACCTCTTGCTCCTCGTCATACTCTCTCCACGCCAGCATCAGCCATCACTTGCTCGGGGTCAACTCTCTCTTCTCCTCGTTCGCGGCATCCGAATCCGCGATTTCGCGACCGCGAGCCGGATTGGGATCGGAGTGCTCGATCGATTTGAGGAGTCGGGTCGGGGGAGCTGGCGTGATCACGCGGGATTCCGAGTTGAATTCGGCGTGCCCCGGTGGCCGGCCGGGCTTCGATGGCCGGTTCTGGGGAGAAGCTGGGAGGGGAGAGGAAGGGGGTGGGGATGGGTCCGGGATTGAGGAGGCCACGCCGGATTTGCTGAAGAACACGCCTTCCAACATCGCGAGGTTGGAGGACGTGATCGAGCATTGCGAGGGGCGGCGGAAGTACCTGGCTCAGACGCGGAGTCCCTCGGATGGCACCGACGTCCGGTGGTATTTCTGCAAGGTCCCTCTGGCCGTGAACGGTACGCCTTCTTCCCGTCTCTTTCTCCTTCTCCGCCTTTGCGCGCCAGTTTGTGCCCATTCGTTTGTTCTTTCTTGGCACGTGGAGTCAGTTGATGTTTAGTCTAGGAATCTATTGAGTAAGCCTGGAGCTTGAGCGACCTGATTATGAGTTGCGAAGTGGAAATGAATGGGCACTCTTGTGTGTCATTGAAGCTTCGGATATCATGGGCGGCGTTTTCTTTAGGCATGAGGACGATCCTTTTGAAGTTATCGTTTGGTATAACATGCTCGCTTGCTTGATTTTCCATGCACACGGGGGAACTGGAGAGCAGAACGGTAGTAAAACAACTAAATTTTCACCAAGTAATTTTGACTTCACTTGGTGTTTACTTGTTTTTTATGCATTTCCTTTTATTTTTAGTTTGCCAAAACGAGAATAAATATTATCAGTGAATTTATGGTATATTTGTGTCGAATTGTAGAATGAGTTGAACAGGTGCACTCTATTCTGGAATAAGAATACTAAATGTGAGGAAGTAATGGGTAACGCTCTTTTGTGACGAATTGAGGATAAAACATGTATAATAAGTAGTGGAATGCGCCAAATATACGTACTCTGAATGACAGAATAAGAGTACTGGATGCAAAGAAATCAACAGTCAATACTCTTTTGGGCGTGCAGTCTAGCGCAAGCACTTGAGTTCATCTAACACAAATTGAAGGAATACTCTAATAATACACACTAATAATACACTAATATTAATATATATATATATATATAACTAACATAAACTTCTTTAGGTTGGAGGAAATGTTCTTCAAACCAATCAAAAAAGAAGATATGGGTTTCATGTTCATAAAGGAAATTATAATATTTTTCTTTAACTTCCTTAGCTTGTTTATGAAAGGTATTAAAAAACCATTGTCTAATCTCTTTGTTTCTTTCTGAATTAAATTCTTTGTTTAAAAACTCACGGTTAGGTTCAAATTCTTTCTCAAGAACAAGAACCTCAGGATCAACTAATTGTGAATAAGAGTATATATATATTAGTGTATTATTAGTGTATTGCTTCAATTTGTAAGAGTAGGTTAGATTATTTATTGTTATTTTTCCCTTTATTATTTTTATTTTTTGACTTTGCTAATTGATATCAAACTTTTAGCAATCGTTATTTTTATGTTGAAGTTGCCATGTCAGTGTATCAGGGACATTATAGATGGACTTGATAGCAAAACTTGGGTTTCTTAGAGTATTCAATTGCATAAGAACCGTCCGAAAATAAACTTACACAAACAACACAACTCGAATTCTGTCCTATCCCTTATGTGGCAGAGTGGGTGTATTTTACATTTGGGCCACATTCACGTTAATGTTTAGTCTAGTCTGATCTCATGTCGTTGATGTTTCTGATGGCACCAATCAGTTTCAGATAGCATCAGTCAGTGTTTCTATGCTTCTGAGTTCTGACATTGATTAATCCTGGAAGCGCAATAAATTGATAGCTTAAATGTTTCTGTATCTGTCATCTGCTTTTCCTCCAATTACATTTTAAGGTTCTTGAGTCATATTGAACCTATGGCTCAACTTTACGTACCTTCTTTTGTTTCTTATTCCAGAGTTAGCTGCCTCTGTTCCTCGCACTGAGATAGTTGGAAAAAGTGAATTTCTTCGATTTGGTATGAGAGATTCTCTGGCAATAGAAGCCTCCTTTTTGCAGGTAATTTCTTGTGACCTCTGGTATAAGTCCTCAGGATATTTTCGATTCTATCCTAGCTTATCCAGTTGAAAATAGAATTTTCCTACTTTGCCACTTTTCAATTACATCGCATATTTTTGTCAAATCGGTATCCAAAAGTACTTTATTTAAAGGCACTCTGCTAAGTATAAAATTGACTGCTATAAGATGCAGAGAGGGTCTTATCGAGAAAACAACCTTATGGGTGCCTTCTTTTTCCAGAAGTGACTTCTTCAATCTGTTATTATGATGATGGATTCTTCTGCTGCTAAGGAAATAACTTGTTTGACTTTTTGTTCTCATTTTGATTGCATTAAGTTTAGCTCACATGCTTTATGCGAGGAATTCTTTCTCATTTTGGGTACTGAGGGTTCTGTTTTTATTTGATTTCTGAATCACAGAGAGAAGAGGAATTGTTATCCTGTTGGTGGAGAGAGTATGCAGAGTGTAGTGATGGTCCAAGAGCAAGGCTAATCTCCAGTAGTGAGGACCCACAGTTGAGAACATCCATGGGTTTGTCAGCTCGGCTATATGAAGCTGAGGAAGAGAGAGTTGGTGTTCCAGTCAAAGGAGGACTATATGAGGTGTGTTTTGCTTCAAGTGTTTTGGGGCTGTTATCACTTTGTACTGTCTTCTCCTTGTTATTGTGAGAAAGGTCTTCTGAACTTTCAATTGCCCAAGCAATTAGCACTTGAAACTAAGTTTGTTGCTTTCCTCTCTGTATCATCAATACAAGGGATAAAAACTACTTAACTTCATGGTAAAGTTTAAAGAGATTCATTGTATTGCTTGTATTGCCCATGATGGTTGGAAAAAAGATTTGAAAATAAGCATTTCCTCAAAAGCATTTTCCATGAGACCTACACAACCATCACTTACGCAAGAAATCTTCTTTATTGCATTGTATCACTTTCACATTTTCCATCTCTATGAAGAAATCTATCGATTCATCATCCCAGCTTATTCCTCCATGATAGAAAAATTGAATTTCTTTCGCATGTGTGTCGACCTGATGCGGAATCTCGTGAAACATTGGGATAGGTAGACTTGGTGAGAAGACATTGTTTTCCTGTTTATTGGAATGGTGAAAACCGACGTGTCTTACGAGGGCATTGGTTTGCTCGAAAGGGAGGGCTTGATTGGCTTCCTCTCCGTGAAGATGTCGCAGAGCAGTTAGAGTTTGCATACCGTTGCCAGGTATACCAGAGCTCTTTCTTTTGCATTCTTGACTTTTGAATTGATAAAGAATAAAATGATGTCTTGTTACTTGAATCTTATGATAGTCAGGTTTATAAGTAACTTTTAAAAGAAGTGTCTATATCGGTTAGCAGCAATAAAATGGGAAAAGTTCTTTACATTCTTTTAGGCGAAAAAAGGACAGTTTTTCTTTTGTTATAGATTTATCATAATGTCAGTCAAATTTGTGATTTGTTTCTCTAGGTGTGGCACAGGAGAACGTTTCAACCATCTGGATTATTTGCAGCTCGAGTTGATGTGCAAGGCTCCACCCCAGTATGAAATGCTTTTTTTTTGAGAACTTACCTAGTATAAATCACATTATATTTGAAGATCCATCTTGGATGTTTTTTACGCTTTCGGTCATTCTGCCACTGTATATGCAGGGATTGCATGCACTTTTCACTGGAGAAGATGACACTTGGGAGGCTTGGCTAAATGTTGACTCCTCTGGTTTTTCTGGTGCTATTGGTTTTTCTGGGAATGGGATAAAACTGAGGCGTGGCTTTTCTGCATCTCAGTCGCCTAAACCGACACAGGTGAATTTTTTTTTGCATGCTGTTAATACCTTATGACTGAGATTAAAATTTCAGCTGCTGGATTATTGTCAATACTATCCTGACAAAAAAAGAAAGATGATATTTGCTGCTGGTCTTTTCACACCATCAGCGAAATACATTGGAACTGCGTGCTGGTCATGGAATGATAAGAGGAGAAGTTCCATCATGATTGCATTGGGTTGAGGAGACCTGTATGAATTTCAGGCCAATTATCTGGTTATGTAGTACCTGCTAATCCAAATGGTGTCTTCATGTGAACTTTGATCTTCTTATTAATTTTTTTCCTTCTAAAATTAACCTACCATTCCTTTGAAAAGTCACAGGTACAAATTATTTTTCTCCAACTAAATGGATATAAGTAGCTGCAAGCGTTGTCATCACCTGCACTTCACCTGGTTAACTTGAGCATCTTGACACTTTTAATGGAAGTTTTGTTGGAATTTGTCTTACTCTGTATGTTCTCGACCATTAGAAGATGGGCTTTTGCTCTTGCATGTGGAAAGGAATTAGCAGCAATCAGAATCCTCTTCTTTTCTTCTTTTGTTTATAACCTTTGATCTCATATGAATGGTTAGGATGGGTCAGAGAAATATTATGATAGTTCAAGATTTGGTTTTGAACTGGGGGCTCGTTTCGCTTTGACAACTTGCTCTAAATGTGCTATCAAGCTTTGGAATATTGGGAAACTTTTCAATTACACTTGAAGTACTAAAAAGCGACTTAAAAGAAAATGCTGCAAGCAGTTTTGGCATATAAAGTGATGGACACTTCAAGTGGTGGTGTGATAGAATCTCATTATTGGATCACAGAGCACATCATGAAATGTATGGGCAAAATCTGTGAAAGTCATCGCTGAACAGGCTAGATAGGTTGATTTGTTCGTCTTGGGCTAGTGCCAGAGTAGTTTCTTTTTTTTGGGATTTCATATTTATTATTTATATTCAACATATGAAATCGTTGAGGCTTTAAGTGAGAGTTTTGTTTGCTGCAGCATGAATTACGTCAGCAGAAGGAGGAGCAAATCGATGATTACTGTTCACAGGTACTGTAGCATCCATCCATTGCTTTGCATTGAAAATATGCGTTCAGAGATTTTGGCTATTGGATACGGCATCGAATATTTTTCAATAAAATAATTTTGTGGAAAACAGAACTATAGTGACTTAGTATTTGCAGTCCCATAGCAACACTGCCATATCTGTAATTAGTGATATCTTGTTTATATTGGCCAACATTAGTGATTACTTGTTTGAAAGAACCTAACTGCTAACATCTAACCTTAGTTTCCCTGATTGTAAGGTTTTTATAGAAATTGCAGAGATAGTATGTAAACAATGTGTAGCAAACCGGAGATCAACAAGGGGATGTTCAGATTAGAGAATGAGAATGAAACTCTAGCACCATGTTAGATTATAATATATATTAAACATGACTTTAGTGAGTTGAACTCTGAAATATTGGCACAGTTTTCGTTTCAACTATGCTAATGCTCTACATCTCGGATGAGTTTCTTTACATGTGAAAGCTTCTAGGACTGGGAACTTCTTCAGTGTGAAATTATTTTCCAGAACTTGCAAACTATTTCTTCCGAGAAGCTTACAATTTTTAGTTATATTTGAAGATTTTGAGATTATCACTATCTGTGCTCAGTGTACTATTATTTTTTTATATGGTAGGGTGGAAGTGCAGACTTTTCATAGGATTAGAACTCTGATGATCTTATTTTTTCAGCACTATCATGCACGTAGATTTAATCAGGTGTTGATAGTCAATATGACACTATTTTTGATATATGGATAACTGGGAAAGCATGAGCCACTACTAAAACTATTTATTTTCTCAGTAATATCTTCAGATTTCACTTTAAGCAGAAATGGAGGATTTGAAAATTTTGCAGCATCAGATAAAGATGTAGTGAAGCTCATTAATGCTTCGCCCCTACAATTTGGTTCCCTGTCTTTGTCGTCGAGATAAAGATAAACTTAGTTCATTTTGTATCTTTTCTCAATAATTATTCTATCATCGGCTATTGTTTTTGAAAAAATTTCTCTGGACGAGGCACAACTAATTTTCTTAGCAAAACTGTGTATGTCAGGGTTAGCTATGATCTAAATTTTTTATGATGTTAGTGGTACATTCTGTGTTTAAATCTGATTGATCTTTCTTAATTGACTGTAACATAGGGTCAATGAATTTGATGATAACTCATAGCTTCAAACCGTAGATATTTGCATTCAAAGTCATATAACCAATATGCACCAAAGATTGGGGAGGAAAAAAAGGATGTCCAGCTGGAAGAATCTGTCGTGCACTTAGTTTTACACCACATCTTTATTTAACAGTTTTAGTTTTTAGAAAAGTTGGTAGTGATCTGAAATATATGTACATCATATCTTGAAGTCCGTAGTTATTTCCTCAATTATAAGCAATTCACACTTAAAGAATGTGTAGAAGCATCTTATGCCTGTATTTAACAATTTAGGCTTTATGTAGAAAGATTATGGGCAACTATTTTCATATTTGTTATACTGCTGGAATTGAGATAATGTTTACTACATAAAATCTATTAGAGGGTTATTTGCACTTACATAACATGAAAACAATCTGTTAATTCACATGCACATCTTCTTCTTTATTGACATCACATCAGAGAAAAAGATTTGTTTACAATGCTGTTTAATCTCTCCTCTATGCAATTAGTCTTGGATTGCAGATAATATAAAAATACGTCCTTGATTTTAGGTTCCTGTTGGGCACTTAGTTTTTATGGTTCACGGTATTGGGCAAAGGTTGGAAAAATCTAATTTGGTCGATGATGTTAGCAACTTTCGGCATACCACATCAAGTCTTTCTGAAGAACACTTGACTCCTCACCAACGGGATACCCAAAGGGTTCTTTTCATCCCCTGCCAGGTAGACAATAAGCTCCCCTATACTTTTATATACGTGTTCTTTTGGGGATTCTAGATTACTTATCATTAATGAAGTCCTTTTGCATATCAACCTTTTGAACTTTTATTTGTTTAGCTAGTGCTTCGTAGAAACAGTACCACATTAGGAAAATCTGAGAGTTCTTGGATATTGTGAGACACCACAAACGAAACTATTGGACATATTCATCTAATAGCTTGTGTTCTGTTCAGCTGTCACATATTCTCTTTTCTAATTTGAGCGAGCAATTAATCTGTACTTGATGCTTTTTCTATGTATAATGCACTGTTTGGTTTCAGTGGAGAAAGGGTTTGAAGCTCGGCGGTGAAGCTGCAGTTGACAATATTACCCTGGATGGTGTTCGTGGTTTACGTGTCACGCTGAGTGCTACTGTTCACGATGTGTTATACTATATGAGCCCTATTTATTGTCAGGATATCATAGATTCGGTAACTCTCTCTCTCTCACAGATAAAAATTGTGTTGCATAAACACTGCTTGTGGACACAAATTTCATATGTTTACTGTTAATGGAAGTAGTTTGTGTCAGATAATATGATATAGCTTTTAAAGGTAAATTCTCTTAAGACCACATTCAACAGAAGCCATTCATTGAAGTACTCGGGTGCAGTATATCTTCATTCTGCTGATTGTACACCACAAGTGCTAAACTGTATTGGAGACGCACTGTGATGTAATTCATTAGTAAGATCCAACCCTAAGCAGTCATTGGATTCATTCATGTGGACCAGGTCTTATCCTTAGAGTTGGTATCAGAGCAACACACCTTCTAGTAGGCTTGTGATTCAAGGATGGACTAGGGCCTTAATCCAACTTGACAAGGGCGTGAGTGATTGTATTGGAATGGGGGCTCAAACAAGGTGTGTTTCCTAGTAGACTTTTAGGAGAACAGAGGGGCAGGAATGAGCAAATCACATATTACACATGGGGGGATCTCTAGGCCACATGGGTTGATACTCACAAGGATATCAGTGCTATAATTGGAGTTTGTAACACCATGAACCCACATTGGATATGGGAAGTCTTGTGATGTTAATAAGTGAAGACCCACCTTGAGCAACCGTGTCTTTCAAGTTAACAGCATTTTTACCCTTAGCCTGCCTTAACCATTTCAATTCCCAGAGAAGTTTGTGATTTCGAGAGCCCTGCTGGGAAACAAAATGTACTACACTACTATTTCATTTTTGGTTTAGCCCGTTTACTTAAGAAGATGAACAACACCTGCTATTTTGTCCAATTTGCAATTTCTAAAATATCTGAATGTGCTATTCTGTGCAAAGTGACGAGTAATCTCTCCTTTCCAGGTCTCCAATCAGTTGAATCGATTGTATCTGAAGTTTTTGAAAAGGAATCCTGGTTACAGTGGAAAGGTATTAGACCTCTGCCTTGTGATTAGCCTTCTGTTACTTGTGGCTGTTCAGTCAGATGTTCTAATTCTGAAAGAGTTCCTGATTAGGTTTCTATATATGGGCATTCTTTGGGAAGTGTCCTTTCATATGACATACTTTGCCATCAAGAAAACCTATCATCTCCATTTCCAATGAACTCGGTGTATAAGGAACAAAATGAGAATGAAAAATCTTCGTCTGGTAACCACCAAGATCTTGAAAGCAAATCCTTGACAGAGATGGAACATAGAACTGTTTCGTCAATGGATAAAGCCAACGAGGAACTGTTCCCCACTAGTGAGGATGAGGAGAGCATAGTGCCTTCTCCATCAGTGCATGACGAAGAATGTACGCAGGGTTCCTGTTCTGCTGCTCCTGCAAAACCAGATTCTGATGGACTTTCTCCATGGGCTTCTGCATCCAACCAACCAAAGAATGAGGATGATGTTCATCAATCCCTTGTTGAATCCAATAATATGCTTTCCCAAGATAGAAACAGCTTAGATGAAGCAACAAATAGAAACTGTGGATCAAAAGAAGGTAGCGAACAAAGGTTGAATCATAGGGCATATGAAGATGCTGATAACAAGGAAAGAGTAATAGAGTTTCTAAAAGAGGAGGTAGGAGTTTAAACTGAATAATGTATATTTTTCCATGAACTACCTATTTCATTATCTTGAAACTTTGTGTCTTACTGTCGTTCAGATTGATTCTCTGAAAGCAAAACTTGCTCAATTGGAATTGCAGTCTTTTGGAAAGAAAGCGGATGGAGTATTGCCACAAGGTAATTATTGCTTGAGAACTGTTCATTTTGTGCACTTCTTATCATTTGGAGGAATTTCTAGATTGGCTTTAACTTCTTTTGCATTACTCCTTCAGGAAATTAGAAGCATAATACAATGCAATCTTTTTCTGCAGATTATTCTCCTGGGCGAAATGATGAAGCTTGTAGGAGTTATACCCCTTATATCAAGTATACAAAGCTTGGTTTCAAGGTAGGTAATATGTAAATTATACTCTTGTCAATTGCAATTGATCGGGTTATTTTGACTATGATGTGGGAGATTTCTGTAGGAAATGGGATGTCAATACTAGCGAAAGTTCTAATTATTGCACTTGTGTCACTTGATAGTGTTCTGGAAACTTAGCCTTTTCATATTCTGTAGAGCATTAGTAGTTTTCGTGCTTCTCTTTCTCGTTCCTTTCAATGTATGTCCAAAGATGCAAGGTATTCTTTGTATAGCTGATTCTTTTAATTGGGTCCATGAACATTGTTCTGTTTCTTTTGTTAGGTTGATACATTCTTTGCAGTTGGATCGCCCCTTGGCCTCTTTCTTGCTCTTCGCAATATTCGGCTAGGAATTGGTAATGGTCTTGACCCTCATAGATATTCATTCCTCTTCCTTGCAAGTTTTCAAATTTGTGAAATATGAAGTGCATGGATTACGAGTTACTCAAAGGAAAGGCACTGGATGTTACATCCTGCGCGTAAGGAAAAAAAAGAAGAAGAAGAAGAAGAAAGAAAGAAAGAAATATAAGTTGCTTGTGATATATGTCAACAGAATTCTGACTTGTTTTTAGGATGCTTGTGCTTTCTGTATCATTTCAGTCTACAATCTCCTGTTGGTAACATTTGAGGAAGTGTTTAAATCTGTTAGGAACAAGGATCAAGTAGCATCAATAATAGCAATCCAACTTGGTTGTCATCACGGCCGGAGTATATCAAAGCTGTCTCTTGCATTTTAATCATTGAGCTGTTACTCCTATAGATATCTAGTTGTCTATCACGTCTCTTGTATGTAATGAGATTTTTTGTTGCCTGCTTTTTGTGGCTTTTAGGGAAAGGGAAGGACTATTGGTTTGAAGAAAACATAACTGAAGAGATGCCTGCTTGCCGTCAAATGTTCAACATTTTTCACCCTTTCGATCCAGTAGCATACAGGTTTGTTCTAGTACCCACGTTGTCCGAGATATATTCAGAAAATCTGATTTCCCCCTTCAGACATATTATTTTTGAAATTTCTTTTCCGACTCTTTGGACGTATATGATCCATTTCCAAGCCCAACTAACAGTGATTTGCCAAGCTGGGGCAAACAGAGGCGTCAGGTTGATGTTGTGTGCAAGACGTGCTATATATATACACGTGTGTACGCGCAAGCGTGCATGCGTGCGGATCCAACAAGCTTCCGCTAATGTAATAAAATGATGCAGTGTTTCTTTGTATAGTATAATGAGATAATGCAGTCTTGCATTCTCATATGAGAATTAGAAAATGGAAGTCGCTGGATTCATTTTGCTCTTGTTGTCAACACACGCCATTCATTAATTTCAAACTGGATTCTTTAATATATATATAAAAATGGGTACGCAAATAATGAACAAGGCAGTCTGGCATTGTTCATACAAAGGATTAGAAGGTTGAGGCTTGTTCAATTGATTCCCTCCTTGTCGTCAACACACTTCATTCTTGAAAGTTTGGTCTATGAGGTTTCCTACCATTTAGCAAGCACTGACATTTCCGATGCAGAGTGGAACCACTAGTCTGTAAGGAATACACCGACAAACGTCCTGTTATTGTTCCTTACCACAGAGGTGGAAAGAGGTTGCACATCGGATTCCAGGTTGGATAAACTATCTATCGTGTTGATATTGACTTTTACCAGGAAATCCATTTATATCTTATCATGTTTAAGCGGTTACTGATTATATCTTTTCCTATTGTAGGAATTTACTGAAGATTTAGCTGCTCGTTCTCAGGCAATAATGGATAACCTAAACCTTGTGAGGGTGGGTTCTGTCAGACCTCTCTCTCTCACACACACTCACTGTGGATGCAAATTTGTTTTTGTTGGTTGGTTATGTAACTTTTATCAACTATTGGCCTGAAAGGTCAGTATTTTCTGTGGTAAACATTAGGGAAGACCTTTTGATCCATTCTGAAAGATGAAATTGTATTTTCCAGCAACGAAAAGTGAAAAGAAAAAAGAAACACAATGTAGTCTCTATTACTTTATATCAAGTGCGGCGAGTGAGAAGTATTTCAAAAGAGAGATTGTAGGTTCACCGTGCAGTAAAATTGGTGAGAGATGCATTATGGACAACTAATCTTGCGCCTTTTACTTCATTAATAGGATTTCTGGTGATTACAATAACCTTTCAATTATGCCTTGCAAGAGGGGCTGCTGCATGAGAATTTAATTGTGATGTTTCATGGAATAATCTGTATATGGTATACAAAACCAACTACACGTGCCCCCCCCTCTCCTTCAAAAAAAAAAAAAAAAAAAAAAAATCTCTCTCTCTCTCTCTCTCTCTCTCTCTCTCTCTCTCATATTTGAAAATTGCTTAAATCGTTACCTAGACCTGCCAACTTGAATCAGCAATGATGGAGTTGTTATTTATTTGGTCTTCTTTCTTGAAGAACTGAATTCTAAATTTTAGTGCTTTAATGGGGTGGCAGGTCAAGGTTCTCACGGTATGCCAATCGAGAGACAGAGACTGCCTTGAAGGTAATGTACACCAAAGAAATGTTATACCCATGAATGAACACACATGATTAAGTGATGGGAAACTGTCTCTTGTAAATCTGCAGAAGCAGCAGGAGATGGCCAGGAGAAAAAAGAGAGATCGTATGGTTCGCTTATGATGGAGCAACTAACTGGAAGTGAAGATGGAAGGATAGATCACGTGCTTCAAGTGTGTTGTCTTACTTATTTAAGTGTTTGTTTTCTTTTGTGTATGATGAATGACGTTCCACAAATACGTGTTGACCTCAAATTGCCTTGACAACAAGATGTCTTACTTTAAACTGTTGCTTTTTGCTGCTTGAAACCTGTTGACATCTTGTTTTGCTTGAAGATTCTTTACTTTTTGTATGTGGTGAAATTTCTCTTTACGTTACCTCTTGGTGGTAATCATTGCCTGAAGATCAATGTGAAAATAACGAGATATGTTAGAGGACAAGAATTTGTGATCAGACAATGGTGCATCCTGAATTTCAAATAAGTTGTGAAACGATGCAGCCAAGAAATCTCCTTTTTCTGTGGGTTTTCCCTAGATTTTGTAAACTAGGTATTCATTGTGTTCCTGGTCGTGCTCCTTACATGTTTTAATTTGCATTCCAGTTGTAATCTCCCTGAATGTGTTGGTCCTGAAAGCTTTTGGTTATGTCTTTACATTTTCGATGTTTCAAAATGTGCGGTGTCTTCTAGTCTTTGAGTTTAGAGTCCTGTTGATATGAGATATATGTTTTTTGATAACATTTTTGGCCTTGGATATAAATTGTTGTGGCTGGATTGTTGTTAAGTATTCTCTGTCAACTCATGTTTTATAGCCTATATTTTGCTAATGCTAGTTATTTTACTTGGTTTGCAGGATAAAACATTTCAACATCCTTATATATCAGCCCTGGGTTCGCATACGTAAGTATCAGGACATTATATCCAAGTTCTCAGTACTTTGGTTCTTCTAAGCACTCCAATGTTTTGTGCATTCTTTTGTTTGATTCTCTTCATCGGTAATGGGCAAACTGCTGAAAGTTGTTTCATGCATATGTTGCTTCGCCATATTTTTCTGCCTTTTATGTCTGCAAGCACGAAAGGATGTAACCTTCGCTCAACTTACCTAATGTTGCAATTATCTTTCCATATGGATGATGCAGAAATTATTGGAGGGATCATGACACTGCCCTATTTATATTGAAACACTTGTATCGAGAAATACCTGAGGAGCCATATTTCTCTCGAGACCCTGAAGTATCTGGTGCAAAAAATGGGGTTGGTGATGCAGCTTGGTGCGAAGGTAGAGGGGCTGCTGAAGAAGAGCTTCCCTTGACATTTTCGGACAAAATCTTAGTCAGAAGCTTCTCTAAGAAAGCTAAAAACATCGTGAAACCTTGAACAACCGTGCATATGCCATACAGAACCACTGCAAATGCGGGTATACTTTCTGGATGGAGCAATTTCTGACGGTGTCAAAGTGGCATATACACAGACTAGCAACAGCTGACCCTCGGGCCATCACCCATACGTTTGAGTGCCATGACGAGCTGCAGAATCTTTCCGTCGTCGGTGGGATAGCGTCGGCCCTCAACTGTACACGGCATCTGTTGCTTTAGCGCAGTTTGCTTGGTATCTCTTTGCTTTCAGTGCCCACCCAGCACATAAAAACGAAGAAGCGGGGTCAGACTACTGCGGGGAAATTGATCGCTTTCGTTGGATACGGTTTGTTGTGTACGATAATTAGGAAGGTTGCTCTTGCTCGCGCGTGTATCCACGTTGAAATGTAATACGAACGTACCAAAATAATTCCCTGTTTCCATGTGTACAGATTTTCAGGAGATTGTGTAAATGGAAGGAGCTTTTCTTTCCTTCTGCTGCCCCAGAAATTTCTCGCGTAACTTCCTCTATTCTCTAGAACTATTCCGGTCATTTTTCTCAAGTCCAATCTCTTGGGCTGTATGTCGGGCAAATCGGGAGGAGAGAGGTTCCTGAGACAGCAGGAGGAAAGGAAATGTTCCTTCCATTTTCAAACTCGTCAAGCTCTGACGGGTTGGAAAAAGTTTCATTGGATGCCCGAGAGGCATCGGAGCGGGTAAAGTCCCATGTCATGCCACGAAAGTAGTGGATTCTCCGCACACCCGGCTCCCCATTTTCCGTGCTCAATAATTTCAATGGGCCAGTCCACGTTTGGTTCAACTGAAATTTCGTCGTTTTCGGTACAAATAGTTTGAAACTGAAAAGGTATTTTAAACTTTATTAAAAAAAAAAAAAAAAAAAAAAGGACCGTGGAAGACAAATAATGCATGTGTTACATTAGCACGTGCTGAAAATTGATAAATTCCAAAATAAAAAATAAAGATTATATGAAACGCAATGGTAGCCATCTATAACCATCGATGAAGAGAGAAACCTCATCATGCTTTCTTTTGAATATTTTAGTTTGGGCATCATTGAGGTTGGGTCTCGTCCCTTTATCAATAAAGTAACTGTCTCTGTCAGTGGGGCAATGGAGGAAAATGACCGGTTGCTCCTCGATGATGCAATGCAAGTAGCCGCCTCAACGCATATTTCATCCATCAATCATGGATTATGCAACGAGGAGCTTAACATTTTGTGAATCCAAGGAATCTTAATAGCCTCTTAACAATACAACATTTGGATGACCTAAGTTATTATTAGACACATCTAAATTCGACCCTACATATAAAACAAGTCGTAAATGTACAGACATCCTAATCTTAGCATTGAGTGTTGATTTCTATAAGAGCTATCCGAGAAATTAGTTCACTAGAAGTAATAATGATTTCAGCAAAAATTAAAATATAAAAGGAAATATCATGAGTGTGTGCAAACTTCGAATGTCAAATACCAATTTGCTAAAAGTACATAAGTGGTAGCTTTTGATATTTTCCTAAAAGACCCAAAATCCGAGTTCAGGTCAAAGTTGATGAGTTTCTAAACAAACGAGTTGAGGCTGAAAAGACGTCTTCGAATCACTTTGACTAGCCGCCCACTCCAGATTGGGAGGTTTGTCTCCCTCGCGTTGTTTATTTAGTCCGAACGTGGACATGCAGGCCATCCAGATTCTCGATTGTCCGCTCGCCTGTCCATTTTTCGACGTCGACAAATCATAATTATTATTAAATCATTCGTGCATCTATATTTGTGTGTCCATATAGCGTATAGCATCACTAAGAATTATTTGTTTATAATAATCCTGTTTTTTTTTTTTTCATTATATCCGTTTTTGTATATATAAAGAGGGAGACTTCTGTTTCCAATTTTGTTTTCGCTTGTAGGACAATGTGGACTTTCTCATCCTCTCTTGTCGTTCCCCACCCTTTTTGTCATGAAAATGCGTCAACAAAGTACCAAATTTGAATTATTGCCTCTTTTGTGATACCCTTTAAGATTAACTCATTCAAAATATTTCTCATTTTGTCCTGTCCCACCCCGAACATAGCCTTTAATTTAATATAGGTATGCACTTTTTTAAGAGATCACTCATTATGACAGTATTTGCTCACTTGAACATAGCAGTTAGAATGCACATTTTACAAATTAATTTTAATTTAATATGTTCAATTCAAGAGTGTTATTTTTGTGTTTGATGAGCAATTTGGTTTTTTATTGGCGTCTTTGCCATCCTAAAAATTTGTCCAGAGCTACTTCTTGTTTAGGCCATCTCCTCCTAGCAATCACTCCTCATCCAATTTTGACAAATATATCAAGTCCATTCAAAGTCAAAGTTAGTGCAAACAACTATAATTCCCTACTCTAAAAGTTTAAGCTAAACCCCTCCCCTCCCTTTGTTATCGAAGGAGATTTCATAAGATTATTATCAATTGTTTTAAAAGTTTAAGTTATTAGATAAATATATAATTTATTATTTAATATCTAACATTCATTACCGGCCAAGAAAAGTTAAGGAACCTTAAGATGGCACTATAACAAAGACTACGCATAACGAAGATTAAACTTGGGAAAGAAAGTTCACTGGATCACTGGGCAAGATCGCCAGATACCATTGAGACGGTGAATCGACCAGCAAAATTGGGAAAGATGGAGTAAATCCACAGAAAAGCCCTAATCAGAATTCCGCTTGGGGTTTCTGATTTTCAAATTTACATTCATCTTCATTCAGACGCAAATTTGGAAAGAAATCGCAAATTACCATCTTCAGAAAAAAGTCGACCTGGAGCCTTTATTCTAAGCCAAGTTGCCCTATTAATCGGGACAAAAAAGTCCCCCGCTCCGGGCGTGAATAGAAAGACACGTCGCGAGAGTTTCGGGCAACGTACTTGCTTACGTTGCCGGTCGATGAGTGCAGACTCTCTCGATCGAGTGGAGTGGAAGGGGCCTCCTTCCTCGTAGTGCTCTGTGCGCTATTATAAAAAGGGAACGAATGAACTGCTGAATTTGCTACCATAAAAATCCTTTGATCGAGGGAATAGCGGGAGCTCAAGTTCTGCAACGCCATTTTCAGCACACAACGCGCACTAAGAGAGAGAGAGAGAGAGAGAGAGAGAGAGAGAGAGATTCAACAGCGCTCGCGCCATGTCTGCCCAGCAACTCCCCACGCCTCCTCTCCTCACTCCCTACAAGATGGGAAGATTCGATCTTTCTCACAGGTTCGCGTCTTCCTTGTTCTCTCGAGTATTCCCTTCCGTTTTCAATCTCGTTTCGTCGCTCGCTCTTCTTCCCCTCGGTCGGAGCTCCCCTTGATCTTTCCCATTACGTGGGAAGAGCTTTGTTGTTGTCGTGACGTGTCAAAATTTGATCTTTACATTTTTACCAAAAAAAAAAAAATTTTGATCTTTACATTGAGGGCGAAACCTGGGGAGTTAAACCGGGTTGTTTCGAATCGTGAATCTTTTGTCAGCTAGAACAAGTTGGACTTGAAATTTATTCTCTGTCGCAAAGACTTGGAAATTCGAGGTAACTTGCACGTGCATTTCAGTGATCAAATGAGCATACGGCTCGTAAATATTTGAATGAGTGTCATTAGTGCTGGAAGTAGATTATTGTGTAATTTTTCCTCATAGGCTGGATGTGAGGATGGTGGATCGAGTTATCTGTCGTTTCACTTCTCATGATTCCGCTGCTTCATTCTTTCCTAGCACATGGGCAGCATTTACTGTAGTAATGGGTGATATTGAACCCAAAATGCTTCTCTGATCAAGCCTTACTCTAGTATGTCAATCAGGTTTTACTTTCGTACATAGCACACGGAAGGATTGGTTGCCGCCTGCCTTTCCAAACCCTTTCTGAGTTAATCTTACTTTCTTATAGTTTTCCCTGTAATTTGGTTTTCATAGAGTGTCACTTCCCTTTACTCCATGTACACAATCTGAGGCCTTTTTGTTAAAATACAGAGCCTTTTTCGTCTTAGTGCTTAAATCTCTCGGTCCTGTATTCTTTTGCTTTTCTGACAATGGGGTTTGAGCCTCGAGTCTTAGCCACAGCCATACTGCTGCCGGACAGAAAGGCTATGGTTCCCTTCTGTATTTGATGAAGTTTTGATGCCATATCTCTGTTAAAAGTTGCATTGGGAGGTCTACTTGCTTGTCTTTTCTTGGGCAAAAGCATGGCTGAATGTGCTAAACATTAGACACCAACTTAATTGAGTGCACGTGCTTCAGTGGTGTTGCTTTGTTTGTAGGGTCAATGATTAGTGAACCATTGTTGATTTGTTAGAATAGCGAAAGGGATCTTTTTTTTTTTTACTGAAGCTTTTCCGAAGTTCAAGCAGAAACGGATCATCTAATAAACTGCCATTTTGGTGCTTGTTTTGTCAGAGTTGTTCTAGCACCATTGACCAGACAAAGATCATACAAGAATGTTCCTCAGCAACATGCCATATTGTACTATTCCCAGAGAACCTCTAAGGGTGGCCTTCTCATTACCGAAGCAACAGGAGTGTCTGACACTGCACAAGGGTAATTAATCTCACTTGTTCAGCCAATAGGCTTTGCCTAGCATGTGAGGTTCTACTTTTTTCCCCAGGCTCAAGTTTAACTTCCTGCACCCTGTTTCTTCAGGTATCCAGATACACCTGGCATCTGGACAAAAGAGCAAGTCGACGCTTGGAAACCCATTGTAGATGCTGTTCATGCCAAGGGTGGTATCCTCTTCTGTCAGATCTGGCATGTGGGGAGGGTCTCAAATACAGGTTTCTTCGTGTTCCATTTCCTATATAATTTTTGTTTTTAAATAATTGGCACAAAAGAAGTGCTTGATTTGATTTTCAACTTGATGCAAATTGACTGTGTTTTTCAACTGAAATAGTTTGAAATCCTGCTTAGAACCTTTAGACATGCAAAATAAATGGTGACTTCTATACAGAATGAGGAGAAAAGTTTCAATAGGCTTGCTGACATTACTTTTGTGCAAACAACATGTCATCTGCTTGAGTTTTGTTGCTGGTTTTATGTGCATTGAAAATGATTAAAGGCTATGAGTTTTAATGACATATTAAGTCTTATCATTTTTAGAAGTGATGTAGGTCAAATTCTTCTGGGTGGATAGATGATTTCCTTGAAAGAAAATGACTAGATGAGATGAAGCCATTATATAATGGAACAGGAATTTTTTCTAAGTGGCAATTAGCATGATCTCTCTATTTATTGCATCTGGATTTTCTCTGCAGGTTTTCAGCCAAATGGGCAGGCTCCAATCTCATCTACTGACAAGCCATTGACTCCTCAACTTCGAAGTAATGGCATTGATGTTGCTCAATTCACGCCTCCAAGGCGACTAAGGACTGATGAAATTCCAAACATTGTCAATGACTTCAGACTTGCTGCAAGGAATGCAATGGAAGCCGGTATATTATTTTGCCTTTTCTTTTCTTTTTTTATGTCAATGATGGGAGTTTTACTCCAATGAATTTGGTTATTACAGTGTGGTTTTTGTCATCTGAACCTGTGGAAGAGTATGGCAGGGGAAAAGAAAAGGCTGTCTAAGAGACAGAAGAAAGTTTGAATCACATGACAATGATCTTCATATATCTAAAGCCTCGACTGAATCTGATGTTACGAGAAATTTTTAAAAGCATGACAACAAATCACTTAATGTTTCTTCTAGGTGGTGTAAAAATGAAGTAGCCGGTAACAACAAAAAGGAAACTATGTAGAAATACTAGTGGAAAAATTTTCATATCAGTTT
The DNA here is from genome assembly GCA_014182555.1 of Eucalyptus erythrocorys. Classification (NCBI taxonomy): domain Eukaryota; kingdom Viridiplantae; phylum Streptophyta; class Magnoliopsida; order Myrtales; family Myrtaceae; genus Eucalyptus; species Eucalyptus erythrocorys. The sequence goes on from CM024602.1 coordinate 13,002,127, forward strand.
TACGTTTTGTACTGTTGACTTGGCTTTAGAATCTACATATTGTGTATAACAATCTAAGAAGTGAGTGCTATCCTGTGCATTGATCATATTAGCTTCCATTTTATGCTCACTCTTGCTTTATGATACTAACTCATCTGATGCCCATTTTGCATGCACAACATAGGTTTTGACGGTGTTGAAATACACGGAGCTCATGGCTACTTGCTAGAACAATTCATGAAAGACCAGGTAAATGACAGAACAGACCAGTATGGAGGTTCTCTGGAGAACCGGTGTCGTTTCGCTCTGGAGATTGTGGAGGCCATTGTTAATGAAATAGGCGCAGACAGAGTTGGGATCAGGCTTTCCCCTTTTGCAACCTACTCGGAAGCAGCAGACTCGAACCCCAAAGCACTAGGAAACTACATGGTCGAACAATTAAATAAGTATGGGATCCTTTACTGCCACATGGTTGAGCCAAGAATGAAGACTGTGGGCGAAATGAGCGAATGTCTGCACAGTCTTGTGCCAATGAGGAACTTGTTCAGGGGAACTTTCATTGTAGCCGGAGGTTATACCCGGGAAGATGGAAACAATGCTGTGGCCGAGAACCGTGCAGATCTTGTTGCTTACGGCCGTTTGTTCTTGGCCAATCCAGATTTGCCTAAGAGGTTTGAGTTGGACGCACCTCTGAATAAGTACAACAGAGAGACGTTCTACATATCGGACCCGGTGCTTGGGTACACCGATTATCCATTCCTGGAGAGCACGTTTTAAGTCACTGCCGGACGTGACTTGGAATAAAACAGCTCATCATTGATTCTTGCCTACTTTTAGGTATGCTGATGAGAATTTTCTTATACTTGTACTTCCGCTGCATTGATATGCATAACACTAAAATTTATACGTCTTGATACAATCACGGGGCATGGACCGATCAATGAATTGCTTGATGCGGAATAGGTTTGATATCTGTTCATGTTGCTGGATTGTATGAGGGTGTGATCATTGTCTTAAGATTCGTTACTGCACGGTTTAGCATCATTGAGCTAAGAGATAGTTTAAAAGTTTCCGATTTGGAAATCCATCTCCAATAAGCACGACATCAAGTCGTGATCACACAATCGACAGGCTTCCCAAAAATTGTACCACATGTTCAAAGATGACCGCGATAAACATATGGCAGCATCTTACAAGGGTTGTTGATGATGGCGGAGTGTGTTAAGTCTTAAAATGAAACTCAAAACATGAAAAGAAAACAAATACACAAAGGAAAGGGTATGATGCCTGGTAAGATGATGAAGCTCATCCCTGATGGAGACCAGCAAGAATTGAAGATGGATCTGTGACGACAGCAAGAGACCTTGGAGTTTCTGGATCACACACCCTTTCCCAATCGACCCATTAATTTCACATGGGCTTGTTAGTCAACTGCATATCACATCTGCAAACCCATTAGCAACTAAGTGCAAACAAGTGAACCGATTTGCTAAATTGACCAAATGAAAGATCAAAGGAAAAGTGCCAGTTTTCATTGGCATTTACTCAAAAGAAATTGTATTTACCGAAGTATACTTCACATTCGGAGTGCTTCCAAGCTAGACTTGAGAATTTATTTTATTTTATTTTTCCTGAACTTAGATTCCACTGCCGAAAGACGTTATCTATAGTGCGACCACAATAAAGACGCCATGTCATCTTTTAATATTTTTAACTTGATAATAATTGAGCCAAGTCAGAGCAATTCATGAATGAGTGACTGACAGGTCTACGAATTAGGTTATATCAACCGCCGACTAGCCCTGATGAGATCATCTAATGCGTGAACGAGGAGCATTGTCTAATCTTGTATCGAGATGATACGTACAGCAACTTAGCAATAAAAAAGAAGAGAGGAAAAAAAAATTAAGAAAACATGTTCTTGAGTGAACCCTCTTTAACGAATCACATGAATAAAGCGAATAGCCCACAAGGGAATCTCAGGGATTTGATTGGCTGTTGGGCACGACTGTTTTAATTAAGGGTTTAATATTGCTTAATCACCTTACTTTGAGCATCTGATGTGTTAAATTATCTTAGGACAGCATACCTTTTCTTTTCTTTTTTTCTTTTTTTCTGTGCGTGTGCTTCTGGATAACCATAATCTAATTAATCTGTCAGATGATTGGACGTTGCTTCTAGATAACCATAATCTAATTAATACGTCAGATGATTGGACGTTTCTTACAATCGACAGGCTTCCCAAAAATTGTACCACATGTTCAAAGATGACCGCGATAAAACATATGGCAGCATCTTACAAGGGTTGTTGATGATGGCGGAGTGTGTTAAGTCTTAAAATGAAACTCAAAACATGAAAAGAAAATAAAAACACAAAGGAAGGGGTATGATGCCTGGTAAGATGATGAAGCTCATCCGTGATGGAGACCAGCAAGGATTGAAGATGGATCTGTGACAACAGCAAGGAGACCTTGGAGTTTCTGGATCACACAACCTTTCCCAATCGACCCATTAATTTCACATGGGCTTGTTGGTCAAACTGCATATCACATCTGCAAACCCATTAGCAACTAAGTGCAAACGAGTGAAGCGATTTGCTAAATTGACCAAATGAAAGATCAAAGGAAAATCGCCCAATTGCATAAACAAGTTTTCATTGGCATTTACTCAAAAGAAATTGTATTTACCGAAGTATACTTCACATTCGGAGTGTTTCCAAGCTAGACTTGAGAATTTATTTTATTTTATTTTTCTTGAATTTAGATTCCACTGTCGAAAGACGTTATCTATAGTGCGACCACAATAAAGACGCCGTGTCATCTTTTAATATTTTTAACTTGATAATAATTGAGCCAAGTCAGAGCAACCGCCGACTAGCCCTGATGAGATCATCTAATGCGTCAACGAGGAGCATTGTCTAACCTTGTATCGAGATGATACGCACAGCAACTTAGCAATAAAAAAGAAGAGAGGAAAAAAAAAAATTAAGAAAACATGTTCTTGAGTGAACCCTCTTTAACGAATCACATGAATAAAGCGAATAGCCCACGAGGGAATCTCATGGATTTGATTGGCTGTTGGGCGCGACTGTTTTAATTAAGGGTTTAATATTGCTTAATCACCTTACTTTGAGCATCTGATGTGTTAAATTATCTTAGGACAGCATACCTTTTTTTTTTTTTTTTTTTTTTTCTTTTTTTCTGTGCGTGTGCTTCTGGATAACTATAATCTAATTAATCTGTCAGATGATTGGACGTTTCTTATGTTAAATTTCAAAGCAAATGCGAAGGCTAATCACATCCCACTCAAATATATATATCTATATATAATCAAGCTTGTTAATTTTTTCTCTTTCTTTTCAATAAGAATAATATCAAGTATGAATGCTGGAATCGCAACGAGAGCATCGGTTTCCCCAACGTGAGAGAGAGGACATCTTCTCATGACATTTTGCATATGGGCGATGTCCGTTGTCGTCTGCCCGAATTCTCTTTTTGCAGGTGGTTTCACCTCGATGGATTAGATTTTCTTAAAGCATTCTCTAGCTAAGTAAGACATGACATATAGCCAATTATTCAAAATCGAGGGCTATGGCATCTATCTTGACCTTAGAAATCAGTAGGTGATTGATTATGCCGTAAAATTGGAGTGTTGCATCTGCCTAACGATTTGAATGAAATATCGATAAGTTTGAGTTGTTCTAGATTTGTAATCATAATTCCAATTCCAAATCTTTTCACCTTGTTTAGTTAAGAGTTGTCATTTAGGTCATTCAGTGCCGTTTAAGTGAAGTGTTGCCACTATAGGTCAAAGGGTAACTTGAAAGGACAAAATTTAAAGCTCTATAGAGAAAAAAAAAATTTCACTCATCAAGCATCAATGGTTCATTCCTACAATTAGCAAAATTTCTTAGCGAACAATTGTTGTATCGAGTATTTTACAGCACTTTAGTAACTTTTCCATATTATAAAAAGGAAGGGTTGACTAATTTCCTATCGAAACTTAATAACTTCTCTTGTGTTTTTTGTGATATTTGCTACAGAAAGGTAAGTTTTGATGTCTCAAAAGTTCAAGTTTCGGACAGACAAGGCTAGCTTAGAGAGTAAGTAATTAAGTAGATAGGGTTGTTCCGACACCATAATGGTTAGTTGCCAAACGCATGTTTTGTCAAAATGTGCCTTTTTTTAAAGGATACTTGGATTGATTCATCCCCTCATCTCATTTAATTTACTGTTTGCTTTAACGGGTGCAAAGACAAAAGATCAAAGGTAAAGATTCTAATGGGAGAAATGTTCGTTATAGCTAGCGATTTACAGTGGTGTTTTTTTTTTTTTTCAGAAAAATAAATAATCAATTCTAAACCTGTTATGTGGAAGCTAATTCAATCTAAAAATTTTCAATCTTATCAATTTAATCTTATGAAATGACTACATTAGAACTGCACATAAAGATTTATGAATAAATTAACAAAATTGAAAAGTTCAAGACTGATTAATATTAGAATGATTTGATAATTTTTCCTAAATATCACATATTCCAGGATCCTCTACTTGATCTTCCCAATACTTCCTTCTGTATTATTATTTTTTTTTTGCCCTTCGCTTCCCCAAAGTTTTTTTCTTTTTTTCGTCGTAGCTTCCCAAAAGTTTCGTGGAGTTATTTGGTTGATTCAAAGTTTTGTATTTTAATATTCAGCACAATTATGTTCCGTTGATGAATATATACCATATTACCACCACACAGAGAGAGAAAAAAACGAGTTAAGAAAAAGATCAAACGTGCATTTTGTCTCCAGTGTTCTGATCAATCTGCCTAAAGGGAGAGACTATATAGAGATTAACAGGCAATACTTTACTAATATCAACCAACATATATTATAAATTCAACTGATTCCACATAGATCACAATCTGAGAGTAACAAGTCAGGTCGATCATAGGGCTCAGCTCAATTCGATCCTGTCCAGTGAACATCTAATTTTTCCAGACTAATGGATACAGACTTTGTATGTTAACTGGGACAACTCTGAAATTAGTATGCCATAGCGATGAAAGCGGGACGGGTCTGCGCACTGTGGCTGCAATTCGTACCTAATGTAAAAACTCTTTACATTGCATTTTCTTCACGTAAAACCATCGATATCAAAGTGTCCAGGTGAGGACAACCCACAAGTTCCAATAAATGTTGTGGGAATGTCTGACAGCACATGCAAGATGTTCTAACTTTCCCCCTTTTCTCCCGAACCATAACCAGAAGCCATCGCCTCTCTTTAGTTATCTTACTGTTATAGCATGTGAGGAGATCTTTCCCTTGTTGCGTTTCCTAGCCTTTTGTTTATTAATATAAGCAAAGTTTCTTAAGCCAAATGGCTCTGCACTTTCTAGCCGAAGGCATGATTGGTCCTCGGGTACCTATCGTAAGGATTTTGCTATCAAGAACAGTACACTGAACTGAGTTTTTTGGGTTCGGTTCATAAATGCCAACTTGCTCGGAATCGTCACTTCAAGGCAGCCCCTCGAGAAATCTGATGCAAGAATGAGAGACACCGAAAGCGAGAAAAGAAAGATGAAAGAACATACAAGGAAAGGCCACGATAAGCCTTTTGCTGATGATAAATATACATATATCCAAGTTGTTATCGAGTAAAGTTGTACGAAATTCAAACTTTTGAGATATGAATGGATCTTTTGCATGTAAACTTTGTTCCATTATGATGCTTTGGTACACAGTAGCTGACTTTTACGGTCGCTCCATCTTTTTGGGGGCTTTGTATGCCTCCTGTAGATACAGTCCGCATTTTCCTATCCCTGAAAACAGCATTGTTAAACTCACATCTTTGCTTAATGGACAAAATATAATCATGTGGGATTTACGTCAGGCATGGAGGGTAGGGGTTTTATGCGTAGCGCAATATAGTCAAATAATCTCATGTTTAGGCATATCCATATAAGTTTCAGTTCTAAATTTTAATTATTCGATCAGATTATTAGAGTATTTCATGTGCCTGAAGCATATATGGTTCAAGCTGAACTTCATTACAGAAAGTAAAATACAGAGAAAGCTTAGCAGATCTTAGGATTTGTCTCACTTTAAAGCGTGACTTCACTTTTTTAAAGTTCTTATAGTACCATTCGAAAATGACTTCCGTTTGATGTCTAACATCAGATAAATCTCGTCACAGATCTTTTGCGAACACGGAGGACAGACAACGAAATCTAAAAAGCTAAATGCGATAAGTACTATAATTAAGATGTCTGCCCGCTTGTTTGTCGAAAAATTTCATTTAAATTGCCTGAGAAATAATGGTTTCGAAAGTACAGGGATAACGTCTGACGGAAGGTGGATTTGGCCAGAAAACGGGCAGAAGCTTTAGATTTAGCTGCACTCATTAGAGTGAGCTTGAAAGAAATGATGGCAAATCTAGCCATGTCAGTGGAAGATTAAGTGCTTGCATCATGTACTCGTCGTAATGGAAGTCCAACGTTGTCCCCAGAACTATCCAGTTACGAGTGAAGTATATTGTACGCAGATTGTTCTTTTCAAATTCAAAAATACAGTGTCCACGTCTCACGAATTCAATAGAAGAAAAATATTTCAAGTGTCAAAACTTGACACAAAGAAATACATAAATATTAAAAGTTACGAAAATAATATTTTAGTGTCACTTTTTAAAAAAAAAAAGAGATACTTGAATGTCAACTCCGATGAAATTAGCTGAAAATCATATATGACAGTTTTTTAATAATATAACTTACTTACATGGTACATCGGAAAGTTGAGTCAATAACGAATAATCAAAACGACATTATTTTGTCTTTTTTTTTTTTTTTTTTAACTTTAATATAAATATTAATTAAATTAAAATATTTATATTTATTTTTTAATAAAATGACGAGGCTGTAACGAGGGCTTAGCCCTCGGGCTAGGGCTTGACGACCTTGGCCGACACTTCCCCCACTTTGTTGCCGAACCTTCCCGGCAATAGTAGGGAGGTGGCAATGAGGGTTGAGCCCACGTTTTTTGCCTCATATATATATAATTTAGCTTTAAATTTTATTTATTTAATATTTATATTAATTATATATCCATGTTAGCAGCAAAATGACATCGTTTTTGCACTTGTCTAGCTACGTCAACGTGTAAAATGATGTCATTTTGTACTTGCATCATTGGAAAATTGTTACGTCACTATTTTAGTTGGATTTTCTTGCCGTTTGCATTTTAACTAATCCATTTTACTTCAATTTTGACACTTAAAAGTGATTTTTGTAATATTTGACATTTAAGTGTCTTTTGTGTCAAGTTTTCGTATTTCAAATGTTCTTTTCCCCAAATTCATTGGTCGGATCTCGCCTTCACCCGTCAACAACGAGCCGGCACTACACCAACTCCTCCTTTGTCCAAGTTAGGTATTCTCATGTACCGAAAAATTCTAACTTGCATCTCGCCTCTAATAATTATCTCCTTCGCGGAAATGAACCCCAACCCGCAATGCAGTGATGCACGAGAATCCATGACATATTATCAAAAGGTCTACACACAGTAGAGACTCATTTTTTTTTTTTTTGGCCAGTCCTACTCTATACCTATTCTACACTCACTCTCAGACTTTTGCCCTGTCTCTTGCAGGGCGTGGGCATTGAAATTCACTCCTGAAACTTGCGCGTCCCCACCCCATCCCTCCCTGAAAATGTGGGGATTTGAACCCCTTACCTCCCCCTTCCATGTTGGAAGGGTGGCCACTAGGGCGAATTCCAGTGGTTATTAGAGGCTCATTTGATTAACCTCGATATGAAGCTTTTCTTGGAAGAATTTTTTGGCACCCCCTAGGTGAGTCATGATGCCATTTCTACCAAACCGAGCCATAACAACAACAACAAACCCAACACGGCCAATTTAATAGCCTTAAGCATGCCAAAATGAATGCACATGTCCGAATGAATTGTTGAAATCCATCGAACATAATGAAAGCAAATCTAATAGATGGAAGGAAGAAGCGGTACGAGCAACTAAACTTGAAATCTTTAGCTGCACATTATGTTTTATAGATTACTTCCCCAAATGAAAGCTAATATGAGGATTGTACGAAGCATACGAACCACCTTCCAGAAGCGATGGATCGTGTTCTGATGGCAAGTGAAGAATTTATTCAAGGCAAATCCTTTTGACTCCAGCGAATTCCAATCAAAAGTGGACACACTTGGAGGCTCCTTTCTTTTTCTTTTTTTTTGGTCGAATTGGAGGCTCCTTTCACGCTCTAAAACTTTGTTCCTTCTGGTCAACATTCTCATCAACATCGGAATCACTCTTTTGTCTTTTTCCTTTAAATGTTTCTGCGACACGTATCTTAATGCATTCTTGACCTCATATTTTTTCGTTCCCAAAGATTTGCTGTGTTTGATGCCTACTTAGCTGTATCCTAGGGTTCGCCTTCTAATCATATGTGCTCACTGACTTGGAACCTCGTTTATAAATGGGGTCAAAGATCATTCGTTCAAGTACCAGATCAAATTGCACTGAATCTATCTTTCTAGTACGAATTCAAGCATCCGGTGAGGTGTTTATCCCTGAGAATCGTTGCTCCAAAGTATCTGTGTAAACAGTGTAGTCCCGTATGCACAAGAAGTTAAGGATTTTCTAACCTATACAACGATGAAAACCTTGTGGGGATCCAAACACTTTTGGATTATAAACGTGTTTACTCATGGGCGATTATTCTGTAGTGAGGTGGGTTCACATCTTGATCGCAATGCCAAAGGAGAGATCATACGAAACTTTCATATGATAAAGCTGTCCATAACACCATATCTTGAGCAATGTGAGACCTTAACTAATGTTGACAAGATAAAAATTTTGACTGAAAATTTTTTGTGTATGAATATCTCTTCAAAAAGTACTTAATATTAATAGAAATTATGAAACCTCAAGAGTTAGGGCCTCCGCGAGCCTCTTAGATATGACTCTAACAACAGAATTAGTAAACTGTTATTGAGCATTTGCACAAGCTAGCTTTATCTTGAGTATGAGCAAGTCACCAACCAGGTAATTGGCTGGGTTATTCTAGATTTGGTTTACAAGTTAGAGGTCGCATGTTCAATTCTTCAGCCTATTCTCTTCTCAGGAAACCTTGGTTAGGTTATGAAAAACATACTTGGGCTTAAATGTATTGCCAATCTTCATTGATGCTTTAAATCAAATATTCTAGCAGTGGGTGGGATAGGTCCCAATTCCATCTAAACCCTCGACCGTGTTTGAAAATAGTACAAGCTTCTCTCTCCTAAAAATCCATCTAAGACTTGTCGCACTGTTTAACTAGTTTTTTTAATAAACTTTTGAAGGGGGACATTCATTAGCACCTTCACCTTCACTTTCACAGTTCCTTTCCAGCTACCCCCAGGGTACGCCATTATAGATTAAGCAAGGAGAAATAGAATAGAATCCAAGTGCACCCCAGCTGATTTTTTCCTCGGACCAATCTCAAGTACATGTCCAAGCTAAACTAGGGTCTTGAATGGCAAAATGTACAAGCTACAAAAAAAGGCTCCCTACCAAATTACTTTTTCCATGAATCCTGGTTCTCCCAAGATATTTTCTTGAGGCTAATCCAAATAGTGTCTTCTCTCGATAATTATTCTATTGCGTTGGGATTGACCTTATTGGATCAGTCAAGTATTTGAAGATTTAGCATTATCTTTCTTGTCTTAAACCACAAGGAAGAAGAGGCATGAGGGTTTTGACTTATATTCATGTACTTTGTATCAAGAACCAAGAAGTCTTATAGATTTCACGGTGGGGTTGTCTATTATGCAAGACCCCCGAGCACAATTATAAGTACCCCATGACTATGAGCACGCCAAATTACACAAATAGCGTAGTTTGTGGGTGGGTACTGACTACAGAGGATTAGCTTTTTCGCTATTGAATCCAATCCTGATCTTTCTTCCTCTCCATGGGTGCCCCACCCAATATAAAGAAGCAAAAGACGGAAAAAAGTTGTGACAAAGAAGAAAAGGTTCTCTGCTGTGCAAAAAGGAGGTCAGAAACCCTAGACTGCGATGGTGTACTGATGACTTGCCTTGTTCCCTCGATAATATGTTTTCGCACCTGGGCCAATTATATCATTGTGCAAGTGGCCATGGCTTACACGCTTAACAGTGCAGCTCCATCATCAACTTCGCTATATTCGCATCTCGCTTTCTAACACGCCTCTCGAACCTGACAGCCCTGATCTCATTTCATGGTCAACCCTTAAATTGTTCAAAAATTGCATTGGCTCTGTGTTGTTCCTCGTTAGGGTTTGTGTGCTTAATGTGGTGTTTACATGTTCACGGATCCTAATTATATTCAGAAATGTGCTAATTTTATATCTTGCTAGAGAAATCTCGAAGTTATATGTATAATCTCATTCTATTAATCATAGTTAAAAGATTATATTAATAAAACCCAAATTTCTCTATTAGGGTCTCAACGATGTACATTAGTAATACTTCTATTCTGTTCGAAATTGTATGGTAATTAAACTGGTTAGCCCGAGTGTAAGTAATGACTTCTCGTTAAGTTAATTAAGATGAGTGTGCTTTATCTATATTTTCATGCTTCTTTTTGCTTTTTCTATGATTTAAGATTCCTTTTGATCTAGAGAGTTTTACAAAAGAAAAAACAAGCAGCATCTTCCTTCAGAATTTAATTCCCTCTGCTTCTGTGGGATATGCAATTGCTGAAATAGTGACATCATATAATTAAGCCATAATCGATCGTGTGGTGATGTTTATCTTTCATGAACTGCTCCATTAGAAACAATTATTTATTTAAAAAGAATTTGACGCAAACACTAGTTGGTGGAGAGCCACAGAAGATCTAAAAAGAGACTAACTAAAATAAGATTTTTCCATTCGCCGAGAACCATCTTCCACTTCAATCCCCCCAACTTGTGTTATTCAATTTATAGATGTGGAATAATAAGCTTTATGCCACAAGGGAAATATTTATAATTTATATTTCCACGTGGCAACTCCAATGAGAATATAAATGTAAACGTGTCAATGATGTGAACCCTCTTCATGCGGCCTGCGATCTTCATCAAAGGGAAGATCTCTTTAATTGTTTCTATTGAACGTTGGTGCGATTTGACAAGATTCTTTCTTCAAATTTAAGAATGGGAGTGAAGCAAGATGAGCAAATGACCCTTCGAGGTTGGTTCCAAAGGATCAAATTGCATATGTCACTAGAGAAATACTTTAATTTTCGCATGTAACGCCAAATCAAACCGTGATATATAAGATTAGAATTTCGATGTCAAAGCGAAAATTAAAGTTCTCATCGCAAACATCTCTGGATAAAACCAATTATGAGGAAATTCAGACGCTTAGCAAGTATTCTATTGAAAATAAAAATGAGTATTGAGAAAGAAAGCTATTTGAAAACACGAAAAGCATTTTTTTCGAAGGAGAAAAGAGAGGAGGAAAAAAAATTAATGTAAAGGCCTTGGAATTCAGACAAATGGAAAAGGTGAGGAAAGTGGGGAAAAGCAAGACTTAATATGGGTGGCTCATTGGCTGGACGAAGAGATGGGACGCACATGAAAAAGCAAATTGGATGCTGAGTAGGATAATAGCTTATGTCCCACATTTAATAAAATAAGATATATAATTAAATAATTAAAAAAAGGAAGAAGAAGAATTTTAGTCTCCTCAAGCATGGGTTCTGAGGATACTAAATCTAAATTGAGAGGGCCATGTCCATGAGAATCCCCAGTTGTATACATGATTAGGCAGACATCAGATGTTATTGTCTCATTCCTCAGGCTTGACGTGACATTAACATCGGACTCAACTTGTATATATATTTACGGCTTAAGGTATTCTTTTTATTTAATTTCCCATCACGTATGCAAATGTTCTATATTAAACTGAGTGTTCCATCGATTATTTCGAATGCTTTATATTGCCATAACGTATCCAAAAAGATCCCTACCATTTGTATATGTTAACTTGTGCAGAATTACCTCGATGTAATTTATGATAAAGTTAGGTCTCTGTAAGCGGTAAGAGATTCGGATTAGTTGAATAGGGTAGAATTTTCTGTAGTTATTAACATATTTTAATGTTCATTACTAATTGAAGACGGATATTGATTGGATAATGAAATCTTAAAAAATATGAACCAACGTGTAGGAGGTATATGGTTTTTGTTAACAAGTGCATTGTGAGAACCTATCATTGCCAATTGAGGAAAATTTGCCATTTTCAAGTGTAATTAGTGCATGAAATGAAAATAATTTCTCGAATGAAGTGCTCCAAACCATAGTTAACTTTAGATTTGACTTAGTTTTTAATCCACTCAAAATTCTAATGTCACCACAATTGTGAATCAGCTAGCTAGGTTTATTATTATCTTGTTAATAAGATTAGATTACGTGTGACAATGCTTTCCACCACACGATGGTGGAACCTGCAGTCAAAGATATCTATGCATCTAAATCTTTCATCGTGGGTCCCCTCACCTCAAGCTAGTGTCCAAACCCACCAGTCTAAAGCCATTAATTAAGTAACCTCGTATAATTGCAATCTTCAACCTTTAATTAAGTGAATCCCAATGACCAATAAAAAAAGGTGAAACCCAATGACTTTGGAGGCAAAAATCTTGCCAAGGAAAATTGGGAGGCGTAGACACTCTAGCGACGGTCTCAGAGCATCTCAATAGATTGGTAAAAGACGGTCAGATGCAATGTTCGTTCGATTTAAGGCTCATCGCCTAGAGAGAACTGAATTGGGGTAATGAATTGGCAACAATGGGAAATTGAGCCCATGGTCAACCGTTCCATATAGTTGCTTCGATTATGCAATATAAACAGCGTATGGGCTATCCGGAGGAATAGAAATTGTACTAGATAGACAATTAGTAGCGAGAAATATTCATGGCAATTCCAACAGGAATGAAATTTATTGAGGTTGTGGCGGGTATGGTGGCTTTGGAGTACGTGATATGTACGATAGATATGGTGATTACTACAAAATCATGAGTATTATTAACCGTTAAGACAATCATATGAATTTCGTTGTCTTGTCCGTAGTTTCCATAAGAATTTCATTTTTGAATATTGTGTGTATTGGTTGGCACATTAGATAGATTTTTCTACTATTCAAATATCTCTAAGTAAAGAAAAGTTGAACTAGTTGCAATATGAGTTGAAAGCAAGAATGTGGTTGTGGTGGGGGAGAGATCACAAGGAAAGCGAAAGAGGGACGGCAAAGCACCGGTGACGACTTGTTCGAAGATGAGAAAGATGTTAAGAAGTCTGCATTCCTTTCGATCAGAAGTGCATCAATAACAACCGTCCGGAGATTGATGCTTCTGAAGTTTCAATCTCAAAGGTTATTTGCCAGCCCCCGGCGATTTGTGCAGCTTATCCAACTTGCGGCTGTCAAGTTTTTCTAACGGGAGAAGATGACGCGAGACGTGTATATTTTTCCAAAATTAGGAGAAATGTTAGGATTGTTAGATTGTCCAATCTAAAAACTTAAAATATTAGGTGGAGAGAAACCACATGAATGTGTGGGACAATATTTGACACCTTCTCATGTGCAAATCGGATTACTCACGACATATAAAATTTGACGGAGGGGGATGGACGCACGCATTCGAAAGTGAGTCTAGCTATGATATAATGTTAGACAATCGATAAAATTGTTTGAAATGTGCTAAGCTTATTGTACAATGGCCAATTTAATCTTAAACCTTCAAATTGTGCCAATTTAGTCTTAAATCTTTTTAAGATTTGTTAATTCGGTTATAAATCTTTCAATTGTGTCAATTTAGTCATAAAGTTATATACGATTTACCAATATAATCATTCTGGCCAAATTTTGGCTAGGCATTCACATGAACATCTTTTGCAAATTTTGAATTTTTTTTCTTTTTAACCTATTCTTTTTCTTTTTTTACTTCCTTTTTCTTTTCCTGCCACTAGCCATAGGCAAGGGCTATGCGAGTCGCTAACAGGTAAGGGGGCTCGCTACCAATCGGGAAAAATGTGAAGAAGGAAAGAAAATAATGAAAAGAAAAGAAAAGATAACAAAAAAGGAAAAAAATGAAAAAGAAAAATTATTCACATTAGCGCTAATCATATCACATTATATGATGGGCATCCACTTTAATGATTGGGAAAAATTGGCATAATTGAAAGTTTTAGAACTAAATTTGCTAATTATGAAAAGAGTTGGGATTAAAATAGCGCAATTAAAATATTCATTATTAAATTGGCCGTCACACAATGATTTAGGACTTTTTGGACAATAATCTCACATTTCCTATCATCTTCTTTTGCAATAACTACTCAATATCTATTGTTGTTTTTTCTTTTTTCTTTTTCGAATGAAAATTTCATTCATTTATCAAGATCAAACATGAGAGGAAAATAGAAAGCTTTCAAGTAAAGCAAATTACAAAAAGTTCCAAAATTAAACAAAAGCCAAAAACAATATAGTATAACCTATAGTTATAAGCATGCTCTCAACCCAAAGACCAAAATAATCGATGGCCAATTACCATAATCATTAATGATGGGCACACCCCAAGATCATTCCCGTAGAAAGTATGACTTGTAGTACACGTCTAGGTTTGATGTCTTCAACACTATCGCCATACAAAGACAACAAGAGCATTGTGTTGAACTACCATGGATAACTTCCAGGTTTATATCTAGATAGAGAGTAAAACTTTCAAATTTAAATCTAGATCTAAAACAGGATAGGAGAGTTTTTACCAAATCTTAGAGAAGTCAAAAAATCATATGTTGGGCATATTGCTGGTTGGATTGATGACAATGTTCTCACGAAGTTCTCAACTACAAACATATTTATTCATCACGATGAACGAAGAAAAGTAATAACAATGAACCGAAGAAGATGCTAAATTAGGCGAAAAAAGACTTCCAAATTAGATTGAGAGAGAAAAGACAGATAATCAAAGGCCAAAAAAGAAAAGTAGAGCAAAGTAGCCTCTCAATTTTAGATATTGAGCTAAGAGCTAACACTTATTTGAGAAACGCTCATTGAGTCTCTTTCACAACAATGCTAGCTGCATCAGTTGCATTGCTTTAGTTTCTCCGTCAAGTCCGCAGCTTCAGTTGCTTTCTGAGACTTTTTTGCAAACTCTTCATGGAAAAAATACGCCGCCACAGAACTTGCCGCCCTCAGACCTTTTATATTCTGAAATGTTATGGAGTTGGTTTTCTCTTCAGCACATCAAACTGCTTCGATTATACCAGCAGGCTCTTTTTTTTTTCTTCAGATCTCAATTATCCAAACTCAAGTTGACTTCTTTAACCTATCTTGAGTTTATGATATTTCTGTTGATTCTCTGATTTTTTCAAGATTGTACGTTTATCTCCTTTTGATTGTGCATGTCTTGATTTAATTATCTTACATGTCATCTAATAAAGCTTATAAATATTCTCTTGCACTCGGATTTACATCAGAATATATAGAAGTTCCACAATTTTCTATTCTGCATATTTCTTAACAAGAATAAGACGCGATTTGTTTCAATTTTGAGTTGTATCCATTTGCACAAATAAGATTACGGTCCGCTTTTAACTTATAATTTTATAAGGCTTTTCAGACATATATATAGGTTATGCTCTCTTGTAATTTAGCTTATCGTTCGAACTAATAAAGATTGACGAAGTATTCTCAGTGCGCTTTGTGCGTGTGCGTGTACGTTCGTGAGTTGCAACTCGTGCTTCTCGTTCCCACCCCACCATCGGGACAAAATGTGTGCTTAAACAAAAAGAAACTTTTATGCATTACACATCATTAAAAAATAAATCATGTACCTAATGCCCGATAAATTTAGTTGCAATTGGTCATAACCGAGGAGCTCAAATTTCTACCTCAAATCAGAATCCAAAAGCTGGCTGAAATACTCGAATGCGCCATTATTAAATCAGCGACCGCATTCGTCTCACCAGTAAAAGGAATCATTTCATTTCAAGATCGCTAGTATAGAATTGCCTTTTCCAACAAAAGTCATTGACAAAAGGAAAAGGAGCGTTTGTGCTGACAGTGTTGGGGGGAGGCCTGTGCTGTTGTGCGTTCCAAGTGTTGGCGCGTGTGGGGGGGAGGATGGGGAGCAGAAACATAAGAAGAGGCCAAGAGAGGGAAGAACTTCTCGTTCTTAAACAAAACGAAATTTCTTTCCGGAAAGGGGGAGAGAGAGAGAGAGAGAGAGAGAGAGAGAGAGAGAGCGAGTGATGTGTAAAGGTGGAGGGAGGGAGAGAGGGGAGGGAGGGAGGGAGGGAGGGAGAGAGAGAGTGAGATGAACATTTATTCTTTTGTTGGTGACAGTGTGTTGGAGAATCAAGGGGTGTGGTATATAAGACAGGAACCTTGTGAAGAAGGTGGTCAGCTTTGTTCCCTGAGTCCAGAAGCAAGGAAGCACACAGTCTTGCTGCAACCAGAAGCTAGTTCAAACTAGTGGAAGGTTGTGGGCGCTTCCAGTGCTTTGTAAAGCCACCCCAAGAAAGCAAAAACCACCGTTGCCCTACCACAAAGTTCGCAACGTTCGTAGACGAGAGGAGTCTGTTGATTTATCCAAGTGTTGTTTAAAGTAGATCTCCTTTTTCGGTGAACATGGCTCGTGGAAAAGTTCAGATGAAGCGGATCGAGAACCCGGTGCACCGGCAGGTCACCTTCTGCAAACGCCGCGCGGGGCTCCTCAAGAAGGCCAAGGAGCTCTCCGTTCTCTGCGACGCTGACATCGGCCTCTTCATTTTCTCCCCCCACGGCAAGCTCTATGAGCTCGCCACCAAAGGGTACGTCTGTCTGTCTGTCGTCTGTCTGTCTCTCCCTCCCTCTCTTTCTCTCTCTCGATCAATCGAAATTATTAAATTTTCCCATTTGCATTTGCAATAAGTTTGAGATGTACTGACATCACATACTCACGACAGATATATCCACATGAGCACTTACCTCTATGCATAAGCAAGTCTTATACATGAATGCTAACAGAAAAAGATCGCCGAGCAGCGAAAGGGACGTCATAGTAATGCTCAAAATGGCCGTCGAACCTTTAACCCATGCTTTCATACCGTGTTATAGAACAACATGTGTCGAAATTTTGAGTTCGCCGATGCTTGGTGTATCGTAAAGCGTATACTTCCTCCAGCTCGCTCAACTTATTTGGGTTTTGTTGCAGAACCATGAAAGGGCTGATCGAGAGGTACATGAAGACCACCCAAAGCCAAGCTGCTCTGACCGAGGAAGCCACACCGAGCCAACCACTGGTACGGATGGCTTTCCTCGCACCCTCTTTTTCGATTATTTATTTATTTATTTATTTTTTTGGTCCAGCCCTCTTTTGCGATTCGAAAAACTCAATATTTCTTGAGATGCCAAATTGATCTTTAGATTGATGCGGTCGAGTTCATAAGAATAGGGTCCAATTGTTTAAACACCCAATCACGACCCGCCACCCCACTAGACATGCTCGATATGCTTGGCATTATATTCTTATTTTCTCCTTCTTTCCAATTCCTCCAAAACATCCCAGCAAAAAGCTCCATTCCCTTCACGAGACAATAAGTCCAACACGTGTTCGACTTCACTCAAACCGCATAAACTATGCGAGCTTTATTCACCATTAGAATGAATTTATATAATGCTTCTCTATACACCCACAAGAAATTGGATGACGGCCAAAACCAATCTCCCTTTGTCGGCCCGTCTGACGTGACTACAGAGAGACTGTGTGGGAAGAACGCAACCGTTATCTTTGTGAAACGTGGTGCAGAAGGAATATTGTCTAATGCTCCACTCAAAAAAATCAAAATCTAGCGAAGATGCCTTTGCGGCAACTAGAATATCACTATTAACACACTGCATGTCAAGGAAGGGTATCGAAAAACATTCATATATAATTTTTCGTTATATTGAGCAAATTTTCAGCTTCTTAGAAAACTGGAAATTAGGGGTTCCAATCAAAAACCCACATTTCCAAACGATTTTTCCACGAATTCTGCTCGTGGAGTTGTTCCCAGCATCACAAGTACAAATGAAAACGTGTCTCTACTTTTGTTTCGTTCCATGATGTCTCTTTAGTTGGTGACTGTCCAGTTTGACATGCTAATAGCTGCTTATTGCCTTATTCTTCCTATATTAAATTTCAGGATGCCAAAGAAGAGATTACCATATTGAAGCAAGAGATTGAAGCACTTCGAAAGGGTCTCGGGTAATTGCATTATCATTGTTTTCTATGAGTGTGCTTTTTCCATTGTGCAATTCCAAACACTGAGATTAAAGCGAGGGGAGAGAGCTCCTGATCTCCACTAGAACTCAGAATAATAATCATCCATCTAACTCATTTCTCTCTCTATCATAGTAATCTTTACATCTTCAAGAAATCTCAATCCTATTGAGAGAACTTGATTATTTCCTCAATAACGAAAACTTGCTCATATCACGTATGTGTTGATTGTATATGAGTGATTTCTTTTACTTCGTTTAACAGACAAAATTAAAGTTCAATTAACATGAATGCTAAGTATAAGGTCAAATGTGCTCTTAAGTTTGATATAATCCACTGTCACTTTCAAAAGGGCCTATCTCTTTCAGGTGAAAATGTTGTACAAACTTAATTTATGGGTATCGTGGTAAACAGAATCAATCACATCACACAAACTTTGAAACTGTATTAGGACTTGTGAAACTTTGTAGGTCCAAGTGTGATCCACAGAATTCTAAAATGCAATTTATTTAATTTGGTAGACTTATATTGCAATAATTGCTCACTACTTTTTGGCTTTCACAATGAGAAAATATCACTGTTTTTTTTTTTTTTTTTTTTTTTTATCTCTCCTTCTTATGATGGAACATGTCGATTGAAGCAAGGATGTGTAGATATTTTTTCAACCAAAGCTTTTTAGAGTGTCGTGATCACAAGAAAATTACATCTCTATAATTCCTTTTAACACGAAAAAAAGATAAATAGGTCTTTTCACCAATTACTAGAATATCACGGTACTAGAAACTCAACTTCTTCAACACACTCGATCCTTCTAAGGTCATTTGACATGTGTATTAACTTATAAACGAAAGAAACGCATGGGGTTGTATATTCAAACTTATGTGCGAGTGTGCATCTATACCTAACTAATCAAACAAATTCGATGCAGTGAGAAGAAAGAGTTTGTCTTGCATACTAAATTGCTAAATGTATATTCACATAGGTACATGTTTGGAGGAGGAGTTGGTAATATGACACTGGACGAGCTAGATGTTCTTGAGAAACAACTCGAGACTTGGATTTATCACACTCGCTCAACAAAGGTACAAGATAGTCTTCCCTCAATCTCATTTTGCATAGTGGGGTGTCGTCTAGAACTTCATATTGGACTAATTCGATATTTTCATTGTTTCTTCACTCGTGAAAAAAACAAAAAAACAAAAAAAACAACCCAGATGGATATCATGTTTC
The DNA here is from genome assembly GCA_014182555.1 of Eucalyptus erythrocorys. Taxonomy (NCBI): domain Eukaryota; kingdom Viridiplantae; phylum Streptophyta; class Magnoliopsida; order Myrtales; family Myrtaceae; genus Eucalyptus; species Eucalyptus erythrocorys. The sequence continues at coordinate 13,021,577 of CM024602.1, forward strand.
AAGAGATCCAGCTGTTAAGGAACAAGGTTAGCTTTCTAAATCTCCACAGAATAACTTTTATTGAGGAAATTATGACTCAATTAGTTTATACTTGAATATGGTTGCCATTATTTTTGCCGAAAATTAAAGTTAGTCCCATGTTTGTTTTTGAAGGAAGGGATACTGAAAGCTGCAAATCAGTATCTTCAGGAAAAGGTATATAAAAGTTCAGAAAAAAGTTATCTTGCAAGACCTATTAAATCTTTTGTACTTCAGGAACTTTACCTCCCACTAATTATAGTTATTTATTTTGCAGATAGAAGAGAACACCGCCATTACTAACACTGCGGCAATGACCACTAACTATACTTACCCACTAACTATACAGAATGAATTATTTCAAGATCTGCTATTGGTTTAGCAGCTCCTCTAGTGGAGCCGCACTAGCGTTTCTAGCAGTGAAAAGAAGCGTCTGACCGTGCTTGCCGGAAGTGTTTTTGAGCAAATAAGTATTGTTCAAGTGCTGTGTAAGTCCTTGAATTGACTACTACTCTTTTGTTGGGTCCTTGTCGCCTGGCTTGTATGGGACAATTTGTATTGTACTACTGGTAATGGGTTTGTACTCTTGGTACTTTTGAATCCTCCGCTACATTATCAATTCTCTGCATCATAGCGAGAGGGGATCGGATGCATCCAAATCGGGAGACTGAACATGCAATCTGCTTTGAGTAAGGCATTCTACCATCGAAGAGGATGAACACCCTTGTCTTGGTTGGGTTTGGTAAGGTCAAGAATGCAGCAGCCTTTCGAAGACCTAGTTGAGCCAGTGATACTTTCATGTTATTGTCACAATAATGCTTTTGATTTCTCATAGACCCATCTAAAGTATATGTCGAATTTTGAATTGGTTTCGGAACGACCTTGTGTTATATCCGTCAATAAATAGTGGGGATGTGATATGTTTAAATAAGGTGTCTATAAATTTGAGAGCTTAAGGTTCCTATTCATGCATAGGTCCAACCACAGAATGCTCCCGATTAAATTCGAAGTCCTTCCCCAAGAGGTGCATTTATATCTTGGTCGAAGCCATTATTTATTCTTGTCCTCGGGAGTATAAAACTTCCACTTGGAAAAATTGATTGCATCGAAGACTGTCAAAGTCAATTGCGTTTCGTTGACTTTTAAGGGGTCCTGAAGACAATCTTCTTGACATTTTCGTCTCGAATTAAAATCGAGACGACAAAAAAGAAAAGAAGATTTTAGTGTCGTCACGAAATCAGCTTGACATAGCGATCAAGACGAAATGATCAGCAAATATATAGGATTAATTGCTTTTTTAGACACATTGCCAAGAGATCCTTTTCTAATTTCGTGAATTGAGTAAGATGCACATTGAACTAATCCCACAGATATTTTAAATGGATTTTATTTATAAATGTCCCTCAACGCACTTGTTAAGTAACTAATTAAGAAAAATTTGCAGCTCTCAATACAATAACTTATCTTGAGCTTGTAATCGATATTTCACGGATTGCAGTATTTTAAGAAGACATTAAATAGTATCCCTAGAGCACTCATCGAGTGCCGTTAGATACATCTCTGAGAATCTTCAATTTTCTTATGTTTTGAAAATCTTATATTTTCTTATGGAGCTTTCTTGAAATGTATGCTTCTTCAATTTTCAAGACTTTTTGGGAAAACATTATTTACGCTTTTGGTTAACTTAACGAGTGATGCAGGAGCAATTTTTTTTTTTTTTACGAGACCATCATTATAAATTAAGTATGTTTAATAAGTGTGCTAAGACTTTCGCTAACATAACTTCCTATTTATGTCTAGTGGTGTGAAAGTATGATTCATGTAATGCCTTTAATTCACACACACAAGTACGGCATTGATGCTTTTTTCAATCTAGATATAATATTAGGAACTTGTGTGCTGCATTTCATTATATACTACATTAACAATCAATTACTATTAATTAATTTTATTTTAGATATAACAATTGCATGAAAGTGTGTAAATATCAGTTAGTAAAGTATAATTCCTTCCAATTTTTACATTATTCAAAACGTAAAAATTAGAAGGTCATCACTGCAAAACTAATTCGTAATACCATAAAAGAATAAAAAACACAGCCGTTGAAATGATAAAAAAAAAATCAATAATCACGAAATCATTTATGAAAATTCATACAACATTATTCCAAGTTGACTTATTATAGCTAGGGGTCAAAATCTTCTCTGTCGCCAACTACTTGCAATTTACGAGGTTGACAATTTTGAGGCATGGGCATACGATTTGACTTTTCTCGACAAAGGTTTAAATGTCTGTGGACTCAAAAATAAAAAGCGTCCTTATCAAATTATAAAAAATCAAAAGATGAGGATCCAAATACGATTATTTATAAGGTAATTAAATTTATAACAACTTCTATGATTACTTTAATTCTCTATTTTAGTCCCAACCTATGTGTTACTTAGCAGGCCAATCCCTACCCTAGAGGCATAGAGTAATGTTGTAATTGCAATGATGACACAATAATTAGTTTAATCTCCAAGTTTCTCTCATGCAGTTCGAGCACCTCATAAAAAGCTATTTAATCAATCTTAACTTGGATTATCGTCATTTGAAAATTTATCACAATTTTCAAACCCGGTAATATTAAATTTGAGCTGTTCATATGTTTATTCAAATTATTTATTAACACAAGAGAAAGTGTAATGAATAATCACACGGTTGCTTTGAACACGTTATTCAAAGTCAATTGAGTTCTTATTAGTTCTTGCAAAAAGTGATTTTAAGTTCATTGGCTGTGATTTTTCCCTTTAAATTTTGATATACATGATTAAGTCATAGTAGAATCAAGTCAAACACTTGAGTATATCTCATGCTTTCACAGCTCATTTGTCATCTTGAATCTAGAAAATGATCATTAAATAGGTCGCTTAATCATTGTTTCCTATGGAAAATGTATCCTAAACCCAGAATTACAAGGCCAAAAGCATCGCTAGACAACTTGAAAATTAACTGACCAAAAAAAAATGAAAATTAAACTTGATTTTCCGGATGCAATGCTTCCGGCATATAGGATGTAGAAATATCTTGCATGCACCGGGCTCGTAAAATCGAGCGAGCACATGTTAGATTAAATTTGACTCGTAGCAAGATCCATCCAATCGAAAACCTTACACGTATAATTGGGCTCTCATTGCTCGAGTGCGCGGATGCATTACTAGTTCCATTCACGATTTCGAAGCTCGGGTTGGAGCCGAAGCTGCTGTTTTGACAGGATCTCGAAACTGGGTTTCCATAACTCTAGGAGAGCTCAAAAGAGAGTATTATTTGAAGACTACGCAGGAAGTAGAACAATCAGACCCGGAGGTAACTGGTGCTAGCAAGACTGCAATTCGTGGAAAACTACTCTTTACGACTGATGAAGGGTCATCTACTCTTGTCAATTATACTCTGCTAAGATCCTTGAATCATATTGCAAGTACCAGAAAGGACTCCATGCCCGCATGGACATGGATAATCACCGTAACCCTTCATTATCTTCCTTCTCTTCTCAGCTTTAAATGCTCAAAACCACAGAGAGAGAGAGAGAGAGAGAGAGAGAGAGAGAGAGGGTGAGAGAGGGTGGCTAAAACAGTGGGGAGGTAATTACTTTTGGGGGAGGGGAGGGGAACAGATGAACGCATTTATGTCTCTCAAACCACCGCCTTCACTCACCCTTTCCTTATTAACCCCTCCTTCCTCCCCTCCATCTCCGCTACACTGCAACATCCTCACACTCACACACGCACAGCGCGCGCGCAGAGACACCGCTCACTTCAATAATGGCGACCGCCACAAGATCCGCACGGTCGTGGAGGGTGGTGTTCGTCATGGTGGTGGCCGTGGTGGTCCGTTTGGCGGTGGGCCAGAGGGCGAGGAGGACGGAGCTGGTGCCGGCGATGTTCATATTCGGGGACTCCCTCATCGACAACGGCAACAACAACAACCTCCCTTCCTTCGCCAAGGCCAACTACTTCCCCTACGGCATCGACTTCAACGGCGGCCCCACCGGCCGCTTCTGCAACGGCTACACCATGGTCGACGAAATAGGTCCCTTCCCCGCTCGCTTTCCCCCTCCAGTGTTCATATTCTTGCATGTCTGCTGCATATCGTGCATAAAGCGTGGCATGCCGATATGTCCTGTCGTTGCGGATTGATGCAAAACGATTGCTGGTTTAGCACATGCGCCTTCTTCAGAAGGGGACAGGATGTAGTCAACTTAGTGGGATCCCACCAAATCCATCGACTGCGATGGGTGATAAGAATCAACAGATGAAAGATTAGAGTAACATGGTCCACTGTAGTTGGAGAAAGAACAGGAAAACAACTAGATGGACCCAATGAATCAATTTGTAGAAAACTGCGATAGTAATTAAAACGTATGTTTTCAGGCGGGATGTTATTTAGCTAATATATGACATGCGAATATCTGTGCGAAGGCGTAGAATTAGGTCAGCGTATTAAATGTCAACTTTCATTTTCAAGTGTGATGTATATCTACTCAAATATACTGTGGTGTCCTATTTCTTTTGCTATTTGCATGCATGCAGCTGAGCTCCTGGGGCTTCCCCTGATCCCAGCATACTCGGAAGCTTCTGGACAGCAGCTGCTTCATGGAGTCAACTATGCTTCTGCCGCTGCTGGGATCCTCGACATCACCGGCAGAAACTTTGTGAGCGCTTCCTAATCCATCTTCAGTCAGCTTGAATCGATCTTCGTCTACTTTGCGCTGCATTAATCGTGCTTATATCTTGTGATTTCTAATTCGTTCTCTTCAATTTCTCTCAAGGGGAAAAACTCACCGCATCAGCCCCCGTGGTCTGCTTACTTCACATTGAGCAGCAGAAAATTTAAATTAAAAATAAAAATCATCCTCTTTCTCGAATGACATTCCTTAATCTTGGCTGCAGGCATTGCTTTTGTTACGGTAGTCTTAATGGATATGCTTGCACTGTTGCTAGAACTACTGGTTCATTGATGATATATATAGTCTAATTCACGTTATTCTCGCCATAGATAGTTTTTGTAGATAAGCACGCCATTTAGAACTTCTTGAGAAGTTGGTCTGTGTGAAATGCCCCAATTCTGACAGTATTTGCATGTGATGGGTTTCATGTGAATTTCATATGCTTCACCTTAGCGATGTAATTAGTCCATGGAAGTCTGATTCACACATGAAGAAACTGAGAAACTTAGCAAATTAAAAAAAATTGAATGTGCCTCCCTTCATTCTTATCAGGTGGGTCGCATACCCTTTGACCAGCAAATAACCAACTTCCAGAGCACGCTCGATCAGATCACAGATAATCTGGGAGCAGATGATGTGGCTCGGGCTCTCACTCGGTGCTTATTCTTTGTGGGAATGGGCAGCAATGACTACTTGAACAACTATCTCATGCCCAATTATGATACCAAAAATCAGTACAATGGCCAACAGTTTGCTGATCTCTTGGTCCAGCAGTACACTCGCCAGCTCACTGTAAGATTTTCTTCCCTCTCAAAATTAATCAGTCATCAACATCGTCATCGGAGATGAGTTGCTTCATTGCGCCTGTTCAAATTGCACATTACAATATATTTGAGCACAAAGTCTTTTTTTGGGCAAATTCCAAGACCCCTTGCTAGCAAAGAGCTGGAGGAAAAATAAATTAGCGGAAATGCTGGACAGTCCTAAATTTGCACTACAGTGATCCTTTTGCAGCATCAAACTTTATAAGGTTCATGCCAAAATCTGGGTTCTAAAAGGGCCACGTAATTGCAGACCCTGTACAACCTTGGAGCCAGAAAGTTCATAATTGCTGGCGTTGGACAGATGGGGTGCATTCCTAGCATATTGGCGCAAAATGAAGCCGGAATCTGTTCAGAAGAAGTGAACAGACTTGTTCAACCCTTCAATGCCAATGTAAAGACGATGATCAACAACCTCAATGTCAACTTGCCGGGTGCCAAATTCATCTACATCGACATTGCTCGCATGTTCCAAGATATCGTCACTAATGCTAGATCTTATGGTATGGGTGCTAAATCTCATCCTATGTAATAAGTTTTGCTTATCTGGCAGTTTAATTTGTATTATGACTCGGTTCAGTTTCCCCATTTAAATTTTTATATCTAACTTTTCTGTAGGATTTAGCGTCGTGGATCGTGGGTGCTGTGGCATCGGGAGGAACAGCGGACAGATCACGTGTCTTCCATTCCAAACACCATGTGCGAACCGAAAGCAGTATGTGTTCTGGGACGCTTTTCACCCAACCGAAGCAGTGAATGTGATTATGGGGAGGAAGGCTTTTAGTGGCGATCCTAGCGTCGTCTATCCTATTAACATTGAACAGCTTGCTAATCTCTGAAATTGACCTCAGAGAAAGAAGAAATAGATGCCACTTTCTTTTCTCCAAGTTTCTGTTTAGATTTTAGCTGCTGATTTGGCAGTGCTTGTGACTGAATCCATTGTCGTCGGACAATGTTGGCTTTAATTCAAACTTTTAGTTTTGTCCTAGGCTCTCTCTCTCTTTCCATGACTCACGCTACTTGGTTTCTATAACCAGTGCTTTAGAATACTAATTGGAGTATCGGATGCGAATTACCAAGATGAAAGATCCAAATATAATAAGCTCGAATTGATTCTTTGAAGAACTTGCAAAATGAAATCAGATGAACCAAAATAGAAGCAAAATAACATTTTCAACTTTTTGACGTTTGGCTCTCAGATTAACATATCTTCTTTGCCGACTTTAGAATTTAATGATACTTGATACGACATCTGGTTAACTTTCTCGACACTTCCTAACACTCGAGTCGAGTTCTAACATACAAATGTCGATTCGATATCGATGTCAATTTTAAAAATTCAATAAATTATCAAAAATTCAATAAATGAAATATATATATATACTTTACCAAAAAAAATATATATATGTGAAAAAATAAAATATAATAAAAAAAAAAAATGAGAAAGAAGAAAAACTTATTATTCTCTTCTCTTCTTATTCCCACTTTATGCGATACACAATTCGCCCCTTAAGTTTTTTTTTTTTTTTTCCTCTTCCAACATATCTAACATGCAAGTCCAAAATATAGATTTCTTGTTTTACTCCAAATTTTATGAATTATTTAAATAGAGTTGAATTTGTTACATTGAAATAATAAATGATATTAATAAATGGCAGATTAAAGTTTTTAGTGTAAATTCATTATAGGCTTTTTAATTTTAATTTATTAATTTGATGAATTTGATTGAAATAATCATAAAAATGATAATTTATTATGTATATATAAAAATATATATCTAATACATAATGTGTCCCAACATGTTAGAATTTGCTATTTTTTGAAAAATAACATGTCGGCATATCGTGTCGTGTCGTGTCGCGTGTCGGTGCTACTTAGTTGATAACTACTGCATAACCTTCTAGCTGTTGTTTTGGTTCCAAACATGTTTCACTTTTTACCATGAAAGAGGAAAGGTAAGTTCTCTGAAGAAAGTACACAATGCCATTCCAGGATAGTGATCCGCTAAATCTGTTGGTCCAGTGCATTGACTTTGATAGAGTTGGTTCATGTGAAGACAATGCATCTATTCTTGACAAACATGGCAGATGATATACATACCCACATGGAAAATCACAAGTAAAGGAAACACAGGAGTCTTAATTATTGTGAAGGTTCAACTCAGTTGCACAAACAGGGAACAAGTGACAGGTACATTTAGTCAAACATAAGATGGAATAAATCCCGATCTTAGTGAAAATCAGAATCTAAAAGCAACTGCATTGAAGCCTAAACCCAATGCTAAGTAAACCCCAAGAGAGACAAGACTTGTTTCAATCGTTTTCATAACTGAGCCAACTGTTGGATGTTGATTGGATAAGTGAAGGATTGGGTTCTGAAGCTGTAGGATGCCTTGGCCAGCAAAATGTTGGCAGCTTCAGTGGGATGGAATGCATCCCAGAACAAGTATTTGGTCCGGTTGGTGCAACTTTGTTGAAGCGGAAGACAAGTTATCTGCCCATTGTTCCTCCCCACACCGCAACACCCTTTATCAATCACCTCAAATCCTGCATATCATCAAGATTAGCTCACGCTAGCAAATTAGCAAAAAGATGTGCTGGGAGAATCTCAATAAATGATTGGTATGCAAGAAAGTTACCATAGTTTGCTGCCCTTTGGCTCAGATACTTCGTGCTCTCGTAAGAATCCAAGTACACGAATTTAGCTCCGGGTAGCTGACCGTTGTTGAATGCATCGACCATCTTGCGGAGCCCAGAGTTGAAAAGAACAATTGCATTGTTGATGTTCTCATTGCATCGGCTGTTGTTGCCATTATATCTGGCAAGCTGATAAGGTATACAACCGATCTGGCCAACTGCAGTAACAATCACCTTCCGTGCTCCCAACCCGTGGAGTTGCTGAAACAATGTAAAACAGGTGAACCATAGTCTCCATGATAGCCCATCATCAAGCAAGTTTTCCCTTTTGGCCAAATCATTAAGCAAATTGAAGCTTGCACAAGAAGGAAAAAAAAACTTTGTTATAGAGCATTTATCCTATAGCATGCCAAAGAATTACCAACATAACTTTGAAGTGAACATAAATTATAAGATGGAGGAATTAAAGTAGGACCTATTGTATTATACCCTTAGATTTTCAACATATGAATTAATGTCAAAAGGTGAACATTCTCGTAATGACTTTTGAGTTATTTATTCCCCAATTAAAATTCAAAACAAGAATTTACAGCTGACAGAAGTTAACTTAGCATTGTCGAGCCTGTTTGTTTAGAATTCAGATGAACACATTTCAGAAGTGAGAACTCATCGACTTACTGTCAACTGGCGTGAGTAGTCATTAAGCAGAACAGCTGCATAGGCTTTGGCAGTGAATTCTGAACTCGTAGAGTAGAAATTCGGCATGAAATAGTTGTTCAAGTAATCGTTACTCCCCAACCCAGAATAGAAAATGCATTTGCTTAGGTAGCTGTTGAGTGCATTGGCGTCTCCTCTAAAGTACCTTATCATCTGAGCCACTGTATAACCAAAGTTTGTGACCTGTTGGTTCATTGAAGTGTGATCGCCCTGCAAGCAAACCATTTCATTAGTCAAATATAAAATCCCACCATCTTGTGGTCTGTTGTTTGCTGAACTTAGCATTTATTTATGACGTGCTATAACATTTGAGTTCTTCTGGTTCCTGGATTTCTGTTTGCTGAAAATGACAAGATAGAATGCTCAGTTATGTGAGGTTTTATGTCAATGAGCAACAAATTATTCGAGGGAAATTTGCTGTGGGACTTCTTTGATCAAAGACACATGCAGCACTATATATCAGAACGTGCAACTGCCCAACTTGAAGCATTTGCCTGCCTACGAACCAACAAATTGCTGTGATACATCTTTCTCACATTGGCATATCAATAAAATATTTACACATCATTGTGCATATAATGGACTTGAGTAAAAGTTATCTCCTAACTTCTATCCTTTGGTAGGAGGTCTAACCAATCACAGGGTGCAAAACCCCTCCTAATTTCCTGGGGAGACTCAACGTGAATCCATTCTATGTTTTAGACAGCAGCACTGGACTTAGAATAGATGATAATTTATCCAGAAATAACACTTTGAAAAAGCTAAATGGCATGTACCAAATTATTCCCGGTTTCATCCCGTATACCGGCTGCTCCAGAAGCATAGTTCACTCCCCTCAACAAAGCAGGTCCCCTTGTTCTTGCGTAAGGTGGTACGTAAGTTGGAAATCCAAGTAACTGTGCTGCAAGTTCCCAACCAAAAGCACATATTAATCGCTCAAATCAACCTCGATGCCAAACAAATCATCGAAGTTCCTACACAAGTTTCCTGATATATCATATTGTGACTGATGCAAGGCTTTTCTTCAGAGAACCATTAAAGTTCAACTTCTTTATCTTCAGAAGAAACTTTTTCATGTGTTTTTACTGGAAGAAAATGGGAATAAAATGAGAGTGTACCTAAAGCATCCACGTAAGTCCTCCCATTGGTGAAACGGCCCGTCGCACCGAGCGGGAAGTCGATGCCATAAGGCCTGTAGTTTGCCCTCGCAAGCGTGAGAAGCTGGTTGTTGTTCCCATTGTCGACAAGGGAATCGCCAAATACGAAGAAACAGGGCACTTGCGGTCCCTGTTGCTGTGAGCAAGCTCTAACTGCCAAAGAGAAAACCAATAAAAAAGCAACGCTCATGTCTCTCGAATGCTTCATGCTTGGTTTCATTTTCATTCGATCCAATTATGAGTGCTGAGAGTGACCCAGATTGGCAGGCATTTATAAAGCTCTATTTTCACCTCAATCTGGAGTTCTCGGCTTCTTTTCGCCATGTCTGGTCATCCGATGGGAGCTTTTATTGGTTTCATGTGGAGAAAAGGACAGCGGACTGTGATCTGATCACTCCAGATTGGCGTACTTTTCGGTTGCGGATCATGTATTGCGCCAAACTGGCGGTGATACAAGGCACCATCTCGTGATTATGAAAGCTGGAACAACCCATTCGAGGCATAAAAGATCGCTTAGCTTGCTGTAAAACAGTTGAAACATTTATGAAACAGAATCGCTTTTGCAGTGTTTCTGCTTTTCATGCGTTGCAGGTGATTTTCGGACAGAAGAATTGTTGGGTATTGCGGAAGCGTGTGTGTGAAATATGACAAGGGAGTATGAATAAAAACAGGATTTTTATTATAGTAGTTGATATTACAAAGAGGGGAGCATTTCTAGTGTTTCGGCCATTACAAAATGAACATCCACTACTCCTATTTATAGCTGTGAATTCACCGCCTTCATCTGCCGACTTTACAATAAACTATTCTAAAATTTCTGCTCACGTGCTTCAGCTTCTGTTTCGTTGCAGCTTCTTTTCTTCTTTCCTCCAAGCCTCTCATTCCTTCTCCATTTTTTTATTCTTTGGAGCTCCCAGCCACAATTGTTGACTTTTCAACCAACTTCCTTGCTGCCCACGTACATCAGAAAATTCTCCAATATATGAGAGTCTTCTTTAACTTGTACAGAGTTGCTGCCGACTTCTTGCTTCTCCAATTTTGCTGCTGCCGACTTCTTGCTTCTCCATTAAGGATTTTGTTCCTTCTCTATTAAGGATAATTAATAAGAAAATGTAGTCTAGTGTAGTCTAGAGTTTTCACAAAATGGATCATATTTTAACACTCCTCCTTGATCCATTTTTGTGATACACCAAACATGCTTCTCAAAGTCTCAAATTTTGTTGTTGGTAATGCTTTAGTGAATATGTCTGCAATTTGATCTTCAATTTTGCAATACTTCAACTCGATCTCTCCTTTGCTTTGCACTTCACGAATGAAGTGATATTTTATATCAATATGTTTCGTTCTTCCATGGAAGACTGGATTTTTTGATATTGCAATCGTAGACTTGTTGTCACAAAATATTGGTGTTGAATCCTTTTGTGGTTCTCCAATGTCTTCTAAAATTCTTCGAAGCCATATTGCTTGATTGGTAGTTGTAGCAGCTGCAACATATTTCGCTTTCGCAAGTGGATTGTGCCACGAGTCTTGTTTTTTAGATGTCCACGAAAATATCCGAGAACCTAATGTGAATGCATAACCAATGGTGCTCCTCCTGTCATCGATGATCCCGCCCGGTCGCTATCGGTATAACCGATCGTTTAGCTGTTGCCCGGGTCGGTACCAAATTTCATAATCAAGTGGTTCCTCTTAAGTATCTCGAATTCTCTTGGCTGCTCCAAAATGAACTTGGCTTGGACTCGCATGAAACGTGATAGTAAACTTGTCGCATACATAATATCTGGCCGTGTAGCGTAAGATATAGTAAACTCCCAATTAGGCTTCGTAGAGTGAAGCGTCTCGCTTTTTCTGCTCCATCTTCTTTCAACAGTTTCTCATTCATCACAAGTGGTGTTGCCTTTGTTTTGCGATTATTCATCTTGAATTTTTCAAGGAGCTTCTCTGCATATTTCTTTTGTGAAATGAAAATTCCTTCATCTTGATTGACTTCAATACCGAGGAAATAGTTCATCAAGCCCAAGTCCGTCATCTCAAATGTCTTCATCATTTCTTCTTTAAATTCTCGGATCATTGTCTCATTATTTCGTATATATGAGATCATCCACATATAGAGAGACAATAAGTGTGTCAGAATTACCTTGGGTCTTGATGTAGAGTGTTGGCTCACTCATGCTCCTCCTAAATCCTTGCTTAGTGAAGTATTCATCAATTCTGCTATACCAAGCTCGTGGTGCTTGTTTTAACCCGTATAGGGCCTTCTTGAGCTTTAAGACCTTTTCTTCATTGCCTTTGACAATAAAGCCTTCTGGTTGAGCTACATAGATTTCTTCTTCAAGATATCCATTTAGAAAAGCTGATTTTAGATCAAGCTGATGGATTTTCCAATCTTTTTGTGATGCTAAGGCAATGAGTGTTCGAATAGTATCAAGACGAGCGACGGGGGCAAAAGTTTCAGTATAGTCGATACCTAGTTGTTGCAAGTATCCCTTCGCCACAAGCCTTGCTTTATGCTTCGGATTGATCCATCTGCATTAAGCTTCGTCTTGTAGACCCATTTTACGCCAATGATCTCTTTGTCTTCGGGACGATCGACGAGCTCCCAAGTTTCATTTTCTCGATCATCTTGATCTCTTCCTCCATAGCTTTAATCCAAACCTCTTCTTTGGAAGCGTCTTCATAGTTTTCCGGTTCTAAGGACATAAAATTGCAAGTTTCATAGACTTTCCTTAGAGACTTTACCCTTAGTATAGGAGACTCAGGAGTAGACTCTTCTTGTGCCGGGCTTGGAGAGGATGGTGGTGTTACTTCTTGAGTGGGGGAATCCGATGATCCGCCTTCTTCTTGTGGTGTTGATTCCTCACGTGCAGGAGGTATGTCTGGTAAGTTGACATATTTCTTCTCAATCTTCTCTTCATCCCAATTCCAAGCGGCATTCTCGTCGAACTCAACATCTCGACTGATCATGAGCTTCTTAGTTTTAAGATTGTAAACCCGATAGCCTTTTGATTGATCGCGTAGCCGATGAATATTCCTTTTTCGGATTTTCTCATCGAGCTTGCTCATTTTTTGACTAGGGATGTGAACGTAGCAAATACAGCCAAACACTTTGAGATGCTTTGCTGAAGGCTTCCGTCCACTCCATGCTTCGACTGGTGTTTTATTTTGAACAGCTTTAGTTGGACACCTGTTTAATAAGTACATTGCAAGTATAGACCGTTTCGCCCGAAAGTGTTGGGAAGGCCTTTCTCCTTTAGCATGGACCTCGCCATCTCCTTGACGGTTCTATTCTTCCTTTCGCTACTCCATTTTGCTCGGAGCTTAGCCAACAGTTAGTTGATGATGAACTCCTTCGTCTTCATAGAATTTGTTGAACTCCCTTGAATTATATTCCGTGCCTCTATCGCTCCTTAGGACTTTGATTTTCCGGCCACTTTGATTCTCGACTCGGTTCTTGAATTTCTTGAAAATAGAGAAAACCTCCGATCTTTCTCGAAGAAAGTAGACCCATGTCATTCTAGTGTAGTCATCAATGAATAGGATGAAATATTTATTCTGGCTGGGTGTAGGTGTCCTCATCGGACCGCACACGTCCGTGTGGACAAGTTCCAATGGCTTCCTAGCTCTCCATGTGCCTCCAGACGGGAATGACTTCCTCTGCTTTGCTTTCCAAGAAGACAGCCTTCACAGACATCTGAAATTTCTGTGATGGCTGGAAATTTCTCATCATCATATTTTTGATGGAGAATTTTTAGCCCATAAAAGTTGAGGTGGCCAAATCTCCGATGCCATAGCCATGAATCATCAAGTTGAGCTTTCATAGCTATATCTTTGACATATTTCCATCGAATAGGAAAATTCTTGTTCTCCATTTTCACAGAGGCAATAACATTATTCCTATATTTATCATATATAGTGCACGTGTCTCCTTTGAAGTATAAAGAATAACCATTCTGAATCATTTGTCCCACACTGAGTAGATTTTGTGCAAGACTAGGAACCAAATATACTTCACGAATGTATTTTGGGCCTTTCTTAGTTTCAACAGCTATAGTCCCTTTTCCTTTACATCAACCAATTCACCATTACCTAGTCTCACTTGTGTTTTTACCAATGTATCAATAGTGGTAAATATAGATTCATCTCCGTCATGTGATTACTACACCCACTATCTATATACCATGGATCATTCTTCTCATCTTTTTCCTCTTGGCCTGTATAGAATAAATTATCTACATTTTCTTCTTCCTTTTCTTTCCCTTTTTCTTCTTCAACATAATTCGCTCTATAATCTACTTTAGAGCGGCAAAATTTTTCTATGTGGCCATATCTTTTACAAGAGCGGCATTGTGGTTTATTTTTAAACCAGCAATCCTTCTCCAAATGATTATTTTTCTTGCAAATACCACAAACTGGATATCTTTCCTTCCGTATAGTTTCTCCTCCTCTTCTATTTTTCCATGAGTTTCTTCCACTACTTCTAGGATTATGAGACCGTATGTTCATTTTTGACCGAAAAGCACTTTCAACTGTATCTTCTTCCTGTACTTGCAATCTTTTTTCATATGCTTCTAGAGAGCCAATTAGCTCACTCACTGAGAGGGTTTTTAAATCTTTCGATGATTCTATAGTAGTAACAATAGAATTGTATTTTCTAGTGAGTGTCACCAATATTTTTTCAACAACCCTCTGATCAGTGATATCATCTCCATAAGATCTCATTTGATTTACTAATTGTTTCAATCTACCACAATATTCTTGAACAGTTTCATAATTTTTCATCTTAGAATTCTCAAATTCCCTTCTCAAAGTCTGAAGTTGAATAGTTCGTACCTGTTCAGTGCCTTGAAACTCTTATTGTAATGTCTCCCAAGCCTTCTTCGCAGTCTTCACTCCAATTATTCTCGGGAATACTGTTTCCGAGAGTGCTTGCTGAATAAAATAAAGAGCCCTTGCATCCTTTTGTAGTTGATCCTTTGGCACACTTGCACCTTCTTGCGAAGCCTCATAACCACTCTCGACGATGTCCCATAAGTCTTGGGCCATCAAGAACGTGGTCATTTTGATGCTCCAATAATCATAGTTATTCCCATCAAAGATAGGAATGGGAAATGAGGTTGAGGTAGAGTTGGCCATGATTTAGTTGTTGAAAATTTGGATAGATAATTTTGGGAACGGGTGGTTAAGACAAACGCCCTATACCAACCAAAGACGTGGCTCTTATACCACTGTTGGGTATTGCGGAAGCGTGTGTGTGCAAGTGTGTGTGAAATATGGCAAGGGAGTATGAATAAAAACAGGATTTTTATTATAGTAGTTGATATTACAAAGAGGGGAGCATTTCTAGTGTTTCGGCCATTACAAAATGAACATCCACTACTCCTATTTATAGCTGTAAATTCACCGCCTTCATCTGCCGACTTTACAATAAACTATTCTAAAATTTCTGCTCACGTGCTTCAGCTTCTATTTCGTTGCAGCTTCTTTTCTTCTTTCCTCCAAGCCTCTCATTCCTTCTCCATTTTTTTATTCTTTGGAGCTCCCAGCCACAATTGTTGACTTTTCAACCAACCTCCTTGCTGCCCACGTACACCAGAAAATTCTCCAATATATGAGAGTCTTCTTTAACTTGTACAGAGTTGCTGCCGACTTCTTGCTTCTCCAATTTTGCTGCTGCCGACTTCTTGCTTCTCCATTAAGGATTTTGTTCCTTCTCTATTAAGGATACTTAATTAATAAGAAAATGTAGTCTAGTGTAGTCTAGAGTTTTCACAAAATGGATCATATTTTAACAAGAATCCGTATGGCCATTAGGAAAATTGCAAAGCAACATCAACTGTGCCTTCAGCTCACCAAGCAACCGTAATAAGTGATATCTGACGAGCGCTAGTGAAAAAAGCATCAAAAGTAGCACCAAGCATTTACCACTAGAGCAAGACTCAAATAGTGGCACAAAATCTGGCTTCTTTTCAGAACTCACGGAAGAATGAACTCTCTTAATTCAAGCTGATCTTCTCGGTTTGCATGTGTATATATGGCAAGAGTCTTGTGGAAAAGTACTGTGCCAAGCTGAACTCTCTTAATTCATGCCTCACAATGTTCATCTAACATGCTTCAATGGCCTCAAAAATGGAAATTCATTTGTTAGTATCAGATTCAGATGGAAGAATATCCAACAATGGATCATGTTAAATCAAGCAAATGAGAGTTCATTTGATTGCAAATAACTTTTTTACATTACTTTGAATAACAAAGATAATCGTCCCTATTTGCCTATCAAATAAGCAAGCTTATTTTAGCAAGTCTTGCATGCGTGTGGTGAATAAAAGCCTTCTTCATCTATACATTTAGATCATGTGAATCTCACGTAAGACCTATATCATTTAATTGATGAGATGAAATGGGCTCACATATTTTGAATATATATAAATTTTTCCGGTTATTAGGCAAATTGGTCTTTAGGCCAAGATAAAGTTGTAGTTCCAATACTAAGTATGTGACAAATTCCTAGTCTTTTTCTCATTTAACCATGAGAAATTTTCGAAAAAGTATGTCTCTCCGATAATGGCTTGTCGGCTTATTCTCTGGCTCATGCTCGGGCAGCCTTTCCTGTCGATGTTGACGAAACGGATCGGGCAAGCAGACCACGGGCCTCACTAATTCAACAAGGCCATGCCCGTTTCAGCCCAAAACTGACATGTTTCTTGATCAGTCCAATGTTTTCCCCGCATAGATCTCATTCTTATTTTGATTTTATAATTTTCACAAAAAAGGTTAATTTGACTTTTTGAGAACTTACACATGTTGATCTTTGGATTTTCATTTTCTAAAATGTTCTAAATATTCTGCATTATAAAAATTAAAAACTACGAGCTTTGTGGTGGTACTAAAAATCAATTCACGGATTGGTCTTACTAAGCCATACTTGTAAACTTTTGGCCTTACTACACCATACTTGTAACCGAGAATTTCAGTAAGTTTAATCATGTAAAAGAAGCTTGTGTCACATCGCATCTCGAGTGAATCGGTCTTGTTAATTATCTTCACAGGACTGTAGCATCATCCAACAATAGTTCAATAGCATTTTTTCTTTGGATAATAACACAATTGGTTTATAAACTTTCGTCTAATATATTAAGACCCCATTTATTTTTTGGAAAATAACTTTCAAGAAAATATTTTTCAGTATTCGTTTTACGGAAAGTGAAATAACTGTGGAAAACATTTTCTATCAAGAAAAAAGAATTCTTTTATAAAGGCGAAAATATTTTTCATTTTTCGAATTAGGAACAATTTCCTAACCCACTCTCTCTTATCTCATACTTTACTAGCCCCTTCTTTTTTCTTTTTTTTTTTTTTAAAAATTCTAATTTTAATTATTTTTCTTTTTATTTTTTCCACCTTCTTCTTCGACTAGTCGTCGACCACGACTATAACCAGCTACAGACATGCCTCAAGCTCACTAGCCTTAGGTGTTGCTTGGCTTGGCCTTGCACTTGCCACTCGCAAAATCAGTGAACCAATAAGGAGCATGATTTGGTCTTAGCCAATGAACGGCCAATGAAGAAAAAGATAAGAAAGAAAGAAAAGAAAAATAAAAAATAATTAAAAATCGATTTTAAAAAAATAATTAAACAATTATTGAAAAAAAGTACATAGAGAAAAAGATCTTCCTTACTGGATAGCGAAACATATTTTTCACTTTATTTTTAGGTTTTAGGCGAATAATAGAAATAATTAGATTTTTTTGGAAAATAATTTCCAAGAAATACATTTTTATATAATCTAGAAACTAAATTGAGCATATATAAAAAATTGACCGATTACATTGAATAAATTAAAAATTCGAAACAATAATACATATTATTAACTTAGAGTTTAAGGATCGCATTAAACGAATTTAAATTTAAGAATCACACTTAGCAATGGTAGAGTTCAGAAATTATGTCGTTTGCCAATTTTATTTTATTTCCCCAACACCTTAACGAAATGACAAGTTCGTCGGGACATACGGTGGTGAAGAAATCGTGGTGAAGGGTGAGGGGACGCGACAAAGAGGAGGGTCCGCGAGCTAATCTTTTGCCGTGAGCCTGAGCTTTCGGAGACTCTTGCGTCCAATTTGGTTTTGGACCACCCCTGCTCCAGAAAACCATCAATCAAGAACAAGGAGGAGGAGGAGGAGGAGGAGGAAAAAGGAAAGACGAAGAAGGAGGAGAAGAAAGACTAAGGGATGGAAGCGAGAGTAAGTGGTTGTCCGAGTGGGGAACTGCTTGTTTCTCTTCTTCCTTCTTCTTCTTCTTCATCCCTTCGAACCCCATCATCTCACACTCCGAGGTTTCTTTCTTTCCCATTCCATACTCTGTTTCTTCTTCTGTACTGCGTTCATGAAATGCAATAACATGGCTGTCTTGTTCGTCACTGTTTTGTCCGTTTCCCCTTTGCAGGTTATCCCTGAAATCATGGGCTAGCTATCAGCAATCCTTTAGGAAGCATTTTAGAGGTCTTGCTGGGGTACCCATCTCTCTCTCTCTCTCTCTCTCTCTCTCCGTGAATCACTGATGCTTGTTTTTGCGTTTTCTGATAAGGACTAGACTAGCAAAACTTGATTCATTTCTCTGCTGTCATCTTTCTTGAGAACCCGAATGTAGATGTTCATTAACTTCCGGTTAGAGATTAGACCAGACAATTTTCTTCTGTGGCAGACGTGGAGCTTTCACGTGAGCAAGATATTAAAGAGTCAAGATTTCACTGAGGAGTGCTCGGTTCACGTGGTCAGAGAGTAAGTCTGAATTCTCGACAGCATGCTTACACATGGAACTTATAACCAATGGTATCATGTTCTCCAAATTATGCTTCTGTTTGGCAAGTGCAACCAAATGGTCGAATTGTTTAATAAAGAGCATAACGTTCTAGAGATTTCAAGTTAAACAGGAAATCAAATCAAAAGCGTTGAAATGCTGAGTTCCTACTTGCCAAAGTGTTGCCTGTAGTGACTGCCAATCATAGTTAAATTCTCTTGATCCTTGGTTAATTATTTTGTGGCTAGCCATAGATCTCCTCCTCTGTAGAGTTGCCCAATACATGTACACGTTTTTCATGATTAGTGAACTTTACTGGCATATCGGCTGACTATTCATGGTAACATGGTGACAGGGGTGAAACATTGTCTTCAATATCAAAGCAGTATGGGCTACCTATCCACCCAATTGTGACGTTGAACAAAAGTATTGTTGACCATGAACTAGTTTATGAAGGGCAGGTCTTAAAGATTCCTCTCTCCAAGAGATATGCTGAAAAGGTGAGATAAACCCATAAACTTGACCATACCAGTGGATACTCTGCCATCTTTTATTTCCGTGCAAGATGATCGCTGAAGGTTCTAGATTTTTGCGCCATATGTTTGTTCCTGCTTACTTCTGTCTCAGCATAATCATCGATAGGTGAAATTTGATTGTAGGGCTTTCTTGGTCATTTGGTACTATGGATCTGCATCTTTCCAATATTTCATGCTGTATAGGGGTCGGGGTATCAGATCTTGAAATTATTCTCTATAATCCAATCCAAGTAGAAGTTGAGTTATGTGAGTGCTCAATTAGCGAACTTGTTCTTATATTGCACACCTTAGTTTATGTAGTAAAGTGCCACTTTGGACCTGAGCTTTTGTAGTTGGTTCTTCCACAAGAATGTACTAAAAATCTGTCAACGTAACTCACCGTTTCTGTTGCAATCACAAGTTTATTCGTGCTGTTCATTTTATTATGGTATTCAGACCAAGGCCAGCACCATTTGATTTCTATAATCTACTTATATTTGGACCAATGTTTTGTTCCTCAGTACTTATTCATGGCATTTATGTCAGACAGAGGAGAAGAAATTACTCAAGTTTGATATACCACAAAAGCACAGGAACGCATCAAAGATGCTGGATGCCTTCTCACAGCAAAAGAGTTTCACTTTGTTGATATCCCATCAATTACCATATGTAAGTTCAGATTCTTCAGAATCAGTACTTTTGAAGCTCATGCTATTGTAGTTTCTAGAGATTGAGGGCACTTTTTTATCTTGCATATTTTATTCAATGCTATTAATCTCAAATAGCTTGTCATTTCGTTATCAGGCTAAAACCACTGGTTATTTTCTAGTTCTGGTCCCTCTTATAGCGTTTTGCATCAGATGCATAACTAGTGTCCTCTACACTAGAGTTGCTGGTTACTTGAGGAGGGAAGATAATATAGAGCCAAAGCAACACCATCAGGTCCCTAAAAGTAAGAGATGGAAATCTGCCTTACTTGATGCCAAAGAGCTAGACGTTTCAGATCCTGAGTCTAAATCAGACATTGGTGTAAGTTCTTAATTGATACACATCTTCTGCTTCTAGTAATTTTGGTTTTTCCTGTTCATTAGCTTGTAATTTTGGTTTCCTGTAGAGCTGCTTTGTTAAAATGGAGTTTTGAACTAAGACCGTCATGAGGTCTATGAAATCGAATCATAAAACTGCATTGGGGATTACATTTACAAGCTATCAAGAAGAAGCTAGATATAAATCATTCTATCATTGTAAATGACTCCTGAGAATTGTAATTCAAGCTATATTCACTGATGACAATGTTTGCCTGATTTAATGTTGTGAAAACAAAATGTGGATCCTGTGGGTCATGGACTGCTCATTCCAGTATATGTCCAATGTTGATTCATGAGTGGCTTTTGCTGTGTGTCTGTGCGCCAAGCTTGCGCCATATTCCTATTTCTTTGCTTAACAAAAATATGCGAATTTTGTATTTGATTGATCTGCTGATGATCTGTGATGGCGAGATACAAAATATGAACTCTTCTCCTTTTTCTGCTTCCTTCCTGGGCCATGTGGCTCACAACCTCATCTTTGGCAGACTTTTGTGCAGTGTCCATCAGAGGATCAAGCTCAGAGTTCTTCTGAGGATACTTTCCAGGCATATGGAAAACTTGAAGAGGACTATCAGAAATTCCTGTCAGAATGTGGGATAAGTAATTCAGGGTACTGGCGAGGAGCTTTGGATGAACGAAGCACTGGAATTCAATAAGGGTTTGCCAATTGTTAATGACTAGTGTTAACGTATTCATCCTTCAAATCTGGATGTTCATGCACTTGCAATCTTTCCATATCATTTACCTCTGTCCTGGTTGCAGACACAATTTGATATGCTAGCATTTGTTGCACCGTCTTCTATTTTTCCTCGAGTATGTAGGAAACTTTTGCTAGAAATTGAAGAAGCTTGCTAGAGTGCTTAGTCCTTATCATGATTTTTTATACTGGAAAAAAAAATGTAAATGATATATGAAGAGTTGTCTGAAGAGTTGTCTGGGAGCCATTGGAGGAGTAAAACTATCCTTATGTGCAAAGGAACACCAAGGATTCAATCATTGCTTTGTATTAGCGAAAGTTCCCGTGGTTATGATGTGGCATTTACACGACAGTGTTGTGTAATCAACAAAATCCTCCATCCATCAACTTTACGTTGCTTTGTGCTTTATGTTTAAGATAAACTCCTTTAACATCTTAAACAGCCTCCATTTTGTCAAGATGTTTCCCTGGGAAGTCCAAAAGTTTGGCTTCTTGAAACGAGGCATGAGGTCAATGCGTTGATGGCATATTTAGATGTATCATCAATGTTCAGAGATGCTACCAAACAAAGAATTTTTCTGCTTTCCATGAGAGAATATTTCAAGATCTAAGGAACGGTGTTTTATGACGATGAGCATGAGTAGGAGGGAACAGGGTTCCCAACACCATGCACAAGAACAGGAGGGGGAGACAACAAACCAATATCGGCAATCCTGGAGCATGTTCAGATGTTTCGCTGGTGACACAGGCATGTTTCATAAAAGTCTCAACCTGACTTGTTTTACAAGCTTCCAGCCACGAGTTTGCAAATAAAGGGTTTCAGAATTCACAACTTTGAAAAGGTATATGTCAACAAGTCGTACAGAAAAGGTACAGATTTTGCATGTGCTTCTTGTTTATTACAAAATTTCACGGATCAAGCTCAGAAAGCTCAAGGACTATTCCTGCTACTTTTGACATCCCGGTTGAAACCTGGGATCAAACCAAAATGCAGCAAGGATGGCTTAAAATTGTGTGCTGCATCCTATCACTGTATGTTTAACGAACACGGCGAGCTTTTTCTTCTTGTCCTATACCAAGCGATTTCTGTGCGTTCGCAATTCCTTCTGGATCTGTCAGGAGAGAAAAGTATGTCAACTCAACCAAATGGTGAAATCAAGAATTCTAAGGATGAAAAAAAGTCATCCCCAGAAGGAACACATTGATTAAAGCTTCACTATTGAGCTGCTAACTTCCACTTAATGTCATCACCGCCTGAAAATCAAATCAGTTAATGCAGTTTATAGGCCGCCATTTGCACTTTGTGTTACATTGGTGGCCCTTTTGCATAAAGAGCAAGAAATACCATATGGTGATTTAGGTGCAGTATTTAGCAGCAACAGGTGACAGGATCTTATTGTTCTTCTAATTCTCGCATCATAAAAAACCTTTCATGTCATACACATTGCTAAATTAACTCCATCCTGCCATTATTCTAGAGCTATTACCTGATTGGAGTGTAGACAGATTGGAAGTATCCCATGACTCAATAATCAAGACCAACCAAAGGAAGAGGACCGATTTGATAATGCTCCTTTTCTTTAATATGGACAAACATGGAAAAGAAAATGTCTAGAATCACATGCAATGTAATCCATTATGTACAGAAGGAAGACAATCAGAGATGCCTACATCCTTCATGAATGCTCTGCACCTGATGCATGTCCTACCAGTTTTAAGTGGTAAAAAGAAATTACAGGCATGATAAGGCTATACACCAAAAGTAAAGTTGTTCAACCTCAAATATCATTCATTAGAACATGTTGTACCTTTATTTAACTCCTTGACAGTAGATATTAGAAATTTAGAACTCGCTAGGCTGAAAGCCTTGAACTCGTTGTCTTGACAAGATGAGAAGAGAAAACGTCAGAAACAACGTACCATAGAACTGTGTGAAAATGCGCGTAAAGAAGCTTAGATTCCTGGAGACATTGTATGCCATGGCAGGTGGAAGAGGTTTGACAATGGTATCAATGCTAAATACCCGTTGAAGGAACTGCGAGTACATTAAATGTGATATATCAGAAAGTTATATCGAACGAAACAGAAAAAATCAAAAGAATGTGAATATTTGTGACAAGTAAAATAGCTCAGATCAAAACAGCAGGAGGGGAAAATGAAAGGGATATAAGTGACACAGTACATATCATAAATGAAAAAGAAGAAGGGAAGTGTGCGGACTATAACCACGACACCACCAAAAGGATTTCCCACAAGTGGAGTCGGTTTCGTGGATCGTTTTTCCATTCCATGTCATTGGTGCTGTACCCTCCCCTCAAGAGAAACTACAAACTCACTGACTGAATGATAAGGAAAGCACAACATTTCTGAAATGTACATAAAGGATACATCTTGATAAAACTGAATGATGAGATAAAAGTATGCTTATCTTGATAAAATTAAGCATCGAAATATATAAGTAGGACGTTAAACTGCTTGTCATCATGGGTATTATTTTCCCTTTTCTTCCACTAACCACACTCTTATCTGAAAGAATTGCCACCTCTACCAATAAAACAGACATCAACAGGTGGGAAAACGTACAAATGCCAAGTGAAATTGTGAATGCTTGTGCACATAGACCACATGCATGAAAGACTTCCATTGTGCGCCCGTATGACATTAACAGCAATTGCATCCATGTAAAGGTTCCATAAACGAACAATCCCAACAAGATAGTGGTGAATGCAGAACCTTAGCGTTAGAATTGTAATTCTAATTCTAGCCAATATTAACACTGCTTTACATGGTCCTCTAACAAACAAAAGAACAGTGAATTCCAGTACTGCTTTTGGCAACACTATGAAGTAGAACGAACTTCAATTAGGGCGACCAACTATCCTCTGACTCACATATTGATTTACAAACCGTAAGTACTCAAGTGATAATTCCTGCGAAGTGTCTAGACTTATCTATTACCCAGAGACCTAGACAGACAGTAGCGAATTTCGCGGTGGAAATTTCACCCCTTTTAACAGCCATTGACCCAAAAAAATTCAGCAAGAAAGTACAGAACCAGCTATTCCACCAACGACATTCATGACTCAAAGTAGGTTCGCACAAGACGATCACCATCCATCCAAAAAACCAAGAGTCATTAGACATTCACTTCCGCCACAGTCACCGACTACTTTCAGCCCTCGTGAGAACAGGATGATGCACAAATGAAACGCTCGGATTAAATTCACAAGCGAAAGTGCAAAGCACACTGCGTCTCCACTCTCATCTCCCGAAAATCCGCGAAACGAACCGAAAAGACCACGCCAGAAAGGCCCGGGATCGCATCGACGCGCGCAGCACCAGATTAAACACGCACCTTGAAATTCCGCTGGAAGCTGTATCGGAGCTCGGGGTCGAGAGCCGACTCGTCCTCCTCGTCGGCGTCGCCGGGCCTGCTCTTCTTGCGGGGGACGTGCATGGTCGGCGTCTGCCCGCGCTGGCTCGTGACCCGGAGCTTCGCGTCCTTGAACTTGTCCGACTGGTCGTCATCTTCCACCCTCCACGGAGCTTTCGAGAGCAGCTGCTTCTTCGCCTTGGTCATTCTCCTTCTTCTCCTTCTTCTCCGTCCTCGTGAAACTTTGGGGGCGTTCCTCTCGTTATCCAATCTGCTTCCGGGATGAAGATGGTGAGGTTTTTCCCCCTGTTTGGTTGTGGGTGGAGGATATTCGCGCTCGGGAACGGGACACACCGAACCATGGAAAACTTCAAACTAACACGAAACGGTACGGGCCTACGCGAAAACCTCAGCAAAGATTACATCGGTCCAACATGTGGGCTGGACCTAGTTTGGATGGATCGAAAATAAATCCGATCCAAGCCCAATTTAAATTGACTCATTATTGACCCGTGTTTTTATATAATATGATTTTGGATCGAAAAACCTAAGCAAGTAATACATCCGTCAAACATGTGGGCTGGATCAAGTTTTGATGGATCAAAAATAGATCCGATCCATACTCAATTCCAATTGACCCGTTTAATCTATGTTAACCCGTGTTTTTTTAATAATAAGATTTTAGTGATCTAGATAAATGAAGACCGACTTTATCCCGGATCAAATCTAACCCATTTTATTCCTCTTTCTGTTTGAATTAGATGATGAGGGCGGGTGGAGTAGGAGAAGATTGTCAAGCATTCGCATTTTTTGGGTGCTGCCAAGACATTGATAACTTCGCGGGCCTTAATTTCCTTTCCTGATGCACAAAAATGGCAGGAAATATTGTTATTTTGAATTTTTTTTTTGGGCAAAACATTGGTTGCGATATTTGGTTTGCACGGGGTGCCTCGGCATGATGTCTTGGTTCTTAATAAATATGGTAAATGAACGAATACAGCTGGGATTGAAGCTAAAAGACCAAACATAGAGTTCCCCCTTTCGATTTTACGTGGATTGGTGGCGGGTATGGTCCAAACCCACCAGAACCCATATTTAATTGAACATGACACCCTAGGTTTTAAATTTTAGCTAATCCATATACGATGCAACCCATTAAAATATGTGTTAATAAGCAACACCTGAAAAGTAGACTACTGAGACAATGTCCACGCTTGCTGCGAATAGTGTTTTCGAAAGCATACTATTACTTAATATCAAGTTGGATTCTCATGTGATACATGATTAAAGCCCAATTGAACTGCTTGAATTCCGTTAAAAAACAGTGATGAACAAGAATCAAACGTCCACCCATGCTTTAGGATTGCTCACAACCAACATTACTAAAGAAGATATTTGAGTGGACAATTTAAGTTGTCGAGTCAAGTCAATGGAGCTAATAAGATAAAAACATACCGGGGTGATCCACAACTTGTCTTGGACCCATTGTTAGTACTCGCTAATCCATGACGCTTTTTGCCGTCGCACTCGAACTAAAACTGCGGTGAACCATGTACACAAAGAAGAAGCACCTTCCTCTCCCGTCCGATTTCGGTCCAGTACTAGTGTCGATATCTGGAACGGAAACAGAAGAGAGACCGCCCATGTTGTCGAAGTGGTACGATGTTATTGGAGAGGGATTCGCTGGTGTTGGATCTTGGCCTCAAGAGCTCTCCGTGATAGGGTATGGTGGGCTCAGCTGGCAGTAAAATCGATGGGACTTGGTGCTTTGGATGCGACGCGAGTACTGGTGATAAGGGGACCCAGTGGCCGCGCAACCCCACTCTCTCTCTCTCTCTCTCTCTCTCTCTTGTTTGCCAAACCAAAGACTAATGCTTTCGTCAAGTACTCAATTGTAGTTCCTTCATTTAAAAGATACAGATATGGAATCTCAAAATTGAAGCGTGACCGGAATAATAAGACTTGTTGAGGGTTAAAAGAGGCTCACAGATTTTATTTTTTTTAATGGATTCGAATAGGTCAAAATGTTGTCTTATTTCTGGTGCCGATGATCGTAAAATGCTCTTGAAATAGAAACGGGTTCACTATTGAGAGTGGCCAATATTTGCTGCTTAGAAAGGCACTCATATAACTCGACATAAACGTGTCCTTTTTCGTAAAGAAAGAAGTTTTTTTTTTTTTTTAAAGAAAGATTTTTGAAATGTCCAGAGTAAAAGAAGCACTAAAAAAAGCACTTCTAATTTAAGGAAAATCAAATCTTAAAATAGAATTTGGCTCAATATCATATTGAGTAAAAAGAGATAACATGTATATAAAAGCTTATAAATCTTTCTGGTCAAATAATGTTTGATATTTCAATTTATGAAAAGCAAAAATTTAAAAATATAGGTCACATCAAAAGCTGCACAAACAAATTAGATTGATGTTGTGCTTTCAATTTCACTTCTTCTGTATTGTGATTGATGGTAAATTTTACTTCGGGATGAATTGAACCCAAGGAAAAAGAACCACATCGATTTTTTCAGATGCACAATCGATTTCTTCATCACCCCCCACCATATCAAATCATCCCAAGTTAGGTAATGGAAAAAGTAGAAATCTTTTGAATAGACTCGCTCCATCGACGTCCGGGTAAAACTTAGAAAACCCTGGTGACAAAATGACACCCCACCCACCTCGCCACCAAAGGACCAAGAAATACTAAAATCACCGCGAATGAGGATGATCGTAGTCGGTAATCCCTCGCTTTAAGTAAACATCGTACGAATTCTATTTGGCATCTGACTTTGCCATCGACCGACCAACCACATACCAAACTTCTGTGGACGTCATAATTGGCCCCACTTATTTCTTATCCCACTCAGGCTATCAATGCGTCCACTTTCTTTTCCTTAACATGCGGCGAAAATTGGTTCATTAAAAAGGGAAAGAGAACACGTAATAACCTCATCATGCGGTTTCCAAGGAAACTTGGAAAAACGGGAAAAGCAAACGCAATTCACTAATCACAGTTCCCTAGATTTCGAATATTTTATGATAGCACTTATTAATGGGAATCCGAAGTCTCTGTTAACGGGTCCTGCCCGCTCGCACGTCCTAGGAGTGAAAATAGGGAACGAATTCACCTCCCGGTAATATAAAATAAAATTACAAATAAAAATAAAAAAAGATTCACAAGTAAAGAGAAAAAAGAAAAAGAAATTCTTTCCGTCGTCGCATATTTCCGTAATTACCCCCAGGAAAAGGCGAATGAAAAAGGAGAAAAGATCAGTAGATTCTAGGGGCAAAAGGGGCGGCCGGAGCGGGCCCGGTGGCTGGGCACGGTGAAGTGGCGCAACCTGCCCACCTGCTCCGTCAGGTAGCCCTCGCACAGGAAGGCCTTGGAGAAGCGGTCCTCGATGACCCGGTCGACGTCGTGCACGAACACGTCGGTCTCGCCGCTCTCCCGGTTCCGCGCCATGAGGCCCGCCGTGTAGATGGCGCTCATCCTCCCGGGGGCCTCGTCGTGCCACCCGGTGGGCGCGTCCACCATGATCAGGTCCCACTCCACCTCGTACACCTCGCTCGGGAACCCCTTGTGCGCCAGCTCGCACTTGGACGACCTCGGGTCCGTCACCGCCTTGCACTCCTCCTCCTCCCGGAGCTTCATCAGGTTGTCGGCCTGATGCATCATCATCGTCATCATCGTACATCGACGATTGTCTTTTGTTAGAAATTGCATCCAAAACAGAGCGGACAAAAGGGCGGAAGACCCACGACTACAGGTTTCAGGACGCAGAAACTGCAGGAAGCACGGTCACTCCCTTACCTGGGTGACTTTGGTGTCGTACGTGACGTGGAAAGCCTCCAGCGTCGGGAGCTTCTGGGTGATCTGGTCGATCCAGGCCTTGTCCTCCTCCAGGAAGAGGGTGCGTCCGCCGTGGTTGAGGGAGGTCCACATGAGGCTGTCGTGGCCGAGGCCGAACACGAGGAAGTTGCACGGCGACTTCTTGGCCAGCACCCGGAGGGAGACGGAGATCTCGTCGTACGTCTGTTGCGGGGTGATGTTGGTGGTGGCGTAGTGGACTAGGGCTTGGGCCAAGGACGGCGGCGTCTTGGTGCACGTCGCGGCGGCGGCGGCGGCGGCGGCGGCTGTGGTCGGGCAGTCGGTGGCCGGGGCGGAGTCCTGTGCCTTTGTCTGGACCGTCAGCTCGGTGCTGGACGACGGAACGGGCGAGAGCTGCGGAGAGGAAGGGAAGGTGCTGCGGACGATGAGGAGGAGGAGGAAGAGGAAGAGGAAGCTGAGGAGGATGATCTTGGCGTTGATGGCGAAATGGGTCTTGCTCGTGTTGCCGTTGCTGGAACCCATTTTCCGATATGCGAAGACGACCCGATTCTGTCTCGAGAATTCGCTTGATGGTGCGTTTGACAGAGGAGAGACCAGAGGACTGCTCAGGTCTTTTGCTTGAAAGTCTGTCTGAAGAAAGAGCTAGCTTTCCTCCCGTCTTAACTTATGCTGTCATAAATCTACCGTGATTCTTTCTTTCACCGAATGCCTATAAAGAACGTGAACCCGCTTCCCTGTTTTTCCTATGGTTCCTGTCCTGTTCTTTCCTTCTGCAGGACTAAACTAAAGGTAAGTTCATTAGGGGAAAACGGCGTCTGAGTTGGAATAAATTGAACATTAATGACCTGTCCGACCATGGCAATAATACGGGCACACGTGTCTGCGCCTCATAAGATTGGTGGTCCAGCGGCTGTACCCTCCACAAGAATCGGATGTCGTGTATAGTACATACAGAATAACCCATGTATCATTGCGCAACCAGCACCTACAACCATAAATAAAGATAATTACCATTTGGAAGGCCGATTAACTATCCAAATTCGCAGCAAACAAATTGGCTGTATTTCACAATTGATCTCATGTTCAGTTACTGTCTAAAGGGCGAACCGGGTCAAAATTATTAATAAAGATCCAACCAAGAATGCGCTGATTAGGTGGGTCTTGTTGAAAGTGTGAATACTTATATGTTGCCAAATGGGCGAAGAGAGAATTATACATAAAGTAATGAAACGTGAGCAATCATGTATGGTTCGTGGTGCCGTCTCTCTTGGAATTGAAGCAAAGATGGAGTTTTCGCGGTCGATGTTGACAGGGAAGCTAACCCGTTCTCTGGCGGACGGAACACGGCTGGTGGATCTGCTACCTGTTGAGTGGAACTCTACTTATTTGGTCTGACTGGCTTGCATTGTTTGTTTATTAGGACGTGAAGCGGTTGGTCTCTCTCTCTCTCTCTCTCTCTCTCTCTCTTTTTTTTTTTTTTTTAATATTGACACGAGTAATGGATTGGAAGTGTTCCCAATCAGGGTGGGATTTGGTTTTAAGCGTTGGTTGAGTTTTCTGAATGATGGGGTGGTTGTGGCCAATTGTTTTCTCATTGTATGAACAGTTGTTGACTTTTTGAATTTCTTTTCCTTTGTGATGATCGATGTATTTTTTCTTGCCTGACAGAAAGAATATTCGCGAATCGGCCCCCCGGAAGTCCGGTGATGCGATGTTCTACCGGAGTGTTTGATAATTGACGAATTGAAAGCCTAGCTTCCTCAGTTTATTTGAAAACGATTTCACAATCTTAAGATCCACTTGGATTATACGCATAACAAATGTTTTCCCCCCTTAATCATTGAGATTCTGGTCCCTGAACAGCCTATCTCAATGTTCTTGAAAGGGATGCCGCTTTACACAGTTGAAGGGTGGTTTTCTCAATCGATCAAATAGAATTTGTGGAGTCAACCCATTGAACGATGCATCTCCAGTGCAATATTTGAGACAATAGGTAATTATAATCCTCAAATCAAGAGTAGATAGAGTTGCTTGGGTTAAAACCTTCTTTTATTAATGATGTATGCTCTATATTTTTCTAAAGGATAAGTGCATTGGAAGTCCTAAAATTTATTATGAAAATGCAATTAAGTCCTAAAACTTTCAAAAAGTGCAATTAAGTCCTAAAACTTGTCACAAAGTGCAGTTAAGTCCTAAAACTTCCAAAAGTACAATCAAGTTCTAAAACTTATCAAAATGGTTCAATATAAGTCCTTCCATTGATTGCACTTTTAAAAAGTTTTAGAACTTGATTGCATTTTCGAGATAAGTTTTAGGACTTGGCTGCACTTTCGAGACAAGTTTTAGGACTTTATTGAACCTTTTGAAAGTTTTAGGACTTTA
Organism: Eucalyptus erythrocorys; assembly: GCA_014182555.1. Classification (NCBI taxonomy): domain Eukaryota; kingdom Viridiplantae; phylum Streptophyta; class Magnoliopsida; order Myrtales; family Myrtaceae; genus Eucalyptus; species Eucalyptus erythrocorys. Next base: position 13,052,307 of record CM024602.1, read on the forward strand.
TTGAACTTTCGTAATAAATTTTAGGACTTAATTGTACTTTTTGAAAGTTTTAGGACTTAATTGCATTTTCATGATAAGTTTTAAGACTTCTAATGCACTTATCCCTTTTTCTAATGAAGAAATGGATGGAGTCACTTAGCTACATATTCTACACATGAATAGTTGGGGGTTCATGCATCACTTCCGTTAAATTTTCTGTTTAATCTTATCCGCATGATTAACCAGCATTCGAAAAGGCTGGCATTATACATATTTAAAGCCATCTATATCATGTTTAGCTTGCTAGGGTTTGCAATGAGACCATTGGAATGCAACGCAGGTGACATATTTGCCATCTAAAATGGGTTTTTAAGGTTTTGACCGCAATGGGTAATCTGATTTTTTTCACCTTGAATTGTTGTATTAAAAGGTTAAGGTTAATTGTGGTCGTCAAGGCAAGAATTGGAGAAGAATAGGATAAGTGGGACATAAGATCCCCAAAACAGTAAATGTGGGCATATTAATCCTACCAAATGTTTGGTATACTTTAACATAAGATTTGAGAATAAATAAATAAAAATCGATTAAATTAAAAAGAATTGAAAGTTAGAAAAGTCAATTAGTTATCTAATGTTTGGTACACTTCAAACTAGCTTTCAATATCTTTAGTAACTTCTAATATAAGAAAATAGCAAATTATATGTGGTTAAAAATTTGTTTTAACCAGTAAATTCCATTGATTAATTATTATATCTCAGATTATACGTATCTGGTAACTTTCCTATACATATCATCCGTAGCTTTCTCCGTGAAAGAATAAACGTTTTTAACTTGATACTAACTTTTCAATTACTAGTAATCTTCATAAATCATAAGACAATTAGTAGAACTAAGTTTTCTATAAGACCCTGTAACAAATAGGTCACATCCGGTTCTCCGGGTCGCGTAATGACAGTCCATACATGTGGGCGCGGCAGCATAGAGATACCCTCTGCCGCCATACAAGCAGTTGGCCTGAGATTTTCTTGACATGTAAGTATATGCATGGAATTATTTGTAGATATCACAAAAAGCACATCTGCAGACATGCAGTAACATAGCCAGACGGATGTAAATGTTTGTTCAGATTGCAGGTACATCTATACACTCCTAATCTTGCTAAGCAGCAGAAGAGTATGTCTGGAACAGGTAATCCAGGATCTTCTTGTAGTCACCCATCTTAGTGCCTGTGTTGGGATCAATTATGAAAGGCACCTGCAATTTAAGACGTTTGCATTGAGTTTCCTCTTATGGGCTCATTGATGTCAAATCATAGAATGTAATATGCAGCTGGAAAATGGCATGATCTCTTATCCATGCGCTAACTAACCTCTTTTGATCCGGATAGGTCCATAAGTATCTTTTCCCGTCTAGATCCTTCTCCAACATTTTGCAGGATGTAAGGGAGCTCCAATTCGCAGAGCGCCTCACGGACAATTCGAGCATACTGAAGATGGAACAGAGAACTATTTATTGGGCAAACAAAGTTAACATGAATGAGTAAAAGATTTTCTTTGTTTTCACCGGTGATGAAACAAGCTCATTTAGAAAGATGGATAATGCTTCGATACTCTGAAAGCAAGTAGGGACTTCTGTGGTACATGAGGTGATCTACTGAAAATGGATTCCAGGAGTAAGCCGTTTAAACCATAGCTAATATATTCTGAGTAGAACATTATCCTTGATATTGACCAGCAAAAGCATTTCATTTTCTTACAGGATTGTTTTCATATGAGAAAAGTTCCAACATTTCTGGCGGTTGGTCTCGTCTTGCCTTTTCCCATAATGTCATTCCTCTACCTGCTCTAAGAATTGTCGGCATCCACCCCGTGAATAATGTGCTGCATATCAGATAGACAGAAAGAGAGGAGATGAACAAAGTCAACAGACGCAATATATTAGTTGTATCATAAATTTGTGATAACAAAAACAATAGGCAGTCCAAACTCTCTTAACTTTACATCATCAACATGATATATGCACACCTCAGACCAATAAAGAATGCACACTCACTTTAAAGTCCTAGATTACAACAGCACTTTGTTAACCACCCCCAAAGTTTCCATTCCAAGAGGTTCTCTTATTTCTCACCTAATGAGAATCAAACAAGGAAAACAAATGCCTCAGAAGAGAATGTAATTATTGGGGGAATTACAAAATGTTCTCCTCAAATTCCCACTAAGTTTCAGTTTCTTTGCTTTTACCATTCCATTATATTGCAATTGGTCCTCTATGTTCAAAATTCTACTCTCCTCAAGGTTTCCCAAAAAAAAATATTCAATTGATATATAAGTGTTCTTTGTGGTAGATAGAGACTGCATATGGTAGCTTTCAAGTAAATATCAATATCTTCCTCTAAATGCTAAAACAAGCGAATGACTGATTTATGAGTGTTCTTTGTGGTAGAAGAGAAGTACCTTTGAAGTAGGCCAGCACTTGGGTTTGTATTATTGCCATATTTCTCAAATAGATAGTTGACTATGTCACCTGTGCAAACACAGAAGAATGTGCCACAATTTAGAGCGTCTCAAGGCTTCAAAAGGGGGAAAAACCAGTAGCCGTAAATCAAGTCAATACTGGCCAAGAAGTGTATATCGTTTGCAAACAATATTATGCACTTCATAGAGCTACCGACAGTAAATTAATGATAACAAACATTTGCAGAATTGATGATAAACATCAGATGGAAATTGTACACCATGGCTCTCCTTGTGGAGGCTGAGTGTCTCTTTTACTTGCTTTGAACCCAAGCATCTTTGCTGATCCACTTATTTTTCCATAAAACTAAGACAATTAATTGAAACCAAGAGGGAAGATCCTGAAGTGTGGTTTCAAGCCAAACCCATGAGACCTCAGAACCTCCTAGCTTCCCCAAGCATATATTTATAGAGGTCTAGGTATTGAAAGCAATCAATAGAATGGACATGTATGAGTTGTCCCTCAAAGTAGAGATGGAAACTTAAGTAGTTTATGAGTTGCCACCTGGCAACGAGTTTTGTAACTAGTGGCAAGCCCAGTCGTCAGCTTCAAAAGTTGCACAAATGGGATGAGAAATAGAACAAAAGACAAAAGATAGTTTTAGAATGTTGAGTAGCACTTCTCATCCAGTTCACAAAAAATCACAGACAGTCTCGTAAAGATCACACAATGGAAACTATCCAGGACATATGCCATTTCCTCCAACTTCCTTCTCATCTATGATGACCACGGTCCAGAGAAACTAGATCACTCGAGTGTAAGGATCTTTTGCATGACCAAAGATAACTCAGAGTTGACTTTCCACATGATGTAGTTTTTTTTTAATGCAATTATAAAGAGAGCATGACTATTCCATGTAAATGGTAGAACCATGACAATGGTTCCCATTAAAAAATTTCCATCGAATATAACTGTCTGACTTACCACTTTCATATATTAAGACACCGGTGTTTGGATCAATCAGGAAAGGAAACCTGCAAGAGGTCAAACTGTAAGGTTGAAAGAATAAAACGCATGGAATAAACGACGTAATATATTTATCACCTCAAGCAACATCGGAGTAAATAAGGAAAGATCAGTTCTCAAATGCCAAGGATAATCTACACCACAGGCTTTAATATCCCACCATTTGGTTAATTTCTGTTCTTCATTTACATTCAAATTTAATGGATTTGTTTGCACTTGAGTAGGAATTATAAGGAGTTCTGGATATACACTCCTAGCTCTAGTCATCATTAGATGCAAATAGCCTCATTCAATACTTTTTGTTTTTGCACATTAAGTTCACGACAACTCTCTTGTTTCCTATACTCATAAATAAGCCAAACATGCATGAGAGCAGGCATTCTATCGTTCTTTTCTTCTATTTTCTATGTTTGTGACAGTTAGAGCCAGATATTTTACAATTTACAATACAAATCGCTAATTTGCGGGTGCAACAACCACATGGAAAACTCATATTTGCGCTCACAACTGGGATGTAAGTGTTGCAACATAGATAATTATGTACTTTACAGATGATAATTAAGCTCAGAAACATAAAACCCCAGGGGCCTTGAGAACTAGTTGTCATGTGCACATTCAATGTGGCTCAGAAGTCTTTTTGCTTGCACATTAAATGCTTTTAGGTCTGATATAAAGATGCCTAAAGAACAATCATCATACACTATAGACAAAACGGCTTTGCAACTGTTACAGAGAAGATACGTACTGTTCTTTGCCACCAAGACTTCTGACCAGTTCTCTGTGCCTTACAGACCCTTTTGGGCAAGGATAGACCTGAATACCCACATGAAGGAGTTAACAACAGGAAACCACACAAGCACGGATCTAAACTAAGTGGGGGCAAACTTAAAAGTTAATGATACATTTTTAAAAATCTTACTAATCTAGGCAAAAGTTATTAGGCCTTTTGTACTTAAAACAAGGGTTATATGTACAATATCAAATAGAATTTGTATGTGAACTAATTATTTCTTGATAACTACAAGATTGTCTATAATGGCTCCTAATTATGGGGGCAACAATTATGGATATCTGGAATGATAGCTTCTCTTGTACCTTTTCTTGAAATTTCTGTAAGGACCAGATTAAAAACTATCCAAATACTTAAGTTACATTAGTAGGTCATGGAAAAAAAAGCATGGGGGCAACTCCCTCCCATCGCATGGCATGGATACCTTCCTGAAGCCACATGACAATGGTACATGGACAAACGGGAAAGGTCACATTGGTCCATGACAACAATGTTCTTCTCTGTCAGGCTTAAAGAAATATAACATGTAAGCCTAACAGAAATGGCATAGATATCAGGCCTACATCAGCAGCTTAAGTTTAACATGATAATTATATTTTGATTGCTGCTGAATGATATATTTCGAGAGTGAAATATATCTATTGAAGTATATGTAGTAGTTCTAGAGATTGCTTGGGGGTTCCAGATAAGATAGTTAGGATCTCATGACTAATTGCGAATGTCTCTATGCTCTAGGATTAGAGCCTCTATGTAATCTTTCATGAATTCAATTGGGCAGAGATGAAGTCATTTGCAATTTCTCTTCCTCTATCTTGCAACCCTAAAATCTTAATAGTATTCAAAAGAATAACATAGAGGTATCTAGATACAAATGAGAACTGCAGATTATAGCAGGAATTAAATCAACAATGAGTGAGGTAATGTTGTTTGCTTTGCCCACCTCGACAGAAAGATCTAGCTCAGTCATGGCCTCACGGACCCTCCTGCAAAAGGGGCATGCCTCTGTTGAATGAAAAATAAGAAAAGAAATGTCGCTAGATCTTTTAATTACATGGCATTAGAAAATAGAATTTCGGGACTAACATTAAAATATCATCACCTAGCAAAACATGCTATTTTTTCTTCTGAAGAAACAACAAGAGAGAATGATTAAAGGGGCTAATATGGGAGACTCAAAATGGCTAAACATGGCTTAAGGCCTATCCTTTCTCATACACGATTTAGTCCTCGTCTGACCTATCCACTAAATAAGCTAACATCTAGTTCTCTTGTCAAGAGGAAGTAAAGTCCCCACATGATCTGTCTGCCATCTACAAGAAGAACAATTTCCCCTTCAAATAACAAGCAGTATATGGTCAATAGAGCCACTGTTGAAGATCCTTACCAAATTCAAACAATTGCAAAGGCCTAAGAGGACCTGAAACCGTGATTTCACCATCTTTCAAATTAATTACTGATCTTGAACCCCACGGAAGTCTTGCCAAGGTAGACAAGGAAGAGGTTGCCACCTAGTACCGCATTACAGGAAAAGCATTAAACTCCCCAGAAACAAGATTACTCTCTTCTTCACACCATACTAACTGAAACCAAATGATATTCCTCAAGCCTCCAGATTACAAGAGCTCCAAAAAGAACTACAAAAGATGATAGTACGATTGTACAACCAGATAAAAGGTTCTCCCTCACCCTATTGAGCCAAAGGTACCGGTTTTGCATATATACTACATTCTAATGAACAAATCATTTTCAATGTCTCAACAGAGTACCTCCAAAGCGTCATTCCTTTGACCGGAGGGATCTCCTCCCTACAAGAAACAAGAAAGCTCGGTTGATGTGGAAAACCATCAGCACAATATAACAGTAAAATACAGTACCTGAACCCAAAGGAGCCAAAGAATGCAACATGCCAAATTAACTACCCTAGTGGAAAGAATGATATTGCAAAGGGTATTTTTTCTAACGCAATAATGGGACCTCTTGGATGCTGAAAGAATAATGGTTCAAATACAGTTCCAAGATCCTCTTTATCTTAATTAATTATATAAACGTCCCTAAATATTGGGTCATCGCTACCATTTTGCTGAGCACAAAGATTGCTTCCACAGAGCTTTTCGGTAAGCTAGTGATGCCAAGTGCAGACTCTAGGCGCAAGATCAAACGCCATCTAATGACACTGAAACGAAATTGCAGGGCGACGAACTCACGGAAAAGAGCTTGAGCAAGGGACAGAGCACAGACAAGAAGCTGGTCGAAGGACCACCGCCACCTTGTGCATTCGGTGCGGAGATAACTGGGTCATCAGAATCTGCCGATTTCGCTTGGGACCTTGTCCTGCGACGAACCCACTTCCCATTTATTGACGACGCTCGTCGACGGAGATGAATCGACGAGAGCCGTGGGGATAAAGATTGGATCTTTCCCCCGGAAACAGGGATAGGTGGGCCGAGATTCCGAGGAGAGGATAAAGGGTGAGTCCCAGAAGTGAAGGAGGACATGTTCCTAGGCTTGGCGTTTCCCCTCGCCAAGAAAAACCTGAGATAACTCGAAAAGTAAACTGCACATTTCTGGTCCGGTGGATTGCGTTGCTCTGCTTTCTACGCCATTCGCGGGAGATTTTTTCGTTTCCCTTTGTCGGTTTATCATCCGTTGATTTGATAAAGGAGCTTCTTTTCCATTGGCAGGCGAGGTTAAGGAAAATTATAAGTTAAGAGGGGGTGACACTGTGTTTTCCAAATTTGACAAAAAGTTTCATTTGGCAAGGAAAAGGACCAAAATTTTCACTAAAAAGTCCTTTTTTCGCTCATTATGTAAACAGGAGTTTATAGTACTGTAGCTGCACCCTCCTGCCCTTGCCAAAATGACAGTGGGATTCAACTCCAGATTTAGGTAAATGTAAAGAGGTAATTTCTGACGGTTAATCCCAAAACGCACCGGATCCTATGGATTTGCTTACATCCTTAGGAGTGACGGGACCGGAATTTCAGCAGTAGGGAAATGCAATCTCCAGGAAAAAGTACCGGAGGTGAATTTTGCTATCCACCAGCTCCTGGCTACAGCTTAAGTGATCCTCTCACGTACTTCCTGAATTTTCTGGCTGGATGAGCCTGACCGAGAAACTTCTGTATAATTCTGACAGGGCATTGGCAGTGAGGCCTGTGAATATACCGACCAGCTGAATGACAAGCATAGCAGGAATTTTGTCCATGCGTCGATGTAGAAACAATGCACAAGAAGGGCAGCATTTCATGAGGATCAGAAATAACGATCGAGCTAGCACGGCTAGCAATTGCCTGCTGATGTAGTATGATACTGTATTTGGAATAAAGCCTCTGAGTTGGAGAAGCAACCACACTTCTTAGTCCCTGATTGTTGAATGTGTAGGATTGCAATCTTCCACAGAACCAATTTGACAGGCCTCAGGGCCAAAGTCGTCATCGCTATCCCAAGCTGAATGATCAACAGATTGGTGAATATCCTTCTGATAATCCTCATATATAAGACGAATCCCACACATCTTGACCTTCAAATCTCCATAGCTGCATTCTAAAATGGCATCAATTTCTGCATGTTCTTCTCGGTCAATGACATACAGCTCAACCAGAGGTGATCAGACTTGACATGAGTTTTGAAGCAGCTACCGTAGCCTCTGAGGGTCATGATGTTTTCGTCAATAGCCAGATGACAATTTATACCGCATAGAACAGCTCAAATGGACAAAGCCCATTGGTTTCTATTCGTAGACAGCTCAAATAAGCAATTTATACCTGCTCCACTTAAATCTCAAGTTCATCTGGCCGGAAGCTATTTCCTCCAAATTGCGCTGAGCAATTCGGGGGAAATAGCTTTTCATCTCGTGATGACTGTCAGATCCTAAGCTGCATAGAGATGGTCTGTAAAGTTCTTTCAAGTGTCTTCTCCAGTATAGCAAAGAAACACCGCGCATTTGCAGCATCTTGTTGAAGAAGAATGTGATGGAGGAGCACTGTCCTTTCTCCTGGAATCAACACAAGTATAGCAGCTTTTCTATGTATGAAGTATAAAGACTTCGAAGCAATGTCTTATCAGTTAACAATCAGCTGCAACAACAAAAAAAGAAAAAAAAAAGAAAAAAATCTCTCATTAGGAAAGATGAGATAGCAGTGAGATTCAAGTCATACCATTCGCTTCCAATTTGGCACCTAGTGAAAATAGACCAAGCATATGCATGAATCTTCATCATATTTGATTGTGGCAATTTTATTGGGAAAGCGGAGTATTAAAGTAAAGAAAAGTGCTTATTTAGAATATAATTTTGAATTATCATGAAAATTGATCTTCTGGAAATCAAATTATGACTAAAATCAAACTCAAGATACAGATTGCTGCATCCAAATAGTGAAGTGACATTAGTCCCAAATTCTTTAAAAGAAGTATATATAGTACTTTTCTCAGAAAATCCCATCAAAACTCTATTCAATATCAAACATCTCGCCCCATTTTCGACATCTGAATGCAACTCATGAGATGTGTGCTTTGGACAAAAGATACAAAATTCCTGGTATTGATGCATAGCATAGCATAATTCCGCTTTGACCATCCTTTTAGTTTAGGCAATCCCTTCAAGACAAAGCAGTGAGATTGTCAGGGAAACTGGTGGCTTGTCCTACGGAGTCCTCGGCTGTGAAGCTGCTCAGATGGGCTAGTAGGTGAGGCATGTGGCTCATAGTCATAGTCACAGGGACAGAAATTGGTATTATAGATCCTCCAATTTAACGTAGCACAAATTCTTGAGGTATGGCAAGGAGAGATTCTTGACCGCAGAAGTTTTTGGCTCTCACATGGAAAAATATATAAAGATTTAATATGACAATAACGAGAGTTAGTTTGCAATTCAACGGAATCACGGCCACTGCCGATCATTCAATAGGAACCCAGGCTTTTTCAATGCATCCGAATCGCAGCAACTTGGCAAATTCAAGCCAATGAAGACTTGAAACACCGCGAGATCAAATATGATCCTGAAATAAAATGCGGCCAAGACAAAAGGTACTGTCAACTCACTGTGGCTCAGAACACATCGATTCGCAGGGCGGAAAGATGGTCTTTATATTCCAGAAAATCACCACCATCTGCGCCAAGCGTCAAGCCTCGAAGGATATCAAAGTCAATCAGTGATATATAAACTTTTGGTTTCACCAGTTCAAAGGGATAGTACTTGGTGGAGCCATCCATGGCCTCACGTCAAGGACGTCAAGAATTGAAATTGAAGCATTCAACTGTATAATATCTATCCTATTTTCCTTTTAAATAAAGGGATCGTGCAGTGGAGTTGTGAAAGAAAATGGAGTACAATCTTTTAAAATGATGGAAGATGCTCTTCTTCTCCTTCTTCTTTAGCAACCTTCCGCCATCAAGAAGGTCGCTAACCTTCATAACCCCTGTATAGGGTCCGCGCAAATCAGAACATTTTTACGCAAGTTTTCTTAGTCTTGATAGGAAAGTAATCAATTCAAATAAATATTTCTTTCGAGTTAGAATAATGGGTGGGGCTATTCCCACATCTTTTTTGGCTTAAGATATACATTTTAAAGTTGATAACAATTTTGTTAGGCAAATTTGTCATCCACAATTGCGATTTTTTATCTCAGTTTACTTCAAAAATTTTCATTTTTGTATTCTCCATTGCAACAAGCATGATGTTCTGGTCTTATAAATTCAAAGATAGATTTGGAAAGGAAAGGAAAGGAAGATTAAAGACTAAACAATTTTTACGGTTGACCTGTAAAGAAAGTCATTAATGTTGTTCGTGATCACATATGTCATGCTCTCAACATTTTTACTAATGATAAAACACGAGTTCAAATGGGAAGAAGCTGTAACCAAGTTTGGACCTCCGTCAAAGCCAGAAAAAGCGTGACTGAATGATTCTCTAGCGTCTCAAACCAACAGAATAACGCCGTTAGGCGTTGGCAAACTCACGAAAGGAAAGTTGTCTGCTTCACATCGCATGGTTTTGGACAAAAAGACATCTTTTTCTTGACAGTGATTCACCTGTCGTATCAAAAAGATGCCCCAAACGGGACTTGAAAACTTAGCAGAAATATGAGAGAGAGAGAGAGAGAGAGAGAGAGAGAGGTAATGGTGATCGTTGGTCGATTAGCTCACAAGGGTCTTGTAGCTCAAGAGGATATGAAAATAGCTCTGGCCCTAATTTTTTTTTTTTTTATAAAGATAAGAGGATATATTGACTTTAAACCAGAAAGCTATATAGAGCTATACAGCAAGAATTCAGACTTAAAAACTTGCATTCACAAGGACAGAAGTTCAAGCGAGTGGAAGGGGGCCAAAGTAAAAGAAAACAATCCAAAGGGCCAAAGAAAAGGGCCAAACAGTAGTAAAAGAGAACCAGCTAACCTACCCCAAAACAGAGAGCAAAGAAGGTACAGCAAAACGAAGGAAAAACCCAAAAGGCCCTAATTCATTGCGTATTTTTCGAATGTTGTGCAAGGTAAAAGGTACACAATAGTGCAGAGCGGCCAGAATACACAAATTGATCGAGCGTTACCGAAACGTTCTCCCGATCATCATGTAAATGACGAGCACATAGAGAATCATTGTCTACATTAACCAAAAATAAGAATACATCCAAAGATATGACCCTTTGAGGAAATACATTTTACTAAGCCTGCCGTCCTACACCTAATGTAAAACCCAACTAAGAAAATATTTTGTAGGTCTTGGCTGAGAGAACAATCTGTCTCACTCCTCCAATTGGAGCAAGCACTGCTATCAACACTCCGACGATGATCGAAATCTGTCATCAAAACGCACATTAAATAAACAGACGTCGCAAAAAATGTGAGGAGAATTATATGGAACGTGCATAAAAATGTAAATATCCTTGCTTGAAGCTAAGTGAACATACCCATGATGCTGTCCAGTGGAAGCTCCACCTCCTAGGCCGGCAGGCTGCGAGCCACATGATGCACGGTATCTGATTTTAACGTGGAAAAGATAAGAAAAACATATATCAGTTTAAAAACGTTTTGGATAGTTTTAATGTTTAGAAAGAATTTAATTAAAAGCGCGGATATCGATTCTCATTTAGGTCTTCCGACTTACAAAGTAAGAAGTGGACGCGAACACAAGTCCTCCAAAGAATCCCAGAAGTCCCCCGAAAAATGGGATGCACATTCCGATGAACCCAGTTAAAGCTGTCGCCGACACAGAAGAATTCTCGAATGAGACAGATGATTAATCCCTAATAACATCAGAGGATTTCCTTCTGTAATTTAAGGAAAATCTCCCTGATAGATCAGTTAAAGAGCTGAGCATTGGGAGAAGTGATGATGATCTTCTTACCAACGTAAACAGTGCGAGATATGAGACGAAGGGGACGTCCCGGCTTGTAATTGTAGTGCTTGACGAGGCATGACTCGATCAGATCGAAAACAGGCATTGCAAAAACCTGAGATGTGAAACCAACAAGTACTAAGTTGCGGTAATTGCACACGGTTGTGTATCCTTTTTGCCCAAAGCACAAGTAAATATATAAAAACCAGACATCCTCCTCTGAGAATGTTACCTGATAGCTTCCAAGGACGTGAAGAAACACCATGAAGTTAGCCAGGGCAATGAGCCACCTTGGCTTCTCCAGAGAAATAAGGATGTCGTCTTCGACAAGCGACCCGAATGCCCAGAACCCAGAGGCTGCGACCGACAAGTAGCACAGCGCAACAATGGCGTAGGCGACAATCACGCCCTTCCACATCGGCTTCTTCGACGGCTTCTCCGGGGTGGACGGGATTGTGGCCTGGATCTCGAGGACGACGCTGTGCCCGGCGAATGCAAATGCGATGGTCCCGAGCGCATTCAGCGTGTCGAACACCATGCCGGCCGTCGTGTGGGATCGGACTCCGTACTTGATCCCGTGGTGGTGGTTGGCCCCTCTTACGGTCGAGGCGACGAAGGCCACCATCGAGTAACTGCATGCATGCAAAATTTAAAGAAAATAAGGAAGCAAAGTGACAAAGTGTCCGTGTTGAACTGTTTGATCAAAAGATGCAGTACAACTTGCGATGAAATATTTCGTATCTCTATGTTAGTCTTCTCACCAAAGGGACATGACCGCAGCGAGCAGAGAGACTCCCTTCAATGAGTTGAAATTAGGAGTTTGGGAGAGCAAAATTTGCAGGACAGTGAAGAAGAGTATGTAATACGTCTGTCTGATGTTCCCCATCACTGGAAATATCAGCTGCAGGCACTTCTGCAGCGATTTCCCTCCCGTCACGGTGTACACGATGTCCGTCGCGACCTGGACAAGCAGCTGCTGAGGCATGACGGACCAGTACCCAGCCTTCGAGCCGAAGGCGTGCTCGGCCAGCTCGGTGTACCGGTCAAACCGCTTCCCTGGGACCATCTCGTGCATCTCCACGAGTTGCCACAGCGTGTAGAAGGTGACCACCCACGAGACGATGATCATGCTGATTCCGGGAATCCTATAAGTTGCGATTAATTAACGAAGTTCCACAGATAATATTTTTTCTTTTACCCTCGACATACTTCAATGAAGCCCAGTGATTGTGCTTTAAATCGAGGGTTTTCATCTTCTCTGATAACGATTAACGGTTGACAAAATTGTACACATAATTGCTAAGATCTATCTAGGGATGGGATGATCACCAAAGGAGATAATACTGAGCTTATTTTAAAGTTCAGTAGCTTAGTACATGAACTTATCAGAAACATACCATCCAATTTGAGACAACGCGAAGGGCAAGCCAAGAACACCAGCACCAACCATCGCAGTGACATTGTGAAAGGCTGAGTGCTTCCAGTTTGCCTTCCTGGATGCTGTCACCGGAAGCCACTCATTCAGATCGTTTCCGTCTTTGTCATCTCCTCCATTAACGTTGTTTCCCTAAGGAATACAGTTTAGATGAAGCATACATTTACAGCAATAACAATGTTGAATGATATCGTCACATCCGGCAGAGTGAGAAACAAACGTACATTAGCTTCATGAGCCTTTTTTAACTCGATATCCATGTTGTAAATTGTCTTGTCGCTTGGAGTAAGAAATCAGGGCAGATCCTTCTGCATGAACAAGAGCTTTAATGTCACCTATTTTCACACGATAAAACTGAAAACAAATTTATCTAGCGTGAAAACCATGCCACAAGAAAAGAAAGTAGCGATCCAAACGCAGTTTTTTTTAAATATAAATTTGCGCATATCAGCAATCAAAATACAAGAAGAACAAGACAAACAAATCGCCCGCCAGCCAAAACAACCACAAGAAATAAAAACTTCTGCAATGCCATTCAGGAAATCAAACGAGTTTCGAGTTGGAAATAAACGATGGCAACCCCCGAAGCACACGAACTAGTCAAGAAGAAATCAAAACACGAAGAAAAACAAGACAAACAAATCCCACGCCAGCCAATACAACCACACGAAATAGAAACTTCTGCAATGCCGTTCTGGAAATCAAATGACTTACGAGTGGAAGAACGATGGCAACCCCGAAGCACACGAACGAGTCGAGAAGAAATCAAAACACAAATAAGAACAAGAGAAACAAATCGCAAGCCAGCCAACACAACCGCACGAAAAAGAAACTTCTGCAATGCCGTTCAGGAAATCGAACGACTTACGAGTGGGAACGAACGACGGCGAACCCCCCCACCCCACGCAAACACAAGTCATGAACTGAGTGATGCGTGGAGAACCTGCAGGAGATCTGAATCTTACCGTAAGGAAGAAAGGAAAGAAATACCAGCAGAGCTTTGTTTATATAGGCGAAGGACAAAAGGTTCGAAACCGACGTTGACGTTTTACTTGTTCAAGTCTAGGTTTTGGTTCCGAATTTTCTTAGATGGCGGTTGGTTTTTGATCGTTGGGACCCCTTCCTTCCAATATTAGAAAGATTCCTGGGGTAGGCCTTTCGCTGCTAAAAATCGTGCCCTATTTTATCGCTCTCGTTTTATCTACTCATCTGAAATATCCAAACGGTTTTGCTGAATCTTGAGCATCCGTGGTTTTACCTCCACCTTCCTTATCTTCTCGATGAAAACGTGACGTTTAATGCACGGTGCATGGTAACTCCTAGCCAAAAATGAAATCACAAAAGTACTTGGGCTATGGCTGGTGAGATTGAACAAAGATGATTAATCATTCAAATATGATGTTATGCAGCAGATATCCATAGGGCTTTGCTAGCATCAAAGTCTTTTAAGTTACTATTAGAATAACGGAATATTGTGAGCAATAAATTTTTTAAGAAGTAGACCTCACAATAATTTCTAATTATTTGTTTTTCATTTTTTTTTTGTGGCCCAAAATAAGTTGTTAAGAATAGTCACGCAAACATTTCTCATACCTATATCCATCTATAGATATAACAAATTTGTATGAGTCTTGCGTGCTTTATCTAAGTAAGATAAATATTTTAAAACTTAGATTTGGCGTCCCATTGATTTTGTGATTTCTATTATTATTTTAAAAGAAATTGGAGAGGTTGAGTTTAGGATATACCCTTTTTCCACTACGTAGAGGAGAATGTGACTAAAAAATATGGTAATCCAGCGAATGTCCTACTTGAATTTGTGCAGGCATGAGCCTTCCAAAATTTAAATTATTTGATTTACGCAATGCGCCGCTAGGGTTTCCTCGGATTGCAAAAGAAGGGCCTCTTGTGTTTGGGCCGCTTCCTGTTGTGTTGGGCCATTTGGCCTTTTGTTCCTGCTTGTGTGTTGGGCCTTGTTGCCTGCGTTTTCTGTTTGTCCCGTTCTAGGCCTCCATGTTTCTATATCTTGTTCTATTTCCAAGCCCCTTTTCACTCGTGAGTTTTGTTGTTGTTTGTAAGGGTGAGTATGGTCTGGGTTAGGTCAATCTTACCCTAACCCTAGGACCAATATGCACAGTGCTGATCCTCAATTTTTAGGATCGAGGACCAATTCTATTGAGTTTGGGACTGAGAACCGAACCGATCTAGTGGGTTCGGTCCGGTTCCGGGTCAATTTGGGACCAATCGATAATTTTTTTATTTCATTTTTAATATTCATTGAAAAAACGATTGAGAACCAAACTGACTCAATGGGTTCGGTTCGATTTTAGGGTCAATCTGAAACTAACCGATAATTTTTTATTTCATTTTTTGTACTCCTTAAAATGACAACTGAGAATCGGATCGACTCAGTGGGTTTGATGACGAGCAAGGTCAACTAAAAAAGGCAAGTGGTGAGATTTAAGTGAGATGAGCGTCGAACAAGTGAGCATCGAGTGTCAAGCGGTGAGCAAGCCAAGCAAGCAAGCATCGAGCGAGACCCAAAGTGAGCGATGTGAGTATTGAGTGGCGAGCAGAGAAGTTGTTTATCTTGATTTTGGCAAATTGAAAACTAAGAAAACAAATAAAACAGAAGATAATGAGTACTAGAGAAAGATGCCACAAAAAGCTGTTTATACTCTTTTGGATGTAGTGAGGACTCTCCACAAAAACATTTTTCTCCTTCGTAAATTATGATTGTTGATGTCATAAAAGACATTAAAATCTAAGTTATTAAAAAATGATGTAAAATTACTTGAACTACTCACTAAATAATTGTTTAATATTGTTAAAATGGGTTGGTCCATAAATCTTAAGACCAAGAGCTAACCCGGTCTACCTGGGAATTGAACTAGGATCGGTAGGGTTGAGCCGATTCAGGGTTGGTTCAGAGTTAACCTTGAATCGATACTCACTCCTAGTTGTTTGCTTATGAAGGTTATTGTTATTTCTTGATAAGGAGAAAAAATAGGCGAAGCGATTTTGTGAAAAAATGAAAACAAATAGACAAAAAGATTACGGAACACTTGTGCCACATTAATCCAAATTGTTTCGTGTCATAAATCTGTCTTCTATTTTCTTTCGCCTAAAATCCCATTAAATTAACAATTCACACGATCGACATATGATGTGGGACTCGGTGTGGCGACTAACCTTAAATGAACCTCCTAAACCATATTGTTTAGAAAAGCTGGATCCGAAGAAAATGAATTGAAGTGGGGAATTGGCTAATTTTGTTCTAAAGGTCTCTGATTATATATATTGCCGGCGTTACCCGTCTGGAATTCCCTTTGCGAAAAAGAAGAAAAAAACCAACAAATCTAAATGAGCAAATTTCTTCTGGCCGAAAGAAAAAGTGGAAGATAACATTTCCATTCTCGAAGATATATATAAAATAATAAAAAGCATATTCCATCTCCCTCCATATTCCTCTCTGTCTCTCTCTCTCTCTCTCTGGCGTACGAGAGGTATCGTTTTCATCTGTTTTTGTCCCTCGACAAATCCGTTACTTGATTTTCTCACCCTTCCATTCTCTCTCTCTCTCTCTCCCTCTCTCTTCCTCCCTAGCAGTGAGGAATTGCTTATTGCGGTGCAGTCGCAGCCCACCAAAAGTCCAACTTTCCTCCATCGAGCTAGAAGCCTCTCTCTCTCTCTCTCTCTCTCCTTTTCCCCGAGTGAGCTGCAGGAAAACAGCGCAACCCAATCCATCCCTCCTCCTCTGTTTCCCCTCTTTTTCTTCTCCGGCCGAGAAAGCAGAGGGGGAAAAAAACAAGAAACGTAGGGAAAGAGAGGCATGGATCTGTGGTCCCTGAACGTCAAGAACGCGAGCGGCAGCCCCTGCCTCCTCCGCAGCTCCTTCCGGGAGGTCTGCGGGAAATCGGGGAAGGCCGCCGGCACGAGGGTCCTCGAGATCAGCGCCCTCAAGAAGCGGAAGCCTTCCGGCGCCCCCCGCCCCGTCCTTCACCGATCCCTGGTCGTCCGAGCTCTGGCCAAGAAGAACAACAACAACTCTAATTCATCCTCATCGGGTGGGTATAAAGTCTGTCCCCTTTCGAAACTGGATTTTTGTGGGTCGTGGGTTGTTTCGGGGCATCGTTCGATGTGGGTCGCGTTGTTTGGTTTTCTTGGCGTTTGCGATGGTTCTCGAGGTGGACTGCCCTCGTCGTCCTTTTTTCGTTTTCATCCGTATGCGTCGTCGAAGTTTGACTTTTTTTTGCTTGTTGGGTCGCCGAGAAACTACCGTGAAATCCCTTTGAGCATGGGAAAGAGTGCATGATAATCTGCTGGGGGAGCCGTGACGTATGCGGATTCTAAATGCGTCAATTCAAGCTTTGAATTTACTAACTAGTGGATCGCTAATTGTGATTAATCAGCAACCTGGAAAAATCTGGAGTAGCTTGCTTGTTTGATGTGATTCAATGGGTTTCATGTTTATCTTTCACTCTGCATGGCTGCATGTTTCGCCTTCAGTTTTCAACTCAAGGACTGCGATGTCATCGGTGCATTGTCATCAAGATTACTTTCTTTGGATATACCTAGCTTGCTTGTTTGATGTGATTCAATGGGTTTCATGTTTATCTTTCACTCTGCATGGCTGCATGTTTCGCCTTCAGTTTTCAACTCAAGGACTGCGATGTCATCGGTGCATTGTCATCAAGATTACTTTCTTTGGATATACCTGCGGTCGTCTTGTAGCTGTCGTGATATGCTGTCACTAGTACATTTGGCAAGCGCATCCTTTATAGTTGTAATTCCTTGAAGTTTGGTGAAGCAGCTTCCTTAAAGCAGTTAGCTACAGGCTGCTGCAGCTATGGACTGCTTGTCAAACACTTTGCAAGTAGCTGCAGAGCCTTTTTCACTCCGTCAACTTCTATGAGAAAATTATATGTCTGTCCAAATTGGTACCATAAAATGTCAATTGCTATTATTGGCTCTTAGTACTGTTTAAGTAGGTCAGCTCTTAGTTGGTTTTCCCATGTTCTGGAAATTGCCATGCCTTTAAGCGAAGGATTAGGGATATTCTTTTCTTTCTATTATGTTTTTTCCTCTCGCTTGCATCTGTGTGGAGCCATCTAGATCAAACATAGTAGCTCAGGTGAATTAATTTCGCAGGTTTCATATTTTGATGCCCTCGGTAGGTCCTGGTTTCATCCTGGGTTGTAAGTCCCTTTCTGGTAGCCTTCTGTGAGTACATATTAGACATGTATATGCACGAGAAGTAAGAATAAAAAGAGTATTGAGGCAAATTTTTTTTTTTTTTGAAAGGATGTATGATTAATTAAAAGCAGATTGCTTTGGAGGATGCTGGATACTGTAAAATTGCGAGAACAGATTGCAACAGTGGTTTTTCTTTTCACTTTGAACTCTCTGTCGGGCAGTATCCAATCTCTAGGCTTAGAGGATGATAATTCTAGTGTCTTAAATCTGTTAGTACATGAAAGGATTTGTAGTTTTTTTTTGTTGCCTTTTGAATTGTTATGTTCTAGTACCATGTCCCAAAAGAATCAGGGAGAAGAATGTGTTTGGTGTGTCGTTTGCTTAAAGATAGATATATTTTTCTTTAGAATTATTGTCGTTTATTGGGGCTTAAAAAGCAGCAAAACAATTTTAGTGAAGCCAAATTCGACAACACTAACAATAATGTTGACTTTACTTTCTGTAGGACTTCTTGAAAAGTAGGCCAGGGTAACAGTTGTAAAGACTACAGCTCACTGTCATCATAGTAAGGATAGATTATATTAATAAAAAAATTGAATAATTCTACATAAATTTGATGTAAATTTGCGTGCTCTTTTCAACATGGCTTTCTGTAATCTAAGGATGCAATGTTTCTGTTGCCTGATTAGTTTTTGTTGCCCTCTTGCATAGTCCTTGGGTTTGCTTTTGCTAAAAGATTTTCATGAAGTGGTACTTCAGAGTCCAGGCAGAGAAAGAAAAGACTCAGAATTGAACCTCGATTTTATGCAGTCTGGACTTGTGCCAGACAATTCTCGAGAAGCTTAGTTAAGGAATTTTTTTAAAGCTTTTTTCCTTTAACCATTAGTAATCTCTGTGGAGACAAAAGCTGCATGAACCAATTGTCCTACAACTGTTATTTTTGGCAATGAGGAACAGCCCTAGCTTATGACTGACAACTTTTGATGTTGATCAGGGGTTGTACCTTTTATCAAAGATATTTTGTTTATCATTATACCTTTATCTAATGCAAGTATATATTTACTGTGTTCTCCTTTTGGTAATTTGTAACTTAATGGTCATGTGAACTGAAGAAGTACTCAGATTGTAAGTGGAAGAGATGATTTTTCGAATATGCCAAACATAAAAACTTGAGAATTATGGACTTTGTGGTAACTTTGTCACAGGAAATGGCGATCGTTCTACCCCAGATTCTTCTGATGGCAACAGATCCAATGATACCGCTTCGCAGAAGTCTAACCATAAAAATCTGGATTGGAGAGAGTTCAGGGCCAATCTTTTTGCAAGGGAGCAGGTAATGTTCTTTCACTTACTACTATTCTTTATACAGAGACTCAGAAAAGGGACTGCATCTGGGCATGTGTGGGGATGTCATCATTAGTTGTAAACAGCTAGATCTCTAAATATCCAATCATGAGTCTATTTTGGTGCTAACTGCATGCATGATTATCCCGGTCTCACCTATCTTTTGTTGTATTAAATTACCCTACAAAAGGTTAATACTTGAACTGACTGAATAAGGACAAATGGAGGTGTAGGTGGAGAAAACCTTGTTTGGTTGGACAAAAGTAAATGAAGGTGAGTCGCAATAGATGATGAGCTTATTTGAAAGACTTTGTCTATTGCTCAAGTCACAAATGACCTTTATGCCAGAAGTGTGGTAAACATGCCTTTAGAAATTTCTAGGAAAAAAAAGGTGCATTTTGAAATTTCTCGAGAGTGAGATATAGTCACTCTAGTTTCTCTCCAATCTCTCTCTAACTTTGTAGTGTATGTGGGCCCAAGAGATTTTTTTTTCCTTGAATCCTCTCCTCGACGTTTTCTTTTCATGCCAAGCTAGTAAAAAAAAAAGGGGTCCACCTTCCTCTATCGGTCTTTTTTCACTTTCTATTATACAATCCCTTCCCTGGGCTAAGGTGTGTCGAGTGGACTTTGAGCAGTTAAAAAATTTGCAAATTCTAGTAAAGAGTTTGACTTAATCCTCCACTGGTGATGGACATTTGCTTCCCTATAATGACTTGGACTGGTGGTTATTTACTTCTTGAAATTATGAACAGGCAGAAAAAGGAGAATCAGAGGCTCACAACAAAGATGAGGGTCATCATGAGTCCAAACCTCTAGGTGTTAAATGGGCACATCCCATTCCAGTACCAGAAACTGGCTGTGTCCTTGTGGCTACAGAAAAGCTTGACGGGGTCCGCACTTTCGAGAGAACAGTCGTTCTCCTTCTCAGATCGGGGACTAGACACCCACAAGAGGGGCCATTTGGAGTAGTCATCAATCGGCCACTTAACAAGAAGATCAAACACATGAACCCCACTAACCTTGATCTTGCCACAACATTCGCTGACTGTTCTTTGCATTTCGGTGGCCCTCTCGAAGCAAGTATGTTTCTACTAAAATCTGGGGAAAAGGCCAAGCTTCCTGGCTTTGAGGAGGTGATTCCTGGTCTATGTTTTGGTGCTCGCAACAATTTGGATGAAGCAGCTGCGCTGGTCAAGAAGGGAGTTTTGAAGCCTCAGGATTTTAGATTCTTTATGGGCTATGCTGGATGGCAGTTTGATCAGTTGAGAGAAGAAATAGAATCTGATTATTGGTATGTCGCCGCATGTAGCTCAAATCTGATCTGTGGTGGTTCATCAAGTTCATCCTCAGGCCTTTGGGAGGAGATCCTTCAGCTAATGGGCGGTCACTATTCAGAGCTTAGCCGAAAGCCTAAGCAGGATATGTAGATACTTGTAGGCTTGAAGTGAATAAGAGAGCTCGAAAACAATTCAGATCTTTGAGTCTTGGAGAAAATAGTATTAACTCAAATGTACAGTAGTATAGTGTAGGTCTTCCTTTTTCCAACTTTTGTTCCTGGATAGGAACATGGGTTGTTGATAAAGACATGTTCTTGTTTTCTTTGATTTCATTAATGCACTGTTATTTATCTATTTAGAGAAAGGTGTGCTAGATACATTCTCTTGCAGTAACCATGTGCCTTTTCTGTGAAAAACTCTAGTAAATTGTCACTCGTTAGTGCTTCTTTGTTAGTGCTTCTCAACTCAAAGCATTTCGCCAATATCTGTCATGCCTTGCCTCGGTAATTATATTGAGGGATACCGCAGCTCATTTTTTTCTTGACTCCTACTCAGGACCGTAAATCTGAGATTGAAACATGAACCAGGAGTTGACAATGATACATGTCAAGAAAGGAAATGGAGAGAGAATACAGCTGAAGTCCCTCGTTTCAAGTTTTTCTCAGTATGCATAACTTGCAACTTACTCATGAACCATAAACGTTGCCTCCACTTTTTCCCTACATAAGAGGAGCTTGAAACGATGTTTAAGCTAATCTTGTGCTACAAAACTAGAGTTGGCTTTGGATGGGTGCAATATTACTTAGGTTAAGTTTCGAAGGAAAGAGAATCTTTTTCTCCTTATGGGCTTTCACTTGACGAGAAAAAAAAATTCTTCCTGTTATACACAGCAAGCTTCCTCCCAAGATTTACAGAGTGACACGAAATGCCAAGAGGCCCTTCTTTTCATCCACAAAATAGAGACGAATATACATTGAACAAAAGCTACACTCCCCATTTTATACACGTGACACCTTTTTATTTCAGCTTCGTAATGAAGCTCTTGAGTGTTTGTCACAGCTAGGCGTGCTTTCACTGGTATCAGCAGCCCTGACGTTAGAGAACATTTTCCCTGTTGACACTTCCTCGAGACTAATGGAATTGCCCATACTTGTTGGTCCTGTTCCTGCCCAGACGTGCATTTCGGACAGCTTGCTGGATTTGTCTCTCGTGCTCTTTCAGCATATCATCAATGTTTGCTCCTGGAGGCACCAGCGGTCCTGAATAGTGGATCCTGTTTTTCTTTGGTACATATCCCTAATTTGCAATTGCAGAGTATAAGTTACAAGTTGTAAAGGGAGAACCTGGAAGTTCTTTGCAAGGTAGAATCACAGCGCATTAATGCGCTTGTCTAACGTAACACCATGTGATTCATAGAAGCCATCTGAGTACAACCACAAGTCCATGTTGGATTTTCAGTTTTTAGAAGCGTTGGATCGGATATGTCACTACTCGCTACACCCCAGGATGCATGTGAATTTCATGACGGTCGCATATATTGTAGTCAATAAACTCAGGCTTTGAATTTCAGGTGATATTTCAAGAATGTGAGTGATTGAGCAGAAAATGCAATTGTGGGTGTACCTGCACCAATTCTTTAGGATCCCCTTCGTCATTCTTTTTAAGAGATGCATTTGACAAGTCTGCTGTTGCATGGGGAATGACAGACTTCTGCGGCTTCAAATCTGCTTGATTCTTCCTGGAGCTACCCTTGCTGGTCAATGAAGATTCAGTTATGCTGGGGTGAATCATCGAGCTACAATGAGAATAACCATTCGGTCTGTTCGCTCTCGGAGGCTCAATTGGGAAACCGGACCCACTATCCTCCTGGGGATTGATTTTATGACTAATGCTTATGGGATTTGACGGTCCCTGCAAATTTGCAAGTTTGCATAGATGAGATATTGAAGAGAACAAAAGAGAATGTGTCATCATGACCTTACTCCATACCTGCAAACAAACCTCCCCGTTACCATCAAATTCTGGTGTCGGCAATTTATCATCTCTTGAACCCCTCCTAACAGATTCAGGTCCTCGTCCTTTGACTGCCTCTGCTTTTTGCCTGAACGTAAAATTTAAAAGTCGCCTATAAAAGCCTTCCTTCATTAGGGGAAAAGAGCAGAACATCCTAGAGAGCAATGGAAGCTAACAGCAGTATCCTCAAACGTTGCTAAAAGAAAATTCAAGAGCTACAGAATTGTAGAATTGAAGCCAAAATGGTCAGGGAAGATACTGGCATACCTTCTTGCTTCCACATTTTGTAGCTTGGCGTCGAACTCTTTGCTTGGAGGATACTTTGGCAGACTTGATGTGTCACATGGAAAGGGTTTTGTCATAAAAAACTGAAATAGAAACTAAACTTTAGAACTTTTGGGGCAAACCAGGAATATAACATCCCATTTTTGCAATCTGAAGCATTTTTAAGTTCCAGTACACTGAGAATAATTGAAAAACATCACCATCACGAAAGAATGAAAACAGTTTCTATATATTCCCCGCCAGTAGAGGTATATACACATTTACAAGACAACCAAAATGACTCAAGCAGATTTCCTTTTCAAATCATAATGAAATAGCCCGAAAGCCTGGAAAATAATAGCAAGTTATCACCTCACTTTTCAGTGCGGAAGCAGTGGATCCTCTCTCTTTTGGTTCCATTGCGAGGAGTTTTTCTATAAGCGCCAGAGCAGAAGACGGAAAGTCTTTGAATTTCTCGGCGACCCGGCGTTTGTGATGTTGCTGAGTTCTGAAGCTAGTTGCTTGTGGAAACCTTGTGTTCTGCCAGTAATCCTCAGAAGGAGAACCACACAACTTGAAAATTTTATGTAGCTGCTCCACCTATGAATGTTAACAATTTTGTTGGTCAATTATAAGACGAAATTTAAGTGTTAAGGAATAATCAAAGGAGCAACTATCAAAGTGGGAGAGACTTATTTTGCAAGTGTAAATGACACCATAGCACAGAGATCACATTAGGGAGGCTACCTCAGTTCTTCCAGGAATAATAGGTTCTCCTGCAAACAATTCGGCAAGGATGCAGCCGGTGCTCCATAGATCCACGGCAACTCCATATTTGGTAGCACCAAGCAGCAGCTCAGGTGCCCTATACCAAAGAGTTACTACACGACTGGTCAGTGGCTGCTGCTGGTCAGGCTGAAAAAATGTGGCAAGACCAAAGTCGCCGATTTTGAGGACTCCATCATCGTTGATAAGGAGATTAGAACCCTTAATGTCTCTATGCAAAACACCACGCTTATGACAGTGATCCAGTCCATGAAGCAGTTGTTGCATATAACATTTAATCTGCAAGATCATGGGGCAGAACGTAATTAGGCTTCCATGTAATGCAGGAAAGTGCTCTCAGTAATATTCTTGAAGGAACCGACAGCACCTATTGGAGCCTTACAGAACTGTCTGGGATAAACAGAAGAAATGTAAGGATTAAACTTTCTAAGCGGTAAAAAATAAAAATATTGACTGAAATATCGCTGAAAAGACAACCAAGATCGAACTCTAAGTTCTGTGAGTCGGAAGTTTAAGCTAGAAAATGTTATATGCCTTTCGTTCAATTTTGTTTAAGCTCTTCCGATTTGATAGGTTAAAAAGAAGGAAAAAGCGTGTCCCCTTAGAGATCAAGTCAATTAGACTGATGGTGCACCATGATCATACTTTCAATGACTACTACCTTCGACACTTTGGTAATGTTAAGCAGGAGAAACACACCTGAGGCTCACTTAACTTGACGCCAGGCCTGGCAATAAGGCCGGCAAGATCATGCTCCATATACTCAAACACAAGATACAAGCTGCCCGAAATCCTGGAAGTGACAAGACCCTCAAGCTTCATAATGTTGGGGTGATCAAGTTTCCGCAATATATGAATTTCCCTAGCCATGAAACGCACACTCTCGGGATCCATGTTAGCAAATCTCACTTTCTTCATTGCAACAATTTTACCCGTTTCGAGGTCATGAGCCTTGTAAACAGTACTGTAGGTCCCTTGTCCAATCTACATGAAGAGCATTTCATTCATTCCTTTTATGTAAAAGACAAGGATGTAGCGGAAACAATCAGCTAATTATCCTAGAATCATGAATGAGAGGAATTCAATGTTACTCAAAACAAAATGAATGGTTAACATAATTCCAACAGCTAAGTTACTTTAAGAACGTGGTCCCACAAATAGGAATTAATTATCATAATCGTTGCAAATGAGCAGTGATGTTCTTTCGTACGGTACAAGGAGAATGTTCACCAGGATCTCCATAATCTATAAATCATCAGGAGCCAGGAACTAACGCAAAAGGCTAAGGCCACAAGAAACACTCACTTGGTTTAACTTCTTGAAGGACTCAGCTTTCCGAGGCACCAATCCTCTAATAGCATCTCCGGCAACTGAAGTAAGCCAAGATGGCCATCCAGCAACAATTTGCTCTCCTTCGATTCCGTGAGACAGACTGACGATCCTCGACATCCCCTGTAGTCCTCCATTTTGTCCTAAATCCATGCTTATTCCTCTCTGATGTCCCCTTGTGGGTCTCTCGACAATCCTGGTTTTCTTTTCTGCTTCTTCTGACGCGCCGTGCACAGAACCCCGATGCACCTGGGAGGGGGCCTTTGACATCGGACGAGACGAGCCATCATTCCCGCCATTTCCCTGTGAATGTATACTCTTGGCACTGGGAGCGACCAACTGGACAGAGGACTTGCTCAATTCCGCAGCCTTCACATCTTCCCCGACCTTTTCGTCGACGACTGCTTCCTTCGAACACAAGCAGCCCATATTTTCACCTCACTCTCCCGGCCGCCCAACAGATAAATTCCGAATTCGCGAAAAACGCCCTCTTCCAGGCACCTTTGAATTACGCATATAGAATCTTGTTTCTCTTTCTTGATTGTCCCTGTAAATGACCTGCTTCGTTGGAGGTTATCCCCAGAGCTTTCTGCAGCCTAATTTTATTGAGAAAGGATTTGATGCAGCACCCTCAATCCTACCAGATATCTTCAACCAATATCCAGAATGACGAGGGTGGCGAATGGCAATTATGCAAGGAACCCGGAAACGATTTTTCCCGAGACAGAATGAACGGAATGCTGCTTTCAAAATCGCAATATGTCGATGACGTTTTAAACAAAGTGGGTCGACAAGAAACGAGATTTCTCTTTCGCAGACGGAAACAGAGACGACGAGGACGAATGAAGGAGAAGAACACGGAATCAACCAGCCCCCTCGAGAACAAGAAGAAGAGGGAGGAAAAGAAAACCAGACCAGAAATCCCGGCCCCGAACACCCAGAAACGAAACAGGGTAAATTTTTCAAATTGAGTCACATTGAGAGGGGTTCGTTTGATGCGGGAATTCTGGCCGGTGCTCCTGGGCAGCAGGTTTCTCTATCTCGGTTTCCTGGTTTTGAAAAGCCGAATAGGAAATTGCTAAAATTCACGAAAAAACGAAAAAGCAAATAAATCCCTGCAAACTTCTTTGAATAGGCAAAACCACAGAGACAGAGAGAGAGAGAGAGAGGACAGAAATGGAAAATCTTAAAAGAGAAAGAGAAAAGGTGGGGAAAAAAACAATGGGATTCACAGTTTCTTGATTTCGGAGAAGTATGGTGGGCGACAGATGTTACAGAGAGAGACAGAGGGAGGGAGGGAGGGAGAGAAGGGGAGGTGGGTTGGGTGTTGAGAGAAGGCTTCCTAGAAACCCGGGAGACCATTGATGTCGAGGAGTGTAAAGCTGTCCTCTCTCTCTTCTCTCTTCTTTCTCTCTCCTCTCTCTCTCTCTCTGGGTGAAGCATGATACTGGAATTGTCAAACTGCCATAAACAAACCTTCGTTACCAAGAAGGGAAGTCTCCTCAGTCTCGGAGAAGGGGAATGTTGGTGCGTGGAGCGCCTGAACCTTGCCGGGATTTCAGATACGCACATAGACGTGCCCTGCACTTTCATGCAGCAACCCTAGGAGAATGACCTACCCAATATTTTCTCGTTGCGAGAACCAAGTAAGCAGTAGTGCGACCCCAAAAGAAAATCAGCAGTAGTGGGACCAGCCCTCGCCAGCGCCACGTGGCAAATCGAAGAAAAATTCTTAGTTTCGTCCTTATGCACATTTTGCCGTGGTAAGGCCCGAAATCGCCCTAGTGCACCCGAGAATGTCCCTAGATCTAATCAAAGCCCCTAAAAATGTCCGGGGTTTACACAAACTTCTAGTTGCTGTTATAATGAAAATTGGAAAGGATCCGACGGATCCCTTAACTATAAAAGGGAATAATAAAATGAATCACACTTTTTATCATTAAATTATATCCGTTACAATGCGATTATTACATATAAATGAAATTTTTATTGAACAAAAAAAGGTCCCTGAAAGGAAGTATTAGGCGAGCTAAGATGCATGAATATTGAGACCATCTCGACTATGACAGTTCTTGCATAAACTTTTGGTGGAATTTGTCTCATTTGATAGAATAAAGAGCTCTGATGAAAATTAACAATAACAGAATCGCATCGCCACAAGATTATCGTGTGCACCTAAGGTACACGGATCCAGTGAAGGCAACTGAATGTCAAGATTCACATGATCAAGAGATCGCTCGAGCCAGCCTGCCTTCTTTCGCATGGCAGCCTTATAAATGGTCGTACTTAGGTTGCGCCGAAAACTTAGATTGCTGATGACACGGTGGATTTTTTTTTGGAGGGAGTGAATAATTTACTATGTTCTATTGAAACTTAGGACGTGGGCACACGTTTGCCAAGTTAAGGTTTTATGATTGGTCCACATCAAGTCCTTTTGATTTATTATGGTAGGACAGGTTCAACTATTCCCTCACTCCATGAGATCTTATATATAGTGAAAACGGAAAATTTCAAATAAACATTTAAAATATTTTTATTTTCTTAAATAAGGACTTAAAATGAGTCTTATTTTAAATAATGATATAAAATGCTATCATTTTTTCGAGTAAGTGCACTAAGTGAACTGTATTTCAAATAAAGCATGAAGTGCTATGTCAATATCAAAGAAAGGCTTAACCCATTGTCTAATCGAGGGCACTTTCGTCATTCTTTTTTTTTTTATTTTCTTTCCTTATTTTCTTTTTCCTTTTTTCAAAATACACAAACTAAAAAGGAAATAAAAATAAACAAAGGCTAAAATTTGAAAAACAAATAAATATAGGCGGAGGGCTAACGGCCCTCCCTCGCCCATCACTATTGCCCACTTGTTGGTGGGACGTCAGCCATGACTAGCGACTCTCATTGACCAAAGGCAAGGGTCTAGTTGCCTTTGCCAAGGGTCATTGGCCCTTGCCTAGGTTTGGGGGATGACAAGGGACACTAGCCCTCACCGAGGCGCTTGTGACCCCACCAATGAGAGAGCAACAGCCATAGGCGGAAGGGCTGACCGAGGCTTCCCTCCCATGCCTTTATTATTATTATTTTTGTTTTCTATTTTTTTAAAATTAATCTTTTTCTTTTTTGAGTTTTTAATGGAAAGAAAGTATAAAAAAGAAGTAAATAACATAAATGCCCTCAATCAACTAATGGGTCAGATTTTTTTTAAGACAACATATATTTTGAATTTTCATTGAAAATAAAATTTATTTCAGACCCTTATTTAAAAAAAACGATACCATTTCATATCTTTATTTTGAATTTTCTCTAGTGAAAATTCACATTTAAGTACTTTTGACGTTCACCAAGGGAAAGAAAAAATTGATATTCGATGTCAACCTTAACATGAGCTCGATTTGGAGTGTGCATCATCACCCCCTCCCTGGCTCGTTTCATCCGAAACGAGAGACGCTCCGCTCGAACTCATCCCCGGCGAACAAAGAGCGGCGGAGAAGGGAAAGCTCAACACACTCCAGCTCCAGCTCTCGGCATTATCCATCATCATCATCATGCAATAACGTCCAAAGCTCCCTTACATTCGTCGCAAAGCTAGCTCCTCTCTCAACACGTGTCCCCTTCTGCATGAACGGCGTACAGTGGCGTTGCTGTGTGTTGCTTCCTATGTCCCGGCTCTCTCTCTCTCTCTCTCTGTGCTTGACTGCGTCTGGTTTCTGCCTCTCCTCGTTAAGACTGATCGTTTCCGAGCGGTGTTGTTCGAACCCCTCCTCTGTTCCTTCCTCGAGCGTTCGGAGCGTCGAAGCCGTGATGGATCTGGTGAACTCGTTCATGAACTGGGTGGTGCCGCCGGCGAGCATGGTGATGCTGGCCTTCGCGTGGCCCGCTCTGTCTTTTCTCCACGCATGCGAGTGGCTCTACAACACGTACTATAGCGAGGACATGGAGGACAAGGTGGTCATCATCACCGGTGCTTCTTCCGGCATCGGAGAGGTGAGAAAAACAGAGAAGCTTCTGCGAAATGTCATGCCTCTGAGAGAGAGAGAGAGAGAGAGAGAGAGAGAGAGAGCTTACTAACACGGAGATGAGCCGGCATAAGAATGAAAGGATTTAACATAGGCCCAATTGGGTTCAGAAGAACACTCTTGCGCGGCTCAATGGGACAATTTGGCTGCTCTCAGATGCTATTATGGGTCAGATTTGAAAGTGTGATGTGTTGCTGCTTTATTTCCACCTTCGCATGACGCGGTTACACATGATGAGTGCCCTACTTTTTGTGAAAGTTCGATGATGTATAGATTGTCCCACAAGACGTTGTGCTCTAGCACATGAGGGATGCTTTAGTGTTGTAATACTAGCGAATTCGCATGACTCTCTCTTGATTATGATCAGAGCAGTTTTCTACAAAAGGCTTATGAATCCTCTAGTCTTAACTGTACCTTCGGTTTACGACATTTCGAGCAGTTTGTTTTGGGCGATAGTGGGGGCGACGATAGTGGGCCGACGGATGTGGACTATGGGGTAAGAGCAGCGAGTCCTGCTGTCGGTGCAAATGAGTCGTTGCTAGGTGAATGTAATTTCGCATGCCCGGCTGAGCATAGCAAGTCATCGATTTAGAAACTCTGATGAAGTGTAGAGAATCACAAGAGAGGGCTACTTAACTGCTTGATAAAACTTTGCGGTGTATGCGTCAGCATAGAAGACCCATTGTTCTCGGCATGTCCGATCATTTGCTCCAAGTCGTTAGCTGCATCATTATTCTTTTTCCTTCCTTCTCGGTAGATTTATATAACTACATGAACTTGACTTTAATCTCAGCAAATTGCTTATGAATATGCCAAGAGGAGAGCGAATCTTGTGTTGGTTGCACGGAGGGAGTTTAGGCTCATTGGAATCAGTGAGAATGCAAGGCGGATGGGTGCAAAGAATGTCCTGATTATCGCTGCAGATGTCGTCAAAGAAGAGGATTGTCGGAGATTCGTCAATGAGACCATAAGTCTGTACGGGCGTTGTAAGTATCACTTAATTCTAACTTGCGTGTGACTACGGCTGAATGATCTACTTATTTGCTCTGTGACTTCAGAGAACTCCAAAAACAGAATTGAGCCTTTTTTGTCCTGTCAATTTTATAGCTTGATAGAAATTCTCTTTTAAATCTTTGCAGTGGATCATTTAGTGAACACAGCTAGTCTTGGACATACATTCTACTTTGAAGAAGTAACAGACACATCTGTTTTCCCGCATTTTATGGTATGAATTTCTTGTGCTAGTCGAGTGGGTTTCTGAGAGTACCACCCAATTCTGCTCTAGCTAGTGGCAATGCGTCGCTTCACTGTTGCAGGATATAAACTTTTGGGGAAATGTTTATCCAACTTATGTTGCGCTGCCTCATCTACACCAAAGCAATGGGAAGATTGTAGTAAACGCGTCGGTGGAGAACTGGTTACCTCTGCCAAGGATGAGCCTCTATTCTGTGAGTATATTGAGACCAAATATGGCACGTTTGAATACACATTTTCATTCTTCAGTGATCTTTTATGGTAAAAATCAAAGTGGTTGTAATTATAGCTGAATGATGGATCGAATAGTGGATTCTGATTTGGAAAAAGATCGTTTCATGGGCTACCAGCAAAAATCAATGCCAATCATCATGTGTACTGTGTACGTTATTGCATTTGTACGAAAGACAACAGAGTAAATCTGATCTTCATGGCAATTATTTAAACTCAATTGGAGAACTTATGTGCTCAATTCATCATCCGACATATACACGTAGTTAGTATTTATAGAACTGCGGCCCTCTACTTTAATTCTGCTTTGTTAACTAGGCAGCGAAGGCGGCTCTGGTGAACTTTTACGAGACTCTGAGGTTTGAAGTCAGAGACGAAGTCGGGATAACAATAGCTACGCATGGTTGGATTGGCAGCGAAATGACCAGAGGCAAGTTCATGTTAGAGGAGGGTGCGGAGATGCAATGGAAAGAAGAAAGAGAAGTACACTTTTCCATCTTGATTAATTCTCTGTTCCTGCTTGAATAATTCTCTTATTGGTCATGCTGACTAGAGGTGACAAAATGGGTCTTAGATTCATATATGACCTATTTAAAATATAAATTGATCATATATGAGTCACTTGTTTTTAGACAAAAAAATAATTAAATGGGTTTGACAATTAAAGACTTGGGTCTTAAATTGGTTGGATTTACAACCCAATTTCAATCAAAACCTTTCAATCTCTCGTCCCTCTTTAACTTTACATTTACAAAATATTTTTTTTCATAAAAATTGAAATTATAATTTTTATTTATTTTTTATTTTTTTTTTTTTTCTCTCTCCTTCCTCCTTAGGTTGCCAGCAAAGACCGGCGACGGCGATGGCCGACGACCAGCCAAGCAAGCCTCAAAGCTTGCTAGATTTGGTGAGGTGGAGGCCTCGTTGACGCCCAATGAGGCTCAAGCCTCACCAGATCGGCGAGACTCGAACTCGCCGAAGTCGAGACTCGAGCCTCACCAACTTCGACGAGGGGCGAGTTAGAGTTTGCCGTCAATTGTGGTGGCGGCCGGCTAAAGAAGAAGAAGAATAAAAAAAAAAGGAAAAAAAGAAAATTATATTTTAAAAATAAAAATAATTATAATTATAATTTTGAAAAAATTAAAAAAATCAAAATTTGCTTTTTTAAAATAATTATTTTAAAAATTATAAAAATTATCCATTAAATTTGTATTGTATAAATTTTTTTAGCAATACCATTTTAAAAAAAATAATATATATATAAGCTTTTTTAAATTTAGTTAAATGGGTCAAGTATGAATCAAGTATAGATCAGATTAGGTATAGGTCAAAAATTTTGCACTTCAATAAATAGATCATAAATGGGTTAAATGGGCCGATTTGAGTCGAATAATTTATCACCCGACCCAAATCCGACCCCACTCACTCATCTCACCCATTTAACGGGGTCTACTGCTGACCATGTCACAAGTAGAGAACCATTTTCTGGCCTAGCTTCACAAGTCTGTCAACTATTTATACGCAGGTGCATGTCAGTGGGGGGCCCGTGGAAGAGTTTGCAAAGTTGATCGTATCGGGCGCTTGCCGAGGAGACCCGTACGTCAAGTACCCGAGCTGGTATGACACGTTCCTCCTCTTCAGGGTCTTCACGCCGAACGTGCTCCGGTGGACATTCCGCCTGCTCCTCGCAACGCACGGTGCTCGAAGGACGTCCCTTGTGGGGACAGGGAGGCCCGTCTGGGAGGGGGCGGGGAGGCCGCTTCTGGAGGGCCCTCCGCCGAGGAAGCTGATTGCTAGTCCAGTCACCTCGTCGCAGCTCAGCCCTCAGTACCAGCAAAAAATGGAATGAACCAGGAGGCTCCTCTTGATGACTCTTAAGTCACGTCTGCAGTGTGTAATTTCACATCATCTTTTCGGATGCCTTTGTTTATCATATCTGCTTGCATTTTAGATTCTTGTGGGGCAGAATAAACTGAACCGAACTTCAGCTCTGTGCTTTGTTGGGGAGAAAAAATAAGAAAGTTCAGCTGTTCTTACAGAAGAAGAAACTGAACTTAAATTCTGTGCATATGGTGTCGATCACTGCGGAACTCAGTGCAAGCATTTTCAGAACATTTTCAACGAACCAAACGGATCGGGATCGACCCACGGAGGGGTGACCGTTATGCTTCAAATTTACATCCATGGTCAAATTGTTTTGAGTCAGTTTAATGTGAATACACAGTCAAAAGGCAGAGGAGTTGAATATAGCGATGGTCAGACAATCCATGGGTCGCATCTTGTCTCCGTTTCGTTTTCTCGGAACTTTTACGAAGACTTTTCACGCCTCACGTGGTCTGAATTTGGCTCGGTAAAATGGATAAAAAGTGGGGAGAGAAATCACAGAAGATGACACCCCTTTATGGGCCCAATAGTGTCCGAATACAACTGTTATCAAGAGTCTTCTTCCTGATCGAGATGAGCGTAAAAGATCGGTCTGTATCTGTCGTTAACCAGACTGCTTCTGAGTTCATGAACAGTTCGTGAAAAGAATCGCACGATGGATTAGTGTTACTGTCGTCAAAGCTCATCCTACTAGATACAGAAAGTAAGCTCCATATGAATCTGGCATTGACATCGCGGCATAAAGTAAGCTCCATATGAATCTAGCGTGGACATCACAATGCCACGCTGCTCATGAAATGAATATCTAATTATTTTGGGTTCCACCAAGCAGTCAGAACACGTCGTAAACTAGCAGTCTAGTAGTGTCGTTCTAAATCTAGTAGTATACACAAGCTAAAATGTGTAAAGGAATGTTCACAAGTAGTCATCCACCGAAATGCTCAGACCATCACCTCCTCCCCTCCCTCCCCACGTCCCGGAAGAAGCCTCATTCCCTTGCGCACACTCCCAACCGACCTCTGGTCGGTGGCCGGGGCTCGTCCTGTCCGCTTCCTCGTTGGACCTCCTGGCGATGTACCGCGCGTCGACCGCCATGCCGGCGTCCGAGGCGGCCCTCTGCGCCGACCTCGGCGACACGCCGGGCCGCGCGCTGGGCGGCAGCAGCGAGGGGAAGTTGAGCTTGTCGAGGCAGGAGGGCCCGCGCAGGCAGTAGGAGGCGACGTCGTGGGCGACGGCGGCGCCCTCGGGGGAGGTGTAGGAGCCGAGCCAGAGCCGCTCCTGCGTGCCGGGGACCCGGATCTCCGACACCCACTTGCCCCACTTCCGCCGGCGGACCCCGGCGTACTTGGCGTTCCTGGCCTCCTCGGACGACGAGCTGCTCATCCTCGCAAACCGAGCAAAAATGGCCGGCGCGGCTCTTGCTGCTGCTCCTCCTCCTCCTCCTCCTCGTGCGGGTGCGTGGCGTGCGCTTCTGCGTGTGGATGGTGGGTGAAGTGGGAGCGGAGGAGAGAGCGGTTATATATAGGTTGAACGTGGATGCGAAGGTCAAAAGGGCACGGGCATCCACATAAATGGTCGGAGGATTTTTGAGATATGGCAAGAGGCACGACCGAAACAGGGTCAAAATATTCAAAGGTCAAAACGTTGAACAGGATGGGGGAAAAGGGACTTTCTTTCCGTTTCCTTAAGAGTTCTGGAACGATGTGGGGGTGGGGATGGGCGGTGGGATTTTGCAACTTGTTTGAAAAATATCGACGGGACGGACGAATGGAATGGAAAGTTGTAGTGGGGGGAGGGTGGGGTCCGGTCGGGGCGGGAATTGGGAGCAATATTTTCTCAGTGTTTCGGGTTCGGTCGGGTGGGGGCGAAGTAATTAGTACGACACGACGTGTTGAGGAAATTAAAGGTCGGGGGGGAAGGCTGTGGAGATCACGTGGGGCTCCCTTCGATCGTAAGAGGGTTTGGCTGACTCTAACGGCTCGGCCCGGCCCCACGGACCCTGTGCTCCTTGGAACGAGTCAAGCGGGAAAAAGGTCGGCGATTTTGATACCTGCCTTTTTTTCTTTTGCCATAATGATTTCCAACGAGCGTCTGTATACATATACACCCATCTTTCAATGTATTTACTCTAATGTGTATTACGTCGTTTATGTTGAATTGGGCAATGGAGATATGATTAAAGTTTCGTATTTATTTTCTTTGATAATTTTTTTTTACTCGACAGTCAACCGACTGCTCTAATTAGTAAGGCCGGTGGTTAATATCTTGATGGGTTTTTGATTTGAGCGTTCGATGAAAAAAATGGTCGATGAGTGATACAATAAGTTATTATCATACTTTGGTTTTGAAGTAGTTTAGATTAAGAGTTAAAAGTGAAATCTCTCCCTTGGACTATAATATTTTAACAATCAATTTTTCATTCTTTGATTTTTTTTTTTTTTTTGCCCCTTAGTTCTCTAGAGATATTGAATACATAAATTTTGAAAGACATTCCTATACTTCGTAATTGACATTGACATATATCCACTACATGTTACAAAATACCAATTCCTACTATTAAGCTAATTCTCTTATTGAGCTTTTCTTATAATTTACAGACTCATTCATCAGTCATAAGTAGAGCAATTATAGAAATCTATTATCGTGATTTCCTACTTGAATATGAACTCTTTAGATGAGATTGATTCCGTAGTGCTAATTCCCTATTAATAAAATGCTAAAACATTTTTGTGTCGTTCCAACGTAATACCTTTTAAAAAGGTCACGGGCTAATATGTTTTTTCTTTTGTCTTTATCTTTCTTCGAAACTCTCCTCCATAGATAAAACCAAACATGGTTTCAAACATGAACAGAACAGCGCTCGAATTCAAATCAAACCTCAACAACAACTCAACTTCTACACATACTCTTTTGGATGTACGTGAATCCGTCCACTCCATCCTTCTGGAATCCTCTTCTTAATCATGGCCAAAGTGGGAGTTAGGTCCTCCACGTGATAAAATCTAAACATGCTATAGGGCACACCATAGAATCACATCATATCCACTTGCCACCGTTACCACTACAATAGTCAAGTCAACCGTTGACCATGTTCATTCCACATGATTTGACACCGGGAAATCGACGACCTCAGCCGTAGATTAATTCCTCGCCGCACCTATGTCATTTCCGATTCCGACACAGAATTGAAGATGAAATTGGATTTATGTTGACAAAGTTGGAGTGATCATCTCACCAAATTTTGAATGGTTGCAATTTTTTTTTTTTGTCAGTCCTATTTTATTCCTACTCTTCAGACTTTTGCCTTACCTCTTGCAGGGCGTGGGAGTCGAAACCCACTCTTGAAACTTACACTTCCCCACTCCATCCCCTCTAAGAGGGTAGGAATTTGAACTCCTTACCTCCCCCTTCCATAATGGATGGGTGGATGGTTGCAAGTTGATAAGCTCTAATCGTGCTCCAGAATTTTTTTGTTTTTTTTATGGCATCGATTTGCATCTGTTCAAGTCTACATCATGGTGGGTTCGTCTCGGGTTTGGTTGGGTCAATCTTAGATTACTCAACATTCCGGTGCATTCCAAACACTTATCAAATCAAGTTCGAGTCATCGACTTTTCTCGAGCAACTTGAGTATCATTAGGTGGGATTATCGACCCGCCAACCCTTATTATAGTTGATTCCGACAGGTGATGAAAATATCGCAGCGCGAACTTTTTAGCTCCAAGTCGTTGGTAAGCCGTTCGTATGCCAATGTACATGTTAGACTAGTTCAATCTAATTTGGCAACTAGTGATTTCTTTTCCTTTCCGGATTTTTTTTTTTACAGCATCGATTTGCATCCGTCCAAGTCTACATCGGTGGGCTGATCTTGGGTTTGGATTGAGTCGATCTTAGATTACTCAACATTCAAGTCTTTCCGGACATTGTGCGTTCCAAACTCTTGTCAAATCAAGTTCGAGTCACCAACTTTTCTCAAGCAACTTGAGTATCATTAGGCGGGATTATCGACCAATCAACCCTTGTTGTAGTTGATTCCGACAGGTGATGAAAATATCGCAACACGAACTTTTTAGCTCCGAGTTGTCAGTAATCCATTTGTATGCCAATGTACATGTTAGACTAGTTCAATCTAATTTGGCAACTAGTGATTTCTTTTCCTTTCCGGAATTTTTTTTTTTTTTACGGCATCGATTTGCATCCGTTCAAGTCTACATCGGTGGGCTCATCTCGGGTTTGGATTGAGTCGATCTGAGATTACTCAACATTCAAGTCTTTCCGGACATTGTGCGTTACAAACTCTTGTCAAATCAACTTCGAGTCACCGACTTTTCTCGAGCAACTTGAGTATCATTAGGTGGGTTTATCGACTTGCCAACCCTTGTTGTAGTTGATTCCGACAGGTGATCAAAATATCGCAGCGCAAACTTTTTAGCTCCGAGGAGTCGTTAGCCCCGTTCGTACGCCAAGGACATGTTAGACTAGTTCAATCTAATTTGGCAACTGGTGGTTTCTTTTCCTTTCCCCCTCTTTGGGTCGGGTGGCAGCTGGTGGTTCGCTGGCCGAGCAATGGGGTGGCTTCAAAGTCACTGCGTACCAAGCAAGAAGGTGGCGGCTGGTAGGTAACTCAATTATTGAATAAAAAATCCATAGGAGTCATTTCAGCACCTTTTACCGCGGGATGATCCAAGAATTTCATAGCTTTGACTCGTTCCACTCGCCACCACCACCACGACCCCCACCAACGGTCGCTAAAACTCAATCACGACCGTCCCTTTCGGACAGTATATCGACATTTTCCATGGTCATGCAGATAATCTTCGCCATTTAAGCTCATTGTAAGAAGTAGGAACTCACTCGATTGGGCAATTGCCCCGCGTTCGCAGTGCCTCCTTCACCAGGGGTACTAGGCCGATAAATCAATTAAGAAAATATTGTGCGAAACACAAATCGACCTAATAGAAAACAAGCTTCTAATGAGCCTTTAGCAGTAATCCAATAACCTCATGCTCAACCTAAATATAGTTCTTATTTTAACATATCGTTATCCGCACGCCATGTTCTCCCAATCCCCAACTAATTCTTTCTTCTCAGTCGGGTGGAAATACAATAAGTGACATCGAGAAGTTCCGCCCCTCAAAGAGTTTTTCCCCATATTTCTTCTGTCTCGAGCTTTTTAATGGCCTACTCCAGGGGATTTAACACTTTGGGAGACCAGGAACGAAAGGAGACAAATGGGAGTGGCAGGACAAGATCGAATACATCAGAATTTTGCCCGGCAACGGGACTCTTCAGAAGCTAAGGTTAAAAGAAATGGGTCGAGATTGGAATTCCTAAGAACAGGCGAAGAACGGACTTGATTTTGCGTTCGGATTTGATTTAACCACATTTACCTTTGGATCGTTAATGTTCTGCGTCTTTCTGGATCAGTTTTTGTCTAGACGGATCGACAGGAGTTAGTGGCACTCGTAAGTTATGACGGCTATTTTAGAAGTATTAGCAGATCAAATTGTCACGTGCGAGAGAGCATAAGCAGTCTTTGGATAGAAACACTTTTAAAGGATATGTAACTCTATGCAAATCAGGCATGGCAAAAACAGATGAACACACGGAAAACCTATACGCGTCTTGAGCCATCTCACATTCTAGAAGGAAGACAGTCAGCATGTGTCTTGAGCCATCTAACATTCTAGAAGGAAGACAGTCAAGTCTTTGTGCTGTTTGGTTTGGCTAAATCAAGACGGCAAGGCAAAGCAATCTTGTTCACTATCCCCATGTGGAACTTCCATTACATATTGACATAAAAGAATTAAATCTGTGAACGAGAGCATTAAATTCAGAATGCAGTATACTTGTAAACATCTTCTATGCATCTTGAACAGATTAATGTTCCTAAGGATAATAAGGATAAGATATAAAAGCCCTACTGTTCAGGGACTTCCTTCCCATCCTCAAAAGACTTTGATTTTTAATTGAAAGCATTTGAAACAGCGTAAAGGAAGTCCAGAAATCCAGTTCCTTTAAGAAGTCCTTTCCCGGTCAGCAGTTCGAAATCCAACAACAAGAGAAAACCGATCACTGCAGCTTTCCCATTTATCAGTTCATTCTTTCCGGTGAAACCAAACCCCTCAAGATCTTCATCAACCACCATCCTCACCTAAATGACATGAAATAGGGATTTCACCAAATGTATCAACAGTACTGGCTGATGCTTCTGCTACGGGAAAAAAAAAATTTACAAAGTTTGGATGCCTTACCTCATCCACGTTGACATCCGAAGCAGTAACACCAGGTTGAGCCTTCCCACTAAAGACTATCTCCGCAGATGCATCAGATTTCATAGTCCCTTTCATGTTGATGAAAATATTCTCTTCGTCGGTCTTCACAGGATAAACAAAGAGTGTCCTCAAAGCGGGAGTCAATGCTCTAAGGACAGGGTTTTTTGGGTACCAATCCTTGATAACCCCACTTCGAAGATCAAATGTACTATCAGTTGTTGGACAAATTATACAGCCATCCTGTCAACAAGGAGTTAAAGACTTGTCTTCTCAGGCCATCAATTTTTTGAAACATTTGAAATAACAAACAACAGCATAACAAGACAATTAGCAGAGAACATAGAGAGAACAAGAAAAAGTCCCCGTTATATCCAGGCTCAAATAGAATAATGGTTATTCATTGGGGTGTAAGATTATTATTAGTTAGATGCATTTCAGCACCAGATTAACATATCTGCTATTGAAAATGTCCGAACAATCCTGTAAATAACAGATGCTACATCTCGAGATAAAATTAAAAAAAAAAAATAGTAAGCCTCATGATACTGAAACCTGAAACATGGGAGAAAATTGACTGACACACATTGCTGCTGAGAGGGACAGAAGATTTTGCGGAAACTGGAGAATCAGTCTGCCATCTACCAGAGGTTGTTTTAATTAGAAATTAAAGGAATTAGACATGGAGTCTTGTTTGCTGTTAGAAGTACGAAAAATTAGCTGCAGAAATAATGTGTGTGTCTGCTGTAAGTGAGGTTCAAGCTTTCACAAACAATTTTTCGATTCCCTAAAGAATTTTAATTAGAAAGAAACAGCACTTGTTATCCCTGACGGTTCACCAAAATGCATTAGTAGTCATGTTTTTTGTTTTCGACTATTTGAGGTTTTAATCCCTTAACTACAATTTCTATGCAATCTTGGTTCCTAATCCTCGTTTGGGCAAAATTTAAGTTGGCAACCCTTGCTGCGAACTAGAATCCAAGGGTATTCTGAAGTAACATTTGAACTGTCCGTGGAGGCTGCTATCTCAGGTCGGTCACTTGCAAGAGTTGGGACCTAATATCCACTCAAATGAGGGTTAACAGCCAAAATCTTACAAAGCTAGAAGTTTAGCGATAGAACCTAAATTCCTCGACGATTAATGATCGAGTACTAAACCATGGGATCATGGACAGGATATTATTTTCCCACAGAACGACACCCAAAAAAAAAAAAAAAAAAAAAAAAAATAGAGAGAGATAAAAAAGGGAATTGGACTTGGAGATTATTGACTGCATTGAGTCCTACTCCCATCAGGATTGATTACACAGTAGAAAGAGCTTCATGCCTTTAACACACAAGTTAAACTCCCGATCGTTTCTTCCTTCATGAGTCCCTCTGAAATTCCAATGCTACAAAATGTTCCTTAATTTGCAACCGAACGCAGGAAAAAATTAGCTTTTTCTGCGAATCAGACGAGCATGATGTCATCGTTGTGCTCGTGCTTCGCACATGTGTTGATTTACCAATTTAAAGGAAGTGGAAACGAGCGAGCTAGCACGCTAGATATCGACCGAGTGCAAAAATCTGCATCAGAACATTGACATAAGACCATCGATTGGTTCGTTAAGATTCCATGGGAATCCATACTCACGCAATTCCATGGGCATTTCCACAAAATACGACTCCTGACTCGCGCCTCGCGCCAAAACTGACGAGGCCTATTCCTAGTCGACAAGCCTAGTTTGCACATAGAACCCGAGCAGAACCGAGGTTACCTGGGTGAGCTTGGCATTGAGCAATCCTTCGCTGTAAGCACCCTCGGCGGGCGACCTGTTCTCGATGGCGAACACCTGGTCCTTGTACCACAGCAACAGTATCGTCTCCCCGTCCTGTATGATCACCCTCCGCTCTCCCTTCGGGAGCGCCGCCAGCGGCACCACCGGGACCCAGTTGTCGCTCGACGACGGCGACGGGGACGGCGAAGAAGAGGAAGGCTCGTTGTCCGCCAAGGAAACCTCCGTCGCCTCGCACGACACCGCTCGCCGACCGCCGCCTGCGGGGGCGATCCTGGGGCGGCTCAGGCGGAGGGCGCGGGCGTGGAGGCGGCCGGAGACGCGGGAGCAGAGGAAGGGCGACTGCGAAGGGGCGAGGGAGTAGCTGCGGTTGGGGAATGCGGGGGCTAGCGGCGGTGAAGCGGAAGGTGCGGTGGCCATGGAAGCTGCAGAGAGAGAGAGAGAGTGGCG
Source organism: Eucalyptus erythrocorys (assembly GCA_014182555.1). NCBI lineage: Eukaryota > Viridiplantae > Streptophyta > Magnoliopsida > Myrtales > Myrtaceae > Eucalyptus > Eucalyptus erythrocorys. The sequence goes on from CM024602.1 coordinate 13,093,417, forward strand.
AACTGCGAACTGCGAACTGCGAAGCGCCAAGAGAGAGAGAGAGATTTTGGTCGCCACAAAAATTTTAATTTGTTTTAGATTTTTGCTTTTTTTGGTTTTATTATCGGCGGATAATGAGAGGATGCTGAGAACTGGGGCCCGCTGCGGATCACGGCCGCGGTGGAGGCTCGGGATCCTCAATCCCTTTTCTTAATAAGATCCCAAAAACATCAAAAAAATAAAAAAGAGCCAATTTTTTCTAGATTTTGATTTTATTAAATAAATTGTACAAATTCAAGGAGCACTGGTCTCCTCATGGAGATGTGTACGTCAGGTAAAGCATTCGACAAGGAAAAGAAAAAAAAAGTAAAGCAATTTCGAATATATTTATAATCACTACAAAACCATAATGACTATTCCAATAATCTAGCACGTAAGGTCTCTATAGCCAGATATATGGACCCCGAATTCATCCTTTTCCCTAAGCCAGGGGTACAACATAGAATTTTAGCTTCTTACACAGGAAACGCACCAGTCAGCTCTTGAGCCTTAAAGACACGCTCCTCGACATTGCTTTTGCTAATTTGAATTGAAGGGTAATATAAAATCAGGGCGAGCATGACCAAAGTTTGATGAAAAAAGTCCGAATTTCAGGAGATGACCAATGTCTAAGGTTACAGCTTCGGTCGAAGGAGAAAGACAAGGACGACAGACAAGGACGACGGAGATGGAGCGCTTCGCAATTTACATGCAAAGGAGCGCAACAAGAATCTATTAAGGTCGGTTGGTATACGCTGTAGATATTGGCGTCCAAATCTATTTACCAATGCAAAACTTGCCAAAAATGTTGGACAAAACTTCTTCAGAAATGTCTTCTCCACTTATCTGCCCCAAAGCTAGCGCAGCATCTCTCAAATCGATTGTCCAAAAGTCGAGCGGCAGTTCTTCCCCAACCGACGTCTCCAATCTCTTGAGAGCTTCCCTGGTCCGAACGAGCTGCTCACATTGCCTCTGTACATAGACAATCCACTTGTAGTCAAAACGCCATGTCAAGATAATGAAAAGGACTCAAAACAGCTCCACGGCATTCAACAGCATCAACAATTTCAGCAAGATCATGTCCCAGAGATATTAGGTGCCAACCTGGTTCACAGTCCACCGCCGCCCACCTGCAGGGATCCTGTTGAGACCCACAATCTCCGACACTGCCCTTTCCAGGTCTTGCACGCCATGACCGGTCAAAGCAGAGGTGAATACATGCTTACTGAAGAAACCACCGTCTGCACCATCCCATTCCAAGTGAACAGATGGGACACGGTCCATTTTGTTGATTACAAGAATAGCCAGAGTTGAGGACCCGCTTGATTTCTGCAGTAGCAAAAGAAGCCGCTGATCAAGCGTCAATAAGACACTCCTGTCTATATAATATGATATTTGATTGAGTCAAGAGACATTGTAGAGAATATGACTGACATTATGACGATGCCATTATTTTTGTTTTTAAGCAGACCTGAATGGATTTAACCCTCTCGAGAAGCTTAGCATCTTCTGAAGTCCATCCATCAACTGCACTTATTACCATGATTACGACATCAGCACCCACAGCGACAGCTTCAGATCTCTCCACTCCTGGAGAAAAGACACAAGAAGACTAAAATTAAGGATGAAATAGCCAGGCATTCGAAAGTAACGGCAGCAATAGGATATGTTACACTCATGAGTAAATATAAAACTCCGAATGTCGTACTTAAGATCAGTAAAATGGGGGTAACATCTGCGTGATACTGAATTTTGCAGCAATGACCAAAACTCCAACACATGAATTAGAGTGTGGTTATCCCGTCACCCGAAAGAGGACAAGATGAGGAATTTGATGGTAAGTATAGTAATATACAATTTAGACTCCAATATCATCGTACATATGAAGACTTCTTTGTCACTTCAAAGAATTAGAGTTCGCTAACAGAAATAACTGGGTATTCTATCCTTCAACAATAAAAAAGTTGCTCTCTTACCAATTTTCTCCACGACATCGTTAGTTTCCCTGATGCCAGCCGTATCAAGCAGTGTCACTGGAATGCCATATACGGTAATGCCAGCTTCAACCACATCCCGGGTGGTTCCAGCGATTTCTGTGACAATCGCTCTCTCACTCTGCATGCTAAATTTAAACACGGGACTCAAGGCTAGGTACCACGGAAAAGAAAATGAACAAAAATATCATCCAGAGCAATATCAACTTGAAGTAAAATCTTGTCTCATGCATCAATAAATATAAACAAGCTTATGATTACTCGACAAGAATCCCAAAGGGAACTAACTACTAACCAGCATCCTATAAGCTATATGAGGAAAAATTTCCCAAAGAGGAACTGCACTACTAACCATAATGCTATAAACATGGGACTCAAGGAGAGGTACCATGGAACAAAAAACGAACAAAAAAGTCATCTGGAGCAATATCGACTTGAAGTGAAATCTTGCCTCAATTTGTGGTGTCAATAACGGGGGCATGGTTGCAAATCTAAGCTCTAACATAAAAGCACAGCATTGAGTTTCAAACATTAATCATTTATACGCATGGAAAAGAAACTGGTGCATCGTTTGTTGTTTAGTAATATAGATCTGTCCACAGCCTTAGCAGGATTAAGTAGAGATTGTCAGATTTTGTGGGACCACTACCAACTGTTCTAAAAGCTTAAGCTGTTAGATGAAGGCGTAGTTTATTATTTAAATATACTAACACTCCCCCTCAAGCTTAGTCTGGTCTTTTGCCTAGTATTAAGCGTGGAAATTTTAATTGGGGAGGCAAATAGGGGCCTGGAAGATTCGAACTCAGGACCTCCTAGCTCTGATACCATGTGAGATTTTGTGGGACCACTACCAACTGTTCTAAAAGCTTAAGCTGTTAGATAAAAGCGCGGTTTATTATTTAAATATACTAACAGAGATGATCGTCCCTGACCAACCATATCTGTTGAGGTTACTTTTCCCTGAAATTGCAGTCAAAAGCCTCAACAGATGGACTATGACCAGAAACAGGTTCACAAGAAGGAGTTGGGTTCCCAAAGTAGGTGAAGGCACTAGCAAATTGGTTATTCCTTCTTGAGTTTAAGAAAATTTAAGGAATTTCATCCCCATAATAACCAGACAGGATCAGCAAAGTTAGTCATGTTTGTGTTCTCAATCATGATCGAGCATTATGCCTAAAGCTTCTATTGATAACATTTAAGAATGGGACCAAAAACTAACTTATGGTTGATAAGAAATTATTTGCTTTGCCGAAACATACCTTGCTCCAAGCATTTAGAAGGCTTGATTTCCCAACGTTTGGACGGCCAATAATTGCAATCTGTAGGGAATAATTATAGTAGAATGAGTAGACAGTTCCAAAGCTTATATATAGACAAAAAGAACATAAAAAAAAGACGCAGGACTACTACTTAAATAAGCAGGAGTTAGAAAAACTATAATTATACTTCTACACAGATCAGCAAAAACCATTTTTAAAATAAACATATATTAATGAAAAGTAAAATCTCTTGCCAATTGATCAGTCTATGTTTGATTTTAATTAACATTCAAATGATGATTGAGGCAAGTCAAATTGAAGTACAAAAACATACAACATATAATAGACTTCTCTATGTATCTAAAACAAATTTCCAAATGATTGCACATAAGGAATGATTCATAGAGTTGGTGTGCTGGGAGATTTTCATGAGTGCGAAGAGAGGGCTTAATGAAACAACAGTTAATAATCTTAACAACCATAAGCTCTAATCAAATGAGCACTAAGATATTAGATGCATCTAACTAGGGCATTGTCATTTGAAAAATGTTATGCCAGAACCATGATTTAATTAGTACTAAGTTCACTTGCAACAATGACATAAAGATTGCACACTGAAGAGGAACTTATTACACTGGTGTTTCAGCAGCCTTTACTACATTCTCACGATTTACCTGCAAACCAGATTGAAGAAACTTGTCATAGTTGGCTGTTTCCAAGGCCGTCTCAACATCTTTCACCATTGAATGAATAGTATGCACGACTAAATCTAAGTCAAGGGGTGGCATCTCGTCATCAAAATCAAGTCGAGCTTCAATCTCAGTAAGCAATTCAATGCACTGTGATCTTAATTTTTTGACCAGAGAAGAGAAACCGCCCTGCCAAAAGTTACAAATCTTAAATATTTTCAGTCTCAAACTTTTATATCACAATCTAAAGTTTAACAAATACTATTCAATGCATGAGACTGTGACATGTAGCAAAGATGTTGCATGATAAGTTTTCATCTTGAAAAAACATGCCTGAAGTCCAGCTAATGCTGCGTCTGCTGCAACCACCGACTTTGCTGAAATTAGCTTTCCAACGTTTTCAGCCTGGGAGAGGTCTAGGCGGCCATTAAGAAATGCACGGAGAGTGAACTCACCTGAATGGACAAGAAATGTAACTTTTATGGTTGATTTGAATGTTTCAGCCATATCATAGTTAATCAAAAAGCATGTAGAAAACAGAAGACTAACCTGGCTCTGCAAGCCTTGCCCCTGCTTCAAGACAGGCCCTCAAAACTCTATGTAGACAAATGTCACTTCCGTGACATTGAAGTTCAACGATATCTTCGCGGGTGTAAGACCTTGGAGCTAACATTGGTACAGCCAAAACCTGATTGATATAGTGAGGAATACAAATGTCTGATCAATATTGAACTGCACTTTTCCAGGAAAAAATGTGAAGTGAGAAGGAGGAAGCTTAAGCTATCATATCTTTTTAATTAGTAGAAGCTTAAGCAATAAAATAAGCAGCCTTATAAAATGCACATGATATTCCTCAGTCCCTGTCCATAAGTGAATGCTGTGCAGACTTTATTTCCTTACCCCACTCTCAACGTTCACCAAGTACTACAATGACAATAGCAGCTAAGTTGATGCACTTTGTGATGTCAAGGGTGAACCTATTGATAACGTAGGGCAGACTAACTCTAATGCTGCCACAATATCAGAGGCAGACACGGCGCAAACATGATCATAATACCAAGAACTCCAATCCACCATAAAAATGGTGAATGGCATAGGGTGGTCTCACAAAACCTGTGATCCAAACGTACTCAGATTACACCTCATGTACACTGCCTAGACAATTGATCAAACTGGTCATTACAGATGATGCCAACAACAAGCCCCATGAAAAACCAAATAGCTATGCTGTTTGAATCGCAAACCAAAGAAACTTTAACCATGCTAACTTGATTGCAAGCACTAAAATGGACAGTACTCTGCCCTCTTGAATAAACAAAACATACACTAAAAGCACTATCCTGGTAGAGTTTCATTGAATTGGCGAGAAAGAGAGAACCTCATCAACGACATTCCCATTGGAATCCATAACCAGACCATATTCTACCATATGGCTAGTGGGCCGCCAAGAATTCGACGACAGACTCCTCCTCCTCCTCCTCCTGCTCTTCCTCGCTGGCTGGAAAACCCGACTTGCAATCACTACGGCGGAAGGACCAGACAACCGCACAATCCCTACCGCGCCAGGCGGACCCCCGACCGAAGTCACGATCGCGGCAATCGTACTCGAACTCTCGACACTTTCGAACCCATCGACAGCACCGGAGCACCCCACCCGCTCATCGTTGTTCAGGACCAGCGTCCTCTCTGCCGCATTCAATCAAAAAAAAAGGAAGAGGAATCAGCGTAAGAACCAAAAAAAAGCATGGATTGGGATTGGGTATGTGTAAAGATTGCACCTTTCGGGGTGAGGTGGAACTTGGGGCGTGTGGAGAATGCCTTCCGGGGCTGGGAGAGTAGGGAAGAGAGCGGCTTCTGGAACTGGTTCAAGATTGACGAGGCGGCGAACAGACGAGGCGTTAACGGCGGAGATGGTCCGAAGAGATGGGCGACGATGCAGCGGAGAGCTGGAACGAGAGACATTGGGCTATCGCCGGGGCAAGCTAGCCAATCAGCGGGATAGGCGAACTCCCTTAACCAACCATGAGCATCCGCTCCTCCTCCGGATGCCTTCAACCGGAGAGAGAGAGAGAGAGAGAGAGGGAATGAACTGGGAATGAGGTGAAACAGAGGCAGCTGACGACTTGAGCGACGGGGAAACCGGGAAATGGGACGACAGGCGGCGGCGGCGGCGGCGGCGGCGACGGGCGCTCGACGTATGGCTGGAAGGCGGTGAGGCTCTCTCTCTGGGAGAAATGCACTAAAGAATTATCGTCTGGTCTAGATATGGACATGGGCCGTGCGTGGCCCACGGATTATGAAAACCTGTCGAGTTTAGTAAGGTGAAATAAACGTGGGTTGTTTTGTTATACAAAACCCTTCGAGTTTTACTTCGTAACCTGTTGCTCATATCTATCTCTATGTTGCTCTGAACTTAACAGTTTGCAATTTTTTTTTATCCAAATCTTTTCAATTTTTCCACTGTTGGCAAAATTCGATAGATATAGAGAGATGATTGAAACTCCAAGTCCAAGTAAAAGAAAACCAACAAGATACAGCAGTCTGTCATTACTTTAAAGTTTCTTTGGTCACGCGAAATTGGAAATGTGGGAAAGGCACGCCTTCTTCTATCAATCTCTTCTCTTTTCGTTTTTTTTTTTTTTTTTTTTTTTTTTGGGGGGTCTCTAATTCTTCTATCAATCTAAGCGCTCGATGTATCTGGCCAGGAAAAAAAATACCTAGCGGCTTTTGTTTCCTCGAAAGTTCTAGCTCTACAATCAAATTCAAATTCAGAAAGTGAAGCGCGTTTCATGACTTCAGGGAGTTTCATCCGAACATCAGTGAAAGCGAGGCAACGCTTTTCCTTGCCGAACATGGAACGAAGCTAGCAATCATTCCGGGGCCACACACGGTATACAATCTCAAGCTTTTTAATATAGCATCACTTTAGATTGTATAGGAAACCGGCTTGACCTTCAGACGTTAGGAAAAATGGACACTGGACATCAGTTAAGGAGCAACAAGAAGAAAACGTTCCATCTCGTGTTTTACATCTACGTCAAAACCAAAGTATATTCACGATTCTCCCTATCCTCGATAATAGACTTATCTCAACAAAGTGTATTGTAGTCATTGCGGTGTCCGCAGCATATATAATTGCAGACTTTTGACAGAACCTTACTACAAAAGAAGAATACTCCCCAATACTTCGAACCCATTGACCATTTTCCTGCACGAGTCAACATTAGAAATTTGCAACTTCTGCATTCATGTCCTCATAGTCAATATAACCAGCATCCTTCATTACATCACTCAACCCCTCCATTAAAGGGTAGACCTCATGAGCGTGAGGACTTGATGCATCATCCGCAACGAAAGGCGAAACAACAGACCCCACGTCCAACCAAGCACAACCAGGCGCCTTTTTGACACCCATGTCACGCATGAGAGCCCTCACCACTGCAAGCTTATTCCAGCAACCGGCAGCAGCGTACATGTTAGCCACGAGCACGTAGTAACCCGAGTTCTCGGGGCTCATCTCCAACAGTTTTCCTGCTGCCCATTCACCCATCTCTAGATTCCTATGCTTTCGACAAGCTCCTACAAGAGTGGCCCACATGGCAGGAGTGGGTGAATGAGGCATCCGGGAAATAATATCCAACGCTTTAGATAATAAACCGGCCCTCCCGTACAGATCCACCATGCAAGCATAGTGCTCTAAATGTGGAGTTATCAGATAAACTCTCTGCATATCCTCAAACAACTTTTCACCCTGGATGACCATCCCAGCATGACTACAAGCTGAGAGGACTGCAGCCATCATTACATGATCTGGTGTAATCTGAGAAGCAACCATTTTTTCGAAAAATCTTAATGCAATCTGTCCTTCTCCTTGCATCCCATACCCAGCAATCAGCGAAGTATATGTTACCGCATCCCTCTCTGTCATCATGTCAAATACTTTTTTAGCTGCCAAAACTTTACCTGAGCGTGCATACATGTCCACAAGAGCATTCCATAACAATAGATGGTTCGCAAAACATTCTCGTCGTACAATGTAGCAATGGAACTCCCTACCATGCTGGAGGTTTGCCACTCTAGCACACAGGGGAAGAATGCTCGCGATTGTGACAAAATTTGGTTCAATTCCTGTCAACAGCATTTCTCTAAAAAGCAAGGAGGCTTCTTCAGATCTTTCCATGTGGCAATAGCCAGAAATCATTGAGTTCCATGTAGTGACAGTTTTCTCCTCTCTTGATTGAAACAAAATATAAGCATGTTTTAGGTCGTTGCACCTGGAATACATGGTAATCATAGCACTTTTCACATTATTGAACCCGTGATAGTTACTACGGACAGCAGAGCCATGAATCTCTTTGCCCAACTTCAAGGCCCCTATGTGAGAACATGCTCCCAAACCAATGATCATTGTCACAAAATCCAAATGATTGCTGCGAATTCTAATTTGAGAGACCAACTCCAACGCAGCTCGGTAGTTGCCCACCGATAAGCAACCCCCAGCAATAGTATTCCAGGTTACACTAGTCAATTCAATACCGTCGGTCCACATGCTCTCAAACAGTTCGAATGCTTGCTTCCACATACCCTTAAATGCATAGGCAGATATAAGGGTATTCCAAGAAACGGCATCCCTCTCTGGCATTTGTTCAAACAAGTTGCGGACAACGTCAATCTGTCCAAACCTTCCATACATGGACAGCAATGCATTCTGGACAAACAAGTTCCGACCAAATGGACTATCAGCAATTAATTTATGAACTTCCTTCCCGAAAGCAATATCAGTCTCTTCGCCACAAGCTTTGAGAACGGAAGGGTAAGTGAATTCATTTGCTCTAATTCCCTTACCCAGCATCTCTCTAAAGATGGACATAGCTTCCTTACACAAACCATTCCTAACATGACAAGAAATGAGAAGATTCCAAGCAAAAGGCCGTGATACATCCGAAGTCCTAACAAGAACACTTGCATTGGAGAGGAGATCGAACGCAGTATAAAAATTAACCAGCCTCGGAACCAGAACAGGGTGATGCTGAAGACCCAAGGAGAAGATTTGTGCGTGCAGCTGTTTCCCTTGGAGGAGTAGTTTACGGTTGGTGCACAGGAGCAAAAGAGAAGATGCAGAATGTGGCAAAGAATTCCTAAAGCCAGAGGAAGAAGAAGAAGAGGAGGCATGAAGCCTGATGACAGAGAAGGTCCTAAATGCATTGGACAAGTCACCTTGCTTAATGAAGCCTTCGAGCAACCTCGAAAGAGAATCTATCATCAATTCATCACTCGACGCAGAGTCCAACTCCACCTGTCTCCAATGTTTCGGTATGAACCTTTGGATATTGGACAGAGAGAGGCGTCCTAAAAGCGACGGAGATGGGCAAGGCATACATCATCGACAACATTGCAGTGTCACCAACTTCAAGCAAGGCACTAACGTCACAGACCTAGAGCAATATTGAAAATATAATGAATATTAATTGGGATAGACAGTAGATAGAAAGATTCGATCTCTATCGTTAGATCAACAGGAGATCTACAGTCATAATTAATGGGATTCACGTATAAATAAGTCGCTTTTCCAAAAATCCAACACAATAAGAACTAATAGAACATGGAAAACGAATCAAAAGAAGCTAGGTGCTGCACAGTCACGATCTCAAATGACGGCCCGGGGTACTACACGCATGATGCTACTCAATTGCTAACCTATCGAACATACTCCTCAAGGTACTGCAGAGGTCGTTTCTCCAAAACCCCATAATAGATTGAGTTCGTGGAGCCACCAAATTCCTAACTAGACAAACAGATATTCGGCAAAGATGCAGGCTCGTATGTTTTTAGCCACCAAGACATCCGTTTTTAACTAGAGGAACAAAGAGGGACCGAGGGACGATGACGAGAGCACGCCTCAAGAGCTGCAGCGGACCTGCGCCGCCAAGGGTGATCAGTTCCCGGGCGGGAGGCCCCGGAACCGGGAGCCCATCCAGAAGGGCCGGTTCCCAGTTCCCAATTTGCGGAACCGGAACCGGCCCGCCTGTTCCCCGGAAAGAACCGGCTGTACCTCCCATCGATTCATTTCCAGTTTGTAACAATTCAAGACGCGCCCAAATCAGTCTCCCATCCGTGGACAACACACAGGCAACATACACACGCTCACGCAGGCGCACGGGATCGTTCTCGGCCATTGTCCGAGCATCAGTCGCCGAAAATGGAAAACTACCCTTAATCCACAGCAGTTCAGAAAGGCACCGAAACAGATAAACCCAGCCACAAGAATCAATCAAATTGCGACGAAGGAAGTTACGTACAGGAGAGGGGAACGATGGACAGAGGGCGGCGTCCAGCCGCCGCCGCCGCCGCCGCCGCCGCCGCCGCGAGCGAGAGGGACTGAGGGCAGCGAGGAGGGAGGCGTGACTCGTGAGACCGAGAGCGAGCGTCGTGGGGCTGCAAGGGGCGCGAGGCTTGAGCGTACTGCTAAATGAGAGTGGAGCATGAGAAGGGCAATTTAGGGATTTTAGTGTGACGGATTACTAGTTAGGGTTTCATTTTTTGTTATAATAATAAATAAATAAAAAGTTCTGATTCAGGTGGTCCAAGTGGAGGGGGTCCAAAGCTGGAATCACGGATCCGAATCGACATTGGGTCCAACTCCAAATTTTAGGAATTGGAATCGCTCAAAAATAATCAATTCGGTCCGATTCTTTTGCTCACCTCTATGTCCCGATATCCACCAAAATCAAATGAGTGATGCCAAAAAAGACGAAACATCACGTAAAAAAAGTGGAAGTTTCAAGACATCGCTAGAGCAGGAAAAAACTTGGAGGGAAGCAAATCCTTTGTCAACTTCGGAGAATTGCAATGTAGCTTGATCTCACCACACTTGCGATGTTGATTGATTCCAAAAGAATTTGGAGAATTCTAATGATTCACATGAAGTGCTAGTAATATATAGAATTTTGCAAACTAGAAAGATGTTGCGTATTAAATGAGTATAAAACTATATATGTTGTATATTTTGAATGTTAGTATTGACCTTATTATGTCAAAATAATTCAACTCATCATACTAATTTGTTTTCTAATTGAAAGAAAACATAAGACGTAAAATTGTAATTTTTTTTAATCATTATATAAGTATATAGAATATTTAGAGCACACAGGATAGGCCTCAATAAAAAGAATTGAAAGATGACTCATAGCTCTCCTTCTTTTGCTGGATTCTTCGCCATCGTCTCATAAACTTGGCGTGGAAGAAGTCAACAAGCTAATTTGTATGGAGTTTTCTCCAGTAAAATTGTATCTTCTATCTTCTCTAATTAGAAGTGATTTCTTCAAAGTTATCTTCCAATTTCATATAATTTAAGTTTTTCATGGAAATTCTATATTTTCTTTTTGGTCATCATTTGATGTCTCAATTTCTTTTGGCAAGAGTGGATGAATATATCACCATCTATGACAATGTACAGAAAGAGCATTTGTTAAATATTGTGCGAAAATATGCAATATTCAATTTGTACTTTTAAAGAAGGTTACAATATTTTTCTTTTTTTTAATACGCAATTTCCTTGATTTATTTTCAAAATAAGATTATTCAAATATTATCCTTTTCTTTTTTGTGAAAAAGTTATTGCCAACAATTGATTTTTAAAATATTTGCATTTATTGATGTTTCAAGTTATTTAATAGTTATGACTTCATAAATTCTAATACAGCTGTATCATTTTTTTTCGGTTAATAGGATTTTACTGACGTTAGTATATTTAATATATGTTCTATAGCATTCTAATCAAAATGGCAAAACATTGCAGGCCCAATACTTTAACATATCTATGAGAACAAATTGAAATTTCAAATAAAAAAGAGCAGGATATAACGTACAAAATTTACAATACCAGGAGTTTAAAAACTTTTTGTGAAAATACACTTGAATCTTATAATTTTTAGACAATGCATTCTAATTTTAAAATTTATTAAATTAATGCAATCGAATCATCCTATTACAATGATAACTTTGTTATACACCTACATTTGATTATTTGATTACACCGTTCGCTGTATTGAGTTTAAAATTTACAAGTGAACATCAAAGTTCCTCTCCCATTAACGATCTCGAGGTAAGTTCCCAGCTTATACTTAACCAATTACCAACTCGTAATTATTGATTAATCAGCAAGGCTTTGCTGCTTAGTAAGAGGAGATGAACATAGGAAAAATACTTAGAAACTCAAATTTGGAAAAATAATCCACTTTTCATCTAAATTCTCATCCCATCAATTTTTCCTCGTTTCCCCAAAAGTCGCAAAAGTTCCTATGAATAATTACAGGAACTAATAAGTAGCCGTCGGGAAAGGTACATGTCTTTAATTGAGTTCGAAACATATTCGGGAGCCAACTCCGAGATTATAATCTGGCCATAAAACACGACACAGTGCCCATGACTTCTTTAAAACATTCTAAGAAAGTTCTCCACTATTTTGGGTAATTTTCCTCGAAAATGAGAGGACAGGACATGAAATACAGAGGAGGAGATTCGCAGGATCAAGAAAAAGTTAGGTCCCCATTTGCGGAGAAAGTTGTAAAAGATCTCATAAGCTGAGGATTTCTATTTCCGGGTTGAATTACATCACTTCTGCGGAATTTCGAGTACCACATCTCGAGCATCGAGATTTTGATTGAACATCAGAAACTCAATGGCGAATAGTGAATTTTTACATCTATGGTGCGAGTTTACGCTTTTTCCTCTAGAAACGCAAGGACAGATAGAACATTTAGAGAAAAAGGGGGAAGACGGAGATGTGTGATGCATGCTACAGAGGGAATATTTTGTATGAGGTCCGGACAAAATTTAAGCTGAGCGGCGTACTAGTAGTCAGAGAAAACTCTATATTGTGCAGTCCGCAAAATTATGGGGACCGGGTCGGGTCTTCATTTCAGCATCTGGAAAGAAGATGAAAGGATCTTGAAGAGGCCATCAGGGTTGTCGGCATGTACCTGGTAACAGCTAGGAATTCAGCTACAAGAACCATTCAAAGGCTCTTCGCATGAGCAAAGGGCAGAGAGGAAGCAAGCGTCGTGATATGATGATGTCCCTGACCAGAATCAAACAGAGGAAGCGATAAAACATACCCAGTGGCCGGCGTCTTCAAGGACATGCATTTCGACTGCTCCGCCTTCATCTGCGGCTAGCTCCTCTGCGGCACGAATTCTCTGAATGTCTTCGAGTGCCCATCTGTGCAAGCTTCTTTCTGCCTTCAAAAAGTTCACATGCACTCCTCCAGGAACATCTTCTACTATTTTCCTGCATTTGTGCAAATCGACACTGAGCAAAGGGCGGCGGAAGATTGGAAACCTGAATTATGCGCAAGAATATTTTGGCAGGTGACGAGTGCATCTCCTCTTTCTGGTGTCTCTGTTCTTTCAAACTAGTCAACCACAAGGTTGTGTGAAGCAAAACAAAAGACTACGTCGCATGATTGACTGCAATTTATCTCATCGTCACTACGGAACCGGAATGAGTCACCAGTTCTGTTAAACAGATTCATGTTCAATATCCACTAGCATAAGGCAACCTGCTAGAGCGATCAGATGGAACCATTATTAGATAATTGAAAGTAGAAGGTACCATAAATTTTTTTCTTCATATGATTGATACATTTCAGCGATTCCCTCAAGATCAAAGGCCCAAGAGAAGCTTGTTGGGGAACCAGGGGACTCCATTGGTCGAAGGTTGGTTACCACCCACTAGATAAAAGGCAACATTAGTCAAAACAAACAAATGTTGCACAAAATTTAAAAAAGAAAATCAATGACCTTTGCAGAGAGTGGAAGAAAAATTAAAGTGGGGGAAAGACTTAAAGTGAGGATTATCAACATTGCAGATCACATTAGGATTTACGACATGCCTAAAGGTCATCTCAAAGATAAAAATTTGACTGACGTTAGAGGCACATGCATCACAGATGTGGGTAAACTAGCTCACAGATTATTCCCACATATGCATGGAACACATATAAGTATCTGCTACTATAGATCTAATTCAGGTGAATATTCGGCAAGCACATGAACGACAAAAGAAATATATGAGAAACCACACTGAAATTGACTCCAGGGAACAAAGAACACAAGAAGAAACCACGGATAAAGGATGTCAAAAGGTTAATTTTATGGAGTTCAACATTCAATTAGGAGAGAACAACAGCTTGACCACAATCTTAATTAAGAAGGAATGATTTATCAACAACCGTTCAAGATGAACATTTTCAACTCGGCTAATGTTAATTACTATCCTTCAGTGACAACATCACGCAAATCATAAATTTTCTCATCCAGATATTAACTTGTAATATCCAAGCCCAGCAAATTTAGTATCTCCAAAATTACCTGGGCAACATCCATAGAAAATCCTTCTCGGATAAGAGCTTCTATTACATCACGCTTCGAGGAAACCTACCTTGGAAATGGAAAAGATTAGTATATGAATGCCATAGACAAAAGCAAAATAATAAAGGCTCTCAGCAACAAAATTTGTTGGACAAATGATAAAGCCAGACCACATGAGGGATGGTGAACAGCAAAGTCCATCACTAACTTGTTACACGCAATAAACGCAAGATCTCCCCTTTCAAGCAAAAAGAGGACCAGCTAATGCCGAGCTGGTAACTAGGACAATTCATGACTAATCCCAACTACAACCTAGTAAAGACGCTAAATGCAGCCAAAACACGCGACTTATTATTAAATCAACATACCGACCACACACGCACCTCCTTAGGCAGTGTGCTGAGGAAAGAAATTAGCTCAGCCGGATGGTCCTCTTTGTTTCCACCAGGCCGAACTTTTCCTGGAGTAGCATCTAGGACCCAAACCTATAGGGAGAAGATGATGACTTATGATATGCATAGAAGAGGAACTCATTACTTTGGCACTGCCAGGGACTTATTACGCTTGAAACTGAAATGCGTGCCAACATCCATTAGGATACTTACTCTGACTGGTCGTGCAAGAGGTTTTGCAGCTTGATCAACCATGCTCAAAGCAACTGCATCATGATTAAAGATTATAAAACTTTGAGAAACAGCAATAAGAGAGAATGATAACAGCTAGCATTGCTAATTTAAAAGAGTACCTTTTCCTCCAAAACTGTGACCAATTAAAACCCGGGGTGTTAGCCTAAGCTGTACGACCTACTTCGTCCAAGAGAAGAAAAGGAGATTAATGCCAGAATAAATGGAAGGCATGGTAAAGATTAAACCATGCGCTCATAATTGCAAAATAACCGCTTCAATACAAGGTACAGCCAGAAAAGACACTGCAAATCAGTTTATGAAATTGAATCAAACATTGGGGACGTAATCTGGATTTTTTCCAGCAGTACTGCCGTTTGAAGTTACATTCAGAACAGAAATGGCAAAACAGACTCCATTGTCAGATTAAATTCAATCAATTGGAATTTAGAGGTCATCGAACTTGATGCTGTTTGTTGATGAAAGGAGAAAATCTGTTTGATTCACTTGAGTATGCATCTATTTCTCAGGTCATGCCAGTAGGAAAAACCCCTAAAAGTGGATACTCTTTGAATAGCGATTAAAGAAAATAATAGAATGCTACAGATTTTAAATCATGATGTGTCAATATCTGCAAGATATTGTTGAAATGTAATACCAAAATGCATTCTCATTTTCTACAATAATGCGCATTAAACACTGGACTAATATTTGATAAATGTGAAATACGATGCTTAATGCACATAAAGCTGTTGACAAACATTCATTCAGCAGTGCTATGTTCATTCCACTCCTTTGACCTTACACAATTGGGATCATAGGGAGATACAAGACACGCAGATTCTCAATAGATAAACTTGATAGTAACAATATCGAACAACTTCATATGACAGCCATATAAAATGTATAGAAATATTATCAAAAGACAAATTGAAAGAGAAAAAGGGACAAAAATTCACCTAAGAGCACGTACTACATGGCCCAAAAAGATGGAGCCACGAGATTAGATACAGCCAGGATGATTGTCATGACAGCAAACAAGAAAAGGTGCCTCAAAGAGAATTTCCAGAGAGTAAAAAAAAATAATAATGATAGTAATAATAAAAGTGAAGGGAGAATGTAATGGAAAATTGGTGAAACAGGGAGAGGTCTAAAAAGAAAGATGATGCCAAAAAGGAGGAGCAGAATATTAGCAATGAAAATTTTTCCACAGTACCACATCCATTTGAAAAATTCCATGGAAAGGATTCATGAGCAATTGGTGCAAGTTTAACATAAATTGATAGATATTCTTTGGATTACATTCATTATTCCCCTTGATAGGTGCCCAGAAACTACTGGTACATCCATCGTTCTCATTGATAAGTGCCCCAAAGAGTAACTATTTTCCAAAAAGCCCATGCTTATCAGGTTTGCAAGTCCAGATGTTAGTTAAGTGTAATGTACTCTAGACAAAATGGAATAAGTTTAAAAATGAATACCAAAATAACCAGTGATGTCACAATTCAACAACAGGCTCATGCAAGCACACGTCTTATGTAAATGAATATGCTAGAAAGGGAGAAAAGAGAAAAAATCCAAGCACACAGTTCATAATCAATGCTCATGCAATACGCACCAGCTTTAACACGTCAAGGGCAGTTGAGGAAACCGTATGAGGGCCTCGCTTTTTCATCGATGCAGAATCCCCATGGCATCGCAGGTCAACCAAGAGAAACTGTGTTAAAACACAATTATGCATGAGAATCAAGTATAAACATTTAGAGGTAACGCCACATCTACACTAAAGGTTCACCAATTCTGGTTTACCAAGTGATGACGTGGCCATTGACATGTCAATTTATGAATGTTGAGTCAGCAAAACAAAGAAATAAAAAGAATGGTTATTTAAATTAAAAGAGAAAAAAATTGTTGGAGAAGGTGCACAGTTAATCCACGCCCTGGCATAGCATCTTTCCCAATCGTCCTCAACCGCTCTACACCAAACAATCATCTCCCCCATTAAGCAACACACTGTCAGCTCTGCCTCCTATGGCCCCATCTGGTGCCTCATCTGTCACAACTTGCGGCCACGAATTTTCACTCATGTGGCATTCGATCCTACTCATTACACCATTTTTTGCTTTGTGTTTCAGAGAAAAGATCAAGGAAAAGCAAATTAACTATCATCAAGCCAGTTTCTCTTATTCAAAGAGGAACTTCTTGAATCCTTCTTCAGATGTTCATCTCCTTCAACTGAAGAAGATGAAGAGCACCATGTTTAGCTAAGTCCAATACACCATGATTTTGGTGGAACCAGACTTTAATAACCCCTTAGCATTGCATTGCAAGCGCAGCACCAGCGGAGAGTCTGACAACAAGTCAGGGTTCACGATATAGAAGGTGGAGAAATTAGGCAATCCAGCTCGAACAGAGATGAACAGCTTTGAGCTTAGCGGGAGATTTTGCTCAGTTTCCTTTTTCTTGGAGAACTAATTCATAATCTTTTCAATTGTCCCTGTTTGTTTGCTTACTGAGCATTATTAGTGACATGGCAAGTCCACATAAGATGCCACCTCATTTAGTATACCAATCTTAGTAGACCTCTGTAGGTGTAGCATTACTCCAACTTACGACAGTCAAAAGAAATCCACACTACATGTTTATTTGTCCCAATTCCTAAGAAGTTCCAAGACTAAGAAGACAAATGAGCTCAAAAAAACCAGCAGCTGCATATCAAAATAATTTTTTCCTATCGCAGTAGAGAGACTATAAAACAAGATTAGTTTTTCTGATCGTAAAGGATGATCTTCAAACTGATTATCATTAACCTTAAAATTGTAATTGTCAAAAGTGCCTTGCATGTCAGCATAAATATGTTCTAGAAATTGCTGATAATAAAGCGAAGAATTGATTCACATGCCTGCCATGTCGGGAATGCTTTGGCTAATCGTCGAGCAAAGCTTCCTGAAACATAAATGTAAACCACTTAGATTCAAACTATTGATATGCACATGAAGGCATTAAATATAAAAAGTCTTAGACTATCAATATAGATATAAGGCATCAGAGAGAAAATATAGTTGAGCACCCTTGTTTCCCAAGTTGCACCTTTAACCATTTTTTATGTCAACAAATTTAAAAAACCACAAAAGTAAATTACATATACTATCTCACTAAAATGTCGTTTCATCCTTTGTTGATTCTTTCTATAAGGATGGTTTCCTTCTTAAGTGGGAAGTGTAAGAAATTGAGTATGGATACCATGGGATGAGAACTTCCAATAAAATGCATCACGAAATCAAGTACGTAGATTCAGGACCACTTTGATGAAGGAAAATGAAAAGAAGCATAATATTGTACTACATTTATTAATGCCCAGGGAGAATATAAGACTAGGGAGCTCAGTTGTTCAAATGGTATCAAAAATAAAGGCCCACACAGGAAAAAATAGCAAGCTGTACACTGCATACTGTGCCAAAGGTTTGAGAATCAAATGAGTTAACAATGAAGAAAGAGTCATCAATTGAGTTTAGGACATTAATCAGGATAATGAATGATGAAAGAATAACGAAAATCTTGACTTGGAGGGTGAGAAATGCTGTCATTCAGTCAAACCAGGGTTCCCCATGCAGACTGACTTGTTTGCAATGCTAAAGTTGCCATTAGAATCAGTGTTCAGAACTACAATTTTTAAGAAGACGTATCACTAGCGCTTACACTGCTAGCGTTTTCTCAAATTGATCTATTGATTGAAAGCTTTGAAAGCTCAAATCTAATGCACAGTTTTACAATCAGAACATGAAGCACAGCATAGCTGTCTGGCTCGTGTTTCCTGGAATAAATGGGGCATAGCTACTGATGGAAAAAGAACTGAGAACCTGTATTCTTCACAAAAATCCTATATGTGACATGATTGAGATGATGTTTGCAGAACTAATGTCCATGCACTTCCGAATTTGTCATTAGAATCCATGTGTGACACCTGAGTCCACAGTCTTTTAATTGTTGTGAGCAGTAAGAAAAAACTAAGTGATCCTGAAATGTCTGATGCACAGGATATAGTTTTTTTTTTTTTGGTAACGGACAACGTGTCGAAATTATTTATATTTTAAGAAACAATGTATTGGTATGTTCTGCTTAAAGACAAAATTTCAAAGGATATGTCGTTTGAATATGAAAGTTTATAAATCAAATTTGATAACCTAAACTAAAACCAAAAATAAACATCAGATTATAGCACCTACCCCAGTTCTTCCTGCAACCTAAAATTCCATGCAGAAGGACAGCTGTTGGAGGATCCGGTAGTGACTTGTCAACAGTGGAACTCCATCTAACCTGGAAACTTAAAAGTCAAAAGCAAAAATTAAGATGTATGGTATGGAAGTAACAACTGTTAAAGGTCCACTCAGTAAGCCTCAGTTTAGGTCCAAGAAGCCAAAAAAAGTCTCAAGAACTTTGCCTTTAATACATTTTCTTTGATAATTGAAGAAACTGAATCAAGCTTTGGTTTATACACTTTAGATACTCTAAGCTTGAGCGATTAAAAAATTCAATGCACAATAAAGTCTGAGAAACCACCATATTAATGAAAATCACATGTCCAGTTCTTTTTATAACCAGGAGAAAGCTCATTTGAGATCCTCATATCATACATTGGGAACAAAATAGGAAACAACAGAAAGAAAACAAACACGCAGATAACATAATAAGATTCAAGTTTCTCTAAACTAATAGAGTTTTGAGTTTTATTTCACTCAAAACTTTAGGAAGAAACATCTTAAGTAGGGTATGATAATCTGATGCCAAATATTCCTTAGAATCTCTGAAGTAGATGAACTCACTCAAAGACAAACAAGTATAGCCAAAACTGTAACATCTCTCTAAAATAGATGAATTTACTCTTAGACAGACAAAGATGTCTTGTCCTTACTATCTTATTAGAATGATGATTTATATCTCACTGTATAAATCAAACATACAGGGAACAGT
The DNA here is from genome assembly GCA_014182555.1 of Eucalyptus erythrocorys. Classification (NCBI taxonomy): domain Eukaryota; kingdom Viridiplantae; phylum Streptophyta; class Magnoliopsida; order Myrtales; family Myrtaceae; genus Eucalyptus; species Eucalyptus erythrocorys. Next base: position 13,113,341 of record CM024602.1, read on the forward strand.
AGACAACAATTTGACTTAACGGAAAGCTCTTTACCCAATTCAAAACTAGTGGTAGAGTTGAGCAGTTTGCCTCCTAAATTAAGAACTTAAAGAATTTAACCACCCCAAATTTTCACTTCTATGGCAGCCCTGAGGCCCCTTACCCACATTATACCTTCCTTCAGCCATGTTAAGCTGCAGAATTCATATTTAGAAAGGAAATCAAGAATTTTCATCTAACTCACCAATGCCCCTTGCACAAGATCATATGCCTGCAAAGAAACATCAGACAAATCAAATTACTGGCGGCGAGACTGGTTATCTTGTATTTTGGTTTTTCTTTAGGCCTTCTATCAATATATAGTATAAAACCAATAGAATAGTTCATTACCAATACTCCAGGAGGCTTGGCCACGTCTCTGCTGTGAGCACGCCTCTCATCCACTAGAGCCATGCAAATATTGGGATATTTAGCTGTCTGCCTTGCAATAGAGGCCAACTGACACTTCTCAAACCTATCATCCTGCGACATGGGCAAACATAACAACATTAACACAGGTCATCAAATATCAATAAATACCGCACTTTTACGAGTCATTACACTCCTATGCAATCGAAGAAGCACCATCATACAGCAGAGAGAGTGATGGGCTAGGACAAAGGAGGATGATCATCCACATCAGAAGATTTGTCGGAAAAAACTCCAAAATTCTAGCTAGGAATTCCTTTTGCCAGAATAATCTTAGAGAGAATAAACACAAGCGACTTGCTGACGCGACTTGCCAATAACATCAAAAACACGTGCATGTATACATTTGCACACGTGACTTTCTCGCTGACCGCTGTTAATTGGAGGACGACTGCAGTACCATGGCGCGGTGCAAGACCTCAAGTACCACTTCGTGCGCGGCAGTAGCAAAGACGGACCGATTGTAAATCTCGAGCGCTTACTACGATGCCAGAGTTGGACCGCTTAGACCTCTGTCTCGTTACGAACGCATTACGCAAAATTCGGAAGCTAGACAGATGATCAGCGGTCGTCCCGCGTGCGTGCCGTGCCTCTTTCAAACTAACGGAAAGCTAATTCTAGAAGCTTGCTAGGCCTCAAACGTCATCCACCGAAAGAAACGCAAAAATGCTCCGCGCTAATGAGAGAAGATGAGAGAGAGAGAGAGAGGGAGGGAGGGAGGGAGATACCTTGAAGAGAGTGGAGATCCTGGTGACGCCGCGGCATCGAATGTCGGAGCGGTCCGACTTGGCCTCCGCGAGACGGACCGCGCGACCGGACGCGCTGAGATTGGAGAGGACGGACATTGTCCGAGCGCGCGCGCGTGCGATCGCGGCGGCGGCCGCCGGCGGCAGCAGAGATTCGCCGCGGAGGAGATCGATCGGGCTGAGGGAGGTGGAGAAAGTTAGGTCTCCGTTTTGTCCGAGCGCAGAGAGAGAGAGAGAAAGAGTGTGTCGAAGTTGCAGGAGGCGGAGACCCCGAAGCTCCGGGGAGCTGCAAATGGCGTCTCCCTCTCCCTCTCGCGCTCTCTCTCTCTCTCTCTCCGTGTGAAAGGGGCAAGGCGTCCCTTCAATAGGAGGGTCGTGCGTAGCTTTGCTGCGTTTGTGGTTCAACTATTGCGGCGAGAGGGGAAATGACCACGTTGCCCCCTCCTTCCAACTGTCCAGTGCAACGGCCAGCGCAGCGGCTGACGTGGCTCCTGGTTGGCTGCTATGCTGTGTCTATTGTCTATTGTCTATGTCAATATGGACCTTTTGCCATCATTTGTGTCCTTCAAATTAATTTTCTCCTATCTTCAAAAAGTTAAAAACAAGAACCTTTTCTTTTATTTAAAAAAAAATAGGCCATCTCTTTTACTTGAGAAACAATCGTGATATGAAATATTTATGAGACTGCCACCTTACGAACGGGCGGATCAATTATCACATTAACAAAGTATGATTTCATCAAAGCAAATTTGAAGGGTCTTTAAAGGTTTCTGACCATAAAGTATGTTTCAAAAATTCTATTTTATATTTATAAGGAAAGATGTTGGTTTATAAATAAATAAATAAAGGAAAAATTAAAGACAAATCTTAAAACTTACCATTTACGTGCACCTAAGTTTTAAAACTTCATCTCATCCATTTAAGTCCTAAAACTTGAAACTTCAATACACCTTAAATCTTTCCTTATGAATGCGAGGACTCTATTAGATGAAAAGTTACAACTCTAAGGATTTAGATGCCCAAAAATGGAAGTTTCATAATATATTTTCATGTTATTATTCAGCAAAAAGTATTGCAAGAAGTGAAGGTTCTGTTTCACTATTTATTTAGATAAGTCGAGTGAAGGTTGTCATTTTACTGAAATCAACAAACAGTTGCGCAAAATGGCGAAGCTTTAAAATGACCAAGCGGCCCGAGAGCAAGAGTTCTAGAAGCCTACCGAGCGCGTCTTCATTCATCCATTCAGACCCGACCATGGGACGTATTCATCGTCTAATGCTGCAGATAAAGCATCGAGGATCCAAAGGTTCGATGTCGGCATATGCTAATTTCACCATTTGACCGATATAGATCATCTCACCCGACAAGTTTTGAATCTGGGCAAAATTTCAGTTGAGCAATTCTACCAAGAGCAGCATCATGAACATGCCAAAGGGGTCTCGTGAACATGGTCCTCCCCAGAAGAAGGCACATACACCCATCAAACAATGCTTACTTATAAACAAGAAAAGTGCTGAGCACTTTTGGAGAATTCATTAGGACCATACATGCTCATTTCTAGCTCGTTCTGCATATTTTCATGAGAGGTTTCGTGTGTATTATTTCCAAGTCACCACAAGTTAATAGTAACAGCTAGAAAAGCCGCTGAAGTTTTTCTTTTACTGTCTTCCCTAGGAAACACACCTACGTATGCTTCTCGACTCAATTCTCCCTTGGCTTTAGAGGGGATTTGCCAGATAGATGCTGTCGAAAAAGCGCCTTCTGATGAGGGAACTGAGCGAGCGAGAGCTTCATTGTTGGGGAGGGGGGATCTATTCATCTTATTGAAGTTCTGTCGCGACCTACTCGGGGGGAGGGAGCAGGTTTAGGGATATTGCCTAAAGGACGGACCTAAAGCCCATGATTAAGCGCAGGCTCTCCCAAGCCCATACCCGCGTGATGTTGGGATATTCTTAAGAAATTTTGCAAAAATGAGTGACCACTAGCCTATTAGAGTCAGCTAGAAACCAAGTGAGGCATGGGAGTGTACCTCACTTCCAACGTAACTAGAGAATCTAGAGTCGGGAATTTGATCACACTAATTGATCAATTAATGTCCTTTCGATACCTAATCTTGTTCATTTTAGAAGAAAATATTTTTTGTCAGATAGTTTGGATTGATTTCACACTTATCCACTAACATGCGAGGTGATCATGTGGGTGTGCAATCATTAAAATAGCAATCACAGCCACCAACATTCTAATTGTAAAATTAACACATGCAACTAAACAATTGCAAACATATTTAAACATGTAAATTAAACAAGCAATATAATCAATATACGAGTAAATAAAAGCCTAATTATGCTATAAAGGCAAAACTTAGCAAATCCTAACCAAACCACACATTTTTCAAATTTTCGAAATTTTTAGTTTTTTAATTTTTTTAATTTTTTATATAAAAAAATTAATTTTTTATAAAAAGAAGGTCGAATTTTTTAATGTTTTCTGAGTTTTTGAATTTTCGGAAATTTTTTTAAAATTTTTTAATAATTAATTAATTTTTTTAATTTTTTAATTTTAATTTTTTTTTTTTTAAATTTTTTTAATGTTTTTCGAATTTTTGAATTTTCAGAATTGTTTTTTTGAATTTTTATTATTTTTCAAAATTTTTTATTTTTTTGAAACTTTTTTTTTGAATTTTTATATTTAATATTATTTAAAAGTAATACTTCAAGAAAAGGGTTCGGACCGGGCACACCCAATCCGACCCGCGGACCCGATCCAAACCCGGATCCAAAACTTTTGGACTTTTTTTTTTTTTTTTGTTTTCATTTTTTGAATTAGTAATTTTTTTATAAAAAACAATATTATTATTATTTTTAAAACTTTTTCTTTATTTTGTCTCTTCTCACTGCATCCTTTCCCTGCCCCATCTGCTCAACCGTCCTTCCCGAGGCCAGCTTTTGCCATTTTAGGGTATGTTCATTTCGTAGAAAATGGGCCATCTCGGAAAATATTTTCCTGAAGTCATTTTCAGGAAAATGACAATATTTTCTGTGTTCAACCAAGCACTGAAAGTGTTTGGAAAATATTTTCCAATGTTCGGTAAGGAAAATATTTTCCGCTACCAATTTGACGAACGCGAGTGTCAAGCTCGAAGCTCGCTAGATCGACGAGCGCGAGTTTAAGATCGATAAGTTTGAGATTCACCCTGTTCGACGATCACCAAGAAAGAAGAAGATATGAAACAAATAAAAGAAAAAGGAAAAATAAAAGAAAAATAAAAAGAAAAAAAGAAAAAGGAAATTAAAAATAATTCAAATTAAAAAGAAAAAGAAAACTAAAAATAATTCAAATAAAAAGAGAAAGAAAAAATGAGAGGAGCAAGAAGTGAAAATTTATATAGGTGTGAGATAAGAGAGATCAGTGAGGAAAATATTTTCCATTTTTTAAAAGTGGAAAACATTTTCCTTCACTTTAAGATTTTTTTCTTTGAATGGAAAACATTTTCTTGAGCGAATTCATTTTCCATTTAAACGAACCGGAAAATCCGAAAAATATTTTCGGAAATTATTTTCCACGAAACGAATACAAATTTCTTGATTTTCCTTTTTTTTTTCTTTTCTTTCTTTTGATTTTTTTGTGTTTTTTATTTATTCTTTTTTTAATCCCTTCCCTGCGCCTTCCCCTTCTACGACTCCCCCTTCCCGAAGCCCCTTTCATCTTCTTTCCTCCATTTTTTTGCTTTCTGCACTTGTTCTTTTCATCATTTTCTTTCTTTTTTTTTAAAAGAAAAAGAAAAAAAACACTACGTTCTTCCCTAATACATCTTCACGCCCGACTCTTCACCGAAGTCATATTTCAACCCGGACCTCGCCCACGCGACAACACCGATTGGCGTAACCACCGTCCCTTCCGTTATCGAACTAACGCCGTCCAACAGACGTCCATCAGCACCAGTGCCCGCCACCTACTCCGGCCACCATCTCCGACGCCAAAAAATAACTTCGTTGATTCGAAACACACGAATATTTCACGCAAACTATACAGAAACGCAGCGTAAGCAATGAAAGCTAACACGATTTAAGAGAGATAGTGACTGGCACTTGTTGATTCCGAGTTAAAAAGACAAACTATATTTCGACTCTCTTTGAAGCATTTTGTCAAACATTGGGCGTGCAGTAGCTAAAAAGGCCATATGGGCTCACTCGAGGCTTGGATTCGGGGACAGACCAACACAACATGCACAAGCAACACTCAAGATCCGCTCATGGATAGGTTAATCAAGTCGGAACAGATATGAACGAAGAACAACTATCTCCAGGCTTCAACAAAGTTGCAGAACTCAGATATTGTTTAGGCATTTTCACAAGCATTTGGTGTGCGCTACTGACACGGGGAATTTTCCACTTGATAGAGACGTGAAACAAATCTAAACCCCTACGGCACGTACTAGAACAGCTAGCAGCTTTCAGGGAGGACTGGCTCGGGCCGAAACTTGCGCGAACTAGTCGGCACGAGTTTCGGCCCGATGCCTTTCAAGAAACAAGGGACGCACGGTCAAAATGAAGCCTACCTGGTTTGGTTCGGTGGGGATGCTGCGACGGATGGTGGCTGATGGACGGACCACCGACGATGGTGGATCACTCCTTCAAGCTCCGGCTCTCTCCGTTTGCTTTCTCCGATTCTCTCTCTCCGTTCCCCCCACAAGACCAGTCAAGAACCCCCTCTTTTTATGCTCGGCCAGCAAGCGCGCATGGCCTCTGCAGCTGCTAGCTTGCCGGCCGGACTGCCTCCCCCGACTCGCAGATCAAGCTAGCCACCTGCCATCCCGATCCTCTGCTGCCCCTGTTTTCGCTGCTGCTCATCCTCTCTGTTCTCTGCAGGTTCTGCAAGTCTTCGAGCGAAGACCAGCAAAAGGGGAGAAGGAAGGGCCGGGCCGCCGAAGGAGAAAGGAGTCTGGGCCAGGCCCAGCGCGAGGGGAGGAAGGAAGGGCCGGGTCGGGCCAAGGTTGGATCTGGCTCGACCCGACCATTTTCGTTTTTTTTTTTTTTTTCAAATGATAATGATCTCTCTTTTTTTTTTTTTTTTTTTTTATAATAATTTTGTGACTAATTCCTAATTTTGTATGCAATTAAGTTATAAACAAAATAGTAAAATTTAGGTATTAACAAGTTCGCCACACTAATTTCCCTATAACCAATCCGCCGGCTGAGGAAATCTCTAAAGCAGCCCCACCACACCTCTAATTGCAACCTGCAAATGCAAACACAGTACAGCAATCTACCTCAATGAGGCCTCATCATGGGTAAACGACTAGATTCCATCAATCAATCAAAAGTGATTCGCTTTAAAGCCAAGCTTTATAATCTCTTCGCTTTAAAGCCAAGCTTTATAATCTCATAATGTTATGAATCCATTCTTTCGGAGGCAGTGATTTGGGACGAAGTAAACAAACCAAATTTTTAAGTGAAGTGTGACTGATTCAGGAATTACATTGTTTTCACAATTTTTTTCAATCCATAGTTGCCAACTAAGCCTTTTGACATGCTTAAACATGATCTCCCCTTCTTGATCATATATTTCTTTCCAAACTTAACTTCAAAACTGCAACAGTATCGTCAGATTCTTAAGCTTTAGGGTGACAACATGCATGAGAATACCCAAGCATACAGAACTCCTCAAGACCTGAGCCACTGGTTGACTTAAGGTCATTGCAAATGCCACGGGCCGATGAATCCTTGGTTTGTTATTAGGTGTCTGTCCCCATGCATCCATCATTCTTCTCTTCTATAATCATTTCCTCTTTACACTTACTTCATTGTCAGGTGAATTTTTGTCACAAGAGCACAAGAAATAGCTCAGAAACATGCCAAGGCGGTCTCCCCAGGTTTTAATGCAGGTTCGACACTGTCTCTTCCATAGCTGTTCCACAAGGGACGAGTCAGTTTGCGGCCACATAAAATAAACGCAAGTAAAATAGAGCTGCTACCATGAATTTCTCATTATGGTACACTATTTCTAGAAGCAAGTGGAGCGTTTTGTATGGTATTGAGGAAGGAATGATGATATTCCCATCAGATATAGACAATAGAAGGTAACAGACGTTGAATAGTAGGAAACCACAATTTAACAACTAAGATTAGTACACAGTTATATATAGCTGGAAGGAAGTTTACTCACATAATCTGTCTTTTTCCATCGATGACTTCAAGCCGATAAAAACTGCATCCATTGCTGAATGGAAAAGGCTTTCCCTTCCACTCTGATGAGAAAGTCTATGGTCAATTGACATATCGAGCAAACAACAGACAAATGGAATTTTAAGAACTTTTAGAATGTTAATCAAACAAGATGGTTCGAGGTATCTAAATGCCATGTGACGCCTACACCTGAAGAATTCTCCTTGGATATATGGTCGATTACAAAGCGGAGATCTGTGCCTATGATATCGTTAAACTTCTTGAAGAAATCTCGGATTGCCTGCACAGATATAGCTATTCAGTGAGCAAATTGGCACCGCATTCTTCACCATAAAAATTGAGGATTCGGAAATCCAGCAGACAATGTACATCCCATGTAAAACCAGTTTCCTGAATCCACTCTTTACAGTAGAGTGAATGCCAATATGCGTGGTCATGGATTCGAATATTGGAAAATAGCAACTTCCTTTCATAAAATCACTCTAAGGAGCCTCCCGCCTCGATAATTATTCAGTCGCGTGACCGATTGAGATTAGTCGGGTGCTCTACGATGCCCAATTAGCATAAAAAGAACAGACATTTTTGAATTCGCAATGAAGAAAGATATGATTTTCTTTAGCTCATCATAAGTAAATATCTCAGTATGCAACCCCAAATATTCGAAGCAAGACCGAGACAAATCCATCTTACCTCGCGACCCACGAAGGGACTGGGAAAGATGAGGTCCTCGTGCACGCACTTGTCGGCGATGAGGCCTTCCACGGCGGGGATGTCCTAACCGTTGATCCCCCCATAGAACCTCCTGACCACTTCCGCAGCATAATCATGCTATACTACCGACGGCAAAGCGACGACGACTACCGTCTGACTGTCCGAAATCGAAGCCGACGACGACGACGACGAGACGCCTCTGTAAGAGTTTTCCTAATATGTGGAGTAAATTAATTGACATTGTTATTTACCGTTTAACGTTTACCATTTTACGGGGTTTGCTCTTAGGTGAGATAGAAGGTTTCTTAATTAGTCTAATATGGGGCTGGCTAGTATGGGCCGAGTTGAGCCTGGCTCGTAATGAGGGGGACTGGCTGGAAATTCTATAAATAGTGCTCAAGTCTCTCCTCTAACCCTAACCTCACATATCCTCATCTAAGGAACGTTATTCTAACGTCAATCATGAGGGGCCGCCTCATTGAGCCAGTGATACAGAGGGCAATAGAGGAGAAAAATTTGATGCGTGGATAAACCCCTTGAGTGTGGGTAATTCCTTTCCGCTTCCGCTTTCAAGAACGAGATCCTAAAATAGGTGCGTTAATCTTCTACTCTCTGGATATGTTCTTGTTCTGGTTATGGAGATCTTGGGGTTGCGCAATTTGCGTCCAACATGTGGTATCAGAGCCTCCATAATCCTAGAACTTGGACCCTAATTGATTTTGCCATAAATTATACTGATTTGCCCTAATTAGTATGAATCTTGCCTTAATTTGTGATTTTTGAGACTTTTAGTTTAATAAAAATCAAATTAAATTGCAAATTAGGACTCGGCTCGACAAGATGGTGAAAACCGTTGGCGGCACGTCGCCGGGGGATGTCGCACGCGCCCCCACACGCCGCTGGGGGCGTCGAACACATGCCCCACGCGCGGGGCGTGCGACGCACGTGGCTGCTGATGTTAGCACTTGACCCGCTGACATCATCGACCTGAGTTCGACCCAATGCGTGCGCCGCACGTGCGTGCTGACGTCAGCGCCGACCCGCTGACATCATCGAGCTGATCCGACCCGATTTACGACCCGACCCGACCGTTGACCGACTCGACCTGACCGAGGATCCGACCCAATCCGTTGACTGACCCAACTTGGTCCATCGTTGATCGACCCGACCTGGTCCATCGTTGATTGACCCAACCTGGTCAACTGTTGACCGGACCGGTCAAGCGGTCGGACTGGGAGGCTGGACCGGATGGTCGGATCGGTTTTGACCGGTCTTTAGGCCAGGCGCGTGAGCTCCATGCGCCGCGCACTCAGGCGGCGCGTGCGGGCGAGTGGAGGCTCGGATCGGCGCGTGGCTGGCAGCATTGGATTCATATGGTCCTCCTCTATCTTGTGATATATTTATTTTACATGTTTGGTGATTTTATGAATGTGAAAATACATACAAAGCCCTAAATACGTGTATTTTTGCGTATTTTTCTTGTATTTTCTGTGATTTTGGAAATACAAGTGTTGGGTTATAGGTATATTATCACATAATCATTATAAAGGTGTGATTCGTCAATAAAAATCAAACTTTATTGTGAATTGAAGCTGGCTTAATGAGATACAATCATTATGAGATAGTTATTGAATTACATCTTGAGATAATGAGAAAAACTTTTGTTGCTCATGCATACTCCTTTACATGCTTGTAACCTTTGAATGTTGGACGTCTAAAGAATTTGTGACCAAATTGATTGTATTGATTTACAAATCTGCTGAGTGTACATAATGCATGTTAAGTTAAGTAATTGCATATTATACCTAAACTCATATGGTCACTAGTTAACGTCTATCAAATTGAATATTTTTATGGTTAAGGAGTATGGCAATATTTAGATAGAGTAATAGTATCTACTGTTATAGTTTAGATATTTGGTTCTGTGATTTGACTCAATTTATAGGTCACTAATTGAAGTAATGATATTTGTTACTTAAAATTGACTAATAAATTAGTTGTTGGCCTTGGAGTCATGTTTTGCCTTATGAAACTGATGAGCTATAATGGATCAGTTGTCAGGCTTCTCGATCTGGTGTATCATGTATTGCTATTGATGTTGATTGGTGATAGATTCTTTAGATCAACATTAAAAAGAATCATTGAAATCTGTAATTTTGGTGTATAAGAGAAGTTTCCTGTGTTGCTGTGATTGGTGATCTCATTGGAATCTATCTTTCAGATTCTATACATATATATTTATATATATGTATGAATAATTTTATTGATGAATAAGACAATGTAATTAGCATGATATGTGATTTCAGTGATATATGCCCCTATCACTAAAGTTGAAATCACATGTATATGGTGTATGTGAGATGTAATTATATCCCTGGTATGAGAGAGTTTCAATGATTCAATTGAGTAGTGACCGCCAAAGTGGCACGCTTCATTGGGTTTGAGAAATTTCGGTCTCCTATGTTGGTTGGGATGTCTCTTGGTCTAATGCATGGTCATACTCCCAAAGGAGGTGATTGTGTATTAGTTCATGGAGGGATACATGATGGTGCGGTGGAGGAGTGACTGGTTCTAGTGGTTCATCTGCCCAAAGGTGATGAATTCACGAAGATTGTAATATATTCTCATAACCGCTATCATGTGGGGAGTGTACAACTGCATGTCATGTATTTTGCCCAAAGGTGATTATATGATTATGTGTGTAACTCTCTGGATGTGTACTTATACGTCAAGTTACACGGTGCTCACATGATGTTAATTATATGCATTACTTGTTTTTCAGTCACCTTTCTGTAATTAATAACTCCAATATTATTGAGGTTTTTACTACTTCAAATTTTAAATTGTGGACATATGATTTATTGCTTGAGATAAGAGCAATAGAATGTGCTTACTGTCCATGAAGCGGTCCATTTTGGAACACTTGAAATTTGGTTTGCCTGCTAACTGCAGTACTAAGAGATGTTGGAAACCGTAGTGGCTTGAAATTATGTCTTGTTTAATACCGAAATTAGGATATATCTGCAAAAATTGCGTTTAAGTCCTAATGACATATACATCTGGTATATGGTTAAAAGGTTGTCAGGCTTAATAGTGGCCGTAAGTATTTTGGCAAGTATGACAATGCGAAATAGCTTAAAGGGTCATTTGTCAAATACTTGGTAGATTTTGGGGTGGTAACTTAATTACTATATTTGTAAATCCTGACAAAAGCTTTGGCCGAAAGGCATAATTGCACCGTAATTGACGAGGATAGCTGCTCTCAGACTATTAAGGATAATAGTACAATGGAAAATCACTGTGTCTTTATTTTTTGTCTAAACAGACAATTGTGGAATCTCCTGTACCATAGACTAAACTTGATGAGGTTCAAAGTGCTACTCTTGATATAGTTTATGATGAAATTTTCCTCTCAAGTATAGAATGAAGTGGTTGTAGATTTACTCGGGAGATTTGTTAGGGAAAGATGATAAGTTATTCCATTAAACTATATAGTCTATTTGTGAGAGCATGACCACAATATCCACTACACGGTTGATTTAATAACATAAATAAATATTGTTTCTTATCCTCAATTAAGTATGTGATTAGATGCCATAGAAGGCGATATGCAATCTATGAAACATGTTTGGAAACTTACTGACTTGTTTAAAGATCACAAGTTCTTCAGTTGCAAATTGGCGTACAAAACTAAAAGGATTTTAAAGAAAGATCGTGGAGTTTCAAATTAAATTTGTAGTTAAAGTTTTCACTCTAAAAGAGGGGTGGATAGTTAATAGTGGAGAAATAATTATTTCTTTAAAAGATTCTTTCAGAGTGAATGTTGCATTTATTTTGGTTTAGAGTTACGTTAAATAGATACAAAATCTATATAGTGCAACTGGAGGATTTTCCAACAAATTTATGTAAACTTGTGTGTAGACTGAAAAGTCTTTTTAATAGTTTTATGCAAGTTTCCAGACAATATTAATAAAAGTTTCACAATGTTATTATTTTGTTCAATTGGGAACAAGGTAATTCAATACACTGCAATGTCAGTGGGAGAAAATTTATTTTTCTCATATTCAATGAATATGATACATATTTGTTGACACCTAATTTTGGAAAAATAAAATTGCATTTTGAACAAATAAAAACAAATGATGAAAATGGGGGAAATTGATTTGATTGAATCATGCAAGGAAATATGGAATTTTGATGGATGTCTGAATTTTGTTAAATGCAGCAATAATTTTGAAATCATGTGACTAAAGGGCAATAATTTTTGCAAAATGGAAGAAATCTGAGCAAGATTGAGCTGATTGCGAAATCATGCCCTAATTTACAGATTTCATTTAATGCGACTGGAGATGGAAATTTGAGAAATGCCATACAAAGAGACCATTTTGAATCACTATAAAAGAGAGGCTCATTTTTCATGATAGGGGGGAATTGGTGCGAGAGAAAATTCGCGCAAGGGAGACCGAAAAAATTCATGAGAAGGAATTTGTGAGAGAGAGGCGACCGTGAGAGAATTTGAAAAAAGGAAGAAAAAGCGCGAAAAAAAGGAGAAGAAATCTCTCGTTCATTCAAGGAAGAAGGAGCCAAAATTAGTTTTTTTATCTTTCCCTCTTCGACATGCTGCGAGAGAAAAGAAGAAGAAGTCAGCAAGGTACAGTGAGAAAAGAAGAGAGTGGGACGTGAGAGGGAAAGAAAACAAAGAAAAAAAAAGAAAAAGAAAAGAGGGGGTCTTCTTCTCCAGCGTTCTTAGCCCCCTCGTAGCTGTTCGTTCTTTGTTAGAGGTTGAACGCCTGAGCACAGCCCATCCGTCGCCTTCCTCCTTCCGGCGAGCTCCGAACACCGCTCCTTCTGCAACCCACGGCCTGCAGCAACCCGCGGCCGCGAGCACCTACAGCAACCCGCCCCTCAGCCCGCGCCATCTTCGCCTGCGATCCACTCCCATCAACGCTGCAGCAAACCCCTTTTTCTTTAGGTAGTTTAGCTTTTTCTTTTTTATTTATTTTATCTTATCTCATTTTAGTTTATTTATTTAAGTTGTAATATTTGATGTCAGTAAATTTTGTAGGCATTATCCGTTAGGATTTTCGTCCGGAATTATTGTAATTATTAATTTAATCCGAGAGACATTGGATTATTTTTTTAATTATATTAATTTTTGGGCTTCTTGGTGGAATTTTAATTGTTAAATCACAATAATTATTTAATTTGGTCCGTAAGATTTCGGACTAGATTTTTAATTATTTTGATTTGTTGTGATAATTAGGGTTAGGATAACAGTTAATTCGACTGTGAGACAACGGGTTATTTTTTCGATTATTTTAATTCTTTTTTTTGTTGATAGTTTAAATTTAATATTTACTTGCCTTAAAAAAATCATAAAATTAAAAAAATTAAAACCTTGCATGAGCACATAGTTTAGTAATTTAGATATATAGATTTAAGTTACATATGTAGGTTTAGTAAATTAGCCATGTAAGATTCAGTAAATTAAATTGCATTTTTAGGCTTAGTAAATCACATTGCATTTTTCAGGTTTAGTAAATTAGGATTGCTTTTTTAGGATTATATTCTTAGAAACCTTTTTTTCAAATAGATTAGGATTGCACCTAGATAATTTCTTTTATAGTTGTAGAAAAGTTGTCATTTAAAAATAAAAAATAAAAAATAAAAAAATAAAAAATAGTTTTCTAAGTCAAAATAGGGTTAATTCAAATTAATCCCAAACGTGAATTAGAAAATTATTCATTTTAGATAATTCAATTAGGATTTTTATTAATTCTGAATTTCAATAAAAAATACAAAAATACTAGGTGCATGTTAACTAGTTTGCATAATAGGCCCATTTAATTAGAATTTGCATATTAATAAGATTAAGTCATTTAGTTAAGAAATACATTTTTATAAAAGAATTCTAATTTTCAAGAAAACCCCAAAAAAATGATTGCTTGCTTTGTGTGATGCAATTTATTTATTTGAATGTTTTATTAATGAATGAGCATTCGTGTGGTCACCACATTTGCATGATAGTAATTTAGGTTAAAATAAATCAGCTGCTGGCATAAAACATTTTCAAAAAAAATAAAAAGAAATGGTACCGAAAGGGCATTAGAGAAATCTAATGTAACCAAGTCCTCGTACCCTTAGTCTCTGGTTCGTAGGAGTAAAATAATTCTCCTGTTATTTTACTTAGGTATTTAATCAGCCTACCGGAAAATGATTAGTGGCAACTCCTAGACAAAATTCATCTGCATGTTTAAAAACTTGAACCCTAAGTAGCGAATTGGTATGGGCCTGGGAGGGCCCGAGCTAAGTTTAAAGCTTAGTAGTCCATTAACCTAAATTCTAGGTGGTGCACCCGGAAAAATTAGGTCGCGACAATATTTATGTTGGCAGGAAGTGTATTGTAGTAAATAAAGTTCTATGTCTACTATGTAAGTAAAGTTTGTAACATTCTTTTAGGCTGTTATTTAAGCTATTATGCTTCGAAACTTTATGAAGGAGTTGACTGTTTTGATTTTATGTATAGACCCATATGGTTGTATTGAGATAATAAATTTGTGGGAAAAAACCACCAAAAACCCCAAACTTTGCCCCGAGTGACACATTTACCCCAAACTTTTTTTTGTGCCGTGAAAAACCCCAAACTTTCCAAACCGTGACACATTTACCCCATAAGGGCATTTTTGTCTTTTTTAGTTTCTGTTTTTTCTTTTTTCTTTTTCTTTTTTTTTTCTTCTTCTTCCCTCCGTCGGCCATGGCGGCGCTGGCTTCCCTCCGCCGGCGCAGGCGAGGGTCGCCCTCGCCGGCGTGGGGCGAGGGCACCTCGCCGGATCCGGCGAGGAGGCCCTCGCCGACGCCGGCGAGGGCTTCCCTCGCAAGATCCGGCGTCGGGCGGCCCTCGCCCAACGCCGGCGAGGGCCGTCCTCGCCCCATGCCGGCGAGGGCGACCCTCGCCGCGCCGGCTTCCCTTCGCGGCTCCGCCATGGCCGGCGGAGGGAGGAAGAAAAAAAGAAAAAAAGAAAAAAAAAAAAATTTTTAAAAATGAAAAGACCAAAATGCCCTCCAATTTTGGGGTAAATGTGTCACACTTGGAAAGTTCAGGGTTTTTGGTGTCGCAAAAAAAAGTTTGGGGTAAATGTGTCACAGTTTGGAAAGTTTGGGGTTTTTCACGACACAAAAAAAAGTTTGGGGTAAATGTGTCACTCGAGGCAAAGTTTGGGGTTTTTGATGGTTTTTTCCCTAAATTTGTTGTATTTTTATTAATAACAAATGTCTTAAGGGGTCTAAATATATGGCAGTCAAATATTTTTTTTTTGGTAAGGAGCGGTCAAATATTTTTGACCATAAAGAAACGGTACAGAAATGTGACTTATAATATAACATATTTTCACAGATGATGTGGTTGCAGATCCACTAACTAAAGGCCTACGCCCATGTGTATTTGAGTGACATGTCATTTTCATGGGCCTAGGAGTATCTTCGGATACTATTGTTTAGTGGGAGCTATATTTTGATAAAGTTCACATCTGTGGTTCGTTACATTTAGTAATGGTTTGATATGTATCAACTTTTGCATTTAATAGAATATCTTTGAATGTGTTTTTATGTTGAATATATATTGATAAAGTCTCAAGATATTACTTTGAGTGAAGGCTAAGGGGCATTTGGTTATTAGCCTTGTGCATATGTTCTTGTAAAAGGTTAACCATAAGGACAAGACATATGTGGGTTCATTAGAACCATAATTTCATTCTCTTGTGGAACAAGCTTTTGTGTCGCCTAAGTAAGAGAATGGTGACTGACAAATGGATCTCTCTATGAGAGATGTTAATTATTTGCCACACTACCATATTAGATCCATATCAATAAAGTTGAAAGCACTTGTGACCATGGAAGGCTCTATGTGTATACATGCAGTTATCGCCATGATTCGGTGTTGGAGGCTTTATGGGATAGGATTGACTATTAAGAATTATCTCTAGACCAATGTGCATACAATACAATACAATTTCAATTAATATAGTCCAAGTGGGAGAATGTAAGAGTTTTCCTAATATGTGGAGTAAATTAATTGACATTGTTATTTACCGTTTAACGTTTACCGTTTGACGAGGTTTGGTCTTAGGTGAGATAGAAGGTTTCTTAATTAGTCTAATATGGGGCTGGCTAGTGTGGGCCGAGTTGAGCCTGGCCCGTAATGAGGGGGACTGGCTAGAAATTCTATAAATAGTGCTCAAGTCTCTCCTCTAGCCCTAACCTCACATATCCTCACCTAAGGGACGTTATTCTAACGTCAATCGTGAGGGGCCGCCTCATTGAGTCAGTGATATGGAAGGCAATAGAGGAGAAGGATTTGATGCGTGGATAAACCCCTTGAGTGTGGGTAATCCCTTTTTGCTTTCGCTTTCAAGAACGAGATCCTAAAACAGGTGCGTTAATCTTCTACTCTCTAGATGTGTTCTTGTTCTGGTTATGGAGAAATTAGGGTTGTGCAATTTGCGTCCAACAGCCTCTTCCTGAAGCCCTGCCGTTGGCGGGTCGCAACGAAATCGAGGGAAGAGCGCGCCGATTGGCGGCTGAAGCAATTCGCGACGGAGCAAGCGGTGTCGCTGCCGCTGTCATCACGCAGGTTCTCATTGCCCTGGCCATCGCGTCGCTCCACCGACGAGCTCGCTTAGCTCATGAACGTCGATCGAAGTCCGTGTTAGACGAAACAACTGCAGCAGTAGAAGCTTTTCCACTGTGAAGACCTCTATTTTCTGGGGAAGTCTCCTATGGTGCGACGGTGAGACGACAACAACCGCGATTTGCTTGGTCGCTTATCAGCCACTAGAAAAGTGGATTGAGTTTTTTTTTTTTTTGGTCAGTCTTATTCTATTCCTACTCTAACACTCACACTCAGACTTTTACCCTGCCTCTTGTAAAGTGTGGGAGTCGAAATCCACCCCTGAAACTTACTTGTCCCCACCCCATCCCTCCCTAAGAAGGTGGGGATTTGAACCCATCACTTCCCTCTTCCATGTTGAAAGAGTAGCCACTGGGGCAAATCCCAGTGGTTAAGTGGATTGAGTTTACGCGGCGCTCGTTAGAGCACAATGGGCTCTCTTCAGTGGATTAAGGCTTGGGAATTAGGAATAAAATGCAAGATAAATATTTAATTTCAAATAAAAATATCTTGGGTTTTAAAAAAATTAGGAAAGATTATGTACATGTAGGGACGTTTAAGGTTATTTTAGTCAAATAGTTCAAAGTTATCATAATGGTAATGATTTTCATGTTCGTTGAAAAATAATTTTTAACAAGTGGAATTTGAATTTGATTTCCATTATGTTTTTTTTTTTTTTTTTTTGGTCGAAATTTCCATTATGTTGAGTCGTCAGTTATGTTAGCCACACGTGTACATGATGTTATTGGTTCAAGAGGAATGGAGTCGGTGGCACAGCTTCCCGCTCGCATGTCCAATTATGAATGGAGCTCTCTTATTGAGGAATCGTTATTTTATTTTGTAGATTTGACGGAATAAGCGATAGATTGAGAACTTCAATTCGTTTGACCTTCTTTTCTGTTGGTTCTGTTTCTTCTTCGTTTAGATCATGCAATATAAATAGGAGAAGCAGAGCAAGCGAGATGTAAGTTCTCATATGAATGTGTCTTCTTTCATTCCTTGAATACATAGAAGAGAGAATCCAAAACTCTTCATTCATTTTCATCTTTCTCTTCCTTTCATTCTACCCATCTTCACACCGATAACAAATGAGCCAATCCCATAAATATACAAAAAAATAAGCGAAAATACGTTTGACTGAGAGCATGACCCGCATTACCCTAAGTGAGAAGGAATGAAGCCTCACCGTGAGCCGAGAAAGGTTGGTAAGCAAAAGTACTTTTGACTGAGAGCATGACTCGCATTGCCTCAAGTGGGAAGGAATGAAAGCCTCACCGTGAGCCGAGAATGGTCAGAGCCACCACAGCCCCGGCCATCGCCGCCCCCTGGCGGGCGGCGACTTGGACGTGCTCCTTGCTCGAGCTCTTGGGCTGAGGGAGCATCAGCTCCGGGAAGTTGAGCTGGGCGGCGCGGCCCCTGAAGTGTAATGTCACCACGTCATAGGCAGCAGCAGCCATCTCGGGCGCGTCGAAACTCCCGAGCTAGATCCTCTCGTTCGTCTTGTGCACCCAGACCTCGGACGCCCACTTCCCCTCTTTCCTCCATATGCTGCGGTAATCCAACCTGGTGCGGCTGCGGCTGCTGCTTCCATCCTCCATGAACTCGTATGAACAACTCCCCAACAAATACAAAAAACTTTCTGAAAACACTGATCTTTTTGACGAACGAGAATCAGGAACTTTTCCGCCTTTCTTGCTTTGGCGGGGAAAGAGAGAGAGAGAGAGAGGGAGAGAGGGAGTGAGTGGTTGTTCGCCGCTGCTGCCGCGGCCGCCTCGTGCTTCGCTGGTGCCTTCCCCCCTCCTCCTCTTATCATTTGGAGGGAGTATGTTCCTGCCTTCCTCCTTTATAAAAATTTTCTTTTTATGAAAGTTCATCGATGCAAAATTTTCAGGTGCTCAAACTCAAATCTCAATTGGATATTGTTCTAAATAAGGTAATAGCGTCTGAACTTCCATACCAAATGAAAATGGACAATCAATTATGTCGAGTCTTTGCATTGTTTTAAAAGTATTGTACATTTCCAATAATGTTAGAAGGAATCCATTTCGAGACATGAAGTGATGGAAACAGGGTACTAAACAATTCATGTATATCGGGCACATCTTCATGATCTTCAACACATATTGAGCCCCAAAAAAGGGTTAACGGGCCCGATGCTATATCATCTCGTGCATAAGAATCTCACACGCACACACAAGACATAATCCTTCTCCCTAGAAAAATTCTTAGGATGAGAAAATCTCGAGAGACATGCTTGGAGTAGGTGGATAGAGAAAGAGAGAGAGATCATAATGACAACAACTTCATTGATTATCTATTGGTGAAGAGATTCTACGCAATAATGCAATCTCCCCCTCCCTTCCCAATTAGGCTTTGATCTCGGCTACATGGGGATGGCGCGATGTGTATGTACGTGGTATACTTATCTTAGTCGGAGATGGGGTCGGCCACGATACTTTTCAGCCTATCATCATGGAAAAAACTAATCATATCACACCACACCACGACCCTATTACCATTTTTAGGAGAAGGCCTCTTCTCCTAAAAAATTAAATTTTTATGAAGGAGGAAGGTAGGAACACAAATTTTTAGGAGAAGGTACGAAAATGCCCCTTGCTCGAGCTCTTGGGCTGAGGGAGCATCAGCTCTGGGAAGTTGAGCTGGGCGGCGCGGCCCCTGAAGTGTAATGTCGCCACGTCATAGGCAGCAGCAGCCATCTCGGGCGTGTCGAAACTCTCGAGACAGATCCTCTCGTTTGTCTTGTGCACCCAGACCTCGGACGCCCACTTCCCCTCTTTCCTCCATATGCCGCGGTAATCCAACCTGGTGCGGCCACGGCTGCTGCTTCCATCCTCCATGAACTCGTATGAACAACTCCCCAACAAATGCAAAAAAATTTCTGAAAACACTGATCTTTTTGACGAATGAGAATCAGGAACTTTTCCGCCTTCCTTGCTTTGGCGGGGAAAGAGAAAGAGAGAGGGAGAGAGGGAGTGAGTGGTTGTTCGCCCGCGCCGCCGCGCCGCCTCGTGCTTCGCCGGTGCCTTCCCCCTCCTCCTCTTATCATTTGGAGGAGTATGTTCCCGCCTTCCTCCTTTATAAAAATTTTCGCGTCCAAGACCTGACAATGTGAAGTTCGCTAAATCTAGTTTTTTTTAGCGACTGTGTGTGTAATTAGCATGATTTTTCTTTTCTCTTCCCTCTGCGTGCCCTTAAGACGAAAAGGCACTTCTCCTATTATTATTATTTATTTATTTTAATGGAAATTTCCAATGTCGCTAGTCCTCTCGCATGTCTCGCTAGTCTTCTCTCGCCTCTCCTTTTCACCCTACTTTGGACTCCATCCCCTACTCTTATTATTATTATTATTTATTTTTTTCATGGAAATTTCCAGTGTTCGCTTAGTTATAGTCCTCTCGGCCTCTCCTTTTCACCTCGGCTCCATCCCCCTCTTATTATTAATTATTATTATTATTATTATTATTATTATTATTATTATTATTTTATGAAAATTTTCAATGTTCGCTTAGTTATAGTCCTCTCGCCTCTCCCCTTCTCCTCAACTCCATCCTTATTATTATTATTATTATTATTATTATTATTATTATTATTATTATTATTATTATTATTATTATTATTATTATTATTATTATTTATTTTTTTATGGAAATTTCCAATGTTCACTTAGTTACAGTCCTCTCTCGCCTCTCTCCTTCTCTTGATTTCCTTCTCTTCTCTTTTTATTATTTTTTTAATAGAAATTTCCAATGTTCGTTTCGTTATAATCCTCTCTACCTCTCCCCTTCTCCTTGATTTCCTTCTCTTCTCTTATTATTATTATTTATTTTTTTTATAGAAATTTCCAATGTCCGCTTAGTTATAATCCTCTTTGCCTCTCTCCCCTTCTCGTCCATTATAATTTATTATTCCCTTCTCTTCTCTTATTATTATTTTTTATAGAAATTTTCTTTTTATGGAGAAAGGTAGGAACACAAATTTTTAGGAGAAGGCCCCTTCTCCTAAAAATTAAAATTTTATGAAGGAGGAAGGTAGGGACACAAATTTTAGGAGAAGGTTACCTTCTCCTAAAAATTTGTGTCCCTACCTTCCTCCATAAAAATTTTTACAGAAAAATCTCAAAAATAGGAGAAGTGCATTTTCATACTTTCTCCTAAAAATTTGTGTTCCTAAAATCTCAAAAATAGGAGAAGGGGCATTTTCGTACCTTCTCCTAAAAATTTGTGTTCCTACCTTCCTCCTTCATAAAAATTTAATTTTTTAGGAGAAGGGGCCTTCTCCTAAAGATGGTAATAGGGTCGTGGTGTGGTGTGATATGATTAGTTTTTTCCATGATGATAGGCTGAAAAGTATCGTGGCCGACCCCATCTCCGACTAAGATAAGTATACCACGTACATACACATCGCGCCATCCCCATGTAGCCAGATCAAAGCCTAATTGGGAAGGGAGGGGGGAGATTGCATTATTGCGTAAAATCTCTTCACCAATAGATAATCAATGAAGTTGTTGTCATTATGATCTCTCTCTCTTTCTCTATCCACCTACTCCAAGCATGTCTCTCGAGATTTTCTCATCCTAAGAATTTTTCTAGGGAGAAGGATTATGTCATATGTGTGCGTGTGAAATTCTTATGCTCGAGATGATATAGCATCGGGCCCGTTAACCCTTTTTTGGGGCTCAATATGTGTTGAAGATTATGAAGATGTGCCCGATCTACATGAATTGTTTAGTACCCTGTTTCCATCACTTCATGTCTCGAAATGGATTCCTTCTAACATTATTGGAAATGTACAATACTTTTAAAACAATGCAAAGACTCTGACATAATTGATTGTCCATTTTCATTTGATATGGAAGTTACAGACGCTATTACCTTATTTAGAACAATATCCAATTGAGATTTGAGTTTGAGCACCTGAAAATTTTGCATCGATGAACTTTCATAAAAAGAAATTTTCATAAAGGAGGAAGGAAGGAACATACTCCCTCCAAATGATAAGAGGAGGAGGGGGGAAGGCACCAGCGAAGCACGAGGCGGCTGCGGCAGCAGCAGCGAACAACCACTCACTCCCTCTCTCCCTCTTTCCTCTCTCTCTCTCTCTCTCTCTCTCTCTCTCTTTCCCCGCCAAAGCAAGAAAGGCGGAAAAGTTCCTGATTCTCGTTCGTAAAAAAGATCAGTGTTTTCAGAAAGTTTTTTGTATTTGTTGGGGAGTTGTTCATACGAGTTCATGGAGGATGGAAGCAGCAGCCGCAGCCACACCAGGTCGGATTACCGCGGCATATGGAGGAAAGAGGGGAAGTGGGCGTCCGAGGTCTGGGTGCACAAGACGAACGAGAGGATCTGGCTCGGGAGTTTCGACACGCCCGAGATGGCTGCTGCTGCCTATGACGTGGCGACATTACACTTCAGGGGCCGCGCCGCCCAGCTCAACTTCCGGAGCGATGCTCCCTCGGCCAAGAGCTCGAGCAAGGAGCATGTCGGGTCGCCGCCCGCCGGGGCGGCGATGGCCGGGGCTGTGGTGGCTCTGACCATTCTCGGCTCACGATGAGGCTTTCATTCCTTCCCACTTGGGGCAATGCGAGTCATGCTCTCAGTCAAAAGTACTTTTGCTTACCAACCTTTCTCAGCTCACGGTGAGGCTTCATTCCTTCTCACTTAGGGTAATGCGGGTCATGCTCTCAGTCAAACGTATTTTCGCTTATTTTTTTGTATATTTATGGGATTGGCTCATTTGTTATCGGTGTGAAGATGAGTAGAATGAAAGGAAGAGAAAGATGAAAATGAAGAAAGAGTTTTGGATTCTCTCTTCTATGTATTCAAGGAATGAAAGAAGACACATTCATATGAGAACTTACATCTCGCTTGCTCTGCTTCTCCTATTTATATTGCATGATCTAAACGAAGAAGAAACAGAACCAATAGAAAAGAAGGTCAAACGAATTGAAGTTCTCAATCTATCGCTTATTCCGTCAAATCTGCAAAACAAAATAACGATTCCTCAATAAGAAAGCTCCATTCATAATTGGACATGCGGAGCCGGAAGTTGTGCCACCGACTCCAGTCCTCTTGAACCAATAACATCATGTACACGTGTGGCTAACATAACTGACGACTCAACATAATGGAAATCAAATTCAAATTCCACTTGTTAAAAATTATTTTTCAACGAACATGAAAATCATTACTATTATGATAACTTTGAACTAATTTGACTAAAATCACCTTAAACGTCCCTACATGTACATAATCTTTCCTAATTTTTTTAAAACTCAAGATATTTTTATTTGAAATTAAATATTGATCTTGCATTTTATTCCTAATTCCCAAGCCTTAATCCACTTAAGAGAGCCCATTGTGCTCCAACGAGCGCCGTGTAAACGTAATCCACTTAACCACCTGGGAATTCGTTGCAGTGGCCACTCTTTCAACATGGAAAGCGACGGTAAAGGGTTCAAATCCCCACCTTCTCAGAGAGGGACGGGGTAGGGACGAATAAGTTTCAGGGGTGCAAATCGCGGTTGTTGTTGTCTCGCCGTCGCACCATCGGAGACTTCCCCAGAAAACAGAGGTCTTCGCAGTGGAAAAGCTTCTACTGCTGCAGTTGTTTCCTCTAACATGGACTTCAATCGAAGTTCACGAGCTAAGCGAGCTCGTCGGTGGAGCGACGTGATGGCCAAGGCAATGAGAACCTGCGTGACGACGGCGGTAGCGACACCGCTTGCTCCGTTGCAGATTGCTTCAGCCGCCAATCGGTGCACTCTTCCCTCGATTTCGTTGCGACCCGCGAACGGCAGGGCTTTAGGAAGAGGCGTCTCGTCGTCGTCGTCGTTGGCTTCGATTTCGAACAATCAGACGGCAGTCGTCATCGCTTTGCCGCCGGTAGTATAGCGGGATTCTGCTGGGGAAGTGGTCAGAAGGTTCTACGAGGGGATCAACGGTCAGGACATCCCGCCGTGGAGGGCCTCATCGCCGATAAGTGCGTGCACGAGGACCTCATCTTTCCCTGTCCCTTCGTGGGTCGCGAGGTAAGATGGATTTGTCTAGTCTTGCTTCTGAATATTTGGGGTTGCATACTGAGATATTTACTTATGATGAGCTAAAGAAAATCATATCTTTCTTCACTGCGAATTCGAAAATGTCTGTTCTTTTTATGCTAATTGGGCATCGTAGAGCACCCAACTAATCTCAATCGGTCACGCGACTGAATAATTACCGAGGCGGGAGGCTCCTTAGAGTGATTTTATGAAAGGAAGTTGCTATTTTCCAAGATTCGAATCCATGACCACGCAAATTGGCATTCACTCTACTGTAAAGAGTGGATTCAGGAAACTGGTTTTACATGGGATGTACATTGTCTGCTGGATTTCCGAATCCTCAATTTTTATGGTGAAGAATGCGGTGCCAATTTGCTCACTGAATAGCTATATCTGTGCAGGCAATCCTGGATTTCTTCAAGAAGTTTAACGATATCATAGGCACAGATCTCCGCTTTGTAATCGACCATATATACGAGGAGGATTCTTCAGGTGTAGGCGTCACATGGCATTTAGGTACGTCGAACCATCCTGTTTGATTAACATTCTAAAAGTTCTTAAAATTCCATTTGTCTGTTGTTTGGTTCGATTTATCAATTGACCATAGACTTTCTCATCAGAGTGGAAGGGAAAGCCTTTTCCATTCAGCAATGGATGCAGTTTTTATCGGCTTGAAGTCATCGATGGAAAAAGACAGATTATGTGAGTAAACTTCCTTCCAGCTATATATAACTGTGTACTAATCTTAGTTGTTAAATTGTGGTTTCCTACTATTCAACGTCTGTTACCTTCTATTGTCTATATCTGATGGGAATATCATCATTCCTTCCTCAATACCATACAAAACGCTCTACGTCCATCTACAAATAGTGTACCATAATCAGAAATTCATGGTAGCAACTCAATTTTACTTGCGTTTATTTTATGCGGCCACAAACTGACTCGTCCCTTGTGGAACAGTTATGGAAGAGACAGTGTCGAACCTGCATTAAAACCTGGGGAGACCGCCTTGGTATGTTTCTGAGCTATTTCTTGTGTTCTTGTGGCAAAAATTCACCTGACAATGAAGTAAGTGTAAAGAGGAAATGATTATAGAAGAGAAGAATGATGGATGCATGGGGACAGACACCTAATAACAAGCCAGGGATTCATCGGCCTATGGCATTTGCAATGACCTTGAGTTAACCAGACACTCAGGTCTTGAGGAGTTCTGTATGCTCGTGCGTTCTCATGCATGTTGTCACACTAAAACTTAAGAATCTGACGATTCTGTTGCGGTTTTGAAGTTAAGTTTGGAAAGAAATATGATCAAGAAGGGGAGATCATGTTTAAGCATGTCAAAAGGCTTAGTTGACAACTATGGATTGAAAAATTGTGAAAACAATGTAATTCCTGAATCAGTCACACTTCACTTAAAACTTTGGTTTGCTTACTTCGGCCCAGATCACTGCCTCCGAAAAAATGGGTTCATAACATTCTGAGATTCTTTAGCTTGGCTTTGAAGAGAATCACTTTTGATTGATGGAATTTAGTCGTTTTACCTATGATGAGGCCTCATTGAGGTCGATTGCTGTACTGTGTTTGCATTTGCAGGTTGCAATTAGAGGTGTGGTGGGGCTGCTTCAGAGATTTCCTCAGCTGGCGGATTAGTTATAGGGAAATTAGTGTGGCGAACTTCGATAAGATGAATAGATCCCCCATCCCCAACGATGAAGCTCTTGCTCGCTCAGTTCTCTCATCAAAAGGTGCTTTTTCAACAGCATCTATCTGGCAAATCCCCTCTAAAGCCAAGGGAGAATTGAGTCGAGAAGCATACGTAGGTGTGTTTCCTGGGGAAGACAGTAAAAGAAAAACTTCTGCAGCTTTTCTGGCTGTTGTACTGTTAACTTGTTGCGACTCGGAAATAATACACACGAAACCTCTCATGAAAATATGTAGAACGAGCTAGAAATGAGCATGAACAGCCCTAATGAATTCTCCAAAAGTGCTCAGCACTTTCCTTGTTTATAAGTAAGCATTGTGTGATGGGTGTATGTGCCTTCTTTTGGGGAGGACCATGTTCACAAGATCCCTTTGTCATGTTCATGACGCTGCGTAGAACTGCTCTACTGAAATTTTGCCCAGATTCAAAGCTTGTCATGCGAGTTAAGCTATATCGGTCAAAAGGTGAAATTAGCATATGCCGACATGGAACCTTTTGATCCTTGATGCTTTATCTGTAGCATTAGATGGTAAATGCATCCCTTGGCCGGGTCTGAATAGATGAATGAAGAGGCGCTCGGTAGGCTTCAAGAACTCTTGCTCGTGGGCCACTTTGTTATTTTAAAGCTTTGCCATTTTGCACAATTTTTTGTTGACTTCGGTAAAATGACAACCTTCACTCGACTTATATAAATAAATAGAGAAACAGAACCTTCACTTCTTGCAATACTTTTTGCTGAATAATAACCTGAAAATATATCATGAAACTTCCATTTTTGGGCATCTAAATCCTTAGAGTTGTAACTTTTCATCTAATGGGGTCTTCCCATTCATAAAGGAGAAGTTTCAAGTCTTAGGACTTAAATGGACGAGATGCAGTTTTAAAACTTAGATGCACATAAATGATAAGTTTTAAAATTTGTCTTTAATCTTATATTTATTTATTTATTTATAAACCAACGTCTTTTCTTATAAATATAAAATAGAATTTCTCAAAAATACTTTATGATCAGAAACCATTAAAGACCCTTTAAATTTGCTGTGATGAAATCATAATTTCTTAACGTGATATTTGATTCGTCCGTTTGAAAAGTGATAGTCCTGTAAGAGTAAGTGCCTATTTATTTTTATTTTTTTTTATAAAAGAAAAGGTACGGGTTTTTAACTTTTTGAAGATAGGAGAAAATTAATTTGAAGGTCACAAATGATAGCAAATGGTAGAAGTGTTAAATGGGTCCACAATCCATTTATGTATCATTTTTTTTAAATGAATCATTAATAGGTCAAGCTTATTTCTCATGACACCCATTAATGGATTTTACAAATATAAGAGCTAGATTATGTTGGTCTTAAATGGGTTTGTTCTGTAGCCATTTAAGACCCATTTCCAACCCATCGAAGATATACCGGGGAGAAACCCACTAGGGCCACGACCCACGAGTCTACCCCTTTTCGCTTTCAATTCGCCACCACCCATCACCTCCATCGCCCGTCGCCGCTCGCCGCCGCCTATCGTCGCCTCGTCGCCGCTCGCCGCCGCCCATCGTCGCCTCGTCGCGGTGTCGCTCGTCCTGCACGGTGTCGCTCGTCCTCCGGTCAGCGGTCAGTCTCGCTTCGTCCGAATCGTCGCGGAAGGAAAGAGAGAGAGGGAGGCACGAGGGCACGAATCGGGTCGCGAGAGATGGGAGGGCAAGAGGAGGAGAAGCACCTCGAAGAGTGCTCGGTCTCCAAGTCAGTCGCTTCTCCTTCTTTTCCCCTTTCTCTGTTCTATCCGACCGTGCTGATTTGCTCGTCGATAGAATGCTTTTTTCGGCTGGGCTTGTGCTTCCGTGATGCGTTATTGGATTGATGCGTGATGGGCATTCGCGCGAATTGTCGTTGAGCTTGGACTCGTTAGAGAATTCGACTGCTGAAGGGGAGATCGATTGTGGGTCGAGCTCAAAATGATAGCTTTTTTGTTACCCTCCTGCGTGAAATAGAGAATCGCTTTTCGTTGCTTCAGTTCGCTTGGTCTAGCAGTTTTCTGCGGATGGTTTTTAGCTTGTAATAGTCCCACTATGCGGCTGATGTGTTCATGGCATCGGGCGTGTTTTCTTTCCCTCTTTTCTTTTTGTTCTATGTACAGCCTGCTAACTCGATAATCATATGCTCTTTCTTGATTCAGCACAATTTGACTTGTTACTGAGAATTCTAGAGCATTTTCTCACATGATACCGGCATTGTTAGGGGATATTGTCAGCAATTTTTTAGCATATAACCAAGATGAGAAAGCTTCTGCAAAGCAGCAAATGGTTTGTTGCATCTTGTGGTTATGCATGGGAGCCATTGCTTTTCATAGTTCATAGGTTTGTCAAATGCGTTCCTCTCATAGGTTGAATTGAGATTTCTCAGCCATGAGACAGCCTCCATTTCATGTTTGATATTTCGGGTTTATTTGCTTATGAGGTGGACCCTGTAGAGTTTTGCTCTTGCTGGTTTCGGAATTACTTTAACAGGAATCATTGCGATGCCCCATGTCTGTGTGTTCATAATTTTGAAGTTCTGTTTGTGTATGTGCATAGGTAACTTTTTGGTGCACTAGTTTTGTAAGTAACTTTTTGGTGCACTAGCTTTGGATGAGCAGTACTTGTTGTATTCTCATTTTAAATCGGGCCGCTTTGTCTGAGTGAGTTCATCTACTTCAGAGATTCTAAGGAATATTTGGCGTCAGATTGTCATACCCTACTGAAGATGTTTTGTCCTAAAGTTTTGAGTGAAATGAAACTCAAAACTCTATCAGTTTAGAGAAACTTGAATCTTATTATGTTATCTGCGTGTTTGTTTTCTTTCTGTTGTTACCTATTTTCTTCCCAATGTATGAGGATCTCAAATGAGCTTTCTCCTGGTTATAAAAAGAACTGGACATGTGATTTTCATTCATATGGTGGTTTCTCAGACTGTATTGTGCATTGAATTTTTTGATCGCTCAAGCTTAGAGTATCTAAGGAGTAAAAACCGAAGCTTGATTCAGTTTCTTCAATTATTGAAGAAAATGTATTAAAGGCAAAGTTCTTGAGACTTTTTTTGGCTTCTTGGACCTAAACTGAAGCTTAGT
Organism: Eucalyptus erythrocorys; assembly: GCA_014182555.1. Taxonomy (NCBI): domain Eukaryota; kingdom Viridiplantae; phylum Streptophyta; class Magnoliopsida; order Myrtales; family Myrtaceae; genus Eucalyptus; species Eucalyptus erythrocorys. Next base: position 13,141,945 of record CM024602.1, read on the forward strand.
GAGTGGACCTTTAACAGTTATTTCCATACTATACATCTTAATTTTTGCTTTTGACTTTTAAGTTTAAAGGTTAGATGGAGTTCCACTGTTGACAAGTCGCTACCAGATCCTCCAACAGCTGTCCTTCTGCATGGAATTTTAGGTTGCAGGAAGAACTGGGGTAGGTGCTATAATCTGATGTTTATTTTTGGTTTTTATTCTAGGTTATCTAATTTGATTTATAAACTTTCATATTCAAACAACATATCCTTTGAAATTTTGTCTTTAAGCAGATCAAAACTGTATCCTGTGCATCAGACTATTCAGGATCACTTAGTTTTTTCTGACTGCTTACAACAATGAATAGACTGTGGACTCAGGTGTCACACATGGACGTAGAAACATTTTAATGGTGAATTTGGGAAGTCCATGGACATTAGTTCCGCAAATGTCATCTTAATCATGTCACATATAGGATTTTTGTGGAGAATACAGCTCATCATTTTTTTTTTTCCATCAGTAGCTATGCCCATTTTATTCCAGGAAACACAAGCCAGACAAATATGCCGTGCTTCATGTTCTGATTGTGAAACTGTGTGTTAGATTTGAGCTTTCAAAGCTTCCAATCAATAGATCAATTTGAGAAAACGCTAGCAGTGTAAGCGCTAGTGATGCATCTTCTTAAAAATTGTAGTTCTAAACACTGATTCTAATGGCAACTTTAGCATTGCAAACAAGTCAGTCTGCAGGGGGAACCCTGTTTGGACTGAATGACAGCATTTCTCACCCTCCAAGTCAAGATTTTCGTTATTCTTTCACCATTCATTATCCTTGATTAATGTCCTAAACTCAATTGATGACTCTTTCTTCATTGTTAACTCATTTTGATTCTCAAACGTTTGGCACCATATGCAGTGTACAGCTTGCTGTTTTTTCCCATGTGGGCCTTTATTTTTTACACTAATTGAACAACTGAGCTCCCTAGTCTTATCTTTCTCCCTGGTATATTCCATAATCATGAAGGGCATTAATGAGTGTAGTACAATATTATGCTTCTTTTCATTTTCCTTCATCAGAGTCGTCCTGAATCTATGTACTTGATTCTGTGATGCATTTTATTGGAAGTTCTCATCCCATGGTACCCATACTCAATTTCTTACACTTCCGACTTAAGAAGGAAACCATCATTATAGAAACAGTCAACAAAGGATGAAACGACATTTTAGTGAGATAGCATATGTAATTTATTTTTGTGGTTTCTTAAATTTGTTGACACAGAAAATGGTTAAAGGTGTAACTTGGGAAACAAGGGCGCTCAACTATATTTTCTATCTGATGCCTTATATTTATATCAATAGTCTAAGATTTTTTGTATTTAATGCCTTCATGTGCATATCAATAGTTTGAATCGAAGTGGTTTATATTTATGTTTCAGGAAGCTTTGCTCGGCGATTAGCCAAAGCATTCCCGACATGGCAGGCATGTGAATCGATTCTTAGCTTTATTATCAGCAATTTCTAGAACATATTTATGCTGACATGCAAGGCACTTTCGACAAGTACAATTTTAAGCTTAATGATAATCAGTTTTAAGATCATCCTTTGTGATCAGAAAAACTAATCTTGTTTTATAGTCTCTCTACTGCAATAGGAAAAAATTATTTTGATATGCAGCTGCTGGTTTTCTTGAGCTCATTTGTCTTCTCTGTCTTGGAACTTCTTAGGAATTAGGACAAATAAACATGTAGTGTGGATTTCTTTTGACTGTCGTAAGTTGGAGTAATGCTACACCTACAGAGGTCTACTAAGATTGGTACACTAAATGAGGTGGCATCTTTTGTGGACTTGCCATGTCACTAATAATGCTCAGTAAGCAAACAAACAGGGCCAATTGAAAAGATTATGAATTAGTTCTCCAAGAAAAAGGAAACTGAGCAAAATCTCCCACTAAGCTCAAAGCTGTTCATCTCTGTTCGAGCTTGTTCGCCTAGTTTCTCCACCTTCTATATCATGAACCCTGACTTGTTGTCAGACTCTCCGCCGGCGCTGCGCTTGCAATGCTAAGGGGTTATCGAAGTCTGATTCCACCAAAATCATGGTGTATTGGACTTAGCTAAACATGGTGCTCTTCATCTTCTTCAATTGAAGGAGATGAAGATCTGAAGAAGGATTCAAGAAGTTCCTCTTTAAATAAGATAAACTGGCTTGATGATGACTAAACCCCTTCAATCTAGGTAGTTAATTTGCTTTTCCTTGATCTTTTCTCTGAAACACAAAGCAAAAAATGGTGTAATGAGTAGGACTGAATGCCGCATGAGTGAAGGTTCATGGTCGCAAAGTTGTGACAGATGAGGCACCAGATGGGGCCATAGGAGGCAGAGCTGACGGTGTGTTGATTAGTGGGGGAGATGATTGTTTGGTGTAGAGCGGTTGAGGGCAATTGGGAAGGGGCTTCTTACTTCCCAAACAGATTCCCCTACAGCTATATATAAATGCTGGTTTATCAAGAATACGAGTGCACCTTCTCCAACAATTTTTTTTCTCTTTTAATTTGAATAACCATTCTTATTATTTCTTTGTTTCGCTGACTCAACATTCATAAATTGACATGTCAATGGCCACATCATCATTTGGTAAACCAGAATTGGTGAACCTTTAGTGTAGAGGTAGCATTACCTCTAAATGTTAATGCTTGATTCTCATGCATAATTGTGTTTTAACACAGTTTCTCTTGGTTGACCTATGATGCCATGGGGATTCTGCACCGATGAAAAAGCGAGGCCCTCATACGGTTTCCTCAACTGCCCTTGACGTGTTAAAGCTGGTGCGTATTGCATGAGCATCGATTATGAACTGTATGCTTGGATTGTTTCTCTTTTCTCCCTTTCTAGCATATTCATTTACATAAGATGTGTGCTTGCATGAGCCTGCTGTTGAATTGTGACATCACTGGTTATTTTGGTATTCATTTTTAAACTTAGTCCATTTTGTCTAGAGTACATTACACTTAACTAACATCTGGACTTGCAAACCTGATAAGCATGGACTTTTTGAAAATATTTACTCTTTGGGGCACTTATCAATGAGGATGATGGATGTACCAGTAGTTTCTGGGCACCTATCAAGGGGAATAATGAATGTAATCCAAAGAATATCTATCAGTTTATGTTAAATTTGCACCAATTGCTCATGAATCCTTTCTGTGGATTTTTTCAAATGGATGTGGTACTGCGGAAAAATTTTCATTGCTAATATTCTGCTCCTCCTTCTTGGCATCATCTTTCTTTTTTTAGACCTCTCCCTGTTTCACCAATTTTCCATTACATTCTACCTTCACTTTTCTTATTATTATTATTATTATTTTTTTACTCCATGGAAATTCTCTCTGAGGCTCCTTTTTTTGTTTGCTGTTGTGACAATCATCCTGGCTGTATCTAATCTCGTGGCTCCATCTTTTTGGGCCAAGTAGTATGTGCTCTTAGGTGAATTTTAGTCCCTTTTTCTCTTTAAATTTATCTTTTGATAATCTTTCTATACATTTATATGCGTGTCATATGAAGTTGTTCGATATTGTTACTATCAAGTTTATCTATTGAGAATCTGCATGTCTTGTATCTCCCTATGATCCCGATTGTGTAAGGTCAAAGGAGTGGAATGAACATAGCACTGCTGAATGAATGTTTGTCAACAGCTTTATGTGCACTAAGCATCGTATTTCACATTTATCAAATATTAGTCCAGTGTTTAATGCGCATTATTGTAGAAAATGAGAATGCATTTTGGTATTACATTTCAACAATATCTTGCAGATATTGACACATCATGATTTAAAATCTGTAGCATTCTATTATTTTCTTTAATCACTATTCAAAGAGTATCCACTTTTAGGGGTTTTTCCTACCGGCATGACCTGAGAAAAAGATGCATACTCAAGTGAATCAAATAGAATTTCTCCTTTCAGCAACAAACAGCATCAAGTTTGATGACCTCTAAATTCCAATTGATTGAATTTAATCCAACAATGAAGTCTGTTTTGCCATTTCTGTCCTGAATGTAACTTCAAACAGCAGTACTGCTGTAAAAAATCCGGATGATGTCCCCAATGTTTGATTCAATTTCATAAACTAATTTGGAGTGTCTTTTCTGGCTGTACCTTGTATTTCAGATGATATGAAGCGGTTATTTTGCAATTAGAGTGCATGGTTTAATCTTTACCATGTCTTCCATTTATTCTGGCATTAATCTCCTTTTCTTCTCTTGGACGAAGTAGGTCGCACAGCTTAGGCTAACACCCCGGGTTTTAATTGGTCACAGTTTTGGAGGGAAAGGTACTCTTTTAAATCAGCAATGATAGCTGTTATCATTCTCTCTTATTGCCGTTTCTCAAAGTTTTTTAGAATCTTTAACCATGATGCAGTTGCTTTGAGCATGGTTGAACAAGCAGCAAAACCTCTTGCACGACCAGTCAGAGTAAGTATCCTAATGGATGTTGGCACGCATTTCAGTTTCAAGCATAATAAGTCTCTGGCAGTGCCAAAATAATGAGTTCCTCTTCTATGTATATCATAAGTCATCATCTTCTCCCTATAGGTTTGGGTCCTAGATGCTACTCCAGGAAAAGTTCGGCCTGGTGGAAACAAAGAGGACCATCCGGCTGAGCTAATTTCTTTCCTCAGCACACTGCCTAAGGAGGTGCGTGTATGGTCAGTATGTTGATTTAATAATGTCACGTGTTTTGGCCGCATTTAGCGTCTTTACTAGGTCGTATTTGGGATTAGTTGTGAATTGTCCTAGTTACCAGCTGGGCATTAGCTGGTCCACTTTTTGCTTGAAAGGGGAGATCTTGCGTTTATTGCGTGTAAGAAGTTAGTGATGGACTTTGCTGTTCACCATCCCTCATGTGGTCTGGCTTTATCATTTGACCAACAAATTTTGTTGCTGAGAGCCTTTATTATTTTGCTTTCTTCTATGGCATTCATATACTAATCTTTTTCATTTCCAAGGTAGGTTTCCTCGAAGCGTGATGTAGTAGAAGCTCTTATCCGAGAAGGATTTTCTATGGACGTTGCCTAGGTAATTTTGGAGGTACTAAATTTGCTAGGCTTGGATATTACAAGTTGATATCTGGGTGAGAAAATTTATAATTTGCGTGATGTTGTCACTGAAGGATAGTAATTAACATTAGCCGAGTTGAAAATGTTCATCGTGAACTGTTGTTGATAAATCATTCCTTCTTAATTAAGATTGTGGTCAAGCTGTTTTCTCTCCTAATTGAATGTTGAACTCCATAAAATTAACCTTTTGACATTCTTTATCAGTGGTTTCTTCTTGTGTTCTTTGTTCCCTGGAGTCAGTTTCGGTGTGGTTTCTCTTATATTTCTTTTGTCATTCATGTGCTTGCCGAATATTCACCTGAATTAGATCTATAGTAGTAGATGGTTATTTGTGTGCCATGCATATGTGGGAATAATCTGTGAGCTAGTTTATCCACATCTGTGATGCATGTGCCTCTAATGTCGCCAAATTTTCATCTTTGAGATGATCTTTAGGCGTGTCGTAAATCCTAATGTGATCTGCAATGTTGATAAATCCTCACTTTAAGTCTTTCCCCCACTTTAATTTTTCTTCCACTCTCTGCAAAGGTCATTGATTTTCTTTTTTAAATTTTGTGCAACATTTGTTTGTTTTGACTAATGTTGCCTTTTATCTAGTGGGTGGTAACCAACCTTCGACCAACGGAGTCCCCTGGTTCACCAACAAGTTTCTCTTGGGCCTTTGATCTTGAGGGAATCGCTGAAATGTATCAATCATATGAAGAAAAAAATTTATGGTATCTTCTACTCTCAATTGTCTAATAATGGTCCCATCTGATCACTCTAGCAGGTTGCATTATGCTAGTGGATGTTGGACATGAATTTGTTTTAATAGAATTGGTGACTCATTCTGGTTCTGTAGTGACGATGAGATAAATTGCAGTCAATCATGCGATGTAGTCTTTTGTTTTGCTTCTCACAACCTTGTGGTTGACTTGTTTTTACCTTCAATTCAAAAGAAGAGACACCAGAAAAGAGGAGATGCACTTGTCACCTGCCAAAATATTCTTGCACATAATTCAAGTTTCCAACCTTCCGCTGCCCTTTGCTTAGTGTTGATTTGTACAAATGTAGGAAAATAGTAGAAGATGTTCCTGGAGGAGTGCATGTGAACTTTTTGAAGGCAGAAAGAAGCTTGCACAGATGGGCACTCGAAGACATTCAGAGAATTCGTGCTGCGGAGGAGCTAGCCGCAGATGAAGGCGGAGCAGTGGAAATGCATGTCCTTGAAGACGCCGGTCACTGTGTATGTTCTGTCGCTTCCTCAGTTAGATTCTGGTCAGGGACATCGTATCACGATGCTTGCTTCCTCTCTGGCCTTTGCTCATTTAAAGAGGCTTTGAATGGTTCTTGTAGCTGAATTTTTAGCTGTTACTAGGTACATGCCGACAACCCCGATGGCCTCTTCAAGATCCTTTCATCTTCTTTCCGATCTTTGAAATGAAGACCCCACCCGGTCCCCATCATTTTGCGTCTTGCACGATAGAGTTTTATCGACTGCGGTACGCCGCTCCGCTTAAATTTTGTCCGGACCTCATACAAAATCTTCCCTCTGTAGCATACATCACACATCTGTCTTCCCCCTTTTTCTCTAAGGGTCCATTCGTTTCGCGAAAAATGGGCCATCTCCGGAAATTATTTTTCCAGAAGTCATTTTCCAGGAAAATGACAATATTTTCTAGTGTTCGGCTAAAATCTGAAAGTGTTTCAGAAAATGTTTTCCGGTGTTCGGTAAGGAAAATATTTTCCGCTTATCAAATTGACGAGTGCGAGTGCCAAGTTCGAGGCTCGCCAGATCGAGGAGCGCGAGTTTAAGATCGTTGAGTTTGAGGTTCACCTGGTTCGACGACTAGTCAAGAAAAGAAGAAGATATGAAACAAATAAAAGAAAAAGAAAAAATAAGAAAAAATAAAAGAAAAAAGGAAAAGAAAAGAAAAAGGAAATTAAAAATACTTCATATTAAAAAGAAAAAGAAAACTAAAAAATAATTTGAATAAAAAAAAAAAGGAAGAAGAAATGAGAGGAGAAAGTGAAGATTTGTATATGTGTGAGGTAAGAGAGATCAAGTAAGGAAAATGTTTTCCACTTTTGAAAAGTGGAAAACATTTTCCTTACTTTAGAAGACTTTTTTCCTTGGATGGAAAACATTTTCTCCAAGGAATTCATTTTTCATGAAACGAACACCGGAAAATCCGGAAAACGTTTTCTCGGAAATTATTTTCCGCGAAACGAACAGAGTCTAAATGTTCTATATGTCCTTGCGTTTCTAGAGGAAAAAGCATAAACTCGCGCCATAGATGTAAAGATTCACTATTCGTCATTGAGTTTCTGATGTTCAATCAAAATGTCGATGCTCGAGATGTGGTACTCGAAATTCCGCAGAAGGGATGTAATTCAATCTGGAAATAGAAATCCTCAGCTTATGGGATCTGTTACAACTTTCTCTGCAAATGGGGATCTAAATTTTTCTTGATCCTGCGAATCTCCCCCTCTGTATTTCGTGTTTTGTCCTCTCATTTTCAAGGAAAATAACCCAAAATAGTGAACTTTCTTAGAATGTTTTAAAGAAGTTATGGGCATTGTGTCGTGTTTTTTGGCCAGATTATAATCTCGGTGTTAGCTCCCGAATCTATTTCGAACTCAATTAAAGGCATGTACCTTTCCCGACAGCTACTTATTAATTCCTGTAATTATTCATAGGAACTTGTGCGATTTTTGGGGAAACGAGGAAAAATTGACGGGATGAGAATTTAGATGAAAAGTGGATTTTTTTTTCCAAAGGAAAATTTGAGTTTGTAAGTATTTTTCTTGTGTTCATCCCCTCTTACCAAGCAGCAAAGCCTTACTGATTAATCAATAATTATGAGTTGGTAATTGGTTAAGTATAAGCTGGGAAACTTACCTCGAGATCATTACTAGGAGGGGCACTTTGATGTTAACTTGTAAATTTCAAACTCAATACATCAAACTGTGTAATCAAATGTAGGTTTACAACAAAGTTATCATCGAAGTTATCATCTTAATAGAGTGATTAAGTTGCACTAACTTAATAAATTTTAAAATTATAATGAATTGTCTAAAATTATAAGATTTGATTGTATTTTTACAAGTTTTTAAACTCTTGGGCCCAAGTTCAATTGTAAATTTTATACATTATATCTTGCTCTTCTTTTTTTTTGAAATTTCAATTTGTTCTCGGTGATATGTTAATGTATTGGGCCTGTAAATCACAGGCTGTAATGTTTCGCCATTTTGATTAGAATGGTATAGAAGATATGTCAAATATATCAACGTCGTAAGATCTTATTAATCATAAAAAAAAAATTATACATCCGGATTAGAATTTATGAAATTGTAAAAATTAAAAAACTTGAAGCATCAATAGATGTAAATATTTTAACAATCAACTGTTGGCAATAAAATTTTCATAAAAAAAGAAAAGGATAATATTTGAATAATCTTATTTTGAAAATAAATCAAGGAAATTCTAATATGCATCCTTGGAAAAGAAAAATAAAAATATTGTAACCTTCTTAAAAAATACAAGGTTAATGCCCCGAAAAACCTCAAATTGCTACATCTCGTGACAAGTTTACTCAAAATTATTTTCCAAACCGATATACTTTTGACACATTTACCTCAAATTGGTATACTTGTGACAAATTTATCTTTTATTAGTTTTCGTTAAATTTTACTGTACAATTATTAAGTTAAATGACACGTGACAAGTGATTGGTATACCAATTTGGAATTTTACGCTCCGTTTGTCACAGTTTACAATTTTTGTGATTTTTCCAATTTAGCGGATATATTTGTTGCGAATTTACTAGTTTGGGATAAATTTATTATAAATGTAATAGTTTATAATTTTTTATGATCGAGTCAAGGTAAATTTGTCATAGATGTACCGGTTTAGGATTTTTCATGGTAAAAAAAATAGTTTTGAGTAAATTTATCACAAGTATATCAATTTGAGATTTTTCAGGGTATTAACTCAAAATACAAATTGAACATTGCATATTTTCGTACGATATTTGACCAATGCTCTTCCTATAAATTGTCATGGATGACGATATATTCATCCACTCTTGCCAAAAGAAATTGAGACATCAAATGATGACCAAAAAGAATATATATAATTTCCATAAAAAAATTGAAATTATATGAAATGGAAGATAACTTTAAAGAAATCACTTCTAATTGGAAGATACCATTTTACTTTGGAGAAAGCTTTATGCAAATTAGCTTGTTGACTTCTTCCAGGCCAAGTTGATGACACGAGGGCGAAGAATCCAACAAAAGAAGGAAGCTATGAATTATATTTTAATCCTTCTCATTGAATCTTATTACTGCATGCTCTAAATATTTCATATATTTATATAATGATTAAAAAAATATTACAATTTTACGTCTTGTGTTTTCTTTTAATTAGGGAATAAATTAGTATGATGAGTTGAATTATTTTGTCGTAATAAGGTCCATACCAGCGTTCAAAATATACAACAGATATAATTTTATACTCATTTAATGCGTGACATCTCTTTAGTTTACAAAATTTTGTAAATTACTAGCACTTTATGTGAATCATTAGAATTCTCCAATTTCTTTTGGACTCAATCAATATCGCAAGTGTGGTGAGATCAACCGAAAAATGGATTGAGTTTTTTTTTCTTCTTTTTTCGGTAAAAAGTGGATTGAGTTTATGTGGCGCTCGTTGGAGCACACTATGGGCTCCCTTCAGTGGATTAAGGCTTGGGAATTAGGAATAAAATGCAACATCAATTACTAAATTCAAATAAAAATATCTTGAGTTTTAAAAAAATTAGGAAAGATTATGTACATCTAGGGACGTTTAAGGCGATTCTAGTCAAATAGTTCATAGTTATCATAATGGTAATGATTTTCATGTTCGTTGAAAAATAAGTTTTTAACATGTGGATTCTGATTTTGATTTCCATTTTGTCGTCTATTAATATGAATATAATTAATCGATGGTATCTCTCCCTTATAAAAGTACATAATTATTTGAACTAAGATGGTTCATTATATTCAAGACTCCAAAATAATGACTTATGACTTTTTGTATCATAGATTTATGAATGTTCGGAAAGCTCGACAACAAGTTGTTTATTCTTTTTTAATGTATGCACAAGTTTTCTAAAATTCGAATACATTTGAAGTCTCAAGAAGTTAGGAATAAAAAAATAATGCAATTATATACGTATCAACACTCAGGTGCTGAAAATGGATTTCTTTTTATTAGGGGTTTTTAGTAATTAAGCGAGGTCGCGTTAAATGAGTATAATAGGAAGTGATAAGCATTTACATTGACGGAAAATATAACAATGGGAACAGAGAGAATTCGTGGGACAACATTGGCTTCCGACAACAAATGATCCAATACAATCCATATGCAAAAAATAAGCAAAAACACGTTCAACTAAGTGCATGACCCATATTGCTGCAAAAAAAAAAAAAAAGCGTGACCCATAATAAAACAAAAGAACATGACGTGTAGCCCCTCTGGAACAGTGACTAAAAAAGGTAATTATCCATGAGAATATCCCCGCCCACTTGTTCCATGGCCCTATCCAATCCAGTCTCTTGTCAGATGTTTCTCTTAACTTGGGAGATCAACCTGCATGAGACCCTACGAAAATCAGTGTGAAACTTGACAGTAAAGGCAATATTGTCTTTATTGGAGAAAATGTAAATGCTTTCTATGGAATGAATGAGGAATGGTGATTTTAAGAAGTCATCACCACGTTTTGTTGTTGCTGTTTCGAACTAGAAGGGAAAAGCACGAGTGCAGAAGACCAGCTTTCTATGTGAGGATGAACATGAAAGAAGAAAGGAAAGAAACGAGAAAAAAACCACTCTTCTATTTTTGGTTAACCTGAGGATAGGTCAAAGAACGTAAGAGAGCAAAAGCTCTGGAAGGAAGGTGTTTTCATGCATGCGTGGGGAAGCATACTAGGTTCGTATCTGTTTGTAATGAAGTGCGTGTGTGAGAAGGAATTAATTAGTGGTTGAAAAGAATAGCCTCACCGTTAGCGGAGACGGGTTAGAGCCACCACAGCCCCGGCCACCGCCGCCCCCTCGCGTGCAGCCGCAGAGACATCCTTCTTGCTTGAGCTCGCGGGGCTAGGGAGGCTGTACTTCAGCTCCGGGAAGTTGAGCTGGGCGTCGTCGCCCTTGAAATGCAATGTCGCCACGTCATAGGCAGCAGCCATCTCGGGCGTCTCATGTAAAAGTTTTCCTTAATGTGGACTAAATTAATTGACATTATAATTTACCGTTTAACGTTTACCGTTTTACGGGGTTTGGTCTAAGGTGAGATAGAAGGTTTCTTAATTAGTCTAATATGGGTGGCTAGTGTGGGCCGAGTTGAGCCTAGCCCGTAATGAGGGGGACAGGCTGGAAACTCTATAAATAGTGCTTAAGTCTCTCTTCTAACCCTAATCTCACATATCCTCACCTAAGGGGTGTTATTCTAATGTCAATCGTGAGGGGTCGCCTCATTGAGCCAATGACTCGGAGGGCAATAGAGGAGAAAGATTTGATGCATGGATAAAGACTAGTCTTTTTAGGAACTCTAATCTATTGTTTCCCGAATTTCTTTATATACCATGCAAACTTTCTCGTTGATCACCGCATGAGAGTTCCTGATTATCATAAGTCACAAAGATTAGAGTCTTTTCAGAAAGTTTTCTGGTTTTTTTGGAGAGTTGTTTGTACGAGTTCATGGAGGATGGGAGCAGCAACTGCGGCGGCACCAGGTCGTATTACCGGGGCGTGTGGAGGGAAGTGGGCGTTCGAGGTTCGCGTGCCCAGGACGAACGAGAGGATCTGGCTCGAGAGGTTTGAGATGTAGGACGCAAATTGCGCAACCCCAAGATCTCCATAACTAGAACAAGAAAACACATCGAAAGAGTAGAAGATTAACACACTTGTTTTAGGATCTCGTTCTTGAAAGAGGAAGCGGAAAGGGATTGCCCACACTCAAGGGGTTTATTCATGTATCAAATCCTTCTATTCTATTGCCCTCCGAGTCACTAGCTCAATGAGGCGGCTCCTCACGATTGGCGTTAGAATAACGCCCCTTAGGTGAGGATATGTGAGATTAGGGTTAGAGGAGAGACTTGAGCATTATTTATAGAGTTTCCAGCTTGTCTCCCTCATCACGGGTCAGGCTCAACTCGGCCCACACTAGCCAGCCTCATATTAGACTAATTAAGAAACCTTCTATCCCACCTTAGACTAAACCCCATAAAACGGTAAACTTTAAACCGTAAATTACAATGTCAATTAATTTAGTCCATATTAAGGAAAACTCTTACACGAGATGCCCGATATAGCTGCTGCTGTCTATGGTGTGGCGACATTGCACTTCAAGGGCGACGATGCCCAGCTCAACTTCGCGGAGCTGAAGGACAGCCTCCTTAGCCCCGCGAGCTCGGGCAAGAAGGATGTCTCTGCGGCCGCTCGTGAGGGGGTGGCGGTGGCCGGGGCTGTGGTGGCTCTAACCCGTCTCCGCTAACGGTGAGGCTATTCTTTTCAACTACTAATTAATTCCTTCTCACACACGCACTTCATTACAGACAGATACGAACCTAGTATACTTCCCCACGCATGCATGAAGAACACCTTCCTTTCCAGAGCTTTTGCTCTCTTACGTTCTTTGATCTATCCTCAGGTTAACCAAAAATAGAAAAGTGATTTTTTTCTCGTTTCTTTCCTTTCTTCTTTCATGTTCGTCCTCACATAGAAAATTGGTCTTCTGCACTCGTGCTTTTCTCTTCTGATTCGAAACAGCAGCAACAAAATGTGGTGATCTCTTCTTGAAATCACCATTACTCATTCATTCCATAGAAAGCATTTACACTTTCTCCAACAAAGACAACATTGCCTTCACTGTCAGGTTTCACACTGATTTTTGTAGGGTCTCATGCAGGTTGATCTCCCAAGTTAAGAGAAACATCTGACAAGAGACTGGATCGGATAGGGCCATGGAACAAGTGGGCAGGGGATATTCTCATGGATGACTACTTTTTTTAGTCACTGTTCCAGGGGGGCTATGGGTCATCTTCTTTTGTTTTATTATGGGTCATGCACTTTTTTTTTTTTGCAGCAATATGAGTCATGCACTTAGTGGAACGTGTTTTTGCTTATTTTTTGCATATGGATTGTATTGGGTCATTTGTTGTCGGAAGCCAATGTTGTCCCACGAATTCTCTCTGTTCCCATTGTTATATTTTCCGTCGATGTAAATGCTTATCACTTTCTATTATACTCATTTAACGCGACCCCGCTTAATTACTAAAAATCCCTAATAAAAAGAAATTCATTTTCAGCACGTGAGTGTTGATACGTAAATAATTGCATTATTTTTTTATGAGATAAGTGCATTAAAAGTCCTAAAACTTATCATGAAAATGCAATTAAGTCCTGAAATTTTCAAAAAGTGCAATTAAGTCCTAAAATTTATTACGAAAGTCTAATAAAGTCCTAAAACTTTCAAAAGGTTCAATAAAGTCCTAAAACTTGTCTCGAAAGTGCAACCAAGTCCTAAAACTTTCTAAAAGTGCAATCAATGGAAGGACTTAGATTGAACCATTTTGATAAGTTTCAATGTTGATTGCACTTTTGAAAGTTTTAGGACTTAATTGCACTTTCTGACAAGTTTTAGGACTTAATTATACTTTTTGAAAGTTTTAGGACTTAATTGCATTTTTATAACAAATTTTAGGACTTCCAATGCACTTATCCCTTTTTTTATTCCTAACTTCTTGAGACTTCAAATGTATTTGAATTTTAGAAAACTTGTGCATACATTAAAAAAGAATAAACAACTTGTTGTCGAGCTTTCCGAACATTCATAAATCTATGATACAAAAAGTCATAAGTCATTATTTTGGAGTCTTGAATATAATGAACCATCTTAGTTCAAATAATTATGTACTTTTATAAGGGCGAGATACCATCGATTAATTATATTCATATTAATAGACGACAAAATGGAAATCAAAATCAGATTCCACATGTTAAAAACTTATTTTTCAACGAACATGAAAACCATTACCATCATGATAACTATGAACTATTTGACTAGAATCGCCTTAAACGTCCCTAGATGTACATAATCTTTCCTAATTTTTTTAAAACTCAAGATATTTTTATTTGAATTTTTTTTTTAGTAATAGTAAGAAATATATAGAAGCTAAGGACAAATGTACAAAACCGGCGCAAAAAACTTACACTCTAGAAAAGACTAGAGTGAAAGGGAGCCGAGTAAAAGCCAAGAGGCAAGAAGGAAAAAAAAAAAAAAACAAGCAAAGCACTAGAGGGACAAGAGAAGCAAAGAAGGAACGACAACACCAACAAGCTACACCCAGCAACCAAACCTCGGACGGCTCCAGAGAGAGAAAAAGGGCACGCAAAAGGGCCAATAGCCGAGGTGAAGCAGAAGCAGAAGCAGAGAGCAAACTGGGATCGAAGTCACGCAAAAATGGAGGAGTCAAAACCCCAGCCTCTTTGAAGCCGCCTATTCCAAGGAGAGTCAGGAACTTCCTTGAAGATGAGAGCTTTCTCTTTAACCATTCTTATCAAATGGTTCTTCAACGAGGGAATATCAAGAGCGTCCCCTCGAAAAATCATGGCGTTTCTTTTTTTCCAGATCATGTAGCAAAGAGCACCGAAGGAGAACCGAGCAATACTATGAAAGAAGTCATTACCATGAAGGAAATCTTTAGCCCAAGCAAGGTTTTCTTCCCAAGTGCCATTTCTCCATGGAAGATTACAGCTGGTGGCCCAAAAGAACACGAGTCGCAGCAATACTACAACCAAAGTATAAGTGGTTGATCGAGTCGGGTTGAGAGTTGCAAAAAATGCATGTCGAGTAATCAATTCTTCCATAGGAAAGAAGAAAGGCTTGAGTGGGCAGGCGTTTTTTAGTGATAAGCCAAAGTAAAAATTGGAATCTTGGCTCAATATCCTTGTTCCACACAAAGGAGGACCAGGAGACTCTCGGTTTCGAAGTTCTAATATGATTCCAAGCAGAGGCAATCGAGAAGATCGCTGACGAATGATGCAACCAGACAAAACGATCCGAACTAACCTTGAGAGGCGGAAAGGAGAAGCCCAGGTCCTCCAGGCGTCTCTTACACGAACCACCAGCATAAGAAAATAACGAAGCCACTGACGTAGAGGCGAGAGATAAAAACTGCTGGGGAACTTGAAGATGAAGAGGGCCACACAGTAGCCAAGAGTCGAACCATAAGGATATTGAGCGACCATTACCAACTTCCCACATAAAAGACCGCCTGAAAGGTTCTATCAATTGAAGAATTTTCTTCCAACTCCAAGCACAGATTGTGGGCCGTGGGGCAACCCAGAAGCTGTATTATTTTAAGAAGTTAGAGTGGATCCAACGGCACCACAGCGATTCTTTGTCCGTGAATAAAATACAAATATATTTCAACATAGAGGCTGTATTACACTCTTTTATCGAACGCAGGCCCAGTCCTCCTTCTCCTCTAGGAAGACAGACATCCGTCCAAGACACTTTAGCTCCCCTCGAACTCAAAGAAGTACCTTTCCACAAGAAGCATCTGAAGATACTTTTGATGCCCGCAATTATCAAGGCCGGGAGAGTAAACACACTGGCCCAGAATGATTGGATAGCATGAAGTATCGATTTAATAAGCTGAATCCTTCCCACAAAGGAAAGGAATCTATGGGACCAAGAGCGAATTCTCCCAGTGATACGATCCACAAGTTAAGTACAGTCGCTTTTGGTCAATCTTTTGGAGATAATTGGTACTTCCAGATATCTAACAGGAAGGTTACCTTTTTGAAAACCGAACGCAAGCAGAATTCTATTTCGGATAATATGGTCTCCCCCGAGAGGAAGATTTCACTCGTCTTTGTTAGGGATAAGACCACTCCAAGACGAGAAAATATCAAGGCTTCTCTTGAGAGCAATGACTGAATTTCAATCCGCCTGGCTAAAAAGAAACACATCATCCAAAAAAAATAAGTGGGTAAGTTTGGAAGACTTACATCTCCGTAAGTAGTTAAAGTCCTCGGAGGAAGTCCTCTGAGCCAGGATACCCGAGAAGATCTCCATGATTAGAGTGAACAGATAAGGCGACAAGGGGTCACCCTGTCTGACGCCTCTACAACTCGGGAAGAAACCGTGAAGCTCCCCATTGAGAGAGATTGAAAAACTAGGTGTGCGAACACACGCCATAATTCGGGTAATGATCCATGAAGGAAACCGAAAAGCTTTAAGAGTAAGTTAGAGGAAGTCCCAATCAACAGTGTCATAAGCCTTGCGAAAGTCCACCTTCACCGCGCATCTAGGAAGATAGGGATTAAGATGAAAACCCGCAAACAATTCTTGAGCCAACAAGATATTGTCTCTTATGCGTCGCCTTTAATAAATGCATTCAGGTGGGATTGATGAGCTCTGAAGAACCGAAGCAATTCGATTGGCCAATATTCTTGTAATAAGTTTATAGACAGTGTTGCAGCACGCAATTGGCCTGAAATCCTTCACTTCACTCGCATTAGGAACCTTAGGAATAAGGGCTAAAATAGTGGCATTCACTTCCTTCAGCAGAAGGCTAGTGGCGAAAAAATCTTGGACGGCCTCAATAAGTAAGGGGCCAACAACATTCCAATTCTTTTTGAAAAATTCGGTCGAGAAACCATCCGGACCGGGACTTTTGCCCTTAGCAAGAGAAAACAAGGTATTCTTTATTTCTAGCGACGAGACCAAAGCAGTCAGAGAACAAGCCTGTTCATCCGAGATAGAATTCCAAGCAAAAGGAATCAAGTCTTGAAGATTAGGTTTGAAAGAAAGGAACACCTGAGGAACCAAATCAGGATTTGAAATTACCGTGCCTGAGGGGTCTTTCATCGATAAGATTCGATTATTAAGGCATCTCGCTTTAACATGATTATGAAAGAATCTAGTGTTACGATCACCTTCCTTTGACCACCTGATTCTTGATTTTTGCCTGTAGAAGGATTCTTCCTGGCGACGGAGGTCTATAAACTGGATTCGTTGTATTCTTTCTTGCTCTGCTAGCAAAACATTTTCTGGGTCCAACTGAAGCAAGCTCTGAGTAGAATTCAGAATGTCCCTTGCATGAAGAGTTCTCTGGGAAATATCCGAGAATGCTTCCAAATTGAGGGCCTTAAGGCTGGCTTTTACCCGCTTGAGCTTGGTCACAAGACGAAAAATTGGAACACCCCACACGTGACTTCCCCAAGCATTGGAGATTTATGGAATCAAAGTCTGGATGGTCGGCCCAAAAATCAAAGTATTTGAACGGTTTCCTCCTTGGCCGAGGATTGTCAACTCTAACCAGCATAGGAGTATGATCAGAAATACCGGGATTGAGAAAAGACGCTTTCGAAAAAGAGAAGTCCATTCTCCATTTTGTGTTTACAAGGACCCTATCAATTTTTCGCATTTTCCTGGCCATCCCCATTGAAGTTGACCAAGATGAGGTCCTCGTGCACGCACTTGTCGGCGATGAGGCCCTCCACGGCGGGGATGTCCTGACCGTTGATCCCCCCATAGAACCTCCTGACCACTTTCGCAACAGAATCCCGCTGTACTACCGGCGGCAAAGCGACCATGACTGCCGTCTGACTGTCCGAAATCGACGACGACGACGACGACGACGAGACGCCTCTTCCTGAAGCCCTGCCGTTGGCGGGTGCAACAAAATCGAGGGAAGAGCGCGCCGATTGTCAGCTGAAGCAATCCGCGACGGAGCAAGCGATGTCGCTGCCGCCATCGTCGCGTAGGTTCTCATTGCCCTGGCCATCGTGTCACTCCACCGACGAGCTCGCTTAGCTCATGAACGTCGATCGAAGTTTGTGTTAGACGAAACAACTGCAGCAGTAGAAGCGTTTCCACTACGAAGACCTCTATTTTCTAGGGAAGTCTCCGATGGTGCGACGGCGAGACGACGACAACCGCGATTTGCTCGGTCGCTTACCAGCCACTAGAAAAGTGGATTGAGTTTTTTTTTAGTCAATTTTATTTCATTCCTACTCTAACACTCACGCTCAGACTTTTACCTTGCCTCTTGTAAGGTGTGGGAGTCGAAATCCACCCCTGAAACTTACTTGTCCCCACCTCATCCCTCCTTGAGAAGGTGGGGATTTGAACCCATCACTTCCCCATTCATGTTGAAAGAGTAGCCACTGGGGCGAATCACAGTGGTTAAGTAGATTGAGTTTACGCGGCGCTCGTTGGAGCACAATGGGCTCTCTTCAGTGGATTAAGGCTTGGGAATTAGGAATAAAATGCAAGATCAATATTTAATTTCAAATAAAAATATCTTGGGTTTTAAAAAAATTAGGAAAGATTATGTACATGTAGGGACGTTTAAGGCGATTTTAGTCAAATAGTTCAAAGTTATCATAATGATAATGATTTTCATGTTCGTTGAAAAATAATTTTTAACAAGTGGAATTTGAATTTGATTTCCATTATGTTGAGTCGTCAATTATGTTAGCCACACGTGTACATGATGTTATTGGTTCAAGAGGAATGGAGTTGGTGGCACAGCTTCCAGCTCCGCATGTCCAATTATGAATGGAGCTTTCTTATTGAGGAATCGTTATTTTGTTTTGCAGATTTGACGGAATAAGCGATAGATTGAGAACTTCAATTCGTTTGACCTTCTTTTTCGTTGGTTGTTTCTTCTTCGTTTAGATCATGTAATGTAAATAGGAGAAGCAGAGCAAGCGAGATGTAAGTTCTCATATGAATGTTTCTTCTTTCATTCCTTGAATACATAGAAGAGAGAATCCAAAACTCTTCATTCATTTTCATCTTTCTCTTCCTTTCATTTTGTTATAATTATGGTTATAATTATGGTTAATGGATTAACGAAAACCAATAAATTAAGATACGTCTTTTCTATTCATGTATCTTTTTTTTTTTTGGATTCAAGAATTTCCTATTGTTTTATGTTCACGTATCTATTGAGTTCATGAATTTCTTAGATTCATGTATCTTTTAGTTCATGAATTTATTGAGTTCGTGAATTTCTTGAATTCATGTATATTTAGATTTACGAATCTCTTGAATTCACGTATCTCTTGATTTATGAATTTCGTGGATACATGCGTCTATTTAATTCATGTATCTCTTCTGTACATGAACTAAAATTCTCTATAAATAGATGGAAGCATAGAGCTTCATTTACAGTTTTTAGATTTCTCAACTCGATTCTAAAAAGCTCTGATATACTTTTCTCCTCTTTTAATTTTTCTGAGTGTGCTAGTTCAATTGAACGGTTCGACTGACTCCTGTTTGCATAGTGCTAATCCAAACAGGTTCGAGGTGTTGTATCTTGTGAGGCATAGTTTGTGAATCTACGGAGCACCATTGGTAGGAACTAATCGCCTTAAGGAGATTCGGATATCCGTACTTCACCTCCAATTTTATGTTATATCTTATTTTATTCTTTTACAAGAGTTGTAAGTTTATATAAAGAGAAGAATATTATATAACTGTTATCGTCTTCTCAATTTCATGCTTTGATTGCAACAAACAAAGTGTCTTCTCTGGATTATAAATTCCAACAATCTTAAGGCGATTATCTCACTCACTGTTTGTTATTCTTGTCAGATTATTGAGATGGCTGGAAACAACCAAGTGCCCTTCAATGTCCCGAATGTTTCAGGAGACGTTCCTATGGTCAATTCGACCGTTGCTATGGGAGATGTTCAACCCTCTGGGTCTGAATTTGTAGCAGCCAATGCTACGGGCCCTTGGGCTAACACCAATTTTGGTGGTGCGGGTACAAGTCATACAATTGGTATGCTCGGGATTGTTTTTCAGAACAGTACAAGCCAAATGGCTTTTGGCTCTGTTTCTGGAGGGACAGTTCATCGAACTTTGCCTACTGTGATGGCAACACCTCTAGTTACATCTAATGAGAAACCGGAGAAATTCACCGGAGTGGGCTTTAAACAGTGGTAGCAGAAGATGTTCTTCTATCTGACCATGCTCAATCTAACGAAATATGTATCGGAGGTGTGCCCGATAGTTAGTCCAAACGAGCAAGATGTCATGACGCTCGGTGCATTGGAGGCTTGGAAGCATGGGGACTTCTTATGCCGAAATTATATCCTTAACTGTTTAGTGAATTCTCTTTATAATGTTTATTGTAATATTGAATCTGCTAAACAGTTATGGGAGTCTTTAGAGAAAAAAATACAAAACTGAGGATGTTGGCACCAAGAAATTTGTGGTTGTCAAATTCTTGGACTACAAGATGGTGGATTCTAAATCTGTCATTAGTCAGGTTCAAGAATTGCAATTAATCCTGAGTGACATCTCGGCTGAGAGAATGATACTTAGTGAATCATTCCAAATGGCGGCTATGATTGATAAACTACCTCCAGGCTGGTCGGACTTCAAAAATTACTTGAAGCACAAACAGAAGGAGATGAGCCTTGAAGATCTCATTCTACGCCTCAGAATCGAGGAGGACAATAAGAGGAGTGCGAACCCTTCTTCTAAGCCAAAGGCCAATGTTGTGGAATCTTCCAAATCCAAGCAAGATAGAAAAAGGAAGATGTCTTTTCAAGGAAAAAGGCAAGCAAAAGGAACAGTTCTATAAATTCCAAGGGACATTTTTTATATGCAACAAGCCTGGCCATCGTGCTAAGGATTGCAAGAAGCGCCCGAAAAAAGGCAAGAACGAAGGTGCAGCCCAACAAGCGAATTTGACAGAGCATGACAATATTGAGAGACTGTCGCCGTGGTAATGTCCGAAGCATCTCTGGTGTCGAACACTAATGGCTGGTGGCTAGACACATGTGCCACAAATCACATCTGTGCAGATAAACATATGTTCTCATCTTATGAGAAGGCTGAAGAAGATGAGAAGCTTTATATAGCTAACTCTGCATCAGCAAAGATTGCCGGAAGAGGAAAGGTGATCCTGAAGTTTACATCTGGCAATGAGGTCGCCTTGCTGAATGTGCTGCATGTACCAGAGATTTGGAAAAATCTAATTTCTGGCCCTATACTTGTCAAGAAGGGTTTCAAAGTTGTATTTGAATTTGACAAGTTTGTACTTTCAAAATGAGGGATGTATGTGGGGAAAGGGTACTTGTGTAATGACCTATTTAAAGCCAATGTGGCTGTCATTGATGTAAACTCAAAGTATGTGTACCCAAAGACTATTAATAAAGAAAAGTCTTTAGTTTACACTATTGTGTCTCCTTATCTATGGCATGGTAGATTAGGACATGTAAACTATGGTACAATGAAAAGAATAGCAAATTTGGGGTTAATTCCAAGATTTGAGTTGGATGCCCATTACAAGTGTGAGACTTGTGTTGAAGCCAAGTTTGCCAAGAAACCTTTCAAATCCATTGAAAGATCAAGTAAATCTCTACAATTAATCCATAGTGATCTATGTGATTTAAAATTTGTAGAAAGTAGAGGTGGAAAAAAGTATTTCATCACATTTGTGGATGATTGTATTAGATTTTGCTATGTTTATTTACTAACTAGCAAAGATGAGATTATGAGCATGTTTGTCAAGTATAAAAATGAAGTTGAAAACCAACTTGATAAACGAATCAAAGTGCTCAAGTCTGATAGAGGAGGAGAATACAGTTCAATCAATTTGAAAGAATTTTGTGCTAGTTTTGGAATAATTCTCCAAACGACTGCACCTTATACTCCACAACAAAATGGAGTTGCTAAACGATTGAACAGGACACTAAAGGAGATGGCTAACACCATGCTTTTGAGTTCAGGTTTACCTCAAAACTTGTGGGGGGAGGTAGTTTTAACTGCAAATTATATTCTTAATAAAATACCCCACAAGAAGACAGGTAAAACTCCATACGAGTTATGGAATGGAAAGTTACCATCCTACAATTTTCTAAAAGTGTGGGGCTGTTTGGCCAAGGTGGCAATTCCTCCTCCTGAACAAACTTGGTTGGAACCTAAAACGATGGATTGCATATTCATTAGTTATGCTCAAAATAGTAGCGCATATAGATTTCTGGTTCACAAATCTGAAAATGCGGAAATCCATGTCAATACAATCCTAGAATCAAGAGATGCTGAATTTTTTGAGGATATATATCCCGCAAAAAGAAATCAAGGAGAACTTTCTCAGAAAAGGCTTAGAGAATTAGAATCTGAGAATGATGAAGTTGTGACTAAAGAAGCCGAACTTCGAAGGAGTAAAAGGTCTCGAATCGAAAAATCTTTCGGACCTGATTTTCTAACATACATGTTAGAAGGTGAGCCCCAAACATATAAAGAGGCAATGTCATCTCCAGATGCTCCTTTCTGGAAAGAAGCTGTTGACAATGAAATCCATTCTATCCTAAGTAACCATACTTGGGAATTGGTTGATCTTCCACCTGGAAATAAACCAATTGGATGTAAATGGATTTTCAAGAAAAAACTAAAAGCTGATGGTTCCATTGATAAGTATAAAGCTTGGCTTGTAGCCAAAGGGTTTAGACAAAAAGAGGGTCTTGACTACTTTGATACTTATTCACCTGTTACAAGAATAACATCCGTAAGAATGTTGATTGCTATAGCTTCGCTATACAATTTGCAAATACATCAAATGGATGTGAAAACTGCATTCTTAAATGGTGATCTCAATGAGAAGATTTATATGGAACAACCTGAAGGGTTGAAGGTCAAAGGACAAGAACACAAAGTGTGTAGACTTGTCAAATCATTATATGGACTTAAACAAGCTCCTAAGCAATGGCATGAGAAATTTGACCGGGTAATGATTCAAAACGGGTATAGAATCAATGAGTGTGACAAATGTGTGTACACTAAATCCACTACAGTTGGATATGTACTTATTTGTCTATATGTTGATGACTTATTAATTCTTGGAGATAACATTGAGGTCATTAAAATCACCAAGAACATTCTCAAGAAGAACTTTGAGATGAAAGATTTAGGAGTCGCGGATGTTATACTCGGCATCAAAATTCTAAGGAATTCTGATGGCTTAGGTTTAACACAATCTCATTACATTGAAAAGGTATTTGAGAGATTTAAAAGATTCGGCATTAAAGATGCAAACAATCCTTTTCTTCCACACCTAACTTTAAGAAAGAACACTGGAAATAGTGTAAAACAGCTAGAATACTCTCAAGTAATCGGCAGCATCATGTATATCATGAATTGCACTAGACCTGATATTGCATACTCAGTAAGCAAGCTGAGTAGATATACCAGTAACCCAGGTCACGAGCATTGGAATGCTTTGATGAGAGTATTAGGATATTTGAAAAGGACAAAAAACTATGTTCTACAATATGTCAAATATCCAGTTGTTTTGGAAGGTTATTGTGATGTCAATTGGATTTCAGATTCTGATTAATCGAAATCGACTAGCGGATATGTGTTCACGCTAGGAGGTGCTGCAGTGTCATGGAAATCCTCTAAACAAACTCTAATAACGCGCTCTACAATGGAATCGGAGTTTGTTACTTTGGATAAAGCTGCTGAAGAAGCAGAATGGCTTTGACATTTTTTAGAAGATGTTCCAATGTGGCCAAAACCTATGCTTGCAATTTGCATACATTGTGACAATCAAGCGGCAATTGCAAGGGCGCATAATGTGATTTATAATGGTAAGTCTAGACATATTCGTCGTAGACATAATACCGTAAGGCAGTTGCTCTTAAATGGAATCATTTCTTTAGACTTTGTAAAGTCAAAGGAAAACATTGTGGATCCGCTGACAAAAGGTTTGTCAAGAGAGCAGATAAACTGCGCATCGAGGGGAATGGGTCCAAGAGCCTTAACCCAATAAAGAGATTCCAGGGTGGAAATCTAACCTATGTGATTGGAGATCCCATAGTCTAGGTTCAGTAGGACAACGCAAATTTTGGAAACTCTAGTGTAAGCACTATCTCCCATTCCTATGATGCAACAGTGCTTTTCTACAGCGTTATTAAGGATACGCTATGCGTTTAATGATTCCTATAACTTGGAATATAATATCCAAGTAAGATATGGTAGGATATCTTTAATAGGAATGCACCTATATGCGTGGAGCTGGCCGACTCTATGAAAATCTTTAAAGGCTAGATTTTCTAAAGCACGCATGAATCCCGAGAGGTTCAAGGCCGAAAGAACGAACACAACCGAGAACCAATCTTGAATTGGAAATACTCTGTGTGAGGTTTATTGTCTACGCTTACACAAACAACTGGCGATTCAAGGCATAGTACATCGACTAGTTAAGTAAGTCCGATAGGCTTTCACTAAAGAAGGTTCAAGGCGAAAGCTACCTATCTTGATGCAGTGTATTTCAACAGGTATGCTCAGATTCCTTCGAGTTAAAAATGTTTTGTTGATCCATTAATGTGGGGGATTGTTATAATTATGGTTATAATTATGGTTAATGGATCAACGAAAACCAATAAATTAAGATACGTCTTTTCTATTCACGTATCTTTTTTTTTTTTTTTTCTGGATTCATGAATTTCCTATTGTTTTATTTTCACGTATCTATTGAGTTCATGAATTTCTTAGATTCATGTATCTTTTAGCTCATGAATATATTGAGTTCGTGAATTTCTTGAATTCATGTATATTTAGATTCACAAATCTCTTGAATTCACGTATCTCTTGATTCATGAATTTCGTGGATACATGCGTCTATTTAATTCATATATATCTTCGGTACAAGAACTAAAATCTCTATAAATAGATGGAAGCATAGAGCTTCATTTACAGTTTTTAGATTTCTCAACTCGATTTCAAAAAGCTCTGATATACTTTTTTCTCCTCTTCTGATTTTTTTGAGTGTGCTGGTTCAATTGAACGGTTTGACTGAGTCCTGTTTGCATAGTGCTAATCCAAACAGTTCGAGGTGTTGTATTTTGGGAGGCATAGTTCATGAATCTGCGGAGCACCATTGGCAAAAACTAATCGCCTTAAGGAAATTCAGATATCCGTACCTCACCTCCAATTTTATGTTATATATTATTTTCTTCTTTTACAAGAGTTGTAAGTTTACATAAAGAGAAGAATATTATATAACTGTTATCGTCTTCTCAATTTCATGCTTTGATTACAACAAACAAAGTGTCTTCTCTGGATTATAAATTCCGACACATTCTACTCATCTTCACACCGATAACAAATGAGCCAATCCCATAAATATACAAAAAAATAAGCGAAAATACGTTTGACTGAGAGCATGACCCGCATTACCCTAAGTGAGAAGGAATGAAGCCTCACCGTGAGCCGAGAAAGGTTGTAAGCAAAAGTACTTTTGAGAGCATGGCATTGCCCTAGGTTGGAAGGAATGAAAGCCTCACCGTGAGCCGAGAATGGTCAGAGCCACCACAGCCACGGCCATCGCCGCCCCTTGGCGGACGGCCACCTGGATGTGCTCCTTGCTCGAGCTCTTGGGCTGAGGGAGCATCAGCTCGGGAAGTTGAGTTGGGCGGCTGGCCCCTGAAGTGTAATGTCGCCACGTCATAGGCAGCAGCAGCCATCTCGGGCGTGTCGAAACTCCCAAGCCAAATCCTCTCGTTCGTCTTGTGCACCCAGACCTCGAACACCCACTTCCCCTCTTTCCTCCATATGCCGCGGTAATCCGACCTGGTGCAGCCGTGGCTGTTGCTTCCATCCTCCATGAACTCGTATGAACGACTCCCCAACAAATGCAAAAAAACTTTCTGAAAACACTGATCTTTTTGACGAATGAGAATCAGGAACTTTTTCGCCTTTCTTGCTTTGGCGGGGAAAGAGAGAGAGAGAGAGAGAGAGGGAGAGAGGGAGTGAGTGGTTGTTCGCTGCTGCTGCCGCGGCCGCCTCATGCTTCGCTAGTGCCTTCCCCCCTCCTCCTCTTATCATTTGGAGGGAGTATGTTCCTACCTTAATCCTTTATAAAAATTTTCGCGTCCAAGACCTGACAATGTGAAGTTCGCTAAATCTAGCTTTTTTAGCGACAGTGTGTGTGTAATTAGCATGATTTTTCTTTTCTCTTCCCTCTGCATACCTTTAAGACGAAAAGGCACTTCTCCTATTATTATTTATTTATTTTAATGGAAATTTCCAATATCTGCTAGTCCTCTCTGCATGTCTGCTAGTCTTCTTTGCCTCTCCTTTTCACCTGGCTTCATTCCTTCTCATACATGTTGTCACACTAAAACTTAAGAATCTGACAGATTCTGTTGCGGTTTTGAAGTTAAGTTTGGAAAGAAATATGATCAAGAAGAGGAGATCATGTTTAAGCATGTCAAAAGGCTTAGTTGACAACTATGGATTGAAAAGAATTGTGAAAACAATGTAATTCCTGAATCGAGTCACACTTCGTTAAAAATTTGGTTTGCTTACTTCGTCCCGAGATCACCGCCTCCGAAAAATGGGTTCATAACATTCTCGAGATTCTTAGGCTTGGCTTTAAAGAGAATCACTTTTGATTGATGGAATCTAGTCGTTTTACCTATGATGAGGCCTCATTGAGGTCGATTGCTGTACTTGTGTTTGCATTTGCAGGTTGCAATTAGAGGTGTGGTGGGGCGCTTCGAGAGATTTCCTCGGTGGCGGATTGGTTATAGTGAAATTAGTTTGGCGAGCTTTAATAAGATGAATAGATCGCCCCTCCCCAACAATGAAGCTCTTGCTTGCTCAGTTCCCTCATCAGAAGGCGCTTTTGCAACAGCATCTATCTGGCAAATCCCCTCTAAAGCCTAGGGAGAATCGAGTTGAGAAGCATATGCAGGTGTGTTTCCTAGGGAAGATTGTAAAAGAAAAACTTCTGCGGCTTTTCTGGCTGTTTTACTGTTAACTTGTTGGGACTTGGAAATAATACACACGAAACCTCTCATGAAAATATGCAGAACGAGCTAGAAATGAGCATGTATAGCCCTAATGAATTCTCCAGAAGTGCTCAGCACTTTTCCTGTTTATAAGTAAGCATCGTGTAATGGGTGTATGTGCCTTCTTCTGGGGAGGACCATGTTTACGAGACCCCTTTGTCATGGTCATGATACTGCTCTTGATAGAACTGCTCAACTGAAATTTTGCCCAGATTTAAAGCTTGTTGTGCGAGATAAACTGTATCGGTCAAAAGGTAAAATTAGCATATGCCGACATCGAACCTTTGGATCCTTAATGCTTTATCTGCAGCATTAGACGGTAAATGCGTCCCATGGTCAGGTCTGAATGGATGAATGAAGACACGATGTCAGTAGGCTTCTAGAAGACTTGCTCTCGAGCGGCCTTGTCATTTTAAAGCTTTGCATTTTATAGGACTTTTTGTTGACTTCAGTAAAATGACAACCTTCACCCGACTTATCTAAATAAATAGAGAAACAGAACCTTCACTTCTTGCAATACTTTTTGTTGAATAATAGCATGAAAATATATTATGAAACTTCCTTTTTTGGGCATCTAAATCCTTAAAAGTTGTAACTTTTCATCTAATAGAGTCCTCTCGACGCAAATAAAGAGAGACTTTTTTCATCTATTTTGTAGGGTATCATACATTTTGGCGGCATGGCCGAGCGATAAGGCGAGGGGCTGCAAATCCTTTTTCCCTAGTTCAAATCTTGGTGTCACCTGAGGGGTGGCAAATAGATGGGTCGGGTCGAAAATAGGTTGGCCCATATTTGACCCATTTAACCTATTTTGACTCATATTCTTGTAGTATAAATCTAGTGACTCATACCCAACTCGATCCACCCATTTGCCTTCTCAGGGGGGTTGGATGGGGACGAGTAAGTTTCAGGAGTGGGTTTCGACTCCCACACTCTGCAGGAGGCAGGACAAAAGTCTAAGAGTTTGTGTTAGAGTAAGAGTAGAGTAGGACTGATAAAAAAAAAAAATACCCGACCCGACCCGTATCCGACCTATACCCGACTCGACCTGTATTGCTAAAACCTATTAATATTATAGGAAAACCCACTTATACTATATGCTAATTGGATTAAAACTTCAAATATAATTTTTAAATATAATTTTAATCGAATTTTTAATTTTTTAAATATAATTTTTAATTTTAAAAATATAATTAAATTTTTTTGTCGAATTTAATTATTTTTATTTTTAATCGACTTGTTGGCGAGCTTGAGCCTCGCCTAGCCAGTCGTTGGCTAGCGGCTGGCAAGGCAAAAGAAAAAAAAAAAAAAAAAAATTGAAATATGAAAAATAATTATAATTTCGATTTTTTTATTAAAAAACATTTTTATAAAGTTAAAAAAGGCCATGGGTTTAAACTTTAAAGTGGGTTTTTTTTTTCCTAATGTTCTTTTTGTGTTTTACTTTTTCAGACTAATTTTTGACTTATATTTAGCTTTAACTTGACCTATTTCGACTATATTTAGCTTTAACTTGACTCAATTCTGATCTATATTTAACTTTCACTTGACTTATATATGACCCATTTAACTAAAAATGGGTCATAATGTAGATTTATGACCCAATTTGCCAGCTCTACGCCTGATCAAGAAAAAACTCGAAATCTTTTATTTCGTTTTGTTGATATAACTCGTATGGAAGGATTTAAGGTGTATTAAAGTTTCAGGATTGAGGACTTAAATGGACAAGGGACTTAAATGGACGAGATGAAGTTTTAAAACTTAGGTGCACATAAATGATAAGTTTTAAGATTTGTCTTCAATTTTTACTTTGTTATCTATTTATAAACCAACGTTTTTCCTTATAAATATAAAATAGAACTTCTCAGAAGTACTTTATGGTCAGAAACCATTAAAGACCCTTCAAATTTGCTTTGATGAAATCATACTTTGCCAATGTGATATTTGATTTGCCCGTTTGTAACGTGGTAGTCTCGTAAGTATTCATAACTCGTTTGTTTCTCATGTAAAAGAGATGGCATATTTATTTATTTTTTTAATAAAAGAAAGAAAAAGTCATGAAAAACCTTGGACTTTGCCCCGAGTGACACATTTACCCCAAACTTTTTTTTTTGTGACGTGAAAAATCCTAAACTTTCCAAACTGTAACACATTTATCCCATCAAGGGCATTTTTGTCTTTTTATTTTCTATTTTTTCCTTTTTCTGTTTTTCTTCTTCTTCCCTCCGCCGGCGTCCGGCGAGGGCATGAGGGAAGCCCTCCCCTGACCCAGCCGAGGCCCAGCCTTGCCCGACGTCGGCAAGGGTAGCCCTTGCCGGACGCCGGAAGAGAGAAGAAAAAAAAAGAAAAAAAATTTTAAAAATGAAAAGACTAAAATACCCTCTAATTTTGGGGTAAATGTGTCACGATTTAGAAAGTTTGGGGTTTTTCACATCAAAAAAAATTTTGGGGTAAATGTGTTACTCGGGACAAAGTTCAGAATTTTCCGTGACATTTTCCCTAAAAGAAAAGGTGCTTGTTTTTAACTTTTTGAAGATAGGAGAAAATTAATTTGAAGGACACAAATGATGGCAAAAGGTCCATATTGACATAAACAATAGACAATAAACACAGCATAGCAGCCAACCGGGAGCCACACGGCCCGCTGCGCTGGCCGTTGCTCGGGACAGTTAGAAGGATGGGGCAACTTGGTCATTTCCCCTCTCGCCGCACTAGTTGAACCACAAACGCGGCAAAGCTATGCACGACCCTCCTATTGAAGGGAGAGGGAGTGGATATTATAGTTTGGTGAAGAGCGGTCAAGGGCGATTTTTTTTTTTTTTTTTTTTGGGTTTTTGGTTGAGGGTGATTGGGAAAGATGCTATGCCGGGGCATGGATTAATTGTGCGACTTCTCCAACAAGTCTTTTCTTTCTCCTTTAATTTGAATAGCTATTCTTATTATTTCTTTGTTTTGCTGACTCAACATTCATAGATTGACATGTCAATGGCCACATCATCTTTCTTCACTGCGAATTCGAAAATGTCTGTTCTTTTTATGCTAATTGGGCATCGTAGAGCACCCGACTAATTGCATAGAATTTTGGGTGTGCACTCACTTTTGTTACACCAACTGCTCGCACCTCAACTGATTGGCTACCTTGGACAATATCAACAGATGCATTAGATATTGGACCCGTCCAAAGATGTTGCAACATATCTCGTGCTTGAGTCTTCTGAATTCAACATCTACCACCGTAGGAGGGGAATGAAGATATGTCAGACGTCGAAAAGGAGATCTGGAAAGTCAGCTCATAGTTGTAAAGGGCTCAATGACCATTTGACTACCTGCATATTTGTAGTTCCATACGAGAGAGGTTTCTCGGAGTTTTTTTTTTTGGTCAGTTCTACTCTATTCCTATTCTAACGCTTACTCTCAGACTTCTGTCCTATCTCTTGCAGGACGTGGGAGTCGAAACCCACTCTTGAAACTTACTCGTCCCCACCCCATCCCCCTGAGAAGGTGGAGATTTGAACCCTTCACCTCTCCCTTCCATGTTGGAAGGGTGGCCATTGGGGCAAATCTCAATACTTAGGTTTCTCGGAGTTCAAAATGTGAACAAGTAGTCTTTTCTGTGAAATACTCGAAAGACATGTTGAAAGATGCCATCGAGAAGCTCCGTTCGTTTCACAGAAAATAATTTTCAAAAAAACATTTTCCGGAAATTCCGGCGTTCATTTCACAGAAAATGAATTACTTGGAAAAAACGTTTTCCATGGAAAGAATTTTTTTTTTTTCTGGATTAGGGGAAAATATTTTCCACTTTTGAAAAGTGAAAAATATTTTTTTCACTTGATCTCTCTTATCTCACACCTCTAAAAATCCCCACTTCCTACTCTCCTTTCTTCTTCTTCTTTTCTTTTTTATTCAAATTATGTTTTAATTTTCTTTTTCTTTTTAATTCGAATTATTTTTTAATTTCCTTTTTCTTTTCTTTTTCATTTTTCTTTTATTTGTTTCCCATCTTCCTTGGCTAGTCGTCGGCTGTCGCCAAGTAAACCTCGAGCTCGTTGATCTTCAGCTCACGCTCATCGATCTCAAGCTCGTGCTCGTCGATCCGACGAGCCTCGAGCTTGACGTTTGCGCTGCCAACTGGGTGAGCGGTGAGCTTCGTGCTCGTCGGTGGCCAATCGCTGGCTGTCGCAATGGCTGGTAAGGAGACGGAAAACAAATAAAAAAGAAAAAAATTAATAATAAATTTGTAAAATTAAAAATAATTAAAAATCAATTTTTGAAAAATACGAAAAATCCATTTTTAAAAAATAAAATAAATGAAAAAAGTATATGGAAGAAAAGATTTTTCTTACCGAATCGAAAGCTATTTTCCACATTATTTTTAGGTTTCATCCGAACACCACAAAATAATTACATTTTCCTGGAAAATGATTCCCTGGAAAATATTTTTCAGAAATGCCACATTTTTCACAAAACAAATGGAGCCTTAAATTTAGAATCTACAGTATAGAAATGGAAAGTAAATTGGCTCAAAAGTAGGCACCTAAGCACATTTATGTTGTCCACCCATTCCTTGTTTAAATGCTATGGCATTGTTTTCATCCGATCTCCCTTTGTAAGACGTAAAAACATCCTGTTCTCAGCTGCCAACCACATGGAGTAAAGAATAGCGAGAGTGCTATAACTTGGCACGGGGGGACACTTAAGTGCCATAACTTTAAAATGGTACACTTAAGTGCCACCTTTTTTTTTTTTTCAAATGGGACACTTAAGTGCCACCTCCGGCGACCCTTGCCGAAAATCCTACGTGGCACGTTTTTATTATTTTTTAATGCTTGCGTGGCTCGCCGGAGAGCTGAGTTGGTTCTGACTCAGCAGAAACGACGTCGTCTGCATAAGTGTACCCCCATATCTTCCAAAAACGACGGCGTCTCCCAAATGCCCCAAATCTAGAACCCTAAATCGGCCAAAATCCAAGTCTTGAACCCTAATTTTCATTTGCCCAAAATTCCTTCGTCGAATCTTGGAAATGGAGAGCAGGATTCACAGCAGCGCCTCAATCCCCTCTCACCGAAGCGAAGGAGAAGGTCAGCATTTCTGTTTTTGTGGGTTATCGAGTCCAAGAAGAACATCGTGGACTCGAATCAACCCTGGGAGGAGATTTTATGGATGCGCCCGATATAAAGAAGCGTCGAAGTGCAAATACTTTAGATGGGTTGATGCGAAATTCTCTGATCGAGCCACATAGGTGATATTGGATCTACTTCATAAAAGACAGCAATCCCCATCTGTGTTCGTGGACGACTTGGACGAGGTTGACTCAATGCAAGCTCAAGCATCTTCAATTAAAATTTTCAAGAATGAAGTCTCAATGCACGCTGAAGCATCTTCAACTAAACCTTTCAAGAATGAAGTCTCAATGATGAAAATGAACGAAAGTGTTACCAAGTGTTTATTATGGTGTTGTTTTGTTGTCTATTGTACTTTATGATGAAATGTAAAGCACTTGAAAATGAGAAAAAGTTTCTCCGACTGCCATAGTTAAAAATGGTGTTGTTCTGAATTAAACGTATGCGTTTTTATGGTGTTGAAAGATTCGAAGAAGTTTCTGCTGTTCCACAAGATCATTGTGGCTTTGTTGTTGTTTGTGCTGTCATATGGAGTTGCCAAAACCATCATCTTCTCTGTTTTGATGCAGACCAACGACATATATACAAGACAAACTTGAGTGATTACCCGAGTGCCATAAGTTGTATTTAGCAATCACTTAAGTGCTAATTGCAATGAAAAAAGGATCAGTTAAGTGTTAAGTTATTATTAAAGTGATCAGTTAAGTGTCAGTTGTAATTAAAATGGAACAGTTAAGTGCCAAGTTTTTCAGAATATGACCAGTTAAGTGCCAAATTTTTTTTGCGAGTTTTCTCCCAAAATTACGGCAGCCACCACCACCGGCTACGCCACCAACCATCACCACTAGCCACACTACACACTAGGCGCTCCAGCCACCACCATGCTGGTGGTGTTGCTGCACAAGGTACTAGTGGACTAGCTTGCACCAGTACACATGGTGTAAGATGTGCAAACTGCACACTTGCACCAGGTGTAGGTGCAGGCATAATGCCTATAACTCCCATCATAAACCCATAATAACCAGGCATCACCACTAGCCACACCAGCACCCAGCCACCACATTAACACCCCAACAACAAACTCACTACCACAAAACATCACCATCCACCCCCACAGCCATACCAGCACTCCAACTACCACCACAAAACACCAACAGCAATAGCAGCAACAAGTAAAAGTAGATGAATCCATGACAAACAACAAAAATTGACAAGCAGCGCAAGATCCATTTCATTGATATTGAAATTAACTGTCACAACATCAATGACAAACTAAAGAAAAAAAAGAAAAGATGCCATCCATAGCAAGTTCCACCATCTTATCAAGCAACGCAACATTTACATAACTGTTTTGACTCCTAAGTTCCTCCACCATCTCATCAATCGATATACACGACACCCCCTGTTCGTGCTCCTTTCGATGGGCTTTGCACTCGATTCATAATTCTTGCACTCTTTCTAATTGGACGTGCAACTTCTTCTTCAACCTTGTCAGTATCCACTGACTCAGATGGAGCTGCAAATGTCCCAGGCTGAATTGATTCAAGAGGAGCTGCAACTGGGTTCTTTCTCTTCTTTCTTGTCGGCGCAGTTGATGTTTTCTTTCTTGTTGGTACAGCCGTTGATTCTTGAGTTGGGCCTAAGATAAGAACCTCTGAACTTCTCCCCGGCTACAAAAAAAAAAAAAACAATAAATTATCAGCGAAAGTCTACAGCATAAATTTAATTAAATGCAACCAATAAATAATAAAACTTATATTCAGAATAACTGTTCCAGTACGCTCATCTGTGTAAAGGCCATAGCCATATTGTCTGAACCTCTTCCCAAGTGCCCCTCTTGTTTGAATAGGGGCGTCACTTTCAGGAACTTGTTCCTTGTTGGCTCTTTTTCTTACTTTCTTGGGCCCTTCAGTTATAGCCGGGGCTTCTTCGACCAATTCTTCAGCTGGGCGTCTTCTAGATGGCCTTTGTGTAGCTGCCCCTTCACCTGGCCTTCTTCTAGTTGTCCTTCTGTGTAGCCCTTCAACATCAGGGACACCTCCTTCTGTTGGGCCTTCTGGTGGTACTGGTGGTGGTACTTGTGGTGCCCTTTGTAGTGATTGTGATTCTTTTGGTGGCCCCTGTGGTAACCCTTGAGGTGGCTCTTGGCCATCGGTTGGCAGTTGAGTTCCAACTTGCTTTCTTCGAACCTGAGAAAGAGGCAAAAAACACCATAAATATAATAATGTAAAGAAAATGGAAAAACTGAATACAAATGGTTGAATTGACCACTGGGTATTTCTTTCGTTGCTGAAGAACAGTCGACTGAACTGGCCGTGATGCTGCTTGGGCCAATCCTTCAGCTGGCCGTGATGCTGATTGGGCCAATCCTTCAGCTGGCCGTGATGTTGCTTGGGCCAATCCTTCAGCTGACCGTCTTCTAGCTTGCGTTCTTCGAACAGGCTGTTCAATTTCATGACTTCCTGGGGTTCTTGTAACCTAATAAACACATTATATACAAGGCGTTATGATAAATGACAAAGCAACATAAACATAAAATAAAATTTCATGACTTACCGGGGTTCTAGTTGTCGATTGAAGAACAGTCGACTCACTTGGCCCTGTTGTTTGCATCTCTCGAACTGTCTCTTCACTAGGCCCTTCATCTTGCCTCAATGGTTGTTGTTGCTTCCTCAGTTGACAACCCTTAATATTGTGGCCTGCTACGTGACAATAAGAGTACGTTATCTTTGCACCCTGCCTGCTCATTCTGTGCTGACCTGGGACCTCTCCCTCCGCCATTCTTCGTCTTCGCTTTGCCCTTCCAATTTTCTTCTTCAGTGGCAGAGGTTGAGGTGCTTCATGATCCGTGGGCTCCCAAAACTTGCTGCTTCTTATTGGCTGCATCATGAACTGATAGGAAGCAAGGTATTTTGATTTATGGTACCAAACATCAATGTAATCATCTGTATTGTCGCCCTTCAACTGGATGGCACATATGGCATGTGCATATGGAATTCCACTTGCCATGCTCGACAGGAACACTTCCTGCTTCCTAGATTGACAACATACTTATTAGCACCCTTCATAATCTCATACCCGTAATCTCCATTCCAAATGGGATAACAATTCCTGCTTGCAGCCAAATTCTCATCCAGTTTCTTGGCAATCCTAGGACCGCATTGCCTTGTCCACTTTGCAGCCTCATCTCTTTGTTTTTGCAGCCGAGTCATAACCGCAACTCGTATATCTTCAAGCATTGAGATGACTGGTTTGCATCTGGCATCTATTATCGTCGAATTAAATACTTCACAAATGTTGTTGTCGACGCTATCACACTTGAACTCCTCACTGAAGAATGCCCTGCACCAATGCTTCGGTTCTAGTTGAAATAGGATTGCACAACATTCCTTTGTCAACTGAAGCAGTCCTTCTTTGGCTATCTTAAAGTCAGCCATGTTTGCACTGTTTGCTAATTGCCAAAATTGCAACTGCAGCTTATCCCCTTTGTAGGTCTTTGCCCAATTTCCGTATATGTGCCGTGCACACATTCGATGTTCAGCATGGGGCAACAATTCTGCTACTGCCGGAACCAATCCCTGCAATAATTCAAAGTAAGAAAGAGTAGAGCAAATTACATGTTCATATTACAAAGCAAACTACTAAATTTTTCAAAAAGGACACATTACCTTTTGTTGGTCGCTCATGAATGCCCACCCTTCCCCGTTTGTTATCTCCAAGTCAGCCATCAGATTTTTCAAGAACCAGGACCAATTGTCCTTGTTCTCAATCTTTACAATAGCCCAAGCTAGTGGGAACATTTGGTTATTTGCATCTCTTCCAATCGCCGCCAACAATTCTCCCTTGCACAAGCCCTTCAAGAAACAGCCATCCAATCCTATAATCGGTCTACAACCAGCTAAAAATCCCCGTCTGCATGCATCAAAGCACACGTAGAACTTATCGAACTTGGTCCCATGATCAAGAAGCGGTCTCTCAACCACTTCTACAAACACTCTACTTGTAGGGTTTTGCAGCCTACACTCCCAAGCATACTTCCACACTTGCCCATATTCCTTAGCATACTGACCAATAAGTATCTTTATCACATTTTGCTTTGTTCTTTTGCACTGAGTCCTAGATACATTGATGCCTACACGCTCCTTCACCAGCATCCTAAAGTTAGAAATTTTCATCTCAGGCATCAGCTTGATCACGTCGAAGAAGTGCTTGGACAACCATGCACTTGTTACCCTTCTGTTTTGAAAATTAATGGAACAAGTGTGTTCCTCTTGATAGGCTCTAATCTGGAAAGACCCACTCTTCTTAACAAATGCGCTGTAAATCTTCCATGGACAATTTCGCTGCGAACACCTAGCTCTTACAAATTTCTGAGTGTTTCTAATGAATACAATATTTCTTTGTGCAGCAATGGAGTTCTTCACTATAGCTTCCCTAAATTGTATCGCATCATGAAATTTCATACCTACTGACAAAGTAGGAGAGGCAACGGATGGATCATAGGAAGGAAACTTACTTTTCCTTCTACGCACAGCTCGTTCATCTTCAAGTTCGTCCTGGGAAGTAGTGGTGTCGATGCTTTCTTCATAATCTGTCTCCTGGCCAGCAACACCAACATCTGCAAGGCTTTCGTCTCTGTTTGGAACTTCATCAGCTACTTGCAAAGTTGCAAATCTATTTGACAAAAAGTCCCTTTGTTTTTTCCTTAACTGTGTAAGCTCCTCATCGTCGTTGTCATTTAAGAGTAATAAATTTCTAGCAGCCTAACCCTTAGCGTCATCGTCATCATCACCATCACTGGATTCAGCTACGTCCCAATCTAATTCAGTGATGGTGACATCACCTATGTCACCATCGCTCTGGTGAACAGCATCTGCGCTCCTCTCCTCCCCGTCCTGTCTATCATCTCCTGCTTCATCCCTAACCTCAGTGCTAGCTTGAATACCATCTCCTCCTTCTCCTACTCGGATGCTATCTCTATCATCATCTTCGTCCTCACCATCACTATTGTTTTCAACAAATACTTTCGCCTTTTCGTCATGAAGATAATGATATAGGACATCCCTAAAACCATTATCATCTTCCAAAACTCTCAAACCATCTCTCAATCCTTTCCCAGGAGCACAATATAGCAACTTCTGTACTCTACAAGGCAAATATGTCACTATATCCCTAACAAATCCAATATAAGATGCCTTTTTTATATCTACAAATATAGTACTCTCATTCCCCCCCTCATACTCCCACTCATCCTCCCCAATCACAAAATCCTCACCATAGTGAACGATGACAGCTACATAGTCCTTATCATGAGCCATTTCTGCAACAAAAGAGGAAAAACAATTAACTTTTGGGACCACATTCACAAAAGACAACAAACAATTGCAAGTGGAAGTCCCTACACTCTTTATTAAAGAAAAGAAGAAAGAGGGAACATGCATAGGTCGTCTGACAGCTGCGGCTTGAAAAGAGGCCTCAGGACAAACAAATAGAGATGGGACCCAACAACTACTTTGATTATGTCGTCGCATTCCTTTAAAATATGGAGAGTAGATAAGCATGGGTCCTCATGACACCAATTTCAACAATGCAATTTATTAAAAAAATACCCAGAAGTCCCCATCCCCACGACAACAAGAGATTTGATTCTCCTCCAAGGTCCAATACTCCGAACCCGAACCCTAACAATCACCAATCACCATCGCACATTTCACATCCGACCACTACAAATTACTTTCACACATCACAATTCAACATGAAAACCCTAAATCACACATCACATTGGATGGGGCGACGTTGAGCCCTACACCGAGCCCTAATTTTCCCTTGCCGAGCCCTACACCGAGTCCTACATTTCTCGAACCCCCCAATAGGATTCTAGCACCACATCCACCACATCTGAAGCATAAATCTCACATCAATACCACCCAAGCCTAAGCTGGGAAAGCAGACCCCCAAATTTCAAGTCCGAGCCCTAATAAAGCCCTAATTTCACCACAAGGAAAGGAAGAAGAGAAAAAACCTAAGCAAATTGACGACGGCGAGTGACGACGGCGAGCAACGACAGCGAGCAACGACGGCGAGCGATGACCTGCGAACGGCGACCTGCGAACGGCGAGCTGTGAACGGCAATGGAGAGGACGTCGGATCTGGTGTAAACCGATGGATGGACGAACGGTTAAAATCCAAAAGACGAAAACGACGTCGTTTTGTTTGGCCAAAGACACAATGGATGGAGCGACGTCGTTTTCCTCCTCCATGTGTGTGTTTTTTTTTTTACTAAATTGCCACGTTGGTTAAGCATGTCGCCGGAAAATGCCACGTCAGCCGTTTGGCCGGTTTTTGGCCGGATTGGCACTTAAGTGTACCATTTTACTCCGATATTGGCACTTAAGTGTACCATTTTAAAGTTATGGCACTTAAGTGTCCCCCCGTGCCAAGTTATAGCACTCCCGTTGTTCTTTACTCCAACCACATGTTATTTTATGGCAAAGTTTTGTAGAAGTATTCAGCCGGTTAAGCACTGCTAAGTAGTCAAAATAAAGGACTGTCATGAATCTAAACTTGAGTACATCATCTAAGACACTTCTGTCACTCCCACTGAGGACAACCAATGTTGTCCTCGAGTCACTGCAAAGTGCTGTCAAGGGCTCTTTCAGTTCAGGGTGCAATTTGAGATCCATTTCTTTAATCTGGTCACCCCTTCTCCCTGGAGTGTCCACTAGCTCAGCCAATGTCGCGTTGAACCCCTAAATTTTCAATCACAGAAAAATGAAGGGAAATAAGTACATCAATAGCAAGAACAGACGGCTGAAAATGAAAATGCTGAAGTTGAAGAACAATCAATGCAACTAGAGCAAGTTCTTATCGAGAGATTCAAAATTAAAAAGCTAAGCTATCGCAATCCAAGTACTAATGAGCTATGTACATCTCATATCTGTATAGATGCAATAATCCCTTGGCCACAACGCTTCGCCTGTGCTATGGGGTATGAATCAGTCATACCAAAATCATGATCCAGATCAGGGCAACATATATTCATGGAACTACTCATTCTGTAAGAGAAACTAAAGTTCTGAAACAACGTCCTCACAATTATTTTGGATGAGGATACAAAGACAGCCTTCAAATTGCAGGGTAATAGGTATCCATCAATTATGTATGATGAGACTTGCATTAGTTCCCTAACTTCCTATCAAGTATCACTTTCTCCTGGTACTCAGCTCTCTGTCTCTCCTTGAAGGGAACTATAGGAACACTAGAGAACTTAAAGAGTGTGTTTGCTTTAGGGAAAAATTCATGATAAAGGAAAATGCTTTCTCAGATAATTCTCCTTTTCCGGTTAAGGAATTCATTTTCCTAATTTTAAGCATACATATTTTGTTTGACTGTAAATGGTTTTCCATTGACTAGTCATTTTTAGCAAACCAAGCACGTGAAAATCCAGAAAATTAATTTGCAAAAAATTCTTTTACTCAAGACAAATACACTTTTAATGTTGAAAATGGTTATAGTGGAATAAATTCTCATTGCCATAAAAAGTTTGCTGTATACCTCAAGATCTCCAATTCAGTCATCTAGACAGCCTCTCCCACGATGGGGAGCATGAGCATAGTAAAGCCTAAATATGAAATAAGAGGTTTTGGCAGCTAAAGTTAAGGGCAAAAGGCTGAGTACCAAGAACCAGTTTGACTTGAAAGTCAATATGTAAGAAGGGACGGGATAATATATGCCAACCTTCAGCTAATACCAGCAACAGATGACACTCATGCTCTTCAGAGTTAGGATCAATCCAAACATGAAAGTGGAGCATCATGAAGGGAGTGAAAGAAAATATTTGATGGACCATTGTAAAAGAATCTAGTTATAGCATTCGTCTCAGAATCCAGGAGCATACCAAAATGAGTAAGCGATTGTTGGATTTTAGATATCATTCAATGGCGTCTCGTAGCGGAAGAAAAGGTGGTACTTGTCTTGTCCTTAGCTCGGCCTCAACAACAGTATCATTAAATTCGCTGCAAATTATATACACGGTACTTTACCCACTTGCAATTAATTAGTTGCGGCTATGCAAGATGCACAATGGACATATTTAACGACTTTAGTTAATGGCTCTAAATGTGAAAACGATTTGCATACGGGGCCTCATAATTATTGGTCAGTCAAACATAGAGGCGAGAGTTGCACAACTTATGAACATTTCGGCCCATTCTTGTGCAGTATGGGTTGTTATATGTGCAAAATTATGTTGATGATGCTTTTCCTCTCTTCCGCGGGCATATTTAAAGCTTGGGCTATAGAAGCAGCAACCTCTGTGATGTTCCCAGGGTTCACTAGAATTGCACCAGCACCTAGAGACTGTGCCACACCAGCAAACTATAAAATAAAGAAAGAAATAGGTAAAGTATAATCTAAGTATCAACGCAGAAAGAGGATAGTTATTCAGGTTGTGAGATTTCCGAAACAAGACATGGGGTACCCTGTCAAAAAAATCCACAAATCAAGCGGAGAGCACTAATATTTACTATTTAGCTAATTTAGTTCCATATCTGGAAGTTTAAACAAATTGTTAGCTTAAAAAGCTTTCGCTTGAAGTTCATATGCCAGGGCTACTCAAAATGAAGTAAATCAGACAGATTAAGTTCTTCTGAGGCAAAATTGCGATGTGGTTCTTGCATTAAAACCATAGGTAACTCGATTAGAATGACTTCTTAACTATATCTTTATTAGGGACAATTACCCAAAAAGTCCTAAACCTATTGCCCATTTGCCAATTCAGTCCTAAACTTTTTTTTTTTGGCCAATTCAGTCCTAAACCGTTTCTATTTTTGCCCGTTTAGTCCTTCGACAACCTTCAATCGGAATAATCGACGTGGAATCCCAATCAGCGCCGGCCGGCGTTGCCGGTGCTGACATGGTCGCCGGACATGCAAAACGACGACGTTTTGCTTATAAAAATTTTTTTATTAGTTTTTTAAAATTTTTTATTAATTTTTTTTTTTTTTTTTTTTTCCTTCCTTCCTCTCCCTCCCTCCTCCCTCCTCCTTCCTTTGGCTCCGGCAACCGGCGAGGTTGGCCGGTCGCCGGATTGAGGGATCCGGCGGGCGAGGCCTCCTCGCCGGGGCTCACCCACAGGCGACCGACGGTGAGCCCCTCTCGTTTGATCCGGCGAGGGCTCGCCTCGGGCGGCGACCGCGAGGCGAGCCCTCGCCAGATCCGGCGAGAGGGGCTCGTCGTCGATCGCCGGACTGAGGGGATCCGGCGGGGCGAGGCCTCCTCGCCAGATCCGGCGAGAGGGGCTTGCCGTCGATCGCCGGACCGAGGGGATCCGGCGGGGCTAGGCCTTCTCGCCAGGGCTCGCCCGCGGGCGATCGACGGCGAGCCCCTCTCGCCAGATAAACAAGCCAATCAACAAGGAGCGTAAAGAGAAAAGAGGAGGGAAAAATCAGCCAAGGGTTACGCGACGAACGAGCGAGTAGACGAGAACGGACATTGTGAGGGAGGTACTGCTTCCTCTTCTTTCCCTTCGCGCCATCGCCGCCGGCGGTTGCGGGCTTCGGCTTGCCATCGGTGGCCATCACCGCGAGCTTTGACTCTGCTTTTGCTCTCGGTTTTTTTTGTTACGAGCGCTTTCGCGAGAGTTGTGGCTGGGAGGTTGACGGTGATGGCTGAGGGGATCTGGCGGGGCGAGGCCTCCTCGCCGGGGCTCGCCCGCGGGCGACCGACGGCGAGCCCCTCTCGCCGAGATCCGGCGAGGAGGCCTCGCCCGCCGGATCCCCTCGGTCCGGCGATCGACGGCGAGCCCCTCTCGCTGGATCCGGCGAGGGCTCGCCTCACGGTAGCTGTCAGTCGCCCGCGGGCGAGCCCTGGCGAGGAGGCCTCGCCCCGCCGGATCCCCTCAGTCCGGCGACCGGCCAGCCTCGCCGGTCGCCGGAGCCAAAGGAAGGAGGAGGGAGGAGGGAGGGAGAGGAAGGAAGGGAAAAAAAAAAAAAAAAACTAATAAAAACTAATAAAAATTAATAAAAATTTTAAAAACTAATAAAAAATTTTTATAAGCAAAACTTCGTCGTTTTGCATGTCCGGCGTCCATGTCAGCACCGGCAACGCCGGCCGACGCTGATTGGGATTCCACGTCAGATTATTCCGATTGAAGGTTGCCGGAAGGACTGAACGGGCATAAATAGAAACGGTTTAGGACTGAATTGGTAAAAAAAAAAGGTTTAGGACTGAATTGGCAGATGGGCAATAGGTTTAGGACTTTTTGGGTAATTATCCCATCTTTATTACTATCTAGTTAGGTGTGAAATTATTTGGTTTAATAAATAGCTGTAGAAATATAAATAGTGCATAACTTGCAGAGTTTTAGGGAGCAAAGATAGATCTTTTAGACAAGCAGCGTCAGCATAAATTCAGTAATGCAAGGGGTCTCATTAACCATGTAGTGATCTACACAAGAGCACATTTCCCGTACTAAGAAGTTTCGGGAAAATAGGAATTTACCTCATTGAGAATTAGAACCCCTTTCTTCAGATCTTGACATGCAACAAACTCGTAACTAACAAGATTCATCCCATCCCTCAATGAAGTGACAAGTGCAACATCTGAAAAAGGCAAAACCATGTTCAGTCCAATAATCCGCTAATAAAATAATCACTTAGTTATTAAATGATAGCTTTCAGATATCTAAGACTTTTATAGGATGCAGAAACGATACTTTATCACCATCAAAGTTTTGTACTTCCACTGAGATCTAATCACTAATTCAAAACATCCTAGCAAACAGAATATCCATGAAAATCTTACTAAGAAGCCTTTTCACTGCATTAGCATAGCATGACCATGCTGCTCGAAGTGGGTGGACTACAGCAGCAAGCCCATGAAGGAACCATTTGGAACATAGGGCCAGGTATGGCAAAGTTATGAGGAGGCAAGACATCTGGGACTAGAAGAATGAAGGAAGCTCATAAGATGGAATTATTACCAGTAACTGCGTAAAGGGCACATAGCTCATGGAAGTCAAGAGAACGATCCTGCGACAGATAGAAGAGAACGTCACAGGAAAGTTGCATATGCCTACATAAACACAAGCATTAAGCACTGTGAACATTAACATAATGGATACTGAAAACTAAAAATTAACTGGAAATTTGATTCTGACCCAGTTTCTTTTTTTTATTAGGGTTAAAGAGTCGATACATATGAGAAGACAATATTTTCCCAGTTGAAGTAATTACTTGAGTTGAGGTTCGGCTATTGAACTGGTAATTAATGGTTACAACTTTATTGCCATCTTCTTTCATGAAGCACGAACCATAAGAATCATTTGTTCTCGCATTCCAACCATTTGAATGCAATAGAAAAGGAACAAGAAGATTCTTATTGGAAACAACTACTTTGAAATATCAAATTCCACGGGTAGTATTATCCAAGTATGCTATCAATAAAAAAAATTAAAAGATATTTTATAAATTTTTTCGCTAGCAGTGTAAAGAATGACAGTCTTAAGCATCAAAAGAAAAGTACTTCAAGTGCTTTGTGCATTGGATTAATGAATAAAACTACTATTTCACTAAGAATATAATGTACATCTAGCCAACACACAATCCACTTTTAGCAGCAGCCTTGCAACTGAGTCAAGTAAAAAATAAATAGACCATCCTTCGACCAAAGTTAATTATCATAGAGCCATTGTCAAGTTAGAAGACAAAGCAGACTAGGTGATGTATAGGCACAGCTGTCAATGTCCCAAATCTTCCATTAATGCATCCAACAATTTCTTGGACTTGGCTCGCAAGTTTTTGATCTGCCCCAACATACGGGACAAAAAAGTAGTGGTCAGAATCATAAACAATGAACAGCATATTATTGACTAATTTGCTGAAACAATGAAATGAAACAGAAACTGTAATTTACCCCCTTGCAAAATCAAAACGGAAGTCTTGAAACCCAACTTTGCATAGCCATTGCATCCATCCTAGTAGATCTTTCTGTACGAACTCTTGGGTATGATCAATATTTGGAACCCCATTGAAGTTGTCACCCGTGCTTTTACTACCCTGAAACAAACTAATGAGAAACTCCATTGCCATTTCTGTATTCGAAAGACACAACTTGCTCTAATGTACGTCAGACATATGTTAAAGGCCACTAAATCCAGGATTTAGGATGCTTCTAAAGGAAGGACACAAGATGAAAATACAGCAGTTTTATGAGTTAGCTTTTGGCACTAGTTGACCCCAGTGATAAGGTCTTCTCTAACAAAGCCAAAATGCACAGAGAATTGCCAAGGCGTCCTCTATAAACGACGCGGGATCATCATGCATCAATAAAAATGAGAAGTGCGTTGCTCATATTATTACCAATCCACCAGTGCAAGATGTGACAGCATGTTCAGTCCATGCCATTGGAATGCCATCATAACGATTATACATTCCCTCAT
This sequence comes from Eucalyptus erythrocorys, assembly GCA_014182555.1. Lineage (NCBI taxonomy): Eukaryota > Viridiplantae > Streptophyta > Magnoliopsida > Myrtales > Myrtaceae > Eucalyptus > Eucalyptus erythrocorys. Next base: position 13,186,451 of record CM024602.1, read on the forward strand.
GTCCTTGAGAGGTCCCAATACGATGATTGGACAGTTTAATTAGCATGATATGTGATTTGAGTGATATGTGCCCCTATCACTAAAGTTAAAATCACATTTTTATGGTGTATGTGAGATGTAAATATATCCCCGATATGAGAGAGTTTCAAGAATTCAATTGAGTTGTGACCGCCAAAGTGGCACACTTGATTGGATTTGAGAAATTTCGGTTTCGTATGTTGTCTGGGATGTCTCCTGATCTAATGCGTGGTCGTACTCCTAAAGGAGGTGATTGTGTATTAGTTCATGGAGTGATACATGATAATGTAGTGGAGGATTGACTAGTCTTAGTGGTTCATCTACCCAAAGGTGATGAATTCACGAATATTGGAATATATTCTCATGACGCTATCATATGGGGAGTGTACAATTGCATGTCATGTATTTGCCCAAAGGTGATTATGTGATTTTGCATGTAACTCTCTGGATGTGTACTTATACGTCAAGTTACACGGTGCTCACATGATACTAATTATATACATTACTTGTTTTTCAGTCACCTTTCTGTAATTAATAACTCCACTATTATTGAGGTTTTTACTGCTTCAAATTTTAAGTTACGGACATATGATTTATTGCTTGAGAAAAGAGCAATAGAATGTGTTTACTGTCCATTAAGCGTTCCATTCTGGGACACTCGTAATGTGGATTGCCTACTAACTGCACTACTAAGAGATGATTGAAGCCTTAGTGGCTTGTAATTATGTATTGTCTAATACCGAAATTAGGACACATCTGCAAAAAAAAAAAAAAAAATTGCGTTTAAGTCCTAATGACATATACATCTAGTATATGGTTAAAAGGTTGTCAGGCTTAATAGTGGCCATGAGTGTTTTGGCAAGTATGACAATGCGAAATAGCTTAAAAAGTCATTTGTCAAATACTTGGTAGATTATGGGGTGGTAACTTAATTACTATACCTGTAAATCCTAACAAAAGATTTGGCCGAAAGGCATAACTGCACCATAATTGATGAGGATAACTGCTCTCAAACTATTAAGGATAATAGTCTTATTTTTTGTCTATACAGACAATTGTGGAATCTCCTTTATCATAGACTAAACTTGATGAGATTCAAAGTACTATTCTTGATATAGTTTATGATGAAATTTTCCTCTCAAGTATAGAATGAAGTGGTTATAGATTTACTCGGGAGATTTGTTAAGGAAAGATGATCAGTTATTCCATTAGATTATATAGTCTATTTGTGAGAGCATGACCATAATATCCACTACATGGTTGATTTAGCGACATAAATAAATGTTGTTTCTTATCCTCAATTAAGTATGTGATTAGATGCCATAAAAGGCGATATGCAATCTATGAAAAATGTTTGGAAACTTACTGATTTGTCTAAAGATCACAAGTTCTTTAGTTGCAAATTGGCGTACAAAACTAAAAGGATTTCAAAAAAAGATTGTGAAGTTTAAAGCTAAACTTGTACTTAAAGTTTTCACTCTAAAAGAGGGGTGGATAGTTAATAGTGAAGAAATAATTATTTCTTTAAAAGATTTTTTCAAAGTGAATGTGGCATTAATAGTTTATTTATTTTATATAGAGTTACGCCAAATAGATACAAAATATATATAGTGCAACGGGAGGATTTTGCAACAGATTTAAGTAAACTTGTGTGTAGACTAAAAATCTTTTTAATAATTTTATGCAAGTTTCCAGACAATATTAATAAAGTTTCATAATGTTGTTATTTTGTTCAATTGAGAACAAAGTAATTCAATACACTGCAAGGTCAGTGGGAGAAAATTTATTTTTCTCATATTCAATGAATATGATACATATTTATGTTGGCAGGAAGTGCAGTGCAGTAAATAACGTTTTATGCCTATTATGTAAGTAGAGCTTGTGATATTCTTTTAGGCTATTACTTGAGCTATTATGCTTCAGAACCTTATGAAGGAGTTGACCGTTTTGACTTTATGGATAGACCCATATGGTTAACTTGAGACAATAAATTTGTTGTATATTAAGAACAAATGTCTTAAGGGGTTTAAATATATGGCGGTCAAATATTTTTTGACCATAAAGAAATGGTACAGAAAGGTGACGTTAACATATTTTCACAGATGATGTGGTTGCAGATTCACTAACTAAAAGCCTACGCCCATGTGTATTTGAGTAACATGTCATTAGCATGGGCCTAGGAGTATCTTCGGATACTGTTGTTTAGTGGGAGCTATTTTGGCTTTATTCTGATAAAGTTCACATCTGTGTTCGTTACTTTTAGTAACGGTTTGATATGTATCAACTTTTACATTCAATAAAATAATTTTGAATGTGTTATTATCGTGTTGAATACATATTGATAAAGTCTCAAGGTATTACCTTGAGTGAAGGCTAGGGGCATCCGGTTATTAGTCTTGTGCATATGTTATTGTAAAAGGTTAACCATAAGGACAAGACATATGTGGATTCATTAGAACCATGATTTCATTCTCTTGTGGCACAAACTTTTGTGTCGCCTAAGTAAAAGAATGGTGATTGACAAATGGATCTCTTTATAAGAGATGTTAGCCATTTGCCACACTATCATATTAAATCCATATCAATAAAGTTGAAAGCACTTGTGACCATGGAAGGCTCTGTGTGTATACATGCAGTTACCGCCATGATTAGGTGTTATAGGCTTTATGGGATATGATTGACTATTAAGAATTATCTTTGGACCAATGTGCACACATACAATACAATTTCAATTAATATAGTCCAAGTGAGAGAATGTAAGAGTTTTCCTCTAATGTGGACTAAATTAATTGACATTATTATTTACCGTTTAACGTTTACCGTTTTGCGGGGTTTGGTCTAAGGTGAGATAGAAGGTTTCTTAATTAGTCTAATATGGGGCTAGCTAGTGTAGGCCAAGTTGAGCCTGGCCCGTAATGAGGGGGACTGGCTGGAAACTCTATAAATAGTGCTCAAGTCTCTCCTCTAGCCCTAATTTCACATATCCTCACCTAAGGGGCGTTATTCTAACGCTAATCGTGAGAGGCCGCCTCATTGAGCCAGTGATTCAAAGGGTAATAGAGGAGAAGGATTTGCGCAAGGAATATTGTGTTTCCGCTTCCGCTCAAGAACGATGGATCCTAAATCAGGTGCGTCAATCTTTTTAATTACAATTGCATGTTCCTGTTTTGGTTATGGAGATCTTGGGTTGTGCATAATATGCACTCAACATGGTGATTTCAAGAAACCATCACCATGTTTTGTTGCTGCTGTTTCGAACCAGAAGGGAAAAGCACGAGTGCAGAAGACCAGCTTTCTCTGTAAGGACGAACATGAAAGAAGAAAGGAAAGAAACGAGAAAAAAACCACTTTTGTATTTTTGGTTAACCTGAGGATAGGTCAAAGAACGTAAGAGAGCAAAAGCTCTAGAAGGAAGGTGTTTTCATGCATGCGTGGGGAAGTATACTAGGTTCGTATCTATCTATAATGAAGTGCGTGTGTGAGAAGGAATTAATTAGTGGTTGAAAAGAATAGCCTCACCGTTAGTGGAGACGGATTAGAGCCACCATAGTCTCGGCCACCGCCGCCCCCTCGCGAGCAGCCGCGGAGACGTCCTTCTTGCCCGAGTAGTGGGCCCCCGTCGGTGACACCTTACCAACGCTGGAGACTCCCTTCTCGTGAGCCAGAAGGGAAGAAAAATATTCGATGCCGATGCGGTTCGACCATGCACTTCACGTTTGATTGCCCACCCTTTCGGTAATGGTGGAAGCCAGCTGCTTGTTACGCTTGAACATGAAATAATTACCTTTCAAACGAGGAGATTTCCATTGGTTGAGTGTCCTCATTAAATAATAAAATACCTAAAGATCGCTTTGGTAGTCCCGATTAGATAACAAATAATCATATCCGGTGGTTTAAGAGTGAATTCATATATATATCTAAATAAAATGTCATACAGGAAATTTGGGACAGTGGTGGATAAATCTGGATTGAGTTGAAAAAAATTAATTTGTTTCCTAAGTAAAATGATGACTTATATTTTATTTTTTTAAGAAGAGGTGCTTGTTTAGCATTGTGAAAATAGGAAAATATTATTTTAAAGGATGATGTTGACCGTAGTTAAAAAAAAAAAAAAAAAAAAAAGGACGATGTTGACCACTGAGGATTCTGCCGTTAGGTCAGTTTCATATTCCATGTCCACTATGAGAAAAACTACAAATTTTTTTTCCTTGTGGGGCAATATGTGAGGTTTCACTCGCTTTTGACGTAGCAGGCCCCGGCGGGAAAAATGTTCCAGAATATTTTTCGCGTAGCAGCGGTATGAATTTTCCCGCCAGCCCCGGCCACCGCCGCCCCCTCGCGGGCGGCCGCAGAGACGTCCTTCTTGCCCGACTACCAAAGCGATCTTAAGGTATTTTATTATTTAATGAGGACACTCAACCAATGGAAATCTCCATGTTTGAAAGGCAATTATTTCATGTTCAAGCGTAACACGCAAGTTCTTGCACGATCATGCGTTGGAGTCGCTGCTTTGGCAGGCAGCTGGCTTCCACCATTACCGAAAGGGTGCGCAATCAAACGCAAAGCGCACGGTCGAACCGCATCGGCATCGAATATTTTTCTTCCCTTCTGGCTCACGAGAAGGGAGTCTCCAGCGTTGGTAAGGTGTCACCGCACGGTACTGGGCGCCAAAGCGACGAGGATTGAGCTACTCCTTTAAAATAGATATGGGTCGATCTCTCTGCGCACTCCTTTAAAATCCCAATTAAAAAAAAAAAAGTTACCTGAATATAGGTATAACTTTACCACCCCTTTCATTGCATGTAGACCATGCTGAGAATGGCACTTAGAATAGATGTACGGAAATGTCTCACACGGGAAAGAAATCTTCGGGTGGCACCAGGGTGACACTGTGTTAAAAAGTCCAACCCGAATTTTAAATTATAGATTGAGGGAGGTTAGATTAATATAAGTACCATCGAAACCTTGCAAAAAAGCAATAAGATAGATACACAAACATTCTTCGAAGTAGATTAAAAAAAAACTGATGATTTGCATACAATTGATTTTTTAAGTTGATTTACTTGATTTAAGGGAAAACAACGTACATGGTCCATCAATTTTGGTCCAATATGCTCCCTAAATATTTTAATTTGTTAAATGTGATATCTCAATTTTTGGTACATATTCAATTTAATCCATAAATTATATGAAAATATTCTATGTTATCCTTCTATTAATTCAAGTATTAAACATTTTCATATATTCCATAGATTAATTAGAAAATGTACCCTAAAATCACAAAAAAATATATGAAATTATATTAAATGTATTTTTTTTCAAAAATAGAAATGTGATATCTCAATAGAGGAGCAAGCCATCTTTTCCCGTGAGCATGAGAATACTGCATCTGTAGTGGATGGGCCGGCGTGTTGGACGATGCTTGCTCTTGTTGTTCTCCCTGAATGTATCTATCAATGTTTCAAGATTGAGAATGACCGATCCAATCATCCCTTGAGTTTTTGATAATTTGCCCGTCAATTGATGGTTATCTTCCATGTTCTTATGTTGGATTCATAGACGAGACTGCTGACACTTGCAGTGTATAATCAATCAATAAGTTAGCTATCGAAGTAGAGCTATTCTGGATTCTGTTAGACATCTGCTGGTTCTATTGTAACCTTCCATGGAATAAAAGTGCTCGAAAGCATGAGCCTATTCTTGTACCTAATAGACTTGCTAAAAGGTCAGATTGGAAAAAGAGGCAAATGTTTCTAATATTAGTTGACAAACAAAGAAAATAAAACTCATGCTTTATTAGGCCCCCCACCCCCCCCAACAAAAAAACCCCCACCGGGGAACTTCTGGAAATTTCAATATGAGTCCACACGAGGTCCTTCCGCAGTCCGGCGGTCTGGCCTTTAGGATTATTGTAATCGAAACCCGGGTTAAATCGCGTCCTGCAATAAGCCGGGGACGTGGAGTGAGTGACGGGTAGTGCTAGATGGCAGACATTCCACTCACGCCACCGAACGTGACACCTCAAATCAAGCGCGAGAAATGGGGAACTGACCATTGCTTGTTTGCGCACATGGGCATCGACGGGACTTTTTCCTGTTCATCATGCGATATTCGGGAACCCATTTCAGACCGCGCATCCCGAACACGGAGAAGATCACGTGACTCGGAGAAGGGAGGAGCTCTCTCGTCCGTCGTTGGATCACTGCAAATCCTCTTGCAGGATTGTATCTCGAACACGACCCAGATGCTAAGATTTCACTGCCCGCCCCGCTGAGGCGTGGTAGGTTCGTGAATCTTCGCTACCCTCGGGAGTATCTGGGGCCGGATGTCAAAATTGTCAATGATCAATATGGGAGAGGCTGGATTTGTAGGGTTCGGTGGTCAGGATGTCTTCCTGTGCTTTTGGCATCTAACAAGGTACGCCGGCTTTTCTGGGCATAGGCCAAGCCTCCAGTGACTCTACCAAGTCTAATCCAACTTCGGAATCGCGTCTTTATGGACGAAGCAATGATGCTTTTAGCTCCACTTGCCTTGTTCTAGCAGGGGAAATAGACGGGCTGCAAGCCAGTCCCTTCTGTCGATTTCTGGGTATGGTCGCGTCTCTTTTGGTTTTATCAGTCCCATTTGATCACGCGTCGGTGGTCTTCTTTTGAGCTCCACATAATGAGTAGAGAGGCCCCCCGCTTCTCTCTCTTTCTCGCTCGAAAAAGATATTTAAAGATATTTCGAGCGACTCTCCCAAAGCAACTGCCCCTTCCTATGTCAGCGAGGGAATGATAGGGATGAGAGAACCCTTTCCAGAAATTAAAGAAGACCCCCAAAAGGAAGCTAAAAGAAGAGAATGATAGATTGCGCTTAAATTTTAGTTCAAGTGAGTTTTTTGTATATTCTTGTGCCTAAAGCCATTGAATGATGGTATCCATTCTCATGTCTCATCGTGCTTTCTTTTTTTATGTCTTTCTGGAGCACTTTATATCAGTCAAACATGCTTGAACAGAGATTTGTTTACTTGGCAAAGCAAAGGCATTTGACGAAGGGTTGCAGAGACAAAGGGAAACATTTCACGAGTAAGATGTGGGCAACATTTTATTTACCACGAGGATTGGCATAGTTCACTGCAAGAGCATATTAAAGGGGTAGAGATAATGGTTGGTTTTCACTTATTCACCTCGAAGAGTATATTAATTTTGTTAGCATACTAATTGCGTCCTTGAGAAAAAATACACTAGTTGCTTTCGTAAACTGTCTGTCGTCTAATTTATATCTGTAGATCTGTCGCTGCTTTGCCCTAGAAAAATAGGGCATGTATATTACTTCAGCATTTCCCCTGAAGTTGGGGGAAGTTATGAATAGTCTTGGTTTTCCCTACAGGGAATCTTGGGGCCCTGATATGATCTTCCCGTGTTAAAATGGGAATGAATACGTTTGCGTTAGCTCATTTACTAAAAGACGAAACGAATGCCGGCTCTTTGTTCTCATTTGCCACCGATGTTTCCTCTTTTGAGGGTCTATTGCAGGAAGTAACCATCAGTCTAAATTCCTGCTTAGTGACTATAGATGTACAGGACTCTAAAATTGAGGAATTTGGGATTTCTTATTGATTGTTTACTTTTTATATAGTGCTCTTATCATTTGCAATTACATTGGCCACTGAGATGGATACAAAAAATGGCCTGTTTAATTTCTGTCATTTTCCATATTATGTTTGCAGAAGCATTCAGTATCACTGTCTATTTTTGTTGAGTGCTGATTCAACGGAAGAAAATAATCGCGTGGTACCATTGGGCATGTATATTACTTCAGCATTTCCCCTGATGAAAAGTACATCTTGGCGTAAGGGAAGACATTGCGTAGTATCCGTGGATTATTGTCTTTGAGTCTAGGACACTCTAGGCACAGATATGAAGTTTGAAGATTGACAGGGCTTCATCAGTATGGTGCATCCTGAAAACCTCGGAGAAAAGATCCGAGGAATGAGGTCACACTATTGACCGACGAAAGTCTTTGTTTGCTCCTTTTTTTAATTTTATAATCTTGACCCCATTTAAATTCCAGAATTGACCCTTTTTGCTACGTTTGGAGGTCTTCTATAACAATGATGTGGATAAGTTGGATCATTACTGTGAATGATTTAGACATCCGACCTTAGTACATATGGACTACCATTTAATGCCTTTGGAATATATGATACAATAATTGAGGTCGATCTGCCCGCTTGGCGCTGCTTCTTAGTTTTCCTAATTGGTTTTAGGTTCTTTACCTCGTATGCTTGGCCAGGTACGTAGGTCCATTGCATCCAATTCTGGGTCATAACGTTGGGTTGAGCCAGCTTTCCAGAACCTGACCACTGTGATGCGAGACTAACTTGATGCGAAATGGGATTTACAGCTGTCACGTCAGCAAATTAGGGAGAAAAATGCAATCTTCCATGTACTGCTGAGTGGCCGCAGCAGATGAAGCTCATGGAAAGATACAGTTGGTTGCGACTCGCGAGCTCACCCCACGATGATGCCTGCGGTGTACGCACAGGATATTCCACTGTGGCCCATGCGTAATTGGTTGCTTAATAATCTCATGAAATTTAAATTCGTCACTTCTACATGTGAAAATTAATTGCTAATAGAATGGGGAGTTCATACGTGTTGCCGATACATGGCCAGCAGCTTTCGTCTGCAGACTATTTTCGTTGCCGTGTGTTGAGCGAAAATACTTACCAGTTTGCTTAACATGAAGCCATAATCCCATCGGTGGTACCTGCATGGCTGTCAAGCTTGGTGCACCCTATGAAAGCTTACATCAAGGATTGATGTTGTTCGTCCCTCCTGTTGCTCTCATTATGACAATCCTCTCGCCATCCGAAATTTCCACTCTCCCTCTCTCCCCCAACCCATTGGCTTTCGTTCTTCTAGTCGAAAGTCATCACGCAAGGCCTCGGATGGCATAGAGCTCAACCAAACTATAAATAAAAAAAGAAAAAAAAGGGATCTTTTTCTTCAGAAGGTGTGGTGGTATTGGCCGATTTCGGAGGTGGGTTTTGATGCTCTTCTTTTTCTGATGATTGACGGTACCGACTGAGTTTCTGGGTATCAATGAACTTTCGCCAAGTTTGATGATTGTTCGGGCTTATGGTTCTGCCAACTCGCGCCGGTGGCGTCTTCGTTCATGCAGCGTGTTTGTATTTCCATTTTCCAGTAACGTGCCTGTTAGTTTTTGAGAAGGAAGAGCAGAGTTTCTTGTGCATCTCATTTCATGTGCGCTTTCTCAATGGACTTGCCCGGCAGCTGATGTTCCTTCTGTCTTCTGGAAGTTGAATGCTACTTTTCGTGCTTAATTAACAGGAATCTGGTAGACCCCGTATGATGCGTAAATGCAATTCTGTGGATCCCATTCTCTCTATTATCTCTTTTTCCATGCCTACTTTCTTTTTCGTATATTCTTCATGCATATGTATTTATAATATTCTTTTGTTTTCTAGAAGTGCTTATCGTTTACAACTGTTAAGAGTAGATACGTTCTGCTTGACATACTACTGGCTATAATCCGACTCCCTGTGGTACCTAAATAGGAAAAGTACCTGAAATTCTTGTGTGCTTCCAGGCTTTTATTGATCCTTCTTTGTAAAAATGTAGGATACTCAAGTTTTCTGAGCAAAGCTGTTAACGAAGGTTGAATAAATTGTGAGCGTATGCCTGGAAACAAGTACAGCGGTAACACTATCCATTTTCCTGGTCGTGTAGAACGGCTCCTAAGAGAGAGCTCAGAAAAAGCAGCAGGGCTTCTCATTCAAATGAGACAACTGAGGCTGAGCTAGAACATGAGCTGCGCTTTAGAGAAGGAGAAAACTGGGGGATATCTTATGTTGAACAGCTTTTGGAAGGGGCTGCCACCACCAGGGCTTTGCTGAGGGCTTTGAAAGGCCAGATGGGAGGCCTCTCAAACAAAGACTCTTGATGGTGGCTAACAGACTGTCTATCTCTGCAGTCAGAAGAGGGTAAGACTCATGGTCTCTCGAGATGAGTTCTGGGGGGCTAGTTACTGCTCTTCTGGGTAAGTATCATCTGGTCACTCCTTTTCCCGAAAATCCCATTTTTCTGTTGCAGCCATTAGATAATTAGTAGGGCTCATTCCCCTGGTTCTCTAGTTTATTATATTTCTATTTGCTGCTTTTTTCCCTAAAAATTCTAATAACCTCTTCTAAGGAGGTGGATCTTTATGCATTTGACTTTGTCGAAGGTGTGAAGGGGTTTGAGGCAAGATGGATAGGATGGGCTGGTGTAGATGTGGCTGATGAGATTGGACAGAGGGCTTTTACTGATGCTTTGGCTCAAAAAGTAACGTTATTGCATCAGATTCGCCATTTTTTTCTGTGCTATATCACGCTTTGCACTCTTTTAATATATTTAATCAAGATCAATTGGCCAGTGGTTCTACAATGGCTATTGCAACAATATACTATGGCCTCTTTTTCATTATCTTGGACTTCCATGAGAAGATCGCCTAGCAACTACAAGAAGTTTTCAGTCTCAGTTTGCTGCATATCAGAAAGCAAATCAAATGTTTGCTGATTTCGTAAATAAGCATTACGAAGAAGGTGATGTAGTCTGGTGCCATGATTACCATCTCATGTTTCTGCCGAAATGCCTGAAGGAATGTAACAGTAACATGAAAGTTGGATGGTTCCTCCATACACCATTTCCTTCCTCTGAAATTCACAGGACTCTGCCATTGCGGTCCGAGCTCCACATGACAGTCAGGCGGCGGTCATCGTCGCTTCGCCTCCAGGAGTAGAGCAGGATTCTGCTGCAGAAGTGGTCAGGAGGTTCTACGGGGGGATCAACGGCCAGGACATCCCCGCCGTGGAGGGCCTCATCGCCGATAAGTGCGTGCACGAGGACCTCATCTTTCCCCGTCCCTTCGTGGGTCGCGAGTTAAGATGGATTTGTCTGGTCTTGCTTCTGAATATTTGGGGTTGCATACTGAGATATTTACTTATGATGAGCTAAAAGAATCATATCTTACTTCACTGCGAATTCGAAAATGTCTGTTCTTTTTATGTTAATTGGGTGTCCTAGAGCACCCGACTAATCTCAATCGGTCATGGCAATGCGACTGAATAATAGCCGAGGCAGGAGGCTCCTTAGAGTGATTTTATGAAAGGAAGTTGCTATCTTCCAAGATTCGAATCCATGACCACGCATATTGGCATTCACTCTACTGTAAAGAGTGGATTCAGGAAACTGGTTTTACATGGGATGTACATTGTCTGCTGGATTTCCAAATCCTCAATTTTTATGGTGAAGAATGCGGTGAGAATTTGCTCACTGAATAGCCATATTTGTGCAGGCAATCCTGGATTTCTTCAAGAAGTTTAACGATATCATAGGCACGGATCTCCACTTTGTAATCGATGATATATCTGAGGAGGATTCTTCAGGTGTAGGCGTCACATGGCATTTAGGTACCTCGAACCATCTTGTTTGATTAACATTCTAAAAGTTCTTAAAATTCCATTTGTCTGTTGTTTGGTTCACTTTGTCAATTGACCATAGACTTTCTCATCAGAGTGGAAGGGAAAGCCTTTTCCATTCAGCAATGGATGCAGTTTTTATCGGCTTGAAGTCATCGATGGAAAAAGACAGATTATGTGAGTAAACTTCCTTCCAGCTATATATAACTGTGTACTAATCTTAGTTGTTAAATTGTGGTTCCTACATTCAACGTCTGTTACCTTCTATTGTCTATATCTGATGGGAATATCATCATTGCTTCCTCAATACCATACAAAACGCTCTACATGCATCTAGAAATAGTGTACCATAATGAGAAATTCATGATAGCAACTCAATTTTACTTGCGTTTATTTTATGCGGCCACAAACTGACTCATCCCTTGTGGAACAGCTATGGAAGAGACAGTGTCGAACCTGCATTAAAACCTGGGGAGACCGCCTTGGTATGTTTCTGAGCTATTTCTTGTGTTCTTGTGGCAAAAATTCACCTGACAATGAAGTAAGTGTAAAGAGGAAATGATTATAGAAGAGAAGAATGATGGATGCATGGGGACAGACACCTAATAACAAGCCAGGGATTCATTGGCCTATGGCATTTGCAATGACCTTGAGTTAACCAGACACTCAGGTCTTGAGGAGTTCTGTATGCTCGTGCGTTCTCATGCATGTTGTCACACTAAAACTTAAGAATCTGACGATTCTGTTGCGGTTTTGAAGTTAAGTTTGGAAAGAAATATGATCAAGAAGAGGAGATCATGTTTAAGCATGTCAAAAGGCTTAGTTGACAACTATGGATTGAAAAAATTGTGAAAACAATGTAATTCCTGAATCAGTCACACTTCACTTAAAACTTTGGTTTGCTTACTTCGGCCCAGATCACTGCCTCCGAAAAAATGGGTTCATAACATTCTGAGATTCTTTAGCTTGGCTTTGAAGAGAATCACTTTTGATTGATGGAATTTAGTCGTTTTACCTATGATGAGGCCTCATTGAGGTCGATTGCTGTACTGTGTTTGCATTTGCAGGTTGCAATTAGAGGTGTGGTGGGGCTGCTTCAGAGATTTCCTCAGCTGGCGGATTGGTTATAGGGAAATTAGTGTGGCGAACTTCAATAAGATGAATAGATCCCCCATCCCCAACGATGAAGCTCTTGCTCGCTCAGTTCTCTCATCAAAAGGTGCCTTTTCAACAGCATCTATCTTATGCCAAAAAAAAAAACAGCATCTATCTGGCAAATCCCCTCTAAAGCCAAGGGAGAATTGAGTCGAGAAGCATACGTAGGTGTGTTTCCTGGGGAAGACAGTAAAAGAAAAACTTCTGCAGCTTTTCTGGCTGTTGTACTGTTCACTTGTTGCGACTCGGAAATAATACACACGAAACCTCTCATGAAAATATGCAGAACGAGCTAGAAATGAGCATGTACAGCCCTAATGAATTCTCCAAAAGTGCTCAGCACTTTCCTTGTTTATAAGTAAGCATCGTGTGATGGGTGTATGTGCCTTCTTCTGGGGAGGACCATGTTCACGAAATCCCTTTGTCATGTTCATGATGCTGCTCTTGGTAGAACTGCTCTACTGAAATTTTGCCCAGATTCAAAGTTTGTCGTGCGAGGTAAGCTATATCGATCAAATGGTGAAATTAGCATATGCCAACATCAAACCCTTGGATCCTTGATGCTTTATCTGCAGCATTAGACGGTAAATGCGTCCCATGGCCGGGTCTGAATGGATGAATGAAGACACGCGCTCGGTAGGCTTCAAGAACTCTTGCTTGCGGGCCGCTTGGTCATTTTAAAACTTTGGCATTTTGCACAATTTTTTGTTGACTTCAGTAAAATGACAACCTTCACTCGACTTATCTAAATAAATAGAGAAACAGAATCTTCACTTCTTGCAATACTTTTTGCTGAATAATAACATGGAAATATATTATGAAACTTTCATTTTTGGGCATCTAAATCCTTAGAACGGTAACTTTTCTTCTAATAGGGTCCTCCCATTCATAAAGAAGGATTTATGTGCATAAATATAAAATAGAACTTCAAAAAAAAAAACCAGGTGCCACGTCAGCCGCTGCGTTGGCCGTTGCTCCGGACAGTTGGAAGGACGGGGCAACTTGGTCATTTCCCCTCTCGCCACAATAGTTGAACCACAAACCCAGCAGCGCTACGCAAGACCCAATTGAAGGGACGCCTTGCCCCTTTCCCACGGAGAGAGAGAGGAGAGAGAGAGAGAGAGAGAGAGAGAGCGCGCGAGAGGGAGAGGGAGACGCCATTTGTAGCTCCCTGAGCTTCGGGGTCTCCGCCTCCCGCAACTTCGATACTCTCTCTCTCTCTCTCTCTCTCTCTCTCTCTCTCTCTCTGCGCTCGGACAAAACGGAGACCTAACTTTCTCCACCTCCCTACGCCCAATCGATCTCCTCCGCGGTGAGTCTCTGCTACCGCCGGCGGCCGCCGCGATCGCGCACGTGCGTGCTCCGACAATGTCCGTCCTCTCCAATCTAGCGCGTCCTATTGAAAGAAGATATGTCCTGAAGATATGGGATCGGATTGAGGACTGTAATTGATTGGAATTGTATCTATTTTAGGACTAGAAATATTTCGTAATTAGGAATATACACTCTACTTTTTTATTTGAATCTTCTTGTACATTATATACACTTTCTGTAACAATGTACAATTCAATAGACAGAAAATACAATTCCCATATTTTCCACTTGAGTTTGTGACATGGTATCAGAGCTTTGTCTTGATCCCGACACAGCTTCTTCACTGAAAATCACCTTCTGTTGCTACAATTCTTCGCAGAACAGATCACCCTTCATCTTTTCTTGTTGCTGAACAACTTCAACATCCTCTGCTCCTTGTTGCTGTAGCCTTCGCAGAACAGAGCAGTTAAGATTGTCTTTCAGCCTTCAATCCTTGCACAAGGCCTGCCAAAGACAGAAATTGTTGCAAAATTCCTTAGAAACTCATCAACATGGCAAATCCACAAACACTTACCTCGGGACATGATAATCAGTCCACAAAAGAAACGACGCCGCCATCTCCTCAGACCCATGAATCCTCGGCAATGATCATAGCACCTCAGCCACAGATTCAACCACAACAGCCTGTGCAATGGGGAAATACTCCGGCTCAGTATAATATGGGGCATCCCTATCCAGGGCCGCCTTACCAATTTGTACCATATCCTTGGTACCTTGGACCGAGTCCAAATACATCACTGCCGGTTTATCAAGATGGCGTGCGAACCAGTGGAGGCCTACCAACCAGCAACGGGGCAGGCGCAGCCACCAACCCGCGGGTTCCTTTTTCAATGCGGATTCTACAACCGGATCTGGTGGATCGGGTTTTGGGGGAAACCACTACCCGAACCCACCGCCAGGATTTCCTCCCTACCAGATCTTCACTGCCAGCGGTCGGCCGGAGCCAGGCGACCCTCTGTTCACAACCAACGCCGACGGACCGGAAATCAAGCTCATCGCTCAACAGTTAACCGGATCCGAAAATTACACAAATTGGTCGAGCGAACTTCGACGTGCACTGGTAACGAAGGATAAAGAAGGGTTTATTGATGGAACCGTTCCGGTTCCCTCCGATGAACGAATGGCACATCTCTGGAAGAAATGCAATCAATTGGTCCGAACGTGGATCGGAAATTGCATTACTCCCAAAGTCGCGGCCGCTCTTCCCCCGACGGAAGACTCGAAACAGTTCTGGGAAAACATCAAAGAAATGTTTGGAAAGTTGGATCAAGTGAAAATTTTCTCTTTAACGCAGCAAATTTCTGATTTAAAACAGGGGAATATGTCTGTTGCTGCAATTTTTAACAAAATTTCAGGTTTATGGAACGAATTAGAGGCAGCCGAGGAGAAATTCGACTGGCCAGAACCCGTCTTGCAGCAGTACAAAAAAATGCGAGACAGAGAGAAGGCAATACGCTTTCTTCTCATATTAAACGAGGCCTACCTCCCATTTCAGTCACAAATCTTGACCGTGGAGCCGATGCCAACCCTCGGCCGCATCTATCAACTTGCTGTTCAAGAAGAAAGCCAGCAGAGAGCAGCCGATCAAGGGAAGCACACGGAGAGCATGGCTCTGGCGGCAAGAAAATTTTCTCGCCCGCTACAGAGAGCCACGGGAGGAAGAGAGAGTCTCGAGCGCGATCTAGGGTTTCAGAGAGCCACGGGAGGAGGAGAGAGCCTCGAGCACGATCTAGGGTTTCAAAACCCTAGAGGACACCCCTTTATAACGAGCGCCTCTGATCCATTCGATCAATCGAGCGGCTCTCATTTGTTCCTTGGAGAAGGTGGATCGAACGGCTCCGGAAGCAGAGGACAGATGGCATCGGACAGCTCACGGGGCTCAAGCGCATATGGGCCGGTTGGCCCACGCGGGCGTTATTTCACACATTCTGATGGGCCGCGAAGTAATTATTTGACAAATTCCGATGGGCCATATGGGGCAACAATGGCCCATGCCGTGAATAGGCCAAATTCATTCACCAAAAATAATCCAAAAGGAAAGGGTAAGCTATACTGTGATTATTGTAAACGTCCACATCACACAATTGAGAATTGCTGGAAGCTCCATGGTAAACCTGGCGAAAAAGAGAAAGGAAAATTTTCAAATGTTTTACAGGTACTGGGCAAATCGGCAAATAAATCAATTTCTCATGAGAAGTATCAGGAGCTGATGGAAGCTCTGAAAAGGATGGATGTTTCTGACAAAATTGGAAGTTTCACAGGTATTTCTCATTGTCTGATGAACTCAATTGCAAAGGATGAATGGATTATTGATACTGGAGCTAGTGATCATATTGCCTGCAATCAGAAGTTGTTTTCCAATATTAAGAAACTATCCTTTCCCATATCCGTACAACTCCCGAATGGAAACACCACACATGTCGATATGACTGGAACAGTACATCTTAGTCCACTCATTAGTCTTAAAAATGTCCTTTATGTCCCTAGTTTCCAATTTAACCTCATATCAGTTTATAGAGCCTGCGAAGAAAATTCCTGTTGTGCCTTGTTTGACTCTGATAAGTGTCTCTTTCAGGCCCGTTCGATTGGCAATCTGATGGGCTTGGGTAGAATCTTTCAAGGATTGTACTTTTGGATCAATCTTCCAAGCAATTTTAAATCTATTTCCATTGCTTTCAATAAATCCATGTGTAATATTGCTAGCAATAAAAATTTTCTTAATCATCAGAGATTGGGTCACACTACTTCTTTCCCTTGGCCTGAGTGCCCTGTTTGTCCTTTGGCGAAGCAAACTCGTTCTCCTTTCCAAATTAGTCAAACTCAAGTTGACAACATTTTTTCTTTAATTCATGCTGATGTCTGGGGACCATATCACACCTTGAATCATGATGGTTCACGGTTCTTTCTCACAATTGTGGATGATTTCTCACGTGCCACCTGGGTATTCCTCATACAATCCAAAAATCAAGTTCTATCTCATCTTAGAACTTTCATCTCCTTGTCCAAAACTCAGTTTGGAAAATCAATTCGTCGCATCCGTACTGATAATGGAAAGGAATTCTTCAGTGGTGAATGTGCTTCCTTTTTTGGCTCAAATGGGATCTTACATGAAAGCACTTGCACTTATACACCACAACAGAATGGAGTGGTAGAGAGGAAACACCGTCACCTTTTGGAAGTGGCACGAGCCCTTAAATTTCAGGCATCTATACCAGAAAATTTCTGGGGAGATTGTGTGGTTACTGCAGCATATCTGATAAATCGTATGCCATCCAGGATTTTGAAAGGGAAAACTCCATTTGAAATTTTATATGGAAAGAAACCAGATTTGAGTCATCTTCGAGTGTTTGGCTGTCTGCGTTATGTGACTACAGTAGGACCTCGGGATAAAATGGCTCCTCGTGCCTGGCGATGTATTTTCATGGGGTATCCAAATCTCAAAAAGGGTTATCGAGTTTATGATCAGTCTACTGGAGATTTCTTTATCAGCAGAGATGTGGTATTTCATGAAGAAACTTTCCCTTTTCGGGACTCTGCTTCCACAGCTGAACACAATGTAGGCACTAATCAAAGATTTTTGTCAGAAGAAGATTTATCACCTGGAGGAACCATTGTCATTACTTCTCCTCCAGGATAACCGATGGTAGATGCAGCACCATCTCCACCACCTGCTGAACAATCTACAGGATACTCTAGTGAACAAGACTTCATGGAAGATGAACCTCAAGGGCTCAATTCGATTGAACCAGCAAATGTTGCAGAACCACTGTTAGATGTATCGCATGAGCCACCTCGACGGTTTGGCCGAGTTACTTGTCCACCAGCCTAGACACGAGACTATGTCTGCTCTTCATCAAAGTCATCAGGTACTCGTTACCTCATATCTTCCTATATATCTTTTGACCGATTGTCCTCAGATCATTTATGTTGCATTAGTCGCATTTCTGAGGAACAAGAACCATCTAGTTATCATGAGGCTGTATGAGATCCCCGCTGGCAAAAGGCCATGGAGGCAGAACTTAAAGCCTTAATTGAGAATCACACCTGGGATATCGTATCATTGCCTCCTCATCGAAATCCCATTGGCTGTAAATGGGTATATAAAATTAAGTATAAAGCTGATGGTTCTGTGGAAAGATATAAGGCCCGGTTGGTGGCTAAAGGGTTCACACAGCGAGAGGGTTTTGACTACCATGAGACCTTTTCTCCAGTGGCCAAGGATGTCACAGTTCGTTCGTTCTTGTCGGTTGCAGCTTTTCGCAACTGGTCTTTGCATCAAATGGACGTCCATAATGCCTTCCTTCATGGCGATCTGGAAGAAGAAATTTATATGGATGTTCCACAAGGGTTGCGGAGACAGGGGGAGTCTAAGGTATGTCGTCTCCGAAAATCCATTTATGGTTTAAAACAGGCCTCTAGGCAGTGGTATGCCAAATTTACCGCTGCACTCACAAGTGCCGGATTCAAACAGTCCAAGCATGATTATGCTCTCTTCACTTGGACAAGAGGTATGTCATCTATCTACTTGATGATTTATGTTGACGACATACTTATCATGGGAAATGATGATTCTGCTGTGGAGAAACTTAAAGAGTTCCTACATTCCTCTTTTCATATCAAAGATTTAGGGCCACCTAAATACTTTCTTGGGATAGAGATAGCTCGCTCTGATCAGGGGATCTCTCTTAGCCAAAGAAAGTTTGTGATGGAGATTATATCGGAAGCAGGATTATCAGGATGCAAACCAGCAGCTATTCCCATTGAACAAAATGCAAAATTGACCAGTGTGGATTATGACGCCGGGATGTCCTCCTCTAGCGATTCACCTCGAAGGACCCGACAAGTTATCAAAGACTTGTTGGAAAACTTATCTACCTCACCATGACTAGACCGGATATTTGCTACGCTGTACAGACCCTTAATCAGTTCATGCACAGTTCAAAGCAATCTCACATGAACGCAGCCTTAAAGGTAGTAAAGTATCTAAAGAGATGTCCAGGGCTGGGGATACTTCTTTCTCGAAGATGTAATATGGAGATGACAGCCTACTGTGATTCGGATTATGCTACATGTCCCATGAGCAGGAGATCCATTACAGGTTTCTGCATTAAATTTGGGGAGTCTCTACTTTCATGGAAGACAAAGAAGCAGTCTACTGTGTCATTATCATCAGCAGAAGCTGAGTATCGATCTATGGCAAAGACTGTCTGTGAGGTGGTATGGTTACGAGGTCTACTTAAGGATCTTGGGGTACAAATTAGAAGACCGACACTGCTCTTTTGTGATAATGATTCAGCAATCAAACTTGCAGCAAACCCCATATTGCATGAGAGGACAAAGCATATTGAAGTCGATTGCCACTTTACACGTGAGAAAATCAAGGAAGGTATCATTGAAACAAGAGGGATTAGAACCACGGAATAACCTACAGATATGTTCACTAAACCTCTTTGCCAAAGACAGTATACATATCTTCTAAACAAGCTTGGCGTTTTGGACATATACAAACCACCAGCTTGAGGAGGAGTGTTGAAAGAAGATATGTCTTGAAGATATGGGATCGGATTGAGGCTTGTAATTGATTGGAATTGTATCTATTTTAGGACTAGAAATATTTCGTAATTAGGAATATACACTTTACTTTTTTATTTGAATCTTCTTGTACATTATATACACTTTCCGTAACAATGTACAATTCAATAGACAGAAAATACAATTCCCATATTTTCCACTTGAGTTTGTGACACGTCCGGTCGCGCGGTCCGTCTCGCGGAGGCCAAGTTGGACCGCTCCGACAATCGATGCCGCGGCGTCACCGGGATCTCCACTCTCTTCAAGGTATCTCCCTCCCTCCCTCCCTCTCTCTCATCTTCTCTCATTAGCGCGGAGCATTTTTGCGTTTCTTTCGGTGGATGACGTTTGAGGCCTAGCAAGCTTCTAGAATTAGCTTTCCATTAGTTTGAAAGAGGCACGCCACGCACGCGGGACGGCCGCTGATCATCTTTCTAGCTTCCGAATTTTTCGTAATGCGTTCGTAACGAGACGGAGGTCTAAGCGGTCCAGCTCTGGCATCGTAGTAAGCGCTCCAGATTTACAATCGGTCCGTCTTTGCTACTGCCGCGCACAAAGTGGTACTTGAGGTCTTGCACCGCGCCGTGCTACTGCAGTCGTCATCCAATTAATAGCGATCAGCGAGAAAGTGACGTGTGCAAATGTGTAAATGGACGTGTTATTGATGTCGTTGGCAAGTCGCATCAGCAACTCGCTCGTGTGTTTTCTCTCTAAGATTATTCCGGCAAAAGGAATTCCTTCCTAGAATTTTGGAGTTTTTTCTGACAAATCTTTTGATGTGGATGATCATCCTCCTTAGTCCTGACCCACCACACTATCTGCTGTATGATGATGCTTCTTCGATTGCATAGGAGTGTAATGACTTGTAGAAGTGTAGTATTTATTCATATTTGCTGACCTGTGTAAATTTTGCTATGTTTTACCCATGTCGCAGGATGATAGATTCGAGAAGCGTCAGTTGGCCTCTATGTCAAGGGGGACAGCTAAATATCCCAATATCTGCATGGCTGTAGTGGATGAGAGGCGAGCCCGTAGCAGAGACATGGCCAAGCCTCCTGGAGTATTGGTAATGAACTATTCTATTGGTTTTTGTTGGAAATTGGTGATCCATTTTCAACAAAATCTAGAAATTACTAGCTTAATGGAGAAGGAACAAGTCGGCAAGTCTACATGCACGGGAAACACGTGAAGAAGTTACAAGAAGGCTAAAAGGAATGGGCACACAATAAAAAAATATTAAAAGTTGATGTTGGAGAATAAACTAGAGAAGCTCTACGTGCATGGGAAATTTGTGCATGGGAAATCGTGAATGAAAAGTCAACAATGGCTGCTTAACCATGAGAAAATATTGGGTGGGTTCGACCCTCCACGTAGGCGGTGGGTCGAACCACTTAGGAGTCGACACGTGGCGCCACGTGTGTGAGGGCGTCGGGCGTTCAAAATTCGCCACCCCGCTCCCTGGGCCCACCACTCGACGCTCTCTCTCCTCTGCGACCTATCCCGCGCTCGTCCTCTCTCTCTCTCTCTCTCTCTCTTTCCCCGTTCTCCCGATTCTCCGTTCCGTTTTGCGAGAGAACAAAAGTCGCAGGGCTTCTCTCCGAATGCTCTTCCCCTCCTCTACTCTCTCTCCTCCGCTGGTTGCCCACGACGCCGACACCCTTTCCACCTCCGCCGACGCCTCTGCTCTCTCTCCTCCGCTGGTTGCCCGCGACGCCGACGTCGACGCCTTTTCCACCTCCGCCGACGCCTCTGCTCTCTCTTGTCTGCTGGTTGCCCGCGACGCTGACGCCGACGCCTCTGCTCTCTCTCCTTTGCCGGTTATGCCGACGCCCTTTCCACTCTCTTTTCCGCTGGTTGCCCGCGACGCCGACGCCCTTTCCACCTCTGCGCCGTTGCCGACGCCGACGCCCCTCTCCTCCGCTGGTTACCCGCGACGCCGACGCCGACGCCGACGCTCTCTCTCCTCCGCTAGTTGCCCCCGACTCTTCTGCCTTTGCCGTCGCCCCCAACTCCGACGCCGTCGCCGACGCCCCCTCGCCTCCCTCTCGCGTCCTCTGCTCTGCTCTGTTCCTCTTTCCTCTGCAGAGCGCCCTTGCTGGCAACCCCGACGCCGACGAACCCTTGCTCACGTTTTGGCCTCCCTCTCCACAAACGAAGGTCGCTCTGCTCGCTCTCTCCCTCTCTCTTTCCTCTGCGAAGCGTCCCCTGCTCCTGAACGCGGACACTGCCGACGCCGTCGTCTCCTACCGTCGCCTTCCCAAGCCCCACCGATAGGCACCCATTGGCGACTCCCATACATCCGAAGGTTCTTTCTTTACTAGAACATGCCTATGCAAAACGTGGATTACTGATAAATTTTTGCCCGCTACATTGCAAGTGGATGGCAGCGACCTTGGTTGACTACTCCATCAACGTTGTTCTACTTGCGGTATGAATAAATTATTTGTCTTGGCTATTACAGATCACACCTCTTTATGCAACTTCATCAATTGATAAGTTTGAAAACCATCTTAACTATAACACCGTATAAGAAAGCTGCAAGTGTTTTATTACATAACGACATATACTTAAGCCCAGTAATGTTCAGGTAATGCAGTTTCATGTTGCATTGACAAGCTTCTAGGAATAAGAAAAACCAAAACATGGTACCTAATGTGTTTGCTGGTAGTACTTTCCAGTTTTCACTAACAAGATTTCATGGGAGGAAACGGACCCTGATTTTATACATGTTGGAAAATTGACTCAAAATTGCATGAAGCTGAAAGCTGACACTCCAATAATGCTGTATAAGGAACTGGTGATTGCATGAATTCAATCTACTTCTATGTCAATGCAAGATGATATATTTCATTTGTTGTCGAAGCTTTTTTCATATGGAGTTCTATGAAGGATTTGCACTGCATGCTTACAATTAATATGTCTTCAGGCTTGGGTAGAATTGAACTTTTTTAGCTCTTTACTCTGGACAGTGCTTCTTATCTACCTAGGCAGGTATGACTTAAATTCTCTCAACGGGATTTCGGCTTCTTATTTTGTAGTTGCAAGTGGCACAAAAGCCACTTTAAGTTGTTTTAATAGGAAAAATGCTTTCGATTGATTTCTCAACTGACATTTATGTGCATTATGATGCGATTCTTATCTCAGTGTCACAATGTGCTTCTACATTCTTTTGCAATTTCTCAAGCTCTCATCTCAAGAGTCTTCACAAGATATGTTCTGTCCATGGATGTCAAACACTCTCACAATTCTATTTACTTGATGATAGGAATTGATATCTCGCCACTAGTGTCTCGCATTCTTGGAGTGAATTTTAAACTCCTCATTCATGTGGCAGGTGGATTGCTCCGGATTTATGACGATAAATCCTCAAAGGTTTGGACAAAAGTATGTTGGAAAGGTAAATGCATATTAGAAGGTGCACACTGTGTAGTCTTTGACAGCGCTACCAAAAAAGGAGTAATGATTTTTCTTTTTGTAGGTTGCTAATCCTCAAGATATTTTAATCTTCTCTAAGGCTTCGAGAAAGGGTTGGAGTGAAAGTGGTACAGATCTTTGACAAGTGGAGTTCGATGATTTTTCTTTTTGGGGTCAAAGAGTTGGAATTTAGCAGGCTATGTTTTTGGCACTATTTGTCCTTCTTTTTCCAAGTCAATATTTGTATGCCTTTCTTATTGCCTTTGAATAAAGAAATGACTTGTCAAATGTATAATACCTATGCCAAATTCTATTTATTCACCCTCTTTAATTGCAAGACATAATTATCTACTAAAAAATAATTGTATTAGTAAAGCTTTGATTCTCAAGGGTAATTGCATTTAAACATTCTTTATCATCTTACCAGCCATTGAAATTGTTCGTCTTCCTGATCTATAGCACAATTTGAAGATTCTGAGTGACTTCGCCCTGAGGAGCTAAATCAACAAAACATTGAGGCGCTTGTTGCCGAAAATAATCTGGTAATGCTTATTCTTTTATGCTTTCTAAATGAATTTTTCATATTGTATAAGTCTCTTATGGCCACCAATGAAATCCATAATAATAACACGTGCTTTGCATTGTGATTTGTTGTTGCAAACACATATTTTAACTTCAACTGTAGTTTAATTTAGTGTATTGTTATGGGTAGAATGTTAGAAAGATATGCTGATAATTGTTATTAGTCTCTTAGTTTTCTTAAGGTCTATATATAGTTTAATATGCTGTTATGCCTTGCAGAAAATGGAGATACTTCCAGTCAATGATCTGGATAAAGCATTACACGAATTTGTCAATAAGGATGATAAAACGGCATTTTATTCTTGTGTGTAACTAAATCTTGAAGAAACTCGTGTAAGTATCATACCCTGCTTTTGTTGTTGCGGAGGCATCACTCTTAAGCTATCAGTTCCTCATGCTATAGTGTGAATGTTATGTTTCTGTTATACTTTTGTGTTAATACTTTTTTGTTTATGAACATGTGCACAACAAAATTGCTGGGGATTCCGACACCTTGAAATGCGAGGAGGAGGATCTAATTCTTAAAGATGGCGAGTGTTTGGAGGCAAGAAGTTATCTATTGAGACTTGTTATCCTTATAATGTGGTGAATTTAGTCTCATCCAACCATTTAATGTATGGAGTTCTTCCAAATTTTTTAGGGCTTTAGCTCATTTTCTTCAATCTGTAGTCAGGCTTTAACTTTCTGCTATTATTGTGGCTGTTATTAGAGTAAAGCAGGAATTTCTTGTATATCTTATTGTAAGGTCTTTCCAGCGATTCTGAAGGGCATTTCAATGAGAGAAACTAGGAGCTTGGATACAGTCTCGAGCATTATTTTTGCCTGTTGGTTTTAATTCCTGTTGACGATAGGCTGAAGTTCTTTTTAACTCATCTTCTTCGTGCCAAGTGCTGCCTAAAGTAAAGATTGATGCTTAATTAACTTTTTTCTTTATATTCAGGAACGCGTTAAGGAACGTTCTGCACATCCCAGTGACACCCCACATGGAACATCCAAAGTGCACCTTCGTGGAGGTAAATCTAGCTGTAGCACCGATTATCCTTCTTGGATTCTTATGAGTTTCTCTCGTGAAGCCATTAAGTGCTAAATTTTTCATGTTAAATTCTGCCCGGCTGCTAGAAATAGGAGTGCTGCAGAATAGGAAGCACAGTTTCTTTTAGCGATGATGAGGACACAGAGAGATACTTGGCTCAAACTCGTCACCGAGAGGCCGAAAGGATCATTGGGAGTTTGTAGATCCTCCCGTGCTACTTCAAATCTAGGAAGAGGAAAAACTTCTACAGAGGAAGGGGCAGGGGAAGAGGATCTGCTAATTTGAAGCAAACTACTCTTGATTCAGCTTTGGTATCTCGCCATCGTGAAAGGTTAGTAACGGATGTAGTCATGAACTCAAGTTGGTTAATGGCTGACAAACTGGTTTGATTAAACTACGTCTCAAAATTGTTCTAAAGTAATCCTACTTTATTTGTAGGAAGAAACAGAAAGCTGCAAGGTCTTGCTGAGGCCATGGTAAAGTTGTGGGAAGGCAGTGCTATTGCAAAAAAAGCAATTAAATGCGGCGTGCTAAATACTTGCAATTATAGAATGGCTGAGGAACTGAAGGTTGGACAATCTACATATGTTGACTTTTTAGCATATATGTATGAGCTAATTATATTGTTGAAAATGGGTGTTGTTGCTTTCACCGAGCAAAGAACCTTTCGGACTCTGTACTTTATTTGATTTGCCTGACAGAAAGAATTACCAACTATTTGCCATAGAGTGGTAGTTTGACTAAATCGTCATCCTTCAAGCCCACAGTACAATGCTGAATTTTCTATATCATCTCTGACCATGGAATTTATAATGTTTATCATAATGGTAAAACTCAGCCAAGATTAGTGTGTCACCACTCTGGGACATACTTGTGTAGTGTTGTGAAGGATTGGTTATGCAAGTTCTTATCTCTCCGAGCATTTTGTTCCAATCTTAATGTTCTGGCATTATGATAATATCAACTTCTATTTAGTGTTGCATATTCCGTCCTTTTTCTTTAGGTAAGGAAAATTTGGTGCTTTTGTTATTGATTTGTGTCATTTTGAATGCAGAATTTAACTGGGGGAACACTACTTTGTAGGAACAAAGATTATATTGTGTTTTATAGGGGCAATGACTTCTTGCCTCCTGTGGTGGTAGAAGCACTGAATGAGAGAAAAACTAACAGATGTGCAGGCAAATGAGGACGACCAAGCACGTCAGAGGGCCTCAGCTGCAATTGAATCAAAATTCAAAGCTTCTAAAAGCCCACTTGTTGCTGGCACTCTTACTGAAACTCAAGCTACCACCTCTCGGTGGGGGAATGAAATAAGTAGCAAAGATGTTGAGCAAATGCGTTGAGATGAATCACTCAATAAGCACGCTGCACTCTTGAAATATCTTGAGAAGAAACTTGCTCTTGTAATCTTCTTGATTGAACAAACTTATGCTATAAAATTCTGCTCCATTTCCTTAATTATTTATCACATTTTCCATTTATATTTTCCTCTTCTTTCCAGGCTAAAGGGAAGGTCAAAAGGGCTGAGAAAGCTCTAGCAAAAGTGCAGGAGAATCTTAGATCAATAGACCTTCCAGTTGATCTGGAAACCATAAGTGATGAGGAGAGATCTTTACTACGTAAGATTGGTCTGAGTATGAAGCCCTTCCTGCTTATCGGTAAGAATAGCTGGAAGTCATGAGTTTATGAGGTCTTGGTTCTTGTCATTGAGCCCTTTCGGGGCAGATGAATTGAGGGTTTGTTTTTTATTGATACGGATTTATGATGACTTAAGCGTTAAGCTGCAAAGCTGCCCTTTTCATCACCTGGAAAATGGTTGAGAAACTGAGATGTTTTGATGCTTGAATTTGGATGATTTCTGTCCGAATTCAGCAATTATATCTTTTCCATCAAAGAACTATACTCGTGTCTTGTCCGTGCCCAATGGGAAATCTGAATACTATGAAGCATGCGGTAGATCTAATGATTTTTATAGGTGTTCAAGAGCGTATGAGAATTACTAAATCAAATTTTTATTCTTTCTGTGGGTAGGTCAAACTCTTTCGGGTGCACGGCATTCATGTTTTTGTAGGGCTTGTGATTGTTATACCCTTCAGGTGCCAACTGTCTCATCCTTTTTTCCTATTCCTATTAGTTTATTGTTCTTTGAAATTCTCTTGAATATGCAAAATTTACGTCGGAATCTGATGTTGTTGATGTGCACAGGTTATGCTTTTGAATCGGCTTTCTGTTTTGGCTTATTCTTTGGCTTTTGTATTTTGTATCATCCCAAGGGTGTAATAGAATAAAACAATAAGTGGACTGGAAAATTTTCTTGTCCTTTTTATCATCTACTGGTGTTGTAACTCATTATTTTTGTTACAATTGAAGTTTTAAAATGTAAAGCGCCAGCTACTTGTTTATGAACTTGATGCACGAGGTCCCTTTGTAGAAGCAAGATCTTCCAACATTTGGACCTTGATAAAAGATCAAGCAAATTTTTGTTTTGGCTTGATGCTAGGAACTTTGGCTCGCTTTCTTTGTTAATATAAGATCGGCATATGCCCGTAATATATGGGCTACTACTAAATGGTCAGCGTGATTTCCATGTCTTTTTGATTGTTTATGTCATTTTTCATTCAACTACTTTTTCTTGAAGATTATATGGTGGGAATTTAGTAATTATTGGGAGATTTAGGGCCTTAAACCGAAGAATTTGATCTTGGCTGCACATGTTATGTTTTTTCCCCTTAGGAAAGCAAATGACGTTTTCTTGTTATTCTTTCTTAGACAACAAGGTTAAATATGGATCATAGTAATGACTATTTGTAAAGTTACTCGATAACTGTTGAAGTAATGCCTCGTTATTCTTAATAATCGAAGGACAGTTAGAAGAAGATGCATGTTCTTGATGATTTTTCTTCTGAATCAATTTGATTCATAAACTGAGTGATTTGATTCTCGATCGTCTTGTCTTATGCAGAATGACAACAAGCAAAGAGAGACTTCTGCAACAATGCTCAAAGCAGGACAGGGCGCTCGTATTGTGAGGATGCTATAACTAGAATCTCTCTTCTGTACGATGCACCTCATTGGAATGCCTGGCTATGTGCTTCTGGTTTTTACTGAAGATGGCTTGATTACACATAAAATCCATCGTTTGGAGGTAGATAATCCACATGGAATACATTACACCTATTTCGGAATCCCGTGTTCTTGTACTATACTTCCGTTTTCTCAATCGGAAGGCAATAACATTGAGCTATGTACGAGCTTATGCTGAACTAGAAAGCCCATGAAGATATGGGTTTCAATTTACATTACATGTATGCACGAGTGACTCTCAGGAGTTTCTTCCGGAGATCAGATGTAATACATACTTATATTTTGCTCGCTTGGTAGTCCTAAATATACAGAATCAGTAGAGATTGCCAATCACATTTCTATTGAGGCAATCCAAACATGGTTAGAGCCAACGGACAAAACTATGTAAACTTTTCTTTCATTCTTTGCGCAAACTTTGGTGCAGAATAGTACAACCGTGACTTCCTACTATTGAGAAAGGAGACCCTTTCGTGGGTAATGCCATGCACATGCAAAGAACGAGTAGGTAGATAATTGTTCAAGAAGCTGTCGCCTCAAAAGAGTGCTATGTATTTCATCCACCATGTTTGAGTCCATTCCGCGTTCACTGTTCGAATAGGCTCATGCCCTTAGGGACTCTGCATGCACCGAACTTTGAGAGTTTCTTAAATTTCCAAGTCCAATTCACGCAACAATGACGCCTTAAGGAGTTGTTACCCTGAAATTCTATCGCAGACACGATAACAAGATCTGCCAAACAAAATCATTTACACACAGCTGGTAGCACAAAATATCGAACTCCTTTCAGATGATAAGCCTTATGGATACAATAATAGAAGTAACAAATTTAGAAGCACTATATCCATTAACATATCACACACCCCTCATCTTTCTATGGCACTAGTACAAAATGGAGTTCACTTCGATGTCGCAGAAGCTCCATTTTGCTCTCCTCAGCACCATCCTCTTCCAAGGCAGGCATGTCAACATCACACCAGTAGTCTCATCCTCGTCAATGCTCAGACCCAGCTTCAGCATCCTGTGAATCCTTGCTGCAAAAGTGTTGGGGTCATCGAGACTGAACCCGAATGTTAAAAGAGCAATCTCAAACAACAACATCACCAAGTCCTTCACGGACTTGTCGTTCTTATCAGCCTCAGCTCCTCCATGATGCCATTATCAGGGTTGATCTCCATTGTCTTCTTGCTTGACATGTAAGAGCTCATGCTGTTGTCCCTCAGAGCCTGAGCCTTCATAATCCTTTCCATATTTGCAGACCATCCATATTCTCCCGTCACCAAACAGTAGGGAGAGTCCACAATTCTGTCCGATACCACGAATTTTTATATTTTGTCTCCCAAAATGTCCTTCATTGTCTTGCACAAGTTCTCAAAGGACTTCTTTTTCTCCTCCTTTTTCTTCTTCTCTTCCTTGCTTTCATCATCAAGTTTCAAGCCCTCTTTGGTTGTAGAGACCAACTTCTTTCCATCATACTCCTTCAATTGTCCTACAGCATACTCGTCAATTGCGTCCACCATGAAAAGCACCTCATAGCCTTTTTCTTGAGCCGCTCCAAGAACGGAGAGTTCTCTACAGCCTTCTTGCTTTCACCAGTGATCTAGTAGATATCCTTCTGACCCTCCTTCATCCTCGTGACATAATCCTTCAGACTTGTCATTTCGTCCCCACTCTTTGTCGAGTGGTACCGGAGGAGGTCTGCAACTTTAGCTCTATTCTGGCTGTCTTCATGGATACCCAATTTCAAGTTCTTCGAGAAGGCCTCATAGAATTTGTTGTAGTCCTCCTTGTTCTCTGCAATCTCATTGAACATCTCAATGCACTTCTTGACAAGATTTTTCCTGATGACCTTCAGAATCTTGTTCATTGCAGCATCTCACGAGAAATGTTGAGGGGCAAGTCATCGAATCAACAACTTCTTTCACGAATCTCGGATACTACTGGAATGAGCTCCTCGCAGATTGTCCATAATGAAAACCCTCCTAACATAGAGCTTGATGTTGTTCATCTTCTTGCGAGTATTGAAGAGGTCGAACGAGCACGTTTTGGGACGAACAAAATAGCCTTCAATTCAAGCTGCCCCTCAACAGAAGTGCTTCACGGCAAGATGGTCTTCCCAATCATTGGTCAAGCTCTTGTAGAAGGAAGCATACTCCTCCTCGGTGATCTCCTCGGCTTTCAGCAAAGATAGGTTTCAGTTTGTTGATGAGCTGCCACTCATGAGAAACCTCCTTAATCTTCTTCTTGGACTTCTTTTCTTCCTTCTTCTCATTGACGTCCTCAACATCTCCTTCCTCTTCCTTCTTGGGCTCATCGTCCTCATCATCACTAATCTCTTTCTCGGTTGTCTTCTCAGTCCATAGATAGATGGGGTAGCTAATGAACTCGGAGTGCTTCTTCACAAGGTCCTTAATCCTTCTTTCTTCCGGTACTCCAACCGAGGAAAACAGAGACATGACGCTGTTAGCATCATGTATCATCCAAAACCAATGCAAATCTTCTCCACCAATTCATAAAAGCAACCATAAATGAACTCACCCGGTCCTCCTTAAGGAAGAGGGTGATCTTGGTCCCTCTGCCGCGTTGCTCCCCACTCACATCTCTCGTAACAGTGAAGGAATGACCGGCCTGGCACTCCCAGATGTACTGCTCATCATCATTGTGCTTAGTAGTCACAATGACTTTCTCAACCACCAAATAAGCAGAGTAGAATCCGACACCAAATTGACCGATCATGCTCACTTCAGCTCCCGCTTGCAATGCCTCCATGAATTCTTTCATCCCTGACCTCGCAATTGTACCCAGGTTGTTCACAAGATCCGTCCAATTCATCTCAGACGTTAATATCTACCAACAGTCTCACAACTTAAATGAACTCAGCGTAACAGTAACCGTTATCGCGTAGGAACATAGCCATAGCCAAAAGACGTGAGCAAGAAAATTGATCAATCTCTGTCAGCCAATTACATTACCTGCTTTAGTCATGCCAACGCCGCTGTCAATGATCGAAAGGGTCTTGTTGGCCTTGTCCGGCACCAGCCTAATGAACAACTCGGGCTGGGCATCAAGCTTGCTCTTGTCCGTGAGGCTTTCGTATCTAATCTTATCCAATGCCTAAAGCACACACAAACCGATCACAGATCAGAATCAATATATCACCTTCACCATCACAATACCGCATTTCGATCACGATTATTTCTCAACAATGCCTAAGGCAGAGCCATCCAATCAAACTAAAAATGACACGCTTAAGTCTTCACCAGGCATCGAAGAACTACTTCAAGCAAACATAAATCTCTCTGATCTTCAAGCCTGCAAGCCATTACGAACACCTAACAGACAAAAGACATTGAACATCCTTAAGTGAGAGCCCAGCTGCGGCTGCAGCTCTGGCGACCTTATATTGACAAATGAAAGCAAAGAATCATATCGGTATTCTTCACTTTCACTACTCATAAACGTAGGGCAAGAAGTGTGGAGTCTCTCAACAACAATGAACCATAGATATTGCCGGATGCATGAAAACTTCGAAGAATAATCGAAAGGGTGTCCTTCGACTTTCTTAATTAAAAGTTCAAAGACTTTCTACAAATTGATTTGCCAAAACAGGAGCTTCCTATGTTAAAGATCTATTACAACAAGAAAATACAAGAGTTTTTAAAGTTGACATAGTCACTCGAATAGATGAAAGTGATGGTGGCAAAAATTAAGGATACAAGCGTGGACCATGAGAAGTGGGGAAGGAAAAGATTCTTGTTTAGTGCCAAAAGGGACATTTAAAGCACAACCTTTCAGAGAGAAAAAGACCACAAACCTTGTGAACTAGAATAGTCCCTGCCAATCCTCTCCTCCCGACTATGCCTCGAGGGGGAGGTAAAGCACAATCATCTCCGACAATCACCATCTGCAATAAGGCATAACCTTTTGACACCGAGTCTCCAAAGATATGTTAAAATCACAATCACATCTAGAAGTAATTACGGGGGAAGTACCTCAACCATGTAACCTTCAGATTTAGCCAGCTCAAAGACCAATCCAAAGTTCAAGCGATCACCTGTATAATTCTGCAAAAGGGAGATTGTAATCCTTCTTCTGTTAGATCTTCTGTTTTGGACAGATGTCATAGCACCGGGAAATAAGTACTTGTGGTCTATGCGGCTGCTAGAACTGCATAAACTCCCGGAATTTCCGTGGCAATGAAAGTGCCGTTTACAACATTTTTAGTTTTTCCCTTGTATACACAAGTTTACATGTATGCCAAAATACTCTATAAGGTGGTAGGATAAAGTAAAGGAAGTACCTTGACAATAAGTAGACACCCCATTGGACCAATTACAGCTCGGATGCCCTGAAATTTATACAATAGAGCAAAATGAATCTCATAGACAAGGAGACAAAACATAAAGCCTCACTGAAACTGAGCTGTTGAAGATGGGAATTTATTCTCACCTTCCTTAACTAACCAACACAAAACTAATCAAATATGAGATACCATTGTTACCTTAGCAGAGAGACAAGACACCGAAGCGATCCGGGATCAACAAAGGCATGTATTTGCAGCAATCGCCCGAGAGCAGGCCAATAAATTGCATTGGCCGCAAGAGATTAAGAAAGTTACATAGAAGCATGATGAACAAACATATAATCTTACAGCAGCAACACAGATAAGCGAATCCCATTTGCTCCATCTTTCCACATGAGCAAAAACCCATTTTATCACGAGGCAACAGAGCTGGGGTAATAAAATGGAAACTTAACATCTTACTATAGAGGCAAGCCTGTCCTGAAAACAAAGAGCTAGTGGTGTGTTTACTAAACACTTAAGCATCATCACTCATAATCCCGATGCGGTACAACACACCGAATACAAGAAAGCATCTCTTTCAACTCACATTACTTGAGTACCTTCAATCGATAATTAGAATGGGACTAAGAGAGTTAAGGGGGAACAAAAAGGCAGAACCGACTTCTTTTGCTGTTTGACTCTAATTTATAAGTCAAAACTTAAATACTTTTGAAGTCATTTTTTATTCATCATTGTTAATTGCAATTAATATAACATGCTGGGTATGGACAAGCCTTCAAGCAAATCGAGACACATACAACTTATGAACATAAGCAATAGTTAATGCCCTATCCATTTCATTAGCAATGCGTCAAAAAGTATGGGAATAGTTGCATACCGTAGAGGGAAAATTAGAGACACAGCTAATCTCCACTGCATAAACAAGCCACTGTCTTTTAATGCTTCCTTCAGCACGTTGTAACCCACGTTTGGAGATCATATATATGAACTAGACCATCCTGAAGGCAAAGACTGTTAGAAAGAGTAGACAATTGATGGAATAGTTCACCATAAATGTAAAACCAGCATGATACCTGACCTTTGTACCAAGATGTCGCCCTAGAGGGTCAACATCAAAGTATATCCGCTGGTTGGTATCTTCAGATGATCGATACAACCTATATGCACAATTGAGGACAAAAAAAGTCACTTCAATGATTCAAACAAATTCACAGTAGAAAAAGCAATTACCTGAGAGAAAAAACTGTGCCTTAGGTAAGGCACATTTAGCAGGAAATATTCTACTTTCACATCTAATGACTTAACATTTCAGTAAAAATATGTTATTTAGTTCAACTTAAGGAGGAGCTTTTGCTATCACAAGAAACAATACTCACTTGTAGACAACATCAACAACCTTGCGAACATCCCAGCACACAATAAAAGGGTCCTACATAGAAATTTGAGAAGAGAAATTGTCAGAAACAGATCGCCCAAAGTAAATAATGCATAAATAATGTTTACCCACGATTCCTGGATGTTAAGTTCATCCCAAAACACTACAGTTGTTTTCATACCTTGTTGAGAACTTGGATGGCGTTTAATCACAGGATAAAGACAGAATTGATACAAAAATTATTTGTGTATTCTATCTAGAGAGTGACTAGATATACGATTATACATGTTCTCCTATCTTAATCGGCTTCGCCAATTAACACACATCCAATATGTCAAAACTCAAACACAA
Source organism: Eucalyptus erythrocorys (assembly GCA_014182555.1). Classification (NCBI taxonomy): domain Eukaryota; kingdom Viridiplantae; phylum Streptophyta; class Magnoliopsida; order Myrtales; family Myrtaceae; genus Eucalyptus; species Eucalyptus erythrocorys. Next base: position 13,220,178 of record CM024602.1, read on the forward strand.
GGGAACAAGGAGGTACAATCAAAACACAAATAAGTATCTTACAAATTTTATTCATGTCAGACAACATTACTGATTAGCAACAAGTGCCTTGTTATTTGTTAGTTCACTCTGTCTGGAAAGAACGGGGAAGGATCATCACCCCACTCACAATTCGCACCCCAATTCACACCCAAAGTCATTGCCTTTCACCTAGGAGAAAATCTTTTTTTTGTTTATCTTGTCCTCTGTGATTGTATTTTATATCTGCCTTTTTATATGGGTATACCCAATCTGATAGACTTTGCTTAAAAGAGGAAACCTTAAATCATATTACCCTGTATAAAAACAAAAGAACAGTCAAGCAAGTCTGAGACATGATAAAAGGATATCCTTCAGTAATGATCACCATCAGTAGCAAATGGAACGAATTTGCATAACCTAGAGGCAACAACAAATTCTATCATTCATCATCCCATCATAGTGGCAGGGGGGAATGCTATAGAGTCATTATAATTATTTTCCAAGAAAAGGAAAAGAGAAAGTTTAGAGCGTTCTACCTTTCGTCCTCCAGTATACAAGTAGTTTCCATCTTTTTAAAATAACACCTGTAATTGCAAGCTTATCACCTATAATTTCTTGAGAAAAACAATCACATAAGGGAAATCCAATGGCAAGCACTTACATGGGTAACCCCACCTTGCTGACCATGTAAGACGTACAAGAGTTCCATGTTATCTTCTCTGTAGATTGCAGTAGTCTGGCTGTAGGAACCGATTGCCAGCATTCCAGTATGGGTTGGAGAGAAAGCAATGGCAGATATAATACCTGCACAAAAGCAATAGAGAATGAGATACTCAATTCCTCCTTTTTAACTTGTGATCTCAATATTATCTTGTATAATTATACAATATACATGGAAATACGGGGCATTTAGGAGATCTGCTAGTTCCCTTTACATGCATAGCATATAAGCCTCATGGCAAAATAAATAGAACAAGCCAGCCTTACAACCAACTGCAATCCTTTGAAGATGAAATACTCAATTCATCTTGATTGTAGTTTTTGAAACCCTCTTTTATTTAACTTGTTAAAGAAATCTCTAGTAATAGCTAAAGCGGGACAAACACAATAACACACCTGTTTGACCTTCTTTATTTCCTTGAAGCGTTGAGTGACTCTCAAAATCTCTACCAGGGCGATGTACGTCAAACACTCTTATGGATTTGTTATATCCAGCAAATATCCTATACATGAACAGAGGATGTAGATTGAAACTGTAGACTTAAAACGCTACAAGCCCTACGTAAAGAGATTAGCTCCAACAAACTAAATTATTTATGATAAACACAAAAACCAGTAAGCAACCAAACACCGACATTCCGACATCCAGGTAGCAGAGCATAACCAAAACCACCAAATGCTGATTTCTTTCAACAATAGAAGGTAAAGTAACGAAAAATTTCAAATGAAACTTTCAAGGGAATTAGAGTGGACCATTGACATGAGGGAATTTAAGAGCCTTCAAAATTGAATGTTAGCCTTACTTGTTCCCTGCAGGATTGAATGCGATCGAAAATGCCGCTGTAATTTCATCCACAGCATCATAAGCCCTGTATGTGCAACGTAGCTGCAATATCAAGTGTAAGATTCAATAAAATTTCCTCTATTTTCCAAGATCATTCAAAACGAAGTTGCACGAAGAAGATTGTAAAGAAGAAGCTAAAAAGTATGTAGACAATTGCTACAAAGCATGTCTAAGATCTGAAATAAGCTTGGGGTCCACGACTTTAGTATAGCCCTAAACGATTATATGGCTTCAATTAAGTCCCCCAGAATTCTTGAAACCTCTAAACTGAACAATTCTGACCTGTCTAGTAGTAGCATCCCAGACATGAATTGGATGATCACGAGTAGTTGATGCGAATACACAGCTTACTGGGTCTGCAATATAAAAAGCTTCCATACTCAATTCTAGCTGTGGCTAATTACCAGAAGAGAAATAACCATAGAAGAAAATATAACCATGATAAGTAACAGAAGAGCAAAATGTAACAAGAAGACCTGTAGTAGACATGTAAGGGTACCAACAGAAATCATAAACCGATTCCCCTTCCGTGACAACAAGATTCGCTGCAAAGGAATCTGCAATTAAAGAGAACCACATGAGACATAGACCGCCCATTATCTCGATTTGCGAATCTTTAGTCATAGATATTTCTCGCGGACAGTCTCAGCGGTCCCAAAGCTAACATCTTTCAAGCTATTCGAACACACAGAAACAAACAGATATCCTGAATGACCACAAAATGCCTTGTGAACCACGTACCTTCATGAAGATTTGACGAGCTCGCATTTGCGCTGTCGTCACCCCCGTACTCTGGTCTAATCAGGACACAGTCCAATCAAAGCACCACCAAACAAACGCAACATCTCGTGATCTAATAAGACATGAGAAGGCACATAAAAACCAGCAAGCACTCCCCAAAACAAACTTACAAGGCGAACACACGAAGGGTATTGTCCTCCGAACTGCTGAGAAGGCAAGTCCCATCAGGCGACCTGACGAAAACCCAAAAAAAAAAAAAAAAAAACAAGCAAATCATCGCTTCCAAAGCCACACCACTACTCAGAACAAGAACAACCAAGAACCCATCAACGGAAAACGAAAAAACCACGCACCATTCGTTAACCATGAGCAGAGTTTAATGACTATACTGTCATTGGTGAAACTTTGAGAAGCAACTTCTGAGACAGTGGTATCAGTCTGAATATGATCATCCGAATTTACTTCCTTGGACCACAGACTATGTCAAAGAAAAGAAAGTGCCCACACAGAGTATTGTTGCAGCTGATTATCTTCAGAATGTTGAGCAACAATAAACATCTCTTGCATTGATGATGTTAACAAAGGCTCGCAGACAGGACTTGAAAGAAGCACACGCATTATATGAGAAGATTCCTGCCAAGAGAACATTTCACTGTAAGAAACAAGGACCACGAAAAATGATTAGAAGGCTAGTTGAGGGAAAATCCTCAATCACCTTCAGCCTGTAACGACTGTAATTGGAGGATAAGGGATGAATCAGAACCAACCCAGCTTCTGCACCCAAAGAATTAACAATTCCAAGCATCCCTCCCAGATAAGTGGAGGGAGGCTGAGGATTGGAATAATATCTCCTCAACAATTCCAGTAACTCTTTCAGACATCCAACTTCAATGGAATCTATGCCTTCCTTCACAACACAGGCAAGGAGACTCCCTGCTCCAGCACATGATTCCATCACCAAGCTATGGTGGAATGCATCTGACTTTTTAACAGACAATAATTCAGATATAAGTTCTCTATAACTATTCATCAGTTGGTTTAGTTCACCAACATCCATCAATTCTACTCTCTGGCAGAAAGCATCTCAGATCCTTCATTGCAGGAGTTAGAGCTCCAAACAAATGGCTGTGTGTGTGGAATCCATGAAGTTATCAAGTCCTTTATCTTCAGTGTCACATCAATTTCCCCACTTCAGTAAACTGCACTAATAGAGCTGCCCAAACCAAGAACAAGTCCAGCAAGACCCCAGGTGTCTTCCTCCACAAGATCACTGTCCTCATTCAAGAAATGAGGATTCTGATATCTACCATTCTCACAAATGTCGTTGAGAAAAATGTTCACACAAACTTTGAAGAATCTGGGATGTTGATTTTGTAAGTTCCAAGATCATGATAGATAATGACCTGATGACATTCCCTACTAATTCAACTTCAGCCATCTTGTAGGAATCTCTGTCAGCATTATTAGCAGCTTCAGTCCTAGTTAGAAGATCCTGGCATGAAAAACCCAAGCCAACTGCACAGGCTCCTTTCACAAAGGTGCTTTTGCTACTAGACAAAACCTATTAGGCACACATGATCAGTAAATAAACACAATTATCATTGAGAAAACCAGCACTTGTTCCGTTATTATTCTTTAATTGGGAACATTAAGAAAACAGAATTATCATGGGCAACATGGTGACAAACCTCAAATCTACAGAAAGAACCCACCATGCAAAGAGGAAACTCAAGTGCAAACCACATAAACTATACCAGCTATCATAGCAGGTACATTTTCCCACTCTAGCATTTGACCATTTGAACCATCAGCATTTGTTAAACACCATACCTTACGGTATGAGACTAACCTTCGTGCCGAAAGGACTGACAGGATAGTAACAGCAATCTTCGGCAGATCGTCGATGTCCCTCGCGGAGGCGAAGGTGGAGGTGGAGGCGTCGGGGTTGGCCAGCAAGGGCGCTCCGCAGAGGAAAGAGGGAGAGAGCGGAGCAGAGGTCGCGAGAGGGCGTCGAGGGCGGAGGCGGAGGCGGCGGCGTCGGCGTCGGAGTCGGGGGTGACGGTGTCGCGAGAGGGCGTCGGGGGCGGAGGCGGCGTCGTTGGCGTCGGAGACAACCGGCTTGAGGGGCGTCGGAGTCGGGGGCATCGGAGTCGCGAGAGGGCGTCGGGGGCGGAGGCGAAGTCGTCGGCGTCGGAGTCGCGGGCGACGGAGTCGAGAGAGGGCGTCGGGGGCGGAGGCGGAGGCGGAGGCGGCGTCGTCGGAGTCGGCATCGTGCGGAGGAGCGTCGGCGAGAATGGAGAGAGAGAGCAGAGGAGGGGGAGAGAAGCAGGGGTGTGACTTTTGTTCTCCCCGAGGAACGGAACGGAGAACGGGGAGACAGAGAGGAGAGAGAGACGAAGAACGAGGTGAGAGAGAGAGGAGAGAGAGACGATTCGACAGGCACAAGCGTCGCAGAGCACAGGGAGCGGCAGACTGGTGGCCCCACACGCGGCCCACGCGAATTTTGAACGCCTGACCCCCTCGAACACGTGGCGCCACGTGTCGACTCCTGAGTGGTTCGACCCACTGCCTACGTGGAGGGTCGAACCCACCCAATATTTTCTCGCTTAACCATAAAGAAAGAATGGTCTAGAGTACGTGGGCAGCAAGAATAGAAAAATGGAGAATAAGGGAGAAGGAACCACAAGATCCAGAAGAAGCCGCGACAAAGCAGGAAGCCAACTGAAATTTTATATTAGTTTCTGTACACTAAGTCGGTAGAGGAAGGCGGTGTTTCACGCCTATAAATAGGCTTGTACTTGATCATTTTGTGAATTGTGAGAGAGGAAACCCTCCACCGTGTGAGCATGAGAGATCTTAGACCTCCACTCTATGTCCATTAAACTATTTTGTCCAATTAATGAAATTATATTTTCCCCATATCTCATGTCCTATATTCATCCTATTTTATCCCTTGTCCATATACTATAAACTATACCATACACTTGCACACATCACTTACCAAAAACCAACACCACTAACTAAAACCATCCCCTTCCGCAACGCACAAACACATACACCAAAATTATTTTTCTAACAGTTTTCTACTATATCTTGATAGAAGGCCTAAAGGAACAACAAAATATAAGATAACCAGTCTTGCCACCAGTAGTTTGACTTCTCTGATGTTTCTTTGCAGGCATACGATCTTGTGCAAGGGGCACTGGTGAGTTAGATGAAAATTTTGATCTCCTTTTAAAGTATGAATTCTGCAGTTCAACATGGATGAAGGAAGGTATAATGTGGGTAATGGGCCTCGGGGCTGCCATCATAGTGAAAATTTGGGGTGGTTAATTTCCTTGAGTTTTTAATTTAGGAGGCAAAGTGCTCAACTCTACCACTAGTTTTGAGTTGGGTAAAGAGGTTTCCATTAATTCAAATTGTCGTCTACTGCTCCTTGTATGTTTGATTTATACACTGAGATATAAATCATCATTCTATATAAGATAGTAAGTACAAGACATCTTTGTCTGTCTAAGAGCAAATTCATCTATTTTAGAGAGATGCTACAGTTTCAGTTATACTTGTTTGTCTGAGTGAGTTCATCTACTTCAGAGATTCTAAGGAATATTTGGCGTCAGATTGTCATACCCTACTGAAGATGTTTCGTCCTAAAGTTTTGAGTGAAATGAAACTCAAAACTCTATCAGTTTGAAACTTGAATCTTATTATGTTATCTGCGTGTTTGTTTTCTTTCTGTTGTTACCTATTTTCTTCTCAATGTATGAGGATCTCAAATGAGCTTTCTCCTGGTTATAAAAAGAACTGGACATGTGATTTTCATTCATATGGTGGTTTCTCTGACTTTATTGTGCATTGAATTTTTTGATCGCTCAAGCTTAGAGTATGTAAGGAGTATAAACCGAAGCTTGATTCAGTTTCTTCAATTATCGAAGAAAATGTATTAAAGGCAAAGTTCTCGAGACTTTTTTTGGCTTCTTGGACCTAAACTGAAGCTTAGTCAGTGGACCTTTAACAGTTGTTATTTCCATACTATACATCTTAATTTTTGCTTTTGACTTTTAAGTTTCCAGGTTAGATGGAGTTCCACTGTTGACAAGTCGCTACCGGATCCTCCAACAGCTGCCCTTCTGCATGGAATTTTAGGTTGCAGGAAGAACTGGGGTAGGTGCTATAATCTGATGTTTATTTTTGGTTTTTAGTTTAGGTTATCTAATTTGATTTATAAACTCTCATATTCAAACAACATATCCTTTGAAATTTTGTCTTTAAGCAGATTAAAACTGTATCCTGTGCATCAGACATTTTAGGATCACTTAGTTTTTTCTGACTGCTTACAACAATGAAAAGACTGTGGACTCAGGTGTCACACATGGACGTAGAAACATTATAATGGTGAATTTGGGAAGTGCATGGACATGAGTTCCACAAATGTCATCTTAATCATGTCACATATAGGATTTTTGTGGAGAATACAGCTCATCATTTTTTTTCCAATCAGTAGCTATGCCCATTTTATTCCAGGAAACACGAGCCAGACAACTATGCCGTGCTTCATGTTCTGATTGTGAAACTGTGTGTTAGATTTGAGCTTTCAAAGCTTCCAATCAATAGATCAATTTGAGAAAACGCTAGCAGTGTAAGCGCTGGTGATACATCTTCTTAAAAATTGTAGTTCTGAACACTGATTCTAATGGCAACTTTAGCATTGCAAACAGGTCAGTCTGCATGGGGAACCCAGTTTGGACTGAATGACAGCATTTCTCACCCTCCAAGTCAAGATTTTCGTTATTTTTCATCATTCATTATCCTTGATTAATGTCCTAAACTCAATTGATGACTCTTTCTTCATTGTTAACTCATTTTGATTCTCAAACCTTTGGCACCGTATGCAGTGCACAGCTTGCTGTTTTTCCCGTGTGGGCCTTTATTTTTGACACCAATTGAACAACTGAACTCCCTAGTCTTATCTTTCTCCCTGGTATATTCCATAATCATGAAGGGCATTAATGAATGTAGGACAATATTATGCTTCTTTTCATTTTCCTTCATCAAAGTCGTCCTGAATCTACGTACTTGATTCTGTGATGCATTTTATTGGAAGTTCTCATCCCATGGTACCCATACTCAATTTCTTACACTTCCGACTTAAGAAGGAAACCATCATTATAGAAACAATCAACAAAGGATGAAACGACATTTTAGTGAGATAGTATATGTAATTTATTTTTGTGGTTTCTTAAATTTGTTGACATAAAAAATGGTTAAAGGTGTAACTTGGGAAACAAGGTCGCTTAACTATATTTTCTATCTGATGCCTTATATTTATATCGATAGTCTAAGATATTTTGTATTTAATGCCTTCATGTGCATATCAATAGTTTGAATCTAAGTGGTTTATATTTATGTTTCAGGACGCTTTGCTCAGCGATCAGCCGAAGCATTCCCAGCATGGCAGGCATGTGAATCGGTTCTTAGCTTTATTATCAGCAATTTCTAGAACATATTTATGCTGACATGCAAGGCACTTTCGACAAGTACAATTTTAAGCTTAACGATAATCAGTTTTAAGATCATCCTTTCTGATCAGAAAAACTAATCTTGTTTTATAGTCTCTCTACTGCGATAGGAAAAAATTATTTTGATATGCAGCTGCTGGTTTTCTTGAGCTCATTTGTCTTCTCTGTCTTGGAACTTCTTAGGAATTAGGACAAATAAACATGTTGTGTGGATTTCTTTTGACTGTCATAAGTTGGAGTAATGCTTCCTCTGTTAGATTCTGGTCAGGGACATCGTATCACCATGCTTGCTTCCTCTCTGCCCTTTGCTCATGCAAAGAGGCTTTGAATGGTTCTTGTAGCTGAATTTTTAGCCGTTACCAGGTACATGCCGACAACCCCGATGGCCTCTTCAAGATCCTTTCTTCTTCTTTCCAGATGCTGAAATGAAGACCCCACCCGGTCCCCATCATTTTGCGGACTGCACAATATAGAGTTTTTTCTGACTACCAGTACGCCGCTCTACTTAAATTTTGTCCAGACCTCATACAAAATCTTCCCTCTGTAGCATACATTACACATCTCTGTCTTCGTCCTGTTTCTCTAAATGTTCTATATATCCTTGCGTTTCTAGAGGAAAAGGCGTAAACTCGCGCCATAGATGTAAAGATTCACTATTCGTCATTGAGTTTCTGATGTTCAATCAAAATGTCGATGCTCGAGATGTGGTACTCGAAATTCCGCAGAAGGGATGTAATTCAATGTGGAAATAGAAATCCTCAGCTTATGGGATCTGTTACAACTTTCTCCGTAAATGGGGACCTAAATTTTTCTTGATCCTGCGAATGTCCTCCTCTGTATTTCGTGTTCTGTCCTCTCATTTTCAAGGAAAATAACCCAAAATAGTGGAGAACTTTCTTAGAATGTTTTAAAGAAGTCATGGGCATTGTGTTGTGTTTTATGGCCAGATTATAACCTCGGTGTTAGCTCCCGAATCCATTTCGAACTCAATTAAAGGCATGTACCTTTCCCGACAGCTAATTATTAATTCCTGTAATTATTCATAGGAACTTATGCGATTTCTGGGGAAATGAGGAAAAATTGACGGGATGAGAATTTAGATGAAAAGTGGATTTTTTTTTTTTTCCAAAGGAAATTTGAGTTTGTAAGTATTTTTCTTGTGTTCATCCCCTCTTACCAAGCAGCAAAGCCTTACTGATTAATCAATAATTACAAGTTGGTAATTGGTTAAGTATAAGCTGGGAAACTTACCTCGAGATCGTTACTAGGAGGGGTACTTTGATGTTGACTTGTAAATTTCAAACTCAATACATCAAACCGTGCAATCAAACGCAAGTTTACAACGAAGTTATCATCTTAATAGAGTGATTTAGTTGCACTAACTTAAGAAATTTTAAAATTAGAATGAATTGTCTAAAATTATAAGATTCGATTGTATTTTCACAAGTTTTTAAACTCTTGGGGCCAAGTTTAATTGTAAATTTTATACGTTATATCTTGCTCTTCTTCCTTTTTTGAAATTTCAATTTGTTCTCAGTGATATGTTAATGTATTGGGCCTGTAAATCATAGGCTGTAATGTTTCGCCATTTTGATTAGAATGGTATAGAAGATATGTCAAATATATTAACGTCAGTGAGATCCTATTAACCATAAAAAAAATTTATACATCTGGATTAGAATTTATGAAATTGTAAAAACTAAATAACTTGAAGCATCAATAGATGTAAATATTTTAACAATCAACCGTTGGCAATAAAATTTTCATGAAAAAAGAAAAGGATAATATTTGAATAATCTTATTCTGAAAATAAATCAAGGAAATTCTAATACGCATCCTTGGAAAAGAAAAATAAAAATATTGTGACCTTCTTTAAAAAGTACAAGGTTAATACCCGAAAAACCTCAAACTGCTACACATGTGACAAGTTTACTCAAAACTATTTTTTTGACCACCAAAAATCCCAAACTAATATACCTTTGACAAATTTACCCCAAATTGGTATACTTGTGATAAATTTATCCTATATTAGTTTTCGTTAAATTTTAATGCAAAATTATTAAGTTAAATGGCATGTGACAGTTGACTAGTATACCAATTTGGGATTTTACGTTCCATTTGTCACAGTTTACAATTTTTGTGATCTTTCCAATTTAGTGGATGGTATATTTGTTACAAATTTACCAGTTTTGGGTAAATTTATTATAAATGTACTAGTTTAGTATTTTTTATGAGCAGTCAAGGTAAATTTGTCATAAATGTATCGATTTAGAATTTTTCATGGTAAAAAAAATAATTTTGAGTAAATTTATCACAGTTTGGAGTTTTTCAAGGTATTAACCCAGAATACAAATTGAACATTGCATATTTTCGCACGATATTTGACCAATGCTCTTCCTATACATTGTCATGGATGACGATATATTCATCCACTCTTGCCAAAAGAAATTGAGACATCAAATGATGACCAAAAAGAATATATATAATTTCCATAAAACAACTGAAATTATATGAAATGGAAGATAACTTTGAAGAAATCACTTCTAATTGGAAGATACCATTTTACTTTGGAGAAAGCTCCATACAAATTAGCTTGTTGACTTCTTCCACACCAAGTTGATGACACGAGGGCGAAGAATCCAACAAAAGAAAGGAAGCTATAAATTATACTTTAATCCTTCTCATTGAATCCTATTACTGCGTGCTCTAAATATTCCATATATTTATATAATGATTAAAAAAATATTACAATTTTACGTCTTGTGTCTTCTTTTAATTAGGGAATAAATTAGTATGATGAGTTGAATTATTTTGCTGTAATAAGGTCAATACCAGCGTTCAAAATATACAACAGATATAATTTTATACTCATTTAATGCGTGACATCTTTTTAGTTTGCAAAATTTTGTAAATTACTAGCACTTTATGTGAATCATTAGAATTCTCCAATTTCTTTTGGACTCAATCAATATCGCAAGTGGGATGAGATCAACCGAAAAGTGGATTGAGTTTTTTCTTTTTCTTTTTTTGATAAAAGGTGGATTGAGTTTACGTGGCACTCGTTGGAGCACTATGGGCTCCCTTCAATGGATTAAGGCTTGGGAATTAGGAATAAAATGCAAGATCAATTACTAAATTCAAATAAAAATATCTTGAGTTTTAAAAAAATTAGGAAAGATTATGTACATGTAGGGACGTTTAAGGTGATTCTAGTCAAATAGTTCATAGTTATCATAATGGTAATGGTTTTCATGTTCGTTGAAAAATAAGTTTTAAACATATGGAATCTAATTTTGATTTCCATTTTGTCGTCTATTAATATGAATATAATTAATCGATGGTATCTCGCCCTTATAAAAATACATAATTATTTGAACTAACATGGTTCGTTATATTCAAGACTCCAAAATAATGGCTTTTTGTATTATAGATTTATGAATGTTCGGAAAGCTCGACAACAAGTTGTTTATTCTTTTTTAATGTATGCACAAATTTTCTAAAATTCGAATACATTTGAAGTCTCAAGAAGTTAGGAATAAAAAATATGCAAGTATATACATATCAACACTCACGTGCTGAAAATAGGTTTCTTTTTATTAGGGGTTTTTAGTAATTAAGTGGGGTCGCGTTAAATGAGTATAATAGGAAGTAATAAGCATTTACATTGGCGGAAAATATAACAATGGAAACAGAGAGAATTCGTGGGACAACATTGGCTTCCGACAACAAATGACCCAATACAATCCATATGCAAAAAATAAGCAAAAACACGTTCGACTAAGTGCATGACCCATATTGATGCAAAAAAAAAAAAAAAAAAAAAAAAAAAAAGTGCATGACCCATAATAAAACAAAAGAACATGACCCGTAGCCCCCCTGGAACAGTGACTAAAAAAGGTAGTCATCCATGAGAATATCCCCTGCCCACTTGTTCCATGGCCCTATTGTTGAAGATACGCAAGGATATTCAACGAGATCATTGAGATATCATTGCACAAGTCAAGATCAATTAATATCGAATCTGATTTTGTATATCATTTTATTTCCTTTCTTTACACACTCATGTACTATGATACAAGTTGTACACATTACATCGATATACAGAAAATAGAGAAAATCTTTCCCTCACTCTATTTCCCTACAATTTCCTGTCATCTTCTTCAACTTCTTTCATGGTATCAGAGCGGGTCACGCTTTGTTAATCCGTTCCTTTTTTGCATCCTCTTCTGGTTTTCTGATTATTTGCCGGTGAGATCTAGCTAACCTGCAAAACGTGTTAGCACTCTGGGGCAAGAATCAGCACCTTGAGGAAACCAAACTGAACCGAGGAAAGAACACCTGGAGTGCCATAACTTGGTATGGGGGGACACTTAAGTGCCATAACTTTAAAATGGTACACTTAAGTGCCACTTTTTTTTCTAGTAGGACACTTAAGTGCCACCTTCGGCGACCCTTGCCGGAAATCCTACGTGGCACTATTTTATTATTTTTTATTGCTTGCGTGGCTCGCCGGAGAGCTGACTAGGCCCTAACTCACCCAAACGACGTCGTCTACATAATAAAAAAATTAATTTAATTAAATTAAAACTTAATTTTAATTAAAATATTCTAAAAATTAAAAAATTTTAAAAAAGGAGGAGTCCGAACGGGGCGGGCGGTTGAGGGCTAAGCCCTCGCCGCCGCCACCTCCCCACCATTGCCGGCCCTTCCCGGCGACAGCGGGAGGCGGCGAGATCCGGGCGAGGGCTCGCGGGCCCTCGCCGCCGGTCGGCCGGGGGCCGGCGACCCCGGCCAACCCTCCCCCTCCGTCGCCGGCCCTTCTCGGCGACGGCGGGAGGCGGTGGCGGCGAGGGCTCAGCCCTCAACCGCCCGCCCCCTTCGGGGCCCTCTTTTTTTTAAAAAAAAAATTTAAAATTTAAATTTTTTTTTTAATTTTTAGAATATTTTAATTAAAATTATGTTTTAATTTAGTTTAATTAATTTTTTTATTATTTTTACACGTCGACGCGAAACGGCGTCATTTTTGTATTTTTCGTCACGTCGGCGTGCAAAACGACGTCGTTTTGGACCGAGGTCGCCGGAAAATTGCCACGTCAGCCATTTGGCCGGATTTTCGCCGGAGTGGCACTTAAGTGTCCCCCCGTGCCAAGTTATGGCACTCCAGGTGTCCCAAACTCAACTGAACCAGACGAAGGAAAAAGAGAGGAGGGAGATTCTCTTACCGTCATGGCTGCCAACCAACCTCATTTACCTGTGGATTTAGCGACCTCAGAAGCACATCAAGTGCATAACATCATAGGTCGAACTAATCAGCCCGCAACAGGGCAGATTTTTCCATGGCAACCCAATCTGGGGTTTCCCAATTCAGGGACTTCCTACCAGTGGGTACCCATGCCGATATATTACGGAGGAAATCCAAATATGTCATCATTCTCAGGGAGTCAGACACAAAATAATCAACCAACCGCGAACAGGGCAGATAGCTCAGAAACAATCATGTCGTTTAATGCGGGCGAAAACCCTAATGGGTTAGGCGATTCGCATGCAGGAACTCAAGGTCAACAGACAAACCTCCATTCGGGTTTCCCAACCGGTTTCTTGCCAATTCCCTTGGCCGCCGCCATGGGTTGCCCAGGATCCGACGACGCCTTATATGTCTCGAATTCCGATGGGCCCGAGTTGCGATTGATTAGTCACCCTCTCATAGGACCTGAAAATTACTCGAGCTAGGCACGAGAATTCCGAAGAGCACTCGTCACAAAAGACAAAGAAGGCTTCATCGACAGGACTGTCCCGATTCCGACCAAAGAAAAAATGGCAAGGCGGTGGAAAAAGTGCAATCAATTAGTAAGAACATGGATAAGTAATTGCATCGGCCCAAAAATCGCAGCGGGTTTACCTCCCACGGAGGATTCAAGAACGATTTGGCAAAACATTCAAGAGATGTACGGAAAGCTCGACAGAGCGAAAATTTTTTCACTACACCAAGTCCTCAACGAGCTCAAGTAGGGAAACATGTCAGTAACGACATGCTTCAACAAGCTATCTGCTCTCTGGAGCGAGCTAGATGCGGCGGAAGAAAAACTCGAAGGACCGGAGACAACGCTTCAATAGTACAAGGCGATAAAAGACCAAGAGAAAGTGACTCGGTTCCTGTTGATTCTCAACGATTCTTACCTCCACTTTAAATCACAGATCTTGGCGATGGAACCAACACCCCCAATTGGCCGAATCTTTCAGCTCGCCGTGCAGGAGGAGAACCAAAGGCTCACTACAAGCGACGGCAAGATTTTGGAAACCCTAGCTCTGGCGGCGAAAATCGAAAGGGGGCAAAAAACCCTAACAAAAGGGATGCTAGGGTTCGGAGAGCAAAAGGGGGCGCTAGGGTTTGCTAAGCCGAGGGGGGCTTTTAAAGGCTTGATGGACGATCAGGATCGTCCCCAGCGATCTGACGCTCAGAAAATGGCGCGGAACCAGCTTGATCTGGACGGTGGAGATGCGCCCAATTTCAAAGGATCGAACGGTCCAAATTTTGCGAAGAATCATGGGGCGAATGGGCCGGTTTTTAATGGGCCGAACCTCAAAAATAGAGGAAAATTATTTTGCGATTATTGCAAAAGGCCCCACCACACTATCGATAATTGTTGGAAGTTACACGGAAGACCTGAGAGAAAAGGAAAGGAAATTTCAGCAGCGGCTTACCAGTCCACATCATCCACAAATGTCAACCAGCCCATTACACATGGAGAATATTAACAATTGATGCAGGCTCTGCAAAAATTGGAAATTCCAAAAAGGGGGAGCAGTTTCACAGGTATTTCTTATTGCCTGACAAATAGTATATCAAGAAATGCCTGGATTATTGACTCGGGAGCGAGTGATCGTATTTCATGCAATAAGGGATTATTTTCTGATATTCATGAAGATATAGATAATCCTATTACTGTGCATCTGCCAAATGGGAACACCACTCATGTCACCTTAACTGGGACAGTCACTCTCAATTCACAAATTACCCTAAAAAATGTCCTTTACGTTCCGAATTTCCAATTTAATCTTATCTCTGTGTCCAAAGCCTGTCAAGAAAATTCATGTCAGGTATTTTTCAATGTTGATGTCTGTCTATTTCAGGCCCTTTCGATTGGGAAACTGATGGGCTGGGGTAACCTTTCTGAAGGATTTTTTTTTTTTTTTTTGAGGAATTTACCCAAAAATCTTGATTTACTTTCTTGTAATAAATCATTGTGTAATCTGAGTACCAATGATAAGAATTTCCTTTTGCACTCAAGATTGGGTCACAGCTCATATATTCCTTATTCCCAAGGTCCTATTTGCCCACTTGCCAAACAATCACGAATTCCTTTTCCACTAAGTCAAAATCGTTCAAATGAAATTTTTTCCTTGCTACATGTCAATGTCTGGGGGCCATACCATACACAGAACCATGACGAGTCAAGATTTTTCTCACAATCGTAAACGATCACTCCAGAGCCACATGGCTCTTTCTCATGCAAAGTAAGAGTCAAGTCCTGTCTCATTTAAGGATTTTATTTCATTAACAAAAACCCAATTTGGCAAAAATGTCCGGAAAATACGGACAGACAATGGCAGTGAGTTCTTCAATCATGAATGTGATGCATTTTTTTCATCCCGTGGGATACTGCATGAGAGCACATGTGTCTACACACCACAACAAAATTGGGTGGTAGAACGAAAACATCGCCATCTATTAGAAGTGGCGCGGGCTTTGAAGTTTCAAGCGTCTGTTCCAGACAATTTTTGGGGCGATTGTGTTTCAACTACAACATATTTGATCAATCGCATGCCAAGTAAACTTCTTGGTGGGCGCACTCCTTTTGAGTTGCTTTATGGAAAGAAACCAAATCTGACACACTTGAAGATTTTTGGGTGTCTTTGCTACGCCACCATCGTCGGTCCTAGAGATAAAATGGGACCTCGTGCTCGTCGTTGCATTTTTATGGGATATCCCAGCCTCCAGAAGGGATACAAAGTTCTTGATCCTTCGATAGGAGAATTTATGGTCAGCCGGGATGTTTCTTTTTAGGAAAATTCATTCCCTTTTGCCACACCTACATCTGACACAGATCAAAGCGATCATTTTTGTCCTATTCAAACAGAGGACACGGTGGGAGATCCCAACTATGTTCTATTTCGTTCATCCACAGATATCAGACCATCTACCACAACAGCTATGGATATGACACCTATACCTGAGGTGCCTACCTAACACCCGGAGGAAGTTGACTCTCCAGCTTCAAGCACTATTGGGGATTCAGATATTAACTCCACACAAAATGAAATCATGCCAAGGAGGTCCGGACGTAGCACACGCCCACCAACTTGGACCAAGGACTACATATGCGGAGTCAAGAAGTTACCAGGTATTCCATTCCCAGTTGCCTCATTTGTTTCCTTTGATAGACTTTCCCCAGAACATAGATGTTGTATCGCTCGCATCTCCGATGAACAAGAACCATCGAGTTTTGAAGAGGCGAGCACTGATCCACGCTGGCAGAAGGCTATGGAAGCTGAATTGACGACCTTGATGGATAATCATACCTGGGATCTTGTCACCCTGCCTGCGGAACGCAAGGCCATCGGATGCAAATGGGTGTACAAAATTAAGTACCGTGCAGACGGATCTGTCGAGCGATACAAAGCGCGGTTAGTGGCCAAGGGCTTCACACAACGGGAAGGTTTCAACTACCATGAAACCTTCTCTCCTGTGGCCAAAGACGTTACTGTCCGCTCATTCCTTTCGGCAGCCGCATTTCAGGATTGGCCATTGCACCAGATGGATGTTCACAATGCGTTCCTACATGGCGATCTAGAAGAAGAAATTTGTATGGCAGTGCCACAAGGCTTACGGAGACAGGGGGAGAATAAAGTATGTCGTCTCCGCAAATCCTTATATGGACTCAAACAAGCCTCAAGACAGTGGTATGCAAAGTTTGCTGATTCCTTGATTGCTGCTGGTTTTCAACAGTCCAAGTTTGATTATGCCGTTTTCACATGGACTAGAGGTATGTCGTCCATCTACCTAATGATCTATGTAGACGATATACTTATAATGGGTAATGATGAGATGGCAATCAAGGAGTTTAAAGTCTATTTGCACTCTACATTCCATATTAAAGATCTAGGATCGCCAAAATACTTCCTTGGAATCGAAATTGCATGATCAAACCAAGGAATTTCTCTTAGCCAGAGGAAATTTGCACTGGAGATTATATCGGAAGCAAGTCTATCGGGATGTAAGCCAGCTGTAATTCCAATCGAGCAAAATGTCAAGCTGACCACGGCGGACTATGATTCTGGCTTATCTCAACAAACTGATCCCATACTCAAGGATCCATTGAGATACCAGAAGCTTGTTGGAAAGCTCATATATTTGACTATGACCAGACCAGATATAAGTTATGCAGTTCATACACTCAGCCAGTTCATGCACCAACCAAAGGAATCTCACATGAACGCTGCAATTAAAGTTGTAAATACTTGAAGAGTTGTCCAGTGCTCGGAATTCTTCTTTCTAGGAAGTGCGACATGAGAATGACCGCATACTGTGATGCGGATTATGCGACCTGTCCGATGAGCAGAAGATCCATAACTGGTTTCTGCGTCAAACTAGGAAACTCCTTGCTCTCATGGAAGACGAAGAAGCAACCGACTGTTTCTCTATCTTCAACAGAGGCAGAGTATCGTGCCATGGCCAAAACAACTTGTGAAATAGTATGGTTACATGGACTACTTCAAGATCTTGGAGTACAGATTGATGGACCGACCAGATTGTTTTGTGACAATGATGCAGCCGTCAGACTTACGTCAAACCCTATTGTGCACGAGAGAACCAAGCACATAGAAGTAGATTGTCACTTCATTCAAGAAAAGATCCAACAGGGGATGATTAGAGTACAAGGGATTGGAACAGAAGAACAACCAGCGGATGTCTTTACCAAGCCCTTATGTCAGAGACAGCATGCGTATCTTTTGAGCAAGCTAGGTGTCTTGGATATCTACAAGCCACCAGCTTGAGGGGGAGTGTTGAAGATATGCAAGGATATTCAATGAGATCATTGAGATATTATTGCACAAGTCAAGATCAATTAATATCGGATCTGATTTTATATATCATTTTATTTCCTTTCTTTACACACTCATGTACTATAATACAAGTTGTACACATTACATCGATATACAGAAAATAGAGAAAACCTTTCCCTCACTCAATTTCCCTACAATTTCCTGTCCTCTTCTTCAACTTCTTTCACCTATCCGATCCAGTCTCTTGTCAGATGTTTCTCTTAACTTGGGAGATCAACCTGTATGAGACCCTACGAAAATCAGTGTGAAACAGTAAAGGCAATGTTGTCTTTCTTGGAGAAAGTGTAAATGCTTTCTATGGAATGAATGAGGAATGGTGATTTCAAGAAACCATCACCACGTTTTGTTGCTGCTGTTTCGAACCAGAAGGGAAAAGCACGAGTGTAGAAGACCAGCTTTCTCTGTAAGGACGAACATGAAAGAAGGAAGGAAAGAAACGAGAAAAAAACCATTTTTCTATTTTTGGTTAACCTAAGGATTGGTCAAAGAACATAAGAGAGCAAAAGCTCTGGAAGGAAGGTGTTTTCATGCATGCGTGGGGAAGTATACTAGATTCATATATGTCTGTAATAAAGTGCGTGTGTGAGAAGGAATTAATTAGTGGTTGAAAAGAATAGCCTCACCGTTAGCGGAGATGGATTAGAGCCACCACAGCCCCGGCCACCGCCGCCCCCTCGCGGGCGGCCGCGAAGACGTCCTTCTTGCTCGAGCTCGCGGGGCTAGGGAGGCTATCCTTCAACTCCGGGAAGTTGAGCTGGGCGTCGTCGCCCTTAAAGTGCAATGTCGCCGCATCATAAGCAGCAGCAACCTGTAAGAATTTTCCTAATATGTGGACTAAATTAATTGACATTGTTATTTACCGTTTAACGTTTACCGTTTTACGAGATTTAGTCTAAGGTGAGATGAAGGTTTCTTAATTAGTCTAATATGGGGCTGGTTAGTGTGGGCTAAGTTGAGCCTGGCCCGTAATGAGGGGGATTGGCTGGAAACTCTATAAATAATGCTCAAGTCTCTCCTCTAACCCTAACCTCACATATCCTCACCTAAGGGATGGAAATTTATTTTTCTCATATTCTATGTACATGATATTTTATTTACAAGTAGTGACCTTGAAGCATCTTTTGTCTTTTACACAAAGTTCCGTAAGGATTGTTCTTGTCACATATATTAGATTTTATATTAGATTTTCTTTGAGGACATTTGCTGATCGTATTTTGGAAATATTCAATATATGAGATTACAAGTCAGGAATTACTCCTATTGTTAAGGGTGATGGAGCTAATCCATTACATTGTCCTTATTTAGATATTGAGAAAATCTAATTAAATGGTGTACCTTGTGTTAGTGCACTTAAAAGTATAATATATGCTTTGATTTTGCACTAGATTAAATTTCGCCTTTGCGATGGGACTTTTATGCAGATATAAGTTGAATCCAGGATGCGATCACTGGGTTGTTGCCAAAAAGGTTTTAAGGTACTTAAAAGGACAAGAGATTATATGTTAATTTACAAACAAGTTTAATTCTTGCAGTTAGTAGGGTATTAAAATGTTAACTTTGCTGACTGTTAGGTTGATATAATATCAATAACAGGATACATATTTATGTTAACAAAAAGTGCAGTGCAATAAATAAAGTTCTATGTCTACTATGTAAGTAGAGTTTGTAACTTTTTTGTAGGCTATTACTTGAGCTATTATGCTTCGGAACCTTATAAAGGAGTTGTCCGTTTTGACTTTATGGATAGACCCATACGGTTAAGTTGAGACAATATATTTGTTGTATTTTTATTAATAACAAATGTCTCAAGGGGTCTAAATATATGGCGGTCAAATATTTTTTACTATAAAGAAACGGTATAGAAATGTGACTTATAATATAACATATTTTCACAGATGATGTGGTTGCAGATCCACTAACTAAAGGCCTACGCCCATGTGTATTTGAGTGGCATGTCATTAGCATAGGCCTAGGAGTATCTTCGGATATTGTTGTTTAGTGGGAGCTATTTTGGCTTTACTCTGATAAAGTTCACATCTGTGGTTCGTTACATTTAGTAACGGTTTGATATGTATCAACTTTTGCATTCAATAAGATATTTTTGAATGTGTTGTTATGTTGAATACATATTGATAAAGTCTCAAGGTATTACTTAAACCTTGAGCGAAGGCTAAGAGACATTTGGTTATTAGCCTTGTGCATATGTTCTTGTAAAAGGTTAACCATAAAGACAAGACATATGTGGGTTCATTAGAACCATATTTTCATTCTCTTGTGGCACAAACTTTTGTGTCGCCTAAGTAAGAGAATGGTGACTGACAAATGAATCTCTCTATGAGAGATGTTAGCCATTTGCCACACTACCATATTGAATCTATATTAATAAAGTTGAAAGCGCTTGTGACCATGGAAGGCTCTGTGTGTATACATGCAATTACCGCCATGATTCGGTGTTGGAGGCTTTATGGGATAGGATTGACTTTTAAGAATTATCTCTGGACCTATGTGCACATATACAATACAATTTCAATTAATATAGTCCAAGTGGGAGAATATAAGAATTTTCCTAATATGTGGACTAAATTAATTGACATTGTTATTTACCGTTTAACGTTTACCGTTTTACGGGGTTTGGTCTAAGGTGAGATAGAAGGTTTCTTCATTAGTCTAATACGGGGCTGGTTAGTGTGGGTCGAGTTAAGCCTGGCCCGTAATGAGCGGGACTGACTGGAAACTCTATAAATAGTGCTCAAGTCTCTCCTCTAACCCTAACCTCACATATCCTCATCTAAGGAACGTTATTCTAACATCAATCGTGAGGGGCAGCCTCATTGAGCCAGTGATACGGAGGGCAATAGAAGAGAAGGATTTAATGCATGGATAAACCCCTTGATATGTGGGCAATCCCTTTCCGCTTCCGCTTTCAAGAACGAGATCCTAAAACAGGTGCGTCAATGTTCTACTCTTCGGGTGTGTGTTCTTATTCTAGTTATGGAGATCTTGAGGTTGCGCAATTTGCGTCCTACACAACCATCTCGGGCGTCTCGAACCTCCCGAGCCAGATCCTCTCGTTCGTCCTGGGCACGCAGACCTCGGACGCCCACTTCCTCTCTTTCCTCCACACTCCCCGGTAATCCGACCTGGTGCCGCTGCGACTGTTGCTCCCATCCTCCATGAACTCGTACAAACAACTCTCCCAAAAAAAACCAGAAAACTTTCTAAAAAGACTCTAATCTTTGTGACTTATGAGAATTAGGAACTCTCATGCGGTGATCAATGAGAAAGTTTGCATGGTATATAAAGAAATTCAGGAAGTAATAGATGATGGTCATCATGGCAATGGACGTACTTGACAAATCCCCTCCGAGTTTCATTTTGGAACATTTTTCCCACCCATGGCTTACTACGTTAGGAGTGAGAAAAACCTTGGCAAAAATTCAGGTTGGACTTTTTAACACGATGTCACCCTGGTGCCACCCGAAGATTTCTTTCCAGTGTGAGACATTTCCGTACATCTATTCTAAGTGCCATTCTCGGCGTGGTCTACATGCAATGAAAGGGGTGGTAAAGTTATACCTATATTCAGGTAACTTTTTTTTTTATTGGGATTTTAAAGGAGTGCGCGGAGAGATCGACCCATATCTATTTTAAAGGAGTAGCTCAATCCCCGTCGCTTCGACGCCCAGTACCGTGCGGTGACACCTTACCAATGCTGGAGACTCCCTTCTCGTGAGCCAAAAGGGAAGAAAAATATTCGATGCCGATGCGGTTCGACCGTGCGCTTCGCGTTTGATTGCCCACCCTTTCGGTAATGGTGGAAGCCAGCTGCCTGCCAAAGCAGCGACTCCAATGCACGATCGTGGATGAACTTGCGTGTTACGCTTGAACATGAAATAATTGCCTTTCAAACAAGGAGATTTCCATTGGTTGAGTGTCCTCATTAAATAATAAAATACCTTAAGATCGCTTTGGTAGTCCCAATTAGATAACAAATAATCATATCTGGTGGTTTAAGAGTGAATATATATATATATATCTAAATAGTTCATAGTTATTATAATGGTAATGATTTTCATGTTCGTTGAAAAATAAGTTTTTAATATGTGGAATTTGATTTTGATTTCCATTTTGTCGTCTGTTAATATGAATATAATTAATCGATGGTATCTCGCCCATATAAAAGTACATAAATATTTGAACTAAGATGGTTCATTATATTCAAGACTCCAAAATAATGACTTTTTGTATTTATAAATTTATGAATGTTCGGAAAGCTCGACAAGTTGTTTATTCTTTTTTAATGTATGCACGAGTTTTCTAAAATTCAAATACATTAGAAGTCTCGAGAAGTTAGGAATAAAAAAAAAAAATACAATTATATATGTATCAACATCCACATGTTGAAAATGGGTTTCTTTTTGTTAGGGGTTTCTTAGTAATTAAGTGGGGTTGCGTTAATATAATAGAAAGTGATAAGTATCTACATTGGCGGAAAATATAACAATGGGAACAAAGAAGAATTCGTGGAACAACATCCGCTCCCGACAACAAATGACCCAATACAATCAATATACTAAAGATAAGCAAAAACACGACTAAGAACAGGACCCATAATAGAGCAAAAGAACATGACCCATAGCCCCCCTGGTACGAATAACAAAAAATGGTGGTCATCCATGAGAATATTCCCCGCCCACTTGTTCCATGGCCCTATCCGATTCAGTCTCTTGTCAAATGTTACTCTTGACTTGGGACATCAACCTAGAGGAGACCCTACGAAAATCAGTGTGAGTAAAGGCAATGTTGTCTTTCTTAGAGAAAGGGTAAATGCTTTCTATGGAATGAATGAGGAATGATGATTTCGAGAAACCATCGCCACATTTTGTTGCTGCTGTTTCGAACCAGAAGGCGAAAGCACGAGTGCAGAAGACCAACTTTCTCTGTAAGGACGAACATGAAAGAAGGAAGGAAAGAAACGAGAAAAAAATCACTTTTGTATTTTTGATAAACCTAAGGATAGGTCAAAGAACGTAAGAAAGCAAAAGCTCTAGAAGGTGTTTTCATGCATGCATGGGAAAGTATACTAGATTCGTATCTATCTGTAATGAAGTGCATGGATGAGAAGGAATTAATTAGTGGTTTAAAAGGGTAGCCTCACCGTTGCGGAGACGGGTTAGATCCACCACAGCCCCGACCACTGCCGCCCCCTCTTGGGCAGCCGCGTAGACGTCCTACTTGCTTGAGCTCGCGGGGTGAGGGAGGCTGTCCATTAGCTCCGGGAAGTTGAGCTGAGCGGCACGGCCCTGAAGTGCAATGCTGCCACATCATAAGCAGCAGCAGCCATCTCGGGCGTCTCAAAGCTCCCGAGCCAGATCCTCCTCTTCGTCCCGGGCATGCGAAACTCGGACACCCATTTCCCCCATTTCTTCTGCCACACGCCCCGGTAAGCTGACCCGATGCCATCCTCCATGACCTCGTACAAACGAATCCCCGAAAAAAACCAGAAAACTTTCTGAATTACTCTAATCTTGAGAATCAGGAACTTGCAATCGGTTATCAATGAGAAGTTCTTGCGCGGTATTTAAAGAGAGCGGATCACTGGACGTGCTCGACAATCACCAAAAGAAATAGAGTGGGCCCAGGCGAGGCGAGACCCGTTCAATTCTTGTAGTTTTTGTCATGGTCGACGTGGAATATGGAACTAATGAAGCAATCCAATTTTGTAGTTTTTGTCATGGTCGACGTGGAATATGTAACCAATGAAGCAAATGAAACAATGTTTCACCTAACTGGAAAAATTCTTGTCAACATCGTCCTTTAAATTAATATTGTCCTATTTTCACAAAGTTAAACAAGCACCTCTTCTTATAAAAAGAAAATATAAGTCATCATTTTACTTAGGAAATGAATTAAATTTTTTCGACTAAGTCCAGATTTATCTACCACTGTCCCGGATTCCTTGTATGACATTTTATTTAGATATATATGAACTAACTCTTAAACTACGAGATATAATTATTCGTTATCTAATCGGGACTATCGAAAGCAGTCTTAAGGTATTTTATTATTTAATGAGTATACTCAACCAATGAAAATCTCCTCATTTGAAATGCAATTATTTCATGTTCAAAAGTAACCTCCACAGAAATTATTATTGCGCATCGAAAGCGCCTTGTCTCGCTGTCAGGCCAAGAGCCCTTCCAAGTTTGGATCTTCTTTTCCCAGGTAGATTCGAGCAAAACAGCAAAAATTACAGAAATAAAAAAAAAAACAATGGAACGATTATCACCGGATGCTCTATATGTATCAGGAGACACATATAGAAGAGAGAGAGAGAGAGAGAGACTTTAACTGAAGCAGTCAAGAAGAGCAAAACGCACCTCGCGAAATCATCGAATTTAGTAACTAACTTAATAAACAAGCTGAAAAATGGTGGGGTGGGAAGCGGGTGTACTGACAATAATAATAATTCAACTGGTATCAACAAAAAGCTAGGATATTTACGGGACGTATATACCACCGATACGCGGAACCTGAAAGGGAGACTGAAGGAATCTCAGAGAGAGAGAGAGACAGAGAAGGTGGGAAGGAGGATAGGGACGGGGAAGAATCGCGGAACCTTCGTCGTTTTCCCCGGTGGTGGCTGGGGTTTGACCGATGAATTTCGCGTTGATCTTTGGAGCTATTTTCTACACACAGCGAGGAGAGAGAAGCAGAAGCAGGATCAGGAACGCCCCCACCTTCTCGGGGAGGGACGGGGTGGGGACGTGTAAGTTTCAGGAGTGGATGATGGCTCCATTAACGAATTCCAAACAAGAACCGTCGCTCCCGGCGTTCCTGATCCTGCTTCTGCTTCTCTCTCCTCGCTGTGTGTAGAAAATAGCTCCAAAGATCAACGCGAAATTCATCGGTCAAACCCCAGCCACCACCGGGGAAAACGACGAAGGTTCCGCGATTCTTCCCCGTCCCTATCCTCCTTCCCACCTTCTCTGTCTCTCTCTCTCTCTGAGATTCCTTCAGTCTCCCTTTCAGGTTCCGCGTATCGGTGGTATATACGTCCCGTAAATATCCTAGCTTTTTGTTGATACCAGTTGAATTATTATTATTGTCAGTACACCCGCTTCCCACCCCACCATTTTTCAGCTTGTTTATTAAGTTAGTTACTAAATTCGATGATTTCGCGAGGTGCGTTTTGCTCTTCTTGACTGCTTCAGTTAAAGTCTCTCTCTCTCTCTCTCTCTTCTATATGTGTCTCCTGATACATATAGAGCATCCGGTGATAATCGTTCCATTGTTTTTTTTTTTTTATTTCTGTAATTTTTGCTGTTTTGCTCGAATCTACCTGGGAAAAGAAGATCCAAACTTGAAGGGCTCTTGGCCTGACAGCGAGACAAGGCGCTTTCGATGCGCAATAATAATTTCTGTGGAGGTTACTTTTGAACATGAAATAATTGCATTTCAAACGAGGAGATTTTCATTGGTTGAGTATCCTCATTAAATAATAAAATACCTTAAGACTGCTTTCGGTAGTCCCGATTAGATAACGAATAATTATATCTCGTAGTTTAAGAATTAGTTCATATATATCTAAATAAAATGTCATACAAGGAATCCGGGATAGTGGTAGATAAATCTGGACTTAGTCGAAAAAATTTAATTCATTTCCTAAGTAAAATGATGACTTATATTTTCTTTTTTATAAGAAGAGGTGCTTGTTTAACTTTGTGAAAATAGGACAATATTAATTTAAAGGACGATGTTGACAAGAATTTTTCCAGTTAGGTGAAACATTGTTTCATTTGCTTCATTGGTTACATATTCCACGTCGACCATGACAAAAACTACAAAATTGGATTGCTTCATTAGTTCCATATTCCACGTCGACCATGACAAAAACTACAAGAATTGAACGGGTCTCGCCTCGCCTGGGCCCACTCTATTTCTTTTTGGTGATTGTCGAGCACGTCCAGTGATCCGCTCTCTTTAAATACCACGCAAGAACTTCTCATTGATAACCGATTGCAAGTTCCTGATTCTCAAGATTAGAGTAATTCAGAAAGTTTTCTGGTTTTTTTCGGGGATTCGTTTGTACGAGGTCATGGAGGATGGCATCGGGTCAGCTTACCGGGGCGTGTGGCAGAAGAAATGGGGGAAATGGGTGTCCGAGTTTCGCGTGCCCGGGACGAAGAGGAGGATCTGGCTCGGGAGCTTTGAGACGCCCGAGATGGCTGCTGCTGCTTATGATGTGGCAGCATTGCACTTCAGGGGCCGTGCCGCTCAGCTCAACTTCCCGGAGCTAATGGACAGCCTCCCTCACCCCGCGAGCTCGAGCAAGCGGGACGTCTACGCGGCTGCCCAAGAGGGGGCGGCAGTGGCCGGGGCTGTGGTGGCTCTATCCCGAGGGGAGTAGGGTTCGGTGGTCAGGATGTCTTCCCGTGCTTTTGGCATCTAACAAGGTACGCCGGCTTTTCTGGGCATAGGCCAAGCCCCCAGAGACTCTACCAAGTCTAATCCAACTTCGGAATCGCGTATTTATGGACGAAGCAATGATGCTTTTAGCTCCACTTGCCTTGTTCTAGCAGGGGAAATCGACGGGTTGCAAGCCAGTCCCTTCTGTCGATTTCTGGGTATGGTCGCGTCTCTTTTGGCTTTATCAGTCCCATTTGATCACGTGTCAGTGGTCTTCTTTTGAGCTCCACATAATGAGTAGAGAGGCCCCCCGCTTCTCCCTCTCTTTCTCGCTCAAAAAAGATATTTAAAGATATTTCGAGCGACTCTCCCAAAGCAACTGCCCCTTCCTAAGTCAGCGAGGGAAATAGGGACGAGAGAACCCTTTCCAGAAATTAAAGAAGACCCCCGAAGGGAAGCTAAAAGAAGAGAATGATAGGTTGCGCTTAAATTTTAGTTCAAGTGAGTTTTTTGTATATTCTTGTGCCTAAAGCCATTGAATGACGGCATCCATTCTCATGTCTCATCGTGCTTTCCTTTTTATGTCTTTCTGGAGCACTTTATATCAGTCAAACATGCTTGAACAGAAATTTGTTTACTTGGCAAAGCAAAGGCATCGTAATTCTCGTTGACGAGGGGTTGCAGAGACAAAGGGAAACATTTCACAAGTAAGATTGGGCAACATTTTATTTACCACGAGGATTGGCATAGTTCGCTGCAAGAGCATATTAAAGGGTATATATAATGGTTGGTTTTCACTTATTCACCTTGAAGAGTATATTAATTTTGTTAGCATACTAATTGCGTCCTTGAGAAAAAGTACACTAGTTGCTTGCGTAAACTGTGTCTAATTTATATCTGTAGATCTATCGCTGCTTTGCACTAGAAAAACAGGGCATGTATATTACTTCAGCCTCCCCTGAAGTTGCGGGAAGTTATGAATAGTCTTGGTTTTCTCTACAGGGAATTTTGGGACCCTGATATGATCTTCCCGTGTTAAAATGGAATGAATACGTTTGCGTTAGCTCACTTACTAAAAGACGAAAAGAATGCCGGCTCTTTGTTCTCATTTGCCGCCGATGTTTCCTTTTTTGAGGGTGTATTGCAGGAAGTAACCATCACTCTAAGTTCCTGCTTAGTGACTATAGATGTACAGGACACTAAAATTGAGGAATTTGGGATTTCTTATTGATTGTTTACTTTTTATGTAGTGCTCTTATCATTTGCAATTACATTGGCCACTGAGATGGATACAGAAAATGGCCTGTTTAATTTCTGTCATTTTCCATATTATGTTTGCAGAAGCATTCAGTATCACTGTCTATTTTTGTTGAAGTGCTGATTCAACAGAAGAAAATAATCGCGTGGTACCATTGGGCATGTATATTACTTCAGCATTTCCCCTGATGAAAAGTACATCTTGGCGTAAGGGAAGACATTGCGTAGTATCGGTGGATTATTGTCTTCGAGTATAGGACACTCTAGGCACAGATATGAAGTTTGAAGATTGACAGGGCTTCATCAGTATGGTGCATTCTGAAAACCTCGGAGAAAAGATCCGAGGAATGAGGTCACACTATTGACCGACGAAAGTCTTTGTTTGCTCCTTTTTTTTACTTTATAATCTTGACCCCATTTAAATTCCAGAATTGACCCTTTTTGCTACGTTTGGAGGTCTTCTATAACAATCATGTGGATAAGTCAGATCATTACTGTGAATGATTTAGACATCCGACCTTAGTACATATGGACTGCCATTTGATGCCTTTGGAATATATGACACAATAATTGAGGTCGATCTGCCCGCTTGGTGTGCTTCCTAGTTTTCCTAATTGGTTTTAGGTTCTTTACCTTGTATGCTTGGCCAGGTACGTAGGTCCATTGCATCCAATTCTGGGTCATAACGTTGGGTTGAGCCAGCTTTCCAGAACCTGACCACTGTGATGGGAAGACTAATTTGATGCGAAATGGGAGTACAGCTGTCACGACTGCAAATTAGGGAGAAAAATGCAGTCTTCCATGTACTGCTGAGTGGCCGCAGCAGACGAAGCTCATGGAAAGATATATGAGCGACCGGTCTTGCCAGTTGGTTGCGACTTGCGACCTCACCCCACGATGATGCCTGCGGTGTACGCACAGGATATTCCACTGTGGCCCATGCGTAATTGATTGCTTAAAAATCTCATGAAAATTTGTCACTTCTACATGTGAAAATTAGTTGTTAATAAAACGGGGAGTTCATACGTGTTGCCGATATATGCCCATCGGTGGTACTTGCATGGCTGTCAAGCTTGGTGCACCCTATGAAAGCGTACATCAAGGATTGATGTTCCTCTCTCCTGTTGCTCTCATCATGACAATCCTCTCGCCATCCGAAATTTCCTCTCTCCCTCTCTCTCCCCAACCCTTTGGCTTTCGTTCTTCTGGTCGAAAGCCATCACGCATGGCATCGGATGGCATAGAGCTCAACCAAATTATAAAAAGAAAAAAGAACAAAAAGGGATCTTTTTCTTCAGGAGGTGTGGTGGTATTGGCCGACTGAGTTTCTGGGTATCAATGAACTTTTGCTAAGTTTGATGATTGTTCGGGCTTATGGTTCTGCCAACTCGCGCCGGTGGCGTCTTCGTTCATGCAACGTGTTTTTATTTCCATTTTCCAGTAACGTGCCCGTTAGTTTTTGAGAAGTTAGAGCAGAGTTTCTTGTGCATCTCATTTCATGTGCGCTCTCTCGATGGACTTGCCCGGCAGCTGATGTTCCTACTGTCTTCTGGACGTTGAATGCTACTTTTCGTGCTTAATTAACAGGAATCTGGTAGACCCCATATGATGCGTAAATGCAATTCTGTGGATCCCATTCTCTCTATTATCTCTTTTTCGGCGCCCACTTTCTTTTTCGCATATTCGTCATGCATATATATTTATAATATTCTTTTGTTTTCTAGAAGTGCTTATCGTTTACAACTGTTAGAGTAGATACGTTCTGCTTGACATACTACTGGCTCTAATCCGACTCCCTGTGGTACCTAAATAGGAAAAGTACCTGAAATTCTCGTGTGCTTCCAGGCTTTTATTAATCCTTCTTTGTAAAAGTGTAGGATACTCAAGTTTTCTGAGCAAAGCTGTTAACGAAGGTTGATAAATTGTGAGCGTATGCCTGGAAACATGTACAGCGGTAACACTATTTTCCTGGTCGTGTAGAACGGCTCCTAAGAGAAAGAGAGCTCAGAAAAAGCAGCAGGGCTTCTCATTCAAATGAGACAACTGAGGCTGAGCTAGAACATGAGCTGCGCTTTAGAGAAGGAGAAAACTCGGGGATATCTTATGTTGAACAGTTTTTGGAAGGGGCTGCCACCACCAGGGCTTTGGCTGAGGGCTTTGAAAGGCCAGATGGGAGGCCTCTCAAACAAATACTCTTGGTGGTGGCTAGCAGACTGCCTATCTCTGCAGTCAGAAGAGGGGAAGACTCATGGTCTCTTGAGATGAGTTCTGGGGGGCTAGTTACTGCTCTTCTGGGTAAGTATCATCTGGTCACTCCTTTTCCCAAAAATCCCATTTTTCTGTTGCAGCCATTAGATAATTAGTAGGACTCACTCCCCTGGTTCTCTAGTTTATTATATTTCTATTTGCTGCTTTTTTCCCTAAAAATTCTAATAACCTCTTTTAAGGAGGTGGATCTTTATGCATTTGACTTTGTCGAAGGTGTGAAGGGGTTCAAGGCAAGATGGATAGGATGGGCTGGTGTAGATGTGGCGGATGAGATTGGACAGAGGGCTTTTACTGATGCTTTGGCTCAAAAAGTAACGTTATTGCATCAGATTCACCATTTTTTCTGTGCTATATCACGCTTTGCACTCTTTTAATATATTTAATCAAGATCAATTGGCCAGTGGTTGTATTTGTGATATAGATGTAAACTTTACAATCTGCTCCTTCCTTGTTCACAGAAGTGTATCCCGTGTTCCTTGATGAGGAGATTGTTCATCAATACTACAATGGCTATTGCAACAATATACAATGGCCTCTTTTTCATTATCTTGGACTTCCATGAGAAGATCGCCTAGCAACTACAAGAAGTTTTCAGTCTCAGTTTGCTGCATATCAGAAAGCAAATCAAATGTTTGCTGATTTCGTAAATAAGCATTACAAAGAAGGTGATGTAGTCTGGTGCCTTGATTACCATCTTATGTTTCTCTGCCGAAATGCCTGAAGGAATATAACAGTAACATGAAAGTTGGATGGTTCCTCCATATACCATTTCCTTCCTCTGAAATTCACAGGACTCTGCCATCGCGGTCCGAGCTTCTGCGTGCTGTTCTTGCTGCTGATTTATTTGGGTAAGACTACCCTTTATTTGGATGTTGCTTTGGGTTTGTCTTTCCAGCTTCGCAATTGCAGATGCATCCTCTTGCAAGTACTCGCATTGATAAATTTTTAACTTCTAGATAGTTTGGAACTGTGAAAACCAAAAAATGTGTGTCCTATAGTCTCATAAATATATCAGAATTGGAGGTCTATCTGAATCAAAAATAGTATGGACAATATGTGTTTGTTTCTTGTCCATGATTTAACATGTCTCCTGGATTAGAAAACTTTATGTGGGGTATATATTCATGTTCGTCTGTCAGCTCGACACCTTGGACATATAGAACCTCAGAAGCTTTTAAGCCTTTAAATTTTCCTTCCTATATTCCAGTTTGCAACACCTATGACTATGCAAGGCACTTTGTAAGCGCTTGTACTTGTATTCTTGGGCTTGAGGGTACACCGGAAGGAGTTGAAGATCAAGGGAGGCTGACGAGGGTAGCTGCGGTATATATAACTTTAATCTGTTGATTGCAACTGCTTCATTTTCATTACTTTGATTTGAAATTTTGTTGGGTTATATCATAACTCTTAGCCCATGATACATGGAATGTTAACTTACATTTTGCTCTTAATGTGCTTGAGGTCTTCAGTTTCCTATTGGGATAGATGCTGATCGTTTCATCTGAGCACTTGATACCCAACTGGTTCAGGAACACATGAAAGAACTAAAAGAGAGATTTGCTGGTCGTAAGCTAGATTCTTTTCATAGTCAATAGCGAAACAATCTTATCATGCATCTTTTATTCTCTGTCATTCCTTGACTACTCGGAAGACAAATTGTATGCCTACGTCTTTTCTCAATATTATATGATGAAGCTTCTAAATGGTCAAACTGCATCTTTGGATCTGACTTACTGTTTTACGATTTAATTTTACAGGTGATGTTAGGTGTCGATTGACTGGATATGATCAAGGGGATTCCCCGAAAGATTCTGGCATTTGAGAAATTTCTTGAAGAAAACTCATATTGGCATGAAAAAGTTGTTTTGCCGCAAATTGCTGTACCAAAAGAACAGATGTTCCTGAATGTAGGTTTCTTTCAGTCTGTTTGGGTTCCAACTGATTATGTTCTGTTGCCTGTCAGAAATGATAAATCTTGCTTGCTTTTACGTTTTAAAATCTTTCATTGGTAATTTGGAAGGTTGATCTTCGACAAACAGCTTTCGGTTTGGGTTCCAGTGTTCTCTGCTTAAAAGCTATTTTCCCTTGAGTTTTTATTTATATCTCCAGGAAAGAATGCAAGCTGTTTTTTAAGTTACTACTGTACTTGAACTGAGGTGTGCTGATACTTAACCGAAGCAATACTGAATTCAATTATACAGATAAGTTGGATATCGCCGAGTTCTGAGAGTTTTGGAACAGTTTCTGTTTCATTCTTTCAGCAAATTAGTCAATAATATGCTGTTCATTGTTCATGATTCTGACCACTACTTTTTTGTCCTGTATGTTGTGGCAGATCAAAAACTTGCGAGCCAAGTCCATGAAATTGTCGGATGCATTAATGGAAGATTTGGGACATTGACAGCTGTGCCTATACATCACCTGGTCTGCTTTGTCTTCTAACTTGACAATGGCTCTATGATAATTAACTTTGGTTGAAGGATGTTCTATTTATTTTTGACTTGACTCAGTTGCAAGGCTGCTGCTAAAAGTGGATTGTGTGTTGGCTAGATGTAAATCATATTCTTAGTGAAATAGTAGTTTTATTCATTAATCCAATGCACAAAGCACTTGAAGTACTTTTCTTTTGATGCGTATGACTGTCATTCTTTACACTGCTGGCAAAAACATTTATAAAATATCTTTTAGTTTTTTTGATTGATATGCATACTTGGATAATACTACCCATGGAATTTAATATTTCAAATTAGTTGTTTCCAATAAGAATCTTCTTGTTCCTTTTCTATTGCATTCAAATGGTTGAAATGTGAGAACAAATGATTCTTATGGTTCCTGCTTCACATTTGGAGATTTTTCTCTTCATGAAAGAAGATGACAATAAAGTTGTAATGATTAATTACCAGTTCAATAGCCGAACTTCAACTCAAGTAATTATTTCAACTGGGAAAATATTGTCTTCTCATTTGTATCGACTCTTTAACCCTAATATAAAAAGGAAACTGGGTCAGAATCAAATTTCCAGTTAATTTTAAGTTTCAGTATCCATTATGTTGATGTTCACAGTGCTTAATGCTTGTATTTATGTAGGCACATGCAACTTTCCTGTGACGTTCTCTTCTATCTGTCGCAGGATCGTTCTCTTGACTTCTATGAGCCATGTGCCCTTTACGCAGTTACTGGTAATAATTCCATCTTATGAACTCCCTTCATTCTTCTAGTCCCAGATGTCTTGCCTCTTCATAACTTTGCCATATCTGGCCTTATGTTCCAAATGGTTCCTTCATGGGTACGCTGCTGTGGTCCACCCACTTTGAGCAGCATGGTCATTGTATGCTGATGCAGTGAAAAGGCTTCTTAGTAAGAGGTTCATGGATATTCTGTTTGCTAGGATGTTTTGAATTAGTGATTAGATCTCAGTGGAAGTACAAAACTTTGATGGTGAAATAATAAAGCATCGTTTCTGCATACTATAAAAGTCTTAGATATCTGAAAGCTATCTTTTAATAACTAAGTGATTATTTTATTAGCGGATTATTGGACTCAACCTGGTTTTGCCTTTTCAGATGTTGCACTTGTCACTTCATTGAGGGATGGCATGAATCTTGTTAGTTACGAGTTTGTTGCATGTCAAGATCTGAAGAAAAGGGTTCTAATTCTCAGTGAGGTAAATTCCTTTGACCCCAAAATTTCTTAGGACAGGAAATGTGCTCTTGTGTAGATTGCTACATGGTTAATGAGACCCCTTGCATTACTGAATTTATGCGGACACTGCCTGTCTTAAAGATCTATCTTTGCTCCCTAAAACCCTGGAAGTTATGCACTATTTATATTTCTACAGCTATTTATTAAACCAAATAATTTCACACCTGACTAGATAATAATAAAGATATAGTTAAGAAGTCATTCTAATAGAGTTACTTATGGTTTTAATGCAAGAACCACATCGCAATTTTGCCTCAGAAGGACTTAATCTGTCTGATTTACTTCGTTTTGAGTAAGCCACGGCGTATGAACGTCAAGTGAAAGCTTTTTGAACAAGAAAAGAACTTCAAGTGAAAGCTTTTTAAGCTAACAATTTGTTTAAGCTTCCAGATATGGAACTGAATTAGCTAATAGTAAAGATTAGTGCTCTCTGCTTGATTTGTGGATTTTTCTGACAGGGTACCCCATGTCTTGTTTCGGAAATCTCACAACCTGAATAACTATCCTCTTTCTGTGTTGATACTTAGATTATACTTTACCTATATCTTTCTTTATTTTTTAGTTTGCTGGTGTGGCACAGTCTCTAGGTGCTGGTGCAATTCTAGTGAACCCTTGGAATATCACAGAGGTTGCTGCTTCTATAGCCCAAGCTTTAAATATGCCTGCGGAAGAGAGGGAAAAGCGTCATCGACATAATTTTGCACATGTAACAACACATACTGCACAAGAATGGGCTGAAATGTTCATAAGGTGTGCAACTCTCGCCTCTATGTTTGACTGACCAATAATTATGAGGCCCCCTATGCAAATTGTTTTCACATTTAGAGCCATTAATTGAAGTCGTTAAATATGTCCATTGTGCATCCTTGCATAGCCACATCTAATTAATTGCAAGTGGGTAAAGTACTGTGTATATAATTTGCAGCGAATTAAATGGTACTGTTGTTGAGGCCGAGCTAAGGACAAGACAAGTACTGCCTTTTCTTCCGGTACGAGATGCCATTGAACAATATCTAAAATCCAACAATCGCTTACTCATTCTGGTATGCTCCTGGATTCTGAGACGAATGCTATAAATAGATTCTTTTACAATGGTCCATCAAACATTTTCTTTCGCTCCCTTCATGATGCTATGTAAGAAGGGAGGGGATAATATATGCCAGCCTTCAGCTAATACCAGCAACAGATGACACTCATGCTCTTCAGAGTTAGGATCAAACTGGTTCTTGGTACTCAGCCTTTTGCCCTTAACTTTAGCTGCCAGAACCTCTTACTTCATACTTAGGCATTACTATGCTCGTTCTCCCCATCATGGGAGAGGCTGTTTAGATGACTGAATTGGATATCTTGAGGTATACAGCAAACTTTTTATAGCAATGAGAATTTATTCCACTACAACCATTTTCAACATTAAAAGTGTATTTGTTTTGAGTAAAAGAATTTTTTGCAAATTAATTTTCTGGATTTTCACATGTTTGGTTTGCTAAAAATGACTAGTCAATGGAAAACCATTTACAGTCAAACAAAATATGTATGCTTAAAATTAGGAAAATGAATTCCTTAACTGGAAAAGGAGAAAGCATTTTCTGAGAAAGCATTTTCCTTTATCATGAATTTTTCCCTAAAGCAAACACACTCTTTAGGTTCTCTAGTGTTCCTGTAGTTCCCTTCAAGGAAAGACAGAGAGCTGAGTACCAGGAGAAAGTGATACTTGATAGGAAGTTAGGGAACTAATGCGAGTCTCGTCATACATATTTGATGGATACCTATTACCCTGCAATTTGAAGGCTGTGTCTTTATATCCTCATCCAAAATAATTGTGAGGACGTTGTTTCAGAACTTTAGTTTCTCTTACAGAATGAGTAGTTCCATGAATATATGTTGCCCTGATCTGGATCTTGATTTTGGTATGACTGATTCATACCCCATAGCACAGGCGAAGCGTTGTGGCCAAGGGATTATTGCATCTATACAGATATGATAGCTCATTAGTACTTGGATTGCGATAGCTTAGCTTTTTAATTTTGAATCTCTCGATAAGAACTTGCTCTAGTTGCATTGATTGTTCTTAAACTTCAGCATTTTCATTTTCAGCCGTCTGTTCTTGCTACTGATGTACTTATTCCCCTTCATTTTTCTGTGATTGAAAATTTAGGGGTTCAACGCAACATTGGCTGAGCCAGTGGACACTCCAGGGAGAAGGGGTGACCAGATTAAAGAAATGGATCTCGAATTGCACCCTGAACTGAAAGAGCCCTTGACAGCACTTTGCAGTGACTCGAGGACAACAGTCTCAGTGGGAGTGACAGAAGTGTCTTAGATGATGTACTCATGTTTAGATTCATGACAGTCCTTTATTTTGACTACTTAGCAGTGCTTAACCGGCTGAATACTTCTACAAAACTTTGCCAGAATATAACATGTGGTTGGCAGCTGAGAACAGGATGTTTTTACGTCTTACAAAGGGAGATTGGATGACAACAATGCCATAGCATTTAAACAAGGAATGGGTGGACAGCGTAAATGTGCTTAGGTGCCTACTTTTGAGCCAATTTACTTTCTATTTCTATACAGTAGATTCTAAATTTAAGGCTCCATTTGTTTCGTGAAAAATGTGGCGTTTATGAAAAATATTTTCCAGGGAATCATTTTCCTGGAAAATGTAATTATTTTCTGGTGTTCGGATGAAACCTAAAAATAAAGTGGAAAATAGCTTTCAGTTGATAAGAAAAATCTTTTCCTCCATATACTTTTTTCATTTATTTTATTTGTTAAAAATGGATTTTTCATATTTTTTTAAAATTGATTTTTAATTATTTTTAATTTTACAAATTTATTCTAAATTTTTTTCTTTTTTATTTGTTTTCCATCTCCTTACCGGCCACCGCGACAGCCCGCGATTGGCCACCGACGAGCACGAAACTCACCGCTCACCGGATTGGCAAGCGCAAGCGTCGAGCTTGAGGCTTGTCGATCGACGAGCATGAGCTTGAGATCGATGAGCGCGAGCTTAAGATCAACGAGCTCGAGGTTCACTTGGCGATAGCCAACGACTAGCCAAGGAAGATGGGAAACAAATAAAAGAAAAATGAAAAAGAAAAGAAAAAGGAAATTAAAAAATAATTTGAATTAAAAAAGAAAAATAAAATTAAAACATAATTTGAATAGAAAAAGAAAAGAAGAAGAAAGGAGAGGAGGAAGTGAGGATTTTTAGAGGTGTGAGATAAGAGAGATCAAGTGAAGAAAATATTTTCACTTTTCAAAAGTGGAAAATATTTTTCCCTAATTTAGAAAAAAAAAATTCTTTCCATGGAAAACGTTTTTTTCCAAGGAATTCATTTTCTGTGAAATGAATG
Source organism: Eucalyptus erythrocorys (assembly GCA_014182555.1). NCBI lineage: Eukaryota > Viridiplantae > Streptophyta > Magnoliopsida > Myrtales > Myrtaceae > Eucalyptus > Eucalyptus erythrocorys. The sequence goes on from CM024602.1 coordinate 13,257,119, forward strand.
CCGGAATTTCCGGAAAATGTTTTCCTGAAAATTATTTTCTGTGAAACGAACGGAGCTTCCCGATAGCATCTTTCAGCATGTCTTTCGAGTATTTCACAGAAAGGACTACTTGTTCACATTTTGAACTCCGAGAAACCTAAGTATTGAGATTCGTCCCAGTTACCACCATTCCAACATGGAAGGGGGAGGTGAATGGTTCAAATCTCCACATTCTCAGGGGGATGGAATGGGGACGAGTAAGTTTGAGAAGTGGGTTTCAACTCCCACGCCCTGCAAGAGGCAGGACAGAAGTCTGAGAGTGAGCGTTAGAATAGGAATAGAGTAGAATTGACCAAAAAAAAAAACTCTGAGAAACCTCTCTCGTGTGGAACTACAAATATGCAGGTAGTGAAATGGTCATTGAGCCCTTTACAACTATGAGCTGACTTTCCAGATCTCCTTTTCGACATATGACATATCTTCATTCCCCTCCTACGGTGGTAGATGTTGAATTCGGAAGACTCAAGCACGAGATATGTTGCAACATCTTTGGACGGGTCCAATATCTAATGCATCTGTTGATATTGTCCAAGGTAGCCAGTCAGTTGAGGCGCGAGCAGTTGGTGTAACAAAAGTGAGTGCACGCCCAAAATTCTATGCAATTAGTCGGGTGCTCTACAATGCCCAATTAGCATAAAAAGAACAGACATTTTCGAATTCGCAGTGAAGAAAGATGAAGTGGCCATAGACATGTCAATTTATGAATGTTGAGTCAGCAAAACAAAGAAATAATAAGAATAGCTATTCAAATTAAAGGAGAAAGAAAAGACTTGTTGGAGAAGTCGCACAATTAATCCATGCCCCGGCATAGCATCTTTCCCAATCGCCCTCAACCAAAAACCCAAAAAAAAAAAAAAAAAAAAAAAAAAAAATCGCCCTTGACCGCTCTTCACCAAACTATAATATCCACTCCCTCTCCCTTCAATAGGAGGGTCGTGCGTAGCTTTGCTACGTTTGTGGTTCAACTAGTGCGGCGAGAGGGGAAATGACCAAGTTGCCCCATCCTTCCAACTGTCCCGAGCAACGGCCAGCGCAGCGGCTGACGTGGCTCCTGGTTGGCTGCTATGCTATGTCCATTGTCTATTGTCTATGTCAATATGGACCTTTTGCCATCATTTGTGTCCTTCAAATTAATTTTCTCCTATCTTCAAAAAGTTAAAAACAAGCACATTTTCTTTTAGGGAAAAAGCCACGAAAAATTCTGAACTTTGTCCCGAGTGACACATTTACCCCAATTTTTTTTTTTGATGTGAAAAACCCCAAACTTTCTAAACCGCGACATATTTACCCCAAAATTAGAGGGTATTTTAGTGTTTTCATTTTTAAAAATTTTTTTTCTTTTTTTTCTTCTCTCTTCCGGCGTCCGGCTAGGGCTACCCTCGCCGACGTCGGGCAAGGCCGGGTCTCGACTGGGTCGGGCAAGGCCGGGTCTCGACTGGGTCAGGCAAGGGCTTCCCTCACGCCCTCGCCGGACGCCGGCGGAGGGAAGAAGAAGAAAAAAAGAAAAAGGAAAAAGTAGAAAATAAAAAGACAAAAATGCCCTTGATGGGATAAATGTGTTACAGTTTGGAAAGTTTAGGATTTTTCACATCACAAAAAAAAAAGTTTGGGGTAAATGTGTCACTCAAGGCAAAGTTCAGGATTTTTCGTGACTTTTTCTCTTTCTTTTATTAAAAAAACAAATAAATAAATAGGCCATCTCTTTTACATGAGAAACAAACGAGTTATGAAATACTTACGAGACTGCCTCGTTACAAACGGGCAAATCAAATATCACATTGGCAAAGTATAATTTCATCAAAGCAAATTTGAAGGGTCTTTAATGGTTTCTGATCATAAAGTACTTCTGAAAAGTTCTATTTTATATTTATAAGGAAAAACGTTGGTTTATAAATAGATAACAAAGTAAAAATTGAAGACAAATCTTAAAACTTGTCATTTATGTGCACCTAAGTTTTAAAACTTCATCTTGTCCATTTAAGTCCCTTGTCCATTTAAGTCCTTAATCCTGAAACTTTAATACACCTTAAATCCTTCCATACGAGTTATATCAACAAAACGAAATAAAAGATTTCGAGTTTTTTCTTGATCAGGCGTAGAGCTGGCAAAATGGGTCATAAATCTACATTATGACCCTTTTTTAGTTAAATGGGTCATATATAAGTCAAGTGAAAGTTAAATATATATCAAAATTGGGTCACGTTAAAGCTAAATATGGGTCAGAAATAGGTCAAGTTAAAGCTAAATATAAGTCAAAAATTAGTCTGAAAAAGTAAAACACAAAAAGAACATTAGGAAAAAAAACGCACTTTAAAGTTTAAACCCATGGTCTTTTTTAACTTTATAAAAATGTTTTTTATAAAAAATCGAAATTATAATTATTTTTCATATTTAAAATTTTTTCTTTTTTTTTTTTTTTCTTTCTTTTCGCCCTACCAGCCGCTAGCCAGCCGGCGGCTAGGTGAGGCTCAAGCTCGCCAACAAGTCGATTAAAAATAAAAATAATTAAATTCGATAAAAATTTAATTATATTTTTAAAAATTCAAAATTATATTTTAAAAATTTAAAATTCGATTAAAAATTATATTTTAAAAAAATTAAAAATTCAATTAAAAATTATATTTGAAGTTTTAATCCAATTAGCATATAGTATAAGTGGGTTTTCCTATAATATTAATAGGTTTTAGCAATACGAGTCGAGTCAAGTATAGGTCGGATACGGGTCGGGTCAAGTATTTTTTTTTTTTATCGATCCTACTTTATTCCTACTCTAACACTCACTCTTAGATTTTTGTCTTGCCTCCTGCAGAGTGTGGGAGTCGAAACCCACTCCTGAAACTTACTCGTCCCCACCCAACCCCCATGAGAAGGCAAATGGGTGGATCGAGTCGGATATGAGTCACTAGATTTACACTACAAAAATATGGGTCAAAATAGGTTAGATGGGTCAAATATGGGTCAAACTATTTTCGACCCGACCCATCCATTTGCCACCCCTCAGGTGACACCAGGATTTGAACTAGGGAAAAAGGATTTGCAACCCCCCGCCTTACCGCTCGGCCATGCCGCCAAAATGTATGATACCCTACAAAATAGATGAAAAAAGTCTCTCTTTGTTTGCGTCGGGAGGACTCTATTAGATGAAAAGTTACAACTTTTAAGGATTTAGATGCCCAAAAAGGGAAGTTTCATAATATATTTTCATGCTATTATTCAACAAAAAGTATTGCAAGAAGTGAAGGTTCTGCTTCTCTATTTATTTAGATAAGTTGGGTGAAGGTTGTCATTTTACTGAAGTCAACAAAAAATCCTACAAAATGGCAAAGCTTTAAAATGACCAAGCTGCTCGAGAGCAAGTCTTCTAGAAGCCTACTTACCACGTGTCTTCATTCATCCATTCAGACCTGACCATGGGACGCATTTACCGTCTAATGCTGCAGATAAAGCATCGAGGATCCAAAGGTTCGATGTCGGCATATGCTAATTTCACCTTTTGACCGATACAGTTTATCTCGCACGACAAGCTTTGAATCCGGGCAAAATTTCAGTTGAGCGGTTCTATCAAGAGCAGCATCATGACCATGACAAAGGGGTCTCGTAAACATGGCCCTCCCCAGAAGAAGGCACATACACCCATTACACGATGCTTACTTATAAACAGGAAAAGTGCTGAGCACTTTTGGAGAATTCATTAGGGCTGTACATGCTCATTTCTAGCTCGTTCTGCATATTTTCGTGAGAGGTTTCGTGTGTATTATTTCCAAGTCACAACAAGTTAACAGTACAACAGCCAGACAAGCCGCAGAAGTTTTTCTTTTACTGTCTTCCCCAGGAAACACACCTGCATATGCTTCTCAACTCGATTCTCCCTAGGCTTTAGAGGGGATTTGCCAGATAGATGATGTTGCAAAAGCACCTTCTGATGAGGGAACTAAGCAAGCAAGAGCTTCATTGTTGGGGAGGGGCGATCTATTCATCTTATTGAAGCTCGCCAAACTAATTTCCCTATAACCAATCCACCAGCTGAGGAAATCTCTGAAGCAGCCCCACCACACCTCTAATTGCAACCTGCAAATGCAAACACAGTACAGCAATCGACCTCAATGAGGCCTCATCATAGGTAAAACGACTAGATTCCATCAATCAAAAGTGATTCTCCTTAAAGCCAAGCCTAAGAATCTCAGAATGTTATGAACCCATTTTTCGGAGGCAGTGATCTGGGACGAAGTAAGCAAACCAAATTTTTAACTAAAGTGTGACTGATTCAGGAATTACATTGTTTTCACAATTCTTTTCAATCCATAGTTGTCAACTAAGCCTTTTGACATGCTTAAACATGATCTCCTCTTCTTGATCATATGTCTTTCCAAACTTAACTTCAAAACCGCAACAGAATCTGTCAGATTCTTAAGTTTTAGTGTGACAACATGTATGAGAATGCACGAGCATACAGAACTCCTCAAGACCTGAGCGTCTGGTTAACTTAAGGTCATTGCAAATGCCACAGGCCAATAAATCCCTGGCTTGTTATTAGGTCTGTCCCCATGCTACCATCATTCTTCTCTTCTATAATCATTTCCTCTTTACACTTGTCAGGTGAATTTTTGCCACAAGAACACAAGAAATAGCTCAGAAACATACCAAGGCGGTCTCCCCAGGTTTTAATGCAGGTTCGACACTGTCTCTTCCATAGCTGTTCCACAAGGGACAAGTCAGTTTGTGGCCGCATAAAATAAACGCAAGTAAAATTGAGTTGCTACCATGAATTTCTCATTATGGTACACTATTTCTAGATGCATGTGGAGTGTTTTGTATGGTATTGAGGAAGGAATGATGATATTCCCATCAGATATAGACAATAGAAGGTAACAGAAGTTGAATGTAGGAAACCACAAATTAACAACTAAGATTAGTACACAGCTATATATAGCTGGAAGGAAGCTTACTCACATAATCTGTTTCTTTCCATCGATGACTTCAAGCCGATAAAAACTGCATCCATTGCTGAATGGAAAAGGCTTTCCCTTCCACTCTGATCAGAAAGTCTATAGTCAATTGACAAATCGAACCAAACAACAGACAAATGGAATTTTAAGAACTTTTAGAATGTTAATAAAACAAGATGGTTCGAGGTACCTAAATGCCATGTGACGCCTACACCTGAAGAATCCTCCTCGGATATATCGTCGATTACAAAGTGGAGATCCATGCCTATGATGTCGTTAAACTTCTTGAAGAAATCCAGGATTGCCTGCACAAATATGGCTATTCAGTGAGCAACTTCGCACTGCATTCTTCACCGTAAAAATTGAGGATTCAGAAATCCAGCAGACAATGTACATCCCATGTAAAACCAGTTTCCTGAATCCGCTCTTTACAGTAGAGTGAATGCCAATATGCGTGGTCATGGATTCGAATCTTGGAAAATAGCAACTTCCTTTCATAAAATCACTCTAAGGAGCCTCCCGCCTCGGTAATTATTCAGTCGCGTGACCGATTGAGATTAGTCGGGTGCTCTACGATGCCCAATTAGCATAAAAAGAACAGACATTTTCAAATTTGCAGTGAAGAAAGATATGATTTTTTTAGCTCATCATAAGTAAATATCTCAGTATGCAACCCCAAATATTCAGAAGCAAGACCAGACAAATCCATCTTACCTCGCGACCCACGAAGGGATGGGGAAAGATGAGGTCCTCGTGCACGCACTTGTCGACGATGAGGCCCTCCATGGCGGGGATGTCCTGACCGTTGATCCCCCCGTAGAACCTCGTGACCACTTCCGCAGCAGAATCCCGCTATACTACCGGCGGCAAAGCGGCGACGACTGCCGTCTGATTGTCCGAAATCAAAGCCGACGATGACGACGACTAGACGCCTCTTCCTGAAGCCCTGCCGTTGGCGGGTCGCAACAAAATCGAGGGAAGAGCACGCAGATTGGCGGCTGAAGCAATCCGCAACGGAGCAAGCGGTGTCGCTGCCACCGTCGTCGCGCAGGTTCTCATTGCCCTGGCCATCACGTCGCTCCATCGACGAGCTTGCTTAGCTCATGAACGTCAATCGCAGTCCGTGTTAGACGAAACAACTGCAGCAGTAGAAGCGTTTCCACTGCGAAGACCTCTGTTTTCTGGGGAAGTCTCCAATGGTGCGACGGGGAGAGGACGACAACCGCGATTTGCTCGGTCGCTTACCAGCCACCAGAAAAGTGGATTGAGTCTTTTTTTTTTTTTGGTCAGTCTTATTATATTCCTACTCTAACACTCACACTCAGACTTTTACCCTGCCTCTTGTAGGGTGTGGGGAGTCGAAATCCACCCTTGAAACTTACTCATCCTCACCCCATCCCTCTCTGAAAAGGTGGGGATTTGAACCCATCACTTCCCCCTTCCATGTTGAAAGAGTAGTCACTGGGGCGAATCCCAGTGGTTAAATGGATTGAGTTTACTTGGCTCTTGTTGGAGCACAATGAGCTCTCTTCAGTGGATTAAGGCTTGGGAATTAGGAATAAAATGCAAGATCAATATTTAATTTCAAATAAAAATATCTTGGGTTTTAAAAAAATTAGGAAAGATTATGTACATGTAGGGACGTTTAAGGCGATTTTAGTCAAATAGTTCAAAGTTATCATAATGGTAATGATTTTCATGTTCGTTGAAAAATAATTTTTAACAAGTGGAATTTAAATTTGATTTCCATTATGTTGAGTCGTCAGTTATGTTAGCCACACGTGTACATGATGTTATTGGTTCAAGAGGAATGGAGTCGGTGGCACAGCTTCCAGCTCCGCATGTCCAATTATGAATGGAGCTTTCTTATTGAGGAATCATTATTTTGTTTTGCAGATTTGACGGAATAAGCGATAGATTGAGAACTTCAATTCGTTTGACCTTCTTTTCCGTTGGTTCTATTCCTTCTTCGTTTAGATCATGCAATATAAATAGGAGAAGCAGAGCAAGCGAGATGTAAGTTCTCATATGAATGTTTCTTCTTTCATTCCTTGAATACATAGAAGAGAGAATCCAAAACTCTTCATTCATTTTCGTCTTTCTCTTCCTTTCATTCTACTCATCTTCACACCGATAACAAATGAGCCAATCCCATAAATATACAAAAAAAATAAGCGAAAATACGTTTGACTGAGAGCATGACCCACATTACCCTAAGTGAGAAGGAATGAAGCCTCACCGTGAGCCGAGAAAGGTTGGTAAGCAAAAGTACTTTTGACTGCGAGCATGACTCGCATTGCCCCAGGTTGGAAGGAATGAAAGCCTCACCGTGAGTCGAGAATGGTCAGAGCCACCACAGCCCCGGCCATCATCGCCCCCTGGCGGGCGGCCACCTGGACATGCTCCTTGCTCGAGCTCTTGGGCTGAGGGAGCATCAGCTCCGGGAAGTTGAGCCGGGCAGCGCGGCCCCTGAAGTGTAATGTCGCCACATCATAGGCAGCAGCAGCCATCTCGGGCGTGTCGAAGCTCCCAAGCCAGATCCTCTCGTTCGTCTTGTGCACCCAGACCTCGGACGCCCATTTCCCCTCTTTCCTCCATATGCCGCGGTAATCCGACCTGGTGCAGCCGCGGCTGCTACTTCCATCCTCCATGAACTCGTATGAACAACTCACCAACAAATGCAAAAAACTTTTTGAAAACACTGATCTTTTTGGCAAATGAGAATCAGGAACTTTTCCGCCTTTCTTGCTTTGTCGGGGAAAGAGAGAGAGAGAGAGGGAGAGAGGGACTGAGTGGTTGTTCGCTGCTGCTGCCGCGGCCGCCTCGTGCTTCGCTGGTGCCTTCCCCCCTCCTCCTCTTATCATTTGGAGGGAGTATGTTCCTACCTTCCTCCTTTATAAAAATTTTCGCATCCAAGACCTGACAATGTGAAGTTCGCTAAATCTAGTTTTTTTTAGAGACAAGTGTGTGTAATTAGCATGATTTTTCTTTTCTCTTCCCTCTGCGTGCCCTAAAGATGAAAAGGCACTTCTCCTATTATTATTATTTATTTATTCTATTGGAAATTTCCAATGTTTGCTAGTCCTCTCTACATGTCTGCTAATCTTCTCTGCCTCTCCTTTTCACCTGGACTCCATCCCCTGCTCTTATCGTTATTATTATTTATTTATTTATTTTTTCATGGAAATTTCCAATGTTCACTTAGTTATAGTCCTCTCAGCCTCTCCTTCTCACCTTGGCTCCATCCCCTACTCTTATTATTATTTTTTTTTTATGAAAATTTTCAACGTTCGCTTAGTTATAGTCCTCTCTGCCTGTCCCCTTCTTCTCAACTCCATCCCCTGCTCTTATTATTATTATTTTTTATGGAAATTTCCAATGTTCACTTAGTTACAGTCCTCTCTGCCTCTCTCCTTCTCTTCGATTTCCTTCTCTTCTCTTTTTATTATTTTTTTATAGAAATTTCCAATGTTCGCTTCATTATAATCCTCTCTACCTCTCCCCTTCTCCTTGATTTCCTTCTCTTCTCTTATTATTATTATTTATTTTTTATAGAAATTTCCAATGTCCGCTTAGTTATAATCCTCTTTGCCTCTCTCCCCTTCTGTCCATTATAATTTATTATTCCCTTCTCTTCTCTTATTAGTATTTTTTTTTATAGAAATTTTCTTTTTAAGCCTCTTGAACGGTTTTTTTTTTTTTTAGAAATTTTCTTTTTATGGAGAAAGGTAGGAACACAAATTTTTAGGAGAAGGCCCCTTCTCCTAAAAATCAAATTTTTATGAAGGAGGAAGGTAGGAACACAAATTTTTAGGAGAAGGTACGAAAATGCACTTCTCCTATTTTTGAGATTTTTCTGTAAAAATTTTTATGGAGGAAGGTAGGGACACAAATTTTTAGGAGAAGGTAACCTTCTCCTAAAAATTTGTGTCCCTACCTTCCTCCTTCATAAAAATTTAATTTTTAGGAGAAGGGCATTTTCGTACCTTCCCTAAAAATTTGTGTTCCTAAAATCTCAAAAATAGGAGAAGTGCATTTTTGTACCTTCTCCTAAAATTTGTGTTCCTACCTTCCTCCTTCATAAAAATTTGATTTTTAGGAGAAGGGGCCTTCTCCTAAAAATTTGTGTTCCTACCTTTCTCCATAAAAAGAAAATTTCTATAAAAAAAAAAAAAAAAAAAAAACCGTTCAAGAGGCTTAAAAAGAAAATTTCTATCAAAAAATAATAATAATAATAAGAGAAGAGAAGGGAATAATAAATTATAATGGACGAGAAGGGGAGAGAGGCAAAGAGGATTATAACTAAGCGGACATTGGAAATTTCTATAAATAAAGAAATAATAATAATAATAATAATAATAATAATAATAATAATAATAATAATAATAATAATAATAATAATAATAATAATAATAATAATAATAATAATAATAAGAAGAGAAGGAAATCAAGGAGAAGGGGAGAGGTAGAGAGGATTATAACTAAGTGAACATTGGAAATTTCTATAAAAAAAAAATAATAAAAAATAAAGAAGGAAATAAAATAATAAGAATAATAATAATAATAATAATAATGAACTTTGGAAACTTCCATAATAAAAAAAATAAAATAAATAAATAAATAAATAATAATAATAATAATAATAATAATAATAATAATAATAATAATAATAGGGGATGGAGTCCAGGTGAAAAGGAGAGGCAGAGAAGACTAGCAGACATGCAGAGAGGACTAGCAGACATTGGAAATTTCCATTAAAATAAATAAATAATAATAATAGGAGAAGTGCCTTTTCGTCTTAAGGGCACGCAGAGGGAAGAGAAAAGAAAAATCATGCTAATTACACACACACTGTCGCTAAAAAAAACTAGATTTAGCGAACTTCACATTGCCAGGTCTTGGACGCGAAAATTTTTATAAAGGAGGAAGGTAGGAACATACTCCCCCCAAATGATAAGAGGAGGAGGGGGGAAGGCACCAGCGAAGCACGAGGCGGCCACGGAAGCAGCAGCGAACAACCACTCACTCCCTCTCTCCCTCTCTCACTCTCTTTCCCCGCCAAAGCAAGAAAGGCGGAAAAGTTCCTGATTCTCATTCGTCAAAAAGATCGGTGTTTTCAGAAAGTTTTTTGCAATTGTTGGGGAGTTGTTCATACGAGTTCATGGAGGATGGAAGCAGCAGCCGCTGCCACACCAGGTCGGATTACCGCGGCATATGGAGGAAAGAGGGGAAGTGGGCATCCGAGGTATGGGTGCACAAGACAAACGAGAGGATCTGGCTTGGGAGTTTCGACATGCCTGAGATGGCTGCTGCTGCCTATGACGTGGCGACATTACATTTTAGGGGCCGCGCAGCCCAGCTCAACTTCCCGGAGCTGATGCTCCCTCAACCCAAGAGCTCGAGCAAGGAGCACGTCCAAGTGGCCGCCCGCCAGGGGGCGGCGATGGCCGATGCTGTGGTGGCTCTGACCATTCTCGGCTCATGGTGAGGCTTTCATTCCTTCCAACCTGGGGCAATGCGAGTCATGCTTTGAGTCCAAAGTACTTTTGCTTACCAACCTTTCTCAGCTCACGATGAGGCTTCATTCCTTCTCACTTAGGGTAATGCGGGTCATGCTCTCAGTCAAACGTATTTTGGCTTATTTTTTTGTATATTTATGGGATTGGCTCATTTGTTATTGGTGTGAAGATGAGTAGAATGTGTTGGAATTTATAATCCAGAGAAGACACTTTGTTTGTTGCAATCAGAGCATGAAATTGAGAAGACGATAATAGTTATATAATATTCTTCTCTTTATGTAAACTTACAACTCTTGTAGAAGAAGAAAATAAGATATAACATAAAATTGGAGGTGAGGTACGGATATCCGAATCTCCTTAAGGCGATTAGTTCCTACCAATGGTGCTCCGCAAATTCACGAACTATGCCTCCCAAAATACAACACCTCGAACCTGTTTGGATTAGCACTATGCAAACAAGACTCGGTCGAACCGTTCAATTGAACCAGCACACTCAGAAAAATCAGAAAGGGAGAAAAGTATATCAGAGCTTTTTGGAATCGAGTTGAGAAATCTAAAAACTATAAATGAAGCTCTATGCTTCCATCTATTTATAGAGAATTTTAGTTCATGTACAGAAGAGATATATGAATTAAATAGACGCATGTATCAACGAAATTCATGAATCAAGAGATACGTGAATTTAAGAGATTCGTGAATCTAAATATACATGAATTCAAGAAATTCACGAACTTAATATATTCATGAACTAAAAGATACATGAATCTAAAAAATTCATGAACTTAATAGATACGTGAACATAAAACAATAGGAAATTTTTTAATCCAAAAAAAAAAAAAAGATACGTGAATAGAAAAGACGTATCTTAATTTATTGATTTTCGTTGATCCATTAACCATAATTATAACCATAATTATAACAATCCCCACATTAATGGATCAACAAAACATTTTTAACTCGAAGGAATCTGAGCATACCTGTTGAAATACACTGCATCAAGATAGGTAGCTTTCGCCTTGAACCTTCTTTAGTAAAAGCCTATCGGACTTACTTAACTAGTCGATGGACTAATCGCCAGTTGTTTGCGTAAGCCTAGACAATAAACCTCACACGGAGTATTTCCAATTCAAGATTGGTCCTCGGTTGTGTTTGTTCTTTCGACCTTGAACCTCTCGGGATTCATGCGTGCTTTAGAAAATCTAGCCTTTAAAGATTTTCATAGAGTCGGCCAGCTCCACGCATATAGGTGCATTCCTATTAAAGATATCCTACCATATCTTACTTGGATATTATATTCCAAGTTATAGGAATCATTAAATGCATAGCGTACCCTTAATAACGCTGTAGGAAAGCACTGTTGTATCATAGGAATGGGAGATAGTGCTTATACTAGAGTTTCCAAAATTTGCGTTATCCTATTGAACCTAGACCATGGGATCTCCAATCACATAGGTTAGGTTTCCACCATGGAATCTCTTTATTGGGTTAAGGCTCTTAGACCCATTCCCCTCGATGCGCAATTTATCTGCTCTCTTGACAAACCTTTTGTCAGCGGATTCTCAGTGTTTTCCTTTGACTTTACAAAGTCTAAAGAAATGATTCCATTTGAGAGCAACTGCCTTATGGTATTATGTCTACGACGAATATGTCTAGACTTACCATTATAAATCACATTATGCGCCTTTGCAATTGCCGCTTGATTGTCACAATGTATGCAAATTGCAAGCATAGGTTTTGGCCACATTGGAACATCTTCTAAAAAATGTCGAAGTCATTCTGCTTCTTTAGCAGCTTTATCCAAAGCAACAAACTCTAATTCCATTGTAGAGCGCGTTATTAGAGTTTGTTTAGAGGATTTCCATGACATTGCAGCACCTCCTAGCGTGAACACATATCCGCTAGTCGATTTCAATTCATCAGAATCTAAAATCCAATTGGCATCACAATAACCTTCCAAAACAGCTGGATATTTGACATATTGTAAAACATAGTCTTTTGTCCTTTTCAAATATCCTAATACTCTCATCAAAGCATTCCAATGCTCGTGACCTGGGTTACTGGTATATCTACTCAATTTGCTTACTGAGTATGCAATATCAAGTCTAGTGCAATTCATGATATACATGATGCTGCCGATTACTTGAGAGTATTCCAGCTGTTTTACACTATTTCCAGTGTTCTTTCTTAAAGTTAGGTGTGGAAGAAAAGGATTGTTTGCATCTTTAATGCCGAATCCTTTAAATCTCTCAAATACCTTTTCAATGTAATGAGATTGTGTTAAACCTAAGCCATCAGAATTCCTTAGAATTTTGATGCCGAGTATAACATCTGCAACACCTAAATCTTTCATCTCAAAGTTCTTCTTGAGAATGTTCTTGGTGATTTTAATTAGGGTTGAGCAGCGGTCTAGGGTCGACCCTGGACCAACTCTAGACTGGCCCAACCCTGCCGGTCCTGGTCCGGTTCCCAAGGGGACGGGGTCGATCCTTGGTCCTGAAATTCCAGGACCAACACTGTACGAGTTGATCCTCGGTCCTAAGAGTTTTGGGTCGGTCCAACCCTAGACCAACCCTGTATATTATATTATATTATTCATAATTTTTTTATATATTCAAATATAAGTAAAATGTCTATTATATTATATTATATTGAAATGTTCTATGAATAGCACTAATAATAATTTCAATTTAAAACTTTTGTTGAGTATTAATTATGTGTCGTTTGTTTTGTTTTCAGATGTTTAAAAGTTCAAGTGAATTAACAAGATGTGAACTTATATATTCATGGTTTATATTAAATATTTTGAACTTTTTATGGTTTAGTTGTATTTTACTAATGAATTTTAGCTACACTTTGCTTTTCAATTTGTGTCAAATGGTTGAAGTTTTTGAAGAGTAGAGTAGTACTATAGTTGCTATGGTGATTTGCTAGTCAAGTGGTGTGAAACTCATTTTTTGGTTGAGTGGACTCTACATGATCAAATGCAGGAAAATGCTTTTGCATATGGTGTTATGAATATTAAAGATAAATGATTACAAGAACTTTCCATCTTGTCCCATATCTCGATAAGCGGTTAGCAGGTATGAAATTTCTATTATTGTGTCATTTTAAATTTGCTAAATATGTATTGGTATTTATAATTTAGTTGCACATTGTCGAATTGTCGATGAATGTGTAATTTGAATTTGTAGGTTTGCTATTTTAAGGTATATAAAAAATAAGACAAAAAAAAATTATCGATCGGTTCTGGGTTGACCCTGGAATCGGACCGAACCCATTGGGTCAGTCTAGTCCTTGGTCCCAGGCTCAATAGAGTCAGTCCTCGGTCCTAAAAATTGAGAACCGACACTGAACGGGTTGATCTTAGGGTTAGGGGGTGGCCCGGACCAACCCGGACCATGCTCACCCCTAATTTTAATGACCTCAATGTTATCTCCAAGAATTAATAAGTCATCAACATATAGACAAATAAGTACATATCCAACTGTAGTGGATTTAGTGTACACACATTTGTCACACTCATTGATTCTATACCCATTTTGAATCATTACCCGGTCAAATTTCTCATGCCATTGCTTAGGAGCTTGTTTAAGTCCATATAATGATTTGACAAGTCTACACACTTTGTGTTCTTGTCCTTTGACCTTGAACCCTTCAGGTTGTTCCATATAAATCTCCTCATCGAGATCACCATTTAAAAATGCAGTTTTCACATCCATTTGATGTATCTGCAAATTGTATAGCGAAGCTATAGCAATCAACATCCTTACAGATGTTATTCTTGTAACAAGTTAATAAGTATCAAAGTAGTCAAGACCCTCTTTTTGTCTAAACCCTTTGGCTACAAGCCGAGCTTTGTACTTATCAATGGAACCATCAGCTTTTAGTTTTTTCTTGAAAATCCATTTACATCTAATTGGTTTATTTCCAGGTGGAAGATCAACCAATTCCCAAGTATGGTTACTTAGGATAGAATGGATTTTATTGTCAACAGCTTCTTTCCAGAAAGGAGCATCTGGAGATGACATTGCCTCTTTATATGTTTGGGGCTCACCTTCTAACATATATGTTAGAAAATCAGGTCCGAAAGATTTTTCGATTCGAGACCTTTTACTCCTTCGAAGTTTGGCTTCTTTGGTCACAACTTCATCATTCTCATATTCTAATTCTCTAAGCCTTTTCTGAGAAAGTTCTCCTTGATTTCTTTTTGCAGGATATATATCCTCAAAAAATTCAGCATCCCTTGATTCTAGGATTGTATTGACATGGATTTCCGCATTTTTAGATTTGTGAACTAGAAATCTATATGCGCTACTATTTTGAGCATAACTAATGAATATGCAATCCACCGTTTTAGGTCCCAACCGAGTTTGTTCAGGAGGAGGAATTGCCACCTTGGCCAAGCACCCCCACACTTTTAGAGAATTGTAGAATGGCAACTTTCCATTCCATAACTTGTATGGAGTTTTACCTGTCTTCTTGTGGGTATTTTATTAAGAATATAATTTGCAGTTAAAACTGTCTCCCCCCACAAGTTCTGAGGTAAACCTGAACTCAAAAGCATGGCGTTAGCCATCTCTTTTAGTGTCCTGTTCAATCGTTCAGCAACTCTATTTTGTTGTGGATTATAAGGTGCAGTCGTTTGGAGAATTATTCCAAAACTAGCACAAAATTCTTTCAAATTGATTGAACTATATTCTCCTCCTCTATCAGACCTAAGCACTTTGATTCGTTTATCAAGTTGGTTTCCAACTTCATTTTTATACTTGACAAATATGCTCATAGTCTCATCTTTGCTAATTAGTAAATAAACATAGCAAAATTTAGTACAATCATCCGTAAATGTGATGAAGTACTTTTTTCCACCTCTACTTTCTACAAATTTTAAATCACATAGATCACTATGGATTAATTGTAGAGGTTCACTTGATCTTCCAATGGATTTGAAAGGTTTCTTGGCAAACTTGCTTCAACACAAGTCTCACACTTGTAATGGGCATCCAACTCAAATCTTGGAATTAACCCCAAATTTGCTATTCTTTTCATTGTACCATAGTTTACATGTCCTAATCTACCATGCCATAGATAAGGAGACACAACGGTGTAAAGGCGAAGACTTTTCTTTATTAATAGTCTTTGGGTACACATACTTTGAGTTTACATCAATGACAGCCACATTGGCCTTAAATAGGTCATTACACAAGTACCCTTTCCCCACATACATCCCTCATTTTGAAAGTACAAACTTGTCATATTCAAATACAACTTTGAAACCCTTCTTGACAAGTATAGGGCCAGAAATTAGATTTTTCTGAATCTCTGGTACATGCAGCACATTCAACAGGGCGATCTCCTTGCCAGATGTAAACTTCAGGATCACCTTTCCTCTTTCGGCAATCTTTGCTGATGCAGAGTTAGCCATATAAAGCTTCTCATCTTCTTCAGCCTTCTCATAAGATAAGAACATATGTTTATCTGCACAGATGTGATTTGTGGCACCCATGTCTAGCCACCAGCCATTAGTGTTCAACACCAGAGATGCTTCGGACATTACCACAGCAGACAGTCTCTCAATATTGTCATGCTCTGTCAAATTCAGTTGCTAGGCTGCACCTTCGTTCTTGCCTTTTTTCGGGCGCTTCTTGCAATCCTTAGCACGATGGCCAAGCTTGTTGCATACAAAACACGTCCCTTGGAATTTATGGAACTGTTCCTTTTGTTTACCTTTTCCTTGAAAAGACATCTTCCTTTTTCTATCTTGCTTGGATTTGGAAGATTCCACAACGTTAGCCTTTGGCTCAAAAAAAGGGTTCGCACTCCTTCTATTGTCCTCCTTGATTCTGAGGCGCATAATGAGATCTTCAAGGCTCATCTCCTTCTGTTTGTGCTTCAAGTAATTTTTGAAGTCTGACCAACCCGGAGGTAGTTTCTCAATCATAGCCGCCATTTGGAATGATTCATTAAGTATCATTCTCTCAGCCAAGATGTCACTCAGGATTAATTGCAATTCTTGAACCTGACTCATGACAGATTTAGAATCCACCATCTTGTAGTCCAAGAATTTGGCAACCACAAATTTCTTGGTGCCAGCATCCTCAGTTTTGTATTTTTTCTCTAAAGACTCCCATAACCGTTTAGCATATTCAATATTATAATAAACATTATAAAGAGAATTCACTAAACGGTTAAGGATATAATTTCGGCATAAGAAGTTCCCATGCTTTCAAGCCTCCAATGCACCGAGCGTCGTGACATCTTGCTCGTTTGGACTAATTATCGGGCACACCTTCGATAAATATTTCGTCAAATTAAGCATGGTTAGATAGAAGAACATCTTCTGCTGCCACTGTTTAAAGCCCACTCCGGTGAATTTCTCCGGTTTCTCATTAGATGTAACTGGAGATGTTGCCATCACAGTAGGCAAAGTTCGATGAACTGTCCCTCCAGAAATAGAGCCAAAAGCCATTTGGCTTGTACTGTTCTGAAAAACAGTCCCGGGCATACCGGTCGTATGACTTGTACCCGCACCACCAAAATTAGTGTTAGCCCAAGATCCCGTAGCATTGGCTACTACAAATTCAGACCTAGAGGGTTGAACATCTCCCATAGCAACGGTCGAATTGACCATAGGAACGTCTCCTGAAACATTCAGGACATTGAAGGGCACTTGGTTGTTTCTAGCCATCTCAATAATCTGACAAGAATAACAAACAGTGAGTGAGATAATCGCCTTAAGATTGTTGGAATTTATAATCCAGAGAAGACACTTTATTTGTTGCAATCAAAGCATGAAATTGAGAAGACGATAATAGTTATATAATATTCTTCTCTTTATGTAAACTTACAACTCTTGTAAAAGAAGAAAATAAGATATAACATAAAATTGGAGGTGAGGTACGGATATCCGAATCTCCTTAAGGCGATTAGTTCCTACCAATGGTGCTCCGCAGATTCACGAACTATGCCTCCCAAAATACAACACCTCGAACCTGTTTGGATTAGCACTATGCAAACAAGACTCGGTCGAACCGTTCAATTGAACCAAAGCACACTCAGAAAAATCAGAAAGGGAGAAAAGTATATCAGAGCTTTTTGGAATCGAGTTGAGAAATCTAAAAACTGTAAATGAAGCTCTATGCTTCCATCTATTTATAGAGAATTTTAGTTCATGTACAGAAGAGATACATGAATTAAATATACGCATGTATCCACGAAATTCCTGAATCAAGAGATATGTGAATTCAAGAGATTCTTGAATCTAAATATACATGAATTCAAGAAATTCAAAAACTCAATAAATTCATGAACTAAAAGATACATGAATCTAAGAAATTCATGAACTCAATAGATACAATAGGAAATTCATGAATCCAAAAAAAAAAAAAAAAAAAGATACATGAATAGAAAAGACGTATCTTAATTTATTGGTTTTCGTTGATCCATTAACCATAATTATAACCATAATTATAACAGAATGAAAGGAAGAGAAAGATGAAAATGAATGAAGAGTTTTGGATTCTCTCTTCTATGTATTCAAGGAATGAAAGAAGAAACATTCATATGAGAACTTACATCTCGCTTGCTCTGCTTCTCCTATTTATATTGCATGATCTAAACGAAGAAGAAACAAAACCAATAGAAAAGAAGGTCAAACGAATTGAAGCTCTCAATCTATCGCTTATTCCGTCAAATCTGCAAAACAAAATAACGATTCCTCAATAAGAAAGCTCAATTCATAATTGGACATGCGGAGCTGGAAGCTAGGCCATCAACTCCATTCCTCTTGAACCAATAACATCATGTACACGTGTGGCTAACATAACTGACGACTCAACATAATGGAAATCAAATTCAAATTCCACTTGTTAAAAATTATTTTTCAACGAACATGAAAATCATTACCATTATGATAACTTTGAACTATTTGACTAAAATCGCCTTAAACGTCCCTACATGTACATAATCTTTCCTAATTTTTTAAAACCCAAGATATTTTTATTTGAAATTAAATATTGATCTTGCATTTTATTCCTAATTCCCAAGCCTTAATCCACTGAAGAGAGCCCATTGTGCTCCAACGAGCGCTGCATAAACTTAATCCACTTAACCACTGGGATTCGCCCCAGTGGCTACTCTTTCAACATGGAAGGGGGAAGTGATGGGTTCAAATCCCCACCTTCTCATGGAGGGATGGGGTGGGGACGAGTAAGTTTCAGGGGTGCATTTCGACTCCCACACCTTACAAGAGGCAGGGTAAAAGTCTGAGCGTGAGTGTTAGAGTAGGAATATAATAAGACTGAAAAAAAAAAACTTAATCCACTTTTCTGGTGGCTGGTAAGCGACTAAGCAAATTGCGATTGTCGTCGTCTCGCCGTCACACCATCGGAGACTTCCCCAAATAACAGAGGTCTTCGCAGTGGAAACGCTTCTACTGCTGTAGTTGTTTTGTCTAACACTGACTTCGATCGATGTTCATGAGCTAAGCGAGCTCGTCGGTGGAGCGACGCGATGGCCAGGGCAATGAGAACCTGCGCGACAACGGCAGCAGCGACAACGCTTGCTCCGTCGCGGATTGCTTCAGCCGCCAATCAGCGCGCTCTTCCCTCGATTTCGTTGCGACCTGCCAATGGCAGGGCTTCAGGAAGAGGCGTCTAGTCGTCGTCGTCGTTGGCTTTGATTTCGGACAGTCAGACGGCAGTCGTCGTCGCTTTGCCGCCGGTAGTATAGCGGGATTCTGCTGCGGAAGTGGTCACGAGGTTCTACGAGGGGATCAACGGTCAGGACATCCCCGCCGTGGAGGGCCTCATCGCCGACAAGTGCGTGCACGAGGACCTCATCTTTCCCCGTCCCTTCGTGGGTCGCGAGGTAAGATGGATTTGTCTGGTCTTGCTTCTGAATATTTGGGGTTGCATACTGAGATATTTATTTATGATGAGCTAAAGAAAATCATATCTTTCTTCACTGCGAATTCGAAAATGTTTGTTCTTCTTATGCTAATTGGGCATCGTAGAGCACCCGGCTAATCTCAATCGGTCACGTGACTGAATAATTACCGAGGCGGGAGACTCCTTAGAGTGCTTTTATGAAAGGAAGTTGCTATTTTCCAAGATTCGAATCCATGACCACATATATTGGCATTCACTCTACTGTAAAGAGTGGATTCAAGAAACTGGTTTTACATGGGATGTACATTGTCTGCTGGATTTCCGAATCCTCAATTTTTATGGTGAAGAATGCGGTGCAAATTTGCTCACTGAATAGCTATATCTATGCAGGCAATCCTGGATTTCTTCAAGAAGTTTAACGATATCATAGGCACAGATCTCCGCTTTGTAATCGACCATATATCCGAGGAGGATTCTTCAGGTGTAGGCGTCACATGGCATTTAGGTACCTCGAACCATCTTGTTTGATTAACATTCTAAAAGTTCTTAAAATTCCATTTGTCTGTTGTTTGCTCGATATGTCAATTGACCATAGACTTTCTCATCAGAGTGGAAGGGAAAGCCTTTTCCATTCAGCAATGGATGCAGTTTTTATCGGCTTGAAGTCATCGATGGAAAAAGACAGATTATGTGAGTAAGCTTCCTTCCAGCTATATATAGCTATGTACTAATCTTAGTTGTTAAATTGTGGTTTCCTACTATTCAACGTCTGTTACCTTCTATTGTCTATACTATATCTGATGGGAATAGCATCATTCCTTCCTCAATACCATACAAAACACTCCACGTGCTTCTAGAAATAGTGTACCATAATGAGAAATTCACGGTGGCAGCTCAATTTTGCTTGCGTTTATTTTATGTGGCTGCAAACTGACTCGTCCCTTGTGGAACAGCTATGGAAGAGACTGTCGAACCTGCATTAAAACCTAGGGAGACTGCCTTGGTATGTTTCTGAGCTATTTCTTGTGTTCTTGTGGCAAAAATTCACCTGACAATGAAGTAAGTGTAAAGAGGAAATGATTATAGAAGAGAAGAATGATGGATGCATGGGGACAGACACCTAATAACAAGCTAGGGATTCATCGGCCTGTGGCATTTGCAATGACCTTAAGTTAACCAGACGCTCAGGTCTTGAGGAGTTCTGTATGCTCATGCGTTCTCATGCATGTTGTCGCGCTGAAACTTAAGAATCTGATGATTCTGTTGCGGTTTTGAAGTTAAGTTTGGAAAATCAAGAAGGGGAGATCATGCTTAAGCATGTCAAAAGGCTAAGTTGACAACTATGGATTGAAAAAATTGTGAAAACAATGTAATTCCTGAATCAGTCACACTTCACTTAAAACTTTGGTTTGCTTACTTCGGCCCAGATGATCACTACCTCCAAAAAAATGGGTTCATAACATTCTGAGATTCTTTAGCTTGGTTTTGAAGAGAATCACTTTTGACTGATGGAATCTAGTCGTTTTACCTATGATGAGGCCTCATTGAGGTCGATTGCTATACTGTGTTTGCATTTGCAGGTTGCAATTAGAGGTGTGGTGGGGCTGCTTCAGAGATTTCCTCAGCTGGCGGATTGGTTATAGGGAAATTAGTGTGGCGAACTTCAATAAGATGAATAGATCCCCCATCCCCAACGATGAAGCTCTTGCTCGCTCAGTTCTCTCATCAAAAGGCGCTTTTTCAACAGCATCTATCTGGCAAATCCCCTCTAAAGTTAAGGGAGAATTGAGTCGAGAAGCATATGTACTGTTAACTTGTTGCCACTCGGAAATAATACACACGAAACCTCTCGTGAAAATATGCAGAACGAGCTAGAAATGAGCATGTACAGCCCTAATGAATTCTCCAGAAGTGCTCACCACTTTTCTTGTTTATAAGTAAGCATCGTGTGATGGGTGTATGTGCCTTCTTCTGGGAAGGATCATGTTCACGACATCCCTTTGTCATGTTCATGATGCTGCTCTTGGTAGAACTGCTCTACTGAAATTTTGCCTAAATTCAAAGCTTGTCGTGCGAGGTAAGCTATATCGGTCAAATGGTGAAATTAGCATATGCCGACATCGAACCCTTGGATCCTTAATGCTTTATTTGCAGCATTAGATGGTAAATGCGTCCCATGGCTAGGTCTGAATGGATAAATGAAGACACGCGCTCGGTAGGCTTCAAGAACTCTTGCTTGCGGGCCGCTTGGTCATTTTAAAGCTTTGGCATTTTGCACAATTTTTTGTTGACTTCAGTAAAATGACAACCTTCACTCGACTTATCTAAATAAATAGAGATAAATAGAGAAACAGAATCTTCACTTCTTGAAATACTTTTTGCTGAATAATAACATGAAAATATATTATGAAACTTTCATTTTTAGGCATCTAAATCCTTAGAGCGGTAACTTTTCATCTAATAGGGTCCTCCCATTCATAAAGAAGGATTTAAGGTGCATTGAAGTTTCAAGTCTTAGGACTTTAATGGACGAGATGCAATTTTAAAACTTAGATGCACATAAATGATAAGTTTTAAGATTTGTCTTTAATCTTATTTTTATTTATTTATTTATTTATAAACCAACGTCTTTCCTTATAAATATAAAATAGAACTTCTCAAAAATACTTTATCATTAGAAACCATCAAAGACCCTTCAAATTTGCTCTGATGGAATTGTAATTTCTCAACGTGATATTTGATTCGCCCTTTCGTAAAGCGACAATCCCGTAAGACTAAGTGCCTATTTATTTTTATTTTTTTATAAAGGAAAAGGTGCTGGTTTTTAACTTTTTGAAGATAGGAGAAAATTAATTTGGAGGACACAAATGATGACAAATGATCCACATTGACATAGACATAGCAGCCAACTAGGAGCCACGTATTAGACCCAAAATAATAATAATAATAATAATAATAAAAGGAGCCACGTCAGCCGCTGCGCTGGCCGTTGCTCCGGACAGTTGGAAGGACGGGGCAACTTGGTCATTTCCCCTCTCGCCGCAATAGTTGAACCACAGACCCAGCAGGGCTACGCGAGACCCTGTTGAAGGGACGCCTTGCCCCTTTCCCACGGAGACAGAGAGAGAGAGAGAGAGAGAGAGAGCGCGAGAGGGAGAGGGAGACGCCATTTGCAGCTCCCCGGAGCTTCGGGGTCTCCGCCTCCTGCAACTTCGATACTCTCTCTCTCTCTCTCTCTCTCTCTGCGCTCGGACAAAACGGAGACCTAACTTTCTCCACCTCCCTCCGCCCGATCGATCTCCTCCGCGGCGAGTCTCTGCTACCGCCGGCGGCCGCCGCGATCGCGCGCGTGCGCGCTCCGACAATGTCCGTCCTCTCCAATCTCAGCGCGTCCGGTCGCGCGGTCCGTCTCGCGGAGGCCAAGTCGGACCGCTCCGACAATCGATGCCGCGGCGTCACCAGGATCTCCACTCTCTTCAAGGTATCTCCCTCCCTCCCTCCCTCCCTCTCTCTCATCTTCTCTCATTAGCGCGGAGCATTTTTGCGTTTCTTTCGGTGGATGACGTTTGAGGCCTAGCAAGCTTCTAGAATTAGCTTTCCATTAGTTTGAAAGAGGCACGCCACGCACGCGGGACGGCCGCTGATCATCTGTCTAGCTTCCGAATTTTTCGTAATGCGTTCGTAACGAGACGGAGGTCTAAGCGGTCCAGCTCTGGCATCGTAGTAAGCGCTCCAGATTTACAATCGGTCCGTCTTTGCTACTGCCGCGCACAAAGTGGTACTTGAGGTCTTGCACCGCGCCGTGCTACTGCAGTCGTCATCCAATTAATAGCGATCAGCGAGAAAGTGACGTGTGCAAATGTATAAATGGACGTGTTATTGATGTCGTTGGCAAGTCGCATCAGCAACTCGCTCGTGTGTTTTCTCTCTAAGATTATTCCGGCAAAAGGAATTCCTTCCTAGAATTTTGGAGTTTTTTCTGACAAATCTTTTGATGTGGATGATCATCCTCCTTAGTCCTGACCCACCACACTCTCTGCTGTATGATGATGCTTCTTCGATTGCATAGGAGTGTAATGACTTGTAGAAGTGTAGTATTTATTCATATTTGCTGACCTGTGTAAATCTTGCTATGTTTTACCCATGTCACAGGATGATAGATTCGAGAAGCGTCAGTTGGCCTCTATGTCAAGGGGGACAGCTAAATATCCCAATATCTGCATGGCTGTAGTGGATGAGAGGCGAGCCCGTAGCAGAGACATGGCCAAGCCTCCTGGAGTATTGGTAATGAACTATTTTATTGGTTTT
Source organism: Eucalyptus erythrocorys (assembly GCA_014182555.1). NCBI lineage: Eukaryota > Viridiplantae > Streptophyta > Magnoliopsida > Myrtales > Myrtaceae > Eucalyptus > Eucalyptus erythrocorys. The sequence continues at coordinate 13,280,816 of CM024602.1, forward strand.
CTACTATATCTTGATAGAAGGCCTAAAGGAACAACAAAATATAAGATAACCAGTCTTGCCACCAGTAGTTTGACTTCTCTGATGTTTCTTTGCAGGCAAACGATCTTGTGCAAGGGGCACTGGTGAGTTAGATGAAAATTTTGATCTCCTTTCAAAGTATGAATTCTGCAGTTCAACATGGATGAAGGAAGGTATAATGTGGGTAATGGGCCTCAGGGCTGCCATCATAGTGAAAATTTGGGGTGGTTAATTTCCTTGAGTTTTTAATTTAGGAGGCAAAGTGCTCAACTCTACCACTAGTTTTGAGTTGGGTAAAGAGGTTTCCATTAATTCAAATTGTCGTCTACTGCTCCTTGTATGTTTGATTTATACACTGAGATATAAATCATCATTCTATATAAGATAGTAAGTACAAGACATCTTTGTCTGTCTAAGAGCAAATTCATCTATTTTAGAGAGATGCCACAGTTTCAGTTATACTTGTTTGTCTGAGTGAGTTCATCTACTTCAGAGATTCTAAGGAATATTTGGCGTCAGATTGTCATACCCTACTGAAGATGTTTCGTCCTAAAGTTTTGAGTGAAATGAAACTCAAAACTCTTTGAATCTTATTATGTTATCTGCGTGTTTGTTTTCTTTCTGTTGTTACCTAGTTTCTTCTCAATGTATGAGGATCTCAAATGAGCTTTCTCCTGGTTATAAAAAGAACTGGACATGTGATTTTCATTCATATGGTGGTTTCTCAGACTTTATTGTGCATTGAATTTTTTGATCGCTCAAGCTTAGAGTATCTAAGGAGTATAAACCGAAGCTTGATTCAGTTTCTTCAATTATTGAAGAAAATGTATTAAAGGCAAAGTTCTCGAGACTTTTTTTGGCTTCTTGGACCTAAACTGAAGCTTAGTGAGTGGACCTTTAACAGTTGTTATTTCCATACTATACATCTTAATTTTTGCTTTTGACTTTTAAGTTTCCAGGTTAGATGGAGTTCCACTGTTGACAAGTCGCTACCAGATCCTCCAACAGCTGTCCTTCTGCATGAAATTTTAGGTTGCAGGAAGAACTTGGGGTAGGTGCTATAATCTGATGTTTATTTTTGGTTTTTAGTTTAGGTTATCTAATTTGATTTATAAACTTTCATATTCAAACAACATATCCTTTGAAATTTTGTCTTTAAGCAGATTAAAACTGTATCCTGTGCATCAGACATTTTAGGATCACTTAGTTTTTTCTGACTGCTTACAACAATGAAAAGACTGTGGACTCAGGTGTCACACATGGACGTAGAAACATTCTAATGGTGAATTTGGGAAGTGCATGGACATTAGTTCCACAAATGTCATCTTAATCATGTCACATATAGGATTTTTGTGGAGAATACAGCTCATCATTTTTTTTTTCCATCAGTAGCTATGTCCATTTTATTCCAGGAAACACGAGCCAGGCAACTATGCCGTGCTTCATGTTCTGATTGTGAAACTGTGTGTTAGATTTGAGCTTTCAAAGCTTCCAATCAATAGATCAATTTGAGAAAACGCTAGCAGTGTAAGCGCTAGTGATACATCTTAAAAATTGTAGTTCTGAACACTGATTCTAATGGCAACTTTAGCATTGCAAACAGGTCAGTCTGCATGGGGAACCCTGTTTGGACTGAATGACAGCATTTCTCACCCTCCAAGTCAAGATTTTCGTTATTTTTTCATCATTCATTATCCTTGATTAATGTCCTAAACTCAATTGATGACTCTTTCTTCATTGTTAACTCATTTTGATTCTCAAACCTTTGGCACCGTATGCAGTGCACAGCTTGCTGTTTTTCCCGTGTGGGCCTTTATTTTTGACACCAATTGAACAACTGAGCTCCCTAGTCTTATCTTTCTCCCTGGTATATTCCATAATCATGAAGGGCATTAATGAATGTAGTACAATATTATGCTTCTTTTCATTTTCCTTCATCAAAGTCGTCCTGAATCTACGTACTTAATTCTGTGATGCATTTTATTGGAAGTTCTCATCCCATGGTACCCATACTCAATTTCTTACACTTCCGACTTAAGAAGGAAACCATCATTATAGAAACAATCGACAAAGGATGAAACGACATTTTAGTGAGATAGTATATGTAATTCATTTCTGTGGTTTCTTAAATTTGTTGACATAAAAAAATGGTTAAAGGTGTAACTAGGGAAACAAGGGCGCTTAACTATATTTTCTATCTGATGCCTTATATTTATATCGATAGTCTAAGATATTTTGTATTTAATGCCTTCATGTGCATATCAATAGTTTGAATCTAAGTGGTTTATATTTATGTTTCAGGAAGCTTTGCTCAGCGATTAGCCGAAGCATTCCCGACATGGCAGGCATGTGAATCAATTCTTAGCTTTATTATCAGCAATTTCTAGAACATATTTATGCTGACATGCAAGGCACTTTCGACAAGTACAATTTTAAGCATAATGATAATCAGTTTTAAGATCATCCTTTCTGATCAGAAAAATAATCTTGTTTTATAGTCTCTCTACTGCGATAGGAAAAAATTATTTTGATATGCAGCTGCTGGTTTTCTTGAGCTCATTTGTCTTCTCTGTCTTGGAACTTCTTAGGAATTAGGACAAATAAACATGTTGTGTGGATTTCTTTTGACTGTCATAAGTTGGAGTAATGCTACACCTACAGAGGTCTACTAAGATTGGTATACTAAATGAGGTGGCATCTTCTGTGGACTTGCCATGTCACTAATAATGCTCAGTAAGCAAACAAACAGGGCCAATTGAAAAGATTATGAATTAGTTCTCCAAGAAAAAGGAAACTGAGCAAAATCTCTCACTAAGCTCAAAGCTGTTCATCTCTGTTCAAGCTTGTTCGCCTAATTTCTCCACCTTCTATATCATGAACCCTGACTTGTTGTCAGACTCTCCACTGGCGCTGCGCCTGCAATGTTAAGGGGTTATCGAAGTCTGATTCCACCAAAATCATGGAGTATTGGACTTAGCTAAACATGGTGCTCTTCATCTTCTTCAATTGAAGGAGATGAAGATCTGAAGAAGGATTCAAGAAGTTCCTCTTTAAATAAGATAAACTGGCTTGATGATGACTAAACCCCTTCAATCTAGGTAGTTAATTTGCTTTTCCTTGATCTTTTCTCTGAAACACAAAGCAAAAAATGGTGTAATGAGAAGGATCGAATGCCACATGAGTGAAGGTTCATGGTCGCAAAGTTGTGACAGATGAGGCACCAGATGGGGCCATAGGAGGCAGAGCTGACGGTGTGTTGATTAGTGGGGGAGATGATTGTTTGGTGTAGAGCAGTTGAGGGCGATTGGGCAGGGGCTTCTTACTTCCCAAACAGATTCCCCTACATCTATATATAAATGCTGGTTTATCAAGAATACATGTGCACCTTCTCCAACAATTTTTCTCTTTTAATTTGAATAACCATTCTTATTATTTCTTTGTTTTGCTGACTCAACATTCATAAATTGACATGTCAATGGCCACATCATCGTTTGGTAAACCAGAATTGGTGAACCTTTAGTGTAGAGGTAGCATTACCTCTAAATGTTAATGCTTGATTCTCATGCATAATTGTGTTTTAACACAGTTTCTCTTGGTTGACCTACGATGCCATGGGGATTCTGCATCGATGAAAAAGCGAGGCCCTCATACGGTTTCCTCAACTGCCCTTGACGTGTTAAAGCTGGTGTGTATTGCATGAGCATCGATTATGAACTGTCTGCTTGGATTGTTTCTCTTTTCTCCCTCTCAAGCATATTCATTTACATAAGATATGTGCTTGCATGAGCCTGCTGTTGAATTGTGACATCACTGGTTATTTTGGTATTCATTTTTAAACTTATTCCATTTTGTCTAGAGTACATTACACTTAACTAACATCTGGACTTGCAAACCTGATAAGCATGGGCATTTTGAAAATAGTTACTCTTTGGGGCACTTATCAATGAGAATGATGGATGTACCAGTAGTTTCTGGGTACCTATCAAGGGGAATAATGAATGTAATCCAAAGAATATCTATCAGTTTATGTTAAACTTGCAGCAATTGCTCATGAATTCTTTCCGTGGATTTTTTCAAATGGATGTGGTACTGTGCGAAAATTTTCATTGCTAATATTCTGCTCCTCCTTTTTGGCATCATCTTTCTTTTTAGACCTCTCCCTGTTTCACCAATTTTCCATTACATTCTACCTTCACTTTTCTTATTATTATTATATATATATATTTTTTTTTTACACCATGGAAATTCTCTCTGGGTTACCTTTTCTTGTTTGCTGTTGTGACAATCATCCTGGCTGTATCTAATCTCGTGGCTCCATCTTTTTGGGCCAAGTAGTACGTGCTCTTAGGTGAATTTTCGTCCCTTTTTCTCTTTGAATTTATCTTTTCATAATCTTTCTATACATTTATATGCCTGTCATATGAAGTTGTTCGATATTGTTACTATCAAGTTTATCTATTGAGAATCTGCATGTCTTGTATCTCCCTATGATCCCGATTAAGTAAGGTCAAAGGAGTGGAATGAACATAGCACTGCTGAATGAATATTTTTCAACACCTTTATGTGCATTAAGCATTGTATTTCACATTTATCAAATATTAGTCCAGTGTTTAATGCGCACTATTGTAGAAAATTAGAATGCATTTTGGTATTACATTTCAACAATATCTTGCAGATATTGACACATCATGATTTAAAATCTGTCGCATTCTATTATTTTCTTTAATCACTATTCAAAGAGTATCCACTTTTAGGGGTTTTTCCTACTGGCATGACCTGAGAAAAAGATGCATACTCAAGTGAATCAAATAGATTTTCTCCTTTCAGCAACAAACAGCATCAAGTTTGATGACCTCTAAATTCCAATTGATTGAATTTAATCCGACAATGAAGTCTGTTTTGCCATTTCTGTCCTGAATGTAACTTCAAACAGCAGTACTGCTGTAAAAAATCCAGATTATGTCCCCAATGTTTGATTCAATTTCATAAACTAATTTGGAGTGTCTTTTCTGGCTGTACCTTGTATTTCAGATGATATGAAGCGGTTATTTTGCAATTATGAGTGCATGGTTTAATCTTTACCATGTCTTCCATTTATTCTGGCATTAATCTCTTTTTCTTCTCTTGGACGAAGTAGGTCGCACGGCTTAGGCTAACACCCTGGGTTTTAATTGGTCACAGTTTTTGAGGAAAAGTTACTCTTTTAAATTAGCAATGATAGCTGTTACCATTCTCTCCTATTGCCGTTTCTCAAAGTTCTTTATAATCTTTAACCATGATGCAGTTGCTTTGAGCATGGTTGAACAAGCAGCAAAACCTCTTGCACGACCAGTCAGAGTAAGTATCCTAATGGATGTTGGCATGCAGTTCAGTTTCAAGCGTAATAAGTCCCTGGCAGTGCCAAAATAATGAGTTCCTCTTCCGTGTATGTCATAAGTCATCATCTTCTCCCTACAGGTTTGGGTCCTAGATGCTACACCAGGAAAAGTTCGGCCTGGTGGAAACAAAGAGGACCATCCAGCTGAGCTAATTTCTTTCCTCAGCACACTGCCTAAGGAGGTGCGTGTATGGTTGGTATGTTGATTTAATAATAAGTCAAGTGTTTTGGCTGCATTTAGTGTCTTTACTAGGTCCTATTTGGGATTAGTTGTGAATTGTCCTAGTTACCAGCTGGGCATTAGCTGGTCCTCTTTTTGCTTGAAAGGGGAGATCTTGCGTTTATTTCGTGTAACAAGTTAGTGATGGACTTTGCTGTTCACCATCCCTCATGTGGTCTGGCTTTATCATTTGACTAACAAATTTTGTTGCTGAGAGCCTTTATTATTTTGCTTTCGTCTATGGCATTCATATACTAATCTTTTCCATTTCCAAGGTAGGTTTCCTTGAAGCGTGATGTAGTAGAAGCTCTTATCCGAGAAGGATTTTCTATGGATGTTGCCCAGGTAATTTTGGAGATACTAAATTTGCTGGGCTTGGATATTACAAGTTGATATCTGGATGAGAAAATTTATAATTTGCGTGCTGTTGTCACTGAAGTATAGTAATTAACATTAGCTGAGTTGAAAATGTTCATCTTGAACTGTTGTTGATAAATCATTCCTTCTTAATTAAGATTGTGGTCAAGCTGTTTTCTCTCCTAACTGAATGTTGAACTCCATAAAATTAACCTTTTGACATTCTTTATCAGTGGTTTCTTCTTGTGTTCTTTGTTCCCTGGAGTCAGTTTCGGTGTGGTTTCTCATATATTTCTTTTGTCATTCATGTGCTTGCCGTATATTCACCTGAATTAGATCTATAGTAGCAGATGGTTATTTGTGTCCCATGCATATGTGGGAATAATCTGTGAGCTAGTTTACCCACATCTGTGATGCATGTGCCTCTAACATCAGCCAAATTTTCATCTTTGAGATGATCTTTAGGCATGTCGTAAATCCTAATGTGATCTGCAATGTTGATAAATCCTCACTCTAAGTCTTTCCCCCACTTTATTTTCTTCCACTCTCTGCAAAGGTCATTGATTTTCTTTTTTAAATTTTGTGCAACATTTGTTTGTTTTGACTAATGTCGCCTTTTATCTAGTGGGTGGTAACCAACCTTCGACCAACGGAGTCCCCTGGTTCACCAACAAGCTTCTCTTGGGCCTTTGATCTTGGGGGAATCGCTGAAATGTATCAATCATATGAAGAAAAAAATTTATGGTATCTTCTACTTTCAATTGTCTAATAGTGGTTCCATCTGATCACTCTAGCAGGTTGCATTATGCTAGTGGATGTTGGACATGAATCTGTTTAACAGAACTGGTGACTCATTCTGGTTCCGTAGTGACGATGAGATAAATTGCAGTCAATCATGCGATGTAGTCTTTTGTTTTGCTTCTCACAACCTTGTGGTTGACTTGTTTTAATACAAAAGAAAAGAGACACCAGAAAGAGGAGATGCACTTGTCACCTGCCAAAATATTCTTGCGCATAATTCAGGTTTCCAACCTTCGGCCGCCCTTTGCTTAGTGTTGATTCGTACAAATGCAGGAAAATAGTAGAAGATGTTCCTGGAGGAGTGCATGTGAACTTTCTGAAGGCAGAAAGAAGCTTGCACAGATGGGCACTCGAAGACATTCAGAGAATTCGTGCCGCGGAGGAGCTAGCCGCAGATGAAGGTGGAGCAGTTGAAATGCATGTCCTTGAAGATGCCGGCCACTGGGTATGTTCTGTCACTTCCTCTGTTTGATTCTGGTCAGGGACATCATATCACGATGCTTGCTTCCTCTCTGCCCTTTGCTCATGCAAAGAGGCTTTGAATGGTTCTTGTAGCTGAATTTTTAGCCGTTACCAGGTACATGCCGACAACCCTGATGGCCTCTTCAAGATCCTTTCATCTTCTTTCCAGATGCTGAAATGAAGACCCCACCCGGTCCCCATCATTTTGCGGAAAGCACAATATAGAGTTTTTTTCTGACTACCAGTACGCCGCTCTGCTTAAATTTTGTCCAGACCTCATACAAAATCTTCCCACTGTAGCATACATTACACATCTCTGTCTTCCCCCTGTTTCTCTAAATGTTCTATATATCCTTGCGTTTCTAAAGGAAAAAGCGTAAACTCGCGCCATAGATGTAAAGATTCACTATTCGTCATTGAGTTTCTGATGTTCAATCAAAATTCCATGCTCGAGATGTGATACTCGAAATTCCGCAGAAGGGATGTAATTCAATGTGGAAATAGAAATCCTCAGCTTATGGGATCTGTTACAACTTTCTCCACAAATGGGGACCTAAATTTTTCTTGATCCTGCGAATCTCCTCTGTATTTCGTGTTCTGTCCTCTCATTTTCAAGCAAAATAACCCAAAATAGTGGAGAACATTCTTAGAATGTTTTAAAGAAGTCATGGGCATTGTGTCGTGTTTTATGGCCAGATTATAACCTCGGTGTTAGCTCCGAATCCATTTCGAACTCAATTAAAGGCATGTACGTTTCCCGACAGTTACTTATTAATTCCTGTAATTATTCATAGGAACTTATGCGATTTCTGGGGAAACGAGGAAAAATTGACGGGATAAGAATTTAGATGAAAAGTGGATTTTTTTTTTTTTCCAAAGGAAAATTTGAGTTTGTAAGTATTTTTCTTGTGTTCATCCCCACTTACCAAGCAGCAAAGCCTTACTGATTAATCAATAATTACGAGTTGGAGCCTTACTGATTAATCAATAATTACGAGTTGGTAATTGGTTAAGTATAAGCTGGGAGACTTACCTCGAGATCGTTACTAGGAGGGGCACTTTGATGTTGACTTGTAAATTTCAAACTCAATACATCAAACCGTGTAATCAAATGCAGGTTTAGGAGGGGCACTTTGATGTTGACTTGTAAATTTCAAACTCAATACATCAAACCGTGTAATCAAATGCAGGTTTACAACGAAGTTATCATCTTAATAGAATGATTCGGTTGCACTAACTTAATAAATTTTAAAATTAGAATGAATTGTCTAAAATTATAAGATTCGATTGTATTTTCACAAGTTTTTAAACTCTTGGGCCCAAGTTTAATTGTAAATTTTATACATTATATCTTGCTCTTCTTCTTTTTTTGAAATTTCAATTTGTTCTCAGTGATGTGTTAATGTATTGGGCCTGTAAATCACAGGCTGTAATGTTTCGCCATTTTGATTAGAATGGTATAGAAGATATGTCAAATATATTAACGTCAGTGAGATCCTATTAACCATAAAAAAAATTATACATCTGGATTAGAATTTATGAAATTGTAAAAATTAAATAACTTGAAGTATCAATAGATGTAAATATTTTAACAATCAACTGTTGGCAATAAAATTTTCATAAAAAAAGAAAAGGATAATATTTGAATAATCTTATTTTGAAAATAAATCAAGGAAATTCTAATACACATCCTTGGAAAAGAAAAATAAAAATATTGTGACCTTCTTTAAAAAATACAATGTTAATACCCTGAAAAACCTCAAATTGCTACACATGTGACAAGTTTACTCAAAACTATTTTTTTGACTACCAAAAACCCCAAACTGATATACCTTCGACAAATTTACCCTAAACTGGTATACTTGTGATAAATTTATCCTCTATTAGTTTTCATTAAATTTTACTGTAAAATTATTAAGTTAAATGACATGTAATAGTTGACTGGTATACCAATTTGAGATTTTACGCTCCGTATGTCATAATTTACAATTTTTGTGATTTTTCCAGTTTGGGATAAATTTATTATAAATGTAATAGTTTAGGATTTTTTTAATGAGCGGTCAAGGTAAATTTGTCATAGATGTACCGGTTTAGGATTTTTCATGGTAAAAAAAGTAATTTTGAGTAAATTTATCACAGATGTATCAGTTTTGGGTTTTTCAGGATATTAACCTAGAATACAAATTGAACATTGCATATTTTCGCACGATATTTGACCAATGCTCTTCCTATACATTGTCATGGATGACGATATATTCATCCACTCTTGCCAAAAGAAATTGAGACATCAAATGATGACCAAAAAGAATATATATAATTTCCATAAAAAACTGAAATTATATGAAATGGAAGATAACTTTGAAGAAATCACTTCTAATTGGAAGATACCATTTTACTTTGGAGAAAGCTCCATACAAATTAGCTTGTTGACTTCTTCCACGCCAAGTTGATGACACGAGGGCGAAGAATCCAACAAAAGAAGGGAAGCTATAAATTATACTTTAATCCTTCTCATTGAATCCTATTACTGCGTGCTCTAAATATTCCATATATTTATATAATGATTAAAAAAATATTACAATTTTACATCTTGTGTCTTCTTTTAATTAGGGAATAAATTAGTATGATGAGTTGAATTATTTTGCGGTAATAAGGTCAATACCAGCGTTCAAAATGTACAACAGATATAATTTTATACTCATTTAATGCGTGACATCTTTTTAGTTTGCAAAATTTTGTAAATTACTAGCACTTTATGTGAATCATTAGAATTCTCCAATTTCTTTTGGACTAAATCAATATCGCAAGTGGGGTGAGATCAACCGAAAAGTGGATTGAGTTTTTTCTTTTTCTTTTTTCGGTAAAAAGTGGATTGAGTTTACGTGGCGCTTGTTGGAGCACTATGGGCTCCCTTCAGTGGATTAAGGCTTGGGAATTAGGAATAAAATGCAAGATCAATTACTAAATTCAAATAAAAATATCTTGAGTTTTAAAAAAATGAGGAAAGATTATGTACATGTAAGGACGTTTAAGGGCGATTCTAGTCAAACAGTTCATAGTTATCATAATGGTAAGGGTTTTCATGTTCGTTGAAAAATAAGTTTTAAACATGTGGAATCTGATTTTGATTTCCATTTTGTCGTCTATTAATATGAATATAATTAATCGATGGTATCTCGTCCTTATAAAAGTACATAATTATTTGAACTAAGATGGTTCATTATATTCAAGACTCCAAAATAATGGCTTTTTGTATTATAGATTTATGAATGTTCGGAAAGCTCGACAACAAGTTGTTTATTCTTTTTTAATGTATGTACAAGTTTTCTAAAATTCGAATACATTTAAAGTCTCAAGAAGTTAGGAATAAAAAAAAATGCAATTATATACGTATCAACACTCACGTGCTGAAAATGGGTTTCTTTTTATTAGGGGTTTTTAGTAATTAAGCGGGGTCACGTTAAATTAGTATAATAGGAAGTGATAAGCATTTACATTGGCGGAAAATATAACAATGGGAACAGAGAGTATTTGTAGGACAACATTGGCTTCCAACAACAAATGACCCAATACAATCCATATGCAATAAATAAGCAAAAACACATTCGACTAAGTGCATGACCCATATTTATGCAAAAAAAAAAAAAAAAGTGCGTGACCCATAATAAAACAAAAGAACATGACCCGTAGCCCCCCTGGAATAGTGACTAAAAAAGGTAGTCATCCATGAGAATATCCCCTGCCCACTTGTTCCATGGCCCTATCCGATCCAGTCTCTTGTCAGATGTTTCTCTTATCACCTGCATGAGACCTACGAAAATCAGTGTGAAACTTGACAGTAAAGGCAATGTTGTCTTTCTTGGAGAAAGTGTAAATGCTTTGTATGGAATGAATGAGGAATGATGATTTCAAGAAGCCATCACCACATTTTGATGTTGCTGTTTCGAACCAGAAGGGAAAAGCACGAGTGCAGAAGACCAGCTTTCTATGTGAGGACGAACATGAAAGAAGAAAGGAAAGAAACGAGAAAAAAAACCACTTTTCTGTTTTTGGTTAATCTAAGGATAGGTCAAAGAACCTAAGAGAGCAAAAGCTCTGGAAGAAAGGTGTTTTCATACATGCGTGGGGAAGTATACTAGGTTCGTATCTGTCTGTAATGAAGTGCGTGTGTGAGAAGGAATTAATTAGTGGTTGAAAAGAATAGCCTCACCGTTCGGTTCGGAGACGGGCTAGAGTCACCACACCCCCGCCCAACACCGCCCCCTCGCGGGCGGCCGCAGAGACATCCTTCTTGCTCGAGCTCGCAGGCCTAGGGAGGCTGTCCTTCAGCTTCGGGAAGTTGAGCTGGGCATCGTCGCCCTTGAAGTGCAATGTCGCCACGTCATAGGCAGCAGCGGCCATCTTTTGCATATCGAATGTCCCGAGCCAGATCCTGTCCTTCCTCTCGGGCACGTAAAACTCGGACACCACTTCCCCTCTTTCCACCATACGCCCCGGTAATCCGACTTGGTGCCGCTGCGACTGCTGCTCCCATCCTCCATGAACTCGTACAAACAACTCCCCAAGAAAACCAGAGAACTTTCTGAAAAGACTCTAATCTTTTTGACAAATAAGAATCAGGAACTGGCATGCGGTGATTAGCGAGAAGGTTTGCGTGGTATATAAAGAGATTTCCAGCAAGTAAATGGTATGTGGTGGACCTGAGCCATAATGACCTAATGATGGTCATTCTGGGAATCGACGTACTCGATAATCCCCTTGAGTGTTAGTTTATGGAACAGTATCTTCTTGTCTATGCTTAGAAAAGCTTGTCGTCTGTGCTAAGAAATCATTAAGGGGACATTTGGTTGAGCATTCCCAAGGGGCTTTGGGCCCCCAAAGCCTCTTGGGGGAAAATTTTGGTGCTTGACAATATTTTTGAAAGCTCCTTTGCCCAAGTATGAGCATTCTGAATGCTCAATGCTCAAAGCTTGGGAGGGGGAGCATTCAACATTCAGCATTTGGGAAATGCCATGCCTACTGTTCATCTCTATTCGCCACTGTTCATCTCTCTTCCCCATCGTTCTCTCTTCCCCCATTGTCTTCTTCTTCTTCTTCCTGGCCACCGGGTTTCTTCGGCAGCCGCCGCCACCGCCGCCGCCTGAGGGTCGCGCGTCACCGGTGACCACCGTCTGGGGGTGGGCGCGACGCGCGACCCGGCGCGACGCGAACCTCAAGCGGCGTCGCTTGAGGTCGCGCGGACCCAAGCGACGCCGCCTGAGGTCCGCGCAGCCTCAAGCGGCGACGCGCGACCTAGGCAACGCGGACCTCGGGAGCGTGCAAACCAGCGACTCCGCCCGAGGTTCGCGTGACCTCGCCGGACGCCGACTTCCCTCCGCCACGCACGGCCAGAATGAACCGGCATCATCGGAACGTACAATGCACATGCTGATTCGGGCCCAAGGCGCGTGTGATGCACGTGCGACGCACGTGGGACGCACGTGCATCGCCACCGAGGTCGTGCGAACCTCGGGGGCGTCGCCCGGTTCGCACGGAACCAGCAACACCGCCTGAGGTCTGCACGACCTTAGGCGGCCAGATTTGGCGGTCCGGCGGCCAGATCTGGCGGTCCGGAGGCCAGATCTGGCCTTTGCTCCTCCAGGTGGCCAGAGCAGCCGGCTGCCAGATGGCTAGATCTGGCCGTCCGGCACCGCCGTCCGCTGGATTTGATTTTCAAAATTTTTTTTTAAAAAAATTAAAAGCAAAAGCCCATTTGTAATAAGTTTTGCCAAACGGTATTTTTACACAAGTCACTTTTCAATGCGTAATTTTCCCAACGCCTGAGCATTCCTAAAAACCCCTTTACCCTAAAGATATTTGCATTTGGCCAAAGGCATTCCCCCAAAGTTGAACCAAACGGGCCCTAAATGGTATGTGGTGGACTCAAGCCCTCTCTCCTCTTCTCTTGTCGGCCCAGAACCTAATACCTATGGTCTCTCACTCCATGTGACTTTCAAACTTCTTTCCTTTTCTTTTTTTCCTTTTTCCTTTTCTAAGTCTTACAACCTATATAGCACCGACACGGACACGCGACATTCGATACAACACGACACGACACGACACGACACGCCAACACGTCATTTCTTAAAAATAGAGAATTTCGACACGTTCCGACACGTTTTATATATAAATACATAAATTAAATAATAATAAAAATAGCCTACAATTAATTTACACGAAAAATATTAAATAATATTATTTATTATTTTAATTTGTTACAATAATACATAAAACTTAGAGGAAAAAAATTTATTTTAAGAAAAATGCTGAAATGATATTTTTAAATTTATTTATTTATCATATATAGCATTTTTTTTATTACTTCTTTCATAGTAAAAGAATTTTTAAAAAACTAAAACAATTGTAAAAAAAACTGAAAAAAAATTTTTGACCCCATGCGTGTATATTTATAGCATTTTTATTACTTCTTTTGTGTATATTCATACTTTGACCCCATAAGTATTATAAATTTTTAAAATTGACCCCGTGCGTGTCGAAATAGCATGTCGGAATTCTAGACTCGCGTGTCGAAGCGTGTCAGAGAAAGTTGACCACGTGTCGGATTTTTCGACACTTATTGACCGCGTGTCAAAGCATGTCGGGACGTGTCAGAGCGTGTCGGAGTGTTGGACACGACACAAAGGCTTCCGGAAAGTGTCCATGCTACATAGCTTACAACTCCCATTAGAGGTGTATGAAAAAAAAAAATTATGCAAATTACCCAACTAGAGTCTAAGGTTTCCAAAAAGACCGGTCCGCTTCTTAATTCTAATTTATTGGAATCAGCGAGTACTAATTTGGTTCCTGATTTTATGTGTAGAATCGCCCGCATATATATTTAAAAAATCCATCTCAATTACTTAATTATTTGTAGTTTTTCGACCAAATATATATAATTTGTAATTATTGGACATTATTGACTAATTTTCTCTCTTAGGTATGTAATAGGACTAATATAATTCTCTCTTTCTTTTTTTTTTTTATTCTAATAATCCATTTACTTGCTATCTCAACCAAAACAAATTAAGCAAATGTAGAGGAAGGGAAGAACCAATTAGAGATGTCCATAAAAGTCCACAACTCATTTTAAGAGTATAATTAGATCTCTCCTAAACCATTTCCATGATTAAATTAGATTAATGTTGAAAAAAGATGAATCAAGCGATTAATATTTTTCTTCCCTTCTGTCTCATGAGAAGGGAGTCGCGTGTTGATATAGGTAAGGTGTCACAACACGGTAGTGGGACTTGCTTCTTTAAAATAGATATGGGTCGATCTATCCGTGCACTCCTTTAAAATCCCAGTCAAAAAAAGGAAAAAAGAACTTTTTTAACCTGAATATAGGTATAACTTTACACCCCCTTTCATTGGGTGTAGACCACACTTGAGAATGGCACATGGATTAGATGTATGGAAATGTCTCACGCGGGAAAGAAATCTCAGGCGGTTGTGACACCGTGTTAAAAAGTCCAATCCGAATCTTAAATTATAGATTGAGGGAGGTTACATTAATATAAGTACCATCGAAACCTTGCAAAAATGCAATAAGATAGATACCCAAACATTCTTCGAAATATATTAAAAAAAAAAAAAACTGATGATTTGCATACAATTAATTTTTTGTATAAGCATACTAAAGTTGATTTACGAAATTGATTTAAGGGAAAACAACATATGGGGTCCATCAATTTTGGTCCAATATGCTCCCCAAAATTTTTCAATTTGTTAAATGTGGTCCATCAACTTTTGGTACATGTTCAATTTTGTCCATGAATTATATGAAAATATTCTATATTATCCTTCTATTAATTCAAGTTTATAAACAACATTGAATATTTTCATATATTCCATATATTAATTAGAAAAAGTACCCTAAAATCTATAGAAGTTCTGGACAACATTGCACATTTTAAGTATCATATCGAATAAATTAAAGGTTTATAAATTTTATCGCGTATTAAGATAAAGTTCAAAACCATCTATATCATTTCCTTTTGATATAATAAGCCATGTGTTGAATTTCAAATGATGGGTGGGTAATCAACAACAATTCTAAGCACATCTTGAAAAGACGCTACTCATGAGCAGTGCTGCCCGTGGCGACCCAACATGCATGGACTAGAGAGATTGTGAGCGGTAGGAAGTCACGTTATCATCATTTGCGGGAAAAGGCAAGGAGAGTAGAAGAGCTGTAATCAAATTTGACCGAGCTCTCTTAACTTTATGGATTGGAATCACTGGGGTTTGCCCCAGTGGCCACCCTTCCAACGTGGAAGGGGGAGGTGAGGGGTTCGAATTCCCATCTTTGCAGGAGGTTGAGGTGGGGACTAGTAAGTTTTAGAAGTGGGTTTCGACTCTCACGCCCTGTAAGGAGGCAGGTTTGAAAATGAGTATTAGAGTAAGAATAGAATAGGATTAAAAAAAAAAAACTTTATGGATTGGAACGCGCAAAGACATGCCACTACTGCGCAATGGTTCGCACGAATCAATCTGCTTTGCATGGTCAGGGAGACATTTTATAACGTGAGGGGAATTTTCCGGGTGACGATGATTCTCGTCCCACTAATTTACCATTATTCTATCTGCGAGTAAAGAACACCTGGAGTGCCATAATTTGGCACGGGGGGACACTTAAGTGCCATAACTTTTTTTCGGCACACTTAAGTGCCCTTTTTTTTCAAATGGAACACTTAAGTGCCAATATCGGAGTAAAATGGAACACTTAAGTGCCACTCCGGCGAAAATCCAGCCAAACGGGCCGACGTGGCAATTTTCCGGCGATGGAGGTCCAAAACGGCGTCATTTTTGCATGCCGACATGGCAAAAAAATGCAAAAACGACGCCGTTTCGCGTCGACATATAAAAATAATAAAAAATTAATTAAATTAAATTAAAACTTAATTTAATTAAAAATACTCTAAAAAAAAAAAAGGGATGAAGGGGCGGGCGGGCGAGGGCCGAGCCCTCGCCACCGCCGCCTCCCCGCCGTCGCCGGGAAGGGCCGGCGACGGAGGGGGAGGGTCGTCCGGGGTCGCCGGCCCCGGCCGACCGGCGGCGAGGGCCGCAAGCCCTCACCGGATCGCGGGAGGGCCCGCGAGCCCTCGCCCAAATTTGGCGAGGGCCGCGAGCCTCGCCCGATCGGGCGAGGCTGCGGGCCCTCGCCGCCTCCCACCGTTGCCGGGAAGGGCGGGCGACGGAGGGGGGAGGGTCGGCGGGGAGGCGACCCCGGCGGCGAGGGCTCCGTCGCCCCTTCCGGCCCGCCCGCTCAGCCCTCGCCCCCCTTCGTCCCCCTTTTTTTTAAATAATTTTAGAGTATTTTTAATTAAATTAAGTTTTAATTTAATTTAATTAATTTTTTATTATGTAAACGGCGTCGTTTCGCTGAGTCGGCGCCGACTCAACTCTCCGGCGAGCCACGCAAGCATTAAAAAATAATAAACACGTGCCACGTAGGATTTCCGGCAAGGTCGCCGGAGGTGGCACTTAAGTGTCCCATTTGAAAAAAAAGTGGCATTTAAGTGTACCGAAAAAAAGTTATGGCACTTAAGTGTCCCCCCGTGCCAAGTTATGGCACTCCAGGTGTCCCAAACTCTCTATCTGCTTTGCGCTCGGCTTTTCCGTGCGTCAGATTCTGAAAGTTCGTGGGGTCTAAAGAAAGTCCACGAGAAAAAGTGCCTCCTTTCCACAATAATAAATTACCAACATATAGAGATTTCTTCGCCCTAAGATGTAAAAAGATTCGGATAATCGAGAAAGGGAGATACATACACACCTAACACGCAAGTAAGATGTCGTTCATAGAACATAGGAAGTAGCAATTGATCAATTGCATCACGTCATAATTGTTACATGGAAAATTGCCCAAAAAATCTTAAACCTATTACACGCATTAAACCTTTCGATTTTGTTAATTGATTTAATCTAGCTAATTTGACCAAATTGCTGATATAGGTACTATCTATCCTACATGATAGCGCCGGTGCTAACATTGATAATTCTAATAATATTATAATATTTATTCAAATTATTATTTATTATTTATTTTTCTTTTCTTTTTCCTTTTTTTTCCTAACCCTAGGCCAATAACTTTGCTAACGTAGGGCTAGAAAAATAAATAAAAGAAAAAAAGGGAAAAGGAAAAGGAAAAGAAAAAATTAGGGAAAATATTAAAAAGTCATAAAAAATTATCCGCGTCAACGCTGATCGTGCCATATTGAACAACTAATATTAATGTTAGTGATTTTCCATTGAAATTGACAAGATTGACTCAATTGGCCAAACGTTAAAAGGTTTTATGATTCAATTTATAAAATTGAAAACATTACGATTGAATTAATAAAAACTTTTTGAATAAATTCCCCCATTGCCGCATGATGCATCCATCCAACAAAACACTTTTATCCACCATTGTCATCCTTAGCATGAATTGAAGTTTCACACCATCCATCGTTCCATACACATGCCACAAGTTATCAAATGGAAATTATTTAGTACATGTCAATAAAACGCGCCCGTGCAAATGATCCTTTGTACAATATTGGATGAAAAGAAAAAAAAAACCATGAAATTACATCTATATGCCCAAGCATATACACATGTTTACACTGTAGATTAATTTCGAAATTTAGCCCTCGAAAGTCGGCACAATTGATCGTGGGATTCAGATCTTTTTGACACGGGAATTTAAGATCACGCTTTCAAATCGTGCTGTTAGACACAGACTGCCACTAGACATCTAGATTTTGTGAACTTCACGAGCTTTCGCATATTAATTTTGTTAGCATACTGATTGCGTCCCTTGAGAAAAAGTACAATAGTCGCTTTCGTAAACTGTCTGTCTAATTTATATCTGTAGGTTTGGGGCTGCTTTGCACTAGAAAAATAGGGCATGTATATTACTTCAGCATTTCCCCTGAAGTTGGGGGAAGTTATGAGTAGTCTTGGTTTTCTCTACAGGGAATTTTGGGCCCTGATATGATCTTCCCGTGTTAAAATGGGAATAAATACGTTTGCGTTAGCTCACTTACTATAAGACGAAAAGAATGCCGGCTCTTTGTTCTCATTTGCCACCGATGTTTCCTCTTTTGAGGGTCTATTGCAGGAAGTAACCATGAGTCTAAATTCCTGCTGAGTGACTATAGATGTACAGGACACTAAAATTGAGGAATTTGGGATTTCTTATTGATTGTTTACTTTTTATGTAGTGCCCTTATCATTTGCAATTACATTGGCCACTGAGATGGATACAAAAAAATGGCCTGTTTGATTTCTGTCATTTTCTATATTATGTTTGCAGAAGCATTCAGTATCACTGTATTTTTGTTAAAGTGCTGATTTAACAGAAGAAAATAATCGCGTGGTAACATTGGTCCATTCAAAAGTTCCACTAGTATTCCCGTAACCCTGCTGACTTACACGATGAAAAGTACATCTTGGCGTAAGGGAAGACCTTGCGTAGTATCCGTGGATTATTGTCTTTGAGTATAGGACACTCTAGGCGCAGAGATGAAGTTTGAAGATTAACAGGGCTTCATCAGTATGGCGCATTCTGAAAACCTCGGAGAAAAGATCCGAGGAATGAGGTCAAACTATTGACCGACGAAAGTCTTTGTTTGCTCCTTTTTTAATTTTATAATCTTGACCCCATCTAAATTCCAGAATCGACCCTTTTTGCTACGTTTGGAGGTCTTCTATAACAATCATGTGGATAAGTCAGATCATTACTGTGAATGATCCACCCTTAGTACATATGGACTACCATTTGATGCCTTTGGAATATATTATACAATAATTGAGGTCGATCTGCCCGCTTGGCGCTGCTTCTTAGTTTTTCCTAATTGGTTTTAGGTTCTTTACCTTGTATGCTTGGCCAGGTAAGTAGGTCCATTGGATGATTGCATCCAATTCTGGGTCATAACGTTGGGTTGAGCCAGCTTTCCAGAACCTGACCACTGTGATGGGAGACTAACTTGATGCGAGCAAATTAGGGAGAAAAATGCGATCTTCCATGTACCGCTGAGTGGCCGCAGCAGATGAAGCTCATGGAAAGATATATGAGCGACCAGTCTTGCCAGTTGGTTGCGACTTGCGAGCTCACCACACGATGATGCCTGCGGTGTACGCACAGGATATTCCACTGTGGCCCATGCGTAATTGATTGCTTAATAATCTCGTGAAATTTAAATTTTTCACTTCTACATGTGAAAATTAATTGCTAATAGAACGGGGAGTTCATACGTGTTGCCGATGTATGGCCAGCAGCTTTCGTCTGCAGACCATTTTCGTTGCCGTCCTTTTTTTTCTTTTATGATTATTTTTTCATTCCCCCGGGTGTTGAGCGAAAATACTCACCACTTTACTTAACATGAAGCCATAATCCCATCGGTGGTACCTGCATGGCTGTCAAGCTTGGTGCACCCTATGAAAGCTTACATCAAGGATTGATGTTGATCCTCCCTCCTGTTGCTCTCATTATGACAATCCTCTCGCCATCCGAAATTTCCTCTCCCTCTCTCTCTCCCCAACCCATTGGCTTTCGTTCTTCTAGTCGAAAGTCATCACGCAAGGCCTCGGATGGCATAGAGCTCAACCAAACTATAAAAAAAAAAAAAAAAAAAAAAAAGGATCTTTTTCTTCAGGAGGTGTGGTGGTATTGGCCGATTTCGGAGGTGGGTTTTGATGCTCTTCTTTTTCTGATGATTGACGGTACCGACTGAGTTTTTGGGTATCAATGAACTTTCGCTAAGTTTGATGGTTGTTCGGGCTTATGGTTCTGCCAACTCGCGCCGGTGGCGTCTTCGTTCATGCAACGTGTTTTTATCTCCATTTTCCAGTAACGTGCCCGTTAGTTTTTGAGAAGTAAGAGCAGAGTTTCTTGTGCATCTCATTTCATGTGCGCTCTCTCGATGGACTTGCCCGGCAGCTGATGTTCCTTCTGTCTTCTGGACGTTGAATGCTACTTTTAACAGGAATCTGATAGACCCCATATGATGCGTAAATGCAATTCTGTGGATCCCATTCTCTCTATTATCTCTTTTTCCCCGCCCACTTTCTTTTTCGCATATTCGTCATGCATATGTATTTATAATATTCTTTTGTTTTCTAGAAGTGCTTATCATTTAGAACTGTTAGAGTAGTGTTTGTGCTTCTGGTGTTAAAGCGCGCTGCATAAGCTTTTCGCCCTTTGTTTGATGCACTGTTGTAATTTGAATTTGATGGACTAAGTTTGTATTTCAGCTCTTCATATATCTCCCTAATGCTGTTTCCTTTTGGTTGATCTGATTACCCACTGATTCCAGAAAGGGACCACCCCATTAGAATTGATCCTTTAGGGGTATGGGATCATGATGATCTTTTTAAACAAGTTCAAGATACGTTCTGCTTGACATACTACTGGCTCTAATCCGACTCCCTGTGGTACCTAAATAGGAAAAGTACCTGAAATTCTTGTGTGCTTCCAGGCTTTTATTGATCCTTCTTTGTAAAAGTGTAGGATACTCAAGTTTTCTGAGCAAAGCTGTTAACGAAGGTTGAATAAATTGTGAGCGTATGCCTGGAAACATGTACAGCGGTAACACTATCCATTTTCCTGGTCGTGTAGAACGGCTCCTAAGAGAAAGAGAGCTCAGAAAAAGCAGCAGGGCTTCTCATTCAAATGAGACAACTGAGGCTGAGCTAGAACATGAGCTGCGCTTTAGAGAAGGAGAAAACTCGGGGATATCTTATGTTGGACAGTTTTTGGAAGGGGCTGCCACCACCAGGGCTTTGGCTGAGGGCTTTGAAAGGCCAGATGGGAGGCCTCTCATACAAAGACTCTTGGTGGCGGCTAACAGACTGCCTATCTCCGCAGTCAGAAGAGGGGAAGACTCATGGTCTCTCGAGATGAGTTCTGGGGGGCTAGTTACTGCTCTTCTGGGTAAGTATCATCTGGTCACTCCTTTTCCCGAAAATCCCATTTTTCTGTTGCAGCCATTAGACAATTAGTAGGGCTCACTCCCCTGGTTCTCTAGTTTATTATATTTCTATGCGCTGCTTTTTTCCCTAAAAATTCTAATAACCTCTTCTAAGGAGGTGGATCTTGATGCATATGACTTTGTCGAAGGTGTGAAGGGGTTCGAGGCAAGATGGATACGATGGGCTGGTGTAGATGTGCCTAATGAGATTGGACAGACGGCTTTTACCAATGCTTTGGCTCAAAAAGTAACGTTATTGCATCAGATTCGCCATTTTTTCTGTGCTATATCACGCTTTGCACTCTTTTAATATATTTAATCAAGATCAATTGGCCAGTGGTTCTATTTGTGATATAGATGTTAACTTTACAATCTGCTCCCTTCCTTGTTCACAGAAGTTTATCCCCGTGTTCCTTGATGAGGAGATTGTTCATCAATACTACAATGGCTATTGCAACAATATACTATGGCCTCTTATTCATCATCTTGGACTTCCACAAGAAGATCGCCTAGCAACTACAAGAAGTTTTCAGTCTCAGTTTGCTGCATATCAGAAAGCAAATCAAATGTTTGCTGATTTCGTAAATAAGAATTACGAAGAAGGTGATGTAATCTGGTGCCATGATTACCATCTTATGTCTCTCTGCCGAAATGCCTGAAGGAATATAACAGTAACACGAAAGTTGGATGGTTCCTCCATACACCATTTCCTTCCTCTGAAATTCACAGGACTCTGCCATCGCGGTCCGAGCTTCTGCGTGCTGTTCTTGCTGCTGATTTAGTTGGGTAAGACTACCCTTTATTTGGATGTTGCATTGGGTTTGTCTTTCCAGCTTCACAATTGCAGATGCATCCTCTTGCATGTACTTGCATTGCATTGATAAATTTTTAACTTCTAGATACTTTGGAACTGTGAAAACCAAAAAATGTGTATCCTATAGTCTCATAAATATATCGGAATTGGAGGTCTATCTGAATCAAAGATAGCATGGACAATATTATGTGTTTGTTTCTTGTCCATGATCTAACATGTCTCCTGGATTAGAAAACTTTATGTAGGGTATATATTCATGTTCGTCTGTCAGCTCGACACCTTGGACATATAGAACCTCAGAAGCTTTTAAGCCTTTAAATTTTCCTTCCTATATGCTAGTCATTGTTATTACATTACTTGTATTTTTGCAACATTGGACCATCATGACATTAGCTTGGCAATATATTCCAGTTTCCACACCTATGACTATGCAAGGCACTTTGTAAGCGCTTGTACTTGTATTCTTGGGCTTGAGGGTACACCGGAAGGAGTTGAAGATCAAGGGAGGCTGACGAGGGTAGCTGCGGTACATATAACTTTAATCTGTTGATTGCAACTGCTTCATTTTCATTACTTTGATTTGAAATTTTGTTGGGTTATATCATAACTCTTAACCCACGATTCATGGAATGTTAACTTACATTTTGCTCTTAATGTGCCTGAGGTCTTCAGTTTCCTATTGGGATAGATGCTGATCGTTTCATCTGAGCACTTGACACCCAACTGGTTCAGGAACACATGAAAGAACTAAAAGAGAGATTTGCTGGTCGTAAGCTAGATTCTTTTCATAGTCAATAGGGAAACAATCTTATCATGCATCTTTTATTCTCTGTCATTCCTTGACTATTCGGAAGACAAATTTTATGCCTACGTCTTTTCTCAATATTATATGATGAAGCTTCTAAATGGTCAAAATGCATCTTTGGATCTGACTTACTGTTTTACGATTTAATTTTACAGGTGATGTTAGGTGTCGATTGACTAGATATGATCAAGGGGATTCCCAAAAGATTCTGGCATTTGAGAAATTTCTGGAAGAAAACTTGTATTGGCATGAAAAAGTTGTTTTGCTGCAAATTGCTGTACCAAAAAGAACAGATGTTCCTGAATGTAGGTTTCTTTCAGTCTGTTTGGGTTTCAACTGAGTATGTTCTGTTGCCTGTCATAAATGATAAATCTTGCTTGCTTTTACGTTTTAAAATCTTTCATTGGTAATTTGAAAGGTTGATCTTCGACAAACAGTTTTCAGTTTGGGTTCCAGTATTCTCTGCTTATAAGCTATTTTCCCTTGAGTTTTTATTTATAACTCCAGGAAAGAATGCAAGCTGTTTTTTAAGTTGCTACTGTACTTGAAGTGAGGTGGTGCTAATACTTAACCGAAGCAATACTGAATTCGATTATACGGATAAGTTGGATATCGCCGAGTTCTGAGAGTTTTGGAACAGTTTCTGTTTCATTGTTTCAGCAAATTAGTCAATAATATGCTGTTCATTGTTCATGATTCTGACCACTACTTTTTTGTCCTGTATGTTGTGGCAGATCAAAAACTTGCGGGCCAAGTCCATGAAATTGTTGGATGCATTAATGGAAGATTTGGGACATTGACAGATGTGCCTATACATCACCTGGTCTGCTTTGTCTTCAAACTTGACAATGGCTCTATGATAATTAACTTTGGTTGAAGGATGTTCTATTTATTTTTTACTTGACTCAGTTGCAAGGCTGCTGCTAAAAGTGGATTGTGTGTTGGCTAGATGTAAATCATATTCTTAGTGAAATAGTAGTTTTATTCATTAATCCAATGCACAAAGCACTTGAAGTACTTTTCTTTTGACGCTTAAGACTGTCATTCTTTACACTGCTGGCGAAAACATTTATAAAATATCTTTTAATTTTTTTGATTGATATGCATACTTGGACAATACTACCCATGGAATTTAATATTTCAAAGTAGTTGTTTCCAATAAGAATCTTCTTGTTCCTTTTCTATTGCATTCAAATGGTTGGAATGTGAGAACAAATGATTCTTATGGTTCGTGCTTCACATTTGGAGATTTTTCTCTTCATGAAAGAAGATGACAATAAAGTTGTAACGATTAATTACCAGTTCAATAGCCGAACCTCAACTCAAGTAATTATTTCAACCGGGAAAATATTTTCTCATTCGTGTGACTCTTTTACCCTAATATAAAAAAGAAACTGGGTCAGAATCAAATTTCCAGTTAATTTTAAGTTTCAGTATCCATTGTGTTGATGTTCACAGTGCTTAATGCTTGTGTTTATGTAGGCACATGCAACTTTCCTGTGACGTTCTCTTCTATCTGTCGCAGGATCGTTCTCTTGACTTCTATGAGCCATGTGCCCTTTATGCAGATTCCATCTTATGAACTCCCTTCATTCTTCTAGTCCCAGATGTCTTGCCTCTTCATAACTTTGCCATACCTGGCCTTATGCTCCAAATGGTTCCTTCATAGGTTCGCTGCTGTGGTCCACCCACTTTGAGCAGCATGGTCATTGTATGCTGAATTGCTGATGCAGTGAAAAGGCTTCTTAGTAAGAGGTTCATGGATATTCTGTTTGCTAGGATGTTTTGAATTAGTGATTAGATATCAGTGGAAGTACAAAACTTTGATGGTGAAATAATAAAGCATCGTTTCTGCATACTATAAAAGTCTTAGATATCTGAAAGCTATCTTTTAATAACTAAGTGATTATTTTATTAGCGGATTATTGGACTCAACCTGGTTTTGCCTTTTCAGATGTTGCACTTGTCACTTCATTGAGGGATGGCATGAATCTTGTTAGTTACGAGTTTGTTGCATGTCAAGATCTGAAGAAAGGGGTTCTAATTCTCAGTGAGTTAAATTCCTATGACCCCAAAAGTTCTTAGTACGGGAAATGTGCTCTTGTGTAGATCGCTACATGGTTAATGAGACCCCTTGCATAACTGAATTTATGCGGACACTGCCTGTCTTAAAGATCTATCTTTGCTCCTAAAACTCTGGAAGTTATGCACTATTTATATTTCTACAGCTATTTATTAAACCAAATAATTTCACACCTGACTAGATAATAATAAAGATGTAGTTAAGAAGTCATTCTAATAGAGTTACTTATGGTTTTAATGCAAGAACCACATCGCAATTTTGCCTCAGAAGGACTTAATCTGTCTGATTTACTTCGTTTTGAGTAAGCCATGGCGTATGAACTTCAAGTGAAAGCTTTTTGAACAAGAAAAGAACTTCAAGTGAAAGCTTTTTAAGCTAACAATTTGTTTAAGCTTCCAGATATGGAACTAAATTAGCTAACAGTAAAGATTAGTGCTCTCTGCTTGATTTGTGGGTTTTTCTGACAGGGTACCCCATGTCTTGTTTCGGAAATGTCACAACCTGAATAACTATCCTCTTTCTGTGTTGATACTTAGATTATACTTTACCTATATCTTTCTTTATTTTTTAGTTTGCTGGTGTGGCACAGTCTCTAGGTGCTGGTGCAATTCTAGTGAACCCTTGGAATATCACAGAGGTTGCTGCTTCTATAGCCCAAGCTTTAAATATGCCTGCGGAAGAGAGGGAAAAGCGTCATTGACATAATTTTGCACATGTAACAACACATATTGCACAAGAATGGGCCAAAATGTTCATAAGGTGTGCAACTCTCGCCTTTATGTTTGACTGACCAATAATTATGAGGCCCCATATGCAAATTGTTTTCACATTTAGAGCCATTAACTGAAGTCGTTAGATATGTCCATTGTGCATCCTTGCATAGCCACATCTAATTAATTGCAAGTGGGTAAAGTACTGTGTATATAATTTGCAGCGAATTAAATGATACTGTTGTTGAGGCCGAGCTAAGGACAAGACAAGTACCACCTTTTCTTCCGGTACGAGATGCCATTGAACGATATCTAAAATCCAACAATCGCTTACTCATTCTGGTATGCTCCTGGATTCTGAGACGAATGCTATAACTCGGTTCTTTTACAATGGTCCATCAAACATTTTCTTTCGCTCCCTTCATGATGCTATGTAAGAAGGGAGGGGATAATATATGCCAACCTTCAGCTAATACCAGCAACAGATGACACTCATGCTCTTCAGAGTTAGGATCAAACTGGTTCTTGGTACTCAGCCTTTTGCCCTTAACTTTAGCTGCCAGAACCTCTTACTTCATATTTAGGCATTACTATGCTCGTGCTCCCCATCTTGGGAGAGGCTGTTTAGATGACTGAATTGGAGATCTTGAGGTATACAGCAAACTTTTTATAGCAATGAGAATTTATTCCACTACAACCATTTTCAACATTAAAAGTGTATATGTTTTGAGTAAAAGAATTTTTTGCAAATTAATTTTCTGGATTTTCACGTGTTTCGTTTGCTAAAAATGACTAGTCAATGGAAAACCATTTACAGTCAAACAAAATATGTATACTTAAAATTAGGAAAATGAATTCCTTAACCGGAAAAGGAGAAAGTATTTTCTGAGAAAGCATTTTCCTTTATCATGAATTTTTCCCTAAAACAAACACACTCTTTAAGTTCTCTAGTGTTCCTATAGTTCCCTTCAAGGAGAGACAGAGAGCTGAGTACCAGGAGAAAGTGATACTTGATAGGAAGTTAGGGAACTAATGTGAGTCTCGTCATACATATTTGACAGATACCTATTACCCTGAAATTTGAAGGCTGTGTCTTTATATCCTCATCCAATATAATTGTAAGGACGTTGTTTCAGAACTTTAGTTTCTCTTACAGAATGAGTAGTTCCATGATTATATGTTGCCCTGATCTGGATCATGATTTAGTTCCATGATTATTTGTTGCCCTGATCTGGATCATGATTTTGGTATGACTGATTCATACCCCATAGCACAGGCGAAGTGTTGTGGCCAAGGGATTATTGCATCTATACAGTTAGATATGAGATGTACAAAGCTCATTAGTACTTGGATTGCAATAGCTTAGCTTTTTAATTTTGAATCTCTTGATAAGAACTTGCTCTAGTTGCATTGATTGTTCTTGAACTTCAGCATTTTCATTTTCAGCGATCTGTTCTTGCTATTGATGTACTTATTCCCCTTCATTTTTCTGTGATTGAAAATTTAGGGGTTCAACGCGACATTGGCTGAGCCAGTGGACACTCCAGGGAGAAGGGGTGACCGGATTAAAGAAATGGATCTCAAATTGCACCCTGAACTGAAAGAGCCCTTGACAGCACTTTGCAGTGACTCGAGGACAACAGTGGTTGTCCTCAGTGGGAGTCACAGAAGTGTCTTAGATGATGTACTCATGTTTAGATTCATGACAGTCCTTTATTTTGACTACTTAGCAGTGTTTAACCGGCTGAATACTTCTACAAAACTTTGCAGAATATAACATGTGGTTGGCAGCTGAGAACAGGATGTTTTTACGTCTTACAAAGGGAGGTTGGATGACAACAATGCCAGAGCATTTAAACATGGAATGGGTTGACAGGGTAAAGGTGCTTAGTTGCCTACTTTTGAGCCAATTTACTTTCCATTCCTATACTGTAGATTCTAAATTTAAGGCTCCATTCGTTTTTGCGAAAAATATGGTGTTCTTGAAAAATATTTTCTAATGAATCATTTTCCAGGAAAATATAATTATTTTCCGGTGTTCGAATGAAACCTAAAAATAAAGTGAAAAATAGTTTTTGGTTCAATAAGAAAAATCTTTTCCCCCATATGCTTTTTTTCATTTATTTTATTTTTTAAAAATGGATTTTTCATATTTTTAAAAAATTGATTTTTAATTATTTTTAATTTTTAAAATCTATTATTTTTTTCTTTTTTTCTTTTCCTTTTTCTTTCTTTTCCATCTCCTTATCGGCCACAACAACGGCCCGCGATCGGCCACCGACGAGTAAGAAGCTCACTTTGCTCCCAAAATTGGCGAGCTCCAGTGTCGAGCTCAAGGCTCGCTAGATCGACAAGCGTGAGCTTGAGATCAACGAGTTCGAGGTTCACTTAGCGACGACCGGCGACTAGCCAAGAAGGAAGATGGGAAACAAATAAAAGAAAAATGAAAAAAAAAAAGAAATAGAAAAGAAAAAGAAAATTAAAAAATAATTCGAATTAAAAAGAAAAAGAAAATCAAAACATAATTTGAATTAAAAAAAGAAAAGAAGAAGAAGAAGAAGAAATGGGAGGAAGAAGTGAGGATTTTTAGAGATATGAAATAAGAGAGATCAAGTAAAGAAATTATTTTCCACTTTTCAAAAGTGGAAAACATTTTCCTCTAATTTAGAAGACTTTTTTTCTTTTCATGGAAAACCTTTTTCTCAAGGAATTCATTTTTCGTAAACGAACGCCGAAAAATCCGAAAAACGTTTTCCGAAGATTATTTTTTATAAAACGAACGGAGCCTAAGATCCCGATGGCATCTTTCAGCATGTCTTTCGAGTATTTCACATAAAGGACTCCTTGTTCACATTTTGACCTCCGAGAAACCTCGCTCGTATGGAAATATGCAGGTAGTCAAATGGTCATTGAGCCCTTTACAACTATGAGCTGACTTTCCAGATCTCCTTTTCGACGTCTGACATGTCTTCATTCCCCTCCTACGGTGGTAGATATTGAATTCGGAAGACTCAAGCACGAGATATGTTGCAACATCTTTGGACGGGTCCAATATCTAGTGCATCTGTTGATATTGTCCAAGGTAGCCAGTCAGTTGAGGTGCGAGCAGTTGGTGTAACAAAAGTGAGTGCACGCCGAAAATTCTATGCAATTAGTCGGGTGCTCTACGATGCCCAATTAGCATAAAAAGAACAGACATTTTCGAATTCGCAGTGAAGAAAGATGATGTGGCCATTGACGTGTTAATTTATGAATGTTGAGTCAGCAAAACAAAGAAATAATAAGAATAGCTATTCAAATTAAAGGAGAAAGAAAAGACTTGTTGGAGAAGTCGCACAATTAATCCATGCCCCGGCATAGCATCTTTCCCAATAGCCCTCAACCAAAAACCCAAAAAAATATATATATTTGCCCTCCATCAAAGCAAATTTGAAGGGTATTTAATGGTTTCCGATCATAAAGTACTTCTAAGAAGTTCTATTTTATATTTATAAGGAAAGACATTGGTTTATAAATAAATAACAAAGTAAAAATTAAAGACAAATCTTAAAACTTATCATATATGTGCACCTAAGTTTTAAAACTTCATCTCGTCCATTTAAATCCTCAAACCTGAAACTTCAATACATCTTAAATCCTTCCATACGAACGGGAGGACTATATTAGATGAAAAGTTACACTCTTAAGGATTTAGATGCCCAAAAAGGGAAGTTTCATAATATCTTTTCATGCTATTATTCAACAAAAAGTATTGCCAGAAGTGAAGGTTCTGTTTCTCTATTTATTTAGATAAGTCGGATGAAGGTTGTCATTTTACTAAAGTCAACAAAAAGTCCTACAAAATGGCAAAGCTTTAAAATGATCAGGCTGCTCGAGAGCAAGTCTTCTAGAAGCCTACTGACCACGTGTCTTCATTCACCCATTCAGACCCGACCATGGGACGCATTTACCGTCTAATGCTGCAGATAAAGCATCGAGGATCCAAAGGTTCGATGTCGGCATATGCTAATTTCACCTTTTGACCGATACAGTTTATCTCGCATGACAAGCTTTGAATTCAGGCAAAATTTCAGTTGAGCAGTTCTACCAAGAGCAGCATCATGAACATGACAAAGGGGTCTCGTGAACATGGTCCTCCCCAGAAGAAGGCACATACACCCATCACACGATGCTAACTTATAAACAAGAAAAGTGCTGAGCACTTTTGGGGAATTCATTAGGGCTGTACATGCTCATCTCTAGCTCGTTCTGCATATTTTCATGAGAGGTTTCGTGTGTATTATTTCCAAGTCGCAACAAGTTAACAGTACAACAGCCAGAAAAGCCGCAGAAGTTTTTCTTTTACTGTCTTCCCCAGGAAACACACCTGCATATGCTTCTCAACTCGATTCTCCCTTGGCTTTAGAGGGGATTTGCCAGATAGATGCTGTTGCAAAAGCACCTTCTGATGAGGGAACTGAGCAAGCAAGAGCTTCATTGTTGGGGAGGGGTGATCTATTTATCTTATTGAATTTCGCCACACTAATTTCCCTATAACCAATCCGCCAGCTGAGGAAATCTCTGAAGCAGCCCCACCACAACTCTAATTGCAACCTGCAAATGCAAGCACAGTACAGCAATCGACCTCAATGAGGCCTCATCATAGGTAAAACGACTAGATTCCATCAATCAAAAGTGATTCTCTTTAAAGACAAGCCTAAGAATCTCAGAATGTTATGAACCCATTTTTCGGAGGCAGTGATCTGGGACGAAGTAAGCAAACCAAATTTTTAAGTGAAGAGTGACTGATTCAGGAATTAAATTGTTTTCACAATTCTTTTCAATCCATAGTTGTCAACTAAGCCTTTTGACATGCTTAAACATGATGTCCTCTTCTTGATCATATTTCTTTCCAAACTTAACTTCAAAACCGCAACAGAATCTGTCAGATTCTTAAGTTTTAGTGTGACAACATGTATGAGAATGCACGAGCATACAGAACTCCTCAAGACCCGAGCGTCTGGTTAACTTAAGGTCATTGCAAATGCCACAGGCCAATGAATCCCTGGCTTGCTATTAGGTATCTGTCCCCATGCATCCATCATTCTTCTATAATCATTTCCTCTTTACACTTACTTCATTGTCAGGTGAATTTTTGCCACAAGAACACAAGAAATAGCTCAGAAACATACCAAGGCGGTCTCCCCAGGTTTTAATGCAGGTTCGACACTGTCTCTTCCATAGCTGCTCCACAAGGGACGAGTCAGTTTGTGGCCGCATAAAATAAAAGCAAGTAAAATTGAGTTGCTGTCGTGAATTTCTCATTATGGTACACTATTTCTAGATGCACGTAGAGCGTTTTTATGGTATTGAGGAAGGAATGATGATATTCCCATCAGATATAGACAATAGAAGGTAACAGACGTTGAATGTAGGAAAACACAAATTAACAACTAAGATTAGTACACAGCTATATATAGCTGGAAGGAAGCTTACTCACATAATCTGTCTTTTTCCATCAATGACTTCAAGCCGATAAAAACTGCATCCTTTGCTGAATGGAAAAGGCTTTCCCTTCCACTCTGATGAGAAAGTCTATAGTCAATTGACAATTCGAACCAAACAACAGACAAATGGAATTTTAAGAACTTTTAGAATGTTAATCAAACAAGATGGTTCGAGGTACCTAAATGCCATGTGACGCCTACACCTGTAGAATCCTCCTCGGATATATCGTCAATTACAAAGCGGAGATCTGTGCCTATGATATCGTTAAACTTCTTGAAGAACTCCACGATTGCCTGCACAATTATGGCTATTCAGTGAGCAAATTTGCACTGCATTCTTCACCATAAAAATTGAGGATTCGGAAATCCAGCAGACAATGTACATCCCATATAAAACCAGTTTCCTGAATCCACTCTTTACAGTAGAGTGAATGCCAATATGCGTGGTCATGGATTCGAATCTCGGAGGATAGCAACTTCCTTTCATAAAATCACTCTAAGGAGCTTCCCGCCTTGGTAATTATTCAGTCGCGTTGCCGTGACCAATTGAGATTAATCGGGTGCTCTACGACGCCTAATTAGCATAAAAAGAACAGACATTTTCGAATTCGCAGTGAAGTGAGATATGATTTTTTTAGCTCATCATAAGTATATATTCAGAAGCAAGACCAGACAAATCCAACTTACCTCGCGACCCACGAAGGGACGGGGAAAGATGAGGTCCTCGTACACGCACTTGTCGGCGATAAGGCCCTCCACGGCGGCGATGTCCTGACCGTTGATCCCCCCATAGAACCTCCTGACCACTTCCGCAGCAGAATCCTGCTCTACTCCTGGTGGCGAAGCGACGACGAGCGCCGTCTGACCGTCCGAAATCGAGGCCGACGACGACGACGAGGACACGCCTCTTCCGGGAGCCCTGCCGTTGGCGGGTCGGAGCGAAATCATCGAGGGAAGACCGCGCCGAGTGGCGGCTGAAGCAATCCGCGACGGAGCAAGCGGTGTCGCCGCCGCCGTCGTCGTCACGCAGGTTCTCATCGGTCCGGCCATCGCGTCGATCCACCGACGAGCTCGCTCACCTCATGAACGTCGATCGAAGTCCGTGTGAGGCGAAAGAACTGCGACGGTAGAAACTTTTTTTCCACTGTGAGGCCTCTTGCTTTCTGGGGAAATCTCCGATGGCGTGGCGGCGAGACGACGAGGACAACCGCGGTTTGCTTGGTTGCTTGCCAGCCACCAGAAAAGTGGATTGAGTTTTACGTGGCGCCCGTTGGAGCCCCATGGGCTCTTCAGTGGATCATGGCTTGTGAAATAGGAATAAATGCATGATTGCTTATTAATTTCAAATGAAAAAATCTTGAGTTTTAAAGAATTAGACATGATTATGCACATGATGATGTTGGGACGTTTAAGGCGATTTTAATCAAATAGTTACAGTTTATCATGATGCCGTGATGGCAACGATTTTAATATTGGTTTAAAAATAAGTTTTTGGGATTGGGAATTTGATTTTCATTCCCTCGTCTGTCAATACCAATATAATTAACCGATAGGATCTCATCCTTATAAAAATTTATAAATATTTGAATTAAGACGGTTTGATATATTCAAGACTCTAAGATAATGACTTTTTGTATTTAAAAATTTGTGATTATTCAAAAAGGTCGATCATTTAAAAAAAAATTATTTATGAGTTTCCCCCACAAATTCAAAGATGCATATATTTGAGGTCTCGAGGAGTTATGAATAAAATCATATACGATGATACACGTATCAATGCTCGCGGATTAAAAACGGATTTCTTGTTATTACAACTTTTCAATAATTAAGTGATGCCACGTTGCCTCTAGCATAAAATGAGTATAATACAATAAGAAGTGATAAGCAAATACATCGGCGGAAATATATTACAATGGGAACAAAGAAGAATTCGTGGCACAACAATCGCGCCCGACAACAAATGATCCAATCCAATGAACATAGAAAAAAATAAGCAAAAATACGTTTGACTAAGAACATGACCCATAGACCACTTCGCACAGCTGACTAAGAAAGGTGATCATACAAGAGAATATCCCCGCGCACATCACATCACCATCACCGACGCAGCATCGGCACGCCTTGTGCTGAGCAGATAAGGGCGAAAACAATACAATACACCACATTTCTAATAGTCAATTCGAAGGGATGACACCGCCAGGCGCCTGCTCCACTTTCCACGGCCCAATCGCACCCAGTCTCTGGACGGATGTTGGTCTTGCCTTGGAGATCAGCCCTGAAGGGGACCCTACGAAAGTCAATGTGAAACCTGATAGCAAAGGCGATGGGGTCTTTCCTGGAAGATGGGTAAAAAGCTTGCTACGGAATGAATGAGGAATGGTGAGTTCAAAAAAACCATCACCACTTTTTGCTGTTGCTGTTTTGAATCAGAAGGGAAAAGCACAAGTGCAGAAGACCAGCTTTCTCTGTAAGGACTAACTTGAAAGAAGAGGAAAAAAGAACTTTCGTATTTCTGGATTGCCTGAGGATAGGTCAAAGTACGTAAGGGAGTAAAAGCTATCAAAGGTGTTTTTCATGCATGCATGCGGAAGTAAATACTAGATTCTAGTGCGTCTGTATAAGCTGTAAAGGACGTGTGTAAAAAGGAATTAATTAGTGGTTGAAAAGAATAGCATGTTAGAGATCCCAGAGAGAATCCTCGAAGTCATCCTCTTCGACGTCGTGGTTGGAGCATTCCGGCGCCAGCAGATCCTCCCCCATTTGCATCCACATCTTCGGCGAGTCCAGGGTTGACTCGTTGATCGCCTGGATTTGGCTCGGCGACAGCCTCACTGTGAGTGGAGCCGGATCAGAGCCACCCGAGCCGCCGCTGCCGCCGACGTCCTCAGACTCCGGCGCCGTGGCGGGAGCCATCCTCAGCCGTGCCGCCGCCTCATGGGCGGCCGCACGGACGTCCTGGGGCTCGAGCCCGCGGGGCGAGGGAGGCTGTCCATCAACTCCGGGAAGTTGAGCCGGGCGCCACGGCCCCTGAAGTGCAATGCCGCCACGTCATAGGCCGCGGCAGCCATCTCGGGCGTCTCAAAGCTCCCGAGCCAGATCCTAGTCTTCGTCCCAGGCTCGCGGACCTCGGACACCCACTTCCCCCATTTCCTCTTCCTCACGCCCCTGTAACCCGACCTGGTGCCGCCGCGGCTGCTTCTCCCATCCTCCATGAACCCAGTACAAACGACTCCCCAGGAAAACCAGAAAAACTTTAGGAAAAAAATCAAGTCTTTTTGAACGAATCAGAATCAAGAATTGGTAAGCGGTGTTCAACGAGGAGTTGCAAGCCAGCTGCATGCGTATATATAGACGTTGATTGGGGTTTCTGTAACTTTGCACACCTGGGTCTGTGGGTGTTTCATTGGCGAAACGTGGAGCCATTTGCAGGGGAGCGGAGCGAGCTTCCAGGCAGCTTCGGGTAATGGAAGATGATGTTCATCATGGGAATGAAGAAAATTCATGCACGTACGTATTCGTGCGCAGTATTGATTACAACCCCCCTCCGCGTTCCGTTTATTCTACGTGTCTATGGAACCACAATCATCTCTCGTTCGATCTTAAAAAAACCTTTATGTTCCGGAACAGAGTCGATCGTTCGTCCACCCAAAGTCACTGCAGAAAAGAAGAGAAAAATCCGAGCCGAGATGGAACTTTTCCTGTTCTCTCTCCTGTGCAGAAACGCGGTTTCCCCCAAGGAAAAGGCCCCACGCTAAAATCCAAGGATGGATAATCGAGGATTACGTCAGAGACGGTGTCACGGCTTTTCGGATTCGCCGAGGAGTATGTTTTTTCCATAGGAATCTTTGGACATTGTCAGAGAATTTAGCCGAGAATCTTTACTTGCAAAATCTATGTATTAATGTATATGGAGCTATCTTAGAATTTGAATTATGACCAAAAGAATGCCGTCTCTTTGGAATTGTACTTTGACATGACACGCTGTTCGACTCTTATTCCTTAAGTTGGGCTTCCCTTTCCCCGTATTTTGAGACCCTTATTAATGTGAGTCGAGCTAGCGCAGCGGGGTGATCATACCGGAGCTGCAGCGGGTTATTGGTCGAAATTCTTACGCGTGAAAATTATTCAAAAAGTCATTTAAAAAGTCAATTCAATTTTAAAATTTATTAATTATATAAATTTAATCTTATGTGTCAATTTAGTCCGACATATTTTCACAATTTTTTTATGTAGTCATTCGAACTAATTTTGACTGAAAGTTACTGATGTTGCAATCTAGTCAATGATAGACATTCTACGTAGGATAGTTGGCGCCAACGTGAATTATTATTCTTTTTTTTTCTCTTTTCTGCCATTTTTATTTTTTAATTTCATTTTCCCTTATTCTGTCCATTGGCCTCAGGTGAGGGTGTCGAGCACCTCACCGGTGTAGAGAAAAAGGGAAAAAAATAAAAATGAAAAAATCTAAATTTTAAAATTAAAAAAAAAAATCAATGTTAACACCTATCATACCACATAGGACAATAATATTAGTGATTTTTAGTCAAAATTAGCCGAAAAGATTGGCTTTTCTAATCGTCAAAAGGTTCAAGATTAGATTGGCATAATCAAAAAATTTAAAACTGAACGTTGTACAACAAACTTGTGACTTTTGGGACAATTGTCCCAATATTATATTATAGCATATTGACAATCAGAGTTGTGAAAAAGTCGTGGGATGATGAAGCTTATGCCATTGACAATAACTAGCTAAAGAAGCGAGATTTTAGCATTAGAGTTTTAAACTCGTAGAAGAAGACAGGTCGCGAGGAAAAGCATGGTGAGGTACTTCGTTGCAATTGTCAAGGGCATAGAATTGAAAATGAGTTAATTAAGTCAAGAGAAAAATGATGAGAGTTCATCTTGCCAAGTTTTACAAGTGGAAAACAACGAAAGTTGTACCCGATCATCAGCATTTTTTTTTCGGTCGACTCAACAGCTCCTAAAAGTACTAAAATCTTTACATCACTCGAGAATACTGGAACAAAAAAGAAAAATCGAGTGACCTTTGATGGATGGATTAGAACAAATAAATCATTTCTAGTGTCGGTTGTTTTAGTAGGAACATATGAGAAGTTAAATTTTGAAGAAAAAGATGCTAGAAATTGTGTAAAACAGTACAAGAGAGTTGGAATTGCAAGAAAGGGATGGGCAAGCACTTTCCAATTATTTTTTGACCATGCAATTGAAAATTTCCAATCTCCACTTAATTTGGATGTTGAGCAAAGAAAATGCAATGTTTTTTGGGCAGATGCACGATTCAAGAGACGCATACAAATACTTTAGAGATACCACTTATTGGACAAATACAAAATGAGATGTATTTTGCTCCATTGTTAGTGTCGGTCATCGTGGTCAATTAGTTTGGTTAGGATGTGGTTTGCTTGCGGACAAGACAAGTAGCTCTTTCATCTGGCTATTTAAGTCTTGGTCGATTGCATGTTAGGGTACAGCGCAAGATATTATTATTGACCAGTGTAAAGCAATGATATGCAATTTTTAAAGTATTTCCTTTTGCTTGTAATTGCCTTTGTTTCTGGCCCATGATGCAAAAATTGTCGCAAAAATTAGTGAGTTAATGTCAATATAACTCTTTGCCAATAGTCTTCTTCGACCTTCAGCCATGGGGGAGGGTTTGAGTTAATCTCATCCTCCCCTCCCTCTGTTATTGATTTAATTTGCATTTTATTGTTCGTTCTTGTTTTTTCTTTTCTCCCGATTTAGATTAGGGAGCTCTCTTCTCCCAATCTAGTTCTCAATTTGTGATTTTGAACTCTCCCAATCTAGTTTTGGATTTGGTTGTGATTCTCTCTCAATTTAAATATGGGAGTTTAATATATATGCTTTTGGGGATTTGATGTTCATCTGCTCTGTATGTGTATAAATTCTCTGCCTCCACCTTCAATGATAATGGTGGGAGTTTCAGCATATTGTTGAATTACAAAGAGTTGCTCCTCCTCATGTTAGAAATGTGCTTGTTTAATTTATTTGGTTATCTCCATACAACAATAGTATAGAAAAAGCTGAACTTAGGTGCACATCACCAACAGGCAATGTCATAATTATTAGGGGATAATTACCCAAAAAGTCCTAAACCTATTACCCATGTGCCAATTCAGTCCTAAACCTTTTTTTTGGCCAATTTAGTCCTAAACCTTTTGTCCATTGTGCCAATTCAGTCCATCCGGCCAAAATTGGCCGGCTGCCGTGGCGTGGACCGGCGGAGACAACCGGCCGGCGAGGTAATTTTTAATATTTTTAATATTTTTCGAATTTTTAAATTTTTTTAAATTTTTTTTTTTGTTTCTCCTTCCTCGGCCGGCCGACACCGGCGAGAGGTGAGGGCCGGCGAGGTCGGCGAGGCTCACCCCGCCGGCCACCGGCGAGACTCACCCCCGCCGGCCAGGCGGAGGCGAGCCTCGCCGGATCCGGCGACGGCCGCCTCGCCGTGCCGCTAGGCGAGGCCAAGCCCGCCGGTGGCGGCGGACGGCCGCCTCGCAATGGCGGGCGAGGCCGAGCCTCGCCAGATCTGGCGACGGCCGCCTCGCCGTCGCCGGCGAGGCTCACCTCCGCCGATGTGGCGGCGAGGTCGCCTCGCCGGCCCCACCTGACCGGCCGGCGTCGGCCGGCGGAGAAAGGAGAAAAAAAAAAAATTTAAAAATTTAAAAATTCGAAAAAAATATTAAAAAATATTAAAAATTACCTCGCCGGCCGCTTGTCTCGGCCGGCGTCCACGCCACGGCCGGCCAATTTTGGCCGGATGGACTGAATTGGCACAATGGGCAAAAGGTTTAGGACTAAATTGGCCAAAAAAAAGGTTTAGGACCGAATTGGCACATGGGCAATAGGTTTAGGACTTTTTGGGTAATTATCCCTAATTATTAGAGAAGAAATTTCCAACGAGTGCTCATCACTGATAAATACAAAATATAGTGATCGATCACTAATTTTCTTTGATAAATCTGCTCTTGTGAAACAAGTATGTACTTGATTTTGCTAGTGCTCCGTTGATCATCTTTGTGTTTTGAATTTGGCTTTGTTTTTTCATATTTTTACTTTGTTTCGATTTGCTTTATCATGAAGACTATATTTATGTATTCTTTTGATTAATGAATGTAATTTTCTTTTTCTTTTTTTGAAAAATTGTCAATAAGGGCATAAAGTCAACAATAGAAATGGCAGCATAATCGTTCCTCAGTTCCCACAAAGCGAGCGTTTCCTATTCTAATGTTCTCAGGGAAACCGGTTAAGCTCAGCATCCTTGGAAAAACTAGAGGTGGAGAAGCCACCATGTCTTTTCGAAGACTTAGGACAACTAGCTAATCATTTCCCTTTTTACAGACATATAATGTATGAACATCTTTATCAAATAGTTACTTGAGACCTTGCAAAGAACAAGGGCAATATAATAAGTCATGATATTGGATTTGTGTATTTATCGGCGGGAGTTGCTATAAAAAAATGATTATTCACTTGCCGGTGTATAGTTTTAACACCCAACATGAACCTGTGCAATTCAACAGCGTTAAGTTTGAAAAAAAAATGGATTAGATTATAATCGATCCATCAATCGATAATCAAGATCATCTCCACTTGAAAAGGTAAATTTACATTTTCAATTCTTAGAAGTGGAAAACAATAGAAGTTGTACCGATCATAATCACTTTTCTTTTGTTGACTCGACATCTCCTAAAAGCACGACTCTTTACATCACACATCACGCGGGAATACTGGAACCAAAAAGAAAATTGAGTGGCCTTTGACGCATGGATTAGAACAAATAAATCATTTCTAATGTCTTTTGTTTTGGTAGGAGCGTATGAGAAATTGAATTTTCAAGATAAAGATGCTGGAAACCGTGTTAAAAAGTACAAAAAGGTTGAAATTGCAAGAAAGATTTGGGCAAGCACTTTTCAATTATTTCTTGACCATGCAATTGAAAATTTTCAATTTTCACTTGATTTGGATGGTGAGCAGAGACATGTAATGTTTTTTGGGCAGATGCATGATCAAGAGATGCAGACAAATACTTCCAAGATACCACTTATTGGACAAATAAAGATGTGATGTCTTTTACTCTAATTATCGGTGTCGGTCATCATGGTCAATTAGTTTTGTTAGGATGTGGTTTGCTTGCGAACGAGGCAAGTTGCTCTTTTATCTGGATGTTTAGGTCTTGGTTGATTGCATGTTAGGGTATGGCTTAAGCTATTATAATTATTGATCAGTGTGAAGTAATAATATGCAATTTCTAAAGTATTTCTTTTGCTCGTCATTGCCTTTCTTTGTGGCCTATAATGCCAAAATTGTCACAAAAATTAGTGAGTTAAGTGAGCATTTCCTATTCTAATGTTCCCAAGGAAACCGGTTAAGTAAGTTCACCTTTCTTGGAAAAACTAGAGGTGGAGAAGCCACCAAAGACTTAGGACAACTAGCTAATCATTTTCCTTTTTACAAACATATAGACATCTATCGTTACTCGAGACCTTGTAAAGAATAAGAACAATATAAATAAGTCATGATATTGGACCTGTGTATTTATTGGTGGGGGTTGCTATAAAAAGAATGATTATTCACTTACTGCTGCATAATTTTTACACCCAATATGAACCTGGGCAATTCAACAGTGTTAAGTTTGAAAAGAAAAATGCAGTAGATTACACTTAATCCATTAATTGATGATAATGATCTTCTAAACTCAATCATCTCCATCCAGATGATCGATGCGTCATCAATGTGTTGAAAGGTCTACTTTAGCCTATTTTTGTTTTAGTAAAAAAAAAAAAAAAACATTTCATTCATTTTCAAAGCTATACAATAGAGAAAGGCAGTCCAACTGCAAACTAAGAAAAATTCTAGACAAATTCAAAACAAAACAAACAATAGATAAGAAGATAAATTACCATAACGAGGTTAGGAGAAAAAAGGGATGGTAAGGAAAGATTGACCTCAAACCCTCTTCAAAAGTTGAAGAAGAAAAGTGTGTGAAAACAAGAGAAAGAGGAGAATCTTTGGGAGGAGAGAAAAAAAAAAAACGTTAATAGCACTCATTAATCTGTAGAAGACACTCATTAGCACACCAAATCCTAATCTTCGAGGTCCCCACTCTCTCCTCACTCTCCTTCACTCTCTCTTTGGTGCGCACCAGCTCCATGACATCTGGCTATCCATCGCATACCTCAATTGAAATTAGAATGAAATAAGAAAAGAGAAAGGCAATATGAAAAAGGAAGAATTGGGGGTACATCTCAAACTCAATCGTTGAAATTTTATGCGTGAGTTCATCCTTGTTTTTCCTTTTTCTGGTGGAAGTAACTTTGAGAGTAAGTTTAGGTCCTTAGGATTTCAACCCCAGAATCAATGGCGCCACTTGAACCTTTTCTTCTAGTTTAGCCAAAGCACTTATTTAATTTGTAGGAAACTCATGTAAATGCACATCAAATCCTAATGTGCAAAATCCATCCCTCCTTCCTCCCTCTCATTTCTCTCCCTATTCAGTCCACTCCTACTCTGTGACCTATAGCTATCGTATTTCTCAATCAAAAAGAAACCCCCCAAAAAAAAAAAAAAAAAAAAAAAAGGCAATAGGAAAAGGAAGAATAGGGAAATATATCCCGAACTCAATCGTCAAAATTCAATGCGCGCTAATTTGCCCGTCCCTTTTTTCCCTCTTCCCTTTTTCCTTTTTCTGGTGGAAGTAACTTTAAGAGTAAGTTTAGGTGCTCTGGATTTCAACCCAGAATCTATAGCAGCAGTACTTGAACCTTTTGGTGTCTCAAAAACTTTCCTGGACGATATCCAGGAGGGTCCCGCTTTTGTCTGGTTGACGATATCCAATGCCTCTTCTTCTTACTGGAGAACCTACCAACCACCCCCCCTTCCCTTCAATCCAGAAGCTAAAGAATCGACGGTGACCCGCAGACAAAAGAACAAAAGCTAGAACCGACTATTGTTTCTCGCGGTCCCGCCTCTTCGTTTGACTTCCTTGTCTCCCGCAACACGCTGGACACGTCGAATCGAGACCTCTCCCAGGTTCGTCGAATCGAAATTCGAACCAATTTAATCTCTTTCGATGGCTTTCCGGATGCGGCGTGGTCGGTAGCGTTTCGAAATCAAATTCCAATTCCTCCATTTGCTTTTTGATACTTGTTAGCCGGTTTTCGATTTTATAGGGTCTCTTATAAACCTTATATTGCTTCCAATTAGTACAATTCATGTGTAAGGGCACAGTGGTCGAGTCCAGTGAACAAAATG
This sequence comes from Eucalyptus erythrocorys, assembly GCA_014182555.1. Taxonomy (NCBI): domain Eukaryota; kingdom Viridiplantae; phylum Streptophyta; class Magnoliopsida; order Myrtales; family Myrtaceae; genus Eucalyptus; species Eucalyptus erythrocorys. The sequence goes on from CM024602.1 coordinate 13,322,233, forward strand.
TATCTATTAATAAAAAGAAGGGTTAACTATAAAAAGAGTCATTAATCTATTCTATTGATATCAATTTAGTCTTAAAATTTTTAATTTGATCAATTTTATTCCTAAACTTTTTCACATTTATATTAATTCAATACATTTAGGCATCTTAGACCGACAATCGCTAACATAAATGCTCACCATCTATACGACTGAGCCAACACTAACATTAACATTTTTAACAATATTTTAATAATTCGTTGAGATTTGTATAAACTTTTATTGTTCTTCTTGCCTTTCTTTTTCCCTTCATTTCAGCCACTAGGTGGCCCTCACCTAGGGGTAGGGATTGCTGGCCCTCACCGGCTAAAATGAAGGGCAAAAAAATTAAATTATTATTAAGAAAATGTCCATATTATTATCGATTGTGCCACGTAAACAATTGGCATTCACATTAGAAATTTCTAGCCTAAATTGCCAAAATGGGCCATATTGGTACTAATGTAAAAAAATATTCAAAACTAAATCGGTCCAATCCAAATAGTTTGTAACTAAATTTATACCTATACGAAAGATTCACGAGTACTCTCGTACTTCTCCCACAAAAAAGATAAAGGAAGGTGATCACCACAACAATGATCTCGTTCACTGAATCCAAAGCTTACAAAATCCACCGACAGACTCGTGCGATAAAAAAAAAGGTGCGTGGTGAAATTGATGGTGGATTACATCGGAAATCCCTATTCCTTGCCAAAAAAGGGGAAAGGGATGGATTGCCTTGAACGAGAAAGAAGACAATCTGGGTGTCGTGGATCTCCAGTCCCGACCACTCAAGAAGTGAAAAGAACATAAAGGTTTCATCTTAAACCCCTGGAGCCTCTGGTCGCGGAGGTTAATAATTGATCCATTGCTGTAACCCATCAAGGAAGAAGGAAAGAGCGTTTAGGACTTTATGGGAAGCAGCAAGTTTCCACATACGCCCCCACCACGAGGAAAGCAGCACCCGCTTTCCACTTCTTTCCATGCCTTCAGCGTTGACCGACAAAGTTCCCACAGTTGACGAGATAGAGCGCGAATCGGGACTTGCCAAGTGTCCCCCCAATCTCACTAGTATACGCGATGGGCTAGATGAGTGTGGGCTCGGGTCTACATCGATTGGTTCGATCGCAACCACCCGTCAGGTAAGGCCCGCAATTCGCCCCCTTTTTAGGAAGGCTCCGCCCCCATTTTCTTTAATCAAGGGGGCCTCCACCACGAAACCATTCCATAATTCCCCAAATAATTTAATCCAAAGAAGACTCGCGCCTCGCGGTGCACATAGTCAAGTCCTAAAGAAGTGCCTCTATTATGATTTTGTTTTGGGAAAATTATTCAAAAAAAAAATTCTAAATATATTATATTTTTACTAATTTGATCATAAATCTTTTAATTTTACTAATTGAATTTTAAATATTTTCACAATTTGCTAATTGAATCCATCTGGCCAATTTTAACAAAAAATTGTTGACATGAATGCCAATTGTCTTATATGACACGATTAGCACTGACTTGAACAAACGAGGAGTCGCGGCCCCTCGTTAAAAGTGTTGCAAGCCTCCATAGGTGGCCAACGAGGGCCTCAACCACACACTCGCCTCAAGGTTGCCACCCTTGGCCAATGGCCAATGGCTTTTGAACCAATCGAAAAAGAAAGAAAGAAAATAAAATAATAAGGAAAATTTTTAAAATGAAAATATTAAAAATTATTAAAAAATTTCAATGTCAGTGATTTATAATCAAAATTGGTCGGATTGACTAAATTCATAAAACTTCAAAAGATTTAGGATTTAATTAACAAAATTTAAAAATTTAATAGGTTTAGAATTTTTTTTTTTTTTTTTGGTCGGTCAAGTTTAGAACCTTTGAGACCATTCGTCCGTTCTATTTTTCATGGATGAGAAATCCAATACACATTTTCTATTAGCTTCTCTTCAATTGGGTGGCTAGTTCACTTGAAACGAGGTTGATACCTTTGAACCTGAACGGTGCCGTTTTCAACAAAAATTTGGATCTAAATTTTATAATTTTAGGGCATTCCAATAGCAATTTCATAGCATAGGGTAGTTCTGTTGTTCTAAATTATGACATAGTAGGGTTTTCCTCTTCTCTAGACCACGACTAATTAAGCTGGATCATATTTTCCATCGATATTCAAACCACAGAGAGCGAACTTTGAGATCTTGAGTTTCTATGATTTCAATTTAATCTGAGATTTAATTTCTACTCATTTGTTTATATATAAATTGAATCAAAGTGAAATGAATTGAATTTGATACTTTGTTCCGTGAGACATTAGTCTTGAAATTTTCTCTTACTAAGCCAATTCCCCTCTTTCAAGCAGTGCTTGTGCCAGCATTCCATCGTAAAATGGAAAATGTTTTCGTCATGCAAGAGAGTGCTGATTTGATTGATTGAAATTTTTGTGAATCAACCACGTAGAGAGAGGAAAAAATCTATATGAACAACATGTCAAAAAAAATTTTCCAGAAAAAACTACACTAACGATCACTTTTGTTCATTTAACTTTATTTTAGAAGTTCAAGGACTTGGATACCATAATTAAAAAAACTTCAAGACTAAATTATCCTTTTGTCATAAGTCCAATTAAGTAGCTTTAATCAATAATTGAAAAGAGATCACTTGTCTATTAATAGCATATGAATGTCATATTCAACTAATGGGAGATATTTCAACATCTTTTTTCACGTGCAAGTCGAATTAAGATCATTCTTAATTCGACAAATAGGGCGCACGCACATGAAATAAATTGAGATAGAATCTAACTTTGATATTACATACAAAAGTTCAACTCAAAATTTTAATTGAAAGATGGAGGGACATCAAGAGTACCTAAATTGCATCAAAACTCCATACTCAAGCGATGTGATGTATCTTAACACCATTCAAAGCTGGAAATCAGGCGATCCAAAATCATCACATGCTAACTTACATTCTCCACTCATTCTTCTACATAGCCCCTAAATTTGCATCAGTCTCGATGCCACTTGATTATAGCGTGAGAATCATTTCTTGGAGCAATTGTTCATTGTCGACGACTCTTTTAACCTCCACCGCACGAGCCACCATTTCCAACAAGGACCATTCCGCCTCTCCCCTCCCCCCCCCCCTTTCCCTTCGTGCGTGTGTACGTGTGTCGGGTGTTGACAATGGGCAAGTTGACGATGATGAGCTCGAACGCGGGGCTAGGGTTGGATATCGCGTTGGCGGAGCAATAGGTAGACGACGATCGAGAGAGAGAGGGGAAAGTTGGTAATAGGCTAATAGTTGAGGGGCTCATGGCAAGTTCATCAGAGGTGGTAATGGCAACATCAAGAATAATGCAGACCTAATCAATGGGGCGGCCTAGGATCCGTGATAAAACAACATCAAACTTCTCATGAAAGTGATGGAATGAGCTGATTCGGACAAGTCAAGGTCAATAGGTCATAGTTGATTGTCTAGACTCGTCGAGCCAATCAAATCCACATAAATTAAATGAGCCGCCACGCTCATAATCAACTCTACATGGTAGAACATTTTGCCCATGCCCGAATGTTCAATTAGATTTGTTATAATCAATAGTATATAATTCATGACTTGAAATCTCTATCATGGTATTCTTGAAGGACTCAACTCATTCCTAATCCAGTGGGACCGGGCAGTGTTACCCCATTTTCATCTCACGTTGGATGCATCAAATCACTCTCATCGTGCTTTCGGGGTTGGTAAGATACTAAAGTTTGGCTTCTGCCTCGGGCGACGCGTCGGGGCTTTGAAACTTTCAGCGATATTGTGCAAAGAATCGCTGTAATTCTTGTTTCAAATCAAAATTAGTCCAAGTCTTTATAAAAAATAAATAATTTGAAAATGATCAATTATATCATTTGTAATAATTAATAAACAGAAAATGTTATCATCATCGACAGTAATTTATATTTAAATACTTTTATGGGTGATAAAAATATTTTCTTTATTAACTTTTTTGAAGTGATATAAGTGATCATTTTAAAAATATATATTCTTTAATTTATTTATTTTTCGTGAAATATATAAAATCTAAAAATTGCATTGCTATTAAGTTACAAAGATTAAAAAAAAAAGGATCAAATTTGTACATCAAATATGTGGCATGAATATGTCACCGTCCTATATCTAACTTAATTTTTTGTATCGTGATATTAAGGATATGGGAATTTGTATCTTCTAGGCAATTAAGTTAATAGATCAATCTTGTTAAACTATGCCACATCGCTTATTTACAAGATTTACATGTTTTTTAGATGTTTCCCTTCCTCTATTAATCTAAGGTTTTCAATTAGACTTTTTATTATGATATCATAGTCAAACTCTTTCACGCGACCCCCTCTCTCATTCGTTGAATCCCACTTCTTTACGTACATATGATCTCGCCACACATATTTCGAGAGAACAGCGATCCAACAAGTTAGTGCCGCCACAAGAGGATCGCTCCGATGTTTAGTGGCAAAGTAAAAGTAAATAAAACAGTGCTTATTGGGTATAAAATCTTAGATTAAATGGCCATCATCAGCTTCCTAATTGTGGAACGCGTCAACTTTCCAGTAAATTAAGGTTTAAATCCAGAAACTAATGTGAAAGCGTCGTAGTCATATAATGTAACTCCATTAGAAAAAAAAGAGGAGAGTGACATTGATATTGATATATCATAGAGATATGGTCGTGTTTCTAGACTCTCTAAAGTGATCCATCCATCTATCTCAAGAACCAAAAAAAGGTTCAGCTGATTAAGTAACCATTAAAATTGGATTTCCCTAACTGGGTCAGAGCGTAGATTCCGGGCCACCTAAGCTCCAAAACCGCGTCCCCAACCCGAACGTCACATCACTCATGTCTAAATTTCCCTCATTTTCTCTTGTTTTATTTAACTAGTTTATCAATTGCGTTTGGGAAATTATGAGGCTCGGAAATGAAAAATGATTAGTCCCTGTTGAACTAGTCTCGATAGTGTTTAGTGTTCACGGCAAAATCAGTTATAAGGTCATAAGATATATGCACGCTAGCTCTTTGCTAATTAAATTTCACATAATTCGGTTGATTATTATGTAACCATTTATATTTTTTATGCATAGAAATTACCTAACTCCGGTCACACGGTATGTTCTTTTTCAGTGATTTTCTTTCCACATTATATAATTAATAATAGCCAGAGCTTAGAAACTTGATAAAGTTAGCAATATCTGATGAGATGATGTTCCCTCCTTTATTTCTGAAGCTACGTGGAAGCTCGCCTCCTCTCTCTCCCCATGCAATATCTCGTCTATAAATACATGCAGCTGGATTACACTCATTATCTTGTCATGATTAATTCTCTGAATCTTTTGTCATTAGTCAAACCACCGTACCGAGGTTTAACCCTTACTGTCGCACCGGAAAATGGAGGACGCCGGGAGCAGCCGCGGCGGCACCAGCTCATGCTACAGAGGTGTGCGGAAGCGGAAATGGGGGAAGTGGGTGTCTGAGATCCGCGAGCCCGGGAAGAAGACGAGGATATGGCTCGGCAGCTTCGACACCCCGGAGATGGCCGCCGCTGCCTACGACGTGGCCGCCCTCCACTTCCGGGGCTGCAACGCCTGCCTCAACTTCCCTGCGCAAGCCGCCGGTTTCCCCCGCCCAAAGAGCTCGGGCGCCGACGACGTGCGCGTGGCGGCTCACGAGGCAGCACTACAGCTGCGGGCAGGGGCGGCTCCCCCCGGCAGCAGTGGCAGCGGCGGCAAGTCGGGGGCTCTGAACAAGGCGGCCCCAGTGACTGTGAGCCTCCCGCCGGCCATGATTGCGGCCATCAACGAGTGGCCACTGGATTCGCCGACGATGTGGATGCAAATGGCGGAGGCGCTGGCGGCGCCGGGGCCGTGCTCCACCGCGAGCAACGCTAACGCTCGGGACAAAGAGCTATTCGGGGACGCCCATGCCGAGTGTTTGCTCTGGGAAAAGATATAGCCCTATGGCCCTATAGCCTTATAGCCCTATATAACATATGGATAGATCATCTTGCATCTGTAAAACCAGTTAGCAATTTTAATATGGAAGCAGATCGCCATGTAACATGGAGAGCTCACATACTGATTTAGAGATATCTTGAGTTTTTTTCTTCTTCTTTTTTCCTGTCCAAAGAGATCTCGGAATTAACCGCAATTAATTTGTACTCATTTCCCAAGTGATGTAAAATATAACCAATTATAAAATCGAGTCCGTGAGCATGTGTCGCTCGGGTATGACTCATTTTTAAAATGGTGGCGATCCTTTGCTGTATATAACCTCCCCGATGCACTTGCTATATGACGAAGGAAATTGATATTTTAACATAAATATGGACTGTGACTTGTATGTATGGTGTAATATATGCGGTTGGTCGTCTCGAGATTTGCTGTGAATGGTGGCCTCGCGGGTCCGAAACATCGGAAAAGCCCATTGTCTGCTTCGATGTGGAGGCCTGGATGGAGGATCCGCTTGCCTTGGCGGGCTGGCCTACTTGAAAAAGATCGTGCAAAAGCGTGTCGACTGGACACGTCTTCGGCCCGGGGACTCCCGTTTATTTTTGATTGGAAATCGCCTCCCGTCGGAGGAGAAATTGTCAACTCGAAAATGCGTGCCCGCTACTAATCTACCAAAAAACCACTTTTTGCTTAACGACGTCATGATGCGTCGCCGCGGCGAGAGCTTGCGGTGCCACGCGAGGGAGAGCATTGAATTGGATGGGGGCCCGTGTGGACACGACGACGACATCATCATGAGACCTCTAGAAGGTGAATTATGTTGTTGTAACGACAGTAGTGCATGCGACGAAAATGGCATCCCAGCTGTAAATGCCACGTGGGAGACCACGTGGACGGGTAGGAAGTCGGCACCGCGTGGGCGGGGGGGGGGTCTTGGGTGGTGACTTTCGAGTTCGGACCGAGTGAGTTGACTCGGGAGTGGACGGGTAGGGAGGTCGGAAAGGTCGGATGGCTTGGGTTCAGCAGATTGGCGATGAAGCGGTCGATGTCGAGGCCGTCGCCGATGGGCATGACCTCGCCGGCGATGGGCAAGGAGCTGCGGCGCTTGTCTGCCGGTGGACGAGGCCGGCGAGGGCCACGGCCTCGCGGTCTCTGTCTCTCCAACCGTGCGCGTGCGTCAGCGGTGGTTGGCGGTGGCGTCTTCTTTGGCTGAGCACCACGAGGGTCTTGGCCAGACCGTCTGGCCACCCTCCCCGGTGGCCGGAAGGAGACTCCATCGCCCTCCGTTGTCTTTGCAAAAAGTTTTCTTCTTTTTCTTCAAGATTTTCTTTGCGTATAATGTTTAAAATATCATTTTTGTTTAATTTTTAAGCCACGTAAGTGTTGCGTGGCTGTCACACGTCACACTTACCTGTCGTTTCTAAGGTTTTCACGGGAGGAAAAACCCATAAAAAAAAACTTGAGGCTGTATCTATTATCATGACACATTTATGACAAATTTTCTTTAAAATCAACAATCTCAAATTGATATTCGAGTGGTACATTATCTTTCTTAGATTCTGGATTAAAAAAAACCGTTAAAAATATTATGTGGCGTTGATGTGAGGCTCGCATGACGCCACATCTGAAAAGTCAAAAAGAAAAAAACTGAACTTAAGTTATTGGGCATCGCGAGTGGCTATTATTGCCTTCGAAGTTACTGTTCATCCTCTTCGACCTCGCGTTGCTTGGTGAAAGCTCCTCGAGCACTCGTTTGTTGATCCATGCTACCACCTGGACTTCCGAGAGCATTTGTCCGTAGCTGCTAGCCATGGCGGCCACGAGCTTCGAGGTTGGATCTGGCTTCGAAGCTTCCGACCGCCATGGCCACTCAAGCTCGAAGCTTAGCCGAAGTGGATTCGTCATCAACTCCCACATTGTCGGTAGCTGCGACATAGCTCTCTGGGGGAGCTTTGACTGAGCGATTGCGAGGTTGAAGACGATAAATAGTAACTCGCAATCAACAATAACTTAATTTTAATTTTTCTTTTTAATCACAGCGCCATGTCATATTTTAAGGAGATTTTTAATATGAATCATTTAGATATAGATTTGGGGCATTTTGCATCACAAAAAAAATCCTGACCACAGTAAACATAGTTCGGCATTTTTAGTGACTTTTTCCTTTTAACGGAAAGTTTAACATGAACAGATTGCTTATGCAAGTTAAGAATTACATTGCACGTGATTCAAGAACGACACCGCACAAATAAAACAATTCGTGAACCTTAAATGCTATTATCTCTACAGACATTTTACAAAAAGGCGTTTAATTGATAAGGTATAGTCAAGAGACATAAAAATCCAAACAATTCAACACTCGCCTTAATTTCATAATATCCTTTTGGTCGAATAAAGTAGAGGATCCACATCCCTTTTGATCCTATAGTCTCCATAAAAATTTTGCTTAACTTTTGTATAAAACTATTTGACTTCTTATTGTTTATAGGTTTTCCCAAAAAGCAAAGTAATTAAAAATGGTTGGTATTTCTATCGGTCAATGCTATGTAAAATCTAATTTGCACATTCAATCAGAAGTGAGTGATTTAGTGTAAGTGTACTCCGGACTGGAAACCCGAAACCCAATTTGTTGGAGTCATATTCCAATTTTTTGAATCTATAACCTACCTTGCAAACTTTGAAATCAACCTTGTCTGCTCGATTCGGTTTCAGAGTCTATTCAAGAACCGGTTAATTTTTTTTTTTTTTTTGTTATTCCTTTAGAGTGTTATTGAAACTTGGATTTTTCAATTGCACATTGCAAATTATTTGAGAAGTCTCTGTATCTGCTGAAATAAGAGAAATGGAGCTCAAGCGTCTTTGATTCTTCTTGATTGGCGTGATGGATCTAGAGGAAATTAGTGGGCTCAAATGATTGGATTCGCATCAAGGAAATATGACAAAGTGGGAAGGAAGCGAGAGAGAAGACGAGATAGAGGTCGCAATAACAAGAATACAAGACGTGACAAGAGTTGGTTTGGTACTATCAATCTAGTTTGAATTTTATAATTTACCATAAATCGTGAATCAACACTTTGAGAATTCTAATTTACCGCGAATCAGCATTCATCCTTACATTCAACCCTACCTTAAATATTGACACGTGAAAGATTTTAGTTGCGAAATTGACTCTCGGCGCGCACGTTATTCACTCACCGGGCGAACCTAGAAGACTTTTTTTACCCTTAATTATTGCTCGGAGGAAGAAGAATCCAACAAAGGCGGCAGGAGAAGAAACACGAAGGACACGTGGCTGAATATCGTTGCACCACCGATTTAAACGCCACCCTCAAATCCTAGGTTCTCCCAAGAAAAGGACAAAATTCCAGCCTTGCTCCATAGATTCGACGACGGGAACATCCTAGATTACGTCACCGATCGTATTAATTGCAAAAAGGTTTAGAGCTCCACGTGGCGGTATCTCTCCGGGGTCCGAGGGGTACCGTGTACGGATGGTGGAGATCGGGGCGGGATACGGTCAAGGCGGCGGCGGCCACCCCCGGAGCGAACGCGGAAACCGTACACGGACGGAAGGGGGTGGCCCGGTGGGGACCGTTGGGGAGTGGGCCGGTGGCGGTGGTGGCGGTGCGATTATCAAATCCCGAGAGTATGTTTAAATTTGCCCCCTTTCTTTCGTCTTTGACAATCGTTGGAAAGGTTCAATTTCAACTTTTTGACTCGAGACTTGGCTTGGCGATGGTGGAGAAATTAACTGGCACACACTATGATCCAGCTGGGCAGTGACTAAACCCCGCCATTTTTTCCTTATTTTTTTTTTCTTCCTTGACTCTGAACTAATGGTCCTAATTGCGTGTGTTCGATGTGGGACAGTTCCCAGGGAGATTAAAATTTTGCTTTAGAGGATTTTTCGTCAACGTGCACTGGTTAGGTTAACTACCGGGGGGGATTAACAGTTCCGATGAGAGGAAAAGACCCTGTAACTCCTTGGATTAACAGGGACTAGCATGGGACCGATCACGGGTTCGGTACTCCAACACATGATTCGCATGTCGAATATCTAAAGATTCAATTCTCCAGGTTATTCCTGATCTCAAGAAATCTTGATTGGTCTGTAGGTATATATAACTGTCGGATTTTTCCACCAGCACCTGGCAAATAGTTAATGTTTCTTGATATCTTAAACTGGATGTTAAGTGTCATCTCCACTTAAATCTTTATTTAGGGCAAAAACAATTATTAGGAATAATACAAGTGGGTGCATAAATTCCAGGTTAACTCAAAAGAGCATTTTCCTCACGTGTCACGGACATTTGTTCTTGATCTATTCGTGCTATGAAAGACGTGGTATTCGTGGAGGATGGAACCATGGAGACAATAATTGAATTCAAAGAGAAAAATAAATAGGGTAATAACCGGACGTTTCTCCCAGTATCCTTGTTGTTGAAGTTTGAAGCTGAAGACGGGGCCGCAACTGGTTTCTTTGAAGCTTCTTGAGCGGTGGGATTGTCCTTATCTACCAATCTTTGAGCTGGGATCCTTTCCATGCTTTTATTTTATTGTAACGGTTGTCTTTGTGTTGTTTGTTTTGCTTGTTAGTAGCCTCTTTGGGTGCTTTTGCCACTGTTTTGGCTTTGCCTTCGGTTTTTTACTTTGGCACCATTCCACTAGCTATGACTTTTGTCTTTGTGAGTGTAAATTTTTGGTGTCGAGTTCTTACTATATAGCTATATATAGCTATTTGGTTTAAAGTCAATATAATCTTATCTTTTATCAACAACAAAAAAAGGCAATAAAGAGTCCGTTATTTATTGAAAAATAAATAAGTTGAAAGGAAAATTTTCTAGAAATAATTATTTGGATCGCTTAAAATAATTACTCAACAAAAAATATTTTCAAAATCGACAATAATATATGTAATACTTTCTTAGACTATAAATTGAGCATTTACATTGTGCAAGCACGGCTGCAATTAGATACTTATATATTAAATTATCGGTAGATCTATTTATACGTGGTGTGTATAATAACACAAAATACTAATGAAAACTCGTATGCAACACTTGAAACCTTCAAAATATACAAATATAAATATGTAAATTTACATATAATTTTTCGATTTTAAATACTATGAGAAAATTTAAAAAAAAAAAATACTTTCATCAATACGTTAAAAAGATGGGCAATGAAGAATAATGAATGGGCTAAAAATGTGAAGAATAAACGAGCCCAAGATAAGAAAAAAGCATCGAAACACTGAAAAGGGAAGATTCTGAAGTCAAACACAAGCATAATCGCTTCCCCAATTTGGACAGAGCCTGTTTGTTTACAATTACTGAAAAGTAAAATGCATCCTTCTGCCTTCTTGCCAAAATTTGAAATATTATCTAAGTGAAATAATATATGCAAACCTATTTATCCTTTTATCTTGATAAATCGTGAAAGTTTTAGGTAGTCAAAAGTGTACGGGCAGCAAGCAAGATTTACATTAAAATGAAAAGCGCAAAAAGGAAAATTGAATCCAATCCCGCCTCGAAGACATTATGGACTTCAATTAATACCAGCGACTGCATCGCTTTCCGTAAATAAACATCACCGCGTGACGATAGTACACGTAGTGCACAAATCCAGCCAGTGGGCTCAGGATCTTCGATTCCTTGCGTGTCTTAAACCACTCCATAAACTTTTTTTTTGCATTTGTCTCCTCCCCATCTAGAATGATTTTGACATACCAACAAGACTTTTTCCTCATTTGAGGATATATTTGCATGACGTTTTTCACATGGCTGTGAAATCAAAAAAGACAAGCTTGACCATGCACCATATAACCCACCAACTGGGTTAGGGTTTTTACTCTCTAAACAACAGTTGACATTTGCGTTGTGCATCATTGAATTTTGATGTGGTTTGTAGTAGCGGGTGATGTTTTGGTAGCACGTTTCAACCTGGTCGAAGTCCAGTTTCTTTATACGTGGGTTTTTACGAACGTGGCATTTAACGTTAAAAAAACAAAAAGAAACAAAACGAAAAAAGCCTCGGAAATGTCAAGAGACTCGAACGCATAACATCAAAAGAAGTTCAAGTTTCGCCAGCATGTTCCCACTACGGTGAGTTACGTGGAAGCTCACTCCTTGAGGTGATTGGCCTACAGTCTCTTCGCCATGTGAGCAAAATGCAGAGCTCAAGTCTCTATAAATTCGCCCCGAAAACGAAGTGATCCCGGACCTCAGACTCGATCCCCTCGACACGCATCGCTCGCTCTCGAGGCGCGACAGATGAAAGGAATGCAAGCAGGAGGTGATCACTGGGGCGGAGATAATGATAATGCGCCTTGCGCCGCTCGGTTCAAGGGCGTCCGGCGCCGGAAGTGGGGCAAGTGGGTGTCCGAGATCCGCGAGCCCGGCAAAAAGACGCGAATCTGGCTCGGGAGCTACGAGTCGCCGGAGATGGCCGCCGCGGCCTACGACGTGGCGGCGCTGCATCTGAGGGGGCCGGGGGCGGCCCTGAACTTCCCCGAGCTCGTCGAGGCTTTGCCGAAGCCGGCGGGCTCGAGCTCCGAGGCAGTGCAGATGGCGGCCCAGGAGGCGGCATTGAGGTTCAGGAGGGCGGAGGGAGGGCCGGGAGCCAGCGGCGGCGACGGCGACAGCACGGGCAGTAGGAGCTCGGCCCCGGCGCGAGTGGGGCTCAGCCCGAGCCAAATCGAAGCCATCAACGAGGCGCCGCTGGATTCGCCGAAGATGTGGATGGAGGAGCTCGGTGCAGGAGCCGATTCGGCAGCGGCCTTCGATCTTGGCGACATGGAGGTCGATCAGTGGGGAATGCTCCAACAATCCATCTGGGATTAGCAAATGATAGAAGCCATTAGCACTAGCAAGCATCGAACTTCAGCAGCCTTTTTCCTTTGAATTTTTTTTTTTTTTTTTTCCGGTCCTTTCTAATAAATCTGACTAGGACAGTGAGAAGTCAACTGTCCCTGAAGTTCGGCAGGCCGTCATTTTCAGCACGCTCTGCCTCTTTATGTAGCTTGGAAACAAGAGTTAATTGAATGATGAACGACGTCGCTCGGGATTGAACCGTACTCGGATAATGCAGATCTTGATTTCATTGTATGCATGTCCGTTCAGTCATGCAAAATTGCTGTTGACCTTATTAATGATTAAATGGAATGTTAGGGCAAATTTGATCCATCATATAGCCTCTAAATTTAATGCAAGTATACTCATATCGATTGAATCTTCATGTATGTACCTCTCGCCTTCGGTTGTTAGATAACCTCCTGTTGACTAGGAATGTTATGAGTTTAAGTCGAGTTAGCATAGTTTAACATTCAAACTCGACTCGAGTTGTTATAGTATAATGTAATTAGCGATTGTATCTATCAATCTGCGCCAGTAATTCTTATATTCGCCGCGAATGGGGTTGTTCTGGGTCGAGCCGGGCCAAGTCTGTACCAATTAAAATTCAAACTCTATTTGACTTAAGTATGCCACTGTCAATGCGTGTCTCGAGCTTGTCAAGCTCGATTTCTCACGCTTGAACTCTGCTTGATAAGTTCTTAATAAACTCAAACCCAACTCGATTGATAATTAAACCTCAATCAAAACTTGAACTAGATTTGTACTTTGAGCTTGAGTTGATATACTAGAATGTAATTAGAGATAGTACTGTACCTGCAATTATAATATTCACCGCCAAAAGGGTGTTCATGAGTTGCTTAACACACTCATCTTACGTATTAACAAGAGAATGAATATCCAAAACCGACGCCGGTGGAGTTAGCAATAGCCGTGGACCAAATAGGCCAAATTGAAGGGGACTGTGCTTGGTTACTTCCTACAAGTAACGGTGCAATTTAGACCATTCATTTTGTTTTGTGCACGATAGGCAACCAGATCACTAATATGCTGTACAAGACCATCTCTTTCGCATACGTGTATCATTTAAAACAACAGATATACTAATCTTCAGGAGAAAGAAATTTATGGAGTTGTTGACTGCCAAGTATCTAGTTGAAGAGGGGGTCCCGGCGTGTAGGAGAGGATCTTGTGGCAGAGAGGTGAGGAAGCTGCCGGAGAAGGAATTGTCGTTCAGGTAGAAGGACTTGAGGTTAACGAGACCGGAGAGGTCGAGGACATTGCCGGAGATGGAGTTGTCCTTGAGGCTGATGACGTGAAGCGGGTCAAGCCAGTCAAGCCGGTCTAGTGTCCAGAGTGTTGGTCATGTTCAAGGGCTTAAGGACCAGCTTGGGAACATGGTCTTCACTTTCATGTGGATAGAGAGAGGAACCACCAATTTGGGTCATTTTCAGAACATCTTCTTCTCTTTGCAGCAGCACATGCTCTGCTTCTGCTCTCTTGCCCACCACTTACTCATAGTCGTATGCGGGGAAATTGGGAAAAAAAACCCTAGAAGCTGCAGTTGCAGAGACGGCGTCTAAGGGTCAGATAGAAGAGAGAGCTCGAATGGGACTACGTAACCATCGACAATACCTAGCAAAAAATGAAAAGAAAGGAGAACGGATAAGAAGTCGTTAAAAAGAAGAAGAAAAAGAAGCAACGATCTTTGGGAAACTAGACACGCAAGTTGTCCCCTTTTTTGGGAAAATGTGAGGTGCAGATTGCACCGTCATTCGTAGAAGAACGTCCATACGAATAAGATATATTAAATTTTTTTATTTCGGTAATTTTCCCAGTATAAAAGGGACCCAGAGCACCATAGTTCTGAAAGGAACGATCGGGGTTCGGACTTACACTGGTCGTTGGATGAGGAAAAGGAATAATTGTGGCCTTTGGATTTAGACCGGGTTGGGATGCTCACGTTCGTCCAGGCCAGCCCAGTCTGTTACCTTAAAGACTGATAATGCGGGCCCATTAGCTCTGGACCAGCAAGCTGGAAGAGCCCGGCGGCCCATTTCTAAAGAAAAGGAAGTTTGCTCATTGTTTTCTCTGCTGAAATTTAGTATTTTACCTGTAAACTGTAATAACATCAGAGAAAATATTATATATCTACATGATCTGCAATACTATAGTAAATAGTTTGAGAGAGTTGCTATTTACTTTGGCTATATGGCTATTGGTTTTGGAATAAAAGTATAAGGTATTGGCCAATCAAATACACAGGAATTACGTGAATAAGGGTGATAAAGAGAAGAGTGAAAAGAAATTACTTGAACACTGAATGTAAGATGAAAATTATCTAATTTGCTAAAACAATTATTAAAATACCAAAAACAGCATAGAAAAAATAGTGAGATTTCCTATTTATGAGTAAATCGAAAATAAAAGATACACCTGCAAATTATTTACAACAATACTTTTCCTTCCACCATTTAAAATTTGGTTCCAAAAGTCGCAATTGTTTAAAGTGTGGTAAAACTGAAATTTAGGAATAGTATTGTAATCGGGACTACATCGTTACGGATAACTAATTTTAATAATAATATATAAAATCTTCTTTGTTTTATGGATGCGAAACAGAGTAACGAATCATTAAAAGTCCTTACTATATTCGATTGTTCTATAATAATTAATAAAGTTAAAATTTTTAAAGTTTCATTAAATTAAAGAAATTGAAAAATGATAAGCTAAATTAAACCCGTTCTTAATGTATATCACTAAGGCGTTGATTCCCTCAAAAAGAAATAGAGGATCATATTCGCATCATGAAAAAGTGGAAATGTTGATGCTCATAGATTGATATCAAGAAGATTCTTTTATGCGAAAGTTGATAGGAAGAGAATTTTCGAAGTGTAATATGAGAGTTTTCAAAGTATAATCTAACATATTCACGAGTATGATGGCAAATTTTTCGATCATTTATATGAATAAATGAAGTGGGTTGGTATAATGATGAATGGATTATTTGTCTTTCGTAAAATGACGAGTTCAATTCACATTGCGAGGAATATCCACATTGGAACAACTTGTGTTTCGTTGTGTGTTTATGTCATACTTTTTATGGAGACTTTTGATCTTGGGTGACTAGTATTCCGATGGGATTGTGTCTATGGTGACAAGCTCTTTTTTTTTTTTTTTTTTTTTTTTTTGCACAAAACTACAATAACAAGCTTGCAAACTTCAAAGTTTGGGGTATGTTTGGTGCGGAGTAGTTATAATTAAAATCGGATATCTTGTAACAAGTTTGAGCCTCTCCACCCTTTTCATCAATAACAATATTAGGCACAAGTCAAAAAGTCACTTCAGTATACCTATGCATGAAAAAGGCTTTGCTGCCGGTGATGATATATTTCAAAATTTGTTATCTATTTCATGTTAGATAAAAACTGGCTTATGCATTCACTTCCATTTTGGGTAAAAATTTAAAATGTTACCTGTAAAATCTAGAAAAATTTGTGAGAGAGAGAGAGCCGTATATTTTGAAGGCTTTTTATTTTGTTTCGCGTTGAATGAAAATTGAATTGTGAGAGTCACAAGGCCCTCCATCAACTAGATAACAAGAGTTTTTTATATTTTTTCAATGCCCTAATTTTATCTCTTTATATAATGCAAAATCGATCATTTCGAAACGTCGAGCCCCCTCTAGACAAGGAGCGAAGCAAGGATTTCCGTCCAAAAATGGAAAAGAAGAAGAAGAAGAAGAAGCAAGGAGGACACGTGGCGATCGGGCGCCGACACGGCAAGGCGCATTTCCAGTTCTGCCCTCGACGGGCCTCCCAAATTTGACGAAGACCCGCCGTTCAAGGGGAAAAGGGCGAGAAAAAGGCGGGGTGCGCCACTCGGGACGCGCCACGTGCGAGCGGCCCGTGCGGTCCACAATCCCTCGCGGTCTAGACATTTCCACCTGCGCACGACACCGCTTTATTTTCTGATTCAGGGCGGGCGAGAGAACCCTAGAACAAACGCCACGCGAGCGAGAGAAAGACAGAGCGGCAGAGAGAGAGAGAGAGAGAGAGAAGAGAGAGAGAGCGGCGATGGCGTCCTTCGCTGAAGCTCCACCGGGCGATCCCAAGGTCGGGGAGAAGATCTTCAAGACGAAGTGCGCCCAGTGCCACACCGTCGAGAAAGGCGCCGGCCACAAGCAAGGTTCGCTCTCCCTCTCTTCTTCGCACCCTCGCGAATCTTCGTCGTCGATTCGCGTTCTTGGCGTGCGGTCCTGGTTCCCGGGATTATCTCGTTTCCGATGGAGATCCCGTGATTCGATTGTCCCGCGGAGGTTTTTTGTGTTGGCTCGGTTTGGTTAGATCTGAGCGATTCGTGCTCGTAGGTGGAATGATTAGATCCGCTTCGGCGGTGCGTGGTTCCTGTGCGGTTTGTGCTTATCGACGTCCGAGGTGAAATGAATCGGGAACGACGGGAAATGGAATTGGCCGATTGGTTTTTCGGGGAGTGGATTCTGCGAGCTTGTGTTCTTTTTTGGACGTGGTTTGGTTTTGGTCTAGATTTAGCTGCGAACGATTTTCGAGCTGGTGCTTTTTTGTGACGGCGGATCTGCGTGGTGAAGAATTTCGTGTTGTTCTGGGACGACCGGAAGCTTTTTTGACTGGGTTTCTATACTTTTGGATGTTCTTCATCTCGTGATCTAGTAGTATTGTAAAGGACGCACATCTCGTCGACTGATTGTCAGGGCATAAGTCTTTGAGGTTAGGTTGTGGCCGTGCGTGGAGATTTGGGGTCTCTGTTGTTTTTTGTTTTGTTTTCATATACAGATTCGTTTTCTGCCTGTCTTAATTTATGTCATTCTGAAGCTTTCGGTCTTTTGGATTTTCTTTGTTATTATTCGCGATGTGCTCATGCTCGTCTGGATTTTCAGGGCCCAACCTAAATGGACTGTTCGGTAGGCAGTCCGGCACAACTGCAGGATACTCTTATTCCGCTGCGAATAAGAACATGGCTGTCATCTGGGAGGAGAAGACATTGTACGACTACTTGCTAAACCCCAAGAAGGTACCCACGGTCAAACTGATTGTTTAGTTAGCCCCTACCACCACATACTCATTTTGTAGTTTTGCATGTTTGCTTGATGAACTTTGATGCCTGTGGAGCTGTCATGCCTAATGCTTTGTACTGCCTTGGAAATTCTCATGACTCATAGGACTAATTTATTCTTTGTGAAATCATTTGGGTACTTTTTCTTTGCATACTCCGGTACGTTCTTATATGATCTCGGAGAAGGGGGGCCATAAATACAAATTGAGTGTAGATATTTGTATAAGAGGGGCCAAGAGTGTTATTCTAGCATAGGAACTATTTTTAAGGGATGCACTGGTGCTCTGAAGCATTTTAAATTGTTTGGTTTGTTTTAAGTTCAAAGAGTGTCTTTATTCTAGAGAATGCCAGATTGGAGTTGAAACTTTTAGTTTGTCATTGTGCACTGCCTATCGTTAATTTATAGGTTTTTTGGTCATCAGTTGCCAATGTTACAATGGCAGCAGTTGTACTGTGAGATGCAATGAGGAAGCCTGACTTATATTGGATGCTACACCTGACTGTGTGACTATAGATGGTCTATACATGGATAGGGAGACATGATAGGATGATCTCTATTGACTGTCACTTTGACCTTGTTGTTTTGGTAATGCAATTTTGTTAACTACTATGGGCTTGTGCCAATCCATATGTTATGCATGTGGACCATAGCCTTGGGACTGTGATGCATGGTTGAACCAGATGTGTTCCTTTTTATGCATGTGAACTATAAAAAGATGCTATAGGTTAATATATTCTGTTGGGAGTTACTGGATTTATATAATATATATATATATATATATATATATATATACACACATATATATATTAACTGTGGTGCCATATCTATGTTAGTCGCATTCATCTCCTTTTCATCTCTTTGTATATCTTCTCACTCATGTCTCATTCGTCTGTGTTTCTACAGTACATTCCTGGAACTAAGATGGTTTTCCCTGGACTCAAGAAGCCCCAAGATCGCGCTGACCTGATTGCGTTTTTGAAGCAGTCAACTGCATCTTAAGCGACTAAATGTCATCCCCTGTTCCATTTGATTAATATTGAGATTCCTGTTCAGCCAGAGAGAATGAGGCGTTATTCTTTTCCCTAATAAATTTGACACTATGTAGGTCTTTGCAAACTCTTGGCTTGGCGAGCATTGCCGAGCTGCATTTTGTTGTTTGCCGTGAGCTGCCAATTGAACCATATACTCCTGAAAACCAGGAATTTTCAAGGTTTTATTATAAGATCATCTCTCGTATTTATGCTGCATTTCATATTGACAGTGGCTCGATTGGTCGATGCCTAGTTCGTGTAGGGTTTCATATAAACATTGGCTTGATCGAGGGAGGCCTAGATGATGCAATTTATAAGAAGTCGATAACCAAAAGACGCCTTATATCTTTTTGGGGGCATTGTGTTTGGCTGAAAAGCCAATTGCTAGCCTGATTGCGAAGTAACTGGCCCTCTCGAGATGGCTTCCTCTCGGTACTCAACATGAGCCGTGATGCTTTTGTTCTTTGGTTTTGAGGATATGGCAGTGAAATTGACCACGAGCGACAAAATCTTTGGCATACTTCTGCTTAAAGCTTCTGCGCCAGCATGCTTTGGTCGAATATCGATCTTATGGTTAAAGTTTGTTATGATAATGAACTGCTTAGCATGCTTTGTTAAGCGGCCAAATTTCATGGTTCAATTGCAGACAAGTAAAGAATTTTGGCAGAACTGCTAAAGTTTGTTAAGCGGCCGTATCTCTTGCACTCAAATATATCTTTCTAATCAACTGCTAAAATTCAACCTGGCCAGAATCATACATCCGTTGTCTAGAGCGGTCAGCGCTAACGTGGTATATTCTCGGCAAATTTTTTTTTTTTTTTTTTTTGGTAACGAATTCTTGGCAAAAATTTTGATTATCTACGAAGGAAAAAAGATTTACATATAGAATATTTTTTTAAATAGACAAAGGAAAAGTTTAACCGGACGAGAACACTGTAATATTCAACCTATCATCTTGATTTGAAGGCCAACAGTTACCTTGAATGTGTTCGGCTGTTGCCTGATCGAACGTTCTATAACGAGAAAATATCTGCACGTACTTGTTTTTATATCACATCACGATGCCTTCTAGAAATAAAATAGCAAGTTGGAATACAATATCTTGTTAACCCTAGAAAAAAATATATTTTTAGACTTGAAATTTTGCAAGTCTGAACAAGCGTGATATTCTTTAGAAATCGCGACAGTCCAAACCTAAATTGTAACAAAATATAAGGCTACATAACAAAAAGGACATTGCCATGGCAGCGCAATATTTAGTGGAACAGGCAGAGCATATTGTTAAAGCAAGTGATGAGACCAATGAAATCCTCAAACACGGATGCAGTTATCGAGCTTCCTGACTAAATACCAAGAAGAGAAGCTCATGCACAGAACATGAGCTAGAAACTGCAGCCTTCATTTACTCGGATTACAAGAACCAGGCACTGACACACTGGAAAAACTCCATGTTTGAATTATTTGAGGCATCTCAAAAAAAAAAAAAAAAAAAAAAAACTCCCGGATGTGAGCCATCGCCAATGGAGATGAAGTGATGAGACCAGTCACACTGACTTCTAATTCTATGCAAGTTAACCTCCAAATGAGCTGCCTTTCCCATTTGCGCCAAAGAACAACAGAGCGAATAGGAATAAACTCAAGATGAAGCGTGATATGTAGTTCTTTTGTACCACAAGGTTTATTGCACTGAAGGCACTCTCTACTCAAGATTTCCAAGACCGAATCCCTGGGATCTGCAGAAAATAACAGAAAAATTTTGAGCAAAAAACCTGTTGTAATTAATAACTTAATGCACCAAAAATATTAATATGGCCGTCCCAGGTCGGCTAAAAGTGGCAGTCAATGGTCGCTTGAACCCAGGGGATGTCAAGCGATCAGTCGATTCACTTCACTTCATCTCTCTTCGATAATTAAGTCAGATTCGACTTGATTTCAGAGAGATCTAGCTGGGAAATCTGAAATTTTCCCATTTGTTATACCTAAATTTGGGGTTTTTTATAACATTACAAGGTCAAGTGTCTGGGATGGGTTTGTCCAGACACCGAACTGAACAGAGTACTTCATTAGGTTTCCTGTCCCCAAAAACTGAATCTTCTGACCTGACCAAAACCAAATATCAGTTCAAGTCACAGCTGGGTCAAGTCAGATTTCTGGGGTATGCTAGTAAATTCGATACCACAAGTGACAACAGCATTCACTGCTGACTCTGTGTGAGTCTTCAATAGTTTCTTCTTTTCCTCACAGAGTATTCGATAGATCAAACAAAGTCATCTACTTCATATTGGTTCCCGATTTTCTTTTTCACGCACCATGCAACTAAAACCATGAGGGCCTACTCTGTTGGAGAGAGATTGTACTAAAAATCCTTAACTATGAAAACTGAATGCAGAAAAACGTTCTGCATAGTTATTTACCTGGACACCATGAGGGCCTATTCTGTTGCGAGAGATAAAATTAAGAATCAGGCTAGCGAATTCATCAGGTACATCTTCCTGTATATGGTCCACATCGAAAGTTTTAAATTTCACAAAGGCATGTCTAGACTAAAAGCAATTTAAAATTAAGGAGTCACGTAAACCTGAATGGCATGGCCAGTATGCCTGACAACCACCATTTGAAACTTTCCTTGCATCTGACCTATTGTAAGAGATCTGTCATCACATCAACTAAAACCTCATCAACATATACCATAAATGAGATTAAGCACACTTAACAACTACAATGAATTTGTCAGGTCTAAACAGAGATATAGGTGTATATGGGCTATCAAAAGATAGTAAATAAAGCTGCAAATGATGAAAAGCAATACAAAGAAAAAACCTGCCATGTTATTAAGCCCACATTGTCAGTTGGAAGAATTATCCATTGAAACTCTATCCCGTTTGGATAAAGCACTTAATGCTCTAAAAAGCCTTGGGATAATAACGGGTGTGTTTGGTTCAGCTTTCCCAAGGGGCTTTCAGCCTCCAAAGCCCCTTGGAGAAATTCCAAGGGGCTTTCAGTCAAATGCTGGCCTTGATAAAAAAAAAAAAAAAAAGTCCAATGCTGATAAGGACTAGCTTTGGGCTTTCAGCATTTGACCAAATGCACAAACTGTTTTTTTTTTTTTTTTTCAAAACTACCATCATAAATTTTTTAGTTCTTTGGTTTTACCTCTCATTGTTCCAAAACTACCCTTACCTTCACTAGAGTCGGCAAAAAGTTTAATATTTTTTTTTTTTAGAAAAAAAGAAAATTGAAATCCAAAAGCCTTTTATAAAAAAAGATTTGCCAAACACTCTTTACACCAAAATAGCTTTGCAATGAATTTTTTACCAAACACAATTTGCATTTCCCCAAGGCCCAATTACAAAGCTGAACCAAATGCAACCAACATCCCATGCGAAGCTGCTTTTACGTGAGTCTAAGGAGCTGTGCCTATTATTATCTATCATCAATAATAGACTTGCTTAACAGTAATATGTACATCTCATCTGCATGCATTGTGTACACTTCACTGGTTATTTTCTTAATCATAACTAGATAATAAATTAAACTGCAAGTAAAACATCAAGGAATTAATGAACTTAGAAGCAATAATTGCAAGAGAGTTCGTCCACTGAATACTGTTCTATAAAAGTAAAGGAAGCCTATATAGAAGTTGTGATAGATGTAAAATACTTTCATTAGAAATGCATCAAAACTAACCTATCCAGTCTATCGGTTCCCGCTAAAAGCAAGAGTTTTGGGACTGGGCATGATAAAAAAATTTCTGAAAGGCCTTCATACCTGCAACAGAATTGACAGCCTCACCAACAGATTTTACATGAATAAACTTCACCAAGGGAGCAACACCAGCTAACAAAAATTAATAATGCAAAGTAAAATTGGAGTAAAACTCCATGAGACAAAATTTGACAAGGTAATAAAGTGAAAAAACAAAGGACTATCATTCCGTGCTAAACACATCTATCAATATAGTGCTACCGATTTAAACTAGAAGATCAAACTGTTTTTCACAGTCAGCCTGCACAGAGATTGCTAATAATGTGTTAACTCTGATTGAAAACTTATTGAAAGAGCGCTAGAATCAAAGAAGAATAAGAATAGTCTCATGTTTACAGGAAACAGGTGTTACTAATGAAAGAATTGACAATAGGGTATACTCCCTACAGACTTCCATTTGACGACACCACAAGCACCCACAAGCAATCAACAGGATTAAAACAGTGCTGTAGTGCTACTTCCAACAAGAACTATGGACAAAATGATACCAGCCTCTCCAATATTGTTCTGTTTCTTCAAGCCGTGTTCTGTAAATGTAACTGCATAAGAAAATCATAATATGATAATACTCGTTAGGCTAGATACTGTATGAGATCTAAGCAGCGAACATTTAAATGGGCTGAACATAATTGAATATACAATTCCAGATGGTTTCACAATACCAGTTCTTTGAGTCGTCATACTTCAAAGTGGTGGGAACCGATACTCGAGCTGACTCAATGTTTCTTAAAGAGCCACCTTTCAGACTCCATTCAATCTATTGAAAGAAAAGTAAAAAAAAAAAAGGTACGAATTACCACCCAATGCTATTAAACTCACTATTTAAATCAGATTGATCTCATGGTTCAAATATGTTGGAACGAGTCAGCTCATTCAAAAACTCAGAGAAGGCAAGATCGAGCTAAAATTGTGTGTTGGGATGTTAAAATCGTTGAAATCATGATTTGGAGGTGATTCTAACAATATTAGATTTGGGCTTTTTTTCGTTATTTTCATGGGCTAGAAAGTCCAAGCCCCAAAAAGTAAACAATGATCAATGCTATTAAACTCACTATTTGAATCAGATTGATCTCATGGCTCAAATATGTTGGAACGAGTCAGCTCATTCAAAAAACTCAGAAGGAAAGATCAAGCTAAAATCGCTTGTTGGGCCGTTGAAAAATCGTCGAAATCATGATTTTGGAAGCGATTCTAACAATATCAGATTTGGGGACTGAGTTCTTGCCTACAGTATTTCCCCACTAACATTCACTGTCATCATTATCATTCTTTTTTCTTGTTCAACATGTTTCGACAGTTTATGTTGGCTCATGAACTTGAATAATACTAAAGTTTCCATGACAATCAGATCCTGGATGTTATATGGTGCAAGAAATATCACATGCACTAAAGTTTTTGATAGTTAATCATTTCTATTTCCAACTTATGCAGCACCTAGATTTCCAATCTTTCCAAGAGACACATCAATAGTTTAAGGCCACAGCTGAAAGAAGTAGGATATATCACAAGTGACTACATGGAAAGAGTTTGAACCTCAGCTAAAGGAGCATCACCAAAGAGCAACAAGTAATTATAGAGGCGATAAATTAAAGGAAGCCCAAACATACTGCTTTGTCAATGCTAGAGAAATGCTGCATCCTGCCTGATAGGATTTTCTGCATGTGAATCAATGAAGCCATGGCTGTACCCTAAAACAACTCTTTGTACTCAGCTGTCATTCAATAAGTAATTTAAAGTGTGTATATCTTATATTGTCAAGTTACAAGCCACACAAAGCAAAGAATAGTATTGTACCTCCACCACATCCACAACAACCAGCCCAGCCAAGGTAGGAAGTGCTTTCTTTGCAGCGACATGAACAGCTACAGAGCCTCCCATACTGTTTAACATGCACAATCAGCCCACTATGGTAAAAATGGGTGAAAGTAGAATTCTGAAGGATGCAAGCTTTCAATATTTCAAATGATATGATCAAACAAATAACTGAAGTTGACAAGTGAGGATCATAATGCTGATTTCATGCACAGTGTGCAATATGGCCACCTATAAAAAGGCAGAGAACTAGATAGGACAAAGCGATCACATGTTAATCAGATCCTGAAAGTACCGTTTCAAGACAGTGAACAGGATTCATGAACGGTAAACTTAGTATTAGGCTGAATTACAATCATATGGATGAAGGTTTGAATGAAAGGTTTGATTGAAAATATTGGGTGAGTAAGGGATTATGGAAGGATAGGGTCACAAATCTTTAGGCACCATACCCAATGTTTTGTAGTGTCACTCCAAACTGAGGGTACTCAAGTATCACAATTGCAACACTCAACTAAATAACAAACAATTCTAAAACCACAAACCTTATTATGAATGAACAGTAACAATTGTTTTGACCTGAAGAAGACTACATGCAAGCAAGGATAAACCAAAGGGCCTTAGCCCAACCACTACGGTTCGACAAGCGAAATGAACAACAACCCTAGTCCAAGTTAAGAAAAGGGAATCCTTGAATAGACACATGATATCCTACTTCTAATAAAGTAGGAAACATGGTATCTCCAAATAGGAAAAGAAGACTTAATCAAATCCTAATATAATGCTAGCTCTAATCCCAGCTTAGCATGCCTTTCATAGGTCCTCAATCACATTGCCCAAGTTTGTCATTAGAGAGTAAATTTCTTGATGATCATTTCACAGGATAATCCACCTAAAATTCTGAGTTCTGACCTCAAAGGTCAATCATATGAAAAAACAGAAAAAAAGAAAAGAAAAGTAGTTTGACCCGTTAAATATCCTTCCATAAAGGTACAGTTTAAGAAAAATACTAAAATATACACTTAATCCTCCATTTATGTACAAACCTTACCCCTGCTCAGACTCATCGCCCCATTAACCAGTGTTTCAAGCAGGATTGCAGTACAAATCCTTGCTCTAGGGCACAAACAAAGTCCAAAACCAGAGGCAATCTTCATGACTCCTGTCTCTTTGTCCCCACACATATTTCAAGAGAACCCATATGTATGCCCACCCAATCTACCACTTCTCTTACTTCATAAATTTGGCTAAACGATTTACAATCAGTAAAGTTTCACAATAACGGGTAATGAACTGAGTTAAACATGACAGTGCCTACATGTTGTGGTGACTCACAAATACAGAAAGGACTAAGGAATGAAGAGAATCTATAATGCAGAAGGCATGCAATATGTTCTAAAGTACATTGCCCTTCCACCAATAAAATATCCCTTTGGATCGTGATTTCTGAAGAGTCTGAAAAAACTAAAGAAAGATATCAAACCTGTGGCCGACGAGCACAATTGCTGGTGGGGACTCTCCATACATTCTCTTTACAATAGCTAGAACGTCATTGCATAGAGTCTGGAAAATCGAATGCATTGTATTCAAAGAAAGATACACACAACAGCTATATGAAGGGAACTTAGGATTTAAACAAGCTATTAGAGGAACTGAAACCAGTCCTCATCCAGAACTCCAAGCTACGATTCATACCTCAATTGATAGGTCAAGTTCATTTTCTGAGCAGGACTTTCCATGTCCTCGCAGGTCCACTGCAACCACACGGGCTTTCTCCTTGATTTTACTAGCAGATAATGCAAATGAAAGCCTAAACAAACCAAGAAACCAAGAATCAATGCACAGTCCACATTAACAAAACAAATGAGGTACACAAAGTAGAAATTCAGTGCTGCGAACGAGTGCCAAAAAATCAATCAACGATGGGGAAAAGGTCAAGACAGGAAGAGAACAAGGCCTGGTTCTACGCACACCGTCTTAAATAAACCACGCCACAATCATAGCTGCAATCCTCAGCAAAATAGCAGGAAATGAGACGTGATCATGCAGAGAATGATCGAATTCTTTTCAAAAATTATTCATTACAGACTAAATTCAGCAGTGGGGAGCTTACCCGGAGTAGCCACCTCCATGAAGGCAAAGCACTACTGGTCCTTCTTCCCCGGCCAGATAAACGTGGAAGCTCTAAAATCCAAACCGCGCAAATGAAACAACAACATGAAAAAGTAAAAAAGAACCGAATCAAACAACACGACCAAAGAACAAAAGAAGAAAGAGCTCGAATCCGACATCGATCAACAGATTACTCACGTCATTCGTTTCCGGGATGACAACATCCTCCTCCCGGTCGAAATACTCGTTCCAGTCGACGGGCGAGTACTTCTTCTGAGAACTCCTGTAAATCGAACCCCAAACAGGAAACATATAAAAAAAAAAAAAAAAAAAAAGGAGAAGAAGAAATCCGTCTCAACACCTCCTGGAAACAACCTAACTTCTTAAGAAACGCCGAAGCGATCGAAAAAAGGTGGACCGAGCGAAGGAGAGAGGGAGAAAGCTGGAAGAAAAAGCTCACTGGGAAGGAGGGCGGTGCGGACGAGTGGCGAAGGCGGACGGCTGGCCTTGAGGCTGGCCTCGCTCTTCCGAGGCGCCGTCCTCGGGAACAGCGCCGAGGTGCGACGGATCCATTTGCGCCGATCGCTCTCGCTCGATTGATCGATCCGATGAGAAGGAGGAAGACGATCGAGCTTACGGATGCTCTCGCTTCAAGGGCGGTCTCGTCTCGGTGGAGAAGCGCGCTCGCGGGTTTGATGTGGGGGGCCTCTTCTCAAGGGGTTAGAAGGTTAATATACCTTACGCTGACATTAGATCTCTCGCCCGTCCCGTTAGACCTTGGATTATACCACTAAAGAAAGAGATTTTAAGTGGAAAATATTTTCTAAAATGATGATTCGTACTTCTTACAGAAATAAATAAATGAAAAATCTTTTACAAAAATATTTAAATATAGATAATTGTCGACGGCGCAAACCCTTTTTTGTTAAATAATTATTTCAAACGATTATAAGCAATTATTCTTAAATAAATATTTTTCTAAATCATTCATTTTTCGATTAAGTTATTGTAGTTTGGGTATGACAGCCCCATCAATTTGGGCGATTGAACTGGATTGAAAGAATGGTTTAAGCTGATAAGGTTTTTGCCCTAGAATTCCTCCTTGCAAAGAACATTTCAAATTCAAGGCTTCCTTCAAATGTTGTAAAATGCATTTTTCTAAAATTGATCGATTGTATTATTTAAAATAAATAACTAATAATAAATATTTTCATTATCAAATAAAATTTATGTGTAAACATGTTCGTGTACAATGAAAATATTTTTTATTTATACATTTTTGTAAGAAGAAAAGTGTCTAAAAATCATAAATTTATTATATTGGTATCAATTTAGTCATAAATTATTTGAACTACTATCAATGCAATCCTTTTGGCTAATTTTAGCAAGTTATTATTAATGTAGATAGCACGGCTAGTATTAATGTGAATAATTTTTAATAATATATAAATATTTTTTATTTTTAAAATATTTTTAAAATAAAATAATTATTTATTTTCTTTTTCTTTTTTTGTTATTTTCTTTCTCTTTTCCTCCCCGCCCCTTCCCCTCCCTCCGGTTGATCGTCGAAGTAGCAGCAGCGAGGTACTCATCTTGATTGTGCCCCCTCGGCTGAAAGATATTCAACTATGATACTACTGAAATCAATTTCATGGTCAAGTAAGTGCTGCGGGTCTAAGAGATTGTCCTATCTCGTATCCTTTCTGCATTTGTTTTCCTCGGTCGCGGTCACGCACAAAAGGATGCTTAGGAGTTAGGAGACAGAATTGAAGCTGAGTTAACCCTTCCGAGAATAAATGGTAGTGAGATTGTCGTGCCGTTTTCAGGCGAGAAATCTTAGCATTGTTTTGTATCTGGATTACTCGGTTAGTCGGAAAGAAACGGCTAGCTGCGGACATCAAGTTGCTTGTACTTCGAACATAGGGATTTCCTTTTTTTCTTTATTATATCGGAAGCCATTTTGTTTCTTTTTGACCTAGCTAATATTATGAGATGCAATTTTGAGGGATCAAATGTCCGGTTGATATGATTAATAATAACTTGTGGAAAGACAATTCTGATGTTTGGATTAGAGAGGAATATTGGCCCATTAAGTCTATTGCATTAGTTGATTTGATTGAAAGAGAAAAATAGGAGCACGAATCATCTGGGGAGAGGCCATATAAATTGAAGTTTTAATATGTCATTATTTTTTTAGATTTTTAGTTTAGAGATATTAATACAAATGATTCTTAAATTTTGACTCAATGTATAGCGTGATCCCTTAATATAATAAGGAAATGAACAATTGCAAAATATGAGAAAGATTTTCTTTACTTCAATATAAGAAAAGTTTTACACATCGGTCATCCTTCTTATGATCTGTACTTTCTCTTTTTTAAGGGTCCGTTCGTTTCATGGAAAATGGGCCATCTCCGAAAAATATTTTCCCATAAGTCATTTTCCGGGAAAATGACAATATTTTAAAGTGTTCGGCTAAAACCGAAAGTGTTTCGGAAAATATTTTCCGGTGTTCGGTAAGGAAAATATTTTCTTTACCAAAAAAAAAAAATATTTTCCGCTTACCAAATTGACGAGCGCGAGTGCCAAGCTCGAGGCTCGCCAGATCGACGAGCGTGAGTTTAATATCGATGAGTTTGAGGCTCACCTGGTTCGACGACTAACCAAGAAAGAAGAAGACATGAAACAAATAAAAGAAAAATAAAAGAAATAAAAAAAATAAAAGAAAAAGAAAAAAAGAAAAGAGAAAAAGAAGGAAATTAAAAATAATTCAAATTAAAAAGACGAAGAAAACTAAAAAATAATTTGAATAAAAAAAGTAAGAAGAAATGAGAGGAGAAAGTGAAGATTTGTATAGGTGTGAGGTAAGAGAGATTAATGAGGAAAATATTTTCCACTTTTTAAAAGTGGAAAACATTTTCCCTTACTTTAGAAGAATATTTTTCCCAAGGAATTTATTTTCCATGAAACGAACACCGAAAAATCCGGAAAACGTTTTCCCGAAAATTATTTTCCGCGAAACGAACTTTTCTTTTTTTTTAAGTGTTCTGATATATCTACTTTTCAGTAATCACTTGAAGAAAAAAAATCCACTAGCGGAGTCTCATAACATAGCAGATCTTTAAGGGCCGTCGGAAGACAAACCCACTAATTCTCGGGGAGGGCTTTTTCCCATGGGCCTTCACTACCCAGTTAGCCATATTATTTGTGGCCTATTACAATGGACTAACAGAATATAGATGAACAAACGTGGAGGGGGAGGAAGGGGCGAGACTATGCGGAGTTTGCCTCGTAATCTCCTATGTCCAGTTTGTCAGGCGGCTCAACAAGAATTTGTATGACCTCACCGCTCTATCCTTGCATATTGCCTCGCAATATGCAAGGACACATTGGTGAAACTAGCCGCAGCTATTATTAGAAGGGTTATCCCCTTAAATACTTCATTGATTTTTGTAGGTCTTGGATGATGTGAGTCCATTCATAACTTACAAATGAAACAATCAAAGTCTTAATGGGGAAAAGCATTATTTCTCCCTGAATACTTTACCTATTTTGTACATCTTGGATGATGTAAGTTCATTCCTAGCTCGCATAGAAAACAATCGCCGTATTAGATAGAACAAAACTCTTGGTCCCGTTAAAAAAAAGCACAACTCAAAACACGGAGAATACCTGACATTAGTACAGCAAATCAATTACCTAGCCCCTGGTTCTTCGAGTGGGTGAGATCGCCATATTCGCAGAGCAAGGGAATTGACAAACTCTAAAAGCTTTCTCAAGCATGATGAGCATAAGAATTTCAACCGTCAATACATCTAATGTAACGGGCAAAGGTAAGCATAATAAGTAAACATCGGTGTTTACCTGGGTAGCAAGATCATATCTCGGCTCTGAGTCCTCCTAGTGCCGTCCTTTCAATGTCTCTCCGTTCAATATCAGAAGTAGAGTAATGAATGATAGGAAAGATGATGACTTATATGGACTATGAAAGTAAATTAATGAAAATTATTATTATCACCTATATAAATATTTACACAAATTATTATTGATAAATAAACATAATATGTTTCAAAAAAATTTCATGTATTTCCTTTATTTTTATTTTCCTTGACTTAATTAAAGATTTGGAGGATTTAAAAAGGGCTGAGAAGCATCGATTTGAAAGGGAAATTCTCACTTGTTTGGATAATGAGATTTTTTATTTAAAGAAACAAATGTAATTAACTTATGAAGGATTCGGTTGCGACTTTTGACATAGAGGACATTGTTCTCGGGCTAAATTAAAAAAAAAAAAAAAAAAAAATTGGTGGATATTTCTCCTTAAAAAAGAAAATTTAAGAACTCAAAAAAGTAGGAAAGTGAATGTGTAAAGCTCTTTTGACCAATAAAAAAATATAATATTCTCTAAATTTTCGATTGTTTTGGGATTTTGTAATTGATTAACACATAATTTGAGAAGTCTCGGATTCTTCTAATTGTGAGATAGTAAAGATGTATTCGCTAGGGTCGGTATTAGTCAATGTATGCATACTAGACATACAATGCTTAATTTTATTTGTGATATCGTTTGGGTAAATTGAGCTCATATTAAAAGTGATTAGATCGATGAAGATAATATTTGTGATGGAGACGAGTAAAAAAAACCGCTCGGACCAAACTAAACCAGTCAATCTTAATAGTTTATGGAGATTATCGTCTAGTTCTTAGTTTAAAGTGTGAAGCCGCCCACTCGAATCAATTAGATTGGATCAATTTTTTTCCTTATATTCCTGAAAGTCTGCCAAAACTTAAGAAAATTAAAACCCCTTGAGAACCCCTTTGAGACAATAGTGACTTGTTCAGCTTTCCACATGACTCTTTAGTATCCTGTACTCGCCTTCTTTCTTATATATATATATATAATTCAATACCCACTTAAGTGCACTAAAGCTGTTATTATTATTTTTTTTTTTGGTAACCCAAGGAACTTGTAAGTCGACAGTCGTTTTTTGGTAACCTAAGGAACCCGTAAGTTGACAGCCGGCGAGCAAATCTTGGGGGAGTGACTGCAAGATCCACAACCATAGTATTTTAAGTAAGAATCCCTAACAACACTTTTGGGATTCGAACTTCTCCCCTTTATGAGGGGAAGAGAGCCTAAGCCAGTTACGTCGCTGAGGGCGAAGTTGTTATTGATAGCAACAAAGATTATCATTCGAAGTAGAGGCATTTGCGTGTGGGATAGGTTCCATAGTGTAAGGCATTGCTACAGTGAGTTCGTTTGCCCAATTGTAATGACCACCAAACTAAAACACCTATCTTTTGCGTAGAAAACTATTCAAATGAATAAGCAACGGGTTGCAAACGGTAAAAAAAATAAATATGGAA
This sequence comes from Eucalyptus erythrocorys, assembly GCA_014182555.1. NCBI lineage: Eukaryota > Viridiplantae > Streptophyta > Magnoliopsida > Myrtales > Myrtaceae > Eucalyptus > Eucalyptus erythrocorys. The sequence goes on from CM024602.1 coordinate 13,354,250, forward strand.
TCGATTCCATTGCCCCTCCGAAAAATTAGATCGAATTAGTTGATCAATTTGATCCGATTTTGTAAGGTTTCAATCTAATTCTCAATTTTTGAAAGTGAGAATTAATCCAATAGTATGGTTCTTAATTCTTAAATGGGAATGGATCACCTAAGAATTGATCACCCCTAGTTAGTGATGAACAATTCAATTGAAGATCATCCGTCTTCATGCCAACTCCTCGATCGAGTCAAGGAGAAAGAAAATAAAAGAAAGTGTTGAAAATACTATTGAATCGGACAAAAGTCAATCTCGCAATTAAAAGTAGTGGTTGACATTAGCCCCTGAATCTTGAAAATTAACGGGACGGTCACGTTAGCCGAGCCCGTAAGGGTATTAACATGGTCCCACCATTCACCGAATCTATTCCGAGAATTATACCCAGAAAAGCATTGAGCGAATCCTGTAGCGCTGTGGATGGATGAGATTAGACTATTCGAGAAAAAGACACTTTAAGAATGGTCCAAAGCACAACTCTTCAACTTCGGAGGAGCCGAAAGGTCTTTTTTCACTCCTCTCTTTTCCTATCCGTTTTCTTCAACCTTCTCCGGCCATGAGAAGGGTTTGAGCTAATTGCACCCTCCTCTCTATCTTTTATCGATTTTGTTTGCGATTTATTGTTCCTTTCTTACTTTTTCTTCCTCTCCCGATCTAAATTTGAGAATTTAATAGATATGATTTTAGGAATTTGATGCTTCTCTACTCTATTTATGTATAAGTTCTCTGCCTCTAATCTCAATGATAATCGCAGAATTTTTGGCATATCATTCAATTATGAAGATTTGCTCATCCACATGTTGAATCTGTGTTTATTTAATCTACTATGGTTGTTTCCTTACGACGACGGTGTAGAAAAACCGAATGTAAACACGCACTACCGACTAGCAATGTTGTAATTATCAAAGAAGGAATTATTAGTACGTGCTCATCATCGACAAAGACACGAAGTCTAGTGATCAAACTCATTTTGTTTGATAGATCTATCTCGTGAAATGAATTCATGCTCAACTTTGCAATTGTTCCATCAATCCTCATTGTGTTTTGGATTTGGTTTTGTTTTTTAGTATTTATGCTCTGTTTTGATTTATTTTGTCATGAAGATTATATACTTTTGCCGTGCATCCAAGAACATCATAAAATTTCTAGTGATCTTACTTTAGATATTAATATTTAGTAATTAATTTCAATTTCAGACAAATGAGGGGGAGCTAATGCGATTTGCATAATTAAATTTTAAAATCTATTTTATCCAATCAGAATTTTTTTTTTTTTGCACAAAATCAAATCTGTACATATATGTTACAGTCTAACTACTTAAAAATCATTGATTTTAGGTCAAGTCCTAAATCTGCCTATAATTTTTATTCTAAAAATTAGCCTATTTTAGGGTTAGTCTTGATTCTGCCTTGAACTTTTTTTTTTTTATCTATAAAAAAATGTTGACTTTATGTCAAGTCCTAAATTTGTTTCAAACTTTCTTTTGTTTCACCGACTTCAACTTTAATATCAAGTCTACTCCTATTTGAAAATCATTATTAATGGTCCCTAATTTTCATATTATAAAATGGTTTTGTTTTGGGGATGATTTTTCATATCACTTTGCTGATGGGAATTTGTTGCCGATGTGAAAATGCCACGTCAAAAAACTAAGGATGCCTTTTGGGTAAATACTTAACAAGGGAAGATTTAAGATTAGATTGGGTTTTTGTAATGTTTTTGGCAAAATTAGAATTTGATTTAAAGTTGGATTTTTCTTCTTTTTTAAACTTTAAGGTGAATTGAGACTAAATCTAAAGTCGATAATTTTTTAGGAAATTAGGTTTGCATGGTACCGACTAAAGTGAACTAATAAATCTTGCCCTTTAGACATGATAAATCCCGTCCGCTCCAGGGACGAACCAAAAGACAAAGGCAAATTGAAGACATCGGTGGACGAGAGAAATCACGTCGGCTCGAAGGGCGCGATCGGATTGATAGGTACGTACTTCCTCCGCATCGCGATCTTTCGTACGTCTGGACAGAGCAATAGTAATACTAGGACGGTCCCACCACCACTCCCGCCGAATAATGTCCCCATTAAAAAATCTACCTAAAGATCCGAAGCAAGAACGAACCTGTCTACTTGCTCGGGCCCCCCCACCCAAAGGGCCGACGTATTATAATCGTGGCTGGATGAAAAGTAGACCATAGGAAAGGCACTTTTAATTAGTCAATAATTTCGATTTTGAGACTAACGAGGGCGTAGCTGTTAAGATTTGGGTCTACCATAGGTCTAAATCTGAGGGAAAATCGAGGAATAAAGGCAATTGAATAGTACAAATGAAATATTTTAAAATTCGGATGCGGCGATCTTATAGAAAGGATTCCAACCACTATAATTTTTCAAGACGTAGGAGTTACTTCTAACTTTTGAATTTAACGTCAAGAATACTTAAAAAAGATATCCTTCAATCGGGTAACCTACCCTACCATAAGGTAGGGCCTATCATTATGCAACAGGGGCAATTGGGCCTCCTATTCTAGAGGGGTTTAACCCCTATGCCTCGTAGGGAAAGGCACTTTAATTATATATAATGATTAATATATTGAAAAATCTCAAATTGATATATTTGTGATAAATTTATATTAAATTATTTTTTGACCATTAAAAATTTAAAATTGGCATGCCTTTGACAAATTTACCCAAAATTGATATACTTGTAATAAATTTACCCTTTGTTAATTTTCGTTAAATTTTACTATCAAATTATCAAGTCAAATGACATGTGACAGTTGATTGGTATACCAATTTGGGATTTTACGCTCCGTTTGTTACAGTTTACAGTTTTTGTGATTTTTTTTGTGTTATTAATCCAATTCAATAGAAGGTATATTTATCATAAATTTATCAGTTTGAGGGTTTTTTTAGTCGAATAAATTAGTATGGAGTAAAATTATTATAAATGTACTAATTTAGAGTTTTTTATGATCAGTCGGAGTAAGTTTGTTACATGTGTAACATGTCTGTTTTTTATGATCAAAAAAATAATTTGGGATAAATTTGTCATATATGTACCAGTTTGGGGTTTTTTGGGTATTAATCCTAGATATAAATTAATCAATAGTTTCGATTTTAAGACTAACTGAGGTGTGGTTATTGAGATTCGGATCTATCGTAGGTCTAGATCTAAGGGCGAATCGAGAGAAAAATGCAATTGAAAAGTACGTTTGACCAATGATCATTCTTATGCAAGTTAATTACGAAAATTTAATCATATTTCACGAATAAATATCTAAGGGGAGGGAACTAGGGGTGTGCAAAATACCCGGAACCGCCGGACCGCCGGAACCGGACCGGAACCGCCGGAACCGGTGGTTCTTGAGGGAACCGGTCCGGTTCCGGTTCCATTTTTCGGAACCGGTGGGTACCCGGTTCGGTTCCGGTTCCATGGGCGGATCCGCCCACCCGGACCGACCGGAACCTTTTAGTATTAAAAAAATACTAAAAGAAATTCTAGATTAAATCTATCTCCTCATTCCCTTCGTCTTCGATTCTCTCTCTCTTTGTCTCTTCCTCGGTTCCTCCTAATCCTATCACCATTTCGATTCCTCCCTAAGCGTTGACGCCGTCGCTGCGACTCCTCCGCCACTACTATTTGCCCCCTTGCGTCGGCCGCCACCCGCCATAGCCGCGGAAAATTGTTTCGCGACCGTTCTATGTTGAAAACCCAACCATAGACCTCCTCCCCTCCTTCCCAACTCATAAATCCGATTGTTCTATGTTGAAAATCAAAATTGTTTTGCGTCAAAATCGGTCCCATGGATCCACTCGGGAACCTGGCAAACGGGTGGATCCCGGTTTGATTTTTCGGAACCGGTCCTTAGCGGGCGGTTCCCGGTTCTAGGTCGGGAACCGCCCGCGCGGACCATGCACACCCCTAGAGGGAACCGACGAGTAATGATTTTTTTAATTATTATTATATTGTTGTGGACACAGAGACCAGGTCAGCAGTGGTCACCGGCGACTGATCGGAGAGCTATAAATTGACAACTCTCGCAGCTCTGATCGTCTCTGTTATTCTCTTGCTACTTGTCTATGCTGCTGCTGCTGCTGCTTCTTGCAAAGCGCGGTCCGGTCTGCTGCACGCGAGGCGAGCTCTCCAGCGCTCGTCGCTTGCGATCTTCTCCCCTTTCGAGCCGCTCCTGCAACCGCGCGCCGTTCTTGCCCGGAATCTGGCGCGGTTGTTGATTGATTCGCTCTGAACCGAGTGGTTCGCGAGGTACGTATGCGCTGTCTGATGTGATGTTTTCGATTGGTCGCATTCCGCCTTCGTTTCTACGATCGGTGATCGATTTGAGGTTCTTGTGCCACCGACGGGATCCGCGCGATCTGTGAGGATTTTCGTAATTAATCTGTCCGCGCAATGCTTGCGGAGGAGGCGGGTTGGGGAGGGTTGGGGGGGGTTTGAATACGGAGGTCTATTGGGGAATTGAACATGTTGATACTTGATGTGCGTTTGTTGTGAATAGAGGAGGAGTTCAGATTCACCAGGGATTCGGACTTATGAGAGAGGATTTCTGAAATTTTGGTGACGAAGCTTGTCCAGTAGTTATTTTCAGCAGAAAATGGAATACTGTTTGGTCTAATGCGGGAAAATGTGTGGAATTCGAGATTATTGTTCTTTTTATGGACACGGAAAATCATCTCGATACTGATTGGATCGTAGAAGAGGCTGGTCGACAATTAAAATCACTACTTTGTTTGTTTATCTCTCTGCATGATCTTCACTAAGGATGTCTGTTGAGTTATGAGGTCTTTTAGCAAGGTCGAGCAATATTTGAGTGAAAACCAACTGTGGCTCAGCTCGGTGGATTTAAGCACGAGTTCTTATTTTTCCCTTCTCCCTGTGATTTACTGATGAAACGTGATCTTAATGCCTCCATTTAAGTCTGATCCATTTCTGCTTCAGTGCCTTGCGGGGAATAGTCATTCCTCTTCTTTGCTCTCTTCACGTGTCCCTTGGCTAAGGCTGAAGTTGAGAGATTTGTACACACATTGCTGCCTTTGTTGATTTGTTTCAAGAGCTCTTAAGTTGTTCTCCCCTCAAGTTGAATTGACAGATGGAGAATGGTATAAGAGAGAATGGAGAGAAAGACAGATTGGATGATTCTTCTCGACACAAGGTGTGGTCTTCATTTCATCAAGTCCCTTTTCTTTTGAATAAAGTTTAACTTTCGTTTCACGAATTTTTTCAGCTGCTGCTTTTTCAATGTATTTTTAGTAGTCTTCATGTTCAGGTTCCATGTTGAGCTTCGTTAGGGGGAAAAAAAGGAAAAACTAAAGCTTGCTTGCCTTTCATAATCTCTTGGTGAACGGTCCTAGAACATGAGATGAATCATGCATTACAAACTAACTGTTAAATCATCTGAAATCTAAGTGGTCTTTTTTTAACTTAGCTTCCTGTTATATACTGTTGTCGTATATCTCTATTTTGCACAGTTAGTTCCATCTGTTTTTGTTTGTTTTAGGTTCAACCTGAGCAACCTGCTCCATTGACTTGGCACCGCAAGTTAAGTTGTGAAGGGAGAACGCCTTCGCAGTTTACTTTAACACTCCAAGAAAAGCTGCATTTGGTATGTCAGCAATTTTAATATGCGTATGATTTCTCTCTGGACGTGTTTAATAGATTGATCATGTGCTTAGTAGAACTGCAGCTCAAGATACTGATTTTCCTTACGCGTGCCTTTTGCTGTTAAGTGATTGATTGCTATTCCTAGTACTCTAGTTGGTTATAGATCCTTTTACCTGCTTAAAAGACGACTTAGGTGGTCAAAATAGCCTCAACAGAATAGTTATCAGCAATTCATTGAAGTCAATTTTTTTAAGCTATCCAGAATCGATCTTTCACCCGAGTAAAAAGGGAAGAAGAAAGTTTTCGTTTAGTTATGTTATTCATGGTACAAGTGTGAAGAGCCCTTACTTTAGGGAGTGGGGATGAAAGAGAGAGGGGGGGTGTTTACGTACAATTGACCTCCTTGGAGAGTGGTAATGTAAGGTTGGTGGATCAAATAAGCATACTGAAGCTGGATGCATCATGTTTTGATTTTTCTGAAGCATGATCTCTTAGAAATCTTTCGGCTTTAGAGAACAATTTTCATGTTTCACTTTTCCTGCAACTTCCTGGTGTAATGAGATAAAACAATATGCTACTATTCCTTTCTATCTGTAGGTCCTCTTAATAGTGGACAATAGCATAATCAAGAAATCAAATCCCACAAACTGCGTGCAAATTGCTTTTGGTTAGGGCAGTTTGCACAGGGAAAGGCTTGGACTTAATGTTCATGGGGCTTGCAAGGCAATTCATGGGCCTCCAGGTTATCAAACCTCTGCGCTTGTTACCAAGGATTTTAGAAAAAACAAAAATGATTGAAAATGCACTGGGAGTCTTATATTCCAATGTATTGACTATGGACACAGGGAATAGACATTTGACTTCTAAATACTTGAATAGATTTGTTTGATATAATTCTTGTGCAAGAATAGTGACCGCACGTGGGAAAATTCAAATCGTTTATCATTCTGGAGTTTCTTAGGTTTTGGTTCTGTCATTTGGTGCAAAAAAATTTACTCTGGCCAAATTTTCGTTTGACCTACCAAAATGTAACCATAACCCTTTTTTCCCATCTTCTAGAAACATTGTATTTTGTTGAACTGTAGATAAGTCACGAGAGATTGTGGAAATAGAAATCCTAGTGTGCGTAGAGCTGTGATCTGCAGTTGCTTGCTCTCATGCATTTGGTGATATCTCTGTAGAACTGCTTTTGCCTATTATGATGAAGCCAGCTAGTCTTATTAGTTTCATAGACATGTTAGTCCTTGAGGACAAGCCCCATAGGGGAAGTGAAATATGATCATTTAAAAGTGAAATAGGAAATTGTATGGTCTTTTCATTAAGGAATAATATTGTTGAAATTGTTTGATAGTTTCATTTAGTTGTGAATAAAACGTATTGCTATTTTTACAAGTGAGCTTCATCATACAATTAATTTCCTTCCTTCTTCATTTGGCCTTTGAAGGCTCCAATAGGTGTTCGGTTGTGGCATCATTCCAAACGAGAAGCAGTTCATGGAAGAGTATACCAACTACAAACCTCTCTTTGATATATTTGGTACTCTTTTGGTTCTAATATCATCTTATTCCCTTTTCTTGATTGTAGGATACGATATTCGATTTTACTAAAAAGCGCCATGTAACTGGTCACCAGGGTGTTCCATTGGGTGGTATTGGGTAGGCCGTCTTATTTCACAAACCACCGGATAATTTGTTTATCAAATGCAGAAGTACAGATGTGTTCTTCACTTGCCATCTTTTAATGGAAGTGTTCGCCCAATTTGATGACATGATACCTTCTTGCAAGACATATAGTGCAGGAAGCATTGGGAGAAGCTACAAAGGCAAGTTTCAACGGTTTCAACTATTTCCAAAAGTATCTGAAGACGTACCAATTTTAGCAAATCAGTTCTCTGTAAGTTCAAATGTTGGCGAAGTTCAAGTTTACCTTTATGACAGCAACACTTGCATCTGTGTTTATGAAACTATTAGCCATCATAGAAATGTATAAGATGCTTGTATTTTTTGAAAAAGAAAGTTATTTTGGTAAGATCTGGAGCAGTGAGCATGACAGCACAAGCTCAAAATATGCAAGAAGCTCTAGCTCTTTGGCCATTATGATCACAAACCGATCCATCTTCTCAAAGATAAAAGACTACAGCATTTGTCAGTAAAAGGATAGCCAGTTGAATTAATTTTTGTCACCAGCTTGAAAATAAGTTGATTCCTTCTATGAAGAATACTCGACTGAAGATTTGATAGCTTTCCTGCCTACTAATATTGGTTTTTATGCTTTACCTTTGTGAGACTATGAATTCTATTGAAATTGTATTAACTGGAAACCTGCTTAAACAATTTTTTCCAAATATAAAGAACATTCTACAAAAACATCTTTGTTTATCTGTTGCACTTATAAATTCTTTAGAATCACTGATCACCCATTTCTACCAGCAATATCCTATCTTATTGAAGACTTTGCGAAGAAAATATTCTTGTCATGCTACCATCAGAAATATGTTCATGGACACGATCGAGTTACACATTAACCCAATCAATTATTGTCTAAATTTGCTAAATGCCCTTCTATTTCCTTGAATTTGGATTGGTTCCTCCAAAGTCTGCTGGAACAAAATTCTGTTCTGTAAGAATACACATGTTTGATCTCATCATGGGACCAATGCAGTGATTATGCATTTTGATGAATCATGATGATTTTTCTGAGCGCAACTTCAGTTCTCTAGACCCTTGACTTCTGTATTGGTGTTCCCATGGAAGTGTAACTGCCTCTATAGTCATTTCAAACTGTTCAAGGCCTTCCATGATATGGGGTTATACAGGTTATGGTTTCGCGTCCGAATGGTAAAAAGTTTTCAACAGTATTATGTCCAAAGACTGCTGGGATGCGCAAGTAAGTTTTCTTGACGTAAAAGTTCTTTCTTCTCCACCAGCATATGGTGTTGATTTACAATTTTCTCTAGGAATAATAACTATTTCGGATGTATGTTGTTATATAGAGAGTCAACAGGTTCAGGGACTGAATGTTGGGATTGGAACTTGAATGGGGATAAGTGTACATACCATGCTTTGTTTCCAAGGGCATGGACAATATATGATGGTACTAATCGATGAGTCTCAATTGCTAATGCAGATAAAGTTTTTTATGATTGCAGGTAATCTTAGTTTCTTTGTAAACCAGGTGAACCTGACCCAGATCTCAGAATTGTAACTCGTCAGTTATCGCCAATAATCCCCCACAATTACAAAGAGAGCAGTTTTCCTGTCTCTGTATTTACTTTTACGGTAAAATGTCTAGAAGAATTTATTTAGTTTTCATAACATTTTATCTCCTATGCTTTATTGGCTGCTTTTGTCTCTTCAGGTTACCAATCAAGGAAGAACTTCTGCAGATGTCTCCTTGCTCTTTACATGGGTGGTAGGGTGTAAAGCTTTATTGTGTTTTCAGTAGTAGGCAATGCACTTTTTTAGATTCCCTATTTCAATTGATGCATTTTTAAATATTCAGTCATCTCCATGGGAAGTCATTAGTTAACTTGAATTGGAGACACAATTGATTTTTTTTATTTTTTTAATTTTTTTTAATGAATTATACACCCTTTTTTGGCATCACTATTGCTCTTTCAGATACAGGAGTCTCTGAGTTGTTGAAGAATTACCAATAACTAACATGTTTGGTCGTTTTACGCTGCAGAACTCTGTGGGAGGAGTATCAGGTTTTTCCGGCGGGCATTTCAACTCTAATATGGAGTAAGAAATGTTCAGTGTCTATAATTTTTGATTACTTATATCATTTTCAAATATACAAGAAATAAAAGTAGTTGGCTTACTTAAATCATAATTTTCTGTCTCCTTCCAGGACCACTGATGGTATTCATGGAATTCTCTTACATCACAGGTGAATTTCGACATTCAAATCTTAATTTAGTTGCCACTTCAATGCCCATGTTGCCTGTCTTATTTCTTGGTCGTACTTGTTCACTGTCCAGAACTGCAAATGGACATCCACCAGTGACTTTCGCTATTGCAGCTGAGGAATCTTCTGATGTACATATTTCTAAGTGTCCTTATTTCCTGATTTCTGGTACATCCCATGGTTTCACGGCAAAGGATATGTGGTATGAAATTAAAAAGGTTAGTCATATAATCCCACTGAATCATTGGGCTTATTGAAGCCTCATTATCTTGTTATATCATCAACTTAACTGATAATCTCGAAACATAAAAGATGCTGGAATGTAGATATGATTGATTGCATTGTTTTGTTGGATGCTCGACTGTCACCGGAGTAGTGCACATTGATTTATGAGGGTTTTAACTAAAGAAAGTATGCAGCATAAAAGAATTGGAACTGTAACTTTGTCAGCTCAGCTGACCCTTTTTACAGTTTCCTTTTCCCCGCTAGATCGCTAAATAATAAATGTGACTCGCTTAAGCATAAATGCATATGAATTGTGATTTTCAATCTTATATTTGGTGGGCAATTGAATCTTCATAATTTCTCTCTTCACCGGTCCCTAACAGTGGCCTTGAATTACTGTATGAGTATCAATTCAGGTATTGATGACATGCTCCAGTCCTCTCTTTCCAGTGGCATTTTGACAAACCTTTTTGGATAACTAGCATTTCAGTGCAACCAATATGCTGTATGAAACACTTTGAAATAGAAGAATGCATGGGATGATGACATGGAACATATGTTGTTAACAATACAAAAGAAAAACAAAAGGGAAATGTTTTGAGATATGGAGCTTTCTTTTGGTTTTTAAGAATTAGACATAATTTCTCAAGATCGTATCTTGTCAACCTAATCTAATTGAATGCAGCCTGGGTTGGTACTTAGTAGTGCATGTAGCTTGCTGTTTGCCCACAAGGCAAAAGAATGATGGCATGTTGAAGGGTCCACTCTGTGAACTCATTACTTCGTGTATTGAAAGTTCTGTTCTGGCAAGCATTATTTTGTAGAAGCAACACTCTCTGTACTGCTGCATGTAAAACAAAAAAGAAAGCCAATTTACTCTTTAAATTTATGTCAAACTCGTTTTTGAAAAGTAAATTCTCCTTGATATTGCTTTTATTATATTATTTACGGGATGAACTGGAAGATCTTCTATCCACGTGTAGTGTGTGTCAATCCTTGAGTACTGAGATTCTTATGTTTTACTACTCTTGCATGTGTAGAATGGGTCATTTGATCATACCGGCCAGAATGATAATCTCGTTCCATCAGAAGCAGGTTCGTCTATTGGTGCTGCCATAGCTGCCTCTTTGGTAGTTCCTCCAGGATCTGTTCGTACGGTTACATTTTCATTGGCATGGGATTGCCCAGAGGTGAGATTTGGCGACAATGTGTATTACAGGTGAGAGTATTCCTACACTTTTAAGTTATGCAAGTAAAGTATTCCTATTTGTCTATTAAAACCAATTTGCAATAGCAGGCGTTATACAAAATTTTATGGGACTAATGGGGATGCAGCAGCAAAGATTGCACGTGATGCTATTCTAGGTATGTTTTCACGGGGTCTGTTGTATCTACTATTTATGATTGTCCTGCAACTTCCAAATGTGGCTTGTATCTGACCTTTTCTGCTACGGTCTGGTAATCATTGGCTACTTAATAGCTCTATTTGCATGCGTTTGAAGACGGATTCAATCTTGTATGGTTCAGATATCTGCTGTATCTACCATAATGGTTGACATTCTGTCGATAAAGATATGAGGATCTGTTATAGTTGCCTATCTAGTAGAGCAGGAAATTCTCATTGAAGTGTACATTGTATAGATGTTGAGTTTAGGTCTTGAAAAGGATAAAACGCAAGTTATTTGCTACAGCAGAACCTATGTACTCATGAGTGGTTGATGAACAGTATGGATTTATTATGGGGAGGGTTTCTTTCATTTTGCTCGTTTGATTTGGGTTGGAACGTTTGCATGCCTTTGTGAAAACAACCATTGCGTTGTTGTCTTGTTTCCATTGTCCTCATGACAACTAAATTAATTAATGAAATTGGCTGGGAACTTCAATCACATGATTCAGTGTACTAAACTTTTGATCTCCTTTTAACTAGAGCATACGCAGTGGGAGTCCCAGATAGACGCTTGGCAAGGACCAATTCTTCATGACAAAAGACTCCCTTCATGGTGAATCCTTTGCCAATATGTTTATGAGATTGCTTTTTATTTCTCCATTGCCTAATGACTTTGCATATAATCAAATGCTTAAAGAAATGTTTGGGTTGGAAACATTTCCCAGGTACCCAGTTACTCTTTTTAATGAGCTCTACTATCTGAATTCAGGTGGAACCATTTGGACAGGTATGCGCATTTTTTGTGGACTTCTGCTGATGATTATCTTTCCACTTCAATTATTGGATGCTGTTTTTTGTTTTTGTAGATGGTTCGCCTCCTGTGCGGAACTTATTGAGCGGACATGTGAAATTTTCCCTTGACCAGGCCAAGTTAGGTCTGAAAAATGAGGTGGGCAATGACACGGCTGTTGAAATAATTGAGAGAATGGCATCAACCTTATCCCGAATCCATGGTCCCTTGACATCAAATACTGCTTTCGGGACCTGTTTGCTCCAAGAGGGGGAAGAAAATATTGGACAGTTCCTTTACCTAGAAGGAAATGAATACCTCATGTGGAATACATATGATGTCCATTTCTATTCATCTTTTGCACTTATCATGCTATACCCAAAGCTTGAACTCAGTATCCAACGAGACTTTGCAGCAGCAGTGATGCTACACGATCCTCAAAAGAGGAAAATCATGAGTGATGGAAAGTGGGTTCCTCGCAAGGTTCTTGGAGCTGTTCCGCATGATATCGGGCTAAACAATCCGTGGTTCGAAGTTAATGCTTATAACCTGTTCAACACAGATAGATGGAAGGACTTAAACCCAAAATTTGTCCTTCAAGTTTACAGGGACTTCATTGCAACTGGTGATCTGAACTTTGCAAAAGCTGTTTGGCCCTCAGTTTATACTGCAATGGCCTATATGGATCAGTTTGACAAAGATGGTGATGGGATGATAGAAAATGAGGGCTTTCCTGATCAAACTTATGATGCATGGTCTGTTTCTGGAGTAAGCGCATACTGTGGTGGGCTCTGGGTGGCTGCCCTTCAGGCTGCTTCAGCTATGGCACGTGAAGTTGGTGATATTGCTTCTGGAAACTATTTTTGGGTTAAGTACCAAAAGGCAAAAGTGGTCTATGACAAGTTATGGAATGGTTGCTACTATAACTATGACGACAGTGGAAGTTGTGTGAGTGCATCAATTCAGGCAGATCAACTAGCCGGACAGTGGTTAGTAAAATCATCTTCAGGCTACTTTTTCCTCTAATAAAGCACCACAGCATTGATAACTGTCTCATCTTATATGAGGTGTGCAGCGGTTTATGGTTTATTGGTTCAGAATATTGCCGAAGGGGAAGATTTATGTATCATTGCAGGATCAAAGGAAAAAAAAAAAAAAAAAAAAAAAACTGATAAATACGTCATAAAAGAAACAGAACTGAAATTGATCTTGTATGACTGAATATGCTCCTTTTGTCAAATAATTTTTCTTGAGCTTGTAATGACTAAGTGATTTTCTTGATTATGGAAGAATCGCATGGATGAACTGAATGTTTTATGAATTTACAGGATTGCCAGAGCATGTGGTCTTCTCCCAATTGCTGATAGTGACAAAATCCGAAGTGCACTGGAAAAGGTCTTTGATTTTAATGTATCGAAGATGAAAGGAGGGACTCGTGGAGCAGTAAACGGAATGCTGCCTGATGGAACAATTGATATGTCAGCAATGCAATCAAGGGAAGTATGGCCAGGAGTTACATATTCTTTGGCTGCTTCCATGATCCAAGAGGGAATGATGGACATGGCATTTCAGACTGCAGCTGGTGTCTATGAAGCAGCATGGTCGGAAAACAGTCTAGGGTGAGTGAACCTTTTATGCAAGCTTTGAATCAGCCACCAGTTTCCTTATTATGAGATCATGCATGTGTAAATTCTGAAAATCTCTTGCGAACACTGTTATCTATCTGCTGGCTAAGATGCTGATGAACGCTTAAGAAATTTGAAGCAAGGGGCTTTTTCTTTTTGCTGAGAGTGGGGCGAGGAAATCATAAATGACATTGAGAATTGAACTTTTGCATGAGATTATTTAGGTCTCTTGCAATGTCTATGTTTTGCATGTGATTATATGGATCTGTTAGAATGCCTAGCATCCCTTCAAACGTATCTAAGTTGATGATGAATAATTTAATTTTGCCTTGTTGCAGTTTTTCTTTTCAGACTCCAGAAGCATGGAATGAAAATGATGAATTCAGATCAATTTGCTACATGAGGCCACTGGCTATTTGGGCAATGCAGTGGGCCTTGTCCAAACCCAAACTTTTTGGACAGGAAATAAAAAATCAGGAAATTGAAGAATCGCTCTACTTAAGCCATCACGCCAGTTTTTCGAAAATCGCAAGTCTTCTGAAGTTGGAGGATGAGCCACCCAAGGGCTTCTTTCAGATTCTTTACGAGTGCACTTGCAGGAGACTTGCATCCTGATTCTTGTTAGCATAGACTGGTCGATTGCCTGCTATTGGGGTTGATTATGCAAATGAGCAAATCCGAACAGCATTGCAGTCATGTTGGTGTCCTCCTGGGGGACTCACTAACCTGTCTCAGCAGAAAATCTAACGGCTTCAATCTCAAAACTCGACCCTGAAAAGTTGTCCAAAATGATTTTCTTTGAGGGTTTAATCCATTCAATGAAGCATTCATTGTACTAAACAGACATGCTTGGCAGCTGATCCATTCATTATGTTCTATTATGTATGGTACCTATGTTTGAGTGAAGCACATTGCTGTCATCTGTCCTTACTAATATGGCCTTGGCTCGAATGGTTGATGTGCTTGAAACAAAGCTTAATGAAATCCTCATATTCAGGATCTTCCTCCAAACATGAGTATGAATGGCTTGAATTTTTAACAGATCAAAACCTTTCCTCCATGGACAATCATTTTGTCGCACTTGTGGGCGGTCTTGTTCTCGGGATCCATACTATCACCCAGCAATACGATGAATGAACGGCGATCTTCGAGTATGTGTGACGTGAAGGAAGGGAGACGTTGTATCTGTTGTTGGAGCATTCTGGTTTTGCAAATGGCTTTTGTGTGTAATTTTAGGGGGAGTTGGAGTAAGGTTTTACAGCATCAAAGTGGCGCGGACATGACGCGATTAAGGACGAAGGATATCTGAAATTAAAGAAAAAAAGAGAATGGAAAGAAAAAAGGAAAAAAAAATTCAGAAAAATTTGAAAAAATTATAAAAATTGCTACGTACCAACGGTGTCATGTAAGATGAACGACGCTGAATAGACCATCATATTAGCTTCAATCAAAGTTAGCGAGGAGAATTAAACTAGTAAACAACTCAATTTACACAGTTAAAAAGTTTAGAATTAAAGCATAACAAGTTTAGAACTTTTTAAGTAATTTCCCTCAAACAAGGCTCTTCAAGAAGCCTTTTGCGTTCATGTTGCTTGCGGTGCGTGTTGTTTTCAAGTTTCTAATATAATCGTCGAGTCGCGAAAGAAAAGGTCTAGATGTTGCTTTTGAAAGCGATTTCCTTTCCTTCCCATCCTTGGACCACAAAATCACATCAATAAGAAAGGAATTTCCCTTTCTTTTCCTTAAGGGGTTGGGTTAGGGACTTTTGGAGCCACAGCCACACGTGTCCTCAATTCTAATATAACATCAATCACCGCATTGAAAAATTAAACCTCGATTAACCAGCTCTACTTCAATCAGCCGATGAAGTAATTTGCCAGCATATATGAAATTTAATCGACTGAAAATTTCAATGAAAAATATCGAAATTAAAATTCTATCTATATCATTTCGTGATACAATTTAGACGTACACACCCTCTAGAAGGTTTGAAGTTGTAATAATTATTTCATTTGGTCGTAGGTCACGCAAGGGTTTGCATTTGTCCTTGGCTTTGTCATGTCTTTTTTATCTCTTATATAGAACAGTCGGGTGAAATTCAAAATTACTTCTTTGAGTGCTCCCAATAAAATTTGGACCCAATATCATAATTCATAAATAAAGGAGCAAACTCCCTACCAAACTCCCTAACCATCTAAGTAGATACCTCGTTGGTCATCCCAAATCTGATTGCTTTGCACTTCGGTACACTATAATTAATTTGTCAATCTGGCTTGATCTTGAAAAGTGGGAAACTAAATTGAGTAAGGTACAATTGAGACAAAAATAAATAACAATTTCCCTAATATAAATTACTCGAGGGCAGAATATGTTCTTCTAATGAATAACTTTACGAACTACATTGAATGGTTTCCAATTTAAACATAGAAATACATAAGTTGTATTGTTAATGCTGTACTCAAAAAGACTGCTATCTCATCGGCGAAAGTCAAACATTGAATTTTTTTTTTTTTTTTTTTTTGGTCAGAAGTAGAGGTGGCAAATGGGTGGGTTGGGTCGGGTATGGGTCGGGTCGAATATGGGTCGACCCATATAACCCGTTTTGACCCATATTCTTGTAGTGTAAATTTAATGACCCATACTCGACCCGACCCATATCCGACCCATACCCAACCCGACCCGTATTGCTAAAATCTATTTATTGTTAAAACATTTTTATGTAATACAAATTTTTTAAAAAATTTTATACAATACAAATTTAATGAAAAAATTTTATAATTCTTTTTAAAATATTTTAAAAAAATCAAAATTTTTAATTTTGAATATATTTTTAAAAATATAATTTTTAATTTTATTTATTTTTAAAAATATAATTTTAAATTATTTTTATATTTAAAAATATATTTTTTATTTTTTATATTTTAAAATATAATTTTATTTTTTATTAATTCTTTTTTTTCTTTTTTCTTTTCTTTTTTTTTTTTTTTCCTTCTTCTTTAGTCGGCCGCTAGCCACGACGACGGCCGGCCCGATCGGCCACGGGCAAGATCGAGCTCACCGACGTCGAGCGGGGCTCGATCTCGCCAATTTGGCAAGGCCGAGCCTCGCCCGACACCGGCGAGCTCGAGCCTCGCCAAATTCGGCAAGGCTCGGCCACACCGACGACCGGCGAGGCTCGAGCTCGCTGGCGTTGGGCGGAGGCTCGGCCTTGCCTTAGGATCGGCAAGATCGAGCCTTGCCCGGCCGGCGAACTCGAGCCTCGCCGGATCCGGCAAGGCTCATTCTTAGGCCCGCGCCCTACCGGTTCTGGTGAGGAATGAAGAAAAATAAAGAAAAAGAAAAGGAAAAGAAAAAAAAAAAAATTGAAGTATGAAAAATAATTATAATCTCGATTTTTTATTAAAAAGATATTTTTATAAATTAAAAAAAGGTCAAGGGTTTAAATTTTGAAATGGGTTTCCTTATAACCCATTTAGACTATTTCTTTTGTGTTTTACATTCATCAACCCATTTTCGACTCATATTTAACTTTCACTGACCCATTTCCGACCTATATTTAATCTTCACTGATCCATTTCCGACCCATATTCAACTTTTTTACTTGACCCATATATGACCCATTTTACTAAAAATGGGTCATAATATGGGTCTTTAACCCATATTGCCACCTCTAGTCAGAAGCATTGAAATTGAGACCCGGTACAAAATGACGGAAAATGACAGCGCACGACGCAAGCCAATACCTGCAAATGACTTCAATCATGCAAGAAACTACGAGCACGATTTTCAAAGCGAGTACCATTTGATTCTCAGCGTAGCAAAGGTTCTTATGGTCTTTCGCCGTGTCTTCAGCCCAACCCATGACTCGCCAAATCAATGGTTGGAATATGAAGTTAGGGATTGCTATTTCTTGTCGAAAGCGAACGTTTAGGTTAGGCCTGGGTTCGTTCACGTCTAGGTGGTCCCTCCATTCACGCTTGTCTACATCAAGGAAAGCGATTTGAGTTTCGAATCCGATGGTCCGATTTCGATCCGAATCGCACTCAGTGAGTAACCTCTGCGATCGAGCTCGTTGTCTTAGATCCATCTGTCTGAAACGTTGTTGTCATCTCTTTCCCTCTCTCTCGTATCGTACATCAAAGGAAAAGCTCAACACCCACGTAGAAAAAACAACGATGGAATCCATTGCTTCTTCCTCCGCATATGCACCCGCAGTGGAGAATACTTTTTAAGGTCGTCTGTGGTATGTTCGAGTGACCGCAATTTCTTCGAACGTTCTGTTTTCAATTTTGCGACTTCCCAAGTCCCACATTAGATGGGGGGAAAGCTGTTGACTTGATTAACAAGTAAATAAGCCACCCCAGAGGTCATCGTCTTGATTGCTCCTTTTAAGGATTTGGCCCACATGAACTGTATCGTGTAGTAACATATTATATCAGAGTAGAACTCTTCCATTCGATGTGGAGTTCAAGAGAGGATCAGGCCTCAAATTTTTATTGTAGTAGATGGACATGAATAAGGTATGACTCAACAAATTTTTATAATCTCAAAGGGAATCACGAATTGAATAGGGCAAATGCCATCGGAGGACATGACTGGTTGATATTGACAAAGATGTCAGAGACACAAATGGAGAGTTTGTAATGTCCTAAATTTCACTTTTGCTGGAAGAAGGCTTGGGTTGTGATGTGTAAATAAATGAGATCACCCCAGGGAAGGCCACCATCTTGAGCACTCATTTTGGTGGCTCGACCTTTGTGGCATGTTGATACGTCATAAACTCAATCGAATATAAAGCATAATCAAATATAAAATAGAGTTGCATCAAAGAACTTGTGCAATGCTAGGGATAATAATTAACACCTATGTACTAAATTGGTACATTTAATGATGTGGTAGTCTGTAAGTGTTCATTTAACTCAATGAATTCATTTCAGCAATTCATTAGAAGATGACCGATTAATGAAAAAGTCAGTGATGACTCATGATTTGTATATCTATCATTATTTGAAAAAATAGGAAAAAGGACACTAGAAGTATATAATTTGCATACAATACTCATTTTGATGTCAAAACTTTTCATCGAATCATTTTGGCAGCACTCTTGAAAAAATATATATATATATATATATATATAAATATATATATATCAATTAGGTGCTAACTCCAATTTGGGACGTCGAAAAATCGATGTGGTAATTTTTAATCAATTTTTCAACTGACGAGACTCACCAGTGGGCCTAGTCAGTAATAATAGCCCCGAACGATATCGTCTACGTCTTTGCCCCAAATATAAACCCTAATTTTGATTTGTCTAAAGCAGGGTTCTTGTCTGCGTTGGACATCAACTTCTTTTAATCTTTTTCGGTTTGCAGACAATCAAATAGGAAGAAAGAGGTGGAAGATAATGAGGTGCTGATGAAGATGAGGAAGGTAACGAAGTCGGTCGCCTAAGTCGAAGCCGGATATGGGCTCGGCGAGCTCCTCGATCTGGGCTCGTCCCCAACTTCACCCCCATTGACTCTAGACCCCACGGCCGCGAAGAGCTCCATCTCCATATTAGGAGGAACACGCGGCTGGTTCATCTCCAGATCCGCAGCCGCGGTCATGGCACCGATCTACTCTACACTAGAGAACAAAGCCGCTTTCACTTTCCAAAGTCAATAGACTGCACTCGATAATGGAGAACCAGGCCGATGTTCTGCCTTTTATGTCTCGATGTTTTTGGGATGTTAGGGGACAATGTTCTGCCTTATTTTTGTCATGTGTAACTCACAGAACAATAAGAAACCTAGCTGCTTATGCAAAATTTAGTATAAGAAATTGGGCAAGCTTAATAGAACAGAGGATTTATGTGGGGTCATGGTGTGGGAGTCTGAATCGTTCATTTTCGAGAGTC
Source organism: Eucalyptus erythrocorys (assembly GCA_014182555.1). Taxonomy (NCBI): domain Eukaryota; kingdom Viridiplantae; phylum Streptophyta; class Magnoliopsida; order Myrtales; family Myrtaceae; genus Eucalyptus; species Eucalyptus erythrocorys. The sequence continues at coordinate 13,373,733 of CM024602.1, forward strand.
ACTTTTGGTTGATCACCAGTCTAAAGCTCTCTGGTTTCTAATTCTAGTGCCTTGGTATTCGGAGGAGAACAAATTAGAGTTGAACTTCGTCATTTCATGTAACACCTTCCTTGTAAAAATTCAATTCCCCCGTCCAAAATGCAACCGAACTTCGTCATTTCATGTAACACCTTCCTTGTAAAAATTCAATTCCCCCGTCCAAAATGCAACCGATGGCAATTGAATTTGGCAGACAGCAAGCGAACGAAAAACAACAAAACGGAACAGAAAGTAGAAGATAAATCAAGAAGGAATCGAAGTCATATGTTAGAATTTATCGAACTCCATAGAGAAAGTCTGAACTCCGGTTTGAAAGCTTTCCTTTGTCGTCGTCGAAACAACTCAGGGATTAAATCCACTGCTCATTGACCAGCGCTATAACAACGGGAAAACTCATCGGTATGGTCGCGCCAAAGGCCGCTCAAAGAACAATCACCGAGTCTTCGCCTGTTTGCTCCACGCGAGCCACTTGTCCAAATCTGGTCAGCTTCGTCTTCCTGCCGTCGCCATGACTCTAGATTCGGTAGGCCATATATGATTTGCCGCAGCGAAGGCAGAGGGAGGACGACCCGACTGGTTGGTCAAGGAGCAGCTACGGTGGCCATGGACAATGAATGCAGAGGAGGGCGGCCCGCTTTATTGGTCATGCAGCATCGACGGTGGCCATGGAGGAGATGGCTTGTTCGACGCCTTGGACGACAACGACGGTGTGTTTCTATTGTCCATGTAAACTTGATGACCAAAGTTTTAGACCACGGGGACTTTCTTTTTTTAATAAAAAATCCACGCGGACTTTTTTTAATTATAAAAAATTTAGGTAGACAATAGTATCTAATGATAAAAGTTATGTATGATTTTTGGCAGGAATTTGTCACTAGAGAGGTACTTAAGTAATTGTTTTTTTCTTTAATATAATATAAAAAGTGATTCGACGAAAAATTTTAGCACTAAAGTGAATATAATATGAAAGTTATGACACTTCTGATGTTATTTTCATGAAAAATGTAACATTTAAAGCATGCATTCCGTCAACCATTGTGGTACAAGCATGCACATTTACATACCTACATACATACATTCATAAACACAAATTTCATGCATCGTGCAGCTGGTTGTTATTAGTTCATTATGTACACCATCAGGTAGACAAAGTACTTGAAGATGTACACCATCAAGTAGACAAATGAACGTGACATAAGGAGTAGAGAGACTGCACGTATCTCGATTCCAAACGAAACCTGTCACGATTGCAACAAACAGAGTCTGTTCTTTAGCATTGGCTTCCTCAGCTTGTGTTTTGAGCGAGCAATGCGACTAGGGTTTTTCGGGAATCTATGAACAACATCATTGGAGAACCATTTTTTTGACGAGAACCACGAAAAAGATTAGATGCCCGCCATTTATAGAGCAACAACAAGCCCACATTTACATATGGAGCAAGCAAGCGCATCGAGAGACTGATCCAAAAACTTTTTTTTCCTTTGGTTCTTCCTTCATCTCTCTAGTGCAAGCATACGTGGAAACCACCCACCATGATATTCAAGGCATTGTCAAAAACCTCAGAACCATGCAACATAATCTCTCCGTGTTTTCTTTCTTCCGCATGCTTCGTCAAATCAGATCAAATCATGATCATGATCATCTCCTCTCGTTCCCCATAAAAATTGGGGGGCAGCATGCGGTGGATTTGAACGCGTGATGGCTAGATTCTTGGGGAGGGCAGAATGGTCAGAAAATGATGATTAATTTTAATATTATGGGCCTCCCATTGAAGAAGGCAATTAAGAGATGAACAAGATGTTTGCGGTAAATGGTGAGAATGCGCACCTGTAAAGCTCTTCCATTTCGCTATGACTCGCAACGTCTCTTGTTGGTTTTGGGCAAAGCACCATTCCCTACTCTCTCCCTCTCTCTCTCCCTCCCTCCCTCTCTCTAAGCGCCACAAAAAGAAAAAGAAAAAAGAAAATGGACGAAGAAAGAAAGAGCCCATAAATAGAACGGAGAGAGAGAGAGAAGTAGGAGTAGTAGTTTGCACACTTTGGCTTTCCTTCTCCATCTCTCTCGCTCTTTCTTTGGGATTCGTGTGTTCTTTCTTCTTTTTTGCACCACCCGAGATTTTCCGAAAGCTGAAGTGGCCGGAGAGTGAAGCTTAAGAGAGAGAGGACTATCACCAAAAGCCCGAAGGTCAGTCCTTGTTTTGATGGTTTTTTATAGGAAAGAATTTATACGATTGTCATTTGACCAGAGATCTATCTACCTTCACCCGCCATGTTGTTGTTCTTTTTTTCCTTTAATTCATGGATTGCAGTTTTTGGTCCTTCAGAGATCTTTTATCTTAGATCTATGGCCATTGGCCAGCTGATGGAAGAGAATCTTCTTGCCATCATCTCCAAGATCTTCTCTCTCTCTCTCTCTCTCTCCCCCCTCCCTCCCTCTCTCTCTCATCTTCATTTTGATCTATTAATAGCCTTATTTTCTGAGATTATTCCAAACCTCCATTCTATTTTTGATCTTCTTTGTTTTTCCTCAAGTGAATAAAGGAAAGTCATGGGCTCGAGCAATCCAACAGGCATTTTCTCCGAAACCCTCGCCCAAAAATCATACCATTTACTTAATCAAGGCTTGTTTTCGTCATATAATTTGTATCCATCCTCATCATAAATTCCCGATCTTGTGGAATTTCCGTGAGTTAAATTCCAAACACGAAGGATTTGTACGAACTTCTTTGTACTAACCAAAAGCTTGAAGATGCATGCGACAGCAGACGAACTGGCAGTGAAGAGAGAGAGAGGAAGAGAGAGAGATGACACGAAATGGAGCAAGCATATGGAATGAGAAAATCTTTGCTTCTTTTTCACTCATTCTTGAAATGTTCCGACATAGATTTGGGAAAAAAAATTGTTTTCCTCAAGATCTTACACGAAGTCGTGTTACAAGTCGTACGGCCTTTTCGGGGTTCTCCATATGAGTTGAACATGAACACAGTGGGAGTCAACTTTTCAGTTTTTTCACATCTTTAATGCGCCAAAAGAGAAAACCCTCAAGCGTGAGTCTTCACTTTTGATAAAAAGAGAAGAACGGTCAAACCAAATACCCAGTTGCTTAGATCTGTTAGTTTCTCGACACATGTTATCGATTTTACTGTTCTTCATGCGTTTGCATAAGCATGTCTGTTCAGAAGCTTAACCCTTTTCACTGAAGCAGTTATACACGATATAAACTCACCCACGAACTCTTACCCTAAACCATACGCTAACACACGACGCTGGTTATCTGATGAGCTTGATCATCAGATCATGGGAAGAGGAAAGATCGAGATCAAGAGGATCGAGAACACGACGAATCGTCAGGTCACCTTCTGCAAGAGAAGGAACGGACTGTTGAAGAAGGCCTACGAGCTCTCCGTCCTCTGTGATGCCGAAGTGGCCCTCATCGTCTTCTCCAGCAGAGGACGCCTCTACGAGTACTCCAACAACGGGTAAGTTTGGAACTTTTATTTTTATTTTTTCGGTGTTATATACTTCAAGCGTTCATCTGGTATATAATTACATATGTGTGTCTATATATATATATATATATTCTTTGCTGGTTCGTGAGGGAAAAATTAGAAGATGCATAAATTTGCATAAAATTTTGTGTTACGTGTTGTGTATGTCAAGATAATATAGTCACTAAAATATCTAATCTGATTCATTTTCATATTTCACAAATTGTACTTATGTATATATTTAGTTTTGGAGTAAAAAAAAGAAAAAGAAATATTATGTCAGTCAAATTAATCGAATTGGCCGTTGAAGTGAATTAATATATATGTTGAGAATAATTTTGTTCCAAGAGTAACAAAGAACAACTCTTTTCTAAAAGCTACGACGTATGGAAAAAGGTTCTGATTGTGAACCATTGGGAAGATGCAACACTTCAAGTTAAATTTTAAGAGTTGCAACTCTAAAAAAATTCACATATGAATTTTTTGGGTCTTTACGATGGATTAAAGGGCTGTTAAAACAACGACAAATCCATACACGCAACTTTCCTTTTTTTTTCCCTTCACCATACCATATCTCTTTTGAACTCGTGGATTTGAGTTAATGTTTGAAGAGCCCTTGAAGTTCATCATATGTTCTTTTGATGGGCATTATATCATAGAGTTGGTACTATGTATGTTTTGGAATTTGTAGCCTTTTTTCCTTTTCACAACATCACATGGTTGACTCCCTTCTTTAGCTTTCTTGAATTTTGACCTTAGTTTCAAACTTCTTGTCCTTCGACCGTTGACACTTTCTATTTTCGGCAAGGGTGGGATGAACATGGAGCGCAGATGCTTTCTCACATCGCTCAGCATTATTTCTTATCATAACTTGATCTCAAATTAATTGATTCTGAGGTCATAAGGACATGACACGATGGGAAAGAAAAGGAAGAGAATAATGATCCCTTGTACTTGTCTGCCATAAACCTATCACCCCATCTTTCTCAACATCCTAAAATCTCTTAATTTGTAATATGTGCATAAAGCGGTCGACATTTTATTTTTGCACTAAAATAGTTTTAGGCCATTATTTTTCGTGTATAATTAATATCTATATATTTGCTATCATCCCTTGATTTTATAGTCGCATGTAATTTAGTTTTCTGTTTAAAAACGAAATATTTAATGATATATAAAATTAGAACCGTATAGATCTCACTTATTAATAGAAGAATACCATTAAAGGGGCTGTATTTTCTTCATCAAACAACTCAAACTATATAGTGTCCTCCAGCACTTAATCAGCCATAATGGATCTGCAAGCTCCATTTTCACTTTCAACGCACTACGTTTGCTCATATATATCCCATGACTTCTATTATTTCGCTCTAAAGATAGGCAATTGAAGTTTTCTATTCAGTCTAACGTTTCCTACGAGCCACGATCTCTCCTATGTTCATATACTTACCCACTAATACATGTTATAGGACTCACGTCCTCAAGATATGGACGTCTACTGTTTCTCTCTCTCTCTCTCTCTCTCTCTCTCTCTCTCTCTCTCTCTCTCTGTTCTTTCTGGGATTGTAGTTGAACTGTTGTCTTCTTAAAAGAATGATTCGTTGGATAGAAGGTGACAGTCCACTCACTACCGCTAATCATGTCTTTCTGAGCATTTTAGAAAGGTCAGGTTACTGCAGTGCAGTCCACTCCCTAACGTCAAGTCTATATATGAGCGACTAATGATGTTTTGGTTGCCCTTTATGTGCTGCCCGATTATATGGGGCTTAACGATTCCTTCACTTTCAAAGTACCGTTTGTTTCCACAACTTCTTAAGGTTAATAAGCAACGGAACAATTGAAAGTATTATAAAAAAAGAAAAAATTGCCAAGATGATCACTTCATGATGTTGATCATCTAAATTATAGTTTTAGGTATAGTATTTTATTAGGATTGAGCTATAAGTAGTGAGACCCGTATGATCATAATGTTTATGTGATCATGTGTTGGCTTATACTAGTTGAGTTGATGTAAGATTTTTCAAAAGAACGGTTTGAAAATTTGACTTTTTTGTTTTGTTTTCTACGTTTTCGGCCAAAACGGAAGCATTTTATGTAGTGTTTTTGTTTCTTATTTTATTCTGAAATCCCCTAGACAGACCCCTTTTATCATGGGACTTGATGCCTCAGCCAGTCCATCCATCGAAGTCCAATCGGGGTGGAATGATGGCCGGTCCATGTACGAACGGGAAAAGGTGATTGCATGGAGTGGGGTTTCTGATCCTTTTGCCTCCTCCAAATTCCAATGCATGCAAAAAGACGGAAAGCAAAAGGGAAAAAGAAATCTAGTCCTTTGGCGGTCATGCCATTTCCGTTCTCATCTTTCAGAAAAACACTTCCGTATGCTCTCTGTTCACTCGCCGGAAGATTTTGCTCCTCCATTTTTCAGCTCTCGCCACATTAGTTCTGTCGGTGAGCTCATTGGCATTGTACATGCCTGAGTAGGGCTGGGCACCGGGTAATCAATTAAACTGATTTGTTTTTTAAAGTGTTAGCAAATAATGAACAAAAATTAGTTGAGCAGAATTAATGTAGAAGACTCAATCAATTAAAATCAAACGATATACAAGTACATCCATAAATGAATGAGAAACACCCATTCAATTACGCCAAAAGAGAATGTCTAATTAGACATCTTTGGCGTCATGTCCCTCACTATGATTCAAATCATGCATTGTATTATTGTCTTCTTGTTCTTGTAGGGCATGTTTCTCCAGAGTCAATTCTTGCAAAAAGCAACATATGCCTTACAGTAGGCATTCATGAAATTTCTTCTTTAGGAGTTGAACCCGTTGTCTTCCAATATCTATTAGTTAGTACTGAACATGGACTCCATTGGTGCAGTTAGCAAGTCACGCACCGTGGTAGAAAGAACCGAGAAATGGATGGCTTGCCTCTTACGTAATTTTAGAATGTCGATATTGTTTTTGCCAACTCTATCAATGTAATTGGAGTAGTATGTTCCTGGAGTATGTCTCCAACTCACTGGTAGGTCAAGATTAAGGCCTAGTGGAAGGTCGTAGGATGTTCTTCTTCTTACGAAGTAGAGAACATACATGTGTCTGGGCATAAATTGGTGAGGGCATCATCTTCGTTCGTGGAATGGAACTCATAGTATCCAATTGACTAGCATATGCAACATACATCTTTCGAAACCAACTCATAATCATTGCCAATATCTATTTCACTTGGACCTTCACACCCCCTCCCAAGTTATCTTAGTACGGAGCAATAAGAATTTCGAGCCCCTTCAACTCGAATCTTGGATCCAAGACAGTGGATGTCATAAAACCAAATGAAATGTCATTTTAATGTTTGAGGAATGTTCGCTTCCATGGCCACTGCTACTTTGTTCAAGAAGGTATCATCCTCCTTATTCACCAATTGAACATGCATCATTTATAGAAGCAGAATGGCCGGGCTACTTGATGGATAATTGCTGGCAGTCAAAGTATCTATTGCATCGCTGAAAACCTGCAAGAAGTCCCCATATACTTCAGAAACCCTACAATTTTGTTATGCCAAAGGCAGGAGACTGACACTTTCGCTAAGAGTGGTAGAGTAGAGGGTCAGCACACCCATCTCCTTGCGTGTCTTCTTCAACGTCTACTACGTTGAATTCCACCTGATTCTTATGTCTAGAATGAGTTTTTAGCATGTCTTCCCTGCGTCATATATTGGACCTCCAACTCTTGATGCCTCAATGAGGTGGATTTAATGTATTGAACTCACCCATGTATATTGGCCACATAATCACAAAACAGTCGGAGGCTGCCTTGCATGCACAAGTTGGTGCAATGGCACACGCACTGCACATGGAAGAAAATTCCATTGCAAATGGTATTTAGCTGTCGGATTAGAGGGCAGATGAGGGAGGTGTTCACCCTAACATTATCTAGATATTATCGGTGATGCAAACTTATTGATAGCAGTCATTATTTTGGCTGATACATTTCAAGAATCTTGCCAAAGTATCAACTCTTAACAAGAGTTCTATAACATAATTCCCATTTCTCATTGACCTATTGGCCAGCGACCATATGGTATGTGTTTCGTAGGACTAGTGCATAAACCTAAAGTCAAAGAGACTGAAAAGTTGCCCATCAATAGCAAATGCATAAATCCCACCCTTTTCTCTTGTAAGATTTGCAATTTCTGGTACTTGTTCCTAACGAAAGGGGCTTGAACTGAGGTTGCAGAACTGTCTGCCTGGACTAAAATGCATATTTAGTGAAGCCAAATGATTGCTCAGTGGCAAGGTTATAATATGCAAGCTCCCGCTGACTTGTCTTAAGCAAGCTTTTGATATGTGGCATTTTTCTTGGAGAGCTCTCCCCGGCCTGGGACATTTCTTCCTCTTTTTGACGTTGTGCCTCCTCGAGTGGTCCTATCCCACTTGACAATTCGCTAACCAATTCTTTGCCACATATAGTGCAAATGGCCTTCTTGAGACTGTTGGCATCGATTTCAAGTAAGAATATCCACCAGACACTTGAAGTTCTTCTTCATGAAGCTGGCGTCGGAGATGCTTGGGGCTCTTCGAGCGTATCGGTATCTTTTGAAGAAGCATCTTGACAAGGACTAGCTTCCAGCATTTGCCGTGGCAATTCCTCTTAATCATAGGGTTATTGTGTCTTATCGTCATTGAATTCGAATAGTTGTGAGAGTAGAGCCAACACGTAAACATTATTATTGTGGTTTCCATTGAATGAGTCTTGTGACAATTGCAAGATGAAGTTTGGATTGAGTTGGATTGAATAGACACGATAGTTATTGTTGTTTTTCATTGTGATTATTTATGGCTCGATTAATTCATTCTAAGAAGAAAGAAAATATATGAGTTAGGCCTAGGTTGGCCATTAGGGCCCATGGGCCTTACTTGACCCACGCCCAAGATAGGGCATGACCCATTTCCCACCCCTTTGCCTGAGTGTCAAGGAAAATTGACATTTATATGATTATTGTTTGAAGAAATGATATTTTTACTTGATTCATAACTTATTGCCCTTTTGTTGGTGAAAAAGATTTTATTGAATGAGTTTGGTTCCTCGCATCATCAAGCGCAGACAGTGATAGCCACTTGTATTTCCAGCTCTTATATCTTATTTGGTTCATGAGATTAGTAATTTTAGTTTTGGATTTAGGGTTTTTGAGGGTGAGGTTTACAAGAGCTGTGGAGGTGTTTTGGGAAGAAAAAAAATAATGGTATGTAAAAATCTAGCATATCAACAAATGTTAGGTATTCTTATGAATCTACTAAGCTAATGGAGTAGATGGTGATTTGGGAAAGTAGAGGATGCAAAACAGTATGAGGACATATATGAGGGCTTATTTGAATTTCCCCTTAAAGAAATGATGTTACTTCTTTACTACTATGTATCGGTGTTGTGGTTTGAGTATGGTAAGCATAAAGCAATCTCGATTCCTTTCACCTGTTTGTGATTCTATTCTATGTGTACTGATGTGTCTCATCTATCTGAACATCCTCCTTTTTTCTTGTTAATCCAACCGATGAAACCTCGATTGAGCTATTCCTAAAGTTATGTGAAAGGTGACTAATCCAAAGATTAAGCTTCCTTCAAATTCTATGCAAGCTGGTTGGTAGGCGCCTGGTACTCTATTTTTTTGTTTTTGTTTTTGAATTCTTTGTGTGGATCATTGAATTGTACAATATAAATATCACTAGAAGAGATGAACTCCTGTAAATGAGAGGCTTAAGGATAGTACAAATTCATTAATTCAGCATAAGTTCTAAATAAAAACATAGCAGGGATTTGGAATGCTTGAATAAAGTGAAAAGCAGAAACTTCACCATGGTTTGGGCATCAAACTCTATTCTGACCATTTGCCTCTTCCATCTTTTGACGCATCTTATGAATATTTGTGCATATTTCCATACTTTAACCGAGAGAAACTGAGGGTAATAAATGAAGCAGAAAATCAGTGAACATTGTTTCATGACAAGAGATACTGTTTTTTCTGAGTGGATTTTGCATCTAGAAAAGACTCACTAACATCGTGTGTAGTTACGGTTTAGCAAAAAATATGTATTTGTATAACAGTTGAAGTGATATACATGGGGAACTTCTCCATGAGAAGATGAAAAAAACTAGGCTTTCATGAGTAATGTTTTCTTAAGTTTCTCTTATTGCATATTCTTTTTGCACATATTGTTGCCCAAAATTATTTCAAGATAGAATTGATTGCTTTGCCTGATATACATGTGATCTATGTCCATAAGGAAAGAAGGGTAAAAAGTGCCCATAAAGCAATGAGGCAAATTATATATTTGGAATGCAACCGAATATCCTTGTCCATAAAACCCTAGAAAACCACATAAAATACACCTAGTGGCCAACTATCAAAGTGCGTATGGATTCAAGTTAGGTCTAGGGACAAACTTGTCGAATGGTCACCATTATGGATTCAAGTCATGTCACATAAACATTAAGATATTTATTCGCAAAATGTATTGGATAAGATTCATTCTATATATGATTTGATTTTTTTTATGGGAACCAGTCATGATATAAAATTACTTTTTGAAAAAATTGCTTATTCTGATATTGTCTGTGGGGACAATTTCTTTCTTCTAGGGAGACTAGAATCTTACAAAAAAAAAAAAAAAAATTCTTACAAGGGACTTTTGAATGGACAGTACAAATGTTAATAACATATTATGGTTGCTTTGTTCATTTTCCGAATAGAAGTTTCACATCACTTCAAATATAATATTTTACTAGAGCAATTTTAGTACTCGCACTTTGCAATTTTCTTTCTTACATCAAACCTGTTTGAAAAAAAAAGTTCATAAGATTAATTCAGCATGAATTTGCTCCAGTGCCTCCTGTTCTGGCTAAGCCCACCGTGCTTCCTCTCTCCCGCTAGCATATGCTGGTCTTGCCATGGATGTCACATCGTCACAAAAACCACCACCTTCAGTTGTATCGTGCTTTCCAGCTTCCATAGCTTTGGTTTCCTCCTAGGATGTTCTTCCCGCTTCCTCGGGAATGTGTAAGAATTATCTCAGACAATAGCACACCGTCTTATCAATGTCTCCTCCTAGCAGTATCACAAGGTCACATCCCAGACAAGCTAAGGTTGGCTGTCATTGTCGTCTCATCACACTATGTCGCGTTGTAGGGGTATAATTGAGCTGAGCGGAGCCAATACATTAAAGGGAATCTTCAAATGCTCTTATTTAGTTTTGAGAAGGAATCCAAATTCCTTTAGCAATCGAGAAAAAGGATGACGAAAATCCAATTTAGTGGTTTGAATTTTTATACGATAACTACCACAAGTAAATGTTTTGAGTGCTTAGTTTGAGTTACCACGTTTGTGTATTCATTTTAAGTCACCCATCGGAGCACCTAATTGTGTGTCTTTGGTGATTACTTGGTGTGTGAAATGAGAATAGAGTTCCTAGTGAGGATAAGTCGGATGCTCAAAGAGTCCTGGACACTCCCATTATTAACAAAAAAAAAAAAGAGTAAAAATCTTATGTTTTATCTTTTCATTGATGTAGTTGTGTTCTTTCCATTTATTTCAATAAAGCAGCACATGTAATTTTATCAGTTACATTATATGACTGTTGCTAAGAAGCAAATTGTAACACGCATGGTCCTCTAACAAATGAAGCTTTTCCTCATTGAATTTTGTGCATTTAACTCTATTAGGTGCAGCTGCAGCTACCTCCAAACTGGAGTTGACAATTCCTTTAAGTTTATGAACGTTCATGCTAAACTAGTAGCAGCGCTTTTGTGGTGAAAATATCGAATACTGACCTACTTTTTTCTTCTGTGTGTAGCATAAGGTCAACTATAGAGAGGTACAAAAAGGCTAATTCAGATTGTTCAAACACAAGCACTGTCACAGAGATCAATGCCCAGGTGGGTTACTTTCTATTCTCTTAAAGTTACTCTTAGCATGTTTAGTTAGTAGGGCATGGATCCTCTACATGAAGAAGGTGGATTGCCACCATCAATCTACGCTCTTGAAATGCATGATATATCAACCCGCTTAAAAATCAAAGGTTGAGATTAACTTAGCAATAACAAACCCGGACCATCTCTTTATTTTTAAGGGTTCATGCGCCGTCCAAGATGCTCTTCAAATGAAGCAGATTCTAGCCCTTGTCACTCTTTCACAAAAAGATCATGTTATTACTAAGTATCTTGAGAAGATATTTCTGCAATTCTTTGAGTTTGAACTTTAGATGAGAATCCTGGCATTTCTCCAAGGGCTAATGCTAGGTATACTAAAATTGATCTACAAATGGTATACTAGGTGATATTGTAACCTTGGGCACTTTGAACAACGAGAGCATACTCAACATCAATAAAAATCCGCGCGCACTTAATATATGTGTATAATTTTCAAAATGCAGTTGTCATTCGCCTATAAATTAATCTTCTAAAAATATTCTCTTTTCTTCCACCGACGTGTGCACACGGTATTTTACTTTGAATAAGAATTTCCCTAATTGAAAAGTTCCGTCGCTTGAGATCCTTTTATCTTAGAAAGATTAAAAGAATGAGCACTGTTAGATATACTGAAATTGATCTATACTTATATATGAAGTGATACGGTAGACTGTAGATGTATATTTAAACAAGTGGCCGTGAATATTGGACACTCAATAATATTCTAACATCTATATAATAGCAATGAGTTCTTAAGGACTGCCTTTGATAGAAAACACAGCCACATCATACAGTGATCAATTTTGAATGATTATTTTTATTTGAAGATGATAAATTTACGTATTGGCCTTCATGTGTTGTTAAGTATGCTCTCAGTAGCTATCAGCATTGTGAAAATTGCATTGCTTTCCTTAAATTTTGCAAATTGCTTCCTAAATCAATGGGTTTATATTCTTTGATCAACTAACATCAGGTTTCTAGATTTCGTATTTTTCTCAAAGACGACTAGTAATTTCTCTTCGTCATTTCCTTCATGAGGAAGCACTTATATCATAATTTTTGTGCACAATGATCTCATAAGTATAATATCATGCTCGTTGTAAGTTTTGTATTGTTCTTGAGAAATATACAGCTCATGCTTAGCAACTAATATTACAAACAACTTCGATGAAGCCCATGCCATGGGCTATATACTTAGGATAGCAATTTTGTATATTTATTATTGTGTATCTAGCATTAATATGTAGCTGGTTAGCCTCCTCCTTTCCAGAGTTGAATCCAAATTGCATAACTTTTGACATTTCGCACTGAAGGATTTTTCCACTTTTGTTGTTGGTTATCATTTGGATCATGCTGGCAGACGTAATTAAACTGTCAACGCATCCGGGTCAAATTGTTTCTTGCTATCTGCTCATGTTCATGATATAGTGATTAATGTTCTCTTTTCTTTTGATTTTTGCCTTTACGATTCACTCAACATAGTATTATCAGCAAGAATCTGCAAAGTTGAGGCAGCAGATCCAAATGCTGCAAAACTCCAACAGGTAAACTTTCCTCGATCCGTCTATGTATCAGCCTATGCGTTGCGTTTGATACCAGCTAAGACTCAAGATTGTAATGGATTTAATCAGTTTGAAGGAATGCCAATGACTACCTGATTCTTAATTCTTTATATACACAGATCTCTCAATTCATTAGTAAAATTGAGAGATTTTTTTTTTTTTTTTTTTTCAAATAAGTAGATTGCTTTGTTCGGTGCTCAGGACCTTCTAATGTTGTCATGCTTTCCAGGCACTTGATGGGTGATTCCTTAAGTTCACTCTCTGTTAAGGAGCTGAAGCAGCTGGAAAATAGGCTCGAACGCGGGATCACGAGGATCAGGTCAAAGAAGGTACAAGGTTTTAGGACCACATATTCTTAACTGATTGAAGATTCTGAATCTGTGTAAATTGTGTCGCATGTTATGAATAGATCTCGTACGGCAAGTGCATAAAAGCTGCTTGTGCTATTGCTATCACACAAAAACACCTACTTTTGTCACACTAAGCCGGTTCTTCGGCAGTGATACTTTTCGTTTTGAGTCGTTCCTTTCCAACTAGAAGATGTTCCTAACGTACGTTTCAGATTGATTATATGTGTTACTAATAATTACTCCACCCAACAGCATGAGATGTTATTGACTGAGATCGAGTACCTGCAGAAAAGGGTAAGATCAGTTCTAATCCAACTTTTGCCGACCATGTTATTCATTGTATTAACCATAGTATAAGCATGGAGTTTGGATATTCTTTCTTTTCAGGAGATTGAGCTCGAAAATGAAAGTGTGTTCCTCCGCACGAAGGTACAAACGTTGTCATAGCATCGTTGCAATTAGCTCATTGATATTTTGGTAGAGACTACATTTACTCGATATGCAATCAAGATTACGGCCAGAAGCTATAAACATATTCACAATTTGTTCTGTAAAGACTCAAAATATCAATGCGGACACATGCTTTGATCTGGCAAATTCAGTTATCAGCCGTCGCGGCAATGATCTTAACTTAATTTCCTCAACCCTCTTCGAAAACGATTTGATGCCCTTGCACATTGCTTTTTGGTTTCTTACAGATAACCGAGGTGGAAAGGTATCAACAAGGAACCATGGTTGCTGGCGCTCAGCTTAATGCAATTGAAGCATTAGCTTCTCGCAATTTCTTCCCTCCTAACATGGTCGAGGGCGGAACTGCCTACTCACACTCCGACAAAAAAGTTCTCCATCTTGGGTACTCAATTTTACCGTGTCGAAAGTTCATTGTGATTTCCTCATATATACTTATCTGTGCAACATGCAAGTTTGGATCAGTCAAATAGGTATTCACGCCCTAGTAAACATCCCAAGTATTCGACTCATCGAGAGTTGACCTAATTATCTCATTACTTGTTAGATTGCCTCTCTATTGCGTGTGTAAAATTCTTCTTCAATTTGTCTCTGATTATCTGATGAGCATCAAAATCTTTGATTTTTGTGGAAAATCGATCACTTATGCATTGAACTCCGACTCTTTTCGTGTTCGTTACAGAGTGATGGCATTCTATCATAGATGACTAATGTGCAATAGTCTATTTGTAACCTGCTTGTCTTATTGTGGAAGTGACTTCGTGCTGAATCGATCGGCATTTCATTCAACATATCTGCTTGTTAATTGTGCAGGTAAGTCACCTGGGTGGTTTGGATTGAAGATGCATGTGTGCGTCCAATAACTTGGATTGAACAATGACTGGTTTACAGACTTACAGTAATGTATGTGTGCATACTCATTTCTATTACAACCATACTGAAGCGGCAGTGTCGTGTCTTTTCGTCTTCGGAATTATTACAATAATTATGTTGATGTGTGATCATGTCATTATGTCGATGAACATTATGCAGATCAGTCTGTACTTTGGAGTGTGTTAAGGGGTGCTTGACAAGAAGCACTGTATTGTATTGCATTTGAGAGAGTATAGACATAAGACGATGTTATATATTTTAAGAACCCCATCCTAGGAAAGAAGATATTGAAGTAGAATTGGGTATTGAAGTAGAATTGGGTATCTTAATGAAAGTTAAATGAGAGATTGACAGTTTCGGTAATTCGTTTATAAACCAATACGCCATGACACGAATCACCTAAACTAGTTATGATAAGATGGGTGAGGACAAGTGTCACGCTGATTTGAGTAGCTTCAGGCACGTACATGTTCATCCCTGGGTACTAGTCATCATTTAAAATTTGGGTGGGTTTTCATATGGCCCAATCTTAAGTGGAGCATCTTATATATCTAGTATGTCATAATGTTGAAATCTTTATATATCATGAAATATATTCAACTTTATAGAAAAGCGGACTTTTTCTTTT
Source organism: Eucalyptus erythrocorys (assembly GCA_014182555.1). Lineage (NCBI taxonomy): Eukaryota > Viridiplantae > Streptophyta > Magnoliopsida > Myrtales > Myrtaceae > Eucalyptus > Eucalyptus erythrocorys. The sequence goes on from CM024602.1 coordinate 13,389,101, forward strand.
CTTTCCCAAGGAAAATGGGAACTTCATATCTAGTTCTTGCTTAGAGAAGGAAACTTCCTTTGAAACCACCCTCCATGTCTCATGCGGTACTACAGTATCTGTTGAATTTGAAGTGACTACAAAAGCTACATCGTAATGAAGTCTACAAATTGTCATGATCACCATCCATTCGTACAAAACACCTTATTAATCCTATGTTGTCGAACTCTTCCTCATCGTGGAAAAAGATCGACGTGATTTCCAACATTTTTTTAATGATGACTTTACGTGTCACGGCAATCCCTGAGTACATTGTATATCTCATTCTTAAATATAAGAAAATCGTGGCTAAAAAATGGGGCACTACAATCGTTGGAAAACAACCGATTGTTTATTTCGCAGTGGATTGAACGGATCCAATGAAGAATTCTGTGCTTGACAGGGCTTGAGATTACAAATATAAGATGAAATCTCAATGCATCAGATGTGAGGCCCCCTCTACTCTATCTAGTATAAATAAGTTATAGAAATATATATTTTTCTCCATCATCTTGTTGATTAACGCATGATCATTGCATAGGCAACCTAACAAGGATTGTACGAAAATTGAGAAGAATTACACACACACACATATATATATATATATAGCTTCCACGCTTTTGCTTGTTAAGCCCCTTTCAGAAGAAAGATCTTTTAAACACATACCATACACGCCAATGCATAAACAATACGTCCTGACAACGAGATATATATACACGCCATAATTACATCAAATGAACCAACAAAAGCATTTATAGAAAAACTGAGTTGCATGACACCAATAGAAATAATGTCGGCGCATAGATAAACATGATGTTTGACAATATGTACCATAAGAACTTATAAATTACCATTGTGGATACCCCACTAGAAAGGAATGTAAGAGATGACATCCAGCCTATGTCCAGGCCAGAATGTTTTCACAGTTAGGTCACAATATGGCGCATCGACTTTCGGCTTGCCTACGGAGCTCCTGGGTCTCCCTCTGCGCTTTTTCTAGACTCTCCCTCAGAAGACGGATTTCATCATTTGACTTCATTTGAGCAAATTGCGCGAGCTCTTCTGCCTTCACTCGAGCAGCTTGCTCATCTGCTAACTTTTGCTCCAGTCTAGTTGTTGTCTCTCTCAGCTTTGCTTCAACCTAGATAAAAGAATCGCTCATAAGCCAAAAGACAAACCGACCCAATTGAAAAGCTTCACTTTCAAGGAACAGAATATTATCAAGCGCCCTCCACTTTCAAGGTTGAAAACATATCTATAGGACCTACTACGAACTATAGAGAAAAAGGGAGCACAATTAGGAATCTCTCGGCATATAAAATTGGACTAATGCAGAAGAACAGGCAAGCATGGGAAGAAACCCTTCCTAGTTTCTCTGCTGATAAAAGGTTCGACCATATAAACTCTGAATCAATGAAAGTACCTGACCACAAGGACAAAACAAAAGCTGACATACATACCATCTCAGTGATGCGCTGCAGCTGCTCTTCATAAGATTTATGCATCTGCTCCTCCAACTTTATGAGCTCTCCTTTAGTGTATCCTTTCAAAGAACCAACAACTTCTTGCTGCTCATGGAGCTTCATTGCCCCTTTCTGTTGACAGACGTATAAGTTACACAATTGAACCAAAAATGTCACTGGCACACATTATTTAATATGCTTCCAACAATTACAACCTAATGTTGTCAACTTACCTTCATTTCAACAAATAAATCATCTGTATAAGGTTTTCCATCATTCTGCACCATGACCATGCTTACAAGGGATAACAGATGCTGAACCTGTTCAACCCTCTTGGCTTCATCCTTGGTCTTGTTGTCAAAAAGCACCTTTCGATTCTCACAGAGAAGTAAAATGTCCTATAAAAGGAGGATGGTGCATTAACAGATGTTATGGAAGAATTTAAGAGATGACACACCAAAGAGAGACAAAGCTTTCATGCAGAAAGTTTAACATCCTATGTACATTGGTATAACGAACAAGAAAGATAGCATCACTAATCAAATTTTGAGTGCACATGCATGTCCAGCCATTCATTTCAGATGAAAATCATAAAGGCACACAGTCAGACAAATCTGGCTGCTTTAATACTTTTAACTTCCAAGATCAACAACACTTACCGAGAAAATAAGAATAAGGTGTTGACCGACACATTCAATACTAAGTATGGTTGAACACAATGTGGTTTATGGGAACCCAGATCAGTGTTCGATAGCTGAAATTTATATAGTATTCCATGATAATTTACCTCATCAAAAAGTAGTATAAGTACATAATATTCTCAGTGACAATAAAATTTCAGATTGAAAATCACATTATTCCTGGTTTTAAGTGAAGATTGATTCTGGAACAAAAAGCTCTAGTTAGGATCATAGGAACTACTAGAAAAGAAATTGCAGTTCATGAAGCACCCAATATATAGTTAACAGAGCTGTTTAAATGTTCTAATGTAGATTCTTCATTGGTAAACTCTTCTTTGATAGAGCAATAGAACTCCCTCTTGGCCCAAAATTTTTTATAAAAGAACAAGAGAACAACATTATACTGCATTTCTCATATTGCTCAAGAAACAAGCAGTCAGCATAATTCCCCCCGATGATCCATAATAAATTGTGGAATTCATCTCAAACAGCAGAAACATGAGAAAACTCTATTTTATATTGTGCAATAACCTAATCAAGTGAAAAACAGAAAGAAACCTCTACTTCTATTGTGCAATAAGAAGTAAATCAGGCAGAAAATCAACCTTCAAAGGCTGTGGACACTCACGACCCAAATAGTCCTCCAATGTCTCCTCATTATCCTCAAGCTCATCTCCTCCAGTAAATACTACGATCATGTAGTTAATTATTTTACTGCCAAATAAAGTTCTCAAGCTACGGAGAGCAGCCTCTTCTTCCTCTGAAAACCGTGTTCTGACAGAGAACACTACAAGTACAGCGTGAATCCCATCTTTCGCCATATCAATACATTTTACTATTTCTTTGCCAACAAAATCAATTCCAGCAGAGATGTCGAATAGACCTGCCATGATAAGCGATATCAGAGCTGCTATGTGCCAAATAAACGTCTACTGGACTAACCAATAAGCAAAAGATTCAACACTATTTTTTCTCCTGAATAGGTTTAATATAATCTCATGTACAAGATTGATCCCACAATCATACCTGGAGTATCTATCACATTCACAATTTGGCCATCCCGCAGGACAGTTCTCTGCAATTCACAGGTGCTTGTAACGCCAGAAGAGCTAGCCCTTGACTTAAAGGCCTTTCTTCCAAGAATGGTGTTCCCCGTAGCACTCTTGCCATTGCCAGTACGGCCAACAAGTACCAATGTCTTGATCCCATTGCTTGGGGAAGTTAGCTCCCAGTCATCATCGATTGCAATTCCCCCCTCATTGTACCTTGCACTTCCCCCCATATCGTACCCTGCATTCATACACTCGCGATTACTATATATATATCACATTTGCTACATCATGATAGCGCTTCGACACAACTTCAAAGAATTATGTCAAAGCTCGGTTCTCTTTTCTAGCATATGGTTTCCCAATTATTTCGTTTCCTCCCCTACTTCCGTTTCTCTTACTATTATTTCCAAATCGAGACTTCCATAGAGACTCATCAGTTATTAACATACAAAGGTAATCAGGACACTTATGCTTCCCAATTTCACTCGGAACAGATATCATGCCCCGGCCTTCGTGAAAATTCCCCAGAGATCTGTTCTCAAATTTGCGACCCCTTCAATTCCGGACACGTAAACGAGCCAAAAAGCCAGAACAGCTGACAAACAAGGTACTCACTACATGAAGAACTAAATATCACCACGATGGTCGAATTGGACAACAACCCACATCCTCAAACGGTGGAAAGTAATCGAAAAAACACACAATTGATGAGCCGGAGAGAAAAGGCCAGATTTTGATCATCAAGATCAATTCACAAGATCAAGAACGAACCCAAGAGGCGGGAAACCTTCGCTCACGGGAAACAAGGAGAAGGGTCGCGAGATCAACTTACTGAGGAACCAACAACACAAGAACGCAGGGAGGGATGAACTCCAAGCCCAGGCAGATCAGGAAGAGAAGGAATAAAGCGGCGCGAGGACCAAGAAAGAGATGGCTTTTTCTTCACCGCTCGGACTCGGGGAGAGGGAGAAACACTCGCCAAGATCGGATCCGGTTGCTTGTCCCGGAGGCGCAGCAGAGGAAGGAGAAAGCATCTGGTGCGTTTATCCGCAGCATACGGAGAAGACGGAGAGTCGTCGGCCACTGGGACCTACCATCTCTCCTCGGCTGGATCGCTCTTATCTTCCTCGAACAGGGAAACCATAAATACCCCCTCGAAGATTTATAATTGAATCGAATTTAAACCGGCGCCCCCGTTTGTTTTGGAGATTATGATGAACTGAATTCTTTGGGATATTGCATTTTAGAATGTCAAAACTAATGATTTATTTAGATCTAAGAAAATCCGCTTAAAAAGATATTATTGGATTATGTATACTGGTATTCGAATACTTCGCAAGAGTTGATCAATTAGTAAAAATAGTGACGTCATCGAAGAAAATACTCGAAAGTAATATTCAACGGTACCTTGCGCTGACATTTGCAAAGTAATGCTCCTTAGTTCAGAATTTTGGAAAATTTAATCAAAGTGTTGCTTGGAATATGCTCAGTATGTAGGGGACTGAAATTCAATGGCATGGTTTTACCCAAAAAAAAAATTTCAATTGACATGGAATTGTTTGGTTGAAGCCAGACATTTCAAAGCATGGATCCATTGTTTGATTAGTTATTTCAAATATGTTTTGGATAAACTTACTCATTTGTCTATGAATATAATATATTTAAAATAAATGAAACGAAGATACTTGCGAAAGAAAATGATGATTAATATATCCTTCCGTAAGAATCGATGTCCTCTTTGCTTTCAATCATATTGTTGATGAGCAGTAAAATCATATGATTATCCAAAAAAGTGAGTTTAACCTTGAGTTGTATTCAAAATTTAAAACTAATGATCATCTCAAACGATGGTTGTGAGAAATACTTTATTTGGCTTGAGATTATGTTAATGGTTAAAGCCTAGTTATTCTATTCTAGCTCTTTTAAAGTAGGAAAAAGTAGGGAAAATGACATTAATAATTCATAAGCTTTGATTTAATGTGCTATATCATTTATAAAATTTCAATTTGTTCAATGTATTCATTAAATTATTCAGTATTGTTTGATGCAATCCTTAAAATTTTCAATTTATTTAGTTAAGTTTTTCAACTTTTCAGAGAAATCTTTTTTAGTTTTTCGATACTATTCACAAGTTTTGATTACTTATATCATGTGTAAAAGATGGAACTCAATAAAGTTAAATTTATCATGTCCTACTAACTTGTTATTGTTTATAAATCTAATGTTTATTATTACTATTATTAGAGTTTCATCGGCCGGAAGGTTCATCCCCACGCACTGGTCCCAATAAACATTTGAGTTAATACCTTGAAATATTCAAAAACCGGTATACCAATAACAAATTTACTAAAAATTATTTTTTAATAATGAAAAACCCTAAATTGGTAAATTTGGGACAAATTTACCTCGACTAACCATAAAAAATCATAAACTGGTACATTTATGAAAATTAATCCCAAATTAATTTATTCGACCGTAAAAAACCTCAAACTGATAAATTTGTGACAAATATACGATTCGCTAAATTGGATTAATACCACAAAAAAATCACAAAAATTGTAAACTATGACAAACGAAGCATAAAATCCCAAATTGGTATACTAGTCAACTATCACATGTCATTTAACTTCATAATTTGAAGATAAAATTTAACGAAAATTAACAGATGGTAAATTTATCACAAATGTATCAATTTTGGGTAAATTTGTTAAAGCTATATTAGTTTGGAAGCTATATTAGTTTGGGCTTTTTGGTGGTCAAAAAATTAATTTTGGGTAAATTTGTCACATGTGTAATAATTTGGGATTTTTCAAGGTATTAACCCTAAACATTTATGGGTAGATGAGAGAGAGAGAGAGAGAGAGAGAGAGACAGGAGGTGACTACAAACTAATAGTCAATATCCCAACTAAAAGTCTAATGGTCCATAAATGAACATTGATCTTCTGGATGGTATGGTAAGGTCAATTATTTTTAAATGTTACAGTCAATTTTATTCATTGAGTCGATGCTCTTTACAATCCTCATAATCGCTTTGGTTTTGACTTCGGTATAATAAAAATTTCATACCCCTAAATATACCTAAACATTTTATCAATCTCGAAATGTGGCTTTGACCTATCCTTAGGACTAGGGGGCGACAATACAAAAAACAATGTGGCTTTCAACATAGTGATCCATCAAAACCATCATGGTCCTCACAAATTAAAATAGGAGAGACTAGTTGGGACAGAAACATGCTTCTCTGGTCAAATTTGGAAAGTCTAAAATTTTGTGGTGATTTTCCAATTCAAGCTTGGTTTCTCGACTGGATGGAGCGAGTGCTGAGCATAAAATCAATGTCATCACCTCTCCTGTCTTGGGTTTACTCTGAATTTTCAGACGTGAATTACGCACAGCAGTCGAATTTCACGCTACAATTCACCCGATTTTCTTGATCATAAGGACGCGCCGCCTTTTCCCGATCCAAGAGACCCACACGGGATCGCCGGTCACGACGCTATAGCCCGCGTTCGCGTACAACGTGCGAGCGCCGGAGTCGTCCTCGTGGGCTCGGAGCACCAGATACCGGTAGCCCCATCCGATGCAGAGCTCATCGCAGGCCTCGAGCAGCGCGGTCGCCACTTTCCGCCTCCTGTTTTAGAATTAGAATCGCGACGCGTTCAGCTTGTCCCGATTGAACAACTGCTATGGAGTGGTGAAATAGATGTCGACCTGAAGCTCCCGGACACTGCAATGCCAGACACGTAGAGGTACTCTTCCGCTCCCGGCAAGTGCTGGAGCACGGCCTTCTCCCTCAGCACCGTGACGTCGACCACTCCGACTACTCCGTCTTCGAGCCTGGGAGCGCTCGGTGCGGGCTCAGCCACTAAGCAGGCATACCTATTATGATCGATGTCAGATTCTCTTTCAGCTCGCATTGTCGATCAATTAGGATAAAACTGCGAAACTTGCCTGTCTGAAGGCGAGTTTCGGAGTTTGTAAACGAGCCCGGCGAGCACTTCTGCCTAAGACAAGGTGTGTTAAAGCAAGGACCTGTTAGACTCTAACACTCAATCGCATCGAGATCGCATAGTTACATCCATACCGTAATTCGCTAACCCGAGGCGAAGATCACTCCGGCGAGCGAAATGGGGAGGAATCTAAGCAGTATTGGATCGACAATCAATCAAGGAATGAACTTGTCCCGGAAGAAGTTCTGGTATGCTTCCTAAACAAAATTCAAGTTGTTTCATGGCATTAAGGGGCAACGAAAGAGATGCGAACCTGGAAAAACTGGAAGAAGAGATCATCGAAGAGAGCCACCGGCTTATGGAACGCTTCGGCCTGGATTCGAGCCACCGCCCTCATTTCGACTTCGTCTTCAATCAACCTCCGCACACCCCATCCGTGTGCCTTCACCAGATACTCGAACCGTCCACCGCCGTCGTCTCTCCGCTCTGTTCTCAACCCTGTAATTCCTCCGGCTTCAGCCTCCTCCGATGACGAGAACGCGCACCGTAACGCGTGGACTCCGCTTCTCTCCTTGCGTCGCCGTCTCTCTCTCTCCCGGAACTCTCCACAGCGGACGACTCGATAGACAAGATCGTCGCCACCGGTGCTTTGTCTGATGCCAGCGTCGTGGTACAGGCCTCGAGCGAAGCGGCTACTCGGAATGAGGTGGCAGTTCGGAGCTATCGTATGAACCATGCTATGCTAGAGCAAGACGAGGGGCGATCAAATTGGCTTATGCGTGCTTGGGCGTGGGCGTGGGCGTGGGCGTGTACGCAGCTGCATAATCTTTATCCATCGAAGCTCTTGCTTGAGCGCGTAAGAGCCATCAGTTTTTCTGATCAGAATCTTTCGAGGGGCCGCGAGTGGACGACGCCTCAGCAAGGAGTGGTCCGAGCTCACCATCATCTATGTCGTTCGTGTGCCTATAAGAACATGCCACGGGGACGTAAGAAGAGCCTCACATTATTTCTTGAATATTTTTGGGAAATTTTCCCATTACGGCCCAAACATATGAACTCATTTCATCTCAACTATTGATTATTGATAAGTGTGTGTAACTAATATTGGGACTTACACGATATGATGGTGAAACAAGTTCACACACACCACATACTGACAAGACGTCCGTAAACTTTTACCTAGATGCATTGATACCACTTAAAATACGACAGGTGAATCCGTCATGGTTTAATGACCAACCGTCATGAGTTGATTAATTAGTTAAGCACCAAATCTGCATATCATGGCTGTCTTTTCTAAATCACATGTCTCATTCAAAAAAAGAGAAAAAAATCCCTAAGACCTACTTTTGGACGGATGGAGCCTTAATCAATGGACATGAGTGGACAGCTTGTGTCTAGCCATAGAGATTAATTGAGTCAACATGTTTAAATACTCATTAATTACTTAGAAAAGAAAGTTCTAAACGAGAGGGAAAAGGAGACGTCACGATTCACGTATGTATTTTAATCTTTCAATCACATCTCGCGCGAGATTTGATCGCAAAACTTTATAATAGTATAAAAAAAGACTATCAAACGAACATCATTTGAAGCGGAGCTGTGGCGGTCTAAAGACCATTAAAACTCAATTCAATTATGGCGACGGTTACGTAATATTCGTTTCCTTGATATTCCATTCCATGAGCTGGACATGCTCCCAGTCCAGCACCTTCCTTCAGTTTGTGTTTTTTTATAAGTGGGGGCTCTTGCCGGACGTCACACGACACCTGGGAAGAGCCGAAACCCACGGCATCGCTAAGAACTAAAAAGAAGCCGAAGCAGCAAAACTGGAAATCAGCACAGCGCGCGGCAGGCAAAAAAAAAAAAAAAAAAAAAAAAAAAAAAAAGAAAAAACAAAAGGCTCGCAAGCAATCCGGCAAGCAATCGGGCGCCGGGCCATTCATGCCCGCCTTGCCCGACGGGCAAGTCAACATTAAATGACCGTCAATTGAATTACCCGTTCATGCCAATTTACGTGGTCCCCCCCACGGCTGCACCTTGGTCCCCAACGTTCATACGAATTCTCGAAACTCGACAAAAAAAAAAAAAAAAAAAAAAGAAGAAAAAGAAGTAGAAAGGACTGGGACCCATTAAATTGGGAGACGAATTTTCCTCTCTTGATCCGATATGAGCCCCCTCAAGAAAAAAAAAAAAAATTGAATCGTACAACCCAGAGAAACAAATCAATTAATTTATAGAGGACACTGCTTACCAGTACATTGTATTTGTCATAATTTAAGTTTCTTAAAAATAATATAAATGCCGAATCGTAAAATTAATTAAATCCTTAATAAACGTCCGTCTAAGACCCTTTTAGACGTGTCGTCGAAAATTCCTACGCTTTCGAGAAAATTAAAAAAACCGGAAATAAAATCGGGAAAACTGAAGAAGGAGCAGAAGAGAAGATTTAGTAGTAGTAGTTCGTCATCTTCTCCCGCATTTCGCTCGCTCATTATCAGGCACCACCTGCCCCCGCGGAAAAAAAGTCCAAATGCTCCTCCTCTTCTCCGCCGGTACTCCGCTCTCCGGCCACCGCTCGTGAAGGTTTTTTCCCCTCTCCCCGCCGCCGCCGCCGCCGCCGCCGCCGCGGTCTCGCTCGCCCTCGGAGAAGAAGAAGAAGCAGCAGCAGCAGCAGCAGCAGCAGCAGCAGCGGGCTAGCGAGCTAGCGAGCTAGCAAGCATGGGGAATCGGTTCGTATGCATGACGAAGAAGGACGCCAGGGATAGCGGGCACGTGTCCCGGAGCAAGCGGATGGGCGGCGGCCGGTCCCAGAGGAAGCTGGCGGTGGACGAGGAGCTCCTCCATCGCCAGGCTCTCTCCATGGCCCTGCATCAGTCGCAGAGGTTCGACGGATCCATGTCCCGCCGCATCAATGGCAACACCAGCTCTCGCAGGCGCGCTCTCCCCGATCAATTCCCCAACGGAAAGCCGGTGAGCTCGACTTCCCAGTCCTCGTCGATTTCTCTTTCTATTTTGTGAGCGGATCTTGTGCGAATTGAGCTTTGGCGAGTAAGATCTGAGAGGTTAGCGAGAGCAGCAGGGGTGGTAGTGGCCGAATTCAATTAGAGTCGGTGCCGGTCGGTCAGTGGTCTGGTGGCGAGTCACGGAACGATACTTCTGCGCGGAAAAGGGGGGAATCGCAGCAAAAAAAAAAAAAGAGAGGAAAGACATCGTCTCTCTTCTTTCAGAGCTTCAGAAAAGTGCAATGATTGATGATGCACGCTCGCTTTCCTCCATTTTTTCTTTTTTTTTTTTTAATGTTGTACTTTGTTTCCTGCTCTGTGAAGCTTTTGAAGAGACGATGATCTGCTTTTCTTTTTGCCCCTTTTTCCGGAGCAGAAATTGTGGGACCGATTATGTGCGATTAGTCATGAGAAAGTTTCCGATCTTTTGAGCAAATCGTCATTAGTGTTAATCTAGAGAGATTAACCCCAAGTTGACGCTGCATTTTTCTTATATTTTCTTTGACTTTTTCTTTAAGTAAAGCAAGATGCAAAGTAAAATTTGCAGGAAAAGTAGTGATTTTTTTATGTGAACTCCATTTTTGTATTCAATCGTGGTTTCTTTTTGTCCTCGTTGTGTGATTGGTGCTTGATCCTGTCTTTTTGCCCAAACTTCAGTTGTGATTGGTGCTCGATCCTGTCTTTTTGCCCAAACTTCAGTTACATGGTTTATACTTCCTCTTCTGTTCTTCATATGAAACTGAGCTGCACTGGGACATGGCTTGATCCAACTAATGAAGGGTGCTTTGAACCAGCTTTACTTTATTCTAGTGTATGACAAGTATTGAGCAGAGGTTCCATGCTTCAGCAAAACGTGTTTTAGCTGCTCACCTTCTGGAAATTTCAATTCTTTCTTTGTTTGATCACGTGAAAAGGAAGATGGATATAGATGTAACTAGAATGTCCTTACACAGGTAGCAGACTCTCTGGAAGGTGTAAAATGGAAGAAATTGGTCCTGATACATGGAGAAGGGTTTGGAGCTTGGTGCTGGTATAAGACGATAGTTCTTCTAGAGGAAGTGGGACTCATCCCCACAGCAATTGATCTCACAGGGTCTGGTATTGATACGACTGATACTAATAGTGTCAGCACGCTGGCAGAATATTCAAAACCACTGATTGACTATCTGCAGAACCTTCCAGAGGATGAAAAGGTCTAAAGATACATCATTAGGTTTATGTCCTGAACAACTTTCTTTTTTAACAGGTAAAAGAGTGATACTATTGTTTCATGCAGGTAATATTGGTTGGTCACAGCATTGGTGGTGCATGTGTTTCTTATGCCTTGGAGCAATTCCCAGAAAAGATTTCTAAAGCAATTTATATTTGTGGTACAATGGTGGCTAGTGGTCAGAGGCCTTTTGATGTATTTGCTGAAGAGGTATGCACTTATATGGCTATATGGTTCAAAGGGGCAAGGAAAGGTTCCCCGATGAGTGAAATCTTGTATGTCTCTGCTGTGCAGATGATGATTTCTACATGTTGCAGCCTTATCTGCTGAAGAGTCAACAAAAAATTTTCCTTTCAATTCTTCTAATTTTTATAACTTTTTATCAAATATGCAATTTTTGCTCCTCCTAACTTGGCATATTCATGCTTCTCTTGCTGTGTTGCCTCATGCTTTGTTTTGTATGATTTGGTAACATTGTGACTGTATGCCACTTGCAGCTCGGCTCTGCAGAACTCTTTATGCAAGAATCGAAGTACTTAATACATGGGAACGGAAAGGACAAATCTCCTACAGGATTTCAGTTTGAGAAAAATCAAATGAAGGGATTATACTTTAATCAATCCCCTGCTAAGGTTGGTTGCATTCTGAGAAGCACTTTTGGGTGTTATATTAAAAGGAGAGTCTATTCCATTATGCATCTCACTAAAAGAAGTTGCTGCACACTAGTGAGCTACTGCAATGTACGCTAAATGTACACACTAGGTCCCTGTCTCAATTCCCAGCCCCAACAACACCAGAAAAACAACAATGATATATTGCTACATACTAGGAATTGTGATGATAACAAATCTGACATGATGGTGGAGATGTTGACCTGACATTTCTATATCAGAGACAGTGCCTGTCGTGTTTTGCCATCATTCTTTTTGGTGCGTGCATGCTCAAGCACGTTTTTAGTATGCTTCTGTGCTTGCGAACTCCTGGAGTACCTAATTGACTTTGGTAATGTATTTACTTTAAATGAGTTACGGTGCAAATGCATATTATGGGGATTAACAGCCAAATAACTGGGGAGCCTTATCCTAGGTGGATATTATACCATACTATCTACAATTTCCAACTTATATTGGCCAAAAAGTTGAGCTGGGTAGAAAAACACATTCGCATTGTTTTCATGAGTTTATGGGGGAAGAAGAGAGTTCACTGTCTCTCTCTTTGACCTGGAGAAATAAGAGCAGGCCATCATTTGCTTCAGATTCCTCTTGGAAGTAAACGTGTCATAGTTGTGTGAGTTGAATAAAGTAGAATAGTGTTTACTCACTTTGGGAATTCATAATGTTTTCTATTTGCATTTGTCTGGTTCCATTATTAGGCTTTACTTGCGACTATGCTCTAAGTGACTAGTGTTTTTATGTGGCAAATCCTCCGATTCACCTTTTCTATTTTTTACTGTCCAGCTCCAGACCGACAAATATAGTTGGAAAAATGAGTTAACAGAATTTTCCTAATGCCACTTTAAAGCCTTCCTGCATGCTGACTTATGTCTCCCATGGCCTCTTCTGCTGCCCAATTAATATATAGTCTATAACTATTGGCAGAGTCATATCCATAACATCTTAATCCAAGAAAAAAATCAGTGAAAATTAATCACGATATGTTTGACACCTTTCAAAAGGGAAAAATAGATGGGCATCGATCTTCTTCAATCTGAAGATTGTCTAGAGTCCACATACTGCTTCAAACAGCTTTCCATGCAGCTTCTGCTTGCTTGAGACATGACCAACTATTACTCAAGGAATTTCCATTTTATTATTTATTTGACTATTTAAGAACTAATATAAAGACTCCAGTTATATATGTGGCCTCTTGCTGACGTCCACCAAATTGAGCCATCCCTTCCTCCACTTCCCAGTTTTGCGCTTGCATCATTTATTCCTATGCTCATCCTTGACGCTCCAAAAGTAAATCCAACCCATTTTCAACCTCTACTGGAACTCATACTGTAAGCTTGTTAGCAGATCTCCAGTTTTCGACCTCCCACTAACTAATTCATACCTGCCATCAGTCACAATCCATAAGTGCAATTCTTCTCAGATGTCATGGCATAATTACTGCAGCCAATTAGAACTGAATAGAAAGTGTCTTGATGTCTCCTTCCTTGCAAACTCTAGAGTATTCACTAGTCGGTTTTACCAGCATTTATATATAGACAAGACTTCTGCTTACTAAACCCTTTATCTTACAGAGGTTTGAAATAGCATGTACTAATCAAATTAGCTTTTGTTCAAAAAGTTTCCTGGCTGAAGACTATGTCTTACAGTGGATGAACTATTACTGTCGTGATCAAAGTTGTTTAATAACTGCTTGAGGTTGAAATTTCTGCATTCACTTTTGCCTAATCAAAGCACGGTTTAATTTATAATTCATCGGTCTGGTTCTTCATGAGCCATCTTGAGTGGTTGGTAAAACTGTTGTGGATTTTAAATGCTCTCATTCTTCTATGCAGAGCTTGTTTCTAAACTTGGTTTGTCATATCAATCATGAACATAGTGGAATTGTTTATTCGCTCTAGACCCCCATGGATTATTGACTATGTGACCCAATTAATCTTGCAATTGTAACTGATAATTTAATTTAGTGCATGCTTGGTCTAACTGTTTTCGTATGAACCTTTTTTTCAGGATGCTGCGTTGGCCATGGTTTCAATGAGACCTATTCCGCTTGGGCCTATAATGCAAGAATTATCATTGTCCCCTGAAAAGTATGGTACTTCCCGCCGGTTTTATGTTCAGACACTGGATGATCGTGCCCTTTCTCCAGATGTGCAAGAGAAGCTGGTGCGAGAAAACCCTCCTGAAGGCGTCTTCAAGATTAAAGGAAGCGACCACTGCCCGTTCTTCTCAAAACCACAGTCGTTGCACAAAATTTTGGTGGAAATTGCTCAAATTCCTTAACTAGAACCACGTGGTGCCTTTTATTTGTGGACTTTATCCTAGATGGTAGGAGCCATCCAGTTATCCAATTCTAATTCATCCAGGGCCATTGAGCTACATATACAGAGGGAGGATTTCTGTTGTACCACGTTTATTTCCCTGTGGTGGCGCAAGAATGTTAAAGCTTCGAGTGGACATCGTCTAGGCTGTTTAGCGTGACGAATCTAGTTGGCATTTATACTATGTAAATGTGCATAATCAATTTAATTAATTTAGCTGTAAGGTTCTTTTTTTGATTTTTTGGCCTTCAATTTAGCTGTAAGTTGAGACTGCGCCTTCTCTTCTATTAAAGCTTATAGTTTCTTTTTCTGTGGAAAAATCATGTAAAGCACGAGTTTTGGCCGTGCTAAGGGTGGGATCAAATGGTTGTGTAGAGCGATCGAATTTGCTATTGAAAAACTCAAAATCTTGGCATGAATGGCTTTTCTATTGCCATCAATATTTGATGAAATTCGACTCAAAATTGGATTATGAATGATTATTTTCTTTTCTATTCTTACTCTCTGCTGCTCTATTCATGCCTTTCGGTCCGTAGATAGAAGGTAACCGAGTTGTCATTTCTCTAATGTTTCAATAGTTCACGTGAGATTTGCATGTGTAGTTTCATCAACTAGCCTCTGTAGCCTTACCATGGTACGCTTAATAACATGCTGTTTCATGTTAACCGTCTTTCCACTTTCTTCGTGGCTACTAATGTAGACTCGACTTCATTCACAAAAATGACATGACGTGTAGTGTGTCGGTCGAGCATCTTTTGAATTGTCTAATTCGATTGAATAGTGCCCCTAACGTAGATGTGGGTTTACTACATATAATATCTTTTATTTTATCGAGAGCAAAAGCACGTTCCTCCCTTTGGTCCGTCCATCGCTTTGTTTCTCAACGCCTACGTCAACTCCGGTTGGTAAACTTTTTGAATAAGATCGAATTTACTCATGAAACACGGGGCGCGCAACTTCTTAAGGGAGGTAAATGTAAAAGTTTTCCTAATGTGGACTACATTATAATTTTCTATTTTTACGATTACCGTAAAATAGAATTGGTCTAAGGTGAGATAGAAGATTACTTAATTAGTCTAATATGAGGCTGGCTAGTGTCAGTCAAGTTGAGCCCAGCCCGTAATGAGAGGGGACTGATTAGAAACTCTATAAATAGTGTTTAAGTCTCTCCTCTAACTCTAATTCTCATATGTATCATCACATAAAGAAGGTTAACCTAACGTTAAAGGTGAGGGGTTACCTCATTAAGCCAGTGATATAGAGGGCAATAGAAGAGAAGATTTGCGCAAGAAATATTGTGTTTCCGCTTCCGCTTCAAAGACAATCGATCCCAAAACAAGTGCGTTAATCCTATCACTTAATTATATATGTTCTTGTTCTAGTTATGGAGATCTTGGGTTGCGCAATTTGTGCGTCTAACAATAAAATCATCCAAATTTTTGCTATGAATTAGCGAGACTCTATCCCAAAGGTGTGCTGTCCAGGATTACAATCATAGAATATCTCGGTCCCGTTATTTATTTATTTTTTTGGTAAAGATATCTCAGTCCCGTACCACCTGCCGGATCAGCACAGATGGTAGAACCTTCCCTTCTCCACCGTGGAGAACAGGGTTTGAATCCCCTGCGAAGCAGGGCGGGTCTGAAGTGCTGTGGTGACTTACCCGGGGTGCGTGGGTGGTGGTTTCCTGCGTGCCTCCCCAGGGTTTATTCCCTCCGTACCCGAGCCTTTCCGAGGCTGTCCGCGGTTGGAGTGCGGGGTTCCCTGGGTCACCAAAAAAAAAAAAAAAAAGATATCTCAGTCCCGTTATTGAATAATTCATTTTTCAAAAATACATCAAAGCATAAAACTAATATTTTTATTGAGGTAGATTTCTTGTATCAAGGGTGCATAATTGGATAGATAAACTCGCCCCAATCCATAAATATAATAATTGATCCAAAATTTTCTTGTTTGTAATTCACAAGTAGCATTTTTTGAATTTGGTTTTTTTTTTTGTCAATTCTACTCTATATTTGTTCTACACTCATTCTTAGACTTTTGCCCTGCCTCTTACAAGGCGTGGGTGTCAAAACCAATTTCTGAAACTTGGGCGTCCCCACCCCATCCCTCCTTGAGAAGGTGGGGGTTTGAACCCCCCACCTCCCCCTTCCATGTTAGTTCACTATCAACAAAATAATTCATTAGATAGTTCTTTTTCTTGTGAGTCATTAATGGATGTTCGGGATTTTCGGAGCATTCAATTAATCACCATTATCACAAGTTCTCTCATCTCACACATGCACGAAAACACATAATTTTATACTCCTGAGATTATTCTAAGAGGATGCGCAAGCGTAATGATTCAAACTCAAATCTTAAATGAAAAGGCAAACTCACTTATCATTTGAGCAAATTCATTGTTTGATTTCACTAGATATGATATATGCCTATGCAAATGGCAATTTGGGTTAAGCATGATAAAGAACTAAAAAAATTTGATGAAGAGAAGAAGGGAATTTCTCTTTTTCAATCTTTCATTCCTTCCTTCCCTCCCCTAACTACAGAGGTGGAGTAGGGGAAATTTCATCCAGATTGATGTGATGGCTGGTGAAAGGTACTGAACCTACTCACCCCCATCGCCATTCGCCAAACTCCAAGAATATCCTCCTTCCATACCTTCTCATACCCCTCTCTAAAGGATGGCCAGGTAATCCCAACGACCTCTTCCCTCTGTCTCGTGCGCACATAGAGAGAGAGAGAGAGAGATGGCTATGGCTTGTTCTGGGCACATTCCAGCTGTAGCCCAGCCGCAGCCACGGACTTCCCCGCTTGCGTGTCATTCCCGCAAGATTCTCTCCTCCCGTTTGCGTTTCCCCGGCGAAGATCCCGCCCCGCCCTGTCGTCTCCGCGCGTCCCCCATCAAGAACGCGCCTTTCGCGCGGCGTTCCGGAGGACCCGTGGTAAGCAGAAGCGATTCCCGATTCCGGGACTGTCGTCTCGAGGCCATGAAAAGCTCGTTCCCCGGTGTCTGGATACGCGAGTTCTGAGCATCTTTGTCGTTCCTGTTGTTGAAAGTAGTCGTCTTTTGGTTCGTGTGGCAGGTGGTGGCGATGGCCAAGCCCGACCCGCTGAGGATTATGATATCCGGGGCGCCCGCTTCGGGTAAAGGGACTCAATGCGAGCTCATCACTAAGAAAGTAAGAATTTTTCTTTGGCTGCAACTCTTGATCATTGATGCGTTGCTTTCGCTTTTCGTGAATCCTGTTGCATTCCATGTGTTTGGTAATATGTCGTATGCGTCGATGTTGATCACATGTAATGGAAATTTACTTAAAAAAAGAAAAAAGGAAAAAAGGAAAAAAAATTTATGCTCGTTGATCTGAAGAGGGTGATCTGGTTAAGGTTAATTGAGCTGGAGACTGGATGGTGATACGCCCCGTCAAAGGCTTTTCTTGAAGTCCACTTGTTCAGGTGGTAAGTGGAGTTAGTTTGGCATGATTCTTTAGGAGCCGTGAATGCTGGCTTTGCTTTTCCCCAGTGAAATCCTTTTGAAGCATCGGTGGTTTGTCTGGATTACGCTAAGCGTCAAATGTGAATAACCTTGCAGTCTAATCTTATGACATGCCAAACTGGTAAGACGGGCAACTAATGGTTAGCATATTGGACTGCCCGGACCGGACTGGACCGGCCAGTTTGATCTAGTTCCCGGTTCCATAAAAAATGGAACCAGTGATTTTCGATCCGGTTCCTAGTTCGCCCGAGGTGGAGGGAACTGGACTGGACTAACGGAACTGACCGACTTTTTTTTTTTTTTTTTCTAAATATATTTTTTAAATTTCTTAAAAATAACAATAAACCCTGAAATTGTTATAACTCTAATTTTTTTTTTTTAAAAAATAAATTTTTAAATTTTTTTTTCCTAAGTGGCCGGTTCTATCGTCTGGACTGAACCAGACTGGGAACCGATCACCTCTACGGGCAATTCAGCAAAAGAAACATACACTGGTGGCCTTCTCCAAGCACTCATCAGTCTCTGTATATCTTTTTCTTCCTTTCTTAGTTCACCACACATAGTGACAGTTTCTACCATCTGATTTGATTAATCAAGCATCAACCCGACGACAGCTGCATATGCAGTTTGGGTGAGTTTCCAAAGAAAGCAAGAAAAGCTGTGTTACTTAAGGACTGTCACGTTTGTTTATCCTTTCATGAGAGAATACTGTCTTAAACTGGTCAAGATAATGGCCACGCTAGAAAGCAAGAAAAGCTGTGTTACTTAAGGACTGTCACGTTTGTTTATCCTTTCATGAGAGAATACTGTCTTAAACTGGTCAAGATAATGGCCACGCTGAAATATGCTTGCCAAATTCTTTTCTCTGCATGATCTGCTTCTGGGATCTGATTTTGCATTTCCTTGGACACCTTTTGATAATAAGTGAAAGGGATGGGAAAAATAAACTGAAAGTTTGTTTCTCCTTTTATTTGAGAATAATCTCTTAAACTGGTCGAGATAAGGGCCACGCTGAAATATGCTTGTCTAAATGTTTTACCAGTAAAATCTGCTTCTGGAATTTGACTTTGTATTTCTTTACAGACCTTTTGATAATAAGTGAAAGGGATGGGAAAAAGAAGCTGAAAGATTATCATATTATAATTCTGTCGTTTTGGTGTAATACTTATCATACATTTCTTTGCAATCTCCTGTTTCTTTCTTTCATGAGAAGTAGAGCAAAGAAGTTATAGGCAGATCGATTATCAAATTCTAAGGTGAGCCTCCTTATTGCTGTTATATCAGGGGTCTCCTCGGACCAATTTACTTAAGTACCTTGCTTAGCAGGAGTCTGGTGATCGCTTCTTTTGGTTTTCTACTAATTTTCCTTAAATTTAAGGGCCCTATTATGAAGCTTGTCTTACTTGAGAAAATTTTTCTCGCTTTCTAAAATAGTATAAATATATTAGGCAAAAGAGTCTAACATTAAATTACAGAAATACTGAGAGTGTAAAATGAGAAGTACATTATCAAAAAAAAAAAAAAAAAAAAAACTGAGAGGACAAGAGTGATAATTGCTTGAAATTTTAGTTCATCAAGTTAAAAAAAAAAAAAACAAAAAACAAAAAACAAAAAACAAAAAAAAAAAAAAAAAAAACAAAACAAGACAAAAAGTAAGTGGAGATAAGTCAATTTGTATCTCGCGACTGTGCTTCATTTTATTACCTTTGAGTGGATATATCTATTTATCTGAATGAGTTAATTTTTTCCATAAAAGAGTCGGCAATATTGCTGGACAGCCATGTAATTTTACAGCATAAAGTCGATTATCAGATGCCTACAAGCATCCAATGAGTAAACAACTAGAGGGATATATAACTTCTTACCTGTGCTTTTTGTTCATGGGCCAACTCTAGCTGTAATAAAGATGTTTTGGCAGGAACTGTTCTTGAATCAAACGCATGTAGTAAATATTGTCTCAGCCAAGGACCATGTACTTGAATCTTTGGCTACTAGCCATTGGATGATATAATGTCGTAGTGGTGATAGTTCTTATATCAGCATTAAAGGGAAACTTTATAATATTCTCTCCTTCCTTTTAACATGTATCTTCCTCCCTTTGAGTGATATAATGTCATTGTCTCTATGAGTTACTGCTTTTATCTCACTTTGGGGTTGCCCGTGAGAAAAAGCAGATTGAATCAAGTCGTCCTCATATATGCAGTACGGTTTGGTGCACATTGCTGCTGGGGATCTGTTACGAGCAGAAGTTGCAGCTGGGAGTGAAAATGGAAAGCGAGCAAAGGAGTACATGGAGAAAGGGCAGTTGGTCCCTGACGAAATAGTTGTAATGGTAGGGACAGCACATTCTTTCGAAATACACTTGACAGAATAGTTGTAATGGTAGAGACATCACATTCTTTTGAAACACGCCTCATAAAATAATTTGTAATGGTAGGAATAGGACATTCTTTTAAAATACAGTAATTGCTCGTGCTGATGCTTCCTTATATTCGACCCTTAGATGGTTAAGGAGCGGCTGTTGCAATCAGATTCTCTAGAAAATGGTTGGCTTTTAGATGGATACCCCAGGAGCTTATCCCAAGCCACAGCTCTGCAAGCATTTGGGCTCCAGGCAGATCTTTTCATTCTTTTGGAAGTAAGAATCTGTAATTTCTATTTTCTGTTGTTGTTTCGCATTTAGCCTTTGGATTGACCTTAAGCTCCTGTTTGAGTAGGTGGTGTAATTTTTTTTTTTTTTTTTTTTTGGCACAGTCATCTCATTTTTAATGACTGAATTAGTTGGAAATATATTTTCTTGGGATATTATATGGTAACTGGGCAGAATTTACACTACGTACCTGCTGCTTAGGTGTTGGATGAGAAAAGATTAAGAATGGGATATCTGTAATTATCATATGCAATATCCACTGTATTTGCCAGGTCCCTGAAGAGATTCTTGTGGAAAGAGTTGTTGGCAGACGGTTAGATCCTGTCACTGGTAGGATATATCACTTGAAGTATTCTCCTCCAGAGACCGAAGAGATTGCAGCCAGATTGACACAGAGGTTTGATGATACCGAAGAAAAGGTATGTCAATATACACATAACAAAAATTTAAGGGAGTACATTCTTAGAGCTTTGGTATTGAGTGCCTGAAGCCATGATCTTAAAGATCTATTGGGGGCCATTATCTGCTTATTTGACTCTGTGTATATTGATTTCTTTCAGGTGAAGTTGCGGTTGCACACTCATCATCAAAATGTGGAAGCAGTGCTTTCAATGTATAAAGACATAACAATCAAGGCACTCTCTCTCTCTCTCTCTCTCTCTCTCTCTCTCTCTCTCTCTCTCTAGACTAGGCTTCCAGCTAGACAGTTTGTGAGTTACTTGATATTTAGTAGCATGTTAGTCATGTAATATATGTTATTTATCACTGTCATTCAAGAGCAGATCACTAGGATTTTGCTTATATCTCCTTCAAAAACCCTTACTTCTTTGCATCACTAATTACATAAATCTTACTTTGTCAATATGACAGTTTGAAATAGATCATATTGCCAACTTCTTCCTATAGCAAAAACAGCCAGACGTACTGTCAACTCCAATGCTACTATAGAATCCTTAACCTGTGACGTGAAGAGACAAAGAGAATGGAATTTTGACCTGTGAATTCTTTAACCTTTCATTTGAAGATGCAAAGAGGATTGCATTTTGACCTTTGAACCTGAGTTTGGAAGATACACGGGTGCAGAAAATCGGCTAAAGACCTTTTAATTTGTGATTGGTCAACTGTGAATTCTGTCTCCACATGATCTTACATTGATGCTTGGATTCTCTGAGATCCCCTGCGTAATCCGTATAGAATGTTACCTATATGTCTTATATGATATCTCAGGCTTTTAATGATGCCTCATTCATGCTCAATGCTTATACATATTATAGCACTTATTTATATTCATACACTTGTCTGGAAACTTATGTGTAAAATGATTAATTAATCTGATCAGGTAAATGGAGACGCTCCAAAGGAGGATGTGTTTGCCCAAATTGATAATGCTCTCTCGAAACTCCTTGAAGAAAGGAAAGCTACTTCGGGATCTCTTGCAGCATAGCAGATGAAGAATATACTGAACAACTATTGAGACAACTTTTTTGAATGGTTCCATCTTGTTTATAGTTATGAGTAAGAAATGCAGTTTGTTTTCTTTCTGTTTTGTACATGATGATGCACTGGAAGAACTCTGCCAATTATTTCAGTCATATTCGAGAAGAATTTACCGAGAGATTGAAGTCTTAAAGAGAGATTGAGAGAAACTCTCCTAAATTAAGCATGACGTTCCATGCAAGAATCCTTCCATATGATGCTCTAGATAGAAATATTAATGGAACCGAGTGGTTTGCATGGAGGGGGTCAATCACTTAGGACATGAATAATAATCATTTTGATTAGAAATTAATTTTTGGAGCAGAGAGAGATTTTTTTTATTTAGTTTATGAGGAAAAATGTGTATATGATAAAAATACAAAATTTTTATTTTTTAAATAAAATTTCGTCTAATACCGACACAAAATTTTTCTCTCCCAAACGGCGGTGGACGGCAGGTGATGACGGCCAACGAAAGGTAGCGTGCCATAATAGGTGGATGGTTGGTTAGTAGCAAGGATGAAAAATAAGAAGAGTTTTTATTTTTTTATTTTGGTTTCAGAAATAGAGAAGTAGAAATCTCTGTCTTCTTATTTATATTACAAACCTATTTTTGGGCTGAAAATTTATTTTAGAAATAGAAAAATGAAAAATGTGTTACTAAGTGGATTTATGTTCTAAAAATAAATTCGGAATAAAAAAATAATTCTTAAAAAGAAATAAAATGATTATCATACGTGCCTTTATCAGCATAAAAAATGACTTAATAATACATGTTAACGATATGATTGGATTTTTTTTTTTTTTTTTGGTAACTCGGGAACCCCGCACGGATCTGGGATGCCGGGAGTAAACCACCAGGGCGACACGTGCTGGGCCACCACACACGTGCCAGGGTAAGTCACCCTACGACGCGCTTGGAAGTTTCGAACCCCTCCCTTTCGTGAGGGGGAGGAGGCCCAAAGCCAACTGCGCCACCCAGGTGGGTGGTAATATGGTTGGATGTTCATCCTTGCTTTCCAGTTAAATTTTCTTAATTCTATGCTCTCCATCGTATTTCGTTTATGTTGACAATGAGAAGTTTGGGCTTTTACCATCAAAGGTATTTGCATTTCGGGTGTTTCAAAGAAACATCATCATCTGCCAAAGGTAGAGTGCCACTTCAGATAAAAACTAAAACATTAATCTGAGAATTAAGAAGATTGTATCGATAAATCCAGAATGAGGGGGTAACCCGAGGAAACAGAGCTTTTTAATGCACGCAAGTTTGTTTACTCCCCAAGTCCAAATCAAGGTTTAAATTTTTGGACGACGCTGGTCATCTACGCTTCAGAAATGGAGGCCCAAGTGTCTGTGGAAGCCATTCCTCTTTCGGCGTTCGTTCTTCGCTTCATCTTCCCGATCTAACTACAAATTCGTGGGAGGAAGATGCAGTACGACTGACATCAAATGCGACACGCTGTTCATTCAGTATAAAACAGGAAATAAGGGGAGGGAGGGAGAGAGAGATCCCCCATCGAGCAAAATGTGAACTTAATATGATTTCATGAACGGTGGAAAT
This sequence comes from Eucalyptus erythrocorys, assembly GCA_014182555.1. Taxonomy (NCBI): domain Eukaryota; kingdom Viridiplantae; phylum Streptophyta; class Magnoliopsida; order Myrtales; family Myrtaceae; genus Eucalyptus; species Eucalyptus erythrocorys. The sequence goes on from CM024602.1 coordinate 13,412,653, forward strand.
GAACAAAACCTGTTCATACACTTTCAGTATTCCGTATGAAAGCCTTTCAACCTTCTAACATTATGCGACACTATACAAATCAATTCATATTGCGGATGTCTGTTTTCAAGTTGTGCTCACAAAGATGGATAGGAATGACTACTTTAAGTAAAGCACGGTGCAACGAAAGTTTATTGCAGGTATTAGCATAATTTATGTACAGACAAACGGTTTGAGACATCTAAATAATCACACCAAAGTAGGCTACATAGAAATACCTATATCCCAGAAAAATGCATTCACTTCATGTGATGGTAGACCTACTGCTGCTATTGACAACCAAAAACTTACCAATACCACACATATGGAATAGCTGAGGAGCATTTTAGGCACCCACATTTACATAAGAGCTTGAAGCTTGACCTTAGCTTATGCTAGTCATAGAGAAGTTTAACAGAAGACAGGCCTTCCATTCTTATCAGCATCATTTTCCATATACCTTAATGTGCACGGTTCGGCATCACTGAGCATGCTTGCCACCTCTCTCATAGTTGGACGCAGAGATGGGAGTTTGGCGGTGCAGAGAACTGCAACTTTCAACACTTTAATCATGTCATCTTCAATATAGTCTGATACCACTTTATCGTCTAGTACTTTGAGGACATTCTCGCGGTCGCTCAGATGAGTTAGAGTCCAGTGAACGATATCTCTTCCTTCACCATACTCATCCTCGAGCGGTCGTCTACCAGTCACAATTTCTAGTAGAACGACTCCAAAACTGTATACATCAGTCTTTTCACTCACTTTGAGGGTATAGGCTAGCTCTGCAAAGGAAATAAAAAAGAAGAAAGATATTGATGTGAAGAAAGTGTAGCAATATGTGCAATACGTATTTTAACATTACACAAGCAAAAACTCTAGCTAATTAAAGAAAATTCAACTAAATGGGGTCTGCTGTAGTACTGACAACTTACCTGGAGCAAGATAGCCATGAGTTCCAGCTATACGGCTACAATTAGGTCCCTTATGGGACTTCTCGACAGTCTTGGCGACTCCAAAATCAGCGATCTTTGGCTCATAATGTTCATCAAGGAGAATATTTGTGGACTTAATGTCACGATGAATAATGGGCGGTGAGCAATCGTGATGCAGATAAGCAATTCCCTTTGCTGCTCCGACAGCAATTCTGTATCTCTGAAACCAATCCAGTTCTGGCCGTCCATCTTTGACCTGTCGGTGAAGTGCTTGAAACAGATTACCATTTGCCATGTATTCAAAGACTAAGAAACTCGAACCTCCTCTCATCAGACAAGCATACAATTTGAGTATATTTCTGTGCCTGATATTCCCTAAAGTCTCCATTTCAGCAAGCAATAGTTTTGCACCATCTGCTTTCCACAGTTGCTTCACAGCAACTGTCCCGTCACTTTTCTTCAACTCCACACGATATACTTTTCCAGTTCCCCCAATTCCAATCAGGTTTTCCTCTTCCAAGTTACATATTTCATCTGCATCGATTTCCACATGGTGGAAAGATGCAAGTTTCCATTTCGGATATGTCTCCTTCTCTTCGTCCATAGAATTTGCTGGATCAGCCTCCACATATTTGAAGTTCTTATAACTTACCAGGAGTAAACCAACTAAGACAACAACCAGGGCTGATAATATGATGCTGAACAGAGCCAGCTTGTCTGCCAAAATCCCCCTCCGAGTATGCTTTTCACTGCAAATCTTGATATCTGGATTCATCTGCAGTCTTGAATTTTGGTCGACACAAAATCCCATGTTTCCAAGAAATGCTTTGGTCCCGCCTATCCTCAACAGATCCGAAGGAATTTCACCAGATAATTGGTTTTCAGACATATCAATGGAACTTAGCTTCAGTTTCGCCAAACTCTCTGGTATTGAACCCGTCAACTTATTTCCCGATACATTTAAGGAGTTCAGGGAGCTCATCCGTGAAAGGGAGTTGGGGATATTGCCACTCAGAGCATTTGCGGCAAGATTCAAGTCGACCAATTTACTGCATTCACCCAGTTCCATTGGAATCGGTCCCGTCAGCAAATTTTCTTCCAAATGCAAGGACCCAAGTTGCCCAAGATTGCCGATTTCAGTAGGTATATTTCCAGAAAAACTGTTATTCATCAGCAAAAGTTTCTCTAAGTTCGTAAGTTTGCCCAGTTCGGATGGAACCTCGCCTGAGAACCTGTTATTCTGTAGCAACAACTGATTCAAGCTGGTAGAGTTGCCAATGTCTGATGACACGACTCCACTGAAATTATTATCAGAAAAATCAATCATTTCTGCAAAAGGTAACGCCCACACCCCACCTGGAATTGGCCCTGATAACTGATTCTGGTTTATTCTTACTCTCACAAGGGACTTACATTCAGCGTAAGAATCGGGCAGGCCGCCTGAAAAGTTGTTTTCCAGAGCAAGCAAGAACTGCAAGACCCTGTTTGCACAAAGAAACCTCGGAAACTCACCTGAAAACTGGTTTTCGGATATATCTATGCTGCCTAGAGGAGAAAACCGACCGAAATTAGCAGGGAAATTGCCAGAGAAACCGTTCCTGTAGATCGAAAACCCAATGAGGTGATGTAAGTCTCCGAAGCCTTCAGGAAGCGCCCCAGAGAAATTGTTACTGTATAGCTGAAAAACCGTCAGGTTCTTAAGGTTAACAATTTCTGGAGGTAATTCACCCTGCAAGTTATTAGCAGATACGTCGAATTGCTGCAGCCCTGTGAGCTCCACAAGCTCAGGCGGGAGTTCCCCAGTCAAGTTGTTATGAAAGAGCTCGATCTGTTTAAGATTTCGCAATTTGGCAATGGACTTGGACAATGTCCCCGAGATCCTGTTTACGGATAAATCCAACGTCACAAGCGCCGTGAGTTCGAAGATGGATTCCGGGATCTCTCCTTTCAAGTGGGATCTGCCCAAGTAGAGCCAAGTCAAGTTCTTGAGATTCCCAAGAGTGTCAGGGATGTCTTCCTCATCATAATCGTTGTCACCAAGACCCAGAGAAATCAGCCCTGTCAAATTCCCTACCCACCCCGGCAATTTGCCGGACAGATGATTCCCTGCAATGTCAAGAACCTTGAGGCTTTTCAGCCCCGAAAGGTCCGGCACGCTTCCCACCAATTGATTGCTAGAGAGGTTCAAGACTTCGAGATTGCTACAATTGGCAAGCTCTCCAGGGATCTTCCCGGAGATGGAATTCGAAGCCAGCAAAAGAGAGGCCAGGCTCCTGAGCTTCGAAACGGAGGGCGATATTGCCCCCGCGAGGGACTGGTTTACCAGAGATATCGCCACGACTCTTCCAGTAACCTCGTCGCAAGCGACCCCGAAGTAGCCGCATGGAGACCCTGATTCTCTCCAGGACTCGAGGACGTCCCGAGGGTCCTTCAACAGAGACTTGATTTCGAGGAGCGCCCGGGTCTCGACCGCCAGGGGCGTGCATGGCGGGACTTGGCAGCACAAGAAAACGAGGGAAACCACCAGGAACCGCAATGGTAAACAGAGGAGGGAGGCTCTGGCCATTGCGAAGAAGAAGCCCGAGGCCGGAAGAGTCATTCGGGCATAAGGGAATCGCGGAGAAGGCGGTCCTCCCCGATCAAAGTCCAAGAACCAAGGTGCTACTTGCGTCGGTTGTGTGCACCAACCTACGAAAAGAGACGAAGATCAGACAATATTTCTATTACCCAACAATCATTTTACGAAGCATATATGATTAAGATAATGAGAGACATACACAGGACAAGAACAAAGCACTAATCTGTTGAGCTCAGTAACAGAAGCGATAGCGACACGAGCGAGTGAGCGCGAGGGAGATGACGTTAATAGTCAATTTGTTTGTAGCTGTGGATTCTTATGAATACAGAAAAGGAAGAGAAGATCACAACGCTTTGAAGTCACTCATTATTACACTGTCGCTCACACCTAATACATATAAATCTCATTTTTAAATTTCCCATCTTTTTCCCTCCAAATCATTCGTTAATCATTCTCGTACAACGGGCGATAATTGAAGAATCGTCGGCTTAATCCCATGATGGTGCGGCTAGGTGAAAAGCAATCCAAGGCGACGCCTTTTTGACAAAACGGACGGACTAGACGTCTATGGCGAAGAAAAAAAAAGCGAAGAGGAGTCCGCCTCGGTAGTACAATCAAATCGAACCTAACGCCACCTAATTTTCTCAATATTATATCAATATATTCGCCGTGATGAATAATTGAGATCGTCATCGCTTCAATGAGTGAGCGCAAAGCATGTCCCGAGCGAGACCGTGAAAGTAACGACGTTAGCCTCGCGGTCTCCGTAGAACGATAGGTGGGAGAGAGGGACGGGACGGGACGGGACAGGAGAGGAACCTGAAAGCGAAACATCCGTCAAAGGTCGGCGACCCCGGAGGCGCCAGATCCTCCACGTGTGGGCGCGGTCGGGGCCGCGTCGCGGTTCGGTGCTCGCCCGACGCTCTCGCGCTCGCCACCTCAACAACCGAGACAAGAGGCCCCGCGCTCGACCACCGGAAGAACCACCGCCTCGGACGCGCGGCGGAATCCGACGACGCGCCGTCTAGGAAGACGGAAGTAAGCAGGTGGGGTTGGGGGGGTTGATTCCCGAGGACGCTTTGAAAAACGCGAACGAACAGGCGCGGGAAAGGAAATGGAGGCGGTTACCTCGGAGGCGGGACCGATCTCGAAGGAGCAAAAAATAGGAGGTTTTCCTAGGAACCCATTAATGCATCCTCATCACTCCTTCACCACCTCGTTCCTCCATGGTCGGGCAGGGACGAGAGAAGAGAGAGATAGAGATATGCAGGGGGAGGTCGCGAGAGAAGACGAAGAAGGGAGGGACGAACTGGGTTTACTGCATGTATAGATCTTCGCGCCCGGGATTATAAGCTACCGACAGCGAAGGCAGGGAGGGAGGGATGGAGAGAGAGAGAGGAAGAGAGAGGGAGAATGATTGAGAGAAGAAGGAAGTCATCAGTGGTGGAGGCTTCGAAAGCAACACTGGCCTGCTGCTCCCGGCCAATCCCTGCCAGTCTCGAGAAGAGAGAGAGAGAGAGAGAGGGTGGCCCCCGCTTGACGAGGAGATATAGAGATATGTATGGGGCTGTCGAGGGCTTCATTTACGGGGGGGAAAAGGAGGGGGGGGACTTACCGTTTCTATACGAACTCTCCCAGTTCTAGCGTTTCCCGCGTGCGTCATTTGTTTCTCCTGTCGTGGATCGACATTTGAATATTCTTCGGACACGCCTGGGGTTTTTTGGTTGAAATTTTTATGGTTAATGTGACCAAATATGCTAAATTGATAAATTTATCTTAAACCAACTATCCTGAACTGATATATATATATATAATAAATTTGTCATCCTTTACTTTATATCGAATTAGAATGATACCGTAAAAAAACTTAAATTGATATGCATGTGATAATAGAAATTAATAAAGGGTAAATTTATTACTCGATTAGTATTACACAAAAGAAATCAATCCTAGACACCAATATAATTAGATCTGCTCTTTATAAAGAAACTTGGGATTTGAGATCCCAAGTGAGATTGGTTCAGGATCATGGGATCTTTTTCTATCAACCTCAAAGCCATTTGAATGTAGCGAATAACAATGGGGCCCAAGAATTAATGTGTATTAAAATCATAGAAGCTGGTAATCATTGATATGCTCATATCGGTGACATGATCAGAGTTGTAATTGTACGTACTTATAAAGAACTTAAACATGACAGATGATAATACGATATGCTGATAATGCTACAGTTGTGATTGATCAAAAAGGAAATCACTTTTGCTTCTATTGTAACAAAATATTCACCTTTTATGTAGAAAGGGCCTGTATCAATAATTATGATCGAACTATTTTTTGCAACCACATCAATTTAAGTTTTTTTTTTATAGTCAGTAAATTAATTTTGAATAAAATTGTCATAAATGTACTAATTTGGAATGTATTATAATATTAACTTAATTTTTCATAGTTTGATCACTCGATGAGGCCTAACATGGTGCCGGAGAATGCATATATACCATGCGAGCCTCGTGACGAATAGATTCCATCAAACGAGTGAGCTAGGTAAAAAATATGGTTCGATCCAAATAAACTCATTTAACCATTTTTAACTCATTTTCACTCAATATAAATCTGATGACTCATACTAAACTTGACTCATATACCCAATTTACGAAAACTCATAGCCTAATTAAGGTAAGAGTATAAAGTGATTGAGACTGAGATTGCGTGAAGGCAAAGAAACTAAAGAGAGAATCATATAAATGGATTGGGTTCTAGTTATAAACCCATTTATGAGTGTCATTTGACACTCATATTGTATCTTAACCATTCACGACCAATTTCACCAATATAACTAAATCATTACCCATTTAGCATCCATATGGGTTAAAAAATGGACCTATGACCCATTTCAACAAGTCTATGCGATAGTAGAAAGAACATGTTTGCGATTGATTAGCTTGTTGTAGTGTTAATATCTAACTCATGCTTCGGAAGCTTCAATAGAACGGTCGACGTATTAAATCTTGGCGGAGTTTTATTGAGGTCATCCGCTTTTTGGGTTCGACCGTCCAATGCACTAAACTTTCGCTCGTGTTGATGGACATGTTTGCCATTGGAGTCTGGACGTAGGATCGAGATGGTGTGAAGACTACGTGGCGGATTTTCTAGAATGCCACGCCTCCTCTTCGGCGCGTTCTGTCGAGAAATCAGGACTGCAAAAATTGGAGAAAGAGAATTGAGTGTATTAGATGTGATTCCAAATGGAAATTATGTAAATACTGGAATTGGGCTGTACATCCTCTGCTTTTGGTACGCGGAGAGGACGAGGGAGAGGGAGAAGACAAAAAATGGGAAGCTTGGATGAGCATGGACAAGAAGATTTGGCAGGCATGGAAAACGAAAGGGCATCTTACCAAAAAGAACAAAAGAAAATTAAAGGGAGGCATGCTTTATCGCGGGATTTTCGACCTGTGTGGATTGGAAAGGAGTCGTGTCCGGTCCAGACACATTGAGCAAACCGAGGTTTGTCCCAGCGCCACGTGTGAATAAAAAGTCATTGAAACGATCCTCACGCACGCAGTCCAATTCTTCAATCCCGATTGTCTCTTAAAAAATGAGTAACTTAAACAATATCATTCTCGAAACAATCGCTCGTATCATTTATATAATTAAATAAGCAAAAAATGTTTTCATCACTGAAGGAAATATTTTTAAAAAATGATGAAAATATTTTTTATTGATTAATCTTTTTCGAATATATATTTTTTTTTTCAAATCATTCATTTTATACAAATTAGAATAATAAATCATGCATTTATTTAACAACTTAAGATTTTAAAACAACTTCACAGTGATCCCATCATTTCTTACATTACAAAACAAACTAATCGAAGAAAATGAATGATTTGAACAAATATTTTTCAAAAAATAATCAATTGGAATAATTAGTTAATGAAAAGTATTTTTATTGTGAGGATAATACATATTTAAACATTATCACGAAAATAGTTATAGTAAAATGGAGTAGATGGAATCAAATTAGAGCTAATACTTTGAAAAATCTCAAATTAGTATTCCTATAACGAATTTACCTAAAACTAATCTTTTGACTACCAAAAACCCTAAATCGGTACATTTTTTAAATTTACCCCAAATTATCACATTTGTGATAAATTTACTTTTTGTTAAATTCTGTTAAGTTGGATGACAAGTGACAATTGATTATTGTACCGATTTGAAATTTAATTCTCCATTTATCACAGTTATATAATTTTTATGATTTTTGTGGTATTAATCCAATTTAACGGAATGTATATTTATCACAAATGTATCAATTTTGGATTTTTGGAAGTCAAACAAATTAATTTAGAGTAAATTTATCACAAATATATCATTTTAAGTTTTTTGTGGTCATTTGGGTTAAATTTATTATAAATATATTAATTTTAGTTTTTTATAATTAAAAAATTAATTTTAAATAAATTTATTATGAGTGTATTAATTTATAATTTTTTTGAGTATTAATCCATCGAATCAAATTCGAGGTCAATGACCCCAAAAAGAACTTTGGACTTTCGCTCGCTATTTTGGCCCGACGCTTTTTAAACTTTACCATCTCGTTGTTCTCTCTAAAAAGCTACACGTCATCTAATGCCGTTAAATATCGCAACTTGAGATTGGCAAATCAATGCGACTATTTTTTTTAGGGGGCAAAAAGAAAAAGAACTTTAAAAAACAGGAAAAGGAGGAAACGTACATGAAAAAGCCACTTGGTTGGATTCGACTGATCAGCAAAATAAAATCTCTCAAAATAAGTTCTAAAACGAGGAAAAAGAATAGCTGAAAATTCTTAATTACATGGAGATCCATTTAAAACATTGCGTGCGACTCGACAGTGTCATCAACTGACTAATCACATCGTAGATGAATTGAATGGATAACTTATTGGGGGAAAAATACCCTAAAAGTTATAAATGGATTGTATTGGTACAAATTTAATTATAAATTTTTCAATTGAATTAATTTAATTTTAAACATTTTTGTATTAATACCAATCAAGTTAATCTAATCAATTTAAGCCAAAAAATGTTAAAATAGATGTCGATCGTTCTATGTGACATGATTAACGCACTAATGTTAATATAAACAATTGTATTAATGTTTTAATATTTTTATTAATTTTTATCTTCTTCTTTTTTCCCCTCTACCAACCTCCCTGATGACCAACAGAAGCTGCTGGTTAATGGCGAGGGTGAGCGACAGGATACCCTCGCTCGCTACATGCAAGGCTGATGAGGGCTGAGCGAGGCTACCCCTCATGAAATCTTACGGGGAACCTCGTTCAGTCTTGTCATGTAGAATGATTGGCGTTTATGTCAGTAATTTTCAAATGAACTCAATCGATATCGATATGAAAAGGTTTAGAATCAAATTGAGAAACATTTTTTATATTTTTATCCAGCTAATTCACCCTCGTGCTGCCGAAAAGAGGAGATTAAACACGGCAACGTGGCGCGAACAGTGGCACTCGAGAATGAGAAGCAGAGGTAAGGAATCAAGGCCAGGAGGAGATGCCTGCACGGGCGGGACAAATTCCAAAGAGAGGTCGTTCCAAATACGGTACCCAAGCCTCTCCATCTCGCATCGCAATCCTGGTTTCAGTGGTTTGTCCCATGTCCTCGGGAGAGAGGACGAGAAAGAGAGACACACAACTCGATTAGGAGGAGCCGTGTTTGACTTTGCGTCATGCTCTTGTCCCTGTCCCTCCGAGCTGTAGTGCGCCAAAGCACTTCTGTTGCTTTCCATGGACATTTGGAGGGCTACGCATGCCGAGGGAACGGGGCCTGCCTTGGCCGATTGGTCTTAACTTTCAGTCTTATCATCATCGACTCTCTAGTGCTGCTCTCCTTCCAGTTCAGGATTTCGTGAAAGGGAAACCCTAGCATTAGGACAATTTAGTGCAGAAAATGGTCCATGCATTAGATATCACTCTACTTTTCACCAAGGCAATTGCGTGCTGGGGTTATGTTAGACCCGTCAAACAGGCGAGTTGGATTGAAAATGGATCAATCCAAATAGACCAATTTAATATGTTTTTGTCCATTTCCATGCAATTTAAATCTTGTGATCTATACCCAATTTGACCCATATTGTTCAAACTCTTTCATATTTAATTCAATTTATGAAAAATCATACCTAAACTGAGATGAGAGCGCGAGGGAGTGAGTGTGAAATTGAAATTGAGTGAGAGCTAGAAGGAATGAGAAGAGAGTCATACAAGTGGATTGGATTTAAAATAAGTTGTAAATCCATTTATAATTCATTCAACACTCATATTATATTTAAATCCATTTATGACATGTTTACTTAATATAGTTAATTCATTTATCTAATACCTATATGAGTTAAGAACTGGGTCAATCGCCCATCTTAACAGGTTTAGGTTATGTGCATGAAAGATTCCATTAAGTGATAGAATTCGAAATAGTAGCTACCACGATTTGGTGCAACTAGTTTTTTTGAGTCAAGATTCACTATAAGTTCTCATTTATGAAATTGCCTGCCTAATTAATACTAATTAAGATCACTAGATTTAACCCATAAATAGCAAGAGCAAGAAAGCATACGCTGCCGTGACCCTAGCTTCACAAACTTTGACCGCTGCCACGACCCAAATTGTCTTGTTCCCGTTTTGTAAGTTCATGCTCAAATTCTCGAGCCTCACAAGTGTTACGTAGACTAAATATATTAGACCAAGCCAATCACACTTAAAGAATACTTAGAATCCACAATATAATGGCTCTCGCTAGAAAATACGATTTTCTACACAGATTTTATATCGTGATTGATTTTATCTATCACATCGTCTTACAGTAAGTGTGATGAGCCAGATGCAGCAAAGTACTCAGAAAAGATGGAAATGGAAAAGGGAAAGCAGGCTTTAATTCAAAGGATGGGAAAAAAAGGGGGGAAGAACCATTAAAACATTTATTGGCATGTTGGCAATAGGTAGATATTGAAGGCCATGCAAATAGCATTCGCGTGTAAGGTCTGTATACAACTGGGCTCTCATGGGGCTTGAGGCGAATGGGAGGACCCTTTTCCGGGATTGGAGACGGATTGTAGGTTATCTTCTCGTCGGGGATCAGCTTCTCCTGCTTGAATTATGCGACCAGATTGTGCATGAAAATGAGTATCTCGAGGTGAGCGTATTCCTTGCCGGGGCACATCCATGGGTCTCCACTGAACGGTACGAACGTGTAGGGCCGCGGACCATCCCCTTTGAATCTCGACAGATCCAACTTTTCTGGATCCGAGAAATACTTGGGGTTCTCGTGCGTTGAATGTGCCGTCCAATATGAATGCAAAGCATCGCAACATAGGAGATCAAAACAGGATTTACAATGCCGCCCTTTGGTCTTTTGAAATGGTTTTTCGATGTATTGAAGGTTGTCTAAGCCCAAAGCAACTAAATAGAAGATGCAGCTGGGCTTCTTATGTCCTTTTAACTTAACCCAATAGTGGTCGGTCCATTTCATTTTAAGCAAAGCTCTGCATGCACTTCCATATGAACTCAACTTGGGAATAATATAGTTGAGCAAAACCCTAGATACCTTCCATCCTTTTGGAATGGTGAAACCTAAGTACTCTTAACTCCGTTATGGCCTCTCGAAATGCTCCCTGGGCAAGCAGTGCTAGCCTCATTGATTCGCATGCCATGTTCTATGAGTACTTCATTTTCTGAGCATCTTTCCAGTCCAACAACTATCCAGGTAATTTGGACTTAACAATAATGATTTGTTCTACCGAAAAAAATCTGCATTAAGAGCCATTGAAAGAACTGACGAATGAGATGAAACAAGAACCCGACTGCGGACGTCGGCTGCCTTTCAAGATGGCGTTGTATATTTCAGGAAACTCCGTGAGATAGTGGACGACAAACGTGATCGCCGTGCTCGTGGCGTATTGGCTGGCTAATGAAGAAGCCTATGATCTTGTCTGCAATGTCCCTCTCGCTCATGCCTTCGCCATTCTTATCCCGATAAAGAAGCATGCTCGACAGCAAGTCCTCCACTCCTTCCTCCCTGTCATCCCGCATCTCTTGCTTCCTCCTCCTGATTATTGTGACGAGCTCTTCGCAGATATTTTCCCTCCTTTGATGGCTCAGCGGTAGGTCATGCCGGGGAAGTTGATTGGCACGGACATGAGCCTGGCCGTGGCTGGAGTGAAGGGACGCGGAAACCAGGCCACGCGGTTGGGATCTTCGACGCTCATGAACAACCCACAAGCCAGTGAAGGTGTATTTCTTGGACAGGAGGAAGACCTTGGCGTCCTTGGAGGGAGACCATTGTTTCTCCAAGTGTTCCCTAGCCATGGAATCCATGATAGGGATGTCATGCTGGAGAGTCGCCGGCCTGAGGAATTCGGGAAGGAAGCTGTGAAGCTTTGCCGACTCTTCAACGGAGGAATTGTTGACCGCGGTGGGGAACATTAAGGCCTTCTTCATGAGGCGCGGCCACCAGGAAACAACCTACTTGCTCTGTCGCGAGCAGAGGAATTTGTTCCCTGAGGCGCTGCAGATAACAGCCAGGTTCTCGCCGAGCAACGACGTGCAGAAGATGTCAGTACTTGCTCATCCGGTCGCAGATGAACTTCTACAGCTTCCCTTTCCTTGCGGCCATGACGTATTCCAGCGTTTCACCTATGACCGGCCAATCTCGCCTGCCGGGCAGGAGGCTGGCGGAAGGAGGTTTAAAAAATATATATTATTTAAAAATTGCCATGTTAGTATCAATCAAATGGTCGGTGCCGCCCACCACAAAGCTCGGCCGACTCTCAGGCGGGGGAAGAAGAAACGAATGACAAAGAAGATGGGTGGGGAAGAAGAATGAACAGTGTCTCCAAAATGCCAATGCTCAAAGCAGCCCTACCTAGGGGTGAGCATGGTCCGGGTTGGTCTGGGCCACCCCCTAACCCTAGGACCAACCCATACAGTGTCGGTTCTCAATTTTTAAGACCGAGGACCAACCCTATTGAGCCCGGGACCAAGGACCGGACCGACCCAATGGGTTCGGTCTGGTTCCAAGGTCAACCCGGGATCGATCGATAATTTTTTTCGTCTTATTTTTTATATTTCCTAAAAAAGCAAACCTACAAATTCAAATTATACATCCATCAACCATGCGGCATTGTGCAACTAAACTATAAATACCGATACATATTTAGCAAATTTAAGATGACACAATAATAGAAATTTCATACCTGCTAACCGCTCATCAAGATATGGAACAAAATGGAAAGTTCTTGTAATCATTTATCTTTAATATTCATAACATCATATACAAAAGCGTTCTCTTGCATTTGATTATGTAGAGTCCACTCAATTAAAAAATGAGCTTCACACCACTTGACTAGCATTTGATCATGTAGAGTCCACTTAACCAAAGAATGAACTTCACACCACTTGACTAGCAAATCACCGTAACAACTACAGTACTACTCTACTCTTCAAAAACTTCTACCATTTGACACAAATTGAAAAGCAAAGTACAGCTGAAATTCATTAGTATAATACAATTAAATAATAAAAAGTTCAAAATACTTAATATAAATCATGAATATATAACTTCACATCTTGTTAATTCACTTGAACTTCTAAACACCTGAAAACAAAACAAATGACACATAATTAATACTCAATAAAAGTTTTAAATTGAAATTACTATTAGTACTATTGATAGAACATTTCAATATAATATAACAGACATTTTATTTAGGTTTGAATATATAAAAGAATTATATATAATATAATATAATATAATATAATATAATATAATATAATATAATATACGGGGTTGGATCGACCAAAACTCTGTGACCGTAACCAACCTATATAGTGTTGGCCCCGGAATTTCAGACTAAGTGATCGACCAGGGGCTCCTTGAGAACCTGGACCGGGGACCGGCAGGGTTGGGCGGTCCAGGGGTTGGTCCAAGGTCGACTCTAGACCACTGCTCACCCCTAGCCCTACCCCAGCATTGGGGTTTCAGCATTGGGGATGCTAATATTGACCAAATGAGCTTTCAAAAATACATAATAAATACAATATTTTCCTCATAAGGCTTTAGGGGCCCAAAGTCCCTTGGGAAAGCCGAACGAAACGAGGCCTTAGAATGTAGCTTTTAAAAACCGGTGAACCAAGAGAAGTGAGTATAAAGTAGGAGGGCTCAACGGATGTTGGCCGCCTTGAGGAGAATCACACGCTCTGCCTGCGGCCGAGCGAAATGATTTGAGAGAAATACACCGAGAGAACACTCAAAATAGTGACTAGAAGAGACAAGGATAAGCAAATGCAAGAAGCCAGGCAAATCTGGACTGAATTCCACAGCCATTATGAAGCGCATCGAGTCCGTATGAATCCACTACATTACAATATTCGGACCATATAAGTCTCGTTTGACACACTTTCAAATCAAGCAAGGGTCTTAATGCGACGGGGTCACATGCACCCGGTACACCTAGGAATTTTCCTTCTACGATCCGTCTGGCACCATTTTGGACAATTTAATTGGCAATATTCACAGCGGCGCCCCGTGCCAAATGATAAGAAACTGCTCAAGTCACTGATTGTGGATAATGAAACGATCGTTTGCATGAATCAAGTTAGTTAGAGAATTTGACCGTGGAGAAGGAAACAAAGATTTGACATTCAGCAAGAGCTAAGATAAGATACCAAATGGGTCCTCAACCCTAAATCCTCTCATTTGTGAGAGTTTTTGCTAGCACCATCGGCAAAAAGTTTTTGAGACGTGAAGTTGCACTCAAGAGAACGTGTCATACTATCTATGTTAGATAAGGAGCATATACACGAAATAAAATAGGTAATAATCTAGCTGAATATTGAAAATTCCAAGTATCAAGTTCTTATTGTTATATGAGGTGATTCTTGAAAAGTTTATGGGTGCACATGAAAAAATTTCTAAACAGAAATTAATTTCTGATTTCTTGGTTTCTAAAATAAAAATTTTAACTTCTGATTTCTTCTTCAAATCTATTTCTATCCAAATCTATTTTTGGAATAGAAATCTGTTCCAAAAATAAAAAAATCAAATTGCGTTATCAAACGGATTTCTGTTCCAAACCTGTTTCGGGAACAGAGAAACAAAGAAATAGAGTAGTAGAAATTTTATCATGCACGCCCTCGAGTTTAGCACAAGATGAGAACTGCAACCGCATTGACAGTTGGACAACATTGACAAATGAAACTGACTGAACCAGAATTATCTTCCACAGCGGTCATATATGATCTACACTTTCCATGTTGATCATGCTACAGAAGACAGCCTCGTACAATCAGACTTTAGATTGGCACAGCTGCACAGAAGTACTTGCTGCACCAGTAACCGATGATATCTGGACCAAGTTGAATCCGTCGCTTTTAGCATCTCTCAAAGATCTTGTAAAGCTTCTCCAACGAAGCCACCTGAAGAACAGAAGAGTCACCAACTAAGTTAACTAAATTGTCCTTTTCCCTTTCCCATCCAATCTTTACATCCCATATATGGGAGGCGGGGAAAAGAAGCAGTCAGCTAGGCTCAATCACTTTGGTGAAGAAAGTGCATAGGCAAAAACTCAGCATAGAATGTGTCCATGATCACACAAACGTGTTAAGGTCCATCTCCACATGTGACGTGGAGGCAGAAATATTTACACAAAGATAGCTCAAATTAAAAGTAGTCGACATGCTTTCCTACGATGACATAAAGGATCCCGATAGGTTAGAAATGTACAGTACCTGGACAAATGTTCCATTTGCAGCCATAGAAACTGGCGGCTTCAAAAACAATCTCAGGGAGGGAAACAAGACATGCTGAATTGACCATTCTCGCTGTGACCAGGCAACCTGTGCCTCTGACAGTAGTTCGTGATCAATCTCATCCTCCATCTTACTGTCATTGCCTGGAAAGGAAGGAACACGCAATATGAATATTCAACCCTTCCCCTTTCTTGTTTCTGAAGCAAAAAATGATTTGTATTATGATGAACAATGTTGCTGGTGGCGGATAAGAAGGTGAAATGTTTTAAGTAATATCTACAAAGCCATATTAATCCATTCCTTTTTAAACCAAGTCATCACAGCTATCACACTTCGCAAAAGGACTGTTATCTTGTTTCTTCTGTACATAATACTGAGGATAACAATTGTAAAATGTGAATCCCTCATCTTGAAACAAAAGGACAGAGGCCAAAAGCTGGGAACATTGGATTTTAACTACAACATATTAAAATTATAACGAGCTTCTGCAAGCATTCTAATATAAAAAATCAGCACAAAAAAAAAAAAATATATATTACTGTAGTAGACCAATTTTCGATCATCTACTAGGTTCATCTACATCTGCAGATACATAAGAGACTTTTTACTGTCTTTCTGAATATATAAATATAATAGATATCTATAAGATGAATCCAAGTGTGAAAATTTATTGCAATCATGTAAGTGAAGCAAACAGCTTATATGTCACAAGCCATGAGAAAATAAACAAGCAGCGAAAATCAACTGAAAGAAGAATGGGTTAATGATGCGAGAAGATCAACAATGAAGGAATCCCATCAATCTGCCCCACTGGGAAAAAAATGGCTTCAACGAACTTCTTAGATGCCGTTTCCATCCGACTAGCTAGCAGAAATACTTTAAACCACAAGTATTGCTGGGTCGTAATTTTCATGATTAGCTCGTTCAGTGCCCGTGACAAATGCTAGAATCGCGAACTTAAGTGATCAGACATCAAGCAAGAAGTAGGATCCATGACAGCAATCAGATATACCTCCATTGACAGAAATATCAATTCCATCGTCAGAAGCACTGAGATGTTTGCTCCTTTTGTAAAATTGCAAACTGTCACCAGAGGGATTGGGCAGCAGAGGCGGATGCATAGCATAGAAGTTTCCTAAAGCAGCTGAAATTCCTTGTAGACAATTCTTCTCATCCTCCCAATCAACCTGCGACAATAGTTTTAATTGCAATTTTAGCAACAAATCCTATCAGAGAAGAGCAATGTTGGAACAAGGATATGGATCCCATCTGTCTTCCTGTCGTAAAGAGACATTTTCATGTGGCATTAAAGGGGAAAATTAAAATGTTCAGTGATAAATGCGTCCATGAGAAGAAACATCAAATGATTATATTCATCTTAATGACGTGATTTTAAGGGAAGCTAATCCATCACTCGGTGTAGGATATCTAGTTTAGCTTTAGCCATCTTCTCTGTCTCTCTTTCAGAAACACTTACATAACTTGGTTTCCATGCATCTACGGGATTTATGAATTTGAAAAGCTTGGATGTACCATCAAGTTGCAGAAGAGCATAAACTGTGAGTATACAGTTAAAACAAAGGTATTTTTTTGGCAGACACTTCTGAACATTGGACAGAATTTCATTCCAATAATTTGGAAGACTTCTTTTCCTGAACTTGATGCAGCAGTGGTTTATTAAAAGAATTTCACAGACCAGATCGACATTAAACTTTCTCATGGACAAAACAATGGCATAATATGGGAGATAATGAACAAAGGTTGTGAATCCCTTGGTGAAATGTTATAAGACGCAAGGGATCTACTCACAAATTCAGCACATATGCTTTATAAGAATCAAGAATGATAAACTCAAAAACATTTTCACAAAAAAAAAAAAAAAAAAAAAAAAAAAAAAAAAAAAAAAAAACTCAAAAACATTGAGGTAGCAAAACAGGACAAAGTATAAAAACAGCTCAGAGATGAGAAAAATGATGAGAACACATACATCATTTCCCAAACAAAGGACAAACTCAGGAAGACGATCCATGTCAGGCGTATATTGGTCAAGAATGACAGGAAGCCAGCACAAATTGCCATCTTCATCGACATGAACACAAAAATACTCATCCAGTAGTTCAGCCTTTTGCTTGAGCAGGTTGGTGTTCAACTGAACCCATAAAGAAAAAAAGGATCAGAGTGATAGCAGCCATAAAACCAAGTAAAATGGATGGCTTAGCTAGCAAAATTATACGATCATTAAACTATTATATTCTCTCCAACCAATAAGAGACACATAAAACAGTGTCAGGACTGAAAAGGAGTGAAATATTGATAATAAGCACGGTAAGTAACTTCATAATCTTCAATAACAGTGTCAAGGAGTACTGAGAAACTTTCTGAGCAACTTTAAAATTAAAACCTCAACAACAACCCAATAATCCCATTGTCCGCTCAAATGCACTAGCAGTCAGTAAGAGAACCACAGTAAGAGAATCAAGAAACCACAATAGGCGAGATCTTTTCAGTAGCTTATTTTATTTGGTTCTACATATGGACCATGCGAAGGTCCTTTTTCCTTTAAGGCAACAGGTGCAAGGTTTTTCAAAACTTTAATCAATGTGAACTGCGACATCCTTTCGGTATGGTTTTCATTTTTTTTTTTTTCATTTTTTCATTTTTTTTAAATTCAGCAATCAAGCAGGTACTTCATGGACCATGCCACCTTAGATTCTCAATTTGTGGAAGAGAAGTATTCTTCAGTAGAAATTTAGATGTCAAGCTTTGAAATAGTGTTTTCCTGCCAAGAATGGTCTATAGCATTTGGATAGAGCAGATACTTATGATGAAAATGTCTCTCAATCCTAAAACATTGCCATGCAAAACTTGAGTTGTTTGGACTTAAATGGAAGCAAAAAAGTTGCTTTCCACTAAAATTTAAATTATCACTAATTTCAGCAAATTATGAAAATTTTATATGCAATCTATATGTCAACGTTTGAGTGTTGTAAAAGTTTCAGGAGTTTTGGAAAAAATAAAAATGTCAAAGTGCAGGAGCAGCGAGATTTAATGAAGCAAAAGCAAATAGTAAAAATTAACCCAAACAGTGGGCACTTTAATGATATACAAATTGAGTTCCAAATCTCATGTTTCGAATTACACATTACAAATCATCAACATGCATGTAATTAGGATTAAATACAAGAGCAATGCCTATAAAAATGAAACATCTAGACTAGGCCTGTGGCTCGTGCATAAAAAGGTTCAACTATTCCATGTTAAAAAACAACAATTATTCCAAGATTATAGAAAACAACCATTCGATGTTATCTTTAAGGAGCAAGAAGAAGCTAAAGGCAATTGATATACTACGTAGTGGAACAAAAAATAGGTCAATATTATAGAATGGCTATTGAAGAAGTTCGTTAAGGATACAAGTCATTGAAAGAGCAGATTAAAAAAAGGAACACAGGACACAATCACAGAGGCAGTGGCAACATAGTATCTATTCAGTGATTCGCCACCCCATCATGTGATTCGCCACCATGAGGGCTTTTTAGATTTTTCTGGTATTTCTCATACAATCAGTCAATATATTGCTAACTTAGCCATGATGCCAATCCACTTATAGTATTCTAAATTTGACTCAAGAGTGCCAATGACGAGATTAGGCTATCTGAATAGCTAGCAGCACCCTATGTATCTGTCTCTTCACTGATTTGATGATGCAAGACCAAAATATGTGCATTGGTTGATATTTTCAGCGGCATCTTCAACATGGTATACAAATTTTTGTTTGGGGGTTTCTTTTGAAAATTTAAGTCCAATCTACAGCCACTGCTATAAAGGATGACACTGAGTGATGTTAAGAAAGAGAATGGCAAGGTTCTTGAAAAAAGAAGGCAAAATGGAAGCTTAATCAATGCAAATGATTGACACCTCAAGTCCACAAAATTTGAGGTTTCTCGACAATCTTCTAGAAAAATCACACTACTCATATAACGTCAAATTGTTTCTATGATCCTTTGTTGTTTGCATCAATGATAGAGCTATCTACTAAATCTTTAGCATTTTTGCAAGAATATCAACTACCTTGTCCATACATTAACACCAAAAGCAAACTTTCAAAACTAGAGCTAGCAAAGTTGCATATTCAAACTTTTCTCTAAATAATGCACTATTGGCTCCAGTGACATGTGAGAGAAATTCATTATTTATTACAAAAAACATAACACTTATTCTCAGAAATCTAGCATAGAAGATACAGCATGAACTGAACTTGGGACAAGTCAATTTACCCACATAATCTTGTTACTTTCGCTGGCCCTTCTCAGTCGACAAAAACAATACTTCAAATTTAGTTTATAATGATCATCTGTCTTAGGCATATGAACAAGCACGGATCAAAATTAATCGGGAAATAACTCACCTCCGCAATCTTTTTCTTTAAATCGTCATTCTCAGAGCATTCTGAATCCAAATCCTCCTCTTTTAGAGCCAAAGTAATCAATTCTGGCAACGGGGCGGGATCACTTAGCTTTATACCATTGAAATGTGCAAAACGGCGCAAGACTTGCTGATACATTAGCTCCTTGCTGTTATGCAGAATGTCCTAATTTCAGTATTGTTATACATTGAAAAGGCAGCCAAAAACTCTTGATCGAGAAGGAAAAGACACATTTAGCACTTCTGGGTACCAGCTTGAAGCATTTGGTGACAAAAAGGTAATAGAAAAGGGTAATCTCCGAAGAAGGGAGATAGCTGAAAAGTGTGGAAGAGAAAAAGGCCAAAAGAAATGATAAATTAGTGGATTTTATATAGCAACGGATCAAACAGGAGGTACAGCATCATGGAATCCACATATCTGAGATTCACGCCATTTATTGGAGGTTTTGGTCAGGGGTCATGATTAAGAGCAAGCTCAAAAGCCAATTAGTTTGCTGTCCAGATATAGTCATCTTAGTTTCTACAACTATGGAACAATACATCATATAAGAACATCCAAGATTCTAGGGGAAAAAAGATAGGCAGCACTAAAGATGAGGGCAAAGCATGTGGATGAAGATATAAAACACCAGTTTCCATCCATCAGATATTCATGACAACATACATCAATGTACCAAGCAACAACCAGTTGAAGAGACAGCATGTCTCAGCAACACGAAACAAGGGTTTGGCTCATTTAATACAGAAAAAGAAAAAAATGGACCCAGTCACTAAGTCAACTGTAGAAAAATCAATCTTTTCTCAGGAAAACGAGAAAAGGGATTGAAAGAATAATATGCACAAGTTGTACTAAAACAAAATAAAAAGTTATGCTAAATGCTAATACCTCTAGAATTCAGCGAGCATAGGGCTGAAAGTACTACCTCAAATTTACAACATTTGCTAGATAAAGATTAGTATTATGCTGAAGTAATGCACAAACATCATCTGCCATTCCAACATATGTGCAGTGTCTAACGATATCAAGCAATCCTACAAACAAACCAAAGCAATGCATCAGATAACCACACACACACACACACACACACACACACACACACACACAAAAACACTTGAAAAGTTTTGTAATTAGCAGTGAATAAGTCAATTAAGTCTCAAGAGCTCACCAGAATGGCACTTTGAATCAATTTCATCTAAAAGCTCCTGAATACTCGAAAGATCTGCAGTTTCCTTAGGGTTTCTTCTTTGCCGAATTGAAGATCTGCATGGAAACTTTTAGGGATAAGCTACCTAACAGAAGATACTGATAATACACATTCAGCTCAAAACTGAAAGGAAAAAAGATGTTTATCATGAAGTAATGAAGCTAATAATCCTTTCTCATACAAACTAAAAGAATAACAGCACTTCCAGAGATACAGAGAGTACAGAGTAAAGCATGTGAAGTCGCCGCAAAATGTCAAAATATTAATAAGCACCTTCAGATTATTCCCAAAATTTTGTCCATGAGTTTCAAGAAAGGGTAACTGCATAGAGAGTCAATTTCGTCATTAATTTGTTTAAAACATCAAAAGTTCATACTGGCTGTCTTCCCTTCATTTGTACTTACGTATTCATATATCAATATCATTATCTTTGTCAGGGATTAAGATTAAACAATTCAGTCCTTAAAGCTCAAGTCTGAAGTTATTTGTTAGTTTAGCTAGCATCTGAGTCACCAGTTACCTTTATATCAGACAACACACGCATTCAAAACCTTACCATGACTCCATAATTAAAATGAGATGTTAGAACAAAAATAGATGGCCTGATCTGGTAAAGCTATCGAAGATAAAGTCAATTACATATTATAAGAATACACGTAGAACTAAAACGACAGAAAATAATAAGAAGCTGCAGAAAGCCACAATTAAGAAGCTGGGTGACTGAAGAATGACATGTAATGATTTATGTGCTAGAACATGGCTAATGTTCTTGGAAATCAAAAAAGTTTTACCAACATATTGGCCCCAGCAAATTTATACGCCATACCAAATATCCACACAGTGACAAGTATAATATGCTACTGTCAGAGTAAAGAAAGGATTGTACCACAAGAAACCAATCTAGGCCAATACCTGATGGCAGTCAAGCTATTACTGTTCTCCAGATCGGTGAGAGGCTTGGCCTGTAAATATGCATGCAACCTTCCAGCAGGATCTAATGAATCCGTTCTAACCATCTTCTGCACAGGCACTTTTTGTGATTTTGGTCCTATTCACATTGAAACATCAACAAAAAGACTTAATAAGCAGCAGTGCATAATTCAGTTATTACAATGAAGCACGACAATTTGAAACTTAAACAATCATTAGAAAGCTCTCTACATGCTATTCCATGTAGCCACATGAGTGCCTAATAATCTTTTATCCTTTCTCAAAAAAGGAAAAAAAAAAAAAAAAAAAAATCTTCTATCCATTTCTTTACATTGAGTAAAAGCTGAAAAGCAAAGTTTTGTAAAAAACAATATACAATACTATAAAAGTGGACATAACCATTTTTACCCAGCCAAGTTCGAATGAAATGTCTATCTTAATAAAATAACACAACTACATGGTTCCAGAAGTTTTGCTGCAGAGACAATTTCAGAAACATCACCATCAAACAAATTATTTTCCTACTATTGACACATAACTGGAATGTTGTAAATTGTTGCCATTGTAGAAATAGTCAGACGCTTAAGTGCAAGTTTTGAAATTGCTAGATGCAAAGCATACTTGTTTGAAAACGTCAGATGCATAAATACTCACCACCAGGCCACCCAACTGAAAAGGTGAAAACTTCACTGTAAGTAACAACAATGACTTCACCATAAGTGACGACAATGACTCATGATATTCCCAACCAAGCATTTTCCGAAGACAACGTTGCACAAGAGCATGCAAATTGGCCATGCACGTTGGTATAGTGAAGGCAAAAGGATTGCATTCACATTGCCAAAACTCAAAGAGAACTATTTTCTTACCGGATGAGGAGGGATTACAGCGACGGTCCTTGTTTGCAACCGTAGGACTTGCAATAATAGGACAAGATGCTGAAGGCTCTACAGTCTGATACCCATAATGTCAGAGGACAAACACAGCAAACAACAAACAGATTAATTAGCCACGATCCCTACAGCAATGCAAGAATAAGCCCTTAATGCAGGAGAAGATTCATTACAATGCTCAAAGCAGATTAGAAGCACATGCTGATAAGTAAAGCACTGCTGGCAAAAAATGCAAAAACGATGGAAGATATATCAAGTGCTACCTCTTTGAGTATTCACAAGGTTTGGGCACCTGCTTACTAGGCATTCCACATGTTAAGAAGAACGAATAACAACAGAGGAAAAAGATCTAATATTATGAAAAGACAAACTTAATGGACATCGTTCTACTGTCTCAAGTAACCCTTTGGTAGAAATCTAAGACATGAGCATTAAATCCAATAATTTACTTTAAAGAGAGACTCCGAACAACCAACATCTTAAAAAGGTTTCCAAGAATACAAACATTACCTGTTCTTGAAATGTCCTTGCTTCATTTGAATTTCTCAATTTTGATTCAACCACAGACTGAATCTTCCCAATTATAACTTCTTGACTCAAGAGGCTTACCTGAAAATTTAATTTTTAGCAGTATCCTGTCAAGAATTTTCTGCAAAGGCCAATATGTGAAATAGCCATTCTCTTGCATGATTGCAAGCACTATGCCTGGGCATGCTTAAATAATTTTATGCAGGAGACTTCATCTGTTTTTGCTCCACTTGTCACCTAGCATTTGAACCTACAAGTTTGATCTTTCTCCTCCCTAATCCCTCTCTAAACAATGCCAACCATCAGGCTTTACTTACACCAAACAGGGAAAAAATGGCATTTCTTAATTAGAAACCTGGCCTAACCTCCAACTATTCTTTATGGAAACATGGAGGTGGGCAAAGAACAAGTAGTACATAACAAGTTCCTACATCTCTGCTGGTTACTGACAAGAAAGAGGCTCTAATTACGGTTTCTTCTCATACCACCTAATAAAAGACAATTGACATTGAAATGCATGCCAAAGACATGTTGCCACATGGCGTCATCATAATGTATATACTAACTGAAAGGACATAGTGAGCAAGCAAGTTGCAAATCATCAAAAGGGAGCTTGTATATAGCAAGTACAATTTGTCCAGCTCAGATGGCGTCAACGTATTATTATTCTAAACAAGTTATAAATAACAGAATATACCTTTAACTTTGGGCTGCATAATTAACACTAAAGACCTTTTTTATATAAACTGCAAAAGGCATTTTAATGCAAGCATTCTATATATGTTAAAAGGATTGAGTGAGGAACAGTTATGGGGTGATGTGACTTCATGAGGACTTGTTAATGAATTTTGATTTTTTACCACACTCATCTACTTTTCACCTAATCCAAAATTATGAGTACCATTGAGAAAATATTGAAGAGGTGATGAGGCTTTTAAGGATTCTTTAATGGTTTTGATTGTTTTCCATAAACTCACCCTTTAATTATGTCCATTCTTAATTTTTACCAACAATGAAACTACTATACGAGTTTATTTATATGTACAAAATATAAAATATCAAAGTTATGCAGTCTCTCCTAAAACTAATATTCGAACTACTAATACTAAATAAAAAGGATTTGACCAATAAAGATGATTATGGATGGTGGCGTGATAACATGTTGCTCTTCGGAAACTGAGTCATTTTTTAACAATGACTACGCGTTACAATTCTTAACCTTTACGCCAACCAAAAGTATTGTTTATTAAAACCAAAATGAGGTTAATTTTATATAGCAGAGGATGATCTGTAATTTTTTTAGAAATTTTGCAGTGAGACTAATTCTTTCCCATATTTCATACTTCATTTTGATGCTTACTTTCTATATAACCTCAATATCCTAATAATATAATATCAGATGTTCCTGCATCATCATTTCTCTCCAAAAAGGGTCGTGTAGATCTATGATGATGTTAGAATTTTGACTGTCATGAGTATGTCAAGCAAGTGATGTGATGAGTAGTGCTCCAGGGGTAAGCATAAATTTTCTCATATCCAACCAATTAGCATTGTCACACTAACTAAACTATCTTATCTTCTCCTACGGTTATTTCTTTAAGGTCAGCAAATATTTTATTTGATAACTTCTAAGAGTTTATCACATTACAATCATGTTGCAGGGTACTAACATTCTCATCATAATTTTAATTGATCGTGAAGTTTGAGAACAAAATCTATTTGACTTATGAGGTGCTAGACTTTGCCAACGCGTGGCATGGGTTATTTTCTAGCAAATTCTTTAAAGCACCACATAGAAAAACCAGAAATTTGGGCACATGTCTTAAGTTGTTTTAACTTTCTTCAATTTCACTTGCAAAGCAGCATTTCCCTCACCACTTTAGGTAAGAACGAACAATAAGTCTAATATCCATATGTACAGATAAATATGCTAATATGTTACAAAAGCAAACCTAAAGAAGCACGGAAAGATGGAAGGAAGAATAACGGACGTCAGAATGAGAGCATTGCAGAGTTCACCTACAGCATTCACATCGGCCACAATTACCACAACAATAAAAAAGAAGAATTTCCAAATTCCAACTATCTGAATTTTCTAAACCATCAATCTTGCAGTTTTTGTTCATAAATGTAAGAAATATTACCTCCTTTTTTGTCGGATGAACATTTACATCAACATGCTCAGGTGGCAAGGTAATCGCCATATATATGAAGGGTTTTGATGCCTTGGGCAAGGTTGCAGCATAAACGACTTCCATAGCTCTTTTTAATGCAGTGCATTCCACTAATCTATCTGCATGAGATAGATAAAGTTATGACTTATATTGTATATCCAGATAGATACCTCATGCCATACTACCCATAATACTCAGGACTGACCAAAAGAAGCTAGCCGCCAATACATAATAGAGAGTACTTCTAGGGAAGAATTTATTCTAACACAACATCTCCCCCAAGAAATTGGGATGCACTTATGCTCCATCAGCTTTCTGGAGTACTTTCCAAGCAAATATGAAAGAGCTCAAGCATCAAAATATTGGAATTTATTACAGGGAAATGAATGCAAGTGAACAGCCTCTATATAAGCAATGGGACTTGAAAGAGACAAAAGGTGTTATCAATAAGCCGAGTATTTAGAGTAAATGCATCCACATCACAAACAATTCAAAGTAAGGAAAAACAATGTAGCTTTAACTTTACATGCCTAACTTTACATGCCTCTGGTCATATAAACGTTACAGCAGGAAAGAGGAAACGGAATAAGGGGAGGGAAGATGGCAGCTTCAGTCATCAGACAAACTTTCCAAGAATTATGGAAATTAATTCAGTTACATAAGCTTGTTTGGATAACAAACACAACAGGAAATCATACAAACCATTGATGAAAAGAACCATCGTGGTCTTCTTTGCACTGTAAGATGAATTGGATATGAACCCATTCATCTCAAAAATAGAGCTAGAAGGATCATCATCCTGAGCTTCCACTTTCAGCAGATTGTGAGCAACGGACACACCATAAACAGACTTTATGGCGTCAAGCCTTGACGAAGTAGCAACTGTATGAACATCCGCTCTAGCTGCTCCATGCTGGTCAGAGCATGTGTTATCAATTTATTCATGAAAGACAATAAATTCCTCCAAGCATTGAAGCATTAAAGACAGGACGGATAATGAAGATCAGTAAAGCAAAGAAGAGAAACCTTTCTGCAGGAGAAGCTTAAACCTATATGATGAATGGCAAATCTACTTAACAGGTCCACAATCTTTGAATAATCATCAGCTGAGTTCTGTAGGGTCTTCCTCCGAGCAACCATGTTATAGAATAGATTCTCAACCTAACAAGGAGTAAACATAGAAAAAAAGAATGTGAAATAAAGAAAACCACCTTCAATGCAAGTTTTGTCCATAAGGATGGATCCTGAAATCTAAATTCTTACAATGCAATCCATACCTTCTCATGCAAATTGACAACCCAAACAATAACTACTGCCTTGGCATAAACTCTGACTATATTAAGAGAAAATATATCCTACCATTATCTGAGTTCCTTTAACAGCAGCACAAGCCTTTGGTTCATGCTCCATCGCACCATCTCTATAAGATACCCTGAAGAAAAATAAAGGAAATATAAAACACGTGTTCCTTTGAATAAATTCCAAAAGCTTGTCATAATTTTTTCTCATGATTCTATAGTCTCAAAATATTATATTTCTATCCCATAGCAAACTTCCACTCCTGACTAATGAAGTTGACTAATACAAAGAAACCAACAGATTACGCACATCCAGGCAATAAAAGCAAGTGTGCTAGGTAAAATTTGACTTGAAGCTACTTGTATCAGACAATAATTATGGTTGATATCTCAAGATTAAAAAATCGAACAAATTATGCATCTGATAGAACATATGTGAAGCTGACAGCCCTTCTCAGACCATCTCTCTCGCTCTAAGACAAATAATGAACAAGAAAGAAAATCAGACGGGCAGAACTTTCAGTACTTAAACATGGCAAATAACTAGAAAAGAGAATTTAAACAACACCAAATGGCTGAAACAGCGGAATAAGCATCTAATTTCTATTCATCAACCTCCTACAATCCACCAAGTAGCATAACATCGAATCACCTGTAACCATGCAGTTGTCCATTGGTAATAGTGGTGACGGTAACATGAGCGACGTACGTCATACTCGCCAGCGCCTCTCCTCTAAAACCCATGGACTTTATGGACTGCAAATCCTCAAACGTGGACAGCTTGGAGGTCGTGTGTCTCTCGCACAGGATAGGCAAGTCCTCGTACTACGTCCAACAAAGCCAACAATTAACTCAAGCAACATACATTACACGCTAAAGGAAAACCCATTTTCAAAAGTTCAGTAATTGCTCATCCCAACGAAACGAGTACACTGGATTCTTTCAACAGGTTTTTCTTTCGCAAGAAGCAAATACGAACTAGCGCTCTGTTTCGCTCACTGAGAAACAACACCAAAAAGATTGATTTTTTTTTTTTTTTTGCCCCTACTGCGTACGCGAATGCCATGGCCGTCGTCGGAGACTTGGATGAGCTTGAGGCCGCCGTCCTTCACGGCGACGTTGATGGCGGTCGAGCGAGCGTCGATGCTATTCTCGACGAGCTCCTTCACGGCCGACACCGGGCGCTGGATGACCTCGCCGGCGGCGATCCGGTTCACCATGGAGTCGTGGAGACGCCGGATTTTGGGGGGTTCCTTCGGTCGCCGCGGCGACGGCGGCGGCGGTTCCGGCTCTTCGATTTCCATTCGTTCTCTTCAGCTTCCGACTCGGGAAGTGACGATCGGCGTCATCCGCGTCCGGGATTCCCCCCGGCCGTTGGGCAGATTATCGTCGCCGCCGATGAACTTCGAGAGAACAGCTTCCGACTGCGAATTTTTCCCGCCAATCTCGAGGGCCGCGATTGCCGTAAATTGCCGGGCGAGGGGCGGTTCTTGCTTCTTACTTTTTGCCTTTTGAGGCGTGAAAATTGAAATAGACATCTAATTTTGGGATCTTTCTCAATTTTTTTTGGCTTAATTTTCGGTAAGAAAAATATCGACTTTAGTTCGGATACCATTTCTATCTATTTTCTTTTTAGATATGAAACCCGAAGCCCATTTTGATGGGACCTAATTTCCAAAACCTAAAACCTGCTTTATAAACTCTGGATTGGTCTAATTCCCAGGTCTATCTTGAAATA
The DNA here is from genome assembly GCA_014182555.1 of Eucalyptus erythrocorys. Taxonomy (NCBI): domain Eukaryota; kingdom Viridiplantae; phylum Streptophyta; class Magnoliopsida; order Myrtales; family Myrtaceae; genus Eucalyptus; species Eucalyptus erythrocorys. Next base: position 13,441,175 of record CM024602.1, read on the forward strand.
TATCAATTCTTAACTTTTTTTTATTACAACATAAATTTTGGTAAAATATCTCTTAATTACAGTGGAAACAAATAGTAGACAGAGAGAGAGACAAGAGACAAATGCAATGACAACGAGAATGCAAGATGCAAGGTAAAATTGTATACAAAAAAATTAGGGCTTCTCGGTCCGGTTGGCACCCAAAATCAAGAACCACAACATACTAGTAAGAAACGATTTAAAGGTATTTGGAGCTTTCAATCCATCATTATATTAATAAATCGAAATATTTCTATTGATTCTATTTAATAAATATCCCGAGCACTCGTTAGCAAAATCTTAAAAATATATATATATTTTTTTTGCTAAGTGTGTTTCTGATTACACTAGTGTTTTTTTTTGGCTAGAAATAAACCTTTCATTTCAAAACAAAGCATTGCAGAATGGATGCTGTACTTATATTAGAAGAATAAATAAAAGAAGACTCGATTTGATATAATATTTTTAACTCTAGACAGGAGATCATGGGAAAAAAAAAGATGTAGTGCCTATTTGATTAAAAACCCAATTGACAAGCACATGAGTAGCTCCATTCTTAGATCTATGAAAGCCAAACTAAGGTCCGCCTTGAATTTTGCTAAAGTAAGAAGCAACAATTCGTGCGAAAGATTGAATACTTTAAGGGTAAAGACCATTTTGTTGAATGACATCGATTAAGATTTTGCAATCGCTTTCAAAAATCACTTTTTAGAAGCTGAGGAACAAAGCATAATTGCAGGCAAGAAGGAGAACTGCTGCTTCCACCCTATGTAGTACCAACACGAACACGCGACACGCGACACGACACGACACGACACGCCGACACGTTATTTCTTAAAAATGAGAATTTCGACACATTCCGACACGTTATATATTAAATATATTTTTATATATAAATATATAAATAAAGAATAATAAAAATAACCTAGAATTAATTTGCACGAAAAATATTAAATAATGTCATTCATTATTTTAATTTGTTACAATAATACACAAAACTTAGAGAAAAAAACATTGTTTAAAGAAAAATGCTGAAATGATATTTTTAAATTTATTTATTTATCATATATAGTATTTTTTTTATTACTTCTTTCATAGTAAAAGACTTTAAAAAATAAAAAAAAAAATTATAAAAAACAAAACTGAAAAAAAAAAAAATTGACCCGTGCGTGTATATTTATAGCAATTTTATTACTTCTTTTATTACTTCTTTTATGTATATTTATATTTTGACCCCTCAAGTATTAGAAATTTTTAAAATTGACCCCGTGCGTGTCGGAATCGCGTGTCGGAATTTTAGACTCGCGTGTCGGAGCGTGTCGGAAAGAGTTGACCGCGTGTCGGATTTTTCGACACTCGTTGACCGCGTGTCGGAGCGTGTCGAACACGTGTCGGAGTGTCGGACACGACACGAAGGCTTCCGGAGAGTGTCCGTGCTACATAGCTTCCACCCTCACTAGTGAGTTCCACCGTCCTTTCCTTGTATGAGCTTGGACAACTGAGCTACTAGTCGATCCAGCAATGATAACATTGGCTCATTTGTTAATTTTCTATACCCTATCTACATTAAATTTCAATTCTTAGTCTAGCAATGGGGGCAAGGAGTTTGTCCCTTCCCCAAGAGGATTGGATCCTTGACTTGTTGCAACTGCGTTCTCTTCCCTAAACTCATTTGAAAATTCCATGAACTCCTATAAAACTAACTTAATTGCTTGGGAATAATTTGGAATAACTTAATCGTGTAATATGGCATTCCTATAACACCACATTCTATTACCTAAAATTGATGCAAATAGGGTGAAGAATTTGCAATTGAAGCCAATTCTCTAAGCAATCTACCTTAGGTCAAGGAAGTGGTTGATCATTTCCTTTGGTGACGAGAAGTTCCAAACAAATGAGATGATACCTTAAGGACTTTGTATCCATAAAATTTGGGCTAAAGGACTTGCTATGAATAGATGGACTGAAATTTATTTTGAATTTCCATATAGTGAGGCATGAAGGATTTGAAATAACCTACCCAAGTTATCTCTATAGAGCAAGACATTAGCCATTGTCCTCCAAAACATCATCTCGTGCTTCTCATGAACTCCAGCTGTCCATATTTTGTTCCAAATTCCAGAGCTACGTGACTTGCTAAACTTATAGGAGGATTTAACCATAAAAATTTCATCAATAGCTAGCTATCACATCATTCATCCATCCAAACGGAGGTTGGAATGTGAATTTGGAGGATGCTTAGATGCTTAGATTGAGGTTGGGCAACTTTTTATGAAAAATTGAATACTTGAGTGCCACATCTGGTAAATCCTGCAATAAATCTTACGTGACAATTTTTTATTAATTTTATCACTTACATAACTCGTTGGAGAGCTGACTTAGTAAAATATACACAAAAATGACATCGTTTTGATATAATTCAAATTTTAATACAAAAATTAATTGAATTTAAATTTAAAACAAATAAATAATAATTTGAGAGAGAGAGAGAGAAGGAGGAGGAGGAGGGAGGCAATCGGTGGTTGAGGGCTTAGTCCTTGCTGTCATTGGAAAGGTGGGAGAGGGTTGGTTGGGGCCGTTGAGCCATAGTAAGGGCCCGGCGACCCTAGGCGACCGGCGGCGAGGGCTTATGTGCCTCGCCCGAGATCTGGAACGAGAGTCGCGGCCCTCCCTTAGATCCCGCGAGGGTCACCGGCCCTCGTTCACCCAAGCCAAGGGTCGCCGCCCGTTGGTGGGCTACCACTAACGACCCCTGATCAGGGCTCGGCGGCCCCGGCCAACCCTCCCCACCTTTCCGGTGACAATGGGGAGGCGATAAGGGCTAAGCTCTTAGCTGCCAATTGCCTCCCTCCTCGTTTTTTTTTCTTTTTTTAATATTTGTTTTTAATTTAATTTAATTAATTATTATATTAATTATTTATCACGTTAGCACCAAAAATGACATCTTTGGCACTATTTAGCCACATCAGCATGCATAACGGTCGTTTTGCACTAAGCTCACTAGAAAATTATCACGTCAATCTTTTGATTGGATTTTTTTGCCGTTGGCATTTAACTTATCAACTTTGCTCCGATTTTAGCACTTAAATGTTACTTTCGTAAGTTTTCACACTTAAGTGTCAATTTTGTGCCAAGTTTTGGCATTTAAGTGTCAATTTGTGTCAAGTTTTAGCACTCTTAATGTTCTTATGTCCGCTTTAAAATGGAATTGGGATTGGTAAAAAGAAGGTAGTTGATCTGGTGCATGTAGAATTTCAAGGGTGGTTACCGACCTCAATTGACTTATCATCTCCCATCCTAACAAAGAGTGTCCGGTTTGAGTATGTCTCGGGTCATGATTGCATTCCATAATTGAGATGCCGATGCCTCAACCTCATGGTTTCAAAAATTGAATTACCGGACATATTTACCCTCGAGGACTAGAACCTCATAATGCCAAAAGTAGCCCCTTCATTTCGACCAAAAAAAAAAGTCGCACCTTCATTACCGCCAAAAGTTTATCCAGAGCGTTGGTCTTCCTGATGCAGTTAAAGTCGGAGCGACCGTGAAACCATAACCACATCGCCTTCATCACCATCTTCTCTCTCTCTCTCTCTCTCTCTCTCTCTCTCTGCGCTGCGAGAATCACTCGTGTGCAGAGCTGCACTTCCCTTCCTATGACTTTCAGTCATTGCCCCACCGCTGGTCTCTGCGCGAACCCCTCGGCTCGCTGCCTTCTCCTCAACAACACCCCCGCTCTCCTTCGCGCGGTATCTCCGACCCCAGTCGTCGCTCGCAAACCCCTCGCGCCGCAACTTCGTCACCCTCTTTCTCATTCCTTCGATTCCGCGAAACTGTTCCCCGGGAGGAAGCGCCCCAGACGGTGTCGCCGTCGCCGCCGTCTGTTTCCCAGCGCTTCTTCTTCTTTGGAGCTCCCTCTTCTCCCTTTCAACACGAGCGAGGTCAGTTGTGAAGCATGCGTGGCTGGTCTCTATGCTCTTCTTTTCGGCGTATCGTGGTAGACGGAGATTGTTAAGCCCTTTTTAAGTTCTGGGTAGTGCCTTTTCTGAAAATCTTGAGATGTTTATTGCTTAAATTACGTACCTTTACGTGTATTTGTCTGTTTGTACGCATTTACCTCGGTAGTGTGGTTGCTTAGTCTCCCTGACTTAGGATGCTTCTGAATCTACGAGTTTCTTTACTTGTTCAGTTGTGTTGCTTTTGCTGCTAGAACGAAAAAATATAAATATATGGAACTGCTTGTTGCAAATTGTTGTTGAAGTCCTCCAGAAACGGGGAGGGTGATTATGAGAAGGTAAATGGACAGAGCTTATCAATCTCTGCTTTGAGTCTCAAAATTCATGGATTAAATGTGGCCAGAAGGCCGAGATTTCATATAAATTTGGAATCTTAGAAACTTTCTCTCTAATTTTTTGGTGTTATTATTATCATGGACGATGCCCGTAGAAAAACGCAGCTCTAATTTGTTCACCATTGCATGTCTCTTGGTTTTGTTTGATTGATGCAACCTCCTGAACTCCAGTGCGACGCCCAGTATTTTGCTTTTAGTTAAGAATGACCTGCTACTTACCTTTGTCAATTAAATAATTGCAGGTACTTGTTCCCTCCGAGAGTAAAGTACTCCATTTGTATGAGGCTAGATATTTAGCCCTGCTGGAGGAGGTACTGTATCAGCGTCATCTTCCTTTCCCTAAGTTTCTTGTCCTTGTTATTCACAGGAATTTTTTTTCCATGTTTTCTTGTCATGCATGCAAGTGTATTTGGATCTCTTCTTCGAGATATACAGGGAAGCATTTGTTCCCTACAACAGTTTGTCTTCTAGTCTCCAGCTTAACATCTCCTAGTTTCGTGTGTTGTTAGTGTTTGTTGAGACCATGAGATAGAGCTGCCTAATGGCATCTCTATTGATGTGATCACTTATTTATATGCATATCCTCGTTTTACTTCTGATTCAATTTTTTTCCTTCTGTTGTCCATCTCCATCTTTTACTACAGCTTCAATATTGACTTCTCAAGTCCTTTAATATATTCTGTTATTCAATATTTGATAAAAACATGCCTAATAGGTTTCAAGGTCATAGGCACCAGACTACTCGATACAAGCAAAACTTGAGTTTAACCTCTCTCCCAAAGAACTTCTGCCGCTTAAATGTTTTATACAAGAGTTGATAGTTTCAGGATCTTGCACTTAACTTGTGAATTTGTTAATGCCAAAGATACATTGTTAGATCCTCGATCACCTAAAAGTGAATCTATTTTATCATAATGCGTCTACTCATTTTTAATTTGAGAGCTTTAGATCAGCGTGAGTTATTGACAATTCACTCAAAAATGGTCATCCTATGTGGCCTTCCGTATATTAAGCAAGAGTGTCTCATTTGATGGTCAATGTTCTTTTAACTTTATGCATTCATATTTGGAAGTTTAATGCGTATTTTTTTGCTTACAGTCTTTGTCAAGGAAGAATCTCTTTGTGCATTTCATTCTCGAGCCCATATTTATGCCTGGTTCATCGGATGGGACATCATTTGCGGCTAAATATGGTTGCCTGGTTTTGATAGAGAAAGTGAGTTTCTACTGAAGAAGGATGAAATAAATCAGAATTCTTGGAATTGGAATATGGAAGATTTGACATTTAAATGAAGTTTCAGTGCTCTGCAGGTTGAACAGCTAGATGTTGGAGCACTAGTTTCTATACGAGGAGTTGGCCGTGTCAAGCTTCTAAACTTTGTACAGGCAAGCAGTTCGTGAATATGTCTGTTCTGTTCAGCCTGCTTTCTTTCTTGTTATTTATTCTCTGACAAATTTTTGGTGCGAAGTTTGTGTTTCTATTTTCTTTCTTCAAGATTTTTCTGTGCACAATTGCTGTTTTAAGAACTCCTCCTCCCGCAATTTCAATTTCCCTCTGCAACACTAGTCTTGGAAGGATACTCTTTTATGTCTAGTATGGTGGAAGGAAGACTGGAGGCTACCATGCATATATTCACGGCATGAGTGCTATAAAAGTTTGGTGAGAAGGTCTATGTCAAGTTGGCGTGGTTTAGGCATGCTTGTTCTCTAGATATGTACATTTAAGGAAACACTGGAGCATCCTCTGCATCTAGAATGCAATGGCCATACTTCTACATTGGGTCTGTTTGATTTGGAGAGGTCTGATAGCTGATTGTGAAACTATTTATATATTTTTTGGTTGTGTCTTGAGTCCTTTTTTTTCTGGGCATTTCAAGGTGTCTTGAGTTAGTATAGGCTGTACTCTAGTTTTTCTTGGTTTAACTTGTTTACAATTACTTGCAGGCAGAACCTTATTTGAAAGGTCTAGTCAAACCGGTGCAGGACTCAGTTGCTGAAAATCCTAGCGAGACAAGCTCAAAAGTGGATCAATTAAAGGAGTCTCTTTGCAATTTAATTAAGCTAGAAATTAAACTCAAGGTATATTACTCTCCCTTGGAATATTTCAGTCAGTTTTCTAATTCTCCAAAGAATCAACTAGAATAAGGAACTACTGGGTTGTACTTCTTATGTTCATCCATGCAGGAGTATTTTCACGGTCATTGTTACCCTGCTGCATGATCCATGCAAAATTATCGCTTCTTCTAACCTATCTCTCTGTTTTCATGCCCTCTTGATGTGATTGGAAAGAAGATAATCAGATAACATAGAAGTACAAACTGAGCATTCTGTAGGGCAGATATTAGCTAGGTTTTTCCTTCAATAGTTGGAATTGTCCGGAGACGTAAAAGCGCATCAATGATAAAGGGTATTGTTAGTGATCTTTACCTTTAGACTCAGCTGCCAGTGAGTAATAGTAGACCATATGTTTATACTCCTAAAAAATTCTAAGCCCCAGTGTATCTATAACACTGACAATCTACTGTGAGTGGGACAACAAGCTGGAGTGCTGTGTCTTTGCCTTTGCACTTTATTGACAAATGTACCGTTCATTTGCCATTTTGGAAAACACATATTTCCATTGTTCTGTGTTACTTCGTCATGCAACTGGTGCTGGGTGGTGATTACAAGTTAGCTTTATCCTGCTCAATCTTTTAACTTTGTACATGATTTTGTCTTATTCTCTATCTGCATTCAGATTGACCCCCATGCTCCAGCTACCACCTGTGATTTCATGAAATTTATGCTCATTAATTTTATTTCATTAGGCTCCCAAGGAGGCACTCTTGCAAACACATACAGCAAACTCTTTAAGGTGGGCTGAGAACACACCATCAGTAGGGTGTGACGAGAGTTTCATTCCTTCATTGGCTGAGCGAGTTTCCTTTGCAGCCCTGCAGCCCGTGTCAGGCAATGTCTCTTTCTAACTTTTTAAGTACATCTTTTCAACATGTATTTAATGAAGGTTCCATAACTTTAAATGGCGATTGACATAGGAGTTTCCCTTTAACTGTGGTTAAGAACCTGAAAGAGGATCCTTTATATCAGCTTAATTCTTCTCTTTCCATTATCTTATGTAGGCAGGAACAAACTTCCATACAATTTGACCTACTAGAACTTTAGTCATAATTTTCACATTTGCAATTTTTTACTACTTTCTGAAAGTTGGGCAACTGTTTACTAATTCAGAGTTTTATATGCTTTGATTTTCCTTGAGAATGATGCGCTAGGGGTTGGATGCTATTATGCGGCATGAACATTCTACATTGATAAGGTGAAAAAAGTGGAAAATTCTAATGCTAAAAAGTGCGATTGGGAATTCTGTGTTAGAATTGATGGAATTGCCTGACCTTAGCTCAAAGAGAGATGCAACGAACTGGTGAGCTGAAATGCATGAGACCCAAAAATAGTCCCATGAAGCATGCTGAAATGGGTCTTTACAAAAGAAAAGTTTATCCAAACCACACTCATGCAGGGAATTCCTCCCTTTTCTTGAAGGATTAAGTGGTGTTTCTTTTGGAAACAGAAGTTGCAGATACAGTTCAAGTATTGCAGAGAGACTGTTGTTATCATATTTGCTTTATATTTGGAGTATTTGATTGTTTTATCAAGTTGTACTTGGAATAGTAGAGAATAATCACCTAATGTGCATGCAAGTGGCGCATAGTGAAAATAAGGGGGTTTGTCACTTCTGGCAGGATCCACTGAATCGGAGCTGCTCAAGCTGCAACGGGAGAAGTTAAGAGCAATGGACATTAAAGAAACACTTGAGAGGCTAGAAGACTCACTAGTGTTAGTGAAAGAGAACATTTCAATTGTTGCGGCAAAGCTTGCTATCCAGTCTCTCGAGATGTAGAAAGTTAAATACCTTTCAACAGGCTCTTCTTGGTGTCCTAATAGAGGAGAGCAGCAATAAATTGATGTCGAGAACTATTTATATTTTGACATCAGCATCCCTATGGAATGATAAAGTGCTTGTGTTCATATTACACAACACGATGCTTGGCAGTCCAAAAGCCGGACATGGTTCGACCAACTTTCATGAATTTACTCATAATGAACTTCCAGCAGAGGCAGAAGGGCCAACCCTTTTCATACTTTATAGTTTTTACCTAATTAACAAGATGAAAAGAGTTTGTAACACTTTGATGTTTCGAGATAGGGAAGGATTCGGTATTCCAGGATAGTGTACCACCTTGGCATTTGCGTTATTGTTGATTATTTTCTCCAAACTGTTGCTATTAGCATGTTTGCATAGTGGAAGATTGACCCAACGGAGCATGTTAGAGTTGGCCGTGTTGAGTTTTGACTCACAAGTCACGGTGGATTTCAAAATTTTGAGGAAAGGTGAGCTGAAATGCAGACATGAACATTACTTAATCAGAGTTGCAAAGAGAAAAAGTGTAGCGTATGCTTTACAGGGTAAGCTTCAAATTTGCAGCTTAATGTTCGGTTAAGTACATCTATACCTATGGTAGTATGTTTTATTACAGAGTTCTCTTTATTAGTGTTCTCACTTGGACTTTTATTTTGCAAGATGTTGGTCGTTTTGATGAGTTTTAATGCTGCAAATTAGCAATAATTAGAAATTCTAGCATTTTCCCGAACTCTTCTTATTTAGCACTTTTCTTAAAAGATTTTATACATCATTCTCTTTTATTTATATCATGACATTGTTAGCCACTTATAGAATTTTCTCTAATCAAGCTTTTTCTGGACTTAGTACAAATTTAAAGGAATTTAAAAGTTGTACTACCTCTCGATTTGTAAATATAGCTGTTTCTCTGAAAGCTTGTTTTGAAAGTACATATTTGTAAGAACCATAACTCTTGCTCGTTGACCATTAGACTCCTATATTTGGTATAGATCACAATCAGTCGAGTAGAGCTACATTGAAAAAGGCCAATGGGGGTTATATATGACTCTAAAGTTAGTTACATTTTATTACTATAGCTTACAAAATGTCCCTTTTGATTTCCATATATCGCTTCCTTGACTTCCTATCGGGTTTGATTTCTTTACTATTTGCAACAACACAGGAAAATTATCCAATGAGCCTTAGATGTATTATACATGTGTCAATTTAGTCATAATTTTTTTTAAAAATTTTGTCAATTTTATCTTAAATTTTTGTACAAAATTATAATATGATTATTTCAGCTAATTTTTGTCAAAAATTGCTAACGTATCGGTGCATTGGATAGAATAATTGATGATGAGTTGACCTAAAAGTGTTTTCAATTTTTAGAGAAAAGAGTAACTAAAAATGACAGGAAAATACCAACAAAAAGGAAAAAAAAAAAATTAGAAGTGTTGAAACTTGTTATAAAAAATGCAATTAAACCCTAATAATTTTAAGAAGTGCAATCAAAATATTTAACTTGTCAAGAAAGTGCGAATTAAGTTTTAAAAATTTTCAAAGTGCAATCAAATTCTAAACTTACCAAATTAGTCTAATCAAATTCTTCTATTAATTGCACTTTTTGAAAGTTTCAAAATTTATTTGCACTTCAATAAGTTTCAAAATTATTTTATTAATTAGATTTTTTAAAATTTTTAGGATTTAATTGTACTTTTCAATTTTAGGACTGTTAGCGTATTTATATGAAAAAAGAAAACATGACAAGAAAAAAGCCACGAGAAGAGAGTGGAGGTGGTGGCGGGACACCGGGATGTTGGGATATTTTCTCATTACCAGCGATCGGTTATAATGTGGGCCCACAGCAAGATATTCATAGTAATCTCCGGTTCCATTCAGTTCGAAAGCTTTGGCCATCAGCGCGTCTCGCACAGGTAGAGAGAGAGAGGGATAGAGAGAGAGATGGCTTCCTCAGGGAACGCCCCTCACTTCCACGCCTCAGTCAGCGCCGTCAGTTCCAACAGGAACCTCGTCTTCTGCCTGCAGAGCCCCTCGTTTCGGTTTCGACCCTTCAACAAAGCCTCTCCTCTCCTCCCTCCTGTAAGTCCAGCCGCTCCACCGCTGTTTCTTCGGTCGCTGTTCTTGCCTCCGGTTGTTCCTTTGGTTTTACTTCTGTCCCCTCGGCTTCTTTTTCCTTATTCTCGAGAACCCTTTAACGTGTTCTTTCAGTTTGTAGTTGGTATGGAAACACTTCGGCCCGTAAACACTCTTTGGCAGATCTTATAAGGAGAGGCAGTGCCGAATGATCGGCCAATGTGAGCTGTTATTGTTCTAGATGTGGGGAGGTTTGATAAGACCCTTTATGTTCACGAGGTGGGAGACACTTTGCCTTCAAATTCTGTAACATGATAGAGGCTGAAACTCGAGCGTTCGTTGATGGAAAGAGGCTCGGGGAAGAGAGAGCTCAATCCAATCTAGTTATTTATATGGTTGTCGCGTATGAAAGCCGTAATCTGGAAGCACGAGTGGTCGTCATTTTTATTACAAACTTTTGGTGAAACTGATCTTCATTAATGACGTCATTGTCTTCAAAGTGGATATCAGCTCAGAACCTAAACAAAGCATCAGAGGCGAGCACTGCTTTGGATATATTCCGGATGTGACTGTTCCTTACTGGTAGAAAAACTGGGAAAAGCAGACTTGATATTCAGAGGATGGAAGTATGTTTATCCGGAGAGTTTTCAATGAACTATATACCTTTTCCACATGCAGGGCACCAATCTTTTTGTAATTCAACGTGTTAGGGCATTCTACATGTAGCGAATAAACCTACTTTCGAGATTAAAAAGACTTTCTGGCCCTGCCCCTTCGTTTTGGTCACTGAAACACAGACACGGAGGAGCTGATCTTTAAGTTAGGAAGAGATACGATTTCCAGGATTCCAATGAACTGCATAGTTCAAAACTTGTCTTGTGGCTTAGCATTTATGTTATGCTTGGCATTGGATGATTCCACCTACATGAACTTCAGATCATTTATGTCGTCATCAGTGATCCACGCTGCATCCTATTTTGCTTGTGTACTCCATTCGAATTTACTATCACACTTGCATGGCCACATGCTTTTTAGCTTTTACTGGGGAGGAGATAACCACAGGAGCTGAAGGGGGCAACCAGATGTTCATACATATGCTTATTGGATCAAATGCCAATTGGAGCACCAATATTTCCCTTGAGGACTGGCTTAGCTATGAGATAATGACTTGACCTGTAAAGATATATATGTTTAATTTCTCATGCCTTAGAATCAACCATTGCAGCAGCATTCCTTGAGACTATCACGAGGAAGGTGTATTTTATTTTCACAACCTCGCCGTAAATTACACTAGACCTTCAAATATATTTTTTTTGCCAAGTTTTGTGCTCGGCTGCTCACCTCAATTCTTCCTGAAACCAAAGTTTGTTTTATCTGTGCAATGAGATGCTTGAGAATTTTTAATGGTGGACAGCGCTGATGGATGTTGCATCAAATGTTCATCACCGGAGTACTAGCTATCATAGATATAAGAATTAATAATAAAAATAACTGTAAAATAAAAACCTGTTCTCATTGGAGAATGATTTTCTGTGTTTTTTATGTAGTTTCTTAGTAGCATCTTCTGTAATTTACAGGTTTAAGTTTTCTCAGTGAAACTTGAACTTATCTATGGGCCTTTTAAATCTCAGAACAGTCAAAACTTCTCACTTCAAGATACATGTTAACAGAGGGACTGCATACTTATCAACTGAGAGAGTATGCAAGACATCCCCTAATTTACTCGTCTATTTCAGTCACAATTGCTGCAGCTTCACCTGCATTGTCGTTTGCATTTGAGTCGCACCAGTGATTTTATCCCTGGCAAGTGGTAGGAAGCTCTAGTACGATTTATTAAGCTGTGTGTTTGCTGTCTGTTCTGTATGGTGGTGATTTCTTAACTCTGAAGCTTCAGTGTGTGTTCAGATTGCTTCCAAGTTGATTGCATGGAAATCAGAAGTACAAAGTACCTCAAACAAGATCTACAGCAGCCTAGTGGAAGTTGAAAGTGAAAATGATGAGGCGTGTGAGTTGGTCAATGGGACAGAACTGTCGATAGGGGAGGGTGACGATACCATCCGCGCTTACCTTTTCAAGGCAGTGAAGAACAACAATGGTACTGGGATACTGCTCTTGTCCGACATTTATGGATTTGAAGATTCCTCCACGATGGAGTTTGCGTATCGAGTTGCTTGTAATGGTTACAAGTACGTCGACTTGCCTTCTTGTTGCTACTGAGAATATTACTTCTATGATTTAACTAGAAGAACCTTTCTTAAATACGTGTAACTTGACCTGAAAATAACAGTTTGCATTGTGATTTTCCCACAAAGATGAAACCTAGTGTTTATCGCCTGAAGCTTTCCATTCTCTCATTGATCTTCTTTTGTTAGTCCTTTATCTCAACCTCCAAACTGACGTGAGCTTTGGGGGTTTATCGCAGTGTGCTAGCTCCAGACTTATTTCGTGGGGATCCGTGGACAAAAGAAAGGCCAAAGAACCTCTTTGAGCAATGGTATGCTGGACAACAACCAGATAGGGTCGCCAAGGATATTGTAACGGCGAAAGATTGGCTGGTTGGTGAACTTCTATCCGCAGGGATCTCCAAGAAGCTTGGCGTTATTGGATTCTGTTTCGGCGGTGGCCGAGTAATAGACGTTCTGGCCAAAGACCAGTCCAACAATTTTGGTGCTGGAGTCTCCTTCTACGGTACAAGGATCGACAGATCTGTGGCTTGCAATATAAATGTGCCGGTCTTGTTTATTTCAGGGGATAAGGATCCACTTTGTCCAGTGAACTTGTTAAGGGATCTTGAGAAAAGTATCGGTAGAGGATCAAGGGTAGTGATTTTCGAAGGAAGAGGTCATGGATTTGCTCACCGGCCCAATTCTCCGGACGAAGACGAGGATGCCGAACAGGCATTTCTGGTCATGAGGAGCTGGTTGGATGATGTGTTAGTCACGGGAAACTTATCTTAGGAGTGTGTATAGATTTCTTCTTGCTTCCTTGTTTGCTCGTTATTGTGGTAGACGATCTGAGGTTGATAGGATGATATGCTGCGACCGACCCAGGGGGTTGGCAAGGGCCATCAATCTCCTTTGCCCCTCGGTGCTCAATGTAACTTTCAGGATGGATCAATCTATGAAATTCCTCATCTAGATTTACTCTCTCCTTATGTAAATGATGATATGCTACTACTCGTGGGAGGACCTACTACTTGCTCACAGCAACTTAAGTCCTAGTTTCCAAAAAACAGGACTACTGAGAGGTGCTCAAAACATTGGAAGGGGAACGCCCATGTCTTAAATCATATCAGAGAGGGAAAAGATGCAAAATCCATAACATGATGTAAAGCCATTATTTTAGTTTCTGGGTGAAAATGACAGGTACACAATCATATCATAAACTTTGCAACAGCTTTTATAATGGAGACCGTGCTAGTAGCAAGCACATAGTGAAAGCCCTTGCAGGGAAAAAAGGCCAACAACAATCTCAATTTGAGAAAACTCTGTCTGAACGATCGAATGTGTTCAAGGTTGTAGGTGTCCTCAGTCTTGCCTTTCCTATAGAAGAGATTTGAAACAAGAACACTCAGTCAACAGACAAAACGATAAACTTCAACATTCAGACTAAACTAATATAATACAGTTTGACAACGCCATTGATAAGATGATCTCACTTGCCCAAATTTGAAATCAACTTAGTATATGAATACAGAGTCCAATATTAAAGGATATCTCCTTTTTCATGAGCCTTCTTTTCACTTGAAAGCCAAATGAATATGTAGCTAGAATTATCTTCAAAGAAAATAGACACAAATAAAGTTCTGGCTTCATAGTGGAGTCCAATCCAGGAAAAAATGGAATCAAAACCAATATGAATAAGCTGGCTTCATTTATCTTCCAAACGGAAAGCAAACTGGTCAATTTTAACCAGAAATTCTGATTAATTGTTTAATATTGATGAACTCATTTTTTGCTTCAATCTTGGTCTGGATTCAATAAATCAAAATTGATTGGTCAGGTTTACTAGTTTTCAGATGTTCTGAAACACCCCTACTTTTAATTCCCAAGTCCTATTGATCACCTAGACAATGGCCATTCTAGCTTATTCTTCCTAGACTGCAAAAAAAGAGTATAAAGTAGCTTGAGAAATGGAACGAGAAAACGAAGAACACTACTATAATTGAATTATCTATGAGCATGCACACGTAATTAAAAAGACTATAGATGTCAAGAATGACTTCACATGACAGTCATCGAGTATAATGGGAGGGAACTTCAAAAGACCTGGAACCTAGATTTTATAGCAGGGTGGAAAGGAAAAACATGCATTGAAATGAGAACCGTGATACAAAATTCACGAGAAAAGCCCTGATATACACGAACAACTGATTCATCCATTCCTGGTAGCATTCGTGGGCAAATAAGATAGAACAGGTACGACTGATTATTACCCAAAGTATAACATGGAATGCAGAGGAAAACAAAATGAAGAAAGTTAGAAAATTTCATCCCGCTGATCAAGAATATAAACCAGCACAGACAGTCAGCTTTCAGAGCATACGCATGGGTACCAACTTTTTTGCGACAATCTCAAAAAGGAAAATAAGGTTTATTCATCTATTATGATCCTGCTCAGCAAGTCATCAATCGAGATGAAATGAAGAAGTCATCAAAAAAATTCTTATTGACATGAAGCATATGTTGATACTGATCATCCGCAAAAGATAACAGAGATGAACCTTGCATCGTGTAAGTTGACAAACCCAGCTATGTGTATGGGAGACAGGAGAACATTATCTTATAGGGTTGATCATAACAAACGAAAAAAGAGATTGACCAATCATCTATGGAAGTGGAGGTACCTATTCATTAGTTAAGGTCAATCATTCCACAGGCATCAAATTTCACAGGTGGGCGGCCCAGACAGCCAAATTAAAAGCATGTTAGAAAGACATAATTTTGTACATTAAGCAGCAATTCTATACTACCCAAGAATCATAAAATCTCATCTCAATTCTGTATGACATATATCAGGCTATTAATACTTAGCAGTGATAGGATAAGATTTGGACATCTGCCAGCAATTCAGACACACAAAGTAAGGCACATTAATCCCACCAATCTATAGCATCTCATGTACACATCCAACAAAATATCAATGATGCTTTCTTAGTGCCTACTGCTAACTCAAACTTACGCTTGATAGGCATTGCATCAACATCCTCTTTCATATTTTAATCTCTAAAATATGCTCTTGTTGACCAAGTACTATAAGCCAAACAAAACACAACTTCAAAAGGAGATATATGGTAAAAGAACATGACAATCTTTATACATATATGCTCTGTTTGTAAGCTACGCAACAAGGGGTGATTACTACCCACACAAAAGAAAAACTAACACAAAATATAACATTAAGTTCTAGAACCCTATGGACAAATTATATTACACGATCAAACAAGCCATATGGAAAGAAAAGACTCTTCTCGCTCAAAAGACTCCATGTATCTTTCTTTCTGAATAAACTGAGAACAGAAAGACAAAGAACTAATTCGTGTTCCCATTTCCTCACAACAACAAGTACCATTTCAGCCCTTGGCCCTTCGACGACTGTTGGCTACGTTAACTGGGGGACACCCATTAGCTTAAGCATCACACTCTGGCATGACTTATCAAAGAACAGTGATAGATGAAATAATTCACATTTCAGCTCTGCCTTTGCACCATAAACATCTTGCACCAAGCCATCCTCTTTTGGCAGTTATCTAAGCTAAGTGTACTTCACTAGATAGCTTAAAGCAGATTTAATAGGCACTCCAAAGATCCACTTCCCCGAATGCAGGCTCTACAACTAACTCCATTCCACGCCTCCTACCATTACAAAATCACTTAATGACCCTTTGTTGCTAATCTCCATTCTCTCATATAAATATTGCCTAGTGTTGAACCCCTCACTTAATTAATAAATAATTCTAACCACACAAATTTAAATGAGTTATAACGCCTATTAGAAATAGTTCATAACAATTGAAACTTGACAATTCAACCAGTTAGACATCCATACGATATAGTATAAGTACAACATTCAATCTTCCAAAATTAGAACAAAATAAATAAACTTAAATGTTTAAAGTTTTTGAGACAACACCTTGCTGCGTCCATCAGGACCATTTTCAAATGCTAAGCCCTTAGGAGTTTGTGTCCTACAACTTACATTGGGCTTGTTGCTTATTAGCTATATGGAATGCCTAGAAAGTTCTGAACGAAAAGTCAGTCATGAATGTCATACATACTAGCACTCTGCCTACATATGCATGAGTGCACGTTGGAAAGTAAGAAAGTAAGAAAACCCTTGGTATGGTAGTGTTATGTTTGTTCTTTGCTATTGGTCCAGAGATGTAAGGCATTCCACAAAAAAATGAAACTGACTATTTTATATTACATTCCCTGGTCCATCCCCTACTACTATATCCCAACAATAGCACAGAATAAGCTGATCAAAACAACAGTTAACTGTCACGCACACAAAAAGAAAAGCAAACAAAAGCAATTTGCGCAATGTTAAAGAGTAAAATTTTAAAAGAACAAATTGCTATGGAGTTGAAATTTGAAGAATGATACCTGAGGAGGGGACTCCACTACTGTCTCATGAGCAGGAACATCAGATGCCTTGGGAGGCGGCTTTGTAGGAAACCCATTGAATTTCTGAGAACACTCTGTATAAGCAGACCCAATGCCCAAACCAGCACCAAAAGCTAGAGATGACCATCTAGCCGCGGGGCTCCCTGTCACGAGAAAACACAGTGAGCTCTACAGAGGGCGTAAGCACCCATGCACATGATAACACAGAGTTTCACTCCGTTCGACAGGGACCATTTGTTCGAGGAAATGCAACTTTACTTCGCGAAAATGCCGCTGGAATTAGTAAAAGCATCCTAACTCGGGAGATGAAGAACCGAAAGTCAATAAATTAAGAAACATTTCGACCCTCATCTATACAAAAAAACAACTCCAGTTCACCACAAAGCAATCGCCGACAGAGATGTGGACAAATTCGAGAATGCTCGTAACGTGCCGGGGCAAAAACGCGGTAATAGCAGACACATTCACGACGACACACGCATAAACACCACGTACGAATCAATCTGTCTCGCGCGCAAGATGAATCGGTCACCGCAGGTATCCGGAACGACGCGGAACCGAAGAAACGGAGAGTGAGGGAGGGCACGTACTGAAGAGGAGGAGGCCGCCGAAGGCGCCGGCCAAGGCAGAGTAGAAGGACCGCCGGACGGTGAGATCGACGCACGCGTCCCACTTGGCGTCCACGTCGTACTTCCCCGGCACGATCTCCTTCTTGTCCTCCGCCATCATAGCTGTCGTCGCCCTCTCCTTCCTCCCCCACGCTACACCAATCGCGAAACGGATTCGGGCGACCGCTGGAGAGAGCCAATCGCAGTCGCCGTCGCAGTCGCAGTCGCAATCGCAATCTTCTTCTTCTTTTCCTCCGTCCTCCTTCCTCCTCCTCCGATTCCTATATTCCTCACCTTCTGCGATCTCCTTCCTCTTCCCCTTCTCCTTCGAGATTCCCTCGCGTGCTCTAGGGCTTGCCCGAACCGCTGCTTCTTGGGCCTCTTCCAAGCCCGCAGTGATTGGGCCGGCCCACTAGTTTAGACCTCCATGTCTATCCTTCTCCCCTTCGGTTCTCTTAATTCCCATTCGGGTCCCCCGTAGTGTATCCAAATTTACCTTGATTGCCACCGGCACGTGTACAGCGCCGCGGCAGTCGAGTCGTTAGTATCCAAATTAGCCAGGCTTCCGCACCCGCCACGTGAACCCCCCCACAAACGCCGCGCGTGGACCGTTGCGTCCTGCTGGACCCACGCGCGGGGCCCACGAATTCAACGGTCGGCATGTGCGGCAGAGCACGGTCAGACCGACGGACAAAGCGAGCCACGTGCGTTCCGAGACACGAAAGCCGAGACTTTTCCATCCTAGACGTATCCAATATTTTCTCTCCTCCTCCGTCGGTTGTTTCTGACAATCCGAACGAAAAGAAACGACAAAACCGGACAGAGCGACGTCACCGTTTCTCTCCGAAACATAGGATTCCAGAGAGCTCTCTGCCCGGTCGCCGTCACCGTCTGCTCAGTCGGCCGCAAACGCCGCCCTCATCCGAACCGAACCGAACCGACTCGTCGAGGCGGAGGCCCACTTTCACGCCCCCAACGTATGGCCTGGAGCCATCGTTGCGCTCTTTGCCTCAAAAAGAAAGTCTTGTCACTTGCCAACTCTCCACTACCATTTTCCGCCGTATCCATCTCCATCCGTCGCCAGCATTACCCTTACACCCCCAAGAAAAGGAAAGGAAAAAGGTACCTTCCCGCAATGGCCGATGTAGCCGCGCCGCCGCCGCCGCCGCCAGCGACGGAGGAGGTCCCGCCTCCGCCGTCGCAAGGGACGGAGGAGGTCCTGCCTCCGGAGCCGCCGCTGGCGGAGCCTCCGAGGGAGTATGTTCCGGCGGAGCAAGAGGAGGTGCCACCGCCTCCGTCCGCTGCGGTGACGACGACCACCGCGGTGGAGTCCGAGCTGCTGGAGAAATCGCCGCCGGCCCCCGAGGAGGTCGTCGTCTCTGTCGACGCCAGCAAGAAGGTGGAGCCGCCGGCCGAGCCGCAGAAGGTCCCACAGTCCTTCGCTTCTTTCAAAGAGGAGAGCAACAAGGTCGCCGATCTCTCCGATCCCGAGAGGAAGGCTCTGGAGGAGCTGAAGCAGCTCGTCCAGGATGGCCTCAACACCAACGTCTTCTTCTCCAAGCAAACCCCGGAGCAGGAAGCCGAAACTGGGGAGGCCTCCGTCTCCGCTGGAGAAGTCTCCATCTGGGGGATCCCGCTGCTCAAGGACGAGCGGAGCGACGTCCTGCTGCTCAAGTTCCTCCGGGCACGTGACTTCAAGACCAAGGACGCGTTCGTCATGCTGCGGAACACGGTCCACTGGCGAAAGCAGTTCGGCATCGACGCCCTCGTGGACGAGGACCTCGGCGACGATCTTGAGAAGGTCGTGTTCATGCACGGCCATGATCGGGAGGGCCATCCCGTGTGCTACAACGTCTATGGGGAGTTTCAGAACAAGGAGCTGTATCAGAAGACGTTCGCTAACGAGGAGAAGCGGGCCAAGTTCTTGCGGTGGAGGGTCCAGTTCTTGGAGAAGAGCATCCGGAAGTTCGATTTCAATCCGGGTGGCATTTGCACCATTTTCCAGGTGAGCGATCTCAAGAATTCTCCGGGACCGGGGAAGCGCGAGCTCCGGATCGCCACCAAGCAGGCTCTCCAGATGCTTCAGGACAACTACCCCGAGTTCGTGGCCAAGCAGGTATATTGCGGTTTCACGTTGATTTCATGGTTGATGAGCTATTTTGTTCAGCTGTCCTGTTGCTTGAATTGATGAATTTTGTGGGTTATGATGGGGGGTTTTTGGTTAGGTGTTTATCAATGTTCCCTGGTGGTATCTAGCGTTTTATGCAATGATCAACCCTTTCTTGACCCAAAGGACCAAGAGCAAGTTTGTGTTCGCAAGCCCCTCCAAAACTGCGGAGACGCTTTTCAAGTAAGTAGATCCAAACGTGTTTGAACACACTAAGTTTTATTTGTTTCCTCCTGGAGCCTTTATTGTAATTGAAACATTGCGCTTGTATGATTGGCAGGTACATTTCTCCTGAGCAAGTACCAGTGCAGTATGGTGGCTTGAGCGTAGATTATTGCGATTGCAATCCCGAATTTACTGTTTCTGACCCTGCAACTGAGATGACAGTGAAACCAGGGACCAAACAAATTGTGGAAATCATAATCTATGAGGTATAAGCATATATTTTTATTCAATCTTATACTTGAGTTCTGCTTGTTGTAAGATGCTATTTTTCTATTTCTGTATTCTGCAAAATATGTGACAAGAATACTAATGGATGGATTGCTTGTACTGCTAGTGTTAGTGACTGAGATTTTTCCATTTGCAGAAATGTGTTATTGTTTGGGAGCTCCGTGTTGTTGGGTGGGAAGTCAGTTATGGTGCCGAGTTTGTGCCCAACTCTGGTGAATATTCAGTCAATATTCAGAAGCCCAAGAAGATGTTGCCTGCGGATGAGCCGGTGGTTCATGGAACCTTCAAAGTTTCGGAACTCGGCAAAGTGTTGCTCACTATTGATAACCCAACCTCAAAGAAGAAGAAGCTTCTCTACAGGTTCAAGATTGACCTATTGGGTGATTGAGCCTACAAAATCAATCATAGTTAGCCAAACGTGATATATTCTCGGATATATTGGGGAGTGAGAAGTCTCTGGTGCTCATATTTGTCCCCTCTCCTGGAGAAAGTTTGATTGGTGGTCAATCCTTGTAAATCGTATGTCATATCTTGATTTTGTTTTAAATAATTCATCAATTTGTGGTGTGGATTTTGAGGTTTAGGTTGTTGCTTTTTTGAACCCCCTTTTTTTTTTTTTTTTCCATGTGGCCGTCATTTCTTGTTTTCCCCTCCTGGCGATGAGAGGCGCAAACTGGAAAATTTTGAATTTGGAGTACCAACTTGCTTCCAGTAGCTATGTTGGAGGCCTCTAGGCGAGGGTGGGAAGATGTAGCTATGGAGACACTAGTGGTATAGTTTGGCATCTGTATTGTTTTTTTTTGTTCTGTTCACTGTCGAATATGATTTGCTTTGCTCATGATGTACATTAATGGAATGTGCTTGAAGTTGACATATGTCAAAACCTATTTGGCCCTGGTGGATGCATATTTTGAAGGTCAACTTTAAAGAGTCGCTTAAAGATTTTAGTGTTTAAATCTAATTTATCAGAGTTGCACATTTTTAGAGTGACTCCTTTGTAGTTGGTTGGAGTAATCTTGATATAATAACCTCTACAGTGATAGTTCCTGGTGGGAGGCACGGTTTGGTTTTATATTCGCAAGAGTTTCTGGTAGCTCTTCAGGATGAATCTGTTTCGTTGTGGAGCTACTTTCTATTTGCTGTTGCATTGATCTTTTCGTGCCATTGTGTTGCTATATACCTTGGGGAAGAAGCATTGTCCTTTTTCTTGATGACTGAATTATATGCAGTTTTTACATCTTCCTTGCTGGTTCTGATGCTTTGAACATGTAAATACTGGTATGCTTGTTTTGGTGGTTAGTGAGGAACATTTAAGTTTATGTGAACTCTTTCTTGATGAGCAAGGTTTTTCTTGGTATATTTCCTTTGTAGATCTGTGTATTCAAGCTTTAATGGAGTCCTTTTATGGTTCCTTCCAAGCTTCCGACTTGAGCATTTAACTTTTTACACATTCCCCCTTCTTTTTGGAGTGTCTTCTTTTCAGTCTGTGTTTGTTTGGTGTACTTGTGTTTGTTTGCGGGGTTCTGATGATGCCGCATCTCCCCTGCCTTCTTGATCTCCCTCAAATTTCGGTGATTTGATCTGTTCCGTGGAGTTGATTGGATGGGGTGCTGTTTTTACCACTTTCACCTTTTGGACCACATGGCATCTGCTTGATGTGGCTGCAGTGCATCTGTTAGGTATGAACCAGTCTTCAGTTGCTGTCATATTGTTGTTGGTTGACTTTGCTTGCTTTTAATTGTGTCTTCCAGGATTTCGTAGCGTAATGATAAGATTCTCTAACAACAAGCTGTGATGTTGTTAGTGATTGTCTATAGTCAGTAATATGGAACAGATCTAGGCACCCGTCACGGGCCAACCAACTCAGCTCACATGACCTATGCATGAGTGGTGGAGTGTATGTGAATTCACTCTTATTTGTTCAAGTGCAGAGATGTGGGTGTATCACTCTTACTTGTTCAAGTGCAGGGATGGAGTCACCCATTAACATGTAAATGAACATTTCCTTGAGGGTTGAGATGATTGGAGTGAAAAAGCCGGCATTGAATAGTTAGTAGCACTATGAGATGCACGGAGATTTTCTTCTCCGTTGCACCGGATTGTTGCGTTCGATGTTCCTGTCTAAGTGATGTTCGACTAATGTTTCTGTCAAGTGATGTTCGACTTTCATTCGGGATTAGGCTGCATTGTCCTGACACCATCTTCACTGCCAGATATTTTCTTGGGTTGGTTCATTTGTTTCTTTGATCTTATAATGTGTTTGAGTTGGTACTGGTGTGTTCAATATTATCATATAGAATCACGGGAAAGTATCTCATATGATGGATTCACTGCGTGGCGGTAATGATGTGGCGTGACCTTTCTACTTGACCATGTGGGTATGCATCTTGATTTGTCGGTCGGTTATATCGTGATTCACTCCATATCCATCACATAAATTACGTTCTTGTAGAATCGACCCTTTTATCTTTGTTCTTCGTACGGTGGACAATTATAAGTTTATATGCGGTATTTCATTTAAAGCGAGATGGTTAACTCCTTTGGATTACAATATGGAAAGAAGAGGGTAAACTCCTTTGGATTACAATATGGAAACAAGAGTGGTGGAGTTTTGGGGTCGCATATTCATGATGGGGAAACGCCTGCTTTTCGGGACCGATGATTGTCCAACCTCTCGCTTTCCTGCTGTCTTGCGTTGCTGCTTTTCCACATTCTTGAGAATCTGCAGCTCAACGGGAATTGAAATTGCCTCCAAAGTGCTTCAGTAGTTGGCAATGGGACATGGCTTTCTTTCTTTTCGAAGATAAAGGCCTATGGACGAACTATGCCGCAACGACATTCGTTCTCTTTAAAGGTCATCTCTCCTTCGCTCATTCGGGAAGACGGTCCCCCTTGTCTAGCATGAAGAAAACTGGCCGTGCCTTACGAGGCGGCTCTGCGCATGAATTCGGCGGTCCCCTTCTGATGTCCTGATAAAAATAACTTTCTTCTTCGCAGGTGTACACGCATACCATCATTATTAGGCCCTAACATGCGCGAGGGAGGGGGCCTTGGTTGATGTCATAAATCGGATCCTGACCCTGCACGTCCATCCTGCAAAAAGGAGAGCAGGCGTCGTCGCTGGATCTAATCTTTTTATTAAATGAGTTGGTGGAGTGTATAATTACCAACCGAACTTGGGGTTCCTCTCCCTTTGTCGTGAACTTCGCTGCCCACGGCGACAACTCATGTTGACAATGCGTCCCTCCGGTTGGGGCCATAAGGGGAAGAAAGTACGTCAACATCGTGCCTACTGCCTAACCCTTTTCTTTCTTTCCTCCCACCAACTCCTCTTTCTGTAGAACGCGGATGAGCAAAAAAGTCAATCAGCCGGTTTAATCTGGGACGACATGATGACATGATTCATCTCGATTCCTTTCGATACTCAAACGGTTCACGATGATTATGATGCTCTTTCACTGAGCATGATTCTCGCAGTGATTACGGCGAAGTTAGGACATTGGATGATGAAAATTGTTGAGAAGGATACTGTCGATGGCTATTTGAATGCACGTAATCACCATTGCTGCAAAGTTAGGATATTGGAAGATGAAATTAGTTCAGAAGAATCCTATCGATGACCATCTAAATGTAACATGTCGAATGACGTAGATGCCTGCAAATAGGGACATAATCGCCTGTAATGTAGGTGTAATTACTCGTATGAAGAGCTAAATATGAATTCGGAACTGATTCTATGAAGTAATTGTCTTAATTGTGTCAAAGGGTACGACAAAATGTACCATGTAGCAAGCCAATTTCACATTGAATTTAGAACTTGCCTACATATTTTGCAAATTGGTTTTCTAACTCAATTTCCAGCACATTAGTATATCTTTAACTCAAATCTCCAAACCGAATTTTCTTGCTTGTGCATCAATTTAGAAGCACAAAATATTATAAAGATACGCCTTTTTAAGTCTTATTTCAATTCTTGTTCAGAAAAAAAAAAAAAAAAAGTCTGTATTTCAATTCCAAATTAATTTTCCAAGGAAGTAAGTTTGTAATAGGCGAGATATAGATGTCATTTTCATATTCTTGCATCGCACTTCCTCGTTAGGGCTTTGAAGGATTCATGAAAGTGTTTGTCATGGGTGGATTGAAAATAAATAGAAATATATGGTGCATCTGTTTTTTTAATATTTCATGGGAAATTCAACAAAAATATTTCTAAAAAAATGGTTAGTTTATATCTAATTGATGGTTTAGACAAAGTGATTTCCTTCTTATCATGAAAGAAAGTCATTTTTTCTAATTTAAACTTCTTATTTTGGGTCCATGGAATATGTTTTTCATAAATCAGTTAGTTTTCCATTATCCAAACACCAAAATGTTGAAAAATAATTTTTGAAAACAGTTTTCTTTTGAACAAATGGACTATATTTGTTTCTCTTGCATTTTTTTTTTCTCAAGAAACCAACTTACAATGAAGCCATCTAAAGAAATTTCATATCCTTGAATTTCTCTTCGCATTGTTAACCCACGGCAAAGTATAAGAATTGAACATCTTAGGGTGCCTTCATCCCGGATGAATGATAACATATAGACAACCATCTTATATGTTCCTATGTTACTATATTTTGAAATTCATCTGGTGATCGAAATTTATATTTCTTGATTTATCAGGCCAAATTGAATGGGACCGGTTCGGTCGTATCTTATATGAGTTCATAGAAATTCTCAAAATTGTAATTATCCATCACCCAAAGCAGTGCCCGTCAACTCTCAAAATGCACCAACGTAATTGATCTTCGAATATCGTACATGTAGTTTCACTAGTGTACGACAATTCGCATGATCCTCTATGGAATGAATTGCTCGAGAATGTCCCCACCCCATAATGCAAGCGGAGGACAGAAGAAAGTAAAGGCAGCTGAAAAGGAGCGAAAGGAAGAGACTTATCAGCTGATAAAGTCAAAAGAGAAAAGGTCGGCAAGGCAGAGCTTACAGTTTATACACAATCTTAAACCATTCCTCAAAAATCAATAATAAGTCCTCACAATCAATTGGATTTTACTGAAATTCAGACTGAACAAAAATGGAACAATATTTAAACCGGGAATACAATTGAAATATTTCAAAAGTGGAAAGGAGACAGAGGAAAGGCTGACTCCAAAAATTAGATAAGAAATAAAAATTGTTACAAGCATTCCAAAGTTCCTGATCAACAGGGGCATTGGTCTTCTGAGCAGTCCTTGGTCTTGGACCTGCAAAGGAGCGTCTTCCTCCTGGAGGACTGATTGTCGACCGTGAGCACCACCTTGCCCGGCTCTCCGGCCTTGAAGCGGCCGCAGATGATGGGCTCGTCCGCTGGGGTTATCTTCCTGGTCTTCTGCACGATCACGGTGTAGGAACCCTCGGTGCTCGGCACGAACTCAGCTCCGTAGCTCACGTCGCACCCCACCACTTTAGCCTCCCAGACCAGCAGGCACGTCTACACATCAACACCGTATTTGCGTTTAGCGAAACAGTCGACGACACAAGAACATAACACGTCACATCAAACCAACCGGCTTTAGATCATCTTCATGTCGTTTGGAAAGAGAAATAATACTGATGGGGACTGGAATTTGTACTTAACGTGAAGAACGGCCTACCTCAGTAACAGGGAATTCGACAGTGTGCTTGGCTGCCGGCTTGATCGTGACCTCTGTCGCAGGTTCGGCAGCGGTGAACTCCTGCTCGCCCTCCATGCTTAGCCCGCCGTATTGTGCCGGCACCTGTTCTGGGGCTATATATCTGTTTCCATCATCAAGATTCAGACTGAGAAATACTTCTGACAGATCGTTATGGAGGTGTTTCGGAGGCCCACGTTGACCAAACAGCACGTGAGGATCAAGAAAATTAGAAGCAAGACAATTACTTGAAGAGTGTCTCAGCAGTTCTTGATGGGCTGGCGAACACGAACTTGCTCTTGGTCCTCTGCGTCAAGAAAGGACTGATCATCCTGTTGTAGGCCAGGTACCACCACGGAACATTGATGAACACCTGCGCTCGCATAAGAATAAAGTCATCAGGCTCCACCTCACGGATACACATACGCACCTACATGTATATCATCATGTCTTTACCTGTTTGGCCACGAATTCAGGGTAGTTGTCCTGAAGAATGTGGAGGGCCTGGCCAGTGGTCTGCCTCAGCTCCCTCCTGAGAAGCCCTGGCGAGTTCTTCAGGTCGATCACCTGGACCACCGTCGAGACGCCGCCGGGCCTCATGTCGAGCTTCCTGAGGCTCCTCTCCAGGAACTGGATCCTCCACTTGAGAAACTTCTTCCTCTTTTCTTCGTCCCCGAAGGCTTTCTGGTACAGCTCCTTGTCCTGGAACGCGCCGTACACGTTGTAGCACACCGGGTGGCCCTCCCGGTCGATCCCGTGCATGAACACTGCCTTGTCGTAGTCCGTCCCGAGGTCCTCCTCGACCAAGGCGTCGACGCCGAACTCCCTGCGCCACTGGACCGTGCTCTTGATCATGTCGAACGACTCCTTCACCTTGAAGTCCCTGGCTCTCAGGAACTTCAGGAGGATGACGTCGCTCCTCTCGTCGTTGCCGAGGAGCGGGACTCCCCAGATGAACACCTCCTCTGGCTCCGCCACAGGTTCCGCTTCTTCCTTGCTTTCTACGACTGCAGCCGGGGCCACCTCCACCTCTGTTTTTGCAGCGGTGGCAGTCGTGGACACCTCGACTATCGTCTCCTTGATGGCCTCGACGGTCTTGGCGCCATCCTCTTCGATCGCAGTCACTTTCTCCACCACCTCCTGCACGATCACCACCGCCTCCGCCTCCTCAGCTGGCGCCTGTGGCGGCACCTCAGCGACCACCTCGGCTTCAGGCTTCGGAGGCTCCTCCGCGGACGCTTTCGCCTCCTCTTTGTCTTCTCCCTTCTTCTCTTCTTCCTTAGGAGGCGGTTGCGACGGCTGAGCGGAGAACTCGCGCTTGCTCAGAGCCTCCCGGACGAGGCGCTTGAGCTCGTCGAGGGCCTTCCTCTGGGCCTCAGGGAGCTCCCCGACGACGTTGGTCTCTTCCTTGAAGGAAGCGAATCTCGAGGCCTTCACGATCTTCTCTTCCGCCCCCGCCTCCGCCTCC
Source organism: Eucalyptus erythrocorys (assembly GCA_014182555.1). Lineage (NCBI taxonomy): Eukaryota > Viridiplantae > Streptophyta > Magnoliopsida > Myrtales > Myrtaceae > Eucalyptus > Eucalyptus erythrocorys. The sequence continues at coordinate 13,468,511 of CM024602.1, forward strand.
GCGCCCTTCGTCCCGTCGCCTCCGGCGGCCTCCGGGGGCGGCGGCTGCTCTTTCCCGGCCGCGAGCGTTTCGGTGGCGTGCGGCGCGTCCGGAACCACCCCCACCACGACTTCCTCCGCCTGGGCCGGTGCTTCTGGAGCGGAAGTGGGGTTCTGAGGGTCCTCAGCCATGACCGTGAAGCTTCACACAGAGAGAGAGAGAGAGAGAGAGAGAGAGAGAGCGGAGAGAGGTTGAAGATGAAGATGGTGAAGATGGGAGAGAGGGAGGTGTTTGTATTTGTAACTCTAACTGGAGTTGGTAAGCCAGGCGAGGCGAGAGGCGAGAGGGACAGACAGACTGTTGGGAGGAGGTGAGCCAACTCAGATTATCGACTTCTTTTAGCTTTTTTTAGGGCCCCACTCTCCGATAGTTTCATATTTATTTGACCTGCTTTTGGACTCTCCTCCTTTCCTCCCCTTTTCGGTGGGGCCCATTTAAGTGTCGCGCGACATGCATCCCTGTCCGTTATTCTCCTTCTCTTTTCTTTCCACTTTTTCAGCGACTTATACGAATCATTCGCTCGACCTTTACTCCCTTTTTGGTGGGAGTCCATGTTTGATTTCATCCACGCCTTGGCACATTAGGTCTTTAATCTCTCTCTCTCTCTCTCTCTCTCCCTACTTTGATCTCATCAAAAGAAAAGAAAAAAGGGTTTTGTAAACAACTCTTGGTGATGAAATTTGTGCACGTTATTTTGTTAATTACCTCCGTTAAAGAAGGAAAAGAAGATGTGAGAATTATATTATAATGATGAAAGAAATTTATGGTCACGAGGATTTCTGTTCATTACTTTCTCATCTCTTCCAAAGAGTCATCATCATCCCTTCCGATGTTGGAAATCACAATTGAAGCTCACTAAGAAAAATCAATGGCCGTTAAAAGTGACGAGATGATGAATGTGCATTCAGATAAACATAATTAAGCTTTGAAAGTTCGTAACTATGATGATAAAAGATATTCCATTTCTCATGTAGGGGGATATGAACAAAATGTCAATATGGATATCGGACGATAACGTTAAAATTTTTAAATTTAAGTCACAAAAAAATATTAATTCAAACTTCTAAGCTTCTAAAACTGGTAACCCAGGTTCTACATTCATTAAAATAAAAGGCCAAATGCAAAGTATGTTTAGCTCATAAAATCATTGAGTTAATCGATGGGTTTATTCTATTTTTGAATGAAAGAGTTGGTTTCTTTTCCTCGAATAGCCTTCGAAAATGTGCATGATGATCATCGTCACAAGTAAAATAAGAGGAGAATGATGAATTCTTAAAATACCATATTTCCCAAAACTAGTGCCCATATACTAATTATTTTTAATCATTACAACTAATAATTAATAATAAGATTTGGCGCATGGCGCCACCTTGTGCAGATAATCGGCATTTGCTGAAGACAGCCTGTAGACACATAGCGATTCATTATCATAACCCATCTGTACCATAATCCAAAAGTTCATAATTAGACACCATTTGGATTTAAATATGTAATTCGCTTTGGACTTCATACCGAATTTTTAATTTATTTTAAAGGTTTGGTTACTTACCAAAACAAAGAGAATTAGTTTTCCGTCCTTAATCTTACGTCATTTGCGAGCGCACGATGACCTCTCGCCTAAACGAAACGTAATTAACATGATAGAGTCAAAGTTTCTGAAAATTAGTTCGTTCATGGGTCCTAACACGAAGTAGAAAAGAGGGCAAAAGCCATATTTTCCTCTCCTTTTTTTATTTAAGTAATTCAAGGATACGAGCACGGAGACCGACGATAGGGAGAACGATCGATAATTACATCCCCCTTTGTCCCTTTTGGATCAAAAGCATGGGTTTTCTCTCTATCCAGAAATGTGATATTCTGAAAACGCTCGACACCTCGAAACTTTTGGTTAACACTTCGAAAACGAAATCGGTTTCTTTCATCATCACGATGGCCCCCAACTTTCATCTCATTTCCATCTCTCTTTCCATGCACGATAAGCATCCATTCAACCCCGATCCACACGCATCGAATATCACTCCACCTCGACCCACCACGGTGAGCATGGCTATAAGAGTCGCTTCAGATGAGAAACGCTCTAATTTTTTTACCATGTATCGTGATTTGCATCGAGAGCAGTCAAGAAGAACAAACCGCCTAGACCCAGCTGGCGAACGGACTCAACCAAGAAGATGAAAGTCAGCTTCTTTATTATGCACGTAGGAACAGCCTGTCGTAATCATTTTCTTGGGTCGAAGAAACTCATGACCCTCAAGTCCTGACGTTCGAGACGACACCTTCATGTGAACTTCGGATCTAGAAAGATCGTTCCCACTTCGAACACGTTACCAAGAACTGAATAAGATTTTTCGCTTAGCTAAGCAAATATAGTTGTCGCCGGCGACAGCGGATATGCGGGCCTAAGAGGCTGTCAGCAATCAGCATCTTCGAGTCGTAGGTGGAATTCGGGGGGCCACATTCCCAACTAAAATCTTTTTTTATCATTTCGTTGGTTGTTTTCTGAAATGATAACGTTCTCGTTGATGCTTTCTTGCTATAGTTTAATCTTCATTCAGGAACTGTGCGTATGTGCCTCTGTGAGATTGAAGAATAGAGGTGACAGAGATGCGTGGAGTCCAGTACAGGTCCAGTTTCATGACAGTATATCCTTATAATCAATGGCCAAATTTTCGACCAAAGGCGCCAGTGAGAGGAATTGAAGAGATGGGTGGCGAAATCTGTGGCATCCCTCAGATTCATTGGATTGGCTTCGAGTTGAATCACATCTCATTCTACAACACTTGCAATGCTCATTGCAGAGTTAACGGACACAATACACGTCGGGGGATAATAATTATGTCGCTGGGTGAATGCAGCAAATCCACCAACCAAATCGTGAACTAGCATCAACAATTACCACTGCGTACATAAGTTTTTCTAATTTTGCTTGTAATCTACAACAGCTGAGAGTTTCTTTACATCTCTCTGGTTTCAAGTGTTCCACAGGATGCAAATCTGGACAGAAGTTCACAGAAGCATCCCCAAATGATGGTACATTATCACACTAAGCTTTGATATTACAGCTGTGAGAGCGGAGCATCTCACATTGTTCTTGACCTGTTGTAGATATAAGATCTAGCAAAATACAGATAGACGACCAATTCAAATGCACTTAGCCCGGCCAGAAGCCAATAAAAGTAATCAAGATGCGCTTTATTGAGGTTGTTAGCGAACCAGCTATCTCCCCCATCGCCTCCGGTCGCTGTCGCTATGGCAGACACGAGAAAGCTGCTGAGAAAGCTGCCAACACCGAAAATACTGAGGTACAAGGAAAGGCCCACGCTTCTCAACTCACTAGGAACCTGATCATAGAAGAACTCTTGCAGACCCACCATGGTGAACACATCAGAGATTCCAAACAAGACGTACTGAGGGATCAGCCACCACACACTCATTGGAACCGTCACATTAGGCATATCGACCAGCCCATGTTCTCGAGCAGTTTCGAGCCTTTTTATCTCAACTAGTGCGGCAACCACCATGGAAACAGCAGATAAGAACATCCCGATCCCTATCCTTTGAAGCATCGTGATGCCAGAGGGTCTTTGAGTAAAACTCCTCACCAGAGGGACAAACACGCGGTCGTAGATGGGAATAAACAGGACAACTGAAAGACTGATGAAGGACTGTAGTGATGCAGGTGGAACGTCGAATCCAGGTGTGATGGATCGGTCCATAGTTACTCCTTGCTTAGTAAAAAAAGTTGAGGACTGGGCAAATACTACAGCGTAAATCAAGCTTGTCGCCCATATTGGAGTGAGCCTTAATACTGACTTTGCTTCTTCCACCTCACCAACAGTGCAAACCTTACTGTCGCCCTTTGAACCATCTGGCGATAGCAAGGCCTTATTGAGGAACCTGCCACAGAGATTATCAATATTGAGATGTCAGGGGAACCTGATTCAGTTCAACGTTATAATATTATCAAGCCAATATCTTGGGTACAAAATGCTCGAAGCTAGTAGATGGAAATTGCAAGTAGACCAAAGCCGTTATTTTTTACACTTGAAAGGTGGATTTGGGGATCATAATTGAAGTTCTCGCACTATAAATGACCATGACAAGTTGCCATACAACAGTTTGCATGTAAAGGTAAAATTTCTGATTGAGGGACTAGACTGCATTTTCCACCAAAACAGTTGACCAATGTTCTTTTCCTAGTTATCAATCCGCTGATCTAGAATCAACCACTATTCCAGATATTTAAATGACAACTAGATGGCATTCACCTAAGGTCAATTGTCTTGGAAACTGCATTCATCCTGTCGAGGTCCTTATTAGCAAACACTATGGTTCTTCACATACAGTATTTTTCAATGAGAAGACGCACAAACATGGTACATCACTATACGGTACATGGCATCAATGTGACTTTTAAGTCACACAATCTCCTGTGGACATCCTTTGTGGGATAATTGTTTGAAAAGTGTTAAGAACAGATCTAAATGACTGTCACGAGTAGTCATTCAAGTTAAAATTTCATTTTAACTTTAGCAAGGTCCAACTAAAAGTTTCAGCTATCAGGTTATATAGAAAACCAAACAACCTTATACTGAAGCAATGCAGGATATTTTAATAGTAACAGCATTTGTTGTTAAGGATTAGAATATGATTCTGATAAACAAATGCTAGAACACATCTTACTCTATAACGTAGACTCAAGTACCACAGCCCACGATGGGTATTCAAGGTAAACAATACTCAAATAGTTCTAAATTCTTATGTTAATGGACCAATTGTATCATATAACCAAAAGAAATGAGGCTCTATTAAACACCAAACTTTTTGGATATATTGCTGAAAATCTCAGTCTAGTAAATATCTGTGCCTCATAGTATTTGCAAAAGCATCCTCTTACTTGAATTGGCCAGAACCTTCATAAGGCAAGGTTCCACGAGATTCTTCATCAGCAGCTAATGCCTTTGTGGTAGTTTTCCAGTTCCTAGCTGCTGTAGTAAACACTGAACCGATTCTCGAAAATGGGTTTCTCTCATCACTTTTGATGCTATAGCGGTAAGTTTTGGTGCCAAGCAGGAAAAGAACTAAACCAGCTCCCATAGAAATGCAAGGTATTCCAAATCCCAGACCCCAGTTAAGGTTGTCCTGTATGTAGTTCACGATGAGAAGCGTTGCAAATGTTCCCCCACACATGCAAAAGTACCACCAGTTGAAGAATGAGCTTTTGGCTTTACACTCCTCTGGGTTTTGCCCATCAAACTGATCGGCACCAAATGCCTGCACACAAGGCTTGTGTCCTCCTTGTGCAAACGCCACCAGATACAGAGAAAAGAAGAACAACGCCACTTGGTAGAGAGGGGGAAAGCAAGGCAAGTTTTGAATAGCGCTGTTGCTTTGGCAGTCAGATGTACCAAGAGAAGGAAGCATGGCTGAGAGAGTCAACAAGCCCAGTCCCTGCAACATATTTCGAACCAAGCAAACATTACCATTCTAGTCATCCTCCCAAATATAAATTAAGTAAATTTATGGTGTTCCATAATTGCATATGGCCATATCAGAGCTTCACAGACAAACGCCTTTGGAAGTTAACCCAGATTCCGAGTTACCTCTACATAGCTATGATCAGGTTAGACTCCATGGACTGACTGAGTCTCTGCAATACTCTTCCCTAAACATCGGCATGCTCAAGCTTTTAGAAGCCAATCACTTAAAAGAGCTGAGCTTTAGTAGAGAGGGAGTAAGTCTAGTAAAATTCAGTACAATTTATTAGCTATTTACTGTGCGTTCCTAACGAATCAAAAAGGTGTCGCTATGTAGAGATGCTAGAAAACTACTGGGAAAAGATCTTTTACCAGTTTCTGACCAAGAACACCTTCTGCGATTGATTTGTATTGTAATGGTTTGCACTGGCGATCAATAGCAATTGAAATAGCAATGGGATTTATCTATAAGGGAGAGAAAACTGACCAAGATGTAGAAGAGGGAAGCAACGACGATGGTCCTGTAGCGGCCGAGGAACGAGTCGGCGACGAAAGCCCCGATCAGAGGCGACAGCGACGCCGTGCCAGACCAGGCGTTCACGTTCGCCGCCGCCGCGGCCGTGGACTGGCCGAGCGGCCCCGTCAAGAAAGTTATCAGGTTCGAGGAGATCCCGTAGTACGCGAATCTCTCGGCTACTTCCACGCCTGAACAAAAAAAAACCCCAAAAATGGCAACATGGATCAGCGTACGGTCATCAGAAACTCCTCGTTCGTCGCCAGCAGAAGTTTACGGCGACGAGAAAGCGGAGCTATACCGATGATGAAACCGGCGGATCTCCACCCGCCGGAGGCGGATCTCGCGACGGGACGGCCCCTGTAGTCGACTGCGCCGTCGACGGCGTCCCCGAGCAGGGGGGTCTCGGCGTCATCAGAGCCGGCGGCGAGGAAGGTGGGCGTGGTTTTCATTGTGTTCAGCTACAGCAGCCGAGGACTGGCCACCGATAAAAGTAGAGACTTTTCAATGGTTGGCGTTCGGCTGCTGCTGTTTGAGAACATGTCCCGACATCTTGGGTGTCGCTGTTCGTTGGCGTCTTCCGAAAAGCTTGCGTGCTCTAACACGACGACGACCTGTGACTTTACTCATATGGAAGTATCCCTCGAAAGAATATGTAAAAGATAGCACAACCCGTGACGTCATTAACGCCGTCATCTTTCTTCCCCAACGCCTGCTGCTGTCGCCGGGGAGCCATTGCTGGCCACAGAAGAGCGTTGTGCTTCAGTTGGAGAGAACAAGTAAGAGGGATCGGATTGAATGAGGTTGTGACTTTTGGCTTTGTTGGTTGAAGTTTCATAGCAAATCCAACCATGCTCACATCTGATTCTCAATTCATTGAATCGGAGTCGATTAGATTAGAGCTAATTAGAGAGGGTGAGGAATGCTGAACTGGGCTGTGCAGTTTGCTCCAGACAAATGCACAGCACCAATACAGCTTTTCTGCAGAGTTCACGAACCCCAATTCCCTAGTAGAAAGATAGGTCCATTCGAATTCAGCCCTATAGCTCGGGCAGACTGCCTGACATCGGGCGGGGCCTGTGTGAGCCGACATGATGCAGCAGTCGACATGTATCTGGCTCATGTTCTCAGGTGAAACAGCTCGACGTTCTGCTAATACAACTTCCCAAAACTCATGCCGGGAAGCCACTCTTATAGAATAATAGAGAATCATTAACTTAAAAATACAAATCGACTTCATATTCGCATGACATTTCTTCAGGATCGCACCGACCAATGCCCTGAAGAAAATAATGTCTGAATAAAATTACACCGAGGCAACTGAAAATTCGAAAGGAAAAGAGGAAAGAGGAGAAAAGCATTCTGTTCCATCTAGTATGATTTCAATCATTGTGTACAGATCATCAGGTTGCCCTCCGCCGATATATGTAGCCCACTGCGCAACAGGAAAATAAAGCTAATCCAACTGTAACCAAGCCGGCGAGCAGCCAATAGAAGTAATTGAGATGCGCCTTGTTAAGATTATTTGAAAACCAACCATCAGTACCAGTCGCTGCTTCGATGATCAAGATAAGGATGCTGCTTAGAATGCTCCCTACGCCGAAAACACTAAGGTAAAGAGACATCCCAACACTCCTTAGCTCAGAGGGGACCTGATCATAGAAGAACTCTTGCAGACCAACCATGGTCAAAGCTTCAGCGAACCCAAAAAGCGCATATTGGGGAACCAACCACCACACGCTCATTGGGACCGTGGCGTTCGGTTCATCCACCAGTCCATATTCTCGGGCAACTTCCAGTCTTTTCGTTTCAACTAGGGCTGCAGTGACCATAGCAAGAATGGAGAAGAACATCCCGGCCCCTATTCTTTGCAGTGTCGTGATTCCAGAGGGTTTGTTGGTTAAACTTCTTGCAAAAGGGACAAAAACCCGATCATATATCGGGATAGTGATGACAATGGTGAGTCCAATAAATACTTGGAGTGTTGCAGCTGGTATTTCAAAGCCTGGGACAATGGTTCTGTCCATTGTGGCTCCTTGCTTCGTAAAGAAGGTTGAGGTTTGTGCATAGACAATGGCAAATAGCAGACATGTCAGCCATATTGGAACAAGCCGTAGTATGGACTTCGCTTCTTCAACATCGTCGACATTAGTTTGGTTTTCTTTCGAGTCATCTGTTATTATCAAAGCTTTGTTTAGAAACCTGCAAGATTGAGAGATCTAACTGAGTCTCGATTATGTAGGCATCAAGTGACCTAAAGCTAATACAAGTAATGAAAAAAAAAAGATATTTGCACGTAGCATTACTTCCTAGTTTAGTCACTGCTTTGTCACAGGCAAACAGAATTTAGTTGGATAACTGGTCAGTAGAGCTTTCTAAGATGAATATTAACATTGTTCATTGCACCTACCACTTGTTAAATCTTTGAACCTTGAGCTTAAAAGACGCTGCAATTTTTGCTACCAGGATCTGCAGAGAACCGGCGAGGGAAAAAGGAAAAGAAAAGAAAGGCATCAATGGACTTCTTACTTGAATTGCTTGGAATTCTCTGGAGGCAATTTTTGAGCTTCCTCTTCATTAGGCAACGATGGAGCATTCTTCCTCCAATTTTTAGCTGCAGCAACATAAACACGACCAATTCTTATGAATGGGCTCCTTCCATTACTTTGGTCGCTGAATCTGTAAGTCCTCGTCCCCATCAAGAAGATGGCCAAAGCAACCACCATTATAATACAGGGAATTCCAAATCCAAGACTCCAGTTGAGGTTGTCCTGAATGTAAACTAAGACCACAAGTGTCACCGTGACTCCTGCACATAGGCCAAAATACCACCAATTGAAGAAGGAGCTTTTAGCTTTGCTCTCCACTGGGTCTAGTTTGTCAAACTGATCTGCCCCGAAAGCTTCAACACACGGTTTATGGCCGGCTTGACCAATTGCCACCATATAGAGAGAGAAGAAAAACAAGACGACATGGAGTTCAGAGGAAGAACAGGATGTTATCTTGGCGGTGTTTTGGCATTCAAATGTGCCAAGAGAAGTGAGGACAGCCGATAGAGTCAGCAAAGCAAGTCCCTGCCACACATTTTCATAACAATCTCAGTCCGCTACTGTTTAAACATGAAAGTAGATCCGAGAATAAAAGATTAAACATGTATCTGCAAGCATTGACTACAAAGGGCCATCGTCACTCTATGAAATCTGGGGTTCTAAATCTTCTTTAAACATCAGCCACCTCAAAAAGAATTGCAACTAAGACATGTGATGCAAGGCTAGTTTCCGTAACTCAAGCAGGTTTCCAGCAATGTGCTCAACTGGGACCGAACTCCCTCTATCAAGCAGTATCTGAACACAGTTGAGTTCATGCAGTCGTCTCCTAACCCTCTTCTCCACTCTTTCCTTCCATTTCTAGGTGGAGTTTGTGTCCTTAATGCAGTTGTCAAGAAAGAACTTCTGAGTGACTTCCCCTTTTCCTTCCTTTTTATTCTCTAAAACGCACGCCCACAAAAGAAAAGGTACTTATTTTCGGCAGTTCATAGTCTCAGCAGAATGAACTGGGCCTGCCTGCTTGTTAAGTTTGAAGCACTCTTCCAATAGTATTCTCTCGTGTTTTAAGAAAGAAAATTTCATTCAGTCAATTGCTTTTCATAAAAATTGTTCGGATGTTTTTCGTTTCAATTTCAAGAAACGCTGTTATTAGGGTTAAACAACCATATTTCAGCTACATTCACCTAATTGCTCTTTTAATTTCAACAAACTCCAAAATGACAATAGACGTCAATATTGATTTGATGATCAGGATAAGGTTTGAGTAAACGTGGAACGAACCAAAATATAGAGAAGCGAAGCAATGATGATGGTTCGGTAACGTCCCAGGTAAGAATCGGCGACGAAGGCGCCGACGAGAGGCAACAGAGACGCCGCCCCCGACCATGCGTTGACGTTCTCCGCCGCCGTCGCCGTCGACTCCCCCAGTGGCCCCGTCAAGTAGCTAATCAGGTTCGCCGATATCCCATAATACGCAAATCGCTCGGCAACCTCCACGCCTGGCAATCAGCAAAACGGCGTCAAAAGACTCGAACTTGACCGACACCCACGTGGCGAAATCACGCCCTTCACGCGGAACAGGTCGACAAGACTCCTTACCGATGATGAAGGACGCGGATCTCCACCCGCCGGAGCAGGATCTGCGGGCCGGGCGACCTCTGGAGTCGACGGCGCCGCCCACGATGTCGCCGCCGCCGAGGAGCGGGCGCTCCCTCTCCGGCGAGCCCGCGGCGGAAGAACCAGGTGCGGCCATCTGGGTCGCTTCCGCAGAGGGGATTCTTGATTTCTTGGCAACTGCTCTGCTCGTCTCCGCCCGGGTCCCGAACGACTGTCATTCTTTATTAGCATGCTAGTCATGCTGTTCATTGACGGGGGAACACGATAAACGAGTCACAGTGCGGGCTCGTCTTCTTCTGCAGGTTTGGAATGCGACAGAGCGGCGCCAGGGAGCGTGCGTCAATGTCAGAACTGCCGTGGAAATCACACAGGTCTGAATTCAGGAAGAAAAACAGGGGACGCGTCGCTCCCCACGTTGGACGGGCACGCCATTCGCGGGCCCTTCCTTTCCTGAATCGTGATTTCCGTCCCCGCCCGGCTCGAACGCAAGATTCATGAAGATGGAAATGAGATCAACAAAGGCGATGGAACCCATCGATTGATTCGGATTCAAGCAAGAGCGTTTCCCCCGCTGGCGTTGCTCCCATTTTCAAGATGAATCCAATTTTGTTTTCGTCAAAAATAACTATAGAAATAATCTTATCACATCGCTCCACATAATTAATTAGTAAAAGATATTTTTTATTACCAATAATAAAATTTATTTAAGTATTTTTATAGATAACAGATATTTTTTCCGTTCAAAATTTTCGTAAGTGACACTAATTATCGCTTTCCGAATTCTTTATTTTTTTCCCAACAAACACATTGACAGAAACTCGCCTATATTAATTTCGGTTCTCATTTTTAGTTTCATAATTTAATTTAGGACTAAGGTTGGTTTCTTGATTATATATTCAAACCATGCTACAACCATTTTTCCATGTCAATTTTAAATGAAAAGAACAAAACGGAAGCCATTTTTCCTACCATGATGTCAAGATCAATGAATTTATGTTCTTTTGCATGGAAATAATTTCTAGAAAAGATCAAACAATTTATTAAATAGTGATTTGAAATGCACATTAACACAATAAATTGCACATCTGGTTACTAATGAATCACAATAAACTTTGATAGAGGTTGAGTATAATTGTATATACATTTTCATTAGAAAAATTTTACTTAAAACATCACAAATTTTTTTTTTTTGGGCGGCTAACATCACGAAATTAATTTTATCGAAATTTTGACTTTTTTGTTCTCATAAATCTAAATTGGCAAATTCCTTGAATTTCACGCACACTCACTTTACAAATTTTTTTTTTTTTTTTGGGCGGTTAACATCACGAAATTAATTGTATTGCAATGGTGTGCACTGGCGATCAATAGCAATTGAAATAGCAATGGGATTTATCTATAAGGGAGAGAAAACTGACCAAGATGTAAAAGAGGGAAACAACGACGATGGTCCTGTAGCGGCCGAGGAACGAGTCGGCGACGAAAGCCCCGATCAGAGGCGACAGCGACACCGTGCCCGACCAGGCGTTCACGTTCGCCGCCGCCGCGGCCGTGGACTGGCCGAGCGGCCCCGTCAAGAAAGTTATCAGGTTCGAGGAGATCCCGTAGTACGCGAATCTCTCGGCTACTTCCACGCCTGAACAAAAAAAACCCAAAAAATGGCGACGAGAAACTCGTCGTTCGTCGCCAGCAGAAGTTTACGGCGACGAGAAAGCGGAGCTATACCGATGATGAAACCGGCGGATCTCCACCCGCCGGAGGCGGATCTCGCGACGGGACTGCCCCTGTAGTTGACGGCGCCATCGACGGCGTCCCGGAGCAGGGGGGTCTCGGCGTCATCAGAGCCGGCGCCGAGGAAGGTGGGCGTGGTTGGTTTTCATCGTGGTCAGCTACAGCAGCCGAGGACTGGCCACCGATAAAAGTAGAGACTTTTCAATGGTTGGCGTTCGGCTGCTGCTGTTTGAGAACATGTCCCGACATCCTGGGTGTCGCTGTTCGTTGGCGTCTTCCGAAAAGCTTGCGTGCTCTAACACGACGACGACCTGTGACTTTACTCATATGGAAGTATCCCTCAGGAGAATATGTAAAAGATAGCACAACCCGTGATCCCCAACGCTTGCTGCTGTCGCCGGGGGAGCCATTGCTGGCCACAGAAGAGCGTTGTGTTTCAGTTGGAGAGAACAAGAGGGATCGGATTGAATGAGGTTGTGACTTTTGTCTTTGTTGTTTGAAGTTTCATAGCAAATCCAACCATGCTCACATCTGATTCTCAATTCATTGAATCGGAGTGGATTAGATTAGAGCAAATTAGAGAGGGTGAGGAATGCTGAACTGGGCTGTGCAGTTTGCTCCAGACAAATGCACAGCACCAGTACAGCTTTTCTGCAGATTTCACAAACCCCAATTCCCTAGTAGAAAGATAGGTCCATTCGAATTCAGCCCTATAGCTCGGGCAGACTGCCTGACATCGGGCGGGGCCTGTGTGAGCCGACATGATGCAGCAGTCGACATGTATCTGGCTCATGTTCTCAGGTGAAACAGCTCGACGTTCTGCTAATGCAACTTCCCAAAACTCATGCGGGGAAGCCACTCTTATAGAATAATAGAGAATCATTAACTTATAAATACAAATCGACTTCATATTCGCATGACATTTATTCAGGATCGCACCAACCAATGCCCTGAAGAAAATAATGTCCGAATAAAATTACACCGAGGCAACTGAAAATTTGAAAGGAAAAGAGGAAAGAGGAGAAAAGCATCCTGTTCCATCTAGTATGATTTCGATCAATGTGTACAGATCATCAGGTTGCCCTCCGCCGATATATGTAGCCCACTGCGCAACAGGAAAATAACGCTAATCCAACTGTAACCAAGCCGGCGAGCAGCCAATAGAAATAATTGAGATGCGCCTTGTTAAGATTATTCGAAAACCAACTGTCAGTACCGGTCACCGCTTCGATGATCGAGATAAGGATGCTGCTTAGAATGCTCCCTACGCCAAAAACACTAAGGTAAAGAGACATCCCAAGGCTCCTTAACTCAGAGGGGACCTGATCATAGAAGAACTCTTGCAGACCAACCATGGTCAAAGCTTCAGCGAACCCAAAAAGCGCATATTGGGGAACCAACCACCACACGCTCATCGGGACCGTGGCATTCGGTACATCCACCAGCCCATATTCTCGGGCAACTTCCAGTCTTTTCGTTTCAACTAGGGCTGCAGTGACCATAGCAAGAATGGAAAAGAACATCCCAGCCCCTATTCTTTGCAGTGTTGTGATTCCAGAGGGTTTGTTGGTTAAACTTCTTGCAAAAGGGACAAAAACCCGATCATATATTGGGATAGTGATGACAATAGTGAGTCCAATAAATACTTGGAGTGTCGCAGCTGGTATTTCAAAGCCTGGGACAATGGTTCTGTCCATTGTGGCTCCTTGCTTCGTAAAGAAGGTTGAGGTTTGGGCATAGACAATGGCAAAGAGCAGACATGTCAGCCATATTGGAACAAGCCGTAGTATGGACTTCGCTTCTTCAACATCGTCAACATTAGTTTGGTTTTCTTTCGAGTCATCTGTTATTATCAAAGCTTTGTTTAGAAACCTGCAAGATTGAGAGATCAAACTGAGTCTCGATTATGTAGGCATCAAGTGACCTAAAGCTAACACAAGTAATGAAAAAAAAAAAGACATTTGCACGTAGCATTAGTTCCTAGTTTAGTCACTGCATTGTCAAAGGCAGACAGAATTTAGTTGGATAACTGGTCGGTTGAGCTTTCTAAGATGAATATTAATATTGTTCATTGAACCTACCACTTTTTAAATCTTTGAACCTTGAGCTTAGAAGACGCTGCAATTTTTGCTACCAGGAGATGCAAGGAACCAGCAAGGGAGGAAAAAAAGGAAAAGAAAAAATAAAGGCATCAATGAATTTCTTACTTGAATTGCTTGTAATTCTCTGGAGGCAATTTTAGAGCTTCCTCTATATTAGGCAACAATGGAGCATTCTTCCGCCAATTTTTAGCTGCAGCAACATAAACACGACCAATTCTTACAAATGGGCTGCTTCCATTACTTCGGTCGCTGAATCTGTAAGTCCTTGTTCCCATCAAGAAAATGACCAAAGCGACCACCATTATAATACAGGGAATTCCAAATCCAAGACTCCAGTTGAGGTTGTCCTGAATGTAAACTAAGACCACTAGTGTCACCATGACTCCTGCACATAAGCCAAAATACCACCAATTGAAGAAGGAGCTTTTAGCTTTGCTCTCCACTGGGTCTCGTTCGTCGAACTGATCTGCCCCGAAAGCTTGAACACACGGTTTGTGGCCAGCTTGTCCAATTGCCACCATATAGAGAGAGAAGAAAAACAAGACGACATGGAGTTTAGGGACGAACAGGATGTTATCTTAGTGGTGTTTTGGCATTCAGATGTGCCAAGAGAAATGAGGACAGCCGATAGAGTCAGCAAAGCAAGTCCCTGCCACAAATTTCATAACAATTCAGTCCGCTACCATTTAAACATGAAAGTAGATCTGAGAATAAAAGATTAAACATGTATCTGCAAGCATTGACTACAAAGGCCCATCATCACTCTATGAAATCTGGGGTTCTAAATCTTCTTTAAACATCAGCCACCTCAAAAAGAATTGCAACTGGGACCGAACTCCCTCTATCAAGCAGTATCTGAACACAGTTGAGTTCATGCAGTCGTCTCCTAACCCTCTTCCCCACTCTTTCCTTCCATTTCTAGGTGGAGTTTGTGTCCTTAATGCAGTTGTCAAGAAAGAAATTCTGAGTGACTTCCCCTTTTCCTTCCGTTCTATTCTTTAAAACACGCGCACAAAAGAAAAGGTACTTATTTTCTGCAGTTCATAGTCTCAGCAGAATGAACTGGGCCTGCCTGCCTGTTAAGTTTGAAGCACTCTTCCAATAGTATTCTCTCGTGTTCTGAGAAGAAATTTTCATTCAGTCAATTGCTTTTCATAACTGTTCCAAAAAAAAAAAAAATTGCTTTTCATAAAAGTTGTTCGGATGTTTTTCGTTTCAATTTCAAGAAACGCTGTTATTACCGCCAAAGAGAATGGGTTAATTGCACGGTTATATAAATAACCATATTTCAGCTACACTCACCTAATTGCTCTTTTAATTTCAACAAACTCCAAAATGACAATAGACGTCGATATTGAATTGATGATCACGATAAGGTTTGAGTAAACGTGGAACGAACCAAAATATAGAGAAGCGAAGCAATGATTATGGTTCGATAACGTCCCAGGTAAGAATCGGCGACGAAGGCGCCGACGAGAGGCAACAGAGACGCCGCCCCCGACCACGCGTTGACGTTCTCCGCCGCCGTCGCCGTCGACTCCCCCAGTGGCCCCGTCAAGTAGCTAATCAGGTTTGCCGATATCCCATAGTACGCAAATCGCTCGGCAACCTCCACGCCTGGCAATCAGCAACACGGCGTCAAAAGACTCGAACTTGATCGACACCCGCGTGGCGAAATCACGGCTTTCACGCGGATCAGAGCGACAAGACTCCTTTAAACTCTTTACCGATGATGAAGGACGCGGATCTCCACCCGCCGGAGCAGGATCTGCGCGCCGGGCGACGTTTGTAGTCGACGGCACCGCCCACGATGTCACCGCCGGCGAGGAGTGGGCTCTCCTTCTCCGGCGAGCCCGCGGCGGAAGTGCTGGGTGGGTCCATCTGGGTCGCTTCCGCAGAGGGGATTCTTGATTTCTTGGCAACTGCTCTGCTCGTCTCCGCCGGGGTCCCGAACGACTATCATTCTTTGTTAGCATGCTAATCACGCTGTTCGTTGACGGGGGAAAACAATAAACAATTCTACAGTGCGGGCTCATCTTCTTCTGCAGGTTTGGAATGCGACAGAGGGGCGCCAGCGAGCGTGCGTCAATGTCAGAACTGCCGTGGAAATCACACGGGTCTGAATTCAGGAAGAAAAACAGGGGATGCGTCGCTCCCCACGTTGGACGGGCACGCCATTCGCGGGCCATTCCTTTCCTGAATCGGGATTTCCGTCCACGCCCGGGTCGAACGCAAGATTCATGAAGATGGAAATGAGATCAACAAAGGTGACGGAACCCATCGATTGATTCGGATTCAAGCAAAAGCGTTTTCCCCCGCTGGCGCTGCTCCCATTTTCAAGATGAATCCAATTTTGTTTTCGCCAAAAATAACTATAGAAATAATCTTATCATATCGCTCCAAATAATTAATTAGTAAAATATATTTTTATTACCAATAATAATTTTTATTTAAGCACTTTTATAGATAACGGATATATTTTCTGTTCAAAATTTTCATGAGTTACACTAATTATCATTTTCCGAATTCTTTATTTTTTGCACAACAAACACATGGATAGAAACTCAAAACTAGCCTCCATTAATTTTGGTTCCCATTTCTAGTTTCATAATTTAATTTAGGACTAAGGTCGGTTTCTCGATTATGTATTCAAACCATGCTACGACCATTTTTCCACGTCAATTTCAAATGAAAAGAACATAACGAAAGCCACCTTACCTACCATGATGTCAAGATCAATGAACATATATTATTTTGCATGGAAATAATTTTTAGAAAAGATCGGGCAATTTATTGAATAGTGATTTGAGAGGCAAATCAATATAATAAATTGCACATCTAGTTGCTGATGAATCATAATAACTTTGATAGAGATTGAGCATAATTATATGTACATATTCATTAGAAGAATTTACTTAAAACATCACAAATTTTTTTTTTTTGGTCAACAAACATCATGAAGATGATTCCATCAAAATTTGACTTTTTTGTCTCTCCAATCTAAATTGGCAATTTCCTCAACTTTCATACACATTCACTTTGCATCCTCAAAATTTAGAATCTCTAACATACAATTCATGCCTAAAATCCATAATTTGAATGATCAAAAGTACCATCTCTATGTTAAACACCAAAACCTTCATTTTTCATATCATCATAAAATCATATAGACCCAAAAGTAATATCATGGGCGTTTTGCCTATCATTGTGTATACTTGGTAATTAAGAAGCAAATCGGTTAATGCCTTTAACCGGAGCTGGCGCAAAATATAAATATGACCATTCAAATCTAGACTTTTCAAATATGGAAAACGAAAGCTCTAACCCATTTGAGCAAATCCTGGAGGATTCCAGTACTGCTATCTTATATCTTTTTGTCCCAATATATCGAAAAGAACACCACACAAATCGTTAACACCGGGTCCTTTCGTGCATTCAATCTCGATGGTCCTCCCTCAATTTTTTAAGTACCATCTCCTAATTTTTATCGGTACAGAACAGAATTTGTAATGTTTGAATTGCATCTCAGCTCCCTCTTTCGCATAACGAGCGCGGCCAACCGTGAAAAGTTTCTAGACTAGGCGATACGCAGTGATTGACTGAATAGAGCGAGAATTCCGCAATGGAAAATGACCACTTATGACATGGACTTTGCAGACAGCGAGAGAGAGAGAGAAGAGGGAGATACGAAGTCAAAAGATCAAGAACAGTGGACATTGCATTTCACATCCAATCAATGGAAAAGAGAGAAGCGAAATAGAACAAGGAAGAGGTGTTCAAAGGGCAATCTCACTTTCTTCGTGATTAGCCCGCTCTTGATTAGCAATTTCATCAACATGTACACAAGTCAAAATTCCATGGCCAAAGGGGAGCAAAATAAAAAAACCCAGAAAAGAAAATGAAAGAAAGAGAGAGAAAAATCCCCACGGAATCCAATCCCATCTACCAATCAAACTCGAGCGAGGAGAGGACGCCGACAACTCTCAAGAAACCCAACATCCCCGCCGTTATCGTTACCGTCGCCGTCGTTACCTCCCACCATTCTCAGTTGATCTTCCAAGTAACCATTTCACGGATTAGAAAGCTCCAGGCAAATGCACAGCACCGGTACAGCTTTTCTGCAGGTTTCACTACCCCAATTCCCTAGTAGAAAGATAGGTCCATTCGAATTCAGTCCTATGGCTCAGACAAACCGCCTGACATCGGATGGACCCTGCGTGAGCTGAAATGATGCAGCAGTCGACATGCATTTCGCTCACTTTCTCGGGCGAACCAGCCTGATGTTCTGCTAATACAAATTCCCGAAACTCATGCCTGGAAGCCACTCTTATAGAATAGCAGAGAATCTCAAGTTATGTTTACAACTCAACTTCATATTCGTATGATTTTTCTTCAGGATCGCACCAACCATTGCTCTGAAGAAAATAATGCATGATTAAAACTACACTGAGGTGGCTGAAAATTCGAGAGGAAAAGAAGAAAGAGGAGAAAAGCATTCTGCTCTATCTAGTACGATTTCAATCATTGTGTACAGATCATCAGCTTGCCCTCCACCGATATATGTAGCCCATCGCGCAACAGGAAAATGAGGCTAATCCAACTGCACCCAACCCAGCGAGCAGCCAATAGAAGTAATCGAGATGCGCCTTGTTAAGATTATTTGAAAACCAACCGTCAGTACCAGTCGCTGCTTCAATGATTGAGATAAGGATGCTGCTTAGAATGCTCCCCACGCCGATAACACCAAGGGAAAGAGACATCCCAACGCTCCTTAATTCGGAGGGGACCTGATCATAGAAGAACTCTTGCAGACCAACCATGGTCAAAGCTTCAGCGAGCCCGAAAAGTGCATATTGGGGAACCAACAACCACACGCTCATCGGAATTGTGGCATTCGGTATATCCACCAGCCCGTATTCTCGGGCAATTTCCAGTCTTTTCGTTTCAACTAGGGCTGCAGTGACAATAGCAAGACTGGAGAAGAACATCCCAGCCCCTATTCTTTGCAGTGTTGTGATTCCAGAGGGTTTGTTGGTTAAACTTCTCGCAAAAGGTACAAAAACCCGATCATATATCGGGATAGTGATGACAATGGCGAGTGCAATAAACACTTGGAGTGATGCAGCTGGTATTTCAAAGCCTGGGACAATGGTTCTGTCCATTGTGGCTCCTTGCTTCGTAAAGAAGGTTGAGGTTTGTGCGTAGACAATGGCAAATAGCAGACATGTCAGCCATATTGGAACAAGCCGTAGTATGGACTTTGCTTCTTCAACATCGTCAACATTAGTTTGGTTTTCTTTTGAGTCATCTGTTATTATCAAAGCTTTGTTTAGAAACCTGCAAGATTGAGAGATCTAACTGAGACTCGATTATGTAGGCATCAAGTAACCTAAAGCTAATACAAGCAATGAAAAAAAAAAGAATATTTGCATGTAGCATTAGTTCCTAGTTTAGTCACTGCATTATCAAAGGCAAACAGAATTTAGTTGGATAACCGGTCAGTCAAGCTTGCTGAGACTAATATTTACATTGTGCATTGAACCTGCCACCATTTACATCATTGAACCTTGAGCTTAGAAGACGCTGCAATTTGTGCTACCAGGATATGCAGAGAACTGGCAAGAAAAAAAAAAAAAAAAGGAAAGGAAAGGCATCAATGAATTTCTTACTTGAATTGCTTGTAATTCTCCGGAGGCAATTTTAGAGCTTCCTCTTCATTAGGCAACGATGGAGCATTCTTCCTCCAATTTTTAGCAGCAGCAACATAAACACGACCAATTCTTATGAATGGGCTCCTTCCGATACTTTGGTCGCTGAATCTGTAAGTCCTCGTCCCCATCAAGAAAATGGCCAAAGCAACTACCATTATAATACAGGGAATTCCAAATCCAAGGCTCCAGTTGAGGTTGTCTTGAATGTAAACTAAGACCACAAGTGTCACCATGACTCCTGCACATAAGCAAAAAAACCACCAGTTGAAGAAGGAGCTTTTAGCTTTGCTCTCCACTGGGTCTCGTCCATCAAACTGATCTGCCCCGAAAGCTTGAACACATGGTTTATGGCCAGCTTGTCCAATTGCCACCATATAGAGAGAGTAGAAAAACAAGACGACGTGGAGTTTGGAGGACGAACAGGATGTTATCTTGGTGGTGTTTTGGCATTCAGATGTGCCAAGAGAAGTGAGAACAGCCGATAGAGTCAGCAAAGCAAGTCCCTGCCACAAATTTCATAACAATCTCAGTCCGCTACCATTTAAGCATGACAGAAGATCCAAGAATAAAAGATTAAACACATATCTGCAAGCATCAACTACAAAGGGCCATCGCCACTTTATGAAATCTGGGGTTCTAAATCTTCGTTAAAAATCAGCCACCGCAAAAAGGATTGCAGCTAAGACATGTGATGCAAGGCTAGTTTCAGTAACTCAAGCAGGTTTCCAGCAATGTGCTCAACTGGGACCAAAATCTCTCTATCAAGCAGTATCTGAACAGGGTTGAGTTCATGCAGTTGTCTCCTAATCCTCTTCCCCCCCTTTTCCTCCCATTTCTTAGTAGAGTTTGTGTCCATAATGCAGTTGTCAAAAAAGAACTTCTGAGTGACTTCCCATTTTCCTTCCGTTCTTTAAAACACACGCCCACAAAAAAAAGAAAAAAGGTACTGCTTTTCTGCAGTTCATACTCTCAGCAGAATGAATTGGACCTGCCTGCTTGTTAAATTTCAGTATCATCTCGGGTTCTATAAAGATAACTTCGTTCAGTCAATTGCTTTTCATAAAAGTTGATAGGAAGTTTTCGTTTCAATTTCAAGAAACACTATAATTACTACCCAAAAAAAAAAAGGTCAATTGCACAGTTATCTAAACAACCATATATAAGCTCCATTCACCTAATCACTCTTTCAATTTCAACTGACTCCAAATTAACAGTGGACGTCAATCTTGATTTGATGATCCCGACAAGAAATGAGTAAGCGTGGAACGAACCAAAATATAGAGAAACGACGCAATGATGACGGTTCGGTAACGTCCCAGGTAAGAATCGGCGACGAAGGCGCCGACGAGAGGCAGCAGAGACGCCGCCCCCGACCACGCGTTGACGTTCTCCGCCGCCGCCGCCGTCGACTCCCCTAGCGGCCCCGTCAAATAGCTGATCAGGTTCGCCTCTATCCCATAATACGCAAATCGCTCCGCAACCTCCACGCCTGGCAATCAGCAAGACGGCATCAAAAGACTCGAACTTGACCGACACCCACGTGGCGAAATCACGCCTTCCACGCGGATCAGGGCAACAAGACTCTTTTAAACTTCTTACCGATGATGAAGGACGCAGATCTCCACCCGCCGGAGCCGGATCTGCGCGCCGGGCGACCTTTGGAGTCGACGGCGCCGCCCACGATGTCGCGGCCGCCCAGGAGCGGCCGCTCCCTCTCCAGCGAGCCCGCGCCGGAAGAATCGGGTGGGCCCATCTGGGTCGCTTCCGCAGAGAGGATTCTTGATTTCTCGGCAACTGCTCTGCTCGTCTTCGTCCGGGTCCCGAACGACTATCGTTCTTTATTAGCATGCTGGCGGCGCTGTCCATCGATAGGGGGAATCGGAATACACGAAGCGAGTCTACAGTGAGGGAAGGGCGATAGTCTCGTCTGCTTTGGCATCAATGCCTGCCCAAGAAAGGAATTTCCGAGGAAATCGCTCAGGCCTGCATTCAAGAAGAAAAACAGGGATGATGGAACACCCCCCGAATTCACGGGGTCATTTCATTCCTTTCCTGATTCGGGATTCTACGTCCACGCCCGACTCGAACGCGGGATTCATCAAGATGGAAAGGAGTTCAACATCCGTGACGGAGCCCATCGATGGATTCGTAATCAAGCAAACAACTTTTCCAATCGTTCGAGAGTCAATCTCGACAACTCTCTTTGGTACCATCGGGTTCATTGTTGCTGGCCCATTTTCAAGACGAATTTAAATTTACATGGCATTTATTTTTTTTCAAGGATAACCGTATATATATATTTATTTCAAACCAGTAGCTACTACGATGAATATCGAGCCATTTTTTCAACAAGACATCAATTTTAAATGAAAAAGAACAAAACGAAGGCCATCTTACCTACCATGATAACAAGATCAATGAATACATATTCTTTTGCATGGAAATAATTTCTAGAAAAGATAAGGCAATTTGAGTAGTGATTTGATAGGTAGATTACCGCATTAAATTGCAGCCTCGGGTTGTTGATAAATCATAATAAACTCGATAAAGGTTAGTATAATTATATATACATATCCATTAAAAGTTTCTTTTTATTTGTCAGTATAAAATAGTTCACTTAAAACTTCGAATTGATTTTATCAAAATTTTATATTTTTCAATATAAATTGGCGTTTTCCTCAGTTTTCATGTACATTCACTTTGCATGCTTAAATTTTAGGATCTTTAATTTACATTTATGTCTAAATTCCATAATTTGAATGATCAAAATTACAAATTCTATAATAAACACAAAAAATCATAGAGACCCAAAAGTAGTGTCATGGGTGTTTTGCCGATCATTGAGTATATACTTGGTAATTAAGAAGCAAATCGGTCGATGTCTTTGACCGGAGCCAACGCAAAATGTAAATATGATAATTCAAATGTACACTTTCCAATTTGACCAAAAAAAAAAAAATGTACACTTTCCAAATAAGGAAAACAAAAGCTCCAACCCATTCGAACAATCCCATGGGAGTCCCGCACCGCTAATCTTGTATCTACTTAACCCAATACATCAAAAAGAACTCCACGCGAATCGTTAAAATCGGGTACTTCTTAACGAAGGAAGTCTGATGCGACTACACGATTCGCCTCACCTCTTCATCTGGCTTATTTCCAATTTAAGCGGGCATCGAATCGCATCAGGATCCTTTCACGCATTCGATCTCAATGGTCGTCCCTCAATTTTTAAGTACCATCTCCTAATTTCCATCGGTACAGAACAGAATTCTTAACGTCTGGATTGCATCTCAGCTCCCTCTTTCGCTTAACGAGCGCGAGCCAACCGTGAAAAAATTTCCAAACTAGGCGATGCGCAGTGACTGACTGAATAGAGCGAGAATTCCGCAATGGAAAATGGCCAGTTTTGCTTTGGACTTTGCAGACAGAGAGAGAGAGAGAGAGAGAGAAGAGGAGAGAGACTCGAAGTGAATAGTTCAAGAATGGTGGGACACTGCATTTCACATCTAATCGATAGAAAAAAAAAAAAGGAGAACAAGGAAGAGGTGATTGTTCAAAGGGCAATCTCACTTTTTTTTTCCGTGACTAGCCCGCTGTTGATTAGCAATTTCATCATCATCATGTACACAAGTAAAAATTCCATGGCCAAACGGAGCAAAATCGAAATACCCAGAAAAGAAAATGAAAGAGAAAGAAAGAGAGAAAGAAAATCCCCACCGAATCAAATCCCATCTACCAATCAAACTCAAGCGAGGAGAGGACTCCGACAACTCTCGAAAAACCCGACATCCCCATCGTTGTCGTCGCCGTCGCCGTCGTCCCCGCACTCGTACACAGATCCCACCAGCCTCAGCTGATCTTCCAAGTACCGCTGGAGCAACGCCCCCACCTCGCTCTCCCCGCCGCCGCCGCCGCCGCCGCCGCAGCCGCAGCGCCCCTCTTCGCATCTCCGCAGCCGTTCCGCCGCCTCCTCCTCCTCCTCCTCCTCATCCTCCCCCTCCCCGCCTCCGCCGCAGCCCTCGTCCCCGGATCTCCTCTTCCGGCAGCAGAGCCGGAGGCAGAGCTCGGCGGCGCAGAGCAGGGGGAAGGTGGCGCAGAGCAGGGGGACGAGCACCGGGGAGCAGAGCGCCAGCAGGAGGCAGCGGCCGCTCCGGTGGCGCGCGCGGAGCCACGCCGTGGCGGCTAGCATGGCCCTCGCCGTCGGCGACGCAGGCGGGCGGCGGCGGCGGCGGTGGCGGCGGGGGGATCCATGGGGCGGCTGCGGGTCATGGGGGTGAGGGGAAGGCGTGATGTTGGGTTGGGAGAGAAGCATTCGAAGAAAGCCCACACGACCCGGAAAGTATATTTTATAGGCGGGCGGACATGTGGACGAGTCATTGCTGCGTTCCATCGATTCTATTCTAATCACATTGATCAATCCTCCCACCTCCCACCTCCCCTTTTTTTTCTTAATTAATTGTTTAGTTAGTTAATTAATTAATTAATTAATTTGGTGGACCCTTTAAACATCGTATTGTATTCGAATATATTCTTCTCGAGAAAATATAAAGTAGGCATGAAAAATAAAAAAAAAAAATCGCTTGAGTAATTTTTTACCCATTGTATGTGCGGGATTGACTTTCAATGCAGCTTTCTTTATTGAAACGAGCATCGAGTTCGGTTCAGACCGAAGAAGTGATTTGGTCGGCTTAGTTCCTAATTTCTAAAATGCTTGGTATAAACTTCTAGCTCCGAATCAAAATATAAGGTATTAAATGGAACAGTTCAGACACATTAAATATGTTTTAACCAGAGAAATAGTCCTATTAGTTCAATTGTTAATTTTAAGAATACCTAAGTTAAATCTTAGATTTCTCTTTAGCAATATATAAAATATTTTTTCCTACCATAGCAAATACATGAATTTAAACCATCACGTTCTTCTGACATGATTAAGAATGTAGAAACTAAAAGACCAAATTTTTATAACCCCAAGCAAAAGAACAAAGTACTGAAATTGCAGAGTGATGAGTTTTCGTTGGCGAGTTCTTGATTGGGCATTGAGATGAATCAAGAAAGTAGGCCCGCAGACATTACTGGGCCCAAACCTTTTTTCAATTTGCAATGTTTTCCCCCACTTTCAAGCCCAGCTGTTTAAGACCACTTTTGTATAGTAAATGGGCCAAAGCCTCCAGCTGGATCCGGAATTGAGAAAAAAATTGAACTGAAACTAAAAGCTTCAACGCCTATAAAAAATTCATATAACCACTTGAACAAAAATGCAATTTTAGGTGGCCTGATGCCCTCCCTATTAAACTCCAACTTTAACTTTTGTCCTTACCTTTAAGCTCATAAAAAACCCTCAATTTTAGGTTATGCTTTGTTGACACCTAAATTTTAATAATCCGATCATTCACTTATTGCATTAATTTTAACCCATAAACAAAAATATTAGAATTAAATTACATAACATATAATTTTAGAAGCATTTTTTTTATTGCATTCGCATAATGCGATGCATGGGTTTGACTTGATGGTTCTAATCTTTAATTAGATGAGTTGGATTAAGTCTGCAGTGAGAGGAAATTAGCCTAAGCTTGCTATTATCTGATGATCAAAAATTAACTTATGAGGAATGACGATTCGATATATTCTATAAATCTTTCATATATTCAAGCAATATACACATTGAGAAATATATTTCATAGCAGAATGGAAGATTTCGGAAAAAATATTGAAATAATAAGAGGGAATATTGCACGCGAGAGGAATATATTTGATGATACTCAAAATGTATCAACACAGGGAAAGAAATGCGTAAGAAATCCGCACGCAATTGGTCAACGAGGGAAACAAAATACTCGTGCAATATTGGCGAGAGGAAAGAAATTTTGTTTCTCTCCACCTCTTTATTTTGCATATAAAAAGGGAGTCTCTCTTCTTGTCCAAGGGGGCAGGCAATTGAAAACACACGGCCACAATTCTGAGAGAGCTCTTGACAGAATAAGGAGAAGAAAGTGTGAGAAATCAAGAAAGAAGCACAGCCTCAATTCAGATTTTTTTTTACAATATTTCTCTCCTCCCATAACCGCATTCGGGCCTTTGCCTTTTTCTTTCTTTCTCTCCACTATATTATTATTCCTCATGATCATGGGTGGTCGTGTGGTTATCCCATGATCTGACCAGCACTAGTTGGAGATCAACACAGCCAGTAGAGAGAGATGTCTCCTGGCGAAGCAACTAGCAAAGTCAATTGAAACCACGTACTCCAGCGAGCGCCTGAACCGCTCCACCTAGCTGAGCCAACGTCAATCCACGAAGACGTTGCTGCTGTCGGGTCTAACTCTGCGACGCATGGTTGCTGCCTTGAATCAACGACGAGCCCCTGTTGTTCCCGTCGCACCATCACGCCATTGTTCACTGTCCTCCAATGGCTGTTCGATCTTGCCATGCCGAAAGCTCCCGCGGCTGCCCCACGTTATGTCGGTGCGATTCGTCACAGTGACATCCTTGCAGGCCCTGCGTCGTGACCAAGCCGACGTCCATCACGTTAAGTTTCTTCATCGAGATTTCAAGCAAAGGATTTAAGTGTTTAATAATGGTTGAGCATCCGTGTAATCACCCATTGCCTTTAGTGATTTAGGTTAAAATCAGTTTAGACTGCCTGCAAAGATCTTTTTGAAAATAAAAAAGATTTTACCTAAAAGGCATTAGAGAAATTTAATGTAACCAAGTCCCCGTATTTAGTTTTAAATTATTTACTTTGAGTGTCTAATCGACGCAACTCATAATTAAAAAATCATTTGCATGTTAAGAACTTGAACCTAAGTCGTGAATTGATATGGGCTTAGAAAAGTCCGAGCTAAGTTTAGGCATAATAGTCCATTAGTCAAATCCTAGATGGTGCACCCAATGTTAGGTCGCGACATGTTTCAATTATACCATAAACTTTTGTTTGTCTTATGAAAATCCCTCAACTTTAGATTTTGTTCCAATTTTATCCTAAATTTTTATAGTCTTATAAAAAATCGCAAAATTTTATTTAAGTCACAAATCTGCCCATATTAACCTTCCCTCCAAAATTTCTTGTTGATTACCGAGAGATTGAAAACTCCCAAGCACGAGCTGTTTGAGCATCTCAAGTGCAAGCTTTTTGACCATAAGAGATGGAACATTTTCGAGAGATCACAAGTGCAAAATCACTAAGGGTGATTTCGATGGAGGGTTAATGAAAAGCAAATTTGAGACTCGGGTAAAATTGGTGATATTTTATGAGCTAAAATATGGGATGAAATTGAACTTGGACCTAAAGTTGACATTTTTTTTATGAGACAACAAAATGTTTAGGGTAGAATTGGTACCAGAACTAAAATTGAGACTTGACCTAAAGTTGGGATTTTTTATGGGACGAATTGGGACATGACCTAAAGTGTTAGTTAAATATATTTAGGAATATGGATTGATCGCTATAAATTGACAAAGGTTGTTGGTTGGACAAGAAAGTAAATCACAAGATATCTGAAGGTATGAAAACTAAAGCTAATCACAATTATCAATTTAAATTGCAAAATAGCGAAAAATAAATGTAACTTCACAAAGAATGTCGAGCTCCGATCGATCAGGATCCTTTACAAAGACTTCATCCATCTTATTAGGCCGTCCTTTAAGAATAAATAGAAGATTTCGTCCGTCTTATTAATATCAAAGAACTAAACTCAAGTGCCTTTAGCTTTTACCATTCTTTTTCCTTTTACCTTGGCAGGCTTTAAGAATCAACAATTGTAAGGCTCGTTGAGCATCATAACTACAACATTTATTCCAATATTTTCATTTGGGATAGACTTATTCTTTGGCTCATAATTTTCCATTAAAGCCACGCTTTGTGCAAAGTTTTCGTGTTAAAGAATGATTTTTGATACTTATAATTATGTTTTAATTAACATGGCTAGAGCTGTTATTAGGGAATTATGGCACCTGAGTTCTTGGCAAACAAAATGGGAGGGAGCCAAATCATGAGTTTCATTCCTGAGATTGTAAAATTATTTTTCGAACTAAAAGATCAAATCATATAAATGGAGAAGATTGTTAAAGTCTTCTTATTGACTTTCATTGCATACAAATGCAATATCCATTTTCTTTTTTTATGCTATATAGGAAGATCGAGATAATAGGTCGACAAATTCATTTTGAAGGGATAATTTATTCAAATTTAATTATGATGCTTTCGATGATGCAATAATTTTTAATATCACATATCTTATCATGTGTACTTTTTGTTGGGATTAATTATAATTGGAATAATATTTTATTTGATCTTGCATTTTTAGTGGAAGAGATTGAAAATTCATACCGGCTATTTGAGGTGTTTTTTAAGCATATGGGAATAAGAAATAGATTTTTTATTTCTATTTTTAGAAGAGTTTCTAAGCAAAAATAACTGTTTGATAATGACACAAAATTTCTACTCCAAAAATAGAAATTTATTTGATAACGACAAACAATTTCATCCTTTTGGATGACGGTGGACCAGCGAATAGCGGTGACGGACGGTGGTGGCGGTGGGCGACCGGCGGCGGTGCGGCGGGCGGCGGGCGGCAACGGCGACGGTGGACGAACGCCGGAAATAAAAAAACGGTTTTTATTTCGATAATTTATGTTCTAGAAATAAAAAAAAATGAAAAATTTTTACTTCTGATTTCTATTCCAACAGTGGCGATGAACGATGAGAAATAAAAATTTTTATTTTTATTTTTGATTTCTGTTCCAGAAATAAAAAAAGTAAAAAAATTTTACTTTTGATTTCTACTCCAAACTTATTTTTGGAACAAGAATCTATTTCAGAAATAGAAAAGTAAAATAATTTTACCAAATGAATTTCTATTTCAAAAATAATTTTGAAATAGAAAAATTATTTCCGGAATAGAAATTTTTTTTATCATGCACCTCTAAAGAACAGATCATGGTAGGGTTCTCATCACCATCAGTAGTCAAATCACAATTTGCATGTGTCAAATCACAATTTACATGAGTGCTTGTGTCATGAGGATTGAGCGATATGATCACTGTTAGTGGTAATCCATCAAGTTCAATGCAAAGGCTTTTTTCGTCTGTTCTCTTATTTTTTCACGATGGAAGGCCTAAATCTTCCATCATCTTGTTACATATGTCACCTCTCTTTTAGATAAAAGAGAGTGAAATCAATGAGAAAATATTGGATGGTCTGGAGCACCAAGTCAGTGTGCGCCCCAACCAATCAGGAAGTGACATGTGGTTCCACGTGTGCACAATTGTCCCCACTGGTTTTTCTGCATAAAATTTATTATGTTCCCTTTTTTTATTGAAAAATTTACGGCTATTAAGGGCGCGCATGATTGTCCACAATTTTTGTTCCATAAATTGTTTTTCTATTCCGAAATATTCGGAATAGAAATCCGTTTGGTAAAATTATTTCACTTTTCTATTTTGAAATAGATTCTTGTTCCAGAAATAGATCGGACTAGAAATCGAAATAGAAATCAAAAATATCTATTTTTCTATTTTTGGAATAGAAATGAGAAATAAAAAAAAAAATTTTATCGTTCATCGCCGCCGCCGCGCGCGGTCGCCTCTAGTCGCCGGCCGTCGGTTGCGCCGCCGCCCGATCGCCCGCCGCCACCGCCGCCAATTGCCGGCGCACCGCCAATCGTCGCCGTCCAGAAAGAAAGAAATTTTGTGTTGTTATCAAACGAATTTCTATTTTTAGAGTAGAAATTTTGTGTTATTATTAAACGGTTATTTTCTTAGAAACTCATTCGAGAACAAGAAATAGAAAAATCTATTTTTGCTCTAAAACTATTTATGGAACAGAAATAATTTCATGCGCGCCCTAATAGGCCTGCTGTTGCTTTTTTTTCTCTCTCCTCTCTTTTGGAGTAGGCCTGCACGCATTAATAACGCTTTCTCTCTCCTTCTTTAAGCGGAATGAATGCCCACTCTACAGCTTTCCCATCCCCACTTTCTTTCCTTGTCAATTCAAAAGTTTGGGTAAGTCGTGGACTCTACGGACGTATGGTAAAAATAATTTCTTTTCAAAAATAATTTTTCTATTTAGAAATAATTTTGGAATAGAAATCCGTTTGATGAAATTATTTCATTTTTCTATTTCGAAATAGATTCTTGTTCGAGAAATAAATTTGGAGTAGAGATTAAGTAAAAAATAGATTTTGAGTAGAAATCATAAGTAAAAATTTTCTATTTTTCTATCGGTTTTACGGTCGCAGCCCAATCGAAATTTTGCGCCACCATCGTCGGTCACCGGCGTTGGTCTCCACGGGCCCGCCATCGAAAGGAAGACAATGTCGTTATCGGTTATTTTTTCTTAAAAACTCTTTTAGAAATAAAAATACAAAAATCTATTTCTATTCTAGAAACTATTTCTGAAACAAAATAATTTTCATGTGCACCCTACGTTGCAGTGCTTCTCCGGCCTCTGTCCCAAGGCTCGTTGCTTCTTGGCTTGCGTCATTGTGTTCCTTCTTCACCCTGCTTTGGTGTGGTTTATCTGCACGAGATGAGGAGGAATGTTCTTGCTGTAAGTCGTGGACTCTACGTTGCGGTGCTTCTCTTGCCTTTGCCCTAAAGCTTGTTGCTTCTCGGCTTGTGTAAGATGTTGAGCGGACCCTCGACACTTGCTGGCAACTCATTTGATTTCCCAAATTCCACCGACAGAGCCAAGAGTTGCAGTTACATGAGCGTGAAAGGGATCATGAACGAGAAGGTAGAGAACAAGACAAGCGAGATAGAGATCGTGGGCGGAGAAGGAGCCAGTCAAGAAGTTGAAGTAGGAGCAAGGACCACAAGGACCGTGATGGTGGGGAACATCGTAAGAGACATTTACATGGCAGCACAAGTCCTAAAAGGCGTGGGCATGAAGATGGTTGAGAAGAGCGAAAGAAAGAGAAGAAGGAAAAGAAGGACGATGGGACAGACCATCCCAACCCAGAGATTGCAGAAGCAAACAGGTTGCGAGCTTCTCTGGGATTGAAACCGTTGAAGCTCTAGGCATGGCAGTTGCAAAGACATGTTGATTGGGTGATTACCAATGATGGTGCTTAGCCTGATGGAATGTTCAAATTGCTTATATGCTGTCTTTACTGTATAGACTGATCGGCGAGCAATCAAATGTGGTTGTGCCTTTGACCTTTATTTACATTTGACCTTGTGCCCCTTGTTTTTACTCTTTGGCACCATATACTTAAGTCTCCAAAACATTTTGTAGGCTTTCAGCTGGCGTCTTGAAATGGATGATCGAATATATTACCTTCTTATCCTCTTTGGTTGCATGATTGCGAGCTATAGATGTGAGTCACATGGCTTGGGTTCTTTAGATCACTTGAGACCTAATGTAATCGGTCCAGTGTACTTGTAAGTCCACAAAAGTTCGAGTTTAGGATCTCGCAAGACCCTGCTGTTCGTGTCCCTTGTTAAAAACTTGAAACACGAGATGGGTGACATCAATGCGCTGTAACAATTTACAACTACATACGAACAAGAGATTCAGCATCCACTTTTATGT
This sequence comes from Eucalyptus erythrocorys, assembly GCA_014182555.1. Classification (NCBI taxonomy): domain Eukaryota; kingdom Viridiplantae; phylum Streptophyta; class Magnoliopsida; order Myrtales; family Myrtaceae; genus Eucalyptus; species Eucalyptus erythrocorys. Next base: position 13,499,784 of record CM024602.1, read on the forward strand.
ATGCATTTCGGTTGGAAAAAGCAGAATTTGGATGTGATAAGTTTTTCTATTGCTCTAAAAGGAATTTGAATGGCAACATGTTTTCTGGCTATAAATTTACAAGCAATTGAATATGGCAAGTCAGAAAAAAGGGTAAATTTCTCCAGTCATGGAAGCGACTCTGGCGACAAAATGCTATCGTTGTCATACTGGAGAGTACTAGAACAGTACAGTGGCTTGCACCTCCTTCCCGTCAGAATTCTCTTCTTGCACAGCTCTATTTCTTCACCTTCCTCCTCTTCATATGTAAGGATGTTGTCGTTGTCGTTGCTGTCATCTTCTTTGTTTCGTTCTTCTTTGATAGGGTTGCTCACTTTGTAGCACACTGTCTTCACCTTCATCTTCTATCGAGCGCCCTGCATTTTCATCAACACCCAAGCTACAACTTTAGCTCTTATGGTGGATTGAGGAATACTGCTAGTACACCTTTTTTCAGCACCAATGTCAACACCGTTAGCATTGCTCTTCCTGACCTTGACACCGAGAAGTTTCATGCCGAGACTCTTCTTGAAGACGGCGTGAGAAGAAACAGAATCGATGACATAACCTGTAAACGAGGGATTCTGTACTTTGTAGTTGCTAAATCAATATCAACTGCTACACATTTGTAGAAACATTTCTCTTCTTCTTGATGCTAGTTCAATCTTTACAAAGGAAGCTCTTTCAATATGAACATGTATATGAGATACAAAGAGAGAACTTGAGAAAGACTATAAGCAAGAACAGAGGAGTTCGAGAGTTCAGAATACAATTGCTTCTACAACAAGAGTTTCCTTTTATACTCTAGCTTCTAATTACCTAAACTTTTCTTCAACAGATTTAACAACTACATTAACAGACTTCAGTAATAGAATGATAGAGCTTGATACATGTGCATCTTCTTTGATAAACTGATCCACTTATTCCTTCCCAGGTTTCAGCTCTTTGACTTGGATTGCTAGCTCAGCATTTGTTTCTTCAATCTACTTGCAGCTAGTAAACTGACCAACTTCTTCAAGCTTGCTTTGCTTTGTTTAGCTGCTTCTAGCTCAATTGTAGTTGCTTTGAATATCTTGTTTTATTTCCTTTAATTTTGCTCAGCTTCATCTCCTCTGCTTTCATCAAATACTGTCAACTGCTCAGCTGTCCTGTTTTGTGCTCTTGAACTCTGTTTTGTGTCTTCAATACGGCGGATAGTCAGAGGATCGCCCTCTGAAGCCGCTTACTCAGCACCATCTGTCCATATATGAACTGGCCTTCTCTCCACATCTCTCGGCGTTCTCCCTGCATTCGGAATCCGCCAAATCTTTCAAGGAAAGTGACATCATCTGTCTTGCTTGTCTTGTTCTCTACCTTCTCATTCATGGTTTCTCTCACGCCCATGTAACTGCAACTCCGAGCTCTATTTGTGGAATCTGGGAAATCAAATGAGTTGCCAGCAAGTGCTTCGCTCAACATCTTTCGCTCAACATCTTACACAAGCTGAGAAGCAATGAGCTTTGGGGCAGAGGCCGGAATTCGTACCCAAAATGCATTTGCCAAAAGCATCGTAAACGAAATGTAGAGTCCATGACGTTTGGTAAAAATTGTATTTGTAAATGACTTTTATTAAATATAAAAAGAACAAAAACTTATATTTTCCTCACCGTCTTGTGCATTTGGCCCCTAGAAACCACACCGGAGCAGGGCAAAGAAGGAACACAACGACACACCGGTTCGGCCAGACCCAGCCGCCAAGAAGCAACGAGCTTTGGGGAAGAGGCCGGAGAAGCACCGAAGTTGCATTCTGGAAATGCCCATTGGAAATGAACAAGTAGAGAGCCTTGGAAATGATTGCATTTCAAAGCCCCAAAAATATTGAACCAAACACCACCATTTTTCCCAAGGGGCTTACCCAAAATTTTGAACCAAACAAGCCTTGAGAAGGAAAGAAAGGAGGGAAGGGAAGGGAAGCTGTAGCATACGTATTCATTAAGTGCGTGCAGGCCTACTCCAAAATAGAGGAGAGAGAAAAAAGCAGCGGCAGCAGTAAATTTTTAAATAAAAAGGGAACATAATAAATTTTATACAGAAAAGGTAGTAGGGGCGGACACTGACTTGGCACTTTGGGAGCACCTACTATTTTCTCTCCCGAGCGGGTCGGGATCCCACAAAATTTTGTTGGCAAATCCACGGCTCGAGGCCAGGACACATGACCAGGCGTCTCCTTAAATGCGGCTCGCTGAAGCCCGGCAAATTTGAGGAGTAAGTGAGGGCTTATAAAGGTGTGGGATAAAGAAAAAAATAAGAAAAAAATATTTTTTATTTTTAAAAGTATTTTCTTCTAATTTAGAAGATATTTTTTCTTTTATGGAAAATGTTTTCTCCAAACAATTCATTTTAAATGAATGCCGAAAAATTCGAAAAACATATTTCTGAAAGTAATTTTCTGCGAAATGAACGGAGCAACATTTATCGGCTATTGGGATGCATAAGAACGGCCCAATTTACTCAAATTATCATTGTGTCAACACATCTCACAACACACACACAACACAAATCTTATATATATATATATATATGTCGAAAGAAAATTGATTGACCATCAATATATGTTAGGAGCGTACAACCAATACTTTTACCTGGAAAGATCGTCAAGAGAGAGTTCAAGTCCGATAATAGGTTTGCTCTCCTTAATTCAAGTATCTTTTTGGTCCAACTTCATTCTTACGGACTGGTATTGTTACGACTTCAAGTCCGATAATAGGTTTGCTCTCTTTAATTTAGGTATCTTTCTAGTCCAATTTCATCCTAACGGGCTCTTATTGTTATGACAGAACACTCACCTTGCATTGCTATTTACCTCACGTTGCTATCTGGTACCTACCTAAAAACCACAATGACCACAACGCCCATCTACTTGGCAATACCATTTATTGCAACTACCACAATGCCCATCTACTTTCATCTCGCATTGCTATTTACCTCACGTTGCTATCTGATACCTACCTAAAAACTGCAACTACCACAACACCCATCTACTTGGTAATACCATGATACCATTTATTAAGAGTGTGTAGCAGAAATTTGATACTTTTATTTGGAGAAATTGCCAAAAAAATAGCTCAAATTTCAGTCCGTTAACGTATTTAGTTGGACTTATATTTACTGAAAAACTTAAGTTAATGAATTATTAACCAACTAGGACATATTAGTTATTCAACGTCACATCAATTTTTCGATATGTGATTTCTCTAATATAACTCACACTTTTAACTATACATGCCTCCCAGTTCTTTTACCGACATGCCAACTTTATCTCTCGTGGTCACCCACGTGAAGGCAAACCGTGTACAATGCTTAGAACCAGCACACGATGCAGGAACCCAATATTTTATGAAACGTCTCCTTAAATTGCCCTTCCAAGGACGCATGAACGAAATCAGGAAGTAGACGACGAACCAACCGCTCTGACCATGTTATTCTGAGGTTGGCCAATACATGGCCAAAGCGGACACACGCAACTTACCCGCTGATCGAAACTTATTCGATACAAATGAGGAGTGATCCTGTAAAGATGAATCACACATCGATATAGAAAGAGATTTAGCTCGAACCCACGCCGCTGACGCGTGAATCTACCCGCGCCGCATCCGGCGGATGCGCATCAGGATTTCTCGGCTTCGGGAGGCCGCTCCATATGTGGGCCAACTTGGCCAGCGCCTTTGTAGAAGATCCGGAGTCTCCCAACGCCTCGGCCGCCTTCTCCCTCATCGCCCAGCTCTTCTCCCTCAGCTCTCGCCCGCGCTCCGACTCCATCAGCTCCCTCACCGCCCTCTCCACCTCGTCCCCGCTCACGAACCCATCGCCGTCTCGCTGCTCCACGCCGATCGCCATCCCCATCGCCTGCACCAGGAAGTTCCTGTTCATGTGCTGTTCCGCGTACAGCGGCCACGCCACCAGCGCCACCCCCGCCGCCACCGCCTCCAGCACTGAGTTCCACCCGCAGTGCGTCACGAACCCCCCCACCGCCTCCTTCCTCAGCACTGCTACTTGCGGCGCCCATGAACTAACCACCATCCCCCTCTCCTTTGTTCTCTCCAGGAAACCCTCCGGCACGAGCGCCTCCAAATCAACAGCGCCGTCGCCGCCACCCTGCTCATGGCCGGGCGGGTTCTTCACCACCCACAGGAACCGATGACCGCTCTTTTCCAGCCCGGCCGCCACTTCCTTGGTCTGCTCGGCCGAGAACCTTCCCCGGCTTCCGAAGCACAGAAAGACCACGCTCTTCCTCGGCTGCTTGTCCAGCCAAGACAGGCAATCCTGCTGCCTGCCGCCGACAGCGCTGTCGCCAGCACGTGAGGACTCGTCTGCAATTAGGGCCCCGATACAGTACACCGGTGGAGTCGGTGCGTCTGGCACGCACGCGCCGCTGGCGATGAGCTCCACTGCCTTTGGCTCGAGCTCTTCAAATGTGTTCACCAGTATCCCATCCGCCTTGCTTAGCTGGTCACAGAAGTAGCACATCTCGCCGTAGGCCGGGTCGTCCTGATCGAGTGTCGGCCCCGGCATCTCCGTGGCCTTCAAGGATGGAAGGCCCGGGAATTCCAGGACGACCCCATCCTGGTCCTTGAAGCTCTTAGTCGAGCGCTCAAAAATTCTCGGGAAATAGAGGAACGCGGCAAGAGCCGACGCACCAGAGGTAAAGTAGTAGTACGTGGGGATGTTCAGCTCCCTCGCTATGGGCAGCGCGAAGGAGCAGAAGAGGTCGATAACAAACGCTCTCACGGTGGCGGCAGCAGAGATGTCTCGTAAGGACTGGAGGACGTTGGCGGAGTTTTCGTGCATGAACTCAGAAGCCACGGCCGCGTGAGGGAGGCGGCGGAAGGAGATGGAAGGGTGGGAGCGACAGATGGAGTCGATGTAGGAGGAGATGGTAGGGGAGTCGAACAAGCCGACGGTGAGGAGGACGGTGATGGAGAACCGGTGGCCGTGGCGGCAGAGGATGAGCTTGCTGAGCTCGACGGTGGAGATGAGGTGGCCGATCTCCGGGTATGTGTACAGGACGATGGTGTCCTCCATTGTCGTCGCTCTCTGGCTTGTGCTTGTGGCCAGCTGGTTGGGAAGAACTGAACTTCACTTACGATGATATATGAAGTCTCTCCGAGACCAAGTAACGGAGATGTGCTGTGGCAACATCGAGGTGATTAGTGATGTCGGGCAAGATTAGGTCCTCATTTACCATAAGAATGTTAGTTCAGGCAAGATAAGGTCCTCATTTACTATAAGAATATTGCTTACGTGACTATTCCTAATTCACTCTGAAAATAATAGCATATGTTGGATCATCAAAAAAATAAATAACAAATAATCACAAGAGAAATGATTATCTGATTGTCCATAATTTACTATCAACAGCCTTTTTTGCCGTAAAAATAAATAATATATAATTAGAAATTGCTCTGCTCGGCGGCGCAGAGCAGGGGGAAGGTGGCGCAGAGCAGGGGGACGAGCACCGGGGAGCAGAGCGCCAGCAGGAGGCAGCGGCCGCTCCGGTGGCGCGCGCGGAGCCACGCCGCGGCGGCTAGCATGGCCCTCGCCGTCGGCGACGCAGGTGGGCGGCGGCGGCGGCGGTGGCGGCGGGGGATCCATGGGGCGGCTGCGGGTCATGGTGGTGAGGGGAAGGCGTGATGTTGGGTTGGGTGAGAAGCATTCGAAGAAAGCCCACACGACCCGGAAAGTATATTTTATAGGCGGGCGGACATGTGGACGAGTCATTGCTGCGTTCCATCGATTCTATTCTAATCACATTGATCAATCCTCCCACCTTGCCCTTTTTTCTTAATTAATTGTTTAGTTAGTTAGTTAGTTAATTAATTAATTAATTAATTTAGTGGACCCTCTAAACATCGTTTTATACTCGAATATGTTTTTCTCAAGAAAATATAAAGTAGGCGTGCCCACTTGAAAAATAAAATAAAAAAACGCAATTGCCTTCATAACTTTTTACCTGTTGTATGTGCGGGATTGACATTCGATGTAGCTTTCTCTATTGAAACGAGCATCAAGTTCGGTTCAAACCGAGGAAGTGATTTGGTCGGCTCAATTCCTACTTTCTAAAATGCTCGGTATAAATTTCTAGCTTCTAGCTTCGAATCAAAATATAAGATACTAAATGGAACGGTTCAGACACATTGAATGTGTTTTGACTAGAGAAACAGTCCGATTGGTTCAATTATTAATTTCAAGAATACCTAAGTCAAATCTTAGATTTCTCTCGCCGCTCCTACTATTCTTATTACCTCTGTTGAATTAATGCACTAAGCTGATAAAGACTAACGGATTAGCAATATATAAAATCTTTTTTCCTACCATAGCAAATAGATGAATTTAAACCATCACGTTCTTTTGACATGATTAAGATTGTAGAAACTAAAACACCAAATTTTTATAACCCTAAGCAAAAGAACGAAGTACTGAAATTGCAGAGTGATGAGTTTTCGTTGGCGAGTACTCGATTAGGCATTGACATGAATCAAGAAAGTAGGCCCGCAGACATTACAGGGCCCAAACCTTTTTTGAATTTGCAATGTTTTCCCCCACTTTCAAGCCTAGCTTTTTAAGACCACTTTTGTATAGTAAATGGGCCAAAGCCTCCAGCTGGATCCGGAATTGAGAAAAAAATTGAACTGAAACTAAAAGCTTCAACGCCTGTAGAACATTCATATAACCACTTGAACAAAAATGCAATTTTAGGTGGCCTGATACCCTATTAACCTCCAACTTTCACTTTAATCCAAATTTTATCTTTGAGCTCGTAAAAAATCCTCAATTTTAAGTCATGTTTCAATTATACCATAAACTTTGGTTTGTCCTATGAAAATCCCTTAGCTTTAGATTTTGTTCCAATTTTATCCTAAATTTTTATAGTCTTATAAAAAAACCGCAAAATTTTACTTAAGTCACAAATCTGCCCATATTAACCCTCCCTCCAAAATTTCTTATTGACAATCGAGAGATTGAAAACTCCCAAGCACAAGTTGTTCGAGTGTCTTGAGCGCAAGCTTTCCAACCATAAGAGATGGAACATTCTCGAGCATGAGAGATCAAAAGTGCAAAATCATTGAGGGTGATTTCGATGGAGGGTCAATGGAAAGCAAATTTGAGACTCAAGTAAAATTGCTGATATTTTATGAGCTAAAAAATGGGATGAAATTGAACTTGGACCTAGAGTTGACATTTTTTTTTATGAGACAAAATATTGTTTAGGGTAGAATTAGTATCAGAACTAAATTTGAGGGTCTTTTATGATACAAAAAGACAGTTTAGAGTATAATTGAGACTTGACCTAAAGTTGGGATTTTTTATAGGACAAAAAAAAAAAATTATGTTAGCATTGGGACACAACTTGAAGTGTCGGTGAAATATATTTCAGGAATATGGATGGATCGATATAAATTGACAAAGGTTGCTGGTTGGACAAGAAAGTAAATCACAAGATATCTAAAGGCATGAAAACTAAAGCCAATCACGGCCAGCAATATAAATTGCAAAATAGTGAAATATAAAGATAACTTTACAAAGAATGTCGAGTTCCGTGGTCAATTAGGATCCTTTACAAAGATTTCGTCCATCTTATTAGGCCATCCTTTAAGAGTAAATTGAAGATTTCCTCCATCTTAATGATATCAAATAAGTAAACTTAAGTGCCTTTAGCTTTTACCATTCTTTTTCCTTTTACTTTGGCAGGCTTTAAGAATCAAGAATCGTAAGGCTCGTTGAGCATCATAACTGCCGCATTTATTCCAATATTTTCATGTGGGGTAGATTTATTCTTTGGCTCATAATTTTCCATTAAAGCCACGGTTTGTGCAAAGTTTTCATGTCAAAAAATGATTTTTAATACTTAAAATTATGTTTTAATTAACATGGCTAGAGCTGGTATGAGGGAATTATGGGATGTGAGTTCTTGGCGGGCAAAACGGGAGGGAGCCAAATCATGAGTTTCATTCCTATAATTGTAAAAAAAATTTCCAAACTAAAAGACCAAATCATATAAATAGGGAAGATTGTTAAAGTCTTATGATTGATTTTCATTGCATACAAATGTAACATCAAATTTGTTTTTATGCTATATAGGGAGATTGAGATGATAAGTTGACAAATTCATTTTAAAAGGATAATTTATTTAAATTTAATTTTGATGCTTTTGGTGATGCGGAAGTTTTTAATATCACATATCTTATCATATATTTTTTATTGGTATTAATTATACTTGGAATAATATTTTATTTGTTCATGCATTTTTAGTGGAAGGGATTGGAAATTCGTACAGACTATTTGAGGTGTTCTTTAAAGATATGGGAATAAGACTTTAAAGACCAAATCATGGTAGGGTTCCATCACCATTAGCAGTCAAATCAAAATCTGCATCTGTCAAATCACGATCGTGGAGTGGTTGTGTCCTGACGATCGAGCGACGTGATCGATGCTAGTTGTAATCCATCAAGTTCAACGCAAAGGCTTTCTTCGTCTATTCTCTTTATTTTCACCATGGAAGGCCCGAATCTTCCATCTTCCGGTTACATATGCCCACCTCTCTTTAGATAAAAGAGAGGGACATCAATGTGTGCATGTGTAGTGGGAACCACACCAACGAGGAGAGAGAGAACAATTTTTTTTAGAGAGAGAGAGAGAGAGAGAGGAGATGCGTGATTTTTTGTGCAGAAGGACCAGCTGCCCCGACTCGTTGACGTTGCTTCACGTCTCGAGTGGGTCGGGATCCCACAAAAAAAATGAAAAATATTTTTTCATCGACATTAAAATGCATCTACTTGTATCCGAGCCTATAAAAGCCTCCTGCATCGACATTAAAATGCATGTTGGGGATGAGAACAAAGTTGAACCCCGTGCGTCTTTGTGCGAACGTTTGCGTTCGTGTCGCGGCGTCAGCCTGTGATGAACTTAATTGCAAGTTCTGATACTCCCTCAAAGTTACCATTAACCCTGCAAACCCAATATCGATGCAACATTTATCGACTCTTGTGATGCATAAGAGCGGCCCAATTTACTCAAATTATCGTTGTGCTGACACATCTCATAACATATATATGTCGAAAGAAAATCGATTGACCGTCGATATATGTTGGGAGTGTATAACTAATACCTTTATTCGGAAAGATCGTCAAGAGAAAGTTCAAGTCCGATAATAAATTTGCTCTCCTTAATTCAAGTATCTTTCTAGTCCAACTTCATCCTTATGGCCTCGTGTGGTTATGACTTCAAGTCCAATAATAAGTTTGCTCTCCTTAATTTAGGTATATTTCTAGTCCAACTCCTACAGGCTTGTGTTGTTACGACACAACACTCACCTCACATTGTTATTTACCTCACATTGCTATATGATACTTATCTAAAAACTGCAATTACCACGCCTATCTACTTGGAAATCATTGATTTTGATACCATTATTGAGAATGCACGGTAGATATCTGATACTTTTATCCGGAAAAATCACCAAGAAAGAGCCCAAGTTTCAACCAGTTAACATCTCTAATTAGATCTACATTCACTCAAAAACTTAAGTTAATGAATTATGAATTAATTAGAACATATTAGCTATTTAACACCATATCAATTTTTCGATATGAGATTTCTTTAACACAACTTATACGTGTATTTTAACAATATATGCCTCCAAGTACTTTTACCGACATGCCACCTTTATGGTCACCCGCGTGAAGGCAAACCGTGTACAATGCTTAGAACGAGCACACGATGCAGGAACCCAATATACTATGAAACGCCTCCTTAAATTGCCCTTCCAAGGACGCATGAACGAAAGCAGGAAAGTAAACGAAACATCAACCGCTCTGACCACGTTATTCTTAGGTTGGCCAATACATGGCCAAAGCGGACACACGCAACTTAAAACTTATTCGATACAAATGAGGAGTGATAACGTAAGGTGAAACACACATCGATATAGAAACAGATTTAGCTCGAATCCACGCCGCTGACGCGTGAATCCACCCTCACTTCTATTGAGTTCGCCGCATCCGGCGGATGCGCATGAGGATTTTTCGGCTTCGGGAGGCCGCTCCATATCTCGACCAACTTGGCCAGCGCCTCCGTGGAAGATCCGGAGTCTCCCAGGGACTCGGCGGCCTTCTCTCTCATCGCCCAGCTCTTCTCCCTCAGCTCTCGCCCGCGCTCCGAATCCATCAGCTCCCTCACCGCCCTCTCCACCTCGTCCCCGCTCACGAACCCGTCGCCGTCCCGCTGCTCCACGCCGATCGCCATCCCCATCTCCTGCACCAGGAAGTTCCTGTTCATGTGCTGCTCCGCGTACAGCGGCCACGCTACCAGCGCCACCCCCGCCGCCACCGCCTCCAGCACTGAGTTCCACCCGCAGTGCGTCACGAACCCCCCCACCGCCTCCTTCCTCAGCACTGCTACTTGCGGCGCCCATGAACTCACCACCATCCCCCTCTCCTTTGTCCTCTCCAGGAAACCCTCCGGCACGAGTGCCTCCAAATCCACATCGCCATCGCCGCCACCCTGCTCATGGCCGGGCGGGTTCTTCACCACCCACAGGAACCGATGACCGCTCTTTTCCAGCCCGGCCGCCACTTCCTTGGTCTGCTCGGCCGAGAACCTTCCCCGGCTTCCGAAGCACAGAAAGACCACGCTCTTCCTCGGCTGCTTGTCCAGCCAAGACAGGCAATCCTGCTGCCTGCCGCCGACAGTGCTGTCGCCGGCACGCGAGGACTCGTCTGCAATCAGGGGCCCGATGCAGTATACCGGTGGAGTCGGCGCGTCTGGCACGCACGCGCCGCTGGCGATGAGCTCCACTGCCTTTGGCTCGAGCTTTTCAAATGTGTTCACCAGAATCCCATCCGCCTTGCTTAGCTGGTCACAGAAGTAGTACATCTCGCCGCAGGCCGGGTCGTCCTGATCGAGTGTCGGCTCCGGCATCTCCGTGGCCTTTAAGGATGGGAGGCCCGGGAACTCCAGGACGACCCCATCCTGGTCCTTGAAGCTCTTAGTCGAGCGCTCAAAAATTCTGGGCAAATAAAGGAACGCGGCAAGAGCCGACGCACCAGAGGTGTAGAAGTAGTACGTGGGGATGTTCAGCTACCTCGCTATGGGCAGCGCGGAGGAGCAGAAGATGTCGATGATAAACGCTCTCACGGTGGCGGCAGCGGAGATGTCTCGTAAGGACTGGAGGACGTTGGCGGAGTTTTTGCGCATGAACTCGAAAGCCACGGCCGCGTGGCCCCGAGGCGGTTTGGCTGGGTCAACGGAGACGGGAGGGAGGCGGCGGAAGGAGATGGAAGGGTGGGAGCGAGAGATGGAGTCGATGTAGGAGGAGATGGTAGGGGAGTCGATCAAGCCGACGGTGAGGAGGACGGTGATGGAGAACCGGTGGGTTGGGCGGCAGAGGATGCGCTTGCTGAGCTCGACGGTGGAGATGAGGTGGCCGATCTCCGGGTATGTGTACAGGACGATGGTGTCCTCCATTGTCGTCTCTCTCTGGCTTGTGCTTGTGGCCAGCTGGTTGGGAAGAACTGAACTTCACTTGCAATGATATATGAACTCTCTCGGACCAAGTAACGGAAATGTGCCGTGGGGACATCGAGGTAATTAGCGATGTCGGGCAAGATAAGGTCCTCATCTACTATAAGAGTATTGCTTACGTGACTATTCTTAATTCACTCTGAAAAAATAGCATATTTTGGATAAAAAAATAAATAACAAGTAATTATAAAGAGAAATACTTATTTGATTGTCCATAATTTACTATTAACGGCCTTTTTTTGCTGCAAAAATAAATAATATATAATTAGAAATTGTTATAAAATTCACTTTTTCAAATATTTATGGACCACAACATGTTATTATCCTCATAGTGGTCGAAAGATTTTTATACTAACAAACCCCGATTATAAATTAATGTGAGGTCTATTCTTTCAAGGATTTATGTCTTGCAACATACTGTTATTTATTGTTACACTAGTAAAACCCTTTACAAGAATTAGCTAATTAAGAAGAAGAAAGTTTTCCTTTGTTTTTGATGATGTATAAATGCATGACTTTCTTTGGACATAAGAGCTAAAAGCTAAAATCTATAATGCTCCTGTATCAAATACTACAAAGGTTTTTGGTATAATGGTTTCAAGGGAAATTATTAAAAGAAAAAATCTTAAACCTATTATAGTTGTATCTATTTAATCTTATATCTTTTAATTATATTAATTTAATCTTAAACCTTTAGAGAATTTGTCAATTATCTAATCCTTTTGGTCAATTTTGAATTGAAAAGGTTGTTATGATAATTTTATGTGGCAAGGTTTGATGGGAGAACGATAACAATTTGAACAATATTGAATCAACGCAGCGGAATAAAATAATCTCCCCTCTTGTGTAAACCTAATAGGAATCGATATAGTAGAATAAAATAAATACCAAGCACGCGAACACAAGACGATTTTTTACCTAGAAAACCTTCTCGATGTGAGGAGATCAAAAATCACGGGACCGGAGTCCACCCAAAATTCTTCACTATCAACAAAATTATTATTCTCTAGCAAATACTAGAGGTACATAGCAGCAAAGACCTCAAGAACATAATTCTTGGCAATACACATAAACTTCACAAGAGATCAATGATAAATTTGACCAAAAAAGCAGGTTTTGATCAATCCATAAAAACCTGATGTAGGCAGCTTCAAACGAAAATCAAACCATTCAGATTCGAGAAGATTGCGCCACGAACATGCTGACAAAATTTCAACTCAATCGGACCACGAATCGACCTCCAACGCCAGCTTGATGTAAATCAGATATTGCCTTAACCCCCAGATTTTCTGCTTTCTCTTTTTCTCTTGTTACTATTTCCTTTTGCGGCTATCACTTTATATAGATAGTGAAAAACCCTATTTTCTCATATAACTTATTATATGGGCTCAAGCCCTTTTTGGGCTTGCAACTCATTGGGTCTCCTCCACATGGGAGTGAACCCAACTAACAAATCTCCCCCTCACGACAATGTGGAGGGATTCACTATCTTTGCTATCAATCGGCAATGTTCAAGCTTCTCTCTTGGTAAAGTCTTCGTCATCATATCAGAGCCATTATGATCTGTATGAATTTTCTCAAGTTCCAACAACTTTTCATCTAGAACATCATTTATCCAATGATATCTAACATCAATATGTTTCGATATGAAAAGATGAATTCTTACCAAGATGAATTGCGCTTTGATTATCACAAAATAGCACATACCTCTTTTGCTTAAACCCAAGTTCTTCTAAGAACTTCTTCATCCATAGCATCTCTTTACTAGCTTCAGCCGCTTCAATAAATTCAGCTTCGGTTGTAGAAAGTGCAATACACTTCTGCAATCTTGACTTCCATGACACAGCTCCACCCGCAAAAGAAATCAAATAACCAAAAGTAGATTAACGAGTATCAATATCTCATGCCAAGTCAGAATCTGTGTATCCAACTAACTCAAGTTTCCCGGTCCCAAAACTGAGTTTCAAATTTGAAGTTCCCCGAAGATACCTCATAATCCACTTCACTGCATTCCAGTGCTCTCTGCCTGGATTTGACAAATAGGGACTAATAATGCCAACTGCGTGCGCCAAGTCTGGGCGTGTACATACCATCGCATACATTAAGCTTCCTATAATTGAGGCATATGGAGCACTTTCCATATCTTTCTTCTCTTTATCAGTCGTAGGACTTTGCTTCATATTTAACTTAAAGTGGGCAGCAAGAGGAGTACTAATCACTTTAGCCTTGTCCATGTAAAATTTATGAAGGATCTTCTCGACATATTTCTCTTGCGACAAAAACAACTTCTTAGCATCTCTGTCTCGGGTAATTCTAATGCTAAGAATCTACTTCGTCAAGCCCAAGTCTTTCATGGCAAAAGACTTGCTCAATTGTTTCTTTAATAACTTAATTATTGAAGCATTCTTGCCAATAATCAACATATCATCAACATAAAGCAAGAGAATAATAAAGTCATCATCAGAAAATTTTTGGACAAACACACAGTTATCCGAGGAAGTCTTCTTATAGCCTTGTTCTGTCATAACTGACGTAAACTTTTTATACCACTGCCTCGGTGCTTGTTTTAGGCCATAAAGACTTTTCTTCAATTTGCATACATAATCCTCTTTCCCTTTTACTTTAAAACCCTCAGGTTGTTCAATGTATATCTCTTCATCCAAGTCACTATGTAGGAAGGCTGTTTTGACATCCATTTGCTCAATCTCCAAATCTAGGGAAGCTGCCAAGCCTAGTACCACACGGATAGAAGACATTTTCACTACCGGAGAAAATATATCATCAAAATCAATACCCTTTCTCGACCGAATCCCTTAACAACCAATCTAGCTTTGTACCGTGGTTGTGAAGAATATTCATCTTGCTTCAACCTATTTACCCACTTGTTCTTCAAAGCTCTTTTACCTTTAGGTAACTTCACCAACTCAAAAGTATGATTATCATAAAGTGACTGCATCTCATTGGAACATCCAGTGGAACATCTAATTGAGCCTCTGATTCAGGAATATTGTTATCCGTTTCAACATGTTCAAGAATATGTGCGTTATTTGGAACATTAACTTCCTGCTGCTCTTCATCAACCTATGTAGGAATATTTATAAGAGGAACCGGATCCAAATCAACCAAATTATCACTAACTTGTGGTGCTGAAGTCATCTCTGTTTTCTCAATATCCTCTATTGTTTGATTTTCCATAAACACAACATCTCTACTTCTTCCAATTTTCTTTTCAACCGGATCATAAAATTTGTAGCCAAGCATATCCTGTCCATAACCAATAAATATGCACTATTGTGTTTTCACATCCAGTTTAGACCTCTCATCTTTGGGAATATGCACAAATGCTTTTCACCCAAAGACACGCAAATAATCATAGGAAACATCTTTGCCTGTCCAAACTCTGTTAGGAACATCAAACTCTAAATGAATGCATGGAGTAAGATTTAATACATGCACAACTGTACTTAAAGCCTCACCCCAAAAGGATCCAGGTAGCTTTGACTGTGAAAGTAAGCATCTTACCCTTTCAACCAGTGTTTTGTTCATTCTCTCAGCTAAGCCATTTAACTGAGACGTCTTGGGAGGTGTCTTTTGATGTCGAATACCTTGTTGTCTGCAATATTAATCAAAAGGTCCAATATACTCTCCCCCGTTATCAGTTCGGATGCATTTCAATTTCTTTCCAGTCTGTCCCTCAACTGAAGCTTGAAATTGCCTAAAAGCATCTAACACTTAATCTTTAGTTTTCAAGGTATGAATCCAAATTT
The DNA here is from genome assembly GCA_014182555.1 of Eucalyptus erythrocorys. Lineage (NCBI taxonomy): Eukaryota > Viridiplantae > Streptophyta > Magnoliopsida > Myrtales > Myrtaceae > Eucalyptus > Eucalyptus erythrocorys. Next base: position 13,515,128 of record CM024602.1, read on the forward strand.
TCCTTGAAAAATCATCTATGAAGGTAACAAAATAAAGAGATCCACCAAGTGATTTTGTTTCCATAGGACCGCAAACATCAGAATGCACTAAATCCAGTATACCTGACTTTCTTGAAGGAGGGGAGCTTTTAAATGCAACTCTGTTTTGTTTTCCTGTTAAACAATGAGCACACTTCTTTAGTGTTGAACTTTTCAATCCTGAAAGGAGTTTCTTCTTGGCCAATATTGACAAACCCTTCTCACTAATGTGTCGAGCCTCTTATGCCACAACTCATTTGCATCTTCGCTCTCTTTGCATTAATTTTGTCTCGTGGACAACTTTGCTCGCATAATGTACAATGAAGAATATTTTTTACCTCTAGCCACAACAAGAGAACCTTTGGTAAGTTTCCATCGACCATTACTAAAGGTGCTGCAATATCCCTCATCATCCAACTTGCCTGTAAAAATCAAATTCAAGCGGATATCAGGTATATGTTTAACATTATTCAATACTAACCTTGTGCCATTGCTGGTTTCTAGGCACACATTACCAATACCTACAGCTTGAGCTAGCCCATTGTTTCCCATCTTCACAGATCCGAAATCACCTGACTTGTATGATGTAAAGAAATCTCTACGAGACGTAGAATGAACAAATGCACCACTATCAATTACCCAACTGGTCTCATGAGATACAAAATTCACCATATCAGCATAAAAAATAATGAGAAAGTCTTCTTTAAGTGCAACAACACGATTGTCATCACTGTCATTATCACTTTTCTTTTCTTTACCTTTCTCCTTTTATTTCTCCCTTTTAAGCGGCGACAAAATCTCTGAATATGTCCCTTCGATGACAATAATGGCACTCAACATTAGCAAATTTATTATACTTACCTCTGCTTTTATCTCGACTTTTATCTCTATTTCTCGGACCTCGATACTCACTTCTACCCCTTTTCTCAACAACCAAGGCATCAGAATGTGAAGAGGACGATCCTTGTGTCTTCCTTCTCATCTCTTCATTCAAAATATTACTCTTGACTAAATCCATGGTAATCATACCATCCGGGGCAGAGTTAGACAAAGATGTTCGGAACATCTCCCATGAGTCTGGCAAGGTACCAAGCAGCCATAGTGCTTGTATCTCATCATCAAACTTAATTCCCATCGCAGCCAACTGATTTATAATTCCTTGAAAATAATTTAAATGATCAGTCAAACGAGTACCATCTTGATATCTCAGAGCCATAATCTGTTTTATCAAAAATAATTTATTATTCCCAGTCTTTCGAGCATATAACTGTTCGAGCTTATCCCATAAACTGCGTGCATGTGTTTCCTCAATAATATGGTTCAAAACATTATCATCCACCACTGGCTAATATAACCACACACTTGACGATGAAATATAGACCATTCAGCATTAGTTTTATTCTCTGGTTTCTCCTCGGCAAATACAGGCAAATAAAAATCTTTCACATATAAAAGGTCTTCCATCTTCCCTTTCCAAATATGATAATTCGAACCATTCAGTGTAACCATTTTACTCGTATTCATTTCCATGTTTAACACAAGGCAGAAAAAATCAAGCAATAACCAGATGCTCTGCTACCACTCTGATGGGAGAACGATAACAATTCGAACAATATCGAATCAACGCAGCGGAATAAAATAATCTCCCCTCTTATGTAAACCTAATAGGAATCGATATAGTAGAATAAAATAAATATCAAGCACGCGAACACAAGACGATTTTTTACGTGGAAAACCTCCTCGATGTGAGGAGATCAAAAACCACGAGACCGGAGTCCATCCAAAATTCTTCACTATCAACAAAATTATTCTTCTCTAGCAAATACTAGAGGTACATAGCAGTAAAGACCTCAAGAACATAATTCTTGGCAATACACATAAACTTCACAAGAGATCAAGGATAAATCTGACAAAAAACGTAGGTTTTGATCAATCCATAAAAACCTGATGTAGGCAGCTTCAAATGAAAATCAAACCGTTCAGATTCGAGAAGGTTGCGCCACGAACATGTTGACAAAATTTCAGCTCAATCGGACCACGAATCGACCTTCGACGCTAGCTTGATATAAATTAGATATTGCCTCAATCCCCAAATTTTCTACTTTCTCTTTTTCTCTTGTTACTATTTCCTTTTGCGGCTATCACTTTATATAGATAGTGAGAAACCCTATTTCCTCATATGACTTATTATATGGGCTCAAGCCCTTTTTGAGCTTGCAACTCATTGGGTTTCCTCCACATAGGAGTGAACCGAGCTAACAAGGTCAACATTTGATAAAAAAAAAAAATTGCAATTTTTAGATTTTTTTTTTATAAATTTTTTATTCTTTTTTTCTTCTAATTCTTAGCTAGTGAGGATGCTAGCTGACACTCGCCTACTTTGGGCGAGGTTCTCATCTTGATCCGGACAAAGGCTTGACACCTTTGCTTGTGGCGAGAGAGGGTGTTGCAGTCCTTGCCTAGTTTGGGCAAGGGTGTCGCCTATGGCCAACAACCTCTCTAGTCAAAAGTCGGAAAAAAAAAAAAAAAAAGAGGAAAAGAAAAGAGAAAAGAAGAGAAAAAAAAAGAAGTTAACATTTTTAAAAATTGTCAACATTAACGACGATTGTGCTAGGTAGGATGATCGGTCTTGACTAGATCAGCACATTTCACATTTTTTTTTATATCAAAATTGACTGGAATGACTAAAATAAATGCAATAAGTTTGGGACTTTTAGGTAATTTTTCCTATATTTTCAATTTCATGTAGTAGCACTTAATTTCGAAATGATTTACAATTTGATATAATTTTATTATGTGACCAATGCAATTTTACACTGAAAAAGACCTAAAAGAGCCTCACTTATGTCGATTTCTCCTAATTTATAACACAAAATAAAAGGAATAAATGACTTGAAGGAAAATTGTTAATATGTTCTGAAGACTTAATATGTTCTCTAAAACTATGTCAATAATAAGCTCTAGTCGATAATGAATTTACACTTACGGTCGCACATCCCCATCCATTTAGAATGTGTACTTTTAGTTTTAGGTACAAAAAGCATGGTGTCTCCTTCATGATCTTGAAGGAAAAATGAGCCTAGATATATGTAGGAAAAGGAAGGAGAGCAACATAATTTCATTGTAAATCAAAATATCACTATAAATCAAACGATATAACACTCTCAATGTTTCTTGGCCCCCAACCATACCTAAAAGTCCAACACATTATTTAGGCCCTGCTTTTGCTCACAAAATAATCTTGAAAGAAAATTATCCATACAACACAAGATTTGTATTGGTAAATTAGGTTTATACTAAAGGGCATAATCGCCGTTGTATTGTTTTAACCCTAAACCCTAAGTATATATTGTAAATTACTTCATCAATGAAAATAATATTTGCCCAAACTCTTCATGGTATCATAGTGGTGATCCTCTGAGCCGATCTCTCACATCCAAAGCCGCAGTCTTTTTGGCACGATTGCTACCACCGTTCACCATCCGATGTGTTTTTCCCTTTATCTTCTTGCTTATCGAGCAAGCCTACTCCCTCCGTCTGCTGCTCCAACTATGGCAAGTGTTGCTGCAAGGACAAGGCGATCGAGAGGTTTCCGGTGAGGAACACCGTCGAGCAAGCTACGAATACTCCAAGCTCGTCAAATTCCAAAATTGAACCTCGATCCTTCAATTTTTGTGCTCGAGAGGATGCTTCAAATTCAAGCTCGTCAAATTCAAGAGCCTCTTCCCCATGTTGCTTTCATTGGACCCAAATGAGACCCTCTTGCCAACAATCAATTTTTTCTGCTCGAGAAGGTTTTCCGACCTCGAATTAGCCAAAGCAGCTAATCTTTTGGGCGCAAGTCACCATGGCAATTGAGTCTCAAGCCTCTTTAGCCAACATACCTGCACATGAGCGGTCGAACATCCTTTATGTGCATCCTTCTGATAACCCTGGATCTAATCTCGTTGGTATGGTCCTTATGGGTGACAATTACAACAATTGGTCCTTTGCCATGGAGATTGCCTCTTTTGCCAAGAACAAGATGGTGTTTGTTACCGTAGAAATTAAAAAACTAGCTGCAGACGATCCTCCCTATGTGTCATGGATTTGTGTTAACAATATGATTCTCTTTTGGATTCTTAATTCCATCTATCCAAATTTGGTGTCAATAGTTCTCTACATAGAGTTAGTTGCGGATGTTTGGGCCAATCTCCGCAAACGTCTTTTGCCATGGAATGGTCCTACGATTTTTTATCTCGAGCAATATGTACCCTTGCTCAACGTGATGATGTTGTGACCAAGTACTACAACAATTTGCAAAGCTGCTGGAATGAATTGAATAATTTGGATCCATTACCACAATGCTCTTGTTCGGCTCATTTTATCATCACCAAACAATAAGAGAATTGGTGCTTGTTTCAACTCCTCAAGGGTCTCAATCCAAGTACGCTAATGTTACTAGTCAAATTTTACTAATGGATCCATTACCTAGTGTTGCACGTGCATATGCACTAGTTCTTCAAGATGAGTCGCACCGCCTTATCCAATTAGACTGCCCACTGTCCGACCAAACTAGCAAATTGCTTCGCACTCATGGTAGCAATGCTCCACGGCCATACATGGGTTCCTCATCCCATGAAGAGCCTTGCTCTCTTGGCGCTCCCGCTCCGTCTGCCAACCTGGCTAAACGGACGAACATGTCTCGTGGCTGGGAAAGATGCGCCCATTGTGGCATCCTGAGACATACACGGGATGTGTGTTATCAACTTCACGGCTTCCCTCCCAACCACAAGCAGTGTTGTGGATAGCCATCTACCTTCTCCTATCCCATGGGCAATAAGTCTAGCTATACTTCCATTGTGGCATTTCGTCCGTTCACAAATAATCAATATAAGCAATCGATGTGCTTATCGCATGAGGTAAACATCCTGAAAGCCAACCTCTCAAGTAATGTTCTCGGCTTATCTATGAATTCATTTAGTTTCGATACTTGGGTTGATGACACTGGTGCCACCAACCACATCACATTTGAACCCCGTCACCTTACAAAACCCGACACAATACTCCCCCTCTTGCTAAAATGGTAACCGTTTGTACTTTATTAGCTCTTACTTCTATTCGTCATTGGCCTCTATATCAATTAGATGTGAATAACGCTTTTCTGCATGATGATCTCAATGAAGAGATTTACATGAAGTTTCTACCAGGTTTTCATACGGAAGGGGAGAATTTAGTCTATTGGCTTAAGAAATCACTCTGTGGCCTTAAACAAGCATCAAGGCAATTTCTATTGACCATTGTCGTTGTTTATGTCGATGATTTGGCTATCACGATTGATGATGAAGGTATGATTTAACTTCTTAAGCAATTTCTCGACACCCAGTTTCGCATTAAGAACTTGGGTACTCTCAAATACTTCTTGGGCATTGAAGTTTCTCGTTCCAAGTCTAATATTTTCTTGTCGTAAAGGAAATATGCTCTTGATATTTTGTTTGACGTTGGTCTTCTTGGAGGACGTCTTCTTGATATCTCAATGGAACCCAATGTACAATTTTGAACTCCTCCCCAACTCTTAAGGATCCAAGTTCATATTGACGACTTATTGATAGATTATTATATCTTACAGTAACTCATTTGGATTTACTTTTGTAGTGCAACATCTTAGTCAATTTATGCACTCTCCTAATGAAGACCATCGGAATGTTGCCTTTCGCATTGCACAATATCTCAAGCATGATCTTGGCACTGGTTTGTTTTTCCCATTCGATTCCACGCTCCAACTTCATGGTTATACGGATTCTGATTGGGCATCTTGTCTACATCATGACAATATGTTTCTGGCTATTGCATGTTTCTTAGTTCTTGTCCCATCTCATGGTGGTCCAAGAAATAAGCCATTGTTGCCCATTTCTTAGCAGAAGTGGAATATCGTGCTATGACGTTTGCCACATGTGAAATTATATGGCTTCACATGCTTCTCTTGGGTCTCCATGTTAACACTACGATTGTTGATCTTTTTTGTGATAATAAAGCGGCCATCCACATCGCCATTAGTCCTATCTTCCACGAATGCACCAAATACATAGAGATTTACTGTCACTGGGTTTGTGACAAAATTCAAGATGGCACTTTGCGTACTCTTCATGTTCCCAGTCACTCTCAACTCGTAGACTTGTTCACGAAACCAGTCACACTTGATTTATTTTGTAAATTTAAAAAAAAGTTGTTGACATGTTTGCATTCACCAATTTGAGGAAAAGTATTGGTAAATTAGGTTTATTCTAAAGGACATAATTGTTATTGTATTGTTTTAGCTCTAAACCCTAGGTATATATTGTAAGTTGGCAGAAGAACGCTTCAAGTGCCAAAAGTTGGCACGAAAGGATACTTAAGTGCCAAAAGCTACGAAATGTATACTTAAGTGCCACATTCAAAAAGAAATGGGACACTTAAGTGCCACTCCGGCCAAAATCCGGCCAAAGTGCGCGTGGACAATTTACGGCGAAATAAGTGCAAAACGACGCCGTTTTGCATGCGTGTGGCCAAATAGTGAAAAAACGATGCCGTTTTTGCGTTGACGTGGCATAAATTAATGTAAAAATTAATTAAATCTAATTTAAAACTAAATTTACTTAAAATATTTAAAAATATTAATATTAATATTAAAAAATTCAAGAAAATTAAATTTACACTAAAAAATTAAAAAAAAAAAAAGAGGGAGAGGGTGGATACGGTGAGGGTGAGCCCTCGGCGTCGCCCCCGCCTCGCCGCGGCGCCCGGCCGGGGGAAGGGTCGGTGGGGTCGCCGGGCCACGGCCGGGGGCGGCGACCCTGGCCGGCCGGCGGCGAGGGCCATCGACCCTCGCCCGGATCGGGCTCGCGGGCCCTCGCCGCCGGTCGGCGGGGGTCGCCGGCCCCGGCCGTGGCCGGCGAACCCGGCCGACCCTTCCCCGGCCGGGGTGGCGCGGCGAGGCGGCGGCGGCGGCGAGGGCTCAACCCTCGGCCCGTATCCAACCCCCCCTTTTTTTTTTTTTTTTTTTTTTTTTTTTTAAATTTTAATATTAAAAATTGTTATTTTTAAATGTTTAAAATAAATTTAATTTAAAATTTTAATTTAATTAATTTTTATATTATTTTTTCCACGTCAACGTTAAAAAACGACGCCGTTTTGTTTTTGTCTCATGGGAAAATTGCCACGTCGGCGTTTTGGCTGGGATTTTCGCCGGATTGGCACTCAAGTGATCCATTTTCTCCGATTTTGGCACTTAAGTGTACCTTTCGTAAGCTTTTGCACTTAAGTGTCCGTCCCTTCGTGCCAACTTTTGGTACTCCAGGGGTCCGCATGTCATTGTAAGTTACTTCATCAATGAAAACAACATTTGCCCGAACCCTATAATTTGTCATTGGCGTCATGGAGAAGTAATCCCCCGAAACCAACCAAGGCAAAAGGCTGCTCGATTTTTCAGTGTAGTTCAACGAACCCAAAGAGCTCCCTCTGCCTGTCAACCGCATGAAGACCAAAACCCCAAATTGAAGAACATGCATGTTGCCAAATTTCGGAAATCCTTTGCCGACTCGGGGCAACTCCTACCTGCAAAATGATTCCGCAAAATCGCTTGCGATGTTCAGACTTATCTGGCGACGATAAAATCCAATTCGAATTTTCTTAATCTAGGTCGGACGTAGCACATTAATCCGGGTTGGGTTTTGCTTAACGGGCTTGAATAATGACCACGAGTCAGCATGGTAGAGAAGGTTTGGTATGAACAGTGAGAGCTGTGACAAAAACAAGAGAGGATTCCTTAGTAGTTGCCAGTCTTGTTCCAATTCAGAAATATCGTTCTCTATGTCATCATGGGCAATAGATAGGCTGTACGCGAAACCCAGTATGGACCCCATAAATATTAATACTCTTGGGACCATAGAAAGAGGGAATCTGTCCTCTTATCGACTCATGCTGCCCCTCGATCCGTAGTTCTTCGATCGTGGGCCGTAACAAAATTGGAGCTGATCGTCAGGAATGGTTCGGTCGGGAATACCACTTTTAGACAAACGAATGATACACCCGTTGGATCACGAGGACTTTCGTCCCAAAGTTCTGTCCCTTGTTGGGGCTTGAATGGGAAAATGGGAGGAAGAACAGAAAAAGTGTCGACAACTAAGGGTGCGCATGATTATCCACAATTTGTTCCAGAAGCTGTTTTTCTATTCCGAAATAATTACGGAATAGAAATCCGTTTAGTAAAATTATTTCACTTTTCTACATTTCGAAATAGATTCTTGTTCGAAATAGATTTGATTTAGAAATTACAAATAGACAATTTCTATTTTTCTATTTCTCGAACGAAATGAGAAAAAAAAAAATTCATCGTTCATTGCCGCCGCCGCTACCGGTCGCCTTTGGTCGCCGGCCGCCAGTTGCGCCGCCGCCGCCGTCGCCACCCGTCACCGGTCACCGGCTGCCGCTTGATCGCCGCCGTCGCCACCGGGACCGCTGCCGCCGTCCGAAAGAAAGAAATTTTATAAATTTCTATTTTTAGAGTAGAAATTTTTGTGTCGTTATCAAACAGTTATTTTTGTTTAAACCCATCCGAATTAGAAATAGATCTATTCTAGAAACTATTTCTGGAATAGAAATGATTTCATGCGCGCCCTAAACATTTCTCTTTTCCAAATAACAATGTTGCAAAAGGAAAGAAATTCCATCTCGAGATGTCGACTCTTCTCAAGAGCATCAGTGCAATCTTGACCCCATATTTCTTCAAGGAAACCGGACGACTGGGGAATCAAAATCCCAGTCGGCGAATTTCCCATATATAAAGAAGTTTAGCCAAAAGTCAGTTAGAAGGGCAAAAAGGAAACATAAGATTATTAATGACCAAATATTCATATGATTTAATACTTGTATTATAAACTGTTCCAATGAGACGAAACACGGTTCTTTTTACTGAAAATTTGCGAGAAATTGCCGGTCTGTCAATTTCAAGTTAACCACATCGTTCATATTCCACATAAGCTAAGATTTCTCAATAAATTGTGTCTTTAGGACGTATTAGAAATTGTAATTCCTAATATGAAACAGTTTGTACTCATTTTACTTCATAAAACTCATTGTAATTTGATTTCTCTTTTCTATTTAGTTTCAAAATCCAGCTCAAAAGAGCTTTTCAAAAAGAGGAGACTAGCTTGGATTTTAGCATGCAATTAAAAAGAGTTTTTGTTCGGCATATCTTCATGGGTTTTGCTAACATAACATTTCTTGGATACTATAAAAATAACATTTTATCATGAGTCACAAATTTTTGAAGAAGTTGATCTCACAATAATTTATAATTTTTTTATAATTTAATTTTTTATTGTCTAGAATAGATTATTATTTTCACGATACATTAAAAACTGTTAAGTAATCTTTTTGTTTATCAACTATCTCTTGGAACAACATTCCAATGGCATGCGCACAAAACAACATGCAATTCAAATATAACGCGATACAAATGAGCACTAACAACATTAAGATAAATCACGCGTAAAAAAAAAAAAAAAAAAAAAGTGAGTTGACATGGCGGGGGTGCATCCAAGAACTCGTCGGCCTCATGAGTGGCGGCGGCTCCATATCTGGGCCAACTTGACCAGCGCCTTCGTAGAAGATCCGGAGTCCCCCAGTGCCTCGGCCGCCTTCTCTCTCATCGCCCAGCTCTTCTCCCTCAGCTCTCGCCCGCGCTCCGAATCCATCAGCTCCCTCACCGCCCTCTCCACCTCGTCCCCGCTCACGAACCCGTCGCCGTCCCGCTGCTCCACGCCGATCGCCATCCCCATCTCCTGCACCAGGAAGTTCCTGTTCATGTGCTGTTCAGCGTACAGCGGCCACGCCACCAGCGCCACCCCCGCCACCACCGCCTCCAGCACTGAGTTCCATCCGCAGTGCGTCACGAACCCCCCCACCGCCTCCTTCCTCAGCACTGCCACTTGCGGCGCCCATGAACTCACCACCATCCCCCTCTCCTTTGTCCTCTCCAGGAAACCCTCCGGCACGAGCGCCTCCAAATCCACATCGCCATCGCCGCCACCCTGTTCATGGCCCGGCGGGTTCTTTACCACCCACAGGAACCGATGACCGCTCTTTTCCAGCCCGGCCGCCACTTCCTTGGTCTGCTCGGCCGAGAACCTTCCCCGGCTTCCGAAGCACAGAAAGACCACGCTCTTCCTCGGCTGCTTGTCCAGCCAAGACAGGCAATCCTGCTGCCTGCCGCCGACAGCGCTGTCGCCAGCACGTGAGGACTCGTCTGCAATCAGGGGCCCGATGCAGTACACCGGTGGAGTTGGCGCGTCTGGCACGCACGCGCCGCTGGCGATGAGATCCACTGCCTTTGGCTCGAGCTTTTCAAATGTGTTCACCAGAATCCCATCCGCCTTGCTTAACTGGTCACAGAAGTAGCACATCTCGCCGTAGGCCGGGTCGTCCTGATCGAGTGTCGCCTCCGGCATCTCCGTGGCCTTCAAGGATGGAAGGCCCGGGAACTCCAGGACGACCCCATCCTGGTCCTTGAAGCTCTTAGTCGAGCGCTCAAAAATTCTCGGGAAATAAAGGAACGCGGCAAGAGCCGACGCACCAGAGGTGAAGTAGTAGTACGTGGGGATGTTCAACTCCCTCGCTATGGGTAGCGCGGAGGAGCAGAAGACGTCGATGATAAACGCTCTCACGGTGGCGGCAGCAGAGATGTCTCGAAAGAACTGGAGGACGTTGGCGGAGTTTTCGCGCATGAACTGGGAAGCCACGGCCACGTGGCTCCGAGGCGGGTTGGCTGGGTCAACGGAGACGGGAGGGAGGCGGCGGAAGGAGATGGAAGGGTGGGAGCGAGAAATGGAGTCGATGTAGGAGGAGATGGTAGGGGAGTCGATCAAGCCGACGGTGAGGAGGACGGTGATGGAGAACTGGTGGGCGTGCCGGCAGAGGATGCGCTTGCTGAGCTCGACGGTGGAGATGAGATGGCCGATCTCCGGGAATGTGTACAGGACGATGGTGTCCTCCATTGTCGTCGCTCTCTTGCTTGTGCTTGTGGCCAGCTGGTTGGGAAGAACTGTACTTCACTTGCAATGATATATGAACTCTCTCAGACCAAGTAACGGAGACGTGCTGTGGGCACATCGAGGTAATTAGTGATGTCGGGCAGCAGGTCCTCATTTACCATGAGAATGTTAGTTCAGGCAAGATAAGGTCCTCATTTACTATGAGAATATTGCTTATGTGACTATTCTTAATTCACTTTGAAAGTAATAGTATATTTTGGATTACAAAAAAATAAATAACAAATAATTATAAAGAGAAATGATTATTTGATTGTCCATAATTTACTATTAACAGCCTTTTTAGCTGCAAAAATAAATAATATATAATTAGAAATTGTTATAGAATTCACTCATTCAAATATCTATGGCTCACAACATGTTATTACCCTCATAGTGGTTGAAAGTTTTTTATGCTGACAAACCCCAATTATAAATTAATGGGGGATCTATTCCTTCAAAAATTTATTGCTCACAACATACTGTTAATTATTGTTACACTAGTAAAACCATTTACAAGAAGGGTTAATACCTTGAAAAATCTCAAACTAGTATACATATGACAAATTTACCTAAAACTAATTTTTTGACCATGAAAAATCCCAAATTGATACACTTGTGATAAATTTATCCAACTGACCATAAAAAAACCCAAAATTTGTATACTTGTGACAAATTTATCACATACTATTAATTATTGTTACACTAGTAAAACCATTTGCAAGAATGGTTAATAACCTGAAAAATCTCAAACTAGTACACGTATGACAAATTTATCTAAAACTAATTTTTTGACCATGAAAAATCCCAAATTGATACACCTGTGATAAATTTATCTAATTGACCATAAAAAAAATCCAAAATTTGTATACTTGTCACAAATTTATCCTAAACTAATTTATTCAACTGCCAAAAACCCTAAACTAGTATATTTGTGACAAATATACTCTCCGTTAAATTGGATTAATATCACAAAAAAATCACAAAAATTGTATAACTGTGACAAATGGAGAGTAAAATTAAAATTTGGTACACCAGTGAATTGTTATGTATCATTCAACTTAGTAATTTGACAGTAAAATTTAACAGAAACTAACATAGGGTAAATTTGTCATAAATATATCGGTTTAGGGTATATTTATCAAATGTGTACCAATTTGGGGTTTTTGGTGGTAAAAAAATTAGTTTGGGGTAAATCAATCACATGTATACCGGTTTAGAGGTTTTTAGGGTATTGACACTTACAAGAATTAGCTAATTAGGAAGAAGAAAGTTTTCCTTTGTTTTTTGATGAGGTACAATGCGTGACGTTCTTTTGCCATAAGAGCTCAAAGCTAAAATCTATAATGCTCCTGTATAAAAAATTACCAAGGTTTTTGGTATAATGATTTTCAAGAGAAATTATAAAAAAAAAATTAAACCTATTATACTTATATCAGTTTAATCCTAAACATTTTAATTATACCAATTTAATCTTAAACCTTTAGAGGATTTGTCAATTATCTAATCCTTTTGGCCAATTTTGAATTGAAAAGGTTGCGCAAGTAATTTAAGTGGCACGGTCAATGTTTTATAAAAAATTTTTGCAATTTTTTAGATTTTTTTCTGAATTTTTTTAATTCTTTTTTCTTCTAATTCTTAGCCAATGAGGATGCTAGCTAATACTCACCTAGTTTGGGTGAGGGCCTAATCTTAACTTGAACAAAGGCCCGACACCTTTACCTATGGCGGGTGAGGGCATTGCAGCCGTTGCCTAATTTGGGCTAGGGTGTCACCTATGGCCAACAACCTCTCTAGTCAAAAGTCGGGAAAAAAGAGGAAAAGAAAAAAAGAAAAGAAGAAAAAAATAAAAAGTTAACATTTTTAAAAATTGTCAATATTAACAATGATAGTGGTAGGTAGGACGGTTAGTGCTGACTAGATCACCACATTTGTGTTTTTTATTATCAAAATTGACTATAATAACTAAAATAAATGCAGTAGGTTTAGGACATTATGGTAATTTTCCCTACATTTTCAATTTCATATAGTAGCATTGAATTTCAAAATGATTTACAATTTGATATAATTTTATTATGTGACCAATGCAATTTCACACCAAAAAAGACCCTAAGAGAGCCTCTCACTAATGTCAATTTCTCCTAATTTATAACACAAAATAAAAGGAATAAATGACTTGAAGGAAAATTGTTAATATATTCTGAAGACTTAACATGTTCTCTAAAACTATGTCAATAATAAGCTATAATCGATAATGAATTTACTCTTGTGGTCGCACATCCCCATCCATTTGGAATGTAGACTTTTAGTTTTATGTACAAAAAGCATGGTGTCTCCTTCATGATCTTGAAGGAAAAATAAGCCTAGACATATGTAGGAAAAGGAAGGAAAGCAACATTTTGTAAATCAAAATATCACTATAAATCTAATGATCTAACACTCTCAATGTTTCTTGGCCCCCAACTATACCCAAAAATCTGACACATTATTTAGCCCCTGCACTTGCTCAAAAATAATCTCGAAAGAAGATTATCCATTCAACACAAGATTTGTATTGATAAATTAGGTTTATACTAAAGGGCATAATTGATTTGTATTGGTAAATTAGGTTTATACTAAAGGGCATAATTGCCATTGCATTGTTTTAGCCTTAAACCCTAGGTATATACTGTAAATTACTTCATCAATGAAAACAACGTTTGCCCAAACTCTACATGGTATCAGAGCAGTGATCGTCAGAGCTCGTCTCTCACGTCCAAAGCCACCGTCTTTTTGGCACGACTACTACCACCATTCACCGTCCATCACTAGATGTGTTTTTTCCTTTTTCTTCTTGACAACCAATTTCGCATTAAGGACTTGGGTACTCTCAAATACTTCTTGGGCATTGAAGTTTCTTGTTCCAAGTTTGGGATTTTCTTGTGATAAAGAAAATACGCACTTGATATTTTGTTTGATGTTAGTCTTCTTGGGAGGATGTCCTGTTGATGGACCCAATGTACAATTTTCGAACTCCTCCCCAACTCTTAAGGATCCAAGTTCATATTGACGACTTATTGGCAGATTATTATATCTTATAGTAACTCGTCTAAATTTACTTTTTGTAGTGCAACATCTTAGTCAATTTGTGCACTCTCCTAATGAAGACCATTGGAATGCTGCCCTTCGCATTGTGCGGTATCTTAAGCATGATCTTGGCACTAGTTTGTTTTTCCCATCCGATTCTACGCTCCAACTTCATGGTTATACAGATTCTGATTGGACATCTTGTTCTACATCACGACGATTTGTTTCTAGCTACTGCATGTTTCTTACTTCTTGTCCCATCTCATGGCGTTCCAAGAAATAAACCATTGTTGCTCGTTTCTCATCAGAAGCTGAATATTGTGCTATGGTGTTTGCCACATGCAAAATCATATGGCTTCACATGCTTCTCTCGGATCTCCACATCAACACTACTATTGCTGATCTTTTTTTTTTTTGATAATAAAGTGGCCATCCACATCGCCACTAATCTCGTCTTCCATGAATGCACCAAACATATAGAAAATGACTGTCACTTGGTTCGTGACAAAATTCAATATGGCACTTTGCGTACTCTTCATGTACCCAGTCACTCTCAACTCGCGGACTTATTCATGAAATTAGTCACACGTGATTTATTTATAATTTTAAAAATAAGTTATTGACACGTTTGCATTCACCAACTTGAGGGAGAGTATTGATAAATTAGATTTTTACTAATGGGCATAATTGTCATTGTATTGTTTTGGCCCTAAACCCTAGATATATATCGTAAGTTACTTCATCAATGAAAATGACATTTGCCCAAACCCTATAATTTGTCTTTGGCATCATGGAGAAGTAATCCCCCAAAACCAACCAAGGCAAAAGGCTGCCCGATTTTTTAGTGCAGTTCAACGAACCCAAAGAACTCCCTCTGCCTGTCAACCGCATGAAGACCAAAACCCCAAATTGAAGAACATGCATGTTGCCAAATTTCGGAAATCCTTTGCCGACTCGGGGCAACTCCTACCTGCAAAATGATTCCGCAAAATCGCTTGCGATTCTCAGACTTATCCGACGACGATAAAATCCAATTCGAATTTTCTTAATCTAGGTCGGACGTAGCACATTAATCCGGGTTGGGTTTTGCTTAACGGGCTAGAACAAAGACCACGAGTCAGCATGGTGGAGAAGGTTTGGTATGAACAATGAGAGCTGTGACAAAAACAAGAGAGGATTCTTCAGTACTTGCCAGTCTTATTCCAATTCAGAAATATCGCACCAATGGTTTATGTCCCTCTCTATGTCATCATGGGCAATAGATAGGAAATGGCCACAAAGTCGCTGTACGCGAAACCCAGTATGGACCCCATAAATATCAATACTCTTGGGACCATAGAAAGAGGGAATGTGTCCTTTTATCGACTCATGCTGCCCCTCGATCTATAGTTCTTCGATCGTGGGAGGTAACAAAATTGGAGCTGATCGTCATGAATGGTTCGGTCGGGAAAACCACTTTTAGACAAACGAATGATACACACGTTGGATCACGAGGACTTTCGTCCCAAAGTTCTGTCCCGTGTTGGGGCTTGAATGGGAAAATGGGAGGTAGAAGAGTCGACATCTCGAGATGGAATTTCTTTCCTTTTGCAACATTGTTATTTGGAAAAGAGAAATGCTTAGCTGACGACACTATTTCTCTGCCAAGAGCATCAGTGCAATCTTGACCCCATATTTCTTCAAGGAAACCGGACGACTGGGGAATCAAAATCCCAGTCGACGAATTTCCCATATATAAAGAAGTTTTGCCAAAAGTTAGTTAAAAAGGATAAAAAAGAAACATGAGATCATTAATGACCAAATATTCATATGATTTAATACTTGTATTATAAACTGTTCCAATGAGACAAAGCACGGTTCTCTTTACTGAAAATTTGTGAGAAATTGCCAATCTATCAATTTCGAGTTAACCATATTGTTCATATTCCACATAGGTTAAGATTTCTCAATAAATTGTGTCTTTAGGACGTATTAGAAATTGTAATTCCTAATATGAAACAGTTTGTACTCATTTTAATTCATAAAAATCATTGTAATTTGATATCTCTTTTCTATTTAGTATTAAATCCAAGTCAAAAGAGCTTTTCAAAAAGAGGAGACTAGCTGGGAATTTAGCGAGCAATTAAAAAGAGTTGGGAAAATCTCAAATAAGGGCCTGAAGTGGGTTCATTTTCTCAAAAAATGACCCAAAGTGGACACTATATCAAATAAGGACCCAAAGTGGCTAATTTTGTCTCAAATAAGGATCCAAACTTTCAATCTTATTTACAACTTGGGGTAGTTTTGTCCAAGAACATTTTTTCTTTAATTTTTTTTTCTTTCTTCATCTTCCTCACACCTCCTCCTTCGTTCTACATTGCCTCCTTCTTCAACACCATAATCAGGCCCCTACCAGCGACCTCGTGAGTTTCATGTCATCACGTAGTTAGAGTTATTTGCTACTAGCCACCTTCTCAGATGCTAAAATCCTCAGTTCCTCAAGATGCATCAAATCTCGGCTCGCTTGTACTTAGCCTAAAGCTTGGATTAACCTCCATCTGATGATGACGATGTTGGATTTTCTATCAGGGGCAGCAGTCGATAAGGTCGAGAGCTTGAACAGGACTTGTCAATGGGGGCAATAGGGCAATGAAGTACAACAGTTTCTACTGTTAATGATGTCAAATATAACTAATAATCAATCTCAAGATGGGGTATCGATTGAGGAGAAGAGTTGTGTCAATGAGAATGGCAAGAGTGTGAGTGGGTGTCTCCAAACTAGGGATTATTGAAAGGAGCGATTGGCATTACAAAGGGGAATAGGGATCTTTGAAAGATTGAATTTACGCAAGAGAGGCAAACCCAAATTTGAAATTGATGAGGCAAACTCTTGTCGAGGTTGAAATAGTTGCCAGTTGCAACAAAATTGTTCTTTGGCGTGAAATTGTTAATCATCAAGTGTTAATTGAATAGAGGCATAAGTTAGTCAAACAAGATGATCTAACGATGCTTGGATATTGCTACTCTGTTTTTGGCAAGCAGGAAAATAGCACAAAAAATTGTAGTTGTTGGGTTAGTGGAAGGCCCGAAATGAGTGGAGTTTGATACACTCTCGAGGTGAGAGAAATACGTCACCAAAGGGATTAGTTGCATAACTTGGGAGTTGGACAAGAAGTTGAGTCTCAGCAAAAGCAAATTCATATTATGGCGAGATCAGAATTTGCAATGAATGTTGGAATAAAAAGAACTTATTTTTGAAGGTTCATTTCGGCTTCGTGGAATTGTCTACAAACCATTTTGAGGAGCGAAATTTAAAATTTTCAACGAATTAGAGTACGTTGTAATGGCTCGTGTTAAAGAAAATCTAATCTTGATCATACAACGAGATGACACAGAGCGATAGAGGGGCGATATAGAGAGTGAAAAAGATGAAGAAAGAAAAAAGAAGAAAGAGAGAGACAAAAAATAAACAACAATGTTCTTGGACAAAAGTGCCCCCTGGTTATGAATAAAATTAGAAGTTCGGGTCCTTAATTGAGAGTAAGTTAGCCATTCCGGGTCCTTATTTGAGATAATGTCCACTTTGGGTCTTTTTTTGAGAAAATGACTCCACTTCAGGTCCTTATTTGAGATTTTCCCAAAAGAGTTTGTTCGGCATATCTTCTTGGGCTTTGCTAACATAACATTTCTTGGATACTATGAAAATAATAGTCTACGTGAGTGACAAATTCTAAAAGAAGTTGATCTCAAAATAATTTATAGTTTTTTATTATCTAGAATAGACCGATATTCTCATAATACATTAAAAACTGTCACATATTCATTTTTCTTTATTAAATATCTCTTGAAATGACATTCAAATGGCATGTGAACAAAACAACATGCAATTCAAATATAACGTGAGACAAATGAGTACTAACAATATTAAGATAAATCATGCATAAAAAATAAAATAAAATAGTGAGTTGACACGGCGGGGGGCGCATCCAAGAACTCGTCGAACTCACGAGGGGCGGCGGCTCCACATCTGGGCCAACTTGGCCAGCGCCTTCGTAGAAGATCCGGAGTCTCCCAGCACCTCGGTCGCCTTCTCCCTCATGGCCCAGCTCTTCTCCCTCAGCTCTCTCCCGCGCTCCGAATCCATCAGCTCCCTCACCGCCCTCTCCACCTCGTCCCCGCTCACGAACCCGTCACCGTCTCGCTGCTCCACGCCGATCGCCATCCCCATGTCCTGCACCAGGAAGTTCCTGTTCATGTGCTGCTCCGCGTACAGCGGCCACGCCACCAGCGCCACCCCCGCCGCCACCGCCTCTAGCACTGAGTTCCACCCGCAGTGCGTCACGAACCCCGCCACCGCCTCCTTCCTCAGCACTGCTACTTGCGGCGCCCATGAACTCACCAGCATCCCCCTCTCCTTTGTCCTCTCCAGGAAACCCTCCGGCACGAGCGCCTCCAAATCCACATCGCCATCGCGGCCACCCTGCTCATGGCCGGGCGGGTTCTTCACCACCCACAGGAACCGATGACCGCTCTTTTCCAGCCCGGCTGCCACTTCCTTGGTCTGCTCGGCCGAGAACCTTCCCCGGCTTCCAAAGCACAGAAAGACCACGCTCTTCCTCGGCTGCTTGTCCAGCCAAGACAGGCAATCCTGCTGCCCGCCACTGACAGCGGTGTCGCTGGCATGCGAGGACTCGTCTGCAATCAGGGGCCCGATGCAGTACACCGGCGGAGTCGGCGCGTTCTGCACGCACGCGCCGCTGGCGATGAGCTCCAATGCCTTTGGCTCGAGCTCTTCAAAGGTGTTCACCAGTATCCCATCCGCCTGGCTTAGCTGGTCACAGAAGTAGCACATCTCGCCGTAAGCCGGGTCGTCCTGATCGAGTGTAGGCTCTGGCATCTCCGTGGCCTTCAAGGATGGAAGGCCCGGGAACTCCAGGATGACCCCGTGCTGGTCCTTGAAGCTCTTAGTCGAGCGCTCGAAAATTCTCGGGAAATAAAGGAACGCGGCAAGCGCCGACGCGCCAGAGGTGTAGAAGTAGTACGTGGGGATGTTCAGCTCCCTCGCTATGGGGAGCGCAGAGGTGCAGAAGAGGTCGATGATGAACGCCCTCACAGTGGCGGCAGCAGAGATGTCCCGTAGGGACTGGAGGACGTGGGCGGAGTTCTTGCGGATGAATTCAAAAGCTACGGCAGCACCGCTCCGGGGCGAGTTGGCCGGGTCGACGGAGACGAGAGGGAAGCCGCGGAAGGAGATGGAAGGGTGGGAGCGAGAGATGGAGCCGATGTAGGAGGTGATGCTCGGGGAGTCGGCGATGCCGGTGGTGAGGAGGACGGTGATGGGGAAATGGTGGCCGTGGCGGCTCAGGATGAGCTTGCCGAGCTCGACCATGGAAATGAGGTGGCCGATTCCCGGCGACGGGTACAGGACGATGGCGTCCGCCATTGCTGTTGCTCTTTGGTTTTGGGTTGTTGGCCAGCCGGTTGGAGACAACTTCCCCTTCACTTGGAAAATTGCGGGTGGTGATGATGTGCTCGCAGTTCGGACATGAATCATGCCGTGTTATCAAGTTCTTTTGTCGTTTTGCTTGGTTTAAATTAAATTTTAAGTAACTCCTCTAAAACTATGTCGACAAGAGGCTATTTATCAATAATGAAGTGTCCAATGTAGTCATGGATACTCGGGCATAAGCCTTGCAGAGCAATGGAGTGGATTTTGGATCACAAAAAGAATACAAGAACCGAAACAAAAAAATTGAAAAACTAGACATAATGGCCATGGAAACGGGCGCCCATATAAAGAGCCGCGGAAGCAATTGATGTGCACTGAACTGACTCAGATGGGTCGCGCAATCCTATGCATGTCACACGTCACGGAAGAATCTAGATTACAATTATTTGTTCGAGCAAGACCAGATCCCCCTACTGTAGGTGGCAGCTAACGCCATTTCAGGAGAAAATATTCAGTGGTTGCTAACCACCAGGTCAGCATCCTATGTGGCGCGCGTGAGCCGAAGTGGCTCCATTGAAAGGTCGACACGTGGCCCTGAACTTGGACCGGCTGTAAAATAAAAAAGTCTAAAAAGTGAGCTTTTTTTTTCTTTTTTCTCTAACTGGCTGGCAGAAAAAGGACACGACAATAAATGCCCAAACTCCCGCTTTAAAATTTCTCCTTCCTCTTTTCAATTTTTAGGACATTTTAGGTTCTCTTTCGGAGAAGAACAAGCCAAACGCTTCTTTCGATCTCCAGTGCGTCCAGGCCACCGCCTCCGCCTCCGTCTCCCCCTCTGCCCCCAAAGCCTCGTCGGTCACAGCTGCTGCTTAGATATTCCTCTAGCACGTCGCCTCCCTCAAGAGCCCTGTCGGTCGCAGCTGGGTCCCGCCTCCGCCTCCGCTGTCGCCTCTCGGAGCCCCATCGGTGGCTCCAACGAGCTCAACTTAAACCTTGCGCGCGCTTCACTATTCTCTCTCACCTGGGTTTTAGGAAATCAAGCGACGAACAAGAAGCTTCTCCATTTTTTGTTTTTGTTTTTGTTTTTGCTTTTTCTTGGCGACATTTCTTCTTGTTTAACTTGTATCCCTGTTTCGACACTGCCATTTGAAAAGCTCCTCTGCCGTTGGTGAGCTCAAAATGCTCTTATTCTTTTATTACCACATTCTCTGTTGAAGTTCGTTTCTTTTGAAACTATACAAACACTCTTTTTTTCTTTTCCCTCTCCTTCGCTTGGTTTTGATTTCAAGTTCAAAAACCCCTTATTTTCAAACCTACGTAAGCTCAAGATGCTTTACCTTTCTAAGCTCAACCGGATTCATTCGCTCCTGCATTTTCCAGATTCTTCTCCAAATCCGCTCAGTATACGGGTAAGTTAAATTTCGATTTTTACTGGCTGTGTAATTCTAGTACTGCATAGAGTTGCCGAGAGAAGCATTTGGAGAGCAAAAGGTCTGTTTTTTCTCTGTGCCGATTAGCTGAATGAGGTAGAGAAATATGTGCTTTGAGATGGGCTTTTGAATTATATCGTGTTTGGAGCTAAGTAACTTATGATGGGTCTATTTGTGATAATGGGTAAATGAGCTTAATCACAGTGACAAGAGAAATGTGTTTAGGGCAATAGACAGGGGTGGTTGTGCCATGTATTGTTGCCGTGCCATTTATAGTGTATGTTAGCTAAAGCAGCTGCGAGTAGTCCAACGAGTTGATTCTGATGCAATTAGTTTTTAGTCTTCAAGACGAGTGGTTCTATAGGTTTGGTGTGATGTCCTACCATATCCGTGTAGCTATAGGTTCGAAGGAGGTTTGCTATTGTTTTCACTTTATGCTGGAGTGAATGGCAACCGGTGCTTTAGAAATCTTCATTTGGTCAAAGCAAAAGTTCATAATCATGCCGATTCAACCGCGAGTTGCAAGCCTAATGATATGTCTTTTCTTGCATTGTTTTGTGCAGTGAAGGTTGGGATACCGGAGTTTTTGCAGGGTATTGGCAGAGGGTTGAAGCCCATGTTGCCAAGCTCGACTTTGAGATTGGCGACTTTAACAATTTACTTGTTTCCCGCACACTTAAGCTCAAGAAACTCGGCATCCCTTGAAAATATGTAAACTGTCTTTGCCTAGATAAGTGCTGATTCATCTTTCTAACACTGATGTTTCTCTTGTATATGCAAAAGTGTGGACATGGCACTACTCAATTTTCGCCCTTCATGACTTTGAGGCATTTTACTGGTAGAAGATGATCTTCTGGCATGTTTTATGCATTTATGATCTGGAAACAAGTCATTATATATGTGAAGTATTGACTAGGTTCATAGTCTTGCTCTGGAGTCTCCCCATATATAGTTTTTTCATCTGGAAGACTGGAACTAATTTGTTTTGTAGATTTTACTTTGATGGCTAGTCTTTTTTATTTAGGGATACCCAAGTAGAAAAAAGAAAAAAAAAACTTTCTACAGTGACTATGGTCTATCGAATAGGCTAAATATGTTCGTGTTATTTGCATAATGTTGGGGAGCCAAACATCTATTGTATTTGTGAGGCATGCTTCGAACATATATTGATAGATGAAATTGAATTTTTCAACACTATAAAAAATTAGTGCATCTAAAACTGATCTTTTTACCTTCGAAGTTGATTGGAAATTATCTGAGCTCATTGTCCAGTGTGCATGCGGTTGTAACATTATTGGAAACTTTTTGATTAAGATTAATAAGGAGAATAGTTGCTCCATCTACTAAGTTCTACCATTGGGTTGATCTCAAATGACATTATTTGGACCACTTATAAGGACATTCCACTTTCTTTGTGAACAGTTCCTAAGTTCTTGTTCGGTTTTCCAGAGGAAGCTGATATCGAAGTATGTCTACAAATACAGGGACAAATACAGGGTTGGACTACTGAGACGCAGAGCTGCACCCATGAAAGCTTAAGAGCGGTTCTGCTAAAAATGCTGTAGTTGGCAATTGCCGAAGAGCTCTCCCGTTAGAAATGATATGACTAAACTTTTATTTCCATGGACAACTTCTTTGTAGTTAAGTTCTGACAGAAATTGTATTGTGTTTACTGCCTTCTAGTGTAGGAAACAATCGGTTTAATTTAGACTGTTCAAGCAACATTAATCTGCCAAGTTTTACTGTGGTGTAGATTATGGAATCAGTTGAGAGAGTTGCTGTTTTGCTGGGGAAAAAAATAGTCGCTTTTGTTGTGTTTCATATGCTGGTATGATCAAGAATCACTTGTCCACTCATTCTCGATATATGGCTGCAAATTGCCTTCTTTTGAACAAATATCATATAGGGCAAAGTCAACTAAGAGCTTTAAACAGTGCTTGTGAAAGCATATATGGAGTATAATCCATGTCCAATGGTGTTCTAGCTCAATAAACTAAACCCAATGAAGAGCAAAAATTGAATCTTGACAGAACAATAGACAAGCTTAAGAATAATTAGTTAAAGCACAATAATATTTGTCACAATATCTTATTAGACATGACTGCCAAGAAGTCTTTCTAAACATTGTTCTAAGTAATATGATGGACTAATCCTTCGATCTTCAAGGGAGACCAGATAGGAGTAATCCTTTGATCTTTGAGGAAGGCCAGGCCAGATTGAATGTCTGATGATTATCAAGGCCTTCTCACAAATTGAATGCAAGTTCATCTGTGTTGCTCCTCCAAGTTGCTATATGGTCTATTGTCTTTATTTTTTTCTTTTACCTGATAAGCCAGAAAGACAACATAGTTCAGATATTCCGAGCAACTAGAATGAAACTTAGTAGAGATTTGCATACTTCTAAAACAACCTGAGCTACTCATCTTGAACCTTGGTTGCCAAGGTCATTGTGATTCTTAAATTTGGTAAAGCTCTTCCCAGCAAAAGCAATTTGTTTATCCTCACGCTTTGTCTGCATCAGCAGAGAAGGGGCCAAAAAAGTTCAAGCCTCTTTTGCATACTCACATTCAAGTGCCCAGTCGTCCTGGTGCATATAAGTATAGATGAACTAGTTAAGAAAATTAAGGATAAAAGAGATTACCTAGAGAACTCAATCAGGAAAAGAGTATTAATTGAAAACCAGAAAGATGATTAAAGAAGGTATTGTCATTTGTGTCACAGAATGGACAACTTAAACATTGAGTAGAAACTAAACATGCTTTGTAACAAAATTCCCGAAGAGCTAGAGAATGCAATAACAGAACCCAATATAGAACAAAATGAAACACATGCCAAAAGATTGCCGATTCTAATTGACTTTACTGGTCACCATGAAACTAATTACTATCTATTGTCTAGCTAGAGACAAGGAATTTGAAATGTAACTTTCTTTTTCACCGTTTGTCAGGATGTAACGTCACACAGTTTTAATCTGCACAGAGCATTTAACTTCAACATACACTAATCAGAGCAACAATTCATGCCTTTGCAAATTATAGGTCACAAACAATGGGTTCACCAGAATCTACAGTCAAATAAAAAAGGAAAATTATCAAAAATCATTTCCAATCTATCTTAAAAGTCGAAACCATAGACGAATTTACGGACCAGGACTTTCCCCATGGCAGGTGCAGTCAAACGATCCATGTATTTCCGGGTCACATCAAAATCCTTTGAACTGGCCTGATAAACCTGAGCTGCAATTTTATCCTCGTTAGGCTCAATTCTCTCATGAAATTGTGCTGCGGCAAGTGAAAAGAAACTGATGATAGAATACATATCTCGTCAAAACTAACAGTATTCCTCTCATCCATCTCCATGTTATCTTCCTTCATGTTACTGGATAGAACTTATGAGCAGTTGATTCACATACATTGGCGGTATTTAAGGCCTATGGAACTCTTCGTAAGAAGCATATTCTAAGCTAGCCACAAAGTATTCAGAAAGGGGTCTCTCGAATGACCTTTTCTCTATTTCAAATTGAGTGAATAAGCAAGTATTGCAACCCCATTAACCATATCAATCACAATAATAAAATATTGCATGGATGTGGGATAGACATACCTGCAAGTCTCAGCTTACCAGCCATATGTCCAAGCGCAAATTTGACATCCTAAAGTAAATGCAAAAACAACCATCTTAGCTTCTTGGAGGGGATGACTTGGGACCTCCAGTGCATTAGCCACGCCAGGACAACAGTTCTGTGAATTTTTGCCCTCCTATGGTTCATTTAACTGCTTCCTTAGCAAAATAGCTTGTGAAATCCCACTAAACACAGGCAATCTGAAACAAAAATGGCTGACTCCTCAAACTATTGTGATTGGTCAGCCTGAAACACTATACATGTGCCCATCTATATCTGGTGCAAAGCCCTTATCTACCATCTCCTCTCTGATTTACATGGACTTACTCTTTCTTTTTGCATTCCTATGTGATTGCAAATAACATGATTACGTTCCTATTGAAATGCCCAGTACTGCGAAAAGCACCAAAGTGCCGACTTCACCCAACGGGCAGAGGTAAGGCTTATACAAGCTGTTGCCGCCAACAACTCCGTGCGTGATGGTAGCAAACCTCTGCTGTGCAATCATTGACATAGGAATGCAAAAAGAAAGAGTAAGTCCATGTAAGCATCTTGAGCTGAAAATAAGGGGTTTTTGAGCTCGAAATCAAAATCGAGCAAAGGAGGGGGAAAAGATAAAAAGAGTGTTTGTATAGTTTCAAAAGAAACGAACTTCAATAGAGAATGCGGTAATAAAAGAACAAGATCATTTTGAGCTTACCAACGGCAGAGGAGCTTTCCACATGGCGGTGTCGAAACATGGATACGGGTTGGGAGAAAACTAGAGCAAAAGTCGCCAAGGAAAAGAAAAGAAAAGAAAAAAAAATTGGAGAAGCTTCTTCTTCGTCGCTTGACTTTCCAAAATCCAGATGAGAGAGAGGAGCCAAACGCGCGCAAGGTTCAACTCAAGCTCGTTGGGACTCCGAGAGGCAACAGCGGAGGCAGAGCAATCGGCGGGGCTCTTGAGGGAGGTGACGTGCTAGAGGGATATCTGAGTAGCATCTGTGACCGGCGAGGCTTTTGGGGTGGGAGGCGGAGGCGGAGGCGGAGGTCTGGACGCACTAGAGAAAGAAAGAACCGTCTGGCTTCTTCTTCTCCAAGAGAGAATCTAAAAAGCCCTAAAAATTGAAAAGCGGAGAGAGAAATTTTAAAGCGGGAGTTTGGGCATTTATTGTCGTGTCCTTTCTCTGCCGGCTGGCAGAGAAAAGAGAAAAAAAAAACCCACTTTTTCGACTTTTTTATTTTGCAGTCGGTCCAAGTTCAGGGCCACGTGTCGACTTCTCAATGGAGCCACTTCAGCTCACGCGTGCCACGTAAGACGCTGACCTGGTGATTTGCAACTACTGAATATTTTCTCCCATTTCAGACAGGGTGTAGGTGTTTAGGTGCAAAAGCACGTGGGCATCGAATTTACTCACGTGGTCGCACATCCCCGTCCACTCAGAGCGTAGACTTTTAGGTGCAAAAACCATGGTGCCTCCTCCACGATCTTGTAAAAAAATGAGCCTAGACATATGTAGGAAGACAAAAGGGGAACTGCATAGAGTTTTACAGTAAATTAAGTGATATAATAAAGATTATAATCATATTGAAATCACTCAAATATTTTTAATGATCCTCGTCCCTCAATTATATCCTATAATCACATACATTATGTGAACTTTACATGTGCTTATGAAATAATCTCAAAAGAGAATTATTTTTTTCAATGCAA
This sequence comes from Eucalyptus erythrocorys, assembly GCA_014182555.1. Lineage (NCBI taxonomy): Eukaryota > Viridiplantae > Streptophyta > Magnoliopsida > Myrtales > Myrtaceae > Eucalyptus > Eucalyptus erythrocorys. The sequence continues at coordinate 13,541,430 of CM024602.1, forward strand.
GATTTGTTTTCAACATCGCGAAGGAATAGTCGCTCGAAACCAACCAAGGCAAAAGGTTTTTCGATTTCTGAGCGTAGTTGGACGTACCCAGAGAAGAACTCCCCTGCCTATCCATGAAGACCAAAACCCCAACTTGAAGAACATATATGTAGCCAAAATTTGAAAACCCATTGCCAAGTCGGGGCAACTCCAGCTCCAAATAGGAAACCAAGTTTCCGGCTCCGACGTGCAAAATGATTCTGCGAAATCGCTTGTGATACTTTTACTTATCCGGCAGTCCGATTCGAATTTTCTTAATCCGGGTCAAACGTAGCGCATTAATCCGGATCGAGTTTTGCTCAATGGGCTTGAACAAAGACGACGAGTCAGCATGGTACAAAAGGTTTGGCATGAAGTCAATGACAGCTGTGACAAAGACGAGAGGATTCTACAATACTTGCCAGTCCTACTCCGATTCATAAACATCACACCACTGGTTTATGTCACTCTCTACGTCATCACGGGCAATCGATGGGAAATGACCATAAACATCACTGTACACGAAACTTAATATGGACCCCATAAATATTAGAACTCTTGGGACCATGGAAAGATCTGCACTTTCATGAATTCGCGCTGTCCCCTCAATCTTGGTTTTTGTAGTCCATATTATACTGTTATTCTCACAGTAGATTAAAGATTATGGATTTTACGAGTATAACAGTCTTTAGACTACCATTAGAATAACAACATGTTATGAGTCATAAGTTCTTAAAGTAGTGGACCCTACAATGATTTCTAATTATTTGTGATTTGATTTTTTGTGATTCAAAATAAATTATTTTTCTCACTATAGAATTTGTTTTACTTAGTTTTTTTATGGTCCAAAGTAAATTTTTATTCTCATAATAGATTAATTATGATCACATAAACATTTCTCAAAAACTATCACCCAATCATTTCTTAAAAAGAGAAAGGGCTTTGCTAGCATAATATGTTGAATGCAAATTGCGCAACCCCAAGATCTTTATAACCAGCACAAAAACATACATGATTGAGTAAAATGATTAACGCATCTATTTTGGGATCCATCGTTCTTGAAGTGGAAGCAGAAACTCAATATTCCACGCACAAGTCATTCTCCTTTATTGCCCTCCGTATCACTAACTCAATGAGACGGACACCTCATTCTTTAGCGTTAGGTTAATGCTTCTTATGTGAGGATACATGTGAGAATTAGAGTTAGAGGAGAGATTTGAGCACTATTTATAGAGTTTCCAACCAAGCCCCCTCATTACGGGCTAGGCTCAACTCGGCCCATACTAACCAGCCCCATATTAAACTAATTAAGAAACCTTCTATCTTACCTTAGACCAAACCCTATTTTACAATAATCGTAAAACGGTAAATTATAATATCAATTAATGTAGTTCACATTAGGAAAACTTTTACATTCTCCCACTTGAATTATATTAATTGAAATTGTATTATATGTGTGCATATTGGTCTAGAAATAATTCTTAATAGTCAATCATATCCCATAAAGTCTCAAATACCGAATCACGATGGTAACTGCATGTATACACACAGAACCTTTCATGGTCACAAGTGCTTTCAACTTTATTGATATGGATTCAATATGGTAGTATGGCAAATGGATAACATCTCTCATAGAGAGATTCCATTTGTTAGTCACCATTCTCTTACCTTAAGCGTCACAAAAAACTTGTGTCTCTAGAGAATATTTTTATGATTCCAATGAACCCACGTATGCCTTGTCCTTATGGTTGACCTTTCTTTATGTATAACAAAGCACATGCATAAGGCTAATAATCGGATGCCCCTAGCCTTCACTCAAGGTTTATACAGTACCTTGAGACTTTATTAATATGTATCCAACATAATAATAACACATTTAAACATATTTTATTAAATGCAAAAGTTGATACATATCAAACCGTTACTATGTATAACGAACACAGATCTGAACTTTATTAAAGTAAAGCCAAAATAGTTTACACTAAATAGCAGTATCCCAAGATACTCCTAGGCCCATGCTAATGACATTTCGCTCAAATACACACGGGCACAGAGCTTTAACTAGTGGATTTATAACCATATTATCTGTGAAAATATGTTATATTATAACGTTACATTTCTGTACCGCTTCTTTATGGTCAAAATTACTTGACCGTCATATATTTAGACCCCTTGAGACCCCTGCTATTAATAATACTAAAAATTTATTGTCTAAATATAACTGTATATGTCTATTCATAAAGTTAAAAACGGTCAACTCTTTCATGAGGTTCCGGAGCCTAATAGCCCAAATAACAGCCTAAAAAAATGTTACAAACTCTACTTCCATAGTAAAAGATGACATAAAACTTTATTCATTGCACTTCCTGCTAACATAAATATATATTTCGTTATTGATTTCATGTCATCATAACAGCCAGCAAACTTTACATCTAAATACCCTACTAGCTGCAAGAATTGAACATGTCTGTAAATTAGCATATAATCTCTTGTCCTCTTTAAGTACCTTAAAACCTTCTTGATAGTAACCCAGCGATCGCATTCTGGATTTAATTGATTTATACCTAGAAGTTCTATCGTAAAGATGATATTTAGTCTAGTGCAAATTCGAGCCTATATTTTACTTTTAAGTGCACTGACACAAGGTATATCATTTAACTAAATTTTCTCAATATCTAAATAAAGACAATGTAATGGATTTGGTCCATCACCCTTAACAACAGGAGCAATTCCTGGCTTGCAATGATGTATATTGAATACTTCAAAAATACGATCAGCAAATGTCCTCTGAGATAAATCTAATAAAATATGGTGAGAATAATCCTTACGGACCTCAGTGCAAATAATAAGAGATGCCTCTAGGTCACTACTTGTAAGCAAAATATCATGTTCATAGAGTATGAGAAAAATAAATTTCCTTCCACTAACCTTGCGGTATATTAAATTACTTTGTTTCAAATTGAACAAAATAACAATACTATGAAACTTTAATAATATTGTCTGAAAACTTGCTTAAAACTATAAACAAAACTTTTCAGTCTACACACATGTTTACTTGAATCGGCTGCAAAATCCTCCAGTTGCATTATATAGATTTTATATCTATTTGACGTAACTCCATATCAAAAATAAACTATTAGTGCCATGTTCACTCTGAAATAATATTTAAAATACTAAAAAGAAATAACTATTTCTTCACTATTAACTATCCGCCCCTTTGAAAATGGTGAAAACATTAGTTATCAATTTGGCTTTAAATTCCACATTCTTTCTTTGAAATCCTTTTAGTTTTGTACGCCTATTTGCAACTAATGAACTTGTGATCTTTAGGCAAGTCAGTAAGTTTCAAATTACTATGATGTTTCATAGATTGTTTATCGCCTTTTATGGCATCTAATCACGTACTTGATTAAGGATAAGAAATAATATTTCTATATATCGCTAAATCAACCATATAGTGGATATTGCAATCATGCTCTCATAAATAGATTATATAGTCTAATGGAATAATTGATCATCTTTCTCTAACAAATCTCCTAAGTAAAGTTACAATCACTTCATTCTATACTTGAGAGATTTGAAAAAAATTTCATCATAAACTATATCAAGAATAGTCTCTTAAACTCAACAAGTTTAATGTATGGTACAATAACCTCCATCGTACTATTATCTTTAATAGTCTGAGAATAGCTATCCTCTACAATTACATTGATATCTAGAAACTTTACTGTATGTGATTTCATAATTCTTGTACTTTCTTTAGGGTCATAAAATCAATACCCTTTTGAACAATCTAGGTAAGATACAAAATAATTACGAGTGAATCTGAATTGCAACACACTTAATATTAGATTACAAAACCACCTCTAAATTTAATATGATTCAAGTAATTTACATAGTTCATAACTCAAAAGAAGTCAATGGGATCGCTTTAGTAGGAATATAATTTGTATGTGAAAATGTTGTTTTCAAAAAATCAGGCCATAGAAGACCAAATAAATTAGTCTTACTAATTATAGTCATCACTATATTTATTATGGTGCATTATGCCTTTCGGCCAAATCTTTTTGTCAAGATTTTTATGCATAGTAAATTAAGTTACCACCCCAGAATTTATCAAGTATTTGACAAATGACCCTTTAAGCAATTCAGCATTGTCATACTTACCAAAATACTCACCGACACTATTAGGCCTGATAACCTTTAAGACTAATTGTAACTGTTTTATTCTTTATCTCGGTCATTTTCCTTAAATAGAAAACTTTTGAAAACAACCTTTTCAATTGTACATGAGACGTATATATCATTATGTCTTAAACACAATTTTTACAGATGTGTCCTGATTTTGGTATTAAACAAGACATAATTTCAAGCCACTAAGGCTTCTATCATCCTTTAGCAATGCAATCAATTGGTAAACCACTTTTCAAGTTCTCCTGGATGGGACACTTCATGGGCGGTGAGCAAATTCTATTACTCTTTTTTCAAGCAACAAATTATATATCCACAACTTAAAATTTGAAGAAGTAAGAGTCTCAATAATAGTGGAGTTATTAATTACAGAAACGGTGACCGAAAAACAAGCAATGTATATAATAAGCATCATGTGAGCACCATGTAACTTGACGTATAAGTACACATCTAGAGAGTTATACGCATAATTATATAATCACCTTTAGACAGAATACATGATATGCTGTTGTACACTCCCCACATGATAGCGGTTCTGAGAATATATTCTGATCTTTGTGAATTCATCACTTTTGGGCATATGAACCACTAGGATCACTCACTCCTCTACCACACCATCATGTATCCCTCCATGAACTAATACACAATAACTTCCTTTGGGAGTATGACCACGTATTAGATCAGGAGACATCCCAATCAGCATAGGAGACCGAAATTTCTCAAACCCAATCAAGCGTGCCACTTTGGCGGTCACTACTCAATTGAATCCTTGAAACTCTCTCATATCAGGGATATAAACTTTCATTCTCACATACATCATATACATGTGATTTTAACTTTAGTGATAGGGGTAGTAAATTACTAAAATCACATATCATGCTAATTACATTACTTTATTTATTAATAAAAATCAATCATCTGTATATATATATATATATATATATATATATATATATATAAAGAACTTGAAAGACAGACTTCAATGAGATCACCGATCATAGCAACACAAGAAACTTCTCATAACAGAGAAGAAATCAACTCTCATGTACCTCGATTATAGATTACCAGAACAACATAAAAAAAATGCCGATCTAGAGGATCTATCACAAGTTCATCAATAGCAATACAGAGTACTCCAAATCGACAAGTTTGACAGTTAATCCACTATTGCTCATGAGTTTCATAAGGCAAACATGACTCCAAGACTAACGGCTGATTTATTAGCCAATTTTAAGTAACAAATATCATTACATCAGTGGCCTATAAATTGAGTCAAACCGCAGAATCAAATATCTAAACTATAACAGTAGATACTATTACTTTGCGTAAATGTTTTTTTTTTTTTTTGGTAAAGGTAAAGAATATTATAGCTTTGGACAAAAATACAAAAGACGGCGCCAAAGGCTTACACTCTAAGGAACACCGAAGAATGGAAGGGAGCCGTGACAAAAGCCAAAGGCAAGCAGACCAAAAGGAGAAGAACCACAGTTACAATACAAAACAACTACAACCACCAGACCTCCGCCAAACATTCAAAAATGAAGAATGGAGAGATGATGAAGTTTTTAGCAGAGCGAGAGAAGAAGCGGGGAATCTAAAGCCCAAGACGATCCGTAAAGATGGAGGGATCAAGATCCCAGCTTCTTTGGAGACGCCTATTTCTCGGAGTGTCCGCAACACTTGTGAACGTAGTCGCTTTATCTTTGACTATCTTCATAAGGTGGTTCTTCAAAGCGAGGACAAACGGTGCTTCCCCTCGGAAAATAATATCATTCCTTTTCTTCCAAATCAAATAACAAAGGGCACCGAAGGAGAACCGTGCAATCCGATGGTAGAAATCCTTACTGGAGAGCAACTTGATTGCCCAAGCAAGGTTGTCCATCCATGGCCTCAATTTCCAAGGTAGATTGCATCTCGTCGCCCAAAAAAAAGCAAGCATGGCCGAGATACGACAGTTGAAGAACAAGTGATTGATAGAGTCCGGAATAACATTACAAAATGCGCAAGTACCCGAGTCGATTATGCCAAAATGGATAAGGAATTCCTGGGTGGGTAACCTGTTCTTGGTAATCAACCACAAGTTAAATTGATTTCTAGGGACAATATCAGAGTTCCAAATAAAGGAGTCCCAAGAAACTCTTTCCTTCTTTGTTCTAATGAAATCCCAAGCAGAGGCAACAAAAAATGATCCGGATGGGTGACGATTCCAGGTGAAACAATCCGGAGCAGCAATCTGATCCGGGATAAAGAAGCCACAACTCTCAAGTGAACTCTTAAATGAGTGACCGAGGGGGGAGAATAAATCTGCAACAACAGCATGCTTAGGGAGACCTGACAATTCAATGATGGATCTCGGAAATAAAAGATCTAGGGGGCCATCAGTGAGCCATTGATCATACCATAAGGAAACCGAGAATCCGTTACCAATCTTCCAAGTGAAGCAAGACCTAAACTCTGTTCTCAATTGCAAAATTTTTTTCCAGCCCCAAGAACAAGTAGAAGGTGTTGAGGAAATCCAGAAATTGTCCTTTTTTAAGAAATTAGAATGGATCCATCGACAACACAACGATTCTTTGTCGGTGAAAAGGATCCATATGTGCTTAAGCATGGCCGCTCTATTACAGTCTTTCAAATTCCTTATGCCAAGCCCACCTTCATTTTTTGGGAGGCATATGTCATCCCACGCAACCTTAGCCCCACCTTTACCAAGTGCGGATCCTTTCCATAAGAATTGTCTCAAGATTGTTTCAATACTAATCAGAACCGACGCCGGTAAGGTAAACACACTTGACCAATATGACTGAATGGAATGGAGGACTGACCTGATGAGCTGCAGTCTTTCAGCAAATGATAGAAATCTTTGAGTCCAAGATCGAGCCCTAGCAGTGATCCGACCAATTAGAGCAACACAGCGAACTTTCCGAAGTCTAGAAGAGATGATGGAAACATCGAGGTATCGCACAGGCAAAGTACCTTCTTGGAAAACAAAGGCCATTTGAATATAATTGCGAAGAGAAGGAGATCCTCCCGACATAAAGATTTCGCTCTTGTTTCTATTCGGAATTAAGCCACTCCATGAAGAAAATATATCAAGGCCCTTTTTCATTAAGGTGATAGATGCCCAATCAGCCCGGCAAAAAAGGAATACGTCATCCGCAAAAAAAAGATGAGTCAGCCGAGTTGCCTTGCACCTCCAATAGGGATGCAATTCCTTAAGAGAAGTCTGGGAGTTTAGAATTCCAGAGAATACCTCCATCACGAGAGTGAACAGATAAAGGGACATAGGATCTCCTTGTTGTAGTCCCCTCCCTCCGGCAAAGAAACCATGAAGTTCTCCATTGATTGAAATAGAGTATTTGGGAGACCGAACACAAGCCATAATCAACCGAACAAAAACATCAGGGAAGCCAAATGCCGTGAGTGTTAATTGAAGAAAGTCCCAATCGATAGTACCATAGGCCATTTGGAAATCCACTTTTATCGCACATTTGGGAAGGTAAGGTTCTAAATGAAACCCAACAAATAATTCTTGAGCCAAAAGAATGTTATCTCTAATCCTCCTCCCTTTGACAAAGGCATTTTGAGAGTAGTCAACTAAGTTCCCAAGGACAGTAATTAGGCGATTGGCTAAGATCTTTGTAATAATCTTATAAATGGTGTTGCAACATGCAATAGGGCGAAAATCCGAGACATCACAAGCATTAGGGACCTTTGGGACTAAGGCAAGGATGGTATTATTCACCTCTCTAAGCAGACAGCCTGATGTGAAGAATTCTTGCACTGCCTCTGTTACAAGAGGGCCAACAGTATCCCAGCATCTCTTGAAGAATTCGGCAGTGAAACCATCAGGACCCGGCGCTTTCCCCTTCGCTAGGGAGAAAACTATTTATCGAATTTCAGGGACTAGCACTGGTCTGGTCAAGTCACCAGCCTGGTCCACTGGCAGGGGATTGCGAATGACCTTCCTTAACTCCTGCAAGGAAGGCTTGGACAATCTAGATTGAGGAGAAAGCAGATCAGCAAAAAACGTAACAAAGACTTGGGGAACCGCCTCAGGGTCATCGATAAAAACGCCCGAGGAATCCTTCACCGTAAGGATTCTGTTTGTAAGCTGTCGCTTCATGACAGAATGATGAAAAAACTTTGTATTTTGGTCCCCTTCCTTGAGCCAACGGATTCTTGATTTTTGCCTATGGAAGGATTCTTCATCTCTTCGGAGGTCAACAAAGAGCTTGCAGCAATTCTTCTCTGTATTGGCGAGGTCAGAATCATTAGGGTTGAGATGTAGATCAAGCTGAGCAGAGCGAAGAGCTTCCCTAGCTTCCTCTGTTCTTACTGAAATGTTTGAATACGTATCTCTATTTAAGAGTTTAGGCCGGCTTTTCAGAGTTTTGAGTTTGGAAACTGAAATAGGCTAGTGAATCAACCTAAAGGAGGGTGAATAGGTTGTTACACAATTCTTTTGGAATCTTTCGCGGTGGAATACATTGATATCAAAGATATATCAATAATAAACAGATTACGTATTCATAAAGTAAATAGAGTAGGGTAAGAGAGAATTAACACAAGGATTATAGTGGTTCGGCTTAGACCAAGCCTACGTCCACTCTCCACGCTGGCAGCCAACTGGCTGTAATCACTATGTAGCAAAAGAGTGCCGTTACAGTAGACGGATTAGACTTCTTCAATTGAGTCTCTCCTACAGCCTTCACGCTTTCGCACTATATCTCACTCTCTTTGATACACAATTTGAATATGAAAGATTTTAGAGAACAAGTGATTTTGGAGATTCTAACATCAAGATTTTTCTACTAGTCTCTCCTTGTTTCCAAGCAACGTCGATTCACCTTAAATAGTCTTCGTGCCTTCATACCCGTTGGCACTTACCAAAACATTCATCCAATCAACCCGTTGGACTGAATCAATTTAAGTGATCTCCTTGTCCCGAAAACGTAAGTAGACAAGCGGCTCATCAATCCCGTTCGCCCATACAATCGGGATGTTGAGTTCCCAAAATTGGATTCTTCCAAAAATAATCTTGATCTTCAACGGATAAAATCCGAAGAATCAAATATTCCAAGCTCTTGATCACAGCCGAGAGATATTCCATGGTTAAGATTAGGAAATACGAAATCCAATATCTTACTTTCCTTAGCCATAAGAATAACCCGTGGCCAGCTGTAAAAATCGCGAACCTGTCTTCGAGACTTAGATTTGAGTCTTGAGGGTCATCGGGCGAAATTGAGTCTTGAAGGTCTTCGAGATGGGGCGAGTCTTGACCGACTTCGACGGAAAAACTTCGGACCGAAATTCTGGGTCTAACTGTCTTTGAAAACCTTAGACCTTGACAACTTCAGACGTAGCCGACTGAGTCTTGGAGTCCTTAGACTGTACTGTTGAGGCTGTTTTGTCAATTTCAAAACTCCAAGGGATTTTTCTTCAACAGAAACAAGCCTAAACATAGCAAAACCTTGAACCGGAATATCCGAAACCTGCTGCACAATGAGGGAGAAGTCAGGGTGCTGAGCCCAGAAATCAAAATACTTGAAAGGCCTCCTCCTACGAATCGGGTCAATGACTTTGACTACCATTAGGGAGTAGTCGGAGATGCCCGAGTTTAGGAAAGAGGCCTTGGAGAAAGAGAATTCCATATTCCAAGTGGTATTAACCAAAACACGATATATTTTCCTCATTTTCCTACTTGCACCCGCAGAGGTGGACCAGGTAAACCTAAGGCCAACGTACCTGAGATCCTCCAACTCAGTTTGAGCTAAGCAGTTCGCAAACTTATCAAAGTATGGAATCCAAGTGTCAGAACCACCAAAACGGTCAGATGGATCCTTGATAGCGTTAAAATCTCCTGCAACCAACCAGGCCGTGTCTTGCATGAGAGCATTAATTCTAATAAGATCTTCCCAGAGAGGGCGACGGTAAATAAACGAGTTTTCATCATATATAATAGAAACACAGCACGTCTTTGTAGATGAGATAATCCTCACACGGCCATGCACAACTTGAGCACTAACCGAAATGGGTTCATAATTTATATAGTCCGGGTTCCAACCAACCCATATTCTTCCACGAGGGGAGTGTTCCTAATTCGCAATCCATTTCCAGCCATTCAGCAAAAAGGAGGATAGGGAATCAAAAGTATCCTCGGGGACTTTGGTCTCAATGAGCCTAATTAAGCACAGATTATGAGAAGTGACAAGTTTCCGTACTTTAGCCCGTGTAACGGAATTCATAAGACCTCTAACATTTCAGGCAGCTATATACATATTTGCAGAAGAAGGGGGAGTGGGTTACCTCTTTCTGGAACCCTTATTCCTACCCACCATCGGAGGAGGATCCACAGTAGGAGGAGGGTCTGGGCATAGCAGTAGCAGCTTGTCTTGCAATGTCATAGCTGGGGCAGTAGAGTGAGGGCCTTTCGGTGGGGAGGAGTCTACCGAATGCAGGTCCTCATCATCTGTCTCTTCCGGGAAGCTGGGATTAACAATCTCATCTGAATAAACAGGCAATGACGATTGAGGAGCAGTTGCTTTCCCTTTAACTGATACAAAGGGGCCCTGACTAGCTTTAGAGGATGCTACACCTGCACCAGTAGACTTACAAGATACTGGTGTAACTCTCACTCTCCTTAAAACAAAATCTTTCAGCTTTAGCGATTGGCCTCCTTCACTAGGTGGAGTTGAACTGGTGGAGGCAGCCTTTTTTGTGAAAGGCTTTTTCTTCCTTTTGACTTGCTTCCACTTAGAATCACCCCAGGGTGGGATGCTAGATGGATCGTCCGTCCTCCTCACGCCCAGTCTTTCTTCATCAGCAGCGCCTACAGTAGGCTTGTCTGTGAACAGAGGATCAACTGCATCTCTTTCTAAAGTCTTCAGTATTTCAGCCGAGTTCCCCCCTCCCTGAGGGCTTCCAGGAACAGGCCTTGTAGTAATTAGAGGGTTGATATGCGTCTCTGTTGTTCGAAGGTTCATGTGCTGGGAGCTCGATTGGCCCTGAGGCCGAGAAGCAGTAGGATCAGACACATTTTGAACAATAGCAGGTGCATTAGCAGCTGGAGAGGTATCAACAGCAACAGGTCTAGCCTTAGCCGCATTGCATTTATGACCAAATATTCCACACCCTGCACATGCCGTTAGTTTCCATTCATATTCTATATCAACCATACAAGATTGGCCTTCACAAACCAGCTCAACACACTCACAATGAGGTTGGTTGGCTGTGATCTCTACACATACCCTAGCATAGGTAAGCATGTGCATCTGTTCTGTTCTTAAGTTGACATACAATAGTTTCCCAACACCACTAGCAACTTTGCTTATTGATTGTGTAGACCAGAAAGCAGCAGGGAGATTTATGAGTCTAACCCATACAAGCATAGTGAGGTGAGCATCTTTCCTCAATTCCAAGGCCGATCTCCACTGTTGAAGAACTAAGGGAACCTTGGAGACAGTAATGGGTCCTTCTTCCAGCACCTTCATTCAAAATTCCTTGTCTGGGATATGAAAGAAAAACAAGCCCTTCCCATTAGCCATAACTCTCGCCAAATTGGTACCCCAAGCCTTTTTAAAAGCTGCTTCAGTAACTACAAACGGTATCCTCCTACCTATGTAGTATCCCACTAGACACTCCTGCAGTTTTGGATCTGCAGCTAGGATGTCGTCCTCTGTCATTCCAACAACCGGTCGGTTACTGACTCGGGTTGGAGGGAAGTACTCAAGGTCATATCCCTTTGAGGCTACTTTAGCTACAGCAACACTCGCCCAAGAGCGGAGATTCGAGCTCCTTGAGAAGGCTAGCTGGGGGTGTTTGGAGGACGATCTTCCTCTGCTCCCGCCTCTACGTCCATCACGAGCATGAACAGTAGGTTCCTCCAGCAAAATAGGGGCTTGGTTTTCACCACCAATGTTCTCATTCAGAATAGCATTTGATAGAGAGCGATTATCGCTTCCTGTTCGCACCCCAGCAGGACGATGAGCAGAACACGACCTGTCAGTTGCAGTCGGGGAGCTCGTGTTCGAGGGCGTGCGCCCCTTATCGTTCATAAGTAACCCATCAACTAAAGAACGGCCTTGATTTTGAGGACTTGGAGCAGAAGCACTTGGCCCTTCATCTAAACCATGGGCCTTGGCCGAAGCCGAGGCCATCGCAGCAACAGAACAGACCAAAAGCAACAGAATCAGGAAAAAAAAACCCTAACCGAACTCCTCCATAGACGAGCCTAATAAGGAACCGTACCAGGGAAAACTTCGGAGGGTTTGAAGAGGGGGCCAAGGCGCCTCTCGCTGCCAAAAAGCAGTCTTAACTGCCAGTCCGTACGCCTGGAATCAGCCGAGGAAAAAGACGCGTGAACAGGAGCTTGGTCGCCAGAGCACTTCCGTTTAGCTTTGAGTAAATGTTGTCATACTCCTTCACCATAAATTCAACTTGATGGACATTAACTAGTGACCAAATGAGTTTAGGTACAATATGCAATAACTTAACTGACATGCATTACCCACATTAAGCAAATGTGTTAATCAGTATAATCAGTTTGGTCACGGGTTATCAAGATGTCCATCATTTAAAAGTTACTAGCATGTAAATGAGTATGCTTGAACAACAAAAGTTTCATAACTTTTATTGTTTCTCATCACTTCAATACATAGTTCAATTACTATCTCATAATGATTGTATCTCTTTAAGTCAGCTTCAGTTGACAATAAAGTTTAATTTTTATTAATGAATCACATATTTATAATGTTTATGTGATAACACACCTGTAACCCAACACTTGTATTTCCAAAATCACATAAAATATGAGAAAAATATGCAAAAATACACTAAAAGTACACGTATTTAAGGCTTTATATATATTTTCACATCCATAAAATCATCAAACATATAAAATAAATATGCCACAAGATAGAGGATGGGCATACGAATCCAATGCCACCAGCCACATGCCAATCGGACACTCCATGCGCTCGCACGCACCGCTTGAGTGCGAGGCGCTAGGAGCCCATGCACGGGCGTACTGACCGGTCAAAACTAGTTCGAATGGCAATGGTTCGACTGGTGCCCGGCTCGACCGTCCAAACCAGCCGTCTGGTTCGATCGGTTGACCAATTCGGGCAACAATTGATTGGGTCGAGTCGGTCAACGGGTCAACAATCCCCAGTCGGGTCAACGGTTAATGGGTTGGTTCTGGCTTGGTTGTTGACATCATTGTGACATCAGCATGGCGCATGCATCGCACGCGCGAGTCGCGCCCTACGGGTGAAGGCACATGACTGTGCATGGGACGCGTCTCTGACACCCTCGCCATGTGTGGCCGTGCGTGGGGGTGCGTGCGGCCTCCTCTGGCGACGCAACGGCCACAGTTTTGCTTGTCTCAACAAGCCCAGCATGAATTTGTGATTTAAATTTATTTTTATTAAATAAAAAATCACGAAAATCACAAATTATGGCAAAAATCTTATGTGTTCGAGTTCTAGGGTTATGGTTGCTCTGATATCACATGTTGGACGCAAATTGCGTGATCTCAAGATCTCCACAACCAAAACCAGAACATACATGATTGAGTAAAATGATTAAGGCACATGTTTTGGGATCCATCGTTCTTGAAGCGAAAGCAGAAACTCAATGTTCCACGCACAAATCCTTCTCATTTATTACTCTCTGTATCACTGGCTCAATGAGACAGCCACCTCTCTCTTTAGCGTTATGTTAACGTTTCTTATGTGAGGATACATGTGAGAATTATGGTTAGAGGAGAGAGTTGAGTACTATTTATAGAGTTTTCAATCAGGTCCCCTCATTACGAACCAGGCTTAACTCGGCCCACACTAGCCAGGCTCATATTAAACTAATTAAGAAACCTTCTATCTCACCTTAAACCAAATCCCGTTTTACCATCATTGTAGAACGGTAAATTACAATATCAATTAATGTAGTTCACATTAGAAAAACTCTTATATAATGTTCTTTAGGTTAATGTGAGAATAATAACTTGTTGTGAGCCATAAATTTTAAATATTAAATACATAGCTATTTGCACGATGCAACCTTGACCCAATATTTTTCCAAGGAAACTGAACGACTTCATTGTCCAGTTTCCTTGGAGAATCACAATCCCATAAGTGGGATTCCCATATATAAAAAATTTTTTGCGAAAGTAAGTTAAAAAAAAAAAAAAAAGAAACATAAGATTATTAATGACCAAATAGTCATTTTATATAATACTTGCATTACAAACTATTGTAATGCAACGAGACACAATTCTTCTTGCAAAAAACTTATGAGAGATTGCCAATATGTCAATTTCAAGTTAACCAGGTTGTATTATATCGTATTCAATTTATGTTCAAGTTTCTCAATAAATTTTTATCATTTTCAAGTCATGTTTTTGCGTTGTATTAGAAACGGTGATCCCTGATATGAAACTATTTGTATTCATTTTATTTCATCCAACTCATTGTAATATGGTTCCTCCTCTCTATTCAGTATTAAAATTCAACTCAAGAGAGGGAAGTAAATTTCCTTTTTGAAAAAAGGGAGACTAGCTTGGATTTTAGCTTGAAATTAAAATATTTTTTGACCAGATCTATTTCTTTGAGTAAAATCAACTTCGAATTATCCACTATGATTGTGCCGTCCTCCTAGCACAGTAGCACTAGCAGTACTTTTTGAATCAAAGATCTCTTGAAACAACTTTATACAAAATGATATGATATTAAAATATCGAAAAGGATTAGGTGATAATTTTTAATCTTAATGTATTGTTTAAAAAAACTTTTTTAGATAATAAAAATCAAATAATAAATAATTTTAAATTATTATGAAGTCTACTTATTTAAGAATATGTGGCCACCAACATCAGTTATTCTTACATTAGTTTAAAGATTATTGTCTTAACAAATCCCTTAAAATATCGCGTGATATAAATGAGTACTAACGACATAAGATAAATCGCACATTAAAAAGGACAGTGAGTTGACTTGGCAGGGGGGTGCATCCAAGAGCTTGTCGGCCTCACGAGGGGCGGCGGCTCCAAATCTGGGCCAAGTTGGCTAGCACCTTTGTAGAAGATCCGGAGTCTCCCAGCACCTCAGCCGCCTTCTCCCTCATCGCCCAGCTCTTCTCCCTCAGTACTCGCCCGCGCTCCGACTGCATCAGCTCCCTCACTGCCCTCTCCACCTCGTCCCCGCTCACGAACCGGTCGCCGTCTCGTTGCTCCACGCCGATCGCCATCCCCATGTCCTGCACCAGGAAGTTCCTGTTCATGTGCTGCTCCGCGTACAGCGGCCACGCCACCAGCGCCACCCCCGCCGCCACCGCCTCCAGCACTGAGTTCCACCTTGTTAAACATATGCATCAATCATCAGCAATACAAGCTGAAATACAAGAGATGAAGAAAAGCAAAGCACTTGATGATACAGGGCAGAGGACTTGGCTTGGCGGTAAAACAGAGGATTTAGTGATGCAACAAAATATAAAGAAACAATAGTCAACGGTGAAGATTTTATAATGAAGAAGCAGAATGGATCGACATCAACGGATGAGAGATATGAAGAGAAGTTTGTTAAGAATTGCCAAGTTGTACAAATCAAACACGTGTGCTGAAATATAGTTCAGTTAGTTTCTTGTTAGCTGTCATGTTAGTTAGTTCTGTTCTTTTCTTATGTACACTTGTTTCAGTTTTTTTGTTACTAGCTTAGATATAAATAGAGATAGCAGAAGAGAAAGAGGTGTGGAGAATGAGTCCAAAAGAAATCCTCCATTGAAGTTCTACTCCAATCATCGAGAGATTCTCTCATTGGAGATGGAAGTTGATCAGCTGTTAAAATCCAAGTAAGCAAGAACAGAGGAGAAAGATTTGTAGAAGTTGTATACATTGTTTTCGATTACATTGTATGATTGTGAATTGCTGATACAATGATATACAAGGCATTTTCTCTAGATTTGATTTCTCATCTCTGGAGTATATCTTCATCTTCATCTGAAATCCTTCAATCAGCAACTTCATCTTGAACTTCATCTTTTCTCATGGTATCAGAGCTATTGGTTGTTTGGATTACTGAGTATAATGGAGAATTTCATACAGTAGTTACTTCTCTTATCGAAATGAAGGATTTGAAGTAACAAGCAGTGTCAAGTGTTACAATAATCATATCGGAATTCATTTGTCCTACTGTGTCTGTTATCTTCATCAGTGTTCGATCATCACTTTCAAATTGAGCAAGAATGGCAATAAGAACACCAAAGTACCCATTTCCAATACATGTAAACATCTCAAACTTTGTTACAATCAAGCTTGCCGAAGATAATTTTTTGTTATGGCAAGCTCAGGTTCAAAGATTTCTGAAAAGCCAAGAACTTTTTGGCTTTGTTAATGGTGATATTTTGTCACCCCCTCGCATGTTGCAGAGTAATGCTAAAGATTGTGAATCTGAACTTGTTAATCCTGACTATGCTGACTGGACAAGAACAGATCAGTTGGTATCGTCTTGGATCAGTGGAGCAGTCACTGAGAGTATTTTGAGCCTTATAATTGGCCTAGAAACATCCTTTGAAGTATGGCAGACTCTTCTAAAGCGATTTACACAAAAAACGATTGCTAGGGAATTTGAGCTAAGAGGAAAATTACAATCCTGTCAAAAGCTTGATCAAACCCTTTCAGTTTATCTCAGAGAATACAAAACTATATGTGATCAATTGAATGCAATAGGTAAACCAGTGGATGAGATAACTAAAATCTTCGGTGTGTTGGAAGGATTAGGTCCTTAATATGAGCATCTTCGAACCACCATATATTGTCTAAAACCCCAGCCTGATTATGATGAAGTCATTGCTCAACTAGAAAGATTTGAATCAAGGATGAAAACTTATTCCAGGAGTCAGTTCAATCCAAATCTGGCTTACTTTGGACTAAGACATTCTCAAATGCAGTCAAAAGGCAATGCTGGTGAAGAGTATATATCTCAATCCTCTGGATTCATAGCACAAAGAGGGAACTACAGGGGAGGCCGTAGTTATGGTCGTGGTGGAAACACTGGTAATAGAGGTAGAGGACTTGGTTATGCTGAAAGAAGTCAGAACTTTAGAAGAGCTGTTCCACTTCAAAATCAGGGAGATCAGCAAATTAGACAGAAAAGTCTCTTCCCTACAGCTAACCAGGGTTTTGGACCTTATGTTACTACCTCTCAAAGATACCAGAATACTAAATCCTATCCTCCTTTTACACTAAATTCAGATAAAAGTGTGCAGGATGACAAGGATACAGGTACAACTAGACTGCAATGTCAAATATGTAAAAGATTTGGGCACAATGCTCTCCATTGCTGGTACCGCTTTGACAATTCATATTAGGCTGAAGATATCCCAGCAGCCTTGACAGCAATACATATCGAAGATTCAAAAGGAAATGAGTGGTACCCTGATACTGGTGCTTCAGCTCACATCAGTGCTGATCTAGGTATTCTTCATACATTCTTTAAGTACCAAGGATCTGACACTGTGATGATAGGCAATGGCTCATGTCTGCCTGTTACTCATATTGGTAATACCTGTTTAAATACAAAAGGTAACATACTACCTCTTAATGATGTGCTAATAGTGCTAGAAATAAAGAAGAATTTGCTTTCAGTTTCAAAGCTCACAGATGATTACCCTTGCTCATTCATCTTTGATAAAATTGGTGTCTATGTAAAGGACAACATTACCAAAGCAACAATCAAGCTCGGGAAGAAGAGTAGAGGCCTCTATCAAGTGGATACACAGGCTGCTGAAGCTCTATTTACTCAAAGACAGAAAAGTGCGAATGAAGACACATGGCACCAGAGGCTGGGTCATACAAACTTTCAGACAGTTCAATACCTGCAACATCAAAAACTGATCAACTATAATTCAAAATCTTCGAATGTGTGCAGTAGTTGTCAAGTAGCTAAAAGTATAACTCTTCCTTTTTCCTTATCAGACTCTACAGCAAATTGTCCTCTAGAAAAGATTCATTGTGACATTTGGGGACCCTCACCAGTTAATTCATTCCAGAAGTTCAGATATTATGTGATCTTTGTTGATAGTTTCTCACTATATAGCTGGCTTTATCCCATGAAGTTGAAGTCTGAATTCTATAACATCTTTGTCCTGTTTCAGAAATTAGTCGAAAAACAGTACAATCACCAAATCAAAATCTTTCAAAGTGATGGAGGAGGAGAATTCATAAGCAACAAATTCCAATCTCATCTGCAGAATTGTGGCATAAAGCAACACATCTCATGCCCACACACACCTGAACAGAATGGGGTTTCAAAAAGAAAACATAGGCATATTGTAGAACTGGGACTAGCAATGATCTATCACTCCAAAGTCCCACTAAAATTCTGGGTAGATGCCTTTGCTACAGAAAATTACATCATAAATATTCTTCCTTCATCAACACTGAAGATGGACACACCTTATAACAAGATCCATAATAGCCAGCCAAGGTATGATCATTTGAGGGTATTCGGATGTGCATGTTATCCATGCTTAAGATCTTATGCAAAGCATAAATTTGATCCTCGATCTCTTACTTGTGTGTTCCTGGGATACAGTGAATTACATAAGGGATATAGGTGTCTTGTACCTGCTGATAATCGCATATATATCAGTAGGCATGTGATGTTTGATAAAACCTATTTTCCCTTCTCAAAAAGAGTGGTTAATGAGTATGAACAGCATACACCTCTATATGCATCAATCATCAGCAATACAAGCTGAAATACAAGAGATGAAGAAAAGCAAAGCACTTGATGATATAGGGCAGAGGACTTGGCTTGGCGGTAAAACAGAGGATTTAGTGATGCAGCAAAATATAAAGAAACAACAATCAACGGTGAAGATTTTATAATGAAGAAGCAGAATGGATCGACATCAACGGATGAGAGATATGAAGAGAAGTTTGTTAAGAATTGCCAAGTTGTACAAATCAAACACGTGTGCTGAAATATAGTTCAGTTAGTTTCTTGTTAGCTGTCATGTTAGTTAGTTCTGTTCTTTTCTTATGTACACTTGTTTCAATTTTTCTGTTACTAGCTTAGATATAAATAGAGATAGCAGAAGAGAAAGAGGTGTGGAGAATGAGTCCAAAAGAAATCCTCCATTGAAGTTCTACTCCAATCATCGAGAATTCTCTCGTTGGAGATGGAAGTTGATGTTTGTTAAAATCCAAGTAAGCAAGAACGAGAGGAGAAAGATCGTAGAAGTTGTATACACTTGTTTTCGATTACATTGTATGATTGTGAATTGCTGATACAATGATATACAAGGCATTTTCTCTAGATTTGATTTCTCATCTCTAGAGTATATCTTCATCTTCATCTGAAATCCTTCAATCAGCAACTTCATCTTTTCTCACACCCGCAGTGCGTCATGAACCCTCCCACCGCCTCCTTATGAAGCATCGCCACTTGCGGCGCCCATGACCTCACGACCATCCCCCTCTCCTTGGTCCTCTCCAGGAAACCCTCCGGCATGAGTGCCTCCAAATCCACGTTGCGTTTCCGCCGCCCTGCTCATGGCCGGGCAAGTTCTTCACCACCCACAGGAACCGATGACTGCTCTTTTCCAGCCCAGCCGCCACTTCCTTGATCTGCTCCCCTGAGAACGTTCCCATGCTTCCGAAGCACAGGAAGACCATGCTCTTCCTCGGCTGCTTGTCCAGCCAAGACAGGCAATCCTGCTGCCCGCCACTGACAGCGCTGTCGCTGGCACGCGAGGACTCGTCTGCAATCAGGGGCCCGATGCAGTACACCGGCGGAGTTGGCGCGTTCGGCACACACGCGCCGTTGGTGATGAGCTCCACTGCCTTTGGCTCGAGCTCTTCAAATGTGTTCACCAGAATCCCATCCGCCTTGCTTAGCTAGTCACAGAAGCCGCACATCTCGCCGTAAGCCGGGTCGTCCTGATCGAGTGTCGACTCTGGCATCTCCGTGGCCTTCAAGGATGGGAGGCCCGGGAACTCCAGGATGACCCCGTGCTGGTCCTTGAAGCTCTTAGTCGAGCGCTCGAAAATTCTCGGGAAATAAAGGAACGCGGCAAGTGCCGACGCACCAGAGGTGTAGAAGTAGTACGTGGGGATGTTCAGCTCCCTCGCTATGGTCAGCGCGGAGGTGCAGAAGAAGTTGATGATGAATGCTCTCACCGTGGCGGCAGCAGAGATGTCCCGTAGGGACTGGAGGACGTGGAAGGAGTTCTTGCGGATGAATTCTATACCCACGGCAGCACGGCTACGGCGCGGGCCGGCAGGGTCGACAGAGACAAGAGGGAAGCGACGGAAGGAGATGGAAGGGTGGGAGCGAGAGATGGAGCCGATGTAGGAGGTGATGCTCGGGGAGTCGGCGGAGCTGGTGGTGAGGAGGACAGTAATGGCGAACTGGTGACTATGGCGGCTCAGGATGAGCTTGCCAAGCTCGACCATGGAGATGAGGTGGCCGATCCCCGGCAACGGGTATAGGACGATGGTGTCCGCCATTGCCGTCGCTCTTTGCTTTGGGCCGGTGGCCAACCGGTTGAACTTAACTTCCCCTTCACTTGAAAATTGCGTGGGGTTATCATGTGCTTGCCGTTCGGGCATGAGTCCTGCCGTGTTATCAAGTTCTTTTGTGGTTTTTGCCATTAGCTCGTGGCTTTTGGTTTTAAATTAAATTTCAAATAACTCCTCTAAAACTGTGTCGATAATAAGCTATTTATCAATAATAAAAGTGTCTAATACAAGAACGGAAACAAAATGTTACTGAGAAACTACTGCATAATGGCGAGTTTGGGACACCTGAAGTGCCATAACTTGGCACGGGGGGACACTTAAGTGCCATAACTTCTTTTCGGTACACTTAAGTGCCACTTTTTTTTCAAATGGGACACTTAAGTGCCACCTCCGCGACCTTGCCGGAAATCCTACATGGCACGTGTTTATTATTTTTTAATGCTTGCGTGGCTCGTAGGAGAGTTGAGTCGCGCCGACTCAACAAAAACGACACTTGTTTGCATAATAAAAAAATAATTAAATTAAATTAAAAATTAATTTTAAATAAAAATACTCCAAAATTTAAAAAAAAAAAAAAAAAAAAAAAAAAAGGGACGAAGGGGCGGGCGGCCGAGGGCCGAGCCCTCGCCGCCGCCGCCTCCCGCCGTCGCCGGGAAGGGCCGGCGACGGAGGGGGTAGGGTCGGCCGGGGTCACCGGGCCCCGGCCGGCCGGGCGGCGAGGGCCGCGAGCCCTCGCCGGATCGTGGCCCCGCCGCCGGTCGGCCGGGGGCCGGCGACCCGGCCGACCCTCCCCCTCCATCGCCGGCCCTTCCCGGCGATGGCGGGAGGTGGCGAGGGCCCGCAGCCCTCGCCGGATCGCGGCGAGGGCTCGCGGCCCTCGCGCCGGTCGCCGGGGTCGGCGACCCCGCCGACCCGACCCCCTCCGTCGCCGGCCCTTCCCGGCGACGGTGGGAGGCGGCGGCGGCGAGGGCTCGGCCCTCGCCCGCCCGCCCTTCGTCCCCCCTTTTTTTTAGAGTATTTTTAATTAAAATTAATTTTTAATTTAATTTAATTATTATTTTTATTATTTTTACACGTCAGACGGAACGGCGTCGTTTTTGCATTTTTTTGCCACGTCAACATGCAAAAACGACGCCGTTTTGGACCTCCATCGCCGGAAAATTGTCACGTCGGCCCGTTTGGACCGGATTTTCGCGGAGTGGCACTTAAGTGTTCCATTTTACTCCGATATTGGCACTTAAGTGTTCCATTTAAAAAAAAGCGCACTTAAGTGTACCAAAAAAAAGTTATAAGACTTAAGTGTATCCCCCCGCGCCAAGTTATGGCACTTGGAGTGTTCTTTACTCGCATAATGGCCACCGAAACGGGCGCCCATATAAAGAGTCGCAGAAGCAATTGATTTGCACCGAACTTTACTCACATGGGTCGCGCAACCCCATGCATGCCATACGTCGCGGAAGAATCCGGGTCAAAACTGCTCTACCAAGACCGGATCCCACCCACTAGTGTACGTGGGAGCTCACGCCGTTCCGACAGGGCACAGGTGTCTAGGAGCAAAACTCCAAAAGCACATGTTTCCTTCGCGACCTTTCGAGAAAATATTGACTTTTTCGGATGTAGAACTCTCTCGTCGGTTGCCCACTTATCTCCTTCGTTATTCTCTCCTCTCATTATTTTCCTCCTTTTCTTTGCCTCGAGGCCGTGGACGAACGCTTCGTGGATTGCAGCATCTCCCGAAATCCATGGTTTGCGAGATGGAGACGGCGAATTGGAACCCCGACGATCAAACAGTTGAAAATAATGAGCGAAGAGAGAGTAAATATGGCTGGCCGGTGAAGGAGGGGGGTAACCTTTTCTCAACCGAGGAGGGAGGAAAGATCTGAAAAGTGGGTCCGGATTTGCCACGTGTTGATCTCTGAATGGTTTAACGAAGACGCACCTGGTATCTTTTCCTTTCTTGAACGAAACCGGACCGGAAATCAGCCGACGCTGGAAGTGCAAAAGCATGCTAAAGTTTGCCGATCAGAAATCCATCAAAAGTAATAGAAAATTCAATCTGGAAGTTTAAGATCATATATATTGGGAGATTACGTAAATGCAATTCTCAGATAGTCTCAAGCAACGTGGGATTCATTAACTCACAATTTGGTAGGGACAAGATTTGAGCGTGGAAATGGTAGTTTTTAATATAATAATAGAAAATGACATTAATAATTTTTGAATTTTGACATAATTTGTAATGTGATTCTTGAACTTTTAATTTGTTCAATATAACTCTTAAATTTTCGGAAAATCGTTGAACATTTTCATATATTTTATGAGCTAAATTAAACATTTACCAAAAACTCAAGGACTTTACCTTTGGATCAATTCTCCAAGAGATTTAGAATTACTAAATAAAAACATTTATTATAATGCAATCACTTATAATAAAAATCTCATTTTGCATCAGCGATTGGGTCACAGTGCTCGATTTCCCCATCCAAAATGCTCCATATGTCCTTTAGCTAAACAAACTCGAGCACTTTTCCCGATTAGTACATTTCGAGCCAAAAATCCTTTTTCATTGCTTCACATGGATATCTGGGGTCCCTACCATACTTCTCATCATGATGGATCTCGCTACTTTCTTACAATCATTAATGACTATAGTTGTGCCACTTGGCTATATCTTATGTAGTCAAAGAGTCAAACATTCACTCATTTATCAAATTTCATTTCCTTAATTAGGATTCAATTTGATAAATCTGTACATTGAATTCGTACAAATAATGGGCAAGAATTTTTTACTTTTGATTGCATAATGTTTTTGTCTACTCATGGGATACTCCATGAAAGTTTTTATATTTATACTCCACAGCAAAATGGAGTTGTTGAAAGAAAACATAGACATCTCTTAGAAGTAGCCCGTGCACTCAAATACCAAGCCTTAGTCCTTGAAGAATTTTGGGGAGATTGTGTGGTCAAAGCGCCTATTTGATTAATCGCATGCCAAGTCGAATTCTTCATGATAAAACTCCATTTGATATGCTTTACAATAAACAGCCAGATAATAGCCATCTTAGATTATTTGGTTGTTTATGCTATGCAACAAATGTGGGCCCTCAAGATAAAATGAGTTCCCGTGCAACACGATGTGTTTTTATGGGGTACCATTCTCTTCAGAAGGGTTATCGTGTCATGGAGTTTTCTACGGGGTATTTCTTTACCAGCAGAGATGTTATTTTTCATGAAGACACGTTCCCTTTCAAAGAGAAGCTGACTTCATCACACGACACTTTACCAAAAAACAATCGGTTTCTTATATCTGATGAAGATTTATCATTAGCACCTGGGTTTCTTATGGCGCCTCAATCCTCTATGACACCAGCACCAGTGGAATTCCCAAATTAGGAGACGAAATTATCAACTTCACTTGAGGAAGTTTCTCCAATTTCTTCAGCAGTAGACACAACAAAAATGGCTGCTGAATTACCCGAGGCCTCTGAGCATATGGTTGAGCTACCTCGTCGTTTTGGAAGACAGACTCGCTCACCTACGTGGACTAAAGACTATATATGTTCTGCTGCAAACTCTTCAGGAACACAATATCCTGTTTCATCCTATGTTTCCTTCAATCGGTTATCGGCAAAACATATGTGTTGTATCAATTGAATTTTAGAAGAACATGAGCCATCTTCATTCATTGATGCAACGAAAGATCCCAAGTGGCGGCATGTAATGGAGTTCGAACTTACTGCACTCATGGAGAACCATACTTGGGATGTTGTTCCCTAACCACCGCATCAAAAACTGATCGGATGTAAATGGATTTACAAGATAAAGTTCAAATCAGATGGTTCCATAGAACGCTACAAGGCTAGATTGGTAGCCAAAGGCTTCACTCAAAGAGAAGGTTTTGATTATCATGAGACATTCTCTCTAGTCGTGAAGGAAGTTAACGTACGGTCTATTTTATCTGTTGCAGCAATACGCAATTGGTCCTTACATTAAATGGACGTCCACAATGCCTTCCTTCATGGTGATTTAGATGAAGAGATCTACATGGACCTTTCTCAAAGTTTATGCAGACAGAGGGAGTACCGGGTATGTCGTCTTCGCAAATCCTTGTATGGATTAAAACAAGCATCTAGATAATGGTATGCCAAGTTTACTACTGCGTTAACCAATGCAGGTTTTCAGCATTCCAAGCATGATTATGCCCTATTTACATGAAATGTGGGAAAATCATCGATTTATTAGATGATATATGTTGATGACATATTGGTTATGGGAAATAATGATTATCATGTTGCAAGATTCAAGGAATATTTGCACTCCACTTTTCACATCAAGGATTTGGGACCTCCCAAATACTCTCTTAGCATTGAAATTGCCAGGTCTAATAAAGGAATTTCTCTCGGTCAGAGGAAATTTGTTTTGGAAATCATTTCTGAAGCAGGGTTATCAGGTTACAAGCCAGTAGTAATTCCCATTGAACAGAATGTCAAGTTGACGACATATGAGTATGATCTCAATTCTCCTTCATCAAACAAGGATCCATTGTTTAGGGATCCATCAGGGTATTAGAGACTTGTTGGAAAGTTGATATATCTTATCATGACAAGAACTGATATATGTTATGCAGTACAAATACTCAGCCAATTCATGCATATGCCAAAAGAGTCACACATGAATGCAGCCTTGAAAGTTGTAAGATATTTGAAGGGATGCCCATGGCTCGGTATATTTCTATCTCGTGAGTGTAATATGGGGATGACAGCATTTTGTGACACTGATTATGCTACTTGCCCAATGACTAGGAGATCCATCATCGGTTTTTGTATTAAATTGGGAAAGTCATTGATTTCGTGGAAGACAAAGAAGCAATCGGTTGTGTCATTGTCATTAGTCGAATTAGAATATCGAGCCATGGTAAAAACTACCTGCATATAGTCTGGATACAAGGACTTCTTTTAGATTTGGGAATACAAGTTAGTGGACCAAGTATATTGTTATGTGATAATGATACCGCACCTAAGTTAGCAGCAAATCCAGTTTTTCATATGAGAACAAAACACATAGAAGTTGACTGTCACTTCACTCGCGACAAGATCAAAGAGGGAGTTCTCGTAACAAAAGGCATCGGAATAGTGGATTAACCTGCAGATATTTTCACTAAGCCGTTGTGCCAAAGACAACACAAGTTTCTATTGAGCAAGCTAGGTGTCCTCCACATATATAGGCCACTAGCTTGAGGGAAAGTGCTGGAAGATCTTAGAATCGATTCTGATTATAATTGATTCTAGTAGATCTTAGAAAATAGGAAACTCTGATTCATGTATATTATTTTTCCCGTTTTATTGTTTCATTCTATGTACAATGTACTAGCATACAAAATATAACATAGAGAAACATTTTCCCCAAATTTCTTTCTCTTTTCTATCATCCCTCAATTATACCCTATAATCCCATACATTACGTGAACTTCACAAATGCTTATGAAATAATCTCAAAAGAGAATTATTTTTTTCAATACAAGATTTGTTGTCGCTGCCGCGAAGGAATAATCGCTCGAAACAAACCAAGGCAAAAGGTTTTTCAATTTTTGAGTGTAGTTGAACGTACCCAGAGAAGAACTCCCTCTGCCTGTCCATGAAGACCCAAACCCCAACTTGAAGAACATATATGTAGCCAAAATTTGAAAACCCATTGCCAAGTCGGGGCAACTCCAGCTCCAAATAGGAAACCAAGTTTCCGGCTCCGACGTGCAAAATGATTCTGCGAAATCGCCTGTGATACTTTGACTTATCCGGCAGTCCGATTCGAATTTTCTTAATCCGGGTCAAACGTAGCACATTAATCCGGACCGAGTTTTGCTCAATGGGCTTGAACAAAGACGACGAGTCAGCATGGTACAAAAGGTTTGGCATGAAGTCAATGACAGCTGTGACAAAGACGAGAGGATTCTACAATACTTGCCAGTCCTTCTCCGATTCATAAACATCACACCACTGGTTTATGTCACTGTCTACGTCATCACGGGCAATCAATAGGAAATGGCCATAAACATCACTATACGCGAAACCTAATATGGACCCCATAAATATTAAAACTTAGGACCATGGAAAGATCTGCACTTTCATCAATTCGCGCTGTCCCCTCAATATTGGTTCTTCGATCGTGGGCCGGAACGACATTGGAGCTATTCGTCGCGAATGGTTCGGTTGGCAAAAACTACTTTCAGATAAAGAAAGGGTGCCTTGCTGAAGAAGACGAGCGAGCCAGCTTGATAGGCCGATGCTCAGGCCACTGTTTACGTCGTCACCAAAGAGCGGCGCGCACATTTGGCCATCACCAAGCGAACTTCGCCGGGTGCTCGGGATGGTCTCGATAGCTTGCCATCGGAAAAACAAGTGAAGCACACGTTGGATCACGAGGACTTTCGTCCCGAGGATCTGTCCCGAGTTGGAGCTTGAATGGAAATTTGGGATGAGGAAGGGTTGACATTTTGAGATGTAATTTCTTTCCCTTCGTAGCATTTTTGTTTGGAAAAGAAAAATTACTTTGCTAGCATAATAATCTCTGAGTTAATGTGAGAATAATAACTTGTCGTGTATAGACTATAAATTCTTGAAAAAGTGGATCCACAACAATTTACAATTATTTCCACCCGTGTGTAGCACAATCGATTAAGATCAACTCCTTCCGGCGCATGGAGGTCGAGAGTTCGAAACTCTACGTTCCTAGCGATTTAAGTGAGGGCCCTGGCGGTGGGTTACTGGGCAGCTTCCTTCAAGGTATAATTGCTATAGGTCCTCCACCATGAAGGCCTGTGAGACCACAATTTGGGGCTAAAAAAAAAAAACAATTTACAATTATTTAATATTTTGTTTTTTGTAGTCCAGATTATACTGTTATTATCATAATAAATTAAAGATTATGGGTTTACGGGCATAACAGTCTTTAGGCTACCATTAGAATAACAGCATGCTATGAGTCATAAGATCTTGAAGTAGTGGAATCCATAATGATTTACAATTATTTGTGATTTGATTTTCTGTGATCCAAAATAAGCTATTTTTCTCACAGTAGAATTTGTTTTATTTAGCTTTTTCATGGTCCAAAGTAAATTGTTATTCTCTGAGTAAATTAATCACAGTCACATAAACATTTCTCAAAAGCTATCACCCAATCATTTCTTAAAAAGAGAAAAGGCTTTGCTAGCATAATAATCTTTAGGTTAATGTGAAAACAATAACTTGTTGTCAGTCATAAATTTTCGAGATTAAATACATAACTGTTTGCACGACGGAACCTTTTTTTCCCAAGGAAACCGAACGACTTCATTGTCCAGTTTCCTTGGAGAATCACAATCCCATCAATGGGATTCCCATATATAAAAATGTTTTGCGAAAGTAAGTTAAAAGAGAAAAAAAAGAAACATAAGATTATTAATGACCAGATATTCATTTTATATAATACTTGCATTACAAACTATTCTAATGCAACGAGACACAATTCTTCTAGCAAAAATTTAGGAGAGATTGCCAATATGTCAATTTTAAGTTAACCACATTGTATTATGTCATGTTCAATTTAGGTTCAAGTTTCTCAATAAATTTTTATGATATTCAAGTCATGTTTTTGGGTTGTATTAGAAACTGTGATCCCTGATATGAAACTATTTGCATTCATTTTATTTCATGCAACTCATTGTAATATGATTCCTCCTTTCTATTCAGTATTAAAATTCAACTCAAGAGATGGAAGTAAATTTCCTTTTTGAAAAAAAGGGAGACTAGCTTGGATTTTAGCGTGAAATTAAAAGAGTTTTTGACCGGACCTATTTCTTTGAATAAAATCAACTTCGAAAAATCCACTATGACCGCGCCGTCCTCCTAGCACTAGCAGTACTTTTTGAATCAAAGATCTCTTGAAACAACTTCATGAACAACGTGAACAAAACGATATGATATTAAAATATAAAAAATGATTGGGTAATAATTTTTAATTTTTAATATGCTATTAGAATAAAAAACTTTTTTAGGTCATAAAAAATTAAATAATAAATTATTATAAATTATTATAAGATCTATTTATTCAAGAATATATGACTAACATCAGTTATTCTTACGTTAGTTCCAAGATTGTTGTCTTAACAAATCCCTTAAAATATCAAGTGATATAAATGAGTACTAATAACATAAGACAAATCGCACATAAAAAAGAACAGTGAGCTAACACGGCGGGGGTTTGCATCCAAGAGCTTGTCGGCCTCATGAGGGGCGGCGGCTCCATATCTGGGTCAACTTGGCCAGCGCCTTTGTAGAAGATCCGGAGTCTCCCAGAGCCTCGGCCGCCTTCTCCCTCATCGCCCAGCTCTTGTCCCTCAGCTCTCGCCCGCGCTCCGAATCCATCAGCTCCCTCACCGCCCTCTCCACCTCGTCCCCGCTCACGAACCCGTCGCCGTCCCGCTGCTCCACGCCGATCGCCATCCCCATCGCCTGCACCAGGAAGTTCCTGTTCATGTGCTGCTCCGCGTACAGCGGCCACGCCACCAGCGCCACCCCCGCCGCCACCGCCTCCAGCACTGAGTTCCACCCGCAGTGCGTCACGAACCCCCCCACCGCCTCCTTCCTCAGCACTGCTACTTGCGGCGCCCATGACCTCACCACCATCCCCCTCTCCTTTGTCCTCTCCAGGAAACCCTCCGGCACGAGCGCCTCCAAATCCACATCGCCATCGCCGCCACCCTGCTCATGGCCGGGCGGGTTCTTCACCACCCACAGGAACCGATGACCGCTCTTTTCCAGCCCGGCCGCCACTTCCTTGGTCTGCTCGGCCGAGAACCTTCCCCGGCTTCCGAAGCACAGAAAGACCACGCTCTTCCTCGGCTGCTTGTCCAGCCAAGACAGGCAATCCTGCTGCCTGCCGCCGACAGCGCTGTCGCCGGCACGCGAGGACTCGTCTGCAATCAGGGGCCCGATGCAGTACACCGGCGGAGTCGGCGCGTTCGGCACGCACGCGCCGCTGGCGATGAGCTCCACTGCCTTTGGCTCGAGCTCTTCAAATGTGTTCACCAGAATCCCATCCGCCTTGCTTAGCTGGTCACAGAAGTCGCACATCTCGCCGTAAGCCGGGTCGTCCTGATCGAGTGTTGGCTCTGGCATCTCCGTGGCCTTCAAGGATGGAAGGCCCGGGAACTCCAGGATGACCCCGTGCTGGTCCTTGAAGCTCTTAGTCGAGCGCTCGAAAATTCTCGGGAAATAAAGGAACGCGGCAAGCGCCGACGCGCCAGAGGTGTAGAAGTAGTACGTGGGGATGTTCAGCTCCCTCGCTATGGTCAGCGCGGAGGTGCAGAAGAAGTCGATGACGAATGCCCTCACAGTGGCGGCAGCAGAGATGTCCCGTAGGGACTGGAGGACGTGGAAGGAGTTTTTGCGGATAAATTCTAGAGCCACGGCAGCACGGCTGCGGCGCAGGCCGGCAGGGTCGACGGAGACGAGAGGGAAGCGGCGGAAGGAGACGGAAGGGTGGGAACGAGAGATGGAGCCGATGTAGGAGGTGATGCTCGGGGAGTCGGCGGAGCCGGTGGTGAGGAGGACGGTGATGGCGAACTGGTGGCCGTGGCGGCTCAGGATGAGCTTGCCGAGCTCGACCATGGAGATGAGGTGTCCGATCCCCGGCGACGGGTACAGGACGATGCTGTCCTCCATTGCCGTTGCTCTTTGCTTTGGGCTGGTGACCAACCGGTTGGACTCAACTTCCCCTTCACTTGAAAATTGCGTGGGTTTATTATATGCTTGCCGTTCGGGCATGAATCATGCCGTGTTATCAAGTTCTTTTGTCGTTTTTGCCATTAGCTCGTGGCTTTTGGTTTAACTTAAATTTCAAATAACTCCTCAAAAACTATATCGATAATAAGCTATTTATCAATAATAAAAGTGTCCAATGCAAGAACCGAAACAAAATATTACTGAGAAACTACTGCATAATGGCCACCGAAACGGGCCCCCATATAAAGAGTCGCAGAAGCAATCGATGTGCGCTGAACTTACCCACATGGGTCGCGCAACCCCATGCATGTCACACGTCACGAAATAATCTGGGTCATAAGTGCTCTACCAACTACCAAGACCGGATCCCACCCATTCCACCTACTCCACCAACTGGTGTACGTGGGAGCTCACGCCGTTCAGAGTCTTCAGACAGGGCGGCGGGGTTTATCTGCAAAGGCACGTGTCTCCTTCGCGACCCTTCGAGAAAATATCGACTTTTTCAGATCTTTTCTCTCTCATCGGTTACCCACTTCTCTCCTTCGTCATTCTCTCTCTCCTCTCGCTGTTTTCTTCCTTTTCTTTTTGCCTCGAGGCCATGGACGAACGCTTCGTGGATTGCAGCATCACCGCCCACCATGGACGACGCACTCACGAGCACGCCGACGCGGTGGCGACCGCCATCATGGCCATCGGAGAAGAAGATGGAGACCGAGGTGGAATGCGAGGAGTCGGAGATCTCCTCGCGGAGAAGGAAGCTCGATGAGCTCGTCTCCGAGGACACGTCGTCGGAGAATAGCCTCTACGCGATCGGTGTAGTGCCTTTGTTCGACAACTTCAAGGTCCCGTCCTTGAGCCCGATCCACTTCGTCCAAGTCCTTCGCTACGCTCTACGATCTGTGAAGCACTTCCCGAAATCCATGATTTGCGAGATGGAGACGGCGAATTGGAAGTTGGAACCCCGACGATCGAACAGATGAAAATAATGGGCGAAGAGAGAGAACAACCATGGCTGACCTGTGAAAGAGGAGGGTAACCTTTTCTCAACCGAGGAAAGAGGAAAGATCCGAAAAGTGGGTCCGGATTTTACCACGTGTTGATCTCTGAATGGTTCAATGCAAATCTTTACTCGGAGTATTTAACGCCCCTGATATCTTTTCCTTTCTTGAACCAAACCCAACTGGAAACAGCCGACACAGGAGGAGCAAAGGCACGCTAAAGTTTGTTAATCAGAAATCCATGAAAAGTAATAGAAAATTCAATCTGGAAGTTTAGGATAATAAATATTGGGAGAGTACGTAAGTGCAGTACTCATAGAGTC
This sequence comes from Eucalyptus erythrocorys, assembly GCA_014182555.1. NCBI lineage: Eukaryota > Viridiplantae > Streptophyta > Magnoliopsida > Myrtales > Myrtaceae > Eucalyptus > Eucalyptus erythrocorys. The sequence continues at coordinate 13,573,234 of CM024602.1, forward strand.
TTAAGCAACGTGGATTCATTAATTCACAATTTGGTAGGGACAAAATTTTGGGGAGGAAATTGTAGTTTTTAATGTAACAGAAGAAAATGTTCAATAACCATATCGAATAAATTAAAAACTCAAGCACTAAATTGAATATTTATCAAATTGAGCAAATTGTACATTGATTAAAATTCAAGGATCACATTGAATAAATTAAAAATTAATAAATCACATTGTCTATCAAGTCAAAGTTTAGAAATCATTTATGTAATCATCCCATAAAATAAAGATCTGTCGTGGATGTAGAGACAATTCATTGTGGAATTATGCATTTTGCCAATCAAACGGCACAATCTAAAAAAGTAATAATGTGTCCGATTTTGTTATGTCACTTGGCCATGAACCAAACGTATATAAAGGGAACGTATGACAAAATTTCTAGAACATAAATTAATTTATATTTCTTAGAAGGTTTTTGAGCAAACAAACATGTTTATTAATGACTCAAAATTTCTATTTCTGGAATAAAAATTCATTTAATAACTGAATGAAATTTTTTATTTTAGGGGGCACGGTGGCTAAGGGCGATCGGCGAGCATTTGATGGCGGGCGAGCTATAGCGGGCGTCTAGCATCCCATGGGCAACAAGTGGGCAGTGGATAATGACGAGAGTGAATAATAAGAAAATTTTTCATGTTTTTACTTTTATTCCAAAAATAGAAAAGTTAAAAATTTTAACTTTTGATTCTTGCTCTAAATCTACTTTTAGAACATATATATATATATATATATATATATATATTTTCAGAAATAGAAAAATGAAATTACGTTATCAAACATATTCTCTCTATTTCAAACTTATTATAATGAATAAAAAAAAAGAAATTTTGTCGCACGTACCCTAAAAGCTATATATGTGTCTTCAAAATGCATACTCGCTCGTCTATTTGGTATATATTTGACCATCCCATTCCAATCTCGAATCACAGTAAGTTTCTAATGGATGTAGGTGACCCTAGAAAACCCCAAATTAATATCAATCAGCAAAAAAAAAATGATAAACACATAAAAGCCTAATATAACATGGAAAATAACATGAAAATAAATAATAATAAAAAAAACCCAGAAACACGCCTATAAGATAGATTCGTGGTCCAAAATGATTACACGTGGGAGCAAACTAAGCTAAAGTATAGTGTTCAGAATGGGCTTTCGGCATTGGTATCGTGGGCTTTATAACTCTTCCTGGATCAAAAGTTATGGTCATTTTGCTGCTCACCACACTATTTGTTGTCTGGGACTCGCTTGTTGGATTTATGTTTGTCCAAACGCTCTAGAAAGCCATCAGCAAATTCGTCCACGCCAGACCCGATGAGCACAACTCCACATTCAGTAGCTTGAACCGTAAGTCGATCCTTAGATATAGGAAAGGGCCAGCTTCATTCTTTTTCTTCTATCACAATGAGGAGAGAGTAACCCGATTATTGGAAAGGCATCTGACCGAATCGAACAGGCTTTAATCAATTAAGTCACATGGGACCCTGGTAGGTGTAGGTACAAAATTAGGGAATCAGTCTTGACTAATTCGGTTCTCGATTTTAAGGTCAGTTCTTAGGTTGAAGGTTTCTAATTTTTCTGTTTTAGTTTGTTAAAAAGAAAGAAAAACACGTTTGGCATGGAAGGCCGTGGGTTCAACAGGTAATTAATTTTTTTTTACCTTACTTTGCTTTTATAAAAATATATATACGTTGGAGATGAGTTTTAAGCCTGAGAATTTTAGGAAATCCATCAATACCTTAACCACTATGCCACATATGTCACATTGTATGTTTCCCTAAAATAATAGTTACTTTATCTACAATTAGGCCGGTTCCAAATAAGATCAATTTCTTAGGGTGCGCATGACAAAATTTCTGGAACAGAAATTGATTTCTAGCCAGAAATTGATTTCTCAATTTTTGAAATAAGTTAAAAATTGTAGCTTTTGATTTATTTTTCAAATCTATTTATGGAATAGAAATATGTTCTAGAAATAGAAAAATCAAATTGCGTTACCAAACGGATTTCTATTCCAAATTTATTTCGGGAAACAGAGAAATAGAGAAATAGAGAAGTAGAAATTTTATCATGCACGCCTTTAATTAACCCTCAAAACCGATTAGATTAGTTTTATGCTGGTTCCAAGGGAAACTGGTTCAAATCGGAAATCGACTATGACATGGTGTGTTCCAAATTCTTGGCTATTTAACAAGATCCTCCAGAGTGCCAATTATCAAACCAAAATGATATAGCTTGCCCAATCCCCACAATGATCAGTAAGATTATTGAGCTCCATCTTAAATGATACCTTAACCAGCCGATGCCTAAACAATAAATAAGAGCCCATTCAGGGCTTGCAAGCCCATGGTTCAGCCTACGTCCAGCAGGACTCCAAGCTCGATCTCTTCTCCACCCCTTTTCATAACATTCCCATTCGGACATTCTTAGATCCAACCAAACCAAGAGTACTATTCGTGGAACTTGAATCTTCTCGATCTAACTCAGGTTGTCTTACACTATCTAATCTCTTTGACATCATACATTTACCTTGAAAAGGGAATTAGATATTCGAGATGCATTCTATGGCTGATGGGCAATTGATTATTTGGGTAGTAAAGTCGGGTCAATACTCAAGAACATCTTAATTCTAACTCATAGGATAAATATTCTTTGTAGTCCTTGGACTTTGGTGAGATATATAGTTCAGTTTTTTCCGTGAATTCCCAATGCAAGAGTATTAGTCCAATCCAGCCCCATGATCATGCCACATTTGTCATTTTGGGGACTTTCATTTAATAATTTCATGATGAAATAAAGTTGTCAAATGAGTAGTGTTATAGTTTGTCCCAAAAAGTATAAAGGTCACTTCACTCTATAATTGAAATCAAAGTACAATAATTCAAATAGGAGATTGCATCGAAGTATAGTGACCACAAGAAAAATCTGATTTCAGTGCATATTCCAAAAAAATGTCGATCTCACCTCACACACTATAGAGTCAAGAATTCGAGCCAAGAAACAGTCTCGAGTAGATTTTCAATATGGAACCTGAGTTAAATGAATGATTAGTTCTCCAGGAAAAAAAAAAAAAAAAAAGAGATGCCATACAAAAATCGCAATGTTCATTTCATATCGACTCGATTTATCTCGGTCTCTGATTCAAAACTTTCTTCACATTGACTGTTAGCCCACAGTGCCTAAATATGCTGTGATGGTGAGCCTCCTTTTGTCAGAATGTTCGAACTTTTAGATTGGATACCCTCGCATTCACATATGGATTTTTGGTGAGTTACACATGTGGTATCCGAGTGGCAAAAATCTGCCGGTCGAGTGGACAGAAACAGCAGTAGGACATGGTACTATGATACCCTCGCATCCACCATGTGGATTCTCGATATTGTAAGCTTTCTCCCTCTCTTCTTTTCGAAGCTGAGGTTGGGGAGGATACAACTCAAAAGGAATTTAGTGCAAACAACCATGCAGCACTGCAAACTTTCAAAGCACAGCGCACACATCTCCCTCTCTCGGCATAGTAAATTCTTTTGGGAGGCTTTGGACGGATACAAATGCCACCACTCTCTCTTTTGGAAAGGGGGGATCAAAGACAAGGACAACAAAAGAGAATCCGAAAGCTGGCATGTGCAATCGCATGTGGGTTTGCACCTTAAAAAAGACAACAACAAAAGAGGAAGAAAACACATGCGCTCCCAACCCTTTTATCGATTCCCACCCCACTTTTCATTTCTATTATTAAAATTATTAATATTATTATCTTTTAATGGAAAAATTAGCTTTTTTTTTTTTTTTTTTTGGTTGTCAGCCTAGAGCTTTTCCTATAGAATTGATGAGGCCATGTTGAACTTTACTATTACATCTAGCCTCCACCCACCTCAATCATTGATGCAAAGAAAGCAGAACTTGAGGGAAAAAACCCTTTTATTTTTAGGGCATTTTTCTGCCCATATGATGAACCATTCGACTATGACCTCGACCGGTGTCCCACCAAGCGTTCGCTCGCCAACAATAATTGCCACCACAGTACATCGAAGGACTCGTAAAAACACTATTGAATGACCTGAGTATGACCTTGTAAATTAATTAATTAATCCAAAATGCTACACTCACATCACTTCCAAAGTTGCCTTAATATCATCATATACTTGAATAATGGTCATATAATGATAAATTTTAAAACACTTCATTTCCCAAAGAATCGCTTCCAAGACAATGGCGAGAAAACTAAACAGAAAATCTTGAAAAAAGATTGCATTTAATTAAATTGCAAAGTCACTCCAAAGGGTGGCTCTTATTATAATTTCGACCAAAAAGATTCAAAGAAAAAAGAATAAAGAATCTGAAAACTGTCTAAACGATTGATATTTGACATCACATGTTGACAAAATTGCTGTCTTTTATACTGTTCTGAAGCGGACGAACTAGGTTCATAGAAAAGAGAAGATGCCGTATCAGAGATACCAAAGTATAGTGGAGAAATCAATAAAATATGTTTTTCCACAAGGGGCTTTTGTACTAGAAGAGGCTTTGTTAACTCTGGTCCCAGACATTTCATTGACAGACAGGCACCAACTTAAGCTCCTTTCAAGCTGCAACAGCATATGCTTTTGCTGCAAGTTGCACTGGGCAGATGAGTCAGGAAGTTTGGCTTCTTTGTGCCATTGCAGCTGAATTGAAGGGCAAACCCTTACCCAGGTCCGGGTCAAACATGGATTGAACCGTCGTGACCTTTGATCAAATGGGTCGGGGATGGGGGCGCGGCTCGGGTTCAGGCGAGACATGCACGAACGAAGAGCGGTTAAAAGATTGTTGATGATCCCGGAAAAAAAAGAAAAAAGGGAAGCATTATGCAGTTTTTTCAGTTCCATGAGATGAAATCAGGCTTTTTTTTTTTTTTTTTTTTAAATTGTGCACCGGTTGGTTACTCGTTGGATTTGGCCGTCTGCAAGTCCAAACTTGGGTAGATCGCTGCATTTCTCTTTGACTTTAGCAGTACATTCCCGGTGCATCACATGGTTTAAAAAGGTCTCCTAAAGATTTTTTAAATAACGTTAAAAATATGTCCTTTATCTGGCTAGGTACGACAAATAATTATTACTGAGAGTGACTAGTGTTACAGCTTCACCTTTTGGACTGTACTAGTCTAATGTGTGCCCCATTGCCTCGGTTCAATAATTCATACTACCTAGGGGGGGTAATTACTAAAAAAACCTTTAAACCTGTTTGAAATATTTTGTCAATTTGTCAACATAATACTTCTAACCAATTTGAAAAAAAAATTGATGACGTAGAAGTCAGTCGTCCTACGTGACACGGTTAACATTAACTTGAATAACTTTTCCAAATTTTTAATTTTTTAATTTCTTATCATTTTTTTCTTTTTTTCCTCCTACTAAGGCTTTGCAGCCTTCAATGACTTGCTAATCCATAGTAAGAAAAAAAAATTAAAAAATATATAAAAATTTCATTATTTTTTTTAATTTGCAAAAATTACTAACCTGATGAAGCCACATAAGTCAATTGAGATCTATATTAGTGATTTACTTAAAAAATTGATCGAAAGAATCATATTGGCAAATTATCAATAAATTCGGGATTGGATTGGTTAAATTAAAAGATTTAGAATTGAAGTGATATAAATGTATAATATATTTAGATTTTTTTATTTCTAAACTTTTCCTTTTTAAGTGAGTGTAATAATTAAACTGATAATGTTTCTTTAATTCATCCCATTTAATGGGTTCTCCCTATCCCTAAGACCCCAAAATAAAAAAATATTAAAGAAGGAAAGAAATGACCCAATAGAGCACCATGAAGAATGTCGGTCTACCCCTACCAGATATTCCCTACACTGCACATAGCTGAGCGGATCACCCCGCGATTGCCTTGTCACACAAAAGTTTTCCTTGGACGGACCACAAAAGGTCAACAATTTCTCAAAACTAACTATATATATATAAAATACAGAATTAAATCCTTTTGAATAATCAAAATATCTAAACTCATTACTCCCCTTTGAATAGAAAATATAGCAATTTCTCTTAGATTTATTTATTTTTTTGGGTAAAAGTTAATAAATATATATAGCTAAGGCAATATACAAAAAGATCGGCACCAAAAACCTACACTCAAACCTTAAAACAAGACAGAATATAGGGGAGCCAATGTAAGAAGTTACAAAAGCAAACAAGAAAAGCGACAAGGGCAATAGCAACAAAAACAACAAGCGGGAAAGAAATAACAAGGCTGACCAACTCTCAACCCAGCAAAGGAAGCGGCTAAGAATGGAGAGCCAAGAAGAGCTAGGAGCAACTCACGCAAAACATCAATTTCTCTTGGATTTATTAGTCTAAGTAGAAGACCATATATTTTGATATTATTGATGATTCTTTGATTTAAAGAATCATCCAATCTCCATTGAAAACATAAATATCTTTTTAGGAAAAAATCAAGCTCTACTTTCGTGTTGCTCTTATATTGCTTTTTCTTTCTATGTTTTTCCATATCGAAGTTTGCATAATCTTCTCCAATATCTTTTTCTTGGTTTGAGAAAAGTGATCCAAGATTCACTTGATTTTGTGCATATGATTGAAGATTATCTCAAATTGCAGATTCTTTTTCTTCTTGATTTTGATTCTCTAATTCATAGAAAAAGATCCCTTTTGTTCTTTCTAGTGATAGTTTTTATTTTCACTAACATTTTCATTAAATTTTAAAAGAAGTAGTTGGATTGGTATGATCCACAATTTCATAATATATGTGTTATAAAGGATAACAAATTATGGAAAGAACCAAATGTTTAGATTTGATATGGGACGACTTAGTATTTCTTCATTCATTGCCATCCAATCAAAAAGATCTTTTTTTTAGCATTAAGCCGGTCCTTACATGCGCCACATAAGGTATGAATGTAACCATGTCAAAGAGAAAATCGAGTTGACGTGGAAATGAGAAAGATAAGACAAGTGTTAGATTTCCAAATCGTGCAATTAGACCAATCATTTATTTTTTTCAAAAACTTGGACTTTTAGGAAAGGGATTAATGATGCATACATGACATGTTCATTAAGGGATTAGATGGTCAAATCACAAGAGTATCGGGGTCTCAATATGTACTGATGCAAGCAACAAACTACATTGTATCGATCATGTGCCCTATTTTTTCTAAGTTTCTGGTATCGGATGCACAATTCATTCACTAATTGCTAAAGAAAGAGAGAGATTTTATGCGTTGCGAAACCTACAATCTATCATGTCAATGAATAAATTTATAATAAGATTCCGATTATTTCGCTCGAAAATAATTAATTGAGAGTGATTGTTTGCGTTGCTTGAAATAATTTTATTAATGAAAAATGTTCACACTATGGATAGTACTTTATGCTTATAATATTTTATGGATGATAAAAATATTTACTGTCCATTAATATTTGTAAAAGATACACACAGGCGAGCATCTCTAGCAAAACATAAGAGTTAATTAAGTTAAGGTCCAATTGGAAAAAGACAAAGACATTGACTCACGAGTCAACAAAGACAAAACGAGGAGTAAAAGAAAAAGGCGATGCCGGGCCCCGGCCGGTGCTGCAACTCATGCGCTCACCGCGCCTCGCTTTTTCTCAGTCCTCGATGCTGGTAGCCTTCGATCTTCCACTTTGAATGTTGGATATCCCGTTGCGTACTTGTCGAAAAACAAGCCATCATCGAATGCCCTCTCCTCTTCAGGTTTCGATCCATCTCGCTTGATCATCTCTTGATCTTCTCTCGCAGTGGCATTGGCTCTCGCCCTCCGTGTTCATGAGGGATGGTGATTCTGCACCGTCTTTTGAACTCGAAATCTTGAGATACCCTGGTTCTTATGCGTCATTTTCAGTTCACCATCTGATGCAATGAACGTGGATCTGCTCCTATAATTGTTTAACTCGCAGCAGGTCGCGACAAGGGAAAGGCAGAAAAAAGAGGAGCGCTTGTCATCTTTCGCTTCTCACTCATCACTCGCTCGCCCACCGGCTCTCCCCCTCCTTTTCCTCCAGCCTCTCTGCTCCTACAATTCTGTGTCGCCACCGTGTCCTGTTCCCTCTTTAGTCTTCTTGTTCCGGTTCTTTGTATGTGAGTCGAGAAAGGCCCCTCCTCCTCCGTTGTGTCGATACTGCAGGACAAGGAGCTTCAGGGTTTTGAGGGGATAGATAAAAATGGCGAAGCTGGTGGTGGAAGTTCTCGACGCGAGTGATCTCGTGCCCCACAAAGATGGGAATGGCTCGGCCAATACGTACGTGGAAGTAGAATTCGATGAGCAGCTTCAGAGGACTCAGACCAAGCCGAGTGACTTTAACCTACAGTGGAATGAGAAGCTCCTCTTCAACGTGACCAGCCCCGCGCAGTTTCCCAACGCCACCGTTGAGGTCGTGGTGTACAATGACAAGACAGGAGGCGGCGGCGGCGGCGGCGGCCACCACAAGCACCTCCTAGGCCGGGTCAGGATCTCCGGGGGCTCCGTCCCGTGGTCCGAGTCGCAGGCGTTGATCCAGAGGTACCCGCTCGACAAGCGGGGCCTCTTTTCGCACACCAGGGGCGACTTGGCACTCAGGATCTACGCGATTCAGGGCTTTTCTGAGCCGTTCGTGGCGAATGGCGCGGCTTGCGAAGATGCAGGGAGTCCCCTGCAGGAGGTGAACACCGACAATCTCGAGGGTGATCAGGATTTGGGGGACAAGCAGAAGAAGAAGAAGAAGAAGCAGAAGGAGAAAGAAGTGAGGACATTCTATTCCGTTGGGAATGCTGCTACAGGGGGTCCGGCAAATCCTCCTCCTATGGCCCCAGGATATGCATTTCAGGCACCACCCAACGTGCACATGAGGGCTGATTTTGCCAAAGCATCAGCACCTCCGGCAAGTGTGATGCACATGCAGGTGCCGAGGCAGAACCCAGAGTTCGGGCTGGTGGACATGCGGCGTCCTCCGGTCGGAGCCTGGACGCGATTCAGAGGAGGGGATAAGATGGCGAGTACTTACGACCTGGTAGAGGAGATGCATTTTCTGTATGTGAGTGTGGTTAAGGCCAGGGGCCTTCCTGTCATGGATGTTACAGGGAGCCTTGACCCGTATGTGGAGGTGAAGCTGGGGAACTACAAAGGGGTGACCAAGCACTTGGAGAAGAACCAAAACCCAGTGTGGCATCAGACTTTCGCGTTCTCGAGGGAGCGGATGCAGTCGAATTTTCTGGAAATCACTGTCAAGGACAAGGACGTCGGGAAGGATGATTTTGTGGGTAAGTACATGTTCGACACCCATGAAGTGCCTCGTCGAGTGCCGCCCGATAGCCCGTTGGCGCCTCAGTGGTACAGACTGGAGAACAGGAAAGGAGAGAAGAGCCACGGAGAGATCATGCTCGCGGTTTGGATGGGGACACAGGCGGACGAGTCGTTTCCTGAAGCGTGGCACTCCGATGCCCACAATGTGAGCCATGTAAACCTGTCCAGCACTAGATCAAAGGTCTATTTCTCGCCGAACCTGTACTACCTCCGAGTCAACATCATCGCAGCTCAGGACCTCATCCCCTCCGACAGAGGCCGGGTGCCGGACACGTATGTGAAGGTGCAGCTCGGGAATCAGGTCCGCAGCACTAGGCCTTCACAGATGAAGACCAACAATCCGGTCTGGGATGATGAGCTAATGTTTGTCGTGTCTGAGCCTTTTGAGGATTATATCATTATCTCGGTCGAAGACAGGGTTGGACCTGGAAAGGACGAGACGTTGGGAAGGATGCTGATGCCGGTTAGAAGCGTTCCTCATAGGGTAGATGCTGTGAAGGTCCAGGACACTTGGTTCAACCTTCTCGCACCATCCAGGGCCGACGAGGGGGAGAAGAAGAAGGAAGTAAAGTTTTCGAGCAAGATTTGTCTCCGGTTGTGCCTGGATTTGGGGTATCATGTCCTTGACGAGTCGACACATTTCAGCAGCAATCTCCAGTCATCGTCGAAGCATCTGAGAAAGCCGTGCATCGGATATCTTGAACTTGGGATCCGGAGCGCAAAGAATTTGCTCCCCATGAAGGGAAGGGATGGCAGGACCACCGATGCCTATTGTGTGGCCAAGTACGGGAACAAATGGGCTAGAACCCGAACCCTCCTCGACACGCTGGCTCCAAGGTGGCACGAGAGGTACACATGGGAAGTATACGATCCCTGCACGGTGATTACCATCGGCGTCTTCGACAACTGCCACATCAATGGAAAGGATGAATCGAGAGACCAGAGGATCGGAAAGGTAAGAATCCGGCTGTCTACTCTGGAGACAGACCGGATATACATCCATTGCTATCCCCTCCTGGTCCTCCAACCCTCCGGCTTACAGAAACGCGGAGAGCTGGAATTGGCGTTGCGATTCACCTGCACGGCTTGGTTCAACATGGTGACTCAGTATGGCAAGCCATTGCTTCCGAAAATGCATTACGTGCAACCAATACCTGTTAGGCACATCGATCGGCTCCGCCACCAGGCAATGCAGATCGTGGCAATGAGGCTGTCGCGAGCTGAGCCACCTCTTAGGCCGGAGGTCATCGAATACTTGCTGGATGTGGACTACCACATGTTCAGTCTGAGGAGGAGCAAGGCCAATTTTTGCCGCATAATGTCGCTCCTTTCCGGGATAACAGCAATTTGCCGATGGTACACTCAGATATGCTACTGGAGCAATCCGATCACTACCTGTCTTGTCCACGTGCTTTTCACGATTCTGGTTTGCTACCCGGAGCTGATCTTGCCCACGATTTTCCTCTATCTTTTTGTGCTCGGGTTGTGGAACTATCGTTTTAGGCCGAGGCACCCGCCCTGCATGGATCCTCGGCTTTCACAGGCAGAGTTTGCTAGTCCAGACGAGCTGGACGAGGAATTCGATACTTTTCCATCATCGAAACCGACAGATATCGTGAGGGTGAGGTATGATCGCCTCAGGATCATCGCAGGAAGAGTACAGTCAGTGGTAGGAGATTTAGCGACGCAAGGAGAAAGAGCTCAGGCTTTACTGAGCTGGCGGGATCCAAGAGCAACGGCTATAGTAATCATTTTCGCGCTGATCTCGGCAGTCGTCCTATATGTTACGCCATTTCAGGTAGTGGCGATGCTGGTGGGACTCTATTCGCTGAGACATCCCCGTTTCAGGACCAGGATGCCCTCCGTGCCGGTGAATTTCTTCAAGAGATTGCCTGCCAAGTCCGATAAGCTTCTATGAAATCGAGATTGTTTGTGGTTCACTTTTTCCTCTTCGTCAGTACTTTGTAAATCGAAGTGATCAAGCGAATAAACCCTGTATCAACACTGGATTTCTCCCTTGAAATGGTAATTTCATCTGGTGCATATCTCAGTATTTTCCTTCGATTGAGATGGCTTTCGTACTCGTTCAGATCAGCATCGTAAGTTTAGCGTTAACAGAGGCCCTGGCGATCAATACCTTTTTTCGGTTCTAAGAATGAATTTTATGGATTATGTCAAGTCCTTCAAATTCGTTTTTTTTGCATAACGTTATCAGGCCGAGGAGGAACCAATGGGAAGCCAAAAAATAGGATATCCGTTATAACATTAATACACCATAACAAATTATCATGAATAATCCGCCATCACGTGTCAAGCTAAATCTCTTACGAGAAACCTAAACTGCAAAATCTGCAATGGACACAGATGTGAAATTGGGAAAATGAAAACCAATGTACTTTAATCTATGTAGAAACCCTGGCTCCGAGATGCACTAACAGAGCAACGATTGTTATTAAGCTCACCAACATTCCACCCAGAAGAGCCCTATCAATGCCACCCCATTCAACCCTTCTTTCACTGACCAATTCTTGGTTTGAATTATGTCGAGAGACAATTTCGCTTTCTTCTCTTTTCTTCACATGGTTCCTTCTTTTCCTCAAAAGCCATCCAATTAAATTTGTTGTTTTATCTTCCCACATCTCGTTCCTAGAAAGAGTAGCTTCCTCCACTGTTTTCTGTTCACAACTCTGTGCACCACAAGCACAAGGATCAGCCTCTTTTGAACAGGAACATGCATCGCAAGTGGTGGAGCAGGCAGAGGTTTCATCCTGACAAGTTTTGTTGATTGAAGCTATCTCCTGATCGATACAGTTCAGAGTCTCAATTACTTCTCCAAAAACTGACCACCTTCCAACCGATGTTATTTTCACAATGGCTGACATGCCCAGCATGCCATCTGGAGCAACCACAAGTACTTGGATGTAGCCCTTTGTATGGCCAACCTTGCAAAATGAAAAGGAATCCAATAGGGAACATTCAATAAGAAATGAAATAATGAAATAATGGGTAGAGAGCATGCCCAAGAGCTGAGCACTTCAAACTGAGACAGATATGAATACTTTTGACCCAATAGAAGGCATGTAGAATGCATTTTACCCAGTAAGCAACTATATATGGACGAATAGTTAAATAACCATTGTGTATCAAATTCTTTGTTGAGAGGGTGGAATGGAGGAAAGAGGTCCAGCATCTAAATTTCCGAACTTACCAAATGAATGCCATCTGTCGCAATCTCAGTTATCCATATTCTCTCCACTCTCCCCTCCATGCCACTATAAGGTGTAAAAGCTTCAAAAACAGAAGTCAGTTCACGGCTCCGTTGCTTCACAACAGTACTAGGTACCTTCTTCATCCTTGCAGCAGGCGTTCCTGTGAGATGAGCAAAGCATAAGAATCGGTCTGTTACTAGACATGTATGTACCTACATTTACTCCACTTTACTTGGTGGTATTACTTTCACATAAGCCCCTGGATGCAAAATTCTAGAACTTCCACCTGTCTTTCTCCAAATGCCCAATCCTCCTGACATCACGTCCATCAGGTTGGACTCTGTGACTTGGAGCCTCCAGAGGCTCTTAAGTCACAATAACAAGCATATTGAAATATCCTTCAGGCATTGCCTCTCACTTGAACTCCACCATGAATACAGTATTTGACCCCCAAGAGTTAATACAATCCTCCAATTTTTACTCAGGGATCACGTATAAAATCCTATGTGAGACTCCATGTGAACAAGTACAAAAACAGTGACTGTACTCTCATATTCAAGTATTATGATGTTCTTCTTGAATCTTGCACTTAACAGTCTGAGGGAAATTAAAAACAAAGAAAAAAGGCGCAATAGTGCTTGGTAAATCTCAAAGCATAACCTAACAATCATAGGAAAAATGTGCATGCACGCTTGTCATACTCAAATATCTACACGTGTGCATTTATATATCGAGAAGAATTTGAAAATTTTTATTAATACAACCCACATAATCTGTGTAGTTCACACAGACAAAACTAGGAGCCAATTCCCATTTTCATCCAGTAGAAAGCCGGAGACCCTCCTGACAACTGTATTTAAGCGCGTTCACTCCGCACTCTAGTAACACCGGGTAACTTATAAATTATGGATAGCCAACTGCCAGTGAGGAGACCCTAGACTCAACCGTGCACATTATATTATTCTTTATTTCCTCAAAATCTGGATGTGATGCGTTGAGGATATATTTATTTGGATGCATAAAAGTACCATGCCTTCCAAGTATACCTGGCCGAGGGTAAAACTGTGATATATGAACTTGAGGGAACTTGTACTCCTTGACAAGACTGATTGTTTCCGAAAAATCTTTATCTGTTTCACCTGAAAAGGTCCAAGAGCAGAGGATTGGAATCTTAATGAATAGTTGAAGAAAAATTGAATACTTGACCTGTGCGCACGCTTCTTAGGCAATGGACTGACTAGTGAGGACCCTGCTATCAATGGTATAAAGTAGTTTACCAAGTCACCGTGAAATGCTTTTCTAGAGTAGTGAAGTGATCCATTGGTACTCATGCCGCATGAGAGAGCTAAGTGATTTTGGTTTTTTAATCATTTTAATAAACCAATATTTCTTCACTTTGCACAGTCATACACAATCATAGATCTGCAGATATCAAAGACAAGTTAAATTAAAGATGAAGGAGGAAAGACAAAAGTCTCAAGACATTGCATGGCTCTGTATTCAGTTTGTGAGCAATTGCGACTTAGACTCATTTCCTTTTAAGCGGATTATTTACAGGAGGAAGTTACTGATATGCAGACCTTGATAGGAAGATACACCAACAAAAGTCATATGACAACGATGTAATCAATGGTGCCTCATGTTCTGGCTAATCAAGTCTGCAAAACATATCAGCTGTAGCCTGCTTAGGTAGATTAACCATGTTTTCAAATCTCACTTTATCAAATTAACTCCTTTCCTTTTAAAATTCCCAATTCCCAATGCTCTGTATTCAGTTGTGAGCAATTGCGACTGAGACTTAGTTCCTTTTAGCGGATTATTCACAAGAGGAAGTTACTGATATCCAGACCTAGGTAATTAGAGGTGCCCCAAGTTCTGACTAGTCAAGTCTGTAAAAAATATCAGCTGCAGCCTGCTCAGGTAGGTTAGACATGTTTTCATATCTCACTTTATCAAATTAACTCTTTTCCTTTTGAAATTCCCAATGCCTAAACATCCGTTTAAAGGGTACCATTTGGTGAGAGCAAGAGGCACGCGCAACATTTCACCATCCAAAGCTAGAGCACAGATTCACTGGAACTCGAGGCCACTGGACAGTTATTGCATACTAACAATTATATAGAACTTCAAAATGTTAAGAATATTTTAAATGAGAGACTGACCAGGGAATCCACATATGATATCAGTCGCAATCTGCATCCCTGGCACAAGTTCAGTTAAGGTATCTACCACTGTCCTGAACTCACCCACACTGTATTCTCGGTTCATAGCCTGAAACAAGATGGAAGTCAGTTTCGCATATCACCAGTGCAATTTTATTTAAAATAAACAATTGCACCATTGATCCAAGAAAGAAAGAAATAGACATCATACCACCAACTAGAGAAATAATAATGTACTGGACTAGAATGAGAGGCTTGTAAGCAATAACAGTACTCACAGTAAGTACAGCATCACTCCCAGATTGGACTGGCACATGCAGGAAAGAGTATACACATGGATGACGCAAAACTTCTGCTATCTCTTCTAAATGCTCAAGGATAAAAGGTGGATTCGTCATCCCAACCCGAAGCATGGTGCTTCCATCAGGTGGAAGTACAGTTACAATCGCTTTCAATAGAGTGGGAAGATTAACTCCAATATCACGACCTGCAAAAAGTAAAGGCCCCAGAGACACTTAACAGACACACTGGCAGCATTTCGTCAAGTCACACCCAAAAGGTGGCCTAAAGCTACATCAGCTAGATGAAATTATTAAATAAAGGAAATAAAGTGTCTATCAGACACATATACTCCTATCTTCTCCATGAAAATTACAGAAGAATGCTCAGACTGCAGATACACCTCATCAATAAGAGTTCCGTATGAGAAGATGGATTGCAAGCAGTCCGCTATCAATATATATAAACCACCCCAAGAAGAATAGATGCTAAAATGCACACCAATCCACTATCAAGGTGATGCTGGACTATAAGATAAATTACTTTTGACAAGCCCGTGTTTTGGCAAAATTGCCGAAACATCCCATGTGTTTTGCAAACTACTCTTACAACCCTAACAAGGATCAACCGAATCGATAAAATATGGCAAGGTGACTTTAATGGGTGTTTTCAATTTAAGTGAACCCAAAAAAGGGGGGCGCATGAAACAATGTTATAAGACATAATTACCAAAATATCTGGCACATTATTATTGCTTCCAAGAAACCTTTATAGTCTACTTAAACAAGAAAAAAGAAAACAAAAGCCAAATCATCACGGTTTATCACTTGAGATTAAACGAATTTTAATAGGGGTGATTCTAGAACTTTCCGTAAGCAGAATATCCCTGCTCTTTTGTCATAATAAGGGGTGTGGAAGTAATTTGCCCTTACATACATTGATCCATCAACCAGAAAACGTTTCAAAATTTCTAATCACAATTATCACCAAAAAGGGGATAAAATTTTGAACTAGGATTAGGATGCATGTACTTTTGCAAGTTATATTTATGCCATAAAAGTACAAGGATATCATTGCCACCTACCATATGCCCCAGTATCTTCACTGCTCAACCATATTTCTCTAACTCCATCAGCAATGACAGTTTTCACCCGTCCCACCTGCATCATTAGTAAATTATAAAGCAAAGTAAAAGTAATATTAATTTTATAGATATCTAGTATTGACCAATCATACTTACAAGGCTATCAATTGTATAACTCCCCAAATGACCACGAGCATGCTTTGTTTTACAGTAAGTGCAGGCACCTAAACAACCGACATTTATCGGGAGAATCTCGATAAACTTGTTCTTCCTCACCTGTTGCAGAAGAAGTTATGAATTGAGTTCAAATCACAAAAGAAAGAAAATAGGAGAAACAAAAATTCAGATTGAGGATATCAGAGCTACAAAGCACAAAACGAAGAGTGGAATACAAAACTGCTAATGTTTTATCCTCAAAGAAACAGTAATTAAGATTGCACTTAGATGTACAAATTCCACCTTTGGAAGGTCAAGTGTTGGCAATCTTTTACGGTGCAAAAGCCGCACCTCATGCCCTTTGAGAGTCTCTTCTACAACCTCAACAACCCTGTCAATTTGTTGGACACCAACGATACTCACACCTTCAAGTTCTTTTATATCACGACTTCCTTGAGGCACACAGCCTGCCACCACCAGTGGCCGTTTTGCACTTTTACATTTTGCTATCAAAGTTTCCATTGCAGACTGACTTGGTGATTTTACTGTGCATCTGGATAAGACAGACAAAGCATAGTTCTTATAAAAATCCAACCAACAGAAAGTCTAGAAAATGATGGACGAACATGAAAATTCTTCAGACTGCCAAAGATGTCAGTCGATTTGTTCTGAGGAAAACATAATTTCAACAAGAAAATAGAAGTTAGAAGTAATCTAGTGCACATGAGTTGATAAGCTCATATCCCCATAAACGTTGACCTAAATAAGAACCCACAGAATTTAATAGGAAAATTCCGATCCCCCCCAAAAAAAAAAAAGAATTCAATAGGAATTGAAACAAGATGATTCTCACTGAAATTCACACTTCTCAAAGTTCAGGATCATAACTCCATTCTATTTAAACCATCATCAGATTAAGATGTGCTAGTGAATCATTTGCTTTGACAAAAATAAGGAATTTAGACATCAAGAAATTACTTGATGTACAAAGCACACCTAGTCAAGGGCTTGAGTGATAAGTAGTTTTATACCATCTTACAGATTCTAACATCACCACATAACGTCCAAATCAAAAGGAAAATCCTGCAACCTTGGACTATCATCATAGAAATGACAGAGCATAAATCTTAGGACTCATTTTTCAAAATTTGAAAGCTAAATGACCAATTATAAAAGAAAATAACTTGCCTAAAAGTATCCATGTCAATCAAAATGTTTTCATACATTACCAAGTTGACCGGTGATGAACTCAAATTCAAATCCAAAAGTTTACACCTTCACTTTGAATCTTGAGTTGATAACTATGTTCCTAGCACATCAAATTCAGACAATACAAAGCAACAACAAAACTTTTCATGCAAAGAAGATCAAGGAAACAGGTTCTTTACGTATTTATCAGCCAGAGATCTGCTTCCTCTGGATTGTCACTTAAACAATATCCAAATGCTGACAGCTGACCGGCCATATATTCACTGTCACTCTAGAACAGTCACAAAGTATGTTAGAAAAAATGCCACAGCCACAAATTAATTGCAGCAGATAACTTTTCATAGATTAGCATAACTTCCTCAAATTGAAAAATAAAAACAGGGAGTTGCTGGATTTTTTTCGAGTTTATATGTGGAAGACAACAAAAATTTACACAAGCACAGAATTTCAGTTATCTACTATTTGGTCGGACGAATCTTCGAATCAAGCTCTCTTAAATGTTTGTCAGCAACTATTCAAACCTGCCGATGCCGCGTTATGCCACTAAAAAGCTGCCGTCGCAAATAGATCAAACAAACTAATTTCTGTGAATTGGTTATTAATCATAAGGACGCAATTCGTTGTAATTAGCTGCCATCAAGTAATATCCTGCAACCATTACATCGATATCGTAAACAATTCCGCCATCATCAACTGCCTCTTAAATGGTGCTATTCCACAATCTCCAGCACCAAGATTGCTGACCGAACCCTAGACATTCCCCTTCACTGTTTAGCAACCTCCACTGCCCTGATTACAGACCACCAACCCAGATGTTAACTGAAAGGAAACACGCCACGCATGCCGAACTCTCAACCATCGAACTGCCCACATCCTTTTTTTTTTCTGAAATTATATTCAAACTCTCAACCTCTACCAGTTGCCTTCCCAACCGTCATCCACCACAGTGAAATGGCCACTAGACCCTTCAACAACAACAACAACATTCAAGCACATGCCGAAACAAAAATAAAAGGCAGCAAAGCACCGAATTCACATTTCCCCTATCCATCTACGAAGTTCAATAATCTTCAGTTGCGCAGGTGAATCTGAGCGATGATAGCTCATCACCGAACTCTGCAGAACCATCTTCCGGTATAGAAACGGCGGAGTACTTGCCTGATTGTGCGAGCATCCAAAAGTCTTGATATATATCGTCTGCGCAAAAAGGAGCAGCTCGACTAAGAAGAAGAAGACGAAGGTGGCGCGGCGGCGACGGAGAGATCAAAAGCAACGGATGAGAAAGAAAGAAAGAAAAAAATAGGGAGAAGGAGATAGGCGACCTGAGTGCCAGGAATATTGGAAGAGCGAGAGGCGACGGAATCTTTGATCAGAGAGCGCTTCTCGTCCCCCGACCTATCAGGCCTGTTGCGGCTCCTCTTCGGTTTTACTCCGACCGCCGCCAACGGAAGCCGGAAACCGGGAGGAGCTCCTCCGGCCCCTCCTCCGGCCACCAGATCCTCAATGTCCTCCATTCGGTCCCAACCTCTTCTCTTGACAGCGAAAGAAAGAGGAAGCGAATGGAGAGAGAGAGAGGGAGAGAGAGAGAGAGAGAGAGAGAGAGAGCTATTTAGCTGCGCGCCGCCATTGGAGGCCGCGACGGAGGACCTCGAGAGCCGCCTCTCTATCTCTCTCTTCCCTTCGTTCCGCCGCTGCACGATTCAGCCTTGGCTCTGAATCCGACCCGAATGCACACAGGACTTGGGTCAATCGAGGGAAACTTCAAAAAACGACTTATGACATTCGCCCACCCTTCTAATCGAATGTCAAATGTTAAGGTTAGTGAAGTATAAATAAAAAGTACTCAGTTTCGTGTGTCGCCCTAATTAAATTTTCACGTCTCCGAGCTTGATCTCTTTTCCATCTGAAATTACCTCAAATTTTAACTGCATATTGAAATTGACATATAGTCTTAACATCTTATAATTCGAATTGTAATTTGAGATTATAACGAAAGTCTCCTAAAATATGAAAATCCAAAAAGGCGAGGAATAGTGATTGGTTGGATTTCAAATTAACGATCTCCATTTTTCTCGAGTATTTTTTTGTCTCAGACTAAATATTGAACAAACTCAATATATTTCCTCCGTATAATTATATGGATCGAGCTTTGAAACTGTTTTACGAATACCTATCTGCAAGAAGCACCATGAAGCATTTCGCAACCATCCCCCTCGATTATAAATTAGCTACAATAATTTCCACCCCCGCCTTTTAAATTGTTTCATCCAACCTCTCTTTCAGCAATAAAAACACCACGGAAGATTATAGACAGTGGAATCACCGAAAAAACTGAAAATAAATCTTTTTTCCCCCTAATGACAAGAAATCCACCATTACGGAAGTACACATGAAATATCTGATTCTGATTCTTATTCAGATGACAATCCAAATAACACAAGTGTTGTAAGCAGTCAGTCAGCACGTAAGTGCATATATTAGTCCCATTCAACCTATACAAGAAGAGGAACATTAATAGGAAGACATAATTATTTGGCACCAAACGCCACTTCTTTTCCCTCTGACAAATGATTTTCTAAGACAAGCTAGCGCGCAAATTTATAAAAAAAAAAAAAAAAAAATGGCCTTGGCAAATGTTATATGTACATTTTTTTTAGGGTAAAAAAAAGGCTACATGTACATTAACAGCATAACTCGCAGCAGAACCATTTTTCGCAGAATGGGACAACACGTGACTACCTTCCTTCTCAGATCTTTTGCAGTTTCTCATCTCCGATTATCCACCTCGTCAAATGGCTCGGGTCTTCAGCTAAGAATTTACATGACGTGGGGATAATTCCAAGATCGGAACCGATCTGATTGTACTCTTCGAGCATTGATGCCATCTCAGCTTCAACAGCGGGATCATCTACAAGATCAACTCTACCCATTCGCAAAACCTCAGCATAGTGATTCTCCATCTCAACATCATTTTGGAAGGGATCCGCTGCCAATCCCTACCATTCAAACAAGAATGAGAAACGAAACTCATGAAGAAAAAGTGGTGCAAGCACCGGGCCTACTTGCCAGCCTATGAACAGTTGCTTTCGAAGTCTTTACCTGACATAATTCTGCATAATGCCTGTATATCTCACTTTTCTCGTCTTGATCACCGAGCAGCGTTCCACCATACCAACCATTGGCTTCATTTACGGTTGTCATCTCAAGGTACCTAAAGATCAAAGCTCACACTTAATCAGGAAAGTATCCATATTAAGTCATTTGCCTAAGCAGACACATGCAAGCTATACATGCAACTAAACAAGCACATATTATGTCGTCTTCTTTTATCCGCATTTCCCATGGTATGTAGACACATTCACGTTAAGTGCCCAACATTTTCAACTGTGAACCATTAAGGTGTTTGATCCCTCAATGGTATCCGCAACATACAGGCTTGGACCTCTTTTGCTCTTTTGACGGTTGGATGAAAGGGAGCTCCAATTTTGACACACAAAGAACATGCCTTCCCCCTCACCCTGGTTGACTTGAAGTTATCTACTAGCAGAGTCCCAAGGAAACTCCAATTTGGTTTGTTTAAGGATACAGACCAGTTCAGGATTTTCTGGTTTAAGTACATGAAGATAAAGTCATTTTGGCTCTATAAGCAGGGAAATGTCTACGGATTCAGTAGGCATTACTTAGAGTTTTGAAGGCTGTGCTTCCTTTGTCCATGGTTTAATGCATTTGACAGGCATTGAAATTTTCAGGAAACAGGACAGCCCCTTCTTAAGGTATCCATCACTTGTGGCTTTTTGATGTGTTGGCCGAGAGGAAGCTCTTGGTTCTGGATATGTGAAATCTCAGGGCTCCCCCGTTGTTGCTTGAGTTCCAAGATCGATTAGGTCATTATCAATTTGGTAACAGATAAACATGCATGATGCTAAACAAACACAAAATGAATAATAGCAGCTGCACTCTTATCATAATCACAGTTAAAGTAATGACCATCAACGACCCACACAAAGGAATAAAAGTTCCCAGGAACTTAAGTCCATGCAGGTGCCCACAGTAGACTAAACACGGAGGTTTAAAAAGAGAAAGGGGGCACCTTTGGAAAATATCTTCTTCACCAACGTCAGTGAGAGAAGATAGCAAACCAAGGTCACATAGAGCATCAGCTCCAGCCTCCTCTTGGGATCTTCCTTTGGAAATTTCACTTGGAGTAACTTTGGGTGCACAGACATTTTCCTCATATTTTCGCTGCCCAAAAAGCCAATTTGGACTTTTAAGCTGTATCTCACTGCACATAACCAGTTCAATCACCCCGATTAGGATCCACCAGAGTGCCAGTTCTCTGGGATTCTATCTGTAGAACTATTGTCTATGGTACTCATTCCAGCTTGACATATAATACGACCAAAAGTTTGTATCAATGAGAAAGTCAAAGCCGACATCTGAATAAAAAATAACCAAAATTATTGACATAGTATCCTCGCATATGAGATACATACGCTGCATCAGGTGCCACACCAGAAGTGCCAGAAGAACCACCTGGACGTTGATCAGGCTCACTGCATAATCTAACATTCTTAATTGAACTGCATGTCTTTGCAATCAATTTATCAAATGAAGTCAATTTTATCCGAGAGAAGTCTTCCTTGCAAGCAGGAATAGGTGCCAAAGAAATTCGAGCACTGCCTCCAGGCCCTGGAAAAGCTCTTGGGCTTGGGCTTGCATATTGAAAGCACCACAAAGAAAGAAATTCCAATAAATAAGCATGAGATCAACAATTCAACTATTCCTGTTGCCAAAAAGTAGATATGAAAATTGAAATAACAGCAAGCATCAAGAGTAGGTTGGATTTATCTTCTTGTCTTTACAGGCATGCATGTAAGGTGTGACATACGTGGATCATCAACAATATAAAAAATGCCCATATGAACATGTCAAATGTGCTCATGTTTTCTGTTAAAAGCACAAGCTATTTACTCATAATTTACTTATAAAATGCAGCCTTTAGTTTTCCCCCACTTCTGGGGCAAAAGTAACATAAAGTTCACATCCTTAATATATTACCTTTCATCAGGAAAAAAGTCATCTCCAATGCCAGAAACATGAAGATAATAATCAGAGTCCAGCTCCCATAGAGCTGGTTTTCCTTCTTGTGGCTGGAAATAACCTAAAAATCTGTCCCAAAAAACCAACAAACACTGCTTTGAGAAAGCTAAAGCTGGGAAAAGAAAAGAATGGCCAAATACTCAGAAACATAGACATTAAAACGGCAATTTATCAAGAGGTTCAATATTGAAAAAAAAAAAAAAAAAAAAAAGAAGCTTCATAGAGTTCCAAAGATAAGATGGCAAATGATGCAAAGTAAAAGCCCAATAAAAGAGAATGGAGAATAAATAAAAAAAATCCCCTTAATTACACTTCTTATCCTCTCATTTCAAAACCAAAGCTCTGTATCTACTACCCTCTATTTCAAAGAATACTCTGCACCGTCCAGATTTTCTTATTTTCCTAACAATTTCCTGATGGTGTAAGAGTCCATGGTGTAAATACGTTTTTCGAAATATTATGTATACAGTGTACGTAAGGGAGAGTTGAGGATCCTTTGTTCAATTTTCCTGAAATAGAGAGAATCATTAAATATATAACATATAAAAAAGAAATAGAGAAAAGGAGCAGCAAGTACAGGTTGATTGCATCTTGCTTTTCGCTATCAGTGTAGGTATTGCTGTAGTATCTTTTGATAGACTTGAGAAACTCTTTGGACTGGGTGGTAGCTTTCCACTTTCCCTGCCTCTCTGTAAACACCTGGAAAAGAAAAATTGGCATCGGTTTTCTAAATGGAATGAGAAGGCAATAGATGAGCTTGAGCTCATTGATGAGATCCTGCACCAACTTAAAACGAGACAATTACAGTGTTATGAGCTTCAGAACCACCGTATTGCTGTGCAAGAGCATCACCCATGCTCTGATACATATCCATTAGTGCAGTAGCAACACTACTGTGAGGATCCAGTTTGGGCATGTCTGTCAAACCCATTGCATGAAGCTGGCGACCTAAAGCCTCCAAACCATAAGCATATTGAGCAACATTTGTTCGATCCAAACAGTCAATGCAATTGGTACGCAGGACACCACTTTGGAAACGGGGGATTTCCTGTCCAAAACCGTCTTCCCTGCTATTTTGATTGGACTCGCTCTCTCTATCTCGATTATTTCTGAGATCTAGATTTTCACTGCTGTTTCCGACCCTAGAGAGATCCCCCGATTCTGATCTAAGATCTATTAGAGAAGTATCTCTGCAATAAAAGCAATGAGCTGTGAAAAATTGAAAAAGCACACAAAAACCCACAGAATTGTTTGAAAAGAAATTGAAACAACAAGGAAAGGGGTCCTCACAATTAATTAGTCCATATAAAACCAATTCTACACATCTAGACAAAATCTTTATGCTTAGGTCTTTAGCCTAAAAAAAATAATTGTAGAGAGATCTAGAGCTACAACTCAATTTTCAACACTTGAAAAGGCCAAAGTAAATGGATGCATTAAAGCATGCGTGTCTGCACACCTTGATAGGAAAGAGAATATAGTCAAAGCAGCTAGCTATAACAACATAATTCCAGATTCTATTCTTTCAGTAAAGGTATTCACTGAAATGGAACCCAAGGGGATGCCCATTGACAAAATCAAATACAGAAGAAAGAGGCCACTAGGCGGAGAATAGCATTTACATCAAGAATCACTCTGCATGTAAAGCAAAAGTTCAACGCGAAAAGCCAAAAACCCCTAATTTTCACTTAATGGCTCTCTGTATTATCAAAGATGGTCCTGCTTTTTCCCTCTGAATCAGCCAAAAAGTCATCAGAGGTGCTTTGAATTGTGTCTATGCCATTGCAAAGAAGCTTTACCGACTACAAACAATGTTGAGAGTCTCAATTGTGCCTCCTTTTGTAGCTTCTGATTGACTAAGTCTTGTTTGTGGTGGCAACAAGTTTAGAAAGTTATGGATATAACGATATTGTCTGAGATAATCTCTCTACTTTGTACAATCTCACATTCTTAGATTTAAATCTGACATTTAAATTTAAGGATACCTGTCAACCCAGTTAAGCAAGTGATTTTAACTATCTTGTCTCTTCCATCCTCAAAGCATTTTACTTATTGAAGGGGAAAAAAAAAAAAAACCAAGGAACACCACGCAAAAGTCTTCTAGGAGAATTTCAAACACAGGTAGCCTACGGCAAAAATTTGCCATCGTCTTTTAAAACCAAAACCCCATATAACCGCGCTGCGCTAAGTTTGCTACTAGCAGTCAGATACTCATGCAATGTAATTACATAAACCAATGACGGTTAGTGAGCGTAAGTGAAGTGCTTTAATAAATCCTCAAAAGCTCTTCATATTTAAGAAACAGATACCTCCTAATGCTCCTTCGACTTAGTTGGTTCACCCTCTTTTTGGGAATGTTAGATCTTCCACTGTAGTAGAAGCCTGTCAAATCAAGTGCTTCACTTGCCACATTACCCAAGACTGCCAACACATTAGCTGACTTGCTAGAAAAAATCACGTCAAAGGGCAAGAATTCAATTAGATAGCAAGTTCGGAAACGCTTCTTATAAACTAAATTGAGAAAACCACAGGTACATAAGCATAAACTTATCAGCTTTGTACACTTTAGCACTAAAAGTTCCATTTTGTGCATTGAAGTCCTAAAATATGTCAACGTCATGCACCTAAGTCCTTCCATTATCTTCATAGACGGAAAACACCACGTGGCTTTTATTTATTTATTCATTTATTTATTTTTATCTTATGTGGCCATTACCGCTGTGATGAAGCACTCTCAACACAAAAACGGAGTCATTTCCTAGCACCACAGCTGAAAACATAAATATTTAACACTTAAAATTTTAACAGATAAGTTTAAAAAATTAAAATGAAACTTAAGAGGAAGTTAATCTGAAAATTAAATAAAAACACTGACTATAAAAAGAAGAAAAAAGAAAAGATTGCAAGGGTTCTGGGTCCATTGGTGGCAGTGCCACACTTGTCAGCGAATCCTGCCTGACCAGTGGAGTGGGCCTGCTCGCCCTCACCAGCTCAGTGGCGGCACCTGGGGACACCCTCACCATGCCAGCAAGTGCGAGGACTCATGCCCTTTTCTCAGTGGTGGCGACGTTGCCACAACCAAGCTGCCCTCACCACAACCTCAGCAAGAGGAGAGTGGGGGAAGGCAGCGCTCCCCAGCATTTTCTGCCTCGAGTGAGCTTTTTCTTATTATGATTTTTGCTTTCACTTTTGACTTTTTTTCTTCAGTTTTTTAGTTATACTTATTCTTAGTTTTTTTTTTTTAAAAAAAATAATATTCTGATGTGGTGTTAAAATGATGTTGTTTTGAGTTCAAGGATTGAAAAATTATCAAAAAAGACACATACAGTTAAAATAATGAAAATTACCACATGGCCTTTTCCATCACTTAAAAATTACAGAGTTCACAGAAGGACTCTAGTGCACAAAGTTGACAAGTTTTGCGAGTTGCATTGTAGTTTTCCCTACTAAAGTATTTAAAAAAAAAAAAAAAAAAAAAATCGCTTACCTCTTCGCAAATTTGTGGAAATCCCAGTGAACTAAGAAAAGATGAATCTCATCTGAAAGGATGTGGTTCAAATACCCAACAGCATTTGTAAACTCACGTCTAAGCATCATTTCCCTAGGCCTTTTCTCAAATGTCTGCATTCTAGTACAGAGACAAGTTTTAGAAAACAGGTAGACTAAAAATATGTTTAATATTCATAATATGTCTTTTGAGGGGAAAAACATTGAAAAGATCAGCATATACAAGCCTTTCTCTCTCTTTCCCTTTCTAAAAAATATAAAATAAAATAACAGATACTTCTAAGAGAGAACACATTAACACCTACTCAAAATTGGAAATTTTAATTAATATAAATATTTTTCTTTTTTTAAACCATTAAAAAGCACAATGCGTCAACCTATCATATTTCTCCTGTTTGCTTAAGAGATTATATACTTGGACACCAAAATAAAACATATAAAAAGAACTATGAAACATAGGAAGGAATGCCAAAGACATGCCATTCTTCCATGTCAATATTCACTGCTTTTGTATCTTATTCGCAGAAGTTAACATGCAAGCCCCCAGACAAATCGACATTATGAAATAAAAACCTGTAAATAACCAAACAGGGCAAAGGAAGAGAACCAGTTCATCAGAGCAGAACATTTATGCAGTGCTGACCACACAAGCAAATCAAAGACATGGAGCAAAAAGGGAAAGACAATGAAGGAGCATGGAGAAGCAGGCAATATATCATGACTAAAGATGTAAATCTAGAAACAAGATAAACCAAATTTTAAACTCGGTCAAAGTCTGCACAGGAAGGAAAGAAGAGAGGTGGTGAAAAGCTGGATACCACAACATCAAGCTTGGGCATTTATTGAAAAACTGTTAGGAAGAAAGGAGAGAGAAGGAGAGGGAGGAAGAAAAAAAGAGAAGGGGGGGTGGGGAGGGGGAGCATACACAGAAGTGGAGATAGAGTGAGAGTGACCTTAATTAAATTGAGCATGATTATTGGGTTGCCATATCTCTTCACCAGGTCCTGAAAGTGCAATCTAGTGGCCTCATAAGTAGGATCATACCTCTGTACTGCACAAAAGATTTCAAGGATTTTTCAAACTAATATCTGTTGATGCCAAAAGGACGGGATATATCAACTTCTGATCAACCTAGGTCGACCTGCATCAGATTCAGCTAAAGAATTCTAAACTGAAGAAGTTGCAGACATTTATTGGCTTTATGCCCTTACATATGATATCTGGTTTTGGACTAAATTTTGAAGCTTCTTGTGACCAGAATAGAGGAATTGAACCACGCATCTGCACAACAGAACTCATTTTTCCTTTGCATGGCCCAGCTCCTTCATCAAGGACAACCTGCTCTGTCTCAACTTCATTTGCAACTCTCCCCCGATCATTCACTCCCCTCTTCAGGTAACTGATACAATATATACTAATATGTCAAGTATCAAGTCACCAACAACTATAAACCAGTATGCAATCATCAATGACAAATAATATTAGATGTGAGGACCAGTGACATATAAGGCCCCTACCATAAAAAAATGTAGAGCAAATAGAACGGCATTCAGTAAATGACTACAGAAGCTGTAAGAATCTTATCTATCCTGTATGTCAAAAAATATATTTAGGTCTGGGGGCATCTGCTTATCTACAGATCAACTTCAGAGCTAAATGATGCCCTAAATTCACAAAACAGCAAAATGTATGCAACCTACTAACAGATATTAATATTAGCATTGATAAGATGCTTTTGACACAACTAGAGGTTCCCCCTTGAAATCCCAGCACCTAGTAACATATTTAACAATGAATAGCAGATTCCTATTACCAGTCCATATTTAGTCACCAACTGATTGCTATCAAAATCAATTTGACAATTTTAACATCAGCCCAATGCCAGCACTAGTTAGCATAATCCCACTTCCTGAGTTTAGGTTCTAGAATCGAGAATAGGTTTGGAGTTGGCAACAATTCTTGTAACTCCCAAAACCACACCAGAGCAAGTTTTATGCACTGAACAGGAGGACATTGTCTGATAAGTTTAGGTATGGCCAAAAGAGGGTCAAATATGAGAAAGAAATGATCAAGGACAGGAAAGTGGAGGATTGAAATCATATAGGACATGACAAAATTCTTGAACATTGGGCAAGAAGATAGACCCATGGTGAAAAAATCTTCTCCTAGTCTGCCAGGGAAAGGTTTGATGAAATCAGCATGCCCTCAATTATGCATTGTCCCACATCCTTTTTCTTTGTTTTATATTAGATAGTAAATAGCATCAAAAGAGTGCACCGCTGTGGAGCCATTTACAAAAGGAACACATTGGAAGACAAGAAGTCCACCAAACAACAATGTGGAACAGACCTAACTTTCGACTGCCATATCCACAAGTAATGATAAAATTTCGAAAAAACCTTTTGAAATTATTGTAGCCAAACATACCAAAAGGAAAACAAAAGTAACGTGCAAAATTAATGAAAAACAATTGAAGATAATGTAAATCAATCTTCTTCAGAAATGCATTCTTCAAATCATTTCTCCTTTCCCACATGACAAGGAAAATATATTAATTGAGCTTTGGGAGTTAGATTATTCCACCACAAGGGAAAATTATACTTTGCATCCTACCATACAAGCATCACCACAATTTGCATCCCCCTTATATGATGTAATGATCACAATTTATGGCCTGGAATGAGTTACTTTTTAACTTCCATTGGAGAAACTGTAAAATCCTGAACAAGATATTTTAATGCTTCCATCAATGAAACTGCAAAACTTTCTGCCTTCTCTGACCTACAGCTTTGATAGACACTTGAAGACACCACTAGAGGAGAGATAAAGAGAAATCCACAAAAAAATGGACTGAGCAAGTTAATCATCACATTTGGCAAAATAGATTCTTTTATATAAGAAGGATCTTGTCAACAAGACTTTTCTATTAAAGGAACGTTCGATGATACACATTTCAAAAGCATGGAATACGCAAAGGCACCATTGTTACCTTTCCAATGAACATTTATACAAGTGCCCTAGCAGCAAGCATCGACATTTTCCACAGAGGAAAGCCTCCAACAGCTAGTAAGAGCAATCTTATATCTTCCGCATATTAAATATGACATTTTTAAAGGCATTAGTCTTAAAATAGTTTTTCTTTTCAAAACAAGTGGACCTTTGCTGATCGATTATTAAATACGACCAACGGAAGATGCAAAGTGATTTTTCAAATACAAAACTAGGGATACGTACTATTATTTCTATAACAGGAATATAAATAAAGCATAATTATGCCAATTATATGACACAGTAATTTTCTGATGTGTTAATTGGTAAAATGTTTGAAAATCAGTAAATGGACAATACCAAGAAATTTAGATCCACAATGGAAATCTGAGGACATGCAGCTTATACATTTGTATAGAGAGAAAGAGAGAGAGAGAGAGAGAGGATGGAAGGAGGAACGCAGGGAGTGAGGCTGGAGTTCTGCTACAGGAGCTATAGAAGGCTTCATCCTTGGAATAATTTCGGTAGACACGAACTTGATACGTGGAAAGCCAAAATGAAACTGGGAAGGAGGCTAACCTGGTTTCCTGTTCATCCCCCTTTTGTCTTTCCCTGAACAAATTCAGTAAAAAAATTGCCTCCAGGTAAAACTGAAATGTAACTTTTTATGTATCTAAGCATATATGTACCACTATGTACTTAACTAGGGGAAGCACGTTATATACTTGCAACAAAGATAGAGCACTGTAATGTTCAAATTCTTCTGCACCTAATTGGCAACTAAGATGGATTCAAATATCTGGACCAACTGCAGACGAGAAAAAAGACTAAAGATTCAATTTGTTGAAGCACCCACTAAGGTTTAAATGCTACTTTATCCCTTTACATGGCATTCACACTTAATGCAGCTTACTTCATCAACCTCCGTGATTCTAAAGGTATGTAATACCATAAAAACCCAACTCTCAATAAGCATGTAGCAAATATCTTTTTCCCTCTGGTCGTTGGCTATAGATTTCCAATTTTAGATAATGACATAATTCCAAGTCAACTAAACTGACAGGCCACAGGATAAACGCTTCTTACTTCAGGAGGACATGCATCTTCTTCATAGGCTTAGTGCACTTAGAAAAATTTAAAGATCTCAGCCCAGACTATGCCATATTTACTTTGTCTACCTCGGTATTCAAAAACTAATGCTAGAAGAAGACTACAGACTATAATCTCTGAAAATTGTAGTTCCCCTCACAGCTCCTTCAAGAAACAATGCACGTATAAGAATTGTACATTCATGAAGGGAAAATGCCAGGAGTAACTCGAGACTCCTAATGCATCGACTGGGCACATTTTATAACTAAACAGTAGCCATATAGGGCCCACTATTATTGGTAGTTATACACTAAGTAGCACTGATTCTAACACGCAACACACGATACGACACAACATAACATGTCGACACACCGTTTCTCAAAACAAAGAAAATTCCAACATGTTAGGACATGTTATTTATTAAATGCATATTTTTATATATAATAAATTATCATTTTTATGATTATTTCAATCAAATTTTTTTATTCAAATTCACAAATAAATAAATAATTAAAAAGCCTAAAATGAATTTACACTAAAAACATTAATCCACCATTTATTAAAATTATTCGTTGTTTCAATTTGACAAATTCAACTCTATTCGAATAATCCACAAAACTTGGAGAGAAAAAAACAAGCAAACATTCTAGACTTGCATGTCAAAGGTGTCGGAAGAGAAGAGAAAAAAACTCGTAGGACAAATTATATATCACATGAAGTGAGAGTCGGAAGAGAAGAGAAAACTAGGTTTTTCTTCTTTTCCCATTTGTTATTTTTATTATTGTTTTCTATTTTTTCACATATATACATTTTGACCTATTGTTTATTGAAAATTTCGAAAATTGACCTCACGTGTTGGAATTATATGTCGGAAACTCATATATCGAAATTTCAACTCGAGTGTCGGAGAGTATTAGGAAAGCTGACCAGGTGTCGAATTTTTCGACACGTGTTAACCAAGTGTCGGACACATGTTGAAGTGTCCCACACGACATGAAGGTTCTCGGAGAGCGTCAATGCTTCCTAGGTCATACATCAGGTCATGGTACCTGACTCTCAACTAATATCTTCTTCAATGGAAGAAAACTAAACCCTCCATGATAACATTATCCAGTGCCACAAAATACCAAACTCAGGTCCCAAAATTCAATCAAGTAAGCAACTGATCATCACTAAGCTAATATAGTCTCAAGATTCAATTAATATGTTTCATCCTATTCATATGCCATGCAATAATATTTAATTGCTGTCAAGTCTGCATGTAATGCTTGCATAACAATTAATTTATAAAATGGGAGAAAGAAAGATATTTTTATTAGTAACACGAAGGTAGAAACTCTTTTGTGAGAATCTCGTGAGTAAATAGACCAATTTACTTTCACATATTGACTGCTCATATTAAAATAATGAGAAATGCAACATTCTAGTTATGAACAAAAAAGGTAATAATCAACCATCGTGCCAACAAAGCTACTGAATATAAAAAGATAAATCAACATACCGTGTCCCAGCAAAGTGTCGAGACCTTCTAGAGATTAGTGAAACACTAAAATCCCTTCCAAAAATTGAAAGCCTAACCTGTAATTATGGGTTGACAGACATGATCACAGAAGTGGAAGAAGCGGATATAACAGCAAGACATCCTACGAAGTTAAAGTTGACACACAAAGAATCTTTTCCAGGGAAGAGAAAGCAGTACAATGCTCCTGTATACTAAATTCAACAGAAGCATAGAAAAATGGTGTCACCCATAAGGTACTCAACAACTAGGTTCTGAGTGAAACAGTAGAAATCGGGACAAGCATAATGAAAACTACTCGTAAAGGAAAAAGTCACCTTTCAGAAGTTTTACACACCCCATAACTTAATGCCTAGATTGCCCACTAAGATCCTCTAGGTTGAATCAAATTGGTTGCTATGTGCAAAATCATATTGCAACAAGCATTGCCTACTAAGAGAAGCATGCTAGTTAAGATGAAGACTCTTCCAACACTAAAAGGGTCAACTCCAAGCCTATACCTTCAGCTCCTTTCAAACCATAAGATCAACAGATCAGACAAGAGAGCTTTCTAATTCGAAGTATAAATATTTTACAAGGAAAAAAAAAGAAAAAGCATACAAAAAAAATTCCAAGGTACATAAGTTCAGAAAAGTGAACATCATCACAAACAAAGCACATTAACAATCTCAGTGTTCTATTTGTTTCAGAATTGTTGGATTTAATAAAAGAAACCAGGGCTATGCACCAAGAAAGCATAAGACCCGTATATAAGATCTCCGTGTTTCTTCGTCAAGGGACAGCAGTAGCAAACACTGTCTGTCAGGAGCTGGAAGAATAAAAGGAAAAGAACCTCCATGCACTTAACCATCTGGACATTTGTGCCTCCATGCAGCGTGCTTTAAGGAAACGACATGTAGATTCATACAAGAAAAAGATGTGTGTGTGTGTGTGTGTGTGTGTGTGTGTGTGAGAGAGAGAGAGAGAGAGAGAGAGAGAGAGAGAGAGAGAGAGAGAGACCTGCTTAAAATGCCCATGAACGAGTGCGATTGTCCAGATAGTATTATTGCATCTTGACCGTATGGCCTTCGTCAAGTAGGCATTCCAGACAAACATATTATCATATGGCGTCCTTTCCTCACCACTCAATGACACATTTTTTTGCAAACTTTGCATTATAGGGTATGTGTAACTATAGTAAAAATCTTTTGTCAAGTCCACACTCGATAAAAGTTTTTTGTACCTGCAGTTACCATAAAAAGCAAGATGTGTTTATACATTTTTAATCAAAGAAAGGAGAAATGCAGCAAAGTGAATCAAATTTCAAACCTTCAGAACATAAGTAAAAAGCAGAACTAGAAGTTAGAAATAAATCACAGCTGGGCAACTGTTTATGCAAAACTAATGCAAGGAAGATAAAAGAGCAAGTAAATCAAAGCCGGCCAAAAAGAAACATTAAATCCCAGAAGAACATACCTTAGCTCCGTCTTAGAGGTTGCTAAATCACTCTGAACGGAGCTATGTGGAATAGTTACCAGTTGGCTCTCATCTATGCTATAAATTGCATGACCACATACACATCCAATTTGCGTACGCTTGAAAACAAGAATCAAGTAGTATGACTCCAAAAATTTGATGCACCCTGAATACCCAAAAGAAGAAAGAGGTTACGCTGAGGCTGGCAATGATTATAATTGATTCCATTGCAATGAAGACCACCAAAACTCACAGCCCCCATGGAAAGAAGAGACAAACCTGCAATCCCATAGAACTTTCCAACAAAAGTGAGCCCCCCGATCGAGCGGTTGCCCTCGCTAATCCGCTGAAGCAAGTTCTTGATCTCCAGGGGAGAGTACACGACGGGGTCTTCGCTAATGTTAAGATCAGACGGCTCGGAACGGTCGATCTTCAGCACCCGGAACAGCCTCTTCTGGCGATCACTCCCGACCAGATAAAACCTCTGCTCCGGAAAAGTTGGGAAAACATCGCCGACATAAATCAACGAATCCAAATACGAAAAAACCCCAATCGCAAAAGGGGCGGAAACGGAAAATCAAACATCATCCGAAAATAACCGATTGCTCCCGACTCTCAACATTGCCGAATTCCTCATCACACGCAACGCTCATCGGCTACGGTTGGTGCAAGAAAGCTATAGAGATTCGTAGCAAAAACCTAACGAGGAAATGAGACGGAAGGGGATCGAGGAATCGATTACCGCTCGGGTTTCGTAGAGCCTGAACTTCTCGAGCGAGTAGGAGCTGGGGTCGGACTCGGGATCGCTGGACGGATGGATCGTCGCGGACGAGGCGGCGAAGGATTGGTCGCTTTTCGCCATCGCGAGCGACGGGGCTCCGCTGCGTCGGTGGTCGGACGGCGGCTGCGATCGGTGGTTTTTTCCAGTGCTTCTGCGTTCGTCGACGGGCGTTGCTCCTTCCGGAACCCGAATCGAATCGGACTCGGCAAAAGTACCGGTCAAATTCACGCGGGGCAAATTACAAACTGCCCCCAAATTTAGGGCCGTTGCTAAATTAACTGTCCCCTGATGTTTCAATTTTTACGATTTACCCCCGCATTTTAAAAACTGATTGCAATAGACATCCTAGCGTTTACCCCAACCAAATTTTGCTTTGAGCTCTAATCGCATAATGGTATGGTGAGCGCTGGGTCCAGTTCAACTTAGGAGCTGGCCAGAATTGACCTGATCGGGTCAGTTCCAAGCCGATTCTACGAAGAATCCATTCGGTTCCTTTTATAAGCCGGAGCCATCGGGTTTTTCCCATAAATGATCCAACTAAGTTGGTTTTTAGGTTGAAATGGTTTTGAAGTCTCTTTTGGGAAGAGAAGATTACTTTGCAATCATCAAGATTTGAGCCATCAATTTCTGTTTAATCAAAAATCACATACCACTTGGTGAAAGAATATTTCTTTAATAAAATAATGGAACTTTTACATTTTGAGAGAAAAATTTGGAGAAGGCTATTCCACAACTAAATTCACTCCGTTGGAATAGGGGTCACAAGAATAGTTCTTGAGCCGATAACCAATCTATCCTCAAATTGATCATCCCTATATGATGTCATATAATTGATTATGGAAGGCAAATTTGTCATATAAATACATACATATCTAAAAATAAAAATTCAAAGAGTATGTTATATGTGAAAATATTTTAATAAAATTCTGGTGAAAATCTATTTGGAACCAATGCTAGATATACATTGGTAAACAATTGTGAAATATAAAATTTTTAGGAACCCTACATACTTTTCTCACATATATAGATGATATTTGACCAATTGCCTTTCACAGCATGTCATGTGGTGAAATAGGTAAGAAAAATTTTGTTGGGCTCGACACTAAAAGACAATACCACAAATTCCAAAGGGGTGGCAAATTGTAATAATTGAAATGTCATGGGAGGACTTGCCACAATCCCAGTTTGGGGGCAAAATGTAATTCTTCCATTTCACGTGGGATAAGGTCATGAAATTCCATCAATTACTCTTTAGACCTCTGCTCATTTCTATTGTAAACATTACGATAATTTATTGATTGACTCGCTTAATATTGCCTAGGACCTAAATGTATTTATCAAAAAAATTATAGCAAAGATAGTCAATGATCATTTTAATTAAAAAGCAGAGATTCCGATGCCCCTAAATTCGGGACAATAATGTTGCAATCCCAAATCCAACAATCGACATTAATTCATATTGGGCCAACGGTCAAGCTGTTTTAGTTTTTACTTATTGATTAATATCAATTGTTTGTTATCTAACGGTTAAGATCAAACACAACAATTTCACCCTGATAAAAAGCATGACACCATAGAAAATTCCTAAAAATGAGGGATAATAATAATAATATTATTATTATATGATTGGGCAATGTTGAGATTTATCTTTAAAAGATTTCGTTATTTATTTGTTCCAAATCCTGCAAGGACGTGCTTTGGGTCTTTTTTAACAGGAGACATCAGAAATTTTCATAACACTACGAATGCTAACACGTCAGTTTGCTAGTGATATTAAATTCTCTAGGAAAAAGAAAAGCCGAAAGCAGAGTACATTTTTCATCTCTCAAACGGAGAAACTGATAAACGAAATGTGTGGTCCGTCGTCAATTATATCATCAGCGAGACACAGCTCTAGAGAGAGAGAGAGATGAAACGACTTTTTGGACAGATAAGGCGGGAGGGACAGCAAGAGGACCGTCCTTTGGCTTTGATTTCATGCTGGACAGATAGAAGAAAAGATGGTAAGACTCCCATCAGCGGCTTCCACCAGTCTGAGTGGCTTACTTCCTCCTCCATTGCCACTTCCCTCGCTTCTCTCTCCCAAGTCTCCTCCCAAACCCATCAAGTCTAACCAGAAGCAGAGACAAATAGCGACTTTGGCCTCGAAATCCGGAGGAGTCTCGCTGAATTCGGTATGTTTTTCTTCGCTTGCCAGTGTTCTTGCTGCTCTAAGATCTTGAGCTATTTGAGAAGACAAGATGCCCGGGTTTGTGCATGTCGGCACGATGTCTGGAGGGAAATCTAGAGCTTCCACCAAAATGGACCATGGTCTTTAGCGCCTGAGGAACGGAATTGGATGCGCGGCAGATTTGGGTTCTGTTTCTTTAAAGACGTCTCCCCATTTCGTGTTATGGAATTCGACAGACCCGAGCATAGAAGCATTTTAGTAGTCAATGATCGAGTCTGAATAACGGGTTTCGTTTTTCTTACTCCGTCTGACTGGTGCGATAATTCTCTGCAGATCCTCAAAAGTTGTAAGACGTGCAGCGGAAAAGGTGCAATAGAGTGTGCTGGGTGTAAGGTATTGACGGACATTTCTTCTCTCTTCCTCTTTTTCCTTCCATTATACTTCTCACGATTCATTGCTTTTTGCCTTCCATCCGTTCTTTTCATGATTCGCATCAGTAGATCGCTTTGCAACTTTTGCATTTTACTGTCAACAGAGATTATACAAAGTGGCAGCAAGTTGGCACAACTAGCAGGTTACCTAGGAGGTCAATTGAACTCGACAGGGTCTTGATCGTTTTCCTCGCTCTTGCTTTTACTCCTAGTTAGGTTTTGAATACTGAACTAGCACTTGAAATATAAAATGAAATAAAAAACTCCCTGCTTCTTTGTTGGAGTGTCCTGGAGGGAATCTGAAACCTAAAAAGCGAGATACATCAAACCCATGGATTTTGAAGAATCTTCCTGAGGTTGGTTTT
Source organism: Eucalyptus erythrocorys (assembly GCA_014182555.1). Taxonomy (NCBI): domain Eukaryota; kingdom Viridiplantae; phylum Streptophyta; class Magnoliopsida; order Myrtales; family Myrtaceae; genus Eucalyptus; species Eucalyptus erythrocorys. The sequence goes on from CM024602.1 coordinate 13,610,084, forward strand.
TCTTCTTGGGTGAACTTGGACTGCATATTTTCTTTGAGACTTTAAAATGCAAAGGGTCCTATTCACCAGCCTACCAACGACTACGCCTCACTCTCTTTTCGCTTAGTTAGTAGACAGAGCATCCAGAGGATTTTACCTATGACTGCATCCACTTTTAAGCTTCGTGTACCTATAGTAATTAATCGAAGTAGAAATTCAAGAAAATATTCATTTTTCTCATGGATGGATGGTTCACATATTCACAACTTTAATCGCTTTTAGATCTGCTAATGAACTCTCTTATGTAGGGAACCGGGAAAAACAAGAAGAATGGAAACATTTTCGAACGGTGGAAGTGAGTTTCTTTTGTTACCAAGCAAAAACTTTCAACACCATTTCTATATGTATCTTCCATGAGAGTTAAATTTCTTTCATGCTTCGATGCAGATGCTTTGAATGTCAAGGGTTTGGGCTGAAGAGCTGCCCCAATTGTGGAAAGGGAGGCCTCACCCCTGAGCAAAGAGGCGAGAGATAGTCCTTGGAAGGACATCTTGTTGACCAGCCTGTATCTGCAATTCCTATATTGTTACCCGAACTCGATCTCTAGATTTTAAGTTCATTTGTGACAGTTCAGGAAAATGAGAGCGTTAGTGTCAATTTTCTTCCATGTAAGTCACAAATTTTCTGTCTTAACACTATAAGAATTTCTACTGTTGTCGTCGTCAACAATAGAGCCATTGCTTCCTTTGGAGATGCTCTTGCAAGATAATAAAATGCAAATATTTTATACAGCGAAGTATTGAAGGTCCTAGAGCTGGTGAGAGCCAGTTTGTCCCCTGGTTGTCGAGACTTTCTAACAGAATGATTTTATGCTTTATGAACGTTGAATGGCCAATATTAGGCTAAGTGTATTGCGTCCACAATGATCGCACAACTTCGACAGAGCAGTGAAAGAGCAGAAGCATTAAAGGGAAAGTAAGTGCAGAATAAAACTTAAAAAGGCTGCTCCATCCCGGCTATCCTTGTGATCTTAGTTAGGGTTTCGACACAAAGATCGATCCCATTCACACTAAAATGTTGCCTATAGCCTTCATTTTTAGCTGCAAGTGATAAAGTCCCATCAGCGCGTTGAAGAGGGCAGCCTTTAGAAGCGAGGCAGCAGTTGCACTTGGGACTGAGGTGCTTATCATCCATGATCGGGCATGTCGTACGCACAGCATCGAAGCAATACTGACGACAAACTTGGGCACTCACAGCTCCATGATTTTCTGCGACTAGAATTGCATCCGATGACCAGGAACAGGAGACAAAATTCCAGGTAAATGAGAGTATATCTGAGAAGAAATTTGAATCGCCTTCAGATGCCTTGATCTCTTGAAGTACTTTTGTATCAGCTCTCCGTTCCACCGTTTATTTTGATACAAGTTTCTTGCGAGATAATTCAAGGGAACACAATTTCGAAAGTTGAATTCCTCTTTAACCAAGAGATCATGTCACCTCCATGTTTATCAGGCCGCTGTCAAAGGATTTTGTAGGAGCTGCCCAAGAAGTCAAAGTGGACAGAGACTTAACTCACACCAGAACAGAGATGTGAGGGATGTGAGGTGTCAAACAAAAGCTGATCCGATATCCAGATCGTGTAGTTTCTTCCAAGTACATTCACTCCTCTGGCGACACGCAACAAAGCACAATGGACTGTTAACTTTCATCCTGGGGATGCTTAAGTCCAAGCAAATTCACATATTCAGTGAAATCTACCTCTACACAAAATCTTAAAGAGGTGACTTATGAACTAAGTGGATATATCAATAGTTTCATCCCCCATCAATTTTCCCGCGTAGGATTTCTTATTTTACTGAAAACCTAGCCCGTACGCATTAATACACGCTATACAAGATTTAAAGACTTAGAGCAAAAGATGATCCCCACATTGTGTCATACACATTCGACTGCTCGGTTTTTAACAGCTGACTCTTGCTTACGAAAGAGGGAGTAGTAAATGAGAAATAACCATCACTCTCTTGGGGAAGTATAGGAGTTTTGAATAATACACGTCCACTGTAGAAACATTTGCGGCATATCACATCATTGAAGCCTTCAATTGTATGTCAGAAAATGCCACGTGGAACTGAAACATACGTTTTTCATAAAGTGTTGATAATCAATGGAATGGATTTAACCACTTGATATTTGTTATAATATTATTGATTTAACAAGTATTTTCAATGACATAACTCATTTATATTTTATATGTGTATTATCTAATAAATTGAGATAAATGAGTTTCTATATTATTTTGTAAAGTGTATAGTGATTACTCGATCTGCTTAGAAGATATATATTACCAATTCCTCAATTAGTGAGCAATAGAGCGTGAATGATTTTGATGGGGACTTTTGGAATTGGACTTCAGATATAGTTTGAGGCTACATCCTTCGGGTGAAAGGATAGTCGTATCACCCCACTCCTTGTAATTTTCGAGATGTGATATCTTGTGGTTGATTAGTGGACAATAAAGTAAGAACGATTTTGATGGGAACTTTTGGAAGCGAACTTTAGATATGATTTGAGACTATATCTTTCACGTGAGAGGATGAGTGGCATTCGGGTCATTGCTCAGCAGAACCATGCGCCCTTGAGTGCCTAGCTCATAATCACCACGTCACCAAGCTCACTACTGTACCATACCATCGTCGCCCCAACTCACCGCATGACGCCGCGCCATCTCCTTGCGCCTCCATGGCACCACCTTGGCAACCGTGTCACCATCGCCGTGCTACTAGCCTGGCTGCAACACCTCACCCACGCGCCATGCCTCCTCATTGCACCATCTTCGCGCGGCTCACCGCGCCACCTAGGCCCCGTCGAGAGAGAGGAGAAATTGAAGATTAAAATCAGCCAAAGCACCGTTTTTCTTCCTTAGTTTCCCCCAGCCGGCGTCTTCTTGTGTTGCCACAGTTTGTGGTAATGTGGCATTTAATCAACCGTTAAGACCATGTAGGCGGTGGTGAAGGGGGGAAACAAAAATATAAATTCAGCAAACTCCATTCATTTTCAGCCTCTTCCACAACTCCACTACCCCCACCGTTCCCCTCCGTCCATCCTCTTCTTCATCCACGCATCATCCCTCCTTGCTGCTCGACGCCGCGTGACCCTTACCCTCTCTCGTTTCTTCTCTGTTTCTGCACAACAACCGCGGCTTCCTCGCTGCCGCCTTTGCCGGTGAGACGCCCCTCATTCAGCCAACACTCGCGCTGCTCCGCTGTCCTCAAGCTGCCGCAACGAACGACCAGCCGAAACTGGGCTTCCAAGACCTCGCTAGAACCGCGTCGACACTTGCTTTGGACTAGAGGCAAGTGAATTACTTCCCATTTATGCTAAATTGGTCAATTTTTGTATGTCAAGGGCGATTTCCTTGAATTGTTTTTGCCTCGGTTGTTTTCATGGTTAATTGTGTTCATCGACAGTTTCAGAACATACGTGTTGCAAGTAGTGTTAAGAGTTTTATACATTGAGTATATAAATATGTTGTTGGAATACTAGATATTGAAATGTGCAATGATTTGAGTTTAATTGACAACGGTCATGGACGAATATGAGATTATAACGATTTCCAAGTCAATTAACTGTAGGCTGAATTTTGCTAATTATTTACAGGTCTTTGTACAACAAATTTTATGGGACTTTCTCATGAAAGTTGTGCATTGTGCCTTGTTGTACGGTATACTTTAATTTCAAAATTTTCAAACTTTATATGCACAAAATATATTTCAAAAACTATGCGAGTCTAAAATTGTTTTTATAAGCCATTTCCAAACCTTTGCTCAGTTTCTATTTTCTACAGGATTTTTGATAAATAATTTGAACTAGCATCCTTCATAAAAGTTTAGACCACATCTTAAACTATAATGTGGAATTTTTCCATGATTTTTGGAGTACCATTAGGCATCCAAAATGCCATTTCTTGAATCGGTTGTAACCTGATTTTGTGTCTTGTTTTGGTCCAAGATAGAGAAAATTATTGGGACTCGTACAAGCTAAATCGGACCTCAAGTTCTCCATGGAAAACATTCCTCGGAGTCCCGTCCATAATGTGTTAAAAGTTTCGTACTTTTGGTTTTAATTTGCTTGGCGAATGCCCTTGATTTCTATGGACGGGCGAACTGCCCTTTTTATGTCAGTTCTGGATAAACCTTTATTTTGTAATGAATCTTTTGAACTGATAAGAGCAACTAAACGTTTGCATCTTTTCTCGGGTTTATAAAGGATAGTTGGTGGTAGATACTAAACTATTACTATGCATTTTTCTCAGTGGATGGCCTATTTATATTGAGATATTTGAATTGCTACATTATGGAATGAATATGTGATTTAGGAATGTCGTCGGTCGTTAGGACAACAATGCCCCAAGTGGTAATAGGAATGCCTGACGAGGTAATTAGGTTCCTTCGGATGTCTAGGGAGTATAATACGGTTCCCTCAAGTGTCCTCACTATGCCATATGGATGCGAGATGCCTAGGAGGTAACAGGTTTCTTAAAAGATGGTGGCAGTCAATTCACAGTAAGGATAATCAATTGCAATTTCAGATTTTATTCAAGTTTTATTGGGTTACTATTTTCAAAGAAAATGGTTTCTATTTGCTATCCTCATTTTGAGCAAAGTTCTCAAGTTGATATCATAATAATCTTTTGACTTTTATATTTAAACTTCCTTGTATGGGCTGTTATTGACTTATGTGGTATAGAGAGATTAGTAGTTTACTTATTGAGCTTTGTGCTCACTCGTGGTTGATCATTATTTCTCATATCATTAGCATTTTGGGAGGACCAGGCTAAGATTTTGGACGTACTATAGATGGGAGATAGATGACATAGTACCTATATAATATCCAAGTCAAAATGATGCAGCTATTAGAGCCTTTGGGTATAGCATGGAGTAGTGGTACCTTTTGCTCGTCCGCCAGTATACCTCCGACACCTAAAATAAGGAGAAGTATATCCCAAATGTTAAAACTTGGTACGAATGGACACTTAAGTGCCAAAAGTTTGGATTTTTTTGAAAAATTGGACACATAAGTGCCACTTCTAGCGAATCTCATAGGAAATTTTACATGGCAATTTTTTTATTATTTTTCTTACTTACGTGGCTCGTCGGAAAGCTAACTCAGCAAAAAACTACAAAAACAACGTCGTTTTGACGTGAATTTGGATTTGAATATAAAAATTAATTAAACTAAATTATAATAAAATAATTTAAAATTTAAAATTATATTAAAAAAAAGGAAGTATGCGGTTGAGGGCTGAGCCCTTGCTGTCGCCACCTCCCCGCCTTTGCCGGGAAGGGCTTGCGACGGTGGGGGTTGACTGAGGTCGCTGGCGCTTCTTGGCAATCGCGAAGGCTCAGCCCTCAATCACCTCCCTTGGCCTTTTTTTTTTTTTTTTTTTTTAATATTTGTATTTTTAAATATTTTAAATAAATTTAGTTTTAAATTTAATTTTATTAATTTTTATATTAATTTTTTTACCATGTCAGTAACAAAACGACGTTGTTTTGCATTTGTCTAGCCACACAAATGACGCCGTTTTGCACTTACTTCATCAAAAAATCGTCACGTCGCATTTTGGCCCGATTTTCCTGTTGTTGGCACTTAATTGATCTATTTTGCTTCGATTTTGGTACTTAAATGTCACTTTCCTAACTTTAGTACTTGAGTATTCCTCCATGCCAAGTTTTGGCACTCCAAGTGTCCGGCACTCACCTAAAATATATACAAATAAGAAATGAAATGAGATTGCTGAGTTTGTATTTCCGTGTATGTTCTTTTGAATTTTTTTATATGTCATGAGTGTTCTTTAACCGTACACGCTTCTACATACTTCAAAAGTGAAAAAACTTTAGTAAATGCATTAGCCGTGACGTACCGAGGGTGTCACAGGACGGTCGTGTCACTCTCATCTAGTTTTCAGGGTGTGATAGGTTCTCGCATTTAAAATAAAGAAGCGCAGTGACAACAAAATGGATCCCCTTGCACGGCACGCCATTCACATTTTTTTTGTTGCAAGTTAACTATTGAAGTTGTGTTTAAAGTTTTTGATGGAGGAATAAGGATATTGGACTTTCTTGTTCTGTGCGAAGTCAAGTGATCCAAAGCTTAAAAAGGACATGGCAAACCAAGCCAAGGAGAATTAATCATATGGTGCACATCCTTTGAACGGTACCCCACAGTTCCCCATTGTTTCAGTATCTTCAAAGGTCAAAAACTCATGGTGCGACACCGTTATGGTATAATCTGACGGGCTGATTTCTTGGCAAATATATCAAAGAGGATAGTTTATGACAGTTCCATGGAGACACAATGACTGTCAAAGAAAAAGATATGCCAAAGCAAAGTTTATTAAGACGTTGTGTTTACCGGGGAAGGTACAATCCAGTAAAGTCCTCGATTGCGGGAGAACCCCTTGTTATGGTTGGAGCCTTTTCAGTTGGCCATCGAGAGTCTGCTCAAGAACACGGTCACCATAACACTCTTTGAAGGATGTTGGACGAGATCAAGGGAAAGTCAATTGGAGCAAAAGCATCTTGGAAAGTTGAATTCCTCTATAACCAGTTTATCATGTCACCCATATGTTTATCAAGCCAATGTCAGAGGATTTCAAGAAGGAGCTGCCAAAGTTGTCAAAGTGAACACAGGCTTAATTCACCCAAAACAAAGATGTGAAATTTGAACAGACTTACTCATTTTCGCAAATGCTAGAAAGATGATCCAATATCCAGATCTTGTAGTTTCTTTCGAGCACATTTATTCCTTTCGGGAGGCTCAACAAAAGTTTGATAGGCTGATACCTTCATTCTAGGGAGGTAGCTCAAAGTCCAAGCCAATTAATATACACTTGTTCGAATCTAACTTCACACAATGCTCGAACAATCGAGTTATGAACCAACTGGAAATATCAATCATTTCATTCTGCATCAACTTTCGAATGTGGGATTTCTCATATTACTAATAACTTAATGCATGCACATCAACACTCGCTATACAAAATTTGAAGGCTTGAAGCTAAAGATGATCCCCCGCGATGCGCTGTACGCATTTGACTGCTAATTCAGGTTTTTAACAGCTGACTCTTGCTTATGAAAGGGTGAGTAGTTAATGAGGAAAAGCAATCTCTCTCTCTCTCTCGGGGAAACGTTTGGAATAGTATACGTATATTTCAAAAACATTTGGTGTACATCATCACATCATTGAAGCCTTTATTTGTATGTCAGAAAATGTTAAGAGGAACTAAAACTTATGGTCTTCGGAAAGAGTCGAAAAGTCCTTCAGGTGATAAGAGCAAATTCGACCCATATGAGGTCGTGGACTCTCACCCGCAGCCACGACAAAGCCAAGAAATGGTCATGGAAATCGCTTGAGTCCTTGTACACTTTCCTCACAGATATATGTAAAAATAAAAATAAAAATCAGAACAAAGCATGAAGGAAGAAATCATCAGATCCCAAGTAACTGAATGACAATATATAAAGATAACATGGTCTCGATTTATTTTGTGTGATCTTTATTCAATTCTGTTGTAAAAATATAACTTCAAATTGAGTAGAACAATGAAATCGGATCGAGTAAAACAACTCGAACTTTGAGGCGTGATATCACTTTCTTTAAGGATTTATTTGCCCCACAAAGTTGCTAATGGTTACCGGCAAATTTCCTCCAGGATATAACAAAGTTTCAAATGAGAATACTAGATAGCAATTCTAGCATTTCTCCAGGGTCTCTCATAGGAAACAATTGGAAACAATTGGAAACAATGGCTATGAAACAATGAATGAAGATATATGTTTGATCTCAAAACAAACGTATTTATATATGTCTTTTGAATGGAGATGACTTTTCAAAAGGTTGCATAAAAGAACAAAGGGAACCTTTCGTGAACAAGTACGTCTCAAAGGTTACGTTGAAAAGACATAAAAATTCGGAATAAATAAATAATAAATAAAAAAAATAGTAACTTTTCATGAATAGTCGCACTGTTTTAATAAAACTTTATAATTAATTTTTATAAAAATAAATCTGAATTTTTTTAATAAATAAAAATAATGATCGTTGGTTAGTGCCACATCTTGTCCACGTGCGCACTCACATCTTTTTGATGTGGGACAAGGCACCTCTTCATTTGTTTTATAAACAAATTACCAACAATCCCCCACTTTTGTTTATAAAACAAAAACAAGAAAGTAAAACGTTAAAAATATATAGCCAAAATTTCCATGAGATTAATATACATAAATAAAGGTCTCTTTCGAGTTAAACCTTTACTTAGTGCAAGTATCTCAAAGTTCTATCAAAGTGACAAGTAGCTCGGCTTTAAACTTGTACTTTTATGTAATAGAACCGGACATACCGCACATACACTAATCTCTTGTTTCAGCGAGAAGTTCTATATTACTCCGCACTATTATGGCCTTGTGCTTGATCCCGTTTCATGAGCTCTCTAGAAAGTAACCCTAACTTTCGTAAGAAGCGGCACCACTTCTAAGCTCATATAGGTGAAGTATCTACCATGTGTTTCTGTTACTATTAACACATTATAAATTTGTACTATACTTCATTAAGAATTCAATTCAACCTACAAAACGTAACAGACGATACTGACTTCTCATATCAGGGCTACGCCAGTATCAAATAATCTCATTCAATAACTTGTTCTTACCCATTAAACCTTGTAACTAGTAATGTTCTAGAAAAAGGTCGGGTTACCATTATTGGAGATTTCAATTAAAGGGTTTCAGCTCCATTTCTTGTGAGGTCATTATTACCATGTGTCTTGGTAAAGCCTTTGTCAAGGGATCGACAAGATTATTACTTGACCTCATATAGACAATTGTTATGGTACCATCTTTAATCAATTGTCTCACATATTCATGTCTTAGACTAATATGTCTAGACTTACCATTATAGGTGCTACTATATTCTCTTGCCAAAGTAGCCTAACCATCACAGTGGACAGAAATAGGAGGCGTAAGATTAGGCTATAATTTGATATCCAACAACAAATTCCTAATCCATTTGGCCTCTTTCTCCATTGTTACTAAAACAACAAGTCAAATTTCATAGTTGAGTAAATTATGCACATTTGTTTCTTGCTCGCCCAAAAAACAACACATTCACGTAATGTGAAAATCCATCCAGATTTTTCATCTCCCATACTTGTAATCCAACTAGTATCGATGTATCTTTCTAATACATCCGTATAATTATTATAGAACAATCACAATTTTTTTTTTAATAGTCTTCTTAAGATAACCCAATGTTCTATACTCGGATTACTAATATACTTACTCAACTTGCACAATATCAGGTCTAATATAATGCATCGCATACATTGAAGACCTCACAGCACTAGCATACTTAAATTGTGCTACTGCTCTACCAATATTATAATTTAATTTAATATGAATCAAATGGAGTACTCATTTCTTTGAAGCCAAGATGTTTAAATTTATTTAACATCTTTTCCATGTCATCACTTTGGCTTAAAGAATAACCCCCACAATTTTTAATTTTAACAACTAATAAAGTATCTACTTCATAGTCCCCTTCAAATACCCCTACTTCAAGAATATTCCAAGAGGCATTCAATCGAGATTGCATTATCAAATTTTCATCCTCGATGAAATACATACATCAAAATAGTAAGTCAATGCAATTCTACTCTCTTGGCTCATTTATGTTATTCTATATATCAAATCTATGAGGGGCAAGGACAGCAAATAGAACACTTTAGAACCAAACAAGGAACACCCTTCACTGGACATTGGACATAAACTGTAGAGTTTGCTCTAACATAACCAACCTAAATGGTGGTTCGACACATGCCACAAACTCTTTCTAGTTGCTAGCGTCAAAGTCTAGTTTGTTCACCTCTAATCAAGATAGATATGGATGCATCAAAATAAATGATATCAGATAAGGGAAAACCTTTGTATCTATATGTAGATAGCATTGTCAGATCATTCATTCCTATTGATCAAATCCACAAAATTGTCATTTTTACTTTGCAACAAATTCATCCATAAATTGACGATACCTGAATTTTGCATTTTAAAGTTTTGATTTTTTTTTCTTTCTCGATAAAGATTAGAAACTGCTATATACATAAGTAAAAATCCCATGGCGCAATTGATATCTCAGAGACAAACCCTTCAATTTACCCTTACTAATTGATTTATCCCCTGTACATACACAAATTCCATCCACAACAAAGATCCTGCTATAGAGGCACAAAAACATAAATATGTGCAAACAAATGTCTCAATAAAAGAAACTACTCAGGATGTCACCACTGGCTAATCATGCATGAAACACTCAAGAACTTCAATTTGATTAGAAACAAGAACCTGCATTGGAGGAAGCTTTGATGGCCATTTTCTTGCTTGCCCCACAGCCAATCCGAATTTTATTTAATAGGCCACATCAAACTCGACGATTTCGATGAGATTAGCAACTTTCGACAACGAGGAGCGACTCAGTCCAACTCAACTTGTCAAAGGTCCAACTCAAGACCAGTGAAATAATAAATGGAATGAAGCAAATTATCGAGAATATTATCACAGTCGATATGATCATTTTCTTCCCAAATTTCAAACAATGAAATCACATACCTTGCTGAGGGTGTGCGCAAGATCGCAATCGGCAACTCTGATGCTAATGATAATTACACTAGTAGCGTCAAAGGCATTTTCCGATGAGCAATTGCCATTTGTAGTATCACACGGTGACAGGTCATGGATAATGACATAATTTCCTGTCTTCCTTCGGAACCTTCATTCTCACGTCACCATTCCACCAGTGCAGGACGTAAAGTAGTACAAGGCCCACACAAGACGTGAGGAAAATCTCCACAATGCACTGATAGATCACCACCATCTCCATTTCCTTCTCTCTCCTTCGAATGAATCAACCAATGAGACCATAGAGACAGAGACAACGGAATGGAGATCTCTTGCTCTCATCTCACCCTGTCTCAGGCAATGCCAATGTCACGCAGCACAAGAGCGAATTGCAGTTCCAAAATCACCCTTCGTGGCCAAAAATTCATGACGCAGGAGTGACGTTTCATTTGGGGCACTTAAAGATGGATCACGTAAATTGACGAAATTGGGGGATAGCAGAATGGCAAGGTCTCCATCCCTCCTTGGAGAACCAACGTGTCAACGCCATATGTCAAATTCGCCAAAAACCACTGCAACACTTCGCTGAGTCCGTCCACAGACCTGCAAAACAATGAAAGCTCGCTGGTGCAAACCCAAAAACAGGGAGTGGCATGGGGTGAGACCCAGCAGCGATGGCGTGGGTACGGTGAAGCGTCGTGTCTGTTCGCTGAGGAGCAGTTGTGGGTGTGATCTGATGCCAGAGTCACGGCTGCAGTTTAGGCATGGGGCGTCTCCAAATAATTCCTCGGACAACTTTAAGATGGAGACACATATCCATTACTTTGAAACTGTTCTCAGTGATAATCACATTGAACAAACCAGCCATGAAGGTAGACAATCCTTCAGTTGCTGGTTTTTGGGGATTCGAATTCTTTTTATGTCATTTGAATGCCATGGAGGTAGTCACGTATTCGAGAGTCTGTCAGCATTTGTTGTTGATTCTTTGGGAGAGCGTGTCAATTCGAAGGCGCAGATAAGTGATCCGGCGGAGAACTGTGGTGTGGAGCACTTGAAAAGCAAAGTGTTTGACTTGGAAACAAGTGTCTTCGTGAGGACCATGGATGATATTTCCTAATCAGCAAACTGCTTTTCTTCGCCCTTGAAATTGATGACAATCACAGGCTTGTGGCTGGAACTAATAACGACCTTGAACGATCAATGCCTCCTTGTCAAGCTTTTCTCGTACATCTTCAAGTTTTTCATCAAACGGTGGGACTGCGAACAGGGAACACCGGGGAGGCTTTTTTTTTTTTTTTTTTTTTTTCGCTTTTCGTCTTTTCTCCAGCACGTTATTCATTGAGTAAAGCCCATAAGGATAAAAAACAAATTCGCTGTGATAGGACGCCTCCCTTGACCCACGAACTCTCTTCTTTTCTCTCTTTTACTTTGTGCCAGACTCTCCTTCCTGCGAACTTTCTCTCTCTCTGTCCTTCCTCCTCACACAAGCCCACAATCTCAGCCAAGTAGACCGAGGCGGACTCAAAGTGAACCACTTCAACTCTCCCTTTTGCCACTTTGGCCTCTTTCTTCCACCGTCGTCTTCTGCTGCCCACTCCAAAAAATCCTCTCTTATTCACGGTCCTCAACGGCGCATTCTCTTCAGGAGTTCGACCCTCCTATGGACGCTGCTGCTTCACCAACGTCGTCATGCTTTGAAGACAATGATGGCGGAGTCTTGAATTACGACGCTTATTTCCCAGAGCAAAAGGTGATGAACGAGGCTCTTGCTTCCTAGACGAAAACCATCGTGGACATATCACGCGAGACGGCATCTCATCTCATAAAACAATGCCGAGGATGCCGAGACTCTAATCCATGAGATCGAGTGCAAGTTACAAAGGCTTCGGTTAACATTGATTATCGGAGTTACGGCCAACAGAAAGGTCTTAATTGAGATCCAATCGCTTCAGGCTCTCAGCCATGAAGCAGTGCAGAACAGAACACTCGGTGCTTCTTTGAAACTATGGCCAACGGTGATGAGTGATGATTGTCAGGAGATTTGCCATAAATAACTGAACCGTCCCTGCCACATCAATACGATCCGAAGTTCCACTAAAGCCCTCTGCCCTGGTTCTCGATTCGAGCAAAATTGCACTGGCGGCAAAGAAGACGAATGTGCCCGACAAAACTTGACCTTGGTTAACTCCAACTTCATTGTTGCAAAATAAATCCTTAAAATTGTTGTAAAAATATAACTTCAAATTGGGTAGAACAATGAAATCGGATCGAGTAAAACAACTCGGACTTTGAGGCGTGATATCACTTTCTTTAAGGATTTATTTGCCCCACAAAGTTGCTAATGGTTACTGGCAAATTTCCTCCAGGATATAACAAAGTCTCAAATGAGAAAGCTAGATAGCAATTCTAATATTTCTCCAGGGTCTCTCATAGGAAACAATTGGAAACAATGGCTGTGAAACAATGAATGAAGATATATGTTTGATCTCAAAACAAACGTATTTATATCTGTCTTTTGAATGGAGATGACTTTTCAAAAGGTTGCATAAAAGAACAAAGGCAACCTTTCGTGAACAAGACATCTCAAAGGTTACGTTGAAAAGACATAAAAATTCGGAATAAATAAATAATAAATAAAAAAATCGTAACTTTTCATGAATAGTCGCACTATTTTAACAAAACTTTATAATTAATTTTTATAGAAATAAATCTGAATTTTTTTAATAAATAAAAATAATGATCGTTGGTTAGTGCCACATCTCGTCCACGTGTGCACTCACATCTTTTTGATGTGGGACAAGGCACCTCTTCATTTGTTTTATAAACAAATTACCAACAAATTCCAAATACAAAGTTCGATCTGATGTACTGCACATGGCATTTTTAAAAGACTCCAGTTTCTTTCATCAATTTCTTCAATTGCAAAAAACTGATGTGCCGTCGGTCAGATGAAGAGTGCAGCCTTGCTGAGCGAGGCAGCAGTTGCAGCGGGGACTCAGGTGCTCATCCCCAGTGGACGGGCACATCATATACTCCACATCCAAGCAGAACAGTGGACAAGCTCCGACGCTCATCACCATCGTCCCGGGATTCATTGCCAGGGGGAGTGCGCCTATAAAAAAACAAAGGAAAATGAGGATTTCATTCCCACTTTTTTCATTCAATCTTGATGAAAGGTTCGTTTAACAATAGTAAGACTCACCACATAGGAAGAGAAGAACCAGAAGACAACAACATGCATTGCTCCGAGCCATGATGCTCCAGATGAGTTTTCTGATAGCACTTACACTGCTGTAGTGCTTTTATAGGCAAAATGAAAGCCTAAAGTCAATCATTCTTAAGCGGTATACTTGAAAAATAGAGAAATCAAGACCAAGTCATGAAGATATGAACGGGGGGAGAGAGAGAGAGAGTAGACTTTGAATATCATTTGAAGCTACGTCATTCGGGTGGAAAGACAAACGTGTCACCCCCGTCTTTCTAGTTTCCAGGGTGTGACATCTTGTGGTTGGTTTATTGACGCAGAGAAAGCTACGCTTGGGAAGAATTCCAAAAGATGGTGTTTTATTTCAATCAAGAAGTGCCGATTACAATATCTCAACGTCTACTTATAAGGAGATCGTAATCTAGATAATATCAAATAACTGAAATCTAATAACAAAATTAAGGAAAAGATATTGATAAACCAGAAAATCTGAAATCAAATAACAAATTAAGGGAAACGCGTAAATCAAATATTGTAATCCATTTGTAATCTCGAAGATCACGCAATCCTCTTTGACTTGCGGTTGTAATCTCAAAGATCACGCAATCCTCTTTGACTTGCGGTTGTAATCTCGAAGATCACGCAATCCTCTTTGACTTGTGGGACCGCCCGCTCTTATGATGCTCCAATGTTTTCATAAAGGCGTTTGCATGTTGTTCTACATCAGTCTCCTCCACTTCAGAAGAACTCGACCCCGAGTTATGATTAGAATAAAGAGGAGTATCTGGAGGATGATACTCAAATAGATCCGCTACATTGAATGTCGAGGAGATGTTGAGGTCACCAGGAAGATCAACAACATAGGTATTATCATTGATTTTCTTCATGATTCGACAAGGACCAACTTTCTTGTGCTTCGACTTGTTATATGTACCAACAGGAAAGCGTTCCTTGCGGAGGTAGACCATCACTTCGTCACCCTCAGCAAATACCTTGAGGCGACGATGTTTATCTGCGGTAGCTTTGTAAACAGTAGTGGAAGCTTCTAGTTTGTTGCTTCACACCCTCTTGTATCTCCTATAATTTAGTTGCTAAGTTTTCAGCCGCAACACTATATCCACGGGACCTTGGGCAAAGGCACGAGATCCAGTGTATGTTGTGGCGTTTGCCCGTAGATGACCTCAAATGGAGACTTGCCCGTGGAACGATTAACAGTGTTGTCAAAAGCAAACTCAGCAGGAGCAAGATACCGGTCCCATTGCTTTGGCATGTCACTACAAAGACACCGAATAATGTCCGCCATAGTTCGATTAACAACTTCGGTTTGACCATCGCCCGAGGATGAAAGGAGCTGCATCTTGCAAATCCGTCCCAAATAAACGCCATAGGGTCCTCCAAAAATGACTAAGGAATTTGGTGTCACGATCAGAGGTGATAGTTTTTGGAACACCATGCAACCGAACTACTTCTCGAAAAAATAAACTTGCTACATGGGAAGCATCAGAAGTCTTCTTACAAGGGATAAAGTGTGCCATTTTTGTAAACCTGTCCACTACCACAAAAACAGAATCCATACCTCATTGGGTTCGGGGAAGCCCCAACACGAAATCCATTGAAATGTCTATCCAAGGTCCAGAAGGAATAGGTAAAGGGGTGTAAAGTCCAGTGTTCTGAGAATAGCCTTTCGCTGTTTGACAAATGTAGCACTTTTTCACAAATCGTCCAACGTCTCGTTTCAATTGAGGTCAATAATATCGCTCCTCAACTAAGGCAACGGTTTTATCTCGCCCACAATGTCCTCCAAGGGAGCCACCATGTAGCTCTCGAATAAGTTGTTCCCGCAAAGAGCTTCGAGGAATGCACAACCTGTTGCCAAAGAATAAAAAATTGTCTTGAACAATCATGTCGCCGTGAGAACCTGTCGCAGAACATTTCTCCCAAATTTCCTGAAAATCTTCATCATCAGCATAAAGCGCACAGAGGTGATCAAAACCCACAACGTCAGTGCGCATGGTGACAAGTGTTGCAGCACGACGGCTAAGTGCATCAGCGACTTTGTTCAAATGGCCCGCCTTGTGTCGAAGCACGAAATTGAATTGCTCCAAAAAGGAGACCCAACGTCCATGCATTCGATTTAGATGTCTTTGGCTCTTAATATATTTGAGTGCTTGATGGTCAGTGTTAAGGACAAACTCATGTTGATAAAGATAAGGCTGCCAATGCTTGATAGCTCATACTACAGCAAAGTACTCCTGCTCATAGGTAGACCATCGCTTGCGAACATCATTAAGTTTCTCGCTAAAATAAGCAATAGGCTTACCTTCCTGAGAGAGAACAGCACCGATTCCTACACTAGAAGCATCACAGTCTAGTTCGAATACCTTTTCAAAATTCGGGAGCATCGGGGTGGTGCCGTAGAAAGTTTTTCCTTGATGAGAGCAAAGCTGGCTTCGCGCCGTCACCCCAATGAAATTTTCCTTTCTTCAAGCACTCGGTGATCGGAGCCATAATAGAACTGAAATTTCGAATAAAGCGTCGGTAGAATGTTGCAAGCCCATGGAAGCTACGCGCCTCCCCAACGGTCTGGGGAGTCGGCCAGTCGCGGATGGCAGCTACCTTTTCTGCATCAACTTGAAGGCCTTCCGCTCCGACAATAAACCCCAAGAAGCGAAGTTGATCAGTCATGAAGCTACACTTCTTCAAATTAATGTACAATTGGTTCGTCTGCGGGCCGATAAGACATCCCTTAAATGCTCCATATGCTTGTCGATCATCGTACTATATATGAGAATGTCATCGAAGTAGACCACCACAAACTTACCAATAAAAGGTTTAAGAACCTGAGTCATCAAACGCATGAAGGTGCTAGGCGCGTTCGTGAGGCCAAATGGCATGACAAGCCATTCGTACAAACCTTCACTTGTTTTGAAGGCTGTTTTCCATTCATCGCCAGGGCGGATACATACTTGGTGATATCCGCTACGTAGGTCAATCTTTGTAAAGACCTTTGATCCCGCAAGCCGGTCGAGCATGTCATCCGGACGAGGGATTGGGAATCGGTACTTGATGTAATCCGATTAATTGCCCGACTATCAACGCACATACGCATGCTTCCATCTTTCTTCGGAGTGAGGAGTGCGGGTACTTGCACAAGGGCTCATGCTTTCGCGCAAGAAGCCCTTTCGAAGAAGTTACGCTACTTGGTCTTGCAAAATCTGGTTCTCCTTTGGATTCATCCGGTAGTGCGTCAAATTAGGGAGGCTCGCTCCGGAAGAAAATCAATTTCATGTTGGATATCCCTCAAGGGTGGTAATCCAAAGGTAGATCCTCCGGAATAACGTCGCTGAATGCCTTCAATAAAGGTTGAAGAGTCGCCGGAATGGGAATTATGGCTTCTTGATTGCCTTTCTCCACAATCATATACATGCCCTCACGTTTACGGATATTTAACATAATCCCTACACTTTGCTTCTTTGGAGCACGGGAAGTGTTACTCATTGGCTTCAAGATAATCTTCGTCTTTTTCCACACGAAGAATATGTGTTCTCTCGAGCCTGTGAGTGATATCAACGTCGTATTGCCATGGTCGTCCCAGTAGGACATGGCATGCATCCATCTCCACTACATCACAAATTATGGTGTCTTTATAGGACTTTCCAATTGAAATAGGTAAATGACATACCTGTGTCACCTTAAGTTCAGCCCCTTTACGAATCCACCCGATAGTATAAGGAGAGGGATGAAACTCTGTTTTTAGTTGTAGATGGTCCACCAAAGCCTTGGACACGATGTTCTCACAACTCCCACTGTCGATGATGACATCGCAAACTTTGCCGTTGATGGTACAATGAGCACGAAAAAGGCTATTCCGCCGCGTGTCTTCTCTTTGCGGAGTGAGCAATAGTCTCCTAACAATGCAGTTGACATGCTCGCCCTCCTCGTCCTCCACTTCTTCCTCATCAATCCATTCATCTTCATATAAGTCATCGTCGTGCTCAACAACATTGGCCATCTTCCGCCTTGGACAATCACTCGAACAATGTCCCAATTCGTTACACTTGTAGCATTTGATTGGTGGTGGCTTAGCGTACGGGTTCGGGCATTCGATTGGTGTTACGGTTGTTTGTAATGACTGGTTCCTTGCGCTTTTGCATTGCTTCCCGGAGTTCGGTTCATAGTGTTGGTTTGTTGGTTGGAGGATTCGGAACATCTAGTTGTCTCCCCTTTCCGAGATGACCCTCGAACAGAATAATTGTTAGCCCTATTAATGGGGCTAGTTCTCTCTAATTGCATCTCAACCTTTCGGGCCATCTCTTGAGCATCCTCAACAGAGAACAAACGATGTAGAGAAACACGGTCTTGAATATTAAGTCGTAAACCATTAATTTACCTGGCGGTTTGTTGTGCCTCCGACTCAGCCAAGTTGTTACGAGCGGAAAGTCGGAGAAACTCCTCCGTGTAAGCTTGGACTGATCGGCTTAACTGCTTACAATTCTGAAATTGTTGAAATAATAATTGTTCATAATCGGTTGGGAGGAACCGAACCTTCAACATTTCCTTCATCCGAGTCCATGTTCGGATGGGAGCTTTTCCTTGTCGACGTCGGGTTAGTTGTGTCTGCTCCCACCACGCTGAGGCGCCACCCTTCAATTTATATGCCACCAATTTTACTTGGCGATCCTCTTCAATCTCCATGGCATCGAAGAATTTTTCAACTTCCCAAAGCCAATCCAAAAAGTCTTCAATATTCAAATTGCCATTAAAGGTTGGAAGATCAACCTTAAGTTGATATTGCTCGGGGTCTCGTCGATATCCCCGATTCCGGTGGCCTCCATGAACGAGCCGATCCATGAACTCTTCTTCTCCTTGAGAGTCCTCGACATAGGCTAGTTGCCTCTGTCGGGGATTTGCCGCATGTTCCATAGCTACTTCCGAATCTCGAGCTACCCGAGCATGTTCAGCCGAAGATTACCAGTGTGGGGGTTGGTAGACAAACGCCGGATGGCGACAAGTAATTCTTGAAACCTCCGTTCGGTTGCTCCGCAAATTGGTTGAACTCATCCCGTGTAATAGGCTCGTTTCTACAGCCTTCGGCTACGGGAGATCATCATTAGCGTTATTAGCCATCGTCACGGGAGAGACTGCTCGATACCAAATGACGCAGAAAGCTACGCTTGGAAAGAATTCCAAAAGATGGTGTTTTATTTCAATCAAGAAGTGCCGATTACAATATCTCGACGTCTACTTATAAGGAGATCGTAATCTAGATAATATCAAATAACTGAAATCTAATAACAAAATTAAGGAAAAGATATTGATAAACCAGAAAATCTGAAATCAAATAACAAATTAAGGGAAACGCGTAAATCAAATATTGTAATCCATTTGTAATCTCGAAGATCACGCAATCCTCTTTGACTTGCGGTTGTAATCTCAAAGATCACGCAATCCTCTTTGACTTGCGGTTGTAATCTCGAAGATCACGCAATCCTCTTTGACTTGTGGGACCGCCCGCTCTTATGATGCTCCAATGTTTTCATAAAGGCGTTTGCATGTTGTTCTACATCATTTATGGACAATTGTTAACGCCCCCAGCACATCACGGCTAATGTAGAACTACATAGTTATCTTATTTGTTTCGCTTTTTTTTAAGCATGCTAACTAAAGTTGTTGGAGGTTATAGGTTTGAGAGAGAATGAGCGGTTGCTTGAAAGTATTACACCAAGAGACGTCAAGTTTGAAACGTTCAACAGTGTTATTTCCAACGTAGGGAAACCCTAGAGTTTTTATATACAAGTTATTGAGCTCCAGCCCATATGAACTCAAATAACCATGCTTTTACCTATTTGGCTTATATGTAAACATATTATTTTGGACTATATTAACAATATATCTAATAGCTTTCACCTATTGGGCTTGTATGTGAACATATTATTTTGGATTATATTAACAATATATCCAACAAAAGTAACATAGGGATGCATTGGGACTTCTACAAATGAGGAAATTTCATTTCGTTTCTTATTTATTTATATATATGGTACACTGGGGTAATCAAGAGGGTCAGTATTACTGACTACACTCGACTGTATGTTGGTCATCCCATCCCAACCAAGCTATACACATGGTCACCTAACCTTGGCCTCGGCTTCGTCAAAAATCATCCACATCCCAAAAATTCTGCTATCCACCTGCCTCCATTCTATTTGGTGGGCAGCCTCCATTGCTTAGTCTGTCATCTACGTCATATAATGGGAGGGTGCCCATTGTGCGCTCATTGATGCGAGCGTAAAACCCAACGAACCCAAGGAATATAGGCTTTGTTAGAGCCCTTTTGTCCACTGTCAAATAGGACACGATCTGAATAAGAATCGTATCCAGGAAACTAGGGTCTGTGAACTCATCCTCATGCAAGTAAAGCCAACTAGAATTCCATAACGAATCATATGAGAGGCAAGTGGGGCAAACATTACTATTGTGACATCCTAATTTTCAATCATGTTTCAACTAAATGAAATGGGCTTTTCATCGACGTGCCTATAGTCTTTTTCTTTGAGCTAATTATTCACGAGATAACTAATCTATCAGGTGAAACCCTTAAGGGATATAAACACGACAAACTTAGGAATTCGATCAGAAATCGACTGCTCGACCGTGCTAATCAGCAAGAGTCAATACGGCACCATTAAAATCGATTAGAGACCGGAGATATGTCGATTCGATAAAGCCAATTGTGGGTAATTCCACCTGATTGCAAAATTTGTGTTGAACGGCACTAAACCGATTTTTCTGTCGATTTTGTACCATGTGCCCATAATTGAAACCTTAAAATTTTTACGACAACCGAAAATCGCGTATGAGTCGAAGATGCATAAACGTGGATTGAAATGATCGACCATGAGTTAAACGCGTTAAAAATTTCTAAAAACTACCCGATAGATTAGGTCACGCTAAAATCGCGTCCAGTTGAAATTAACCACGAAATTGAACCCGGTTTCGGGAATCAAAAGTTTCAATGCATCACATATGCTTTTGGAGCATCGACTCATCCTTTAAAGAATTTTTGGCAAGCCCAGAATTTTGGCAGAAAATCAATATTTGGCAATTTAAATTCAAGAAATTCGGAGGAACAAAATTGAGTGGATTTTTGGCCTCCAAAGTGAGCTAATTGGTGAAGGGGATATAAGATTTTGTGTGGGCTGCTACCATGGCATGTGTGGCCATTGAATTGAAGTTATTTGGTGTGAAATTGAATTGATTTTGGGAAGAACTTAAGGTGAATGGGTGCAAATTCGTAGGCTTGAGGGGTTACTGCAATTTGGCCTTCAAACTTGGCTTGTTTGAGAAAATTGGGAGGGGAAATTGCTATTGGATAGGGCTGAAGATTAATGGGGCTTCCACTCAAGTGTTTTGAATATTTAAGGTGGACTTTTGAGGCCATTGTCCCCCCTTGGTTCTCCCTCTCTCCCTCTCCTTTCCTTCCCCCTTGGCCGACCAACAGTAGAAGCACTTCACCATCTTCTTCTTCAGCTTATTCTTCTCCATTGTTGCTGCAACTCAGAGCTAGCAACTAGCCCAGCCCCTCACCGAAGCAACCAGCCCAACCACTTTCAGATAATTCAATTAGTTAAATGCATATATTTTACGATATTGAAAACCAAATTAGAGTTGCTCAAAAGGATTATAAAAGAGTTGTACCAGCAGTGGACACTTGACGACCATCATGGATCTTTGCGCTCACCTCCGGATGGCTCCAAGACCTTGTGGTATGAGCAAGGTCGAAGATGATCCTATTTCTCTAATGGCATTGATGTATTACGATGTTTGGACCATGTCCATAAGGTCTTTCGCGCTTGCTCCTCGGACATTCTCTGTGAAGCCCATCACATTGTTCTTTAAAATATCCGCAATGTGTTGATGCTTGTATGCAATATTGTTCGCATAAAGTTGCTGGCGTCGAGCCTCATCTGCAAGCTTCCTCTTTACTGCAACCCACAATCCAAAACAAGAACAAAACTTGCAATAAACTCTTATGATACAAATCAAAATATACTTTTACATGTGGTTCTTATCACCAAACAAAGTCTAAATTCATGGTTACTAGCACTGGTTTCTATCATAGCATTCACAAGGCGCGTATTTGGTTTTATAGCCACAATTACGGCTCCCACAATAACATATCCAGAGCCAAGTAAAAGCTGCAAAATTTAGAAAACTCCACTTGAGTCTATCATTCATAATAATATCAAGAATGAAGTTTATGTAGACATGCGGAAAAATGTTCAACTCTTCATACAACACATGCGGAAAAATGTTCCGGCTCAAAAAGTTCATCAAATTGCATCTGGCAACGTAAGCTCCAATTGCTGTAATAATTGAAACAACAAAATCAGGTAATGCAATAGTTGTTCCTTGAAGTATGTCACTTGCACATGTAAATGTACAATTTGTTCCAATACTATATTTGTACCAATATAATTTATTTGGCACATACTATGGATTGTGTAATCCTGAATGAGCATCCTCGGATTGCTATTATTATAGAAGGCCTTAATTGCATGGCCTATGTCGGCTTTATATTGCACGGATGCATAATATCTATAAACTCATTGTCCCATGAAAAAATCATGTGAGGTCATTACTTATTCAAGCATTTACATGTCAATTGGTAGGGGTGATCGGGTTCAGGGTGGGTAGGGTCCGGACCTCGACCCTGTACCCGACCCTGTTTTCATTAGACCCTGTACTCGGACCACCATGTTTTTCCGGTCCGGGAATAGGGTCAACCCTGTTTTCAATGAAACCTATTTTGTTAATGTCCGATATCTTATACGACTTATAATTTTATGTTAATTCTCGAGAAAATGACATAATCATTGGAAAATACACTTGAAAGAAGAGCAACCCTGGAAATGCATAAAGAAACACCACTTTGAAAAAAGAAGAAGAAGCAAACGATAATGAAAATCATTCACGGTAGTTCCTCTCTAAGCATGTATTACTTCAGAATATCTTCATTGACAAAATATCGACAATATTATATAATAATGGCAGTGATATTTCTGCTAACACGCTGTCATCTTCATCCAAAAAGCAACCATCCAAATTCTTGATACTTAGCTAGAGGTTCATTGCTGCATCAATATCCTCATGTATTCCCTGCTTTATAAGCAACCCAACAGAAAATAAACAAAAAGAATGTTAAAGAGAGTATGCTTTATAAGCAACCCAACAGAAAATAAACAAAAAGATTGTTTGTCGCATCCAAAGTTGCAGTTTCTACTTCATCAGCTCCATGGAATGGCAATTCCATGAACGGAGTCATTTCATTATGTCCATCCACTTCCATTGATATATTTTTGTCTTGATCCATCGACTAAAAACAGAAAGAGGAAATCAGCTCCATGGTGGGTGGGTTGAGGAGTGCAATGATTTGTCACTTCTAGACAATGTGACCAGCACTACAAAATTTCCCCTATAAGGGAATATGAGAAAGTTTACATCCACGAAGTAAATATCATTGAAGATGAAATGGTGGTTTTTCTATTTCCATCAGCAACTAGGAATGACCAAAAAAAGTCCAAAGAAAAAACTTCCTGTGGACATCTTGACACTTCAAACAACACATTCTATAATGCATTGCACAACCAATGAATATCCGTATCAGGCTTATATCTTAAAGAACTCTAGCAACCCACAACCAATAAGTTAGACCATAGGTTGGCGAGTCGAACTTGGACCATAACAGTAGCCTTATTTCGACAATGACATAAGAGTCCTCAAATAATGCTAACTAGAAACGATTGCGTTCTATGTGAATTAGTGCAAATCCTGTCTATGGCAACAATGACTAGAAACCATTATCGCTCAAATCACTTTCAAAAACAACTTCCACTTCTATCCTAAAACATTTGGAGAAAGGGGAAAAGGTAACCTACCCTGAATTCGGTCTTAGCACCCCAAATGACGAACATCTCGTTACAAGTGTGGTGCCTGTGATTCACCCTCACACCACGAGGGCGGATTTCATCGACATGGACCCAAGCACAGGTCACAGCTCCCCCTGCAAGCAAAGCAAACCAAACTCCTCCATCTAAAATCATCAACCAAAAGGACAGGAAAGCAACGACAAGCAAACTCAACGAGTCTTCTGAACTTCACATTCAACCATAATCCACAGAGAGAGAGAGAGAGAGAGAGAGAGAGAGAGAGAGAGAGAGAGAGCTCGAATGCCGTTATCGAGCGCGACGGAGGTGGGATTGAGGAGCCACCCGCGCTTGTCGCTGAAGGAGCCGAGCGTAAACCTGACGAGGTTCGCCTTGCGGTCATCCTCCTCCCTCTCGCCGCTCGGTGTCGCGACTGGAGGCGAACCGCGACGCGGCGAAGGAGCTGGCCTGGAGGAGAAGGGAGATCCAGGTGAGGAACCTCCCGAAAAGAGAGGCTGAGAAAGGAGCAGGGACCACGGGAAAGCTTACTCGGAAGAGGAATCTGTCGAAGAAGAAGCAAGCGGCGAGGACGGCGACGCCGAGAGAGATCGGCGGCAGCAGATCCGGCGACGGCCAAGGGGAACAAGATTTGACTCCTGTCCTTCGGTCCCGGTGCTCGTCGCCACTCCGTTGTTGCTGCAAGATCAGAATCGCACGAGCTTGAAGAGAGATTGAGAGACGCTGCGAGCCTGCAATTGAGAGAGAGGGGGCAGCAGAGAGAGGGGTGGGGACTGAACACGGAAAGAATGCTATTAGGATTTGAATGAAGGGCAGAATGCTATTAGGTTTTTTTTTTTTTTTAGTAATTTCTGAAAATCGGGTCCAAAACCGGTCCGGTTCCTGGTGGGTCTTCACTCGGAATCAGGAACCGGACCGGTTCTAACCGGTTCCCAAAAATTGGAACCGGTTCCCGGACCGGTTCTATCAAGAACCTATTCCCGGACCGGTTTTCCGGGTGGTCCGGTCCGAGTTCCGGGTAAACCCGGTTCGGTTGCTCAGTCCTATCAATTGGTAACAAGAGACAGGCTGCTACATCAAGAACTGAAACGAGAAAAGGAAATTGACAAATTCATCAGCATTCAACTCTAAATTCACAAATTATTTGAAAATACAACCCACACTAATACTTCTAAAAAAAACCCACAAAAGCTAGTTTAATTGCGAAAATTTACTTCTCGCAACGATTTGAAAACAAAACATTCAAAGAACAATGTCTAGTTCTAATAGTTTTTGTTTCCCACCAAGATGATCAACGATGCATTTATGTACTATGGCAAAATCATCTAGAATGAAATCTAATGGTTGATGGGAGTTTGCACAAAGGAAAAAAGATAAACTTTGCCAAGCAAATCCACGTAATTGAATAAACCTTGGTCTTCAGTTTGCATTTCACATCATCCAATTGCTTAATTCTGAGTGAAAGCTCACCAGCAACTTGATATCCTTAAATCCAAGGAATACAAAGGCATCCAGCATTCAGATTTTCGTGATGCCTCCTAAATTTTTCCTAGATTGCTACGGTTGATTCGCGATCTTTAATGCAACAGCACAGGTTAAGCATCTTCTCTAGATTTTAACTACATCGTGCAGAGAACATGCTAGCGGCAAACGCCCAAATCGTATACAAATGAAGAAAGAAAGAAAGAAAAGAAAAAGCACATTAAACTTTTCCATAGCAAATATGAGGCAAAATGGTTAATGAGAAGGAAATTCTTATCATAAGATAGAAATGAAAGAGGTCACCCGAAAAATTTCAAAAAAGCAAGAAACCATACTCCAAATACCAACTAAAGTCCGAAGACCCATATGTATAGTCAAAGCGGCCTATATTCCGACAAGATGTAGGCCAATGGCCGACGTAGCATGAGATTTGCACGAGATATGCAAGAGATTTGCATGCAATCCATTTTGAAACGAAACGGGTTCCAATTTAGCTCGAAATCTGTCAATTATTTCAATTTAATCCCTATCCAAAAAAGCAACAATTGTCATTAGTTAATGCAATGTCAAGGCAATCCAAGTTATTACTAGCTTTAAGTGACCTTAAATATACCGTACTAGATTCTCAAGTTGAATGTTAGTTAATGCAATGTCAAGGCAATCTACTGATATAATGTGCATGGGCATGGTTTTTAATCGATATTTGCATGTGAGGTGGAGAACACTAACGCAGTAGATTCAAATTGGTGAGATGAGGCAAAAAAAAATTGAAAAAAAATCAATTTATTTTCAACGAAGAAAAAGGTAACTAATTACCATGTGGTGAGTTTGGTAAAAAAAAATGTAAAAGATTTCGTATTTCTTTTCTCCAAATTTCCAATATTATTCTAATTTAACTCTAATTAATGCCCATAATGGGTGGATTTTAAAAGAAGAAGGAGAAGAAAAAGAAGTTCATCTATTACTTTTGTTTGGATATTACTAATAAGATTTATATTTGACATGTTGACCTGGTAGGTTTACTATTTATACAATGTGTGACAAGCAACTAAACCTTCATATTTCAGATAATTCAACCAGTTAAACACATCTATTTTACGATATTGAAAACCAAATTAGAGTTGCTCAAAAGGTTTATAAAAGAGTTGCACCAGCAGACTATGTGGACGCTTGATGACCATCATGGATCTTTGCACTCACCTCCGGAAGGCTCCAAGACCTTGTGGAATGAGCAAGGTCGAAGATGATCCTATCTCTCTAATGGCATTGATGTATTGCAATGTCTGGACCATGTCCATAAGGTCTTTCGCGCTTGCTTCTTGGACATTCTCTGTGAAGCCCATCACATTGTTCTTTAAAATATCCGCAAATGTGCTGATGCCTGTATACAATACTGTTCGCATAAAGTTGCTGGCATCGAGCCTCATCTGCAAGCTTCATCTTTACTGCAACCCACAATCCAAAACAAGAACAAAACTTGCAATAAACTCATATGACACAAATCAAAACATACTTTTACATGTGGTGCTTAGTACCAAACAAAGTCTAAATTCATGGTTACTAGCACTGGTTTCTATCATAGCATTCTCAAGGCGCGTATTTGGTTTTATGGCCACAATTACGGCTCCCACAATAACATATCCAGAGCCAAGTAAAAGCTGCAAAGTTTAGAAAACTCCACTTGAGTCCGTCATTCATAATAATATCAAGGATGAAGTTTACGTAGACAACCTATTCGACTCTCCATACAACAAATGCGGAAAAATGTTCCAACTCAAAAAGTTCATGCAAATTGCATCTGACAACATAAGCTCCAATTGCTGTAATAATTGAAACAACAAAATTAGGTAATGCAATAGTTGTTGCTTGAAGTATGTCACTTGCACATGTAAATGTACAATTTGTTCCAACACTATATTTGTACCGATATAATTTATTTGGCACATACTATGGATTGTGTAATCCTGAATGAGCTTCCTTGGATTGCTATTATTATAGGTTGCCTCTGTTGCATGGCCCATGTTGGCTTTATATCGCACAGATACAATAATATCTATAAATTCATTGTCTCGTGAAAAAATATCACATGAGGTCATTACTTATTCAAGCATTTACATGTCAATTGGTAACAAGAGACAAGCTGCCATATTACAGAACTGAAACGAGAAAAGAAAATTGACAAATTCATCAGCATTCAACTCTAAATTCACAAATTATTTGAAAATACAACCCACATTAATACTTCTAAAAAAACCCACAAAAGCTAATTTAATTACGAAAAATTACTTCTCGTAATGATTTGAAAACAAAATATTCAAAGAGCAATGTCTAATGCAAATAGTTTTTGTTTCCCACCAAGATAAACAACAATGCATTTGTGTACTATGGCAAAATCCTCTAGAATGAAATCTAATGGTTGATGGGAGTTTGCACAAAGGAAAAAAGATAAACTTTGCAAGGAAAATCCATGTGATTGAACAAACCTTAGTCTTCACTTTACATTTCACATCATCCAATTGTTGGATTCTGAGTGAAAGCTCTCCAGCAACTTGATATCCCCAAATCCAATGAACACAAAGGCATCCAGCATCCAAATTTTCGTGATGCCTCCCAAATTTTTCCTAGATTGCTACAATTGATTCGCGAACTTTAACGCAATAGCACAGGTTAAGCATCTTCTCTAGATTTCAACTGCATCGTGCATAGAGCATGCTAGCGGTGAACGCCCAAATCGTACACAAATGAAGAAAGAAAGAAAGAAAGAAAAAAGAAAAGAAAAATCACCTTAAACTTTTCCATAGCAAATATGATGCAAAATGGTTAATGAGGTGGAAATTCTTGTCATAAAATGGAAATGAAAGTGTTCACCCAAAAAATTTCAAAAAAGCAAGAAACATACCTCCAAATACTAGCTAAGTTCGAAGACACGTGTATAGTCAAAGTGGCCCATATTTCGACAAGATGCAGGCCGATGGCTGACGTAGCACGAGATTTGCACGAAATTTACATGATATTTGCATACAACCCATTTTGAAATGAAACGGGTTTCAATTTAGCCCGAAATCTGTTAATTGTTCCAATTCAATCCTATTCAAAAAAGCAACAACTGCAATTAGTTAATGCAATGTCAAGGCAATCCAAGTCATTACTAGCTTTAAGTGACCTTAAATAAATGTAAGATGTAGGCAATCCGTTCCGAACTTTTATTTCTTATGCCATTGCTCAATGAAAATAAGACAAAGTGCATATATTCGAGTAAATAAATGTAAAAAAGGTCTTCTGGTACTTTTCTGCCTGTTCTGCTTCTACAAATTACCAAATGGGAAATTTCTCACTCTCGACTCCACATCCCCAAATTCACTTTGTTAAAGTGGCGGACGCAATCAATTTGTGTATTAATATGAATCTACCAGAGCTGAAGTTCCTCTAATTGAAGAGGCAAGTTTCCAAGATTGTGCCAGACATGTGGGTGCTGACAGGAAGACAATCAAAATTTTTGAATGTACGTTATTTTAGGGCGCTTTGGCTTATATCATAATTGATGATGGATAGAAAGTAATTGCTTTCATCGGGAAAGTTGTATGGTGCAATGAAATTTAGGAGTTATTCCATTTAAATCATTGGTAGGAGTGACTACTAGTAGTCTACAACTTCAACTCTTAATTTACAACCGTAAGATGACCTCCTACATTAGCCGCATTTGTTTAGCTTTCCCAAGGGGCTTTGGCCCCCAAAACCCCCCTTGAAAAGAATATTAGGTGTTTGGCAAGCTTTTTTTGAAGCCTCTTAGTCAAATGTCGGCATTGGGAATGCTGAAAGTTCAAAATAGGTCCGGACCTTCTTTGGACTTTTAGCATTTTGGAAATTCAAGTCCACCTTCTACTATTCATCCATTGGCTTTTTTTTTCTCGAATGTTCATCTTCCCATACCTGCTAGAGGCCGGCCAACCGCCAATAAGGCTGCCTAAGGTCAAGCGAACCCAAATCTAGTTGCCGACAAGGCTGCCTAAGGTCATGCGATCTTAGGCGACGCCGCCTGGGCCTCGCTAACAACCAGATATGGGTTCGTGGGACCTCAAGCAATGCCATGACCCAAGAGGCGTCACTTGGGTCTCACAAACCCAGATCTGGCCATTGGCAAGGCCCAATTGATATTGCCTAAGGTCACTCGACCTCAGGCAGCCTCGCTAGCGACTAGATCTGGGTTCGCTTGACCTTAGGTAGCCTCAACGGCGGCTAGATTTGGTCACCGGTCGGTGGTTGGCCAATGGTTGGCAATAAAGTTTCATCGGACTTGATATTAATTTTTTTTTTTTTAGATTAATGAAAGCCCTTTGTAAGTATAGGGTTTACCAAATGATAAGTATAGGGTTTACCAAATGATATTTACGCCAAAATCACTTTTCAATGCACTTTAAATTATAATTTGCCAAATACTAAATCATTTCGAGAAACCCTTTTATCATAAATGTATTTGTAGTTTCCCAATGGCATTTTCCAAAAACCAAACCAAATAGGCCCATATATCATCTAGTGTTGTATAAGCCATGCCAATTAGCTTTTGTATACAATAAGTGCAAGTACTCATTTTTCTATTATATTTGGCAGAATTGAATTTAAGGGATGTTAGATCAAGCAAGAAACCCCTGACATTTTACTGCACATCATTTTCTAGGGAGCAAGAAGAAGCCTTGTGATTTGATCTTCCTAACTTGCCTCGATTCAAAGGAGAAGCGGATGGGCAAAAGATCAACAAAAACTTGACTAGACCATTTGGGGTTGTCGCCGGACATAGAATAAGTAAGAAACGATTGCACATGGATACCAAACTATTAACAAACTATGATGAAGGATGAAGAACAATAACGAACAAGGCCCAATTCTATGAACATGTTTCAAGAAGTTGCTTGGCCAACAAGTCTCAATATTTTGTGAGAACAATTTGGTCAAAGAATACTAAATCCGACAATAAGCTCAGAGATGACACTTGGTGTTGAGTATGTGCTTTGTGAATCCTGAAGGGTCGGTCACAGTTCCTAAAACAAAGGCCTGAGCAATGTCGAAATGCATGTCGACATCCAGAGGATTAGGAGCAAGTTGTTGTTGGTACATATGAAGCATGATGAAGCTTTTGATCCTAGTCAAGTTCCCAGGGGGATTAGGTCGATCTTTAGTCATGAGATCCCTAAACCAGCACTCTACAGGTTGATCTGATCCCTAATGCTTGAGAGTTGATGGTCGGTCTAACATAAACCAACCCGACTATATATATTATATATAATATATTTAAAATATTTTTTTATATATTAAATATCTAATATATTATTTATAACTGATAGATGATTGTGGGAACTTCTCATCTTGTCCCATATCTTTATGAGTAATCTTAATCGTTTTTATGGTTTCTTGCTTCTAATATGTGTGAAATTTTTATTGTTGCCTTATTTTAAATTTGTTGAATATGTATTGATGTTTATAGTTTGGTTGCACAACACCGCATTGTCGATGGATATATAACATGAAATGGTAGGTTTGCTTTTCAAGGAGTACAAAAAATAAAACAAAAAAATTATATGTTGGTCTTGGGTGGGTTCAATCCAATCTTCAATCCCAAACTCAATAGGATCGGTTTTCGATCATAAAAATTAAGGATCAATACTGTGTAGGTTGGTACTAGAGTTAGGGGGTGGACTAGTTCAACCCGGATCATACTTACCCCTAAGTCCGATAGCGACGTGGTGTCGAGTTGGCATCACCATGAAACGATGGCATTGTCGTTGAGACTTAGGCGGCCCAATAATGACGAGAATGGACAAGGTTACAAGTCCCCACGGTGGTGTAATTGGTGTGGCCTCATGATGAGTTTAATGACACGGCATGGATCGTTAAACGTTCGAGGCTCACAATACATCGAGCGAAAAATCTAGATGTCACAAATCTCTCCCTTTCAAGGAATTTCATCCTCGAAAATGAACATTCCCTATGATCCATTAGAAAGATGTGGATACCTTTGCCTCATTTCCTCATCGCTTTCCCATGTTGTTTCTTCTATGTTGTGGTGTCACCATGAGATTTTGACAAGTTGGATTACCTTTGTTTGAAGCACTTGCTCTTTTCGATTCGGTATTTGCACTAGCTCTTCCACATATTTCACTATTTCATATACCTAGACAACCTCATGATCAGTTTTTGAGCAAGGTCGGGCTGATACTTCCTCAACATTGATAGGTGGAAGACTTCGTGTAGATTCGCAAAACTTGGAAGATAATTCCAATCGATAGGCCAAATCCCCTATTCTCTCGAGGATTTCGAAGGGTCCAATAAATCTCAAGCTTACCTTGCCTTTATTTCCAAATCTTGATACACTCTTTATTAGTGATACTTTAAAAAATACGTGATCCCTTACATAAAATTCTAAGGGTCTTCGACGCTTACCTGTATAACTTTTAGGACGACTCCGAGCCGTCTTGAGTCGACTCCTAATGATTTTCATTGTCCAAAGTTACTTATACCAACTCTGATCCTATTAGTCTTCTCTTGTCACCTCATTCTAGCACACAAGAGTTCTGCAAATCCTTCCATATAATGCCTTGAATGGGGCCATACCAATGCTTTGCTGGAAGCTATTATTATGTGCAAACTCTATTAGATGCATTTTTCGTCCCAATTACCTTTAAAATCGATCATGCAAGCCCTTGACATATCTTCCGGTACTTGTATTACTCTTTCTGTCTATTCGTCCATCTATGGATGGAACGCAGTGCTAAACTAAAACTTGGTCCCTAGTGTGATTTGGAGGCCTCACTAGAAATTTGAGGTAAATATTGAATCTTGATCTAAAGTGATGGTCACGGGGACACCATGTCAGCGTACCACTTGCCTTACATATATCTCCACAAATTTGTCCATTAAATAATCCATTCGTATAGCTAGGGAATGGGCAAATTTGGTTAAATGATCTACTATGACCCTAATAGAGCCGTGACTATTTAATGTCCTTGGTAATCCTTGCACAAAATCTATCGTTATGTGCTCTCATTTCCATTTAGGAATATCCAATAGTCTTAGCATTTTTGCAGGCTTGCAATGTTCTGCCTTCACTTGTTGGCAAGTCCAGCACTAAGAAACGTGTTTAATAATGTCCGTCTTTATACATTTCCACCGATATTGTTAACGTAGGTTTCAGTTCATCTTCATATTTCCAAGGTGAATACTTATTTCATCATTATTAGGCACATATAGACGTTCCTGGTATCTCACTATTTCATCCTCAGAAATTTGGAACTTCACTTTTTTCCTAAAACTACTTCTTCTTGGAATTTCGTGATTTCCGTGTCCGACTATTGTAGTGTTCTAATTTTTTGGATGATTTCCGATTCAATTCTCAATATAGCTAGTACACCGGTAAGTTGGTCTATTTCTAACTTAAACTTCAAATTGTCTATTGTTTGTAACAAGTTCCACTCCCTTGTCCTTATACTTGCCATGCTGCTTGCCAACTTACAATTGAGAGCATCCTGTACCTCGTTTGTCTTCCCTAGATGATACAACATCTCATAGTCGTAATCTTTCAATAGTTCCATCAATCTTTTTTCTCTCATGTTTAATTCCTTTTGGGAGAATGGATACTTCACACTTTTATGATCGGTATAGATTTCAAATTTCTCCCCATATAGATAATGTCTTCATATCCTTATTGCAAAAACTATTGTCAGCAATTCTAGATCATGAGTTGAGTAGTTCAATTCATAAAGTTTTAATTGTCTAGACGCATAAATTATGACCTTCCCATGTTGCATCAAGACGCATCAAAACCTCTTGTGGGAGGCATCACTATATACTGTGAATCTGTCAAATCCAAAAGGAATAGCTAGTATTGGGGCCATCATTAACACTTTCTTGAGTTCTTGGAAGCTTTGTTCACATGCATCATTCCATTCAAACTTTGCATTTTTCCTAGTCAGTTAGGTCAATGGGCCTATGCACCTCAAGAAACTTTGTATTTTCATCGACCTTTGGTCTTGGCCACTTTTATTACTATCTCAACATTTGCTAAGTCCACCAAGATTCCTTCCCCGAACACCATGTGACCCAAAAATAGTACTTGATACAATCAGAATTCACACTTACTAAACTTGACATACAGTTTATATTCTTTAAGAGTCTATAGTACTATCGTCAAATGTTGCTTGTGCTCCTTTGGTTCTTTCGAATGTATTAGGATATCATCAATAAAGATTATCACGAATTGATCCAAGTATGGTTTGAATACCCTATTCATTAGGTCTATGAATGCAGCTAGTGCATTTGTTAAGCCAAACGGCATGACTAGGAACTCATAGTATCCATAATGAGTCCTAAAGTAGTATTGGGAATGTCTTCCTTCTTAATTCTTAATTTATAGTATCCTGACCTTAGATGTATCTTGGAAAAGACTAAACTCTCGTGCAACTAGTCAAATAGATTGTCAATTCTAAGCAACAGATACTTGTTCTTGATTGTCACCTGATTTAGTTGCCTATAGTTAATACAAAAACACATCAACCCACCCTTCTTCTTTACAAATAGGACCAATGCACCCTATAGGGACACGCTTGGCCTAATGAATACCGTATCTAGTAATTCTCACAATTGTACTTTCAACTCCTTTAATTTCGCTAAGACCATCCTATATGAGGCTTTTGATATCGGTTCAGTTCCTAGAATCAATTCAATTTCCCATATGGCAATCCTGATAAATCCTCGGGAAACATGTTGGGAATTCATGAACCACACATATCTCTTCGAGCATGGCTTCTTTGTTAGTTTGGTACTTTACTACTACTAGGAAACCTTGACATATTTCGTTAAGAAGTATGTGTTTCTACTAACAAAATAAAGGTCGCTTGGGGGTTTGTCACATCTCTGAAGAACTCAAAACTAGGCTCATCTGGTGGGTTAAACTGAATCATCTTCCTATAACAATCCATCTTGGTCCATTGCTTATGGAGCCAATCACTACTAGGTCTATTTCATTTCTATTTACGTGTAAATGAGTTAAATCTTGATGAACTCATCTTCCTTATCAAAATGATGGAGTGAGAAGGTGTAGATAAGCAGGTGAAACACCACTCGTTCAGTGGCAAGGTAGTTAATAGAGAAATTTGCAGATTGAAAAATTCGTCGATACTATGAAGGGCCGTATATTCATTCATCCTCATTATTGAGGGAAGTTCTTCTAATCTGTCTTTCGGTTGGTGGATTGTAAGTGTGGGCATTACCTATATTTATATTCAATTGAGTCGGCAGGTGGGTCGTGTTTGAAAGTTGTAACTCACCAACTAGAAACTCGGCTGGAGACTCCTCAAATTCGCAGTGGAGGAAAACAAAACCTTGATATCTTCAGGTTATAGATTCGTTTTCTCCATTTTTTTCTTTTCTGGGTTAAGCTTTAAAAGATGTTTTTGGAACAAGCCAGATTATTACAAGTTAACGTAACTGTAGTAAGAACTCATAGTTATATTCCCTGTTGTTTCAAAACAAAGTAGATGGGGATAAAAAAAAAAAAAAAGCTGACATTCTAACGCTCGAGAAGGTGGTGTTTGAGTATCCACAAAATATCTCTTGAAGTACTTTTGTTGTAGTTCTCCGTTCCACTCTTTATTTATCATGGAAAGTTCCTTGCTAGAGATGTAGCAGAACCGATCTGACTGCGGAGTAGCAAGCGTGATTCATGAATGTAAGAGAACTGAAGTTTACCGGATATGAGCAGAACCATGGCAGAAGATTTGCTATGAGCCATGCTGGCATTGTAGACTCAGATGGTCATGTGGTTCTTGCATTTAAAATAAAGAAACATGCAGAAAATGCCAGAAAATGCCATCACATCATTGAAGCCTTCAGTTGTATGTCAGAAAATGCCGTGAGGAACTGAAATACATGGTCGTCAGAAAGTGTCGACAGTCCCTCAGATGAAATTCGCAAATTCGACTCATATGAGGACTTGGACTCTATATCGGCAATAGACAAAGCCAGGAAACGGTCATGGAAATCGCTCAAGTCCCGGTACGCTCGCCTCACGCAAAACATAGGTACAAAACATTACAGAACAAAGCACGAACAAAGAAATCATCAGAAACCCAAACAAGTGAATGACAATATTTAAAGACAACAGCAGTCTTCACTTTTTTTTTTTTTTTTTTTTTTACAATCTTTATTCGCTTTTAGATAAAGGTTCGATATGATGAAATGCACACAGCATTTTGAGAAACTTCCAGTTTCTTCAACTGCAATAAACCGATGCGCCATCAGCCAGGTGAAGAGTGCAGCCTTTCGGAGCAAGGCAGCAGTTGCACTTAGGACTCAGTTCCTCAGTGCCAGTGGACGGGCACGTCATGTAGTCCACATCCAAGCAGTACTGTGCACAAACTACTGCACTCACCAGGGTCGTCCCGGGATTCATTGCCAGTAGAAGTGCACCTATCAAGAAACAAGGAAGGAAAATGAGGATCTTTTTCCCACTTTTTCCTTAATTTATCTCAAAGAATGGTTCCTTCACTTTATGCGATCACTGATCTGGAGTCATCAGAGTCGCAGAACCAAGATAGGTGCGCACGAGGAAATTGAGGGGATGGATTAGCAATAGTAAGACTCACCACATAGGAGGAGAAGCACCAGACAACATGCATTGCTCCGAGCCATGATGTTCCAGATGAGTTTTCTGATAGCACTTCACTTTTGGGTCGTGCTTTTATAGCCAAATGAGAACCCAAAGTCATGATTCCGATTCGTAGATGTATATATTAATGTTTTCCATTGCATAACTTCAGCCGTATCGTTCTCCAAGTTTGTGTACGTAATAAGAACATAGATTTGACTTTCTGAGCTTCAGCAGCAATGTTTGAACGGGAGATGAGATGGCAAATCCAAGTCAATGGAAGCTGC
This sequence comes from Eucalyptus erythrocorys, assembly GCA_014182555.1. Classification (NCBI taxonomy): domain Eukaryota; kingdom Viridiplantae; phylum Streptophyta; class Magnoliopsida; order Myrtales; family Myrtaceae; genus Eucalyptus; species Eucalyptus erythrocorys. Next base: position 13,646,287 of record CM024602.1, read on the forward strand.
TTGGTTTAATAATGTTCGTTCAAAGCACGCTATTGAATGAAGGTAGTCTTACAATTCCAATCATTTCTTGCGGTTCAAGGTTCAGGAAAAGAACAATGGCTGCTCGAATGCTGAAACTCTAGTTCACTTCAGATCGTTCATTGCGTAAACCAGTGAAGAGTCCCTGGTCATCCTAAGATTAACAATTTCACTTATAACATATCTAAACATTAAATATAGTATTTTCACCGAAGTGTGAAATGGTTAGTTGGCCGCGTGTGAACGTTTTAATTAATAATAAAGGTAAAAAAATAATACTTTGAGGATAATGATGATGAATAATGTATTGCCACAATTTTATTTAAACTTTGGACTTCCATTAAAAAATCATGAGAGGACCATGCTTGTTAATATATTCAATAACATGATAAAGTAAAACTGACATGATCGTAATACAGTCAAGTAATTGCCAACTTCTCGCATAAATATTTCGTTTTCAAAAATTGAATTCAAATCTCCCCCATCTTAGAGTTTTTAAGTTTCTTTCGTAGATTAATTTACATCTTTGAATTTTCTCTCTCAATGCATTAATTTGATATATTTCTATATGCATGAGCATGAGTTTTTTTGTGAGAAAATTTTTTATAAATCGTAATAGGTAAAGTTTTGTAAAGATATAGCTATTAGATTGATGAAGTTAAGAATTTATTAATTTGTTTTTCCTGTGAAAGGGAACCTTAACAAGAAGTAAGGGTAAAACTTAGCCAAGAGAATACTGACATTGTCACCCCAAATGGCAAAATTAAGTGTCTAACCCAGCTTTAAAAATGCCATAAAATCTCTTAAAGGGTGCCATAAGGTCCGGATGGTTCCTGGTTCCCTGTTGGCCCAGTCCAAGTGCTTGATTGAACGGTGCAACCCTTTAAAGCGAGGCAGCGAGCCAGCAGGTGCACTCGGGACTGAGCTGCTCTTCACCTGTAATCAGGCATGTCGTGTAGACAACATCAAGCCAATGCTGAGAACAAACTAGGGTATTCACAGCTCCACGATTTTTGCTGACTAGAATTGCACTTGATGACCAGGAACAGGGGACAAATTTGAGGTAAATGGGAGTTTATTCGAGAAAAAACTTGATTGCCCTTCAGATGCTTTCATCGTTGCACTGTTTATTTTGATGAAAAGTTCCTTGCTAGAGATGGAGCAGAACCAATCTGATCGTGGAGTAGCAAGCGTGATTCATGAATGTAAGAGAACTGAAGTTTATCGGATATAAGCATAAGAACCATGGCAGAAGATTTGCTATGAGCCATGCTGGCATTGTAGACTCAGATGGTCATGCGGTTCTTGCATATAAAATAAAGAAGCATGCAGTGACGACAAAACGGATCCCCTTGCACGATACGCCATTCGCATTTCTGATTGAATCTTAACTATTCACGCTTTGCTTAAAGTCTGTTATGGAGGAATAAAGAAATTGGACTTTCATGTCCTGTACAAAGTCAAGTGATCCAAAGCTTAAATAGGACATGGCATTCCAAGTCAAGGAGAATTAATCTTCATACGGTGCATCCTTTGAACGGTGCCCTGCAGTTCCCAATCGTATCATCATCTTCAAAAGTCAAAAACCCGGAGCTACACCATTAGAGTATAATCTGACGGTGCTGCTGATTTCTCGGCGTATATGTCGAAGAGGATAGTTTATGACAATTCCATGTACATACAACGACTGTGAAAGAAAAAGATATGGCAAAATAAAATTTCTTATGCCACTGTGTTTACCGGGGGAAGGTACAATCCAGTAAAGTTTTAACTGCTGACTCTTGCTTATGAAAGGGTGAGCGGTAAATGAGGAAAAACTCTCTCTCTCTCTCTCTCTCTCTCTCTCTCTCTCTCTCTCGCGAATAATTTGAATAGTACAAGGTACATTTAAAAATCACATTTCCCATATATCATCACATCAATGAAGCCTTCATTTGCATGTCAGAAAATGTTAAGAGGAACTGATGTTACATATGGTCGTCAGAAAGTATTGGAAGTCCTTCAGGCGATGGTAGAAAATTCGATCCATATGAGGTCTTGGACTCTAACCCACGGCGACAGACAAAGCCAAGAAACGGTCATGGAAATAGCTCAAGTCCTTGTACAGTCATCTCACTTATATATGTAGAGAAAGTAACAGAACAAAACACGAAGGAAGAAATTATCAGAACAATACTTAAAGATAACTTTCTTAGACTTATTTTGTGCGATCTTTATTCAGTTTCAGATGCAAAGTTCGATCTGATGTACTGCACATGGCATTTTGAATAGACTTCAGTTTCTAGCATCAATTTCTTCAACTGCAAGAAACTGATGTGCCGTCGGTCAGATGAAGAGTGCAGCCTTGCGGAGCGAGGCAGCAGTTGCAGCGGGGACTCAGGTGCTCGTCCCCAGTGGACGGGCACGTCATATACTCCACATCCAAGCAGAACAGTGGACAAGCTACGGCGCTCATCACCATCTTCCCGGGATTCATTCCCAGTAGGATTGTGCCTATCAAGAAACAAAGAAGGAAAACGAGGACTTCATTCCCACTTTTTTCATTCAATCTTGATGAAAGGTTCGTTTAACAATAGTAAGACTCACCACATAGGAGCAGAAGCGCCAGAGAACATGCATTGCTCCGAGCCATGATGTTCCAGATGAGCTTTCTGGTAGCGCTTCACTGCGATCGTGCTTTTATAGCCAAAATGAAAGCCCAAAGTCAATGATTCTTATCGTTTCCATCGGAGTAGTAGCCGTATGGCGCTCGAAGTCTGCATTATACGCACAAAGATTTGACCTTGCTGATGATTTAAAGGTGTTATACAATGGAGACGGGTTCAGGTTTGTGCTTTACTTCAGCTCCGGCCGCTTCCAAATTCAACACCAAACGCTTAGGTCACGGTACTAGCGGATCATTGATGATGTTTGTCATGTATTGAAAAAAAGGAAAATTTACCTAAAAGTCGTGACGTTGACGGACAATTTCATAAATTTTGAAAAAAATTGTGAATTGTTTTTATAAAATTTTTAATTTGTCCTAAAAAGTTGTCTTTATTGCATCCAAAGAGAAATATAATAAGAAAAATATAATTGGTCAACGGTCACATTATTTACATCATAAAATTTATATATTCAATATAAATAAGAGAATATTTAATTTTAGATATATGTACACAAATTAATGAATTTTCCACAACTTTTTTTCAAGAGAACCCTATTGTATCGTGAAGGTGTCTTGCTTTCTATTCTTCTCCCATCACACTAAAGGCAAAAGTGATCTGCAGATACCTTACAACCTATTTCCTTTTTCATTTCCCTCATAATTTGGGTATAATTGATGAGATTCGAATAAGGGATCTCCAGTTCTTGATTAGCTAGAAATTTCTCAACGCTTGGATTGAAAGTGAACGAGAATACTGAATTGATGGATTGGTATTGATGGATGGCCGTTGCTTAACCTCTCCGAAAAGCAATGTTTAACGAGCTTTTTTTTTTTCCTTCTAACTCGGACGCACGCGCAACCATGCCGTCCTTGTGCAGCGTGCAAGGCTATACCCATCGTGTGGAAACAAACACTTTGGTCCATCGCGAGACAATTTCACCTTTAGATATTCCGATGCCTCGACCATATCGATGGCACTAGAGAGGCAGAATTGAGCAGGACTCCTGATCACTAAGGATTGGGAGGGTTTGTAACTTCGCTTCTATATCTGTAGGTTAACAAAGTTGAACTTCTTATTTAAAAGGAAAACGAAAGGTGCCAATAAGGAGGTGAAACATGGCTCGTTCAACCGGCAAGGTTGTTGATACTCAAGAAAGATAAACAGTAGCTGTATAATCTCATTGGCGCCGGCCGAGATTGTGAATTGATTCTGTCTTACCACACGCGAAATGTAGTATGCTTATTAAAGTCCTGACAGAACGACATTGATGTGACAAGCTGTATAATCTCCTTTGGTGAAATCCCAAGGATATGTTATATATGCCTGATGTCAACCTCGAGATCGACCGATTCCTCCCAACACACGAAACGCGTCCCCTGTGCTTCAGCGGTTCTCGGCCCTCCATTTGGTCCTGGCCCTTGCAATCTCCGACCCATTTTCAAGAAGCAGCAGGTGATCGAATTCAATCACTCCATTCGCCTCGGAGAGTCCAGGGCCGACTCTCACTAAAGTTGACAGGGACTGCAACAAGCTATCTCTCTGGCATTCTCTTCGGTACTCTCTAGATTCACGCCGTGAAGCTCGTAGTTTTCCCGTATCGAGCGAGGAACACCCTGACGAGCAGATGGTCGTTCCCTAGAGTTACAGAGCTAAAAAAAAAAAAAGGGCCGTGGAAACCGGGAGATACAGAAACAAGAATCTCACCTCAAGAATCCAGTTGATGTACTTGACATTGTTCACGCGGTGGTTCACGTCCGGACCGTACCATTTTGGCTGGAGAATCCAATTGTAAGGAAATAGAGCACAACAAAAATCGAAATGCCAGGAAATAGAGCACAATAAAAATCGAAATGCTACTAATCAAAACAATCGAGTCAGGACGAGTCTAGCGTCATTGCATGGTAAAAAAACCGAAACTCTTCTTAGTCGATGGACGTTTCAAGTTATTGGCGAGCTTCAAATACTGTTGTTAATATGGGTGTGGCCGTAAGTTGTTTGTTAGGTAACTGGTTGATAATTTATCGACACTGTAATGAATTTTACAATGTTAGTTGCTCATCGGCTTCACTAGTTATTGAGTTCACAACATACTGGCTTTTTTGCAATTAAGAACACGTTTGGTAAAGTTTCTATTTCAGAAAACAATTTCTGAACAAAAATAATTTTTTTTTTTGTTTTTGAGCATAAGAACACATTTGATAATTGTAAAAAATTTCTATTCCAAAAATAGAAACGTGTTTGGTAAACTTGTATAATTATTTTGTTTCTTTTAATTTTTTAATATTTTTATTATATTTTTCATTTTTTTCTTCTTTCTTTTTTCTTTTTCCTTTTCTTTTTCCTTTTTTTTCCTTTTTTCTTTTTCTCTTTGGCGAGTCGCCAGCCACCGTCGTGGTCGACGATTGGCTAGGCAACGTCCGGCGAGCCTCACCGTGGCCACGCGAGACTCGGCCTTGCCAAGCCACCACCAAGCGACGCCGTCCTAGAGGTGGCTGGTTGAGCTTGGCCTTGCTAGATCTAGGCGAGGTCGGCCTCGCCCAAGCCTAGTGAGGCCAAGCCTCACGCAGCCATGGCAAGCCACGCCAAGGCTTCGGCCGCCGAGCCTCACCGTGGCTCAACCTCTCTGGGGGTCGACGACACTCCGGCAAGGTCACCGGCCCTCATCTGGCCGGTCGCCAACGCCGACCATGGCCAAGGTTAGTGACCGGCAAAAGGAAGAAGAAGAAGAAGAAGAGAAGGAAGAGAAGAAAAAAATAGGAGAAAGAAAAAGTGTTTTTCAGAATTGTTTTAGGAACAAGAAACAAGTTTTTTCCACTTCTTTTTTCTGTTCCAAATCTGTTCCCGGGAATAAAAGTGTAAACAAACGCATTTCTATTCTTTTTTGTTCCCCCAAGCAAAAGAACGGAAATTTTTGTTTCGAGGAGCAGTAACAAAAATAAACAAACAGACCCTAAGGCTCCGCATGACAATGTTTCTTGGCTTCGGAGTAGTTTTTTTTTTTCAAAAATGCTTCTTTTCTATTTCTATTCTGGGGAACAATTTCTGTGTAAAAAAACCCGTTTGATAACTACACAAAATTTTTACTCTAGAAATAGAAAAAGAATAGAAATGCGTTTGGTAAAAAATAATTTCTTTTTTATATATTTTTTATTTTTTTTTTTTTTTTTTTTTGCTGGCCGATCGCCACCGACGCCGCCGCCGCCACCTCCGGCCGACCACCGCCCGTCGGAGGCGACGGCGGTCGACCGGCGGCAGCAAGAGATGAATAAAAGAAAAAAAAAATTCACTTATTTTTTACACTTATTGCCGAGAACAAGAAGCAATTTTTTTTTAGTTCTTATTTCTATTCCAAAACCATTCATGGGCTAACTTTTTGTTCGGGAATAAAAAACCAACTTGCTGTTATCAAACGGATTTCTATTTTTTTTTTTGTTCCGGGGAAGAAAAGAATAAAAATTCTTGGGCTGGGGAAGGTTGTCATGCGCAGCCTAAGTTACCAAGATTTGTTTTGCCTAATCTTCTCTTGTCCGAGCTATTTACGGGCATTTTATTGGTCGTTTTGAAATTACCAACTTTTGGAATAACCAGCCAACATTTTTCTTGTGAAGCTTATCAATGTTTTTAAGCGGTTGAGAACTATTATATCAAATTCCCAACTTTCATTTGAGTTAGCCATCAATTTCTCTTTTCATTAAGCTGAGCAACTAGTTTGAAACTACGAACTCTTATTTAAGCGTATGTTGGTGACTCAATAATAATTGGTATATAAAACTATGTGGCGATTTAATAGGATAAAGGCAAAGTTTGCAAAGTAAATTTTCGTTTAAAGTTGGTTATTTGAAGAGTAAATGCCAGTAATTTGTTAAGCCGAGCGACTAGTTTGAAACTACCAACTTTTTAGAAATATATATATATATATATATATATATATATATATATATATATATTTTGGTCACCCCCGCTCTATACCTACTCTACACTCACTCTCGAGACTTTTGTCTCGTTCTCTTGCGGGCGTGGGCGTCGAAACCCACTCCGAAACTTGCGCGTCCCCACCCCATCCCTCCCTGAGAAGGTGGGGGTTTGAACCCCTTTTAGAAATATATTGATTAGAGAAAAATTCCGCGTTTCACCACCTTGGGACGCTACAAAGTAGGAATCACTTACAGCCAACCCTGTTCGAACGTAATCTGCTGTCTCTGCATTAAGTCGCTGCTGCCATCCATGTCGACCACAGGACTGCGGTTCACTGTATGAACTTCTATCTCCCTTCTTATCTCCTCCGTAAAATTTGAGAGTCTCCTTGTTTCCTTGTTCATCATGACTGTTTCCCTGAAATGATACAAATGGTACAGAATATACACTGAAAAGAAGGTAGAAAGAGCATGTTTCCCCAGAATCAGTGCACATCGCGGACATACCATATTGCTTTCACCATAGTTTTTCCGGTTGCCGGATCATGAATGAACCACTCTCGCCGCGTACCATGCCTCCCAGATGCAAACGTCCAAGTGTCTAATTCAATAACACTGTTCCTGTAAACATTAGAGGAGAGAAAACATGCCGGTGTTATCATCAACAAGTGATTCACAATCCACACATGATCTTTTCCATTTTGGTTATAAACTTCATTGAGGGATGTAAATTATGCTATATTTTGCTTAGGGCGTAAAATCAGGGACTGAACTGCAGCCCTTGATAATATATCGGGATACGACCCTATGCCATCACAGAATCTTGGAAATTCACCCAGTACAGGAGACTTGAACCATCTTCTGGACATGACAAAGTTGATGCCTTTAGTGTATCAAATATGCTCATCAGAATGGCCGATTACCAGAGAGGATAGGTATCGACCACGATCTGCATTTTACATATCACCCACACTAGGTTCCACTTACACATCTCTGGTGTGCAGCCAAAACCATCAGCCAGTAACCCCCATACTCTCGCAGTGGTTCAGTGCCGTTTCCTTCGCCATGCAAAAGCAGAGAAATGAGCTTGAGAGGAAAAGGGCAAGTGAGCATAAAAAAAAAAAAAAGTGAAAAGAGACTTCAACCTGCAAGTAGTTCATTAGGGCCTCCATGGTTACTCTACAATTAGCGCCGACCTCGTATGATCTAACTGGGAAACTTTGTTGGAAAACAAGCCCACCCTGCAGCAATCTTCCCTCGAAAGGGTTGAGCTTAATGTCGCATTGCCTACCCTTTATATAAGAAAGTATTGAGACCGACTTAGCCATCCTGTTGATAATGGAAAGGAACACACTACTGAAATCCAGTGGCTTGGTGACTTTCCTCCTAGGAAGAAGCGTTGTCTAATTTTCACACTTCAGATTCTGAGCTGATTCGACTAGGTTGATGTGTAGTTAGCTGTTTCTGAGATGACATCGGGCTTGTATTGCTAGTGTCAAACTTCTGGGCGGAGCTGAATTTGCCTCTTTTCCAAACTTACTTTGTTTACGTGTTCTTACCCCACAATTCAAATTCACCGATTCAAAAGCCGGTGAAGGAGTAGAAGGTAAAATTGTCAACGTCAATGTCCAAGTCGCTGCCATGGATCTACTGATGAGAACCGAGTGGTGTTTTATGTGATTTCCTCTACGTAAGCTGCATCAATTGAGAACTTTCATGAAGAAGTATGAAACTATCAGTTTATTCTACGTGTGTTATTGCAAGGACGTTACAATATCTGAATCATAACAAAAATGCGGAAAATTAAGGGGAAGGCATGATTTGTTTTTGGAACAATCTGCAAACATGAACTTAGTCTATTTAGTGGAATTGTCGCCCACCCAATCTGCTAAAGTTCAAGCTTTGACAAGAAAACTTGCGAGCTACACCCACCCCAGTAAAAAAGAATTAATACTTGGCATAATCATAACAAACATAAGCTTCATCCTGAACACGGGTTCAGTTCCAAACAAATTCCACGGAATAGCAACAACTGAAGCAAAATTAAATAAAGGGAAAAAAAAAAAAAAAAAAAAAAAAAAAAAAAGCAGATGAACTCAAATAAGAAAATAGCTGTTATATGGTGGTGCATGAACCTTTTTGTACTGATTTGTTTATTGGAAAGCAGTTCTGTTCAGAAAGTCGAACACGGAAGTAAGAAGCAAGTCAAGTCCATCTTTCGCTGGAAAACCAAAAAATGACTTTAAACAAAGAAGAGAAGTCTCTTACTTGGTTGAGGCAAGTTTGAGGCAGGACTGAAGGTGTTGTGGCACTTTTATACAGGCATTGGCATTGGCATTGAGAGGGTTGTATTGTGGTCCTGTCCTGGAGGCAATATTTATATTCAATTGAGTCTGCATGTGGGTCGTGTTCAAAAGTTGCGAGTCACCAACTAGAGACTCGGTTGGAGACTTCTCTGATTCGCAGTGGAGGAAAACATGACCTTGATAGCTTTAGCTTATAGATATGTCATCTCCATCTTTCTTTTCTGGGTTAACCTTTAAAAGATGTTCTCGGAACGAGTCGGATCATTACAAGTTAATGTAACTGTAGTAAGAACTCATAGCTATATTCCCTGTTGTTTCAAACCGAAGTCAATGAAGAAACAAAATAGGCTGACATTCTAACGCACAAAAAGGTGGTGTTTGGGTACCAAGGGTTTTGGTGGTGCTGTTACGTTCCTTGGCAGCAGCATGTGCAACTTGCTAAAAGTTCAGATATGCATATATGGTACGGGGGGTGCAGAATTTCTGCCCGATCTGTTAAAGTCCTTGCTATTTCTGATCCATTTCCAAGAAGCACCAAGTGATCAAATTCGATTCCTTCATCCTCGTCACTGTGTCCAGGGACCTCTCTCACTACTGTCAATGGAGACCGCAATGAACTGTCCCTCCCAGAGTCTCTTCGGAATTCTATATTCGCACCATGAAGCTCATTGTTCTCCAGTGTTGACCGAGGAACACCCCTGACGACCCAGAAGTTTGTTCCGTAGAGATAACAAGATAAAACTGTTGAAACTGAAGTTGTAGAGAGAGAGAATTAACCTGATAATCCAGCTGATGTACTTGACATTGTTCACACGGTACTGGAAATAAAGATCATTCCACGTTGGCTGGAGCATTGAGTGTGCAAAAAAATAGAGGTCACTTGCACTAGCCCGTTGTAAGAAAAGAGAGCACGACAAGAATTGGAATGCTACTATAAGCTATCAAGTATAGAAAACTGGAAGCACTTACAGCCAGCCCTGTTCGAATGTAATTTGCTGTCTCGGTATCTAGTTGTCGTAGTTGTGTATTGTTGGTGTCAATAATTGGATCGCTGTGCATTGCATACTTCCATCTCCAGTCTTATCTTCTTGTCAAGGTTGAGCACGATAGTATATAGAAAGAGACCTCTAACTGGAAAACAACTCAAACAAAGAAGAGAAGTCTCTTTAACTGACTCGCAAGCTTAATTAAGGCGGAAGATTATGGCATTCATAGATAAGCATCAGGCATCCTTCTTTTTGTGCTGTCCTGGAAGCAGGGCTGTGTCCCTAGAACAGGTAGACTCCAGGTAGCCATTCCCAGGAGCCATTTTCTTTCCTGTAAAGAAGTCCTAAGAGACATTTAGACATCCTTTCACTCTATTTTGGTTCTCTTTCCCTTAAACCATGCGTGTTTCATAGTTCGATTTGGTTCGTGCAGGTATATTTTCAATCTTATCCCGTAAATTGGATTATAAAAATTTTCCTCCAAAACCAGGACTGCAAAACTTAAACCGAACCTATAAGTTCATTTTGCAATTGGTCCTAGGTATTGATGGATGATTGCTATATTTACCTCATCTGAAAAGCAAAAGCAATATTTTCATGGACATTTCTGGTTTACTCTTCTAGCAGGAAACAAATGGACAGCGAGTGGCATATCCTAAGGGAGATGAGCTCTATCATATCATACAAGGTAGGGAACATTCATTAACTATAATCTTTGCAACCGATTTTCCTGTGGTGATCTCACTATTAGGTTGTTCATGGGCAGAGTGTATATGATCAAAATCAAAAATGGAAACTACAATTTGGCCTATCAGGACACTTTTTCACCTTAGATGTCCTGGAACATTGATCAAGTGGATAGAGCTGCTAAAGAAACAGCAGTTGCTTGATGCACTAATTATTGAAAAAGCAGTGATATTCCCTGGATGGCGAGTAAACTGATAACTCAGATCTGCCTTATTATTAATTTTGTGCCCTAAATTGCGACAGTCCTTTGGCGTTGTTGAGTAGGAAGCCTGCAAATAGTCCTTGACTATAATCTAACTTTCCAGGATAGCTACACTGATAATGACAAAAAATTTTCAAGCTGAAGCCATCATCAGGTTTCGGCAAGGTTTGCTCCAAAGACAAAGTCGAACTAACCGTCTGATAAAACAAACTACACAATGGTAACAAAATGAAGCCATTCATCTTCTTTGTTTTTAATCTTTTGAGATCAGATAGTTATTAACTTTAGTGGATTCTGGAAGTGGTTTGACAGTAAGGCAAATCAGCAGCATTTCTCTATTGCCTAGGCCTAATTGGTGAATCACCAAAATGCATTGCACTCTCAGGCTTCGTTGTCTTTCCCAACAAGAGTACACATAAATGCAAGTAAAGGCGCAAGGCCGCTTTGAAAGAGCTAGGTGCATTCAAACATCAAATGATCAATGAGACTAGCAATTTACATCTGATAGAGAAGCCAGAGTGCATCTAGAAATGCTGAAATACTTACAGACACAAATCACCAAGTTAAGGTAGGATGATGGTGAGAGACATATTGACCTTTTAGTGATTTTTCTGTGATTGAGAACCGTACAGTTATGATGTTTAAACTTTATTGAAATGACAAGAGTTGATCCGTCTTTTACTGATTTTGGTTTTCCTTTTTGTTTCTTGGCAATAGTGTTGGGTGTTTGAACCCCAACAGGTGCACACAAAGACACCTCATGCACATGCATCGAGTAAGACCTCAAGTGTAGGGAGGCAAACGTGGCTCGTGAGATCAATCTGAATAGGAAATGCTGCGATTCGAACAGGGTATCCACTGCATTCACACCGAGCGCTAGACTAATAAGTCAATTTATCATTCAAAAGCTATGGTTCTGGTGAAGAGCATCAAAACGAGCAGTCCGAGGGATCAATGACCGGAATGAACGATCCACAGAGCTGACAATGGGCTTGAACAGATCCTGTTTTGTGAGTGGAAAGGAAAAGAGCACATGACCTGCGACATTACGTGCTGCCAACTGTACTTGATGAATTGAAGAACAATTCAATCGAGTAGTGATGTAGCTGCACAACCTAAAATATATTTGACTTTGCCGACCACATTTTCGGTCTTTGAGCCCCTCAACTCAAATTGAATTATTCAAAGGCCATGCAAGCAGGTGATTGACTTGTCAGCCCCAATTATTTCCATTTTATGTCCATTAGATAAAATGACAAATACCCATTTCTCATCTCGATAAAGGAAAAGTAAAGAGACCGTTACACGGCATTAATAATCAATTATTGGATTTCTCCAAGCAATTACATAGTATACATTCTATTTTTATAAGCACGTACCTTTACTTTTGAAATTCATATTCCTATTCTCTACAAAAAATCATATGAATCAATCTTGAACGGACCATGCTCATAGTGTGCAAGGAAAACTAGTTACTGTTAAGCAAAGAGAAGTATAATCATTTTCTATGTAATCACTCTCTCTTTTTATAAATAATCTCGATTTCACAATTTAAATATATAATATCCGTGGTAAAGTCCAACTTCCGTAGCATCAAAGAAGAATTATCGCAATCATATATAGTTATGTTACAACTACCAAAAATCTCCATTTCTTCAATTTCCAACTTTTTTTAATTATTCTTTAAACCAATCGGCCTTTTTAAGATATAGATAACTTGGACCGTAAACGTGCGTAGCCCGTCAGATTGAACGGGTGGGACCCGCCCCCACTCCGACAAAAGAAGAGTAGCTCAAGCTTACTCCACGTGGAAAGCAGCGGCGGCTGTTACAACAGTCCCACAATCCGGTCGGGGCGTCCGTGGCCGTCCGTCCCTCTCTAATCCGACGGACCAGATGTCTCGCTCGGTCACCGCCACGCCCCGTGCGCTGATCTCGTATCTCTCTCTCTCTCTCTCTCTCTCGCGTTCTGAACAGGAAGCTGACGTCATATATGCTCTGGGAAATGTGAATTCGAGATGAGTGGTGCCCCGCCTCCCTCCTCGCTCGATCTCCAGTCCCACTTCGCCGAGCTGCGTTCGCTCTCTCCTTCTTCCTCTTCCTCCGTCTCGGTGGGTCGACGCGAATCCGGGGAATCGATGGCATTCGTGATTTCCGACGTGCGGCTTTTCTTGGAAATGATCTGACCGGCCGATGATGCGCGTCGAATCTTGATTTCGCGAATTCTGCTTAGGTGATCGCTTTGAGACCTACCATGATGTTGATTCATCTTGCAGTTTCATGGGTTAGCATGAATTTTTGTAGGAATTAAGGGGTTTCCATGAAAGACCGGGTCTTTGATTTTCAGTCTGGTTCGCTTAGTATTGTCAATTTTTCCTCTTTGAATAGGTTTAGGATGCATCTCGAACCTCTGCGGTACTCCGACCTGGGTCTTGAGATTTACATGGTCCTGGCATTAGGTTTTACTGTTTCTTTTAACTCTCTGATTGCTGTTCTTCTTTAATTGCTGTTTCCTGAGTTTAATGAGCTCGTGGTAATTATAATAATGATATCTATTGCTCCTATTCTAGAGGGTTCTTAGAAGAGAAGCTTGACGATCAATTAATTTGTTGACATTTGCTGAATGCCAAGTGTCAGGAGTTCTTTGAAAGATGATAAAATTTTCATATGTTTTTGGAGCTTTTATTCATTGGAGCAAGTTCAATAAGACAGGAAGCTCGTGACTTATAACTTACAATGTTGGACACTCCTGCCATATAGGTTTGTCTTTGGGTCGACTTAGATGGATGTTGGAGCTCCCGAACGACATAGAGATAGTCAGATAGATCAGTATCCTTTGCTAATGGAACAAGTGGAGAGTAGTAGTGGTAGTGATCATCAGCACATAATTGATGTAGAGAGAAATGGGGATGCCTCATTGACAGCATCTCATGGTGATCAGCAACACAGGGTAGACTCGACAGAGGATGAGGATGGACTTTCGCCTAGCATGCCAGCCCCTGCAGATCAAACAACAGTAAATTCATCAAACAGACTGAACTCCATGAATTCCTCTAGCACGAGAAGGAGTGATGATTACCACCAGCATCGAACAAGTCCATTGAATTCTGGACTATGGATTTCAGTGGAGTTAGTTGTCACCGTGGGTCAAATTATAGCATCCATAGTGGTTTTGTCATTGTCAAGACATGAAAATCCAGAGGCTCCACTATTTGCATGGGTTGTAGGTTATGCATCTGGTTGTGTGGCAACACTGCCTATTCTTTACTGGCGTTATCGTTCTGGCAACCGTGGTAGTGATCAGCAGTCCAGTCGATCCCATCGAGGGACTTCTCATAGCAGTCAATCAGAGCCTAGATCTTATACAGCCATCTCTGTCACACAGTCCACAGATGAGGGTAATCAACATTCTGAAGAATCGGCATCATGGAATGGCCAAATTGCAGACACTTCGAGTTCACGGTAAAGTTCAATTGTTTCTTATGCTGCTCATGGATGATGATTGCTTCTCATCTATTCAAATTGAATTTCAATTTGCACGTTGTGGGATTATTGGCATCATTCAGAATAACCTAGTCTGTACAATCTATGATAGATGGAATCAACAGCTAATTTCGTTTTTGCAGAATTAGTGGGCTGGTGGACCATTTCAAGATGGCCTTAGACTGTTTTTTTGCTGTATGGTTTGTTGTCGGCAATGTGTGGATTTTTGGAGGTCACTCTTCACCTTCTGATGCTCCGAAACTGTATAGGTACCAATTTATAGGGACACTGTTCTGTTCTGTCTATGCATGTAATTGCTGTGCTTGATGAAATATGTGTGTTGTGGCCCTTTTGCAGGTTATGTATAGTATTTCTAACTTTCAGCTGTATTGGATATGCCATGCCTTTTATACTATGTGCAACAATTTGTTGCTGCCTACCTTGCATAATGTCTGTTCTGGGCATCCGAGAAGACTTTTCGCAGACAAGAGGAGCCACCGCAGAATCCATCAATGCTCTTCCTATCTACAAATTCAAGGTGAAGCAAGACTTAAATGCTGACAGCGAGGAATTTAACACAGGAGGAAGTGAAGGCGGGGTCTTGGCTCCAGGGACAGAAAAGGAGCGTCTCTTGTCGGGAGAAGACGCGGTAAGCATAAAACCCACTTATGTCCTCCCATTCCAATTCTGGAGTTCAAGCACCCTCCTGCTGAATTTTGACCTATAATGTAGGGCTGGCATTTGATTTTGCATCCTAAAAAAAAAGGCCTCACCTCACATCTGCTTATATGTTCCTTAACATGGTGAAACTATCATGATAGCAGCAAGTGGCAAATGCTTACTATCGGCAGCTAGGCATGATATTTATCTTCAAGCAGACAAAGTGATGTCGCCATTGTATTTGTGCAGGTTTGCTGTATTTGCTTGTCAAGATATGCAGATAATGATGAACTAAGAGAGCTACCTTGTCACCATGTCTTCCACGTTGAGTGCATTGATAAATGGTTAAAGATTAATGCTTCATGCCCCCTCTGTAAAAGTGAGATTAGCGAGAGCAGTGGGCTTTCGCAATCTGACAGAGACAGCTAGAACTGAGGGCGAGTTTCAAGTAGCTCAAGAATTTGCATAAGGGAGCCGCCCATGAATGTGCCAACTACAATGTCTGCTCATCGGACTTACAATGAAACAGGGCCTCTTCGCAGAGAGGTGTATTGACTCGGCACAGGTAGCAAGAGGTTATATTTGCAAAGAGGTTCTCTTGCGACACGTTGGATGATTCACCGTTGCTACACTACACTATGGAGAAGTGATTCTCTTGCTTGGGAGTGGTCCCACTTTCTCAGGACATGTAAATGTGAGGTCAAAGTTGAATGCTCGGCTCATACGCCGGGTCCCGTGAAACGATCTGGGAGGGTGCTGCAATGGCAAAGGAATCTTTGCGCACAGATCCTATCTCAGGATAATGGTAATGATGTATATAGCTTGTTCGAAAATACAAAAATCGTGTATTTAATCACGTAAATTGCGATAAACTGTAACTATTCATCGTGTCATGTTCTCCTATTTTGGAGCCCTGGAGTGGGCATGCTTAAGATAGGAGGACCTCAGTACTATTGCTGTTACAGTCAGTTACCCAAGGCTGATCAAGAAATAACTAGCATAGTGCGTAATCAAAGTTGTAGCAATATGCTAAGAAATTGCTGATATTTGCAGAGAACAACTTAGTTTTTATCTTTCCTCTTTTAAATAAAAAGATTGAAGATAGATGAGCAACAGAATTTGGAAGAACGTGATGGACAAAAACCGATAGTGGATAGAGCAATAGCAATTTAGTCTTTGGTTTTGTTTTAGATTCTGTTTGTTTCATAAAAAATGAATTATCTGGAAAACATTTTTTTAATATTAATCAGTTATATCAATTCAAATAATTAATTAATGAAAAGTTCTCTCCATCCCTTGTAATTATGCATGTCTAAATATTGATGATGCATGTCTAAATATTTTTATAAACGTTAAAATATCTCTTATTCATTAATTTTTTATAGGCAATACAAGTGATATTCATTTTTAAAGTGATACAAATGCATAACTTTTAAGATGCACCGTACACAGTATCAAAAATCAATCCGCACCATCCCTCACAAGATATGAGAGAGCATTGCGCAGGCGGTTGGTTTGGGACTCGTAGAAAAGAAGAAAAATGGCTTTTCCTTGAACTTACATATTTTGTGCCATTCATATTACTATTCTGGTTGTGGTCTAAGAAGGGAGATGAGGCTACATAATTTCAACCTTCTTATTTTGGTGCGAAAACAGCAACAATGGCATACCATTATTTTTGCATTTTCTAAATTTATTTTCAGAGTTTCAGACGACAAAAGTTTCAGACGACTTAAAAGCAGGAGAAATTGCTAAAGGCCTCAGATAATTTCTTTGAAGGTTGTAAGAGGGAAATCTAGAAAGAAAAAGAAAATGAAACATTTTCCCTACCCTTAACTTTTGATGTTTAATAATTTCTTTTGAAGGTTGTATTTCTAATCGTAATTCGTTTTCTATATTTTTGATTTTTTTTAGCACTTAACTTTTTCATGGATTCTATTGTTCAACAAATGATTCGCATAAAAGAGAGATACTTTTATTTTACCTTTTTTTTTATTTTTTTAGTAGAATACGATTGAAGGGCGTAACATAGTAATAAAGTTTGTATTTATTAACCATGTGTAGATAGCTATCTATGTTTCCTCCTTTATTTAAGTTCTATTCGGGACAGCGGGTGCTATGTTATATCAAAATTTCCATTTTCTATTCCATCTATTGAATGAAAAATTGAAGCACTACAATTTACTAATAATTCTCTATAGTCATCATATATAGATATGATATCCAATTAGATATTTGTATAAATTAATAAAATTAAAAGATGATTTTAGTTTACTAGAAGCATTGACATATTATATTTTTTAGCTCGGTGGAAACAAAATACTTTTCCTAAGGATTGTCTCAAATAGAAATAGAGAACGAAGTAACTAGAAATATTGCTAGAATACCCTATTCCCTATTCTAGAGGGATTGTCTAGAAAGCGAATTTTTTTTTGAATTGAAATGCATTCAAACAGAAAAGCTGACATAGATGTTATGGATCGAATTTTTGGATTTCATTCACATCTTATCTTAGATATATCGATATATGGGAATTTATCTATCTTCCATAAAGGAGCCGAATGAAACCAAAGTTTCATGTTCGGTTTTGAATTAGAGACGTTAAAAATGATGAATCAACGTCAACTATAACCCCTAGCCTTCCAAGCTAACGATGCAGGTTCGATTCCCGCTACCCACTCTATTCTATACTCTCTATCCATATTAGATAGACCTCTATTAGAATATAAAGCCAAAATAAATGATTTTAGCCTTTATAAAAAGAAAACTGATTCTTGAATCCCTTTCACGCTCATGTCACGTCGAGGTACTGCAAAAGAAAAAACTATAAAATCCGATCCAATTTATCGTAATCGATTAGTTAACATGTTGGTTAACCGTATTCTGAAATACAGAAAAAAATCATTGGCTTATCAAATTATCTATCAAGCCATGAAAAAGATTCAACAAAAGACACAAACAAATCCATTATCCATTTTACGTCAAGCAATACGTGGAGTAACTCCCGATATAGCAGTAAAAGCAAGACGTGTAGGCGGATCGACTCATCAAGTTCCCATTGAAATAGGATCCACACAAGGAAAAGCACTTGCTATTTGTTGGTTATTAGGAGCATCCATGAGTATTTCTTAATTCTTTTTTGTACGAAAAAAAAATAATGCCTACAATAGAAGGACTAATTAGTTATTTCTTTCATCACCCCAAACATGCCAATATTAGCACTGATAGTACGTAAATGTAACTCATTGTTCAAACAACTATTCAAAGTTCCTAGAGCTCCTTGTAAGGCTTGTTGGAAAACCCGTTGTCGGACTTGATTAATCGCTCTTTGCTGTTCAAAATAAATAGTTTCATTTTTGTAATTTTGTAATTGTTCCAAGGTCTTATAAGTTGAATTAATCAAATTCAACTTTTCTTGTTCTATCTCGGAATATCCATTCACTCAAAACTACTCCGCTTCCATTTCCACTTTCCGTAAACGGGGCCGGGCTTTTTCCAACTGTTCAATGGCCCCGCCGCGTAATTCTTCTGAAGCATTGACATATTATATTTTTGTTATATTATAGTCAATTGAATACGTTGAATTCTTGTTCATATTGAAATGAATCCAAATTAATAAGGAGCTGGTCAATGATACTCAAACATGTACTTCTTTTGAGTGCCTATTAATGAATTGGTTAATATGGGTGTGTACTAATTGGGTATACGTAATGTAATGGCTATAATCCAACTATTAGATGTTTCAGTTTCAAAAATTCAAAAATAAAAAAGAATTCTAGAATCTGAATGGGATCAACCCCCATTGCGTATTGGTACTTATCGGATATAGAATAGATCTGCTTCTCTTTGTTCCTACGAACCGAATTGTTCCATTTTTACTAAAAAAAGAATAGAACAAATATTAATCCTTTCTCCAAGATAATCCCCTGAAAAGGGGAGGTCCATAGCATATTTTTTTCCAATGCAATAAAGTTACATAGTGTCTATTTTTCGTTGATAAAGGGGTATTTACATGGGTTTGCCTTGGTATCGTGTTCATACCGTCGTATTAAATGATCCCGGCCGTTTGCTTTCTGTCCATATAATGCATACAGCTTTGGTTGCTGGTTGGGCCGGTTCGATGGCTCTATATGAATTAGCAGTTTTTGATCCCTCTGATCCCGTTCTTGATCCAATGTGGAGACAAGGTATGTTCGTTATACCCTTCATGACTCGTTTAGGAATAACCAATTCATGGGGCGGCTGGAGTATTACAGGAGGGACTATAACAAATCCGGGTATTTGGAGTTACGAAGGCGTGGCCGGTGCACATATTGTGTTTTCTGGCTTGTGCTTCTTGGCAGCTATCTGGCATTGGGTGTATTGGGATTTAGAAATATTTTGTGATGAGCGTACAGGAAAACCTTCTTTGGACCCATAGGTGCTATGTTGGATTTGAATCAGATTTCGGATCCATCTATGTTGATTGACTGCCTCCATTATGTTTTTGCTAGCAAATACCACTATTTTTGGTTTTGGATCTTCCAAATCATTCCCGCAGGAGATCCGGACCCATTTTTTTCTGATCCTTCGATAAAAAGATTCATTCTCTTCATAAAAAAGAGGAGGTAGAACCAATAAAGACTTTTGTTTCGATTCATCCCTGGAGTTGAATACCTCATTCAATTTCCGTACCAGAAAAAAGATCAAGTCCAGCAAAACAAATGGTTCCTCTCCAACAACAACCATTAGGAGACCACTTGTCTTCATCTATTTCATTAGTGATATGAAAAAACCAATGAAGAAGATAAATTAGGAGGGCAAGGATAACATAGAACCAAGGCCCGAATCACTCACTTGCATACTCCACCCTAAAAATAGAGAACTTTCATGACCTGAAACTAGGAAACGAAGAACAAAAACCAACCCAGGAAAGCATGTCTTATTGATGCAAAATCTATCATTTGTAACATCTCTCATTCCAAAATTTTTCACAGAACGCAATGTTTATACAAAGGAAAAACAATGGTGGACATAAATAAGGGAAGTACAACATATCTCCAGAAGTAAGTTTGCAGAGGCCACTTGTTCTCAAGGCTGACGAAGCATCAGTTCTCGAAAATTTCTCCTGTCGCTCCACCTCAGGGATCTCCTATAGATTGTAAAACTAACAATGCAAAAAGGGAAACCTTAATTTAATGCATATTCCCATGGAGCCCGCCACCTTTTCTCATTCATGCCCACAGACACACAAGGCTATGAATCCGACCGGAAACGAAAGTGGAGGAAGATTATACACAATTAGCAAAACGAATTCCAAGATGAGAGGGAGAGGGAGGCCAAAAAGAACAGAAGCAAATGCCAATCCAATAAAGCGACAGAATGGCCATGAACTGGAAAGGGCCCCAGGAATGATACTTCCCAGTGGCTGATCGCACTATCTCCCAAGCCGCGGCTATTGCTGTGAACTAACTCTCATGCATACCGATGAATGTAGAAGTACATTGCCCAAAATGAGCTTTCAACTCCACTTGTTAGATAGAGAGGTCCTTAAAAGCTTCCAGTTTTCCATTTGGCGCAAGAGAATCCAAGCTTATGCCACCCGCAGGATGGTTGACTCCATTTTCAGGATTACTAGAAATCTGGTTGTACGAGGACTTAAGAACTGCAGAACTGCGACTTCCTTCAAAATACGTGGAGTGCGGGAAGTATTCGGCACAACGTAATTTCCATCCTGTTGAAGATGTATTTTACAAGTGTCAGAGACACCATCTCAAAAGTCAAATCTAGCTTTATCCAATCATAATATCCCATCTTTGTATTCAGCAAAATGAGTAAGCCAATGAGGAAGTAGGGATAGAAGAATGGCCATCAGTAACGAAATTCACCGACGAGATCCCTCCCTCACTCTCACACCCCAACACACCCACCCAGCCACCCACTTGCTACCCTATACTGCTGCTACTCCAATTATTCCAACAGATACTCCACATTTTAAGCATAACTTTAACCAACAACAGTTGACGAGATCAAAACTTACTTGACGCAGCATCCATATCAACTACTACTGAGGAGAGTAGTTTGTGAACCGCAATACAATCCTTGAGTTTCCATTCCTTAACTGATCCGAGCGCTCCATTTCTATGCAACATAACGTGGACATGCTCAACAGATTATCAAGGGGATGGCAGCATAAAACAGTCCAAAACAAATGAAATGAAGATGGTAGTCCTTCGTTGCACCAAACAGTACCTTTGCACCAAGTTGTTGCTTGAATCCTCAATTAATTTCACAGCCTTGCCCTTATTGCTGGGTTCCAAAAGATACAGCATTTCTGCAGCAGCTGCCCTGTGCATCAAGGAATCTGTGCACACAATTAAAAAAAAAAAGACCAAGCACACTTAGAACATGTTATAACACCCATAAAAATATTGTCTGATGTTGAGGATACCTGTATGCTTATCAAGGAATAACTCATTTGCCTCTAAAAGAGACTTCCCATGCAAATGACTGCAAGATGAACAATTGTATTTGTTAAAAGACTTGTCATATTGAAAAACCAAACAAGAAAGATATAGCAAGTTCGAAAGTCAGGTTGTAAAGAACCTGATTTCTGGTCGTTCAGCTTCTAATACAGTGCAAATAAGTTTCTCAGAGTCAGTAGCTGGGGCAGCCATGGAACTAACTACGTGGAAAAACTTTAACTGCAGAATAAGAAGCACCCATCAGGAACAACACCAAGCCATCAAAGTCTCTAGCAACCGGGGAAACAATATAGACTACCACCGAAAAGAGTTGAGGAAAAAGCAGCAGCAAGACAGATCAACATACTATGACTTGCATCAAAATTTACAGACACCCAAATGATGCGACAAATATATCAACAGCTCAACCCAAGGAGTTAAGAGGACATATGAGAATGATAAAATATCTCGAGTGCAAACTAGAGAGAAACTAACCAGGCACCTATGTGTGTCAGGGTTTTCCGCGTCCAACCGGAGCAGCTGCTTCACCGCCTGGGTTTATGAAAAGAGCAGCATATAAAGATGCATATATTAAAATGGAGTTAAGCAGAAAATTAAATTGCAAGCAGCACATATATAGGAAAAAGAAACAGAACATTTATCAGCTCGTCATTAAGTTACTCCAAACAATATGTTTCAAGAAGTTTCAAGAGTAAGAAAGTCGCTGGACAAAAGAAAAAAGAGGAAGCAAAGTAACCCCAGGCAAAATTACCTGAAAAGCAAGCAAAGTTTTCCGCTTTCTCATATTTACTTCAAACGAAAGAATGTGTGTTTCCAAAGAATCAGGTGAGCTCTTTTGAAGCCGCTTCAAGTACTTTGTTGCCTCTGATAGTGGATCCTCAACCTACCACCACATATACATAATGGAATCCAGGCCACAGCAGCAACTATTAATAAAGAGGAAGTTACAAAGAAAAAAATGGTCGAACAAATACCTGCAATAACTTCTCCCCATAAGGATCAGGATCAACAGGCTTGACAGGCTTTTTCCCAGACTTTGAGACACCAGTACTGCTTGATTCTTCAATTTTAACTTCTGCTTCCTACAAAAGAAGCAAACAATCAGAAAACTTTAAAGGAAGAGACCACAGAAGCACTAGAAACTATCCATACTTTCTTAGCCCGTGCTTCTGCCTTTCTCTGTTTTTGTCTCAGCTTCTTTTTCTGAGATGGAAGCAACTTTGACATTTCGTCATCTTCTTCAGTGGCTGACTTGGGAGGAGAATCAAACAGCTTAAGATAGCATCTGGACCAAAAAAGCCATTTCAAATGGAAGCCACCTAGCAGTTGAATGGTAATAGCACAAGTACATGACAACCAACAGCTGACAGCAAAGAGATAAAGCCACATGCAAATGCAAATCAACATGCAAAATTCATGTGAAAACATGCAACTTAACGATTGAATTTTCAGTCTTGTCAAACATTTCTAGAAACATCATATAGTGTGACAGCAGGTGTCACAAGGACCACTTAACACCATAATGGGGAACAACAAAAGAAAGATACAATAAAAACACCTCCTATCCCTTCACAAAACAAACTCAAAGATCAGCTCACACTTCCCAGTCAATTGAGGTAAAGAATCAACAGCAAAGTGAAAAAGCGGAATCCCCTGTCTATGCAACCATGGTTCTTCTATGATTTCAGCCTATCATATAAATCATTTTGACCAAAAATTGTTTTAACACCTTGGATATGCTATCAGAAAGGTGGCACTAGGCATGAAGCATCGTTCTTAGGTGGAGAAAGAATACTTTATAATCATCAATCTCTATGCAACCAAATTCTACAGACTTGGACTGCAAAAAAAAAAATAATAATAATAATAATACTGGTGCAGTTTCTTACAGCATCAGAATGCCAAGCATGAGTTGCAACAGAAATCCAAAAAGGAAGAGAAACAACAAGATCCTCATTCTAGAAGATGCGCGGATAGACATTTCACCTGATAGCTCCAGCTGCTGCTTTATGGAAATACGGATACGAATGCAAACGGTCTTGAAATTTCAACATTTCCACATATGTCCGAAGAGTCATTTTTCTTAAGCAATATGAATGGAAATCAAATTGGTCTTCTGTGATATCTGCATAGTGCTTCTCCACAGCTAAAAATTTCTTCAAAGCTCGTCCAAGATCACCTTGGCGGAAGTAACTTTCACCAGAAGCAAGTTCATACCTCCAAAATACACATCCGTTAGCATCTGCAACAACATTTACAGCAAACTGAAAAAACTGTCCTGTATTGTATGTAAACTTACCACATGCACTGCATATCATGAAGGTTATTGTGCTGATCACCATCTTTTGTGAACAAGACAGCAGTTTTTTCGGCCAAACTCACCTTCAAAAGGAATTTTTTCTTCACCCGACAGACACATAGCAGATAGAAAGATTACCAGAATATATCGCAGATGATGTTACAACTTAAAAACCTGGTCAGCTTGCAGCATACGCTTGACACATTCACTGTTGATGTAGCGATCAGCAAGATCCATGCACCTAGCTTCATCTGCTAAAGCAGCTGCAGCTGCCAAATCGCCAGCATGCTTCAATATTCTACTCTGTAGATTACACAAAAATGCAAACAAGTTGAAAATCCAAAATAACTTAAAACAGTAAAAAGAAAGATATAAGACCAGAATGCCGTTAAGTGTGCATCATCGATGAAGCATACAGACCTTGACCAAGTACAGATCAATCACAGTTGGAGTATGTTTAATAGCCTCATCAATTTTTGACAGAGCAACATCAAACTGGCCCCTTCTATCATAATGCTGCGCCAATACACAGTCCGTAAGAAAACTCATGGGGGGAAAGAAAGATAGGACACGGCAGAGAGCCACTTAGTGAAACAAGGGAAGCCAACAAGAGAAGAGCCCACCTGTGCCAGAAGAAACAAAGTCCACATAAGAGTTGAAGGTGGCTCTTTCTCTTCCCTGTACCCACAATTGTGAGGAACCAAACAGAATACTTAATACAACGACGTAATCAGCATCACAGTTTTCAGTACTAATTATGCTTATCATGCAATATGTTGCAGCATGTGTGGACCACATCCTAGCGAACCCACCCCAGAAACATTAAAGGAGTTCCAGCAGTAGAAACCGTGAAAGCTGTGTCCCATGGCTAGCAGACCAGAAAAATGTGGTAAGATCATTGACCCACCACAAGTATATGACTTAGGTATCAATACAAAGCTTGATCAAATTATTAATTTAGATATTGCCCCTTAGGAATAAAAAAGATCCTGGTAAGAGATTAAGATAATTCCGCCATTCAAAGGTGTTAATTTGTGGATTTACCACCAAAAGCCTTTTTTTCTAGAATTTTCATGTATTCAGCATCTGCAACACAAAAACTTCAATGAATATATAATTATACTTTCTAATTGAGACAATGAGCCTGTCAGGTGTAATGACCTTCCTGGATATCCCTTGGTGGTCCCAATTGAATGCTCCAACTCAAGAAACAATTGCTCCAAAATGTCTGCCTGCAAGAGAGCACCAACCAAGAAAATAGTATCCAGTGACCATAACGTTCTCACAGATGCACCTCAAAGAACCACTTCTGTAAGAGGTTCACAAATTGCTTTAACATATGATCCTTGTCAGATGCTAACCTTTCCAGGGTGATCATACAATGGGGAGAGATCAGAAAATAATGAAGGAACACCCTGCAAACCAAAAAAAAAAAAAAATTCAAAAGACTGTCACAATTAGTTTAACCATCATTATTCCATGTAAAAGAATCATATAACCTTAGTTAAGAGAGGCTTTATGTAGTTAATCGCAGCTTCCCGCAACTTGTCACCTTGTAGAAAATCGAGAGGTATCCTCTGAAAGAAAATGGTTAACACATTTACAATGTGATAAACAAAAACTTACTTCTGCTTATAATGGATACTGATGAAAAAAACAGCATTTAAAGCTAAAATAAATTTAAAAAGTTGAAAGTCACATAAATAAGAACCAAAAAGTAACCCCAGAGAACGATGAAGGGGAGAATAAAAGAAACTACTAATTTTTTCAGTGGAAGAAAAAGAGGGAGGGACTGATCTTGTTCAATGTCAGAAGCTAATGCAAGATTCTACACAATTCACTTGGAAATCTACAGGCTGGTAAACAAAACCA
Source organism: Eucalyptus erythrocorys (assembly GCA_014182555.1). Taxonomy (NCBI): domain Eukaryota; kingdom Viridiplantae; phylum Streptophyta; class Magnoliopsida; order Myrtales; family Myrtaceae; genus Eucalyptus; species Eucalyptus erythrocorys. Next base: position 13,671,885 of record CM024602.1, read on the forward strand.
GCAAGATGTTTGTCATACAAATAAATCTGTCACTGACACCAATCCCACAAGAGGACAGCTTAAAAAGCAGAAGACCACCTGCTTGAAAAATGAGAAAAGCCAACACTTAAACCCAGAGAAGATACATGTTTTGGTTAATACTAACTGATTTTTATCCATGAACAAATAATGTTGTTCAAGGGTACATAGTAATCATTTAACCAAAAAGAATACCACAACTCGGGACCTCTCTTTTCTGACAAAAACATTAAATTCATCTTCATTTTAGTTGCGCAATGAAATATTCCCACGTCATACTAAAATATCAATGATTAAGACAATAAACTTACTTGAAAATTTTTGTCCACCATCGACCATTGACACACTAGCATTTTCTGCTTCAGCTAAAGTAGATTTTAGGCATGCAATATATTCTCTCGAGCTAAGTAACCCAACAAAGAATCTCCTACTAAACTATTACCTCTTTAACAGGTATTGTTCAATAGAAAGCAAACTTGTGCCAAAGATTTCAGAAGTATACTGCCACAACGTAAGGCGATAATTTTGCAATCCAACAATTTGTGGGAACAATGCCAAGAAGACTCACTCCATTGCCAAATATGATGCAGCTCAGTAGAGGTTACTGGATCTAAAACTGAGTATGTTGTTTAGAAAATATAAAGTAACATAATGCTTTCACCTTAACAGCAGAAGACCAAGCAAATTGCTCTGCAAGGGATCCATACAGGGAGATCAACTGAACAATTTCATCAGAAGAGTACTGACCATCTGCTCGATATAACCCAGCACATTTCTGTAGACCCTCATAATAGCTGACAGCCCAAAGAGAGTGAAGTTAGCGCTTGAAGTGAAGCATTTGCCTGTATAAATGCAAGTGAATGCACATGGAATTTCTTTACCAGCTAGAGCACATTTAAGTTAAAAGTCTCAGGTCATTGCAGATTACTGATCTTTAGTTTCACCAACATTTAGTCGAACTATTAGATGACAAAATACAAGTACATCAAATGTGAAAATGTAGGACACAAGCTATATTTCAGCCTATTATAGACAAAACCTGACATCATCGTCTATTTTTATCAGACAGAGGAATTCTTCCCCTTCGCCAAATACACAGAGAGAACAAAAAAAATCACCTGTAATTATCTGGATTCATCGAAAGCAACAGCCTATACAATTTACCACCTTCTTCAAGGCGACCAAGCTTCACCAAGAGAGAAACTTCTTGCTCTCTACATGCAATTCTGTCAAGCTAGATACCCGATCAACAAATCAATAAGCAACCAAGGTCACTGGGTTAAGATTAATAATGTAGCAAGCCAATGAATTGAGAAGTTGATGCTTACAATTTTTTGCTCTTTCTTGTACAATTCATCAAGTGCTTTCTCTAGAAATCCACATTCTTCCATCAAAGAAATCTACACAACATAGCAGACAACATACAAGCACAAATTTAACAGAATAGGGAGAAATAACCAAATCAAGTCACATTCCTGCACATCTCAGAAATGAAATACGTAACTAGATGCCAGTGAATCAACTATTGAAAAAGTTATTCATTTGCATACTTAAGCACAAAGTGCAGCTTCTCTCCAAATTTACAAAACTGTAACTTTGTTTAAGTAGTTAACATCTAAAAAAGACTTGGCTAGCAGAGGTAAAGACACAATGTGTGCAGAAGGAGTTTGTGCCAAACTACTTCTCAATTGTCTTCATACTTGCATAGTTAGTCACATCCTTCAAAGGAAAAATGGGTAACCAGTGTTACCAGGATCGCTACACCCCCCTCCGAACAGCGATCTGGTACACTGCGATTTTAGGCAATCCCATCATATGTTAAAAAACTTTGAAATCTGGAAGAAATATTATATCAGATGGATGGAACATGCCAACTGATCTTGAGCTGAAGAAGAAGAAGAGGAGGGGGGGAGTAGGAGGAGAAGGAGGAGTCAAGAGAGATAGATTGCTCTGCATTTCCAGACCTCAAGCAATGTGAAAAACTTTTAGATTTGGCTTCATCCTTTTTTAGTCTTCATTGAACATATCATCAACAATGAAGAAGGGTATGGGCCCCTCTATATTTTAACTTCAGAAGGGTCCAAAGGACATAACTTATCTAGCCCAAGCCATCATCTAAAATCCAATGGTAAGACATGGGCTAATCTAATTAGAAAGAAAAGGTCCAAATAGAAGTAGAGTCTGTTCTTAGAGTATGTAATTTTAGAAAAGAAACAGCATTAATGTATTATAAAAGGTATAAGGGCAAACATTAGAGTGATCCGCCTTTTACATACTGCATTTCCAAGTAGCTAATTATCTAAGCCTACACCTGTGTTCTGCGAACCAAGGAAACTAGTGAATCCATGAATCAGAATTCGCACCACGTACAATAACCGAATTATGTTCCAGTTAACATTGTGTACGACTAAGGTCTATCGATGGCTCAAGCAACATAAATACCAATGAACATTAACTTGTATATAGTAAAAAGTTACTTCCTCTACTAGAGTCAAGAATCAAGACATATCAGAATCAAAAGAAAAGCAATTAAAATGAATTCAAGCGGGTACAGCACACGTGCTAAACCTTGTATAAGAGCATTTCCCCATGTTCACACCGCTCATTTTCAGGAGGATAATCATCTTCCAGTGTCCCTTCATATGCTTCCAAAATTTCAATTGCCTTTGAGGGGCTAGCAAAACCAAACAAAATGTTAAATGCAAAATAAGCTTAGAAAACAGAGAAAACTGTGCCATAATATCGATACTTCAAGTGACACCTGACGGCCCAAAACAGCAAAAGAATTTCAATTGCAACTGCAGTATGGTGATTTTGGTATGTCTACTGCACATATACAGACAGAGTTGCATCTCTACATTTAATGCAATGACACTAACACAAAATGTGGGAGATCCAACTAATCATAAAGTCATAAAGAGCTCAACTAGAACGTTTCTCTTATCATCTACAAGAGCAGATAGGCTCAACCTAATACACTCAGAAAACACACTATATGACTGCTTAATTTGTAGAGTCGAACAGATTAAGATGCTCTCCCACCCAAAACTGCTCTCACCAACTCAGCGAGAAAAGAGCAGAATCAAAAGAGTATAACCTCGCAGAAGAATTGAACACAGAATATTAAAATACATATTTAAAAAAAAAAAAATGATGAGGGCCTCAACATCATCAACCCACTAGCTCACAGTGATCCATGACCATCAATAGCTGTGGAAAGCATTAAGCTTCTTAATAAAAGAAAAGAATCCAGAACAAGCAGTGCATTAGTTTACTGTTCACAGCAGATCTATTCCTCATTCATAATCTTAAAAGCCATGACAACTTAATTACATTGGGGACAACACAAGCTCCTTTTTTCAGCCAGTCCAAATTAGTATGAATAACATATGAAGAATGCGGATGGAAGGGGAACTTTAGGCCTGACTGACAATAAGCCGATTTACATCTCATATCAAAGTTCACTATAATTAAGCACTTTTTATTGTGAAGATCTTAGGACGAAGCATACTTTGAGTTTAAATGTTGAGAAACTGCAAAGCCTATCCAATTCATTCGATGATTGGGTTTCAGAGTCAGCAGCTGCTGCCTGGTTTCGACAAAGCCCGTCAAATCACGCATTTGTGCCTGTAAAATAAAATGGAGATCTCCAATAAGCTGAGATGAGAGAGAGGAGAGGATAAGGTCATACAGTGGAAGGTTATAAAAGCAGCAGCCTAATATCTTGAAAAACTAGAAAACCAATGCAAATGAGGACGTATGAGCAAATAACATCATAATAACAATTTCAAGCATCATAGCTACAAGATAATGATCCGGCAATGCTTGTAGGAGCTGCTTCTGCTGTCAAAAAATTGTAACAACTCTAATGGAGCATCTTGCATACTCTTAAAAGCAGAAGGAAGTGAAAACTGAAACAATACAGCTCATCGTTGCTATGCAAGAGACGGTGCAATGAAGCTTTTGCAGCTTTTGCTGTTCCAATTTTCATATTTAAAGGTCTCTATAAATCCAATCATCTTTATACATGTAAAACACTTAGGACATCTATTTACACCTTAAAAACATAAAAATTAAGAGATCTTAGATACAGCAGCTATCTTCTTAACCACCGCAATAGATTTAAGCTAAACACCAATTTTAGCCACAACATCACATCAAAACATATAAGCACCAAAGCTGTAGCGCTAGCTACAATAACATTGCCCGCCCTTTAAGCATAGACAGTATTCACTCGTGAAGATTTCACAACCAAATACATCTGCCTTCTAATGATAAATTTAGACAACAGTAGATCCTCCCTGACATTTCAAGGCCCACCATGCTTATAGAACTAATATATCGTCATTGTATTAGTCCATATTTGAAAATATGCTTGGGGCAGCAATTCCTAAAATTGCCAGCAAATAGAGTGAATTGAACCTAAGTAAGGTTCATGTAAGGACAGAAACAGAACGTTTAGATATAGATATCAAGTGGACAGAATAATCAGGTATATTGAAATTAAAGCATCAATATGGATCAATCAAAAACCAATTAGTTGCAAAAAAAATGAAGTGCCATCAGATGGCAGGCATTGAAGCAGAACACCATAAGCCCTATAACTCTGTAAGTCAAATTATGTCAAAGAAGTTTGAAGTCTCGAGCAATGGCATCAAGGTTTAACAATAAATGCTAGTACAGTGTAAGAAGTACCAAGCCAAAGACTTCACTTACAGTCTGTCCCACATAGTATCAACACATGAACATACCTGCAAGAGTGAGAGGTCACGCAATATCTCAATATTGTCTGGGTCTATTCTCAATGCATTTCGATAGCATTTGATTGCTTCCCTGTATTCTCTGTCCGAACGGTATAGGAGACCATACACATGCCAACAGACATGGCTTTTCAGGTCATTCTGCATCAACAGGAGACTTTGAGTCATCACCCCCCAAAATAATACGTAAGACATAAGTTTGAGGAAAAAATCCGAACCTTTAGACCTAGTCGTACAAGTTCATATGCTTCGCTTTTACGATCCATGCAGTTCAAGGTTAAGCCCTTCATTGATAGGGTTTCTGTCAACAGGAACAAGTACTCAAATCATCAAGGCAGATAGCAACTCAAATTAAGGTCAAGATAGAACATTCAGACTGAATTCCCTGAAGTACTAAAACAGAGTCTGCAGAAAATTACAGCAGGAAGAATCAGAACATTTATGGTGATTGACACATGACTTTCCAATTATGAATCGTGACTTTTCTTTCTGTTCCTCCCTTTCCTCATCTTCCACTCAAAGAGCTGCCTTTCAGTTTTAGAAGTAAACTTACAGATCACATGGCATTGGTATACCCAACAGATAAATGAAACTTCCAAGATTCATCAAGTTAACTAACTAAGTTGAAAAGAGTAAAAACCCGCAGGTTAAGGAGATCGAGAGCATATTGACCATCTGTTCAATTGGTTGGAATTACCTGGATGATCTACTAAACTCAAACTCTTACGACTTTAATCAGAATTTCCAAAGCAACAAAAAAGATATTAACAGCTCCCTCAATTCAGCCACCTCCAATTAGTTTACACTCCTTTTCACGTTAGGCAGGTTCATGATCAGATTTCAATGAGATTTTTTGCAATGAAGACTCCTCAAGTATTTAATCGCATGGCCTATAGAACTTCCATTATCAGTACAATAAAATTCATTAAACTTTTCAAGCTATCAATAGAACAAAAGTCCACTTTGCCACCATTTAGCCTAATCACTAGCATTCTCCCTCAATTCAGTTTCAATATAAATACACAATTTGTAAGTGTTTACCAAACATAAACAAGAGGTTCCCAAGTCACACAAAAAAAGAAACATCTCAATATGGAAAAGCAACGTCTCTGCTCCATTTGCAAGATCCTCGTATGACAGTAAGACAAAGAGTATTGCATATCCAAACACCAAATTGTGTAAATTTACCTCCATGTTCTGGGAACTTCTTCAAAATGGTATCTGCTGCCTTCAATCCCTTCTTATACTGTTTAGTTTCATATGATTTCTGCGACACACAAAACATTTTAAACAGTCACATCTATTGAAAAGAGAAGAAGGCATGCGGTTGCACAATGAGAAATTTTCTCGCCTCTAGGGTCTATTGGATAACACAAGTAAAATATCACCATCAAGAATGGAGCCAATATCATAGTGCAGGTAGGATGCATCTGCACCAAATAATAGATCACCCAGATACCAACCACAGTCTAATACAAACTGATCATTGGTTTAACCAGTCGTAAACTTGCTGGATGGAGTAAGCACTTCTGAAAACTTGGAAGCAGTGGATTTTTTTAAACCAATCAGAAACTACAACATGGCTTTCTAAGTTATGTAACTGTCCATGGAGCAGCAACGATACAAGATCAATGCTTCGAGCATGAAAAGTAAAGACACTGAATACTCCCACCCAGCAGCATTGCGAATCTCGTCCATCGAAATTCAATTTCCGGCAACGAACTTGTCTCCCAAAAAAAAAAATCATCAGCCCTCTAAATGCATAGAATAAACAGCAGCAGACTTTGTTAACAAAAAACCCAACAGCTGATGATCTTCCAATCAAGTTAAAAACGCCTCATTTAATAGGGAACCTCAAAGTGGCTCCATTTCATTATATTCCAAAAGACAAAATGAACGACTACTAAACGATCCTGCTCGCAACGACAGCAACTCAAAACCTTAATCAGAGGAGGTATTAATACACAAACTCCAGCACTTTCGCAAACTGTCAACTTCCTCCACATGAGGAGGGGGTCCGAGCCAGGAAAAAAACTCGCGTTCGGCCAATCGGGGGAGCAATCCGATTGGACGGACAGCTCGGCCAGTCCGCCGGCCCCTTGCTCAGAAGCGCCGCCGGAGACGGCGGCCGGCTCGACGAACCCTAGGGTTTAAGAGCCAGGCGAGGCGGCGGCGGCGGCGGGGACGGAATTCACGGCACTCCAATCATCCCGCGGCGGACCGACGATTGTCCCCGAGGAAACGGAAAAAACGGGAATCGAGGGAAGGGATAGAGAGAGAGAGAGGATCGGAAGGCTTACGACGATGAGCTTGAAGAGGTTGGCCTCCTTCTGAGGCAGAGACGCGCCCATTGTCGGTCGGTCAGAGACAGAGAGACAGAGAGACAGAGACAGAGAGAGAGAGAGGGACGAAGGAGACGAGAGAGAAGAGAGAGAAATGGAAGTAGAGAGGGAGGGAGGGAGGGAGTGGTGGCGTTTATCTGCTGCAACCCTATTGCGAAGAAGAAGCGAAGTCTTTGTGTAAGTGCAGCGGACAGACAGCGAGCGAGCGAGCGAGCTTGGGGTTGAGTCGTCGGGAGGGTTTTCGGAGCTTTCTCTCTTTCGCGCGTGCGCGCGTGTCGTGTGGATGAAAGTTAATTAAAAACGGTTTGTACATAAATCGCGGTATAAAATGGTTTTCCTTTTCAGCAAGTAAACACCCAAATTTTGGCCAAAAAAAAAAAAAAACCACCAAAATTAATCGACGGTCGAGATTTCATCTTTCTTCCTTTTTTTTTTCTTTGCACGTTTTCTTTCTATTTCGCGGTTATAATATTGTACGTCGTGTTGCGAAATGTAATACCTCCCTTGCGATAATTGAAATTTTTCATTTTATATATTATGGAGGTTTCCAACCAAAAGTATAAATATATATATGATGCTCTATTATTAGCTGATGCATTTGGTTAGTGTTTTATTTGCCTGATAAAATATGCCATCAATAAAGTTTTGAATCACATCATTCCATATATACTGTTAAGTGTAAGGAGAAAATATTTGGCAACGTCAAAGTGTTGCATCATCAACCGACATGGCAAAGATAATGCAGAAATCGAGGATCACCAATTAAGTTTGCGAGCATTTTTTGACGGTGTCCAGTGGAGGTCATGGAGTTCACCCAAAAAGCCATATTTGAAACGAAAAGGGAAGGATGAGTTGAACCGAGACACAAGGTTGGGCGAGCGTTTCTATCTTCTTCCTTTTTTCCCAAAAAGCTACAATGCATTTATGGCTTGCAGATGGTCAGATTTTATAGAGTACTTTATTTAATTACAATACATTTACCACGAGTCAAATCGAGAGTGGATCTAACGAGGTAAAATGTAATGATACGGTACTCTAATATTACTGAATATTTTTCTCTATCATAATAAGGACGATGTATTGCTTCTAAAAAGTCACCTATCTGATGCGGGGGCGCACGTAATTGGATGGTCAACCGCACGTGCTTATTCATTTTTCACTTCGAAGTTTCATTTCATGTGCAATGAAAAAGACTTGGAACATAGTTGCACCAAAAAGGCTTCAAACGGTGAAATTAAAATCCGAATTTAATTCCACATCATACTGCACACGACTTTAGGAAAATATTCGATTTTGGAAAATATTCGATAATGGGATTCCTCAAGATAAATATTTTTTTTTAAAAGAAGCTTTTCCTGGGTACAGTCTTCTTAAATTTATTTTCATGCTTAACAACGTTCGCGGTGACCTCAGTTAAATCTCCACATCACGTGACGCCAATTTTTGACTAAAGTGTCCACCCCAAAAAAGAAAAACTCAAATAACTAATATAAACCTACTTTATATACCACCCGTAGTGGCTCCGCCTGGATAGCAGAGGCTTTCTTTTCGTTGAGAGGCCCGGAGTTCGAAACTCTGCGACGCAAGTTGTAGGGAGGCTAGCGTGAGACATTGGTGACTTACCCGGTGGCATGTGTGTGGTGGCTAGCACGTGTTGCCTCCGGTGGTTTATCTCCATTGCCGGCCGTGCGGGGTTCTGGATCAAAAAAAAAAAAAAAAAAAAAAAACCTACTTTATATTATTCCTTATTTCGCCCCACCATTTCCTTCCATAGGCAGAACGCAACACCAACGCCCGTCAACGTCAGCTGAATTTTTAGTTTCAAGTTCCAGCGAATGAGCAGTCTAACCCACGAATTACTGAATGACAATGTTGTTCCAAACTTAGGAAAGATGTGCCCCTAGCTCTATGCCAGCCAACCTCCAATGTGCCCGTACCCGTGCTAGTGCCGCCAAGCGAATTCCCAAGACATCTTAATGGGTTTTTTGTTTTTATGAGGCAAGTCACCTAACATGTCGGCCTGAGGCGTGGTTCATATGTGCATCGCTCCGATCTACAGACCATCTTTAATAAGGTTGAAGTTAACGATAGAGTTCAAATCGGCAATTACTCCAATTGAACCCTAACATTTCATTTATGTTGCATCATGCTGGTTCAGCATCTAGACAGACTTCTCAAGGTTCGCATGCTCTACAACACTTAAGTTGTCGAAACTGAGAACACCTTCAACAGAAATTTACCATTCGGGTAGGAAGGAGACAGATGCTAGCCAACCAATAATAAGGCAAAACTTGCCACGAAATACTGATGTAGCTTGATATTCGTCGCAAAATCTACACTATTAAAACCGACCAGATCCAGTTAATACTCAAAACTCTGGAACTTTAGCAGCCACGGTGTTGTATGCGAGTTCTATTTCCTCTTCGGTCATTTCGATTGTCTCGTCACTGTCGTATCCAGCCACCGCATCAGCAGAGACGGCTGCCTTTTTCCCTTTGGATTTCCGATCATCAGTGCTCGGCTTCTTTTGCTTCATTGAAGCATCAAATTCTAATTTGCTGTATTCTGCTTCATAAATCTGCTTACAATCCACAGCCTTTCTGTGCAGGTCTGCATTTGAGATCGAAGTAGCAGTATCTCCAGACCCCTCAAGCTTAATTAGCTCCTCCACCACACGAGGAATGATGTTCCACTGTTCACTAATTCGTTGGACATCCTGCATCGAGTCATGTATGCAACATCAAAACTGGAAGCTCGAATATCCCATGCCGGGACACGAATGTAATTCGGACATCAGGCTCAAGCCGATCACAACAGACAACTCAGAAGTCCAAGCTGATTTACTCACTTCACATGAAAATCATTGTTTTTCCTTATTCAACAAAACACATGGATACTTAGGATGCAACTTTACGATCGAATTTCACATGGTGCGCTCATGCATAGATATATACACCAGTTTATGCGAGAATACTAAAGTACCATTTGGAAACACACTTGTCAGTGTGAGGATACCACACCTGATTTTGCTCAAGGGCATCAATTGCATCTTGTAAGCAAGTTATTATCCCTTCAGCTGCTATTTTCTTTATCTCATCTGCTGGAGGCTGCAAGGTCAAAGCAGATGCTAAATGCTAGCACTAAATTTAGGATCAAACTGCCCAAAAAAATTATAACCATTCGGTGGAAAGTAAGACTTGGCCAAATGAAACAACAGGCACCAAGATATGTGAATTTGAGCTCATGGTTTAAGAAATATCTGCAATGAAGGATAAAAAAATAATGAGATAAAGGAACTGTCAACTCTGCTACTTCCTTTTTCTCCTGCTTCTGATGCTTTCCTAGCACATTCATGGATCCTTTCTTAGTGGAAACCTTGATCCCACCAAAAGCAGATACTTATGAAGAATATTGGGATCTATTGCAAATTCAAATTTAACGATAAAAATGAGTGGCAAAACAGAAAACTAGAAAAAGAGAAAACTAGATCAATCAAAGACGACAGTAATCCACCGTTGAGAGAGAGAGGGGGGAGAGAGAGAGAGAGCCCACACAATGTTCCTTCAAGAAGAACAGATACAGAGAGTTTGCTTGTCAAAAGCATATTCCCGAGGAACAAGCAGCAAACCCAGACTCATTTTCTTTTTCCTTTTGGCCCGAGCAAAATTTGGTAGATTACAAAACGTACTCATCAAACATGACAATCTACCGAACTTAAGGCCACCCACCTTTTCTTCTTGACTTTCCAGCCATGTGGTCGTTCTGTTCAGATCAATTATAGCCCAGCTCTTCACTTTTGAAGGAATCAGTACGTCCTCAGTAACATTAAAATTTGCCTTCTGCTAAGGAGAACAACAGAACAATAAGTACTGTAAACAGGTTGATTAAAGATAACTGCGTGAACATCCAGCATCTTCATACAATTAAGGAAGCACGCATGCATAGAGATATCAGCAACTGTAAGGTCCAATCCGTGCCAACGAACATTTGAGATTTTCAACATATTCAAATGATAAGTATTAGATAAACCTTTGAGGATGCAGCAGTCGACTGTCTGGACTGTGATCTTTTCTCAACGTGCTTATGATAACCTCTGCTTGGTGAATTCTCTGAATCTGAAGGAAGGCTTTCAGGGCATCAAATTTACAGAGGTCATCAAAAGTTTAAGCTACCAAATCGAATTTAAGCTATTTGTCATGCCATTCCAAAATGAAGTCCATCATAACATGAACTGCATCCACAACCATCTATTGTGCTCCTAGTTCCTTGATGCACTAAACATTTTTTCAGTCATGCAGTAAAAATTGCAGAGAGTTAGAGAGACTGTGTTTCCCAAAAGTTGCTGCATCAGATGATGGTCCTTGATCCTTCTCATGATAGAATTGAAAACTTATAATATATAGGGTTTTACTACCAGCATTCCAGAGAGGAATATATACATGGGCATCATATATAGATCCATTCAATCCCGATAGGAGCATTTATCAATTTAGACTACCTCTTCCTGATTTATCTGAAGTACTCCTCCTCCTCCATGGTTTTCCAGCATGCATTAGATGGCTTTCAATGTCAACCAGTTTCCTCTGGGTGTAGCACTCCGTTATCCACTCCTAATGTACACAAGAAAACAATCAAATCATTGCTGTTTTAAACTGATGATCTCATACTTCCAGTACGAGTGAAGCAAGTGATAAAAGTATGGCAAACTAAGGAGAGCCTAGAATGATGGGCTCAAGCAAAAAGTAGTCTCTCACTATACCAAATTATTAGTTTTACCACTATTTTCGGAAAATAGGGTATGCAAAACCTTCTCAACAACTGATATTAAGAAGGAAGAGAAGGATGTCATCCACACATACATTGCTTCCAAGTAAGAAATTTATGTTGCCCACCCAGTCAGTCTATCCAGCCCATGAAGCAATACACAAATATCTATATAGAATCGTGATTTCCCTGTACTGCTAATCCTCCAAATTTGCCTGCCTAGACAAGCCAGTCTAGCCAGAATCAGCATGAACAAACTATTTTCAACTTAAAAGGTCAAGCACTTAACTAATACTTCACAAATGAGTCTACCAATACTTTCTTATCATTATATCTGCTGCAAAAGATTAACGGAATCATGGGACATTACTTCTTGAGTTGAAGCAAGTCTTTCTTTTAATTTGAAGGAGAAATGAAAGTAAAAATTTTACTATTTCGATACAAACAACTGACGCAGGGATTTTCATTCCTTTGCTATACCAGCTGCCTAAACCACTTTCCTCATTGAGTGAGGCCTGCGCCTAGTAAGGGAAAGGCCCTTTACTACACAAACAGTCAGGTCCATTTTGATTGTTCGTCAAGCAATAAAGCAGCTGTTTCAGCTTGTACCTATCTGCCAACATCCTCACTAATCCTGGGGCTAGACAGTCGGAGGGAGGTCACTCATGGAAAGTGGCCACAAGGGATGCTACACAGGCCACCCAGTCAAGCAGGTTATCGGAAAATGAAAACAAATACTTCATCAAATTACTTGACTAGGGTGCAGTAAAGAGCATTTATCAATGCACGAAATTGAAAACTCCTAAAAATGCCTCTTCTAATTAGTGATGTAAATGCCCATTACTAAGACATCTTATAATGGCCTACTAGTATATCAAACATTAATCTGTCCATGAAGTACTTATCTACATCAAGAAAGAAGCGGACAGCCTAGAAGACAGTTGATTACTTTGCTAATCTCACTCCAACATTCCAGAGTAATGAGAAGTCTAGACCAAAGCAGGAGGTTTATACGACGCATTCATATAAAAGAAGATACTTCCCATTCAAAATACCTGCTTACTACAAGGTCATTTTAACCAAAAAACAACTTGCATCAGGTAAGGATGTTGGCACCTTTGCAACAATTGTTCCATTGTCAGCCTCAACTTGTCGAAACTTTGGAGTATTTGGAAAAGCACAAATTAGTAGTGTGCAATCAGAGTTCCAGTCAGGCTGATATTCTGCTCCCATTTCAAGGGCCTGGGATCGCAATGTACTGCGCTCTGGATTAACGAAACCCGATAAGACAAAAAGCACACCCTCCTGTAAGAATAATTTGCAACCTAAGCCCACTTGAAGTGCAAATCAGTAAAGACCTTGCGAAGCATATATTTGATTGTAGAAAACATTAGTACCAGAAGTTTGGAAAATGGCAAGGTATCCAAGCTCAATGAAGAAGGTTTCCCACTGCCCTCAGATTTCTTGGCCAGTGTGCTGCTCACAAGTTCTCCATCAAGCCCTTTGGATTGTTCAGGCCTCTCGTTTTCCCCGGTGTCTTCATCGTCACCAGAACCAGCTGCTTTCTTGCCATTCCTGGAACTCCCTTCATGTTTGGAACTCATCCAGGACGGAAGACTCCGTTTTGCAGTCTTGTTCCCCTCATCACTCGGACTAGTTTTTGATTTGGGCATGTAGATAAACCTGCGATTAGCAGGATCCTTTCAATCACAGGCTGCACAAAGTATTGACATGGCTGGGCAACATCCATAATGCACAACACATGGAAAGCTACATTATCAAGATTCAAATATACTGCAAGTGTTGCCGATCTTTGATGCACACTGCATATCAAGAATTAACACAGCCCCATCTCTCACTCAGCAACCCCATCAAATAAAACCACAAAACATACACAGATTCTGCTCACAACTGCAAACTTTTCACGTTTTGCTGATGATAGCGAAAATCGCATCACGCCCGATATGAAAGAACAGCTCCTTAAAAATCAAATAGAGAAACCGCCAGGTTATGATACCGAGAAATTGGGCATACCCCAGACAACGCATCCACTGAAGCTCTCAGTGAAAATCACTGTACCCATTCTCCGTCTTAAGCTATTAGGGGAGAAATCAAGCCAATCAAAAAACTAACGGTGCTAAATCAAGGCAACGACCAAATCGATGCAATCGTCGCAAAAAAAAAAAAAAAAAAAAAAAAAAAAAAAAAGGCTGATAAAAATCGTTCACCAAAAAGTGCCGAGGCCTCCGAGCTCACACCATCACTCCATGGACGTTGAAGCTGATTCTCAGCAGAATGAAACAAGAAAAAATGCAAGAAATTCAGCAAGAGAAGAGGGGGGATGATCAAAGCACCTCTTCGCCTCTCTTGTGAACGAGCGATGAAATTTCCCCCCGCTCTTCTGAAGCGGCAGCGGCAGCAAGCAAGATGGTGACAGAAATCGCTTCTCGAGCGGGACGAAACGAAGGCTTAGCAGCGTCGGGGGCGAAAGACCAGTAGGGGCGGTTCCGTTTGAATCCTGTGTCCGGTGATGTTAAGCAATGTCCTCCTCCTTTCTGCATGTTCCCCAGCTTTTGCTTTTCTTAAGGACAAAAGAAAATTAACTTTAGCCCCCTCGAAGTTTGATAAAAACCTCTAACATTTTAAACACGTTGGGTAATCATTCCATTTTTCAAAGTAATTTTTTTGCTCAAAAACAATCTTTTTATTCTACTCTCAAAAATAATTTTCGAATTTTTAAAAGTGCTTCATAATTATCCAAAATTTTTATTCCATAAATACAAATTCATTTGATAGGATTCTTAAATTTTTTTCTTTTAATTTTTTAATATTTTTATTTTATTTTTCTCTTTTATTTTTCCTTTTCTTTTCTTCGTCCTTCTTCTTTATGGCCGGTCACTGGCCACCGCTAAGGCTAATGACTAGCTTGGCAAGGTCCAATGAGCTTGTTGGACCCTCATTAGGCTAAGACAAGGTTTGGTGAGTTCGTTTGGCAATCGCGAGCCTTAACCTCACGGATCTAGGTGAAATTACGCCTAGTTGAGTCCAACCTCATCCGAGCTATGTGAGGTCGACCTCATCGGGGGCTAACAATGCTTCGGCGAGGTTGTGGCCCTCCTCTAGCCGGTTGCTAGTCATGGCTGAGGTTGGCGACTAGCCAAAAGGAAAATTAAGAACAATAATAAAAGAAAAGAGAATAAGAGGAAAGAAGAAAAATTAGAATCGATTCTATGAATTATTCTTGAAAAAAATGAGCAATTTTTTTGCATTTATTGATTCTATTCAAAATCTATTATTGACAATAAAAAAAGATTTTTGTTTATGAGAACAAAAAAATTTACCAAATAGATTTATGTTCTTTTTTGGTTTCGGGAAAAAAATAGAATTAATAATTTTTGGGAATGTACCAATAAATATTTGTTTGTAAAAATAAATCACGCTTACACCTATTATGACATATCTACCTTAAACTTTTTTTTGGTGATGTCAAAATTCTTAAACTATATTTATTGTGACACATTTACCTTTTAATTTTTTTTTTAATTGTACCTACATGAATCAAGATATGTCAAATAATTTTTTCGATAAAAACAATATGGTACTGAACAGTTACACTATGAAGGGTTAGATGATTTTTTTGGTCACATGAGTACAACTTTATGATTTACGTATAGCAAAAAATAAATAAATAACCACCGCCCGCAGCGACGCAGCTGACTTAGGCTCTATTCCCGTCACGAATGGGAGAAGTTCGAATCCTAGAGGCATTATTAGGAATTCTTACTTAGAGTACTGTGGTGGTGGATTCTATAGTTGCTCCCTCGGGGTTTGCTGGCCACCTGTCTTACGGGATTCCTTGGGTTATCAAAAATAATAATAATAATAATAATAATTAATAAATAAATGTGTTACAGTACGAGGGTCTTTGCCAGTAATTTCACATCAGATTCTCTTATACACAACGCATTTAAATTTGAATTTAAACCCTTCTCTAGTACCCATTGCAATAATTTAATATCGTTAATATTCAATTTTCAAATATATGTGTTTTGTGCTCGTGCGGTAACGACGGCCTTCTTTTCAGACTCACCCCAAAGCAAAAAGTATTTTCTTCTCTCCCGCAAAAATAATTTAAAATGTTATATAAAATTCAGCCTATTATCAAAAAATTATATGTAAATCTTCGCATCAATATGCGAACGATATGGAAATTTTCCAGGATTTAAAATTTAAGAAAGCCAAAATACATTAATGGCAATATTTAGATTAAAGAAAAAAGTAAAAATAAAAGTAATCTCAAACATATCTACAACTCTACATAACATCTACTTTTATGCAGGGTTTGAAATCTCTAAATTTAAGGTGACATTTCACATTAAAAAAGAGCTTGAATAAAAATAAACTTACCTTTTTGAAATAAAAAATCGAAAAATTTAATATGATAATAATTAAAGATAACTCATCTCCATATCTATAACTAGTAATATCTATCACTTCACGATTTAAAGAAACTTTATTCGCAATTAAAGTTCATTTGGAGTGGTTATTGCTTTTGACTTTTTATTTTTTGTAAATCTCACCACACCCAAGTTAACTTTATTCTTAATTTTAGACGCCCGAAATTTACATTATATTATAAAAAAGAGTTAACTTGAAAATTATAGTAACTTTTTTTCACAATCTTTTTTAAAATTTCAATAATACTCTTTGTTCTTTGGCAAGAAAATAGGATTTGTATTATTTGGTAATAAACTAGGGCACACATGAAATCTATTTCTGTTCCAGAAACTAGGATTTGTATTCCTTGGCAAGAAACTAGGGCGCGCATGAAATCATTTCTGTTCCATAAATAGTTTTTTGAACATAAATATATTTTTATATTTTTAGTTACGGATGAGTTTCTAAATAAAAATAACCGTTTGATAACGACACAAAATTTATTTCTTTTTTTTACGGCGGCGGCGGTCGGCGACCGGCGGCGGCGGAGGCAAGCAACGACCGGTGGCGATGGAAGAGATGAACGATGAAAATTTTTTTATTTCTCATTTCGTTCTAGAAATAGAAAAGTAAAAATTTTTATTTCTGATTTCTAGTCCAAATCTATTTTCGTAACAAAAATCTATTTCAGAAATAGAAAAGTGAAATAATTTTACCAAATGGATTTCTATTCCAGAATTATTTATAGAATAGAAAAACTATTTATGGAATGTAAATACCGCTTATCATGCGCGTCTTAGAAAGTCGGTTACCCGAGATTTACATTATATTATATAAAAAGATTTTTTTGGTCGGTTATTAAAAAAAAAGAGTTGACTCGACAATTTTATTAACTTTTTTTCACGATCTTTTTTAATTTTAAATAATACTTTTTATTCTTTGGCAAGAAAATAGGATTTCTATACTCTGGCAAGAAAATAGGAAGTCAGTTTTATTTTACATTTTCAGTCCCAGGCAAAAGCAAATAATTCCCACTCGGGCTTCGCTCCCGCTCTCTCCCCCTTCCTTTCGAAATCAGTCAAGACCGCCTCTCCCTCTCTCTCTCTCTCTCTCTCCCTCTCTCTCCATCGTCATCCCTCAGGGAACCTTCCCTCCGCCGCTTCCGAGCGGTCGCGTCCTCCACATCGCCGCCGCCGCCGCCGCCGCCGAAGATGGCGAGCGGAGCTCCGCAGCCGGATCCGACGGCGGATCCGCTCGCGGAGTACTCCGTCCTCTCGCTCTTCCCCCGGACGCTCGGCGTCCTCCGGCGAGCCCCGGAGCCGTACGATCTCGAGCGCGACCTCGACTCGCTCCACGACCACCTCAAATCCGTCGTACCGCCTCCTCTCTCTCTCTCTCTCTTCACCTGCTGCGCCCCTCTATTGTTTCTTGCTCTCTGCCCGTCGCTCGTTCGTCATTTCCTTTAGGTTACTTGTCTTATCTCCCGTTCTCGTAGCTCGATTGTCTTAGAGAACGGGGCCGTTTTGCGCGGACAATGAGCGAAATGCGGAGGGAAGATGGGGAGTGCGAGCGTACGGATAGTGTGTCGGCTCCGATTAACTCCTTCTTTATAACCCAAAATCAATCTAGAGGTTTAATTACAAGATACAACGATAGGAGTTCCTGAGTGTCACGCAGTCGGTGCTAATTGCGAGCCTCGTGCTTATCGCAGGAGGAAGTTGATCTTATGCTTATTGCAGGAGGGTGTTAATCGAATCAGTATTATGTGCCACCAAAAAACGAGTTATCCCATCTTTTTCTATTTGCTTTAATATGTCTGTTCTGTTATGTTCGGGGGTAAAGTAATTCTGGGACTACTTGTTTGGTAGGTGAGGAAGTGCAATAGGAAAAAAAAAAAGCTCCTCAGGGGCTTTTTGTTTACTAGGAACTGTTCTATATTATTGTTCCTTTGTTTTCTTGATGGGGTTCTTCATTACTGTTCTATTTCTTCTTTATTGGAAGTGTTTGTCCATGATACATTAGGCACTTTTGCTTCTCAATACCATTTATGTCGTATGATAACTCCAAGACATGCTGAATCGAAGACTTGGGTATGAAGAAATAAATTCTTGGTCCACTTGATGAATGTTATCCCATTCTAGTACTGACTGCAAATATTGACTCTCTGGCCTTCACTCGTTGCTTTTCTTATCAGTCTTTATGAGGACTTTAATGGGAAATCTTTAGTTTTTCTTGCACCATGACAGGTGTTACGAAGTCCCAAAAGACTTCTAGATCAAGCCAAGGCTGTTGTCAGCAATAGTTCAGAACTCCTGAACACTAGTATCCCAAGTAAGGCAGCATCAGAAGATGAGAACAGAGCAAATGTGGTGATGGCAAATGAAGTTACTAGAAAAAGAAGGCCTGGTCTGGGCCTCAAGCGACCTCGGTTTTCTCTGAAGCCTGATTCTAGGTAAAACTTGTTGAGAATCAGCTGTCTGAAAGAGTATTAACTTTAGCTTTTGTCCGTCAGCTTCTGTTTAGTCATGTAAATCTCCATTTCACAGCCAGCCGACGGTGACCTTGGAGCCAACATTTGATATTGATAGATATGAAGATCCAGTTGAATTTTTCGAGGCTTATGAGATGTTCGAGAGTATGTTTTGTCTCCTGCATTTCATAAAATCTTCCTGTATCTCATGAATTATGTGGATTAACTCTTATCTTGGTATTGGTCATAAGATGCCAAGAGGGAAATAAACAGACAGACTGGAGTTTCAATGGATCAAAATCAGTATGACACTGTGAGAAACGCACGTCCCCGCCGACCAGGAACCTTGAGGTATGGTCTTTGCTTTTTCTCCTCTTTTATTTGGTTGAGCGGCAAGATAGAGAGGAATTTTTTTTCTTCTTTTTGTAACATATGATTAGCCAAATTGTCATTCTGACTTCAGAATAAAATATATATACAGGAAGTCCTTTAAAAATCTTTTTGATCAGTCTGTCATATCTTTGCAATTGACATCTCAAAACGACGTTGTCCCTGGACCAGTTTATACTACACAACCTGAAGCAATTGAGTTGACGGATGAAACTGAATTAGCCGGTAAGTAGAGGTGGTTGTCAACTCGTGGCTTTAAGTGTTAAATCTCGAGTTGGCTTTTTTTGTTCTTTCCAGTTCCGTATTCTTAGTGCCTGATCTGATAATATCCGCCATGATAGGTTCTGAGATGGCAGAAAACAAGGTCAATGACCTTTTGGATGATCTATTATCCAGAAATTGTGAAGATTTTGATGGAGATGGTGCGGTCAGTCTTTTACAAGCGCACTTGCAGATTAAACCTGTTAACGTTGAGAACTTGAGCCTCCCTGATATGCAAGATATTATGGGGAATGACTTGAATTCTTCAGAGAGAGAGACGTCACTGGGTAGACGGGCACTTTCTGATATACAGAACATTTTGAAGAGGATTCACAGTAAATCACCTTCAAAAAGCAGGGATGTTTCTAGAAAAAACATCCCTTCACCCCCAACAAAGAGTCCTCTTGCCCCATTGACATTGTTGAAGAGACGTTTGTTTAAGGATAACTCCATCGACCCATTTTCTGCTGCTAATATTGATGTGGCAGCCATGAAGAATTCTCCCCGTTCTAATTGCTTGGAAATTTACTCTGATGATGCTGACATGAGGAAAGAACCTAGTACTTCTGGAAAGTCCATGTCGCCAATGGTTGAAGAAGATTCTGGTATAGTAGATAATGTGCATCAATTCAAACACATTACCGGATACTATTCTGATGTTTCACATACAGGTCGGTCCCAGCACAGTTCCAACGATAACAATAAAAACTTTAATTTGGATTTGACGACATTAGGAGAGGACTTACCCAATGCTAAGTCACCTATGGTTGAAGAAGATGCTGGTATAGTAGATAATGTGCATCAATTCCAACACATTACTGGATACTATTCTAATCTTTCGCATACAGGTCGGTCCCAGTACAGTTCTAACGATAACAATGAAAACTTTAATTTGGATTCGACGACTTTAAGAGAGGACTTACCCGATGCTTCTGCTGATATGAATAGTCAAACAGAGAAGGTGAATCATCCTCTTTTGTTTGTTCTCAATTCGCAATTGCTCTAATTTGGTTATTTGGGAGATTTAAGACAAGATAGTTTGCTGCAGGTAGCAGTCACATCTCCCCACTTTGATGTGGACATGCAGAACTCAACCGTCGGAGACATGAATCACAATGAACATGATCAAGTTGGTATGTCTCCAGCTTTCTGCTTCTACTTAAAACATGAAACTCTTATCTGGACACTATCAGCGGACTGATTTTCTTGTGCTCACTTATTTTTCATATTCCTCAAAGGGAGCTAAAGTGCAGCAAGTACATCAATTTTGATCTAGAAATTTTCACTTACTATGAGATAGCTTCTGCCAACAGATCCCTCGGACCATTCTACATTGAAAGATGATGGAACAGGTGGAACCTTTGCAAGTACTGACAGAGCTCCTGGAAAGCAAACTGAGGTAATCCCTTCGCTTTTGTGGTTCTTTTGGGCATCTAAAAACAAGTACAGAATGGTGTCTATGGGAAAAATCTAAAATTTATACCTATAGAAATGATTGATTGTTATTGTTCAATGCTTTTTTAAGTCTTGTTCAATGCTTTTTTAAGTGTATGCATTTGTTAATTGCATCTTGTGTGCAATGCAGCATGTGTTATTACTGAGACAACAATGTAAGTCTGCGGGGCAGAACGTGATTTTGTATGCAGCAGTCCTGTGTATATTGACAATGTCTTGCTATGTTATAATGCCAAAGTTTGTAAATCTATGCCCACGAAATGACTAAATGGCATCTTTAATTAATTAAGAAAAGAACAAGCCCGGTAAACTTTATTGAGATGATTATCGAGAGGAAGAATGACTTTATTATGCTTTAAAATATTCATGGTTTCATCTATATATTGAAGTGGTCTTAGTAATGGTTCCTGAAAATTAGTTCTTAGTTTTTACTTCTTTTCTGTATATTCCATGATAGATCAGGAGTTCTTGCCATGAAATATAGTTGGTGTGCTGGAGTAACATTTATGCTTCTATGAGAGACCTATTGATAGAAATGCACAAACAACCTTAATTACTAAATGCTAATGTGCTAGCTGGTCCTTTTGATTTAAGATGTTACAGCTTTATGAGTTTGGCAATAAATAGAAAAATATGAAGCCTGAGATATTAGACAGCATGGAATGCTATTGTGAATCTGTTTTTGGATCTTGCATGTGAAGGTATTAGAATGGTGTTTGAAAGGAGGGATGCTATAATAAAGATATAATCATTAACAGATAATACAAAACATAGTGTTAATTGTTACATTTGGGGCTGGTCCTATCCATTGAAGGCTGGCAGCGAACACTTCCGGGTTACTTGGAAAGGAGACACTACAGCTGCTGTCTGTTATGTCTGTTATCTTATATCAGAAATATGATTTTGTTGTTATGTTTTGAGTTGTGCTTCCTCCACCTCGCTTTGTTTCTCTTTAGGTGCTCTAAGGTGCTAGCTTTCTCTAGCCCATTGTCTTGACTAACTTTTAATTACCTTTTTGCTGGTGCTCCCAAGAATTCATTAAATGCCCACGAAAAATCGAAGGCACATCCATCCAAGGGTCGCCTTAGGAAAGAATTTTCTAGGAGGCAAAGCCTTGCAGGTACTTTTGCTAGCATTTGTATATGCAGTGAGATCCCACATGCATGTCTACATTGTTATGTCATATCTTGATATTTTTATTGCTAGCTGCTGGCACATCATGGAGTTCTGGAGTAAGGAGAAGCACCAGAATCAGGTCAAGACCTTTGGAATATTGGAAGGGTGAAAGATTTTTATATGGTCGCGTGCATCAAAGTAAGGAACTCTCACATGCTTTTTTGAATTATATGAGGAAAATGTTCCGGTCAGGGAGATTGTTTATAATATGCTGTGTCAGTTCTTTTTCTTAGTAACCGAGTGTTTCCTTTTTTTTTTTTTTTTTTTTTTTTTTTTTTTGCTTTACATCTCCAACTTATTGCATCTACTATTGATATGATCTGACGCATTTTTTATTTCCCCAATTTTAAGGTTTTGTTCGTTTCAGCGAAAATAGCTTTCAAGAAAACGTTTTCCAAATTTTCTAGTGTTCATTTCACTGAAAATGAACTAGTCAAGGAAAACGTTTTCCATTATTGAAAGAAACTCCTTCAAAAGTGGGAAAAATATTTTCCGCTCTTGAAAAGTGGAAAACATTTTTCATAATTTCTTTCATCTCACTTTCTTTCACCAAACACATTTTCATTTCATTTTCATGTTTTCTTTTTGTTTTTTATTTTTTTTTCAATTGAGTTTTTTATTTCTTTTCTTTTTTTCTCCTCTTCTTCTTCTTTGGCCTTGGCTGATTGTAGGCCATGGCGGCGGCCGACGACTGACCACATGCTGACTTGAGCCTCATTGGCCTATGGTGAGGCTGGCGAAATCGAGCTCGCCCGAGATCGCCCTAAGATCACTAGAGCCTTGCTGACCTCTTGCGACCTCGGGCAAGGCCCGAGCCCCACCCAGCTCGCCGAATCAGGCGAGGCGAGGCCTCACCGGCCTATGGCGAGGCTGAAGCTCAGCGACTAGCCAAGATTGAAGAAGAGAAGAAGGAAAAAAAGAAAAGAAAAAGAAAAAAAAGATAAAGAAAGGAAAAAAATAAAAAATTTAGAAATAGATTTGAAAAAATAAAATTAAAAAAAAAAATTGAAAACGAGTGCATGTAGGAAAATATTTTCCTTACTGAATGGTGGAAATACTTTCTAGTTTATTTTTAAATTTCAATTCAACACTGGAAAATATGATTATTTTCTTGGAAAATGGTTTCGTGAAAAACAATTTATGGAAATACCACATTTTCCACTAAATGAGCGAAGCCTAAGTGTTAGCGACTGAAGACTGGTAAGCTAAAATGTTTTTAAGATGGTCTGATAAAGGTTTTAGTAAGTTATTTCTACAGAATCAAGTTGAAGTCAAATGTTTGTTACTGCATATCGATGCTTTGCGACATGGCACTGAAAATTCACATGCAAACAACTGTGTTAGGTTTATGGCAAGTGACAAAGGGTGTGTTTTAAGAGCTGATCGATATTTTCCTGAACAATTCTGTTTATCCTTATAAAGTTTACCATTGCTTAAATTTGTATGAGAGACCATCCATAACAATCTATGGGAAGCTGTTTAAAATTTGACGACTGCCATGAATGGATCTTCTGTTTAAATTTCACAAGCATCAGAAATTCATTTGACATGATAAATGCTGGTCATTGTTATAAAACTGTCAGAATCTTTTCTCCCTGTGATCCCTCCCAGTATGGAAAACCTAATCCTTGGCCAACCTTGTTGCAGGTTTAGCCACTGTAATTGGCATAAAGTATGCATCTCCAGGAAAGGCTGATGGAAAACCTGCTATGAAGGTGAAGTCCTATGTTTCAGATGAATACAAGGAGCTCGTCGAACTAGCATCTCTTCATTGAGATGCCATGTGGTCTTGTACTCTTTTTCGCATCTTGTGAAACTTCTGTCCATGACCGGTTAGGTTTTCATATTGAACACAATTAGATGTTCAGTAAACTTATCCCTGTAAATAGTTCCGTCTCTTCAACTCTCCTGTTCACATCTTCGCTCATGGCCACATGTCTACATTATCCATCGGATTGTAAGCGTAGCCCAAAGGATTGGTGGAAAAACGCAGTAAACAGGTGCCAAATTCTGTAGTAGGATCTGTATCCTTCATAGGGTTTGGAGGGTGGGAGATCTAAGGAATCATCTGTTTAGATGGTTGAACTTCAAAGAAACCTGGAGAGTAATGAGCTTTGCCATATAAGTTCCAGGCATACTACCATTTAAGTTTGCGCAGTCTGCATGAAGGAAAGAGTACAAGTCAATCTTATTCGCTTCAAGAAGTACCCTTCTTTGGGAAAAAGTAGCTAAAAACTCCAAACTTTGCCCAAAATGACAAATTTATCTCAATTTTTTTTTTTTGTGACATGAAAAACTCCGAAGTTTGCTAACCGTCACACATTTACTCCAAATTATTTTTTGTGATACAAAAAACCTTGAACTTTCATTTGTGTAACATATTTACCTTGAATCATAAGGGTATTTTGGTCATTTTACTTTTAAAAACTTTTTTTCTTTTTTTTTTCTCCTTCTCTCTTCCCTCCGCCGGCTCCGGTGGAGGAAAGCCGACGTCTAGCGAGGGCAGCCCTTGTCAGCATTGGCCCAGGCGAGGGCGACCCTCGCCCGACTACGCCGGCGAGGGTGGCCCTCGGCTGGGTCGGGCGAGGGTGCCTTCGCCAGATCCTCGCTAGATCGGGCCAGGGAGGCCCTCGCCCGACGCCGACAAGGGAGGCCCTCGCCCGACACTGGCGAGGGCTGCCCTCGCTTGGGCCAACATCGGTGAGGGCTGCCCTCGTCGGATACCGGCTTCCCTCCGTCGACTTCGGCGGAGGAAAGAGAGAAGGAAAAAAAAAAAAGAAGAAGAAAAAACAGAGATAATAAAACGAAAATATCTTTAATGGGGTAAATGTGTTACAGTTTGCAAAATTTGGGGTTTTTTGTGTCACAAAAAAAAGTTTAGAGTAAATTTATCACTTTGGGCAAAGTTTAGGGTTTTTGGTGGTATTTTCCTCCCTTCTTTTCCTTCTCCTAGCTACTCTTTGTTGGAATTATCTCAGGTAGCAATGAAAACTTTTACCTTTTGGAATGAAAAGTACAACGGAGAATTCACATTTTAGGCTACTTATTTAGTCCTTGATGTTCAACAGTGTCCACTCGAAGATGTCAAACACAGGTCCTACTCTAACAGATTAAAGTGAATTATTCACCATACCTTGGTCCCAAAGAACAATCCAAAACAGCATATCCTCTGTAGTGTATTTAATGAGCACACATCCTCTTTTTATTATTTTTTTTCCTCGTTTTTTTATCAATCTTCTTGCTTTCCTGCCAAGATCATTTTCCGTTGTATCTGTATGAATCGCTTTCCTCCTTGAATTCATGATTCAGCTGGAAGAACCCCTACGTAATCAATTTCCAACATGAGAGCAAAATGGTTTGCCCTTTACGGAACATCGAGTTTGGCAGCGTTGGGCCAACATTTGCTGTGTTTGGTGCTTATAGTCTCCAGTAAATGTTTATTATTATTATTATTATTATTTTTTTGGTTAAAGTTAGAATCCAACATAATTGACAAGGCAGAGTTCCACAGTTGAAAGCTGGTGGGGTGTTCTATCTTAATTCTACAGAGTTCAAAGTAGTTGTAGAAGTTCTCCAGTCTCAAAATTGAGCATATGCAAAGGTCACACTCAGCACAAGCACAAGGGCAGAAGTCATGACCAGCAAAATGCAATTCATCCAAGGATTCCCCTAAAGAAATCCACCAGAAGCAAGCATGAATGAATGTACTTTCTTTTGCTCCTTATCACGGCGGAAGTATTTGAAGACCCTGTGCTGCTATGCTAAATATACTGTCGCCCAATCGTTAGTGCTCTCCAAATGAACTGTGTACCATCAAAGGAATGACAATAGACATGGTCCGGTTTCAGAAGTTCACTTCGTTCTAAAGCAATGGAAGAGAACCTCCGTTAATTTTAGGTACATGTGCTCTTTTAGGTACATCCGCTCCACTTTTCTCCTTCCTTTCATCCCCATCTGCTCCCTCACTGATGGGTTCTCAAGTAAAAACTGGAGGTTAAGGGCAAGTGCTTTAGCTCCTCGCCGACCAGGAGGATGAAGAAGTCCCGTTTCATTATGCTCGATGATCTCCTTCGTGCCTCCTGCATCAGTTCCGAGCACCTGCACCATTCCAACTACATGATGGCAAGAAGTTGTGCCCATTCTGATCTCTCAGACGGATGCAAAGTGGATATGTGAGGGGCACAGGGTGCAGTGACACAGGAGCTACTAAAAGTTGGAAATACAGTTAAAGAGAAAGGAGCTTTCGATGGATCAGAATCATCCTATCAATATTGACAGGGAAGGCATTTAGAGATGCTGTGCTTATGCAGACAAAGGCAAGAGAAACCTTGCAGGAGAAAACTAATTTCCAACTCAGAAACAAGTAATACTGAAAAACTTATGTAGAAAAGAAACAATCACTGATATGATGTCCAACGTGTATACTGCACTGGGAAAATTGCTCTTACCGGAAGGCCAAATGCCATTGCTTCTATTGTCACTCTCCCAAATGTTTCTCCTAGCCCCTGTCGGCCATTCAAAGAGTTAAAATATTAACCACTGACTGGAAAAAAAGAAAACAAGACAAGATCTCCGAATATTGAGATAAAAATCGTTTGTTTCAACAGTTCTGATCAGCACTTCTCCACTTTTTGATTGCTTTTCTAGATTTCACTACAGAATTCTAATGCTTCCTCATCCAAAATTAGCTGGAGGGAAGCAGTTAGAAACTAGCAATTCACAGAGGTGCTGCAGAAAGAACGTCAAGCGTGCACGTGTGCTCGTGCGCATTGTTTTCCTAGACAAAATTCGGTTGCAAAAGTATGACAGAGTGAAGGGAGAACACTGCCTCCGAAGATACCCAGCGAAGGAAGAACCGTGAGATTAACCAAGACTGAGTGCAATCATAAAGCTGCGATATAGAAAGACCTGAAGGATACACTAATCACACTACCCATTTTTTAAACCAGAAGCAAGCGATGAGTAAAAAACCAAAACGCTTTATATGGATATTCAAATACTCATAGGTCAAGGAGATCCAATATGAATATTCAGGAATATGCAGGATTGACTGGCTTTAATGTCGAAAACTTGTCCAGAATGAAATTGAAAGTTTCTCCCTCTATTCATTTAAACAAAGAGGGCTACTTCTGAAGGTTCCTTACCTGGGAATTCATGACGTAAGCATCAGCAGCTGAGTAAAGTGGAGCAACATGTGTAGTTGCTGGAGTCCATAGCACTGACTTTGAGAAGTTTAAATGCAGGTATAAGAATCTCGACATTTCTTCAACATAGGGCAGTTTATTGCTTTTGGATCCCACTGAACCTATTAGTATCTTCAACGTGTTGCTGTTCATTCTTTCATTCTCTGATGTTTCTTTTCTCCTCCTTATTTGGCAACCGCTCTCAAATGGCCCAGCAATCTTGTCAGTCGATGCACTTGATGAACCAGACATCCTTAAGTTTTTCATGTCACTCTCGTTGGTAGGATCAGAGGGGATAGATTGTTCATTTGGATATCCAATATTATTTGACTCCTCAAACAATGACCTCGAGTGATGCCTGGTAATCAAATTAAAATGTCCTCGTCGAAGTCTAATTGATTCTTGCGAGGAGTAATTTTCCATGACTAGATGTGCCGATTCGAGAAGCAAGAGCTGTCCTTTTCCCGGATTTATGCTACTCAAAGTTATCACAAGCGTGTCTTCATCCGTCAGTCCCATCTCCCTCCTAACAAAACTTCTCAGTTTCTGCCTTTTCTCCATCATCCTTTCAGGGGTAAAAGATGGTGTATTTAGAGAACAGGCAATCCCAGCTACAAAAGCTAGTTCTTCGTTAACTGATAATGGCACTATTGCTGGTGCTGATCTCAGTTTAATGTTGTCTTCTTCGCACCAGGTTAGCCATTGTCTAGACTGTGACTCGGACAGAAATACCAACACTTCCGCTCTGTTTAGCACCATTCTTGACCGATCAAAGTACTCGCGTCGATTTTCCATGATCCACCAAACAATTTGACTTGAACTAGCAGGGTATCGATCAGTGTATTGTTCTGAAAGTAAATTCACCATTGAAATGATGCTTGTCTAAAGAGAGCATGGTAAATGATAAACTTTCAGAGATATGCCACATAAAATTATGCCTTGGCTCAAATTTAAACCGTGCCTGGTAAAGTGCAAAAGGGGGAGAAAAGAGTGCACTCAAAGATAAAGAAATTATGCCTAGATCATCGCCGACTCTATTGCTCGCTTATGCCATAAGTTAGGTTGTATATTTCAGCACCTCAAATGCTGAAGATTAAATGGAATGAACATATTGCAAGTGAAAAAAAGGAAGAAAATAAAAGTATAGTCGACCATGATAATTTTCTCAATTTCGATTGGCTATTGCTAAGAAGTGCTTACCAATCCACGATGCACATACTGCCGATCCTGCAATGACAAGATCGGCCTGCAGGGCGGCTTTGAAGCTGAGTTCTGCTCTGTCTTCAAGCACTCTGATCCTTCTCTGAATGAGTTCCCGCATTAAACCGCCCTTCTTGCTGAGGACCACTACTGACACGGTTGCCTGGCAGCTCAAAAGCTCAGATGCCAACTCCATCATGGACAGTGGGGCACCCGTCATTGAAAGCTCATGAAATATCAACACGAATTTCCTCGACCTCACGGCCCGTCCAAAATCCCCCTTTGGGTAACAGGTTCCTGATTGTTTCTTCGCAATGCTCCCAAGTAATTTGTCCTCTATTGAACTGAATGGACCGACAATCAAACCATATGAAGCATTCTTCATAGGAAGCATCTCCTCCACAAAGTTATGGCTTTTCATTGCCGCCATGGCCTTCCTTTTCCTCTCCACTCTGCCGCGCAAATGTCGGACAGTCCTCATGGTCCTTTTCCTTAATAGATTGGGCGATCTACCATTTGCTCTGTGCCTGTTTGCAGTGTTCTCATGTTCATCTACAGAACCCATGAATGGACCGACAATCAAACCATGTGAGGCATTCTTTATAGGAAGCATCTCCTTCTCCTTGAAGTTATGGCTTTTCATTGCCACCGTGGCCTTCTTTTTCCTTTCCACTCTAACGCGCGAATGTCGGACAGTTCTCATGTTACTCTTCCTTAATAGATTTGGCAATCTACCATTCGCTCTTTGCCTCTTTGCAGTGCTCTCATGTTCAGCTGTCAAGAAACTCCCATTTATGAAGTGGGTTGGGTCATCTACAGAGCCCATAACATCATCCTTCTTGCCACCATGGACCCACCTGGGTTGCGCATAGAGCCGCAGACAAGACCACAGAGCAATCACTAGCAACCAATACAGCAACCTTTTGCTTCGAAACCACGCAAAACTCCCTATGCTGGTCCTAGCATCTCTTCTAGGATTGCGACTGGAATGCAGTCCCTGGGACGCTGGAGCATCGATAGGCATCGAAACCCCTGATAGGGCGGAGGACGTAAAAATATGACTGCAGGACTGCCTCAAGGAACGCTGTCCAACTAATTTTACGTGTGAATTCACTCCATTCATATCCTCCTCAGTTGCTTGTAGTATTTTCAGCTTCTGTCATGCTTCCATATCACATACTTACCGGAATCAACACTGCAACGGCACATGTTGCAGAAGATATTTTCATGGAAACATAAGAGCTGACTACTTGAAAGCGCATGGTCAACTCTCAAACGGGTCTCTATTTCCATAGTTACTCGACGAGAAGCACACATATCGGTTTGCAAAGGGAGGAGAAGAGAAAAAACTCACTTGAAAAATTCTGCAGAAAGAAGACGAGCTATACAGCCAACAGGTAGAAAGAGAACTGCATAACTAGAAGATGAACCGTTGAGTTTGACCGATCAACCCATAAGGTGGGCTGTGGCCCTGGTGGGTATATGTGTGAGAAAAGAGAGAGAGAGAGAGAGAGAGAGAGAGAGAGAGGTGGCATTTGACGAAAACATGGACAGGGAAGGTCGAGTTGTGACGACTTGGCTTTGAATTTTTAAGAAAGAAGATGGTGACGGAGAGGAAGAAGTTGCAGTTGGTAATGGCAAATCAATAACTTGTTTCTCTCTCTTGTTTCCATTTGAATAATATGTTGGTGGTTAACTACAATTATTAACGTATTATTGTCGGGTGTTGTAAATGGCCCTTATTGCGGATTTTCTAATTTTATTTTTTTGCAGATAGGCCAAAATTTGAGGGAAGGGATGGACCCCACTTCAAGGTAAACGATATGCTCAACGTGCCTCCATTGAATGTTTACATGGACTCATGGATCATTTATCAAATGAGCGACTGTTGGTAGCGAGGATCGAATCTAGGCACGGTCTATATGAAGTGTCTGATCCTTACCAACCGGCTCCTATGCAATTAAAAAAGACTTTGGTACTTGTCTTACATGTAGCATTAGCTAGTAACATTCTTAATTCGACCAAAAAAAAAACAATCCACAAATCTTGAAAAATGTGGGTACAATTTTCGTTTAGGTAGGGCAAAATTACAAAAGTCAAATGTTTGAATTAAGGATAAGATGTTAGGCCATGATTGTTTGAGCGAAAAAAATTTCACGAGTTAGTATTCTAAATATTCATGTGATCAATCAATGAAAATCATTTACAATCAAAGAAAATATATACACTCGAAGTTAAGAAAATGAATTCCCTAAGTTGAAAAGGAAAACCATTTTTTTTTATCATGAAATTTTCCCCCAAACAAAGACACCCTTAATGAGTAGTGATTTTCAATTGCTTATTGAAACATAAAAGAATAATAATTTTCAATAAACATTATGAAATTTTCATATATGTCAATAACCTGGTATTAGGAACACTATTGCATGTGAAAGTAGTAGAGCCTGAGGGGGGCAAATGAAATATAGAAAATTGTTTTGGGATATACGTCATTAGTATATTCCTGTTTCTTTTTCCTGATTTCACAATATGGACAGATCCATACCGTTCTTACTTATAGCCAGTCGCCTGCCAGTTAAAACTCTAGTAGAGGCCTAAGGAGGATCTCCGATATGTGTGGCAGGCTGGGATGGACCCGCACAAAGGAGAGATCCAAGCAGCACCAAATACACGCCCCTCAATTCGTGAGACGAGGAGGTAAGAGTATCGAACTCACTTCCCCCCATCTTAATAAGGCGAGATCCCAATCATTTCCGTTGGCCATCAAAATAAATTTACGATTTAGAAAGGGGAGAAAATACATTAATGGCTTTGAAAATTTTAGGTTGGGTTTGCAAATGCAGATTATTGTTGAATTTCGTTGATCATCGTCCATTAAATTATGGTTCGGTTTTTTTGTTTGACCCATCGGTTTAGTTGTACCGCACAAAAAATTATCACGTTTTATCTAGTCAACCCACATTTTCTATAGGGTGACTCAGGCAGATGCTAACAATTAAAAAAAATAAAATTGTCAAACAGCTCTTGTATAGTGATGAGTACGTGCTGTGACACACATTATTGAGCTTCCAGAAGAAACTAACTGCAACTCGAGGCAAGACAGAGGGGACTCGGACAATGATAATTTCAATCTCCCTGATCCCACTCGAAACTTAACGCAAGCATGGTGCTGGTTGGAACTATATTACAAATTCGAGCGACAACAATAAGACGGAACCGGAACTGGCTTGGCATGGAAAAGAACATGGCCGTACAAGAACTACCATTCTCATCAAAATTTTATTAACCCATAGAAAAAGAGCTCCCAGGTAGATTCAAAGGACGACAGACACTAATCTCCAAGTAGAAATTAAGTGCAATATCATGCCTTGTATGCATGTGGGATGCACAAATATGCACGGTAGGTATATGTAATAGCTGACATGCTTCCAATGCCTATTGAAGTTTGAAAATAGATGGTACAGATGGTTTACGGAAAAGAATCATTGACCCACTCAATAAAGTCGTTATACTCGGATCGTGCCACTAGAGCCAAGTCATGTCCCGGAAGAATGTTCTTCAGAATATAAGTAAAAACCATGCATTAACCAAACCAGAAAACAGGGCATCAGAAAGATGCAAATGTCACGGACACAGAACGTAACCACACGATAGTATCAACTTCATGTCTCATAACAGCTGCTGCAGCACATTGATTCTTCTTTTTTCATTTTCTTATTAGCTCTCTGGAAAAGCCTGTCACCATATCTCTCTCTCACAAGCTTCTTTTAGAAATCAAACCACAGGTAAATCCGACGAGTAACAGAACACCTACCAGATATATTAAGGGCAAAAAATTACTTTCAATCCACTTCTGCAGGGAAAAAAAAAGAGAAATAGAGATGGTCAATTCCCATACCTTACATTAAACAAGAAACTACCACCCGTCAAGCTACAATACGGTTCTCAACTTGACTGCAGCATGACCAGGTATTTGCCACATAACCTACAAACACAGTGAGTTTGATTATAACCATAAGACAATTTAATTCGATCCAAGCCCATGCAAATGCATAGTTTCTACTCAATGAACCTGTCTGTGACACCACTCAGCTAAATTTACAACATCTGATTTATCCTCACATCTTTATTCAAAATATTTGGTCAAATAACCCAAAGCTTTCTGTCTGTCTGTAAATCACAAGCTATCTTTGAACATAAATCTAAACAACTGTAGGCGTAAATTGAAAACATGGCTCAGGTTTATATCACAGTTTGAGTGAACAAGTATTTCCATATTCACCCATCAGACTTGGTATAAGATAACCCACAAACAGCTGGCCAATACATTTTTTGTGAAACCTTCCTTTTTTTTCCCTTTGAATGATAAAAATATTTCATCAAGAAAGTGGCAAGAAGGTAAAGTGTAATGGTTTATGGTAGAAGCCACCCATATACAAAATCATCCATAAAAGACTGTTTCTAACATTTATCACGAAATATATGTATGAAATTGAACTTCACTGCACATTTTTGTTGATACTCAATGGATAATCCACAAAAGTTTTATCAATAATAGAATATTTTATAAAAGAATACTCCCACATACGCATGCAAGCAAGGAAAAAAGAAAAAAACAAAGGCCATACCTAACCTATCTCGGAACATATGTTGGCCCAAAGTGCACCAGACCAAAAGCTGGAAATCACAAGGGCCTAAGAGGCGGCCTGCAAGAGCAGACGATCGTTGGTTCAGATTCATAGAGCACCAATCAGCCCAAAGAACATTTGGGAAAATCTCGACCTTAAACTTGCTAATTCAGTCTCCACATTATTGATGCTTCACTGGCCGAAATTCATCTCTGAGTATCTGCACATGCAAAGATAACATCAAATTTTAGGCATAATGTGTGCATGCAATTTTTTTTTTTTTTTTTTTTTTTTTTTGTTGGGGGGGGGGATTTTAAAAAATAATTCATGGTCTAAATAAATAGAGATTTGCACTTGCCTACGAGGTTTATTTTGTCGCTGTCCATGTTCCTCACTTACAAGTTCTGCACACAACCATCAGTATTTTCAGTTTCATAGCCTAAAAAGGTCGCTTTACAAACTTAAAATTTCAACTAAGCTCAAGCCAACAAAGACAGAGTGAAACTGCAAATGTGTGTGCTCATCTCTTACCAGGTTTCTGAGAGGGCTTCCATTCAGAGTTTGGTTTGTTTGGCTGACCTTCCTTGCTGCATATGAAAACAAAGAGGCAACCAAGTCTCAAAATCATTTTCCCAGAACTCCCATGTTATATAAAAAGAATGGATCGATACTTTCCACACTCATGTCAAATAACATGATCTTGAAACATCAAGGGAAAAGGAGTATATATGACTGCAAAATAAGCCACAGCCAAGACACCAACATGTCAAATTGTTAAAAGTCAACTTCGTTGAAATATAGACTCCACATTCCTTTTGGATTAAGCATTTGGAACAAACCAGCGATGATATGAACGCAGGATTTTTGTTTCAATGAAGTGTACTACCTTCTTAAAGTGATTTTCCTCTAAATTCCAATTTAATCTGTTTCTTGTTTTCATAAGACTATTCGATCCTATAGTGATACGAATCTTTCTTCTGTCAAGTTTTTGGAAGATGGCGGTCAAAGTCTAAACATAGAAAGAATAACCTCTAATTTCAATGTTTAGATAGGCACGCAAGTTTTTTCAATAGTCAAATAGTATACGTCTACTCCATTTTTCCACTTGCGAATCAAGATATCACATCTTCAAGCATGGAAAACCAATATGTAGCTGAAACAAGTTGTAAATACTGAATGAACATCACGACAAATGCTAAAACCGCCTCATGCAATCCCCGGGCAAAAAACTAACCTTGTCGTGCCCATTGAAGTTGTCTGCCCTGAAGGAGCATGATAAGCACCATCAACAGCAAGGTACGGTGAACAATATGTAGCCCCTAAAGCTCCTGCGGCACCCGCGAGTACAGGTAACCTGATGACAACGAAAATAATTTACGACTTGAGTATTTCTGTAATTACAGAGCACAAAAGTCTCGGACTAAGCACTAGTTATGAAAAAGTTAAAAGTAAACATTCTGCATAAACACAATACGACATATAAATAGGTGCTCAATGTATTCTAAAGTCCTCTGACCAAGTCCAAGCCAATCACTTTGCATTGTTGTGCTTGAACAAGACACTTAATAAGGTGGAC
Source organism: Eucalyptus erythrocorys (assembly GCA_014182555.1). NCBI lineage: Eukaryota > Viridiplantae > Streptophyta > Magnoliopsida > Myrtales > Myrtaceae > Eucalyptus > Eucalyptus erythrocorys. The sequence goes on from CM024602.1 coordinate 13,706,545, forward strand.
AATCCAGCATGAACTACAGAAACAGCTCAACGCGAGCCAACTAATCAGTCTTACTGCACACATAAGACTTTAGTAAACTGGAGAAAGCAACTGGAAAGAAACATGGCAATATAAGACAGATTACCGTACCATGTCATCTCAGAATTTCCCCCCAGACCAAGTTGGGGCTGGGCAACATATCCCGGAAATGCCATGCCGACAGCCGGGACTCCAGGATGCTGACCACCAAATTGCATAACTGCAAGCCATTCATCAGCATAACAAGATAAATTTTTGTAAGCTAAAAGGAATAAGGAACCAAATCTGCAAATGCATATCCTTCATGTTAACCAGACATTTATAAGTAGAATGGTCCTTGCAATCAAGTCCCTCAACTAAGATAAAAATCCTTACTCTAGATCGCTGCTACAGAAACACTTGGGCAATCGTAATTTTATGATCAAACAAAAGCACAAAAAAGTTATCACAAAAGATGAAAAACTCTGTGGGGTGTTGACTGCTGCTTGGATCAGACAGAAAAAATAAAAAGATGCAAGAAATTTACCGGGTAAAAATGCTGGAGTACCAGGGAAGTTTTGGTCACCATGACCAACACCCATATTCCCACCAGCCCCCATGACATGAGCACCACTATAAACAAAAGAGCCCCTCCCACCTCCTTGAACACTGCCTTTTCCCTTTCCAACCAAAGCCCCAGCTGACTTGCTTGGTTCAGAAGCAGATTCCATCTCTGCAGTTTCATATGAATTTACGGAAGCAGCTGTTTTAGGCGGAGAGGAAGCTTGAGATCCACTACCAGGACGCTGTCCTGGCACTTGAGAGGAAGTTTGAACTCTATTTGAGGCAGCACTTCTCTGACCAGCATGGACCTGCACTTGTGGCAATAATCTATTGCTTTGGCCCTGGGAAGGGTTATTTTGATAAGGCATCCGTCCCGCAGGGGAAGCCATCGCCCTTCCTTGAGCCTTAGTCGGAAAAGACTGAGAAGTGTTGACAGATGAACCAGTAGGAGCAACATGCAAAGTGGCCAAAGGTTTCGCAGCAGAAGTAATGCCAGAATCATCGATGGAGAGCTTATCTATGCCAACTGAATTAGCTATGTTCTTTCCTCGCAACAATGCACTAGAAGGAGGCCCAGAAAAATTGTCATCCACCACAGAAGCACGATTGTTCCTATTAAGATTTCCAACCTGCACATCCTTTTTCTGTGTTGAAGCAATATCCTTACTAGAAGAGCTGGAAGGATAAAAAGGTGGAGAAGCATAATTCAAACTCGAAGCAATATGTTTTTTCGCAGGAGCTGGATCAGCTTCTGTATTCAAAGTGGATGTAAACACTTGCCCCGAGTTATCTTGCGAAGATTCTTCAACAGGCTTCTTGTATCTGAAATTTTGGGTGACCAGAAATGTATTGGAGTATTAGCTTTAGCAGGAAGAAACAACTAATTAACACAAACATACAACAAAGTACTCACTGTTTGTTATAATTTGAAGGTCCATGACTGCTCTTCTTGAGAGAACTTTCATATCTTCTAGGCCCTCTCCCTCTCACGCCTCTAGGTACTTGGCTTTGATTGCCACTGTTATTACTTGTGCCAGCTGGACTATTGTTATCAAAAGCTCTTGCTCTGTTCCCTCTAACATATCCACGGTCAACACCCCGGTTTCTACCACGACCTCGATAATTACCTCTGGAACTCCTCCTTCTCTAGATGTCATGACAATAAAGCAAGAGGTAAGGATCAATTCACCTCAAAACATGCTATTGACAACAAAGCACCACTCCTAAGCATATACCCACCTCATCAAAGCGCCTGTCTTGCATGCTCATTTCTTCAAACTTGTCATGGCCCCACTTCCTTTCATCCTTTGATTCCCACAGCTTCCTACCACCAAAAGTCCGCCTAAACAAAAAGGATATGTGTGGAAAGTAAATGAGAGGTCTTTTCCTGAATCTTAAAACCTATAAAAGACACAGAAATATATAATGAAGGATAGTAATACTCATACAAAGTGATGTGCAAAGAGATTACAAAGAGAAAACAACACTCATGCCTCACTACATGCACTGGTGAAATGAGCAGAAAGAACACTGGTCTTGCTCTCGACAACATCATCCTAAACCAGAAGAATTAAGTAACAATGTAGGATCCATAAATATTAGGAAAAAGATCTGCTTGTTAAGAACAAAAACAAAATGCACACGGTGAGGGGGTTCCTGTTGATCCAATATGTTCAGTGCTATAATTTTAATCAGGCAAAAGACTGACAAACTGCTAGATGAATTCATGTGGGTGATCGGTTGCATAGACTCCTCAGTGATATCAAACAAAATCTGCCAGCACAGACCCACTATGTTTTCCATACTTACCCGACAAAGTCTAGAGAACTTAAGCAGATCTGACCTTCTTTGGGGGGGCATAGCAGACCCACCTGTTAAACATTGTCCAAATACCGAAGCAAACACCACTTCACCCACACAATGACACGTTCTCCATCCTCACAGAATCATAAATCCTTATCCCAAAACCACACTATAAAGTCATTGTACCATAACTAATTTGACAAAATTAAACCATATCTAGAACAACAAATCTACTGCCTATGTAACAGTCTCTTCACATTTCCAACTTATCGAATGTCTACCATAAAAAAGACAAAAATAATTCCTCCAAAGGTTCCGACATCCACAGGTCAAACACTCATAAATAACAAATGAAGCCCTAGAATATCCCTCCTACTAGCAAGACATTCGTACATAATCAACAATGCACCAAGGAAAAAAACTGTCAAAGCCATAAACCTGCCTCATCCCACTTGCATCTATCACAGAGTCTATCAAATTATACCCATGAAAGCCATAAAGACGAACTTAGCCGACACCCAACAGTCCAATGAAACTCGCAACAGCATAAACTCAAAAGATATATTTACGAGCAGTACCTGTTGCGGCCACCTGCATTGTCCCGAAATCGATCATCGTGCATGTAAAAAGCCCCAGCAGTGGGTACCGCATAAGGCTCGTTCTCCTTCCTCTCCACCTGATCTTCTGCCTGATCCTCCCCCCACTCGCCCAGAGACTCATCCACGGCTACCTGACCCTCACCCCTGGCATCTCGAGCCACCGCCTCTTTCTCCTCCTCATGCCCCATGTCGACGCCGTCATTCCTCTCCACTTCCCCAACACGCCTCCCATTCACTTCCTCCTCATCAATCGCTTCCTCCGCATCCTCATAATTGCCTTCCTCCTCTTCCTCCTCTCCATCCAACTCCTCCTCCTCCTCCTCTAACTCGCCCTCTTCGTCGTCATAATCGGCGGCCCCACCCTCGCTGTCGGAATCCTCGGAGCGAATCCGACCCATTCGAGATTCCTTCCCTCCTCCGCCTCCTCCTCCTCCTCCTCCGCCTCCTCCTACCCCCTCCGGCGCCTCCTCTTCCTTCTCGCTCTCCTCGTCGTCGCTCGCGGCTCTCCGCCTCCGCATCGCCAGCGACTGCTTCGTCTCCTCGGGATCGCTCTCGTAATCCACCTCATCCTCCCTCTCCGTAGCCATCAACTCGACTTCAAACCGAACGCCACAGCCTCAAATCGCCAACACCACGAAAGAGAGAGAGAGAGAGGGGAGGAAACAAAATCTTCAACAGATCGAACGACAGGTAACGTTTCTCGACGATCACGCACCTACCGGAACGGATACGCACGCGCAAGCCACTGTCGGCCCCAAAAAAAATAAAAATAAAGATAAAAAAAAAATCGAAACTTGCAGAAGACGGAAGGAGGAGGAAGCACGGAAATTGCTAAATCCCGCACCAATGGCAATCCCCGAGAATTCTCGACGCCGAAGCGGCAATCGCTATTAGGGCTCGAAATTGGACGAATCAGGGGGAGAGGGGGTCGGGTGCAATCGGAGAAACGATTCCTCCCGAAGGAAACCCTAGATTTTTAGAGAGAGAGAGAGAGAGAGAAAGGGGGGAGAGATTTTTGTGGGTGCGCGTCATCAGACGAGCATAGAGATAGAGAGAGAGAGAGAAGGGCGATGGCAGGATAGTACTTGGATACTCTGTCAAAAGTGAAATTGCGGGGGGTGCTCCCCGTGGGGGTATTTTGGGGCTTTCGCCCCCCAATGTTTCCCCCGACGCTTTCTGGTTCGCGCTTGCTGATTGGGTTTCCCGACCCGTCGATCTAGAGCTGTTTTTCCCCTTCTCCTTCTTCTTCCTTTTTTTCAGATTTATTATTACATTTTTTATATTATCGTAAGATCTACCGATAGAAAAAAAAAGAAAAATCGAGGTAGCTATCCCAAAAATAGTAGACACGTCGTAATGCGCTTTTATCTTTTTTTTGTTGGAATTCTTGGGACTTGCTATTTCTTGACATCTCTTTTTTTTCTTTCCAAAAAAGTCATCGATACCTCAGTTTTATATGGCATGAAAACCTTTCAATAGAAGAGGCACTAACAATAAATATACAGACATGCGAGTTTCTATTTCTTCTCAGTCTATTGACTTTATGAGAATAAATCTCGAATTTTACCATCTCATGTTAAATTATGAAAATAAAACTCGAGATGGAAATAAGACTTGAAATTCGCATGATGAGGGACTTTATTGAGATACAATTTCTCCTTTGGTGCCATTTAATTTAGTTTGCCGTTTGGTATAAATGATAGAGTTTGAGTTCGAAAAATTGCAACGCTCGATATTTTCATTTATGCGATTATCTTTTGAGTAAATCACATGTAGAAAATCAACTAGAGATGGAGATCACAAGCTCCCCAATCCTATCATGTCTAAGGCTCCGTTCGTTTCACGGAAAATAATTTCCGAGAAAACGTTTTCTGGATTTTCTGGTGTTTGTTTCATGGAAAATGAATTCCTTGGAGAAAATGTTTTCCATCCAAGGAACAAAATCTTCTAAAGTAAGGAAAATATTTTCCACTTTTGAAAAATGGAAAACATTTTCCTCACTTTATCTCTCTTATCTCATATTTATACAAATCTTCACTTTCTCCTCTCATTTCTTCTTCCTTTTTTTTTTTTATTCGAATTATTTTTTAATTTTCTTCGTCTTTTTTAATTTGAAATATTTTTAATTTCCTTTTTCTTTTCTTTTCTTTTCATTTTTTCATTTATTTTTTTATTCTTTTTCCTTTTCTTTTATTTGTTTCCTATCTTCTTCTTTCTTGGCTAGTCGTCGAACCAGGTAAATCTCAAACCCATCGATCTTAAACTCGCGCTCGTCGATCCGGCGAGTCTCGAGCTTGGCACTCGCGCTCTTCAATTTGGTGAGTGGAAAATATTTTCCTTACCGAACACCGGAAAACATTTTCCAAAACACTTCAGGTTTTAGCCGAACACCAGAAAATATTGTCATTTTCCTGGAAAATGACTTCTAGGAAAATGTTTTCCGGAGATGGCCCATTTTCCGCGAAACGAACGGACCCTAAGCCTTTCTACCCGATCCAATTCGACTAGACTAGAAAGACCGTTTTAGATGTCTAGTTGTACCGTGTCTACCTTTTCCATTTTTGGTAAAATGTATCATAAAATGTATCATATTTATAGATTTACTGAAAAATTACTAAAAAAGTCATAAATTTATTGCAATTGTGTTAATTCAATCTTAAACATTTTACAATTATACCAATTTAATTTATTCAATCAATTTTGGCTGATCGACACCAATATAGACACTAGGTTACGTTGACATGACAATATTTAATAAAATTTTATTTTTTTATTTTTTTATTCTTCCTCTACTTTTTTTCTTGTTTTCTTCTCTTCTTCCTTCTTTAGCTTTCCTTCCCCATAATGGCAAGTGAGCACCGCAACCTTAGCTCACCCTTCCCCAGATGCAAGTGAGGCCTAAGGGCCACAAGCGAGGCACTTCATCCGAATATAAGTGAGGTTAACCTTGCCATGGCCTTGCCGATCGCGAAAAAGGCGACCTTGCTTGCAGCTAGTGAGGACACGACCACCTTCACCAGTGCCTAAGCCCTCACTTAGCAATGACGAAGCAAGCCTCCCCATTGGCCAATGAGGTCACTTCAACTTAACAATCGACCAAAAGGAGGAGGAATAGGGAAAAAAAGAGAGAGAAAAATAATTAAAAAGCTCTAAATAATATTTAAATATTATTAAAAATTATCTTATTTAACATCAATCATGCCACGTCAGCATTAGCCGATCAAATTTGGCAAAATTTTGTCAGATGAACTGAATTGACACAAATTATAAAAGGCTTAAGGCTCAATTGGCCCAAAGAAAATAATATTAAGACTTAACTAAAACAATTATAATAAGTTAAAAGACCTTCTTTTTTGGTAATGTTAAGAATTTTTGGATTGCTGGTTTAGCTCTCCAGCGTTAGCATGCCTAATAAAGGTGCCAGGACGAAGACTTTTCGAATAAGCAAACGTTAAAAGGGAAAATCATTTGCTTTGCCATAGGGCGGGATTCAGGCAAGTGATCGAATTCCTCTACCGCAACGAAGAATGCATGATGTAAACGCATTTCGCCTGAAGGACCTAAGACTACCAAGGCGGAAACCGCACAGTACAACCCCTAACAGGGAAGATGACCATAATCACGACAAAAAAGGACTCGGAAAACCATAATAAAGTGCAAGAGCTGACAGATTGGATGACTAATAACACGGTTCCGTCTTCGGAATCCAGCCAATTCGCAGTGACTGGGAAAGTATTGATGAGAAAACAACTCCTCATCCTCAAGGAATGTAACAAGAAAAAGAGAGCAACCGAAACTAAGACTCAGGACGCTGAGCAATACATAATTCGAGTCCCTAAATTATCGGCATCACCCAATATAGAGAAAAGTCCTAGTGATCGCTTTGCAGGAATAACTGCAGTGAAGTAGAACGGGGAGGAAAAAGGAAGCAAATTTGTATATGATTGCATATAACCCAAGATCTTACCGAATTTATTTTCAATTTTTCCAATAATAAAATCGTGGAACATACTGTAGTTCCACTTCCAATAGAAGATGTGATCCTCACAAGCTTTGTACCGTAAGCAAGAATGCTCCAATTCATTGCCAAGGTATGTATCTTGGGACAAACACCAATCAAATAATCATCAAAATTACTCCTGATCAGTAGTTCTTCAACATATTATACTCTACAACAAAATCCGCCACGTACACTTCCTACAAATGTATCCTGCCCTAGCTAAGCACGCTTTCCATAAATGAACTACCGCCATAAAAAGCTCGTGACTCTCAACTTCCACGGAATAGGATTGAAATGTGCAGAGCATGTCCAAATCTCTTTTCCAGCAACCCTCTCCCATCAGCCAATTGAAAGTACTTGTTATCACCTTAAGGATAGTACAGCGGCAAGGAATTCTCTCGAAGATAGGGGAACTAATGATGTGGCGTGAGCACTGCCAAGAAAGGTAAAAGAAATGTAAGAACCAATTCTAGAACCATTGACATCCACCACACAAGGAAAAATAACCAGATGCAACAATATAAAATAGAGACAAAAAGTAACTAGATCCTAGTCAGTTGAATTAAGGAAACACTTGATTCAGCTATTAAACTGAGTTGCCATTTGCAAAGCAAAGCACGTCATGAACATCATAGGCAGTTGAATTAAAATGGCTCAAAGTTCAAAATTCACCAAAACTATTTTAGCAACATTCACATGTATCTTACCAACTAAGTCCGAAACAGCACTAATATACCTCTAATAGCACCAAACAGTAAGCAAGTATCTTCTCTGAGATTAATGGCAAAGGCCAGAAGAGCACATTGGTATCTCAATAGAATTAAAGCCATGCTACGGGGAATGACTGCACTCAGGATATATAGTTAATATTGTGAAAATGTCTATTTATAAGACTAAGTTCCAGTTCTAATTGACCAAGATGCATCTCATGCAATAAAATAAGCCCTTTTATCAAACTTAAGAGGTATAGAGATTCTAGGAGTTATCAGCCCCCTGACAGACTGGTTCTTAAACCAAGGGTCAGTTGGGTAGTAAGCAATTACAAAGACCTAAAATTCAGAGAAAAGCAGAACAATTCCAATTTTGAGTAAACAAAGAACAATACAGTGGGACGTTATGATTTCGTATAGCTCCTTTACCCATAGCAGGAAAGAAGAAAAGGAGAAGGTCAAATAATATCCGACTTCTTTTTCCATGAGCCATTTATAAACAGCCTCTCAAAGCATATTCAGGATATTATAGGAGCATAGGCAGCACTAGCAGGAGAAGTCCTACATTAGTATCTATCATTATGATGAATTTCCAGATTTCCATCAACGAAAAGAAAGTACACTCTAAAATCTAAATAATGTCAAACAACTCAAAATGCAGAAATATCTTGTGTAAATGGGAGTTGGAGATGGCACTTTAGAATCAATTAATCACCAGGGACAAAATTTGGATTTTCACACTGGCCCAACCAATTGCTTTTAGGCCGACGGAGTTCCTTCATTATTCGTACCCCACTCTTCTTCAGCCTCGTTGCCATTAACGAGTACGGCACCGTCATTAGAATCGGCATCCACTACGACAGCCTCCTCTTGGCTCTCTTCTTCTGCATAATGTTCCTCAGCATTTTGTTCCTCTCCATCTACTTCAGTGACCTACACAAATGCATTATTAAGTAGGCCCTTCTTCCCTCATCTTTTAATGGCTGAACCGAAATATTTCATATTTAGGTGGAAAACAGTTCATTTATAGATAATAAATTTCAGTGAATGTATGTTAACTTCCATATTATTATAGAAGCATGACATCCTGATCAATTTTTTATCCAAATATCGGACAGGAGAATAAAGATACTCTAACAAAATAAAGGATTCTTTAGTGTACCTCGTGATTTGAGTCACCATTTTCGAGAGGTTCATTTTCCTCATCCACTTGCATGTTTCTGAAAGCCTCTACAAGAGTACTATGTGATCTATCAGAGTAATTGAGATATTCTTCTGCTGGAGGATGAACACCCCTGTCGAACAACACAAGGATAATCTTTAACCCAGAAACGAAGCATGTGACGAGAAACAACTAAATCGGAAAAATGTGTTGCCATATCATGCAAGAGAAAACGAGACAACTAAAGAAACAGCTCAATTTATGGGAGTCAAATACTAAAAGAAGCTAGAAAAATGAAAGTGCTCAGAAAGAAGAGGACATAAGCAGGTCCCAGTTAGACTTCAAAACTATATTTGCAGAAATGATACATTCTTAGTACCTGGTAGCTGCAACTTTGGATTCAACCGAAAGTGCTACTTGCCAATCATCAAACAAGTTTGGATACTCTTCCGGATCAGCCAAAGATTCAGCAGCTTTTGGATTAACCTGTCATTAGGTGTGTCGCATATTTAGTACTAAGCAACATATACTACCACAGTATCAAAAAAACATTCACAGTGGCTGCTGAGTAAAAGAATAAAATGACTTGTCAACAAGTGAGAATACAAGAGTCCATCGGCCACACTATATATAAGTTATCAACTTAGTATAGCTAAAATGGACAAGCAATTGGATTCAAATTCATTTGAAATACCTAAAAGGAAAGCATCTATTATGATGCTGCATCTAACAGGGCAAAATAACTGAAATATGAGCAGAACTCCCAACAAATATTCAAGATAGCTTAATAGGGGAGAAAACTTTTATAGGTATCTATAGCAAACTTTGGATCTAAATGTAACACAATGAAACAGGCATTGGGGAAACTCAGGAAAATCTTTGCTTGTTTACAAGTAAACAGTATATGTCAAGGCAATCAATAACAAGCACCAGTTGCTGCACAATCAGGAAAAGAAAACAGAAATAAGTTACCTTATTGAGGTCTTTTCTCCAAATAGCAACTATGTCTGAAACTTTGCTAGGCAGATAAGATCGTGCCATCAGAGCAGCCTCGGGTATCCGATTGCTGCCGAAAAGAATGGTTAGATTGACATTTCATATTCAGTATAGCACTTGTGGAGGCACTTTTAAGTCAATAAAATAAGGATTACCTATCTATCAACAGCTGGAGGCAGTCTTCCAATTTACCCAACATAAACAGACATAAGAATGCAACATTGTTCTTTCCTTGCTCTTTAGCAAGGGATGAAAGTCTTAAAATTCCTTCCGCATCACCCAAGGAAGAGTAAAGCAGTAGTAAACCACTCAAATCCATCGCGTGATTCATACACTCTTCTGCCATATCCAACTGCGATTAATCATGACAATCAGAATAATGTAAACACAGCCAAATCTTATAAAAAGTAAATAAAAACCAAATTAATAATTATAATACTAACAATAATGTCTTCTCAGTGCAAATGTTTAGAGATACAGAAGGAAATAAATATTGAAGAGTCTAGTCTAACACATCCAAAAACTCCAGCTCAGATCGAGACTAAATGTTAATCGAATCTCATCTACCATCACATTATTTTCCTACACAATTCTCGCTACAATAAAATCACCAGAATCAAACGAAAAGAAAGAGGTTTAGTTTTTGCAAAAACACACTTTTGCGCTCTAAAAATTATGCACAGCTTCAACAAAACTTGCAACCCAAAAAGATTAAAAATAAACTCAGTTACCAGAAAATGAACTTCCTAAAGCCCCACCCCCCACCCCCGCCCGGTTTTTTTTTTTTTTTTTTGGGGGGGGGGGCTCTCTTGTTTACCAATTCAATAGTCTTTCACATTAACAAAAATTTCATTTCCCCTTTAAAGATTAGATTCATTTATACATCCAGCTTTAATGGTTGCATCGTCTGGATGGAATTTGATCAATCAAAAAGACTAGGGGCAATATAGATTCTCAAAACGGGTTTTAAAAAATTGCAGTGAATATATCTAGAACCAGAAAAACTGTGTTCAACATAAAAAGAACCTTTCCAGTAGACATAGCTAATTCTCCCAACTGTTTCCACTTTGACTCGCTCTGGACTTCTGCAGCAATTTCCTGTAACCAAGCAAATGAAATTGTATTGACATAACAGCTAATACAGCAAAAGTAGGTCTTCTGTAGCAATTTCACTGCCTTTACAACAGGTTCTACTAATACAGTTCTAAGTTCTCTGGTGACACTTCAGGTGACGAAAGACTTCACTCACCTTTGCAATCCCCAATCTGCCAAGTTGAATGGCCAGTTCAAATCTATAATCTGGGTCCGTGGCTACTTCAAGAGCATCTTCTACCATACCTCGTGATTCCAAGAAACGGGCCACACTGTAAAGTGACATAAATTCCAAATTGAAGTTAGAAGAGAAAATGAAAATGTTAAACCGTCATAATCAGTATTAGAAATTGCATGTGCTGACAAGGCCAAGGAAGGAGAGACTATTCCATTGCATTGAATAATACATGGCCAAGGCAGCAATTAATAACGAAATGTCATTGAGTTATTATTTTTGAAATAGTTATGGCATCTTCACACGTATAGAGCGTGCAAAAAAAGGTTTTCTCAATGTTGGCAATCGCTTTACCTGTTATGGTGCTCTTTTGGAATGGAAGGTAAAATCTCATTTGCCCTCTCAAGATCCCCACGCATCACTAGGGTCTTGTACTCGATCAAGCTGAGAAGTAAAGTGTATCCCATGACACTGCACAAATAGTATAAGAAACCAACAAAAGCTTGGTGAGTGTTGGCCATGTGAAACTCACACTGAGAGAATTACAAAATATGTGCTCACTTAAATTCTTTGTCTATTAAATACACCCGGCTTTGATTTGCAAGATATCCTAGCAAGTACATGGGCCTGTCCAGATGAAACATCGTTGTCACCTGACATAATAGATAGGTCAAGAAGATCATCAAACGATAATGTAATATCACAAAATGATAAGACAGTTGCAAGGAGAGAAAGATAAGAGCAATATAGGGGAACAAGATGAAGATACTATACCTCGCCACCAACACAGTAATTAAGCCTCCAGGAAGAGTTATTGTAGATGAAACAATCACCAACCCAAATACCAGTCCTGACACGTTCATTGGTCTCGTGCAGAAGCTCAAAGGCATCTTCAACTCCTTGTTCATCTACCACTTTTCCACTATCCAGAAAAGAAGAAACTACATCCCTCTGCAGAACAAAACATAACCTAGCTGTCAATCGACAATAAATTTACCCAATGAGTAGTCCAGTCTCCTAGAACTATTCAAGTATCGACACGGATATGATAGAACAATGAGAAATGCAGAACATGAAATACTTACATTGTACTTCAGGATATAGAAAGATGTATCACTGGCAATGGCCACCAAATCGCCACTGTCAGCCCAGTAGAGGTTCTGAAACAGCAGAGCAACGTGTTAGGAAGGCAGTGAATTGTGGCTGAAACATGCATAGAAATGACAAAGGTATCCAGTGACATTACTTTCACACCGACATCAATTCTTCTGATCAACCTGCATTCAGCCCAATCATAGAAACAGATGAAGTCATTGGAGCACATTGCCAACAATGTTCCACCGTAAATACGCTCCGCCGAAAAGGTTGGCCGAACACTTCTTTTTTCCTGAAAATTGACCTCTGTTATATTCCATTGCCATCCTCCAATTCATGCAATAGATAACATTAATCCATCTACAGAAAATCTCATACAGGTTCAGAACACAGGACATTAACTAATCAAAAATCACCCATGACCAGAAGAAACTCTGAGCTTCGGGAGTCATTTAAGATGACACAAACAATGGCAGACTTAAAAACTGACAAAGAGCAGGATAAATTGACGTAAAAACAGAGAAATCGGGAAAATTAAGCTTCAGCTACTGTGTTTACTAAAAGAAAATAAAGCTAGTAGAAAACAACTCAACCAGGACTTCCAGAATCTCCACCAATAAGAACCATAAAAACCCCATGATCTCTAACCTGGAAATACAAACCTGGAAATTTTTGCTGAAAATTTTGATCTTTGAAGTACTTTCTCTAACAGCATACTCTCCATCAGATGACCAGGCAAACTCCAACGCAGAACCAAAGGACCTGTTTCTCCATGCCAATGCAGTGTATATAATGTATTCACCATCTCCACAAACAACAACAAACCTCCCATTGGGGTTGTGCTTCAAGCTCTGAAAACAGCAAATATCTTTAAGATAGATGGAATGCATTAAAAAAACTTGTCATACTTTAAAAATACAGAAGCCATTTAGATGAAAAATTCGGCATGTTCTTGACAATAAGCACACAACATACAGGTAAATAGCCAATTCAAAATTCATTAATCTCTGCATTTCCCAGACATTGTCAAAATAGTTCCTACTTTGGAAGGTGAAACATAGTTCAAACTTTCACCAGAAACTGCATGCCAGGCAATTCAAAAATTGATTGCAAATCTTTCCAAAGGATAAAGTTCAAACGCTGCAGAAACGCACTCTAATCACAGCTGAGTTAAGAACACAGATTGAAGGAACTAAAAGTCATGATGTTCAAAACAGAGTCCCAAAATAACAGCTAAGAAAACTGTCTGAACGAAATATTTTCTCAGTGAAGATACACTATGTTGCTATCAGAGCCCACAATTTTAAGAAGTGTGAGGGACCCCCCGTCATAATGGAGACTATCTTTCAATGACAAAGTACCTACAGTATAGGAACTTACTTGAGGATAAAGATCACAGGTCCCCAACTCCTTAACAGCCAATGGCAGTCTCTCTCCATCAGTAATCTAAAGGAAGGAAAAAAACTGTGAATATCTAATAAAACACATCTATTACAACAATGCATTATTTTAGGTGCCTCAAACCTCATAATCTGCTCCCACGCTCTTAATATTTACTGTCTGAATTTCATTATGCTTCGCCCATATAATCTTCCCACTGTTGTCCATACTAGCTACAGGAACCTCCCGACCAAGTTTAACCATGATGGTTCCTTCATCATATCCAATCACAACCCTGTAAGGAGAGCACTAGTTACCCTATTTGTATGCAACTTATTATAAAGATAAGAGACAACATGCAATAACTTGAAAGAAAATGACGTGTATTAACTACAGACAAAAGCATCTCAGATATGCTGAAACACTATGCGGGAGAACTACAGAAAATTGGCTGTTGACCTGTTCCTTTATATTGTTTTTGTATTCTCTAAGCAAATAAAAAAGTTGAAGACAATTTCAAATGAAATTGCAAAATCAACCAACAAAACTTCCAAAGAGAAGTTAATAGCTTAGACAGCAAAAAACCTATAGTGATCAAGCTAAGTAAGTAGCGAATTCAATGTTAAAACTTACCGGCGTGATCCCTTCATGTACCCAATAGCCCAAACTCTTTCCAGCCCGTAATTCAATGTGTTCTCAAGCCTGTCAAGATATAGGTTACATCAAGTAGGATTGCACAGACTCAATACGTCACTACAAAACTTGAGATAGAAAAACACGAGAATGACAAGTGCCAATAATAACAGTCAAGAAAAAAATGTAGATAATGGACATAGTTCCACACCAATTGTTGTTTAGCAGGATGAACAGAGAAAGGCTACATGAATTGTGCATTGAAAATAATAGTTCTATGCAAAAATTGATGGATTTCGCATTTACTAGAATTAAAGCACTTAAGCTCCATATATCAAATTGTAAATTTAAGAATTCCATTGCTTACATTACACTATGACAGACTTATGTTTGGACCACATAGGATCCAAGCAATTGATGGTATGCTCATTATTTTGAGCATACATTGGGCTATGAACCATGTACAGTCCAATACAGATAATGGGAAAAAAGAAAAACAATTCGAATTTAACATGACATCTTATGCCCTCAATTGAACTCACCTATAAGTAGTTGAATGCCATATGCGAACTGTACCATCCTCAGAACCAGTAATTATTATAGGCAGGTCAGGGTGAAAACACACAGCTGAGACATTATGCGTATGGCCCTCCAATGTCTGGACACAACTTTTGGTCTGATAATCCCAGACCTGATCAATACAACCAAAAAGTGAATAACAACGGTATGGATGCAGAACTAATGCATCGCCCAGAGAGAGTATGTATCACACCTTTGCAGTATGATCATCAGAACCAGTAATAAGATACGGTTTATCACCACCAGTAAAGTAATCCACACAATTGACTCCCTTCTGATGAGCATCTAGAGTAAAGTTTGGGTCAGGTGAGCCAAGATTCCAGATCTGCAAAAGATAATATAGTAGAATCAGCATTACTACCAATTAAAGCAGAAACCACAAGCAGGAAATAACGAAAACTTCCAGTTCTTACTTTTATGGTACGATCAAGTGATGCACTAGCAAAAGTATTGGTGTCTTTTGGGTTAAATGTCACTTGCATGACATAATGGGAATGTCCTTCGAATATTTGAGTACACACCCAACCCTTCTCCCAGTCCCAGAGTTTAATCAGCATGTCATCAGATGATGAGAGCACATATGGGAGAGTGGGATGGACAGCCACACACCTAATGTAATCCGTGTGTGCCTCAAACACCTTTATCTTGTCCATGGTGTTGTAATTGTAAACACGAATAAACATGTCATCAGCTCCAGCAACAACCCACTGCCTCCGTGCAATAAATTTGGCTGATCTAACTGCATACAAATGGCAAGGACTTCAGAAAGCATTGATAAGAAAATTGCTAGTAACAGAATGTCCAGTGCAACAGCAATCCCTCTTGAGAAAGTGCAAATGCAATTAAATCATGTACTAAGTACCTGGAAGCTCGGTGACTTCGAAAGATTTCACCATGGTCTAATAGCATCAAGAAAGTTTAAGTTAGCAAAATTGCCCATCCAAAATTAAGATAAGCTAAGATACTCCACATCATCAACAAATGTTTAAACTTCATCCAACAGTGCATACTACCAATATATCTTAGCATTACTCCTCCAAGAAAAGCCTCTCCGTGAATTCAACATATCGTCAAAAGCACAAAGCAATGACAGTTTATCAAATTATGTAGAGTTTTCAGAGCAGTTGGCTAGAACATATTAAACAAATAAGACAATTGAAAAATGCTAATCAAATGAAGATTTCATAGTGACACAGTGGCCATAACCTACAAATTCTGTCCTATCTGCGGAGAGACTGCCAACTAACCAAATTTCTTGCATAAAAAAAAAAAAAAAAAAAAAAAAAAAAAAAAAAAAAAGATATATGCAGAAGCATCAAAGATTGTCATCTGATCTTATGCCAGACAGAAGTTCATATTGACCGGTGTTAGTCATTAGGAGACATCAATAATAAAGGCCCGTGATATGAATAAAATAATGTGAGCTGTCCTTAATTATCGGCTGCTCTTATTTTTCTCGAAGTCCATTTGACTTGCTGGAACTCTATCAAGTTGAGCTTCGTTTAGGCCATGCTCAAGCAGTTTAGGCAATTTTATTCAAGTACAAGCTCATTCAAAGTAGACAAGTAACTTTTTAACTTGATTCAGTGTCTAGAATGCAAGCGAAAACTGAATTCACCATGAGTACCATAGGGAATTAAGTGGTTAATTATTTTTTAAATTCAAAAGAGCTTGAACATCACCTTGTTTCTAGTCATCTATTCATATCGAGTAAGTCCAATAACCATCACATTCAAGCCAAAAGAATTAACTTAAATAGAGAATCTATTACAAGGATCTTGAATTGATTTAAGTATTCGTAATGTGCACACTCAGCTTAATTTTATCTCAAATGACTTTCTTTTACTGACTGAATTAATGACAGAAATGCATAAAAAACCCTGACAAGAATGCTTTAAATTGGGCCACTCCTTTGACTTTTTCTTTCAACTGAAAAGTGAATACACAACACTCTAAGCACAAAAAGAATCATGTATAAGAAAACTATACTTTAATTCCATACCTGTGACTGGTAGTTCCAGATACAAACAGTTCCCGAGTACAAACTCGCAAGGATCCTGCGATTCAAAATAATGCATCAGAGATAAAGGCAACACGGAGGTGAAATAATTATACCTATACTGTGCAAATAAATTACAGAGGGAATCTAGCAAAACTAAATCATCCTGGGGAGAGGAAAATGGGTACAAAGCTCAAGTACAAAGACTGTGCAATACCATGGTTCCGTAGGATGCAGATCGACAGACTTTACCCTCTCTGATCTTTGCGCGAGCTTCCTCTGATAACAGATGTTTGGAAGAAAACCGTCACTCCAACATAAAAGAACAAACGCATCAAGAACAATGAACGTGAATTCAAGACTCGGACAGCAGTACCTTGATTTCGAGTCTGAGAGGCTGTGGACACAAAAACGAAAACAAAGGAACACAGTGGTTAGTCGATAATCAACCAACAAAACACCCTACAAATCCAGTCCGATACTCCAATCCACGGGAAGGAAACAAAAAAAGAAAAGAGAAAAAACGGGGAAAACGAAAATTCCAATTGCAACATTCCACAACAACCGAGGCATTCCCAAAATAAGGAACAACGCAGTCCACATAGCACCCGACCGAAGCCAGAGGGACTCGACGACATCGAAGCCGTCGCGCCCGGCACCGATCAACGGCGAGAATTCATCGAATCATTCGCCCCCACCCCCGCCGACAGCCAGCCACTGATCCACGCGCCAGCGTCCGGCCCGGGCCCGGAACCGGCATCGCTTCGCGCGAGACGATCCGGGAACGCCGCATCGAAGCCTAATTCCGCCAGATCTAAGCAGCATCGATCGGCGAAAGGAAAACGGAGAAACCCCGAGAGGGGCGCGCGCTCACCATTGTCGATCGGGATCGCTAGGGTCGATCTGGAATCGGCGGAATCTGGAGATCCAGCTGCCTCGGAGAGTGATCTAGAGAGAGAAAGAGAGAGAGAGAGAGAGGGAGGGAGGGAGCGAGAGCGGAAGAGAGAGAAGGGGCAGGAGGCTTCGAACTACAGAGGGAGCTCTGTTAATACGATGAGGAATTTTTTTTTTTTTCCTTCTCTCTCTTCGATTCGTTCCTTTTTTTTTTTTTTTTTTTCCTCCAGATCGATCGACGCTTTGCAGTGAAGGGAAGTGAATTTTGCGGGTGCTTTGCCGGTTTTGCCCCTCGGAGACTTTTGGACTCGACTACGGTCGCGCGCCGTGCCGTTTCGGCCTCTCCGGTTTTTGATTCGTCGAGCGTCGAAACGACAGCGGCCCGCGGATACGGCGTTCGGGGTCGGGGTCGGGGTCAGGGTCAGGGTCAGGCCCATGAAGACAGCCCACGTTCGTCCCACTTCCCGACAGAAAATCAAAAAGGAAATTGGGTTTTTTAATCAAATTTATATCGTATCAAATGCGACGGCCGTTTGGAATGGAAATGAAATAAAACGCGGTTTCAATTCTTTTTCTTGTTTTTTCTTTTTCTATTTCCCCCACTGATGGCTGGGGGATCGGCAATGGCTGATGGAGATCGTCTGCCATAGGCAAGGTCAGCACTTGCTAGCCTTTAGTTGAATCTAGAGAGGCTGACGCTTGCAAAAGACCCGTAAGAGTGACCCTTGCCTCTAGTTGGCTAACCGCAAAAGGAATAAGAAAAAAAGAAGAAAGAAAAAGGAATGAAAAAAGGAGAAATTAAAGAAAACTTGGAAAAACGCCCATGTCGTATTGCTAATGCTTATTGAAATGTCACATTAGTAATTTCTAATAAAAATTAGCCGAAATGACTATATTAATAAATCATTAAAAGTTATAGAATAAAATTAGTCAAATTATAAAGTTTAGAACTTTTTCTTGATAATTATACAGCGCAAACAGAGCAACTTGTATTGTATGTTTTTTGTGTTCGAAGCCATTAAATAATGTGTTTAGATGGACTTTTGAGGAAAGTTTTCAGAAAATGCAAAAAAGTTTAAGTTAAAAAGGTATTCCAAAATACATATTTGATTTAGTAAATTGCAATATAAAAGTTCAAGTATCTTTGAGCAAAATAGTATTTGTAGAAATTATATGTATAAATGACTTTTGTTATTAAAAAAAAAAAGAAAAAATATATTTTCAGCCAAGGGTAGGTGGCTGCCCATAGTCCAAATCTATCGTCGACCGCCGTTGTGTAAGGTTGGGTGACCTTGCTGAGGGCCCATTGAGGGCCACTTAGGTTCAAGCGACCCCTAGAATGGAGTCGGGCTTCACTGAGGTCACGTGACCTTGGTAATGACCACTTGGTCGCATAACCCTCGCGACCCCTCATAGAGTTTGCTCAATAGCCGTGCAATTGAAGTCGCTACCCAAATCAAGAAAGCCATCACTAAGGTTGCATCGCATGGGGCATGGCCCCTCGTGGAGGTCAAGGTTGTGGCTACCTACCCAGATCACACGGAGGTCATGCGAGCCCCCCCCCCCGACAGTCACCTAGGTCGTCGTGACCACACCAGTCCCTCGCGGTCTCGCGCAATTTTGCTAGCCAACCTCAACGAAGAAGAAGGTGAACAATCATATATGAGGGCAAAACCTGAAAAAACCAAATGCTAGTAAGGATATTTTTGGAAGAATTTTTGTACTATTCTCCCTCTCAGCATGCCATGAAGACTGAATGTCCAGGACAACATCATACTTGCATTGAGCTTTCAACCTTCCAAAGGCTTATTTTTCCTCAATAATCTTTGCAAAATATTTTCCCAGACACCACTTTTTAGACAAGAGGACTTTGGATGACCAAAGTGGCTTGGCAAGCCACTCCCAAATACACCGAATTATAGTGTGACGTAGATTAGTGTAGTTCAAAAGTTATTAGATCCTTTCAAGCGAGTAATCATAGTTACTAACATCTAAGAACTTTTTAATATGGACATTTCGATTCAGACTATGGATATCTACTGAGCAACTAAGCATAACTATGTTCCCATCGCGTGCCGGTTCTGCATTGGATGCTCCGGCAAGGGGTTGCCGCAGGCAGGGGACCGATGGAAACAGAGAAATGGTGGCCATCGAGGAATTGAGAACGGGATAGGTTAGCTTCTCGTGCTGTATCACCGAAGGTTCAGAACATATAATGCACCGACAAGATGATTTTGAGGGATTCTTCAGCCGAAAGTACCATCGTGAACGAACCTTGTTGGGATCATTCTCCGACAGTTCTTGGCACCATGCAATATCTTATGCCGCTATCTACCTGCGCCCCCCCAATGTCGTCCTAGCAGCGATTATCGTCGTGGCAATGATTGGACGAGCAGGGCTACACATGGTAAACTTCCCCAGCCCAAGAATTTTTATTATTTTCTTTCCCGGAACAAAAAAAAAACAGAAACCCATTCGATAACGGTAAGTTATTTTTTTGTTCCCGGGAACAAAAAGTTAGCCCAGAAATGATTTTGAAATAAAAATGAGAAGTAAAAAAAAATTACTTCTTCACCACCCACTTAGGTGGCGCCGCTGGAGCGGGCACTCTTCCTCTCGCAAAAGGTCGAGTGTTCAAATCCCGGGCGTCGCAGGATGACTTACCAGTGGCACGTGTGTGGTGGGCTAGCACGTGTCGCCCGGGGTTTACTCCCTCTCGTACCCAGGGCTTGTCGGGCCATCCGCGTTGGTCGAATGCGGGGTTTCTAGGTCACAAAAAAAAAAAATTGCTTCTTTTTTTTTTGGGAACAAATTTCAGAAATAAGTGGAATTTTTTTTTCTTTTATTCTTCTCTTGCCGCCGCCGCCGACCGCCGTTGACCGCCGCCACCGCACGTTGCCGCCGGCCGATCGTCGACCACCGTCTCCGCATGGCCCATCGACCGCCACCCCGCATGGCCCATCGACCGCCACCCCGCGGCGGCGGTCGACGGCGGCGGTCGATGGGCCATGTGGCGGCGATCGATGGTCGGTCGGTCGGCCGACGTGCGGCGACGGTGGAGTCGGCCCGCGACGATGCGCGGAAGATTCGACGGCGATCACCCGACAAAAATAAATAAATATAAAAAAAGAAATTGTATTTTACCAAACGCATTTTTTATTTTTTTTTTTATTTATAGAATAAAAATTTTGTATAATTATCAAACGGATTTTCTTACACAAAAATTATTCCCCATAATAGAAATAGAAAAGAAGTATTTCTGAAAAAAAACTACTCTCTAACCAAGAAGCATCGTCATGCAGCCTAGACTAGAAGGCTGTAGTACAATTATGGGAGATCAACAAGCTAGGCTTTTCAGCCTGTATATAAGCTCATTCTACTGGGTTCTTTTTAAATACAGGCAAGGATCGTCGACTTCTCAAGACAAACATCAGTACGAACGGTAGCCGATGTTGGGCCTAATGCATCTGGATCGGCGTCTCGCTCTTCAAGGTCCTACTGCACATTCAAGACCTAAAATCATCCTGCTAGGAAATATTGACGGCATTCGGGTAAAACCACTGTCTCTGCTGCTGCAAAGGTGCCTGAGAGTGCCTTCGTTCCTCGTACCGAAGTATCCAGACTCCCGATCTACTTTGCGAAAGCCGGCTACCTTCGAGAAAGGTGAGCAGAGCAGCAAGTCTTCATCACCTGTACTTTCAGACATCATTGCCACGTCCACAAATACTCTACGCAAAGTTTGATCGATATATGCATATGATGATATGACAAAGATTTATTTTGCGGAGCGGGTTGCTGAGATGGGTCCGGGAGGAGGTTGAGAGAGTCCAAAAAAACAAAGGCGACGAAATCGAGTACTTGATATTGGACATGGCATGTAAATCAAACGTGAACCTCACGGCTTTCCTTGTTCCACTGAAAATCGATCCGTCCAGGTGCAATGAAAAATTGTAACACCATATTTATTTCGAAATAACAAAATTAGGATGATCCAAGGGGTCAGCAGGACAAAGTTCCTTGTTATGTATGCTCGTAGTATTAGATTCTTTCCCTTTCGGGCTCCAACAGCGATCGACACGAGCAGAATCGTGGCTGCTTCCATACTCAAGAGGAGGCTCAAACAGCGGCCCCTCCAGGTAACGCTCGATTCTACATGTCAAAAAGCCAGTCAGGGCTAAAATTGAAAATAAATGTGGAAGTTCGGAACAGAAATATAGAAAGAAATTCAAAAATTTGCAATTGAATCGAGGACAAAATAATGCATGCGCCTGTTCTTCAATAAAATTAACTTTTTTTTTTTCGGAAGTAATTGTCGGTGTGTTAACGGTAGCAGCTCGTGTGCGGAAAAATCCAACTGGAGCTGTGATGGAGAAGTTGCACCAGCCGAAGGCGTTTGGTGTCATGGGGACCAACCGAGCTTTACTCGACGGTGTCAGAAGCCGTCATGCACGTTTCTTCCATGTGCAACAATCTGAGTTGAATTTGACCGACTAATGTTGCCATTTTCACTGAAGAAAAAAGATGGGTCCGTTATTTCTCTGGCCTTCACCTCCATTAACTCCGAAAAAAGGGGGAAACGGAATTAAACCATCAGTACGCTGGGGTTCAGCACACACTATATAAATCTATTTAGGGGAGCACTTGCAAAATCAAGACCGCATAGCGCAGTGGATTAGCGCGTTTGACTTCGGATCAAAAGGTCGTGGGTTCGACTCCCACTGTGGTCGGTGCACGCTCAGTGCTTTTTTCTTGCACACGAGCCTTTACTATTTTTGTCGGTTTGCCTTGCCTAGTAAAGAGTTCCATCGCCACCAAAAATATTTAAGAGCTACACACGATATAGTTAATTATCTATTAGTACTAAATGTTTTGTATGTCCGATTAATAGACTTGGATAGAGATGAGAAACATGAAAATGGAGCGATCAATTTTTGCCTTTCTACATTAAAATTGGAAGACCGTTAAGAGTGGTGGAGCATATGTTACTAATAATATGTCCGATTGTGCCCTGAATTTTCAAACTATTTAGATTGCTTGTGGGAACATATTTGGAAAACAAGATAAGCCAAAATGAGGTTTTGGTCTAGATGGGTATTAGAGATGGTAAGGTCTAAGTGGACGCATCAATCAATCTCGTATTTCAGACCCTCTATCATTAGAAATGACTCAACTTGTGCCACATCATATTATTGATAAGACTTTCCTCGAGGCTCTTCACCCTCCGTTCCAGAAGGGCGAAAATAAAAGGGAGGAGAAAACGGCTGAGCACATGTAGAAGCCCACAAGGAACAAAGAGAGGTGAGTGTCAAAGGACAATTTACATACTGACATTACATATAGAGTGGAACACGGTAAAATTCCCACTCGAAGAAGGTCCACATGGAACTATATTGCCACAAAAATATTAGCAGAACCATGAGAAAGAATCTTTAGCAATATCATTAGTCTATCGTCTGGAGTACCCTTGATCTCATTGAGAAGCGCCTTTTCTTCTCCTGCCACTTCTCTTTGCACTAACAGTGACTTCGCCCTCGGCTTCGGCTCCATCTTTCTTGGGTTGCTCATCGTTCACAGTGACTTTTGTTGAATTCATTTCTTCATCTTTCTTGGGTTGCTCATCGTTCACAGTGACTTTTGTTGAATTCATTTCATTCCTCAACCGCAGTATCTCGCCCTTGGCCGATGCCAAATCTTCCTCAAGCTTCTTGGATCTCTTGTCCAAGCTCTCTCTCTCCTTTCCGAGCCTCATTACGAGGTTATGAGCGTCTTCCAGGTTTTCCTGGGCCTCTTTGGATGCTTTCTTTTGTTCAGTCAGGGATCTGTATAGCACCTCTCTCTCATTCTCAAGCGTAGAAATCTGAGAATTAGCTTTGTCTAGATCCCTCGAGAGAGTTAATGCGTTTTGGTTCAGTTGATCAAGTGATTTTATGGCTTCCTCCAATTCAGTCTTGAGGGACTCCTGTGCTTCCTTGTCCTTCAGAAGTTGCTTTTCTAAAACTTCTACCTCCTTCTTCAAGGATGCAACTGTATTTTTTTCTTCTTTTAAATCATTTGCTGAAGATTCCGCCATTTTATAGGCATCAACCAATTCTTTCTTCAGGTCATTGCGATTTTCAACCAAAGACGCCAGTTCCTCAGACACAGTGTGAAGCTCGGCCATTGTTTTGCTCAAACTTTCCTTTGCAGAAGCAAGCTCAGTAGCGACAGCTTCTTTGTTCTGTTCAGCCTCATTGAGGCTCCTCTGCAGTGATGTTTTTTCCTCAGTATACTCAGCTTTAGTCTGAGATATTTCAGCCTGAAGTTCTGAATATAAGTTCTTTAAAGACTGTAGTTCCTTCGACAAATTAGAAGCTTCTTTTCTTGACTCATCCAGCAAATCCTGAGCAGTACCAAGTTCATGTTTCAGATTCTCTACAGTGCTAACCTCTACATCCAGTTTTTTCTCCAGATCATTCCTTTCATTTGTCAAACTGGAAATCATCTTCTGTTTTTCAGCAACTTCACCGTTAGAAAGCTCAAGTTGTTCAATGAGCCGGTGAATTTCATTTTGTCTCTCTTCCAAAAGCTTAGCATCCAAATCTGACTTTTGTTCATACGAAGACTTCAGATCATTATATTCCTCTTGTACCAAATCCAGCTTCCTCCCAAGATTGTCCCTCTCCACTACTATAGAATTTATTCTCGCATTCAGTTCACTAATGGCAGAGTTCTTCAAATCTAGCTCTTTCTGATTCTCCAGAAGGGTATCTTTCAACGCTTTGATCTCCAACTGTGCTTTGGCTAAATCATCCTTAGTTTTACTGGAAATAGAAGTAACATCTTCCAACTCTGATTCCTTCGCAGTGAGAGAGGACCTGAGACCTTGAAGGTGGTCTTCCTTTTCCTTCAGCTCTAAGCTCAGCAAGTTTATTCTCTCTTCTAACAGTTTAATTGAGTTGAGCTTCTCTTTCAAAGTTTCATCAAGTGATCTTTTATCCTCCTCATTCTTTGAAAGCCTTGCTTGAAGACTATCTTTTTGAACGTTCATCTCCTCGATCAATCTTTTCTCGCCCTTCAGCTCCTTTCCTAGCCCTGCAATTGTTGAGTTCGCAGAGTTCAGCTGATTCATCAGAGACTGCTGTTCTTCCTTGACCTTTTTCACAGCACTGGTCCGTTCTTCTCGTTCATTCAATAGCTTTGCTTCAAAGTTTTTCTCCAAGGAAACAATTGCAGCTTCCTTGTCTTTCAACATGGTCCTCATCTGCAGTTGAACAGCCAGCACACTTAATTAAGTACAGCAGGTTCCGATGGCTAAGCTAAAGATTGACAAGAAAATAATATAAAGAATAATGACGGAAAGGCCAATATTTTGATTCTTCTGTTTACAAGGACAGTGTTTCTACGGGACCAATAAAACAACTTTACGATTTCTCATCAAAGGGTTACATTTCCCACTTGCATAAGCTTGTAAGAAGAGCTTAACTTTGTTAAATGCTAGTGGCTTACAGATTCTATTGTGGCATCCGCAGCCGCCTTATCTTTCCGACCCAGTGCATAGAGAGAACCGAGCACACCTGAACTGAATATTCCTAGTCCATTCAGGAGAGAGAAAGGATTTGTTTCCTGGCCCTGAGAATTGAATTAGAGAAGCTCGTGCTTCGTAATTTCAAATGGAAAGTGCAACGTTGACAAGAACAAAGGACATGCAGATCAGGCATAAAATCCAACCTCTGCTTTCTGATTTTCTGGAGTAGTCCTTACCTTGATTTTATCTGAAATAAAAAGAACAGTCGACCACTTCAAAACAAGGAAAATCGATACAGAGATAAGCCATTTCTAAGCATACAAAACAGTTGTCCACAATGTTCAAGGCTGAAATTTTGAAGCCAATTTAGAGATAGCCAAAGCTCCACCAATGCAACAACTATGAAGACTGTGTCCCGCCTTGGTCAATCTTAGTCACAAAAGATCGTATCTAAGCAACAGAAGTAAAAAAATTTCATGATTCCAAGGTTGTGCGTAAACGATGCCTTCCCACTAAAAGTCCTCATACTTAAGACAGTTTAAAGTCGAACAGCGAAGCGTTGCCCCTAAGCTGATAAGTGACAATGCAGACAAGGAAGTTTTACTATTGACTGTGAATTTCACAAAGCTTCACAACAGATAGAAACGCATCAAAGTCTAACAGTTGGCTGAGCTACTCCATTACAGTGGCTATTTTGAAGTACTTGTTCCAAAGTCTACATAAGAATTCAGAAGACAGCACTAGGACAGTACCAACACGGAAGTCAAATAATTGTGAAAGAACAGCCTGAGGACAAAACAATAATAAACTAAGAAAAGGAATCTCCATATACAGATGTAAATACTCCCCAGTACTAAATTGAGCTCACAGATCATATATCACAAAGCCAAAAGAAAGGAAGAATCTCAGGATTACTTGGTCCCCCAGTCAAGGCAAGAATCTAAAAAAGAAAAGAGCAGTTACGCATGGGTCATCCCCAAAAGAAAACAAAGCCAAAGGTGCAGAAACCATATTCAGTCAGGCAATTACCTAGGGAAACAGATTTTTCCATCTATAAATTTTCAGTAAATAATTTGCAAATGTTAAAGTCCAACCGAACAGGTGACGGAGTGCCACCGGTGTCAAGCACTCTAGTTAAGAAAAAAAGAAAAAAAACGAAAAATTGAACCGGACTGCAATTACCGGAAAACTGTCCTAGCAAAATCTAAAACATGAATTCCCTTTACAAAAAAAAAGAGAATAAAAAAAGATGATGATGATAATTAGAAAGCATTTTCACCTGCCAAAAGAAATTCTACTTCTATATTCCCCATATATGTAGCCAGAACATCAATGTTGAAGCCTATTTGGTCCAAACGGTGCAACGAAAGCAAGTACCGGTCGCCCCAGAGTAAATCCGGGACTGTCAAAATGACGGCATAGCAACTCCTCCAGATTCATCCATTCACAGACAAAACGGAAAGAAATACCGAAATCGCCGACTCACCGGTCTCCTCGGCTTCGAGCGCCTCGGCGCCCCCCAGGCGCAGGAGCGGGAGCACCGAGACGCCGACGAAGAGGATCGCCCTCCTGCCGCGAGAAGCGGCGCCCTCGCCCGAGCTCTCCTCGCGCGAGGAGCAGCACGCCGCCGCGCTCCTCCTCCCCCTCCTCCTCCTCGCCCCGGGGAGGTCCCTCGCGGTGGAGAGGAGGGGCTGACGACGAGACGGGGAAGGGGCGAGGAAGGGGGGTTGACGGAGAGAAGAACGCAGGGAGCCGGAGCTCCCGATCGCGAAGCCGCCCATGCCTGGGTGAGCTCTTGCGCCTGCTTCTCCGTTTCTCTCTTCTTCGCGCTCGATGGAAGTGGAGGACGAGATGAGACGAGATGAGATGGCGAAGCAGATAAAGCGCTCCAAAATGCTGAGGTTCGCACAAATTCGCTTTTTTGCTTCAGCTGTCTGTCTCATCATCAGTACGCTCTCTCTTCCGCGAGTTCGTTCGGGGCGGAGACAATTCGAATTTACCGTAATAACCCAGTCAAACCGTGTAAATTAGGGAAAATTAGGGTCGCGGGCACTTTGCCTTTTCGACGCTGGAACCGGGCATTTTTTTTTTTTTTTTTTTTTTTTGTCGAAAGAAAATCGTACTCGTTGGTCAAAAAGATATATAAAAATTACATATATTTCGTGGAAAAGCATATCGAAATAGAGAATATTGCGAAACAAAGCCCAATCCATAAAGCGCTAAAGGTTTGAGCACATACTCATTTTCACAATAATTGATTTATCAGGTAAAATAATCAGTAGTCATTTACTCAGTAACTCATCTTCGTAAGCGATAAATACGTGCCCAATAATTACAGTGCCATCTCCTTCTCCGATAACTACAGCTCCAATAAATATAGCATTGTTGGTTTGAACGCATGCATGGGTTCAACTTCCTTTATGCCATCACCGTGCAAAAGTAACCAAGGTAAGTTAAACAAGTGCAAATTTAACATTTGGAAAAGTAATACATCATGATTTAATGAGATGCCAACAAGTTTCTAAAAGCATATTTATTAAATTCCTGAATCTAGATTGAGAGAAGATGGGTCAGGAGCTAAAGTTAGATCAACACTAAAAGAAAATAGATCCTTTATTTAAATGGGGAGAGTAAAAAACAATAAAAGGACAATAAAACAAACAAAATCAACATGAGAGGGAAAGAGGAGTGAGGCACCATTTAGTTCAGCATTCTAATTGGGCTTTCGGATTCTAAAGGTCCCATTTGATTCAACTTTTGATAAATGACATTAGGAAAAAGCAAATATTATTGGGCTAAAGAGGTTTTCCGAAGTGTTATGATATTTAGCAAATTATAACATAAAAAAATTGCTATGGCTTAAATACTATTCGGTAAAACTTAAATTTGAAAAGAGTTATTATTTTTTTTTTTAAAGTCAGTCGTAACTTCAATTGCCAATATGAAATTTCCTTTAACATAGATGATGCGTGATCTATTATTTTGTGGATTGGATTGATTAGTGGGCTATATGGAACCTGCAAATATGACTTCCACTCTGTTAAGTTGAATGGTGGAAAAAGCAAACTGCATGTGGATTTTTCCCACGAGACATTCATCTAAGTTCAAGATAGAATAATATAGGTCATCACTCATCAGATGACAATGGACATATTAAGACCCGGATTATTTTGTATCCTTTTTAAAAGTACATGAATAGATAGATGAACATGTTGACTCGTTATTTTTAAAAATCCAACTCGTCATATAATAATACACGTCATTAAATTACATCAAATTTATCATTTGAGAGAATAGATTAATAGAGATGAATAATTACTAATAGTTCGGGGATTGTAATAAATAAATTAAAAGCCCCAATACGGAATTGTACGTTTAGTAAAAAAATTAGGGATTATTTGTGTTAATCCCTTCTTAAACTTTACTATAATTATTTTGAAGTGTTAAGTTATTAAGTTAAAAGTAGACTTGTTAAACGAATGGGTCGATTTGGGTTTAGGTCGAGTCATAAACAGTCCCTACCCAAATCAACCCATTTAGCCCGTTTATGACCCATTTATCATAGTATGAAATTTGTTACCCGTACCCGACCCGATCCATACTTGACTCATACCCAATCTATTTAATTAAGTTGAATAAAACTTATTTCTTATGTTTTTTTTAAATGGCATTGCTAAAATAGTTCTATGTAATACAAGTTTTATATATTTTTTTAAATTACTTTTTAAAAATTGATTTTTAAATTATTTTTTATTATCCAGATCTTGAATTTGATTTATTTTTATTTTTATTTTTAAGAATATAATTTTTCTTTGTCTCTTTTCTTTTTCTTCTTTTTCAACTGGCTACCGGCCATGATAGTGGCTGGTTACCAGCCACAGGCGAGCCTCTCGCTCACCGGGCTCACTCAATGTTGGCGAGCTCGAGTTTCGCTTAACTGTTAAGACTCGAGCCTTGCCAGATGTCGGTGAGCTCGAGCATTGTTGATGTTTGGCGAGGCCTCTACCTCCACGAATCCAATGAGCTCGAGTCTTGTTGAATCTGGCGAGGCTCGAGCCTTGCCTAATGCCGGCAAGCTCAAGTCTTGCTCGATCGGCGAGGTTCACGCCTTGCCAGACATCGACAAGGCCTCCGCCTCACTGGATCAACAAGCTCAAGCCTTGCCTACATTTGGCAAGGCCTCGGCCTCACCGAATGCGGTTGGCTCGAGCTCGCTCAACGCAAATAAGCTCGAGCCTTGCCTAGCCTGGTCGCCAACCATTCTTTGTACCAATCTTAGGAAAGAGGAAGAAGAAAGAAAACAAAAAAAAAAAAAAAAAGAGAGAGAGAAAAAAATAAATAAAATTGAAATTAAAAAATAATTATATATTTTTTATTAAAAAATATTTTTATAAAGTTAAAGAGGGAAGAGAGAAATCGTGAAGCATTAGTTGAAAATGGGTTATAAGTCCAACCATTTAAGACCCGTCTATTTTAAATTTTCAAATTTTAAACCCATTTAACTAGTTTATAAATATGCTAAAAAAAACTAATTTATAAAAAAAACGACTCACACATAACCCATTTATGATTTAAATTGGTCATATATGGGTTTAAGATCAATTTTGCCACCTCTAGTTTTTTATTTTTTTGTTAGTCCTACTCTCTGCCTACTTTACACTCGCTCTCAGATTTTTGTCCCATCTCTTGTAGGGCGTGAGAGTCGAAACCTACTCCCGAAACTTACTCGTCCCCACCCCACCCCTCTAAGAAGGTGGAGATTTGAACCCCTCACTTCCCCATTCCATATTTGAAGGGTGGCCACTGGGGCAAATCCCAGTGGTTATTTTGCCACCTCTAGTTAAAAGCAACTAAAAAATGATTGAAGTAATTTGAGTCAAGAGAATTCAAATTTAAATTAGAGAGTTATTAAATAAGATGATAATTTGGAGTTGATAAAATAAAACGTTGACAGGTGGCTCAAATAAGATTTATTAAACTAAAATGTAATTGACAACTTCACTGGATGAAATTTGGTAACTTACTTCGACCAAAGTTGGTAATTTTGTGTTAAAGTCACACGCTACAACGACCAGAAAGGTGATTTGTTAGAGTTATTGGTGATTTGTAAAGAATCTACTAAATGTTGATAATTTAAATGGTAAGTGTATTTGAAGTTTTAAAAGTTTTCATGAAGATATAATTGAGTTATAAAACTTTTTAAAAAGTATAATTAAATCTTAGAACTTGTTTAAAAATACAATTGATTCATAAAACTTATAAAAGTGAAATAAAATATTAACAGTTGTCAAGTTGATGCAATCAAATACATTTTTTTTTAATCCTTGAACGCACATTTTTTTCCAATCATGTTGTCGAACTCATAATTCATTTAAATCCGATTCGGATTGTATGAATTTATTTAATCAAATCCCTTTGAGTCAGATTTAGTTAATTAAGGCTAACATACACATCGGTGCCAATAAGAGTTCGGCATGATATTTTCGTTTGGACCATCGTTGACAATCAATATTAGCAACACAAAAAATTTCAACTATGATAATCATAGCTAATTCTATAATAATAAAATTTTTCAATGCAAGAACTACATTTTAAGCATTCCATGTCCAGCTATTGCCAACTCCGATCGACACGTCAATTCCAGTAATCGAATTTGGAGTCGGATGGATTCGATTAGAATGGTTACCGCAAGTTCAAAGATTTCATAGACAGATCAAAATTTTAAGGACGAGAATGTCAAAAATGCATTAACTGAGGGTTCGGAAGTAGAATTCCGCCCATTTTCTTTTAAGCCCATGAGCGGGACCAGACCATGCCCGAGCCCAGTCGAGCGCAGATATGGCGGGAAAATCTCCCATTCGCAATCGTCGCCACCGTTTCCCGCTGTTTCCTTCTTTCTAGGGTTTCATTCATCAGTCGCTCCAAGTCAATCGGAAAAGAGCAGAGTCCACCGAAACTCCGAGGGGAGATCGAGCTCCTGGAGAGTCGAAACCGCAATGCCGACGTACAAAATACGGGGAATCGATGTGGATTTCCCTTTCGACGCCTACGATTGCCAGCTCGTTTACATGGAAAAAGTCATCCAATCTCTCCAAGAAGTGAGTGGTGGAAATCATTCCGCTTTCGTCGCGTACTACTGAGCCTGTTTTTACTGATCGCGTGCTTACGTAGCCTTGTTTGATCGCACATCATTGATCCGACCCGACACTGGATTTGTCATCTGGAGTTATGCTGTGTGGTAATTTTGTCACTCCGTTGCGTAGTAAGTAGATATTGTCGGCGATCTTACATCACACGTCGAATATGATCGGTTGATGTCGCGACTTCTATCGGACTAGAGAAGTTTTCGATGTCTCTTCAAATTTGGTTTTCGGGATTCATAGATTGACGTGCTTTAGATTGAGAAAAAATTTCGGTATAACCATTGCGTCCCACAATCCTTTAGTTCGATCGTATATGGTTCGCAGTCATTTTGATGTTATAATTGCATTTCGCATGTTTGGTCCCTCAAGAAATCCGTAGAAAGGTGGGAAGAATTCTCCTTTTGTTTCCATATTGAACAGCTATGATGAACTTTCCTCTTACCCCTGCAAATATCTGTGCTCTTGCATCTTTAGCTGAATATATGATAATATACCTCAAGTATCAGTAACGCCTCAGGGTGACATCAGGGGAATTAGAAAAAAATGGAATGCAGTTCACTTGATTTTGTAGTACCTGCTTATGCTATGGTGAAAGGGCATTCCTTTTTTCATTCTTTTGTTATGAGATCAACTCAGCTTATTCATCATGATCTGTGGATTTTATGATCTCATAGAGGTGTAATGCTCTATTGGAGAGCCCTACTGGAACTGGAAAGACATTGTGCCTTCTCTGTGCTACTTTGGCGTGGAGGAAAAGCTTGGGAAGCTTCTCAACTGGTTCTGCTAAGCCAGACTCACAGTCTAATTCCAATGTAAACAATTTTCCGACTATAGTGTACACTTCTCGCACTCATAGTCAGCTGCGCCAAGTGATTCAAGAACTGAAAAGAAGCAACTACAGGTCAATTTTTTTTTTTTTCAGCTCTGCACTTCTCCTCTTTTGCAGTCTGTATTTTGTTTGCATATCAGTTACTCTCTGAGACTGTGATCTGGTTTATTTAGCTTCTGATACTGGTAAATCTACAACATTGTCATCATTAGTCTCGGTTTGGCCCACATGCATTCGTGCAGTTTGCTAGTATGTGCCATATATGAATATTTCCTGTCGTACTGCCGTAGAAGCAGCCATAATTTTTAGACTTTTTCCTAGCTAATACATACAGCTAATACTGTATCAGGCTTCTTGGTTATTTATCCATGTCTTGGGTCTAGCAAACTTGTTGATTTAGAAGTTTGTCCAATTTGCAGGCCTAAAATGATGGTCTTAGGTTCTCGAGAGCAATTATGCATCCATGATGAGGTTAGTTTGCTTCGAGGAAGAGCACAGAATAATGCCTGCCATTCTGTTTGCAGAAAGGGTGCAAACCGTCGCTGCAAGCATTATTCTCTTGTCGCTGGTAATTGGATTGTTATTCTAAATCTCCATAAGTATGGCTACTTAGCAGATGCATTTCTATCGATGGCAATATGTTACATTCACCATATATTTGTTTTGCAGTTTATTTATAGTATTGTTCTTCTATTCAATTCAGCTATAATAATGTGAAGTGAGTTTTGTATTTCACGAAATAATTTCAAAGTGTGTTGGTAGTTTCTCCTTTAAGAACTTTTAGTATCATGACATTCATTACATGTTATCAGAACTAACGAGGAAAACTTTACTGGTTTTTCTTTGCCATATCAAAATGGAGAATATTTAGCATTAATTTGTTATTCTACTCTGGTTTAACTATTTAACAGCTGTCTCCTTTACTTTAATATACATTACCAACTGCCTATGCTATCGTGATGGCAATTTTATCGGTTTTTATCTTGTAACATACTCAAGTAATCTGGCTTCATACAATTGAATCTAACCTTTTTTGCATCTTCATGCTTTGTATAAGACTATGTGAAGAACAGTCCATTTCTCGGGGACGATCCTGTTGACATAGAGGATTTGATTTCTATTGGAAGAAAATCTGGGCCGTAGGTTCTCTTCTGTTGATCATTCTGATTTTGATAATTTTTCCCGTTTTTGGAATGCTATTATTTTGGCTGCACTGTGGACCATTTTGCTTGTTAAATCCTCTATTCAAAATTTCTGTAGGTGTCCTTACTATATATCAAGAGAGCTCCACAAGGCTGTTGATATTCTTTTTGCTCCCTACAATTATCTGATTGATCAAAGCTACAGGAAGTCGTTGTCCCTTGACTGGAATAATAGTATACTCATTTTTGATGAAGCACATAATTTGGTGAGTAAGCAAACTTGAAATTGGTACCTGTCAAGCTTGATCATTTTGTCTTCAGACTATGATGGATGTACTACCAGTTTTTGTTTTGATTTTCTGCTTTCCTGTTTCAAAGCTTAAATATTTGGGGAAACTAAAACAATCTGCTCTTATTTCTGCTTTATAACTTCGTGTATTAGCTTATTTACATCCATAATACCAACAAATTGCAGGAAAGCTTGTGTGCAGATGCTGCCTCATTTGATCTACCTTCTGGCCTTCTGACAGCTTGCATTTCTGAAGCCAAAAGTTGCGTTGATCTCTCTGTTGATAGAAGAGACAAATCAAATGATAAATCTCGAAACCCGGACAATTTTGCTATTCTTAGAGGTGCAATATCTTGGTAAACTTCAGATACTAATACATTAGTATTTTATCCATTCTTGACGGGGGGCTGCTGTGGTAGCTTTTGTGTCCAAACATATTGTAAAAGAAGATGTGAGCATTATAGCATAAAGAAAATGTATTATTGTATCCTTCTTTCTGAAGCAAGCTTACGTAATTATTCTCATCCTGCAGCATTACTTCTGAAGCTCGAAAAGAGAATTGCTGAAATACCTGTTGAATCAAAGGAATTTGGCTTTACCAAACCTGGACCTTACATCTATGAATTATTTTCTGAACTAAACATCACTCATGAAACTGCCTGTATGCTCATTGGAATAATTGAGGAGGCTTCTGTGCTTCTTGAAGAATCCAAGGAACTGGAAACAAAAGGTGGCATTTGCAGGCTTGAAACTATGGGTGAAATTCTTAAGCTGATCTTCAGAGAAAAGGAACATGCGCATTCGAATTTTTATCGTGTGAGAAGCTTATGAAATTTAAGCTTATCATTTGATTGTTAATTGTGCTTCCTTGCCAAGATCAACATTAGCCGTTAGTTTATATATATTTTTGATACTAATTGACCAATCTCTAATTTCAACTCTTTTACTTCTCGTTTTTAGCTACATGTGCGGGAAGTTGATGCATATCGTTCAGATGGTTTACAAGGTAATTTAAGAAATTTTTGGTGCTTGAGCAATTAATTATTCTTTTGTGCCCGTTCATATATAGTTGAATAGATGGCCATCCAACAACTACCCACTTTGTGGTATGTTTATAGATGCCAATAATTTGACAAAATCCATTTATACCAGTGGAATCTGTCTGTATCTGTCTATTTCTTTTGGTTGTGCAGGCAAGGCATCGAGGACTCTCAGTTGGTGGTGTTTCAATCCTGGATTAGCTATGGAAGAGTTTTCAAAGATGGGAGTTGGTTCTATTATATTGACGTCTGGCACATTGTCTCCCATGGATTCATTTGCTCAAGAACTTAATCTGTGAGTAACTTAATGGTGGAATTTTATTTCTTGTTTCTGACTGTCAATATTGCTGAAAAGTGAATACTGTTGGATGACTTAGAGATTTTCCTGTGCGGCTGGAAAACCCTCATGTCATATCATCGGATCAAATATGGGCTGGAGTGGTAGCAGCCGGTCCATCTGGCTGCTTATTTAATTCCTCTTATCGGAATCGGGATTCCTTAGAATACAAGCAAGAGCTTGGCAATGCTATTGGTAAGTCTGGTTTCTGCTGTTAAGCACTCATTCTCAAGTTAACTAGTTTATGGTGTGATTGTTCTTTGTTACTGACGACTTTGCCACTCAATTTGGTTGATGGAAACTCTGATGATTTCCTTTAGTTGAGTGTCTTACAATCGTTTAAAGGCAATTGTTGAGCTTAGCACTTGGTAGTTGTCTTCTAATGTGGTTATTTTAGTTCTCAAAGCCCTTATTCCTGTTCTGATCCGTCAAGATAGAAATCCAGTAACCAAGTTGAACTTAAAATGCTAGTTATTATTTCATGTGATAGTCCAACAGTTATAAAATTCCAAATTATAAAATTGCGTTATGTTTTTGCTGATGCCTTTGCTTATATGTAAATTTAAAATTGATTTTTTGGTCCAATTGAAAATTAGGTAAACCATCTCCGCGGTTGTTTATTTCAAACTTTATATGTTTCATTCATTAGGTTGTGATGTCACTTGGATGTAGAAGTCTCATATTACAAAATTATGGTTTGAGACCCATTGTAATACTTAATCTTTATGTTACAGTTAATTTAGCTCGAATAGTGCCGGATGGACTGCTTGTGTTTTTCCCTTCTTACTACATTTTGGATCAATGTATTCAGTGCTGGAAGAATATGGTGAGACATTCAGCATGACTGGTAAATTATTGAGGTTCTTATACTTTTGATTCCAATAAATTCTCTTCGTTTGTAATAGGCTCATCCCAATTCAATGGACTCTAACACCATATGGGAAAGGATCTGTAAACATAAACAGCCTGTTGTGGAACCTCGACAGTCTTCACTCTTTCCTTTAGCCATTGAGGTCATCATTATTGCAAGTTTGATTAAAAAGTCCACTATTCCTGCCGATGTGCAAGATCATGGCATGACAGCATTTCATTCTTTTGACAGGACTACATGTCTAAGCTCAATGACACCTCAAACTCAGGTGCATTATTCTTTGCAGTTTGTCGTGGCAAGGTATATCTTCTCTCATGGACGTGATGGTCACAAGTTTGCACAGAAATTGCATCATGTATTGACTTGTTTAGTAAGTTTTGATAAATTGCCCTATAATTTGCACAGAACAACACTGGTCATCTGGAGATTCTCAGCCTGCGATATTCTAAACTTGTCATGTCATCTATCTGTAGTTTATGAATCTACTCTTTCAATTTCTGTTCCTTTGAGCTTTTAGATGGTGTATGTTTGGGATAAGCAATAGGGCTTGTCTATTTGGATGAACCAAAAGTATTGACCCTTAAGAGAAGTTTTCTTTGTATGTGAAATCAAATTTACTGCGTGGCATCAGCAAGTAGCATACTTTGAAGCCCATAGGGTGAAGTATGATTCTGTATCTAATCAATCCTAAACTAGCTGTCTTGTTTCTAGTGTCTTTGCCTTCCAAAATATTCTCCCAAGAATAAAAAGCAAATTGCAGACCTTCTTCTTGTAAACGCTATCCTTTGTTTTTGCTTGCTTTGAATGTTAATTGCTTGCTTCAAATGCTAATCGGTATGTATTGTGTACCAGTTCCACGTTGTGTTTGAAGGTCTCGGATTCTTTTCAATTTTGTCAAGCTATAACTTGAAATATAATGCATTAATCCGACTTCTATAGAGTGTTGGTTGACTGATTATCTTTGAATAACATATGGTTCGGGACCTGAACTATGCCATTTATTATGCAAAATTTCAACTTCAAAACTTTTTGATGTATTAATTTTAGACTTTCATTAGTATGTTTAGCAGATGTTATTTACCTAATTTTATACATGCGATGCTATCTTCAATCGTTATTTATGTAGCGAAATATGTTGTATGTCAAGAAATTCTCGTTTTATTTTCTATGATATAACTATTTAGTCACCACATATCAGTTGAAAATAGGCATACTCTTCATGTAATCATCTACAGTGAGGGAAAGTGTCAACAGGGGATGACATGAATTCATCCTTTTAGTTGGAGAACCTCATTTGAGTACATCTATGAAAGGAGAATCCAGAAGAAGTAACTGACATTAATTAAGTTCTTGAATAGACATGATAAGGGTAGTTAATGGGTAAAAGTTTTGAATTGCCCTTCGGTGGCAAAAGTAGTGTCCACAGTTACTTATTGAGCTACAGAAGTTAGATGCTTATCCAGTTCAACCTCTCTGTACTCTTTGATTCAGATAATTAAACTGGGACTGATATCGTTTCTCTAGAAAAGGTCAAATAGGAGAACTTTACCTTATGTTTATGTAAACATTCCTTACATGTGACTAACTTCTAATTACTCTTGTTTTTTTCAAAAGTGACGAATAAGCAGAGACTAAAATTGTTGGTCTCTTGATATCTTGTCATCCTCAAAATGTAACATCATGCTTTCAGCTGTTTGCATTGGCATCTCTATTTTTCTTTCTGAAGTTTTCTCCTGCTCTGCTGTACATCCTGGTTACTGTTTGATACTTTCAAGGATTTGACTTAGATTGAATGATAACATTACATCTTAGACTCTCCTGAATATAAACTAGCATAGCACTTCCATATATTTTTCAGGTAAGTGAAGGATTAGATTTTGCGGACAATGCTGGCAGAGCTGTTGTAGTCACGGGATTGCCATTTGCCACTAGGACTGATCCAAAGGTTTCATCATGCTGGCCGCTTGTTTAAGTTATTTCATGACAATTGCAATGAGTGCTTATTTGCACAAAAAATAAAAGAAAGTGGGGTTATCTTTCTGAAATGAATGGGACCACAAGAACCTTATGAACAATACTGCAGTGAATTTTTTCTTTTGCCTCTCCATTCATTTCATGTAATTTATTTTGTGGTGCTTGAAAATTTAGCAAGATGTGATTGTCACTATCCATGACAGTAATGAGGAACAAAATTGATGTTTACCACGTCCACATTTCGGTAGGAGCATCACTTATGCAGCCAAAAGTTGTAAAAAATGGACAGCCTTGATGAGCAAGATAAATAAATGGCCTGTTGGCCCCATAAAGGGTGTAATATATTAGTTTGTGGAGAGGGCTTGCTTGGTTCTAACTTATTAAAATGCAGAATATTAAAGGGTCAATTTGTAGTTTGTCAGATGTTACTCAGTTGTGTTTGAAAGTATTCCTGGAAGCCATCGTCATTGGTGTTCCTTTTTGTTCTACGACTCTTTTTGCATAAATTAGATATGGGGCCCCACTTTTTCATCTGATAGACCAGTTTGACAGGTGCGTTTGAAACGTGAGTACCTGGATGAGTTGGCACGCTCGCAGAAGGAACGGAGGGTAGCGTCCTTGATGCTGGAATAAAATTTTGCTGTTGACACATGTTTGCTTTCTTCAATAAAATTTGGACCTTACTTGCACTTGCAGATTCTAACTGGAGATGAATGGTATAACCAACAAGCATCCCGAGCTGTGAACCAGGCTGTAGGACGTGTTATTCGTCATCGTGATGATTATGGAGCAATAATCATGTTGGACGAAAGGTCATTATTTGTTCTTGTCTCACGAATCTCATCTAAAAACCCTGTGAAGATGTCCTGGTATCTGCATTTACTAAAGCATATCTTGAATAGAGCATATTTACATGCCTATTCGATAATTTCAAATTCGCATATTGCAAGCTGTTATGAAGATCGGGAATTTCTAGAATTTAAAGCTTTCCAAGCTTGCTTGTTGATGGAGCGCAAATGAAAATTGAGAACTTAAAGGCAGTTGTGAAATTGCTGCTGCAGAGTGCCCCAAGCATCGTAGCTTGCACCTGATGCAACATTTTGTGACTACTTAAAAAGCTGTTTTATACTAAATAGACTAGCAGGAGGGCACACACAGAGGTGGGCAAGAAAGAGAGGGAAGTAGCTTGAAAGTGGATTTTTTGTTTTTTTTTTTTTTTTTTTTGGGGGGGGTGTGGTGGTGTTTGTTAGAGAGAAAGATGGGGGTTGCAGGTGAAATATTTCAATTAAAATGGGTAAATGAAACTGGCCAAATAGTTTTAAGTAGATAGCATAATCAGAGATGGTGTTTCTCACTGTCAGAAGTTCAAACGCCGTTTATGGACTTACATTTTCATTCTGTCATTGTCCCTGTTCTCCTTCAGCATGCTGGTACTTTAATAACCACTCATAACCAGTTCGACGTGGATCCTTTCAGTCTTTAATCTTTTCATCTTGCAACTTGTACAGATTCGCACATCCGAATCGTCAGTCACAAATATCACGTTGGATACAGCCTCATGTTAAGGTAAATCTAGTGCCTCACAGCTTCTTACAGTTCTCTGTCTCCATGGCTAATTGCTGTAATTGCAGTGTTACTCTAAGTTTGGAGAAGTAGTTTATCATTTGACCCGTTTTTTCCGAGATGGAGGGAATCGTGTCCCTGCAAAGCCAAAGACGTTGCATCACAAAGACAGTGGTGAGTTCTGT
Source organism: Eucalyptus erythrocorys (assembly GCA_014182555.1). Taxonomy (NCBI): domain Eukaryota; kingdom Viridiplantae; phylum Streptophyta; class Magnoliopsida; order Myrtales; family Myrtaceae; genus Eucalyptus; species Eucalyptus erythrocorys. Next base: position 13,746,100 of record CM024602.1, read on the forward strand.
GAGCTTTCTCCATTTCTATTATATTTATGTTCATATATTGACCAATTTATCTAGCTGCATTTTTCTGAGTTTTTAATCCATCAAATGCTGAAAAGTTTGGATCCTCCTCCATTTGATGTTATGAAATTATAACATGATAAATAACTTCTCTCATATCCACTTGATGTGAACCTACCATTGTTCTTTACTATGTCCATATATGTGCCCTCTTATAACATCTTTTTATCCAACTGGAGGGCCGCTATGTTTCCCTATTCATGAGGCTGATAAATCCTTTCAATGTTGCTGATGTGAACTTTTTTTTGCTAAAATGTTGTATCAATTATAGTGTACCCTGCCAGATAAATTTGCTTTACTTTGACGTTACAGTAAATGTGTAAATACTAATGTGTACAGGAGAAACAAAAATTGTGGAGCCAATACCCATTTCTCAAACTCCTCCGGTATACCTTTTGGTCACTTTCTCTAGATTTGGATTGCACTTCCCTGTCAACTTCTGCCCCCCTCATTTTTATTTTTCAATTGTTTGTTAATGGTTGTCATTACAGGCTTTGCCAACAGATGATGATGGCAATGTACATTCGTTATCTTTAGCTTGCGAAATGAAAAGAACTGCCAACTCAAGCCAGTTGAGAGAAGTTATTCCTGCCAATCGCTCATCTTTTTCTCCGTCGAAAAAGTTCCTGGGATCAATGGGGAGTTCTTTAGGGAATTATACCAGTAACAGACAAAAGCTACTAATGTCTGGGAGGGGCAATATACAGCAGAAAAGTGAAATAGTAGATTTAACTGCCGATTCCCTAGTTGATGAGAAACCATATAAAGGACTAACAGCACCTTGCTTTACAAAGAAGCGCAAAATATCTCACTTAAAGGACTTTGTTATGCCTGATGCCGGAAATAGCATTAAGTGTGCCAATGGTGCCAAATGTTCGCAATCAGAGTGCCACTCTTCTAGTGTAAATTTAGTGGAATGGGATAATTCATCCACTTTTGATGCTAGAAGCAGAAAACAAGTCCCAGGTGGTTCGATTTCTCTTCCTCGAGATGATGAGCCTATTCCAAGTATCGTTGCTAATCCTCTCTCAGAGGGATCCAAGGATGTCCAAAATGCCACTGCACCTGGCAAAGATGAGGAAAATAAAGGATCTGCTTTTCTGTTACAGGTACAGAACTCAAAAGCACGAGAAATGGAGTGGGTGTATATTTGTGTTGTTTCCTTATCAGGTCAACTCGATTAAGCTTTGTCAATTTCCTAAACGGCCGCCATAGATGTCCGCATGTTCAATTACAATCTAATGATGGTAGTTTTGGTTTACTGTCTACAAATATCCAGTAAGAATGCCTACAAAGTTTAAACTAGAGTACTGCATTCAGTGCTTTCTTTTCCTTGGGACATAGGAAAATTTATTATGGCTCTACAGAGTGGCTTTTCATGATGGTTTTATGGAATGGTATGCAAATTCTGAATACTTGCAAGATGCTGCTGCAGCATAAATCTGAAGTTGGAGTTTTTTTGTGACCAAAGAAAGAAGTTGTTCTACTTGTGTTATAGTCATAATCCTTTCAGAGCTCTTTTAAAATATGACACTACCCTTGTGTATTTTTGGGAAACAAATCCAGGGGAAAAAATTCCTGCAAGTAACAAGTAAGTTTTTTGTTGTATAGTATGCCGAGAACGAATGCTTAGTGCTATTGTCAAATTCATTCAATGGATGGATCACCATGATGCTCTGGCTTCATAAAGATTGGGTAGTAAAAAATTTCCTTGATGAATCAATTTTGTTACCACAAGATCTGGGACTGGATTTACTCTTTGAGAATGTCTTTTTAGTGATTTGCTTCTCTGATATTTTTGAAAGGACTGTCAAGATGATGTGTGGGGCTTGTCAATGCATTTGCTTCAGATATCCTGAGCTTGTTGGTGTTCCTTTTTCAAAACTTTTTAACTGTAATGCCTGACTCCAACTTTTTGCATTTGTTGCCATAAATATCTCTTTTACCCAGGTTCAGGAGAAACTTAGTTCTTCAGAATATAAAGAATTTATTGGGTTTATGAAGGCATTGAAGTCCAAATCAATGAAAATAAGTTATGTTCTTCAGTCGATTGCCAGACTATTCTCTGGACCAGAAAGGCTTCAGGTTTCTACAAGGTAATGATTTCTGTGCTGTGTTAGGTTTTAATACTATAAGCTCAAATCATCCTGTTACCCTTGTCCATCAAAGCAGATTGACCTGGTTGGTCAAACTAGTTACCTATGAAGGTCAACTGTCAAGTGTCAATTGATCTTAAAGTTCAAGCAATCAGATGAATGCATGATCTGTTATATAAATACTCCTACCCTCTCCCTCATGCGTTGACTGAGATTTAATCTAAGAATAAACGTTAAAAATGATGAGAAATGGGAGGCAAACGAGGAACCTAGAGAGATTTCACTACCAGACCTCCTGTTTTAATACTGTGTAAAATTTTTAGACGATTGTTAACTCATCTGAAGACCTGAACTGTTAGACGATGGCTTGGTTTAATATGTAGATGCTCTAACACATTTAGGTGTCTTCTCTTACCCCTTTTTAAGTTCTCATTCTTCATGACTGATTAGTATTCACTGGCTTTTCTATCTGTCCCGTCTAATGGAAGGCAAATAGTTGCATTTGGGTATTTCTGCATAAGCAATTCAGTCATGTTGATAGGCATTTGCTTGATTTTTTTGAAAATATATAATGTGTCCTTGTGGATTTCAACTCGGTTCTAGGAACTTCCTCATAGATTGGAGGATTATAGTTTTGCGAGGATCGGCCAGCCAGAAAGATCCTTCTTGTTTAAGAGCTTCATGTCAATGGTTTTTGTACATCTCCTTTTTTTTCTCATTAAGTAAGTTAATATTTGTTTATTATAAGTGCTAGTAATAGCTGAACTAATGTATTATGACAGGGCTTTTATTATTTATTGGGATACTTAACATTTGAAATACTATTGATGTGTCATAAATCAGTTTCATTTTTTTAGCCTAGTGTCCCTCCGCATCTGTTTTGAGCACATATCATCAAGCTACTGTACACTAGGCTGTTTCTAGTCCACCAGTGCAATCCTTTTTTCCCCCATGGATGAAAATACAAATTTCAGCACTACTTGAGGGATCTGTTTTTTTATCTTAGTATACCATATACTTGCTGTGTAGTTCCTTTTCTTCCTTTTCTTCACTGGAATAAAAGTTTCAACTAACGTCTGGTAGGAAAAAAGGGTCAGTTGCTGTTGCTAATAAAAGGGCCTATTTCTAATTAGAAAATGTATGTTTCATGTCAAAATCTCATTGTCACTTCTGACAGATTTAAGGATTTTATCCCCGTGAAGTATCACTCTCTGTATGAGAAGTATCTTGGAGCAAATGATGGCATCGCAGATGGTTGAAGTAAGGATTTGTTGAACTTTCTTATTTAATATGTCTATATTAGCATTCTCTTCGGTAATTTCATTAAGCTTTTCATTCTTCATCCACGACAAAAAATGAGAGGGTATTGTAAACCTACAATATACTGGATAGTGGATATGGGGTTTAGAAACCAAGCATCATATGTAGACTCATCGGGTTTATGGCGACTCAGTTTTTAATCCAGATGAATCACATCTGTTTTTGCTAAGTCATATGGTGCCAAATGCAAATAGAGGATTGTGGAATATTCTCACATGGTCCCCTACTTATCAGTCATGAAGAGTCAAATTGGACAATTAATTTTCTCCTTTTCCCCATCATTCCTTTGAAGCGGAAAAGATAGGATATAATATGCTCGTGATTCTTTTCTCTTAGAGTTCAGTTTTATTATTTATGCTGATCTTGCATCTCAGACACCAAAAGATGTAATGTTTTTCCTTTGTTCTTGCTAGAAAGAAGAGCATTGTTCTCTGCCCTTCGATCCAGCCTAAAATATATGCAACTGCTGCATCATTTTATTATAGAGATTAAAGTTTGAGGTTCAGGTCATGTCATTGACTCTATTACACTTCCTGTCTGGGAAATATGCAAATTAGGTTTCTTTGCCGAAGTTTCAGGCAAAGTCGATGATTGGTCACTGGGGACTATGAACTTTCACCTGATGAACCTTGGACTGGAAGTTAACAACCGAGTTGTAAGGCTATTCTTTTGATGGGAGGCAATCTTACAATTTTCCAGCCCTGCCGGGCCACATGTTGTGGTTCAGTACAAATGGCGTAAGCTAAGGATGCTGGAGATTTAAGCAGAGGGCTGCATGTCAATCGGCTGAAGTCCTGCAGTTTCATGTCAGTAGTGTTTGTGTTGAAATCTACTGGATGCTGAAGCTATCAGGCACTGCTATTACTTGGCCACCAAAAGAGTCTATTCTCTTCCCAGATTAAATGGAACCCTGTCTTCCATCGTCACTGTAATTTAACATGCTGCAAGTTTATCGGGAGTAGTCCCGTGTTTTCATGGTCCTGTATAGATGGAAATTTTATCAGTCTGGTGGAGATAGATGCTTCTCTAACCAGCTGTCATAATTTTGTCTTGAAAGTTCGTTAGTATTAGCTTGTGTTTGGGAGTTGTTCCTGGTGAAAATAATCGATCGTGGTGTTGTTAACTGAGGTTTTCAATAGGTGAGAGTTGTGTCCGTTGCAGGGATGAGCGGCTTCGGATGGTCAATTCTTTATTTTTAGGTTTTCTGGTGTCATTTTTTTGCTATTCCTTGAATGACAAAATTTAGCAAAATATTCTTTTATTTATACAAGGCGAAAGCGGCAACAACAAGTGGCGGGAGGTAATAGTTGGTTTCCAAAATTTGGAATTGGGAACCGGACCAAGATCGACCTACTAAATTTTGTGAATCAGATTTCAGGGCCTACTTTTGACCGGTGTTCGCCCCTAGTGTTGGGGTCTTTTTCATCTCTTTTTCTGTGTCCTTAAGCGTGAGGGATTGCCATGGTTCAATTTAAATCTAGTAGAACTGTAGAAGCACCTCTCGTGCATGCGCCCAGGAAAAGAAGCAGCAAAAAAAAAAAAAAAAAACGTGGAACTGATTTTCTCTACCTTCCATCCAAACCAAAATACCGAAATTCGAGGGAATCTGCCAAACACACGTCTAAATAAATTACATTCTTCAACGCTCCTTTTCCGTCTTCATAAGGCTACTAATGTCTAGATTTAAATACTGGATCGACTAGATCACACCGCACTGTGGAACGTGCAAAGGCAAGCTCTTGCGTTGCACCGGGGAACAAACCCCGGACAAAATCATCGTAAGCCATCTCCTAAACCTTACCGAAAACAAGAAACAAACAAAGCTCAAGGCAATAAACGCATATTTTAACATAAGATCCTTCTCCATATGAACGCATCGCATGTGATGAAAGCCATGGAATTCAACACCTATGGGCGGCTCCCCAAGTCACCTCTTAATTTAACTTAAATTCAACCTAGATCGACGCTACCCATCTCTCCTAATTTTATTCCTCCCCACCGTGTCCCGTGACCTTGCCGGAGTCCCGCCACTGCCGCCGCCCCGGTTCCGACGCAGGACCACCATGAGATCCACGAAGGCGCTCAGTACGTACTTGTGGGACTTCTTCTCGTTCAAATTCAGGTAGCAGAACAAGAGCTCCTCCATGAACTCCCAGTCGACCTTTGCATGGCCCTGGAGCCTGGCCTCCACCATTTCTTGCATGGAACGCTTGAAATCCTCGTACGGGCTAGTGGAGTGCGTCAGGACGGCGATGCAGTCGTCGGGGAGCGCGGCTTTCGTCTCGTTCTCGCAGGAATTATCCGAGCTCCCCGTCGTGACGTCGGTGAGGGTCGTGGTGGTGGTCGATGAGGTCGTGTTGGTCGCGGTCGATGTGGAGCTGGAGGTCACGTCCTCCGACATGGTCAAACTGATGCGGGCTTCCTCCATTAAGGAGCTCGACGAACCGGGGGCCACGAAGAACAGGTTCGAACCACAGAGGTTCGCCGGCGGGTCGATGAATCGCGGCGACTCGAATAAAAATTGATCGCCCCCGCCACATTCCTTCTCGTTGTTTCCCTTGCCCTTCTTGCACGTCACAGCACCGACTCCGCCTCCGACTCCTCCATCGTCATCCCGGAGATAGAGCGACTTGAAATTCTCGAAGAGGAAGCGGTCAATGTCGTCAAGAGTAGCCGCATCGTTGCCGCCGCCACCACCTGCGCTGCTACCGACGCCGTTCCTGCCCCCATCAATGGCAAACGATTGTGTTTTCGGGTGCTTGCACCCTGAGAGAATCCAGCTTTTGGAGGCTGAGATGGAGCTGTGAGGAAGCTGGATAGAAGGGGTGCGATTAGGCTTCTTGATTCTGGAAAGGTAATCTTGGAGAGATCTTTGAAGTTTCTTAGGCATTTCTTTCAAGCCTTTTGCCGGAGCCTAAACTGAATATCAAGATCGAGAGGTTGGTCTATAAATAAGCGAACCCAAAAATTGTAATAAATAAGCAAACCTGAAAATTGTAACTTGTGCATATATTTATAAAAATGCTGCTTGAAACATACGTCTTGAATGCCCTATTAAATAAGCGCGTTAGGGTTTATAATTAACTGGGAAATATAATAGGGTCTAACCTATGTTTTCACCACTAAGATTAAATAGGCATATAATGCGTGATTGATTTAGGACCGTAGATAATTCTAAGTAACGTAAATGCTCATTTCTTAAGTTTCAGTTGAGAGTTGAGATTGAGACTTGACGGTATTTAATAAACCAGCTGCTCCCGTCAAAGAACATCATCTTTATTTCAACTCATCAAACATTAAGGGTTTCCCCCCGCCCCCAATCAAACCCCCGCCAGAAAAATGGAATTACACAAATCGATGTAAAGTTTGAAATGATTTTGTTCCCTCGAGAAAACGTACTGTTTTTATGGCGACACTGTTGATTTTCTCTATCACTACTAAATAAATAAATAGTGATGCTCAAGATCGATAATCGGATCCCTATTTTTTAAATCGTGTGAGTTTCGAACATCATTTAGTTGATTTAGGGAATCAAATGTATGGAGTGCACTTAACCTATGGAAATCCGCATAAACGTCTGCATTATAATTCTTTTATCGCTTTTGGAAAACGAAGAAAAAAAAACTTTTATAATGAAAATGAGTAACTTATCGGTGAGCAAGAAATTACCAACGTAGGTATACTGATAATGCACTAACTTACCGGCAGAATCAGAAATCTATCAACTTTAAGCGGAATGCACGTTATTCGTTTATCTAGAAATTTACCGTTCAATACCCCAAAAAAAAAAAAAAAAAAAAAAAAAAAAAACCTTAGCGGTGAAATTAATAACTTACAAACATATGTCCCTTTACAAGCTGGTATAGTAAGTTACTAACAAAGTAAGGAATTTGCAATCGGAAAAAAAAAATATAAAAATTGAAGTTAGTAACTTACCATTAAAATATGTAACTTATCCACGTAAGCCTGCTTGGTATAGTAAATTACCAACTATTTGAGGAATTTACCAATGCCAAATTCAATTTAAGTTGTAAAGGTCCAGCATTGAAGTTAGTAAGTACAAGTGAAATAGCTAACTTACCAATTTACACGCGTCTTGAGGGTAGTAAGCACTAGGTGAAGTATCAAGTCTATCAACGTCAAATTCAATAGCGAATTTATCAATCTATTTAGGAAGTTGCCTCTTGGAAACAAAATCTTACTAGTGGAATTAAGAGCTTACTTGTGAAATTAGCTACCAACGTGGGCCCACTTTTAGCCTAATAAGTTACCAACATAGTCCGGAATTTACCAACTCTTTGAGTAAATTAATAAACTTCTTTAAAAATCTGCCACTTAACAATAACCCACTTGTAAAATATTAAAACCCTTCGCGAAATGCCACTGGATGTGAGGTGGAAATTTCGTTATATCTTTGATAAATTACTAGGTACTTGGCAGGCCCACTTGCAGATTTTGAAACATTCAGTAATCTACTACATGCTTATTCGATTCAAGAATGGTAAAATTGCTTCTTCGTTCCACCATTCGTAAGTTACTAATTACTTTTTGGGGTCCACTTGTAAAATTACGAAGCTTGTTATGATCGTGGCAATAGTATCTTATCTTATTAGTAAACCGCTAACTAGTTGATGGGCTCACTCATTAAATCTAAAAGCAATTTGGCAGTCTAGTACTTAAATATTACATTGGGCAATCGTTTTTTGCTTTTGCGTTTATAAGTTATCAGTAATTGACCAAAAAAGTTACAAGCCAAATTTTACATGTTAACCATAATGGAAATTTATTACTAAAGCCTCTCTTCAAATTTAGGCTAAGAACTCGTCGGGCCCTCCTCGGGTCCTGTCCGGCCCAAAGGTCGAAGCCCACCAAGAAATACGACGTCGTTTTCGGGGGCAGTCGGATCTCTTCGACTTCCCTTCGTGCCCCTCTTTCTCTCTCTCTCTCTCTCGCGCACGAAAGCGTGTGAGAATCTTTGCGGTTATTCAGTTGGGGCAAAAGCTAATTCGCGAGGGAAACCTGTGTGTCATCGTCCCGCGAGAATGGCGACGGAGAAGAGCCGGGAGGAGCGGCGGAGGAAGATCGTGGACGGCGGATCGGATCGCCTGGCTCTCATCACCGGCCGGGCTCCGTCTCTTCCCCACGATCAATTCGCCGGTAATCTCACGCGATCGACTCGATTCTCCTCCTCCTCTTCTTCTTCGTCTTCTTCGTCTCCTTTTTCTCTCTGCGCCGATCGCCTGACCTTTCGACGCGTCCGTTGATGTCCACGCCCGCGCGCGGTCGATGCAGCTCGAGATCAATTGGGGGCGGTGGCATTTCTTTCTTTTTTTTCTTTTTTTGATGCTTTGGCGTGTTCGTCGTGATGGGACGTGCTCCGCTAGCTTCGTTTTCTGGTCATTTAGTTCCGTTTTCAAGAGGGGATTTCTCGATTGCGTGCTGTGCTATGTGTTGCCCCATGCTTCCTATTTTGCTTCAGCATTTGGTCGTGGTGTCAAAGCCCCCTTCTTTGCTTACAAATGATTTGGTCGATGATGTTGAGTTCTCGTCTTGTCTTTCATGTCAATGTCTCGGTTTACTTGGCGATTATGCTTGCCGCGCTTGAGATGTTTTGTGACTCCTTTATTGATAATCCAATGTTATTGAGATGTAGTTGTGATGTATCCAACAGGACTAGCCTCTTTCGGCAGTCGCTTCCTTTTTCCCTTTTGGAGATGACCCTGTCTCTTCTCCGGTGAAACCTACTGCGAAAAGTTTCTTTCTTTCTTTTTTTTCCCATTTTCTTCATTACTAATGTTGAAACTGCATGCAAACTCGAGTCAAGAGTTCGTCAAGGCTAGCGTAGTGGTTTCTATTGCGTGTCGGGTAAACCCTGATGTTGTTTTACAAGTGTAATTTCTGATGCGGGCATGATTTATCTCTTTATTTTCTATAGGTGGCATTGTGGGTGACTATCGTGCCGGCAGTTCTAGATCCTCCGAAGAAATTGTTGATGCTGAGGCTTCAGCTAAAGAGATTTCTCATGTTGGAGAATCCGTCGCTGAGACCAGCATACACAAGTCTGAGATTAGTGTGCATCACGTACAAGCACCATTGATGCATAGAATCTCCACGGCTTCACAATCTTTGTCCGGTTCAAAGCAGAGGAACCAGCTTTGTTTTTTCAGCTCAAAGAGGCTGAACTCATGTGTTCTAGAATCAGAGAAAATGCGCGCTTGCTGTGCTCTTATCATTGCAGTCTTGGTAGTTCTATCCTGCAGTGGAGCAAAGTCAGACAGTGTCATATCCTCGAGGCCTTTGTACATACTACTGGTGACAGATGCGACGATTGTGCTTATCCGGATGTACCTTGACATGCAAAGGAATGCTGAGGAGAGTGTGGATGAAAGCGGGGAATCTCAGGAGGATAGTGATAACTGGGGAGGAGCAGTTAAGGTTTTGGAGAGAGGGTTGGCGGTGTACCAGACGGTGCGTGGAGTCTTTATAGATTGCAGTGTTTACATGGTGATAGTTATTTGCTGTCTCTCTGTATGCTAATCCTCTTAAGCAATATCAACTTGAAACCGTGCTTTTAGGCTAACATTCTAGGGCTTCTTGTAGCAAGTGTTTCTTTTACACCAGGCATCTGTATAATATTTCGCCGTCTCATTTTGTGTATGGGATGAGCTTGACTATATTGATGAGGTGATAATCATGAGTTGCATCGTGATTACTTAGATTTATTTTGAAGGAAACAGCTGGTGCAACTTGTCTGATTTTGTAGCGTTTCTGTCGACCATCCATGTGTTACTTATGTTAATTAATGTTTCGACATTCTCATACTTGAAATTGGTAAAATTTCTGTCCATCAATTAGTGAGATGTCAAGAGGCATCCCATTGGCATTCAGCTTTTTTTGGGGGGTCATTTTAGTTCATAGAAGTCAGGGTGTTTTGCTGATCAGTCTCCTCAAGTTCCATGTTTTTGTACTTTTAACATCAAATGGATCTGTTCTCAAAGATTATTAAACAGTAAGTTGGTAACAATGACTATGATTAGTCCTGAGAATTTTCACTTATGTGGTTGGATTTCTTTAACTCCATGTGACAAGTTCTCAAATAAATCTTCTAGTTTGTCCTAAACCAGATCACCGGATAGCCCGGTGAAATTGTTTGATAAGATGTTGGAGTTGAAACGTCATCTTTGACCCAACACTTATGAATTTGTTAAATTTGAAAGGCAGATCTTGTAAATCTCTGGCTCTATAATAGTCAGACGATGAACAAGAATCTGAAACTTGGTGCTTTTAAAGATTGTGAGAAATGTCATAGGATGGGGGAACAGAATGGATATCCAGGGGAGGTTTAATGGGCGGGAGTTACTTCCGATAGAATGACCTTTTTAAGTTCTCAGCAGGACTCGATTCTGAGATACAGTGTTTCGAGTGGCCTACCAATTTGACTTGTTTGCTTCTCATTGAAGCAGCTTGGTCCTCTTTGGTCGAGAGAAGGTGCGGTTGTACTGTGATTTAATGCTGGTAAGTAGCTGCAGAGTAATTGCTCTACGGCGCATGAGAAACAGCCAGAACTGTGGTCCAACATGTCTCCAGAATTTTGGCGTTTGGCCCATTTGAGTTCTAGATAACCACGCTTTCAAGGGTCTCAATGCAAATTTGAAGAAAGCTCTAACATTCACAGTCTGATGCACTCCACTCATACATTCACTGATAAAAGTTTGTTTGTGCTTTATCAAGGAGGGGATAATTAATCTAGATGGAGCACTGTTAACAGTTCTCATCGGGGGGTTTTATCATTCAAAGCACCTACTACTAATACACAGATGTAAGGCAGTAATAGAGCTGTAATTACATTGTTTCCAAGGGTGGATTTGAATCGTATTATTTCGTATTTGCACAAATGGTTCTGATTTTCTGGAGAAAACATACTGCTGAGTGGACACTAGAAGAATGCTTTTCATTCTAAGAGTTATAGTTGATTGCCTCATGGTTAAACGAATAAAGACCTTACTAGGCCAGGAAAATTGTAAAAGCATTCCCATGAGAATATGTCATGACACCGACAGACAGCGAGGGACAGTGAGGATGGGGACTTAGGAGGAGGGAAACTGTCATAGGCCACAGTACTCAATTGACAAGCATCAAAAGGCCTGCTCTGGTTTCCCTTACGCAAATATGAGCATTGAAGACGAAACCTTGCTGCTATATCATAACGCAGTAAATATGAAGTAAAAACCGTGTCAACCTCATGACTTGCATTGACTCGTCATCTCAGTCTCCTCAAGAATCCTGGACGGAACAGCGAACCGAGCAGAGAAAGTCCTTGAGAGGTTATCTGGATCGGCCCATGTCTGTCCCTGATCGAAGTTCTGCGCGTACGTGAAGGGATCATACATGGCACACGCTGGGGCAGATACATGGAAGATCCTCCTCTGTTCCTTCTTCATCTTCCTCCACCAAATCCTCCACACTGGCAATTTCGACCCAGCAGTCAACAGCGCATTGAACGAAGCAAGCATGTTAAACCTACACTTTGGGTGGCGTCCCTGGCTTCGGTTGGTGCATCGGTTGATGTTACAGCGCTTGCTCGAGCTCATGCTAGCCACAATACACAGAGCCAAGGCAGGAGGCTCTAGAGAGACAGCAATTACTAACTTCACCAGACTATTTATTCAAGTGCCATTACTCCGAAAGCTTGGGGTAGGGCTATTTAAAGGATGACCCAAAAACTGACGCACATTTAGGGGAGGTTTGTCTTTTAGTGGGTTTCTGGTGCACGAGTAGTTGTGGAAGATAGAGAACCATGCTCCACATTAAATTTCACCCTATATTGAGCGAAACGTATGCTGCAAGCTCTAGACTCTCTGTCTCTCTGTGATGTAGTAACTTCTGAACACTAGGATGGGCCTTTTGGATCATCATAATGGAGTAGGATGGTACGATTGTGTGGGGCTAAATTCAGGATCCTCAAGGTCCTCTCCAAGGTTTTTCTCCATACTTTTAGGTCAACTCATTTACACTCCGTTTCACTAAAAGCAATCTTTGTAACATGGGATTTGCGGTTATGCTGTGTTTGTTGTGTTGGTGAAAAGTATTTCAATTCCTTCAAAAACAAGCAGACGTGCTTTCACTTTCTCCTCTTTCTTGAGGGGGGGGTCGAACTTGATGATGAAGGGTCCTTGTTGTTTAAGTTAGCAAATATTTGAGGCACTACATAGTTTATCTAAAGCATGAATTTCCAAACTCCTTTCTCGTGTGTTTTGTCATTTTCCCTCTTCCACATTTTGCACGTCCCATCGTGATACTACCTATTGCATAACTTGAATTGGAAAAATCGCAATACTTGTCGTGGTTTGCCCAGTCATTTTGCTCTAAATACGAGAGCGCTAGTTGTCTTTTAGCTACAATTCAAGAAGGGTCGGAATAACATGTCCAAAAGAGAATAAAAGAGAGAGAATAAGGTTAAGACCTATTGACTCGATCCCTCTGGGCTGAAGTATGAGTAGAAATGAGAAGTTGTTGGTCTTAAGACTTAAAAGTTACATAGGTAAATACGAAAGTTGCTGTACTTGCGGCCGGACCAATAAATCGATGATGTGGTAATCGGGGAAAGGAGCACAATCACTGTCCAGGAGAAATCCTTCCATCAAAATTCGTCAGTAAGATGAAGACGCCAATTGAGAAGATAAACGATGTTGTTCGGATATCTGATTAAAGAACCCTAATCTTGTTTAAAGAAATTAGGGGGTAAAATTCAATTTCCTTCTTCAAAAAACCCAACTGGACCACGATTCTTCAAATTCGGGCTAATCATATTATCAAATTCACGATGAGGAGCAAGAGCAGGAGAGGCGGCACACGATTATATCAACCAAGCCCAGACGAATGTTAATTCTTTTTTTGCTATCATGGGCTGCGAAGTCCAACAATATTCATCGCGTGCCAAGCCCTAATTTTTTTTTGGGTAAAGTTAAATGAATTTTTTTTTTTTGGTAAAGGCCAAGCCCTAATTTTTCTTTCCACATTGCTGCCTTTTCCAGGGCCTTTTTCTATCGAGTGAGAGAGATGACGCTAAGCAAAGAGAGTGAGTAAAGGAAAAGACACGGCACGCGCGAGAGGGGGGAAGCTTCTTCATCCATGGAGTCTACGAGTTGCAAAGAGGAAGCTTTCAAAGCAAGAAAGAGAGAGACGTAGGAGAGAGAAATAATGACATTTTTTTTTATATCCTTGCCCGGTTGTACTTCAATTCCCTTATTTTTTTTTCTTTTAAAAGTCACGTTAGAATGAAAAGTAAGTAAAAAAGCGATTTGCATTGAATTGTCGAAATTGACACCCGAGTGAATGATTTTAAACCGATATGATATAAAGTGAACGAAATAAAAAAAATTATATCATTCAAGAGAGTGTCGTGCAAAGATTATGACTTTTAGCATTTGTATCTACAAAAATAGTATTGTAATTGGAGGATTTGAAATTGATTAAGAAATGTTATGCTCAATAACATAGCTTTATTGCACCTCCACCAACAGTATTCTATGCTGATTCCTTTAAAAAAAAAAAGAACAATAGGGTTCTCGTCAATGAGGTGCAACCGCTGCTCATCACCTCCGTGGGTCTTCGATGAGGGTGGCTAGCCCTCACTAGCCCCAGTTGAGGCCTTGCCAACTCCAAGTGCTCAAATCTAGGCGCCCTCAAACTAGATTTGGACGAGGGTGGCCACCCTCACCCAAGGTCGGCAATAAGTAGCTGTATTGCTCCATTGGTGAGCTCCCTATTTTTTTTTTTTAATTAGGTGTTCTTAAATAAAGTTGTCGCATTTTTTTAAATTTTTTAAACATAATTAGATATGGAGAAAAATAATAATAAAAAAGCCACATGGGATGAAGAGAATAATCTAAAAATTATCATGTCGGCATTATCCGTTAGCCAAACTAATAGTATTAATTAGAGCACTTGATTGCACTAAATAATAAATTTGAAGATTTGATTATAATTTTTGAAAGTTTTAGAACTTAATCACATTTTCGCGGTAAGTTTTAAAGCTTTTAGTGCACTTATCCTTTAACAAATTATGCTAGATTTGTAAACGGAACTCAATGGTGGCTAAATAAATAGGGGCGATTGGCTTCAATTAAGTAGCAAAGTTTTTCTAGACTCGGATCCCTTGTGGTCCATATATGTAAAATTGGCATGACCAATGTATGTGATGGTACACGGTCTTTAAATTCGAATCTATGCAATAATTTGCCAGGGCTCCCAACTGCGTTGGTTGAGTCTCACTGCCTTTAACCTTCAACAAAGACCCGTATGAGAATTCCTCCTAAATAATCACTTATCATATTAAAAAAAAAGGCACTTCTAAAAGATGAAAAGAGAGGGGAAAAGCTACTCCTCTTACTGCCCATGAACGAAAGTAGCTTTTGCACCTCATTACTTAATACCAGAACTTCTTTAGCGCCAACCTTTCCTTAGCGCCCTCAAACTCCCAGCCTTTTCACTTCTTCTATAAGAACCAGATCCTCATCCACAATAAACTCGCTCCTCTTCTGTCACGTTGACAATTTCCAAACATCAATTCATGTGTCACCCTAGAATTCCTTCAACTGTCCTCACCGGTCACTCCATGACCCGTCGGAATGAGCACGCAATGCTTAGTTTGATGGCTGCCCGAGAAGTTCCTAGTTGGCATTCATCAGCTGCCAGGGCCAGTGGAGGTGCGAAAGGTGCAAGAGAGTGGTGCTTGTGCTCGCCCACTGTTCATCCGGGCTCATTCAGGTGTAGATATCATCGGTCTAAGTACGTGTTTGTTCGGAAAATATGATTCTAGAAGTGATTATTCAAGCTTCTGGTATTGATGCACAATACTGGAGAAGTTTTTTATATCTTCTAGCGGACCATACAGTGAATATACGTGAATAAAATTATGGCCTTCAAGATAATATCATCTAAGGCTCACTGTAAGTTAGTATTTCACTTTGAATTGCTTATATTTGTAATAATCCAGTTAGATATTAGAAAGTTTGAAAGCATGTTCATCAAACCAAAGCCAGCATCGATGATTATCCCTGCAGCAGATCAGTGCGATTGATACTAAAAACCTTCTATCCCCATCGGATCTTCAGCAAAAGTCGATTCTCTTACAATCACTATATAACCAACTAAAAAATCACAGGCCCTTTTATCGTTATTAGTGCAACCAGATGCACGACTATGTTTGAAAAGAAGGCATAACGCTAGTACAAGCTAAAGCGCTGTGTGCGCATATGGTTCAATTGACGTCTATGTATATCGCTGACACAAGCTGTCGCGAAATCTAATCACATACTGAAGCTAGAGATGATACGGAGCCTCCCGATTCTGATTCATCATGGCAAAGCAATCCATCACTGAAAGTATAGAACAGCATAAATAGTTAGAAACTGGTGAATACTTTCACTCAGCAAAAAAGAGAAGAAACAACAAAAGATGATCGAGCAAAATGAATACTTCCATCGCACCTCAGGATAACAGTTTTGACGCACGATGGTTTGATTGTGGGTGTTCACTGAGACCTCGCATGATACTTTGGCCTGTAAATGATGTGCAAACCCCCCAAAAAAGAGATTAAAAGAAAAGTAATCTCGAGTTTTGCTTGAGAGATCGACAGATAAGATGGTTATAATCATATGGATTGATAAAGTTCATATTAAGTTTATATTGCCTGCACATACTGTGTCGAGAATGAATTGCATACAATTCGATTCAAGCAACCGTTTCATGCACACGTACCATCAGCTTGTATACTGCCATTTGAACAAGTGGTGTATTGTATGAAAACTCCAATATTATCTACGGAGTGAGTTCTAGATACACGTTAAACCTTATACTTGATGTGATTTTTGCTGGATAAGTACGCAATTTTTGTAGGCACCTTTCGTATGTCAAATCGAGAAACACTGAAGACCCGTGCCGTGATTCAGAGAGAGGGAGACCTAATGCGTGTTAGATTGAAGCCCTTACTTTCAGAGGGAAGCCAAAGAACAACAACCCAACTCGCCCTTCGATCGTTGTAACCGTGTCGAGTGGAACTGTGCCCTTGGCCAAGTCCTCGAGCAAGAACACCACGTCGCTAAACACCTCAACCCCATCGAACTCCAGCTCGGCATCCACATAGGATGAGCCGAACGCCATCACATGGCCATGGTTCGACTTCACATGCCCCAGCATCTTTCCCCGGTACCCGATCGCCACGTCAAGCATGCTATAGTCCATGGAGTAGACATCGGCGTTACAGACTTTGATAGTGAGGAATAGGGATATGTCGACGAGCACATGCGGGTGGGTGTGGAATTGGACCCGGTTCAGTCGGAGCCGCACGACATCTAGGTCCGGCTCCGATGGGTAAAGCATGTAGGCTACCGAGGCTAAAAGAATCAGCGACACGGCGCAAATGGTATGGAGCCGCCGCGGGGAGGCGGTTGCAGGGTGGTGGAGCGGTAAAAGGATGTAGTTTGGGGCATCGGGTTGGGGTGGCAAGGGGGTGTAGTAGATGGGAAGTGGGGGTGGTGGTGGATTGGCCTTGGAGGAGTCCATGAGAGATCGAGAGAGAGAGAGAGAGGGGGGGATGGCTCTTGAGCCTGAAGTAAATGAATAAGTATGCAGGATTTCTGGGAATTGAGTATGGTAGGGTGGAAGGAAGGTTCCTTAATTTGTTTGCTTCCGGCGTGTTGACGTTTTCTCTGCCTTCTCTTATCCCTCTTTTAGATCCAATTGGGACAGCTTGGAAGATAGTATTGATTGGGAGCCGGATACATTTGCACCCGAAGACTACTCAAATTTACTTGCATTGGATTCGAAAACGAGACCCGATTAACATCCATAGAAAATGACGAACACATTTGTATTTTAGTAATAAGTGAATCCATGATGTGTCAAATCTTGTCACGGCTTTTGAATTGGTGAGGACATTCTTTGGTATTATTTTTTTTTCTCTTCAAGTCATTTAATCATCTAATCGATAATTATTTAAGATACCGAAACTTATTTCTTTCGAGTTTTTCATGAGATTTTCTCCTTAAAAAAATGTCGTATGCAATGGCGATGACTTACATCCCTACTCATAAGCGATATGATATTGAATGGACTGATAGATTTACTTAGTTGTGTAACATACGATTGATGTATTGATTCGACTTGCTCATCCATAACTAAATAAGAAAGGAACTTGTACCTTAAAAAGGTTATCGAGTGTTGATGGTCCAATCCCAGATGCAGGACCTGCTTTTGTATTGGAAAAGGCCCAACCAGCCATTTTTCAAACCCGAGTACCAACTGGGCTTTTATTTCATCGCAAGTGGCAAAATTGTTGGGCCGATTCACTTGTAAAGAAGGCATCTTGCTCCCATATCAGTTAGATCAACTCTAGGGAGTAAATTTTACGGAACAGCCTGATGATTACTATACTCAGCATTCTCATGTGATCACTTAGGCCTGTTTGATAAGGAGATGCACGAAAATCATTTTGTTTCAGAAATAATTTTTGAAACAAAAATAGATTTTTCTATTTCTATTTCTAGAAGAGTTTCTAATAAAAAATAATCGTTTGATAACGACATAAAATTTCTTCCTTTCAGACAGCGATAGATCGGTGGATGGCGAGGCGGCGGTTGGCGACCGACGGCGGCAACCGACGGTGGCGGCAACTGCCGGCGGCGACGAACGATGAGAAATAGAAATTTTATTTCTCTCTATTACGAAATAGAACGTAAATAGAAAAGTTTAAAATTTTTACTTTTGATTTTTACTCCAAACCTATTTACGGAACAAGAATCTATTTCATAAATAGAAAAGTGAAATAATTTTACCAAATGGATTTTTATTAAGAATTGTTTCGGAATAGAAAAACTATTTCGAAGCAAATTTTTTTTTTTATCATGCACCCCTAACTTTTCAAAGAATAACTATTTCTGTTCTTTTATTCTCCGGAATAAAAAATGAATAAAAATTCGTTTGGTAAAATTTTTGTTTGTGAGTATAAAAATCTATTTTTTTTTTGTTCCAATGAATAGATTTGGAGCAATTAAGAAGTAGAGAAAAAGTGATTTCTTATTCATGAGAATAATTTCGAAAATCAGTTCCTATTTTTTTCTTTTCTCTTCTCTTCTTCTCTTCCCCTTTCTTCTTCTTCCTTTTGGTCGCTTGTCAGTCTCAACTATGGCCGACGACGCCGAGCCATGGTGAGGCTCGGCCTCGTCCAAATCTAGCGAGGCTAAGCTTGCCTAGTCACCAGCAAGGAGGCTCGGCCTTGTTAGGCTAGGGCGAGACCGATCTCACATTGCAGGCGAGGTCCGTCCACCGACGAGGCTCGGCCTTGCCCAAATTTGGCGAGGCCAAGGCTTGCGGTGGCCAGGCGAGCCTTTAGTGAGCTTGCCGGACCTCACTGTGGCCTGGCGAGGCTCCGATGAGCTCATTGGACCTCGCCTAGCCGGTTACCGGCCACTACAAAGAAGTAGAAAAAAAGAAAAGAAAAAAAGAAAAATAAAAGTATTAAAAAAAAAGAATTTAAGAATCCTACCAAATACATTTCTGTCTCAGAAATAGAATGAGAAAAAATTATTTATAATCAAAAATTATTTTCGAGAGCAGAATCGTCACTTAACGCGTCCTTAATCCGTGCTAACATGTCCACCAACGAAAATTCGTTCTACCAAAATATAAGTTCTTGTTACTTTCGTTATTCGTGAAGGGGGGCGGGCGTAGGCGTGGACGTCGACCCTTGGGCCAACTCCTTCCTTAACCCGAGAAGAACATCACACGAGGAGAAAACTCAATCATTCATCGGATTCTTTTTGTTCGGAACTTAACATGTTTTATGCTGAGAATAGAGCAGAATATAGGGGGGGAATCCGCAGATTCTGCGTTGCAGGTAGAAGACGTTGACGTCGAAGCTTGGGGGGGACTAGAATCACCCATCAAACGGCATTGGTTTCCCCATCTCATCGTGGGTCGCAACACGACGTTCTCTCTCTCCTGCTTTCTCCCGTCAATGAGACAAACGGGCTTTTCATTCGTGCTGTTGACGTAGGTCTTAGGTTCGGCAAGAAGAACCTACCGGTCAAACGAACTACCATTCCTTGTGAAGCTTGCGATGCAACCCAAGAGATTCGCCTTCCTCCATCCCCTTTAGCTTTCCCAGCTCGTCAAGTCATTCTTCGTAACTTGCCGTGCTCGGAGTGGCCGCGGGCTCACCGTTTTCCGACTCATAACCTCGTCTCTCTCTCTCTCTCTCTCTCTCTCTCTCTGCGAAACGAGAAGAGAGAGGTTCTGGGAGTTATCCGATCGGTTCCAAGGATTAGCAATGGCGAGGCCCGCGAACAGGATTATTAATGCCAAGCTGGTGGGTACGTTTCGCCCCTCCATGCTTGTCTTCGCCCGCCTTACTTTCGTACTGCGCGGTATCTCGGTGATCTGAGAATTGTACAGGATCCACTAATCCAGCTAAAAATCGAAACTTTGAATCGCGTTCAGTCGCTTCTGTGCTCGAGAATGTTCTTTTTTCCTCTTGTTCTTTTGTGGGTGCGTGTTTTTCTCTGATGGGTTTGTGGCGATTTTCAGATGATATATTCTTATGTCGATGATGAGATCTGATTTTCATGAATGTGCGGACTAAGTATATCGTATATAACACTTTGTCCGTTGACCTTCTCACTGTTATGGGAACTGATTTATGCAATTAGATCAAAATCCTCTCAAATGCTTTGTTTATGAAATCACAGTGCATCGCCTGGATAAGTAGATTGGCAGTTGAGTAGCATATGCAGCGAATGCGTTCTTGGAATTTAATTGGAAAGGTTCCAACTTCGATAGTATTTTATTTCTAGGTTGCTCCGCTGGATCATAACGGCGGAGTTCTTTCTTGGTTTCTTGTTCATTTGAGGGTAGGCTTTGGTTCTAGTTCCTAATTAGAATTGCAAATATGGCAATCTGAAATCCCGTGGTTTTTACTCAAAATTGCTGTTAGCACTCTGTTTTGTGCATTTACTTGTGCCTGCCATTGGGAATCCGTTGGCAGCAGAATCCTGACTCTAGGCCTTTAACCTCATACAAGCAAGAGGAGAATAATTGACAATCACGTCCACATTAAGTTACTCTCTTTCGCCATATTTTTTGTTTGAGCTTGTTTAACATTTCAATTTTCAACACTAAGCTCATCAAATGAAAAATCCGATGCTCGGACAAAGTCTTTTATGCCATGTTTCCATTCGACTCCCTGTGCTTTTGTTTTTTGCAATGTTAAGTTGCCATCTGGTTCTGCAGTTTTTTTTTTCCTGGTTGGTCTTCTGTGGATTTTTCAGAAATTTATCTTTGGGTCAAAAGTTCATAGTAACTAATAGTGTTGCTTAGCTATAGGGCCTAACTAACTGCCAAATTGTGATCTGAATACCACTGCCCCCAAGTTAGTGGTCGAGTTACATTATTTCACGCTTGTCTATATTAGGTGCTCCTGGGGGACATGGGAACTGGGAAAACAAGTTTAGTGCTGAGATTCATAAAAGGCCAATTCTTTGATAACCAGGTCAGTTTCCTTTCGTCTATTTACATAGAATTTGGTCTCGCTTGTCTTATAAAATCTTACAGCTCATCAAAACCCAATTGCAGGAGCCAACAATTGGAGCTGCATTTTTCACCCAGATATTGTCATTAGCCGAAGCAACAGTTAAGTTCGACATATGGGACACAGCAGGCCAGGAGCGATATCACAGCTTGGCCCCCATGTACTATCGAGGAGCAGCAGCTGCAGTTGTTGTATATGACATATCAAGCGTGGTATGAACTAGTTATAGTCCCGTTATTGGACAGAGTATCTAGATGTTCTTGGCAAAACTAATTTTATGCAACTAAAAGCAATTCATAAACCTGCCATCATCTAACTATAGTGCCTTGAGCTTTGTGACAATCTGTTATGCATTAGCAGTTACATTGAGGGTTCTGCTTTTAGTCCTCTAGGTCATCACAGGATGTATGAGATGCAACCAGGTCATTCAAGCGATGCATTTAGCAGTACGTAGATATAGATTTGATTGTCTCAAAAACTGGCCCTCCATAATAATCAGGGGCTGCTCTCTTAGGGCTACACCATTAACCTTCATGCCCTCTCTTTCTCATTTGTGACTGTTTCAAGGTGAGCAATCAATGCTATGAGGAAGTATAGAGCATATTATGTTTTTGTCCCTTGACCTGTAAATTGTTTTCCCATACAGCCCTTGAATCATAGTCTGAATGTGCCTCGAAGTCATCAGTAATGCTTAAAAACAAAGAAACATATGTTTAGGCACCTATGGTTGTAAAATTCTAAATACGCAACTTCTGCTATTGAGTTAGAATAGGAAGTTGCACTTTTATGTTTAATGATGATTGTGCATGCACCCATTGCACCAGGACACATTTGTTCGAGCCAAAAAATGGGTTGAAGAACTACAAAGACAAGGTAAGGCCATGATGCTCATTCTCAATTAAGTTACTGATTCATGTATACTATTTAGGTTCACAAGACTGAACTATAGGTCCTTCATTGCCAGATGATCCTGATTTTAGTGTTAATATCATGATAGTGAACTCGACCTTTTATACTTCCTTTTCTGTTAGGCTGTTTTAGAACTTGATGGTTTACAGAAGTCAGAAACAAGTTACAATCGTATGAATTATTTCTCTTAGCATTTTAATCTCTTACCAGTGTAGAATTTACTTATTGTTGTGACAGAACAGCTTTTAACTTGGCTCTTTCCGTCAATTATCTGATAAGAATATATCGTATTGCTTTTCCTTCATAGCAAGTGGAATAGTAATCAAGTTTTACTATTGATAGTTGTATTGTGATTAATTTGTTGTTTCTCAATCATGTCAAATGCTTGTTTTTCTCATAGGAAACACAAATCTAGTGATGGCGCTGGTGGCGAACAAATCTGACCTGGATCCGAAGCGTGAAGTGCAAAATGAGGTGCTCGCAGAATCTGTGTTTACCATGCTTAAGTGGAATAATAAAGAAGATGCTTGAAAAGCCCAGATTTTGCAAGACGTCTATTATTGATCCCCCTTCTTTCGCCATGCTCACTATCTTATTCAGTGTTTTATGCAAGATAGCGGAGCAGAGGCAACTTCTTCATATATCTTATGGAACATACATGTTTATGCACTGCTGTGTGCATGTGTAGCCATGCCATGCATGTCTAAAAGTACAGTAGTTTATCGTACTTAAACATAAAACCTATCTAGGAATCAGCAAAAGTTTTTTCAGAGAAACATGCAGAGCTGTCTCTTTTACCAAATTTTGCAGGGCATCATAAAAAGTTTTTGCCCTATGACCATCTTATGAAGACGAGTCATGAAGCAAACCTCCTGTGGTGTTGCATTTGATATCAGAGCCCTTCAAATGTGTTTGAATTTACTCAAGATATAATAATTTCTGCAGGATGCAGAGCAATTTGCTCAAGAAAATGGGATGTTCTTCATTGAGACTTCAGCAAAAACTGCACAAAATATCAACAACCTTTTCTTCGAAATCGGTGAGCTTTACCTTGTGAAAACATAATGCATAATGCATAATGCAACCGCTAGACTCCTAGAAGTGTGTAAAGATTAATCTTGCTCACAGCGCTTGCCCTTCACTTAATTTCAGGCTCGAGTTACATCTCTCCCTTCTTTTGCTATTATTGTTTTGCAGCAAAGAGATTGGCAAGAGCCTTACCACTGCGGACTACAGGGATAAACTTGAGCAGCGAAAGAGAAGAGAAGCGAAGAAAACGTTTCTGTTGCATCGGGTGACCCGACAGCTGCAGCAGGAGTGACAGGATCACCAAGGTTCATGTATATATCACGAGTGTACCTTTTCTTCGGACACCATTCTCATAGTGTCCTGCTCTCTTGTACTGTTCAAATTCGTGTGAATTATTTGCACTTCGGTTGCTCGCTTGCTCTATAGGGATCTGTCGGCAGTTGTACAAGAAGCCACACCAACACGAAATTGTCACCAGTGGAGAAAGGAATGATCTCTCTCTGTTAGATTAAGATGTCAAATTCATGAATTCTGTTTGAAACATGTACAAGAGAACACAGTAAACGATAGCATCCGATGCAGCAACTGTGCAATGTGAGGCTGAAATCACTTACAGGTAAAAACTCAGGACGAAAGAAAAAAGAGATGACAACCTACCTAGAGAGAGGTACTACATCTTTCAAGGCCAAAAGCCTCCCCGAGTACATTTGATTCAGCTTTTTTAAGGGCTTTAGGCTAAATGTTAGCCTTGGGAAGCAAAAAACTCAATATTGGTAGGAGTATTGTGCTTTCAGCATTTGGCTAAACGTTCAAACTAATTTCCCTTTTCCAACATTACCCCCATAAATTCTTTAATTTTCTGATTTTGTCCCTTATTACTATTCGTCTTTTTTGAGAAAGGACAGCTGGCGAGGGCAACTGGCTAGTGGTCGATGAAGTCATGCAATGATTGCTTGGGTCTCGCGATCCCAAGTGATGAGGCCTGAGGTTGCGTAATCCTAACTGGCCGCTTGGGTAGCAATGCCTAGAGTTGCGTGACCCTTGTCGGAGGTCAGACAAACTTGGATGATGGCTACCGGTGTCATATCTGACTCCTTGGCAGCCCTTTGCTAGAGGGTTTGCGGCCCTCCACTAGAGGGTTTTAATTTTTAATTTTTTAAAAAAAGAGCCAAAAACCCATGGCAAGAAAATATTTCCCAAATACTTTTTAGGGCTAAGTAGTTTTGTAAACGATTTTTTACCAAATGCAATTCACGTTTCTCCAAAGGACTTCAGGTTAAAAGTATTTGCATTTTCCCAATGCTCATTTACAAAGCAGAACCAAATAGACCAGTTGCCCCAATGATGTCACAATGTTTTTGATATTGATAACAAACAATCTATAAATTATTGAATAGAAGAATAACGAAGAATCTAAACCCTCCCGACTCTCTCCTGCTTTTCTTGTCTCCCTCTGAGAGCAGCAATCCGCGCTGCCAAATCATCCTAGTCCGGAAGATTAGGATGAACATGGGGTGTGCATAGCACCTACTTCTACATCAAGGACCATGGGATCTGCCCGGAGCTCAAATCAGCAGAATAATGCTTACCCACAATGCAAAGGTTCGAGAGTGTCATTGGGTTGGCAGAGTTTGCTAATAGGCAGAGAAGTAATATGTCCAGACATATGCTGGTCAACGGGAAACGATAGGAAAATCAATGCCCCGGAAGATAGATGGCCCGCTGGCACACCCATCGGCGGACCAGCAAAACGGGGAGATCCCAACTTGTGGAGGAGCTGATTAATCGAGAAGCAAACTGATCGGATGAACAAAGGCTCCGGTTCGGAATGCTACTCAGTTATAAGCGCCAATCATGGAATCATCCTACCAAACCAGTATTAGACTCTAAACCATGCTCCAGCCACCAAAAGTCCTATGAAAAAAAAAATATGGAAGTCGCCTAAATACCCAAAATCATAATCTTTATATGAGCCTATGTCAGAACGAACTTTCAACTTGAGAAAATTTATTAAAGAGAAAGGCCCTACTTGATCCACTGTGCCCAATGTGTCCTCAAGCCCTGGAAACAGTAGAGCACATTTTCCTGTTATGTCGATACACAGACGAAATCTGGTCAAACCAGGGCATGAGCATCACAATTATAAGTATAGCAAGAATTGAAAGATGGGTATTGAAAGTCACCGAGCGAAGAACGCCTTTATATTTGGAAACCCAAAACCGGACCCAGACCTAATAATAGAGTAAGCGTACGCTATGAACAGATGTTTTTACTTGACTAGGCTCAGTTATACACACCTTGGAGCATTCCTAGTCTGTCAATTTTGCAATTGTTCTTACTTGTACACAGAACCTTGAGCATGCATGTGTGCTCCACAATGTATAAAAGGGCTTGTATTCTGGAACCACTGGTCCAAGGTAGCCCAACAAGTTCTAGACTTTTTTTATGGGGTATGCTTGGACGTGAGAAAAGGCCACTAACCATTTACCAGACCCAGAAGAAGGTTGGGGCCCAGAACATCTCCGGCTGTGCTGTCTCCTTTATTCTTGTCTTCTTCTTCTTGAGCGCGTGTCGTCTTGTTACCAATATCGATGGTTCCGATTTCCTGAGAATCTGCTTAGGAAGTTTATTTTGCGATTAATCAATCATCTGTTCCCAGAATCAGGTCATTATTTGCTTAATGAGGAACTATGTTGGACAAAATGGGAATCGACAGTGAGAGATCAGATTCTGAGATGGAGAAGACGTTACTAAATTTACAAAAGTTTTATGGCTAGGTTTCTCCTTGGAAACTGATTTTTCCTGGATATATCAAAATTCAAATTTTCCTATAAAGAGTCCCTCCATATCATGTGCCTTTCTTCCTCATTTCGTCACCGTGCTTGTATCTTGTGGAACCATATTACAACTAAAGTATAATACTACATATAATCACGTTGTCCTGGAATTTTCAATTTATTGGTCATTGATTACCCTTCTTTAGTTAACTTACTTTTGTCACATTGTGTCTCGTTAATTATACAAGTCATGCTTGTCTAAAAGTACTGTAGTCTATCGTTCTTGAACATAAAAACGTAATTGGGATGAGAAGCATTGCAGAGCTGTCTCTTTTACCAAATTTTGTAGGGCATCATTAAAAGTTTACACTGATCTCTATAGATGATTTCTCTGCACGATTCAGAGCAATTTGCTTAAGAAAACGGGATGTTCTTCATCGAGACTTCGGCAAAAGCTGCACAAGATATCAACAACCTTTTCTTCGAAATTGGTGAGCTTTACCTTGTGAAAACACAATGCACATTGCAACTACTAGTCTCCTAGAACCGTAAAAATATTTCTCTTGCTTACAGCGCTCACCCTACTATCGTCTTTTCCCGTCTCCAATTCACTTGATTCCAGGCTCGGGTTACATCTCTTTACTCTTTCATGATTCTTTCCTTCTTTTTGCTATTTTTGTTTTGCAGCAAAGAGATAGGCAATAGCCTTACCACTAAGGACTACCGGGAAAAACTCGAGCAGCGAAAAACAAGTGAAGCGAAGAAAACGTTTCAGTTGCATCGGGTGACCTGATAGCTGCGCCAGGAGTAATAGGATCACCAAGGTTCATGTATATATATCGCATGTGTGCCTTTTCTTCAGACGCCATTCTTGTAGTGTCCCGCTCTCTTGTTCCTTTCGACTTCGTGAAAATTATTTGCACTTCCGTCGCTCTCTTGCTTTAGAAGCATCTGTCGGCAGTTGTACAAGAAGGCACACCAACACGAAATTGTCAACCAATGGAGAGCGTTAAGAAAGAAATGATCTATCTCTGTTAGATTAGGATGTCATATTCATGAATTCCCCTCGAAACATGAACAAGAGAACAAAGTAAAAGATAGCATCCCACGCAGCATCTGTGCAATGTGAGGCTGAAGTCATCTGATAATGAGCTTACAGGTAAAACTCTAAAAACAAGTAAAAAGAAAAAAGAGAAGACGACCTACCTAGAAAGGTACTACACCTGGTAAATGCCCCAGTAATGTTACAATCTTTTAGTAGTGATGAGAAGCATTCAATAAAAAATTGAATAGAATAACAGTAAAGAATCTAAACCCTCCGACTCTGTCCCGTTTTTATCTCCCTCTGAGAGCAGCAATCCGCGCTGCCAAATCGTCACAGTCAGGAAGATTAGGATGAACATGTCCGGCCAAAATGTCTGGCTGTAGTGAAGTGGACCGGCAGTGCCCTTTTGCTGACTCGGCGGCCTCGTCCGGAGATGTTGGCTCCGGCGGAAGAGACACCACTCTAGCAGGTGGAGCAAATACATCAGATTTTGTGCTCTTGCGCTGCATGGCTTCGCCATTTTCCTGATACGTTCGTAGCTTAGGAGGCGGTTTTAGAGACCCTCTTGGTTTTTCGCTCAGCTCATATGGCGATTGCTTCTTACTGTAGCGCATCAAGAGTCCATCTAAACTCTTTTCTTCTTCATCATCGATTTGGGTGGCTCGGGAGGTCAGTTCGGATTCACGACCTGGTGGCAGTGGTAATGGGCGCTGCCTGACTGACCTTGGCTTTGGCTTGGCTTCACCTACCGGTTTCTTAGCTTCGCAGCTCTTATCAACAAGCTCAGAAGCAGTATTTCTCAGAGGTTCATCGGTAATGCTTCTGTTTCTTTCTGTCTTGGCTTTGACATAAGGAGGAGGGACATCTCTATAGCTTAACGGCTTCTTATGACTTGCTTCTTCCTCGGATGGGCTTCCGGATGAACTTGAACCATACTTAGGCTTGTCTCTGCGGGAAAATTCCTTTTTAGGTGGGGAAATCACTTCGGCCTCGCTGCTGCTGCTGCTGCTGCTGCTGCTACTGCTAAGCTTATTGGTGTCTTCTGTGACTCCCTTTCTTCCGTAAAAGGGAAGGTCCCCGCCATTTCTTTTGGATGCGAAAGGGTCAAGCTTGTCCTTCTGTGGTTTGTCTTCAGCATAGTCACTCTCTCTTTTTGAGTCAGCATGGTCCTCGCTTTTATGCTGCTTATAGTGATTGTCAGCATTGTTGCCTGAAGACCCTACTTTGGATTTCTCCTGACAAAAGATGAAAGTTCCGATTTGGCTTGCATTAGCAGACTGGTCAGAGTAATAAAAAGGAAAAGAAAAGCAAGATTACAATCAGGCGAAGAATCAATTTACTTGACAGTATGAAGCCTACAACTCCAATTATTGCTACTTTTTTTTTTTTTTTTTTTATAAATTTAGTAGGGTAATTACATGATTTCACAGCAAAAGCAGGAAGGGCAATGCTATTTCAGTATAAAATGGATGCTGCAAATAATTGATGAAGCAACAGGCTTACTTGAGCATGTGTAGTTGGGTTATATAGCTTCTGCTCCAATGCCTTGGAGTCCCAGTCCACAGAGAACTCGAGAGCAATTTCGTGCATCAGCTGAAGCTTCATATCCTTGGTGCGCTCCGGCGACCTCATTTTCTCGACAAACTGTGCCAGACAAATTAGTAAGTCAACACAATGTATAATGTAACAACTAATGAGAAATCGACAAAATTATTTTCAAGCAAAGGAGATGATTACCTCTTTATTGACAAAGGGTTCAAGAGACTTTCCATAACGATCTGCAAATAAACTTCGCAGCTCACGCAGTTCCGGCAGATCAGCAAATCGAGCAGCGGCATACATTAGAGATGCTGCGGCCTCTCGGCATTCCTCAGGGCATTCACTGAGAAGACCAGAAAACAGCGTGCGCTGATTAGTTCATGTACAAACGTATGGGAGCAAAAACAAACTTGAATATGTTGGAATTAGATCATGAGCAGGAAGATTTCCTGCGGGTACCTCTGCTTCTCCATTACTAGTAGTTGACCCAATATGCACCCACAGAATTGCTCGATGAGATGGTAGCATGAGGTCATGTTCTGCTCAATGAGAAGACCTTCGGCCTGCTTCCACATTCACCTCGGCTTATTAGTTCAGACTTATCGAATCGAAATGTTCGCAGACGATCACAAGCATTGAGTCTAATTGGAAATTGCATGACATTTTAAGCAACATCTCGAATCAAAAGTGGCTTTCATTCATATGATAGCAGGCACGTTCATAAAGTTTTCTAGGCCAGAGGAACAGCCTTTATTCTCCAAACATGGGATCGCATAATTCCATTAAGAAGAAGACTCCAAACACAAGGTAATTCGAATTACTGTTGTACGGGACGAACAACCGATGTTGATAAAATTTGCCCATTAGAGGCCCAAAAGGGTAGAACAAAAAAGAAATAAAACAAAGCCCACTAATATTTGATTTCTGCACTCGGAAGATACAACGAAAGAAGGTTCTATCAAGAATCATATAGAAATGGTCAAAACGTCATCTTCTCCTCGCAGAGCTAAAAAACATATGGCCGATTTCACAGCTGAAACATAGCAATCGAGATCGACCGTGAATTAACACAAAATGGATAAGCCCTGGTGAGTCACGACCCAAATTTCTGACACCGTGTAAAAAGAGCTGGCCGAATGAACGTAAAACTTCAGAAAAGGAAGAGTCAAAAATCGAAAATTACCTCTTTACCAAAAAAAAAAAAAAATCGAAAATTACCCTGCCGTAGGCGTTGGTGTCGAGACCATTCCTGAGGAGATCGGCAATGTCCTTTCTCAAGTACCTCTCCACCGCCTTCCTCTTCTTCATTATCGTCTCCAGTCGCGTCTTCGTGAGCTTCATCGCCGTCTTGCTGAAAATCCCAGAAAGCAAAAAAGAGGAATCCCAAGAAAATCAGATGAAGCAGAGATCAACAACACAGCATTTACCAAAAAAAAAAAAAAACAACAACAACGCAGAATTTGCAGCAAAAAAAAAAAAAATCTTGTTATCAAGAAACTCACATGCCAAGAAAAAAAAGAGAGCACGGAACAAGGAAAAGAAATTCGCCGTACCATTTGTTATGGAATTTCGATTTCAACAGACTGTCGAACATGGTTGATGGTCGCTCTTAGCTTTGCGGTCTCCAAAAGGGGGAAAAGAAGAACGCGGTGGAGACGAAAAAGACGAAACTTTTTTGGGGTTCAACAGAGAGAGGGAGCGAGAGCCGGGGCAGATCGATGAGAGAAGCATCGCTCAGCGGACGATTTGTTTCATGGCCAAGTTAAGGAAAGAACATGTGCATGGCTTGTAAATGGCAACCAAGATACGCCAAGAATCCTCACCCAAGAAGCTCAAAACAGAAAACACAACGGGCACTCAAAGAGAGGAAGAGAGAGACAGAGAGAGAGAGAGAGAGATGGGTGGTCAGTCGAGGACCCGAATATGGGCAGGGAAAATCAAAGAAGCAGAGAGAGGCAGAGAGAGAAAGCGAAGCGTCCGCGCGCGCGCGCGAGAAGAGAGAGAGAGAGAGAGAGAGAGAGAGAGAGAGACCCAAGACGTTTGCAAGAAAAGAACTTGGGCGGTCAAGGCTGACACAAATTGTGGTGTTGGTGCACGCAGAGGCGGCAAATTAGGCAAGTAAGGAAAAATTCAGAATTGGCCCGGTTCTTGAATGTAAAGGAATCGCAGAATCTGCAGCGTTTTTGGCAAGAAGCTGAAAAGGAAGGAAGGGGAGGCATCGAAAGCTGGCATGGCCAAAAGCCAAAAGAGGGGCGAAGAGAGAGAGAGAGAGAGAGAGTGGGAGAGCTCGTGGGGTTTGCCACGTCGGACGTGTGTCTCTCTCCTACAACTACAGCAAACCCTTCGCGCGTCTTATGAACCCGGAGGGGCATGGCGAAATTACGGATTTGGGCGTGGTGGGGGCAGCGCGAAGAGGCCGCGCCTGCCGACCGCAGAGCGAGGGCATTTTGGGAAGTTCGAGGCAAAGTGGGGCCTGGTGAGAAAAAAAATACTGCCGGCAGGGAAGGCCAACTGTCGACCGTTGGGCCGTATTGGCAGATGTACCGGCTTTTTCCCCCAATAAAAGGGGGAAAGAAAGCGCAGCTTAATTAAATTTTGCATTTTCCAAACGATATTGACTTATTAAGTAAGAATATTAATGGCCTCGCTGTTTATTTAATATCGACGAAAATAGACAAACGGCCACCGACTTATATCAATCCCAAGGTACTTTATATCATTTAATTCATAAACATGTTTATTTTCCTCATGCTTATTAACAATATTACAAAATATGTTGGGTCATGCGTTTTGTTGTTTTCTATTCTATGTTAAAATAGATTAGGCGGTGAAACGAGTTTAGATGGTCCTAAAAATGATACTTCTCTATTCCCAACAAAGAGATCGATTGATTTAAGTCTGGAAAAAAAAATTAGATGATGAAGGATTTAAATAATAAAAAAATGCAGCTGGTCGTCAATGGCTATCCCTAATTCTACGACCCCGCCACTGAATGATTTGGATGAGAGGAACATAATAGAATTTTGGTTTTGCTTGTTCTGAGGAAAGGTGTGCCCGAGATTTGGGTTAATTTAAAATGGGGTTTGTCCGAGGAGATTATTTAGCAAGGAAACCTGCGCCAACCATTTTTCTTCTTCTTCTTTTTTTTCTCCATGAGAATTAATAATTGGGTTAGGGTCACGAATTCAAATGTTAATATTTTTTCCCAGGCAAGATCAAGGGTTTGGCCCCTCGTTTGCCATATGGTACTAGGGTATTAATCTAAATAAAAATGGGTAGGACCAGGGGAATCCGGTCATGATCAAAAAATGCCCTTTTCTTGACCCAATCGTCACCGGAAGGGTCCTAAAAAACCGTTAATTTTTTGGGGGATTGGGAATAAATTTGATCTTAGTATCTAAGGAAAGGGACACTTTAAGAGCTATACTCAGCGTCAGATCGACTCAACTTGAGAACAAATCTCCTTTCGATACCCAAAAATCTACTTTTATCGAACTTCTTCCTCTTGGGCGCTGGGTGGACGTTTTCAAGTAGGGAAAATGTCACAAATGGTCCCTATATTTTTAGTCAATGTGCAATTTCGTCCCTGAACTTTCAATTCGCTCAATTTGATCCCTGAACTATTGATAAATGTCCGATTTAGTCCATGAACTTTCGATTGGCTCAATTTGGTCCTCGAACTATTGATAAAATGTCTGATCTAGTCCTTCATTTTATCAAAGAGGAAAAAAGAGGAAAAAAAGGAAAAATAATAACGAAGGACTAGATCGGACATTTTATCAATAGTTCGCGACCAAATCGCCGCCGAAAGTTTAGGGACTAAATCGGACATTTATCAATAGTTCATGGACCAAATTGAGCGAATTGAAAGTTCAGGAATGAAATTGCATATTGACTAAAAATATAGGGATTATTTGTAACATTTTCCCCTTCAAGTAAATAAACGAACGGACATGCGATGCCACGTTGGCATCCACGCGCCGTTAACCGCTTGGTGACGTACGAAGCGAGGAGGGAGGGAGTCGACCATTTGTTTATTAATTTCATGGGAGGTTCGTTATTTGCTTGCTTACTAGACTACAGCTGGGGAGTGTCGGGCGACACCTGGCGATTGCTTGCTCCAGTGCAAAAGAATATGTCTTCCTTCCTTTTTCGCTATTCAAAAAGTGGATTGCCAGTGTTATTCTCCTTGAAAAATTCAGAATGCTTTGCGAGCCCCTGATCCGGAGGTCAATCGGTCACCTTTAGTCAATCAATCTAAGTCCCAATTGTTCATTTATTTATTTGTGTTTCTTCGGTGGTTGGGTGGTTAATGTAGGTAGTTTCCATCAGCTTGGTCAAAGTTATGATTCGATTCATGATAGATTTTATCTGTATAAACCTTAATAAGATCTCGACATTTCCCCGCTATAAAATCCTATTTCCATGATTTTAGGAGGAATTATAAGATTTTGTTGAAATTTCTTACCAAATAAAAAGACTTTTTTGTGCAACCACCATTCGATTGTAAACCCTAATCAAATCTTAATATTTCATTGCTACAAAATCCTATCTTGATGTTCTTCCGGAGGAGTTACAAGATTTTGTTGAAATTTCTTATTAAATAAGACAATTTTCTTGCAGCCATAGTTTGATTCGCAACGGGTTTTTATCGATGTAAATCGTAATCAAATCTCAATATTTCACCCCTATAAAACCTTATGCTGATGTTTTTGGGGAGGAACTATAAAATTCTTTCGAAATTTCTTGTCAAATAAGAAAATTTTCTCGCATGATGAGCATCTGTTGACTCATGATGATTATATATATTCCGGTCGGTGTCATGCACCTCTGGCCCCTTGACATGTTTGTTGGGGGAAAAGCCGAAAAACTCGGATTAATTTATGGGGCGTCCGATAAACGAAAAAACGAGGAAATCGGTCCGCACATTCGAACATGGAACGTCGAATTCCTTCCATAATTATATAACTGTACATCACCGTTGCGGTCGTTCAGGCTTTTTCGGCTGTCCCGTGGTGTTCGTGTAGGCCCGCACGCATCACGGGTTCGATGCGGGATCATAGCTTTGTCGTCCCCGCCGCGTGATCGATGCCTTCACGCCATCGAATCGCGGGGCGCTGTACCGGATTTCGCAGAGGAATTTTAGTTCAATTCGTGACGAAGGAGACGGGGCTCTCCATCATTTGGTGTATCCGCTTCTCATGCATGTTTTTAAGGATGGCAAGCATGTTGTACCCTTTCACGCGAAGCGCAGCTCGTCGTTTTTGGCTCTCTTTTTTTCCTTTCTCTCGAGAATGTCCATGCGCAAAATGATGCGCCGACGGTTAGTTACGTGCCGCTTTAGATTGGATTGTAGGTGCATACACATGCAACTGATATCGCATGATTGAGAAGCTTTTTTCTTGTTGATGAAAGACAGAAAGAAACTCCAAGAAGAAGAAGGGGAGGAGGATTATGGTTCTCAACAAATTAAAGTATGCCACAGCAAGGAGGGAATTGTCCAGAATGCCCTAAGTCTCTATTGTACGACGGTCAATTCATTTTGAACCTTTCAATCGTGCTAATTTAGATTTAAATTTTTTAACAATTTATCAATTTAATCCTAAACATTTCAATTATGCTCAATTTTATCCTAGACATTTTGATGATTTGCCAATTTAGTTATAAACTTTCAAAAATTTGTTAATGTAGTTCTTTCGGTCAATTATCTAAATAATAGATTTAGGACTAATTTGACAAAATTTCAAAAGTTTTAGGATTAAATTGGCAAATTTTTAAAATTTTAGGACTAAATTGACACAATTAAATAGTTTAAGATTAAATTGGCTACCATATGATAGATTTATGATTTTTTGGATAATCGTCCTGAAAGCAAATTAAGAGATGACCTAGTGTGTGCTTGCAATTCTACAAGCTATGCATGGGCAGCCAAATGCTAGATGCTAAAAGTATCGCTTAGATAGCCAAACGCTAGAGGCAAAAAGTAGGCCAAAATCAAGCTGAGAATCGACCAAGTGTGTGCTAATTAACTGTGTTTCCACTACATTGATGCATGAACAGCCAAATGCTGGAGAACAAAAGTGTGCCAAACTAAGCTAAAATTCCACTAAAGTGTGTGCTTTCTTGCAACTCTATAAGCTACAGCACCCATATTGTATTTGATGCATGGACAGCCAAATGCTAGAGACTGGTCTCTTTTAGACCTTCCCTTTGTATGAAGCAAAAGACAACCTACTTAAAATGGCCCTTCGTGCAACACTATGCTAACGGAGATGTACCAAAAATTCCTATGACTACGTATATGTAGAAATTACCAAAAAAATTATAAACCTATTATAATTGTGCCGATTAAATTCTAAATTTTTTTTAGCTAGTTCAATTTTAAACCTTTTACATACATGTCAATTTAATCAATCCGGCCAATTTTGGTAGACCAATGCTAATGTGGTGTTATTAACGCTAATGTGACATTTAAAATAATATTTTAATATTTTTTGAATTTTTTAATAATTTTTTTATTTTATTTTCTTTATTTGTTCCCTTTCCCTAGCCTTAAATATTATTTTAAAAATGCCATGTTAGCACCAGTAGTGTCATGTGAGCATTGGTCAAATGGACTAAACTAGTTCAATACAAAAAGGTTTAGGACTGAAGTGGTTAAAAAAAAATTATGATTGAATTGACTGTAATAGATTTATGACTTTTTTAGTAATTCTCCCCTACATATACATATACACACACGCACACATGAAGTAATTATTAAAAAGTTTTAAACATATAGTAAGAATGTCAATTTAGTCATAAACTTTTCAATTTAGCTAATTTAATCTTAAATCTTTCGATAATTTACTAATGCAGTCATTTCAGCCAATGTTGGCGGCCAATTACTAACGTGGCGGTCCAGTTAGTGTTGGCGACTATGTGGCATAATCGAGACTTTGGCGACCAGTGAAAGGAAATAGAATTAAGAAATGGAAATACATAAAAGGACACATAAAAGGAAAAAAGTTAAATAATTTCTTTGAAAAGTTTCAAAATTCGTCAATATTATAATTGGCTATGCCATATAGGACAATGGTGTTCACATAAGTAATTTTCAATAAAAATTTTCCGAAATAACTATATTGATAAATTATCAAAATATTTAGGATTGAATTATTACTGTACTTAACTAGGTACGAGGGTGAATTAAAGCAAAAGCTCTCTCCCATGAGGGACCTGGTAAAGCTGACGATAGATGCGCTTTAGGCTACGAAAGAATTGAACAAAAATAGTTCAAAAGAGAAGAGAGAGCAGCCGGCAATTTAGGGCAGGTGGCCGCAATGATGGATGCGGTTGGTGATTTCGTGATTCATCAAATGGATGGGAGTTCTCGTGATCAGGAAAGTGCCAATGGATTTGGTCATATGACCTGTACCACCAGTCCGCCACCAATCTCCAGAATCTCTCTCTCCGAATCACCAACGACTCCATTCCAAACTCCCGAAGATTGAACAGGTGCATAGCCTAGCTCTTGGGTTTCGGGTAGGGCTGTCAACAGTTCGGATCGGGTTGAGTTTTCCAGCCAACTCGACCCGAACCGAAATATGAAGCATGTTTTTGTAATGAGTAGGGCTGTCAACAATTTGGATTGGGTCGAGTTTCCAGCCGACTTGACCTTAACCGAAGCATGAAATGTGTTTTCGTAAGGACCCGATCCAATCCAACCCGAATAGAACACAAACTGAAAATTGTGAGTCGGCTTGAGTTTTCAGATATTTGTTTACTTATGAATGCAAGACCTGGAGGCTTTCCCTCCTCTTACATTTGCGACTGACTCTTTCATTGGATAACATGTTTCTGTTTGGGTCATGACCAAAACCGGACCAAGTGCACTACCCATGATTTAACCGTTTACCCAAATAGAAACAAAATCCGAACTAAAAAGACTTGAAAAATTTGAACGGGTTGGGGTTGTTTATCCAAATAGAAACAAAATCCGAACTGAAAAAACTTGAAAAATTTGAATGGGTTGGGTTTGGGTTCTAAGTCAAATTTATAGTCCGATTTTGACACCCCTACTCATGTGGACCTCATCATCCTTGTCTAATCGGTTTGCAAGTCACATCAATGTCTGTACATTGTTAA
The DNA here is from genome assembly GCA_014182555.1 of Eucalyptus erythrocorys. Taxonomy (NCBI): domain Eukaryota; kingdom Viridiplantae; phylum Streptophyta; class Magnoliopsida; order Myrtales; family Myrtaceae; genus Eucalyptus; species Eucalyptus erythrocorys. The sequence goes on from CM024602.1 coordinate 13,782,586, forward strand.
CGCGCTAATTAAAAGGCTGATCCAGCAGGAAATATACTCTGAATAAGGATGGCGGAGAGCAGAGTCCTCTTTGGAAAACTACAAGTAGGCTGTGGGGCTTGAGTGGGCCTTATTACGTAGTAGATCCAATGGGCCCGAAAACCTTTCAATGGGCTTTTGGTCTAACAGTTCATAACTGTGTAGCTTCTGAACCAGAAATAGGCCCATCAATTACAGAAGGCGGCGAATTTTTTAACATATGCATGTGACCGAGGTATTGCGAGCAAACAATTTCAGCACCTAAGTCGAGAGCATTTCATATGCTACAAAGATTACATACACCATATGAATAATAATTTCTTTATAGAAAAGAAAATTTGTACTTTCTCTCTCACCCCTCACTCTTCCAGTTCCCCGAAAAAGAACAGAACGAAGAATATCTAAATTCTCTCTCCCCATCTCAACACGACCATGCGAAATCTAGAAAAAGAAGAGGGTTTAGCTGCAGAGAACGCCAAGCACAAGAAGGCACAGAACCAACAAAAAAAAAAAAAAGAGCAAAATACGACGGTAAGAAAAAGAAAAAGAAACCAAAAACAGGAAGGGAGTCTAGCTGATATATGTGTTACCTAGCAGAAGCATCTGAGGACATTGATGAGAAGATGGAACAAGAAATGTCGGGGATGAAGCAATTCGTGGCTGACCAGGCGCTCCGGGTGAAGGTGGCGGGGGAGGAGATCGCTGTAGTAGAGCAAGGTGGCCACGGTGGTCGCCGGCTGAGCCACCAGCCCCGTCACCAGCCTCACCAGCGAAGCCATCATCAACGGCCGGAAGGACTGCATGCAAGAGAGCCCCATCGAAGCCGGCGAGAAAGGAGTCATTTTCAAGAAAACTAGTCAGAAAATCAAGATCTAGACATTAAAAAAAGAAATGAAGACATGCATGCAGACCCTCTGAACGGGACAAAGGAGGGAGCTAAATTGATTTCCTACATTTTCTCGCTCCCGTTCTATGTTGAACGGCCAAGAAAAAGGTGGGAAAAGAGAAAGGGAATTCATGCAAGGAAATAGGTGAAACGATCGCTGGAAATGCACCATGATTGAGGCGGAGGAAAATCATGAGATGCTGCTGCTGCCGCCGCTGCCGCTGGTGAAATCCAGACTTCACAGGTTTGACTCTTGACGATGTCTGTCGCGTTTGATTTGAGCTTGTCGCTCTTGGGCTGGTGATCTGTATTCCTTTGAGCCATTTGTGCCATATAAAATGTGAAAGCTGTAAAATTGGAGAAAGAAAAGGGAAAATGGGTGATGACTGATGAGAAACCCGAGGAAGAAGAAGAGCCATTTGGGGCCTCGTTTCTGCCATGCTCATGGGGCCTCACGCCCGCCAACTCTCCCGTATGCGAACGGAGAATTCCAGGTTTTTTAGACATTCTCGCGGCATCAACCACGCACTCGCCTGTCTTGTCCTTCTTCCTTACATGTGTACTTGTTCAACAAAGGTTTTTAAGTTCGCAAATGTTTGGTGAGATGAATCATGGATACATTGTCTTAATGCAAACTTATGCGTATGACAAAATTTCTGTTGAAGAAATTGATTTCTCGCCAGAAATCGAGAAATCAATTTCTATTCCCTGACAAATTTCGAATAAAGAAAACCCGTTTGATAATAACTCAAAATTTCTATTTCAAAAAAACCGTTTGATAAAGAGAAAAAAAAAATTTCTATTTCTATGAATCATGTTGTCCCCATCCTTTTACCTCACTCTTCTTGATGTTTGTCATGGTAATTTAATTTGATAAAAGTTGATAAATCACTTTAATTTAGATTGGTAATTCGATAAAGTAGTTAGGAACTTCAAAACATTAGCAATTTATGTAAATAAAAGCTAGTAATTAGTATAAAAATGCTAATATGCAAACTATAAAAGATTTGGTATTTTCAAATGCTAATATGTAAATAGTGAATGTATTTATTCTCCTTATTCAAGATTTGTTACTTTCGCAACTTTTGACTCTTAAGTATCCATTTGTACCAACTTTTGGCGATGTCAATTTTGGACTAAATTGGTAAAATTTTGAACTTTGGCATCTAGATTTAAGATTGATTAGACAATTTCTCCAAATAGACTTTTGATTTACAAATTGTCACGACCTCTTTTCGGCGCCCGGCAGCTTAGGTACGGGTGTCGGTGGAGACTAATGGTTCGACTAAATTTATTAGGCCCGGACTCTTCCAAGTCCACCAATTCACGACTTTAATAGTCTACGTTTTTAACCTGTAAGTTAATTTTTAAAATGGAGTCGCCACTAACTAATTTGGGGTGGGTTGATTAGAAACCCGTGCGAAGTATTGGGAGAAATACTCGCTCCTACGCAACTAGAGAAATTAGGATCGGGGACTTGATTACACTTAATTAATCACTAATACCCTTTCGGTACCTAATCTTGTTTAAAGCCTAAGGTTTTTTGGATATTTGAGGGATTTTCCATGCATTTTGAGGAAAAAAACATTTTTTGGGTTTTTTTCTATTTTTTTGAACACAAAAGGGACTTTTTGGGATTTTTGTTATTTTTAAGAAAATACAAGTCTTTTTGGCTTTTTATGAATTTTTGACTTTTTTTTTATTTTTGAATTTTTTTGGAAAATATAAATATTTTTTATTTTCTTTTTTGGAAAATAAAATATTTTTTTATTATTTTTAATTATTTTTCGAAAATAAATCATTTTTTGATTTTTTGAAAATAAATTATTTATTTATTTTTATTTATTAAAATATTAATTATAATAAAAAAATAAAAAAATAGACTCGGAGTTTGAGGAGGGGAGAAATGGGAAAAGTGAGGAGAGAGGGTTGACTAGGGTTTGATTACTGAAGGAGTGGGTATGGGAAGAAAAACAATTTCTATTTCTCAAACGAAATGAAAATTACAATTTCTAACTTCGATTTTCCTCCAAAATAATTTCGAAGAAGAAATTTGTTTTAAAGAATAAATCATTTTGCGTTACCAAACGGGTTTATGTTCCAAACCTCTTCCGGGGAAGAGAGAAATTGAGAAATTGATAAATAGAAATTTTACCATGCGCTTTGCCTTAGGTTAATTCCCATATCACTGAAGCACAAATTGAAACCCAAATACTCAAAACCCTAGATATCTCTCCCCGTACCTAGGTACTCAAAGGAGGTGGTTGCGACATCGGATCGAAGTTTACCAAGAAAATTGCAAAGGATCTCAAATTTCTAAAGCTTACCAAAATAGTTATAAATTTATTGTATTTATACCAATTCGGTAATAATTTTTTTAACTCTATCAATTTAATCATAAATTTTTTACCAATTTTACTATAAATCCTTTTAATATGTTAGTTTAGTTCTAACATTTAAGGATTTACCAATTTAGTCATAAACTTTTTAATAAATCACTCATGTAGTCTTTTCGGATAATTTTAGTAAAAAATCGTTGAATCAGCACCCACTATCTTACGACGCACGATCAACACTTTGATTTTTTTTTATATTGATTTATAGTTTTTTATTTTATTTTAATTCATAAGGCCAACAAGGTCATCGATGACCTTCGTTGGCCATTGGGTGAGTGTTGCAAAGCCCTTATTAGTCACAAACAAGGTTTTCAGCTCTCGCCAAATTCAACGAAGGCTTGCAATGCCTTCACCATGGACGATGAGGGCATCGCAAATCCTCGCCCAAGACCTCATGGGCCACCATGGCCCTTGACCGCTCTCTATGGCCATAGGGCGGTCAAGGGCCATAATGCCCTCACCTCTACAAATTTGACGAGGGTGTCGGTGTCATGATCCTCACTCCACCGACCCTTGGCTAGTGGCCGATGACCTCGTTGGTCTGTGAAGGAAAAAGGCAATAAAAAGAAAAGAAAAGAAAATAATAAAAAGTTTGGAAAAATTTTTAAAATGATTATTCATGTCAACTCCAACCATGCTACGTAAGATAAAGGGTACTAATTGGGTTGCCACGTTAGCGGTTTCCTATCAAAATTAGATGGAAGCATTACATTGGTAATTCATTAAAATGTTGATGACTAAATTGACAAATTATCAAATGTTTATAACTAAACTAGCACAATTAAAAAGCTTATGATTTAATTGGCAAATTACCATAAGATTTAGGTCTTTTTTGGTAATTTTCCCTCTCAAGTTTTCAAAGTATCAACATATTAAAATCATGTCTCGAGTTTGAATCCGTTAAACAAACCTAACCCAAATTAAATTGCATATTAGCACGGTAGATCATCAAAGTTCAAAAGAGGACTCTACATATTGCGGAAATTGCATCTGTGTTGATGTCGCGATCTGGTACAGAATTATTTCTTCTGTTGGAGTCGACGGGGAAGAAAAGAAAAGGCAAGGGAAGTCCCGAATTTGGACTTCGTTTCCTATCTAATCCTGGACGTCTCTGGCCGTGGCATCACCCATCCTCAATGCTTTGTCTTTATCGAACTGTCGATGCGTAGAGAAGACGGCTTCTTTGTGGATTGGTGGGGTTAACCTCAATTGCATCAAGAAGCGTCACTAATTGCTTACGTAATCCTTTTATGAGATCGATGGATTATCTCGTGAGAAATGATTGGACTACACACCGCGTGAGCAATTAAATGTAATAGGGATTTGTATGATTGTAATATATATTATATTGCTTAATTTATGATGGAAAATTCTTTGCGACTCTCTCCATAAACGTAAGTCACACTAACCATGCCATTTAAGATCTAGTATCCGATCTATTTTCTTATTTTGTCTCTTTTATTATTGGATCGCTTGCTTTCGTGGCACCATGAACTTCTTCAAGCCTAATATGGAACGGCATATACCAATGTGGAATCGGCTGGCCCAACATAAACATGTTCGAACTCCATTCTACAACAATTCCAGCAAATTGATCCCGCTTCTGGTCCGTCCAATTAGTAGCACCCATCTGAGGGGGAAGCTTTCTATGATGGACTTGTTTTGATGCCACAATGACATTGGCCATAGACCACGTATTTTTTTTTTTTTTTTTTTTGTCGATAATAGTGATTCATGCTTTCATTAATAGCTCCGAGCTTTACAAGATAAGTCAGAGTTTGCACATAAAATAGCCATTAAAGGGGCAGGAGGGATACGCTGCCAATTAAAAGGAAGAGATTTGCTTCGAAACACCTTAGTTACCCAATCTGCAGCGTGGTTCACTTCTCGCGAACAAAAGGAAAGTGTAATTGACGGCATGTGGGCTAATAGGCTGCGGCATTCCTTTATCTAAAACATCTTGGCCCACGGAATATCTTCACGGCCCAGAACAGAGTTCACAAGTCTTTGACTGTCAGTTTCGAGATTAAGTCTTCCGTTCAGTTCGCTTGGAAGTCCCACGTGAGGAAAACCTCTCTCCTCCAACATCTTCAGCCCGTGTATCACTGCTAGGGTTTCTGCTTGCAAAGAGGAAGAGGTGGAGACTTCTTTAGCAAATCCGTCGATCAAAATCCCTTCGAAATCGCGAATAACTCCCGCAATCACACTTGGTGACTCAATTGCTGTCCACAAGCAGTCCACATTCATCTTCAGATTTGGTTTTTGGGGGGCCGTCCAGTTAATAGGTAAGGTTTTTCCTTTCTTCGATTCTGAGCCAACCCTTTGTGACCATCTCTGATCTGCTTTCCTGTGTGCAAGGGCCGTGTCAATTAGCGTCTTTGGCTTGCCTCGGGTCTTCCGAAATACCACGTTGTTTCGGTTCTTCCACACTTGCCAGAGGATATCGACTACTAGTTCTCGATTTGGTACATGCGATAGACCACGTAATGTTAAACGGAACAATGTTTGGATCTTGCACGTATAACTAGATTTGCCCGAAGATCAAAAGTGTAGAATTCAAACAGAAATACAAAAAGATGATTAAAACTATAAGGTAGCGTGTGGCAATTATAATAAAATTCGAGATAAGATAAAATTTATCCTATCTTATGTTTAATGCCTACTTAAGATAGAATAAAGTTGGATGTAAAGTGGATATAGATCGGATAAAATTATCTTGTGAAAGAGGTGAAATAAAAATGAATAGGATTTTTAATATCCATAATATGAAAGTTTTTTTAAATAACAAATTTCTCAAATTAACAAATTAAAATTAATATTTCAATATAAATAATATTTGAATTCTAATATAAGAATTTCAAAATAAAAAAATAAAAATTTAGTTTGTTTAATTTAATCTTGTTTTTATTTATATATTTGGATTTGATTCTATCTTATAATATCATAAATATTTATTACACATTTGAGGTGTTTTCGTATTTTAGGTATATTAGTACAATTTTCTATATAATAAAATTTTATTAGAGAATGATGGAAGGGAAAGAAAGAAATAAAAAAATTAATTAAAAATAGAAGGAAATAAAATAAAAAATAAAGTAAAAATAAAGTAGACAAGAGTATTGTAAGAGATTTTTACCATCTCCATTTGTAAATTTTTTTATTCATATATAATATGATGTAAATATATCCACATTTATTATCACAATTACCAAATAATGAATAAGATATATATCATATTTTATCTAGTCCTATTTGATTAGAAATTTGGATGACTAAGCGTAGCCTAAGGGTATTTGGCCTAAGGTACTCTCAATCCAATAGCTAAGAGAAACTATGAAGCCCCCGTAGCCAATTTGGGTTGGCCTACAATGAAGCGTCGCTAGACCGATCAAATTAACTTAAAAATGAGGGCATCCCTAAGTAGCAAAAGACTAGTCTTGCCTAACAAACGGGTGAATAGTTGCAAACTCCATAGACATCATGGCATGAGGGGACAAAGCTTTCGTGATCCCAATTGGACTCCACTAATAATTGATTATGAATCTCAGATTCTAATTTTAATATATGAAATTAATCTAATATGATTTCTTAGACTAAAACAAGGAACACCCACTCAAGAATTCAATAAAAACTTGACCTTGATAAAGATTTATTTCTTTTATTGATAGAAGATTAGATTGGATTGAGTTTTATTAGGAAAGCGTAACACTAGGGCCTTGCCGTCTTTTTTCACCATAAAAAAATCAAAAGAATGTAACTCCTTTGTTGCCAACTATTTGAAATTAAAATGGTATATTTCACGGAGGAAATACATCGAGTCTAAAAATTTATTTCGGCCCAAAAAAAATAAAAATTGCAGGGGGAGAGGGGGATCAGAAATTGGCGGCCAGCACAAGGGCGGGCGAATGCGACCGGCAGATTCAGCGCAGGCCATGTGGAGGACCCGGAGTGGTCCACGAGGGTTCCGTGCCACTAAATATTGTCTCGAGGGAAGAGACGTCTCCCTTCTTCTGCTGCTCGGACCGGGACGCCGCTGAACGACAAAATAGCCACCGGTGGCATCCGTGTCGACCTCCTCCTCTCTCTCGAAAAAGCTGAAAAAGGCCGCACTGATGTTCTGCAATTACTGACCAGTGGCCTTCCCGGTTGAGGTTGAGTCTCTCTCTCTCTCTCTCTCTCTCTCGCTCTCGTGAAACGAGTGATAAGGGAGAGAGGGTCGGGCTGGTGGTGCCCGAGTTTTGTGTGGTAAGAGGAGAGACCCGCGTAACGACGAAGTTAAAGAATCTGCGAGAGCGCTTATCGAAAAGAGAAACAAAATCCACCGGTGTCCATCTCGTTCTGGGTCCTCCCTGTTTTTTCGTTAAACGCAGATATCTAGAGAGAGAGAGAGACAGACAGACAGACAGACAGACAGAGACAGAGAGCTTATCTGGCGACGTTCGTGAAAGATATCAAGACCCAAAAGGGCTGGTGATATGAAATCCTGTTTTTCCGAGACAGAGAAAGAGTGGAGTGTTCGATCGGTGTATGCAGAAAGAGAAAGGTGACATATTTATTTCGTCAGAGGTGAGGTGAATCTGCATGAGGGAGATTATTGTATTGTTGTTCGCATTAGTATTAGTGGTGGAAAAATGGATTTCTGGCCGGAATTTCTCGCGAGCAGTTGGGGAAAAGAATTTGTGGCCGGCGGGTTCGGCGGCACCGCCGGGGTGATCTCCGGTTACCCTCTTGACACAGTCCGGATACGTCTGCAGCACTCGGGGTCGGGCTCCGCCGTCGGCATCCTCCGGAAAATCATCCGCGATGAAGGGCCCGCCGCTCTGTACCGCGGCATGGGCGCGCCCTTGGCTTCTGTCACGTTTCAGGTCAGTTGATCCGACACAAGCATCGTGTATGATGAATCATTATGTCTGAGCCCTCCGTGTTTTTTTTTTTTTTTTTTATCTGGTCATGCACTTTCTTAAGATTTGTGTCCGATTGCCATGGTTTTAACTTGCTAGAGAGACGTGAATGATTCTCATGTGATTTGATGGTTTCAAGATTTCTTTTTTTTTTCCTCCCTCGAGAGCATGAATGCGGAGTGATTAGAGCGCTGCGCTGTTTGAGGAAATCGCCAGCGTGGCTAATTCTTCTTAGCCCTTTCTTGTTGTGGTGGAAAGACTGGAAGAAGAGGAGCCCTCAGCTGCCTGGGTAATTCTGGAACAAGGGAAATCTGTGGGCTAATCAGTTTTCTTGGTCATCTTTAGCGGAGAAATTTACGGAGCTTACCAGAATGGGCTTGCTTTTTGGGTAGCGATTGCACGGAAGTGTCATCTCCCACTAGGACGTTTATGCTTTAATGCACATGGATAGATACTGATGGTTTTATATTCGGGAAGGTCGCTGTCCATAAGATGGGATAGAAATTTCAACCAAATCTGTGTTTTTCCTGACGGCAGATGCATTAGGTGTGAGGAAACATCACGACCACAGAGAGTTACTTCCGTGGGGACTAGGTTACCTCACGGTCTCTTTCCACGGTCGCCGTTCTCAAACCATTTCATCTGTGCTTCTATAAAATTTCCTCACTCCACCAACTCAAAGACACGAAGAATGGACGCTGACCTGCCCTAGAGTTTTTTAACTGTAAAAAAAGGAAGAACATGGTTCTCCTGTTAGACGCGAAAATTTTGAAAACATGAGTGTTAAAAAGGAGTTTATGAATTGTGTGGAGTCGAGTTAAAGTGCGCTTAGTTTCATGTCTGCACTTAAGTCGGGCATCATGCGTAGTGTGCATCATTGATCCTTAGAGCAGATACCTGCCTGTACATTTCCAGATACCAGGTCTGACGGGGCAGTTACATGCTTTTGATGAGAAAGAAAAACATGAGCCGAGTATGAAAGGACCTGTCAAAAGCGCAAGCAAGAGGAAGCTAATCTTCAAGTTGAAGCATCTTTTTTATGCATTTTCCATGCGATTGAATGATTAGAATTGTTTGATACCCAAGCAATGTCCACGTGACTGACGTGAATTAAGTTAGATCAATAGACTTGGATTTACAACAATTGTCATGTACTTGTTTTGCCTTCATATTCTGAGACGTATCCTTGCATTTCACAGAATGCCATGGTATTCCAAATTTATGCGATCCTTTCTCGAGCATTTGACTCATCTGTCTCGGCGAAGGACCCTCCTTCATACAAGGGTGTTGCTCTGGGTGGGGTTGGCACTGGGGCTGTACAGAGCCTTATCCTCACCCCTGTAGAACTGATCAAGATTCAGCTTCAATTACAGGATAGAAAACATGCCCAATCTCATCAACAGCAGCATCACAGGGGACCAATAAGTGTCGCGAAGTCCATATACAAACGTGAAGGGGTAAAGGGCATGTACCGTGGACTAGGGATCACAGTCCTTAGGGATTCGCCCGCCCACGGAGTTTATTTCTGGAGTTACGAGTACATGAGAGAGAAGCTCCACCCAGGCTGTAGGAAGAATGGCGGCGAAAGATTAAGAACAATGCTAATAGCAGGAGGGCTAGCTGGGGTAGCGAGCTGGGTTTTCTGCTATCCACTGGATGTGTTAAAGACAAGGCTACAGGCTCAGTCCCAACTATCCCCGAGGAAATATAATGGGATAGTGGATTGTTTCCGCAAAAGTGTACAAGCAGATGGGTATGGCGTTCTGTGGCGAGGGCTAGGGACTGCAGTCGCCAGAGCTTTCGTGGTGAATGGGGCTATTTTTTCTGCTTATGAGATAGCTCTTAGATGCTTGTTCAACAACAGCAATTGATTATACAAACATTCAAACAGAGAAAGCCATTTAAAAGGTGGACCCATTAGCACAGCTTCGTCTTGGGGTAACAGACGATAGATAAGCCAGAGCATGGTCATGTCAATAAGTTCACATGCAGCGTGCCCAGACAGTCACTTACAGATCTGAAGATTCAGAAACTGAAATTGACGAGGAAATGAAGGGGACATGTTGCATGGAACACTGATTTGATTAATGGAGTTATGTCAATCTTTTATTTACTTGTAACTGCAGTGCTTTCTCAATGACATACAGAAAATTTGCAGCTAATCTAAACTAACATTTTTGCCTACCTTTAAGGTTATGCAGAAGGAAACCCCTGCTTCGGCTAATTCTATCTAATAGTAAAACTTATCTATATGTGGCAGGGAGATAAGACACATGGTTCATGAACGAGGTAGGTCTTTCTGGTGATTATCTAACCCTCTCATGCTGGTTCTTTCTGATGCCTCAGCATCAACCAGCCATCTTCCATAACTAATACCACACGCCTCTCTAAGCTACTGTTACCTACAAGCAGAAAGTACCTACCTTTATTCTTTTGCTTATTGTAACAAGCAAGAACTCCCCAGGAGGAAAGCAACCAAAAGATGCAAGGTGAAACTGTGATTACTAAACCGCCAAAAGATATGAGATCAAAAGATCTGCGACCTATGCTCAATGAAAAAAAAGCGACTTCCGGAGTACATCCTTGGCCTTGGCAAACTAGACCATGGATGTTCAGGATCCCGTGTGCTAAATGTCCTACTTCTCACCAACAATGTCATTCCCATCGGCTTCTTTGCTCATTAGTCGCCTTGGTAAGCAGCTTGACTACCTACTTTAGGCAGAACTTAGAGTTGCTGCATTCTAATCCAACTATGGTTCAGCCAGAAAGAAGCGAGAACATCCCATTCTCATCATCAGAGGACCAGCATCGGATAGAGAACACAACAACGCCATTCCTACTTAAATTGGATTATTTTGCATAATATTACATAGAACGAATAATACACAACAAAATGCCATTGATAAGGAATGCACTTGCCCAATTCGATTCATATCACGGGTCAAACAAGAAGATGCGAATGTACTCCCCGCCCGAAATTGTTTCCACAGAAGAATTATACAAAGCGGAAAGAAAAAAGGAGCAGCAAATTCATCTAAACCCTGTAAAAACCCAGTACCTCAGCAACAGAGTACGCATATAAAGAAAAACTCAGTTACTACACATCCCTGGCCTCAAGACTCTTCGATCCTCTCCTGACCGAGATGGAGACCCGTCGTTCAGTCGTCAAGCTCGCAGCACGTCTCCGCCAACATGTGTGGATCCGTGTAATGCCTTACGCCTCGGACGATGCCCTGCACGCGCTTATATGGATCCGAGCAATCGAAAACCTCCGAACCCACGAATACGCCGTCGCACCCCAATTGCATCATCAGCGCCGCGTCGGCTGGAGTTACGATCCCTCCAGCCGCAAACTGCACGACGGGGAGGCGACCCATTTGCTTGGTCTGCGCCACTAGATCGTAAGGCGCCTCAATCTTCTTTGCGAACGCAAAGACTTCATCATCGTCCATGTTGTTCAAGACCCTCATCTCCCCCATTACTGACCTCACATTCTTGACGGTCTCGACCAGCCTCCCAGATCCGTCCAAACCGCACTGTGTCCTGATCATGGCCGCACCTTCCCTCACCCTGCTCAACGCCTCTCCGAGATTCCGACACCCGCAGACGAAGGGGCTCCCGAAGTTGTGCTTGTTGATGTAATTGTCCTCGTCGGCGATCGCGAGGGCCTCGCACTCGTCAATGTAATCGACCCCGACGGCCTCCAGAATCTGGGCCTCCACGAAATGCCCGACGCGGGCCCGCGCGACGATCGGGATCGAGACGGCGCGCTTGACGTCCTTGATCAGGGAAGGATCGGACATGCGCCTAAAACTCCCCGGGTGGGAGACGACGACGGAGCAGGCGCCGGCCTCCTCGGCGATCTTGGCCTCCTCCACGGAGGTGATCTCGAAGATGGCGCCGCCGCGGAGCATCTGGGCCATGCCGACCTTGAGGGAGAAGGGGTTCTTCTTGGTGTCGGCGACGACGTTGCTGTTGTAGACGGTGACGACGCCTTCTTCCGCCATTTGCCCAGATGCCCTGCCGGAATGCCGCGATGGAAAGCTTCTCTTTTTCCTGGGGAACGCGGCAATCGAGAACTTGGGTCGGAGGATTCTCGACGACGGCAGGATATAAACAAGAAGAACGAGGAGGGGGACGAGGAGGACAGAGAGTAGGAATGGCGGTGTGGAGTCAGTTCGAGAAGATTCGAGGGAGCTTCGCGTTGGGGAGATGGCATGGCGTGAGGGGCATGACCGTGTTGGGGCGTGTGGGGCCATCCATGCAGGTAGTCACCTTCAATCTCTCCGGACTGGTTGTCGGTATCCACTCCCCATTTCCACGGCATATTCTCTCTCTCTCTCTCGTCTTGCCATTCCAGTTCGTTTAATTCTTTACCGGGTAAGGCATGAGTTCTTTGCACCTCTATAAAGTCAAGAAGATGCTTCTAATGTCTTACCTAATACGTTCAGTTCATTTACTTCTGTTTCCCTTTGCAAGAAAGGAAAGAATGCGGTCGGTACACTTTTCTACCACAATGGGGAACGGATGTGTTTTCTTAACATGCTCTATGGAGAATTTCGACTTTGTTTGGATAGAAAGTAAATGGATCGATCAATGTACATGCTACAAACAGATGATGTTGTGGTTGGGCGTGGTCAATGGGCGGGGATTGAGCATTGGCCTAACCAGTTGGCTAGATATAAAAGATCTTGCAAAATTGACACATAATATAAAGGAAAATGACACGAATAGTTCATGAATATTTTCTAATTACAGACCCAAAAAAAAAAAAAAAAAACGATTCATATCATTTTCCTTTATATTATGTGTCAATTTTGCAAGATCTTTTATATTTAGCCAATAGGTTAGGCCCGTGCTCAATCCCTGCCCATTGACCACGCCCAACGACAACATCATCTGTTTGCAGCAAGTACATTGATTGATCCATTTACTTTCTATCCAAACAAAGTCGAAATTCTCTAAAGAGCATGTTAAGAAAACACATTCGTTCCCCATCGTGGTAGAAAAGTGTACCGACCGCATTCTTTCCCTTCTTGCGAAGGGAAACAGAAGTAAATGAACTGAACGTATTAGGTAAGACATTAGAAGCATCTTCTTGATTTTATAGAGGTGCAAAGAACTCATGCCTTTTTTTTTTTTTTATCAGTCTTACTCTATACTTAATCTACACTCACTCTCAGACTTTCGTCCTGTCTCTTGCAGGGCGTGGGAGTCGAAATCCACTCCTGAAACTTGCGCCTCCCCACCCCATCCCATTCCTCCCTGAGAAGGTGGGGGTTTGAACCCCTCACCTCCCCCTTCCATGTTGGAAGGGTGGTCACTGGGGCGAATTCTAGTGGTTAAAAACTCATGCCTTACCTGGTAAAGAATTAATCGAACTGGAATGGCAAGACGAGAGAGAGAGAGAGAGAGAGAGAGAGAGAGAGAGAGTATGCCGTGGAAATGGGGAGTGGATACCGACAACTAGTCCGGAGAGATTGAAGGTGACCACCTCCATGGATGGCCCCACACACCCCAACACGGTCATGCCCCTACGCCATGCCATCTCCCCAACACGAAGCTCCCTTGAATCTTCTCGAACTGACTCCACACCGCCATTCCTACTCTCTGTCCTCCTCGTCCTCCTCCTCGTTCTTCTTGTTTATATCCTGCCGTCCTCGTTGTGAATCCTCCGACCCAAGCTCTCGATTGTCGTGTTCTCCAAGAAAAAGAGAAGTTTTCTATCGCGGCATTCCGGCAGGGCATCTGGGCAAATGGCAGAAGAAAGCGTTGTGACCGTCTACAATAGCAACGTCGTCGCCGACACCAAGAAGAACCCCTTCTCCCTCAAGGTCGGCATGGCCCAGATGCTCCACGGCGGCGCCATCTTCGAGATCACCTCCATGGAGGAGGCCAAGATCGCCAAGGAGGCCGGCGCTTGCTCCGTCGTCGTCTCCCACTCGGGGAGTTTTATTGTGCGCATGTCTGATCCTTCCCTGATCAAGGACGTCAAGCGCGCCGTCTCGATCCCGGTCGTCGTGCGGGCCCGCGTCGGGCATTTCGTGGAGGCCCAGATTCTGGAGGCCGTCGGGGTCGATTACATTGACGAGTGCAAGGCCCTCACGATTGCCGACGAGGACAATTACATCAACAAGCACAACTTCGGGAGCCCCTTCGTCTACGGGTGTCAGAATTTCGGAGAGGCGTTGAGCAGGGTGAGGGAAGGTGCGGCCATGATCAGGATATAGACCACTCTGTACGGATGTCCTTAGTAAAAGCACCTCTACAACTATCCTCGTTGGTAAAAATTGTCATTCTTAATGAACGCGTAACATCGAAAATCAATAAGGCCAATTATTCATGTTCTCTTCAAATGCTCATGCCCACTCATCATTTCAAAATCTTACGCATTGATGAAAAATGAAAAACATACGGGAAATATAGTCACTAAGGCTTGTTGTGCTTTATTTTTTTCATATGGGATAATTACGTAAATGATCTCTAAATTTTATTTCAATATGCAATAGAGCCCTTAAATTTTTAATTTGTTCAGTTTGATGATTGAAATTTAGTGCAATGTGTATTATGGTTCTTAAACTTTTAAAAAATATTCAATTTAGTTCCTGAATTATTATATCATTTGCTTCGATCTAGTCCTTATATTATCCAGTCCAAGGACCAAATTGAATACATATTAAAAATTTCAACAACTACATTGAACAAGTTAGAAGTTCAAGAATTATATTACACATATTAAGAAGTTCATGGACTATTCATGTCATTTTTTTTTTTTTTATATTATGCGTCAGTTTTGCTAGATTTTTTAGATCTAGCCAGTTGATTAGGCCCGTGCTCAATCCCGCCCATTGGCCACACCCAACCACATCATCTATTTGCAGCATATACATTGATCGAAATTCTCCAAAGAGCACGTTAAGAAAACACATTCGTTCCCCATCGGGGTGGGGGTGGGGGTGGGGGAAGCGTACCGACCGCATTCTTTCCCTTTTTGCGAAGGGAAACAGAAGTAAATGAACTGAACGTATTAGGTAAGATAGTAGAAGCATCTTCTGTAAGACGCAAATTGCGCAATCCCAAGATCTCCATAACTAGAACAAGAACACACACCCAAGAGTAGAAGATTAACGCACCTGTTTTAGGATCTCGTTCTTGAAAGAAGAAGCGAAAAGGGATTGCCCACACATTAAGGGATTTGTCCACGCATCAAATCATTCTCCTCTATTGCCCTCTGAGTCATTGGCTCAATGAGGCGGCCCCTCACGATTGACGTCAGAATAACGTCCCTTAGATGAGGGTATGTGAGATTAGGGTTAGAGGAGAGACTTGAACACTATTTATAAAGTTTCCAGCCAGTCCCCCTCATTACGTGCCAGGCTCAACTCGGCCCACACTAGCCAGCCCCATATTAAACTAATTAAGAAACCTTCTATCTCACCTAAGACCAAATCCTGTAAAACGATAAACGTTAAATGGTAAATAACAATGTCAATTAATTTAGTCCACATATTAGAGGAAAACTCTAACATTCTCCCACTTGAACTATATTAATTGAAATTGTATTGTATGTGCGCACATTGGTCCAGAGATAATTCTTAATAGTCAATCCTATCCCATAAAGCCTCCAACACCGAATCATGGCAGTAATTGCATGTATACACACAGAGTCTTCCATGGTCACAAGTGCTTTCAACTTTATTTGATATGGATTCAATATGGTAATGTGGCAAATGGCTAACATCTCTCATAGAGAGATCAATTTGTCAGTCACCATTCTCTTACTTAGGCGACACAAAAGCTTGTGCCACAAGAGAATGAAATTATGGTTCTAATGAACCCACATATGTTTTGTCCTTATGGTTAACCTTTTACAAGATCATATGCACAAGGCTAATAACCAGATGCCCCTAGCCTTCACTCAAGGTAATACCTTGAGACTTTATCAATATGTATTCAACACATTCAAAAATATTTTATTGAATGCAAAAGTTGATACATATTAAACCGTTACTAAATGTAACGAACCACAAATATAAACTTTATTAGAATAAAGCCAAAATAACTCCCACTAAACAACAGTATCCGAAGATACTCCTAGGCCCATATTGATGACATGTTACTCAAATACTCATGGGCATAGGTCTTTAGTTAGTGGATCTGCAACCACATCATCTGTGAAAATATATTATATAATAAGTTACCCTTTCTGTACTGTTTATTTATGGTCGCCATATATTTAGACCCCTTGAGACGTTTGTTATTAATAAAACTACAACAAATTTATTGTCTCAATTTAACCGTATGGGTCATCCATAAAGTCAAAACGGTCAACTCCTTCATAAGATTCCGAAGCATAATAGCCCAAGTAACAGCCTAAAAGGAAGTTACAAACTCTACTTACATAGTAGACATAGAATTTTATTTACTGCACTGCACTTCCTGCTAACATAAATATGTATCATGTACATAGAATATAGGAAAAATAAATTTCCTCCCACTGACCTTGCAATGTATAACAGCACTATGAAACTTTATTAATATTGTCTGGAAACTTACATAAAAACTATTAATGGGACTTTTCAGTCCACACACAAGTTTACTTAAATCTGTTGTAAGATCCTCCAGTTGCATTTATAGATTTTGTATCTATTTGGCGTAACTCCAAACCAAAAAAAAACTATAAATGCTGCAATCACTCTGAAAGAATCTTTTAAAGAAATAATTATTTCTTCACTATTAACTATCCACCCTTCTTTCATAGTGAAAACTTTAACTATAATTTTAGTTTGAAACTCTACAATCTTTCTTTGAAATCCTTTTAGTTTTGTACGCCAATTTGCAACTAAAGAACTTGTGATCTTTAAACAAGTCAGTGAGTTTCCAAATATGTTTTATAGATTGCATATTGCCTTTTATGGCATCTAATCACATACTTAATTTATGATAAGAAACAACATTTATTTATGTCGCTAAATCAAACATGTAGTGGATATTGTGGTCATGCTCTCACAAATAGACTATATAGTCTAATGGAATAATTGATCGTCTTTCCCTAACAAATCTCCCGAGTAAATCTACAACCATTTCATTCTATACTTGAGAGGAAAATTTCATCATAAATTATATCAAGAATAGTACTTTGAACCTCATCAAGTTTAGTATATGGTACAGGAGATTCCACAATTGTCTGTTTAGACAAAAATAAAGACATAGCAATTTCCCATTGTACTATTATCCTTAATAGTCTGAGAGCAGCTATTCTCATAAATTACGGTGCAATTATGCCTTTCGGCCAAATCTTTTGTTAGGATTTACAGGTATAGTAATTAAATTACCACCCCAGAATCTATCAAGTATTTGACAAATGACCCTTTAAGCTATTTCGCATTGTCATACTTGCCAAAATACTCACGGCCATTATTAAGCCTGACAACCTTTTAACCATATACTGGATGTTTATGTCATTAGGACTTAAACGCAATTTTTGCAGATGTGTCCTAATTTTGGTATTAGACAAGATATCATTACAAGCCACTAAGGCTTCCATCATCTTTTAGCAGTGCAGTCAGTAGGCAATCCTTTTTTTTAAGTGTTCCAGAATGGACCGCTTCATGGACAGTAAGCAAATTCAAGTGCTCTATTCTTAAGCAACAAATCATATGTCCACAACTTAAAGTTTGAAGCAGTAAAAACCTCAATAATAGTGAAGTTATTAATTACAGAAAGGTGATTGAAAAACAAGCAATGCATATAATTAGCATCATGTGAGCACCGTGTAACTTGACGTACAAGTACACATCTAGAGAGTTACACGCATAATCATATAATCACCTTTTGGGCAGAATACATGACATGCCGTTGTACACTCCCCACATGATAGCGGTTATGAGAATATGTTCCAATTTTCGTGATTTCATCACCTTTGGGCAGATGAACCACTAGGATTGATCACTCCTCCACCACACTATCATGTATCTCTCCATGAACTAATACACAATCTCCTTTAGGAGTATGACCATGCATTAGACCAGGAGACATCCCAATCAGCATACGAGACCGAAATTTCTTAAACCCAATCAAGTATGCCACTTTGGCAATCACTACTCAATTGAATCCTTGAAACTCTCTCATACCAGGGATATATTTACATCTCACATACACCATATACATGTGATTTCAATTTTAGTGATAGGGGCATATATCACTGAAATCACATATCATGCTAATTACATTGCCTTATAAAATTAATCATTAATAAAATTAATCATATATATAAATACATATATAGAGAATCTGAAAGATAGATTCCAATGAGATCAGCAATCATAGCAACACAGGAAACTTCTCTTGTGCACCAAAATTGCATATTCAATTGATTCTTTTAATGTTGATCTAGAGAATCTATCACAAATCAACATCAATAGCAATACATGGTACATCAGATCGAGAAGCCTAACAGCTGATCCATTATAGCTCATGAGTTTCATAAGGCAAAACATGACTCCAAGGCTAACAACTAATTTATTAGTCAATTTTAAGTAACAAATATCATTACTTCAACCAATGGCCTATAAATTGAGTCAAGCTACAGAACCACATATCTGAACTATAACAGTAGATACTAATGCTCTGCATAAATATTGCCATACTCCTTAACCATAAAAATATTCAATTTGATGGATATTAACTAGTGACCAGATGATTTTCTGTAGTACAATGCACAATGACTTAACTGACATGCATTATCCACATTTTGCAGATTGTAAATTAGTACAATCAATTTGGTCACAGATTCTTAAGACATCCATCATTCAAAGGTTAAAAGGAATATGCATGAGCAACAAAAGTTTTTCTCATTATCTCAGGATATAGTTCAATAATTATCTCATAATGATTGTATCTCATTAAGCCAGCTTCAATTCACAATAAAGTTTGATTTTTATTGATGAATCACACCTTTATAATGATTATGTGATAATATACTTATAACCCAACACTTGTATTTCCAAATATCACAGAAAATACAAGAAAAAATACGCAAAAATACACGTATTTAGGGCTTTGTATGTATTTTACATCCATAAAATCATCAAAAATATAAAATAAATATACCACAAGATAGAGGAGGACCATACGAATCCAACGCAACCAGCCACACGCCAAACAGAGGTCCCACGCGCCCGCATGCGCCGCTTGAATGCGCAGCGCGTGGGACCCATGCGCCTGACAAAGAGCCGGCCAGACCAATCAACCGTTGACCGGGTTGGGTCGGTCAACGGGTCGGGTTGGTCTCCGGGTCGGGTCGGTCTCCGAGTCGGGTCGGGTCAGTCGCCGGGCTGGGTCGGTCACTAACGTCAGCAGGTCGGCACTAACGTCAACACGCACGTGCGGCGCACGCATCAGGTTGAACATGGGTCGCTGACGTTAGCGGGTCGGGTGTTGACGTCAGCGGCCGAGTGCGTCGCACGCCCTGCGCGTGTGGGTGCGTGGCCGCATGTGGGGCGCGTGTTCGACGCCCCACCGGCGTGTGGCCACGCGTGGGGGCGCGTGCGGCATCCCCCGGCAACGCGCCGGCGACGGTTTTGACCGTCTCGTCTCCCCCAGTCCGAATTTGTGATTTAATTTAATTTTTATTGAATAAAAAGTCTCAAAAATCACAAATTAGGTCAGATTCATACTAATTAGGGCAAAATCAATTAGGGTTCAAGTTCTAGAGTTATAAAGGCTCTGATACCACATGTAAGACGCAAATTGCGCAATCCCAAGATCTCCATAACTAGAACAAGAACACACACCTAAGAGTAGAAGATTAATGCACCTGTTTTAGGATCTCATTCTTGAAAGCAGAAGCGAAAAGGGATTGCCCACACATTAAGGGGTTTATCCACGCATCAAATCATTCTCCTCTATTGCCCTCCGAGTCACTGGCTCAATGAGGCGGCCTCTCACGATTGACGTTAGAATAACGTCCATTTAGGTGAGGATATGTGAGATTAGGGTTAGAGGAGAGACTTGAAAGACTATTTATAGAGTTTCCAAGTGGGTCCTCATTACGGGCCAGCCAGCCAACTCGGCCCACACTAGTGGGCCAGCCCCATATATTAGACTAATTAAGAAACCTTCTATCTCACCTAAGACCAAACCCCGTAAAACGATAAATGTTAAATGGTGAATAATAATGTCAATTAATTTAGTCCACCTATTAGAGGAAAACTCTAACATCTTCTTGACTTTATAGACGTGCAAAGAACTCATGCCTTACCCGGTAAAGAATTAATCAAATTGGAATGGCAAGACGAGAGAGAATATGCCATGGAAATGGGGAGTGGATACCAAAAACCAGTCCGGAGAGATTAAAGGTGACTTCTCCATGGATGGCCCCACATGCCCCAACACGGTCATGCCCCTCACGCCATGCCATCTGCCCAACACGAAGCTCCCTCAAATCTTCTCAAACTGACTCCACATCGCCATTCCTACTCTCTGTCTCCCTCTCTCCTCCTCGTTCTTCTTGTTTATATACTACCGTCCTCGTCGAGAATCCTCCGACCCAAGTTCTCGATTGCCTTGTTCTCTAGGAAAAAGAGAAGCTTTCCATCACCGCATTCCGACAGGGCATCTGGCCAAATGGCGAAAGAAGGCGTCGTCATCGTCTACAACAGCAACGTCGTCGCCGACACCAAGAAGAACCCCTTCTCCCTCAAGGTCGGCATGTCCCAGATGCTCCACGGCGGCGCCATCATCGAGGTCACCTCCGTGGAGCAGGCCAAGATCGCCGAGAAGGTCGGCGCCTGCTCCGTTCTCGTCTCCGACCCGTCCGGGCCTGCGACGGGTATCTCGCGCATGCCCGATCCTTCCCTGATCAAGGACGTCAAGCGCGCCATCTCGATCCTGATCGTTGCGCGGGCCCGCGTCGGGCATTTCGTGGAGGCCCAGATTCTGGAGGCCGTCGGGGTAGATTACATTGACAAGAGCGAGGCCCTCGCGATCGCCGACGTGGACAATTACATCAACAAGCACAACTTCGGGAGCCCCTTCGTCTACGGGTGTCGGAATCTCGAAGAGGCGTTGAGGAGGGTGAGGGAAGGTGCGGCCATGATTAGGATACAGAGCACTTTGTACGGATCTGGGGAGCTGGTCGAGACCGTCAAGAATGTGAGGTCAGTGATGGGGTAGATGAGGGTCTTGAACAACATGGATGATGATGAAGTCTTTGCGTTCGCAAAGAAGATCGAGGCGCCTTACGATCTCGTCGCGCAGACCAAGCAAATGGGTCGCCTCCCCATCGTGCATTTTGCGGCCGGAGGGATCGAAACTCCAGCCGACACGGCGCTAATGATGCAATCGGGGTGCGACGGCGTATTTGTGGGTAAGGAGGTTTTCGATTGCTTGGATCCATATCAGCGCGTGCAAGGCATGGTCCGAGGCGTGAGGCATTACATGGATCCACACATGTTGGCAGAGACGTGCTACGGGCTTGACGACGAAATGGCGGGGCTCCATCTCGGTCAGGAGAGGATCGAAGAGTCTAAGGCCAAGGATGTGTAGTAACCGAGTTTTTCTTGCCAAAAGCATATGCGTACTACGTTGCTGAGGTGTTGGGCTTTTTACAGGGTCTAGATGAATTTGCTGCTCCTTTTTCTTTCGCTTTGTATAATTCTGCTATGGAAACAATTTCGGGTGGGGAATACATATTGTTTGACACGTGATATGAATCAAATTGGGCAAGTGCATTCCTTATCAATGGCATTTTGTTATGTATTGTTCGTTCTCTGTAATACTATGGAAATAATCGAGATAAGTATACCAAAAGTGTCAAAAGTTGTGTACAGCGTTAATTTTGATGCCAAAAGTTTATTTTGAATCACTTAAGCGACAACCAATTTGAAAAATGATCATTTTAGTATCAACGCGGATTTAATTGGTTGGAAATCTGATGTGACACTTTTTTATTGATTTTTTAAGTTGACGAAGCTCGTCGAAAAATATAATCAGCATCCAAACAACAAAACGGAGTACAATCGGCATTCAAATAACAAAACGACGCCATTTGGCGTTTTTCCCCCAAGTAAGAATCCTAAATCCCCAAATTGAGAGAGAGAAGGCATGGGCTTCCTTGTCGTCTTCTTCCCCGAAGAATAACATCAGGAATGACATCAATAATGGCATGAGCAAGGACACTAGCAGTGGCACCTTTGACCCCCCTTCTTCCTCCTCCTTCTCCACCCTCGCATGCTATTCTTGTCGCATTGCATGAGCAACAACCTCAACCTTTCCTCGCTCACCTGGTCAAGCAACTACAATGGTGGCCAAGCGACAATGGCCGAGCGATGGCGGTCAGAGTTGGGTGAGGATTGGACAAAGAACCCTAATTCAAGTCTCCATATGAGCTATATGACGTCATTTTTATGAGGTTGTCCACATATGATAGCAAAACGATGTTGTTTAAAAGTCACAATAATTTTTTTTTTTAAATATAAAAGCTACGTAATTAATTTGGTTGGTTGGAATATCTCGCCGGTGACACCAAAGTGATCATTTTTTCTCCGATTTGGCATTTAAGTGATCCGATGGAAACTTTTGGTATTAAATTGAGCTTTGTACACAACTTTAGGCACTTCTAGCGTATTTTTCCCTAAATAATCCAATTTAAGTAGGAATGACGTTGTTGTGTTCTCTATCCGATGCTAGTCCTTTGACGGTGAGAATGGGATGTTCTCGCTTGTTTTTGGCTGAACCAAAGTTTGATTAGTATGCAGCAACTCTTAGTTCTGCCTAAAGTAGGTAGTCAAGCTGCTCACCAAGGCGACTAATGAGCAAAGAAGCCGATGGGAATGACATTGTTCTCCAGGAATGACATCTCTCTCTCGTCTTGCCATTCCAGTTCGATCAATTCTTTACCGGGTAAGGCATGAGTTCTTTGCACCTCTATAAAGTCAAGAAGATGCTTCTAATGTCTTACCTAATACGTTCAGTTCATTTACTTCTGTTTCCCTTCGCAAGAAGGGAAAGAATGCGATTGGTACACTTTTCTACCACAATGGGGAACGAATGTGTTTTCTTAACATGCTCTTTGGAGAATTTCGACTATGTTTAGATAGAAAGTAAATGGATCAATCAATGTATATGCTACAAATCGATGATGTGGTTGGGCGTGGTCAATGGGCGGGGATTAAGCATGGGCCTAATCAGTTGGCTAGATCTAAAAGATCTTGCAAAACTAACACATAATATAAAGGAAAATGACACGAATAATCCATGAATTTTCTTAATACATGTAACTTATTAATACGTATTTAATCTGGTCCTTGGACTGGATAATATAAGGACTAGGTTGAAGCAAATGATATAATAATTCAGGAATTAAATTGAATATTTTTTAAAAGTTTAAGAACCATAATACACATTGCACTAAATTTCTATGATCAAACTGAACAAATTAAAAGTTTAAGGGCTCTGTTGCACATTGAAATAAAATTTAGAGATCATTTACGTAATTATCCCATATGAAAAAAAATGAAGCACAACAAGCTTTAGTGACTATATTTCCCGTTTGTTTTTCATTTTTTATCAATGTGTAAGATTTTGAAATGATGAGTGGGCATGAACATATTGATTTTCGATGTTATGCGTTCATTAAAAATGACAGTTTTTACCAGTACAGTTACAGAGGTGCTTTTACTAAGGAGATCAAGGGAATGTTCTTTGTGATTCTTTATTCCAAATTTTTAAAATTTTCTAAGGATGTAGTTTAGTCATTTAGCTTTATGTCATTTACAGTTTTAGTCAATGGACCCTGAACTGGATTATTTAATGTGTATCATTCTTTAATCACTTCTAGTTATTATTTTCTATGATCACGGTCACGGATGAATCTTAGTTTTTGCCCTAATTTGGATAACCAAAGTTTTCGAACTTTTTTTACCTTAATAATCCCGATTTCATGCCAATGTCCATATTATCCACCAAAAATGAAGATTTAAATTAATCAAAAATGAAAAAGGGAATAGAGAAAAGTTGATAGGCACAAAGTGCAAACTCAAGAAAAAAGCGCAGAGTCAATTCACGTGATGAGAACGATCTTAAAGCAGGATCCAATGATGAGTACTGCAACATGCATCTGTCACCAAACACCATCCATCTCTATCGGTATAATTATGATAATGTACTTCAACCCCAAAACTTTTATTTCTATGTTTTTACGTCCTAAAATTTTTGGCGGTTGATAATTTTGATTATTCCATTATCTTTATTAAGTTTTATTAAGGAAATTCACATTTTTTTTTTTTTAAAATAATTATGGCCACATAGAACTGAAAAAAAAAAAAAAAAAGAAAAAGCATTTTCTGTTCATTTAAAATTGACTGAGTTATGGAAAGATTAGATTAAAGAAAGTATATGAGATGGGAAGTTTTGGAATTTCAATACATGAGATAGAAGATCAGAATTTAATTGTCGCCTCAAATCCAACACAACAACTTTTAACGAACTTCCAGTAAAGGACGCCATTTCTCTCACTTCCCTTCCCGCTAAATTCAACGTCCTCAATTTCTCTCTCTCTCTCTCTGTGTCTCTGCATGACCCATGATCAAGAAGCTGCATAACAGAGAATCAAGAAGAGATAGAAGAAGAGCAGAAAAATCCCCACCAACCTTCCATTTAAGAGGGTTCAAAGAGAGAATCGGAGGAAGAAGACGAGAAAAAAAAAAAAAAAAATGGACTGCATCAAGAAACTGAGCCTCCTCACGGTCTTGCTCTGCATCTACATTGCCCTTACCAACCCGAATGCCGATACCATGAGGAAGAACTCACCCTCGGTTCTCTGGTTCCCACCTCCCTCGCGCTTCGCTAGGAATCTCTCATCTCGGTTGATGTCGTGGCCTCAACGGTTTGACGGCAACCTCAATGGAGTCGACTCGGCGACACGTGACTCAGCTGAGTCGCTCGAGTACGATTACTATCGCGAATCGTGCCCACAAGCCGAGAAGATCATCCGAGAGACAGTCCGGCAAATTTACAGTGTTTATTCGGGTGTCGCTCCCGCTCTGTTGCGGCTTGTCTTTCACGACTGCTTTATCAAGGTGATTGCCATTCTGATATCTCATTGTCTGCCAAAAACGGTTAGGGCTTCTAATTTCTTTGTTAATTTGATTGTAGTATCTTAGTATTTTCCTGGTCGCGAGATCTAATTACTGTGTTTCGAAGAATTCTTTTATAATGCTATCGTCTATCTTTATGTTGTTGCCCGTATTTGGTGTTTTTGATACTGACTGTGAAGTCAATAGTGGGGTTTTGCTCCATGTTTATATCGCTGTGTTTCTTTAGCGAATCGGGTATAGTTGCAGCCATAGGAAATTCCACTCCAGTTGGGTGTGTTTTTCATGAATCTTCGTATTGTTTTCCTGTTGATTTTTGGGTCTTTTTCAATTCATTCCTTTGATCCTAGACGTGACCATCTGACATTGGTAATATCTCCTGCCGAGACGAAACTGACGCAGGGATGCGATGCTTCTGTTTTGTTGGACTCGACCGAAGTGATGAACGCAGAGAAAGATACGCCTCCAAATGAGACACTGAAGGGTTTTGACGTCATCGACGTCATCAAGGCCAAGATCGAAGAGGTCTGCCCCAGTGTCGTATCGTGCGCGGACATTCTTGTCTTGGCGGCCAGAGAAGGCCTTCTCATGGTAATTCTCTCCACCAGGATACTGCAACGTGCACATCTCCACAAATGTGATAAAACGTCGTTCGATTTTCTTGACGGAATCCAAATTTGAGATTTTTGCGTACTGAGTCGTGGAATTTCAGGCTGGAGGTCCATTCTATCCCCTGAGCACTGGTAGAAGAGACAGCACGCATTCATACGCAGATCTAGCGACTTATCAGCTTCCTTCACCATATGGAGATCTCTCCGACACAATCGCATCTTTTGGATCAAGAGGATTCGATGAAAGAGAGATTGTCAATCTGCTCGGTATCTTGCTTATCTCGATTTTTTTGCACGCGTAGTAAATGTTTTCAAGCTTAGTAACTCCTTACTATGAAGTGGCCAATTTCTGAAACTAGCATTTATGTGGATGCAATCAATGGTTGCACTAGATTAACTCAAATTTGATATTTTTCAGGAGCTCACAGCATCGGAGTGATTCACTGCAAATCGTTCCAGAGTCGTCTCTACAATTTTTCCGGGACTAACGAGCCTGACCCATCTCTAGATGTTGGATTCCTCGACCTAATGAGATCCAAATGCGACAAGAGTGTCTCAGCGTCTCCATCGCTGTCTCCGGCTCAATCATCATCCCAAAGCTCGTTTGACTTCTTGAGTTTGACATCTGAAGAGCCCGGTGTGGTGATGAACTATGAGGGGCCGAGTTCTGGTTTTGGGACTCTGTACTACCATATGCTGCTTCAAGGTAAAGGGATTCTCTATGCGGATCAACAGCTCATGGTGGGAGAAGAAACCGGGAGTTGGGTCAGAGCATACGCCTCAGATGTCTCTTTGTTTCGCAGAGATTTTGCTGAGACCATGATGAAGCTGTCGAACCTCCAAGTCCTAACTGCTCCTAATGGTCAGGTTCGACACAGTTGTTCAAAGGCTGCTTGAGGAAGAGAAGACGGAAGAATGGTGCTTTTTCTGCACTGGCAGCTTGCATCATACCGAATGTGCCTGAGTTTTGCTCTTTCTGATGCCGGGAATGCAGATTGTAAATGACGGAATATAGGTGCTCGAATGAATCCTCTAGTGAAGACGTCTTTTCACTTGCAATTGTACCAATAATAGCTCTTGTATTCTTCGAGATGTCATGGTTCTAGGGTCTCTTCTCGGCTTTGCCAGGCTAAGTATGCCTTATCGTGGCAGATTTCGGAGCTGGGACATAATGCACCACGCAATTTTTCTGTTCTTAGCGTCGACGTCTATTGCGGCAGGCTTTTTTAATTAATTGAAGACAATGGATTAGTACCTAACTTTTCAGGATGAAAATGGTCTAGATTTGAGCCAATTTAAGAGAACAAGAGATGACATGGCAATGTCCGAGAGAGCATAGTCAAACTCAGAAGTAAGAACTTAATGTTCATTCAAGATTTGCCAAACTTAAGTAGTTACAGAATGGATTGGAAAATAAAAATCCAGTCGGGATGACTGCAAATCCATCAAGGAGAGTACAGACGACCACAGGAAGAACAACAACACGAAGCCGTCACAGATAGGTCCATCTAGAACTCCATGGAGCCGAATCTCCTCTTCGAGTTGTTCATCCTGATGGGCTCCCGCGCCGTGGAGAACTCGGAGTAAATCTCCATGAAGAACTTGTGGACTATGTCTAGGAACACCGGGCTCGTGAGGTGGGAGTAGTAATGGAGAGCCTCCTCAAGGTCCAGGAGATGTTCCACGTCGCCCAAATCCATCAGCTCCAACTCTTTCATCTTCTCTGCCAAGACCAGAAATCCCTCGGTCCTCATCTCCCGGGCTCAAATGTCCTTCGGATTTCGCCGAATGCGAAGCAACTGGTTTCTCAACCTTCCCTTCTTGTTCCCACCTCCTGTTGCCGGGACCGTGGTTCCTGAATTTCATGAAGCTCCCAGCATGGTCGGGTCGCATCGGGCTCTTCTCCATTTCTCTGCTTCATCTAAGATTGAATGAAGTTCACGCCCTCATCAGGTTCTGTTAAAATAGCCCGTTTCCGTCGGAGAAGGGTCACGGGTTTATCAGATAGAATTCCTAGCATCAGCATTTTGTGGCTCTTGTGGCTGTTGTACTGTGATGATGCTCGCCTCGGTGTCGCCATTGGCGAGAACGGTTTCCGACCCCAATCCGTTTGGATTCATCTCTGCTTCTCTGCAGATGGTTATCTGCGTATACGGATGAGAGACAGTGACAGCACGAGTCTGCAAAAGTTAAACAGGGAACAGAGGCACCGCCAGTCCAACAAGCTTCTTTGTCCTTTGCCTCACTTTTCATCTCCCTGCTTATACTGACACGCACACTACCATACAGCATTTGATAGATTATCCAACCCCGAGCAATCTTAGTTATTGGTGGGGGTTCGGTTCGTTAGCTGGTATTTGTTTAGTCATTCAGATAGTGACTGGTGTTTTTTTAGCTATGCATTACACACCTCATGTGGATCTAGCTTTCAACAGTGTAGAACACGTTATGAGAGATGTTGAAGGGGGCTGGTTGCTCCGTTATATGCATGCTAATGGGGCAAGTTGCTCTTCCTGGCTTTGTCTTGCGCTTTCCATTCAATGAATGTCAAAGGGTTCCAATCTCCTTCCTGAGTTGCATCCTCTGATGGTTTGATCTTGATAGCTCTAGGATCAGTATGAATACTAGGAATATTAGCCTCTATTTATTTCGCAAGTTTTCCTTGTTTTCCAGCATTTGTATTGGTTAGGAAAATGAGTGAACATAAAATATTTTTTTTTTGTCAGTAAAAAAACCATTTTTCTCTATCACTTCCTTTTTAAAAGATTGTAAATTATTTTTCGAAATCTGATTAGATAGTAGTGTTTGGAGCCCAGTATCTTTACTTAGCTCCCTAGCGCCCTAGCCAAGGTCCACAAAGGCCAAACCCAAGACGTCGATGCTCATGCTTGAATCCCTGGCATCATGCTTGAGTCCATCGAAGTTAGGCTCAAGACCCAAGCATAGACCCTGGCTGCTAGGATTGGGTTCTTCATGCTTGGGCTCGGGAGCCCCCTGCCTATGCCTAGGTTCATAGCACTCATGCTCATGTCCATTGACGCTGAGCTCAAGACCACATGCCCATGCTCGGACCTTGGTGCTCAAGCTCGAGTCCATTCAGACTAGGCTCGGGACTCCATGCCTGTGCTTGAGATAATCAAATTAAATTTTCTTTACCGATCAATGGAAAATATTTTTTAGTTTATTTTTAGGTTTTTAGTCAAACATCGAAAAATATTAGTTTTCTTAAAAATGGATTTTAGAAAATTTTTTCAAAAATGTCACTTTTTTCACGAAACAAACAAAGCATTATTTATTTCACGAAAAATAAATGTTTTAGGAAAATATTTTTCAACATTGTTATTATCCGCGAAACAATCATATCCAAAATTAAGCATGACAAATAGGATGGTAAAAGGACCCAACCATTAGGGGCCGAAGCCCGTAAGACCTTAACAAGTCGCTTAGTGGATGCGCAATTCATGGGCCTCAAGCCCAAGCCCAAACCCTAAACCCCTTCGACTGTCTTTCCCTCGTATAAATTCCCCACCTTCAGCCGCTCTTCTTTTTCTTCTCTGCAGCTAGGGTTTCTTCTCCGCCTGCTTCAATGGTGAAACTCCATCTCTCTGCCTCCCTCTGAAATGGTTGTTTTCTTCTGTTCAATCTGCGTGAAATTCCGTGCTCACACGGTCCGATGCGCGTTGCGAAAAACGCTTGATTGATTGCAGGGTAAGGGAACGGGAAGCTTCGGTAAGAGGAGGAACAAGACGCACACGCTGTGCGTGCGGTGCGGCCGCCGCAGCTTCCACCTCCAGAAGAGCCGTTGCGGTGCCTGCGGCTTCCCGTCCGCCCGCAAGAGGAAGTGTAAGCCCTGCTCTCTCTCTCTCTCTCTCTGTCTCTCATGTTTTGTTCGGGTCGTTTCTTGGCGTTGTTCAAGTTCCTGTCGATCTTCGTTTGAGCTTGAGCTTGATGCGTGCTCAGATAACTGGAGTGTGAAGGCGATCCGGAGGAAGACCACCGGGACCGGGAGGATGAAGTACCTCCGTCACCTGCCTCGCAGGTTCAAGAGCGGATTCAGAGAAGGTAATGGGGAGTTTTCAAAGTCCGCCGATTCAATGGCCAATCGCTCGTTTCCGTTTCATTTTCATTTTCTACCTGTATAAATGCTTTAGCTAATTCGACAAGATGCTTTGTGGTTTGAATTGCCTAGGTACTCAAGCTGCGCCGAGGAAGCAGGCAGCTGCAGCTTCTGCTTGAGGTGTCGGGTGATCGTCGTTCAGGCGAAATTTGGGTACCTCAGCCATAGATTTAAGTTGCTATTCGCATTTGGACAAGTTAAAATTTTGAGAACAATCGCTTTGCCGATAAATTGTTGAGGTTATGTTTTTAGTTGTTCCTTCTGTAGTTGGATTTGAATCTGAGGATGGGAAACTTGCAGAAATTTTCTATCACTTCATGTCCCGAGACGGCTGTGCCGATATGAACATCTCTTATTTTCTGCATGAGTGTGAGTGGTTCATCTTGTTATTGTTGTTGCTTGCTGTCCCGGTTACATCTCCAGTTGACATGGCTTCAATGGGGAAGCAAAATTACTTGTTTATGGTGGTGGAACCGTTTGGTTGAGGTGAAGGAGTGTGAAATTACATGTTTTATTGAGTCACACTGTGGTTGGAGCTATGTTGCTTTTTAAAGGAGGAGATGTTGCACCTTCATTAAATATCTATCTTGTATGATTAAGAAAGTTCGGCAGCTGGCTTCTATATTTATGAATTGATCGCACATGATCAAACTGTCTAAGCTATGTTGTGATAGATCTTCTACCCGCTGATCCATTGACATGGACTCTATTCTTGTTGAGTGAGAGTGAGATTCGAACTTTGATGTAATCGCTCTGAAATCTCGATTCTCACTGTTCCTACAGGCTTGTTTTCTATGTTGAGACGTCTCTTCACTTTGCCATCGAAACTACTTATGTTTCCATGAGATTGGGAGTTGATAATTGTAGAGCAGACTCAGCAGAGCATCTCCTTTGCACTTGTAGCTTAAGTGATTCGTGAGACGGTCGCATGAGAGTGACCCAATATCCGATAAGAGTTTTTGAGGTTTTTGGTGTTGTTTGGACTTGGGTCATTATGATTGCAATTGCATCATCGTCGGTTTTCTAGCTGATTATCATCCTTCTAGATTTAGTCCTACAAGGTTGATAGTGTAAAGGAGGTGCCAAACCTTCCTCCTTCGCAAACCAACATAGCTCCAATTACTGAGCGTGACAAAATCAATTTGGTTGCGAACAAGTTTCTGTGCCTTTGGTACTTTGTTCTGTAAGACCAGTAAAGCTGTAAATTTACAGAAGTTGCATTGACTGTCTTCTATAGTTCACTGCAACACGACCGGACATGATGTATGCGATAGGGATGTATGCGATAGGTTTGTTCGCGTTCTTAGGGTTTGTTTGATAATTTTTTGGTTCTTAAGAATAATTTCTGATTAAAAATAATTTTTTTATTTTGTTTCCAGAAATAATTTCTAAATATTTGAAGGTGTTTAGTAATTGTTCAAAATTTCTATTTCTAAAATAAAATTATGTTTGGCACTGTTTTCAAAATTTCTAATCAAAATCATTGTTTTAGTTTTTAAATAATTTTGGTATTTTTTTTTCTTCTTTTTTGTCTCTTCTTTTTCTAGTTTTGGCCGAATGTCAACCTCAGGATGTTCAACGACTGGCCCCTTGATGAGGCCACGCCTCATTGGTCGAGCTTGTCGGCAATTGGGCGAGGCTTAGGCAAGCCTTGGCTGGGCAAGGAGCCTAGCCCATATTTGGCTTGACTGAGCTTGCCCTAACCTCATCAGGTGATGTCGACCTTGTGGTGGTGAGCCCTGCTGGCAGCTTGGTAGCTTGGCCGAGTCTTGGCTAAGAGCCAGGTAAGGCGGCGATGAAAGAAGAGACAAGGAAGAACAAGAAGAAAATAAGAAGACAAAAGAGAAAAAAAAAATTCAAATTGACTTAATTTTGAAATTGTTCTCGAGAATAAATAAATAAAAAATCAATTTTCTTACAATCTATTTTTAAGAACAAATTTGTTCTCAAAAACACGCAATTTATATTTGAAATATATTCTTTAGAACAAAAGAATAAAATTAATTACTATTTTTTTTTTCAATCTTACCCTACTTTTATTCTAAGTATTGCTCTCAGACTTTTGCATTATTTTCTTACAGGACATAAAAGTTGAAACCTACACATGAAATTAAATCGTTCCCACCTTAATCCTTTTAATAAAGTGAAGATTCGAACCCTTACCTCCCCCTTCTAACATGAAAGGTGGCCATTGGAACTAGTTAAATCAATTATTATTTGGTAAGTTGTTAAACGCACTTAATGGAAGATATGGCGTACATGAGAACGAATCAGTTCACATAGCTCAGGCCACTTGAGTGCTTTCAACATCAACATTGGTGGGTTAGATTTGGTAAAGCCATTTCTTTTAGCGTTTCAAGTTGAAATTACTCGTGTTCTCAAATCCTTGATTCTCTTACACGAAAATTCCAACGGTTTGGGTGGCTAACGAATCCTGTTTAACCACAAACTGTCACAGCGAGGACTTTTTTAAGGACCAGTCGCAATGCTGAATTCTCGTCGCTCATATTTCATTGCAGTCATTCGGAGCCTCAGCCCAGTAGAGAGCAAGACTCGTGTCCCGAGATTTTCAATAGAGACGTCAATAAAAAAGGCCTCCATCGAGCCATACTGCCATAAACCCTTCAACTAAAGAAAGTTTCAAGGAAGGGAAAACGAGAAGCTTTACATTTATAATACTGTACATGTTGAAGTAACATCGTAATTTACAGGAGACTGATTTCCCTCATGATGACAAGTAAGAAACTAGAAACAAAAATTCAGACCTTTGCAAGGTATACACTTCACTCACATGGTCGAGTGGGAAAAGAAAAAACTCTGGTGTAAAAGAGATATGAAATGAACTTAGAAGACTCGAAAGGTGAAAGAGTATAACAGCGTAAGAAGCCAAATCTTTACTCGATCCCATAACTAACCTTGTGCATAAAATTCTCCTAATTTTCTCTGTATTCGCCAAATTTATGTTTCTCGTCATATAGCTGCTTAAAGACTGAATCAAGCTCCGGAAATGCTGATAAGAGGAGCAACTCGAGGAGGTCAAAAGCCAACATTTTCAGACTCACGGATGACTGCACACACATACCAGAGTTAAGTCTCATTGCAATATAAGCCAAGAACTTGTATCTATAAAAAGCATGCCGATGCATGCTGACTCTTTTGATTATGCCACATCTGCTTTTATGTTCATGCATGATAGTTCATTTTTCTTTTTTTGAGGGGACTCATCAGATACTTCATAAAAATAATGAGACGCGTCCCTCCTAAAAAATATGACCGCAAATAATCAATAAAGGAGAAGAAAGTCCAGAAGAATGCCTAAAATTGACGTGCCAACCATTTTAGATGGAAGCACATTCAATGAAAATGCAAGCATGTTTAAATGGTAAGGATACTGAATACTGAACTACTACTACAATGATCAGAAATCTGCAATACAGTTACCTGAAGAAAGAAATAGAGATCCTTCGCACACTGTTCATACTCCTTACGACCAACAAGACTGACAATAGTGGCTGGTGCTTTATCTGCATTACCAGAAAAGTTTGCTTATGGTCCGAAACATCAGGCAGCTGTATACTGTATGACATCATATGGATCAACTCAGACTCCGTACAAAAATGTCAAGGCAAAGTTTTACCAATCATTATCTCATATACGAACTTTGCGCGTTGTTCTGCTTCCAGTTGCTGCTGCTCATCACTCTGTCTAGGTGAAGACATTTCAGGGGACTGCTGCGCACGTGGTGAACTTTGCGATGGACTGACAGCTGGAGCACGTCGTCGCTTTGGATGCTTGGTTATAAAAATTCCATCAGGCCAAAGAATCTGTTTCAATCATACAGCAACTTGGAATGAGTCAATGCCACATTCATTTAAGCAGCTGAGTGCATGATTCATGAAGATAATTCAAGCAACACTGAGTTAAAACACATCGAGATATTGCCCATCCCTCGCAAAAGGTTTAGCATTCTGTCTATCGCTCACAGCCTTAAGTTGTTAAGGCTATTTACATAATTGAGAAAAACCAGAAAGCTAATCCCTGCAACTGTAACTGTGGACCAGGAAAGGCTTAGACAACAAATTTGATTATTCTATAATCCAAGTAGTCCATGAAAGAATCAGAAGGACTTCTTCAACATCAATAGTTTAGCTTCGCACAAGAAAAGCAACACCTTTTCCCAGATTCTCAAAAAACACACGGTAGTTCAACTACCTGCTCGAGACGTTTAATTCCAGAAGCAACGACCGCTCCCTTCCGAAGAAGCTGAATTTTCTCTATCAACCAGTCATCAAAGGCATCACCCATTCCTAGTTGCAAAATCTGTTTGGCCACCCAAAATGCCTTCCTCCTGTTATATAGTTTAACATCAACATTTAGCTCCGACGAATGATGGGGTTTTCTGTGTTTTTTTTTTTTTTGGGGGGGGTGGGGGGGAAGGGTTGGGGGTTGGAAGATTTCACAAAGGAAAACAATCAAGCAACTAAAAAGTACCGTATCCATCCACCATCTTGGAGTTGGAAAATGACATCGACCAAATCTAACAATGGGACACTGAGATTCGGAGGGACCCACTACAAGAATGAGAATGTGGGGGATTATATCAAACTGCAATCTATCCTCTTGAAAAGGAGCATGGTTTTAGTCAGTACCTCTGAAGGAAGGGTTGGGTCAGTGGCAGCATCAAGAAGTGCCTCAGATGTCTCTTCAATGGCACCACTCCCCCCACTATTGGCAGTTTTATCTTGTGCATTCAGCCTGGAACGATCCACCGCAGGATCATGCTTCATCTGCAATGGTGTCTCCTTGTTATCGGGAACTGTATTATCTCTTCTGGATGACAAAGGATTGATGGTTGGCCCAAGAAAACTTGAAACCCTTTTGCTCTTTTGGGAGGGCTTATCCTCTAGGTCAACTAGAAAGTCAAGCACCAGATGTATAATGCAGAGTTGATTAAAATGCGGGAGAAAAAGAAAATCGTCACAAAAGCACAACCAATTGGCAGAAATGAAAAGGAAAAGAAGAGAGAAATACACCTGATAGAGTTTCAATGATGGAAAAAGAACTTGAGAAGTAATATGTCTGCATAAAAAAAATATATATATATTTAGTTTTTTAATCAAATAGAGAGGACGGAACAAAAAGGAAAAAAGAGGAAAGGAATCAATTCACCATTCTAAGTTCTGACCCCCACCCCCTAAACCCACAGAGGGAGAGAGAGAGAGAGAGAGAGAGAGAGAGAGAGAGAGAGAGAAGCATGAAACACCCGAAAAAAAGGCTGAAGAGCCCTAGGAAAGGGTTATGAAGTAACAGTAGTGCATGGAAATGATGGTCAGACCTGAGAATCAATACTTAGAAAGTCCCAAACTTCAATTGAGCCCGAAATTGTTGGAAGCTGCATGAGTTTCTGAACAACATAAACATGTTTATGTAAGACATAAAACCACGAAAAAGAGAAATGGCTCTTTACAATGAAACTCACCTAAAGTAAGACACTGAATGACTGTGCAAGTACTACTGTATATAACTAACAACGAAGCTCAGGTTAAATCACAAAGCATAACAGATTTGATAGAAGGTTCAGAATAGAACACTTAAAACAGCATAAAGCTTCAACCTTGTACCAACAAGTAGTTGCTGAGATCATCATTGAGAAAGATCAAAAACCAAAATTCTGATGAAATAATATAAAATAGAAAAAGACAACAGACAACCTATAGATGAAGCACTTCATGCAAATTCCAGATACCAGCAACTTCTACCATTGTAGCTTAAAAGCATATGAAAGCTGGGGAGAAAGAATCTTGACCTTTAAATATTTATCGAGCAATTTACATCTTTCTTGAATAACAAATATGTCCAAGCCAGTCGAGAGAAAATGCTTAGGTGGCAAATGAAGATTATACTCTGGAAACTCTTTAAGACGACGATGCAACTCCTCAAAATGCCGAAACCTATGGCAAACGTCAGTCAAATATAGATAGAGACACCAGGACAAGCATAAATTGACAAATTAGATCAGAAAATGATGCTATGTAGAGATAATCAAGTTGAGGGTAGCATAGGCATAAGATAATGAGTTCTTTTTTATTTAAGAAGATAATGAGTTTACAGAAATTAACACAAAGTTCAGGGCGAAATTATTAGTACCTTCTTTTGATTGACCAGCTATTGTTATTTACATCTGTGACAGATATGGAATATACAGCGAAGGTTTTAGAGCCACTTTTCACAATATTCGCACCCAGTACCTACAATGAAACATGTGCTTACATGCCTTTCCCATACTTAAAAATATGGGAGAAAACAAAACCACAGCATGCCAACATACACAACCAGACTTAATTAGTACCTCACATCTTAACTTCAGAAAAGAATCCACAACCAAGGAATTTGGCACGGTGGTAGTATTCGAAGTACGACATTCTGGCAGGGATACTGTGGGTGCAGAGGAAGAAGCAGCTGCGCCACTGTTGGCTCTACCCAAAATTTCATTCTCAGAGTCATCACTAGAGGCGTCATCAGTCCCATAGCCTTTTGAAGTATTAAGTATGTCCTGTCCATCTCCAGATAAGAAGCTTGTTCTCTCAATTTCCTGCCAAACAGGCACCTTTGTGCTGGTTACTCTAGACCTTTTCCTGCCTGAACGGGTACCAGAAAATCTTTGATAGCGAGGATGTCCTTTGCTAGTCTTCCTTCTGCTACTGCCTTCAAAAGTTTCCAGCGGATGATGGATGGGAGTAACTCCAACATTTCTCTTACTCTTGCCATCCCAAACTTTAGTTCCAGGAGAGTCAAGACCAGTAATTGTCTCAGCTTCTTCATCGTCAGAAGTATATGAACTGCTCCCTGATTCAGCCTCCTCCAAACGCATGAGACTCTGGTCATCATCTTCTTCAGTTACAGACATCAGTGAGTGACCTGACAAGTTCTTGCTTTGTTGGATGGAGGGACTCTCTACAGCAGAAGAGGTGCCACCTCCAGGGAGATTGTTGTTTACCATTTGATCCTTTCCTTTGGGTTTGGACACAGATCTAGAATGATCACTGACAACGGCCTTATTCACTGAAGACTGCTGTGGAACCTGATCGCTCAACCGATTTTCTCCCTCCTTCTTTCTGTAGTTTCTCCCTTTGGCCCACATGTTTTCAAAATGTTCAGGAGCAAGGGCTTGAGCTTTTCTACGAGACATCACATCCAGCATTTCTCCCCACTCACCTCCAGAGCGGTTTCGCAAAATACCTTTATCATCACCATTTTGGGACTCTGCAGGCAAAGAATTCCATGAACGGGAGCATTGCGTGTCCATAGAAAGCAATGGATCCTTGGAAAGAAATGTCCCATTGATGTCTTTTGCATTATGTGTGCTAGAAGCACTTTTGGTTGGACTTGTTTTTAACTGGACAAGCTCAACACCAGTTACCGTAGGATCTAAGAATCTGGAGAAATGATCAGATGAGACCCTTGTCCCATTTTTAGATGGCGATGCCTCATGAGCTGCAATTGCACCTTTATTAGCCTTGGTTTTAGAAATGACAAAAGACTCGATCCTTTCATTGATAAACCTACAAAGAATTTCCATAGAAAATGAATAACAGACGAAATTAGGGGCCGTATATTAATGAAAGCTAAGAGATAGTTGCCTTGGGTTAGCTAAGTTCAGGACTGGTCTCATCACTGCACAGGCAAGAAGCTCCCTGACAATGCATCTGAAAAATGAGCATTGCAGATCTTCAGGCTTGAAGGTAAAAGAGATAAGTCCATCCATTAGATGTTGTAAAACCTGTGCCATGTTAAGAAAAAAAAAAGGGCATGAGAATAGCAAGGAACACAAGTACGTCTATGTAGAAGAGATAACAAGAAAGTAACCTTGTGCTCAGCTTCAATGGAAAATAATGCTGGGTGCAATTTATTTTCAGAAGCCAAGATACGTCTTAGTTCACCATCTAGTTGCTGAACAGTGAGATGTTCAAACTGTTGCTTTTCAATCTTTGCTCGTGTCATGCGAAAGATCTCCAAATGTGTGCAGATGAGACAAACAATGTCCCTGCATCAGTTACTAAGGTCAATGACCTCAAAAACCAGATTTTTGAAAACAATAATCATACAGAAAAAAGATGAAGAATATCATGATGAGAATACCTTGTAAGAAGGTCGATTAGGTTAATGCTCCTCACGCGATCCGAAAATTCTGCAAGAACATCATTGATGATGCGCACCAATTCCTCCGGGCCTTCTCTATCAGGTGTTAAACGAGAGTACCAAAGATCTGTGACCCACTCGGATACTAGATGCCTCGTAAAGCAATCCATTGCATCTTCAACTACAGGAGAATCCACTTTTCTTCTCCAGTTTGACTTTGTAACAACTTTAGGAGTTTGAACAGGTTTCTTCAGAGATGCAGTGGTTCTTGCAGGGTTTTTGCTGTTATATACTGTAGCTTTCCTTCGCATATCAAAATCCATCGAAAAATAGCGAAGGGCAATGATCAATGTTGCAGCAGCAGGTAAGTTAACCCACACAGAAGAGCTTGTCACTGGAAACAGAGATAAGATCAGTGAATGTCCCATCATAAGCATGGAGATTCAGCAAATAGCAATTAATAGCAGAAAGAATCACAGGACATAAATTTTCAACGATACCTTCCGTTTAACAAATTTTCAAATTATGAGAACACATCAAAGTTTCGCACAAAATCGCAAGACCTGATTATTCCAATACTCCACAAAGCTCCATTAGGTTTCAAACTTTGATGCACCAACGGCAACAAGTACAAAAATGCTATCTTTGTTGAAATGGGCGGAAATGAAGATATGAAGCAAAAGATAATTCTAGCAAGATATTTGCTAACTGTAAAAGTTACTTAAGCTTATCTTTCGTTTTAATGTTATTGGTTGAGGCCCAAGATAGTGCCAAGTCTTTGCTCTCTTAATTACTATGCTAATTGGGTAGCTAAACAAATTAGGAGGGGTCTACGTCCTCGAGGGTGAATTACTCATCCATCTCTTTCATTGACAACTTTGTTAGACAAGAATATTAGTTTTGATCTCCGTTGAGAGGTTGTACTCTGAACTCTAAAGCAATAAAGATTAAGTCCAACGCATTTCTGGCCAAAAATAAAGAAAAAAGAAAAGAATTGTTGCTCTCTTTATTCTCATTGCCAGAGTGAAAAAAAGTTTCAATCTCACTCTTTCGTATGATTGACAATGCCAGCGAGTCATCCACCAAAATAGAGCAAATTAATAGCTGGGGTTTTATTTCAAAGATCATTACAGATGATCAAGATGGAACTACGAAAGAGTAGAATAGCATAAGTTAGCATCAACAACCTGGAAAATTTTCTCGATGCAAAGAAGCTTTCGATAAATATTTTTTCCTACAACTCCATTATCATGACGATTTAAAAATTAGTACTCCTCCTTCCCTTCAGACCTACATTTC
The DNA here is from genome assembly GCA_014182555.1 of Eucalyptus erythrocorys. Classification (NCBI taxonomy): domain Eukaryota; kingdom Viridiplantae; phylum Streptophyta; class Magnoliopsida; order Myrtales; family Myrtaceae; genus Eucalyptus; species Eucalyptus erythrocorys. The sequence continues at coordinate 13,822,049 of CM024602.1, forward strand.
TATTCTAGCTAAAATTGGATACCAGCTCACACTTACACAGTTAGAGTACAGAATCAAATCATTGATTCATCCATTCATTGAGACATCTGATGATGCGTCCCTGAACCAATCCAGAACACCGTGTTCTGTCCTTTCCCCCAATCAAATTTTATATCATGCAAGATTCACACTGCATAACAGTTTTTCATGATTAAAAGTAGCCAAGTGACGGTTACCATACGGAAACAGAAAAGTAGACGAATGAAACATATATAAGAGAGTACAGCCACCCACCAATGGAAAGTCGCAACTCCAGTAGCGGAGGTGTTTTAGCAAATCGAGCTACAAAATTTTCAATATTGCAACTCATAATGCATACGCACAGCCAAAATTGATCGAAAGAGGGAATGAATCAACAACGACGTAGAAACAAATCGATCGAATTTCATAATAACAACGCGCAAGGCTTACAGGACATGAGGTATGACAGCCCAACGACGCATATTGCCAGAAAAACAATCCGCTTCTTGGCTTCCTCAGCCAGGTCTCTCGCTGTCACCTGCCTCGACGAACTCATTCTGCCCCAATCACCTCGACGCCACAAACCTCATCAACAGACGCCGCGCCAAAAATCCCGAACGGAATCAATAAACGCCTCGAAACAGAACCGCCTCCGGCTCATTTCGGCGACCGATCACAACGAAACCCATCCGAAAGGCCTCGAACGGCCGAGGAACCGAGCAATTCACGAGCAGGACCGCGCAATGCGGAGGCCAGAAACCAGCGACGCGAGCCCGCGCGCGATCGAGGCGCCGATCTGCAATCAACTCCACCCCGCGACGCTCATCAGCCTATACGGATTCCCAGAGAAACCCGACGCCCCGAATCGAAACAACAAAAAACTCAGGAGTCGAGGCACCGCCGATCGCCGCAAAAGAAACTCCCGTCCCGAACCCCCTCCCGAAAACAGCTCGGAGAAGCGACGAATTCCCGAGCAGGATCGCGCAATGCGCGGCCGGAGGAACGGAGAACGGGCGCTCGGCAGCAGAAGCTTCTAACAATGGACGACGCGACACCGAGGCGAAGGAAGGAAGTCGCGAGATGAAGAGGAGGAGGAAGGCGGCGGCGACGGCGGCGGCGACGACGACGACGACGACGAGACGGTTGAACGGGAGGGGAGGGGGAGAGACTGTTAGGTCAAGAGCTGGAGAGCGAATCGCATGAGATTGATTGACGGAAGAGTATAAAAAATTCTCTCTCTCGCTCGCACACTGGGGGAGCCCCTTTCCCTTGACGCTTTTTCTGGGCGTGGCTGCGTTTCGTTTTTCTCTTCGATCCTCCTCCTTTTTTTCAGTGCGACCGGCTGGATGGTTTTTCCCAAATTCCTTCGCATTTTACTGGATGGGTAGTACGGTCCTTTCCCCGGGGCCCGGAGGGGAAGACAGCGTCTCGTGCTACAGATACCCTAATGGGAGTCAAAATCCTCTTAAATCAAAACAGGCGATCTCTCGACTTTTTTTAGGTGCAACGTGATTTTTAAATTTTAAATTTAAGTTAAATTTATTTAATATAATTCTTAAATTTTAACCCCATATTTAATTAATTTGTACGGTATGATCCTTAGATTTTTAAGTAGACATCCAATTTAATCCATGTATTATATAATAAAAATTCATAGAAAACATTGCACGTCAATATTCAAATTCAAGTATTACGTTTCATGTCAGATCAAAGTTCAATGACTATTTTTATCATTTATCCTAATTTTTAAGCTCAATGTCAAACTCTTATTAATTGTGTGGACTTGATATTTCACTGAAAAATTACTAATGATGTGATGTCAACAAATACATTTCTCGATATTGTAATTTTTCTTTCTATACTCAACTGTTGTCGTGACCGCTATTAACTCAATAATGTTGAGAATTGGTGCCATTGTAGGGAGCCACCATCGTTGCAAACATGTGAACATCATCAAAACAACATGCTTGGCTACCATCGAAATTAACCTCCTCACGTAGAGTTACCCCCTTCAACAATTGACCTCGTGACTTAAGAATGAATCGAGCTCTGTTTCATTAGATGTTTTGGCAAATCCTTCTCCGCAGCATTGCGCTTAGGGTGCATATCGGGGCATGCCTAAGAGCCTCACATGAATGAAGTATTATTGTCTCTATCACGCTTGTTAACTTTGCTTCTCTTTTAAGCGTTCCATCATTCGACATTTTCATTCTTCTAAATAAGTATTGTCGTCTCTAACGTCGCTCAAAATGTAATTGGTGATATACAATTTCATTTGTATTAGGCGGCATAGTTCGGAAAATAATATTACTAAAATATTAATTACAAAACATTTTCAGAATAATTAATGATTATTTCACAAAAATTTCACATCATTAAAGAATGCAATGTATTTTTATTCCATTGATAAGGGCGCAAGTAATTCGGCTCTTAAATCAGGTTTAAACTAATGAAAAATATAGAAGAAAAGCAAACAAAAATAGAAAATAAGAGGCAGAATTTAGTACACTAACTTTCTCTTGTTATTGGATTTAGGAGACAGATAGGTACTCATTGTGCTTTGCGGTGATCAATGATGATGGCGACGAGGATGATCGAGCGTTGGAGCCACTGCTAGACGATGTCCACTGTATGTAAGCCACGTGGCCCTGCTCTTAAATATCCGACCGGTTGGGGTGGCCGCCATTGATAGTGCTTGGAGGGAACATATATGTTGCTGTGAGCATATTTGCACATCCAAGACGCTATTGGATGAGAGAATGATAACAATTCGAACAATATCGAATTAATACAGCGGAATAAAATAATCTCCCCTCTTATATAGATCTAGTAAGAATCGATATAGTAGAATAAAATAAATACCAAGCACGCGAACACAAGATGATTTTTTACGTGGAAAATCTCCTCGATGTGAGGAGATAAAAAACTACGGGATCGGAGTCCACCCAAAATTCTTCACTATCAATAAAATTGTTCTTTTCTAGCAAATACTAGAGGTACATAGCAACAAAGACCTCAAGAACATAATTATTGGCAATACACATAAACTTCACAAGAGATCAAGGATAAATCTGACCAAAAACGCAGGTTTAAAACCTGATGTAGGCAGCTCCGACGCTAGCTTGATGTAAATCGATATTGCCTCAACCCCGCATTTTCTACTTTCTCTTTTCTCTTGTTACTATTTTATTTCGTAACTATCACTTTATATAGATAGTGAAACCATATTTCCTCATATAACTTATTATATTGGCCAAACCTTTTGGGCTTGAACTCATCGGCCTCCTCCACATAGAAATGAACCCAAACTAACACCGTTATTCGCTTGCTATTTCGACCGATAATCATTTTGTTTTTCCCGAAATAGAAAAAAATTAAAAATTCATTTGATAATATTAATTAATTTTTCTAGTTTCAAAAAAAAAAAAAAAAAAAAAAGATCAGAGAAAAAAAGGTCATCTAATGTTCTCATCATCATTTTCTTTCTCTGTATTTTCTTTTTCTGCGAGATGTACTTATTTTCCCCCCATAATCTTCACACTTGATTGTCCGAAGAAAAATCAAATCAGTGGAATTTGCTTTTGGGGACTGTTTATCTTCCAACGCATGGGAAGCCGATATGGGCACTCCACATGCATAGAGAGATCACTATAGTGAAATTTCCTGGGAGTGGTATGAAATTTTCCTAAGTCTTTATTTTTAATCAAGTATCTAATTTCAGGGAAAAGGCTCCACGTGAGCACTCTGTTTCCATTACATTAACCGACACGACACGTTTTTCTTTTCTGGCGTGCAGTGCTAAATCAACGATTGTTGGACAAAGCGGACCGCCACATAATTACTCTTTTTCCGCTCTAAGATCGACAAACTTTCTTTGTTTTATAATCATTTTTCTTTCTAGGATAGTAACACTAAACTATAATCTAACATGCAATGTCATCCCTAAATTTTTTATTTGTATATGGTAAATTTCACCATTATTTTCTAATCAAGCTAATGGAATTCATCAATTTTAGCCCAATTTAAAATATCGTTCATAAATTTATAATAATTGAACTATTGGTAAATATTCGATATAATCTGTATGATATATGAAAATGTTTAAAAGTTCATAATCATATTGAACAAATCACAAATTTAAAGTCAACATTGTACATCAAGCCAAGGTTCATGATTCATATTGACGAAATTAAAAATTCAAATATGACATTACACACTAAACCAAAGTTCAAGACCACTTATGTCATTTATCCTTTTTTTTTTTTTTTTCTATTTTTCTTCATCTTCCTTCATTTGTAATTGGCCCTTGCCACCCATTCTCGCCACTGTCAACGATTGTATTTGCTACTCCCCGCCATCATCATCGTCGCCATATCCGCTCTCTCCTCCCAACCTCTCTCTCCCTCTCTCTCCCCGCGCGCGCCCTTGATGACCACTCACAAAAGGAGATCCCACGACCCAAATGGAGGAGGTTCATGGTGGGGGGAGCAAGGGACAGTGTTGTGGTTGGTGAGTATTCTGTAATATCGCAACCAATTATTTTAAAAATTTAAGTTATTAAATAAACGGGTGATTTATTATTTAAACATTCCAACAATCATTTTCATGCCTAATTTGGTCTTTAGCATCGAAATTTAATTGAGGAGGCAAATTGGATCTGAAAAGATTCGAACTCAAAACTTCTAACTCTAATATCAAGTAAAATTTGGTGGACCACAAATAATTATTATAAAAGTATAAACTTTTAGATTAGACTTTATAATAGTGATGATGGTAGTTTGGGTCGGGGTGCGAGCTACTAGTGGCTGTCAAGGTTGGCAGTGTTGCTAGTGCTCGATAGTGCTCAATCCAGTGGCGATGATGGTGAAGAGTGGTGGTTGATTTTTGGAGGGGAAAAAAACCAGGTCTTGCGAGAAGAGAGTGAAGTGGATGCGTCTCCCCGGTTCGATTTATGGCTTGCACCAGCTAACATCGGCCTAATGACAAAAGATGCATCAGCTAACTATGTTGATTTAATTATGTACCACATTGAGTCAATTATAAGAGCTCGATTACTTAATTTTAAATATATATATATTTGTTCATGCGAGAACTATAACTATGAAATGTTCCAAAAATTACATTCACCCAATATGGTCCTCGTAATTATAATTCATATTATTTAGTTTTTTTAATTTGCAGAAACTTTTCGATCTAAGTTACTTTGTTGACATTTTGGACAAGTTGGAGCTGATGTGTGTGGATCTTGCCATCTAGATCTCCATGTCCAAATTATCAGAGCCATCCGGGAATGAAAAGCCACTGAAATTTGTCTTGAACTCTTGTTCTTCAGTTGGCACAAATTGATTGATAATCGAGCCCCGCACTATACTTTTTGGAGTATTGACAGATACATGAACCTAGATTAGACAGAATTAGGGTTTTATGGACTTGATTAGCACAAAGAGCAAGTCTCGGGATTAGACTTGGCATAGAGTGTAGGTTAGTAGTACCGATTTGTCACAATTGAAAGCTAATGAATCACTAAGTGGGCACATACGGTTATTCACTAAAAAGATGATGTCTAAGATTAATACGCAACCTAGATTCCAATTGAATCTCACAATTATACTTACATTCGAAGTTGCAACTACTGTATTTGAAGTTGTCACATGTTCCAGGGTAGGTTTCAAGGTGTACCTAAAAATTGATCAATTTGTTTTTTTTTTTTTTTTCATTTTTACTTGAGCAAAATAAAAGGAAACATAACAACAAAAATGCAAATTTTTCATAATGTCAATAGCAACAATTTATAAAATATGAACATGCAAAATAAAATGAACAATAAACAGTTAGGTAAAATGATAAAATAGAAGTGCTTCAAAGAATATGCTATATTTAGTTCGGTGATCATCTTGATGACAGAATAGAAGTGCTGACGTTGCCATCGCTACCTTTTCTAATTTGTTTCCAAGTAATTTTCCATGGCTAAGTTTCTACTTATTGGGAGCACAGGTTATAAATCTACTTGTCATAAATTCTTCAATGTCTTTGCAAGTTACTCATAACTTTTCATCATATTGTTGTAAAAAATTTCATCATATTGTTGTAAAAAACCATCTAAAAAGGAGCACAACTTATAAGAAGGACATGATGTGTCTCTGAAATCACAATCCCATAAATTTCCATTTAAGTAATAGGTAGTACCAATATACATCTTTTCAGCTAGACTATGATAAGTCTGGAATACACTGATATGAGACAGTTACTCGAGATTTCTAGTATTCCATTTCCTGGCCTTCTCGACTTTTTTTCTGATACAAAGACCATTTGAAAGCCCATCACCCATTAAACTCATAACATGCTCCAAAACAATATCACCACATCATTATCACATATTGTGTGGCTCAGCTTCATACACATACATTACATATAATCGTTTATTTCTCATTTCAGGTTTTAGTAGGTTCTTGGTTTAATTTCCGATCTAGTTCCACCGGAAACAGGGAATTAGGATTTCTTAAAAATGTGGAATTGAACCAGGTCTCCCCAGAATCTAGAACTGTACCAATTCCTTGGTTCTATCCTAAAATCATACTCACCCCTAAATAAGAGTATATTTTCAAGAATCACTTAATTGGTTGAATTGTTGGTGATCTTAATGTCCATTCCCTATAAAGCACAACTAGAGGATAACAAAGAAGAAGATGAACATGGAAAAGAAAATGAGAAAGAATGAAAAAGAATATTTTTGGACAAAAATGCCCTTAGGCAGGAGAAGGTTTGATTGGCCGGTGAACTTAGGCCATTGCTTGAGACTAAATTGACTATTTCGGATTTTTATTCGAAACAATATGCATTTCAAGTCTTTTTTGGAGAAAATGTCTTCACTTTGGATTTTTTTTTTTTAATATTCCCTGGTTTCAAGGTCCTTTTCTGTGATCACAAATTTCTCCCGGTTACTCATTAACTTAGCCTGTGATTCCCCGTAACATGGGTTAATCCTAAAGGGCAATGAAACGTATCCTAGAATTTAGATGCAAGGCAAATGCGGGTCATGTAAATGATATTTTTGTCCTAATTTTTTTGCGCATTCACGGGGGGGAGCCGACGTTTAGTTGGCGGGTAGCGGGACAACGTTCGGGAAAAAGCGAACCGCATCGAGGGCATTTCCGGAAGTTCGCGGGCGGCATCCTCGCTGTCTTTCGAAGGGCGGACGCAGAACAGAAAAAATCCTCGCCATTGGCCCGGGTCCAATTTGCTGAAACACCAGCTATAAGCTAAAAACAGAGGAGCTCCGAAAATTGAAGCGAACGTCCGAAGATTTCGAAAGATCCCCGATCCGTTTTTCAAATTCTCTCGATCGAAGACCCCACCTTTTTTTTTTCCCCCAAATCCAAAACCCTAATTCTCCTCATCTCGATCCGTCGCAGATCTCTCCTCGCCGCCCTCCTCCCCATGGCATCTCGCAGGCGCATGCTGCTCAAGGTCATCATCCTCGGCGACAGCGGGTGAGCTCCTTCTTTTTTGCCTTCGCGATCCGATCAATGCCTGAGCAGATTTGGGCGGTTGTCGAATTGCGTATTCCCCTCCCCCCCCCGTGCCGATCGCTTGCGCTGATCCCCTTTTCTGTTTCGCGGTGCTTTGTTAGGGTCGGGAAGACGTCTCTCATGAACCAGTACCTCTCCTCAGACCTGGACGGTGATTTCGTTTTCATGGATTTGGGTGTTTCTTTTTTGGTGGGATTGACTTGGTTGTTTTTGTTGTTGTTGTTGTGGATTTGTGGGGCAGGTACGTCAACCGCAAGTTTAGTAACCAGTACAAGGCGACCATTGGAGCTGATTTCTTGACGAAGGAAGTTCAGTTTGAAGATCGGTTGTTCACATTGCAGGTTAGTGATGCTTTTGCTGTGATTTGCTGGTAGGATCAATTCTGGCCTCTTTGATGAGACGAGCGTTCATTGGACAATCAATGGAGGTGTACTAGGCTGTGTGTGTATGTTGTTATTTGATCTTCAAACTGAAGTTTGATGGTTTCGTGTATTAATCGCGGGTTAGATTGGCCATGCCCTCGGCAAATAATACTTTTTGAAGAACTCTGTAGGATATGTAGATTTTGAGTTGTAAAAAATTGTGCTGAAACTTTCGCTTGCCCCATGCGATCTGTTTTGGAGGACTTATCGGCGTGTTCTCCTTCTTTTCCTGCTGTTTCTAGAGACACCGAGTGCTCAATAGGAAAATGAAGCATCTGTCTCTTTATTTCATGAAGTTTTAATGCTGCTAAGTGGTAATCGCAATTGGTGGTTTTGGTGGATAAATCGAGAATTAGAGCAAAGATGACTAATTTTGAATCGTGGAATCATACTGAGTTTTGGTTACTTTGAGAAGCCGGTGTTAATGGTAGACATGCTATTTTTGATGTCTGCAGATATGGGATACTGCTGGGCAAGAAAGGTTCCAGAGTCTGGGTGTGGCTTTTTACCGAGGTGCAGACTGCTGCGTCCTTGTTTATGATGTGAATGTCATGAAATCATTTGATAATCTTAACAACTGGAGGGAAGAGTTTCTACTTCAGGTGATATGATTTATGTTTACGAAGAAATATCTTTGATTTTATTGCTATGGAAGCTCTGAATGGGTGCGATTTTTGTTTTCCATTGATGTACAGGCCAGCCCATCAGACCCTGAAAACTTTCCATTTGTCGTGTTGGGGAACAAGATAGATGTTGATGGTGGTAATAGTCGTGTGGTAAGATTCTTGTTTTCCAGCTTTTATTGCAGGAACCTAATTTGGAGGGATTATCTGCTGATTCACTGATGTGCAGCTTATGCGTGCTTCATTTTTGTCTTAAATAGGTTTCTGAAAAGAAAGCAAAGGCTTGGTGTGCTTCTAAGGGAAACATCCCTTATTTCGAGACATCTGCAAAAGAAGGATTCAACGTGGAGGCTGCATTTGAGTGTATAGCTAAAAATGCTTTGAAGAATGAACCTGAAGAAGAAATGTAAGTATTCTTTCACATTCCAAGTTATCTATGACTGAATTAAGCATTGTTGGCGTGATCATAGCTAAATGCCAAACAGACATTTCCAAAGATAAATGAAGTTCATGTAAAGTGTAAACATATCATGCAGAGCAATTTGTCTATAATAAATTATGGATAGCAATGTAATAGAAAATGTAAGCTTTACCTCAAAACCTAGAGAATTTTGAAGTCTTTGCCTCTGATATAAGAAATGGTGCAGTGCATCAGCAAAGCAGAAATTGTAATTGGAGTTAACTTTATCATTAAGTGCCTTTTCATTTTGTGGATGCTGGCATTATAAAATTTAGCTGTCAAAATAGTTATTCGGCTTCCACAGAAGCAAGTAAAAATAGATGTTTTCAATGCACTCTGTGGTCAAAGAAATTTTAATTTTACTCGTATGGTTATCGTTATTAATTTTAAGAGGATATGGTAGTATCCTTGTAGGACTGAACGCTAATGCATGACATTCTTATGACTGTAGCAAAGCTTCAAATGCTTCCGTTCCTTCGATTAACTCTACTTACTCTTTTTTTTTTTTTTTTTTTTTTTGTTCGAAAACTTTTTCGGCTTTTTGTTTAAGCTTCAGATATTTCTCTGCGTAATAATCTCTTGTGAAATTGTTGTAATGTCTTCTTATGTATTTTCAAAGATACCTTCCCGACACCATTGACGTCACTGGTGGAGGACGGCAGCAGAGATCTACTGGCTGTGAATGTTGAAGAGAATTAATTGGCTACTCTTTCCTGGGAATGGAAATACAGTGGAACCGACTTATCGTGATTCATTGCTCAATAACTATTACGTAAGAGACTAATGTAGGCGACCGGATCAAACTCTTATCATGTATCATTAGTAGATCAAGGAAGACCGTTCCTTGGTCTTATCGGTTCCCTCTTCTAATGTTAGTAGTTTACAAGTATAATTTGTTTGGACATGTATTCTTGGGTATGAGTTTGCTTTGAAGTATGTTATTGGATGCCTTTTTGGTGGAGCTTTTCGGTATGTAACCTGCATGATCTCTGAGCTGTCCTCATTATGCTTTCCGGGAGGTAGCTCACGGCGGGTAACCGACGTGCACCTGTGCGACAATCGTAAATAATAAGACCTTAAGAATGGACACACTGGGCGTTTGGTTGCAGAGGGAACATACCAAGCATCCTCTCTCTCGTTCTCTCTCTCCTAGCTTTGAGGCAGGTGTTTGAGCCAGCCCTAAATGCAATTAGTTTTACCTAATGCCCTTTTCTGTTCTTTTTTTGTTTTTGGAAACAAAAAAATAGAATTAGTTGTTTTTGAGAGTGTTACTAAATAGACCTTTAGTTATAACCCTTTTAGTCTAGTGATAAATTGATAATCAATACACTCACTTTAAACTCTGTGTTACGATCAAGTCTAGTTTAATTTTTATTATTGCAAATTGCCATATTTGACTTTGATGAACTGTACTAATTGAGGTTAGTTTTATTTTAGTACATCAAACAGTGGATGGAGTAGTCTCATGGAAATTGAAAATGGAAATGTAAGAAAAATAGAAAAGAATTTGAGGTTTAGGTAAGTAACGGATGCCATTTTACTATTTGTTTATCTAATGGAAAAAATATATATAACCTTTCATTGTTGTTTTAATATGATATTCATATTTTAATTGATGCGATCAAGTCTTTGATTATGTAGATTTTTTTGCAATCAAGGCCCTTAATCTTAGATTCTGGTAAATCAAAGTTGATGCATTTGTCAATAAAAGCCAAAAGTATGTTGTAGAAAACACTGTCACAAGACTCACTTGTAATTGATTATTTCAACGTCCGGTCAGTAAATGTGGACACGTTAGCTTCACTTGATCGGAACTGACCATGGAGTAGAGGTGAGCACTAGTTTGGTTTCCGAATTTGAATTAATTCTAATTCAAATTATTTAGAATCGGCAATATTTGGTCTGGTTCCTTGATTATGGAGTGGAATTGGATCAATCCGACACTGTTCAATACTTAACTTTTGTCTATTTTACTAAAAAGCCCTAGGTATGTCATGGATTTGCAGATTGATGTGGGATCTCACACTTGTGCTTTATTTTTATTTTTTTAATAAATTTTAGTCATCTCGACAAGGTATGCACAAGGAATAAAACCTGTCTTTTCTTTTTTTAGCTGTACTTTAAAACCATTAGAGAACAAAAGGCGGACATCTATGCATAGCATTGGCCCGTAGAACCGTGCCGGTCCTTATCGGTCCATAAATTAAGAATTAAAAACCAGAGGAGTTGGTTCTCAGTTCTAGGCTGAGGATCTTGGTCCATCCGGGAACTTTATCACCTATTTCACGGATGGATTTGATTGGAGGAATTCTACATAAAACGAAGGATTACAATTGTAAAATTTTGCGGATTAGAGGACCATGCTGAAAACATAGTGCAACTTCAGGGACCAAACACGCGACTTTCTTTTTACCTCGTCTCGATTCGGTAATTTTCACGCCGTCTTCACCTTCTTGGAGAGTAGAGAGAGCACCTCCCAGCTCAGAGCGCGACAATTCCCCGAACCAGTCGCCATGGACGCGGGGGACGATGATGGAGCGGAAACATCGCCATCTCTCAAGCTGGACGAACTCGTTCCTCCGCGCCTCGAAGACGCGGGCCTCGAAGACTGCGCGCTGCCTCTCGAATCCATCCAGCTAGCATTCCTCAAAGCCGCCGCCGCCGCCGACGACGACGCCGCCGCCGCCGACGACGACGACGACGACGCCGACGCCGACGGATCCGACGCTCCCGGAGGCGACGATCGCCTCGACGGCCCGCGCCCCTTCGCCAACGGCGACTCCGGTGTCGTGGCTGCTGGGGCTCTGTCCGAGCCCGATGGACCCGGGGATGAGGCGGCGGGTCCTCATTCGAGAGGTGACGGGGGCGAGGCGGAGGCGAGCGCGGACGAGGCGGAGGGTTCGCCGGTGCAGGAAATGCAGAAGTTGGAGATTGGGAAGAGCGTGGCCGATTTGAAATCTTCGCGATGAGGGCGGAAAGGGCTTTGTCGCGGTGCTGCAATTGTAGAGTAGCGGAGCTCCTTCCTCTCGATGAAGCATTTTGTGTCGTTCTCGTAAGTGAGAAAAGTCCTCTGCCCCGTGTTGGTGTCCCGTTCTTTATTCCCTTCCTATGTATCTGGTGATGATAGCCGGTGATCAATCCGTTGGGTCAGTTCAATTTACATGCTAGGTAGAAAAAGAAGGCGTGATGATGATCGGTAATCGATTTCGCAATGGTAATTGGTGATCGAGGCATTGCTTTATTGTACTACCTTCTTGTAATTGAATTAGCAGGTGCTGCCATTTTACATCCAGAAATGGAATTCTACCACTGATTGGTAAGTAATGGTATGGCAATTCATTTGTGCAATCTGATGCGTTCATGTTGATGAATATGCTTCATGTAGCTTCTTAGTTTGTACTTGAGATTTAAGGATAGAGGCTTTCCACAGCCAAATTTGATGCTTTTTTCAGTTTATCTTAATTAAAGAAATATATATTACCTCAGTCCACACAACACCGAGAAAATGCAACCCCAGGGTTCATTTGTCAAAGAGATTGACTATTAGATATGTTACCGAATGTGCTTTAAGGGGGGAAAACAGAAAAAGGAAATGGTCATTTTGGGTAGCTTGGTTGGATTTAAACTATTTCTTGGGAGGAAACCTGGCAACAGAACATGTTTGCATTAACAAATGCACCACGGGGTCAGCAGAAACGTTTGTCAGTCTCCACAGTTCTTTTAGGGGTCTTCAAATTTGTCCTACAGCTAGTTAATCGGCTAAATTGCTTGCCTGATGCAGGGCTGTTTTGTTCAACAGGAAATAAACGACGTTTTAACTGCTACATGCTTAAGGCCTGATCAGGCTCGATGTTTTTAATATGCCAAGTTGCTCTTGGATTTGTAATATTGGTCTAGAATGGTCCTCTACGTGCCCAAAAAATTTTCATGTTGAAAGAGGAACCCTCTTCTGTTTTCCCTTGAGAATGCTTATATAGTGACCTTTGGTTCTTATCATCATCATCACCACCACCAACACTTTCATTGTAGTTATTATTATTATCTCTTATTATGCACGTTGCTTAAAGTGTATTGGGAGGAGTCCCAAATGGGATAATTGTTCAATGTTTCTCTGCTTATATGTATCTAATTCACCTGCATCTAGTTCTGTTAGGCCAGGTTCAGATGTCAACCTTGGATTTACTAGCTGTGCAGAGCTTTACTGCATAAACTTTCTCTTGTGGACTGATAAGACTGTCGATGATCATTTGAAATGAATGACAGTTCTGGAGCAAGTAAAATCGGTGATAATACCTTTAATTAAATAATCTGCAGTATCCTTTGTTTTGAATAGCTATACACTGCCCAGAGATGAGCTATAAGATTGATAGCAACGCATCAGTAGTCACATTTGCAGAACACTCAGTGAGAATTTTGGGGTTAAGCAGAATTCTACCATTGGAAAAAAGGATTTGTGATGGAGTGGTATGAGGTAAATAAACTCTTGGAGTACTTTTCTGGTTGTACCTTCCTTTTTAAATTGCATGGTAATTTGTACTCTCTATTTTGGCTGATTTGAAAATAGCAGAACGGGCGAGCCTTTGAAGGAGAGCAGACTTCTAGGCTTTTGTTTTTCCTGAAAACTAGTTTAACCTTTGCTAGAGTGGCGGATGTGCTTATGCTAATCGAGATTGTAAATGCTTTATCTTACATATGAGTGCTGTTTTGGTTCTTTGCTCCTCTAGTTATGAGGATGACCCCCTTGGTGCTCTATCATGTATCTCTCTTGACCCATCAGGAAAGAACTCCAGGGGAAGATTTTTCTTCATCCCTTTATTCCAATCAAAATGTTGACGGTCCAAAATGGAAGTTGCAATGTACTTCCCACTAATTGTTGGGTTTGCCTTTTCTGTTCTCATACTGGAAACTGCATCTGGAACGACACACTTTCATCTCGTTATAGCCTGGTTAAATGGGAGTAATCTTTTATCTATCTAGATTCATTTTGTACTGTCACTATGAATATGAAGATAAATTACTCTTCACATATAAGAATTGCTGAGCCTTAAAATTGCCTTTTTTATCTCCGAAGTACGAGCGAGCCACTCTTTAATGCCTTCCCATGTGTTTTCTTCAGGCCCGGCTTAAGGGTATTATCTTATCAAGTCTTCATACTTTTAGCACGTGCATCATAGCATCGTCACGATGGGACGAGGAGGATTTTGATAATTGATCTCATATTTGATAAACCTTTTTTCGAGCCGGGCCTGTGATACGTACGTCTGTGTTCAGCGTTTGGTGGGAACATGCCCAGGACAATTTCACGTGGTCTTGACTCTTGAGAGGGACGAGACAGCTTATTTATGTACGTTGGAGATGGTCCTGGGAGGTCTATTACTTAAACTAAGCTTTGGATCCCCACCCGTCGCCAGCTAGGCATGATGGTCCTTGTCTCTCTTCAAATGGGTCAGTCCCACCCTTTGAGCTGACAGTGTACGACACTACATGATAAGAGCTGGTGAGTTGTCGAATAAGCAATCGATAGCCACAGCGAAATCTTTCCAAACTTCCGGCTCTGCTGCGTGGATATGGGATGCTCTTACACTGTAACGCTCAGTATTTTGCCGCAGGAAATTGAATTTGGGGCTTCCTTCCGAAGAAACCCATGATTCCTTAAGTACTTTTCTGTATATAAGTTTAGCATTCAGGATCACTGATGAAGTGCTCGAGTACCTCGTGTTCGAAGCAAGCACGTGGGGATATTCAAATGTAAGATTAGTTACGAGCCTCGTCGGATCATACTCGCAAACCGCAACCCGAGGCAATGGGATTTCACAGCTAAGACACTCTGATCTGATGCGCATCTTCAAATTGTTTAAGTGGATTAAAAGTGCAGTGTACGACAAAAAGAACACCTAGATGGTTTGACAATTGGGTGTGGTGGTTCGATTAGATCACTGAACTTCTAATGGACCTGGACTTAGATCTATTTGCTGACATTGAAGTACCTGCTACACTAAAATATCATATTTTGTCAGTGCAAATGGATACCGGCTTGATGTTCATGTGCATAATTCAAACGATGTCAATTGTCAATTCCTGCCTCTTAGCTGGGAGTAGTTGTTAGTGAGACATGTAGAGACCGACATTTATGATACACACCGGATCCTATTTCTTCAATAATCTATCCCTCGAATGCATCATCGACGTGCTTATTTCATTTAATTATTTGATGAGGGAGCTCGCTTTATATGAGCAAACCAATGACGCATGAAATACCTTGCCAATTATATAGATGAGGCGATGCATGCACAGGGATACTGGATAACTGTCCGAACATGATGCTGTTTGCACTCGGTGATGTCAATAACCAAACGCACGCATCACTATTGAATGGCCAAACCGATTTGATTGCATGTGGGTCCATTTATTCCTTGGTGCCATGTAAACAACGTTCTAATTCACATTAAATGCCTCTAAGTGTCATATGCTGCTTGAAAGCTCGATCCTCTTAAGAGACTCCACAACCACATGTAGAATTCTCAGCAGGGTCCGATTGCTGATCGTCGATTTCATGCCCGTGATGTGTGGTCGGTGCTGCATTATGCATGTGCACCTCTCCAACTAACAGTCAAGATCTCCAACCCCACGGCCCTTATTGATCAGCTCTCCTCGTGGACCGGATCTGACTTATCTCATCCTTGTGGATTGGATCTGAGCTAGCTGATTAAAGAACTTTGGATTTGGTACATGTGTTGAAGTATCTTTCACCCCTCGTTTAAGAAATAGTACCCTGCTTTTTGGGCAATCAATCCGAACGCAGACAACCAAGTTGAAGTCTAAACGCAATTATCAACCACTGCAAGAAATGGTTTGAGGACAACTCCCGTCAAAACCAGCTCTAGTTGTCCCATTCAAACGCTAAACTAATTAGAGTAATTGATGTGAGCTGGTGTGGACGTGTTGGAGAAAGGTCCACACTCAAGGTCATTGCTCCATCTGATTTTACGCAAAGATACGCTCGGTATCTCAATTATTAAGTACATCTACATCTGTTGCCTCTTATAGGAGATGAGAATCTTGACCTCCTCGATCGAGGATCCCCGCAAAGATACGCAAGTAATCAGCTTCGACTCGACCTCCGGCACGGGATTGAAAAGCAATCACTTGGCCGAACGAGAAAGAAGTTCTAGTTCCAGCAAAGCAGGGGGGCGAAGGCTTGCATGCACATTGCGCAGCGTCTCCTCCTTCCACATGATTCATGAGACCCCTCCTTGGAATATGCCCCCGCAGAGCCCGCAAAAGCAACAGTATGTGAAAAGCTTACTCCCACGACAGGAGGAATCACGTTCGATGTTTCGAGCAAAGTGGGTATGAACTGTCGAAGGCTTAAATGCTCTTGGAGAGACGTTAGGAGGTCGTGTATTAGCGCCGCGTGATTCACGAACCCCCCTCAGGACCTCTCCCGAGCAATCAACGCAGCCTCCAATCATGGGACTTGCTCTCACGTGGGGGACCAGACTGGCGTTGTGTACGTGGAAGTGTCCGGCGGGTGCACGTTACAGATGGATGCTCATGCTTGGCTGAACCGCGATCCAAGGAATTAAGTAATATCGAATTTGGTGGCCCTGGAGCCGGCGGGTAGTCAAAGTCAAAATGTTTGCTGACGACTCTTCTAGAGCTCAACCAAACCTTTGTTGTCTCATTGTTCCGGAGGTCAAAGTCGGAGGGCCTCGGCACTGGGGGTACTGGAGTGCAAGAAACCACCTAGTTGTTGGATCAACATGGTGTTTTGGAGGAGGAAGAGTGAGTTCCTTATTAATGCTTTGGTCATATGCAAATGTTCACACGTAAGTGACTGCGAATCCGCGGGGACGCATTCTTACGAGTTACGACCACGTGCTGTTTTTTTTTTTTCTCCCGGTTGGGATTTAACATCCGGTAAGTTTGATGTCTTTTTGTCGTAGCATACGGCATTCCGTAAATCTATGAGGACCCCTTAAGCTTGACGTGGTCCTCACATGATGATGGTTGAATCTTTCTTTCGATTGTGAAATAAGCTATAAATTATTTGAAGAAAAAAAAAGCGGAAAATTGATTTGTTTTAATCCCAAAGTTTGAACTAATAATTGAAGAGAGATCACATATTTATAAAAATGATAGCACTCGACTCTGACACCGTTGTAGAACGTCTAAATCAAAACTTCTAAAGAGAAAATACAAATATATAAAGAGTATGTAAACTCTCTCAGCAAGCGATGTGAGATGTTTTGAAACCTGTTAATTCTATTTCACAAAGGACATAAGATTGTAGATGATGTTGAAAGGGCATCTAATTATTAAGTTAGGCAAAATTAGCTTACAAATTTTCATTTATCATGACAATGTTGGGCCAATTGTTCTTTATTTATGCATTTTTTTTGGGTTAATACCCCCAAAAACTCCAAACCGGTAATAATTGTGACAAATTTATCCTAAAATATTTTTTTGACCATCAGAAACTCCAAACTGGTATATAATTGACAAATTTACTCCAAAGTGGTATACTTATGATAAATTTACCCTCTGTTAATTTGTTAAATTTTTCTATCAAATTATTAAATTGAATGATACGTAACAGTTGATCGGTATATTAATTTTGGATTTTACACTCCGTTTGTCATAATTTACAATTTTTTTTATTTTTTTTATGGTATCAATCCAATTTAGCAAATGGTATATTTTCACAATTTTACCAATTTGAGATTTTTTGCGATCGCATAAATTAATTTAAAGTAAATTTATCATAAATGTACAAGTTATATGATTTTTGATGATCAGTCGGGGTAAATTTGTCATATGTATATCAATTAGGGGTTTTTCATGATCAAAAAAATAATTTAGGGTAAATTTGTTACAAATATATCAGTTTTGGGTTTTTCAAACTATTAACTTTATTTTTTTTACAACAAGTGCATTATATGTTACCAAAGATTACACTTTTGTACGTACCTTAGCTTTCGGTAGAATGTGCACACATCATTTAGTTTCAAGAAATAATATAATTATAAGTTTAATCAAGGCACTCGTTTTATACCTTTCGAAATATTTTGTCCTTTTCAAAAGCCGACCCGTGATGATAAACGAGATTGGATCTCGAGAGTGGACGACCAAACCTAATTTCCAGAGATTGACAAAAGAGTTATAGTAGTGGTTCACCGTACCTTATACCTAAACGTTTGAAACAGAGGGGCCGATGTCCACTTCGAAGAAGAAGAAGAAGAAGTAAAAAGAAGTTGAAGAAAAACCCGAGTGATTTACATGACCCCATCCGTTTCATCCAATCGGGTTGGCGGGTTTCCATACTCCGCCTATAAATTTGGAATATAAACTAGGAGACCGAGGAACGACAGGTAGAGCTAGAACTAGAGAGAGAGAGAGGGGGGTGGGACTCGGGGTGGTCCTTCTGCAATAAAGACGACGGCCGAGATCGTCCTGGATTCTTGCATATGCTAAGTCTCGTTATTGTCTTGGCTGGACCGAAACCCACCTCGAAAAGATTTTCCTGAAGATCTTATATCCACTTTGCTCAAGAAAGAGCAAGTGGGTCTCGCTTAAAGCTTGAGGTCGTGGTTTCTTCCCGGCATTCTCAGTGACAAGTTTCTCACCTGAAGAGACACTTGAGAGAGAGAGAGAGAGAGAGAGAGAGAGAGGAAATAATTCTCTCTTCTTTGTTTTATTGCGCATCCTGCACAGCTGGGTGAACAAGGTGGGGGGATTTTGGTGGGGATTTAGTCTGCTCTTGATGGAAGAGAGCTGTAGAAAAATGGTGGGCTAGTCTCGAGTTTGCATTTGTAGTTGTTCCGCAGATTCTTTTCTTGATTCTCGCTTTCTGCATTCCTTTTGGTTTTGGGTTCTTGGGATCAAATTACAGAGAATTTTGGGATTATAGAATTTGGAGATTTTTGTGGGAGTGTGATGGCTGGGACTGGAAAAGAATGGTGGGGTTGGAGATGTTTTGCGATGGTAGTGATTATATCTCTTGTTGGAGCTTCAGTCTTTGTTTCGGCAAAAGAAGATGGGAGAAAAGAAGGTCCAAGTAGCAGAAAGAGAGAATCTAAAATGGATCTCGCCAAGGCTGTACTCAATTTCTTATGGCAAAAGGGAAAATTGGGTTATACGCGTGTTTGGCCGGTAAGGCAAATTTCCTTACTTAATATGGATTGGATTTGGTTGTTTCGTTGTTAGGATCTTGGAAAAATGCGGGAACCAAAGGGAGAATACTGGAAAGGAAATTATGAAATATTCAGCGTTAGCTGAAAGCTCATTCAGTGAGATTAGTATATTTTGGGGTGGATCTTTTGGTTGATTTAATTGGTTGACTCTTTCTTTTGTTCTATTCGAGTTAGCCAGGAATTTATGTTGATATCTGGAAGGAAACCTTAGCCGATAGGCCTTTATTCTTGTTCTGTTCTTCTTGATTCGGAAAGAAAAAGGAGTAGCCAAAGAAGAGTTAAAATGCATCCGCAGCAATATGCAAATTCTGCCATGTTCTTTTTAATCAGTTAAGATCGTGGATTCCTGATTTAAAGCCATTTATGAACTGACAATCTCCCTAAATTGTTGCATTGTCTCCACAGGAAATGGAATTTGGCTGGAAGATTGTGGTCGGAACGATAATTGGATTTTTTGGAGCAGCATTTGGGAGTGTGGGGGGAGTTGGGGGTGGTGGCATTTTTGTTCCCATGCTCACTTTGATCATTGGTTTCGATGCCAAGTCGTCAACAGCTATATCAAAATGTAAGACATTGAGTGCTTCTTTTGAATGAAGTGGGACAAATTCTTTGAGCATGAGTTTCTTAATTTTGCAGAATTTGTCTTACCATGTGACAAGGTCAGTGGTTCCTAAGATTCAATGAACTATCCAGGATCGTGCTTGCACCGAAATTTTTAGTTTTTTTTCTGGCCATGCTCTTTCTGAGATTTTTCTCGTTCATTTTAAATCCCAAAATTACATTTGGAAATGCACCGGTCTGAGTTGTATCATCAGATCGGTCGATGTCTTTACCTTCATTCCGCGAGGTGTATGAATGAATCACAGGTCAATGGTGTTGGTTGGATAGACATGTCCAGATGATTTACTTGTTATATATTTTGTCAAAGGATGAGAATAGAAATAAGAGTTGTACCGATACATCTCAGGAGGTGTTCTGTTTAATTCAATATCCCAAACTAATACTATTGTTTTTGTCTGATCAGGTATGATCATGGGTGCAGCAGCATCTACCGTTTACTACAACCTTAAGTTGAGGCATCCCACACTTGAACTGCCAATCATTGACTATGACTTGGCACTTCTTTTCCAGCCAATGTTGGTGCTTGGAATCAGCATTGGAGTAGCCTTCAATGTCATATTTGCTGACTGGATGATCACAGTTTTGTTAATCATTCTTTTCTTGGGTAGTGCTCGTCTCATGTTCAACCTTCTTTAAATATTCTCTTTGGGCGTGAGTGTTGTAATTAACAATATTTATATGCAGGCACCTCAACAAAAGCATTCTTGAAAGGTGTGGAAACTTGGAAAAAAGAAACAATACTCAAGAAGGTGATCTACGTCCCATCATTTTTATCCTTAACCAGCTTATCTGAGTACTTTGCTATTAATTATTCAATCTCCTCCAACTAATCATTGCTTATCTTTGATTTTCAGGAGGCTGCTAGACGACTGGAAACAAATGGTGAGTTGATCTAGCATCTTATTATAATCTCCATCTCATCTGTAAAAACATTTCACTTATGAAACAAAATCAATGGTTAAAAGGTGAAAAAGCATTTTCTGGTTCATACTATTCTTGTACGTGACACATTAGAACCTAAAATGCTGGTGATCTGTTTGTCAATAGGGAATGCAGCTGAGGAAGCAGAATACAGCCCTCTACCAGGAGAGCCAAATAATGCCAATGAGACAGAAAGAAAGGAAACCAAAAGAACTGAGGTAAGAAAATTCCGATCATTATTTCCTATAGGTAACTGGTCTACAACTGAATTTTATTGCAATCCAGGCTCCTATTCGGGAGAATGTATACTGGAAGGAACTGGGGCTTCTCGTACTTGTCTGGGTCGCCATACTTGCATTGGAAATCGGAAAGGTTCCAAATTTTATCTGATTAAGCTATCAACGTTATATTGTGTTTTTTTGCACTTAAAGACCATGACTGATGCAGTGCTTCTTTGTTGGGAACAGAATTACACAACCACCTGTTCAGCTCTATACTGGGTTTTAAATCTTCTGCAGGCAAGTAAAGGCCCGCAATACATGAACAGGTGCAAATTTTTAGGTTTTCCTTCCAGATGAGATTTCTTAACAAAGTCAATATTTTGCTTTTCAGATACCAGTCGCCGTTGGAGTTTCTGGGTATGAGGCATATAACTTGTACACAGGACGGAGAGTGATAGCTTCCAGGGGCGAAGTGGCGGCTAACTGGAAAATACGCCAGCTAGTCCTGTATTGTGGCTTTGGCATAGCAGCGGGTATGGTTGGTGGATTGCTTGGTCTTGGTGGAGGATTCATTTTGGGGCCACTTTTTCTTGAGCTGGGAATCCCTCCTCAGGTCACTACTACTTTCTTATCATCAAACATGTGCAAGTTGCGGTCTTTTGGTTCCATAGAGAATCATTTAATCTAACTAATATTCTTCAGATATTCATGAAAGATGAGTGATTCTTGAGTAAAATGTTCCACTTTGAGAAGCAAGCTAGTAGAGAGACATCTGAGAGAAAATGCAAAGGAATTTTCTTCAGATATATGCTTCTTATAGATTAGTCGATTCATTCTATCATGTTTTTATGACTTCTTAATTGAAATTTCTTCTGTTTGTCCGGCAGGTCTCAAGCGCCACAGCCACTTTTGCCATGACATTTTCCTCATCCATGTCTGTTGTAGAATACTATCTCCTGAAACGTTTTCCAGTTCCCTATGGTATGGCTTGTTTCAAATGCTGAATGGCATTACTATGTACATCCTGGGAGATCTGCTCATTGAAATTTAAAAATGCTAATCTTTGGTTGTTCTTTGCAGCTCTCTACTTTGTGGCAGTGGCAACAATTGCTGCCTTCACTGGGCAACACGTTGTCAGAAGGATAATAGCCATTCTAGGGCGAGCATCTTTGATTATTTTCATCCTCGCCTTCACAATTTTCGTGAGTGCGATATCACTAGGTATGTACCTCACATTAGACGCTACTAATTGTTTGGCTTGCGATTCAAATTCTGTTCTGATTTTGAGATTACTAGGATAAATGTCCACATTGCATCTGCAAATTTATCCAATGTTTCTGTTGTGAATCATTCCTCTTTGTTTTGACAGGTGGGGTCGGCATAGTGAACATGATCGAGGACATAGAGAATAAAGAGTACATGGGATTCGAGGACCTGTGCTCAGCGGATTCTTGATACGACCATAATTTTTGTTCTTCTTCTTTTTCAGTATTCTCCGTTCTTTTCTGAAGTTGAAACTTGTTGTCTCGTCAATTGCTATGGATTTTGGCCACTCAGGACAATTACATGTAGCGCCTTTCTAATTGACCGTGGAACTTGCTTTCTGTTGACCACTGCGGTTTAACGGCTAGACAACTCTGTGCGGGCCATATACAACAATAATTTTTGTTAGGTGGTTGATTGATTGAGGCTGACCTCATTGGTGACATAAATGGCGTACCGAATAGATGTTTGTCCCGGTATGCTCTTTGTCCATCTGATTGTACAATTATGTGTCAATCATTATCAGTTTTTTTTTTTTTTAATCAGTTAAAAGTAAAAAGACGAGTTCAAGGTGATATTAATAGCAGAGCTTTGTCTCCATTTTCCGCGAGTAGGTACTCAAAGACATGTCTAGTTAAATCATCACCACTGGCACTTACAAGGCAAAATGACGTTATTTAATATGCAATGTCATTTCTAAATCTTTAATTTATGTAACGAAATTTATGAACTTTAATACAATATATAATATCACTTCTAATTTTTTAATTTATTTAATATGATTTATAAACTTTAAAATACATATTCAATTTAGTACTGGGCTATATAAAAAAATATTCGATATCTTCATTACCAAAAAAAAAAAATATATTCGATATCATCCCTAAATTTGAATTAATAAATGATAATATTTGATATGTTCATATAATTTAATGACCGGATTAAACAGATACAAAAAATTTATGAATCATATTAAATAAATTAAAATTTTAGAAATGACATTACATATTAAGCTAAACTTCAGAAACCCCATTAAATAAATTAAAATTTCAGTGATAATATTGTATATTTAGCCAAAATTCATGAATGGTTTGTGAAATTATTTCTACTTATTATTACAAGCTAAATGTGATCACTTAGCCAAAAAAGAGAGGAAGTGAAGCCACCATTGACATCGACCGTCTGGCTAGGTTCAAAGGACCTATACAATCGAAACGACAAAAAAAAAGGAATAGTCCGTAAGCCAGACCACCCGTTGAACGACAGTTGCAGTACAGTTCTGAAATACCGGTGGATTAAATTCTTGATACCACAATTTAGCAATGTTTCTTGCACGGTATTAGGTTCTACAGAGAAAATGAGAATGTTCATGCTTCACGAAAGGTCTGACCCACAAGTGTCAGCCCTTCTAAATCTCTTCTTTGGGTTTATCCAAGTCGATTGCATTCCAAGGCACAACTCAAATGCCTAAGAAAGACTCAGCATTACAGAGACTTTCTTGTAAACTATGTAATTCACTGATCATGACATTTGATTTCTCTCAGACAAATTCTTGCCGAAGATAATCAGAGGACTAAAGAATCCTTGCATCTGCGCAAGGTGTAAAGTACTATGACCTATGCATCTCTAATGCAACAACGCACTCTATCGGTCGGTTGTACACAGTTAAATGATAGAACGGATGATAAAACTGTCTTCTTTTCAAAAAAGGGAAAAGATCAGAACTATTTGAGAACCCTCCATTTCCAATTTCTATACTTTCATCACCACATATAATTACAATTCATCTTTAGGGCCGTCATCACTGGACCTCAGATGTTTTGAGATGACCTTTGCCATGTTTTTCAAGCTCGATTTTGCAGAAACCTTTATCTGCAAAAACAGCATATCATGTGTCAGATGTCTTGAAGCAGCAAAACTAATTAATAAAACCTTTCAGGGACATAAATTACCGGATTGGCTTTGTCACTTGCAGGGTAAAATAGAAGCGTTGGATAGTCAACCACCTGCTGAGACAAATATACTATAATTATGCAACTTTCCAATAAAGTGTGGTTGCTCCTTTCGTTATTACATGTTAAGTAACGCCCCACACCATCACAAAAGTTTGAACTCTCTTTGCTTTATAAGGACAAGCCGCTTTTAAGAATCATCATTTGTCTATCAAGACATCAGCCATCTCATCAGGCAGCCAAAAAGGTTTTGATTCCAAGCATGATACTATACATGCACTTCATCATAACTCGATATGTAAATTTCCAATACTTAAAAAGAAAATTTACTAACTTTGATGTATGCTTTGAAAGACAAGTAAATTCTAAACATCATGACAAGAACATGTTAAATACCTGTAACTTTGGATGTTCATTTGCAGAAGCATCAATGCTTGCAAAAACCAAATTATTCATATCTTTGAAGTGCTTAGCTAACTTCTCTACTTGCTTGCTTATAGTCTCACAGTTGATGCACCAAGGCGTGTGAACCTGTGGAAGGAGATTTTTACAGCAATGTTAGATTTGCTTGCTGTGGCTGTTTCATACTGGTTAATAAAGAAAATGAATATTTGACTGGATCATATTTCGAAATGGTGTAGGTGACTTTCATAGACTTTATACAACTAAAAAGCAGTTGTTGGGACTTGTAGCTAGTATAAGATATGTGATTCTTACACAGCCAGATCATCATTAGATAAGCTATCCAAATGAGTGAATTAAATTAAGCTGTGAAAGATGAAGAAAACATACCTCAAGAAAGACATTTTTGGGACTGTTCAAAACTATGTCATCAAATGTCTTTCCCACAACGACCTGGATGCTTGCCTCTTTCTGCTATTTGCAAGATTGAAAGCATAAATTAAATATTATTAAATTATTAGAAAAGAACATTTTTGAGACAGTTCAAACTGTCATCAAATGTCTTTCCCACAACGACCTGGATGCTTGCCTCTTTCTGCTATTTGCAAGATTGAAAGCATGAATTAAATATTATTAAATTACTAAAAAAGGAACATTTTCAGGACTGTTCAAAACTATGTCATTAAATGTCTTTCCCACAACAACCTGATGCTGGCCTCTTTCTGCTATTTGCAAGATTGAAAGAATAAATTAAATATTATTAAATTATTAGAAAAGAACATTTTCGGAACTGTTCAAACTATGTCATCAAATGTCTTTCCCACAACGACCTGGATGCTTGCCTCTTTCTGCTATTAGCAAGATTGAAAGCACGTATTAAATATTATTAAATTATTAGAAAAGAACATTTTTGGGACTGTTCAAAACTATGTCATCAAATGTCTTTCCCACATCGACCTGGATGCTTGTCTCTTGCTGCTATTTGCAAAATTGAAAGCATGAATAATACTATTAAATTATTAGAAAAAAACAAATGCACACCTACAATGCCGAGTGAGCCAATGGCAGCATACGAATTAATCTTTAGTACTTTTATAATAAAATGTTTGACTGATTAGTAGACATAAAACATACAGAAGGAGACATTCACTTTTCACGATGATTGCATGATTGTTGATGCATTTATGCATGATCATCAGAGCACGATATTGTATAGTAACAGAACAAAAAAATGGAAACAATGTGAATAAAGAGAAGAACTACAAAGTTGGCAGCTGATTGTGTTATTCTTCATCCTAGCTTCAGCTGGTTTTGCATCCAAAGACAATTGCAGTAGTCTAATTGATACATGCAATTGCAAATGGCTCATGCAAAGTTTATGCTATCAGGCCCCAAGAGTATTATAGACATCAAGTAGATAAGAGACTAGTGCAAATAACATTAGAGTACTGATGTACGGGCAGACTTTGTCATAGTTTCTTGCTCATATTAAATAAGCATACTCACGTTGTCCGGTACTGGCTGAGACTTGAAGTAAGGGGATAATGAACCCTGGAGAAATTTTGAGCTGAAATCCTATGAAAGCAAATCCAGATAAACTTCTTAGTCCAGTAGGTAAGGAACATTTTCCAAGAGAACAACCAGAAGAAACAAAGAGGTTACTTCTATATTGGCTGGTGTTGGATCTGTCTGTAACAAATACTTGGAGCTGATTTGGTTATCAAAAGCAGCCACCTAGTTAGGCATCGAAAACAAAATTCCATTAACTTGTCGACCCATAACAAAGGTTCTTAGAATTGACCATGAAGTAATAGTAAACTAACCACGGTGTCCTCTGTGTCTTCAAGTCCATAAAGAGTTAAGAAGGGCTTTGCTAAGTTTTCGTCTGCAATGTCGATATAGATAAACATTATCTATATCCCAAAATGGAGTTAGACAACCATTGCCACCAGAGGAAAAAGTTTAATTTCAGTAGATTATGGTCACTCAATAGTAGGCTTGGCAATACATGTCAGTATGTCATAATCATGCTTGTGATTCACGTCCATCCATATTAGCATCAAAACCTTTTACCTTTATTTAACAAGTTAGATTATTTGACTTTAGGTGGAATTGTTAACTTGAATCAGACTAAGTGTTGTGTATTGTGTCATGTCAAAAATAGCTTTTCTCTTTGTATTTGGTGCTTTGCCTCATGTCATGCTGTGCAAGCAAGTCATGACAATATGTATATCAGTCGAATTGTATACCTTTGACTTGAATTTTCTTGCCACATCTTGAAGAGGCTCATGAAGATCCTTGAAGTCTTCCGCCTTAGCAAACACAAAAAGCTGGAAAACGGATACATGTCACTGGTGAACCGATAGAGAAATTATCCATGGTTATTTTCTGATACCATGTGCAAAGCTTAAGAGCTCAGAATATCAATCAATGCTATTGATACTGAATATTGTATTAAGAACTGATGCAATGAGATAAACCAAGAATACAGGAAAAAAGGAAAAAAAATATGGCACTTCAAACTATCCGTATTTTTAATTGACACATACTTCATAAATGGAAATAAACCAAGATATAGAAAGTAAAGGTTAAGAAATGGCATATTAAAGTCCTCGTAAAACAGCACCTGGAGTTTTATGGGACTGGAGTAAACTCTGACGGAATTAAGATCAGTCAATTTGGTAACTAATGGAAATTTGTTATGGTCCAAAAACTGCAGCAGCTTTTCCATTTCAAATACTCCTTCTGCATAATCAAATTTTAATGTACTTGTGAGGTTTGGTTACCATTGTCAGAAAAAAGGGGATCGAGCTTTGTTTTGCATGTCCACTTTTTTATTAACATTGCAGGCACCCCATAAACGGATCCATACATGCATTAAGCCTTTATAGGAAGGCCACAGCAGATTGAACATTCAGAACTCAACCGCAAAAGAAGTTGCTACCTACCATATCCAGCATATCTTTCTGGCTCACTTTTGACAATGCCCAGGAAAACGCCGGAAGATTCAATATCAGGGTAAAGAACACGTGCAGCCTCAATGTTGCTAACTTCTACAAATTGGACTTCGTTGTCAGCCGTTGCTGTTTTAACAAATTCTTCATAAACAGGGCCCTGGAGAGAATTTTATTCTGGGTGAGTGAAGGTAATAAGGGATTTTTAACTATCGGGCCAGTCAATGGCAAACAGGAATTAGATATAGTTGCAATGGTTGCAAAGCATCAACACATGTGAATACATATTAACTGTTCAAGGTGAATTCAAACTAAGGACTGGCGCATGTGCAGCCAAACCAAGCAAACTGATGGGCTACAACTTTCAATATGGCATCCATGAAACCTCGAGTCAAAAGTTTGATTAAACAAAGTTCAAAGATCAGATACTAAATTGCACCTTATAGGAGAAAAGATGGCATTAGGTGAAAGGAATAAAAAGCGCAAAAATGGACTAGCCGCAGTCAACTTTACTTCCATATGTCAAACAGTATGTTTTGTAAAGCAATCCGATCACATCCATAAAAATAATATAGACACATATGTACCTCAAACTTCTCAAAAACACCAACGGCAAACATATGATGCTTCTTAAGAAACGCTTCTGCTTCAGTCACTGAGTTTACCCTAATAACGGGCACACCAGTCTTTTTCCTTGCCCAGATCACTATTTCTTCCCTGTTCCATAATAAATTTAGATAGCTCAATACAATTGCCATACGATGATTGCAACAGTCAAGAGAAACACTATATTGATCTATATTTCCAGCTATATAATTTAGTAACTGAGGCCAATTCCACCAACATATTAACACAGCAAGATAAAAAGAAAAGGAACATCATCAGTGACAATAGCCAGTATGATTGCAAATCCTATCACAAGTCAAACTGAATATATAAACAAGTAAATAAATAAACAAAGAGAAAGATCATGTAGTGCACTTCAACTAAGGTGAACCTTCAATCAACTCTGCAATATTTTAGAACAAACAGAAACGAAGTGGGGGGCCTAAACTAATTTCCACAAAGAAAATTCTTTCTTCTCCTCTTCCTTTTCATATCACAACGAGGTAAAATCATGACTTACAACTGACTAAGACTATAACTCAGGTCGGATCAAAGGCAGACCATCCACGCACACATGGTATCACACAAGGCTTTACCACATATTACCAATGTCCAAACAACAGCTAAGAATGAATTGGGAAAAACACTTACGCAGAGTAGCCACCAGTGTAAGCCTGAGAAGTCCCATTGACAAACAAAAGCAAGGTGGGAAAGCCTTTGATCTCGAGACCCGAAGCCGCTTTTGGGTATCTCTCGGCATCGAGCTTGGCCAACACGACCGAACTCCCCAATGCTTTCAATGTGTTCGCCGCCTCCGCGAACTGCGGCATCAATTCCGCACTCCGTGCGCACCACGGAGCATACCCCAGAACCAGAACATACTCGTTTTGCTCGATCACTCTCTTCGCGCTGTCACTGTTGAGCTCGAGCACTATCCTCTGCGCTCTTGTCAGTACCTCGGCATCGGAGAATTTCCCGTGCGTTTCTTGCTCCTGCTCCGCCTCGTCATCTACAGCCAACAGTTCCTCAATCCCCTCCGAATCTTCATCGTCGAAGATCTCTTTCTCCGTGGGTTCGGAGATCGCGAGACTGAGTAACAGCAGAATGGTCAGCGCCAGAAGGGCGAATCTCCAAATGGGTTTTCCCAAGATCATTGCTTTTTCGCGAAATCGGCGCAAATTCAAGGGAAAAATGAGATCTTGCAGATCAGTATAGAAGCAAGAAAGGAGGAGAGAGAAGGGGGGGGGGGGGTAACGGCGGGGAGAGATTGGAACGTGAAGAAGTTCAGAGACTTTCTTGGAGAGCTTTTTGTGCCGAAACGACAATGTCCGATGGCGTTAGAAGCGCCGGAAAAGGCGCGATTAGCGATTATTTATCAGGGAGAGAGAATTATCCCGTGCCGTCGGTCTGCAGATGGCGAGTGACTTGCCATGTGAACATGTAAGAATTTATGGTCGAACAGCGGTTCTTGCCTAATTAGCTAGAGTTCTAAACAGTAACTTATCGCAGGTTTTCTTGTTTTGGATGAGGACGGGATGTCTATATCAGCTAATTACGGAGATTTGCTTGCTCATATTCATCGAATTACTTAAAACACATTTACCAATATACAGTGAAAAAACCTGGATATATCATCGAATAATTAATCCTTAATAAGATATATTATTGTGTAAGTACTCATGTTCTCGAAGAGGAGAATGTAAGTGTCGTCAAAATATCGAAAATTCAAGCTTATTATTCTAGGTTTGGTGTTCTTGCCTAATTAGCTAGAGTTCTAAACAGTAACTTATCGCAGGTTTTCTTGTTTTGGATGAGGACGGGATGTCTATATCAGCTAATTACGGAGATTTGCTTGCTCATATTCATCGAATTACTTAAAACACATTTACCAATATACAGTGAAAAAACTTGGATATATCATCGAATAATTAATCCTTAATAAGATATATTATTGTGTAAGTACTCATGTTCTCGAAGAGGAGAATGTAAGTGTCATCAAAATATCGAAAATTCAAGCTTATTATTCTAGGTTTGGTGTTAGTCGGACTTTTCTACCTTATTATTATTATGAAACGATCCATGTTTTTTTTCTTTTTTGTTCACAATCAGTTTTTAATTTATGAGTTTACAAACACGAATATTATTTCCATTCATAATTAGTTAAGTTCACAAATAGGTTATGCCCGTAATTTGTGAACCGTTAATTAGAGACATGGTTCTGAGAGTATGCCCGGAAGAGTTTCATTACTTCCATAGAAAGGAGTACAAAGGTCGACACAGATCTGCACATCTCAACGATCTCTCGTGCCATTGCCAGTTTGCGATGTCAAGCACCTTACAAGAAAAAATACAACAGCAATTCTTAAACGAAAACGTTCTCTTATAAACGTAAGCCATTCGACACTCGGCAACCGCAACTCGCGAGGCAAGATATGCCGCCTGGAATGTTGTGGCATTCATATAGATACGTAGAGGCAACAGGCATCAACTGTATGTGCAGGAATCTTTCTTGAATGTTATGGGCTTGGTACTGGTGGAGTCGATGGTGACCGGACAAGTGATTCGCTTTCGGTGCCTCGTCCTCACAAGCTTCCCAACCACATCACCTCGCGAATGGATCTCAAACTGTAGCGTGAACGGGACAACCACAGCTCCATTTGGCGAAATCGTTAAGCTCGATCCGGCCCCATACAGAGGGACCTTTGTGCCTTCCAAGTTCACCAGTACAGATCGACGACTCTTTCTAGGTTGATAATACTTCTTCAGCTGCAACCATGCAAGTGAAGTGGCAGTTGAGTTTAACTGGCACAATCGATCTAGATAGCCTCGAAGATGAGAATTTGGCACTTTTTAAGAAAGTCAATAATTTCAATGGGTTGTAGCAGATCAATTCATTCAAGCAAATTCCGCTTTCATGGTATTGCCATGGAACTTGTGTAGTTCTAATCAAATAGATCGATATCTTCCTTTGGCCTATGCTTAATAGCTCACAAGTCATGATATCAGCAAAAAGTGTATTTAAATCGAGTCAACATAATTCACTGCTCAAAAGAAGCGCTTGACTAATCCTTGATTCATCAGAACTTGAGCTCAATTCAATTAGGTGCTCGACAAGGTCAAGCTTTACTCAACTTCAGCATGATTATCCAAGACAAAACTGTAGACTAATTTTAAAGTAGGGCTCAAACTGGAAATCAAGCTTTAACTCCAGCTTCATATCCAAACATAATTCGACATGAAAGTCAAAGTGTTACGAACCTCAAACTAAACTTACTCCTCGAGCTACTCAAGCAAAATAAAGATTTTAATCGAGCATAATTTCAACAAGAAGTTAAGCTCAAGCAGTTTGTGAGTAGCCTGGCTCAGTATAACTCTAGAACCAATTTAGCTGATCAGTCTTGTAGTCTCGCATTCCAGACATACAAAGAAGCAGGTGATGGAGAAAGTTTTCACCTGTCCAGTGGCAACGGTGATCTCCAAGTACTCGAGATTGATAGGTGTAGAGCTCACATGGATGCCAAATAACGGCGCCGGATTGTAGACACTCATCCTCAGAGATCCATTGAAGGTCAGCATCTTGGTCGCAACCCCAGAGAAATCTGAACCCTCCCCAACGTAGAAGTTACTCACCGCCAAGCTCTGCAAAGGAAGTAAAAGTCAGCTTATCATCACTTCTCTTATTCTGCCCAACTTTGCAGTCTGTGCATACGGACCTTTTAATCATTTCCCTGTGCTAGTCTTTTGGCGGTGGATATGTTTTACCTTTCTCAGTTATCACGCATGCCGCTATTTACTTTAGTTCTTTTTCTAAATAAAAGATGAGTCTACAAGTAGAATTAGAGATTATGGAATAACAACTGTCGACTTAGACGGCCTTCTTATAAAGACAAAATTCAGAATTATTTAGAGTTGACATTGTGTTTAAGGAGAATTCTGACTCAAAAAAGTAAATTTATTTTTTCTCCTCATCGTGTCGACAATGGCAACCTAGACAAGAAGCATGTGGAAGAAAATAAAGAATGATTCCAGCTCCATGAGATATGAACTATGACTCTAAGACATCTATGGCAATACTTTGTTGGGGGTATATATTTCAACTGCAAGAACTCATGAACAAGGAAGGGAGTGACATACCACCACCATGCGATAGATACTTTGAATCATTAGCTTTGTTGGAACTTTTTTCATTGTTCTGTACCTGAATTTTATGTTCAAAAGATCCCAAGTATTTTCCATTTCTCCCTGTTCAGCATTTCCCATTATCTAAGGGTGAGAACAGGGGAACCAAATTGCAAAGGTTTTCCGAATACTTCCCGGCGTGATAAAGTAGATCCAATTACACAACTTCAGAGGTAAAAAATGCAGATCCATCAGCACTTTTTCTTTAACTAGAGAAACAGGCCGTGATTGCTTTAGAAGCTCTAGAAGCCATTTATGCTTCACAAATGGCTGTCTCTCGCTTGACTATGTGAACACCATGCATGTTTTGTGGGAAAGTGGAAGTAACTTGTCTAGGCAATAAGCTTGCTCTCCAAATTGCTCATGCTCATTCACATACTCGTGATCACATATGCAGGTTTCTCACCATAATCTCACCATGATCTCATTCATTTAGGATAGTGGCAAGAGCAAAATTTCTGGCTCCACTAGATATATAGCCAGACAAAAATCCATGTCAAATTAAGAGAGAAAAATTGAAACTATACCTTGACAGTGATCTCTGCTTTGTAAGGCCGACTCGCACCCCAGATGATGAGACAGAACACGGTGAACAGAACCACGAAGCTGAACAGAGCAATTAAGGCCTGGAACCGCCTCATAAATGCCTTGTCCTCTAACTCATCATAAGACCCCTCTTCCAAAATCACATTACACTCAGGCCAACCCTTATCGTTCCGCTTCCTGCCTCCCTTCCTCCCCGACGAGGACCTGAAGATCCCCGAGAAACGACTGTACGAAGAATTCCTCGAGTGCCGCCCGAACGAGGGGTGTGAGGGGGACTCCATGGGGCTATGCGACATCGGAGTGGCGTGCATTGATGAGGACTTGTCCCCATCATGAGAGTCCCTCGAAGGGCTTTGGACATAGTACACAGGACGTTTTGGCGACCTCGAAGGCGAGGACGGCGCTAAACTTGTTATGTCCGACTCAGACTTTGTTGAGAGCATCATCTTCGTATCGTAATCTAGGGCTTTGTAAGTACGGATGAATCAGCTCAGAAAACTGCAGAAAGACTCGAGATGGTGTTGGGGGCCTTCACCACTTTGCATTCACAACAGCTGCAAGAAATTAAATTTCCGAATCCAGCTAAAAGTCAGTAGTCAACACACTCATCTTCTAGACTACTCGCAAATCATTCGACCGGAAATGACTCGTATCCATGCCAAGCCAAGAACTTGAAAGTATTAGATCATAAAAGAGCGAAATTCCTCAGCCGGGTCGAATTCAAGAAAGCGTACAAGATGTTTCTTGAAGTGGCTTGAAGCACCACAAAAAACAAGAAACGCACGAGAGGGGGACACATCCTCCACAAAGAAACGTACAAGAAAAACGAGAAGATAGAGAGAGAGAGAGAGAGAACGGCAAATCATTACCACATGATTCCACCAAATTCCTTCCGAAAAACTGCCGACGCATCACCTCACCATGCTCCAAATTTCTTGAGCCAGAGGCTGATGATAAGGAGGACAAGAGGTACAGAAGAGGGCGTCAAGAGCAACAACAATTCAACACTCTCTCCCTCTCTCTCTCTCTCTCTCTCTCTCGCTGAATGTGTTGTGCATGAGAGCTGTGGGAGAGTTTTTCTCTCAACGGCCAAAGAATACAGAGTCGCACGTAACGCTTTGTAGAGAAAGCAGCTACAGTTGCACAGCCTCCGCCACAGGCCCGGACTCCGAGCCTACGTCAGCGTGGAGGCCCCGGACCGAGTGTCGGCAGCTTGACAATATGGAAGATGCTGAAATGGTGTCCTTAATCGCCTATCTTTTTTTTATTATTTATTTAGTGTGATTTGGACAAGCTTCTGAAATTTGGCCCGGGAAAATCATAGAAATCTGCATTTCCGTGGCATTATTGTGCAGTTGAGACTTTGACGGAGCACCTAAACTCGATTCTGGTCCACCACTTGAATTAATTAGTTGTCTTCGGCACCTTATTGGTACTTTGTGCAGCGAAAATTACCCAACTAATCCTATATGACACTATTGTAAGGATGTGGCTCTAAATTTTTTCGATTTTACCAATTGGGTCACGTGGTATTTCTGGTCAATTTTCGCCGGAAATCGCTGACCTTCCAATTAAAATTGGCTGGAAGAAATACATTATAATTTTACGCTAAACTTTAGAGCTCAATTAGTAAAATTGAAAAGTGTAGGACCGAATTAACATTCATAGAATAAGTTTAGAACTTATTGTACAATTTCCATGCTCTATGAATGCCAATAATGAATATGCATGGATGTGCAATTTCCCTAGCTTTCCACATGAAACTTTAGGTCCTGATGAAGAATTTTATATAGATATTATGGCAACTTAAAAGAAGCGTGCTGCCATTAGACAAATAGATAAAGTTATATATCTTGTGGGATCACATCTGTTGGGAATCCCATTAAAATTATGTGCATGATGATTGTATATCTGTAGGGGCGTCGATGCAGCAACTTTTTTGCTTACTTATATAGCTATGGGGCCCCCATCCTAACCTGTTATTCACTAGGTAGATGAGTTTTCATTTTCTTAATTATTAGGAATTATGAAATTCCATAATGTGAATAGAAGTTTAAGACTACGTAACATGGTCCCTAACTAAGACAAGCTATCTCTATCGCCGTTGATTTGGCCAATGGATAATTGCTTAAGACATAACTTCCCGCCTTCATTAATGAACGAGACGTGCGTGAAAAACACAGCTTATACAGCCTGTAAGCTAATGAAATCTGTCTAATAATTGATAAATAAATGACTTTATCCCTTCTTAATCAGCCCTCCCTCCTCCATTTCAGCACATAATATTTGCCATGGCTTTTCCCTTATTGCTTGCCACATGGACAAAGGGCGCATTTCAAACTTGCTTTGTCAAGGCACTTTAGGCTCTAGCGTTTTTGAGCAAATGTAAGTATGGTTCACAAAATTTTTGGAGAGTGGGAATATGCAATTACATTTCCAAAGACACCTCTAACTCAAGAAAGGTCCAGAGTTGTTTTAAACTTTGAGCATTTCTAGCATGTGCATAAAAAAAATTTCTTTCGATTTTGCCTTTGCTCAACTTTCGTAATTCCATAAATGTCCCCACCTCATGCAACATCGTTGGCAAGGGTTTGGGCTGTCGCAAAGGCAAATCTGGCTACCAACAAACCAGCTTGGTGTGGGCTTGGCTCGTTCTAGGTCGCCTGGGTGGCGTGGCCTCGGCAACAATTGAGACCACACAACCTTAGGCAACAACCTTAGGCAACCTGGCCTGAGATTGCACGACCTCAAGTGACACTAGCCGACGACCAAATTTCGCCATTGATTGGCGACCCATTTGGCTCAACGACAATTGATTACTTATGGTAAATAGTTTGAAATTTTTTTTATAAAAAAAAAAAAAAAAGGAAAGATCATTTGCAAAGTATTCGAAAAGTAAATTAAAAATTATTTTTTAATATGTTTTTAAAATACACTTTATTAAATACTATTTGCTTTTTAAAACAAGTCTTTTCACCTAGAGTTTTTTTATATTTTTTTAAAAGCTTTTCCTCAAAGTGATTCCAATCGCATCCAAATTCTTTTACTGCACTGAGCTCAAGGCCACAGAACGAAATGATAACATAGGGAAGATGGATCCTGGTGGAAGTGGGTTCACTTCTAGATCAAACCTAAAAAGGTGCGGGGTGACAATGACGGAGAGATGAGGACAAGGCTTGACAGCAAGAGGTGGACCACCCTCCCCCTCTGTCGCCACACTCGCTGATTTTCCCGCACGCTTTACCAGAGAGCTAGGGCCAATCGGCCGCAGCCAGGCTCGAGGAAGCGGAGCTATTGGGTGTGGCCCATGCATCATTGCTTCTTCGAAAGACCATTGTTTTATTACAGTCGCTCCTGAGGGGAGATTGCCAAACCTGATTTACCCATTCGTTGTCATTCGTTGTCATATAGACAACTCGATACTGGAGAGAGAGAGAGAGAGAGAGAGAGAGAGAATTTTCCTTCATCGTTGCCCTTGTCACGCCATCTAAAAGTCAAAAGACTTGTCATCTTGGAGTTCGGTGAATTTGTTGGGTCTGTGTCAATTGCACAATTGACCAGGATTCAATTGATAACCAAAGGCGATAATTTTATCCCCAGCTTAGCTGTCGGGAAAGCGTTTTGCAGGAGACATAGAGGACTTCCAATGCCTAGGTCGGACAGACGATGACATCTGATTTCGAGTGCAAAACCAATCAGAAGCGGCAAAGGCTCGTCTCTTTCCGTTTACATTCAAGAACTTTTGTTTTCTTAGCAAAGAAACGAAGTTAAGGAATTTTAGATGTTTAGACCACATTGAGTTGAGTCGCTACTGATGAGTCACCTTGAACTGGAGCATCCTCAAGCCCGCATTTTCTAACTAAAAATGGTCCATTCATGCTCGTGCGTGTGATTGTCATGGTATCAAAGCATACTCATCGAGAAACCTTTGTTTTGATGCGATTAGTTTTAGCAAATTCAGATTGACCACGACTTCTGAGCATCAAAAGATAGGATCATTTTGTAGTGTCTGATGATTCATCAATTTCTTGATGATTATAGTCATGGTAGTTGTTGAGGACAAGAAGACCATTTAGAGTTGGCACTCAAATGATCATTCCAACACAATTACAATGAATGAAAAGATGCCTTTAATGAAAGTAAGTTTCCCAAAATTCATAGATGTGACTGATAATGTTGTGTAATGCACTCCCATTAATCCCATTAACTGCAGTGGAGCATCCAGTGCTCTGTAGCAGATCAATATGTCGTGAAAGTTCAAGTAGCATTCAAGGGGGTAACCTTATACGCTTTTGTACTGAACTCAGCAACTGGATCATCACATTGAAGTTCAGCTTCTGACAATCTTGAAGATCTACCGGAGGGAAAGTCCTTGGCTGAAGAAAAGTTTGAAAACGGTAATCCTGAAGCTATTGCCAACACGGAGCCTTGTAGTGTGACAAAAACCACAGAGAATATTGATTTGTGAAGAAGATGGTTCTTTAACTGTCCGACAGTTGCTCATGCAAATGCACCGCCACAATATCATAGGCCATGTTCTTAACTAAAGCCTTCAGCAGCGATTGCAAGGCAACCTGTTTCTTTCTCTTTAGCGCAGCGAAATTGGCAATAGACTTCCCTGAAAATCAATGACTTCTTAACAATGAGCTGCATTATAAAGAACAAAGCAATTCAACTTAATTCAGAAAAACAATACGTGTACAGAGTTCTTTATTCAACTTGCTTGAACACCGAAGTATCCATTGCACAGTGTGACCTTAGCTAACTAACACCTCTGGGTTGTACAATGGCCCATTCCCTTGTCGGTTGAGTGAAAGAATTTTCTGAATTTAGTTTTCAGGACTTTCATGTGCTTGATTTGCTGAAGATGATCAATCATCAGAAAATCATTTTAATGTCAGAGAAAATATGCATGCTTGAAGTTAGTGAAATGATATCCCTACCTGAAAAGGGGAAAACTTTTCCCAAAAATTGGTTCCTGAAAAACATTTGCCATTATCATGAGGTTTTTCCCGAAACAAATACACCCTAAGCCAATGGACAACAACAGGCCAGATGTACTATGCATTGGAGCTCCTCCTTTTCAGCATCACATCACAAAGCTTCACAGCATCTGAGTTATCTCTGACATTATGAACCCTTACAATATTTGCGCCGCCAAGTACTCCGGCAGTGACAGCAGCAACCGTTGCCGCATCACGCTCCATGGCAATTGGACGAGTGCAAATGTCACCTAGAAATCTTTTTCTAGAAGGTCCTATCAGTAAAGGAGCATGAGAGAGAGCCAAGGTTTTTCTCGCAAGTTCTTCTCGAATGGCTGGTAATCCCCCAAGAATGTCCACATTATGTTCAATGTCCTTTGAGAATCCAATTCCTGGGTCCAAGATTATTCTCCAAGCTGGTATACCAGATAACTCGGCATCTTTCACTCTAGTAAACAACTCGGATGCAATCTGCTTACACACATCGTCATATTGGAGGTTTTCTCTATTTTGCATAGTAGATGGATCCCCCCTCATGTGCATCGCAACGTAAGGAACCTTAAGATCAGCAACAACAGGAATCATATTGTCATCCAATTTCCCTGCAGATACATCGTTTACAATATGTGCCCCCTTCTTCACTGCTTCTGAAGCAACTTCCGAGTAAAATGTGTCAATGGAGACAAGCTTCCCCTCCATCTCAGGCATTTCCAGGACAGCTTCTAAAATTGGAATCAATCTCTCTAGTTCTTCTCTAGGAGAAATCCGATCTGCCCTAGGCCTAGTAGATTGGGCCCCAAGATCAATTATATCTGCCCCCTCCGAAATCATCAAACGGACCTGGGAAATCGCAGCTTCCACACTTTGGAACTTCCCTCCATCACTAAAACTATCTGGTGTTAGGTTGAGAACACCCATAACAAACGTTCTCTCTGACCAGTCCCAAAGGAGGTCATTTCTGATGGGTAAAACTCTTTTGAGTCCTTCCTTTCCAATCAAAGATTCACCACCCAGTTTTTTCCACGATTCACAAAGACTACCTGAATGTATCGACAGAGAATGCCAAGACGACACTACATCACTGTCAACAGTTGATCCAATCAAATCCATCAGCGGAGCCATCACAAATGGTCTCTCCCATATTCTCTCGTGAGGGACTACAAGTGTGTCAGAGTTAATTCTAAACTTCCCATAGAACAATATATCCAAGTCAATTGGCCTCGGGCCATACCTGATCCCATTCGTGCGACCCATGTCCTTTTCAATTGTCTTAAGTTGGTGTAGTAATTCATGGGGCCCGAGAGTTGTGACAGCTCTCACGGCGGAGTTCAGAAACTGAGGTTGATCAGTGACATAAGCAGGCGCTGTCTCATACAAACAGCCATGCCTTGTAATGTGTATGCCGGACTTCTTCATCAAGTCCAAAGCTTCATTGAAATTGTTCAGTCTGTCACCCACATTGCTGCCTAGAGCGATTACAACTTCCTGCTTTTGAGAATGAACCTCCATGACAGTATCGGAGGATAAGTGGCGGAAGCATAAGGAGAATGCTGCAAAGAAAGTCATGATGAGGAACTCAACCAGAAAATATACAATCAACAAGTGCCATGCACTGCATGCTTATTTCCGAGATGAGAGCTTCTGTTACGAGCATATGTGCCAGGTTACACATTTAGATCGAGGATCGCCGATTAGTGGAGAATTTCCAGTACTTACAGGTTATAAAAGACATTAGGCAACCAAAAATGATATTATAAAACTAAAGACACTTTAAGTCAGCAACCTATCATCTGGGAAGAGCCGATTAGCGGGACAATCAATCAGATCGAACTTCTCTTCTTCTTCCAAAACAAAGCATACAATGACAAACGTGAAATCAAGAAAAATTTCATGGCAACGCGTTAGACTATCAGGAAAAATCATTCTCTCAAAATCCCAGCCACAACTAGAAGTAGGAATTCACCTGCACCATACTTGAAGGCACCGCCGATATCATGTTTGGCCGGAGATAACCGCTTGAAGACATTCATCAGGAAGCACACTGCACTCGAAAGTTCGGAGTACAATCATTAGTGCCAACCCAAGAAGCATGACTTGCAACTCCATAATAAAAGAGATTGACCACACAACTGGGGCTGGTGGTGGCCGCCGGCCCGCCGACCCAAGGCCACTAAAATGTGTTCGATACGATTTTCATAAACCCAATTCGAAGTAAAATCCGTACGTCTCCCCACAACTAAAGCTGAGATTTTGACAAATCCCTCCCCCCTCCCTCCTCCTTCAAATCCACCACCAGATTACTACATGGGCAGTTGCAATTCGATTTCCAGAGGACATCAAACACTTGCAAAACAATCAGAAGACTATTTACACGCATCCACTGGGATTAAGCACGAACCAAGACAACAAAGAAAGTCCTACTTTCCCCCCGAAATCACGTCAAACGAGGAGTTCACTAACTACCCAAGACGCTGTTTCCAAAACACGCTCACCCATTTGAAGCTTCGGTGCACTCTATAGCTTGATTGATCGAAGCCTTCAGTCGGAAGCCGCCGCCGCCGCCGCCGCAGCCGTCGGCCAAATGGAGCCCAAAATGGGGGTCACTCAGGACCGGGGTACTGAGAGTTGAGTACGGAGAAAAGAGGACGAGAGTGCGACGCGAGAGCTACGAGGAGTCTGCAAGAAGGTATTTGCGAAATTGTATTAGAGACTCTAATACAATTGAATTGGAGCGGCCGGCGAGCGGAGGAGGGAGGAGGAATCAGGCGAAGAGAGGCCGCGAGGCTGGAGAGGAACGGAGAAGATGGCGGCGAGTGGTGGAGGCGAGCCGCGGAGGTGGGTGACGAAGCTCGTCGACCTTCAAGAGAGCGGCGGAGGCGAGCCTCAGAGGCGGGCGGCGGAGGCGACTCGGAGGCGAGCCGCGGCGGCGAGTGACGGAGGCGGCTCGGAGGAGAGCGGAGGGGTCGAAGGTAAAGGTCGAAGGACTGTCGCTGAGCGACTCTGTCGAAGGGGAGAAACTTTTTAGGTCGAACGTGGGCTAATAGTTATAATGAGCTGTTAATCCATATTTGACCTTTACGTAAAAAATATGAGTGTAAAATGGATTTATATAGGTGGATTATATAAATTTATCTCAAATTAATTTATTTTTATTTATCAATTTTTGTTAAATTTTTTCATCAAATTACTGAATTGTAAGACATGTGAAGTACCAATTTGAGGTTTTACCTCCGTTTGTCGTTAGTGTATAATTTTATAGTTTTTCGTAATATTAATTTAATTTAACATAACTAAATGAAGGTAAATTTATTATAAATATAAAAGTTTGAGATATTTTGTGGTCACAAAATTAATTTATGATAGATTTATCATATTAGTGTAGGATTTTTTCCATTATATTAATCATATTATAATAAAAAAATTAGCAAAAAAATCTCAAATTTATGATAGAATGCCAATTAAATTCTAAATATTTTCAAGTTTTCTCGATATGATTGTAAACCTTTTGGGAAGTTATTAATACAATATTTCAAACCAAATTAAGTTAGAAATTGCTAATGTGGACTCTAGCTATTGTGACACAATCAAACATTAACATGGATAATTTTTTTAAATAATTTTTTTTTTTTTCTGTTCTCTTTTCAACTTTGAGTTGTGCAAGGTAGCCAAATGACCTTTGTTGACCATAGGCATGGGCCAAGACACCCTTGCCCCGACCAAGCAAGGGTCTCTAATGACTAGGACTTGGAATCAATAAATAAGAAAAAAGAAAAAAATTACAAAAATTATCCAAGTCAACTCTAATCATACAATGTGAGACGCTCGACATTTATGTTAGCGATGTTCGACCAAAGTTGACTAAAATAATTATATCTAAAATCTTTAAAAGGCTGACAATTAAATTCGCAAAATTGAAATGTTTAGACCGATATAGATTGCTAGTTTAAAAATTTTTAAATAATTTTCTCATTAGAATATCTATGTTGTTAAATATATTTTTTCTTTTACGCAAGGAAATATTTCATTTGTTTGTATTTCAATCTGTAGCTTATAATTTTGAGTATTGTTGCCAAATTACCGCAAAACTTAACTAATTTCCCATCCAATCTACATAAAATTCCTCAATTGACAGTTAATCGACACACTTATCATGAGAAAAGCAATCAATAATTTCTTTGATTAAAAGTAAATGATAGATTTAAATAAAAGTAGTGGTCGTTATCCTATAATCTAAGCAGCATGTTAAAGTGAATGAGATGAACTAATTAATCTCATCTTGGGTCTCGATGCCCCCGTCTCTAAGTATCCCCGCTAGTCACGGAAGGAAGAACGAAAAAGGAAAAATGAGGAAGTGAAGAAAGATGCTTTAGATATATGGAAATTTCTCGACCATATGTAAATGTAATAAATCAGATGGACATATGTCAAACGTGTAATTAAACTAAATCTGATTTTTCCGTCAAATTGTTTTGAAATTTCATATTAAGATCAATTAATCTTATTAAAGAGAATCCTTTACACTAAAGAAATCGGATAGTCATTCTTGAAGAGACTAACTTATCCAACGAGGATATGCCAAGAAAAAAAAAAAAAAAAAAAACCCACGAAATCGCTCAATACCATTTTGAAGGTCTGCCTCTATTAATAGGCAAACTCAATGGCCATTTCAACATTAAAATTTTACAAAAACAAGAAAAAATGTCCCATAAAAAACCCATGCATACCTTTAAAGTACACTATGACCACGCCTAAATATAAAGACAAAATTATTATATAAAAAAATCGAGATGATTTGCAAGTACTCAATGGATCTCTTATTTTCTAAATTTGAATTCAAAAATAATTGTCAAGTGTTTCATAAGCCACCTGTCATTTCTTATATGAAAATCATAAGAAAATTTAATTGAGATCTTAATATATTATTTTATTATTTGGTATTTTCTTTTTACTATTTCTCTTTACACATGATGCAAGTGCTCTTTTTACAGTAATTATGAAAGTGAATTTACGTGAAATTTATCGAGAGTGCACAACAGAAATCCAATATATTTATTTGAAAGAGCTTAAATTTGAACTTGTAAATATATTCAATTTGACTCTTCTTCACTCAAAAGTTTAAACCGACAAAATATAAACCAATCATGATATATTAATTATTCAACAACGCATCAATTCTCTCGAGTATAATTCTCTAATGCACATACATCCAAACAATCTCTCCTCACGCGTGAGCTTAGATATTAAGTTTGCTCCCCCTCGACTTTTGCCTCATTTTGGATCAACTTATCTCCTCCATCAGAACCCTACTTCATTCCTAATGTTTTTCTCCAAATTGAACTTTGAAGTTTGCCATCCAACCTGCATTGCTATAACAAAATGTTCACCCACCCGAAAACCCAATGACCACCAAATTCATTTCTCGAGATATTCACCAAACATTATTAATACACACTAAGAGTCGGTCGCCAATTAACTATCGGTTTTGATACCAAACATTATGATTCGGCGTACAAACACAA
This sequence comes from Eucalyptus erythrocorys, assembly GCA_014182555.1. Lineage (NCBI taxonomy): Eukaryota > Viridiplantae > Streptophyta > Magnoliopsida > Myrtales > Myrtaceae > Eucalyptus > Eucalyptus erythrocorys. Next base: position 13,865,442 of record CM024602.1, read on the forward strand.
CAAAATAGAAAGTAAAGGTGAAAAAGAGAAATCGAGATATAAGATTTATCCTGATTTATCATTAAATAAGAGCTACATCCAATAGAGGATTCCAACATGAATAGTTTCCATTACCTATGTATAATCTCGTTCTCTTGTAATTAATCGCCTAATTGAATTTTTAATTATTTATTCAAACCATTGAATTTATGGTAATCATATCCTGGGAAAAAAATTTACGTAAGAGAGAAAAAAAACATTTTTGCTAATTTGTCTGGTGCCACGAAGGTTTTTTAATCACAATGAATCAATGGCACGAGGTAGCAACTGAAGCGATGATTTTGAGAATCTTACAAGACTACTATTATCTTGGCTTAACTAGATTTGTTATTTTTTAAATATTTATTATTATTCAGTTGTGCTTCCACAATTTTAATATGGAAGCAGGCAAACGTCGTGCATGCATGTATACTAACACGCAAAAGAGTCGGAAATCTATTAAATGTCATCTTCGAGATGGAATGCATGGAATATAACATGATAGGAATATTCAAACTTCAGATATTGAGAATATATTACATGCCATCCGACATCCACAGCTGTGTACCTTAAAAAATATGTTAGAATTAAGATACTCTGTTCGATTCAATTTTTATTTTTCCCAGAAGAAATTATTTGCGAAAAAAGTGATTTAATTTATTCATATGCATACTTCATTTCTTCTTCATATTCTTCCCAAATAATGTTTAAAATTCTACAAATCATTACTGTGAAATAAGGTGAAAGTTAATGGATGTTGCAATTCAAGTGTAACATGAGAAGAGCAATTAAACACCATAAATTTTTGTATTTCAATTTGAGTGTCGGTCCATTTGCTTAAGTGTATGCCAACTCTAAATTACACCCAAAATAAACATGCTTTGTCTCATTATATCTGTATCCAAAATAAGAAATTCCGATTACGAAAACAACTCAAATCAACAAAATTACTCAAATTAAATAACTACTCAGATTAGAAAATGCTCAAATTAGGATACCTTCGACATATTTTCAGCAATCATTCATTGTTTGTCCTTCGATCGTGTCATTTTGCTTGGGAAAAAAACTCCAAAAACAACAATCTAACAAGAAATTAACTTCAGTTCAAGGAAATGAAAATAAGAAACAATTGTCGATTATATATATTAAAAAGAAAAAGAGCAATCCATCAAATTAATCAATACCCTCTTCATCCAAAAACGGAAATAACAACAAACAAATTTTCGATTGCTGTTACGGATAAAATCAGAAAACTCCAAGAACGCCCGGGACCCTCACGGAGATGATTCCCCTTGCTACGGTGCTGAGCCTGACCCATCGTTATCCTCGTGAACATGACGCGGATCAGACGCAGTACGGAGCAGAGTGGAGAATCAAGGGAATAAAGTAGGAAAATGCCCATAAAGTCAGGAGAGGCAAAAGGTTGGATAAATACGAAGAGAAAAGGAGGAGTCGAGTTTGGAGCGTGTGCCAGCTAAAGTTGCCCTCTTATGACTCAATTACACTCGGAACCGTTCCAGGCAAGCTCTTCTCCCAATGCCATAAATACCCATTTGGTTCGGCAAAGTATCGAGACTCTGCGACCCTTCAAAAAAAAAACAGAGAGATTTTTATCGTCCTTCTTCTGGGTTCAGAGAAAGATATTGGAAGAAAGGACAAGCGGCAAGAGCAGCATCCTCAAACGAAGAGGCGAAGGGGGAAAAGATACTCGCGAAGATGTTGGAAGGGAAGGCTCTGATTGAGGACACGGACATGCCGGTGAAGATGCAGATCCAGGCCATGGCTTGTGCTTCTCAAGCTCTGGATCTGCATGACGTCTTTGACTACAAATCCATCGCAGCCCACATCAAAAAGGTACTTCCTTTTTCTTTTCCCAAAGGTCGTGCCGGTGCCATTTGTTCAAGAGTGATGAAGAAGATGGGAGGAGAGAGTTTTGGGCAGCTTTTTGCGTTTTCCTGGTTTTTTCTAATCTTATTTTAAATTCTGGGTCTCGTGCGTTCGAAAAATATGACAGGAGTTTGATACAAGATATGGGGGAGGATGGCAATGTGTGGTGGGCTCAAACTTTGGGTGTTTCTTCACTCATTCAAAAGGGACTTTCATATATTTCACTTTGGAGACCATCAACTTCCTCATCTTCAAAGGCGCTTCTTCTTGAGCCTTGTGTGCTCATGCTGCAGCTTCATGAGATCCTTGGGAGTGGGAGAGAGGTGCTATTGGTACATCGATCTCAAGGTGTCAAATAGCTTAAAGATTTTCCTTTTCTTTATGTTACCTATCTTCTTCAGAAGAGAGAGAGAGAGAGAGAGAGTGAGAGGAGAAAAAGAGATGGGCTTTAAATGCTTTTTGAACTTTTGGAGGGGCATCTGAGCTGCGCTTTTTTTTTTTTTGGTAAAAGGTAAGAAAACTGAGCTGCGCTTTTTGTGTGTATATCTCTGAGAAATGAAAAAGGATGGTAGACCTTTCCAGATGATATTTTTCTGGGAAATGATCTTTCACCCTGTCCAATTGATTGGTTTCCGCTACTGATGAAGTGTCGACGACGACGATGTAATGTCCAAGGAGGAGGAAGCTATTCAAGATTTGTTTGTGCCTCACTGTTGAGTTGGTTTAGTTTCTTGCAGCTTTGGATAACGTCTGATGTAAGGCCAGACGCGTCTCACTTCCACAAAAGTCGGAATGAACCGAGACCCACCTTGCAAAATGCGCCTTTTTCTGTTTCTCTCTCTTTCATGAGTATTTCTTTTCTCTTTGGGGAGGTGGGGGCGAGCAACCTCGCACATGCTTTTTAAGTTTTATAATGTTCAGAAGAAGCGCAGAAACGCAGAAGGACAGCTGTATAAGTGAAAATGGTGGACACCCTGTTCGTCAGCCCATTAAAGCACACATTACGAAACCTCTAGCTATTCAGTTCCTACACAAATACATCAACTAAATTATATACGTTAAAAGAAGCATTACGTACAATGTATTTTCGATTCTAGAATTGTACTGTTCTTCATTCAACCTTGAATGACCACGAGGAATTGACTCATTCTTGACACCAATTCGGCACTATCTCGAGATACAAACACGAGGTCATCTGCTTCGTCATCTGGATCGCTAAGATTTATATAAGACATTTGACACAGAATAAGAATTTTCAGCCTCCTTATGTTCTTCTAATTTCTTTTAATCAAGTGAAAGTCTTGAATCAATTCAGAACCACATTTCCACAGAAATTGAGGATTGTGTAACGGCAGGATGGATTCTGAGTCTGACGGTTTCGGTACTTCCCTCCGCCATGGATTTTGCCATGGCACCTCGAGAATAGAACCACGCTCAAACTAAAGGGCATCATGCATTTGCGATATCCAAAAACATAAAGCGATATCGATATTCAGAGGTTTATAGTCAGATCCTTGCCATGATGCAACGATTTTCCGGGACTTCATCCTGTGCATTGAGAGAAAGCATACACCCCAAGCTCATGCAATCAAAAAAATCATGCCGAAATTCATCACCGGATAAGCATTGATCCTATATACTCATGAGCCAAGACCAAAGTGATTTTAATTCTCTCCAACGCACTGGAAAAGGGTAATTTTGACAGTCCATATAATCCTATGAACACACCAGACATGGGCAATCAAAATCTATTTGAGACAATTGATAACTACCTTGATTTCAGCTGCACCATGTCCATTGTCAAAGCATCTTTCTGCGATAGTACATACTACTTTTGCCACTAGCGACAGATAGAATGAGAAGACTCTTATTTATTACAACACCGAAGCCAACTTACAGCAACTCCAGAATCACTGGGACACGCTGGTCGGTGGTAAGAGCGCAATCGAAATGAGCAAGTCGACATATCTAATAAAGCACTAATGGAACCATAGTTCGAACCTCCAATCTGTGGTTGGAAAGCATACAATAGTTTCCAGTCTGAAAAACACTAAAAAATGAAGACCGTAGTATCAAAGTGAGGCAGTTCACTTCCCCCATCAAGCTTTTCCCCCTCAAGTTGCCTGGGGGAACAATCAATTACGGAGTGCGAGCAATAGATAGAACGCCACAATGATCTCAATATCCACATACCTTTGATGGCAGTTAAACAACCGGAGTCAAAAGCGGTTTGTTCGTGAAATGAGCTTCAAGGTTTCCAAGGACAAGGTCAGCCATGGCATTGCGAGTCTCCACCGTGGCACTTCCAACATGAGGCACGAGAACGACATTCTCAAGCCCAAATAGCTCTTCAGGCACTTCAGGCTCATGTTCAAATACATCGAGCCCAGCCCCACCCAGTCGGCCTTCCACCAACGCTGATACGAGCTCGGGTTCATCAACATGTGGGCCCCGACCAATGTTGATGAGAACACCCTTGGGGCCTAATGCATCGATGACCTCGCGATTGATGATGTGGTGTGTCTCCGGCGTGAGAGGGCATGCAACAATAAGGATATGGCAATTGGAGGCCAATTCAACTACACTAGGATAGTATTTGTATTTGCAATCTGGTTTCTCTGTTCTGGAGTAGTAACTGATCGGACAGTTGAATGCTTCGGCTCTCTTGGCTATTGCTGTGCCTATCCTGCCCAATCCAATGATTCCAACTGTTTTTCCAGTGAACTGAAAGAAAATAAGTTCACATATTACTCATGAATCCAGCTATATATCTTCATTACACAAAAAGATAAAGAGACTTCAAACAACACAAGGAAGGGCGCGATATGGAGAAACATTGCACTTTAGAGATTTAGATGACCTCGTAACTCCATTGGATTATCTTGAACACCCAAAACAATCAATCAATGAAGAGAATGATGGAAATTTTTTTACTTCCATGTTTTGATAGAACTCAATATTCCTCGAACCTATTCCATCAGGCAAGTCCACAAGAACACGCATGCACAAAAATTAGCTGTGCACATAGGGGGACCAGTGGTTAAATGCCCCAGAAGCCTTGCATATTAAGTACATGAACTCCACTTGCATAATTAATCAGCTTCCAAAGGAAAAATGTCCATATAATTTTAATTGACAACTGAAATAACAAGGCCAAGTAATTCTGGTGAAAATCACAATGAACCTTGAACATGAGCATACTGTGCCAGTCTCCACAATCTCCCAACGAATCCTTTTACAGCCCAAGGCAACACACGTCGAAATAAACTCCGTGCTTGCATTAAACAGAACAAACTAAGAGAAGGCCCAAGCCGTGTAATAAATGCTAAAGAAACAAGCATACTAGAGATAGGAGGCAAATCAACCAGACTCATCATCAACCAACTCCAGATAAGAGTATGTGGCTCGTGTATAAAGTTGAATCAGAAGTACCTAGAAAGTCAGCAGAAAGAGAAACAACTTAGGACCCGACAGAAAACACCAAAATGCCTGCTAACCCAAAAGCACCAATATCTGTCAGCACTACGCAGCAAGCGTTCTCGTGTAATCAAAGTGAAGGAAAAATCAAATAGCACCATCTGCGCCATTTCCGCTATCTCATCACTCAATCCGCAATGTTTTCGCCGAATACGCGATCGCAATGACACACACCAAGAACCACAGCAATCCGTCCCTCAAACCTCACGCCATCAGAGTCAACCCAATAAGCTGCTACCCACACAAGAAATGCCAAATTTCTCAATAAGGAACGAACCTTGGTGGTCAACCTGAAGTCCCCCTTCTTCCATTTGCCACTCCTCACGTACTTATCGCTGGCGCAAATCCTCCTCAGCACGGCCAGGCACAGCCCGATCGCCAGGTCGGCCACGTCCTCCGTCAGCACGTCGGGGGTGTTGGTGACCCGGATCCCCTTCTCCCGGCACTTCCCCAGGTCGATCTTGTCCAGCCCGACGCTGAAGCTGGCGACGATCTCAAGCCTGGGGAGGGCCTCGATCAGCTCGGCGTCGGCGCCGGCCACGGAGCTGCCGACGACGGCGCGGATGGAGGCGGCGTGCTCCTTGAGGAACTGGGGCTTCTGGGGGAACTGCCAGAACCTGAAGAGGCGGAAGCGCTTCTCGAGCTCCCCCTCGAGGTAGGCGTTCATCGGGCAGGCCATGAGGACGCCGATCGACTCCATGGTCGATGTGGGTCGGAGCAAGTTAGGGTTTTTCGGAGGATTGGGGCGTTTCTGGCTTCTGGGTATGCGGTGGATTTGGAGGAAGAGAAGAGGTGGAAGCGAAGCGACTATGGCGTTCCTAAATGCTTGGAAGGAAGGGTTGCTGTTCTGTGGCTGCAGAGCGTCCTTCTGCGTTCGTTCAACGAGCCTCCTTGTCGGGTGCCCGTGTCGGGGAGCGGAAAATGACAAAAGTCGACCGGCGATGCGTGCGTGGCATCGCCCTTAAAAAAAGTGCACTTGGACGTCGTTTCATTAGCCTTTTTCGATTACTCTAAACTTCGGATTTTATCATCATTTCCCTTTTAGGGCCGCATAATAATCATTTTATTTTATAACCATTTTTATCTTAATAGAAATTCATTCGATAACTCAATTTTATTTTATTCCTGAAACAAATTTTTGATTTTGAAATATTTTTGGAAAAGAAATGAAAAAATTTCAATTACTTTATACTTCTAAAATAGAAACCAGAAAATATAAATTTTTCTCATCATTTATTTTTATTGCTAGTCGGACGCCCATCTACTACTATCTGCCATTGGTTGCCGTCTACCGTCATCTATTGCCAATTGTCACTCGTCGCGGCCGTCGATCATCATTGCCAATCGTTGCCTATCATTGGTCATCATTGGCCACCCCGACGATGCGTTGCTACCCAAGAGGAAATTTATTTATGTCGTTATCAGATAAATTTATTTTTATAATAGAAATTTTGTATCGTTATTAAATACTTATTTTTGCTCGAAAATTCATTTAAGAATAAAAATAAAATTTTCTATTTCTATTTTAGAAATCAAAATCTGACCATAATAGTTATTATTCGCTTGTGCAAAAAAAACATCATTAAAATTTTTTTTAATCTTTTAGACTATTGACTAGAAATTACATACGTAGGCTGTTTTATATGGTAAGCCTCCTTGTCGGGTGTCCATGTCTTGGAGCGAAAAATGACAAGAGTCAACCAGTGCGTGGCAATGCAAGAGACTTCCAATCTTTTAGGCGTGCGTGCAAAAAATATTATGAATAGAGTCTTAAATCTTTTAGGTCAATACTAAAAATTATGAATATGAACGTCAGTAATTTCATGTGGCATGATCAACGTGAGGTCTCCATGTTGGATGTTTGTGTCATGGAGCAGAAATTGATAAATGTCAGCAGGCGATGGCATCGCAGGAGATTCCTTGAAAAATGCGCTTCGACATTGTCTCGGTAGCTTTTTTGAGTTCTTTAACTTCTAGGTTTTGTCATTGCCTCCCGAAGGTCCAGTTTTTTTTTTTTTTTTTTATCAGTCCTACTTTATATCTATTTTACACTCATTCTCAAACTTTTGCCCTACCTCTTGCAGGGCGTGGGAGTCGAAACTCACTCCTAAAACTTGCGCGTTCCCACCCCATCCTCCCTGAGAAGGTGGGGGTTTGAACCCTTCACCTCCCCCTTCCATGTTGAAAGGGTGACCACTAGGGCGAATCCTAGTGGTTTAGGGTCCAGTCTTTTAAGCGTGCCTGCAAGAAATATTATTGAAAAAATCCTAAATCTTTTAGGCCAATTTTGTCAAAAAATTACAAACATTTGCATTTTATGTAGCATGGACATGAACATTCTTTTAAATAATATTCTAATAATTCATTGAAATTTTTATGATTTTTTCCGTTTTGTTTACTTCTTTTTGGTTTTTGGAGCGATGAACAACCACCCTCGTCGTCTTTACAAAAAAAAAAAAAAAAAAAAAAAAAACAACCACCCTCGTTGATACTATGCGAGGGCCGCTAAGCTTTCGCCGACCCGACCCTCTCTCCAAAAAGCTACAAAAAATAAAGGGAAGAAAAAGAATTAGCTATTATTAAAAATAAACGTTAACAATTTTCAGTCAAAATTGATCGAATAAATCTCAATTGATAAAACTTGAAAATGCCGAGATCGAATTGGCTAAGACAATTAAAATGTTTATATTAAATTGATAAAAAAACACAATAAATTTAGGATTTTTTTAACAATCCTCCCGATTCACGCGCCCATTACCGAATATTATAGTTCCTTTCTAAAGTCAATCTGTTAATAATTCCAAAACAGCCCCAATGATGTAAGTTATACGGCTGCCATTTCAGGTCCCGGGAGATCCGAACCCGACACCGACCCAACAATCGTCATCTGACTTTCTTGAGGCTGACTGTACGGAGGGGCGCCGCTTGAGCTGAAGCAGCAGAATTGGACCGGATCGAGCTGCTAGCCCGATGGGCTCGCCTGGGCTTGGTTGGCTTCGTAGGACAAAATGGGTGGGCCTGAGCAAGCAATTGCCTCTTCAGCGCGGCCCGTCCAAGCCCGCTTGGGTTTGGTCAATTTTCATATGGTGAATTTTTTTTTTTTTTTTTTTTTTGATGACCCAGGGAACCCCGCACGGCCGACAGCCGGAGATAAACCACTGGGGGCGACACGTGCTAACCACCACACATATGGTGAATGTTTTAAACCACGAAAACACAAAAAATCCCAAATTATATCTATTGTAATGAATAGCCGAACATTTTTCTGCGTCACTAAAAACCCTAAATTTTCCCATTACAATATTACCTCAATTTTTCTTTTTCTTTTTTTTGTGTAAACTTATACAAGAATGACAAATATAGCTTGTATGAAACTGAAATAGAAGATGCATATGTTACACTTGTACAAATTTGGATTTTTTCGTGGCACAAAAAAAAGGGGAATATTACGTCACAGTAGGAAAATTTAGGGTTTTTGGCAAGATAAAAAAGTCACAATTGACCACCGCCTGCGGTGGCCCAGTTGGATAAGGCTCTCCAATGAAACTAACGAAAGTGGAGGGGGTCGAATCCCGCTGGCCGCATGGGATCTTAAGCGCGACGTCAGGGTGGTGGGTCCTCCGCTAGCATCGTCCCAGGGTTTACCCGCCGGCTATTGGCTGTACGGGGTTCCCTGGGTATCAAAAAAAAAAAAAAAAAAGTCACAATTGGCATAATTTGGAAAGATTTTTTTTTTTTTTTTTTTGGTGGTATGTCTTTTGATTGCATAAATTAGAATAAGAAATTTTGCGTCTAGTACTCGGTTCGTCCAATCAATACCCCAGGCATGAGTAGAACTCAGAGGTGCAAATTGTAAGTTTAGAAACTCAATGATGCAAAAAAGGCAATATTTAATTGGAACGAAGAAGAGTACATACTTTGGAAACCGCACCCCCCCTCCGAAAGAAAAAAAAAAAAAAAAAAGAGAATAAATACAATTGTATATGGTGCATCTCCTTCTCCCACTTCTCTATTGTTTGATTTTCTTCCCTTCCCCTTTTTTAGGCACAAGTATTTCATCACCTAGAAGTCAAAAGCATCGGTTTCTGCTTCTCCAAGTAGAAGTAGAGAATTTGGACCTAAGCAGGTCCTTAAAAGGCTTTGACCATAGGGAAAGTCCTGGTATTGAGAGAGGAAAACCCAAGAAAAACCCATTCCCCCCCCACCGTGGGTGCACGTACCGCCTCCTCTTCAGAGGAAGGCTGTCACCCAACCTGGATTCCTGATATGCCGGTCTCCTAACATTAACTAGGTATGTACAGGAAAATTATTCTATCCTAAATCGAATTACCATTAATATCTCAACAGTCGTTTTTTTTTTTTTCTTCCTAAAAATAAATCACATTCATTTAATGATCGATAAGTCGAGTTGGATTCGGCTATAGGGCCGTGAAGGCGATGTGGTTACAAGATCCTATTTACTGTCTTGAGTGGCTCTCCCCAATATCTTCTCTAAGCTTGGAAGAACCTTTCGGAAGCATTCGCTGCGACGTCCCTTTCAAAAAGTCGTCACCTTATTTTTAGGGGAGTTTCTATCAACTAAGCAGAGAGAGAGAGAGGGGGGTGTGGTCAGGCATGCATGTCTTCGCCGGTTTCCGCTCGTGTCCTTAAAAATTGGTTCCTCTATCTATAGAATATAGAATGGCAGTGGAGAAACATTCTCGGAATAGAGAGAAAAAACCGAATCAGAGTATGCACCAAAAGTCATGCACATCTCCTCAAACATCCCAAATCCTCCCAACATGCACCCCACGTTCGAAGTCAAACATTAAAAGAAGAAACCCTAAAAAAAAAAAAGGGGTAATCATCTCCATTTCCTGTCAAATCTCCCCCAGAAAATCCCCACAAATCCTAGTCTCTCTCTCTCTCTCTCTCTCATCACGCATTGTGTCGGTCTTGGCCTCCTTCCCTAAACTTATATCCCTCCCACAACTTAAGAAGTTGTTCAATTCTTGGAAGGGTTTGACAATTTCCATGGTTGTGTCCTTCCTCAAATTCAACTCAACAACCCCACTTCTCAAAGTTTCCCCAGCTCATCCTGATCCGAGGTTGAATTTTCCCTCTAATAAAGATGGTCTGGGCCATTGAGCAAGAGCAAGAGATCGATAGGTCTAGGCTGTTCCATCACAAAGGGACACGGGAAGCCACGGGCCACCACGCCAGGACCATGAGCGTCGAACACGCCAATGGGGATTGGTCGCTCCATCGGACCAATGATAAGGTTGCCAAGTCACGGTTGTCCCGCGAAGAGGGAAAGGACAAGCACCCTTCAGGTGAGTTTTGAGATTAAGACTGCTGTTTCGAGAAGAATTTCGCACATTCAGTTTGCAAATCGCCGAACTATATGTTTAATGAAGTTTTTCATGAATTTCGCTCCTTTTTTCAGACATGGAACTGATGAAGGAAAGATTTGCCAAGTTGCTTTTGGGAGAGGACATGTCTGGTGGAGGCAAAGGTGTTTCTTCAGCTTTGGCATTATCAAATGCCATAACCAATCTTGCAGGTAAATATGTTCGTTGTTCTCGCTTCCTTGTTCGTCTTGCCAAATTATGATGATAATCTTCACTAAGAATCGATGACAATGTTAAAAAGCAGAATGCAAAATAAAAAAGCCAATGACTTTCCCTCCGTTATTCTCAGTTATGCAACTCGTTAGGCTCGAATAGTCTGATGTTGATCCTGTTTGAATATGCAACAGCTTCTGTGTTTGGTGAGCAAAAACGTCTCGAGCCAATGTCGCCCGAAACAAGAGCAAGGTGGAAGAAGGAAATTAATTGGCTTTTATCAGTCGCCGACCACATTGTCGAATTCGTTCCTTCTCAACAGAAAACGAATGGGATGAATATGGAGGTGACGATCAAAATCTTTCTCACCCTCTCTTTCCACGTTCCCTCTGTCTCTTCCATATTAACACAATGAAATCCTTTTTCTTTCGTTTACTAGATAATGGTCACGAAGCAGCGTACGGATCTGCAAATGAACATCCCCGCTCTGCGCAAATTGGACACCATGCTCATTGTGAGTGGAAATGCTTTTAAGGTTTCATTTCGTCGATTATTCTATCTCTAACATTGCCAGTGACGCCTTCCTTCAATGACAAAAAATGGCTTCATGTGGTGCAGGATTGTCTAGACAACTTCCTGAACCAAACTGAGTTCTATTACGTCTCCAAAGATGAAGACCAATCCGAGGAAAAGACGACGGATGACAAATGGTGGCTTCCAACAGTCAAAGTTCCTCCAGAGGGCCTCCCCGAAGCGTCACGGAAATGGTTACAGTCTCAAAAAGATTCTGTGAATCAGGTGCTCAAAGCGGCCATGGCCATAAACGCGCAAGTTCTGTCCGAGATGGAAATTCCTGATAGCTACATCGAATCCTTACCCAAGGTAACTAATGCAGAGATACGTTGCTAGAGAAACTAAAACTTGAACTTAAGAAAGTACGACCCTGTATCGGTTTACTAATCCTCCCTGGTGCTTTTGGTCTATAGAATGGAAGGGCAAGCCTTGGAGATTCAGTCTATAGGAGCATCACGGTGGACTTCTTTGACCCCGATCTGTTCCTCTCATCGATGGATTTAACGTCCGAACACAAGATTCTAGACCTTAAGAACAGGATCGAGGCTTCAATCGTGATATGGAAGAGGAAGATGACCCACAAGGACGGGAAATCATCTTGGGGCTCCGCGGTGAGCTTGGAGAAGAGAGAGCTCTTCGAGGAAAGAGCCGAGACCATCTTACTCCTCCTCAAGCACCGGTTCCCGGGACTTCCCCAGTCGGCCCTCGACATCAGCAAAATCCAATGTAACAGGGTAAAATTCCACTACCTGTTCATCTTATATGTTTATATGCTTCCAAATTATCACGACATCCAATTATATTCATGACCTGATAGGGGTGGTTTGTACAGGATGTAGGTCAAGCTATTTTGGAAAGCTATTCGAGGGTACTCGAAAGCTTGGCCTTCACAGTCATGTCGAGGGTCGAAGAGGTCCTACACGCTGACTATGTCGCACAAAATCCATCACAAGCAACGGCCACAAAGAACGGGTCCAGAGATTCTTCCCCATTCAAGGAGTCGGAGAACTTCTCCTCGCCAAGAGAAGATGCGGAGAAGCTTGCTTCTCCAAGGACACCATCTTCGATGACTCTATCAGATTTCATGGGGTGGAATTTGGATCAAGGAGACACCGATTTGAAGAAGGACCTAGGAGGCGATGAGTTGCTAAAAGACGGGGATGGAAAGCATATGAATAAATTCTTAAATGTAGGTACGCCCAAGAAGGTTTCTTACATAGAAAAGCTTGAGCGCGCCGGGGGTTTAAGAAGCCCAACCGCACGACATTAGTGATACTCGTAGGAAGAGAGAAGGTTAGGGACAAGCACAGAGAAAAAAGAGAGACATCGGAGAGTAAATAGAACGGGCAATCTGTCTGTGTCAGGACCCTGAACGGGTTTGAGAGTAGCTATTAGATAATTTTCTTCTCCATGTAAATAGAAAACAGCAAACTACATGCTTGGCATTATGAGCAAAGCAGCCGTGTAACTTTGTGGCCTGCCTACATGGCCTGCCTACTTAATGAACCCTTTTGTTTAGCTTTTGCGAGTTGTTCCTAAAAGCGATCGGATCTCTTAATCATTGCCGCCTGCACTCTCGGCATGCAATACTTTATGATTTCTCTCCTAACTACAGCAACACAAGAGAGGTACTTTGCCAAAAGTCATTGGAAATGGCGCCTGAGCGCCTCTAGGATAACTTGATGCAGCTATAGACGGAAACATCAAAAGGCAATCCAACACTCGTAATGTTGCAGAACTATAACCAGGAAGTAAAAACATCGGTTGGCATAGACAGAAGGGAAACCTTGTCATGCTTAAAAATACCATGGCATTACATGTTACATATCAATGAGACAATTCTTAATGATCACATAGGGCGGCCTACAAATTTCAGAAGTGTACAAAGGATACATACACTGAAGAAAGATGAAAATCTCGAACCGAAATCAGATCTTGCCGCGTGGCCCCAGCTTTGGCGGGAGTTGTGGGCCCTTCTTGATTGGCAAGACGTCGCCCGAAGCCGTGGCGCTGAGGTAAGCGAGGGTAGAACCGCCCCCCAGGATCAAGAACTTAAGCAGCAGGCCTCTCTTGGTGAATGGACCCGCGAATGTCTCGAAGAATTTGCTCTGCAGTATCGGAGGAACATGACATGAGCTAAATTACACGATACATTGCAAAGCTATATAAGGGAAGCGAGAAAACATTACAATCGCAACAATGCCGTTTAAGCCTAAATGGTGAAGTTTGCACACAACATCAACTCGCTATATATAATGCCGTTACTCATCATACGAGATCAGATCAATCATGTATCTCGAAACTGCTCAACTAACACTCTGTCTAGCAAGAACACTAGTTCTCCTACGTTTTATGAACTTTTATGTGTCATGTCCATTGCATCACGCCATTAGAACAAGTCTGTCTACTCGCCGTGTCTTTTATAAGAGAGAGAGAGAAATGCATTGTCACCGGACGATCATCACCAAGGTTTACCATTGATTATCCGAGTCTTCGCCAGCATACATTATTATTAAACTCCCCAAGAGAAAACGCGAGATGATAACAAAGAGAGATCGATGGGATCGGCGCGTGCTAGAGAGTCGAACCTGAAGAGGGTTGTAAGGGGAAGGAGCGTCGGATCCATACAAGTCCCACTGGCCGGTGGTGTTGCCCAGATCTTCCAAGTCGAAGTACACGCTCTTGTCGCCGTACTTGGCCACCACTCCGCCGCTCCTTCATCAAGAAAAGAAACGAAAAGGGTTATAACTCGACGAGGGACGTGCTAAAAATCAGCTCAACCGATAAGCAACGATGAACTCTTTTGAGCAGTTCGTTTACTTGACGCTTCTGGGTCTGAAGCTCCGGCGAGCGGGCTTCACGTGGAGCTTCGTCCCGGCGAGGGAGCTGCCGCCGAGACCCTTCACCGCGACCGGCTGAACGGCAGCTAAGGTTGCGAGCGACGACGCCATCTCCGGTTCTCTTCTCGATCTCGCGGCGAAAACTTTTTTTCCTTTTTAGCTGAAATCTTTGTCGCCAGATGGAGCCTCGGGGCGCCACGTGGCGAGAGCAGCTCGTCCGGGAGAGATACGAGGTCGCCCGTGTGTGGTGCCAGGACGACCGGAGCCGGATAAGCCTTATCCATCTGGCGATCCTCCCGTGATCCTAAAACCCGGCCCGCCCCATTGATGGGATCCAAGATCCGCCTCGAGCCTTTGGTCCAGGCCCATATTCATTTAATGGGCCTTTATTGGATCGGGCCCTTTAAGTCCCATTTGGAAAAAAAAAAAACTGAAGAATTAAAAATAAAAAATGTTCGAAGAACACTTCTCTCTCTCTCTCTCTTATCATCTTCTTCATCCACTCTTCCTCTGCAATCGAACAACCAGCGGCCATGTCTGTCGCCTCCTCTCTCCTCCACCCTCTCCACTCCCTCAAGCTCTCCACCGCCGCCGCCGGCGGTGGCGGCGGAGGCGGTGGGGCCGCCTCCTCGACGTTCCTTCATGGGACCGCCCCGCTCTCCCTCCTCGCGAAACCCGCCGCCGTCTCCCTCCCCGCCCCTCGTCCGCCCGCCACTTCCCTGCCCGCCATCCGGGCGATGCGCTCTCTGCAGGGCCGCGTCGTCTGCGCCACCAGCGACAAGACCGTCGCCGTCGAGGTCACGCGCCTCGCCCCGCACCCCAAGTACAAGCGCCGCGTGAGGAAGAAGAAGAAGTTCCAGGCCCACGACCCGGAGAACCGGTTCCAGGTCGGCGACCTCGTCCAGCTCGAGAAGAGCCGACCCATCAGCAAGACCAAGACCTTCATCGCCGTCCCGATCGCCCCCAGGAACGCGAAGGCGGCGAGCAAGAGCGGGGGCGATGGGGCGGGCGAGCTTGGCCTGCCGTTGGAGTCGCAGGGTCAGCAGGAGGGTTGAAATTCCGGGTTCATTGTTGGAAATTCTTGCTTCTTAAGTATGAATTCTTTCTCGCTTTTTCTTCGGATTCCCGTTATCTGTAATGGGTTGAATTGTATTTCGACGAACTTCATGATTGAGCATAGTGGAATCTGGAACTCTGTCGTTGCTGAACTTTCGAATGAGTTGCGTAACAACTGAGCTAGACGCTATTTGGATAAGGATTAAAAATAAGATTCGGGCATCGACCACTTTTGTGCCTTCTTTTTATGGATGAAGTGGTGTTCATCAAGGGGTTAGTGCCTGTACGACGTGGCTCGAACTTGCAACGGTTACGGTGCGTTTAGCTCCTTCAGGAGGAAAAGTGACGCAAGTGTTTGACGAAATGCCGACGAGACAGTGTTTGTAACCTGAATAGGATCAATCTTGTGATTTGGTCATTCAGTTTTGTTTGTTTATAGGAGCGCTGTGTAAGCAACAAAAATGTGCTTCCATTTATGTTAGTTAATCCGACCTAAGAACGGGATATTCGTACGAAAACTTTGTGAGTGTAGTCACTGGCATAGTGTCGGCAGGGATTGCAAATCACAAGAATAATATACCTTGAGGAGTTGGTTTTCTTGGTACTCCTTTAATTTGTTGTGCTAATGTCCCGTTGTAGTTCATCGGAATGTGTATTATCGCATAGAAAGCACCCGATTGCATTGTATCTTCCGACACTTTCAAAGCCCATGATGTTTCAGGATTACATACAATAATACAATTCCATGTCATTGTAATGCGGTGAGTAGCTGTCGATGAGGCCGGGGTTTGGATTAAGTAGCTTATCCTGCATCTCAAGAAACCCCGAAAGAAAGGATGAAAAATCCCTGAACCATACAATATCAACAGCAGTTATATATACAGGAAGAATATAATGTTGCACTGTTGATTTAACAGATCCCAAATAACAAAAATTCTTCTTTCTCTCTTGCCCGCCAGTCACCACTTTCTGGATAAAAACATGCTTAAAACCAAGCCAAGCCTTCCAATCCAACCAAAGAACAAATGAAAAAAAGCCATTGCTTTTGAAACTGCTAATTTTTCTCCACCCTATTAGTTGTACAGTTAATCATCCCTATCTACTTTAAATAAAACTTAAGTTGTCATCCATCCTCACATTGCAAGCTCGTTCTAATATTCCGCAATGTACAGGATATGAGAGTGTTGACAGACTCCACAGATTCCACAGTTAACTTGGCTGTGGGAGAGGTATTTGTTGGGATTTGAAAAGCTATTGTGAGCAGTGACCCTCCTTCCGAGCTCTTCTCCTCATGCCTAGAGCTGATGACTAGAGGCCTCGACTCGAGCCCATCGGGCAGGATCGAGAAACCAGATGGCAGTGCGGCTATGTTGCTAGAGTCACAGCCAGTCATCACCGCCTGCATTCCTGTGATATCCACTGGAGCATAGACCACCATAGATTCGTAAGCATTTGTACAGCTATCCTGGAGTACCCACATGCTGTTGTCTTTATTTTTCATTGTCTGCAATTGCGAAGCAGATAATTTGAAGAATTAGAAACTAGCCGATCAACTCTTGACTGGGAAAGAGTCAAACTAACTAAAGAAACTTACTTGGATGTTGACTGCGTTGCCGCGATCTTGCCCTTTTGCCAAGTTAGCAATGGACTGTACTGGGCTTCCACTCGCCATGATATCCCACTGAAATTTACGTGACAGAACATTTAGTCAATTTATGCCTGACATTTGATGCAGACTTAAATTAGGATTTGTAAAGGTTCTGGTGGTTAAACCTCGCTACGGCGAGATTCGTCTCTGAGGAAGTCGAACAGTACGTGGGGTGAGACTGGCAATAGTACAGAGGAAACTGCACATAGGATCACCCCAAGAGGCTCTCCAGGATCATTCAGATTCTTCCTAGAAGCTACCCTAATGTCCTCTCCAGTTTTAGTGGGGACCTTGGTCCAGCTGTGATAGCTCGATGCTCCAATGGCCTGACAAAAGCTTTGTGTCATCCTCTGTGCCAGCCTCAAAATGCTCTTCCTTCCTGCAAGTGTGGCGACACCTGCAAGAAAGTCTTGCTTAACAAACTTACCTGTTACGATCAGTAATGGTGCGCAAGTGCATTAATGCTTACCATTTGAATCTTTGGTTGGAACATTAGTCGCCATAAAGAAAACGAGCCGCTCGCACTGGAGTTGCAGTGTCGTCATCCAGTGTCTTGCGCCAAAGGCTAGGCCGCTGTTAACGATGGTACGGTACATGGGATGAACAGTCGTTTTCTGGCACTCCAAGTGTTCTACCCAGATTACCTGAAAAAACCACAAGATTGTACGAAATCGTTCATATCTATTCAAGGAAACACCAAAGTTTCATCTTCTAGCATCTGGCACTCGACCATTGCTGTAAATTGACGAGAAAGTAGGTGATAAATGCTTGATCTTTCTGTCTTACCTTACAATGGCCGTTGGATTTATCCTCAATGATGCAGCCGGAGGGGCGTTTCCTACATTTCACAAGAGAGGCGTCGATGTTATCTTCGACTTTTTCGATGGAGACATCAACTAAGGCCCACTGCTCTGCGCTGAGCTGCTTGCAGTATCTGATGAAGTACACCTCCCTCGTGGGCACCATTGGCGTTAGCATTTGCAGCTCTGCAAACATCTGCAAAAATTTTGACCGTGAAAACTAGGATCTCATCTCATCCGACCCATCACTCTCTTCCCTTGGAAGATTCTTGACCACAAGTCAACAACGTACGAACAATTTTCTAGCTGCCACAGAGGCTTTTGCCAAAGTCGTAACGAAGATGGAGAGGTGGAGAAAAGACAGTCGAAGAGGCTAAATTTCTTCTTTCTTCTCTATCGTTCTAGTCCTGAAGAGAAAAATTCTCCAAAAGGGCTCTATTTTCTAGTCCAAATACAGAAATTTATTTTCGAACTCCGTAGATTTTCAAAGGTGGCTTTTGACTTTCAGTTGAGCTTGGTTGCAACGGGAATTAGTTAATATGAGCAATATTTACTTTGTTAGCTGTTATTTATGTGACCGGACCACATGAAAAGAGGACAGAGAAGGGATATATCCGAGGGACTGGCATCTCTTCAAATGGTAAATTTCTCCATTGAAGAGAAATTGGCCCAACCGAGCTCAAAATCGGAGGAAAAACAAAGTTTTTTTTTTTTTTTGTATTTTCTACGCAACTCACCAATTGCACGGCACCGTTTCTGTTGGGACCTTCACCGCTGCAAACCACATCCACAGTTGCTGCCTTTGAGATCATGCAAGGAAACATTTCCTTCCATTGATTCTAGAAAACAGAAAAAGAATATCAGTCAAAACGCCAGGGGAACAGAAAATGAGGGGTGATTTTTACTACTGTATTGATGCATTTCTCGATTTTCATTGTACTCATTCAAAACTAGGAAACCGTAATCAGCGTTGTTGGCTTACCACGTCCATGAAACTTTGCACGAGGCGGGGGAGGTCGACAAACACGACCCCAGTATCTCTCGAGGCTTCAATAGATCTCTTGGGCCGGCCCTCACTCGGGGCTTCGACCTTGAACTCCTTCACGTACTCGTCATAGTTAAGTATCTCACGGCCGGTCTCAACGCTCCTGATCCAAAGCGGCTCCCCAGCAGTAGCCATCTTCTTGAGCTCTTCCTTTGCTTGGTTCACCAACTCCATGATCTTCGACTTGTCGAGCCCAAAGATTCCGGTGTAGAAATCCAAGGAGCTCCTGTTCTCTTGGTCGTTCCCGGCTGAGCAAGAAGGCGATGCTGTCCCCGGAGTGTACTTTCCTAGAGCTGTTCGGAGCTTCTCCACCTACAAACAATATACAGAAGATGGGCTCAACATGTCGAGGAAGATGCGCAAATTGCATTGATCCACAGAGAATTTGATGACTAAAAGGCAGAAAATTTCAAAACCTCGGCTTTCAGTCGAGCATTTTCAATTCGGAGTTGCTGCTCCTGAGTTGTCAAGGCGGTGTCTCTGCTTGTGGTGGCTGAGCCACAATTGGGGCAGCAAGATTTCTGTATGGTGTCTCTCATGGCTTTGTTTTCATCTCTGAGCTTCTCCATTTCTGTTTTCAACAGAGAATTCTCATGGCGCTCCTGAATTGCCTGCAATTTTTCATGCCATTTCCAAAAGTCCCGTCACAAGAGAGAAACCACGAAACTTCAAGTTTTCTTTTGATCTTATAAGGACCGCTACAAATTCGAACGCTAAAACAACCTTGAGAACAATGACAACGGGCAAAAAATTGTTTCGAAAAACCCCGAAATTCTCCAATGATGGAAATCGATCAAAATGGGCACTTGGAATCGAATCAGATGGACCTAATCGAAAGAAAGAATCACAACGGTAACGAACCTTGAGCTGCGTTCTGCGATTCTGGAACCAGAACTTCACTTGCCTAGGAGCGAGTCCCAGCTGTTTGCTCAGTTGCTGCCTTTGCTTCTCATCGGGATGGGGCGACTCCTTGAACAACCTATTGAAAACGCCCCCATCAAACGCATGTCAACTAAAATGCAAAGATGAATTCAAGCTATTTTCGTGAGCCGAGTGCGCGCACAAACACCCAATGAGCTTGAACACCTCTATCATACAAATCTGGGTGGCAATCGTACTCAGGAGCAATAGAAAACAAGATGGTCAGTGCATGCTGCATGACCATAGCCATTTTCGGGAACTCCTAAATGCGAACAAAGAACAAAAAGCAGGTCAAGAATAGTTTCTTTTGTTGCTTCTTTAGTTCCAAGAAAGCATGCATGCACGTCACTAACTTTTTTCCCTTTTCTTTTTTATAATAAGCTTTCCATGGACATACATACATATATATATATATATATATATATATATATATATATGGTAGAAGATTACATGGAGAAGTACTATACTTCCGTATCGCCAAAAGATTTTACACGCTAACCAATGCGTCTAGACCGAGTCATTTCCCCAGCCTTGTATGGTCTCGAGACAACCTAAAACTTGAGCATCATTGTACGACCAACTACCATAATTTAGTGCCTAGTACATGCAGAAATTATTTATTATTGACAATTTCAGATTAAGGCGTTAACCAATTGTTATGGGCTCGATTGATCTTATGATCTTGATGTTTCTTTCTGGTCTATGACAAACGTATTGGAGTATATAGGAAAAACTGTCGGTCATCAGAGAGCACGTACGCTTCCATTTCGCGGATCTGCTCGGCCGTGTGGCGGTGGTACTTCTTCCGCTTCTTCTTCTTGCTCTTGTCGCCGTCGCCGCCGCCGCCGTCCTCGTCGTTGTCCCCGTCCGGATCGAACTCGTCATCCGATCTCGACCTTGCGGGGCCCGAGTTCTCGCTGCTGATCTCGACCGTATCTTCCCTCCTCCCTCCTCCTCCGCCGCTCCCCTCGTCCCCCTCCTCCACGTCCATGCTGGCCGAGGGCGCCGCCGCCGCCCCGGCATCCCGAAAAATCCCGGCCTAATCCAAATAGAAGCAAACATAAATCACAACCAATACAATCAAACAGCAAAATAAGAAGAAGAAGAAGCAGCAGCAGCAGCAGAAGACACGTGCACGTTGAAGACGAATGCGTGCACGGGAGAGAGAGAGAGAGAGAGAGAGAGGAAGGAGGTCTTACGAGGCTGAGGGAGAGAGCGGGAGAGGCGAAGAAGTCCTTGGTGCGAGAGGTGGGAGGATTGTTATTCGACATGTCGACGACGCCCATGGCAGTATTGAGGGAAGGGATAGGTTGTGGGTGGGGGGCTGGTTTTGTTTTATGGAGGAGGCAACATGTTAGACGCCAATGGTGGTGGCGATGAACATTCGTTGCGCTCTAGAGAGAGAGAGAGAGAGATAGAGAGTGGGGTCTGACAGATTTAAGGATATAAAACAAAACGAAGTGGAGGATGAGGGCTTTCTCTCTCTCTCTTTCTTCCTTCTTTGCTTTGCTTAGGTTTATGCTTGTGTGGGTTGTGTCTGAGAGAGAGAGAGAGAAGGAGGGCTGTTAGGAGTTGACTGTTAGATATTAGGGAACAGCTGAGAAGGAGGGGGAGAGAGAGAAGGAGGGAGGAGAAGCGGGAAGAGGACATGCAACTAACTTTAAGCGGTTGAATCCCCAACTACAACGGTATATTCAGTTCAATTGTTCAATTTCCCCACCACACACCCCCCTCGTTTCGCGGCTCCGGTCGAGGCTCCAAGCCCGCTCGGCTTCGGCTAGCCGGCTTGGGTTCTTTGGATGGGAATGAAAAATTCTGGCCGTATTCCTGGCCAAATGCGTGTGGGTTTAGGACCGGATTCTCAGGCGTGCCGGGTTCGAGTCACGGTCGTACTGCAGGCGGCTAGCGTGTCCGCCCGAGAAATAAGGTCGTGAGGTAGCTAGACAGACATCAGCACCGTCCTTATCGGAATAAAGTACTTGAATTGGTCGGTCGAGATTCCCGACTTTGCGATTGCTGGTCTAGAGGATTTTGTGATGCGTGGGTTGCGATGTTATTTTCGATTGTCTATTCTTTGAGTATGTTTAGTATATAGGGGATTGATCGATAGTATCACAAACGAGTCGATATAACAAACGATGTGAAAGTTGTGAATCATGTATTTATATCTAAACTAGGTTAACATTTATTCTAATGAGGTTACTGTATCACGGCAGCCTCTTCAACATTTTGCATTTTTCGGTTTGTAAGAACTTCCCATTTTAAAAAAGTTTTGACTTTTTTTTTGCATGAAATGCTCAATTTTATGATTTCTGAAGCTTTAGAATTATTTAATTTACTTATAAATGTGTTCAATTTGATGTTATTAGTACTTGGGAAAGGTTAGAGCACAAATTGAGGGCCATAATTTCATTTTAATAGAAGAACACCATATTCTAAGAAAGTTTGGCTCTTTTTCGGTAAAATGCCACATCTTTTGGTTTTTGGAGCTTCCATACTATCTATTCTTCTTATAAATATGCTGATTTTATTATAATTAGCCCTTCGGAAAGTTTAGAGCATAAGTTGAGGGTCAAACTTTCTCGGAATGGGATGTTCTCCTTTTGAATGAAATTATGACCCTCAACTTGTGTTCTAAATTTTCCTAAGTACTAATAGCATCAAAATGAATATAACTATTAAGTGAATTAGATAATTTGGAAGCTCCAAAATCATGAGATTTGGCATTTCACGCAAAAAAAGCCAAACTTTTCTTTAAGTTTAGGGAGTTCATTTAATTTTGAATGAGCGACAAGTCAACTTTTTTAATTGTTGAGTGGCTGAGATGTGTTTTGAGATTTTATTTCTTTTCTATGCTCTTCTTTAAGAGTGTAAATTAAAATTTTGATTTTTTGGTATCAGGATTTGTTTGCGTGTGTGCGCGTGTGTGTATGTTGGTGAGTTTTGTCAATTTTGGACTATCTAATTCTGTTGACTCAATAATTTGGAGAGGGTAAATTGCGTATAAAATTCAAAAGCGTGATATATTGAACGATGGATCAAGGGCTGAGATAGCAAATTGAACTTGGATACTTCTCCAAATAGGATGGCTAAAAGTTCTTGATTAAAATAACTTGATTTATGTGATTCTAGATGGCCCTTTCCACTCATTGTAAAGGTTTGGAAAAGGAATTCCAATGTTATGTATTTGAAATTGTGATATGAAATGTATATTATCACACGAAGAGATTCTTGTGGTTTAGATGGTATTATCAATTAACAATGTAAAATCATGTGAAAGTTTATACTAGATATTGAAGAAAAGAACAAACCTTGATGTTCCATGCAATTGCACTTGGATTCTCTCTTCATCACACACAAGGAAAAATCATATGAATGCCAATGTAATCATAAACTTTTCAATTTTGTCCATTTTATGCTAAACTACTGATGATAATTGCACCACCATATTACTTTTGCAAAGTTGTAGAATTAAGTTGATAAAATTGAAAAATTTAGGAATAAATTGACATCCACACAATAAATATAGGACGGATGGGACAATTTCCCCTCACATACAAAACATTCTACGACTAGAAGAAAACTTTTTTCCAAGAGTAAAGAGGGCGACTACTTTAGGGTGCAATAGATGTAAAGTGGTAATAGGGACTTCCCCCTATTCAAGACATGTATCACCAAAGAGCTTTCATATTTTGACGTAAGAATTAGGATCTCTTAATTATTTTGATTTGATTTACGTTGCTCAGATTCTATTGTAATGCTCATCTCTTTCAGTATCTAGTTGTCCAGAGGATCTAATCAGTTCTCTAGTGCACTTTGTGCTGTGGAACGCGTGAAATTCCCTCAAGACAGGACATACTTGATGTAAGCCTCTTAAGAATTCAACTCAAAAGCTTACTTGTCCTTTACTCTTGAAATGCCTCGTGGTCGTCATCTTCTTGTCATAACTAAACAAAAGGTCGGACTTTTGGATCGATAAAGTCTATCAATGCACAGTTTTAGCATCAGAAGCAGAAACTGCCCAAGAATGGAGTAAAGTTAACCTGCTGATTCAGCTGAGAAGCAAGAAAACCTTAAACGGTATCCCTAAAATATCTTCAAACAACACCTCGGGAAAGATCAATGTCAAATTGTTAGCGTGTCCACGCTTCATATTATAATGCTTACAAAGACCGGTGCATTCGCATATCTCAAACTCTTGTCAGATTAAAAACAAACGGGCTGCTTGAAAGTTTGTCTGGCCAAACAGCTGAACCGTAAATCCAATTGAGTATATTGATGTATGATTGTAAATGCTACTACATTTGATCTGGTCTAGGATTTCAAGGGGCTAGTAAATGAACTTGATCAAACTAAAATCAGGATTGTAACCTTGGTGATTGACCATAAGAAACTGTAAGAATAAAACGACGAAGGGAACTTGGAAAATCCTTCAGGCCATCCAAGCTGCTTCAGAGTATGTAATGGATACGCCTAACTATCTTTGAACTGTGTTATCTGTCGAAGTTCACCTAGAGAGACCAGTAGCTTGCCAAGAGAGACCAGTAGATCTTAATATGGGGATTATTTAACTTCAAGTTGAAGCAATTTGCAGACCCACGATTCACGACGAGAACATTCACGCGAGCGACATCTTTCTCACAGGTGATGATTCTTTCCCTATTGAAGGCGGCTTGCAGCATTCTTTTCTTTTCAGTTGAAGTAACCCTCGAGTGCATTGCTGCTTAGATGCTGCTCATCATCTTTTTGCCCCCACTTATTCATACCTAATGGTCATAACGTTCCTGTGCATATGCACAACTCCTAACGTCAACATGAACATTGGATTGCCGCCTCGAAACATGCTCAAAACAATCGCCCATGCTTCTTGATACCGTACTGCGACGGATTCCTTTACCTTACTTTGAAGATCAACCATCGAAGAGCTACGGGTCAATCTTCCCCGACAGCAATCGCTTTACGCTTTTGAAGATGATTAGCGAAGATATATTAATCATCTATATCTACATACATATCAGCGAAGTCCTTCAACATTGCACCGGTGCAGAATATTCAATGTCTTTACCGAACGCGATTAGCTTTGAATATTGGATAATCCAAGGATTATCCTCATCAAACTGATGGATAATCACATTCTTTTTTGTCCTACTTCCCGTTGTGACTGCTAGGCTGCTTCTTGTATTGCCAAGATGTTTCTCTTACGTATGACAACTGCATGACGAAGGATGGAAAAAAAGAAAGAAAAAAGAAAGAGCAAGAGCATGAATAGAGTCAGCTGCAGCAGCTCAATGCCCGAGCCGAGCCGCATTGAAAAGCAGCTCGCGGGTTTCGTTTTTGAAAGAAAGGCCAAGATTGACCGATGCGTTGAGGTGTGTGAAAAATGTGTGGTCTCCAGTTCGATAACCATTGTTTATATTTCTTCGTGTCTTCATATCATTTAAAGGGTTGAAAGAAGTGAATGCAATTAATGTATTTGCCTCCAAGCTTTTCACGAATTTAAAGAATTCCTTCACGAGATGGGGATAAGTCAATCCTCCAGGAGCAATATATATGACCAATATAATATTCCACAGTGACATCATCTGCACAAAAAGGAAATAGACTCCAAAGGTCTTGAATTTTCATTCCAGGAGTGATTTTACGAGATCTCCATTAGCATTAGATTATAATAGCTTAAATAAGCTCCATGAAAGCGATGTGTTTGCCTTTGTTTAAGGAAGGTTATTACGGCAAGTAAATTACATGCAAGTCATCCCATCGGCGTGTCTAATCTCGTCCTTTTTGCGAAATTGCAGAGCTTTGAAGTTTAGAATATTCCGAGCTGACTCCGTCTAAGCAAAGTCATGGATTTCTATTTTCACACTCTCTTTCTAAAAGCATGGTACAAGAGGAATCTTACGCAATTGGGTGCCCAGAAAATGGGATAGGCCTTTGGGGATTAGTCTCATGGACTAAAACTTAAGAGATGGGGATTGAAAATTAAGGGTGGCGATTCCTAATTTGACACTTAGGTTTACTAAGAAAAAGCCCTAATCCAGCATGATACGAGAAATTGACATAAATCAATTTGAAAAACATTTTGTAAATAGCTTTTCTTGAATCGGAATATGCACTACCTCAATAATCAGTGAATATTTAGCTCGTAATTTGTCGTTTTATAGACTTGTTGATTCAATGGGTAGTTGTTTCTTTGTGCTAGGATGGTGGCTTTTAATGAAGAGTGCGCTCCGGTGTGGCTTGCAATGGGATCGGTCCCCCCATTTTCTCTAGTTGAAATGAAAAGGCAAATCGACTTGTCAAAAAGAAAGGAAAAGAAAAACACCTTGTCATCGCGACAAAGTATTTCGATGACAACACAAAATAACATGAATAGTCAACGTTAATTACATGGCATGGTACGAATTACCGCCCTTTAATTAAAATCACCAGCAAGTTCAAGCAGCAACTTTTTCCCCCTAAAATATGTATCCCTCCCCCATTTAAGACAAACACATACGTAACAAACAGAAAGGAAAAAAAAAATACTAGAATACATACTTCGTGGTTGACTGGCAAGCTTTGGGTGTCAGGAAACAGCAGAACCAGTGTAAATGCTAAACGCTGTCCCCCACCATTTCTCATCTCCACGTTCAGATTTTGCTGGATCTCAGCTTCATGTGAATAACAATTAGTGAAGCACGCAGTGGACCGTCAAATAAAAGATCCTAATTTCCAAAAAAAATAAAATGATAAAATAAAAGCTTCTGCATAAGAAATTCATGTATTGCGACGTAGACTTAATAATAATCTTTCTTCAAGGGTGGAGATTCTCATTTCCTTTTGTTCACTGATTATTGACATCGATATTGCTCATACAACTGGACAATAAAAGAATTCACCCCCGCCCATCATGATCCATCACCATCCATAATTAAAGTTTTGGTGCCATATGGGTTATGATTAATTCGATCCGCAATTCAAATCACCGCCTCATAAATTGCTTGTCTTCATTTCCCACATGCTCCACGGAAAAAGGTAGTTAGGAATGGTAGATACTATGAAGCAATCACATGAGCCAAACAAAACCTAGTAGCAATAATAGTACCAGTTGATTGGAGTTTCTTTTGAAATTCCTCCTCCACTTTATCCGTCCTAAGAAAAAGCATCACCTGTCAACAAAAGGGGGCAAAAAAAAAAAAAAAAAAAGAGCAGTCCAGAAATCTGCCAGAAAAGGGGTATCTTCGCTTTCTTTATGTTCATGTCTTTTTCTAATCCCTTGCAGTTGTCTACCCAGTTGTGCTTGCAGTTTGCAAAACCCAAAATACGGAATATTCAGATAAAATGGAAGAATTAACTATCTAAGCTAAGATTCTACTGAGTTAGGTAATGGAAATTGGAGGCCTAGGATAGAACTCAAAAAGCCTATGAGCTGAAAGCAGAGGTCGGCCTTCAAAGGAGCATTAATGATGTAACTAATGAACCAAAATGGTGCTTCCCCAGAGTAATATAATTCCACTTTTGAAGGTAACCGATGTGCAAATGCATCCTGCAAACTCCCAGGCAAGAAAAAGCATGGGTGAAAATGGATCGATCGCAGAGCTGAATGTCAATCCTTACTTATATAGCAAATATCTCGCATACTTAAGCAAGAACATGGGCACATTAAGACTCAATTTCCAATTGCAAAACAAGCCCTCTGTACACACCGCCCCACCATGGCCACAAGCACAAATTCAAGCGCCCGCATGCACACCGGAGAGAGAGAGAGAGAGAGAGAGAGAGAGAGGTTCAATTAAAGTTTGGTCAATTTTGATCTCCATGTATGGTCTTTCTTCGTGCACCATGGCTGTATTCATTCCCTTTGTCCTTCTAGACAGTACTGCATAGCCATTTCAGAATTATGTCATTCTAAGAGAAGCGTGCACAAGAATAATCAGTCGTCTACAATAGAAGCACAGAGAAATCGCAGAGAAGGTGGCCAGCACCTTAATAGAGACATGACGGAATCGAAGAAGAGCACGCAACCTTAGTTCCATAAACCTTATATGAAACTTTTGTCAAAAAATTCTGGCGAAACCAACAAAAAAAAAAAAGTCATAACCTATTTCATAACAAGATTTTGCTTATTCAAGCGGTCTTCCAAGAAGCCAAAACCATGTTTACACAAGAATTTGTACTTACACATATAAGTTTTCTGGTAAAGTAATTGGTCATGTCTGATGCTAATAACAAGTTATTCAATTAGAAATTTCCAATCAACAAGCTGATAAAAAAATCCAAACACGACACGCAACGGGAAGGTAACTGGAACACCGAAGGAGCCAATGGGCCCACGACATGTGGAAAGATCATCCAATTTCTATGCTGTTTCACCGAAAATCGAGTCAAATAAGGATGGCACAGCAATCTGTATTAGCAATGTTTTCAGGAAGTTTGTGGGATCATGCTTCAGACAAAAGCTCCTAAGAACCTATCCAACTTTGGGAGACAGGTAGTTATTGAAGA
Source organism: Eucalyptus erythrocorys (assembly GCA_014182555.1). Classification (NCBI taxonomy): domain Eukaryota; kingdom Viridiplantae; phylum Streptophyta; class Magnoliopsida; order Myrtales; family Myrtaceae; genus Eucalyptus; species Eucalyptus erythrocorys. The sequence goes on from CM024602.1 coordinate 13,893,734, forward strand.
GTAGATGAAATGGTTGTTTTGGACAGCAGGTGAAAAGCTACTACCACAGATTGCCATGCAGGACCAAATAATGCAAAATAATGAGATGGAATAAATGCTAACAAATTTTGTGGAGTAGGTTATTCTTTAAGGAGATCTGAAGAGTGTACATACACTTTAGTGTCACTCATTCATGAATGCTTCGCGCTTCACCTAAAGGTCATTCAAGCTTTAAGGGGAAAATGGATTCTCCACTTTGCTTTGTCCCCCAATGGTAATTGAACTATGACAAGAAATTTTCTCTCCGTGTGTTCTCTGCATGTGAGAAAGGGAAGAGGTGGGCACAAGTTAATAACTTGCCAAAACATGTGTCGGGAATTGAAATGAAATGACCCACATCTGTGTGGGGAGGGGGAGAGAGAGAGAGGCTATAGGTATTATTAAAATAAGACTAACCGTTCTAATGATCAATAGTGCCTGTCTTTCATATTACATAAATCTATCAACCAATATAGAGGTTAGGGAATGTAAACGTGTACCATGTACCACTGTTCTATTGCCATCCTGTATGTCTCAATCAGTTCACGTCCCTTGACATGAGCATATCATCCACTTTAGCATCCATTCAGGGTAAGGATGTCATGTTCTGCTTTGAGCCTTTCCATATCCCTCTAAACAAGAACATCTGTGTTTTATGTTATTCTTCACACTCCAAACACTGAACACTGCAGTTATTATGACTGCGTCGCACCATCACCATGATGAGAAAAATTTCAGAAATTTTAATGTTCAGTATTTGTAATAATACCGATTATGAACAGCAATCGCATTTCTTCACAAACCATCCATCATGAATCTTGACATTTCAATGACATAATTAGTGAATCCACTCTATACTGCAACTGTTCAAACATTTCGTAGATAGGACGGTTCACAGGATAAGGTTCCGCCCATGAAAGTTATTCTTCTATTACAAAACTCAATCATCTCCCGTAAGGCATTATAGTTTCCACATAAAAGTAACTGCGGGAGTCATAATGACTCAAAAATCCTATAGCGGGAAAAAAGAAAAGAAGTAACAACTACCAGTCCAAAACTAACTCCATAATATGGCTCCTGTACATATTTTGATTTAAAGTTTCAGGTTGGTCTCAAGGCTGTAGCTTAAAAAATAAGAAACGAGCCCCCACTGGATTTACTGTGTCATCTGATAATCTTATCCCATCCACAAGCTGCCCCACTGGCTATACTTTAAGGGAAAAAGCTGTCTCATTAAAAGTTTAAATTATTCAAGGAGCTGAATGTACGAAACAATAATATGGAAGTTTGATAACTGAAAATCCAGTACAGAAAAATTACAACCTTATAGTGGACAGATGATTACAGCTAACTTAGCAACTTAAGTTTCAGCTTAATCCACTTTTGAGGTTTTTTTTTTTTTTTTTTTAAAAATCCAGCTAAGAATGAATCTTGGAAATGCAGGGAGCCCTGGGAAGGCCCCATCGCATTCAATATTCTACCTGAAGGCAGGATGGCAATAGATCTGGTAAGAGACACCGAGTTGCACCAAAATCCTACTTGACCTACAACATTTTAATCTGGCGTGAAGATCAGTCAGTTTTACAAGAAGGTACCTTGGAGATATCTAAGTTTTTAAATAGCAATGGCTGTCGATCTAAATTAAAAAAACATAATTCTTTTTGTATAATGACTTTTAATATCTTTGACACGGTAAAATAGAATAACGGAGGATTAGATGCCAGGAGAACATTATGGAGTACAGTTTCATAGCTGTCCATTAATTAAATTGAAATTAAGTTAGTTATGGCCATTAAATCTAGGTCATATTGCAAAAGTTTCTCTGCTAGGCACGATCAGGAACAGAACAATCACCCCTAATGTCTAACATACCAAAGTACAGTTATAAATCACATGGAAGTCTGATGCAGAAATTTCCTCTTTGTAATAACTTCCTATAGCATCAACCACCTCCAAACCAGAAGAAGATAGCAAATACAGGAGATAAACTCTCATCTAACTTAATCTAGTTATAAATCACATGGGTGCCTCGACTCTGTTAGTGATGATGTAGAATTTTTTCTGTAAAGACTTCCTAGAGCATCAAACACCTTCAAACCAGCAGAAGACAGCAATTACAGGAGATAAACTCTCATCTAACTTACCTAATCAGTCATTAGCATTTTCTATTACTTCCTAGCTTCTGATTCTAAGCAATTTACAGTTCCAACTTCATCTGGTGCCATTACAATTGAAGCATGCAACATCATAGCAATAGCAAAAGCCTATTAGAATTCCTTACTCTCTAGGGAGAGGTTTAACTATGTCGAAAATCAGGAAAATTGCACCAAAAATCTTAAGCTTCATATATGAAATGCATTCAGATCGCAAACTCTTATCTAACTTAACTAAAGGAATTCTAGTCATAAATCACATCTAACTTAACTAATCTAGTTATAAATCACATGGAAGCTTCAAATCTGTTGACTAATGATGAAGAAATTTTATTTTGTACTGACTTCCTAGAGCATCAAAGACCTTCAAACCAGCAGAAGATAGCAATCACAGAAGATAAAAACTCATCTAACTTAACTAATCTGTCTTTAACAGTTTCTAATACTTCCTAGATTTTGATTCTAAGCAATTCCCAGTTCCAACTTCATCCATTACAATTGAAGCATGCGACATTATAGTTATAGCAAAAGCTTATTAGAATTCATTTATTTTAGAAAAAGGTTTGACAATGTCAAAAATCAAGAAAATTGCACCAACATTCGTAAGCTTCACATATAAAATGCATTCACATCCTAGACTCTCATCTAACTTAAACTAAAGGAATTTCAGTTATAAATCACATCTAACTTAACTAAACTAGTTATAAATCACATGGAAGCCTCGAATCTTTTAATTATAATGCAAAATACTTTCTTTTTCCTGTAATGACTCCCTAGAGCATCAAACACATAGCAATTACAGGAGATAACTCATCTAACTTAACTAATCTGTCATGAGAATTTTCCATTACTTCCTAGCTTCTGATTCGAAACAATTTACAGTTCCATCTTCATCTGGTGCCATCACACCTGAAGCATGCTACATCAATCTATACTCATGGCAAAAGCTTATTACCATCCTTTATTCCAGAGAGAGGCTTGGCTATGTCAAAAATCAGAAAAATTATCGCCAAAATCCTAAGCTTCACATGTAAAATGCAATCAAATCCTATATATTTCAATTTATACTATCAAGTCTAAACCTTTTTGAAAAAATTCAATCAAATCCTTCAAATCAAAACCTCTCTGATTTTTCCGACATTGCACCCTCTCAAACTGCCACATAAGCAACACCCAGCGTAAGGACTTGTGCACTTTCCAGTGCACTTTTTTCATTAAAATGCACAAACTGAATCTGTGTGCCCAGGTAAATCAAAATTCAATAATCATCGGACATCCCTATAATCTTAAATTTCTAATCAAGCAAGATGAAGAACTCCTTTGAAATTTCATTTACCAGGGGACTGAAAATGTTTGCAATCTCTTTCTACAGAAAATGTCCTCATGAAAGAGGTAAGCTCTTCATAGTTTCAACTACTAAAGGAAATCCTAGTTCCATTAATGAGAGCCCTCTTCCATGCTCCGGTCAAAACCCAAAACAGTTTATTTATCTTCTTCAATGGTGTAGCTCGTAGCTCTGTCAAATTGCAGGACAGTTGGGGAAGTATTTGCAGACCCAGGATCTGCAAAAGGAATGACCTCCCATATCAGGGCTCAGCGGCCAAGGTAGCCAAATTATATGCCACCATTGTGAAAAGGACTTAACTGTCAACTGGTATGTCATCTGCTGGCCTGGCAATCTACACATGCAAGAAAGGGGAATGGCTTGTGGAGCTTAGGAAGGCGATGCAAGATTTGAATTTAGAGGTTCTACATTGTTTTCTCAGCTTCCTGAGAATAGATATTGGAGGAGTATACATAATCTCCGCCTCCAAAAATCATTAAACTTGTGGTATTCAAATAATTGCACCTATCCATTTTTCCATTTCAATAAACTGATACTTGAACCTCATTCTTAAATTCCGAAAATTCACATCAATCATATTTCTCTTTGGCATCTCATATTAAGTTATTAGCTGGCATGCCATCTAGTTACCTGTAATATTCTTCATTCAAGAAAAATCGGGCTCACAGAGCTTAGGAAGGGGTACAAGATCAGAAGTTTTCACTTCCAAATTTTGGGGAATCCAATGTGGAGAGTTTATACAGATGGGCACAATCCTCATTAGTTTCTGCTCCAGTAAGGTTTTGTAACAAGAACCACTAAAGGCAAGAATATAAGAGAACTAAATGACTGAGATTTTTTTATATGTATCCTCCCATTGCTGTTTCTAAGCCTCACTCTGTAATTATTCAGTCTTGACCATATGAAACAGATATGGCTACATCACGCAGAGGCAGAATCGAGGTTTCATACCAATATCAGAACAGCATTGAAACATTAAACTATTCTAACCATCAAAAAAGTGAATGATTTATCAAATAGACAAAGAAATTACCCACATTTTCTTGCCACATTTTCTTGTCCTAATATAGATTGTCTGAAAAATGGCAACATTTCACAAAAGAATCAAACAGCTACTACCACCAAATCAAACAGAGATAATATAAGGCCCTATCATGATTTTACCATAGTGTTTGGTGTAGTAAACACCCTGTTTTTAATTAAGTCTTTTCGAAACCCTTGCGAGTGGAGTGACGTGTCACTCTTCCGAGGGAACCTGAGTAAACCTCGAAAAGAATGCATTCGAACTTTCCAACCAGAAGCAAGAGTTTAGAAGCCAAAGGCCCATATGTCAGTCGAAACCTTTATTCGAACATCTGCTAATAATTTTTCAACGATACTCAAAACATTCCGACAAATTATCGAACACAATTCCGCACGGTTGTGCACTTTGGAATCAAACGGTTGGACTCCACGAGAGCTGCGAACTGAAACCCAACCGAGGATGAAGAAAACATCACTCCGAACAGAACCATCAGAAGTCGCAAGGCTCTCGGGAAACGATCGATGCATCGCCTAACAGAGCGAGCGCTAATGCATCGCAACAAAACACACGCCCGAATCAGAAAGAACGCCGAAAATTCTCTCTCGAGTCAACTTACTCCGCCGCTTTCCGCTCCAAAACAAAACCCCCTCCTCCACTCTCGCGATGCGCGCTCCCCCCCCTCGGGCGAAATCAAATCCGTACCTAACGCTAGCGCGGGAGGTCGTCATCGAGAAAAACCGCACGCGCCCGGCCGGAGAAGCGGGTGAACGCCGCCCACGTACGCGGCGAGGCGGAAAAGCGAGAGGAGGGATCTGGAGCCGCGCCGGAGGCTTCGTGTCTCGAGCTCGCTCCGTCGCGTCGGCGGAGCGAGACCGAGAGTCGAGGTCCTGCGCGCTCGAGCGCTTCCGACCTCCCGCCAAGTGTCGTCGTCGAAGGGGACGAGAACCGTGACGCGGAGCGAACTCTTTAGGACTCTGGAATTTGACCGTGAGAGCCTCGTCGCCGTGTCCGTTGTTATTTAAAGCACGGCGGCCCGTCAAATTTATTACCGCGAAAAGTTAATTTCATAAACAATTCCCAGCCTCTGAGTTTAAAAAAGGTTAATACATTGAAAAATCCCAAATTAATATATTTGTGACAAATTTACCCCAAACTATTTTTTTGACCATGAAAAACTCCAAACTGGTACACCTGTAACAAATTTACCTCGACTAACTATAAAAAATCCTAAACTTGTATATTTATGACAAATTTACCCCAAACTAATTTATTCGATCAAAAAAAACTCCAAACTGATAAATTTGTCACTAATATACCCCCCACTAAATTAGATTAATACCACAAAAAAATCCCAAAAATTGTAAACCGTGACAAATAGAGCGTAAAATCTCAAATTGGTATATCTGGCCAATTGTCACATGTCATTTAACTTTATAATTTAATAAGAAAATTTAAGTAAAACCAACAGAGGGTAAATTTGTCACAAGTGTACTGGGTTTAGGGTAAATTTGTCAAAGGTATACAAGTTTGGGGTTTTTGGTAGTCAAAAAAAATAGTTTGGGGTAGATTTGTCACATATGTACCAGGTTTGGCTTTTTCGGCAGTATTAACCCTTTTAAAATATATATATATATTATTGAAACTCTACGAAGATAAAGTTCAATTACGGGAGCCCTTTAATTTATAAAGAAAAAGGTTAAAAATAGAAGACTTCTAAAAAAAATTTAAAAAGTCAGACTCATAGTTGACCAGAGTATATGGAAAAATTCAAGTTTGTTTTGTATTTATTTTTTATCACAAGGCAACCGAATAACATGCTTTGCTTTTCCTTCTCTTTTGTGGCTTATGATTAAGATATTTATGAAACAATCAAATAGAAAATTTACAGTTTCAAAGGGTTACCTCTCTCTTTTTTTAATAATGGAAATTATGATAAATTTGTAAAATGTATGCTATTATCAAGAGAGTGATCACTCTTTCAGTGTCTTTCACCTTCAAATTTTTTTTATCTTTCTCTAACTACTAGCAAGATCGTCTTGTCAATTTTACGATCCCATTCTAAACATCACTTTCATTTTCAACATAAAAAAGTTGGACATTATATACACGTCAAAGACAGGCTGGAAAACTCCATCTTGACATGAGAACGAGGTAGAATTCAATGTATGAGATCTTGAATAATGCATGTGAGAAAATGAGTGTCCCCGCATTGTACTCCACTTATAGCGGAAGTGCTAATTTTTCAATATTCACACAACAATTTTGGAGGGTTGCTAAGGTCTAGAGATTTCTTGTAGGTTCTTCGTGATGCAACATATACTTTGGGCACTAGCAACTATTTGTCAATTAATCGAACCGTTCGGTTTCTTTACAAGATGTCAATTAAAATTGGTAAAAGAGGGGTTATCCCTTCTTCAACGAAACTATTGCTGGTCATGAAGGCAAAAAATATCACATGGACATTCTACTTGTTTGTTTTGTCTACTATATTGGAACAAATGTTCAACTTAGAGGGGGTCGAAACTCTATGTTCTATGTAGGGAAAAATTCGAAACCAAGTGAGGAGGCAAATGTTATTGATGTCGATGAATTGGCTTTGGAATATGCGTGATACATTATGCTACTTGATTCGATACACAAGTTCCACCTTATGGATGGAGATGGTGTCCTCATCGAGCAATTTTCAAAATTTATATGATATGTGCTTCACAAGAAGAAAAACAACTTACTACCTCTTGCTAGGCCTTCGTTTCATATACTAATGAGTAGGAGTCATGCTTGAGAACAAACTATTTTGAATACCATCTCCGAACATATCGATAGCATTGGCGAATACGATGTCGATGTTCTAAAATGGCGGAAAGGAAGTGCAATTACCACCATGGGTCATGACCTATTAACCCCACCGAGATCTAGATACCATTGGAGCCAATGTCCAATGCTAGACAATGGATTTGGGAAGACAAGTGCAACTTGTCAAAGAAAAATCTGTAAGTGGGTGTGGAAGGCAACGTTGTTTTTCCGAGAATTGCTCTGGACAAACATGCCCAGAGTGAACAGGAGCAGAGCGGCATCAAATTTGTTCGACGCCGACTTTGTTCGACATTCTCTAGGGTATAATTCGTGTGCTATCGTTATCTGGGCATCATTCGTTTATTTTATTTTTTTCCAAATTACTTGAAATGTACTTGTACTGTAATATTGAAAACAAATTTGTTTTTATGGATAAAAATTTGGGCCAAGGCCAATCGTGCCCAATCTAGGCACGGGAAAATCTGGTGTCGGGCCCAACCGTACCCCGTCAATGTCGGGCCAAGTTGGGCATGCTGAGCACAGGACACGACAATCGCAACTGCACCTTAGCTCCGTTGTGCGTTTAGGCCCTGTTTAATGACGGGCCAATTTAGGGTTATTTCTATTATTTTGTTTTCGATAATATAAAAGAATATAAATTTATTTGATAACATTAGTTAATTTTTTAATTATCAAAAATAGACAAGAGAATAGATTTGTAACAAAATCAAAAAGTAGAAAAAAAAAGTTACTTCTTTTTTTCCCAAATGATAATTATAGATTCAAATCATTTATTTTTTCTTTTTTTTTTTTTTTTTCTTCTTCTTCCTCGTTTAGCTACTCACACGGGCTTGGTGATGGCAAGCAACTATCTAGAAAATGAAGAAGAAAAAAATCTAAAAAAATTCATTAAAAATAGAAGAAATTTCACGTCATAAAAAAATTTGAGACTGGTATGAAACACATTCTTGTTCTTCTTTTTTTATTCGAGGAATAAAGATTTTGTAAAGTTAATAAATACGTTTGAATGCTTAGAAATTCATCCAAATGAACAAAAAGAAAAAACTATTTACAAGTAAAATTTGTTCTTTGGAATATAATAAATTACTACTTTTGGTAACTATTCCGTTCCAGGAAATAATTTTTTATGAGGAATGTTTTTTTATGATTCTATCGTCGGGAACAATTTATAAGTAATAAAATGCGTTTGGTAACTTCTTTAGATTTTTATTCCCGAAATAGAGATACATTTGATAGAAATATGTAACCAGTGATCAGTTGGGTGATGTTTAACGAGCTCATTTGGAGCCTTGTTAAGCCAGGGTGAGGCTCGACTAGTTTGCCGAAGGCCAGCCTCGGCCAGGCTGGCCACAGCAAGGCTCAGCCTCTCCTTGGCTAGGTCAGGTCAATCTTGCCCAGATTTGGCGAGGCCAAGCTTGCCATGCTTCACCCAACCACAAAAAGGCTCGGCGTCTCCGAGGGCCGGTGACATTTCAACGAGGTTGTCGGCCGGTCATAGCCAAGTCTAGTGACCAACCAAATGAAGGAGAAGAAGAATAAAAGATAAGAAAAGAGAAATTATAGAAATTATTCCCGAGAATAATAAGCTATTTTTTTTATACTTATTATTTCTATTTCAAATCTATTCCTAAGAACAAAAGTTTTACCAAGCAAGTTTATATTCTTTTTTTGTTCATCATAACAAAAGAATAAAAATTTTTGTTCTAAGGAACATAAATAGATTTTACCAAACAGGCCCTAAATGCATCCTTAGTATTTTTTTTGTCCCCATTCTCAACTTTAAAAGTATTTTATTTATTTATTTTTAATAAGCTTAATTGAACTTTTATTGCTTGCAATGCCAACCTCGGTGTACAAAACGCTCAACGATTTAGGGGACTTCGTATCCCATCTTATCTTATATTTTAGGAAAAGAGATATAAATGGTTATTGAATTTTGGCTTGATGTACAATATAATTTCTGAATTTTTGATTTGTGTAGTATGATTCATAAACTATTTATTCATATCCAACGTAGTCCTCAAATTATATGAAAGTGGAGTCCAAAAATCACATTAAATAAATTAATAATACATAAATTGAATTATACATCAAGTCAAAGTTCATGGATCTCATTAATAAATTAAAAGTTTCAAAGGTTACATTAAATATTTGATCAAAGTTCATAATTCATTAATATCATTATCTATATAATAACTTCGTTCTCAAGCTACCAACCAAACATAACCTCAATACATAATATAGGAGCGAGGGGAACATTTTTCTATGGTCTCGATAGTCAATCCAACTATAATTTTCACCGAATAATTTAATGTATCAAGTTTATTTGCCAAAAGATATGTGTATGGAGATAGATAAAATTTATTAATTTGCAAATCATGTTGTCATCCCTCCACACACTGCTTCAAGAAGCTTTCATAACACTTAGGCTCCGTTTGTTTCGCGGAAAATAATTTACAAGAAAACGTTTTTCGGATTTTCCGGCGTTCGTTTCATGGAAAATGAATTCATTGGGGAAAATGTTTTCCATCAAAGGAAAAAAAAAGTCTTATAAAGTAAGAGAAAATGTTTTCTACTATTGAAAAGTGGAAAACATTTTCCTTACTTGATTTCTCTTATCTCATACCTCTACAAATCCTCACTTCATTCTCTCATTTCTTCTTATTCTTATTATTTTTCTATTTAAATTATTTTTTACTTTTCTTTTTATTTTTTAATTCAAATTATTTTTAATTTCATTTTATTTTATTTTTATTTTATTTTATCCGTTTCCTATCTTTTCTTTATTTCTAGTTGTCGGATCGAGGTGAACCCAAGCTCATTGATCTTAAACTCGCACTCGTCGATCTAGAGAGCCTTGAGCTTGGCACTCACGCTCGCCAATCCGATGAGCGCAAAATATTTTTCTTACCGAACACCGGAAAATATTTTACGAAATACTTTAGGTTTTAGTCGAACATCATAAAATATTGTCGTTTTCCGGAAAATGACATGGAAAAATATTTTTCGAAGATGGCCAATTTTCCACGAAACGAACGGACCTTAGACTTTATTTATTTCATAAAAAATGAAAGATTTGAAAAATATTGCTTACATTGCTTATAAAAACAAATGAACAAAAAATATTATCATAATTTCCAAAGATATTTAAATATAAATTATTATTAATAATGAAAATTTTTTAATTGACTAATTATTCTAAGTGATAGAAGCAACATCTTAGCATAATATTTTTCAGATAAACTATTTTTCATAAAACAAAAGAAACTTTATTCTTTGATCTATCTTTTAATCATCATACGATGGATTGCAGAAAGTACAATGGAACTTTTGAGTTTATCATATTCTATAATTCTCACTCAAGAATTTACAATTTAACTTTTTCACAAAATCGAAATGGAGAACGGTAATATTCTCTGGACATAGAAAACAACTGTTCAACTGAATTATTAAACCGGAACACGAATATCAATCGCTGAATTTAACAATGCCTCTAATTTGGTGGTGCGGATGCATCAAAATTAGATATAATTTTCTCCTTTTATTTTATTTTCATTTTCTCTTTGCATTTTTGGCATCCTGAAAAAAATGAAGAAAATTTTTTACCGCACCGGTTTCATTTTCGACCTCTCCCAGTCAGATCGACCCCGTCCTGCTGCCTCGTTTCGAATCATTGCCCGTCCTTCCACTCGACTGCGATCGCTCCCTGTCTCGCCCCCCCTGAAATCCACGGAGAGAATCGCCGAGTTCGATCGCGAAACCCGATGGAACGGAGCCGCTCGATCCGGATTTAGCGGCGGCGCGCATCTCCGAGGAGGGATCGGGGACTCCTCCTCCAGTCGGCCGGCGTGCTTCCGCGACGTCGATCTTCTCCCTGCCGTCGTCGCCGAATTCCGCGAGCTGATCTTGCCACGGTAATGCTCGATTTCCAATCCGGCCGCGGCCGCGAGTTCGAGGAATCGCGTCGTCTGATTCGGTTATCCCGCGTTCGTGTGTGTCCGGAGTCGGTCGCGTTTGGATGTCATTTCCGTTCTTTGGGATTTTTTCCTTTTGCGTTGTTGGATTCGGCGAGCTGATTTAGGCGCGTCGGTGATTGGTTTTTCAGTTCGTGTCTCAGTTGCGTTCGGTGATGGCCTCGGGCTGCCGCTATGGATTACGTCGCATCGCGTGATCATGGTGTACTGTGAATGCCAGGGTTGTTGATGCGTCTGGACTGGCTGCTCGGAGTCTGGGGCGCTTGCTTTTAGTTAGTAATTGGAGATGGCATGGTTCAGTGGGAGGGTCTCATTGGGGAACTTCCCCGATTTAGCGGGTGCGGTAAATAAGCTCAGCGAGAGTGTGAAGAACATTGAGAAGAATTTCGACAGTGCTTTGGGATACGAGGAGAAGTCGGAGTCGAGCAATGAAGGTATTCACCATGCGACATTGTTCTTTTTTCTTGCTTATTATCTTAAGTTGCTGTAAGGTTAGACATTTCGCTCGCCTGGTGTGATTGACCTTGGCATGTCATTTGCAATTGATAATTTTGCTAGTCTGGAATGCAATCCAGAAAGTTTGGCTGTCACTTCAGATTCATTTCATGGGAATTGAGAAACTAGAAAGTATTTGCATTTGTTTAGAGACTTTGAGAATTGTTCTCTCAGTTTTGAAGTTCAAGTTTTCCTGTACTTCCAGTTTTAGAAGCTCCAGTAACATGCTGACAGTGAGGACAGAACAATATTAGGAATGAAATGAAAGAGTTATGAAAATTTGTCTACTCATGTTGCTGGGTCATGTGATTCTTGTGTGAATTGTGCACCGTCTATTATTGCAAGGCACGTGGATTCAAGGGCCTTTAGTGAAGTTTCAAATTAAGGCCTTTACTGCGAGAATTCTGGTAACCTTGTTGCTCTAGCATCCAAACTTTGGGCATAGGACTATATCACAATGCTGATGCATTTATGTATTATGAAGACAGAACTCCGTCTTCCTACAGTTGATCTTGTAATTGGACATGATATAGACATGGATTTTCTTAAAACTTTTGAAGGATTTTGCAGCTATTTTAAGTTGAAACCTTTTGACAGGTCCATCAGCCTCAGGTACGTGGACATCAGCCACTGACGGAAAGGCATTTTTTGAACCTGTTATCTCTTTTATGGGGCAAAGAAGTGAGGATGCCACTGTAGAATCACCAAAACAATCAGGATCTCCAGAGCATCCATCTAAAGGTGAGGAGGAAGAGACAGCTGAAATTGATGGGTCGCTGGATAGACAGGTGGAAAATACTGTGGTTGCTGAAGACGTAAAGGAAGAGCCCAAACTGAAAAAGCATGATGAACATTCAGAGACAATGGAGGAAACAGAAAAGACAACATCAGATCATGAAGAAGTTGTATCTGTATCAGCACCGCCGCATGATGAACTGCATAATGCTGAGAATCTCGAGACATCAAAAGCTGTTGATAATGTAGAACAGAAGGAGAGCCTAGAAACAAATGCTTCTGGAAGTCCAGTAAGGGCAGAAGCCATAGTGGAAAACCTGGAAGCAGATCAAGCTGAGGGTAGTACTCCTGTAGCAGATGAATCATCTGAGGCTGTTGATTCACATGAGGTTGTTGGCACAGATAAAACACGGGCAGAAGATATTATGGAGAAGAATTCGTTAGATCAATCAGAGACAATTGATACCCCTGCTAAAGGTGGGCCTGAGCTATCTGGTTCGCCAATTGTATCTGCAGATGAGTTTGGTAGTGCTGGTGAAATTTCCAGGGATTACTCACCTAATGTACTTGCTTCAGAAGACAGTTCACAGATGGTCTCTCATGATGAGGATGGGATTGTTCCAACGACTGAAACTACGCCTGAGAAACCATCTGGAGTCGATGATTCAGTTGAAGTGATTCAACAGCTGAATAGTGCTCACGCTCGTGAAGCTGATGTCCAAGAACAACGTTTAAGCTCAGTTTCAAATGTTTCTGACACTTTAGATGCTGCACAAGAATTAGAGACGGTGAAAAGGGAGATGAAGATGATGGAGACAGCATTGCATGGTGCTGCAAGGCAAGCTCAGGTACATCATCAACAATTGCTACATGAATGATTTATGTGGGTGATTAATCATTTTGTGTTAGAAGTGAAACTCATAGTCTTCTTGTAAAGAATCTGTATCTCCTGTGTCCCTTTGGATCTTTGATTGTAAGATATAGAGCAAGTTCATCTCATAGTTAAGCACTTCTTTTTTCTGCTTGCTTGTTTGAATCATGAGCTTTGTGAGTGGTTTCTTGTGGTTGTTTAGTGGGGAGCAGAGCCATCTCATCAGGATTCTTTGGCTCCTTTCATTTTAATTAGTGGAAGCTTAATACTCTATGAATGAGCATTGATGATGACATCTTCTTTAGAGTTGCTGATTTAATTCACAATTATGCTTGTATGGAGAAACATTTTGAAAACCTATGAATTGCTTTAGCATAGAGGTGATGTTGTGAATTGCCAATCGAGTTTAGTTCTTTTAAGCTGATTTCTTTTACGAATCACCTTGTTTCTTTCTTCGTATTGTCATCAAATTCATCGCCATGAAGAGATGGTTTTTGATGACTAATGCTGCAAATTTTTTTAATACTGTTCTGTGATTTTTTGATTATGTTATGTTCATTGAAGTTGTTAAGAAGGCCATTAATGAGGCAGTAACAGGAAAAGTAATGGGCATGGGCAGCCCATTTATGTGGAGGCACCAAGGAGATGCCTCTTTTGGGAAGGTTTAAGGACTCAATTGTCCATAGCTGCTTTGAGTATGAACTTCTGGGTATCAAAGGTTTTTCCATGGAGGCTTTTCTAGTCTTTTAAGATGATAGTGGGCCTTTTTCTTTAGTGACTCAAGTCAACAACTTGCTGATTTTCTTTAATGTCTGATGATCAAGTTGTTTGCTTGTAAATTTTTCCAATGTCTGCCTCTTTTAAAATCTGCAATAAGAATTTTGCTGGACTATTATTCTTTCTACATACCTTTGGAGATTTATACCAGTTTCTATTGTTCTTTTTCCAGGCAAAAGCAGATGAGATTGCAAAGTTGATGAATGAAAATGAGCAATTAAAAGCTCTTATTGATGATCTAAAGGTACATGGACTTCCAAGGCCCCCACTCGAGTATCATTGCAAGCATATTGCCATGCTTTGAAGAAAATATTTTCAAGATACTACTTATCCATATCTTACTGTGGGGGTGGATAGCATGCATCAGATGTAACTTTTCAATTGTAGGCATCACGTAGCTTTTTGATATATAGCTTGGAGTTATGGTTTAAATCCACCAAGGTGATGTTCTCTGTCCGCCTCCATAAATATACCTTACACTCAAAAAACTGGGAAAGTATTTTCAGACTCCCATTTGATCATGAATTGTGTTTGAGTAAAATGATGTGTAGAATGGACTTGAATGTGATAAAGAGCAAAAAGGTTCAGCAGTGAGGGGTATTTTATAAATATAAAGATACAACTTGGTCTAGTCTTTAGATAATCGGTTTGATGCATGACATTCCATTTGCACATGTGATGCTGAACTGCATTAAGTAAGAGGATTTGGTCCTTGGTAACATAATCTCCATCCCTTCATTTGTTCTACTTCTTATACTCTAACTGTTGATAAATGTGGATCAGAGGAAATCAAATGACGCTGAAGTTGAGACTTTGCGAGAGGAATACCACCAACGTGTTGCAACTCTCGAAAGAAAGGTGTGTCTTCCATTTGTCATTGATGTTAAAAAGATGGGTCATATTCATGTGCATAGTCAAAATTTTGTCATTGCATAGCTGAATCATAAGTTCAAAACTTTGTTTTGAAAACTTATGGTAATGATTATCTACGCATATACCTTCGCAACAGAGCTGATATGGATTTTTCTAAAATGTAGTACCTTTCACATGCTAGCAGATGTAGAAGCTATTGGTTTCTCTTGTTTACAAAGAAGTAACCTTAATAAAATGCAGAGAGAAAGATTTTCCATCAAGTTTTTAAGGCACTTTAACATTATTTTCAAGGTTTGCTGTGGCTGAGACAATGTCTGGTTAATGAATAGAAGTGAAAGTAGAAATCTGGTTGGTTGTAACAACAACTTGTCTCACATGTAATGGCAGAATAAAGTTGAAACACCAGCATAATATACTTAATAAGATGCATAGAGAAAGGTTTTCCATCAAGTCTTTGAGGAACTTTAGCATTATTATCAAGGTTTGCCATGGTTGAGACAAGTCTAGTTATCGAATAAAGTGAGAGTAGAAATGTGGTTAGTTGCAACAACAACATGTCTTGTACATGTAATGGCAGAATAAAGTTAAAACACCAGCTTGTCAGTCCTAATCTCGCCACACCAGAAAATCGCATGTAGTCGTGTAGTTCTCCAGAGTTAGACGTATGTCCTGTAATATATTTCTCCTAGATACATGTAATTGTCAAAGCATGGTGTGGTTTACGCTTTATTGGATGTTGTCACATTTTGATTACAGGTCTATGCTTTGACTAAAGAAAGAGATACTCTTAGGAGAGAGCAGAGCAAAAAAAGTGATGCTGCCGCTCTTCTTAAGGAAAAAGATGAAATTATCAATCAAGTTATGGCTGAAGGTATGGGTTTGAAGAACTTCAAATGCCATTTAGTAAAGGATCGAACATGGGGATCTTCTTGGACTAGATGTTCATTTCAGCTATTTTTATAGTCTACTGTTATTGTAATTTATATGCATCTCAATCTGAATGAAGTTTGATGAGAGAAATAAAGATTAAATCTCAGTGATTTTGGAATAGATTTGTGGTATTTGCTTCTTCTTCTTATAAACGAGGTTAATCAAACTACCTTCTCTAATATATGTATATGATTTTGAAAAACTGTCTAGGGTGATTAGTAGATTCATAACCTTGAACAGAAAATGATTGCTGCAGAGTTGGGAAAAAAACTTCCTGTGCGAAGTCATCCATTAAGATCTCTCTCTCTCTCTCTCTCTCTCTCGCGCGCGCAGGGGAGTAATGATGATTACTGACTTTTATTTTCGATCTCAGTTCTATTATACATTTTGATCTTCTGATGATTTCTATTGCAGTCTTGTCTGTATTTAGCAAGTATATACATAAATGACATACACAGAGACCCTTTTTATTTACCAGGTGAAGAGCTTTCCAAAAAACAAGCTGCTCAAGAATCTACAATCAGAAAATTAAGGGCTCAGGTGAGCAGTCATTTTCTAATACTGAAAAGTTCCAAAATCATGTTCTTTTTTTTATTCATCTGTCTAATCATTTTTGTTAGAAAGTTCCAAGTTGTATTTTTACTTCCTTTTGTTTTTATTCTGCAAGTTAGATCCGAGAGTTTGAAGAAGAGAAGAAAGGATTGACTACAAAGCTTCAGGTACTTTAAAAGTGTCATTTAGTTTGTTCATGCTTGTATAAACTTTGTCACTCCTTTACAGGCCCCAGCTTTGTATGTTGGGAAACTTTTCTCATGCTGAAGCCTCATATGTCTACCACACCCTCTCTTATCTTAGAGAATGTGCCAAGATTTCTGTCAATACTTATGTTGATTGTCGTGGAATCGATTAGTGATTTTTCATTGGTTAATGAAAGTTCAATTTTTGTCTACATATTTGAAATTCCTGATCATGCTATCTGAATAGTTTTTGTGGGAGTGGTGGGACACATAAAATAACACCAAAAAGGATCTCATGAATCATTACTTCATTTGTTCTCTGGCTTGATGTAAAAGCATTTGTACTCGTTTGACCTTTAGGTAGAAGAGAACAAAGCAGAAATCTTAAAGAGGGACAAGGCAGCAACAGAGAAATTGCTACAAGAGACGATGGAAAAGCACCAAGCTGAACTGTCTGCGCAAAAAGAATTTTATACTAGTGCTCTTAATGCAGCCAAGGAGGCTGAAGCCTTAGCTGAGACCCGTGCTAACAGTGAAGCCAGGATAGAATTGGAGAGTCGCCTGAGAGAGGCTGAGGAACGTGAAGCTATGCTAGTTCAGACACTGGAGGAATTAAGGCAGACTTTAAGTAGAAAGGAGCAGCAGGTCCTCAAAATATTCAAACTCTGTTTATGGCTTTATCAAGTTGAATTTCCGGGAAATATTATTTCATTGACCCTGTCAGCATCTCTTGATCTTGCAGTCAGTTTTCAGAGAAGACATGCTTCGCAGGGATATTGAAGATCTCCAGAAACGCTACCAAGTATGTCCAGATTCTTAGAATTGTGTAGCAATTAATTTTGACCGTTTTCATTAGTAGTAGATTTCTTTCATGCCGTTAATATCTCCAATTGTGTGTAGGAAAGTGAACGACGATGCGAGGAATTGATTTCACAAGTTCCCGAATCTACAAGGCCTCTATTAAGGCAGATTGAAGCTATACAGGTTGAGAAATGATTCTATAATAGACACTAGTCTGTAGATTTTCTTTTGTCCAAGCATGCAGTTCACAGTTCTGGCATCCTCAATTTGTGACAGGAAGCAGCTTCCAGGAAAGCAGAGGCATGGGCTGCTGTTGAGAGGTCCTTGAATTCTCGTCTTCAGGTATTTGCCTTTTTTTATATGGTCTTTATCATACATTCACTTGATTATGCAAATTTAATTGCTCCCATGGGGGGAATTGGGGACCTGCAGGAGGAAGAAGCCAAAGCTGCAGCTGCTGAGGAGAGAGCCAGATCTATAAATGAGCGTTTATCCCAGACCTTGTCGCGGATTAATGTGCTGGAAGCTCAGGTTAGCTTTTAAGGAACAATGTGCTAGTACTCTAACCTATACGGGAGCGCTGATCATCCTTTCATCGTCCAGATTTCCTGCCTACGAGCAGAGCAGACTCAGCAAAGTAGGTCCCTAGAAAAGGAGAGGCAGAGAGCGGCTGAAAATAGGCAGGAATACCTTGCAGCAAAGGAGGAAGCAGATACTCTAGAAGGTCGTGCAACCCAGCTTGAAGAGGAAATAAGGGAATTGAAACGTAAACACAAACAAGAGTTGCAAGAGGCTCTAATGCATAGGGAACTTTTACAACAGGTCTTATCTTCCCGAAATTTGTAGATATGTCTACCTCATGATTAGTTTTCTGAATCAGTCACGTTGTATCTGGCAGGAATTGGAAAGGGAGAAAACTGCCTGTCTGGAATTGGAAAGGACATCACGTATTCCTCCTAGTGCCGTATCTGATCCAAAAACAAAGCCTGGTCTTGACAATGGTTTGAACCTTCAGTCAGAACCTTTGACTTGGTTGTATCTCTGTTACTTTTCTATCTTACTGGAAATATGTGCAGGAATTTTGACCCGAAAACTTTCAAGCGCCAGCAGCCTGGGCAGCATGGAGGAGAGTGATTTCCTACGAGCATCTTTGGACTCATCTGATAGTATGTCTGAGAGGAGAAATGCTGGGGAGACGAGTATGAATCCATACTACATGAAGAGCATGACACCCAGTGCTTTTGAAGCTACCCTTCGTCAGAAGGAGGGTGAGCTTGCATCATACATGTCTCGTCTGGTGCGGACTTTTTCTATGATACTTTTTGTTTGGAATGTAAACTTAGTTTTTCTAACTTGTGCATTGGTTTTCCAACTCTATTCTGCTCTTACATCTCATGTTAAATGATTGGTTTTTATTGGGTTTTTTTCTGGACCTGGGTAATTTAATATTATTCCTTTTGATTTTGTACTGAAAGTACTGTTTGCTTGCTCACTTTAGGCATCAATGGAATCTATTCGTGATTCTCTTGCCGAAGAATTAGTAAATTTGACAGCACAGGTGAGTTTGGATGGTCAATCTATTAGTTCTTTAAAATCTGGTGAGACTAAATTTGGTTTATGCTGCTACAGTGTGAAAAGTTACGTTCAGAGGCAGCAACAGTCCCTGGGATTCGAGCAGAGCTTGACGCTCTGAGGCGGCGGCACTCTGCTGCACTGGAGCTTATGGGTGAACGTGACGAGGAGGTAATGCATTAATCCCATAAGACCTTCACTCACATTGTCCACTACGAAATTGGGCATGTCCTTATTTTTGTGATGGGAGCTATCACCATGGAATTTACACTTACACTGCAAAGAGAACAAAAGCGATTTTATCGTGGATGCAAATTTCATGCTCAAAACTTATATTGCTTCTGTCAATGAAACTCGGCGCAAAAATGAATTGATATGTGCTGGTACTGCCATTACTTTTTTTAATGGACATGTTGAAAAGAGCCTGATGCTCAATGTAGCAAATGTTAGATTGGGGAATCACAAAGATTGTCTTATATATGTACTTCCTTAAGAACATTATGCCCTGATGCTTTTGCACATTTCTAGCTGGAGGAGCTTCGCGCTGATATTGTGGATTTGAAAGAGATGTACAGGGAGCAAGTGAACTTGCTTGTGAATCAGGTATGAATATTTCAGCAGCTTCTATATGGGAAGGTACATTAACTTGGCCGTTGTTGATACATTCTACCTTTTTCGAGCACAGATCCAGACATTGGGTTCATCGATGCGTGGCGCTTGATATCTCAATTGGGACATCCCGTTCTCATCCATTGGCTCCACGGTATGGATACAGAACCATTGCGCATGCATGGAGTCATCATCCATCGCTTTGATGTCATCTTATTTTTTCTCCCTTTCCTGACTCGTTATGACCTTAGAATTTCTTTGTTCTCCTTGGCTCAGGGAGCAAAAATCTGTGGAGCGATCTTCTGATGAGAAGTGTCTTGAGACTGCAAGCGTGCGGTCGGGATTTACTCCTGTATAGAGGAAAAGTGACAGATTTCCATATACGAAAGCAATGTGTAATTGAAGTTACGGAGTGTACGATTTTTCTTGTTTCCTAGAAGACTTCTGATTGATTTCCCAATTTTGCGAGAGTAATAACTTCGTCGCTCATAATTTTTTGCGTTGAAATGAACCAATGCCGATGAAACATAATCGTGCAAGTGTGTTGCTGTGTGATAGGGAGTGTAGTGTATGTCGAGAAAGTGTATTCGTTCATTGTCTGGTTGATGGGAGATGCTTCTTAATCGAACATCGGCTAACTGGTACTTAAAGGAAATTTTGCAACTTCAAATGCATTTGTTTTTCTCGTTTGATGTCGTGATAACTATCTTGAGAATTGAATTAGTCTTATTTAGTGATCTCTGTCAGTGTCGGTCCCCCGATAAAGGCATGCATGTGCACGAGCGAGAAGGCGAACCATCCTTTCGGTCGACAAATTGCTTGTATTAAATAATAAAAAAAGGCAAATTGATTTGATTAAGGCCGCTTTTACCTATGATTATCGATTTGGTGGTGGGTCGCATCCCGGCTAATCCATGAGATTCTTGGATCTAAAGCCTTCGTGCTTCTGGTAAAAAAGAAAAAGAAAAAAAAAAGAAAAAGGAAAAAGGAAAAAGGGAACGACAAATCCGATGGTCCATCGGACATCGGAAGCGTAGGTTCAGAAACACGTGCCTCCCTGTTGTGCATTCCGACCCACCTGATCCCAACAGCCAATGTCGCCCTATGATTGGTGGGCGCAGACCGCGCCCGCATAGTTTGAGAGACAGCCGATCCGAATCCCCAGGACGTTCTGGGAAATTCTTAATGAGATCAGAGGACACACGTGTTTGCCTCTGAGCAACTCTCGCAGTAGGAAGCCTCCAGATCCTTCTCTCTCTTCCCCCCCTCTCTCTCTCTAACTTTGCTGCTGCTTTACACAACACTTCGGATCCAACTCTTTCGCCTGACGCCTCCCCTGGGCGCACGTTAGCACCAAATAATTGCCATGATATATATACGATGCAATACATTCCAATCCCAATGACTACAATACGTGCTCAGAGGTCTGTAAAGTTGTTA
Source organism: Eucalyptus erythrocorys (assembly GCA_014182555.1). Lineage (NCBI taxonomy): Eukaryota > Viridiplantae > Streptophyta > Magnoliopsida > Myrtales > Myrtaceae > Eucalyptus > Eucalyptus erythrocorys. The sequence continues at coordinate 13,914,902 of CM024602.1, forward strand.
GAGATTGACTACTTTCTTTGATTTTATCACGCTCTCCAGTAGAGAGGCTGCCTCCTCTATGCACTCAATAGATTAGCTTCATATCTTCGATTTTAGCAAATATAATATCATTCTCTCGCCAAACTGATTCTGAGTTTGACAAAAAAGAAAAAGAAAAATACACATACTAATTTTATGAATTAAGATGTCATTCCATCAAAATTTCAAATATCGTAACTTTGAAAATGATCTCAATTGACAAAAATAAATGACATAATTTCTAAGGATATAATTTTCGAAGTTCTTCGATAATAGAACAAATGATAAAAACCCAATTCATCTTTGAAGTAATCTTGTTTTCTCAATGGTATTTTCAAGCTTGAGATTTGTCGAATCAAGATTCCTTGATCTCCAATTCCAATGTAATGTGTCAACTAAAAGTGCGAAGTTCTTGCATGAGACACTTGATGCCTATATTTTGACCTTATTATGATCTTATTATTTGGTTTGTACAGAATATTTAATCTTAAAACTTTAACTCATAAAAAATCTCTCACGTCAGGCTCTTGATCAATTTAAATTTTTTGAAATCAGGGGATCAATAATCCACTTATTATCTCGGTCAAAATGATGAATTAAGAAAATCATCATTAATTCAAAAATTGATTGGCAAATTTGTAAGATTGATGAGTGGTATCAAGAAAAGAATAAGGTAACAACTCTTTTCCTTCTGAAAAAGGATTAAGGAAAGATAATAATCGCCATTTAAATTATTATACTTTCGAAATACTCTCCCTCCCCCCCCCTCTCTCTCTCTCTCTCTCTAAATAACAAAACGATGTCTATCAAATCATAACGACGCGCTCAGATTTCCTCGTCCTCACTTCAAACCTTACTCTCTCTCTCTCTCTTTCTGTATTCTGAGTGAGCGACAAGCTGACAAATGATGGACAAATATAGCTTGGGCGCAATTAACGCTCCCTCCCGCGCATGTTAGCCACCTGTAATACGTATATCCCCTCCACCTTCGCCTTCGTCTTCGTCTTCATCATCGCCATCACCATTTCTCCGCGTTCCCACTCTCTCTCTCTCTCTCTCTCTCTCTCTCTCTCCGCGAAGGCGCCACCGCGATTGCCTCCGCCATCCCGCGAAGGTACCGGAGAATCGACCGACCTCTCCTCCTCCTCCTCCTCCTCCTCCTCTGCATCTCGCGGACTTCGTATTCCTCGCCTCGTCGCGCGTATTCCGCTGCTCCGGTGCGTGCATTTCGAAGCGTCGCCGCTTTTTCCTGTTTCGCCGGACTCCTGAGCGGCGAAAATGTGCGGACGCTCGGCGGCGTTCGGAGCTCGCGATCTCTCCGCGGCTTCGTCGTTCGTTCGTCCGTTCGCCCGTCGATGAATGTCGGAAACCCCCGCCGTTAGACTAGACTCCGGCGGGACGCGGTTGTTCTAGATTTGGATCTCGTGTCGATTTTTGAATTTCTTCTTCGAGATGTGCATGGTTCTCGATTAGAAAATTAGGAGGAAGAAGAGGAAATGAAAGAAGAACGAGACGACGTGATGCGAGTCTCGATCGTGCTGTGTGTAGACCTCCGTGTTTTGTGCATCCGGCGATTTCATGCTTGTGGTCATGCACGTGGGTGAGGACGTTTCTTGCGAGGTCTGGCGTCTCCGAACTACTTTTCGAAAGTATTGAAGTGACGCCACTATCCGTTCTCCTCTGTACTAGTCATTCGGCGGAGCCAGCGCGCTCCCGTTTTCTTGTTAAAAAAAGGATCTTTGATTGAGCTGATTGTTTGGATCTTCTTGAGGTTTCCGGGCTCTATTTCGTTCGCTAACTACATTGGGCTCTGCTGAGAATCTTCGGCTTTATGATGTTGCAGATGGGCGGGAGTGATTTAACCATGCGAGGGCGACATGGGGATGCCTTCTCGACGTACAAGCGCAACGTGCTCAGGGATTATGTTAATTTCAACAAGGATGGTGCCTCCGGTTAGTATAAGTGTTGTTGCTCAAGTGTCGGTGGTTTAATATCAATTGTCAACTGCTTCTAGTTTTAGCTATGTAGCCAAAGCAAAAAGTTTGTCGTCAGTCGAATTTTTGCTTTTGTGGCCTTGATCCAAGGACATTTTTATATTTAAAAATCCATTGAAGGTGAGCTCTCTGCATTTGGCTTGCCACTGCTCTTCCTCCGTAACAAGATTAAGATGTTTGAAAATAGAATGAAGAGAGAAGATTTGTAAATTAAAGCTGACAAAGAAAGAGCTGAAGAAACATAATTCGAGTTTAGGCATGCAGTCATTTGTTTATGCGAGTTGATTGCCACATGAAAACCCACCGACATGAAGGTGCATCACCTGAATGTGCCGATTGTTATGCACTTGCTTTTAGAGATGCCTTTGTCATTTTGGATTCGATCCCCTGACTAGAAAGCTGCATTTACTTAATTCAACGAAGAAAAGTTGTCCCCTGATTCTTTTGGTTTAAGATTAAAATGAGCATGCACCATGGTACCTTCTACTGATTTGTTGCTTCCATTGGGTTTGTGCAAACTACTGATAGCTCAACTAATTTAATGTCGTTTCTCAGAACATTTACTAAATGGAGTCGGTAAAGATCTCGGAAACCCTTCATGGAGGCGTTCTTTGCCACATGTCCTTGTGGCATCTCTTTCTTCCTTCCTGTTCGGTTACCATCTCGGGTGTGCACATGAAGGTCTTGATTGTTGTTTCCTGTGCCGAATTCAACAAGCATAAGAAGAATCACTTTTTTTTTTTTGATTATGATGATGCAGGGTAGTTAATGAGACACTAGAGAGCATCTCCTTGGACCTAGGCTTCAACGGAAATGCAATGGCTGAAGGTACTACCATCAACATGCCGCTGATCTTTCGTACATGCTTGTGAGAAAGTGTATTGACATGCTATGTTTGATTAATAAAGGTCTAGTGGTGAGTACGTGTCTAGGAGGGGCATTTGTTGGATCCCTGTTTAGTGGTTGGATTGCAGATGGTGTTGGGCGCCGAAGGGCATTTCAGCTATGTGCCCTGCCCATGATCATTGGGGCCTTAATGAGGTAAACACTTGCAATTCTTCTGCATATTTGCATTGTTTCCATTGTGTGCTTGGAGCTATCCAAGAATAGTTTGTCTTGTTCATCATGAGGTGAGTACCTTGCTGGTGTGACCCTATGTTGCGTATAATGTCCTGGTTTTATGTAGTCACTTTTTTTCTTTTTTATTCTCAAGCACATTGGTACTAGGCTTTATTCATACTGGTGGAAGCTATGGATAAATCATATACGCTGCCTATATGTTAACAATGAGTAGCTTCCTACGTCTATTTACACTCTGATTGGTCACGTTAAGTGCTTGATGTGTTCAAGCGACATGGTTTTCAGCCTTTATTTTAAGCTTTTTCTTACAAATTGGCTCATTCACAGGCTAGAGCTTAAATCCAGTGATAAGTTTTCATGACTAAATCTGAAAACAGGTTGTCAAATAAGGTGAATGAAATAATCCAGCATTCATGCCAGGAGCATATATATTTGTGTACCTTAAACTCCAATGTGATTTTGCAGTGCCGCAACAAATGATTTGTGGGGTATGCTTTTAGGAAGATTATTTGTGGGAACTGGAATGGGTCTTGGCCCTCCTGTTGCTGCTCTCTATGTTGCAGAGGTATAATGCACCGACTGCTTCATTATTTTCTGCACTGCCATCGGCTTGTTTCTATTTCTAATTAGTAGAACAGCAATAATTCGACAGTACTTTGATCAGCTTCTCTCGCCTACCTGCCTGAGTTAATTTTGCTTTTACCATAAATAGGTCTCGCCTACCAGTGTAAGGGGTGCCTTTGGGAGCTTCACCCAAATTGCAACTTGTCTTGGACTAATGGGGTCTCTTTTCATTGGAATTCCAGCCAAGGAAGTCGCAAGCTGGTATGCCGTGCCTCATAAATATATTGTCTGTGCATGTTTGTGTCTCTGTTATGCAAATATCAGAGTTGAAAGTTCGAGGGTGTTTGGGAGGAGAATGGTGATGGTTTTTTTTATCTTTTTTAGGTGGCGAGTTTGCTTTGTGGTGTCCGTTATTCCTGCAGTAGCACTTGCTCTTTTAATGCAGTTCTGCGCAGAAAGTCCTCATTGGCTTTTCAAGGTTTTTTTCTTCTCCCTTTGTAGTGGTCACGGTTATATTATAGTTGACCTCTCCTTTTAGGATTATTAGTGATTTTCAAGCTGGTTGAGCAGTTTGAGCTTAAGGCAGATCAAACTGGATAGGTAATATTTCGAGTTTTCCTAACAGTAGTTATATCCCCATTCTACATGCCTCCGCAATTATGGGCCAAGTTATGCGTGTGCGACATGTGATATGATGGATAAGACATACTTTCACTAGCTTATGTGCACATACACACTCCGTACATGCTGTCACGGACAACTGGATAAACAATCATACATCTATCAAGAAAGAGGATAGAGGTGATTCTTTTCTTTATCGACTAAATGAATCGTCATCGCATCCATATCTTCAAATCTTGGTGCTTCTAGATGATTTTTTGATAGTGCCTTGGTGCATTATGGAAGTTGTTGGATTCGTGTTGATGTTTGGCTATATTTGGATAATGTTTGGCGGCTGAATGTATAATTTTTAAGCTAACTGACCCGAAAAGAGAGAAAAGAAAAAAAGAAACTTTTCTTGGCTGCGTATAATCTTGCGGAGAACTTGGTTTTGAGTTATGGAAATATTTTAATGATATGAATGACAGTACTTGTCTCTGAGTGAATGCAGATGCATTGATCATGTTTTAGCAGTAGTTTAATGGATTCTCCTTCTTATAAGAAGTTGTTTACAATAGATTCCACAAGCTTTGGTGTTGTAAGTCCGTGGTTCTTAGCCTATGTGTGGTGCAATGTTGTTACCCTTTTATTGACTTGCTTCTCATGTAGTTCCAACTACTTTTTTTCTGTTATTTTTCACTTGAGCTCTTTCCTGCGGTTGAGTTATTGTAGGTGAATCTTATAGATGGTGCTTACAGTGCTCTTGACTTGTTTCAGAGAGGAAGAGCTGCTGAAGCAGAAACTGAATTTGAAAAAATTTTGGGTGGAGTATATGTAAAATCTGCAATGGCAGAGTTGTCGAAGGCTGACAGGGGAGATGAAGTAGATACCGTAAAACTCTCCGAGTTACTCTACGGTCGCTATTTTAGAAGTATGCTTCTTAATTTTTTTTCCACTTCCTCATTATGCTATCAGCATCTCTTTTCGCTAAGTGGCTTTATTAATTACCTTGCAGTGATTTTCATTGGCTCTGTCCTTTTTGCCTTACAACAGCTTTCAGGAATAAATGCTGTCTTCTACTTCTCTTCTTCTGTTTTTAAAAGTGCTGGCATACCTTCAGACATTGCAAACATTTGTGTAGGAATAGCAAATTTGTCAGGTACGCTTCCAAGCTTCCTTTTTGTGAAATCTGAGTTGGGTCTTGACATACTTCCTCATGCTGCTTGCTAATTAATCAGGGTCAGTCACAGCAATGATCCTGATGGATAAGTTAGGAAGGAAGGTGCTGCTTCTTGGGAGTTTTATAGGAATGGTGAGTTCCACGGAACCCTTGGGAAGACTGCACTCGTCTTATTTAATATTTCTCACACTTTGAAAAGTGACCCTACTGTGATTTTGGAGCTCATTTTATGTGTGGTGGACCATTGGAATCTTAGCAAACATAAGACACTACAATTCCATTAGTAGTTCTTTCAGGATCCTTATTTTGTATCTGCTCCTTTGATTGCATTGGTTCAAGGTGGGTGTGTGTCTGTTGCCGGTTGTCCATGGGGAAACGCATGACTGCCTGTGTGTTTTGAGAGTGATTACAGCAAACCTCAAATAACTAGGCAATACAAATTACTGAACCGATAATTGAATTATTTTGACCTTTGTAGTGATTTACATACCGTCTGACTTTTACTTTCATCCTTGGTTGTTCCAGGCAGTGTCATTGGGTATTCAAGTGGCTGCTGCAAGTTCCTTTGTTTCAGGCTCTGTATCATCATATATGTCAGCTGCTGGCATGCTGCTGTGAGTATCCTCTGAAGTTTGGAGAGGGAAATTTTCAGAAACCTTTGATCCAGATGAAGTGATTAGGTTCTGCATAGATTATGGCGGCATGTAGGGGTTCAGATACTGACAAGTCCAGTGAAATATGGCAAAACTTGCAAGAAATAAACATTGTGGTTGCAAATGAAATGAGAAACTTGCTGTGTGTGGATATGGTTTCAAATTGGCTAAACCTTTGTTTGGATGGGCAGGGTTGTCTTGGCGTTCTCTCTTGGTGCTGGTCCAGTCCCTGGCCTTCTGTTGTCAGAAATATTTCCTAGTAGAATCAGGGCTAAGGCAATGGCGTTTTGTATGGCTGTGCACTGGGTAATATTTTTTTTCCATCTCATGGTTTTTCTTCAGCGATTAGTGCTTCACTTTTGCCGCCATTTTTGTCGATGGGAGCTAACATCTGACTCCATGCCTGTGAGAGTTGGGTTTATGTTTAGTTTTCTGTTTGGATGCTTGCCACAAGTTCATGCATTGACCCTTTGAAATTGTCAAGTTGTCAGCACGTCTCTCAAAATCAAACCGTGCTTCACATCTACAGTCTTTTGGATGGTTTGGCTAAAATTCTATGTAATGTTAGAGCTGGAGGTCTTGTACTTGAATTTTTACTCATTTCCTCGATTATACTCTACTTGCTCCCATCAGTTCCATGTCAAATCCCAGTCCACACATGATGAGGAGATATTTGAGTATTTAAATATTACATAACTTCTTTAAACTTTTAGCGGGGTTGTTATTAGGTCCCGCACTATTCTCTAAACTTTATGCTTGAAACTTGTAAAAATGACCTTTTTTGCTGAGATTCTGGCAACTTTGTGCTGTCTCGGTGAGTTCTGGGTTGTTCCTCCTTGATCATTTAGCTTTAACTCCTGATTATAGCTACAAGAGCCATTGGTTCCTCTTCTGAGGACATGCTGGAATCAACTATCTATGCTCTGCCACAACTGGTATGTCAGTGGGCCTGTGGAATTATTTCAAAAGTGTGGCATAAAGATGTGGCTTAGCCCCCAATTTATTACTACGGTGGGTCGTGCCCCATTGATGGCATAATCCCAAGTTTGACGATACCTGAATTGATGTCTGTATAGTTCAGTTAAAAAATCCATCAATTTGGATACTGTCTTTTTTTTTTTTTGGGTCCAATACTTTCATTGCTTTAGATTTTTTTTTGGTTATTTCAAACGGTATTTGTTCCACATATATCATTAGATTGCATGACCTGGTGCAAATTTGTTTCGAGCTCTTGACTTGGAGAGATAATAAATATTGTTAAACTCTTAGGTTAATTTATGGTCGAAGTATATGAAAGGGATAAGTGCATTGGAAGTCCTAAAATTTGTTATGAAATTGCAATCAAGTTCTAAAACTTTTAAGAAGTGTAATTAAGTCCTAAAACTTATCACAAAGTGCAATTAAATCTTAAAACTTTCAAAAGTGCAATCAAGTCCTAAAACTTATCAAAGTAGTTCAATCTAAGTCCTTTCATTGATTGCATTTTTAGAAAATTTTAGGATTTGGTTGCACTTTGGAGACAAGTTTTAGGACTTGGTTGCACTTTGGAGACAAATTTTAGGACTTTATTGAACCTTTTGAAAGTTTTAGGACTTTATTGAACTTTCGTAATAAATTTTAGGATTTAATTGCACTTTTTGAAAGTTTTAGGACTTAATTGTATTTTCATGATAAGTTTTAGGACTTAATTGTATTTTCATGATAAGTTTTAGGACTTCTAATGCACTTATCCCTATATGAAACCTGTTGCAATTTGCTGATGGCAAATAAGGATGATTTCATTGGTCTTGGTAACAAGAACGGACTTTCAAATTACTTTTCTACATTCGGCCAGAGATTTCTAGATTACGTGAGAAGTTCTGATTTGTCATAGACAGAATGGTCGTCTGATTTAACTTTTCTGCACCTAGTTAATCCATTGAACTTGATATTTGTTATTGTTCATGCTATGCCAAACAGATCTACCTGTTGTGTTTTTACCTGCTTCCATCAAATTTCGTGCTATGGTAGCCACTGCTAATATATGTTTCCATTTTCATCAGGTGATTAACTTTTTCGTTGGCTTGTTGTTCTTGCAATTGCTGGAGCAATTAGGGCCAAAGGTCCTATACACAATTTTCGCCACCTTTTGCTTGATAGGGGCGGCTTTTGTAAAGAGGAATGTGGTGGAAACAAAAGGAAAATCACTGCAGGAAATCGAGATTGCTCTTCTTCCACAAGAATAAAGGCACCTCGACTGTTTGTGCTTCTGCGAGATGTTCAGAAAGTATCTTACCACAAGCTTAGTATGGCGATTACCTTCATTCGAAAACTACCCCGGTGATTATGTTGCTTAATCCTCAAGCTCCGGTTTCAATCCCAGATACGAGTCAGGTCGAGACAGGCTGCCTCATTAGACAGCCATTCTTGCATCAGTTCTGCATCACGTAAATGTGGAACTTCAGGAAGTCGCAGTCTCCTCTTGATCTTGATGAGAGTACGTAACATCTAAAGAGCATGGGCAACAGTTTTGAATCCGTAACTAGAGCACAAATATAGTTTGGTGTTTACTCGGTCTATGGTGATATATATTCATGTGCACGAACTCATTGTGGTCCTCAAATCAATCTTTCCTCGGGAAGAGAACTTGTCATATTTATTCACTGCTTCGGCAATCGGCGAAGCTGTTTGGCTGTCTCAGTATGCGGTTCTAATTTTAGGCGCCACATTAAACACGACCGACCTAATTGAAGAGGCTGTTTTGGTCGACCTTGGACTACGAAAATTGCCTCGCTCTCCTGATGCAGGCTTAAATGGCGAATCCATGGGTAACGGTTTGGAGTATGGAAAGACTACCATAAGACACCGCGTTATATTCCGTGTATTGTATCGAGCAAGGTCAAGTGATATACAGAAGTTTCTGAAATGAAGCGGTCTAGCCACGTTTGATGCTATTCGCTCTGTCATCCTCTTGAGTGAATTAGTGAATTTGACAAGTGATTTGCTGGGTTCTACAATTGAAGTAAGGCCGGCAATTTTGACAAAAAATTTGCGACACAACGCAAACCCGATTCCAATGTGGTGGGGATTTAACTAGAAATAGATTCTAATTGACACTTATTTACCCACTTTTAATGGAAAAGAAAATCCTTGTAATCGTTACAGAAAGTGATGGAGTTTTGTCCCTTTTTCGCGTTGGACTTTATAAATTACCTTGTGAGTTTTATCTCTCAAGATCTCTCGCTAGACCAACCTAAGTTTTGAAGGCAAACTCCCGACAAAACCCGATGAAACGACTTATTTTCTTCCACCTCTAAACATTCTTTTTTTTCTTAAGGAAAAAAATCACGAAAAACTCCAAACTTTGCCCCGAGTGACACATTTATCCCAAACTTTTTTTTTGTGTCATGAAAAATCCCAAACTTTCCAAATCGTGACACATTTACCCCAAACTTTTTTTTGCGACACCAAAAATCCTGAATTTTCCAAGTGTTACACATTTATCCCAAAATTGAAGGGCATTTTGGTCTTTTCATTTTCTTTTTTTCCTTTTTTTCTTTCTTCTTATTCCCTCCGTCGGCCATGGCGGGCCAGCGGAGGGAAGTTGGCGCCGGCGAGGGTTGATGGGGCGAGGGCGAGGTCTCGCCCGACGCCAGATTAGGCGAGGGTGGCCCTCGCCTGCGCACCTGCCCGATGGCGGCGAGGGCCGCCGACGCGAGATCGGCGAGGGGTGCCCTCGCCCCACGTCGGCGAGGGCGACCCTCGCCGGTATCGGATTCCCTCCGCCAGGTTCCGACGGAGGGAAGAAGAAGAAAAAAAAGGAAAAAAAAAGAAAAAAAATAGAAACTAAAAAGACAAAAATACCCTTATGAGGTAAATGTGTTACGGTTTGAAAAGCTTGGGATTTTTCATAACACAAGCAAAATTTAGGGCAAATATGTCACAGGGACAAAATTTGGGATTTTTCGTGATTTTTCCTTTTTCTTAAAGCAACTCTCTCTCTCTCTCTACCCAAGTTTCCGGGAGGGAGAAAGAGAGTTCATAAAACACCGATCACCCTCGCAAGTCGCAAACTCTTCAGGCATAATCACCGTTTACTCCACACATCGTGAGGCGACAGCGACATCATCATCATCTTGCGATCCATCAATCACTCGTAAGCACTTGGTCTTCTTTACGGTTTATAGCTGTTGGAAGCCGCATGTTTGATCAGTGAAAGGTGATAGCTTGTTGTTCATTGTGCACTCGTAGTCGTGCTCTCATCTTTGCCTGCACCATCACCATCATGAAGGTGATAGCTTATTCGTTACTGGGTCTCGTTGAACGAAAGAAACTTGGCTGCTATGTGGGTTTTTGTTATCTTTTGTTTTTTTTATCCTTGCGAAGCAACTGTTTGTTGAATTGCCTGAACCATGATTGGCTCAGCAAATCCAATCTTTTTCCCTCTCTGGGGCTATGTTGCTGACATTCTCTTCTTCAAATGTGGGGGTATCTTGAGGAAGTGAATTGAAGATGGAGGGTGAGGATGAGGAAGTGAAGGAGAGACGCGTGATCGAAGCCAGGGCAAGGAACATCAGTCATAATGTGCGCTGCACCGAGTGTGGCAGCCAGTCGATCGAAGATTCTCAAGCTGATGTTGCTATTTTATTGAGAAAGGTGATTCTTTTCCTCTGTTTTCGGATTGTTTTCTGTGAGGAGGCGATTTGCTTTTGAATTGTAGGTTTCGCCATATGTATTCTGAGATTAATGTTGTGGTTTTGAATTTCTATTCCAATTGCTTGTTTTTTCTTTTTGTGAATATGCAAGGCTAGGGTGTTCCTTGGCCAAATGCTCGGATATTTTTTCAGGGATGCAAAAAGGTTCTACAGATGACAAGTGGAAGAAGTTAGAAAAAAACAGAGATGAATCTAAGAGCTTATAATTGTTCTTGCTTTGTTCCCTCATGCAGGACTTATTCCTGAAGATGCTTGTTAAATAAACATGATGAAGGCGCGTAACATGTGGAATTTTTTTCTTTTTAGCCTTTATGATGAATCGGGATGCATTAAAAGAACTGTGTGTTTTGAACTTCTGTTTGCCATCTAGGTTTCCCTTCCTAATGAAAAGCCTTCTCTTCAACAAATCTCTCTTAGAACTTTGCTAATATATGACTTCTACAATTTTTGCTGTGTAGTTGATTCGCGATGAGATCCAATCTGGGAAAACTGACAAAGAGATTTATAAGAAACTTGAGGAGGATTTTGGAGAGACAGTTCTTTATGCCCCAAAGTTTGATATGCAGACTGCAGCCTTGTGGCTGTCTCCGGTTAGTGTAGAAAGAACCTAAAGATAATATTCTCAATGATTATACCTTTTGCCTGAATTTGTCCATACTGTGACTTGGATTATCTGCTGCAGCTACTAATGGCAGGTGCTGCTGCTGGCGTATGGGCTTACAATAAGCACAGGCAAAGGACAAACGTTCACATCATGGCTCTAAACCTTGTTAGAGGAGTCCCACTGACACCAAAGGAGAAGGAAACCATGCTTGATCTTCTCACACCACCTCCCTCTCCACGTGGAGCTCCATCCTCATGGTGGAAGAGGTGGCTTGGGCAATGATCTGTATCATCCCGCTTTTAACTGTTATCTTTGCCATGGTAGTATGTTTACATTCTCATAGGAAGTGTATTTTAGATTCTTTCTTGTCCAAAGATGAAAGTTCTACTTTCTCGAATTATTAGTTAGAGGGCTTTTGATAAGTTTGTGAGAGAAGTGGATGATGCACGAAAGTCGTTTGTTCAAAGCCTCAGTATAGTTTTGTGGATGCAATAAATGATCCTCCATAGTTGAAGTGTTTTGCCTTTCCAGAGGAACTCTATGTGCCATTTTTAAACTTGCAGGGCCCTCAGACAAACAATCAGTGCGGAGCGACGGCAAACAGGAATAATCTAACATTTTGGTGTTGTCATTGTAAACAACCAGGTAATGATGCAGGTGAAAAACAATGGAAAATTAGCCAATAAAAATGACTGAAGTACTTTTTCAGCTCCACTGTCCCACAAACTGAAATCTGGCAACTTCTGTCGCCTCAACAAGTCTATCGTGTTTGGTCGTTCCTTTTGTTGTTAACCTTGTGACCTCTGGCTCTACGCTTGATTTATCCACTACGATGTCTCGACAAAGACAAACAAGGTCACAATATAAAATGCTTTAATGAAGAGTAGGTGATAGGAAATCATAGGAAAGGGAAATTGGCCACGATCAGGTTTTCGGCTTCCACTCCATCAAATGGCTAAGCTTGAAACCATTGAGGCAGATGGGACGGTGCAGCAACCATCTGGAATGGTGCAGCAACATACTGGTATGGTGCAGCCACCGCCTGAGATGATGATGCCGCAATCATCTGGCGTGGTGCACCAACTGCCTGAAATGATGCACCAACCATATGGGATGGTGCAGCAACAGCCCGACATGATGCAGCAACCATCTGGAATGGTGCATCAAGCCCCTGAGGTGATGATGCAGCCGCTGCAGCATTCATTACCCCCGACGACTTTCATGCAACCACCCCAAGATCAGCCAAATGCTCCTAATGGTACCTCGGTTGAGCATTCAACTGGTCAGGTGCTAACAATCTGGATGTCGGAGAACCATGGAACACTGGGTTTTTTGACTGTTTCCAAAATCCAACAAATGGGAAAGTCGGCTAAACTTTCTTCCTGGAATGACAAAGCAAATCCTTCGCTCACCAAACATTAAGTGTGAAGTACTATAAAAAAGTTCAGTAATGTCTCACAAATGACATCATATTCTTCAACTGTTCCTGAGGATGAGACACTGATCGTTCCTCCAACGAACTTTGCAGCTATTATTACAACATATCTACCATGCGTCACGTTTGGTCAGATTGCTGAAGTCTTGGATGAAGGAGATATGAGTAAGTCCTCAGCTCAAAACTTTTGTTAGCACCTCCCATTTGAAATGCCGTAAGATTCAGATAAATTAGACTTTATCCTGAGTTCTTGGCTCCTCGATTTGATAAGTGGTTCTCTCTAACAACTAAATACATTGCCAAATTTGACAATTTCAGATTGTGCATTGGGCAGTTATATTTACTTGGCAATGATGCCGGCCCTGTGTTCTCACTTGCTAATGGGATCAAAGTACAGAGCGAAGCTGAGGAGGAAGTACAATCTAGTGGAAGCTCCTTTTCCTGACTTGGTTTCTCATATCTTCTGTCCCTCTTGTGCCCTCGCTCAAGAGTTCCGTGAGCTCAAGAACAGAGGCCTCGATCCCTCTCTAGGTATCAAGCACCTCCATCATTTGAACTCAAAAGCGGCTTTAATCCTTCGCTTGATTGATAGATTTCAGTATCCATGGTATTTGTTTCAACTTTGCACGTCACAAGTGCTTTAAGAGCTGCATGAATGTCGCTTGCAGGTTGGAGATGGATACACGAGCAGCAAATGGAGAATCCTCCTCCAAGTCAATTTATGACTCGGTGAAGAAACAAAACCAGTCAGAACCTGCAAGTTATTCAATTTTTATGTTGTAGAGCCATTTGTCCTAGAAATATTTTCTTGAACGGATAGCCTTAAGATTTTCGAGTTTCTTGCAACCTGTGGTCATGGTAGCCTTTTGCAAAATAGAGGACTAATCAATGTTTATGACCAAATTTTGGTCTGTATTTGCATGAAAAGCATGTAAGCCCCTGTACTTTCTCTCGGATTGACTCTCCTTTTATGTGTTCCCACAGGGATGGCTAAAGCAATCGAAGTCACTTAGGCCGATTATTGTAAAAACCAGAATGGAAGCAGCATGCCTATATCAATTGCAACAATAAAATACCGATATTACTTAGAAACAGTTTATGGAACAGAGAACTTCTGAATCTTTGCTTGATTCATGTGTCGCCACTCCTATAAATGGGTAGACCTGTCGCAGTGCAATTCAAATTACGTATTCACAGGAACCCCTCTCAAACTTGGCCTTCAGAAAGACCCATTTAATGAGAAGTGATTACAGGTTCGAAAGCTTAACAACAAACTTAAAGACCAACTAGAGTGACCAAACCTGACCTTAGCACAGTCCGTTTCTTTATATCCTGTAAATATCAGCACAGTATTGATGATTAAATTTCCATCGTCGAGAGAGTAAGTATCCTTTGAGCCAGTGCAAAAGATAATCTATTTGTATCTCCCGTCTTCCTTCAGAAACAGTGTGAATTGTGGCAAATTGTATCTGTCTGACTATATTCTATATGCGCTCTAAAGAGATGCACACATACATACATTGCAGACTTCAGATTTTTCGCCTTTTTTCAGTTTTGGGTAAGTATATCTGCCTTTTCTCTCGAAAAGTCAACTAATCAAAATACTTGGTCTATTCAGACTTGTTAGACCAATCCAATCACAAGGAAAGTTCCTGTGAGACTTTATTAATCTGAAGATCCAAATCTTGCAGCAAAGGAATCATGTATGCCGACAACCTCTGCTGAAAAAAGAATAGTACTTTATCTTGATCAAGCGCCCAGAAATCATACACCAATTGGGCTAATACATCTTATCCAGGCTCTTGATAACAGAGTGTTCATCTGGATATGATTTGGGCTGCAATTTTGACAGCAGTTTGCCCTTGCTTAATGTTCAGACTAAATGCCGGATCACTCAAGCAAGGAAAAATCCGTAAGCCCTTGATATTTCTTAAGTGTCAAGCTAACTACTTCACGTTTGCATCAAATATATATCTATTCCTTACTGATTAACGTCAGCATCGAATTAAATGTTACATTCTTTATAACAGGTTCCTAATTGGGCTAATACACGAAATGCAGCAAGTTTTGTGGCCAGTTTCGTATAACTTGTGATGGTTCCCGATTTGTGCTTGCTATGTTTTGAAGAACTGAGGGATAACCTCTGTTTTGAAGAAGCTCAATACAATGATGCCAAAACTCATCTCTGTTGCCATTGTTGCGATCTGTCAGGAATACAGAACACTCAAGGACATGCAAAGAGAAGCCACTTTGGGTACTTGTTTCAGCTCAACGTCAACGTTCTTTTTGTTCACTGCTAATCACATGTCTGTGAGATCAAACTTTTGTGAAATTTGCTCATTTTACAGTAATCTTGTCGCACAAGTTTGTTATGCGACCGACTTCCTGGTTGATTCTTGGATTTTAGGTTGTGAGTCAAGACGGCGGTTGTTTCTGTATGATGAATGTAGACTCAACTTCACAACTGCTTAAGCTTTTATTAATGCTAAAGATTATAGGACTTCCGGCCTTTCTAGCGACAACTAAACATGATATCTTTGAGCATGAATTTGCTATCGCCCCCCATAGTTCGACAAATCTGACTTTTTCTTTTTTTTTTTGGGTGCAGCATGGAAGAGAAAAACTGCCAAAAATGAGATGGCTGTAGAGGCCACGGCAGCGGTGCCTGATCCTCCAGCAAATCAGTCGATGCGAGTAGACATGGAGCCGAAGCATCTGAACCAATTCATACTGCATTCAAGACCATAAATTCAAATGTAATTACTGAGAATGAAGCCCCCTAACTTGGTGGCTTCATGACAAAAGTTAACCCCTCGGTCGTCCATCTAAGTCAGGTTCATCGGGTCAGCATTCAACTGCGTCCAAAAAAGAATCATTTCATGAGGGAATTTGACAACGTGCAAGTGCGTGTGAAGTGCCTCTCTCTCCCTCTCACGCCAAGGGGATTGGTTCTTCTCTTGCTTTTGTTTCTTGGAGAGTCTTCCGATTGGAGAAGAAGGGTTCAGCTACAGTTTCGGTGATGTTTAGGTGCTGCAACTGTTGGCAACAAGAACCTCATGACAACTACTCATGGCAATTGGGACTCTGCGACTGCCACATCGACATGCCAAACTGTACTATTTTCTTCAATGGCCTCTCTCTCGATTTCATTTTGGTGGCTTGATTGGTCTGCCGCAGTGTCCACAATGTGCAGCACAGATATAATAGCATCAGTAGAGGACATGCTGTGTTATTTTTAAGAAAAGTTCTACATTATTTATTCCACATTGACCTGCTTGTGTTGAAATGTAAAACATGCAGAAATTTATAGTATAACCCTGTTTCACTCATCAAAATGATTAGATGTATTCTGATGAACCTTCAGAAGGTAGATCATCATCATATCTATCAATGGATTTGGATTTTCGGTTAACTCACTAATCCAGACAGTAAAGGGTGTCTACCCTCTTGAAAGGCTGTTTTCTTTCCACTCTGTTTTGATCGCGTGAATTGGTTATAGCTATAGATGGCAACTCAAAGTATGCTTTACAGCAAGAATAGCCTTTTGAGGCCTTTACCAAACAAATTTCAGATAAAGTTGCACCATTTTTGATAACAAAAATGAAGCCTGAGATGAAGTTCGACTCAACTATTCCATTTTCTTGCTTAGACAATAAAAAGGTGCAGGAAATCCCATCCGATCTATGTTCTTTTGACTCATGACAGCCATTACAACTGTGCTCTTTCCTTGAGTAACATTCAGACGGATTGCCAAAATGCTTGACGAGGGACAATGGCCAAGTAAGGCCTCATTGTCCTTTTACCTTGGATTATCAACTGTAGTTACTCTAGTATCCATTCTGAAGAGTTCACCCTAGTTTAGTCTCGCACTATTTTTGTCCTATCTTGTATTTCCTCGATTTTTGGTCCCTTTGCCCTTCTCTAACTACAGCAGCTTGAGCTCGTTTTAGTCCTTTCACCAGTGAAATTCAGGATGTGTGGTGTTCTGTTCTCTTTACCTTATGATGATGCCTCTCCTCTGCTTTCAGTGGATGATAAGCTCAGGCTATCGAAGAAAGTTTAGGAGGTGTTATCGGTTTCTGAAAGAACCCTGCGGCGATACCATCACTCACATGTTTTGCCCCTGCTGTGCCCTTTGTCAAGAGTACAGAGAGCTCAAGTATAAAGGGCTCGATCCTGCTCTAGGTATGATGTGTCGACTATGCCTTCATATGCTAGAATAGGAGCATATTAAATGAAGTGGTCGATCTCACCTTGGGACCTACCTGTATATCTTAAAAAACACCAGCTGACATTGTCACGTCTGTCATGCAGTACATCTTTTGATAGGGGACATTTAGTAATATCTTGGTATCTCTAGTATGGCTTAAACAATCTTGCACTTGAAGGGTCTTTATTTCATGCAGCGGCCAAGAATGGAGACGGTTTACATCATATCTTGCACATCAGCTTATCCCTTGGAAAGGGCAAAATGTGATTAGGGAATGTCACATTTCAGGATTCCATCGCTGCATACAAAGAAAAGATGCTTATTACTTATTATTATTATAAATGAGGTGAAGGCGAAGCAATTAGATATGGTGTATTGGACATAGTTCTGAATCTGAAATACATAGGAGTACTAATGAGAAACATCTCGATATGAACATCTTGACAGGAAAAGAAAGAGAGTTTCTACGCATTGAAGTACTGCTAATTAAGGAATCATTTGATACGACGCTGAAGTTTTCATTTGTAGGATGGAAGGGCATCGTCGCACAAAAGGCAAGACAAAACGACGATCGCCAAAAGACTGCACCTCCTCCAGATCAGTCCAAGACTCGGTGAATGATTTTTGTTCCCAACGAAGCTGACCCAAAGTTTGTTCTGTCCTAAGTTTGGTTGGGTTTGGTTCAAATGCACTTTTGTTTGTCAATTTTCTTCATCTCGGAAGCACAAAGCGGGTTAACCGTGACTGATTCATATGTCATAAGCCACAACAGAACGCTTTCTATTCTCTAGAATCTCCGAGCACTCTGTATTCTGGACGTCATAGCCAGGTACATTACGTGGTCTTTTCGAACCTGCGATACTATTGCAAAGCCGCTAGAGCTGTTGACCAGAATGTCAAGCATTGTGAGGATGATTGTTCTTTGGATGATTGAAGAGGATGAATGTTCTTCGGATGATTGAAGAAGAGTTTCCTCTTCCTTTCATCCATCGTCCAAGACAAGATTGAACAGTCATCCTTGACTGCTTTTTAATCAAGGACGGACCTTTCAATAGCCATTGTCTGGCGGACGTCTCTGGACCCGACGTCCTTTGAAATGGTAGTTGGCGGTCTTCAAAGCGAAAACAGCGGTCAAGCGAGGATGAAGGTCTTCGACACTAAAGGAAATCGGGGCGGCGTTTCTCCAATGCAATTCGCTTTGAAGAGAAAAGCAAAAAGGGTTTTTTTTTTTTTTTTTTGGTCAGAAACAAAAAGGAAAATAAAAAAAAAAGAGGGTTGAAGAAGGGAAAATTTGAGCGGGGCGTTCAAATATTTTGTGTAAAAAGCTGCCACATGCATTTATGGCTAGCATTTATGGTGAGCAGTCAACTTTTTCATATAGTTTTGTTTAATTTTCGAATACTCCTTATGCACCTAACTAAATAAATGCACGCTGTGTCAGCTGTTGACATGACACTTTAATGTTATTGGATATTTTCTTGAGATTGAGAGGCTTTACACTGACCATAGGACAGGGAGGAAGGGAGAGAGAGAACTTTCACCCACCTTGTCCCCCGCATGTGTGTTTCTTTTTCCCTAAAACAAGTGAATAGAGATAAGATTGGGGAGACATATGAGACCTTGGGAAATGAGGGTTTTGACTTATAGTTTGACTAGGAAATGGAGAGAGAGTGGAGAGAGTAGGCGCCGCGCTTGGAAGGGCTCGTTCGGGCGGGCCTGAGCTTTTCAAGCCCGTCCTCTCCTCAGTTTTCCTATTCTATTCTGGGCCTGGTTAGGGAGTTTGGTAGACCAAGAAATTAAGCTTAATGGGCCCGAATTGGGCTAAAAAGTCTAACCGAGGTTTACCATAAAATCGGATCGGACCGGCGACATTGGTCAACTCCTGAGCCTCCGTCGGTCAAAATTTTGGTTCATGGGATAGACGAAATGATAGAACTTTTGACGAGGGTCTGAATTACGCCTTTATCGACGAATTCAATCCTCAATCATCATACGATGTACGGATGCTCTAGGCAAATTGAAACATGGACATTCGTGGACTATTGGGCTCAAGGGCGAAATCCGGGTGTCAGACAAAAACGTTGTCACATTATTGCACGAAGGTGATCTACCTTTAATCACTAACTATTGACAAGTTTTATAGATTGGCAAAGGTCATCGGGAAAGTATTCTAAGAACTATTTCTCCCTCCAACTCGTGCCTCGTTCCAAATTTCCAGAGTTGCCATAATTTTTTGGTTCCAACATTTGGTATTAGAACTAGAAATAACATCTACCAGTTTTGTTCAATTGCAACTTCCAAAGTTCAATGGAAAGAATTTCAACGACTATCCATCCAGATGAAGGTTCCCTTTAAATCGCAAGATTTGTGGAATCTAATAGAAAATGCCTACACCAAAGTGGCTAATGCCGAAGCATTTCAGGCTCTAAGAAAGGAGGAGAAAGATGCTTTGGTGGAGTCTCGAAAGAAGATCAGAGAGCATTGCATGTGATCTTTCAAGCCATGGAGGAAATGATATTTGAAAAAAGTCTAACCGAGGAAAATGAGTGTGGAGACAATGAAAGAAGCATGGGATATTTTGCAAAAATCCTACAAAGGTGATGACCGTGTTCGACGGGTGCGGTTTCAAACACTTTGAGGTGATTTTGAGTTTTTACGCATGAACGACTTTGAATCAATCTCGGTCTATTTTGATCATGTGCAAACCATCGTTAACCAACTGAGGGTTAACGGTGAAGAACTCCAAGATGTATGAGTTGTAGAAAAAATCTTGAGGTCTTTGATTTAAAGATTTGACTACGTTGTCGTAGCAATCAAGAAAGGGCAAGATGTGTCAACCCTAACATTAGAGCGGTTGATGGGTTCATTGTGCTTGCATGAGTAAAGAATGAATCAAAAGTCCATTGTTTCAAATCCCAAGCAAGCATTGAAAAGTCGGGTTGCTCCATTAAATTGAGGAGGCTATCAAGGCAGTTGAGGATGTGAAGGAGGTCGTGGTAGAGGTGGAAATTCAAATTTCACTAGAAATTATAAAACACGTGACAAATCAAAATTCAAGTGTATTAAGTGAAACAAATTCTAACATTAGAAATATGAATGCCAAGCAAAGGCGACGTACGAGTAGGCGGGACACGCACATGCCACTGATGTTGAGGAATATATGGTGCGAGCATGTAAGAAGGACGACCCAAGCATCGTAGACACCAACATATGGTACTTGGATACTGGTTGCAGCAATCATATGTTTGGTCCAAAGGAGTTATTCTCGCAATTGGACGAGATGAGTCGTGGTGAAGTCAACTTCAGGAATAAATAAAAATTCTCATGATGGGCAATGATAACATTAATATCAGGTCAAAAGATGGTTCTAATGTTACCGTTGCAAATGTTTACTTTGTGCCAAGCTTTTTTGGAATTTGTTGAGTGTTGGCAACTTTCCGAAAAGGGCCACAGAGTTTATATTGAAAATGGAGTTCGCACCATTAGAGGTGTTGACAACAAGTTGATCACGATAGTGCAAACAATGAAGAACCAAATGTTTCCCTTGACTCCTCAAAGGAAGGATCTCTTGAGTTTTCAAGCGATGATGAAAGACAATAGATGGTTGTGGCATCTAAATTTTCATGGACTAAAATAATTGGTCGAGAAAAAGTGGTGATTGGCATGCTATCAATTGACTATCCAGATCGTCTATGTGAAGGATGTCTAGTTGGGAAACAACATTGAGACTCTTTTTCAGTTGGAAAAGCCGAAAGAGCAAAACAACTATTGGAGTTGGTACATACAGACATTTGTGGCGCTATTGAGGTGGAATCATTCGGACAAAAAAGGTACATGATAATTTTTGTGGATGATTTTACTAGAAAAGCTTAGGTATATTTCTTGAAAGAAAAATCTAAAGCTTTTGGCAAGTTTAAATAATTTAAAGTCTATGTCCAAAAACATAATGGCTTTGATTTGAAGATGTTAAGATCAGATAGAGGGGAAGAATTTATCTCAAATGAATATAACTAATATTTTAAAATTCATGGAGTGAAATGTCAATTGACTACTAGCTATACTTCTTAGTAAAATGGTATTGTGGAAAGAAAGAAAAAAATGATTTTTGAAATGGTAAGAAGTATGGTAAAAGCTAAAATTTATCTAAGAAATTTTGGGCAAAAGCCATTGCATGTGTTGTATTTGTGCTGAACAGGTGTCAACAAAGAGTGCTCTTGCAAGAACCCCATAAGAGGCTTGGAGCGGCAATGAGCTAGATGTTACGTTCCTACGGGTACTTGGGTGCATGGCATATCCCCACATATTGGGTGAATGAAGGAAGAAGTTGGATGACAAAAGCAAGAAGTGCATCTTCCTTGGCTATAGTGACATAACTAATGGCTATAAACTATATAAAAGGTAACATTAGCAGGGAAGTCTAGTTTTTAGAAGATGAAGCCTGGGACATGGAACCAAAGGGGTGTCTAGAAAAGCATTACCATCGAAGATGAACCATTGGAGGGAGATACAGAAAAGTCTCCATCATCTTCAATAAGTGGTGCTTCTTCTCTATCATCTTCAACCGGTGATGCATCTTCTTCACCAATAGCAACTTTAGAACCATCATTACATCGTTCGCAATGATTATGAGAGATTCCAGCAAAGTTTAGGGA
Organism: Eucalyptus erythrocorys; assembly: GCA_014182555.1. Lineage (NCBI taxonomy): Eukaryota > Viridiplantae > Streptophyta > Magnoliopsida > Myrtales > Myrtaceae > Eucalyptus > Eucalyptus erythrocorys. The sequence continues at coordinate 13,936,586 of CM024602.1, forward strand.
TTATGTAGTCATAAGAGACGATGACAGTGATAGTGATGGGATCACCGATGATACTATGGTAATTTTTTTTTTTAATTTGTCGATGACCCTGCATCCTATGATGAAGCAACTGTAGATGAGAAGTGGATCCAAGCAATGGATGAAGAAATCTACTCCATTGAGAAGAATTACACATGGTGCTAAATTCTTTACCTCATGGTAAGAAGCTCATGGGTGTCAAGTGGGTGTATAAGACGAAGTACAAACCCAATGATCAGGTGGATTGGTACAAAGCCAAATTGATTGTAAAGGACTATAAGCAAAAGTTAGGTATTGATTATTTTGAAGTATTTGCATCGATGGCCTGAATTTCGGATGATCTTCGCACTTGCAAATGAAAATCGTTGGAGGATCCATCAAATGGATGTGAAATCAACATTTCTTAATGGTGTCCTTGAAGAGGAAGTATACATGAAGCAACCACAGGGTCATGAGAAGAAAGGGCATGAAAATCGAGTTTATAAGCTGAAGAAGGCATTGTGTGGCTAAAACAGGTACCTCATGCTTGGTACACATAGATCGATGCGTACCTATTAGATTATAGTTTTCAAAAGTGCCCGTATGAACATACATTGTATATCAAGTCAAATACTAACGGTGACGTAATAATTGTGTGTCAATATCCACATAGGGTTGTAAAAAGATGTTCACTGAATTAAGGGAGGTTATGACTAGACAATTTGAGATGACAGATCTGGGATTGATGTCCTATTGTCTTGGCCCTGAAGTGAAGCAGACAAATGATGGCATATTTATTTCACTAGTAAAAACATGCTAATGATATTTTGAAGCGATTAAAAATGGAATTGCTCAAACCAATCCGTACCCTATAGTGGAACGGTTGGAGTTGAAGAAAGAAGGAATCATTGAATTGGTAAATCACACTTATTTCAAAAGAATTGTTGGCAATCTGAAATATTTGGCATTAGCAGGTTTATGGAAAAGCCATACCAATCACATTTGTAGGCAGCAAGAAGAATTTTACAGTATATCAATGGAACTTGCGATCATGAAATTTTATATTATTTTCCTGACAATTTCAATCTAGTGGGGTACAAATGACATTGAGACTTGAAAGAGCACCTCTAAATATGCTTTCTTTCTAAGATAATGAGTACTTTCTTGGTCCTCGAAGAAATAGCAAGTTGTTGCACTCTCTATGACAGCATGTCAAGAGATATATAAATTGAGACATGAATAAATAGGTCCTACCAAAATCATGTGACAATAAGTCAACTATTGCATTAGCCAAGAATCCAGTTTTTCAAGAGCAAAAACGTCGACATCAAATATCACTATATTTATGAGCCATAAAGATGGTGAGATTAAGCTTAATGTATGCATATCAGAAGATTAAATTGCAAATATTTTGATGAAACTATTGAAGGTGGATTTGTTTGAAAAATTAAAGACCATACTTGATGTCGTCGAATTCAAAAATCAATTTTAAGGGTAGTTGTTAGAATAATATAAAATTGATTGATGATTTGAGTAAGTTGGTTTTTTTTTTTTTTTTGGTGACTTAAGAAACTCCCGCACGGCCGATAACCGAAAAGTAAATCTGGGGTGATGCTAGCGGAGGACCCATCATCTCGACGCCACACTTAAGAATCTCTAGTGATCGTGAGGGTATTCGAACTCCTCCACTTGCGTTAGGAAGAGAGAGCCCAAACCATCATGAGTAAGTTGATTATTGAACTCTAGATTTGGTTGCGTACGGCTTTCATTTAAGATTGTCGGCTGAATAAGAAAGTCGAAAGAAAAGGGACATCATAAATGAAGAGAGGGAGGAGTCGCAAGAAAAATTGGCTAAGTAAAAATTGTGGGCTCCATTAGTCCTCTTTCATTCATTGCATGGTTCGGAGAAAGAGGAAAGAAGGGTTCATGAACTGCCATTTTCTATTTTATTCTCTCCATCATTAATGCGTGCACATGCATGTGCATGCCATGAAAATTGGAGGGAGCCGTTGCTGCTGCAGAGATTTGTCTTGCGGACGGTTTTGGTATCATTTATTGCTTGTGTGTTTTTCTTTTAGCCTTGTTGACATTTAGTTTCACTTTAATGTTGTCAGAAGGAGTGTTGAGAAATTCATGTGTGCTATGTTTGTCTTCATCTCTGTTGTAATTTAGTGTTGTAGATTGGCAGAGGCCACCGGAAAAGTATTCTAAGAACTATTTCTCCCCCAACCTGTGTTTCATTCCAAATTTCCAGAATTGCCATTTCTTTTTGGTTCCAACAATTTCATTTGAGTGAATTAATTCATGATCGTCACAAAATTGATATAATTTAAAGGTTTGAAAATTGGCTACATGACAATAAATTTACGACTTTTTTTTGGTAAATTTTTCCGGAAGCAATACTTGATAATGTAGATAAGAGCATTTTATAAGGTAAGCTTAGTCCGCTACTGTTGGCACGAAGAACTTCTTTCCCACCGCTCAAGGCGATCATTACTATGCGACTGCCAGGCCGACACGCCCCGATGGTACTATTTTCTTCAGTGACTTGTCTCGATTTCGTTCCGGGGCTTTATTGGTCTGCTGCAATGTCTGCGGTGCGCAATGTAGATATGATAGTATCTATGGAGGGACATTGATGGGTCATCTTTCAAGAAAATCCTGCACTCTTCTGCATTGATCTGTCCCTGTTAAATTGCGAAACATCACCGGTGTATAGCATGACTCTGTTTCGCTTGTCAAGACTGTTACAAGTTTTCTGATGAATTTCCGAAGGTCGATCATCATCATATCTATCCGTGGATTCGGATTCTTAGGTTAGCTAATCTGGACAGCAGAGGCCGACTCCTCTCCTGAGATGCTGTTTTGTTCCGCTCTCTAGTGATGGCGCGAACGGTTGTAAACTATAGATGGCGAGTCGGAGTATGCTCAAGTTCGATTGGAGAAGCTCTCTAGCAACTAGCAAATCCCATGATTTAAGCAAAGAAAAGTGGCCCTACAAAATCTCACGTGGTTACCGAGGTGGATGTTCAGAGTTTGAATTTTTCTAGGCCTCATTTGCTTTCACAATTAAATTTTTTAGATAAAATGTGATAGTGTTAAAATAATTAAATAATGAAACATATATCCATCTAACAACTTAAGCTTTTAGAATAGTTATCAGTAGTCCTATCAAAATTTCACTTACTTTCATTTGGACTCTAAAGTCCCTTGGCCAAATGCAAACACGTTTGGTTCGGTTTTTTGGGTGACTTTCGTCGGATGCAATTGCATCTCCAAGGGGGTCTAAGGGCCTTTAGCCAAATGGAGGTCCGGAGGTGCTTTGGGAAGTTGTATTTTGAGAATGCAAGTTTGGCTACTTTGTTCATCTTCGAAAGTATTGTTCATCAGGCGAGGAAAACCACTGCACGGAGGCCGATGACCACCGGCGAGGCGCCGGCGCCGGCGCTTGAGGGTCGCCCGACCCCGGCGACCGTCGCCGGACCTCAGGCGACGTCTGGGTCACGCGACCTAGGCGGCCCGATGGCTGGGTTGCGCGACCCCGGGCGCCCGATGGCTGGGTCGCGCGACCCGGGCGACCTTCGCCGGGTTGCGCCGGACCGCCGGATCCCGGACTTCAAAAAAAAAATAATACAAATGTTTTTTATTTTTTTAATTTAATAAAAATCATTTATAAATGCAAATTTTACCAAACGGTATTTTGGCCAAAGTTGTATCTCAATACAAATTTTACCAACCGATATTTGCATTTCGGAAAACCCCATTTACCTAAAGGTATTTGCATTTTGGCAAATGCATTCCCCAAAAGCCTGAACCAAACGGGGCCTAAGTCTTAATATTCTCAAGAACATTGATTTCAACATCATTCATCTCGTCCAATAGCCAATGTACTTTCGTTGCATAGTTGCACTCAGTCAAGTCCATTTCATAATGATTGTGTTTCAATGCCAACTGCAATGGCCACATCACCCAATTTAACCTTTTACTGGTGAAATGGAGGATGTGTGGTGTTCTGTTCTCTCTACGTTGTGACGACGCCTCTCCTCTGCTCTCAGCGGATGATAAACTTGACCTGACGAAGAAAGTTGAGGAGGCGTTAGCGGTTACTGAAAGAAACCCGCGGCGACACCCTCACCCACTCGTTTGGCCTTTGTTGCCCTTTGTCGAGAGCACAGAGAGCTCAAGAATGAAGGGCTTTGATCCAGCGCTATGTTTGATGTGTGACTGTGCCCGTCTCCAGAAACATTCCATTATATGCTAGAGCAGGAGCTGTTAAATGAAGTCGTCGATCTCACCTTGGGACCAACCTCTATATCTTGGCAAATCCGAGTCGAATGTGTTGGGTGCAGATTATGCACAACCCAAGATCTCCATAACCAGAACAAGAAGAAGCAATTGTAAATAGAGGGATTGACGCACCTAATTTAGGATCCATTATTCTTGAGCGGAAGCGGAGGAAACACAATGTTCCTTGTGCAAATCCTTCTCCTCTATTACCCTCCGAATCACTGGTTCAATGAGGCGGCCTCTCACAATTGACGTTAGAGCAACGTCCCTTAGGTGAGAATATGTGAGATTAGGGCTAGAGGAGAGACTTGAGCACTATTTATAGAGTTTCCAGCCGGTCCCCCTCATTACGGGCCAGGCTCAACTCGGCCCACACTAGCCAGTCCCATATTATACTAATTAAGAAATCTTCTATCTCACCTAAGACCAAACCCCGTAAAACGGTAAACGTTAAACGGTAAATTACAATAACAATGTCAAAATAATTTAGTCCACAAATCAGAAAAACTCTTACAGAATGTTGTCGTATGATACTGCAGTTCCTCGTTCAATAGGGCACGATTAGTAAAATCTTAGTATCGCCGGTATTGCTTAATAATTCTTGCATTCAAAGGGCTTATATTTCATGTGCTGGCCAACGAAAAAGACGGTTTACTTCTATCTTGTATATCAGTTGTGAGGGCCCTTTGAAAGTGCAAAATGTGATTAGGGAATGTTAAGAATTCAAAATTCTGTCGTTTGCATCCGAATACACAAGATGCTTATTACTTACTATTATAAGATATGAAATGGGAACATATGTTTGGACTTCAAGAATTTGACTTTGGCCATGGGTATGCGATTAAATGTGGTGCATTTGACTCAGTTCTGAATCTGAAAAACATGAAAGAACCATGAGAAAAATCTTGATAGAAAACATCATTGCAGAAGTAAACGAGATGTTCTACATTCTTCGGACGATAGAAGAAGAGATTCATCTTCCTGTCATCCATCGTCTAAGACAAGATTCAACAGATCCTAGATTGTTGTTTAATCGAGGACGGAGCTTTCAATAGCTATTGTCTGCTTAATTAATTTGCCGTCTATGGCGGACGACTCTAGACTCGACCTTCACGACAACAACCCCCATGTTTCTCCTTGCCTAATTTTCTACCCCTATTATATGAAAAAGGTATTGCGATATCTATATATGATTATTATCCACACGTCAATCTTAGGTCGAGGTCGAGTACACACATGTGCAGGATGACGTTGTTTGGTAAAATAGGGACATTTTTTTTTTATTAATATCCTGAAAAACCTCAAATTAGTATACTCATGATAAATTTACCCTAAACTAATTTTTTGACCACAAAAAATCCAAAATTGGCACACCTTTGATATTTTACCCAAAATTGGTATACTTGTGACAAATCTAATTTCTATTAATTTCCGTTTAATTTTATTGTCAAATTAATTAAGTTAAATGACACGTAACACTTGGCCGGTGTACCGGTCTTTCCATTTGTTATATTTATACAATTTTTGTGATTTTTTATAGTATTAATTCAATTTAACGGAGAGTATATTTGTCACAAATGTACCGATTTGTGGTGTTTGACGGTTGTATAAAGTAGTTTGTGATAAATTTGTTACAAGTGTACCAATTTGAGATTTTTTATGGTCAATTTGGGTAAATTTGACACGAGATATACTAGTTTAGTGTTTTTCATGGTTAAAAAAAATAGTTTGAGATAAATTTGTCACATGTGTACCAGTTTATGATTTTTCAGGGCATTAACCTATTATTATTATTTTTAAAGCCTAGAAGCAATCCTTTGAATTATAATTTACCCAAATGCTAGAGGTCTCTAAACTTTTGCACCGTGGCTAGGTCAAAATAGTATCTTCTTGCCTATGTCTATGCACCGCCGTTCTCAAGACACTATTGTGTGATGTGTATCATTTTTCATATAAACGATCCTTCAACTTTGACTCAACGTGTGATATATTTTTAGTTTATTCAATATGACCTTCAATTAATAGTTTAATGTGTAATTTTGTTCATAAACTTTTAATTCGTTAAATGCGATCCCTAAGTTTTTGTCCAATATTTAGTGTTGTCCCTGATCTTTTATAATCTTTTCATATAATTTGGGGACTACATTAATGCTGGTTGTTTGTTTGTAAAACAAATAAAATGTGCTTTTCTCTCATGTAGGAAAGTTAGGAGGAGATGTACCACTTTATAAGTACGAGCATTTTCTAGTATGTTCAAAAAAATAACTAGGGTGTGTGCTAGACCTTATAATATTTGCGTGCAGATGCGCAATTATTTGGCGCACTTGGCGCACTTGGCACGCTTGCACGCCTACGGTTTAATTAGCACTAATCCATTTATTTTTATTTTTAATTTTATTTCGTTTGGTTATCTTGTTAACCTTTATTAGTCGAAAGGTTGTATTTGTTTATTTAATCAATGTTTATGGAAATGATGAAATTTGCAATTTTATTTTAAAAATAAAAATTATTTTTTATTATTGCAAATTTTATATGTGTCTTCTCAAGATGACCTTTGAAATTATACTTATTCAGTTTCCAACTTTTTCTGAAAGATTGCATTTGTTCACTTTGCAATTTTTCTTGAAAGGTTGCCTTTGTTCACTTTGCAACCTTTTTTGCAAATTTGCTTATATTTTTTAAGATTGATATTCATATATGTTAGTTTTGGCATGAATGATGAGAATTAAGTCAATTCGAGTATTCTTTCCAAAACTGCAGCCATCATTATAATTATTACCTAGAAAGATCCTTAAGAAACACTAGAATTAATATCTAGTATCTCATTGGAAATTTTGTTGTATCTTAAAAGATATTTGTAGGTGATCATTAGCAACAATGTGAGGCAAATAAATCTTTAATGAAAATAATAACATGTCTTAAAATCTGACTTGATTGCTTTATCCAATTCGAAGTCATATGTTCTAACAATTAAGCCTTTATTAATAGTTCAAAATCATATTGAATAAATTAAAAATTCAAAGATAATATTGCACTTTAAACAACAGTTCATAGATCATATTAAATAATTTAAAAATTCGAAGATCACTTTGCACTTTAAAGACCATTTGCGTCATTTTTTCTTTCTTATAATTTAGAGATAGAGGGTGCAGGAACACGGCCAGGAGGTACATGCACCATCTCGCAAACCTTATGTACCGATCGGGGTTAAACTATATTTATCAGTAAAGCGACCTAATACCCAATGAAGGAGAAAATGACGTATCATTTTTTGCCGGGCGCATTGTGGGTTGGCCCCACTCCCGAGTACGGTTAAAAGTCACGGGCGACGGAACCAACGATGACAAATGTGTCTAAAACCGATGATCCAAGCAAGGATCACTCGAGATTTAATAATGCATGCAAACTCAGCTAAAGTTATTAACCTTAATAAATGATGATAATGTAATGGTATGTCATTTTCTCAAGATAAATAAAAGCCGCACATACGTACAGTGTACGCCGGTGCGTTTATATTTAATTGCGTAAAGACTGAAGAGAGAGCACTCCCAATTTACATTGATTGAGCAATGTCTTCTTAGAGAGACAGAGAGAGATGGAAGACGAGGACGACGATGAGGCAGAGAGAACCGTGAGGTGGCTGGAAGACCTCTCCAATGGCGTCCTCAACCGCGAATTCGATTTCCTGACGTTGCAAAGGCCTCCGAGTCGTCCGCGCCCGGAAGGACTCCCTCCTCTGCACCTTCGTCGTCCCCGATCGTCTATCGGTAAATCCCATTCTGGCTCGGTTCGCTCTCGCTGTTTGCCCGATTGATCCATCGCCTTTCTTTGTTTCTTTCTCGTGACGTCGGACTTGAGCTTTACTCTGCTTGTCGTGATTACATGATCGCCCGCGCACGGTGATGCGTTCAGGACACGGATGGGAATTGGCACGTGGGAGCGATGGCGACGCCGATCGACGACGTCGGAGCTGCGATGGCGTACTCCGCCACCGGCAAACTCAAGGCCACCCTCGACTTCTGCGTCTCCTATCTTTCCACGGAGAAGATCCAAGTACAGTCTCTCTCTCCCTCTCTCTCTATCTATCTCGCCTCGATGCTTGCGACGGTTGGCGCCCCCAAAATTCTGTTTGGTGATTGGAAAATCTCTTCTTTATTTTTCAGTTTTCTGTTTTTGTCAAAAGCTGTTTTCACCACGTTTCTCTAGCTGGATTTGAAAAGAAAATTGAAGTTACTCGAAACACCTTCCTACGTTTTCATTGGTTTAATTTTTTTTATTGAATTTTCAAATTTAAGGCGGATATAAATTCTCCTTTCGAAAATTATCGATGTAAACCGAAACAAAAAATAACTTTAGGAATCAAATGCACCCTTTTACTTACGTAGTTACTCTTTTTCCTATATCGAAATACTTGCATACCAAACATATACCGTTAAATAGGCAGAAATAACATGGATGATCATTTCCCAAATGTCAATTTTCCCATAAAGAAAGAAATTTGGAGATGACATCTGGGAGCAACAATTGGAGCTTTCTTTTTGTGTGGCAGGAAGAAGTAGAGATAGAGTCAAAGGTGGTAGGGGCAGGGTCAAAGGGAAAGCTTGCAGCGGTGGTGGTGGAAGTTAGGAGGAAAGACAGTGGCAAGTTAATTGCCTTGGCTAAGCAGTGGTTGGCTTCTGTCAATTTGACCGATGATCAACTTAAGAGCAAGCTTTGACACTTGCTTTGCGTGCATTCATGTCAGAAATTCCGTACCATTTCTAAAATTCGAAACTTTGAACAATTATATATTATGACTTGTGAAGTGTCTCGATGACTTTCTTTTCCATAAACAAACACAAATGTCACATTTTTACTATGATCTCCCTATTATTACCAGCTAGTGAACAGACCATGCTTTGCAGCGCATTCTATTTTTAAATTTTCAATTATCAACATTTCTCGATGTGTTGTAATGACCAAAACCTTACAATGTATTTCATGTATAGTTATTTTGTTTTTGTTGCTGATTGAAAATTACAGTTATAAGATGAACAAGACATGATAATGTACATATGGACTTTAGTAAGATGAGCTTGGCTGTACAATTGACCTTCATGCTTAAAACATATATGGTAGAGCCAAACTAAGATCAAACAACTAATAAAGCTATGTCCTCTTCGGTGAAAAGGAAAGAAATGATTATCCAAATATATATATATATATATATATATATATATATATATATATTAAACAAAAGGATGTAAGAGAAGTAAAAAAAAAAAAAAAAAGAAGAAGCAAAAATAAAATAAAATAAGGAATCTATTATTCACCCGTTTAAGACTGGCGAATGCAAACATTTGCTGTACCCTCGTTGCCTTTTTATCTACTTCTCTGAATCTTTCCTGACCATTGCTTTTTGCATGTATGAGGCCACTAGTGAACTTTGAGAGCAGAAACAAACTGTTCCTTGAGTATTCACTGTTAGAGCAGAGACGAGGACTTCAACTTGTCTCTGAAGTGACTGAAGTCTAATGAAGGAGCACGTTCGGTTTCCCACTAAGCAGAAATCTGTACATGACAATAGTCTCATCTTATAATTTTCAATGCCAAAACAGCAAATGCCAGGCCAGTAACTCCGGCCTTGGCCATAGAAAAATTACTTACAATGGGATCTTACACTGCTTGTCAACACCTAGCACAAGTCAAGCAACCAAATACTCATCTTAGATACACTCAAAAATACAATCTTTTAAAATCACACATAAGTCCTATACACCAGAGTTTTTTACTCTGGATTCCTTGATTGTAGCACTTGTAGCAGTTCATTCCTTTCAGCTGCATCACTCTACATGCGTTTCTAAAAATACTGCAAGCTCTATACAATCCATATTTTCAGAGTCTTTGGATCGTGACTTTTACATTGTCAATCTTACAAAATGATTATTTTGATCCAGTCCTTACAGAACGATTAGTAAAATCTTCGTATCACTTGTATTGCTTAAAAATTATGATAAGTATACTAAAAGTGCCAAAAGTTATGTACGACGCGAACTTTAGTACCAAAAGTTTATTTTGGATAACTTAAGTGTCAAAAAGTTTGAAAAACGATTATTCTGATTGACCAGAAATCGAACGTGATACTTTTTATTAATTTTTGAAACTGACATGGCTTGCTGGAGAGTACAGTTCGCATCCAAACAACAAAATGACACCGTTTGACATCTTTCCCTCAAATAAGAACTCTAAATCCCCAAATTGAGAGAGAGAGAGAGAGAGAGAGAGAGAGAGCATGGGCTTCCTCCTTGTCTTCTTCCTCGAAGAATAACACCAGCACTAGCACCAGCATTAGCAACGACACTAGCACCAACACTAGCACCAGCACAAATCTACCTCCAATTCATCTAACATTGTCGACAAGGCCCTCCTCCTCCTTTTCTTTGCCACTTCAGAAGGACCCACTTTAGTCGCTCCCTAAGCAGAGCTCAATCCACCATCTCCAGCTGCGCCCTCCTTGTCTCCCTCACCCTCCTCGTTTTCGCTCTCTCCACCTTTGACCCCCCTTCTTTCTCCTCCCCCTCCTCTGCCTTCGCCTACTATTTTTCCCGCCGCTTCTTACTCGAGCAACAACCTCAAACTCTCCTTACTCACCTAGTCGAGCAACTGTGACAGTGGCCAAGCAATGGCGGGCGAGTGACACTGGCCGAGCGAGCTATGGTCGGTGTTGGGCGAGGATTGGACAAAGAACCCTAATTTCAGTCTCCATATAAGTTATGCGGCATCGTTTTTATGAGGTGATCCATATATGATGGCAAAATGATGCCGTTTCTTAAGGAGGACAGAAAACGACGTCATTTCAAAGCCATGTCAACATTTTTTTTTTAAAAAATATAAAAGCCACATAACCAATTTAGCCGGAATCTCTCACCAGTGGTACTAAAGTGATCGTTTTTTCTTCGATTCAACACTTAAGTGATCCAACGGAAACTTTTGGTACTGAAGTAAGCGTCATACACAACTTTTGGCACTTCTAATGTACTTTTCCCCTAAAAAATTATCGCATTCAAATGGCTTATATTGTTAGCTGGGTTCACTCCTATGTGGAGGAAGCCTAATGAGTTGCAAGCATAAAAAGGGCTTGAACCTTTATGATAAGTTATATGAAGAAATAGGGTTTCTCGCTATCTTTAAAAGTGGTACTCGCAAAAGGACGTAATAATAAGAGAAAAAGAGAAAGCAGAAAATCTAGGGGTTGGGGCAAAGTCTAATTTACATCAAGCTAGCATCAGAAGTCAATTCGTGGTCCGATTGAGCTGAAATTTTGTCAACATGTTCGTGGTGCAATCTTCTCGAATCTGAATGGTTTGATTTTCGTTTGAAGCTTCCGACATCAGGTTTTTAGTGGATTGATCAAAACCTGTATTTTTGGTCAGATTTATCATTGATCTCTTGTGAAATTCATGTGTATTGCCAAGAATTATATTCTTGAGATCTTTACTGCTATGTATCTCTAGTATTTGCTAGAGAGGAACATTGTTCACCCAATTTTGTTGATAGTGAAGATTTTTGGGTGAACTTCGGTCTCGTGATTCTTGATCTCCTCACATCGAGGAGGTTTTCCACGTAAAAGAAATTGTCTTGTGTTCACGTGTTTTGTATTTATTTTACTCTACTATATCGATTCCTATTAGGTTTAGACACGATGGGAGATTATTTTATTTCGTTACATTAATTCAATATTGTTTGAATTGTTACTATTCTCCCATCATATATTTCATGCACCAGCCAAGAACGAAAAATGGTTTACATCCTTTAGGCATATCAGTCAAGGGGCCCTTTGAAAGTGCAAGATGTGATTGGAGAATGTCAATACTTACAAAATTCTGTCGCTTGCATACGAATACATAAGATGCTCATTACTTACTATTATAAGATATGAAATGGGAACATATATTTGGACGTAGAGAATTTAACTTTGGCGACGGGGATGCAATTAGATATGGTGCGTTTGACTCAGTTATGAATCTGAGATACATGAAAGAACTATGAGAAAAATCTAGATATAAAACATCATTGCCGAGGTAAACGAGGTGTTCCACATTCTTCGGATGATGGAAGAAGAGATTCATCTTCCTTTCATCCATCGTCATCCATCGTTTAAGATAAGATTAAACAGTCATCCTTGATTGTTGTTTAATGGAGGATGGAGCTTTCAATACCCATCGTCTGCTTAATTAATTTGCCATCTATGGCGAAAGACTCTAGACTCGACCTTCACGACAACAAACCCCTTGTTTCATCTTGCCCAATTTTCTACCCCTTTTCTAATATAAAAGCATCGCGATACCTATATGAAGAGTCCATTGTTGAGGTTGGTAACTTAAACTATCGTATACGATTGTAGAATTCGCCTCCTTATTTGTGATTATTTTCCATACGTCAATCTTAGGTCGAGGCCAAGTATATGTGTGTGTGCGTGTACGTGCGCACATAGGATGACGTAGTTTTAAGAGTACTCAAACGGTAAAATAAGAACATTTTATTCAATATTTTTTGAAAAACCTAGAAGCGATCCTATGAATTTTTATGTATTAAAATGCTAGAAGTCTCTAAACTTTTGCACCGTGGCTAGGTCAAAATAGTACCTTCTTGCCTATGCAAATGCACCACGGTTCTCAACACATTATCGTGTGATGTATCATTTTTTTTTTTTTGATAATAATATAAAAAATCCTTAAACTTTGGCACAATATGTAATACAGTTCTTATACTTTTAATTTGTTCAATGTGGTATTCGAACATTAGTTTAATATATAATATTGTCCATGAACTGATAATTTGTTTATTGTAATCCCTAAACTTTGGTTCAATATTTAATGTGGTTCATGAACTTTTATAATATTTATATATAATTCAGGGACAACATTTTTTTTTACGTTAATGTTGGTTGTTTGTTTGTTACAAACAAACAAAATGTGTTTTCTCTTGTCCCACATAGGAAACCTAGGAAGAAGATGGATCACTTTATAAGAATGAGATTTTTCTAGTGTGTTCGAAGAAATGGTTGGGATGTGGGCTAGACCCTACAATACTCGCATACGGGTGCGTGATTGTTAAAAGCACTTGACATGTTTGCGCGCCCGTGATTTAATTAGCACTAACCCACTTATCTAATTTGTATAAAAAAATCATTTTTCAATTATTTAAAATTACAGCCATCACTTTAATTTTTATCTAGAGAGATCTTGAAGAAATACTAGAATTCCTATCTAGTATTTTCATTTGAGATTTTGTTGTATCCTAGAGAATATTTGTCGGTGATAATTAGTAACATTGTGAGGCAAATAAATCCTTAAAGAAAATGATATCATGCTTTGAAATCCGATTTGATTGTTCTATCCAATTCGAAATCATATTTTCCAACAATTAAGCCTTCACAAATAGTTCAAAGACCACATGGCCTTTGTTCACTTTGCAATTTTTCCCGAAGGATTGCTTTTGTTCACTTTGCAACATTTCCCGAAGAGTTCCCCATGTTATTTAAGACTGATATCACGTTTTAAAGTTTGATTTGATTGCTCTATTTAATTCGAAACTATATTTTCCAACAATTAAGCCTTCACAGATAGTTCAAAGACCACATCGCCTTTGTTCACTTTGCAATTTTTCCCAAAGGATTGCTTTTGTTCACTTTACAACATTTCTCGAAGAGTTCCCTATGTTATTTAAGACCGATATTTTATATATATATATGTTAGTTTTGGCATAAATGAGAATTAAGTCATTTTGAGTCTTCTTTCCAATTACAACCATTATTTCAATTGTTACCTAAAGAGATCCTAGAGAGATACTAAAATAGTTATTTAGGTAGTGTTTGTTTATGTTCTTTTTTTCTGTTTATAAACAAAATTTCTGTTTTTTTTGTTCTAGGGAACAAAAAAAGAATAGAAATGCGTTTGTTTACATTTTTGTTCCATATCTATTTTTTTGTTCCTAGGAACACATTTGAAACAGAAACAAAAAACAAGAAAAACATGTTTCTTGTTTCTGGAACAATTTTTAGAAATGAATTTTCTCTTTCCTCCTTTTTCTTCTCTCTTTTTTCTTTCTTTTTTCTTTGACCGGTTACCGGCCTTGGCCATGGCTGACGACAGGTTGTCGAGGGCCGGTGATGCCGTCGAGGGTCGGCAACCTCGCCGGAGCGTCGCCGGTGGCGGGTGAGCTCGGCCTCGCCGTATTTGGGCGAGTTCGAACTCGCCCGGCCAAGGTGATGCCGAGCTTGCCTAGATCCAACGAGGCCGAGCTTGCCCTTGACCACCGGTGAGGCTTGGCATTGCCGGGCCACCGCCAGGCCGGCGTTGCCTGGTGGTGGCGTGGTTGGGCGAGCTCGGCCTCACTAGGGGTCGACGAGCCTCGCCGTGGCCGGACGAGGCCGTCGACCCTCGTCGGCTGGTCATCGGCTATGCCCGAGGTCGGCGACCGGCCAAAAGAATAAAAAGAAAAAAGGAAAAATAAGAAAGAAAATAAGAAAAATAAAATAAAATATTAAAAGAAATAAAAAAATTATACAAGTTTAACAAACATGTTTATGTTTATGTTCTTTTTCTATTTCGGAACATATTTACCAAACATGTTTTTCTGTTAAAAAATTGTTCATCGGAGCAAAAATAGTTTTTCTATTTTTTGTTTCCTTGAATAATTTTTAAACAGAAACACAAATAAACGTACCTTAGTATTTTCATTTGAGAATTTATTGTATCCTGAAGAATATCTGCCGGTGACCATTAGCAACATTATGAGGCAAATAAATTTTTGAAGAAAGTAATATTATGCCTCAAAATTTGACTTGATTGCTTTATCTAATTCGAAACCATATTTTCTAACAATTAAGCCTTTAATAATAGTTCAAAGACTACATGGTCGTTCACATTACAACCTTTCCCGAAGGGTTGCCTTTGTTCAATTTGCAACATTTCTTGAAAAGTTCCTTATGTTCTTTAAAATCAATATTTGTATATGTTATGAGAATTAAGTCATTTCAAGTCTTTTTTCTAAAATTATAGCCATCATTTCAATTGTCAATTAGAGTTCATAAAAGAAAAAAATGTTAATTGGAGAGATCTTAGAGAAGTACTAGAATTATTATGTAGTATTTTCATTTGAAATTTTATTGTATCTTGAAGGAGATTTGTCGATGACCATTAGTAACATTATGAGGCAAATAAATCCTTAAAGAAAGTGATGTCACGCCTCACAGTTTGACTTGATTCCTCTATCCAATTTGAAGCCATATTTTCCAAAAATTAAGCCTTTACTAATAGTTTAAAAACCACTTTAAAAAATTAAAAACTCAAAGACAATATTGTACATTAGACCAAAGTTCAGGGACTACATTAAACCTTTACTAATAGTTCAAATACCAAATTTAACAAATTAAAAATTTAAAGACAATATTACATATTAAATCAAAGTTCGGGACCATATTGAGTAAATTAAAAGTCTGAAAACCACGTTGTACTTTAGGAATCCTTTGCGTCATTTTCCTTTCTTATAATCTAGAGATAGAGGGTGCATGAACACGGCTAGGAGGTACATGCACTATCTCGCAAATCTTATGTACCGATTAAAAGTTTCATCTTTTTTAATCGGTAAAGTGACTTTACACCCCGATCAAGGGGAAAATGACGTACCATTTTGCTGTGCGTGTCATGTGTTAAAAGTTATGGGCTAGGAAACCAACGATGACAAATGTGTCTAAAAACCGATAATCCTAGCAAGGACCACTCAAGATTTTAATAATGCACGCATATGTAACTAAAGTCGCTAACTTAATAATGATGATAACATAATGGTAATGTCATTTTCTCAAGATAAATAAAAGCCGCACATACGTACAGTATAAGCCGCCGGTGCGTTTATATTTCATTGCGTAAAGACTAAAGAGAAGAGCACTTACAATTTACATTGACCGAGCAATGTCTTCTTCTTCTTAGAGAGACGGAGAGAGATGGAAGACGAGGAGGACAGTGAGGTAGAGAGAACCGTGAGATGGCTTGAAGACCTCTCCAATGGCGTCCTGGACAGCGAATTCGATTTCCTGGCGTTGCAAGGCCTCCGAGTCGTCCGCGCCCGGAAGGACTCCCTCCTCTGCACCTTCGTCGTCCCCGGTCGCCTATCGGTAAATCCCCAGTCCGGCTCTCGGTTCGCTCTCGCCGTTCGCCCAATCGATCCGCCGGCTTTCTTTCTTACATCGAAATTGATCGTTTCTCTCTACTTGACGTGGATACACGATCGCCCGCGCGCCGCCAGGACGGGGACGGGAATTGGCACGCGGGAGCGATGGCGACGCTGATCGACGACATTGGAGCTGCGACGGCGTACTGCGCCACCGGCGACGTCAAGGCCACCCTCGACTTCTGCGTATCCTACCTTTCCACGGTGAAGATCCAAGTACGGCCCTCTCTCTCTCTCTCGCCGTCGATACTTGCGACGTTCGGGGTCTTTGAGGCCCCAAATTGCCGTTCGGTGACTGGAAAATCTTTCATTTTTCAGTTTTCTGTTTTTGTTAAAAGCTGCTTTCACCATTTTTCTATAGTTGGATTTTAAAAGAAAATTGAAATTGCTAGAAACCCCTTTTCATGCTTTCATCGGTTTTTTTTTTTTTTTTAATAAAACTTTCAAATGTAAAGCCGACATAAATTCTTTTGTTGGGAATTATCGGAATAAATCGAAACTAGCAATAGCTTTAGAAATCAAATGCACCATTTGAACTAAGCAATTACTCTCCCCTCTAATGTCAAAATATTTACATACCAAACATATTTTTATAACCATCGAAAATAGTATGAATGATCAACCCCCAGATGTCAATTTTCCCAAAAAGAAAGAAATCTGGAGATGACATCTTTGAGCAACAATTGGATTTTCTTTGTGTGGCATGTGTGGCAGGAAGAAGTAGAGATAGAGTCAAAGGTGGTAGGGTCAGGGTCAAAGGGAAAGCTGGCAATGGTGGTGGTGGAGGTTAGGAGGAAAGACAGTGGCAAGTTGATTGCCTTGGCTAAGCAGTGGTTGGCTTCTGTCAACTTGACTGGTGACCAACTTAAGAGCAAGCTTTGACGCTTGCTTGGGATCATTAGCGTGCATTCACGTCAGAGATTCCTTACTATTTTTAGAATTCGAAACTTTTTGAACAATTATATAATATAGCTTGTGAAGTATCTCGATAACTCTATTTTTCGTGCACAAGTGCAAATGTCACATCTTTACTATGATCTCCCCATAATTACCACCTAGTGAACAGGCCATGCTTTGCAGCGCATTTTACTTTTAAATTTTCAAATGTCAACATTTCTCGACGTGTTATAATGACCAAGACCTTACACTGTATTTCATGTATAGTTATTTTGTGTGCAGCTGATTGAAAATAACAG
This sequence comes from Eucalyptus erythrocorys, assembly GCA_014182555.1. NCBI lineage: Eukaryota > Viridiplantae > Streptophyta > Magnoliopsida > Myrtales > Myrtaceae > Eucalyptus > Eucalyptus erythrocorys. Next base: position 13,954,279 of record CM024602.1, read on the forward strand.
CTTCAAGATGAACAATACCTGTTAATGTACATATGAACTTTAGTAAGATAAGCTTGGCTACAAAATTGGCTTTCATGCGCAGAACATAAATGGTAGAGCCAAATAAAATCAAACAACATAATGAAGCCATGTCCACTCAGATGGAAAGGAAATAAATGATTATCCAAAAAAGAACTAGTAAATAAAGTAAAAAAGAAAAAGGAAAATAAGGAATCCATTATTCACCCATTTAAGAATGGCAAATGCAAACATATTCTGCACCCTCATTGCCTCTTTATCCACTTCTGTGAATCTTTCCTGACCATTGCTTTGTGCATGCACGAGGCTACTAGTGAACTTCGAGAGCAGAAAGAAACTGTTCCTCAGCTTTCACTGTTAGGGCTGAGACTGGGACTTCAATCTGTCTGTGAAGTGACTGAAGTCTAATGAAGGATCAAGTTCATTTTCCCACTGAGCAGAAATCTGTTAATGACAATAGTCTCGTCTTATAATTTTCAATGCCAAAACAGCAAATGGCCAGGCCAGTAACTCCGGCCTTGGCAATAGAAAAATTACTTACAATGGGATCTTACACTGCTTGTCAACACCCAGCACAAGTCAAAGCACCAAATACTTATCTTAGATACACTCGAAAATACAATCTTTTAAAATCACACATAAGTCCTATACACCAGAGTTTTTTACCCCGGATTCCTCGATTGTAGCACTTCTAGCAGTTCATTCCTTTGAGCGCATCACTCTACATGCATCTCCAAAAAATACTGCAAGCTCTATACAATCCACATCTTCAGTGTCTTTGGATAGTGATTTTCACACCGTCAATCCTTACAAAATGATTATTTTGATCCAAACTACCCGACATAGTCCCCCTATTTCTTGAGATCAGGATCCTTCTTTCCTTCCTCTCTTTCATCTAACTCATCCTTAAGTTTCTTTTCTACTTTACACACATCCAGATCCTTCCCGGAGCCGATCCCCTGTTCTTGGACATTCATGCCGCTACTCGTGCAGGGTCCATACATCCAACTACAGAACAGGAAATAGACTACGTTCAACAGACTCATGATGGCGAGGAGCCAGTAGTAATTGTCATAGCGACCCTCGTTTATGTTGCTCGATACCCAGCTTGTTCTTGTCGTTCCGGAGGTTAGACCGTCCACGGCGCTCACTATAGCACTTGCTAACAAGTTTGCCACGGCCATCCCCAGCCCAAACAAGCAAGCTGCGATACTGGACATGGATCTAGGGAATTCAGAATAGTAGAACTCGGTTTGGCCAATTGCAGTGAAGGCTTCAGCAAACCCGTTCAGACAATACTGTGGCACGAGCCACATCGCAGACATTCTGACCACAGCATGTGGATTTTCTCGCAACCCTTCTTCTAAAGCTCTTTTCCTTCGAACGTGCTCGACTATTGCTGAAACAACCATGGCCATACATGATAAGAGTAGCCCAATTCCCATCCGCAGTTTCACACCGAGACGTACAGGCTTTCCCCTTACTTTTGACGCTAAGGGAAGGACAACACGATCATACAGGATGACCCATATTGAGAGCGTAATGATTGTGAACGTGCCAAAAGATCCTGCCGGGATTTGGAAGCTCGAAGTAATGTGTCGGTCCATGGAGCTTGCTTGGAGCAATGGGAAAGAGGTTTGGCTCACGTTGATTGACAGCATAATCCCAGTAGACCACAGTGGTATGACTTTAATAAGTGCTTTCAGCTCTTCCACTTGCTGGACCGTGCACAGACTCCAGGGATCTGAAGCCAATCCATCAGGAGTTATATCATTTTCTGGATCCTTAATGATGCATGCCTTGTTCAAAAACCTGCAATCATATAGCTAAACATATTTACTTCACTTCACATGACTTTGAGGCACTGGCTTTTTTGAGAAGTTACCTTAGTTTATTGGTTGGCAGGACGGACTCTGAACCCTTCTTCTGATGGTAGCACCGAAAGCCGTCTAAATCCTGGCTCGGGAAATCGAGTTTCCTGTTCTTATAAGCAACAACAATTACTTGCACAAGCCCAGTTAACAAGCTCTTGTTCGCTTTCTGCTTAATATAAAAAGGCGAAGCGAGAACAAACAAGAATGCCGCGAAGAACATGAGAATAGCAGGTATCCCGAAACCGACCTTCCACCCCAAGTGATCTTGTGTATAAACTATGCCCGTCAAGGCCACGAGGACGGCAATAAAGGCTGAGGCATAGTACCAATTGAAGTAACTCTCTAGGACCCTCTTATTGTTCGGGTTCTCTTTTCTGTCCAATTGATCAGCACCAAATGCTAATGAACAGGGCCGGATCCCTCCGGCTCCGATGGAGATGAGGGTAAAGGCTGAGATCAGAAGGATCATTTGGGGTGTGCTCGTGGATTCGCAGGTATTTGTGGACTGGTCGCAGGGAGGAGGCCTTGCCCGTGGTATCATTGCTGTTAACCACAACAGTGTCATTCCCTACAATGTGTGAGTGTCCTTTAGTTGATGGTGTTTCTCTCCGGATAAATGAAGGAGAATGTTGATTTTGCTATGAAAAACCAACTGCGTTCTCCTTGCCAAAATTATCAAACATCTATTCCTGAAAAGAACTATAGAGTCCACAATGACTTCACCCAGATGCTGACGATTTAAGTTGATCTTTGACCACATCACATTACTTGTTGCTTAAAAAAAATTACTCTTGTCTATCCTGATTGAAGTCATTTCAAACTTTTTAGGTCCACCAGAAAGGAGACGACGACAGCAGGAACACTGATTAGGACATAATTGAGATGTCACCATAAAGTCAGAAAGTAGAAGCGCTCCACATCAGGAAGAAGGAAACTCAAAAAGCAAAAGCAAGAAAGCGACGGCTGACAAGTAGTATCGGCGGCCAAATAATTAAATGCATCCCCCCCAAATAATTTCCAGATCTGATGGTGAAACAAAGGTATCTTCAAAAAACTCGAGGTGAGACTGGAAGACCCAAGATGCCTAAGCAAGTTAAACAACAAAAAGTTTAAGAAAAGTTGACTATAATTAATTACCGAGAGGCTCGAGATGGAGCCCAAAGCGATGGTGAGGAATCGACCCAGATAAGAATCGGCGATGAAAGCCCCAGGCAGCGGCATGAAGTTGGTAGCCGCCGACCAGAAGAAGATCAAGTTCGTCCCTTTGGCCACTCCGAAATGGTAGTCCCTCATCAAGTAGAGTATCATGTTGGGCAAGAGCCCATAGCTCGCCACCTTCTCAAACGCTTCGTTCGCTGCGATCGAAATCGACGCAAAGACTCAGCATTTCGAGCACGACAAGGACCCCAAAGAAGAAAAAAAGGGAAACTCAAGAACCACACAGATCACAGCAATGCAGTAGCGCTTAACCTATGATGAAGGGCATAGTAATGAGGCCGCCCTTTGCCGGCTCCGGAGTTTCTTCTTCTTGGCGATTCATCTTCTTCCTTCTCGAGATGCGATACCGAAGCGAGAGCAAAGTTGGGGTTCTTAGTCGCGAGTGCGAAGTGGGTTTGGTTTTTCTTGTACCGGCACTGAATATAAAGAAGATCGCAGAGGCCTTGAGATGGCAAAATATGTACTGAAAAAAAAAGGTCCTTTTTCTTCTTTATTTTCTCCTCAGGTGTCAGTGGGGCTCGGCGCAGAGAGAGAGAGAGAGAGAGAAGGGGGAGGGATGACTTTGCGTGTGAAAAAAGAGCAGATAAATAAATGACATGCACGTAAAACAATAATTATTTTCTGTGCACTAGAAGCAGACTAGTTTTAGTGCAGGGCAGGGCATAGTGTGGGGGCGCTCAGGGCTGATTGACAAGCAGGAAGGTGGCCGATACGATCGGTGCTAACTTGTCCTGATCGTGTTGTTGTGGCGTGGCGAGCAATCCATGTCCGTGGAGGCTCTGACCAGAGGAGATCTCTAGTGCGTTTTTCCAAGCAATTATTGCAAAAGATGATGAGCCAGAGCTACAGTACACATCCTCCTCTGTGGCTCCAGCTACAGTACATCTCCTTCGTTTCTTCATCCTCTCTCTCTCTTCCTCCTCCTCCTCCTCCTCATTTAAAAAAAATCTGCAATTGTATTTTAGGCAGTTGGAACTTGGGAGTTTCCAATGGGGAGGCTTTACTGGGCGAGCAGCATGAGGATTCCCACCCCACATTTAGTATCCTGTCCTGTGTTGTTTTGTTTAGTAATTACTGCGATTTGTTTAGGGAGCCCTGCAATCGTGATGCGCAGCCCGAGTGTGCTAACGAGCAGTTTTCGGCTCCATGTGTTGACTACAATTGATGACAGCCTGAACTGCTTGGAATCCTCGTATCAACCGATTCCAGCATTCTTGTTCATTCGGCCATCCACATCACACAAGACCCGGACATAATTAACGTGTCCGAACATAATCATAGGATAATTGCCCAAGCAGTTGTATGTGCTTGATTAGGATGCGGTTTAGTTTTTTCAGAGGGCTTTAGACCTCCAAAACCCATTACAAAAATGCTAAACTACCCTTATAAATTCTTCATTTTTTTCGATTTTGCCCCTACTTGTTAGAATAATATGATCTTTCAATCGTGAAAGGATGGAGTGAGAGGTTCAAATCCCCACATTCTCAAAAGAGTTGGGATGGGGATAAGTTGCAAGAGGCAGGATAAAAGTCTAAGAGTGAATGTTAGAGTAGGAATTGACAAAAAATCATTTTTTTGTCAATTCCTACTATAACACTCACTTTCGTACTTTTACCTTGCCTCATTGCAGGGTGTGGAAATCGAAACCCACTCCTGAAATGAAATCATTCTAATCCTAACTTTCCTGAGAATGTGGGAATTCGAACCCTCCACCTCCCCATTCTATGTTAAAAGAGTAGCCACTAGGGGCAAACCCCATCGGTTGATCTTTCAATCATATGAACACAACACAAAATTAATGAATATAGCATACCTAGATCAAACGTAGTCACAAGTGATCCAACAAGCGAGAAGATGTCTTCCTCTAGGTATGAATCTTTAGTACTCTCCTCTATAATGTTTGTGATGGGTGTGTGTTTCTGTGGAAATAACAAAAACATGACAATGGAATGCATACATTCTCCATTAAAAAGAGATCTTATATAGAGGGAGTAACGGGACCAACCCTACAGCTATCAAATCTTAGCCTTCCATTAAAGTTTAAGATATGGATTCTACATGCTTAATTAATTGTCACAATATGCTGTCCATAATATATTTAACTAAATTGGGTACATATCAAATATCAAATAACATACCTAATAAGCCACATAAATGGGTTGGTCCTTATCAAGTTCAACACAAGTTACTACTGTTCATTTTCTTTGTGAGGGCGGTTGGTGAGGGCCAATGAGGTCATATCTAATTGGTGAAGGGCTGGCAAGGAGTTGAAAAGGTCACACAATTGCCCAAACATCAGTCGCTTGAGTTGCACAACCTCAAGCCTTGCCACCTAGGGTCACATGGCCTTAATAAGGGTTGCTTGAGGTCCTGCGACCCCACTCGATGATCGCTTGGGGTCACACAACCTCAGGTGACCATGACCTAAGTCGCGACACCTTAGCGGCCTTCGCCTAGGTCATGTAGCCCTCGCCAAGGGTTGCTGGAGATCATGCAACCTCGGCTATTAGCCATTGATGGCCTAAACCTTTTGTTGGAGCTGCGAAGAGTTTGATTTCTTTTTAATAACAAAGAAAAAAGAAAAATTAATGTTAAAGCTCCTTGCAATTTTTTTTTTTTTACCAAACACTACTTTATCCAAAATTGTTTTGCAAAAGAGTTTTTATCAAAAGCAATTTACATTTTTCTAAAGGGTTTTGATTTTCAGTATTTGTATTGCACCCTTAGTCATCTTCAATCTTGACGGAACTTTAAAGCATTCGTGACGGGATGTCGACACATTGAAACCCGGAATCAAAGCGGCGATTCCCCCATTTTTCGACACGTGCATCCAATTCCCCCACACGTGCACTTGTATTGATCAACAAGTTTTATAGAGTTATTTTACTTATTTTAGGCAACAATTAATGCAATATTTTAGAGTAAATATTTGGATTTCCTTCTAATTATTTGAATTTTCTTTATTTATGCAGAATAATGAGATATTAAGGAGATAAGGAAAAAAATTGCAACTATCAGGAATTCAAATACAAGCAGCAGTGGAAGATGGATATCAAATCAGGAAATTCTTGATTTTGTTCTCTAATGTTATCTGCAAGCATTGGGAGATTGATATTTTGGATCTCCTATAAATAGAAAAGAGAGAGCAGCTAGGTTTTGGAGGGGGGTTTGATCGTTTTTTTTTTGTTCTTCTGAGAGTTTTGAAGAGAAGACCAAAGTGGTGACAGAATTCTTGTTTTTTGATTCAAGATGCTAAGTTTAATTTTTATTTTTACTTTTTCTTCTACTATGTTCTAATTTTCTTTTGTTAGGGCTACAATGTAGCCTAATCATGATGATATGAATTCCATGATTTTTATGTTTTACGATTGATTTTATTCATGTGAGTTATATATTATTGCGTTTAATGCTTTTGAGTGACTGGCCACCACTTGAATGATCGATGTGCATGTTTGAGGCGAGAAGTGATAATATGCAATTACTCATTATAATATATAACCATGAATTAAACATGGATAGAAATATACCGCGTTATTTGTGTAGCTTTCGGTGAGAAGGTGATCCAAAAGACTCATTGTAAGCCGGGAATATTCATAGTTTTTAATGCGCTCATGTTTATTTTAATTCACATAGAGATATAGTGGATTAATAAGCTAAGTAAGTTTGCTATGCCTAGAGATAGGATAGTAAATAGGTTAGGAAATTCCGCTATCACATATTTGATATCATTCTTGTATTCATAATAATCTGAAATTCATATCTAATGGTTATGGTGAAATCGGATGCTCTAACATATTTATCTGATCGATTTACTACATTTAGTCTACAATTGTCGTTTTTAATTTATTCTTAATTATATTTTGATTTGTTAGATAAATTTTAGAGTTAGTCTATTTTAGTATTTAATTGGTTTATTAATCATCGATCTCCGTGGGACGATACTTTTCTCATCATTATATTACTTGTTCGACACGTGTACTTGCGTTTAGAATTTTACGAACATTAGGCCACTTTGAAGATGATCGCGAGGAGTTCGAAGTTGTTGACGACCCAAAGATGACTCAAGTTTCGCAAAAATTAAAAGGCTTTCATCTTTTTTTGATCATTAGTAACGCGATTTTCCTAGCACATACATCATCGATCTCATGACATGTTCGATTACTATTATATGGCGATTGCGTCTTCCCTTGGAAAGGGCTTGAATCTATGGATCAACTTCCTGGATAGGGCTGCGGATTTCCAGCTTCGGCCCAATTTCAAAGTGGGCTTCTTACGAATCTCGGTCTGGTCATCAGCCATCACAGCCCACTAGATTCTTCATGATTTCGAGCGTGAAATCGATGCGCTTGGGATTTTAGTCAATATTCGACTCCCACAGCTGGTCATCCTAATCAAGCATTTGTGCTTTAATAACACAACTCAAGCTCAACTTTGAAAATAAAGACTAATGAGAGTCAACTCGGACTTAGTTAAAAGTTTAACCAAATCGAGTCTAAGCACACATAATAACTATAGTACACTTTTTGAATTTAAGATTAGGACGTATGAACAAAATTGCACGTCACGTTTTAGTCAAATGCCCTAATACAGTCCCTCCACAACCACCAATGCTTGATTTACGGCATCTCCATCTTGCCTCCAATTTCGACATTACTCGGCATATATCTTAATGGGATTTCACTTCTTCGTCTCCTTCTTCTGCTCCTAGTTTTTTCTTATTTTTGGACGGTGAGAATTATACTCGTGTTTGTTGGGACATGCGAGAACAAACTCCGCAGGATGTGAACAAGAAGAAACGAGACATTTTTGTTTTTTTGGATTTCAGCAGAGACAAGGGATTTTGAGTGCAATATGTGATAAGTGTTCAAGTCTTTGTAATAACTTTTTCAGGTCGAAATGATCACTGAAGAGGCATGGCACGGGTAGCTGCATGCTTTTGTTAGCTTCTGCTCTCTCTCTCTCTCTCTCTCTGCGCATCTGCTCTCGCATGACCTGCATACTTGCAGAGAACCAAAAAGCCCCAAATGAACCTAGCAAACCTATCATGATGCCAAATCCAAATGTGACCCTGAAAGCCAAAAAGAAAAAAAATTAGAAAACTGGTTTCTTTCCTTGGGAAAATTAGAAGGAAAGAACCGTCAAGAAACAAGTATAGATCACATCAAGATAACCTAGCTTCAAAAGCAATGACTGATCAGTAGGAAATAAGTATCGATCCCTCCCTCAGATTCTCTTATTCTCAAAGCATATCTTTATTTTGCCCTTTCTATTGTCAGACTAAAACTGGGAAATGAAAGACGAGGATGGGGGAGACCCGGATGGGAGGGGGGGATCTAATGCTCTACTAGAGTGGTCTTCACCAAGTGATAGTCCCACCTTCATATTCCCAGCAAAACTTCCAAGATTTGCCCAGATCGAAACAAGATCGAAACGACAATACGATAGATAAAAAGGTTCGAGCAAGGAAAGACCCACGAAGATCATCATCACGTAGGCCTGCTTATGCATACGCAACTAGGATGGAATTTTCTACGAGAGCACGGAAAGTCGGCCAGGAAAAGGAAAACGAGGGCAGAGAGATAAAGGAATATATTTTTCTAAAGCGAAGTGGAGGTGATGCAGCCTATGATGTATGAGTTACGACAGGATTGAGTCATGCATCCACTACCTTGGTCGCTGCAGGAGCGGATTTGAAATGGGCGCGAGTGGCCCTCCCATTACTTTCTATATTGAATTTATGTCATACGGCAATTTCTATAATTCACTCGAGTACGATCCGATAAAGCCTGGTCTGAAAAGAAAGACCCGAATGGAGGGGACCCACGATGGCATATTCGGGTCAGCCCACATGAATCTCCCTCCCTCTCTCTCTCTCTCTCTCTACTTCCTCTCTCTACTTTCCAGTTAAGAGGATGGGGTAGTCTTTGGACAACCGAGAAATGGATTGCTATAATAAGTACTCATGAAAAGGTCCCATAAAGTTAAAGGGGAGGGGAATGCATTAGAGTCACTGCTGGTGACAGGATGGATGGGGAAGGAGGTGGAGCTGTGCAATGTTTGAAGTCTTGAAAGACACTCTTCAAAGTCTGTCCTGCACAAAAACATCACATCTCGGAACAGAGTACGCGTTGTCCGTTGCTGTTGCTGCCACATTTGAAATGGTGTGACCATTCGCCATCATTATTAGTTTTTTTTTTTTTTTTTTTTTTTTTTGGCAACGTCTTATGTCATTGTTCACTCAATTTATTTCGGAAAAAAAACCACCAAAAATTCCAAACTTTTTGTCTCGAGTGACATATTTACCCCAAACTTTTTTTTTGTCACGAAAACCCCAAACTTTCAAACTCGTGACACATTTACCCCAAACTTTTTTTTTGCGACATCAAAAACCCCGAACTTTTCAAGTGTGACACATTTACCCCAAAATGGAGGGCATTTTGGTCTTTTCATTTTTAAAAATTTTTTTCTTTTTTTCTTCTTCTTCCTCCCTCCGCCGGCTATGGCGGAGCCGGCGCCGGCGAGGGTCGTCCTCGCCGGCATGGGGCGAGGGCACCCTCGCCGATCGGCGGCCGGGCGGCCTCGCCCGACGCCGGCGAGGGCGACCCTCGCGCGCCGGCTTCCCTCCGCCGGCGCCATGGCCATGGCGGCGGAGGGAAGAAGAAGAAAAAAAAAAAAAAAAAAAAAAGAAAAAACAGAAACTAAAAAGATAAAAATACCCTTATGGGGTAAATGTGTCACGGTTTGGAAAGTTTGAGGTTTTTCACGGCACAAAAAAAAGTTTGGGGTAAATGTGTCACTCGGGGCAAAGTTTGGGGTTTTTGGTGGTTTTTTCCCTTTATTTCGAGAGGCCGTTCATGTCTTAGAAGTCAAGCCCAAAAAGCATGTTTTAATATGACGTGAGTATAAAATTGAGTGAAGCTAATCTCGAGCGATCAGAAAATGATCGGACAATTATTCGATATCAACTAATTTAAGTTTGAATTGAGCTCAATTTACTAGAATATCTTATCAAATTTAGTTCGAGCTTATCAATAGTCAACTCGACAAGCTCTCTTAAACCTTATTATTGAGCTTCAATTGTTTTTTATAGAGTTATTTTGCAATTGCAAAAAAAAAAAAAAAAAAAAAGGACTCAAGTCAAACTACGTATTTAATATTCTTATCAATATACACACAGTGAATGTGTGAACGCTTAAACTCAAGTTTAAACTTAGTCGAGGTTGAGCCTAAGCTTTGATATTCGATCAAGTTCGAGTGGAGTTTTGAGTCCCAAATAGTCAAGTCAAGCTCAAACCTGGCATTGTACGGACTCGATTACACCTTTAATCTAAAGTATGAGGTGGAAAGGTTCTTGTTGGTCGATCACATTGCATGTCCTAATTTTTGGTATGCTAAAAGAATGGAATAATTTTGCATGTTGGTAAATTACAAATGGTGTAGGCACATTTTTAAAAAAATGTGATTGGTTAATTATTTTTTGTTTGGTAACTTGCTAATTAACCAACATTTGTCCTAACTTACCAATATATATATATATATATATATATATATATATATATATATATATGTGTGTGTGTGTGTGTGTGACTAGTACGAAGTTACGACATGTTATAATGAATTATCACTTCTTGTTTGTGTTGTCCATAAACTTTTTAAAATTACCAACTTTTTATACAAAATTAACAACTGTAGTTCAAATGGCTTACCAACTTTTTTCCATTAAGTTATTGCTAATTTCAGGTTACTAACTATTATTTCAAAATTTATTAACTTTTTTTGTACTACTTACCAATTCTTCTAGTAACTTACCAATTTTTTATGAAGTCGACAACTTTTAAACAAATTACCCATTGCATTTGAGTCAGTTGTCAACACAAAATTGAGGTTAAAAACTCTTATTTGAGTCATTTACCAACAACTATTTTTTTGTTCCCAGATTACCAACTTTCATTGAAGTAACCAACTCTTAACAATATTACTTGTGTTACTTAACAATGTTTCATGATGAATCATTGATTACTTTTAGATTATCAACTCTTATTTGACTCACTTATCAATATTTATTCAATCATTTCCGAATTATTATTTTTTTTTGGTAACGGTCATTTCCGAATTATTGACCTTTCTAAAATCCATCAATTTTTATTGGTGAGGAGGAGGCATGAGAGTAAAGTTAGTAATCTCATAAATTGTTTGAGAACTTACTATTTTCTCTCAAACCCAAGATTCTAAACCCATATTTTCATTTAAGTCATTATAATGAACAGGCATTGGAAAAGCGGAAAAAAGAATGGAAAAATTGGATACACACGCTTTTGTGTGAAAATGTTGGAGGGACTTAACTTGCATTTTGATTTCATTTGATAACGAAGGATCGATATGTTACTACCTAAACCCATTCTATATTGTGCCTTATCATCCATGAACTTCATAGAAATACAACAGCTAGAGTTCTCCAATCAATCAAGTACCCGAACAAATTAACAATCAAGTCGATGCTACTCTAAGAATGCATAGCATCATGAGCAGTCAGCCTTAGGTTTAAGCAGAGTGACTGCTCATGATATTATGTCATTCCATGGGAGCTTGCTCCATCAATGTCATTGCCCACCGTCTTGATCAGTCCCCGTCAAAAGCCGCCGCCGACTCCCGGAGCCCAATAGTCGGCTCCGCTTTCGTTTCCGACTTGCATGGTGCAAGAGACAGGAACCAAGCATAGGCCTCTACTCTTCAGGTCCTTCGGATTATCTTGGTTTTCCTGAGTAACCAAAAACGTACATATACAAATCTAAATCATTCGATCCACCACTATGGCTATGAAATAAAATTATCCTCAATGCGCGCACTTGTTCCTTAGGATAATCAAATTAGAGCAATAATGATGATCTAAATGATGATAACAATGATGGTGGTGAAATAGGTTATCGTACAAAATACCAAGGAATCAAATGGAGAGGATTTTATATTTGTTAAATTAATGGTAAAGTGGTGGACCTTTGTTAGGGCTTGCTTTTGTGGTTGGGCAGGTGTCCTCGAAGAGCGATGGAGTGAAAAGAATGGAAAAAGAAAGACAAGAGAACTTTTATCATATCCTAGCAAAAAGCCTTTTAGGATTCCAAGCTAGTGTCAAGTCTTGGTTATATATATTATGCTTTTGATGACTTTATGAGGGTAAAGGCGTATAAATTATGAGAACCTTGTTCGCAAAAGCTTTCTCTTCCCATCTAAAAGAGGAGACTTAGATGCTTGGTCCAATAAACAAAGTCTGCTCTCTCTCTCTAGCTACTTGCTTTTGCTCATTTAAGAGGACGACAGATCCAATAAAGCACAATTATATACCTGCAAGCTGGTGTCTCCAGGAAATGCAAAATTCCCTTCTCCTTGAACCTGACAAAAGATTTCCTCTCGTGAATTTACCAACATAACAATAGTTTTAAACAACAACAAACTGTTAACTTCCACTATATATGTGTCTTTTGTGTGTGTGTGTGTGAGAGAGAGAGAGGGGCATCGAACAAGTCTTATAGGAGACACTTAGTACATGTAGCAACTGGTCTGATGTTGGCTATGGTTTTCAGGTAATCAATCGTGTTTCAGTTAGGCTGTAAACTAAATACATTTAGAATCTAAGATGCATACACAAAATTTTGTGTCGCATAATGTCCACACCGAAAATAGAGATTGATTCACTAAAGTGATGAGGTAATCTTTTATCGGTGTTGTCATGTTCTACTTCTTCAAAAACTAATTCAGAGACTTTCCAATGATATAAGTCTTTTCTGTTTGGATATGAGGTGTAATGTACACTGTGGCGAAGAACTTACAGACTGGTGATTCCTCATATTTCCAGATCCATTATTGCGCAAGTACGGAGAGCTAAGAGCCTGCATAATTCATGTAAAACAAAAATGAAAAATATTCTATGAACACTGCGATTACCCGAGCGGAATGTTTGTTTCAGAAAAGCTATCAAGGTATGGAACTTTTATAGTTTTTAAGTGCGTGGCCTTCACTGATTCTAAGTTTGTTTTCTTGCAGAGAGCTCAGACACGTATATAAAAAATGTGAGCAAATAAACATCACCTCGATTTGGCCCTGAAGAAATCTGATATACCCAATGGCTTCTAACAAGACAGAAGCAGTGTCAGTCTGCAAAAAAAAAAAAAAGAACACATTACACAATCAACACAAAACCCTAAGTTATCTTTCTGGTCCTTCTTTAATGCTAAAAGGAGAGCATATATAGGAGAACGTGAAAGACCAAATAAAGGAGCAAAGAAGGGGAATTTTTGGCAGAAGGAAATTCTGCTTTTTATGGGCTTAATTCATATAAAAATTACCTTATGCAAATATCTCCTTTCTGATCATCAATATGTGTCGGGCATGGAGATGAACAAACAGAAGAGTTTTCAAATTAAGTTTACCTTTCCAAAAGGGGAAACAAGCTGGTGGAGTGCTGTTATTCTATCGCCTAGCTTCTCCTTCCTCACCTGCATGCCTCATTGAATGCCCAAAATCATCTCAAATTTTATCGCTGCAGGTTATATGCTTGAGAGAGAGAGAGAGAGAGAGAGAGAGAGAGAGAGAGAGAGAGAGAGAGCGTGTTCAGAGTTAACCTTGAGAGGTAATTGGCTCGAAGAGGGATGAACCCTAGCCTTCTTACATGCTCCTCCAGTGGCTGCGCTGTTACACTAAAGGAAGGAAAAAAAGTTGCAGGTCAAGGGTCAAACATGCATCTATTGCAAGAACACCCAGACCAGCTGCAGTTGTGCTACAGGAACTTCACCTAAAAGATCTTGACCCTTGAGTATTATGACCATTTTAAAAAAACAAACCCACTCACATAAAAACACACAAAGAAGAAAAGGGAAATGGAAAACTGGAAAAAGATTTCACCAACCTCAGATGAATGATCTGGGCGCAATTGATTATTGCTGTTCTTATTGCTATCAGCGTTGGTGCTAGAGAAGTCCAACATGCTGTTGTTATTGTTCAAAGTGGTGACACATGAGGTAGGTGAAGACACAGGCATGATGGTGTTACTACTATTTGGCCAAGCAGGCTTATTATTGACATTGCTTGGTGCCAGGAACAACTCTTCATGGACTCCATGGCTGTACAACAAGTCACCGCTGGTTTGAGACACCTCTTGTTTAACATCTATAAGCTGAGGATGAGGATGATGAACAACGTGTACACCTAAAGATGGGTTGTTCACCATTTGTAGCTCTTCCCAGTTCTCCAACTTTTTTTCCTGAAAGTGACTCGCACCATACTTGTAGTTATCTTCTTCACTGCACAATCCTCCCCTGGAAAAGAAAAACAGAAGAAACAGAGAGAGAGAGAGAAGGTCAAGAAGAGTGACATATACCAGCAAAATAGCTTCCAGATTTGACTGGAAAAAGCTGAAAAATCAGTTCTCTCTCTCTCTCACAGCAGACAAAAACGCGCGCGCGCACACACACTCTGAGAGAGAGAGAGAGAGAGAGAGAGAGAGTACAGGAGAAGTTGACTCCAAGACTGAGGATGTTCCTGGGTGTGATTATCAGCAAGAGAATTCTGAGATCCAACGACAAACTGAGGATGAAACAAACTGGTAGGAGGCTGATGATGGTGGTGATGATGATACGATGGTGGATGCATGTTCCACCAGTTAGGGTTTCCTGCCATCATTTGTTAGAGAAGTGAACTTATGATCTCTCTCCCTTCTCTCCCTCGCTCCCTCCTCTCCTCACGACCTTCTAAAGAGAGGAGAGGTTAAAAACCCAAAAGACCAAGGCCAAAAAAACTCCCTCCCTGCCTCCTTTTCCCTTTACTTTCTCTTCACCCCGTGTCATGTATTTCTTTCCCTGTTCATGCATCCAAACAACCCTTTTGTGGGTTTGAAGCTTTTCGAGAGATTACTATTTGCTTTCCTCAGATTAGGTTGGAGAAACACCTCGAGCCTATGTCCTCCAAGAGAATTTTTATAAACAGTGTTTAGGGTTGAGGGAAAGGCTTTAGCATTTTCTTTAATATTTAACCCATATTTTATCCTTCCTGCCCTTTCCCTCCTTCGCTCATTTGGGGTGTTGATTTATTTATTCTTAGCTTCTTCTTCTTCTTCTTGTTCTTTTTTCGCGTTATTATAAAGTGTGGGGGGCACAAAAGATGGTGGGTGGGCAATAAAATAATGATTTTAGCCCTCGGAGCCTTACCCCTTAGTCCGGGGGGTTGGCTTGCCTCGGGATTGTTTTCGTGGTATCTTATTCTTTTGAGGTAGGGCAATGTGCTACTATAGCGTTTGTATATAACAAGTACATTGACATATCGAGCGTTTTCTGCCTCCTAGGGCAACATCAACATGCCAATAGTTTCATCCCAGAAATAAGGTCCATTAAATTATCGGACACATGTATCTTGCAAAGTGAAAAATCAAGCTAAAAGGCATGTCAGTTATGTATTTAACTCAGGATTGAAAACAATATTATAATCTACGTTTACAAAACTGCATTGATTCTTCCATAAATTCGACCTATCTAACGGTGAAATAACAAAATTGTTGATTGTTGTTCAATCACCCTAGCGGATCATATCATTAGAGTGCATTTGAAAAAAACAAATGAGGAAATGGTGGAAAAGCCACATTTTTAGTAAAGTAGAGCAGCAATTGCCTCCAATTTGGCACACATGATATGTTAAAATACTTTAAAGAAGAGTTAAATTCCGGTACTTTTTTAAGTCACAAGTCAAGTAAGTAAGTATTTATCATATTAGTTATGTGCGGGATATTCCAGATCTTAAAATATTATTGAATGTTTATGTTTTATTTTATATCTTGAGCTTTGTCGATAAGATCAAGGTTTCTTGCAAAGTAAAGGTGTAGGGTTAGAGCTTCTCAATCGAAAGAAAAGAAAAAGGGAAAGTAAAAAAGATGTTGCATACCTAAATCTAAACAATTTAACACGTCCAATTTGATGAGAGAGCTGAAAATTAAGAGTGCAATTACGCATAACCAACCAACGGGTGTGTGTATTCTTCAAACCGGTGATAGCGGGTTATTTTGTATATTCAATGTGAGCAACACTGACATAATAAAACAGAGTTGATCGAAACGAAATAAAAAAGATAAAAGATAAAAATGGGAAAGAAAAAACGTCGACAGCAGGATTCGAACCTGCGCAGGCAAAGCCCAACAGATTTCGAGTCTGTCTCCTTAACCACTCGGACATATCGACGCTGTGATGCACAACCATCTGAAAGTATTTATGTTATATACTTAGATATGGTCCAGGCTTCCCCATGCTGCCCGTGAATCATGATGAGCTTTCCATTTAGTTGGAACATAAAATTATAATTACGCATGCCATCTCTCACTAAATAAAAAATAAAAACCAATGTACATAACTACAAACTCCTGGGTCAAGTAAATCATATAATAGGCATCGGTTTGCTTCAATAACAATTTGAAGTTGTCCAAGAAAGATGGTTTCAACCGTTCACCTAAAAAATTATGGGTCAAGCCCGATCGCGATATCATTTCTAGAGCCCAAAGAGAGGGACCAAAATAATAATTTTTTTTTCTTTTCTTTTTTTTTTTCGTGATGGGTTTTTGCTTCCAAAATCATTCGAATTATTGAAAAGTTGGCGCACAATTAAAATGAAAAGGTTGTGAAAGCAGCCCTTTTCAAGGAGGGGGCCACACGATTTTTGCTTTGGTCAATTGAATCTTGAAGGCCTGTGGAGAAATCGAGCACTTGGAAAGATAAAAGAAACGGATTTCACGTTGTCGCCTTTGATGTGCCCTTGCCCACTTTTTCCTCGTCAGTGGAGAGGAAGCGTGCTCCAAATTCTTCTCAATTTCCCACCCACCACCACCATTATTCTATGTATTATAACCAATAATCCAAGTTTAATGAGGCAATATAGTGCGCAAATATCCCAACACTAATCAGCTCTAATTGTAGCCCTACAATTGAGATTATCGTTTATGAGATTTTCTCTGTAGGACATCGAAACATGAAAATAATTATTTACAAAGTCCTAAATCTATTGTATGTTGATTAATTTAGTTATAAATCTTTTAATTGTGCTAATTGACTCATAAAATTTTAAATGACTTGCCAAATTAATCCTAAAAGTTTTGAAAATTTGCTAATTTAATCTTAAACCTATTATTTGGATATTTGGCTTGAACGATTATATTGATAAATCATTAAAAGATTTAGAACTAAACTGATAAATTATCAAAATGCTTATGACTAAATAGACAAATCATTAAAATTTGTAGAACAATTAAAAGGTTTATATTTGAATTAGCCTCTTTTCATAACATAAGTCTTAGGACTTTTTCAATAATTTTCCCATGAAACATGCTAAGGGAGCCCGACCAACGTCTTATTTTACCGTAAATGGTAGACACCCCTAGGTTCCGAAATTTTCCCTAAAATGCTAATGGGAATTTGTTTTTTGAGGGATAAAAATAGGAATTTTGTGCTTAAAAAGATTAGTTAACATGTCTCATCCCAGCATAAAATTCTCGATCCTCGATTCATAGAGCCCACGATGTTAGTTGTACTAGATATTATGTATATCTAACTTCTTTTTATTAAGGCCGCAAAGAAATATAACCTCTTATTATAAGGAAAAGAGTTATCAAAAATTGACCTTTTGTGGAGAACGAAGGAAAATATAGCCTATTATTAGAAAGGACTAGTACGTGAAAACTGACTTCTTGCCGCAAAATACAAATTAATGAAGTTACAATTTCATGATTTATCTCAGGCTATGGTTTCTTTCTTCTTCTTCTTCTTATGAATGTTATGGGAGAGGATTTAGAATTGGTTCCTACTAAGATAAAAAAGGAAAGAGGAGAAATCGTGCTCAGCCCAGCCCAAATGTTTGGGCCCTAGGGCCACTGCGTTGTTCTAATATGTATAGTTGGAGAATATTATTGTACTATATGTTCTTGTTTCATTCTCGTCAACTCAGTTCTCATTAAATACTCTAGACTCGATCTTAAAAAATTCACACATGAAAGACAATATGATGTATTTAACCCCTCTCCCTTCTTTTTCCTCATTCAAGAAAATGACATAATAAGTTCCTGAATTTTGACCTTATGTATAACATGATCTTTGAACTTTTAATTTGTTTAATGTGATCCTTAAATTGAAAGCTAATATGAAATGCGATTTATGAACTTTTATTTTGTTCAATGTGATTTATGAACTTTTTGCATATGTTCAATTTACTGCCTGAACCATATGAATTTGTCTCTGAACTTGAATTAATGGAGAACAGTATTAAACATTTTCATAGAGCTTAGAATTAAATATGTACAAAAAATCAAAGATCACATTAAACAAATTAAAAAGTTTAGAGACTATTTGTGTTATTATTCTTAATCATTTCCGACCAATTCCGATAGTCTCGTATAGAACTAGAAAGTCATATGTGTGTGTATATATATGACAAACTATCTAACTTCTTAAGTTTATTATTTATTTCCCTTCTAATTTCTTTTGTTATCCTTGAACTTAAATTAATGGGATAATAAAATTAAACATTCTTATATAATTCAGGAGTGAACATATATTACATATGGTTAGAATCTCCTTTACCAAAAAAAAAACATATATTAAAAGTCTAAGGATCATATTGAACAAATTAAAAGTTCATGGATTATATTTCATATCAAACCAAAGTTCAAGAACCACTTCTATCGTTATCCACTCTAATTTTTTTAGGTATACCTCATGGGCCGATTCCAATAGTGTCGTATGGAACCATGGCCTCATGACAAACTATATAATTTCTCAGGTTTATTATTTATTTATTTATTTCACTTTTTCTCCGACCACAGATTAGCATGCATGCATGCAATCCATGAATGAGAGTGTACGCACGGAAACAACACTAGACAGGCAAGCTGTTCTTGTTTCAGAGAATCGTGCAATTATCGCGAATCATGGGATATGTCAACTGCTGAAACTTTGGCTCTCTCATGAGCATCATCTACCCCAATCTCTCTCTCTCTCTCTCTCTCTAGTGATCATTGTTTCCTTGTCTTTTCTTCTCTTTTCCAACCTTTGAACGTCAATCGCCCCCCTAATCCGGACAAGCAAGGCTATATGGAAAAAAAATGGGTTTAGTTTTTTTTGATCGAAAAAAAAAAAATTGGGTTTAGTTGTCGATCAAACAAGTACTCTAGTCTTTCCCAGAAACTGGTCGCAAAAAATGGGAAAGATATTTCAAATTTTCTCATAGAACTGTTATCGGCAGAATCATGAGTTCGAGTGGCCGACATTAGCAGCACGCATAGTTGGAAAAAGTTATTTTCAAATCGAGAACTTAAAGATGAGGAAAATAAATATGACGCGGTATTAGAGGTAGGCATGGTATTTTGATAGGAACAACATGCGCAGTTAGCAATAGACTTAATTCCTCTTCCAAAATTCTTAACTTTAAGTCCAAGTCTAATTTTGCTCTGAACTTTCACTATAATTTCAAAATATGCTACCGCGTCCAAAAACCGCCACTATTTTCTTCAAAATCATCAACATCGGGGGCTAGTTAGAGGTTCATTATCGGAATTGGCATCTTCACTGATACTCTCACCTTCATATGGAAGAGTAACAACTTCCAAATATTTATAATTTTGAAAGAGTTCGCGGAGATTTTAGGGTTTAAATCGGCAATGTGTAGGTGACTCCGGTACATCCTTTCATTGGCGATGCATGTGGGCAAATATCGTTCCTCCCGCTACATAAATTTGACCACCATGTCGATCCAACCCAGTTCGACATCATTGCTTCCTTCTCATGTAGGCTGAAAGCTCTGCGTTCCTGAGAAGTCGCCATCGAGCGTGGGGAAAAGAAATAGAGGGAGAGGAAATTGCCGGATTCCAGCTGAATGGAAAATCACTGTTTCGACCTAGAAGTGACAGCGATAAGAGTTCGAGATTCGACCCCTTTGGACTTAATCAAAACGTGATAAAGGACCGATGGCGACCGCACATCGGAATGCAATTCTGGGCGAGTTTCGTATGTTGTCGACGCACGATTTATCAGTGGCCGATGCATTTAAGCGGACGAGATTAAAAGGACAACATTGTAGACACCGCATCGCACAGTATCACATGATGGATTTCATGCACATATAAGACTTCACCACGTTCCGGTTGTCTTGTTAGACGACTTGCGTTGACGTGGGGTTATGGTTGCGCCCCACGTTGTTCTTAAGATGGCATAACGAAACTTGAGGATGCCAATGCACCGTCGAATCTAATGAAGGAGGAAGCTAAAACTCTCCCTGGAAGTATTGTGTACGGAGCACCACCACTTATAACATCCGACATAATTACTGGATAGACTTATAATATTGGTATGGTAAGACAAACCTGATGAATCTACGGAAAATATGTAGCTCGTCTCACAATCATATACGAGCTAAGCCTAATTATTCCTCGAGTAATGATTGCAATTCATTCAGCAAACAAGTGCATCAAAATTACAGAGATCTTAAAAGATGTGCCACTAGTCATTCGTAGTTGAAGGCTGTAGCTAGAGACAAACATTTTGAATATGCCGTATAACACTACTTCCGAAATTATATTTTTGATGTATATGTATATAGTATATGTACATGAATATGTGCGTATGTGTATATATATATGGTTCATTGCTAGATTCTGACATCTAGACATTATATATGACAATTGCACGACATACGGAAACCCTAACAGTTTTGAGTAGTTTACCAACTTAATTGGGGCTTTGAGTGTGAAACAGAAGCTATACATATTCGGACACAAAAGTAGAGAGGATCGTCGACGTCTACGTCAGTAATTTCTAGCCAAAATTAACTTGAATGACTACATTAGCAAATTTTAAATGGTTTAAGACCAAATCGGCTGAATTGAAGATATAGGTTGTTAAAGACTTCATCGGTAATTTTCTGTTGGAGTAGCCATAAATAGTGTCCCGACATCCCTAGAACCTCCCTATGCATAATGCTCTACACAAGTTTCCGTGCGATTTTCAATCCGACGGAGGGATGTGTTCGAATGTCACCACCACCATGACAGAGACCCCGATTTCCAGTGTCAAACTTTGAGGGACAGAAGGAATCCCTTTTCTTTTCTCAGGGGAGGAGGAGGAAGAGGTGGAGGAGTGCCATGGGGGCTTATCGGATTAGCAACTTTGCACTCGGGGGGTTTGCGTTAGTGGGAATCCACGAGAGGCACAATCGAGAGGCGGCCCGAATCGAAACGAAACGTGTGCGTTTTCGACCGATCGAGCAGCCTGTGCCAGATTGATTGGGGAAGCGCGCTTGGGGGCCTTTCTTCTCCGTGCCATCATAATCAAGACGAAGGAGAAAAAAGAAAAGGAACACTTGCTCTGAGAGAGAAAGAGAGAGAGCGTGGCCGATTTGATTAAAACTTTTGTGAGGGGACCCGCCATCCCGTGGCTAAGCATATTGCCACGCGGACGCGTCCGGGATATTACTTAGCATATTGAGCTCTTGGTCAAATTATTCAGTAGATTGCTCATCGATCTTTTTCCGTAATCTAACGTCTCATCCTAGAGCGAGTAACCCACAGTCCCACCCCCTTTTTCTTTCTACCAATGAAAAAAAAGGGCAAGGGTTAGGGTTAACTCATATTGAGGGAAAATTATGAGAAAAGTCATGAACTTTTTTTCGGACTAAATAAAATATTTTATAGTCATGTCAATTTAGTTTATTTGATCAATTTTAACTTGTCGACATCCTAGTGCCATCAATATTAATATGGATAATTTTATTATACTTTAATATTTATTAAAATTATTTACTTTTATTTGCCATAAAAAATGTTTAAGGTTAAATTGGTACAGTTATAATAAATTTATAACTTTTTTGATAATTTTCCTTGGGTGTCAATGATCCTCTTGGGCATTTCTATAGGAATTCTAAGCCCGCGTTGAAATAATTGTAACTAATTTTCATTTTGAGTGGGCTCATCAGTACCGCCCCACTACGATTCTAGTGGAATAAACTCGGGATTATCCTACGCTATGACACGGTCGAATCTAAGCACATACTGATCAAGGCTTCCTCAGGCTGAGGAGTGATTAGGGGGTTTTGGATACGTGACTAGAAGGCACCAAACCACTCGAGAGTAAGCCTTATATTGCCAGGGCAACCGTTATGGCTATTAATTTTCTTATTCAATTAAGTTTCTCCCTCTAATTTCCCATTCATAGAAGGGGTTATACTTTTCGTCGGATTTTTCTATGAACCTCCACAGGATTAGCCTAGCAAAATCATTAAAAATAAATAGCATTTCGAGACACTTGTTAAACAAATAAAAGGTCATTGAATGCATTCCCATGTCCGAGAACTAGTTCAAGACTTCGAGCAATTAATCCTTGATGTAGATTAAAATCAAATACCATAAATAAAGGGTCGCGTTAAAGATCGAATTTTAGATTCAAGAGCACTCCTCGAGCATGAATTATCCAAATATTCCTGTTTTATAGAAGCATCCACATACATTTCAGGAGTCGATTATATGCGCGACGAATCCTTTTTCCCGTTCCAAAAAAGCAAATTGAAAAATTAAAGAAAAAGGGGAATTCGAAGGGGGGGCCAGTTTTGTTCTTAGTAATTAATAAAGTGCAGTCTCTCAAAGGGGAACTTTAATTCTTTATACATGGCGTGGGGAACAAGTGGGGGCCATTAGGGTTTTTATTCAAGTCAATTGAATTCGGTTCTTTAGTGGTTCCACCACTGAAGCAATCGAGTAGCGAGCATCGTAACCTTTTAATTGCAGATATAGCGTGAGAAAATTCTCAACCTGACCATATCATTTGATTTTTGCTTTTTTAAGTAACTAGACTCCAACAAAAATGGGAAAATTGAACCTTTCCGAGTGAGCATACTCCAGCGTGTGGACGTGAGGAATATGGTCGCAGGCAAATTGCTCTAAACCTAATTGGGAGAATTGCCAAAAAATACATCTGTCGATTCAATTTTAAATCTTTCACTTTGGTTGATTTAATCTAAATTTTTTTATAATTATATAGTCAATCTAGTTAATTTTGGCCGAAATTGATGATGTAGATATAGGATATCCTCCATGATATGCCGTCACTGACATGAAATTTTTTGAAACTTTTATAAATCTTTTTTCCTTTTTTTTTTTTTTTTTGTTAAGAGCTAGTAGGGTCTGCCACCCTTTTGCCCGAGGCTTAGTGGCCCCTACTGACCGCAAGCAAGAGCCATGACCCTCACCCAGCAATTACTGTGGGTGAGGGCTACTACCCTCTAGCGGAGGTACAAGGGCTCCTAGGCCCTCACCGAATGGCTAGTGAGGGTCATCTGGCCTTGGCAAACTCTATGAGCCCTGGTATAGAGCGAGGGTTGTGGGCCTTGTGGCCCTTCCTCAATTGTGGGCAAGGGTTTGCAAGCCCTTGCCTAGTAGCCTATAGTCCCCTGCCACCTCTCGACAATGAAAATTTAAAAGAAAAAATTTAAAAGATTTTCACATTAGCGTTGTCCGTACCATACATAATAGTTGAGGTCCACATCATTAATTTCCGTCCAATCGAATGAACTAAATTACTAAATTGTTAAAAGATTTATGACTAAATTATCAAATTGAAATATCTATGATTAAATTAATACAAATGCAATAAATTCAATACTTTTTTTGGTAATTTTGGAACTTTTTAAACTAGGCTTATATACCCCCAAAAAAAAAAAACTAGGCTTATATTAACTTCTAGATTTGCACACAATTCTTTTTAAATTTTCAGCACAAAAGTAAATAATTTCGATTTGACATTTGTTCAAATTCGAGATAAAATGAAAGATTCACTTTTATCACGTTACGCTTATGTTTGTATCAAAACCCTAATGTCGGGCTTATGATCCGATCGGCATCACCACGCCGTCGAAACCTTGTCGTGGAGAGACAAGAATCCAATCCCTATCTTATCATCTCGAACGTGGGGGTTATACCAATAGAAAAAGACCTAATCGATCCATCCGTTCTCGTCTCGGCCTCGCTCTTGTTCGTGGATTTGACAGCATGTCTGGGATGTGGAGATTAGGCGAAGCGTGCAGGGTGTATTTAAGTAATATATTACCGGCAGACCAATGCCTTAGGGATCCGATTAAATGATATTATATGATATATCGTTTGCCCTCATGCTCTAACTAAATTCAAACACGATATCATCTTTATGAAGAAGTCGCCCTCGCAGAATATTTATATCTCGAGAGTAACGTTATAATTCGTTACCCGCCGATGGTGGTGCACGATTGGAATGATGCAACGTATCGACCCTCAAAATGTTGATTGAATAGAAGTGGATCCCATTGTTGAAATGATGTTCCAAGTTGCTTGAATACGAGTCATAATACTTTTTTATATTCATACAATCTCTTTATATCTATTAGTTTAAATTTTTAGGTTTGATCAATTGAAATGGTATCGAGTAGATGCACGAAAATTAGCACAAAAAAACTTCAAACTTATTGCGCGGTGTCAATTTATTCCTAAACCTTTTGCCAGTGTAATCATTTTGGTTAATTTCGGCAGAAAATCACTAATGTAGATATTGGTCATCTTATGAGACATGGCCAGCATTAACATGAATAACTTTTGCAATTATAAAATAATTTATGAATCTTTTATAATTATTATTTTTTCAATGGGGCTGGCGACAATAAGGGCCTACAAGCCCTCGTCAGCCACTGGCCAAGGTTGCAGCCTAAGCCCTCGCCAAAAGAAAGGGGAGGGCTGCCTTGCTGAGTTGTGAAGGCCTCATCGAGGCCCTTGCCAATGCCCAACAATGGCTCACTATGCTATGTAGATGGACTAGTGTCTATATCAACGATTTATAATGAAAATTGGTTGGAAGGACTCCATTAGGAAATCCTCAAAATATTTAAAATTAAATTGATCAAATTAAAAGGATTGTGATGAAATTGACATCTATACAATAGACTTAAGACTTTTTCTTTGTAATTATCCCGAGTCAATGCTATCTCTTTTGCATATGTGTGTCCGCCCTCTATTGGTCAAATTCCACGTGTTGCTTATAATCTAGCTTGCAAACGAGAATGGTATTGGAATATTGTTTCACGTTGCTTATCAACTAATACATTGTATGCTCTTTTGGGTTAGGCAATCTGAAGCCCATCTGTGTACTCTTTTGCAGATTTTAATATTTCTGTTAGAACCCCTTAGACCCCCATTTAGTACGACTTGCGATCAAAGGGCCACTTGGGTTCTCTAGGTTTTGATCTCGGGATGCGCCGATCACGAGATGTGCGCGGCTAGGCCGCACAACCCTATTGATTTATTGATTTTTTATTTTTTATTTTTTTGGACTTTACAGTACATAAAATATCATTTAAAATTTCATAATTAAATCATTTTAATTTTACAGTACATAAAATATCATATGAAATTTCATAATTAAATCATTTTAATTCCTTCTTGTCCCACACTTTGCATCTTGAATTGTTAAAAGAAGAAACGAGCATCTGACTCTTCCGAGACTCAAAAGCTGTCAGGAACTAATATAGGATGTTTGATATAGATATTATTTTTTTCCGAAATTTTAAAATGGATAGTCATTGGGAGGAAATTTTGAGAAGAGGAAGAAATATCGAGTTTTCTCTCAATAAACCTTCTACAAGCTTTTATGTTTAAATGTCTGAACTGAATCACTAGAAAGTAAAATATTTTTTGTATGTCTAAAGGAAAAATTCGGGGGGAGGGTTTCTCTTCGAAATGTTATTACAAGGGAATGCACCTATTGTCGAATGTTAAATTTGAATCGTAACAATTCAATTTATCCGTAAGCGTATGAACTTGTCACTGCAGGTCTGCGGCCTCATTAGCACTGCGCCTCATTAGCATTGTCGACAACTAATACATGTATCTCTAGATTAGGTAGCGAAAATCTGAAAGTCGAAATAACGAGATATTCTCTCGCAATATAATTTGAACTTTGTGAATTCATGGAAGACTGTGTCATTTGCAACGCGACATGTTCATTTCAATTAATGGGAAAGCAATATGATATGTATATTACATGATACGAGAATGACCAATTAATGTCTGAATTAAAATTCTTTTCTTCATTCATACGCAAGGGAATGGCTTGTGGTATTTTAGCTTAGTTCTTTTGAGTACATATGCAAAGGCCATGCTGACTATATAGTATAAAAATCGGAAAACGGCATGCAGATGTAGGTTATTATCCAACGTACCCGACCCGACCAAAATGCCCGGTCAACGAGTCAACGGAGTCCCGCTCCGGTCAACTCCAACGGCTGTCCCCGCCGCTGTGCCCGCCGCCCGTGCGGGCATCCTACCAAACGGCAAAACCTTCCTTTGACGCGACGGTCGAATCAGGCCCGTTGAACTGCAGGAGGGGCACGCGTGCCGTCCGATCCGGAGCATGCGACCCGTTTTTCCACTTTTCCTCTCTTTTTTCAACAGCGGGATTGGCAAAATAATTGCGTCAAGATTCAGGCGTGGTCGAAAAAAGATTCACCCGACCAAAAAA
This sequence comes from Eucalyptus erythrocorys, assembly GCA_014182555.1. NCBI lineage: Eukaryota > Viridiplantae > Streptophyta > Magnoliopsida > Myrtales > Myrtaceae > Eucalyptus > Eucalyptus erythrocorys. The sequence continues at coordinate 13,980,938 of CM024602.1, forward strand.
AAGAAAAAAAGAAAAAGAAACAATTGTAATAATAATAATAATAATAATTTTAATTACAGAGGCCCGACACATCACTGCACTCGCCCTGTAAAAACACAATGATCAGTTAAAAGCAAGCAACCTTTTTCTTGTCAATTTTGACAGATGGGAAATTTTACCATATGCATCGTACCTTTTGTCTTTGTTCATGTTTTTATTTCTATTTTTTTTAATTTATGTTTCTGATTTTTCTTTTCTTCCTAACTAAATTGTCTATTCACGGGTTTTTCAGTGCTCATGGTTATTTGTTCGGTTAATCCCATATTTCAATCCAAATCACACTGGCCAATTTGCGAAAACTTCGGCTCCAATGCAAACTCATTATTGTCAAGATTAATACTATTAAAATACTTAAACTAGCTTCCACGGTACATTGAACCAAAATTAAGAGGAAGAGCAATTTGGAATTTTTTTGTGAGACGAAAATTTTTTAAATTTGTCATAGGGTACTAATTAGGAATTTTTTCTAGGTGAAAATTTTGTTTTTGTTATATATATGATAGGTACTGATTTGGGATTTAAAATATTAATCATATTATCAATTCGGTTCACTTTCAAACCGTTAGCATTCCATTCATACTATAAAGTATGCTCAATAGCTATTACAAGGCATTATGAATTAGCTTTATGAAATGACATTCATAATAGAACACTACCAAGTCAAACCTAGAAAATTGTGAATTTGATGTGTATCAGTATTGACACCAAATTTAGTTTGTGAATCTATTTGAAACCTATGAAAAAACTATATTTTAAAATGGAAACAAAAGCACATCTATTGGGGGAACCCTAATCCTATTTACGGTAGCGGCAACATTTTTGTTTTTTGGCGAATAACAAGTAAAAAGCTAATATGAAAAAGGTAATTAGCATCATCAGTTGGTCAATTAGATTCGACTTAGAAAAGATCAATTTGAAACTAAAAGTGTTAAGTGTGATTTGCCATATTGTCTTCCAAATGAGAAGAAGCCAAGAGCTCTATGTACTTCATAGATTCCTTTGTCATAATTGGGGCATTCCTGGTCAAATATGTTCTAATGGTACAAATAAAAAAAATAAACAATTAATCAATAAATTGTCTAATAAAAAAAATCAATAAATTGAATACATCAATTTAGTTCGATCATTTGTTTCTCAATTTCCAATGAACAATTTGAATTATGAGAAACTTATTGTCAAGGCTCAGATATTAGGGCAACGATAACTGAGTAGGGGAGATTGGGATTTTCGAATTCAGCAGAATTTTAACAGGACAAAATCAAACTTTTGGTATTCTAAAGACCAATAGCGAGTAGAGTTGAGTTTTAAAATCCGCCATGGAAAATCCAGTTCGGCTCTTTCTTTTTCTTTTTTTGGCCAAGAAACTTTTCTATTGCACTTGTGCTAGGTCGTGCTGGGGCCAAGAAATGAATGTCATTACTTAAAAGAGCAAGAAGATAATCTGGCCAGTTTAAATAAGGAAAAAGACCTAATCTACTTTAAGTCCTTTCTCGTTTATCGATAATCTAAATGGAGTAAAACCAAAGTTCATGACGTTAGAAGGGTACAAAGCTCAATTGAGAGCTCTGTCTCTGTTTAGCCAAGGATGAATGAGAGACCAGGGCCGGTTGCTTGGGCAGAGCAGGATGGAAGACCCTTCATTGCCCAAGGACTGTTACCTTCCATTTCGATGGCCCTTTGGACAACGTTCTGACCGCGAACTGTCGGATGCTTTTATTTTTCCTATGTGAACCGTGATTGTTCCATGTCAGAAGCTTTCCTCCCTCCCTCTCGACTTTCTAGGGTTTTGTTTTCATGCTGTCATCTTCAATGGGGCTCTCCCTCCCACCCTCCGCCCCTCCCTCCTTTCTTCCCCCACCCACCAGCAGCGACATTGATTATCTAATGTGGTGGACCATCTCTGCACGTAAAACGCAACGACTGATGGTAAAAATCTTACGATGACAGATCTGGGTTTTTGTCACTGAGTCGATCATCATCTGCCATGGAAAGTCGCTCCTTTTTGTTCAATCCCTTTCCGTGGTGTGCTGCACTTTTCTCTCCATCGCTCTCTATATGTCTACTGCCCCCTCTTTTCCGTAGTCCAAAACATGAATTCAGGCGACGCACTCTGATTTCTTGTAATCGCTAGGGTTTGCATGCTTATGACAACAAAGTTTTGGTACGAGTTTTTTTTTGAAATTGTTAGAAATAAAAAAGATGGAAGCCATAGGTTAAGTAATAAAAAGTTGGGTCAATGTGCACTTGATGCGTGTTCCCGTCAGCTATCTATGCGCTCACGATTACAATTTATGGACAAGTCATAATCAAGGTGATGCATTCTTGACCAAGAAAAAATGCTATTTCGATAGTTAAATTATAGAGACCTTAATACTGTTTGTTTGGGTACAGATATTGCATTAGAGTGCACAACCAGCGCAAACGACTTTTGAGGCAATCATATACTTAAAATCGTCTTCCTAACCAACGTTGAGTGCAAAAAATGAAAAACTCTCAAGTCTTCCTAATCAATAATTATCGCCATTAATTTGTTACAAGCATTGCTCTCGACATAAGGAATGCATTTCGCCATATCAGTCGTACTCAACCACAATGAACGTGATTTGCTTGTTATACTATACCAGTCATGTATTTGAGGTACCCATTATTATCAGTTCGATTAATTTTCTTCCAAGATAACTGCTCTTACGCTATATTGTGTTTCTTCGATTACTGTTCCATTGTGAATGTAATGTTTTATTAATTAAGAAAAGCTCAAATGAATTTGAGCGTTCATAATCTATGTATTTTGGAGACTACATGTGAAATACTAAAGTCAACGAGCAAGGGTTGAAAGACAAAAGTCACAACGATACCAAATACATAATTATTCCTTTTATGGTTATAACTTATTTTGCATTAATGTCATTTTGTTAAAAAAAATTCTAATTCATATATAAAAAGATGGGTGGGGAAGTTCTCAGTGGGCTGAGTGGCACATCTTTGGTTCAACGGTGTAATAATAGCCAGGAAATGATGCCAAGCGGGCTGTCGGTGGTGTGTTGCTCTTGTACGAACTTCAAAGATCTTTAGCAAATGAATCAACTAAACGACGACATTGCTTCTGCTTCATTAGTCAGTGCACATTGGTAATTTGATTCTCCAGCATGCAATTCGATGTTGCTGATTTTCTTGGATATCACTCGTTGATTTATTTTAAGGAATTACTTGATGGGTTATATCTAATAACTTGATCAATGTTTGTCTCGAAATTTTTAGAATTTAATTCCAAGTATCTATGGTTCTCCGCTGACATTTTTTTTTTTTTTCCTTTTTCAATTCGGCCTTTGGAAAAATTTTTGATAACCATTGAGATGTATGACCAAACTCTAGACCAAAAGTCATGCACCTTTTGTAAGATGGCAAAAATTGATTCAGGATGATGAATAACGCTAAGTCATATGATCCTTCTTTACATATTACACTTTTTGCTTTCTATAAATGCAAAGTCCAATCCTAAACTCCATATTTGAGAGAGAGAGAGAATTCATCAAGTAACCGGATGATTTTCAATGCAAAATTCATTTATATTTTTATCGAATCAATATTTATCTTTTATATTTTTGATATTACTCTCTTTATACCTCGAGCAAAAGAATGGTCATTTCATTTATAATTAATAATATTCGATTTATGTTAGAATAGTCATATTTCCATGACATTCTTTTCCCCCATTTCTTTTTTTATGTGGTCTCTCCGTTTCTTTAAGGACATTCTTTTGCCTTGATTCATGATACCATTGGCATTTGACAGTACATCTTGAGCCAGGTGCAACTTCTTGTCCTAGAACAAAATTCATCCGTCTTTTGATGCAAGTGCTAAGGAAAAACATAGACTAATAAACTAATATAAAAAAAAGTTTTCCATAATGAAAGGAAAAATAAAAAAACAATGCAAAAGAGAAAGGGGTGCTATAGAAAGGTCAAAGAAGCTTCTTTTCTGTATTAACAGAGCAAAACCAGCTCCCTCCCTCCCTCTCTCTCTCTCTCTCTCTCTCTCTCCCCCTCTGTGTTGAACTAACCTGAGTGACTTCTCACTCCTCTCTCTCTCTCTCTCTCTCTCTCTCTCTAGCGACAGTCCCGTCTCTTCTTCTCCCTCACATATCTCTCCCAACTTTCATCTCTGCGAACTTGGAGCTCCTTTTCATTTTGAGTAACTTTGATGTCTACGCCGTTGGAACATGATTACATAGGCTTAAAAGAGGCTTCTTTAATGTCAAGGAGCTCTGAGAAGGCCTTACCCTCATCTTCGCCAGGCAAAGATGAGAAGAAATCCGCTCTCAACCTCAGAGAAACCGAGTTAAGGCTCGGCTTGCCTGGTTCCCTGTCCCCGGAGAGGAAGCAAGCTCTTGGCGTCTCTCTGTTCGGGAAAGATTTGGAGAGCAGGAGCGGCGTCTTGGGTCTTGCTCTGAGCCCTTCCAAGAACTCGGTTTCGGGAGCCAAGAGAGTGTTCTGCGATGCCATTGACGAGTGTCCCAGCAAATGGGTGTTCTCCGCGAGCAACGCTAAATCTGAGGTGGATTTGGCCAAGGGAGGTCCTGTTTTGTTGTCTCCTACAAGTGGCACGGAGAGTGATAATGGGGTTAACGCCCTGCAATCTTGTGTGCCCAAACCTGCCATGACAGAGGGTCTCGGTGGTGTTCCTCAATCTCCGAAGCCAGAGCAAGAGGAGAGGAAGAATCAAGGTGCTGGTGGGAGTGAGCATGGCTCTGCTCCAGCTGCAAAGTAAGCTTCACTCTTGGCTCTTTTTTTGGAGCCATGCCCAGCTTTTTGGTTTTTTATTGATCTCGTTTCTCAATTTTTTTTTTAAAGTGTTTTTGGAGTTACGTGAGCTTGTGATGATTGAACAGCAATAAGCTTATCTCCATGCTTTCTGCAATTTTTGTTTTGTTTTTAGGTTTGTTTGTTTGTGCAGAGTAATTGTGGAAAGGATTCATCTTAACCGGGGCCGATACCCAGACCCGTGATCTTCTTATTTTTCGGGTTTTGCTGTATTTAAGCTTAAAGATTATCGAATTTTCTCAGTTATCTGCATGTATGCCTGAGCTTGTTTTTGGGATCAACCCTTGGTTCGTCGAAGTTTATTCTTGTGTGCACCATTTGGGTCTTTGTTAGTAATTACAAGAAGAGAATTAAAAACCTACCTTAAATAGTCTAAAAAATTAGAAATTGGAGGCTGGTCATACTGTATTCATTCACCGAGATATGCCCATCTACGGTTTACTCACCTTTGGAGATTTTAGTTTTTAGTTTAAGTGGGTGCTGACTTGCAAGTGCGCATGCAATTTAACAGGGCACAGGTAGTGGGATGGCCACCAATTCGATCGTTTCGCAAGAACACCACGGCCTCCACTTTGGCGAAGAACTGCGACGATGCGGAAGGCAAATGCCTCTACGTGAAGGTCAGCATGGATGGAGCTCCCTATCTGAGGAAGGTCGACCTAAGAACCTACGGCAGCTATTCGGAACTCTCCACTGCTCTTGAGAAAATGTTCAGCTGCTTCACCATCGGTAAAATTTCGAACCCGTTTCATTTAGGGACTCGAACAGAGAAACTCACTCTGCACACTGACTACAAAAGATTTTTACAAGATGAACACGGGGATGCTCGTTTCAATTATGAATGCGTTAACTTCACCGTCTTCCACTTCTTGTTGTCTATGTGTACACTCTGTACAACTAAACTTTTGAAAGATCTTTGTTCTTTAGAATTATCAGTGAGTTTTCATGTCTCATTCTGGCATTTGGCTTGCCGTGCTATGTGGATGCGAAATGCCTTCATTTCAGAAGGTGCTAAGATTATCCATGCCTTGACTCGTATTGCAAATGGCAGTATCAGGGCATTGCGATTCTCGTGGGCCTCTGGGGCAAGAAAGCCTGAGTGAAAGCCGTTTGGCAGACCTTCTCAATGGTTCTGAATATGTTCTCACATACGAAGATAAGGACGGCGACTGGATGCTCGTGGGTGATGTTCCCTGGGAGTAAGCTCTTCTCCTAAAATTCACTCTTGAGCATTTTCACTAAGGACAATAATTGTTCTGCGGCATAACTCGATTTTTAGTTCTTGAAATAAGGAAGATACAAGTTATCAAAAAGCCTGTTTTTCTTTCTTCTGAATCCTCTCTATGTGCGCCATCTTCAGGATGTTCACCGACTCATGTAGGAGACTAAGGATCATGAAGAGCTCTGAGGCAATTGGTCTAGGTACTGATTCTTTGCAGCATGTACAATTTTTTATTTACCAGGCAATTCATTTACTCTTGACTTAATGTCACTGGCCAATTCTTCGCACGCAGCTCCGAGGGCCACAGAGAAGTGCAAGAGCCGGGATTAGCGTGCGTGGCGCTAAAGACTTTCTCTAAGAAGGATTTTGAGTCATATAATTTTATTGAATTCCTATGTATGTTGCTAATTGTCCTTTGAAGCGTTGGAAAGTTTCCTCGAATGGAAGTTTTTCATTTGAATCGTGTCTAGATGATATGTTTGTTTTTCCGGTTCCTAGGATGTTGTATGTCCGAATTCCTGTTGATGTAAATGGTCTGCTTGCTGCTTATGACTCTCTCTCTCTCTCTCTCTCTCTAGTCTCTATCCAGTATCTACCCTATGAGTTTCCTGGTTCATCATACATCAAGAATCATGAGACTTACACATGGCTTTGAAAATTACATGGGCTTACCTGATTTGATTTGTGAAATGAGATCGCTTTTGTCTACCGACCATATCCTCACACTTGGGTCGACCGAGTCCACATTTTTTCCACTTTGCATCCACTAGTTGACTTCATTGACCACTTCCTCAGGTTTCGATTGCCATTTGAATAAGTCCGAATTCAATTCGCACGCCGGTCCTTCTCTTCCAATTTCTGCCTCCTGTTTCGGAAGATGGTTCCCGATTTCTGAAACCCATCTCGATAAGGATTAGAATGGAGAGGTTTTGATTCTCACCCGCATCACTGAAGGCCAAGGGCCAAGTCTTGAAGGCTGAAGTCTTCTCTGTCTCTGTCACTAGTGTTTAGAAGACGCACACAACTTCGTCCCCAAAGAAAAAAAAAAAAAAAAAAATATATATATATATATATATATATATATATATATATACATATATTGTACCATTGTACTGTTTAGATAGTAACTACTGACATTTCCACCAAAATACGTGTCCCGTTCGAGTGGAGAATCAGAGGAGTTCAGTGTCGTTTTGATTACCTCCATTTAATGTTCCAATCATTCAATGCGTCTGGTGATAATATCAGTAGGAAAAAGTGTTATAAAATTCCTAAATTTTTTACATTTATACTAATTTAATTATAAATATTTTTTATATCAATTTAATTTTAAATATTTTCATTTGATATAAATTTAATTATTTTCAATAAATTTTGATTGGATTTTGCTAACTGAACATCGACAGACTGACATGATATTATCGGTACTAATGTGTACAACTACTGATAATATTTTAATATTTTTAATATTTTATTTTATTTTTCTTGTTTTCTTCTCTTCCTCTTTACTCTGGCCGATAAGGTCAACCTCGCCAGTAGTCGCCTTTGGCTAGTCACTGAGGTCCAGTGATCGGCTAGACAAAAAAGAAGAAGAAAAAAAAAAAAAAAAAAAGAAAAAAAAATTTAAAAATATTAAAATATTATTAAAAGTTGTACATATCATCACCGATCATGCCCACGTCAGTCGATCGGTGCCTTATTAGCAAAATCCGGCCAAAATTAGCTGAAAATGATCAAATGAGCATTACGTAAAAATGTTTAAGACTAAATTGATACAAATGCAAAACATTTATGACTTCTTTAACATTTTTCCCTATATTTGCACACTCTCCTCATATCTACTGCCTTGATCAAGGATCCAGGCCCTCATACTCGAAGTGTAAAATTGTCGGGCGTCGCCGAGATCCACAGCACCAACAAGCCAGTGAAAGAATGTTAAAGCATTTCATTGAAGCAGATCATTCGGAAAAACTGGAAATAGAGAATACAGCAGAAGTAAAGTGAACCTAATAACGACACTGCAGCAACGTGAAAAGACCAGGCCTAACTAGTATTAACATGAGTCGAGTCTTGAGAGAGAAGGCCAGAAGGCTAGGTGGCGTCACGACGTATTCTCTCATCAGTGTTAGGACTATTGTTTTGATACCTCAACATATACCATCTGAGTATATCCGTTAAATACAGAACGATCAAATCCTGCCAAGCCAAGACGCTGAAACAAGCGAAACCGACCATCTTCCACAATCGGAGGGCTGGTGCGAGCAGGATCATATCGGGATTGATGCGTGAGAGAAGGGCCGGCAACGGGAGGGAGCTCCCAATATACATCAAGCACTGACTCGAGGAATCGGCTGTTTTGAAAGTGCTGTGCGTAGGAGATAGGTTCATTACTGTGGTTGAAGTTATCGCGCATAATGCCTCGAACACCCCACCAAGCTTCACCAGGACCACATAATTCATCCGTATCAACTGCCTTCTCCCAGAACTTCTTTCTCTTCGCTCTAATTCTGGCTTCATCGCTAAACTTGAAGCAGCTGTGGCCACCCCCTGAAACAAATTGCACAATAAAGGGAATCAACAACTAATCCTGATTATCCCAAAAATGAAGAGAACCCTAATTCTCTAGTTCTTTAACAGAAATAGGAGAGCTGTAGCACCTGTAATATAAAATTGGTCACAGATCTGCCTTAAAGAATAATGATCTCCAGTCCCAGTATCATAATTGTCCTCAAAAACAAGATGCCTGAAGCCAGCTCTCAGAGCTTGCTTGAGCCTACAATTGAAAGATTGGTACGAGAGCAATAACAGTTAATCCGATTGCAATAAAAAGAGTTAGTTTCTCTCGCATGAATGGAACCAAAAGGATAGGGATTCAAATGAAATAGGTCACACTACACCTTTTCAACTCATTTTGATGATCGTCGAAAAAAATAAGAACACGACTGAGATCAGTGATCCTGTGTTTCTTCATCACAGTTTTCCAGTCCATACTTCCAAAATCAACAAAGTCCTTCCCAGCAAAGTACGTGCAGTTACCATCAACGTAAGCGGGGCCCTTCTTTAGGTACTTCTCAGGGTGTCGGGGAGAAAGTGAAATAATTGGAGTATCTGGCATTGCTTGCCGCAAGACCCAAGTTGAATGACCCTTAAAAGCACCACTCTCTATCATGAGATCTGGCTTCAGCCACCGTGCAATGAACCACAAGCCAAAGCTGTGATCAAAGCCCATTCCATACATGTTGTTCTTGATTGGCCGGGTTTCATATATAGGTACAAATTCCTCCAACCCCTTGAGCAAATCCTTGGATGTCCATTCAACATTTTTTCCATGTTTCGATCTGCCTTTTACCAAGTAGAAAAATCAAATGACTAGGTACTCCGACTAAATTCATCTATGAATCGACAAATTATCAAACTGCTAGCAGTGGGACATCAAAGATTGAGTTAATATAACTCAAAAGCTGAAAAAAGAAAATAGCAGATCTGGGTTTCCTTAATCCCAGCTCAATTTAACCAATTTAAGTGCAATACAGGTGAGCTTATTGCACAAGACGTTCATCGAGCGAACTTATGCTTACTTATAAATTTCCCTTATAGTGCCAGCATTTCGTGTGAATATGTGGGAAGAGATGCAGGTTTACAGATGACTACTGATGCATAATAACAGACTGGCAGCATAGACCTTATATATCATAAAATCCAGTTTTGCATATTCGATCAAATGCCAGAACCGTACTAAAGTAATGCTGAGGATGACATCTTCACACTTCATCAATTAATTCTTTAGAAGCTCCTGAGCAGTAAGCAGCAGAAAGGAGCAGCACCTTGATTGCTCTCATCATAATTAACTCATATGAACTTCGACATAAAAATTTATTTACAAATTCAGCAAAAACAGAATGGTGGTGTTTACTACATGACATCCAATACTGCACAATAAAACCAAGAACGAGATCCATAATTAAACTGCAGCAGAGCTAGCACATCGAAGCAAATTTCATCAAACTTCAAAGACATCAAATTTCTCTCATTACAGTAAATTCAGGAAAACCTCAGCAGATCAAAATAACCTAATTAAGTTCAGTTTAGATGTGATGACGGTAGATATCGCAGAAATGCAAGTAATCAAGACCAAATCTCCCACATTTCCCATGTGTGCACAGAAAAAAACCCTTAGGCGCCAGATTTATAATGAGAAAACAACAGAGGCAACGAGTTAAACCACATTTTAGTCCATAACACTCAAATGGCAGTTCAACGACCAGGGGCACTACTACGACATTTCAACAATTCATTTCTGTATCATCTTCCAAGCCGCATTTCGTACATTCCGAAAACAATTTACCAAGAACGCCTTGGGAGGAAGGGCATTATCTAATCAAATTGAGCTCACTCAGAGAGAATGGCGATGTTCGCTCCACATACACACACAAATTGAGACCAAAAAATCGTCTTTTAACCAATCCCTACGTTTCAATTCAAAAAGTGAAAAGCCAACAAAACCAAATCACACTTCAGCGCAAACACGAGACCGAGGCAGGAAGCGATCCAAATCCAAACAAACCAGATCCGATCCCGGAGTTTCCCCCCGAATCGCGTCCCCCTCACGAGGCTAGAATCCACGGAAAGCGAGAGACTTACACCAGGGAACGCCGAGGGAGCCGAAATCGGACTCGAGGCCGTCGAATCCGAAGAAGCGGGCGCGGGAGACGGGGTCGTAGGGGTCGGAGATGCAGACGATGTTGCGGGAGTGGCGGATCGCGGAGGGGATGAGGAAGAGGAGGACGAGGCAGAGGAGGAGGCAGGGCCAGGGGCAGACGTGGTTGAGCTTGGTGAAGTGGTGGGCGGCCCGGGCGACGAGGATGGAGACGTGGTTGTGCTTCTTGGTCTTGGACTCGTCGGCGGCGAGGGAGGCGGCGTCCCCGTCGCCGCCGGCGTCGCCGTCGTCGGTGTGCGGCGGGGGTCTGCGCATGGAGAGGACTCGCTCGAGCATGGGGAGCGAGAAGTGAGCGATGCGAGCGAGCGAGTGACGCGGCGTTCACAGCTAAAAATGATGCTGCAAGTCCATCTCTCTCTCTCTCTCTCTCTCTCTCTCTCTCTCTAGAACTTAGCAATTATCTTTATCTAAATTATAATCGAACCCCTGGATTTTATCTAAATCGCATACTTGGGCGAGCATTCGTATTTTTTTAAAATTTCAGCCCCAATTCCTATTGAAGATATTACCAGCATTTTAAAAGCTTCATCTCTAACCAAGCATTTTAATCGAAATTTCCATGAGTGTGTGAGACGAGTGGAACTCGTTTGCCGAACTCAAGTGGAAAAATGTGATTTTTCACCTTGATGAGAACTCAAGATAGGTCATTTGCAGTGGATTAAACGTTAGTAGTGATCTGAAAAAGAAAATCTATTAGTGGATAGACAACTCATAATTTGTCTTAAATAATAATGTTGAGTTTTATATAGTGAAATGAAATAAAATTGAAAAGAGAATGGAATGAAATGGGATGGTGATTTTTGTGTTTGGTGGTAAGATTTTTTTTTTTTTTTGTAGGAATAAGAATTAGTGCGAATTTTTTAGTAAACTTATTTTACATCCTTCTTGCATTATTAAAAATATATATATTTCTTAAATATAATCTAAAATAATCAATGATTGAGTAATAATATTATCATTCCCGAATGGTAATCTATTGACCATAATAAAAAGATTAGTTATTTGTCACAAATAATTGAAAAGTATATTTATTGATACTTGAATTATAATCACTTGTTATTCAATATCAATCATACTATTCATCAATCAGATGGAATTGGTATAGTGATTCGGAGAATTGCACTTCTCGAAGTTCAACGGTAATATATTGATGCAAAAAGACGGCTTAATTCTCTCTATCCTTTCCCTTCCTTTTGTTTGGTGCTCTTTGGCCAAAGGCGACCTTGCCACCTTGGTTCGAGTGAGGCCGACCCTAGCTGGATCTTGTCTAGGTAGAGCTTGCCTTTGCTCGATCAAGCCATAGCCAATCACTAACAAAAAGAAAAAAAGAAAACAAATTAGAAAAAGTAATAGAAATTTGAAAAATATTTTTGAAAATTGTTTACAACAGCACTATTTTATGTGGCATAGCCAGCATCTCATTAGTAATTTTTTGTTGACTAAATAGACTTAATTAATAAAATGTTAAAATATTTAGAATTGAATTGATAAAATTGAATTTGATAGAAGTATAATAAAGGCTTTTTGCACAATTTTGCCTTCGTCCACGTCCCAATCCGAAGTGGCAAAATCAAAACGGCAACGAAAATCGTTCGGACGGGGCACGTGAGCGACACACCACCAGCGGCCACCCTCATCCTCCTCCTCCTCCTCCGCCTCCGCCTCCTGCCCTGCCTTCTTTCCAAGTCGCAGAGGAAGGCAACGAAGGCTCCGCGAATGATCGCTTGCTGTTCCAGGTCTCTCCCACTCTTTCGGTAATTTAATCATTTCCCCTTCTTCTCCTTCTTCGCCTTCTCCCATCTCATGATTTTCGGTGAAAGTAAGACCGACCCACGTTATTCTTGACCGGAAAAATGCGATCTTTATGTCGTCAATGGTGTTTAATGGAGGAATTTCACTCTGCTAAGTTCAGTCCCACGTACGTTTGACAAGGGATTTGAATGAGGAATAATAAACGTTTCTCTTGGATTTTTGTTTTTCGCCTTATAGCTGGATGTGGGTAAGTGCTGCATTCGAGTGGGAGCGAAGTTTCTTCATTTTGTGCTTGATAACTCGACAGTTCCAGCTGTACCCTCTCCATTTCATCTATTTGAAAGCTCTGTACATGATTTATCTTCTGTTTCCGCAGATTGGATCGCGCGCTAAAGCTTGCGGGCTCGTATGTGGTATCACGTCCTGTGAATGGTTTTCAGGTAAAAAAGTCTTGACTCTTTATATGTTCCTTGATGTGTGGGGGAAAAAGTTATGATGCTTGACCGGAGCTGGATAGTGGTCGACTATTTTTAGCTAATAGTAGGGAGTGAATTCCACAAGCAGTAACATTTGTTGTTTTTAACTAATAGTAGGGACTGAATTTCACAAGCAGAGTCTTTGAGATGTCTGTTTGTCGATGTTACTCGGGACAAAAGTTCTGTCAACGGAACTGCAGGAATTGTACTATTTTATGTTCAGTTACCTTGTCTTAATTGGTGGATGAATTGGCCTATGTTAACTAAATTTCTGCTTTACCCAATTGTGTGCGTGGAAATGTGGAAGGTTATATCCAAGATTGTGGCATGGGCAATTATGTATATGGAATTTATATACTTTTTCATCTCCGATTTGGTTTTTGTTTGCCGCATCTTGCTTATCATTTTATGTTTTGGGAAAACTATGTTTCTCTGCCGCAATTCTTAAACAGTCTCTAATGCCAAATGATGGCATTATGTACAGTATGCTTATCATGGTGTGAGTTGCAACTGGACAATGGACAAAAAGGATGCACAGAGTTCTGTGGAGCAGAAAAAGAAACGGAAAAAAGTTGACCTCGTATGGAGACCAATTTCTACTCAAGCTACTTGTTTTGAAGGTTGGTTCTTTACGGGAAAAGTCGTTCTGTTTGTTCTACTATGCTATGTTTGATTTGGTTTTGGATAATCTGAATGAAGAACCTTTGGTTTTCAAAAGTAATCAGAATCCATTTGTCCTTTGCAACTTTTTCCAACCATAATGTTAATGTGGTTGCCATTTACTAAAGTTTTCCTTACTCAAAGTGTGCACCATTCTTTCTTGAACAGTTGCATGATAATTTGATTATGTTGCCAAAACCCCTTTACAAAAATATCAGCACATAAAGCTTAGCATGTGTATTTACTACGATTTAGTAGGGAGTAGGCTCTCAAGGTAGTAATGACAATCTTTGTCGGTGCTCATCTGCCTAAATTCACAGTTAAAGATGTGGCAATCAAGTCGGAGGGCACTGATCAAGTCCAAGAAGTACGTGGAAGCATAATTGCCCAAGCTTCAATTGCTGAGAAGGATGTATCTGAAGCCGAAATTGATATAACTGAATCAGCTACCAGCTCCAGTATTCCCGGTGTTGGTGCAGATATAGAGCCTGTACCTTATTCAGAAAAGTATAGTATTTCAGTTGAGGTAAGCTTTGTTAATTAGCTCTGATCTTTGCAAGGCATATTTTGTCTTTCACACTTTCAGGTCAATAAAGTTAGAAACATTTACAAAGAAATTGATAACATGATATATTAGTTATGCCTTTTTACACTGACGGCAATGCCTTTTCCAGTTCTGTTTCCTACAAAAGGTCAGGGGGCTGAACACTTTATATTTTTTCCAAGTCAATAAATTGGTCAAATTTTTGGTCGAATAATGTGGCTAGTTCACCCGGTTGAACATTAGAACTGGGTCAACACCGGTTGCGACCAACTGGGCTAGTCTGGTTCCCTGTTCAGCTGGTTGAACCGGCCAGTTTAGTCCAAGTTTGAAAACATTGTATTAGACTATAGTTTTAGGGAGTAATAATGGTTCTTACAACAACCTAGTCTATTTTATTAGATGAGGTTGGCTGCATGATCATTTTCCTTATTGCAGCAAAAAAACGAAACGCCTTGTCTGTAAAATTTCTTACAAGAGTTATTTGTCTGTGGTATTATTATTTGGTGAACCCAAACTTAACATGGGAACAAATTTTTCTTTTTCTTTTTTTTTTTTTGGGTGGTTTTTTTTTTTTTTTTTTTTTTTTTTTTTGGGGGGGGTTATTTTCATGACAGCAGAGTCCCAGGTACAAGAGTTGCCCATGAGTGCAATAAAATGTTCCTGGTAATCCATTGCCATCAAGGTGACTCCAGACGTTTATACCTTTGAAGGTTATATCTTAATTGTAACATCTATGATTTAGCTTGGGGTAAGTGAGGGCCTGCACAATTATCATATACAACGTCGAAGCTTTGCATTTGACAAATTATAAAAATACGTCTGTTAGTCATGACAAAGCTAAGGTCGAAGAAAGATACCTGTTTGACTTCATGTAGTCAGGAAGATTCTTCTTTTAAGCTGATTTAGTCGGTGATATCACCGTCGGTCATGTTAGTTTGTCTGAGAACATGCGTCTAAAGATCTTGTAGCCATTTGTCTTTTACTTTGACATGTCATCTCATCTTTATGTTTTCTATGCAGGTGGGTTCTTCACTAATGCGTTTCGTAAAAGGAAAAGGGTATAGATTTATGATGCACGATTGTTTCAAACTGAACTCATGGCCTTAGTCCCTTAGGATTTTGTATTTCATTCATCAGGGGATCCACTCAGAAGAAGATTGAGGAGGAGATGAAAGTTAAAATTATATTTTCTTCATCAAGGAAGGATGATCACATTGGTAAGATTTTGGTTCTAGATAGAATAAATGCACAACTGTGTTCATACTTACTTGAGCTCTCAAAGAGATACTTGTCTTTATTATTTTGGGTGCAATAACCTGATCAAGTTTTAGACTTCTCATTGAGTGATTCTGTCTCAGAATGCATTTCGTGATTGTGAATGCTTATTGTCATTTAATTGTGCTTTGCTTTACAATCTTTGGTAATTCCACAAGGTTATTTGATACAGTCATTGAAGGAGAATCCAGAGAAGCTGTGGATAGTGCATTGGAGAAGATTCAGGGAATAATTGGTGAAGTGAGTTGTTGTGGTGATTCTAACAGAGTTTTGAATTTTTTCAGTGTAATTATATTCCTCAGTAACTAATCCATGAAAGTAGCATCTATTGAAAATATCCAAGTTTTGCCTCTAACTAGTACTCTCAAACTCATAGCAGAATTTCAACCCAAAAAAAAAAAAAAAAGAAAAGAAAAGAAAGGAAACCTTATAGCAGAATGTTGGATCAGTTTTATTGAAGTTGACTGCCAAATTAGCTGTAAAAGTTTTGATTATTAGTTCCACTAGCAGGTGATGTACTTCCGGCAGTAGCTTTATGGGTCTATGCATTATGTCACTTGTCCTCAAAGAACTTTGAGCTTTTGTCACTTGAGAAAATCTGTGAAGTGTGAACATAATCCAGTTCTCCATTTCAATGGATGTAATCTTCAACTCCAAGTGATGAAACAGTGGTTTGTCTTGAATGTTTATTAATAGTTCCCCAGTGAAAAAGCTACACATTCTTGAACTTTCTGACTTTTATTTGCTTGTCCATCTCAAGTAAAATTACTTTCTCAGTTCTTTTTTATTCAAAGTTAGTGTCTTATTACCCAAATGTGTAAGTTAGTCCGTAGACTTTGTATAGATCCATCTCCGTTGATGCAATTGATCATCCCATTATTCTGTTTTTGAAAATGTATGGTCCAATGAGTTGGCATAGTCATGTGTTAAATTTTTCTTTGATTGCAGAGAAATTTTTGTTATGGGACCTTGCACAGTTGAACCTTTTTTCTTATGACCACTAACTAAGCACTTGCTGATCTTTGATATCTCCTGACATTCCCAAATTGCAGGCAGTTGAAAGCCAAAGTCTCGATTACTCTCATTTTGTTTCACTTCCTTTGGCAATACACCCTGGTTTGGTTGACAAGCTTTTCAACTTTCAAAACTGTATACTGGGTAACAGCAGTTCTTCTGCTGATGAGATCGTAGATAGGGATTCAAGTGAAGACAGCTCTGAAGGGGAAGACAGTGAGCAGGAGTCGAGGAATGTTGCAGTCAAGCTTGAAGTTGCAAATGGAAAGGAACAAGTTAAGGTTGACATCACCAGCATACCAATTGTTAGTTACCCCCCAAAAGCAACAGCATCTTCCTCATTATCTGGTAGAGCCTGCCACTCTTATGCTTAAGGGTCTCAGCAGTTTGAGTTGGCCTTTTGTTGGGTTTTGTTTTGATTATTGGCTCCTCATGTTAAAATGCACATATTCATACATGTGCGCCCAGAGACTCTCAGACCCCTATCTCCCTTGTGGTGTTGGGGTTGGGGGGGGTGTTTGAAGTACTGCTAACTTTCATTATTAATCGTGAAAATTTACTGATTTTTACACTATAGAATACTGAGTCTTACATGCATCTTCTTCAAGTGATCATACTTTTGTCTATAATTTTTTTTTACTCTTCCTCATTTCCCTATATGTTTCCCTCTATAATTATACTCACTTTGAGCTAATTTTTCAGACTTAGGAATTGACAAATCCATATTTATTAAGCCAAAAACATTGCACTTAACTGTACTCATGTTGAAGTTGTGGAACAAAGATCGGGTTGCTGCAGCTGCTGAGGTTTTGCAGGTATATCATATAATCCAACATATTGTTTGCTAAAGTACATTGATATTTGTTAGTGGTTAGGAGGTGAGTTTAACAAGGTAATTGGGGTTTTGGGTCTCTCTTATGCTCTTTATATGAAGCCATCTTATGTACTCCTTTATCAAGTCAATTGAGTAGAGATGTAGTCTTTATCGAGTCTCTCTCTCTCTCTCTCTCTCTCCCTCTTTCTTGAAAATCCTTTAATAAATACATGGTATCAAAGCCTTTGAGAGAGAGGACCCAACTCAAAATCCTAGTTCTGTTTCTTCTTGTTGTCGGTAAACAAAAGAAAAAAGAGTATTAATGTCGTGCTCCTGGTTCCACCTTCCTCGGTCAACGCCATCATCACCGTGCCTCCTGTCTCCTGCTTTCTAAGGTCACGCCTCATTGTCCACCACAATCTCCCTCGTCATTCTAGGGTTTCAATCAACTCAAGGTCAACCCACCATGCTCTCAGCTATTACTTCTCCGTCTGAGTGAGTCATGTCACCATCATCATCTATCCTCAGGTCACCCAGACCTGGAGAGTTGCACCTCCTCCTCTGTTTGTCATCATCAGGTTCAAGTAGTCCTTTGATGCTCGCCATCCATTGCCCGACCTTTCTCTGTCACTCACGAGCTCTTTCCACTTCTCTCTTGCCGGCCACTATTCTCCATCATGTTGATCTGCTTTCTGGTGTCTTGGAAAGCTCATCCTCCACCTTTGTTCAGGCCAGCTTGTCCCCTCTGTTTGCAATGTTTTTTTTGTATCAAGTTTCTAGTGTCCTTGTGGAGCCCAATACATGCCTCATCGTTGGTCATTGTCAGCCTTTCTCCCATGGAGTTGGTGAAGACATTGCTGTTCATCCTCAAGAGGAGTTGTTTGCTCCTCTCTGTTCACGACTCCTCTGCTGGTTGAGCTCCCTTCTGTCATAACAGTGAAGCTATTTGTTTTCATGGGTGGTTGGTTTGTTTAGGCTCAGTTGTTCTCAATTCATTATAAGAAGCTACAGGAACTTGCCTTCAGCAAAATCTCCCAATTTTAACCTGTCAAAACCTCAACAACCTCTACTATGAATATCATCCATCTCCAATTGTGAGCATTGTTGGTGAGCGGAGCTGTTGTGAGTGCTGAAGTCCAGCACACTTCATCGAGCAGCCTGAGTTGAGCACCGTGAGGTGATTCAATTCAGTGTGCCACAATTCATGCAGTTGGGTTCTCACATGATATTATCTTCATTGCTTGAGGAAGAGAAAGGTGTCAAGTTCCTTTATTCAATTTGTCACTTCAGTGCTTCTATCATGTCTATGTGGATTACGTTCAATGTCATGTAAAATCTGGCTTACATAATTGTCATTGTCTCAAATCCAGTTCAAGACATCCACATCTTTTATGTAGTGTAAGGTTTGGCTTACACAAACCTTTAGTCACAGATGTCTGAAGAAAGTTGCACTTGTTATTTGCGAGCTAAATGATCCATCTTGAGGGGGAGTGTTGAACTAATTATATTAGCTAGTGGATGGTAGATGAATTTAATTAAGGTATATAGGGTTTAGGTGTCTCCTGGGCTTTATAAATAGAGTCGTGTTATGTACAATTTAATAAAGTCTATTGAATAAAGATGTAGTTTTTATTAATTCTATGTCCCTGTTTCTTTGAAAGATTCTAGAATATTTACAATGTTGTCTCTTCAGTTGATGTGCCCAAGTAAATCACTCCATTTTCTATGCAGAATATCTCTTCAAAAGTGAGAGATGCATTGGATAACCGTCCTATTTTCATCAGGCTTAAGGGACTGGTAAGGTTCATTTGAAATTGGAATGGTCAGTTATGAAGCCCGACATAATAATATGCTTTCAACAATTCTTCCAACGTTTTCACAGGTCCCTTAAGTCAAAAGCATCTACTCATGTCTTAATTGATATATCAAAATCTTTCTACAAAGCCTATTTAATTATTTATGCTGTTGGTAGCTTGCATGATGTAAAGTTAAGAATATTCATACTATTGCAATAACAGAGCGACAACTGATGTTGCATGCCTGCTCAGATATATGCTCTTGAATACGAAACGTTGCGGAATATATTTTGCAAGTTTTAACCCTTTTTTTGGTGTTTGAACTACACGATCATGGAGAAACTGTTCTTTCGGTTCCTTGTAGGACTGCATGAGAGGTTCTGCAGCCAAAGCCCGTGTTCTATATGCTCCTGTAGAAGAGATCGGCAATGAGGGCAGACTTTTACGTGCTTGTCGTATCCTCCTCTGATGTGTCCAAGAGCTATCAATATATTTTCCTATATCTATGGCCTTAGGAAATGCATGGGGGTACTAATGTTTTAATTGATTGTTTGGATCAGAAATTTTTTGTATTCCTTAACAATTCTTAGAAGTTATTATTGATGCCTATAATGAGGCGGGACTTGTGTTAGAGAAAGATGCTAAACAGAAGTTAAAGGTACTCTCCATGGACTTTACTTTTTTTCTGTATGTTTCGGGGGTGTGGTGGCATGATGATGTCTGCGATATTACAATGCTTCATCAGAGTCAGACGTGCGTAGAAAGTTACTTGAGTTTGTAGAGGGTTTAAGCATTTGAGAAGAGTCTCCAAAACCATACTGCAAGTCATAGAGCTGTTAAATTCTATGTGGCTTATCCCATGAGTGCAGAGTCTTAATGCGCTTGCTTCCTTGAATTGCAGCTGCACGCCACCATCATGAATGCCAGGCACAGGAAAAGGTGGTGCGCCTGTCATCCTTTTTCTTTTCCCCTTTCCTTTCATAAGTTTAATGGCATCATTTTGTTGACTATATCTGACTTATACACTGCCGCATCTTTTGCTAATGTGTCTATTTGGTGTTAATTCAGCAAGAAGAGGACTAGAAAGGCAGATTCATTTGACGCGAGAGGGATATTCAAACAGTATGGATCTGAGGAATGGGGGGATTATCTCCTCCGTGAAGCTCATCTTTCACAAAGGTTTGTGTTTGATGAGAACGGTTATTATCACTGTTGTGCTTCGATTCCCTTCCCAGAAAGCATGCAGTTGGACTGATTTACCTCCTTTGTGTAACTGATAATGCATTCCATTAGGAGATGAGAGAGCTAATGATTTTTCGGTGGTTTGGCATTTTGTTCACGCAGTTGTTTTAGTTTTGCTGTGCATGATACTCTGAATTGTAGCTTTTCTTTGACTTAATGTAGAATACGTAGCCGTTGAAAATCCATTCACTAGTTTCTGGATAAAGTGGAAGTAGCCCTTTCTTTTTAAACTTCACAAGCTAATCATCTAAATATTCTAGTTGGTCCCCTCCGAGAGAGTTGCATGAGCAGACATAAGGGCTCGCTGCAATTGGACTTGGGAAGTTGCGATTCATACAATATGCATTTCACGGCCGTAAACAGATGGAAAAGTTCATATGATTTCACACTCCACATGCTGTGAAGATTTTTCTTACCGAGATGAATTCGAGAATCTGCTCAAGATCATCCAAGTCTATCAAAAGGATGCTTTATGAAATTGTTTCATGTAGCGAAGCTGTGTAACTTGGATAGTGATCGCCGAGTTCTCGATTCTCATAACGAGAATGATTCTATCAAACACGTCCAAATTGTTGAACTAGAAGTACATGAGGACATGTATGAAATTCGCTGTAGGCTACACTTAATCCATGGAATTCATGTAGAATCAGTTTTCTCCATCTGGGGCTAGAAAGGAGAAGACGTGTTTCAGTTGTTGAAAGTACACATATGGAAAAATAAACATTAGGCTAGAAGTTCTAAAATGATGCATCAACATGTTATCAATCGGTCCTGAACAATTGTAAAGCGAAGTCATGTGGACGGGACTTGAACCAGAAAGCAGACATCCGAAATTCGACAACGGGAATGACATAGAAAGTTAGACAACAATCTTCAAGTAGGCTTATTCTAAATCAAACCTCAAGCTTCTTCGCTACCCATGACGGCGACAACACTGGACTAGTCTCAAAATCCACACCATCCATCTGCTGATCCTCCCTAGCCGAGTGATGCAGACTCACCGTCTCTGCGGGTTTAACCTTGACTCTCCAAACCTTGAATGTCTGATCCAAGCTTGCACTGTAAACCAGCAGTCCCCTCCCTGTGGCCTCCCTCTCCAGAGTCGCTGCTAAGCATTTCACCGGTCCGTGATGGCCGTCCATGACCGCGAGACAAGTGTGAAGGCAGTTCCCTTCCTCTCTCCTCCAGACCCTGATGGTTGCGTCTTCAGAGCCGCTGAAGATCAAATCTTCTACGGCGGCTAAGCATAGAACGGCGAAATGATGACCCTGCAGGAAGCCTCCGTGGTTGAACCTCCCCGAGGTCTTTTCCTTCTCCCAGAAGTTTATGAGCCCATCGGAGGAACCGGAGTAGAGGATACACGTGCCCGGCGATGAAGACAATGCCAAGGCATTAACCGGCGAGAGTTGGAACTTCAGTGTCATGGTGAGAATGTGCGAGCTCTCGCCGAAAACCCTCCTCCATATCTTCACCGAAGCATCTGAGGAGCAGGTGAAGACGCAGCCATCTTCTTGGTTGATCGCGATGGCGTGGACGTGGCTTTCATGGGCCACAAACGAATCGACACACTGGTTTTCCAGGATTTTCCACGCTTTGACTGTTTTGTCCCAGGAGCCAGTGTACAAGAGCTTCTCTTCGTGGTTGTAAGCTAGACACGAGATGTAGTCTTTATGTTTCTGATACGAACTCTTCCTCGGAAACATGAAAAACGAGTTCTTCGGGGGTAGCGTGGCGATTTTCTTCGGCCGAAAATTGTCCATGGCCGAAACATCCCACACGCGAACTCTGTGGTCGCCGTGGGCAGTGATCAAGATCCTCCCACGAGCTAACATCGCCCGAACCTCTCCTGAGTTAGCTTTTATGTGACCCGCTTCCGAGCAATCTGGGCGCGTCCATGCATGGATCCTGCAACTCTTGGTTCCCGTGAATATGAAGTCTTTAGATACCGCGAGAGAAAGGATGCTGCCTTCATGGCGATGGAGGGAGACTAGGCAATGGTAGAGAAGAGGTTGTGAAGGAGATGTGCGAACGGGTGATAGCGTCCACGGCGTCTCGGGGCTCATAGGCCGTACCGGGATTGATGTTGCAGAAGCAGCAGAGATTCGAACAGCGGAAAACTGCATATCATTGCGTTCGCTCGAGCGGCGGCGGTTCACGACGCAGAGAAGAGTAGGTTTCTCGACTTTGTTTGCTTCTTCATCGATGAAGCTCCATCGCTTTGTTTTCTCGTGGAATTCCATACCGATATGGAATGGGGAGGCTGATTTCAAACCCGAAAGCTTTGTGAAAGCTGAAACATTGAAGTGGGAAGGTGTGCGTGAAGGCAGCATCTTTAAGGCCTGGTTTCATCTTTTTGCCGACTTCTCTTCTAATCAAATAATGGTGGAACCTACCAACAACTTATTTACAAGGGAAATAGTTACTAGACAACTACATAAGGGGGCAACTCAGGACGCGTTTGGTAACCGTTCAACTCAGCATTTTCTAGTGGCCAATGACAGGACGTTGCCAACTACCAAGCAGCATCAAGGACCGAGGGTAGCTCGCAGTTCATAAGTGGGAGGCAATGGCTCATGCTATTCTCCACAAAGGTTGGGGGTAATGAATCATAGTAATGATCAAATGTGAAATTCAAGGATCCAATCAAATCATACTCCACAGCACGATGACAATGACCCTGTCCTAGAATGAATTTAAATCTCATAAAGATGACAATGACCCGTCCTAGAATGAATTTGGGGAGTAATTATTGCCAATTGGGTTTGGGCTGAGTCGGGGGATCAAAACTTCGTGTTGTTCAAGAAATCAGCTAAAAGGCCAATCGGGTAGAGTAGCCTTTGGGTTTTCTTCAAGTCCCTAAAGCGAACCGAGCTGCCAAAATTTTGAGGCCCGCCGATGAACGGGGCCTCTTTTCCTAAAAAAATAAAAATAAAAATAAAAAATAAAAAACACACCAACTTTAGGTTTGACCGTTTCAGATTATTATTTTGTCTAAAAAAAATTACCAATTTTTACTCTAATCCCAAATTTACCTCGCGTCCATAAATCACCATTGGAAGATTATCAATTAGCATGAGGATGTTGTCATTGTTTCATACAAAGGTGAGGCTGTTGATAGAAATGCAGGATCAGATGATGAACCTTTTATTTGCTCTAATATTGATAATTTTCAAGAAACTAGTGGCAATGTTTGGATATGGGGTAGATTTAGGATTATAGTGAAAGTTTGTAATTCTTTATTTTAGACAAAAAAAAAAAAAGGATGGAATTGAGATTAGACTTAAAGTTTGAGATTTATTCAAGGAATTAAGCCTATAAATTAGGAAGGAGGAAGAGAGAGAGATTCATCCAGGACAAAATTCTTTTCCATGTTGGTGACATCAAAATTTAGACCCAACAAACAAGTTGAGTCAAGTGAAAAATGGTTCGACCCAAACTAACTCATTTAACCCGTTTTGATCCATGTCTTTGCAATACAAAAGTAGTGACCCATATATAATCGGACCAATATTGCCAATACATTCCTATATATAACTCATTCCATAAGCAATGTGTCTGTCCTCAAGAATCGCTGCGTGTGTCAGAATAAAGTTGGAGAATTGGTGGATGGTCTTGTGAGATGAGTGAGATCGACCTTGGCTGAGCAGATGGAGATAATTGCAATGGTCAAAACCCTAAAGTGCTTTCAAGCACTTCAGAACAGAAGCTTTAGTTGGAGTCAAACTGTTCACTTCTTGTTAGAACACTTAAAGGAGAGACTAGCTGCTCGTGGGAACTAGAGACCCTGATCAGCGAGGCCAAAAATCTGCTGTTTGGCTTCAAAGACCTGAAGCTGGCCCATTGCAGTGGGGAATCTAACCGGGTTGCGGACTGGTTTGTAAGGGCTTATTGTAATGGATCACTCCCTTTCAACTGATTGTCCAGCTCTTGGGAACTCTTGTAAGCTTTACTTTGTTCAAATTCGAGTCTTTTGTCCTCAGGCTTTCGAGCTAATTAAAATATATTTCCATTTCGACAAACAAATAAGAGGCCTCAAGCACCGCAGGATATTGGATAGAATTGTCTGCGTTCATCGCCATGAATAATTTGATTCCTTAGAGATATGATGTTGACATCTGGTAAGATGAAACTGGACATCATGATAGGGACATTCATCCATAAGATTAATAATAATAATAATAATAACAATAATAATAACAATAATAATAATAATAATAATAATAATAATAATAATAATCTAGTCAACTTTATACCCTTTTCCTCGTAACAAGACTTGTACCTAAAAATAACGTGGTGGAGTTTGAAGAAAATTATTCAAAAAATTTTAAATTTATTACATTTTTGTCAATTCGATTTTATATCTTTTAAATTTACGAATTAAATACTAAATATTTTCATATTTTGTCAATTGAATCCATTTTTTCAATTTTCATTGAAAATCATTAACATAAATACTGAATGTCTTACGGGCACAATCAATGATGACGTAGACAACATTTATAGCATAAGTCATCACTTAGTGTCACTTCACGACTTTTCATCTCTTTCGTTGTAGGAAATTTGAAATGTCACTAGTGTATCAATCTTCAATTGTGAATTTTAGGTCGATCAGGTGAATATTTTTCGTCACTCATACATCTTTTTTCCTAAATTATTCTCGAAAAATGGGATGAGGTTCTCCTACTAAGGCAGCTCCTTATTACCTTTGCATCAAATTGCTTTCTCCAAACTCAGAGTTATGACTAGTGATTTGAAAATAGTAGGAAAGAGCTCTCATAAAATCATTTTATTCTTGATTATTGGATTAAGCTTATCATACTATAGAAAACATGTATGGGCAGCCAGCCTGCCACTGATTATCTACGGAGTTTTTTGTAGTTTATATCACTCCTCAAAATACCTTCCGACCCACTATTTATGTCCTAATTAATCCCACACCCCATTCCCATTTTCGTAAGAACCAGAAGTACGTGGCGAGATAGAAGCAAGACCAGACAAATAATTCAGATCTTAATCATCGATTTGAAAAATCAAACAAAAGGTTAAAGCTATAAACAATGGTGCAGTCATAATGGAGAAAAGGGCTCATGATCATCATCGTCATTTGCGGAAAGCTGGTCTGCTTTGAATGCCGAAACAAGCCAAGATGGTCTCCAAGATTCCTCTCCACCCGATCTCTACTAAGCCAGCCAAATCTCGTGCATTCGATCTCGATCCCGTTTTTGTATAAATATAAACTAGGAAGGAAAGGGTTGGTGGCAAAGAACAGATTATTATATAGAATGATGAGTTAGGACGATAAAGACAACCCCACAAAACTATAAAAGTGACCTAGCAATTCTATCCACACAATTCAAACATCAGCGACAGACACGATCCCATCATGATTGTATGCTAATCCATGGTCGGTGCATGTGGACCAAACTCACTGTCTTGCTCCTATCACCGTCTTTTCTTTATCATTCTTCTTTCTCTCTTTTTCATTTTTATCCTTTTGCCCCTCTTCACCCACGACCCCATCGATGTCTGGTGCAAGGGTTTGGCCAGTCACATGGGAGAATCATTGATGAGCTTCGCGACAGTTCCATAAAAGCTTGTTGATGACAGCGAGGATAATGTGCATAGCAAATATTTAAGCCAAAAGATGAAAAACACAAAGAAAAATATAAAATTTGGATATGCTTGGACACGTATGTATGGGCATATTCCTTTTATGCACCTTTGCATTATGCAAAAGCATGGGTTTATGTAAAAACTCGTTCTCCATTTAATAAAGCTTGTTTTATGCTCATTAATGCACCATATGTGCTCAAGGTGTTATATATATGTGGCCTAGAGAACGATCTTTTTGTACTAATTTAAAGCATCGGCTTTCACCTCCTTCCCTCCCCGTTCACCTCACTCTCTCCTTTTGATTTAGCTCTCTCTTCACGCTCGTAAGAAATATGGCGGGGATTGCATTTGGACGCTTTGATGATTCGTTCAGCTTAGGCTCCTTCAAGGCCTACTTGGCTGAGTTCATCTCCACCTTGCTCTTTGTGTTTGCTGGTGTTGGCTCAGCCATAGCTTATGGTCAGTCACACTTGACCCTCTTCCAAAAGCTTTACTTAATCTCATTTCTTCCATGTAAAAACTTCCTTTTTTGCCTTGGACTTGAGGCACCAAATCTAGCTTGGCAATTACAAGGTCAAGATACCCTAAAAAGAAAATGACCCAGTTGGAAAAACATTGTAAAAACTGAAGAAGTGCACAACAAAAAAGTGACGTTCTGGCCTTTTCTTGTTCTTGAGTTGAAAATAACATGTTCTGTTTTGGATTGTGCTGTTACAGGGAAGTTGACATCAGATGCTGCTCTTGATCCATCTGGGCTAGTCGCAATAGCAGTTTGCCATGCGTTTGCCCTCTTTGTTGCAGTTGCAGTGGGTGCAAATATCTCCGGTGGCCATGTCAATCCAGCTGTCACTTTCGGACTGGCTCTCGGTGGCCAGATCACCATCCTCACTGGCATCTTCTACTGGATTGCCCAGCTTGTTGGTGCCATAGTTGCTTGCTTGCTCCTCAAAGTTGTCACTGGAGGACTGGTAATTATGTCGTCTGATCTTGGAGTTTTTTTTGTCCCAAGTCCTGATCATAGATATTTTCACTTGCATATGGTTTGGACCTGTAAAATTAACCTAACGAAAGTGCATTAGACAGGTTGTGTCGTGAATATTGTCCTCAATGTCCTCAAACTGGGCAGAGTCGTGTTAATTTTGAGATTATTTGGTTTGATAACTTAATCACGTGTTATATTAATTGTCTCGAGTTGTATAGTTTTCTTCTTTCATTTTTATTTTTTTTATTTTTGTGCTTTTGGAGGGAGTTCTTTCCGGACACAGTCATCACGAAAGCAGTTTCTGCAAGCAGACTAGCTTGTACCATTTCTTTCTTTAAGATGAACTTTCGCTGTTTTCTGTAAAGCCAAAAATGTACTCTTTATAGGCCAGTGCAAGCGAATGATTCATGTTCGGTTTAATTGATTTGTTTTTTTACATTGCTTTAAAATATTATTTTGCAGGCGGTCCCTGTTCACAGTCTTGCAGCTGGAGTTGGAGCAATCGAAGGGGTGGTCATGGAGATCATAATCACCTTCGCATTGGTCTACACCGTCTACGCCACAGCAGCTGACCCGAAGAAGGGCTCATTGGGAATAGTTGCCCCCATTGCGATTGGCTTCATCGTCGGTGCCAACATCTTGGCCGCCGGCCCGTTCTCTGGCGGTTCCATGAACCCGGCCCGTTCCTTCGGGCCCGCCGTGGTCAGTGGAGACTTCCATGACAACTGGATCTACTGGGTCGGACCCCTCATCGGAGGTGGCCTGGCAGGGCTCATCTACGGAAACGTGTTCATGCACTCGGACCATGCACCTCTTGCCAATGAGTTCTAAGTTATAATCAAATCAAACCGTGTTTTCACTCACAATCCTTTTGCTCTTGTAATAAAAGAGAGAGGAGTAGATTCTGCTGCTCTTTCTTTTGCTTTATTTGTTTTCAGTTTCCTCTGATTTCGCTGATGTAAAGCCTTGTGTGGTGGTCCACTGTGTCATCAAGAATATGAATGGAGTTGGAGAGTTGTTGAAACGGTGTGCCTTCCTTTTGTGACTTGCTTTTTGATTTGCTTTTGCTTGTGATAATGGTGGGGGAAACCCTCTGTGAAAGAATGGCTTCACATGGTTTGGACGCATGCTAATTATTGATGGAGCTGACAGCTTCTTGCAATGAGACCTTTTTTCTTTTTCTTTTTTTTTTCTTTTTTTCTCCTCTGAGTGAACATTGATCGACCGGAAGTAAGAATGGAGGAGCATCTGTCCTCATAAAACAAGGTGCATCTTGGGGGAGAATTGTCTAAAAAGTCCTAAACCTATTGCAGTTTTGCCAATTTAGTTCTAAACCTTTCAACTTTGCCGATTGAGTCCTAAATCTTTTGTCAGTTTGTCAATTAAGTCCATTTGGCCAATTTTGGCCGGAAAATGATGATGTGGATGCCGGCGGTCCTACACCGGCGCGACGTAATTTTTAATAATTTTTAATAATATTTTAATAATATTTTAATAATATTTTTTTAATTTTTTTTTCCCTTTTTTGGCTTTTCCTTTGTGTTTTCTGGTGCTGGCCACCGGCCACAGGCGACGGCCGGCCACCGGCCACACCCGCTGGCTGGCCTCGCCCGCCACAGGCGAGGCCCGGCCGGGTGTTGAATAATTTAATTGTGCACCTGACAAGGTTCGACTGGCATAGTATATGGTTTGGAAAATTTTATTCTTCCTTTGTCCCAAAACAGCTCCTACCACAGAATCGCTAGCATCACACATCAGCTCAAAAGGTAAATCCCAATTTGGTGCTGCCATAATTGGTGCTAATATTAACTTCTCCTTTAAAGTGTTAAAAGCCTGCATGCATTCAATAGAAAAATTAAAAGGAGCATCTTTTTTCAAAAGATTAGAAAGAGGTTTAGCAATTTTTGAAAAATCTTTTATAAATCGCTTGTAAAATCCTGCATGTCCCAAAAATCCTTTGACAAGTTTCACAGATGTTGGCGGAGGCAATTTTGCAATGACCTCCACTTTGGCTCGATCAACTTCTATTCCGTTTTGAGAAATTTTATGCCCGAGCACTATTCCTTCTTGCACCATAAAGTGACATTTCTCCCAATTCAAAACAAGGTTAGTCTCTTCACATCTTTGTAAGACCAAGGCCAAATTATTTAAACAAGAATCAAATGATAAGCCAAAAACGGAAAAATCATCCATGAAAATCTCAATATATTTTTCAACCATATCAGAAAAAATAGCCATCATGCATCTTTGAAAAGTAGCTGGTGCATTACAAAGACCAAAGGGCATTCTTCTAAAAGCAAAAGTACCATAGGGACAAGTGAATGTAGTTTTCTCTTGATCTTCTGGTGCAATAGGAATCTGATTATACCCTAAATATCCATCAAGAAAGCAATAAAACTCATGTCCTGCAAGTCTTTCTAACATTTGATTAATAAATGGTAAAGGAAAGTGATCTTTTCTAGTGGCATCATTCAATTTTCTGTAATCCATACACACACGCCACCCAAGAATCGTTCTAGTTGGAATCAATTCATTGTTGTCGTTTTTCGAACAGTCATACCACCTTTCTTTGGCACAACTTATACAGGACTTACCCAAGAACTATCGGAGATAGGATAGATGATACCGCATCAAGTAGCTTAATTACCTCGGCTTTTACTACTTCTTGCATCTTCGGGTTCAAACGCCCGAGGTTGGATAACGGGTTTATATTATTCCTCCATCAAAATTTTGTGCATGCAAATTGAAGGACTAATTCCCTTGATATTAGCTATTTTCCATCCAATTGCACCTTTGTGCTCTCTTAATACTCTGAGCAATTTCTCCTCCATCAAATCTGTCAAAGAAGAAGATATAATTACCGGTAAAGAAGAAACTCCATTTAAATAAGCATATTTCAAATGAGAAGGTAAGGGTTTGAGTTCAAGAATTGGAGGCTCTTCAATTGATGGTTTAGGCTTTGTAATGTGTTGTGCCAACTCTTCGAATTTAATTGCCTTTTGCCTTGAATATGGTGGAATTGCCTCCATGAAATTTGCATACTCCTTTATCTCCTCATTCGAATGTCTTTGTCCATTGGTTGAATCGAGACATGCTTCAAGTGGATCGTTAAAAATATTTTCTTGAAAAATCTTATTTACCAACTTGTCAACCTGTCTCAACTCTAAAACAAGAATTATCATCGAGATGGATATTTCATTGCTTTAAAAACATTAAATGAAACAATATCATCTTGAACTCTAAGAATCAACTTCCCTTGTTGTACATCAATAAGAGCTCTTCCTGTTGCTAGAAAAGGTCGACCTAAGATAAGTGGTGCCTCAAAATCTTCCTCCATGTTAAGAACTATGAAATCTGTAGGAAAGATGAATTTGTCAACTTTTACCAAAATATCTTCCACAATACCTCTCGGTTATTTAATTGATCGATCGGCCAGTTGACACTGTGGTTGCTTTTACCTTGCCCAATCCTAATTTCTTGAAAACAGAATAAGGCATCAGATTAATACTTGCACCTAAATCACATAATGCTTTTTCAAAGTAAGAATCTCCAATAGTGCAAGGAATAGTAAAACTCCCTGGATCTTTTAATTTCGGAGGCAATTTGTTTTGTAGGATGGCTGAACACTCCTCATTTAACTTCACAGTTTCATAATCCTCCAGTTTCCTTTTGTTTGCCAAAATTTCCTTCAAAAACTTTGCATAACTAGGCATTTGCGCTAAAGCATCTGCAAAAGGAATATTAATGTCCAATTTTTTAAATACATCAAGAAATTTAAAAAATTGCTTATCTATTTTGTCTTCTTTGGAGTCGCCGAGGGAATGGAATTGGCGGCACATATGGCTTGGGATTATCTGGAAAAAGTTTACTCTTGCTTGTCTCCTTTGCTTGTTTATTGATCACCTCTTCCTTGTCTTTGAAAATCTCTTCTTCTCCAACTTGTTTACCGCTTCTCAGGGTAATAGCCTTTATGTTTTCAATTGGATTTTTCTCCATGTTGCTCGGCAAAGAACCCTATTGTCTCCCTGACATCATGCTTGCTAACTGACCAACTTGCATTTCTAGATTTCTGATTGAAGCCTCTTGGTTTTGAAATCTCACATCCGTGCTTTTGATGAAGTCATGAGTCGTATTAGCAAGTTTGGTGACTATATCTTCCAAATTTGACTTTGTCTCCTCTAATTGTTTGAATCCCGGTGGTCTTGTCACATTCTGATTATTCCATGAAAGATTTGGATGATTGCGCCATCCCGGATTGTACGTGTTGGAGTAGGGATTATTTTGTGACTTGTTAAAATTTCCAACAAAGTTAGAATTTTCACTAGACTGTTTAAAAGTATTACCTACCTGACATTCTGTGCTAGCATGTCCTTCACCACAAAAATCACATGTCAAAGTCTGAATTTTCATGGCTGAAACACTCATATTATCTAGCTTTTTGTTGAGTGCTTCAAATTGTGCCGCAATTACAGCAAAAGCATCAACTTCGTGAACTCCGCTAACTTTTCGCATTGGTAATCTCTCAGTAGGCCACTGATAACTATTGGACGCCATCTCCTCTAATAAATTGTAGGCTTCTTCTGGTGTTTTATTATTTAAAGTTCCTCCTGCAGCTGCATCAATCATAGAACGAAGATTTGTACTAGAGCCATTATAAAAAGTTTGTACCTGCATCCATACGGGTAGTCCATGATGTGGGCATCTCCTAAGAAATTCTTTGAATCTTTCCCATGCTTCATATAATGATTCATTATCCATCTGCATAAAATTAGTAATATCGTTACGCATCTTCGCAGACTTTGCAGGTGGAAAGAACTTACCAAGAAATTTTTGAGCCATATCATTCCATGTAGTAATTGATCCTGCAGGAAGAGAAGAAAGCCAACTCTTAGCTTTGTCTCTAAAAGAGAATGGAAATAATCTTAATCTAATAGCATCATCTGTAACTCCATTATATTTAATGGTGTCACAGATTTTAAGAAAAGAATCGATGTGAGCGTTTGGATCATCGCTTGGTAGCCCGCTAAATTGCACCGATTGTTGAAGCATCCGAATGAGTGATGGCTTGATCTCAAAGTTGTTTGCTTGAATTGCAGGTCTTCGATACTGGATGTGGTTCCTTGAATTGTTGGCGCAGCATAATCTCTTAAGAGTCTACGTGGATTTTCATTCTCACCGTCTCGCCATCTTCTTAGCGTGATTTCTCTGTTCTCTCAGTCGCCTTTTGAATGTACGCTCAATTTCTGGATCAAGCTCAACAAGTTTCCCTTGTTGGCTACGTGTCATAAACCGATGTACACCCTGAAAAATAAAACAAAACAAGAGCTAGATTAAACTTAGAATTATCTGGTATCAATATTAATTAGTATTAAACAAACGATCCCCGGCAACGGCGCCAAAAACTTGTTCGTAAAATTCTAAACGCAAGTGTACACGTCGAACAAGTAATATAATGATGAGAAAAAATATCGTCCCATGGAGATCGATGATTAATAAACCAATTAAATACTAAAATAGACTAATTCTAAAATTTATCTAACAAATCAAAATATAATTAAGAATAAATTAAAAACGACAATTGTAGACTAAATGCAGTAAATTGATCGAGATAAATATGTTAGAGCAAAATAGAAGAAAAAGTAAAAATAAAAATTAAACTCAGCATCTTGAATCAAAGAACAAGTGCACTCGTCACCACTTTGGTCTTCTCTTCAAAATACTTGAAAACTCTCGAGAAGAATAAAAAACGATCTCACAATAACCTAACTTCTCTCTCTCTTTTAATATTCTCCCCTGTAGAGAATATATCCAAGCTCTAAGCAATTGCGCATAAAATCGGGAGTAAATCTGATGATTCCGATTTGATATCTTTCTTCCACTGCCTTTTTATTTGAATTCCGATATTTACCATGCTTTTCCTTATCTTCTCCATATCTCATTATTCTGCATAAACAATGAAAATTAAAATAATCAGAAGGAAATCCAAATATTTGCTCTAAGATATTGCATTAATTATTGCCTAAAATAGGTAAAATAACTCTATTTTTATAGAGTTATCACGGGCGACGAGGCGAGGCCAGCCCGGCGGGTGTGGCCGGTTGTCGGTGGCCGCCAACGGAAAACACAAAGGAAAAGCCAAAAATGGAAAAAAAAAAAAAATGAAGAAAAAAACAGAAAATATTAAAAAAATCAAAAAAAAATTTAAATTTTTTAAAAATTTAAAAATTTAAAAATATTAAAATATTATTAAAAATTATCCACGTCGGCCACAAGGCAGTCCTACGTGGCACCGCCGGCGTCCACGTCATCACTTCAAATTGGCCGGATGGACTCAATTGACAAACTGACAAAAGGTTTAGGACTCAATCGGCAAGGTTGAAAGGTTTAGGACTAAATTGGCAAAATTGCAATAGGTTTAGGAGTTTTTAGACAATTTTCCCTGCATCTTGGTTATACTTAGTAAAGATTTTATCAGATAATTATTCATCTCACTTATCCTACAACACTAAAGACATTAATGGCTGGACAACTAAGATTATGGAAGATCGTCGCCGTAGTCTTTTTGCACTTGCTCTTATTAGTTCCCACAATGGAGAAGCTGAAGATGTATAAGTTGAACTTTTCGTTAATCCCCTTGTACAGGGAAGAGTTCTGCCGATTAGATTAACTAGTCTTCGGATTATGCCCAGCGTATAGATTAAAATTGTTACTTTTCTACCTACCTATTAACCTTTTACAGACTTATGAACCCAAATTATATTAACTGCTACAGAAAATTCATTTCAATACAGTAGATTGCGAGGAACTCTCTCATAGTCTCGTAAAAAAAAAAAAAGAATCGAGCCTGTCCATTCACAATGCAGTACACACAAAATGTGTATCATAAAGACTCCGAAAGTGACACTTTCTCAAATTTCCATTCATGGGCCTTCCACTCGGGCAATTGTTGTATGACAACCTACAAGAGAAAGAAAGAGGACCAATTTTGTTCATATGAAGATCTGAGAAAAGAGTAGTTCATAAGATGGTGAAACTTTTGAAAGGAGTGTCTCTAAATGGAAAAAAATATAAGCAAAGACATGTTTACCAGCCCTCTAGAATCTGGTTTACCAACTGTTGTTTGACATGCAAGCCTATAATTTTTTGGCTTCTGCAGAAAATCCATGACAACAAGCATCAGAACAACGATCAAATCAGAAAATTCATCTGATAATTACATTTAATCCACCAAAACAAGAAAAACAGCTCATAGTCTCTTAAGGATTCATGGATGCTTCTTCTCTAGCCTCATTGAACAGGACACAACACTTGAAATAGAGTCCCATTAAGCATAGAAATAGCTTCTAGTCCTAGTACAGAAGTCAGAAAAACAATGAAGAACGAGGGAGATGCTTATTACATTTTTTCGAGTTCATGTTTAATAGAGAGGCTCAAATGCCGGATTTCCAGTGATTTGTGATTTGAGTGCTACAGCCGGTGCCATTTGGCCACAATGAATTAGTTGCTGCCGATTGTAAGTGCTGGTTTAGCAAGTTGCTTATCTAAACAATCGGAACACAAATTGCTTACCTTTTTAAGTTTTTCCTTCTCTTTGTCTGTGAGAGGGCTCAGTAGCTCTTTTCCTTGAACAACCTAACATGAGAACCCAAAATTCGTTGTCAAGAATTCTGTTTCTTCATCACCTTAAATGAGTCCACTTGAATTGTGCAAAATGGGCATATTTCCATTAAACTTTCTCGATCTCATTTTGAAAGTAAGCAACGTTCAGGAGGTGACAATTGCAGAGAACTAGTTCATATCCTCAAGCTCTATCCCACCAAGGAGACTAATTGAACGGAAAGCTAGTCCAAACAACTTATGGACTAGTAAACATTAGGACCGGATACAAGCATCTATAAGGCATTACAGCAAGAAATGTATTAGTATTGATAATTCATTCGACCCTTTTTGGGTTTTTACTCCTTACAGTTCTCCAGTCTATACAATTCAGTGACTTTCTGTAACCAAACTCGAACCTGTAAAACTGTTTTCAGAAACCATAACCTACGGAAAGAAATGCGAAGAAAAAACTGACCTCAACCAAACATGTTGCACAAGTTCCTCCCCCAGCACAATTCAACAAAGGTCTAGCCTGAGGATCATCCCAAAACACCATCGTCAGATCAGTCCAGACACGAACACATAAAAAAGCCGGAACATTTGCCAAAAATAATTCCAGTCATGCTTACATAGGGACCATACAACTCAATGTCGGAATCCAGCATGATGTCCCTCAGTTTTTGCCCGCCACACGCCGTGCGAAGATGAACGTCCGGAGTCCCATCAGGAAGCAGAACCGACTGAACAAAGTCCGCACCAGAATACATTCAACTTCAAACGGGCAACCTCAAGTTCTCAACTTTAACCGAAAAAAAAAACAGACCACCTTAGAAAATGTGAGTCTTTCCAATTTCCTTTTTTTCCTTTTGGGACTTACACTGACAAATGCGAAGTTCACACACGGCGGTTCCTCTGGAGCTGCGGCTTCGGAGCTGCTCTCGGGGACGGTTCCGACCGCTCTGACCCTGCTTCTCGAGAAGCTCGTTTGGCTCCGGAAAGGTCTGAGGTGAGCTCGGCGAGTGCGTGAGCGATGGCTGAAGCTGGGAGTGAGGGAGAAGGAAGCTAGATGGGATGAGTTCAGCTGGACACTACCCATTTCTTGAAGAAGGACGAAAAGGGTCCCCCGACTGTTGCGGGTCTTCTTCTTGATATTTGCATGGAGATATTGGTTTTGGGTTATGTGGTGAAGATGGCTGTTGGCCTTATCCAGTGCAAAAACCTGGGGATACGAGGTAATGACAAATATGGTTTCTACATTTGACACCAACCCTGTCCTAGTTAAAGGTTTTCAACTGCTCAGGCTCCGGGCCGGGCTTAAGTCTATCCCGGGTCTCGCCGCCGACATCGTCGCGGAGTTTACGATGATGGGTTTGCCCGTCGGAGAGTCTGATCAGAACATTTCTACAATAGACAAGACTAATGAATCTACTGTTTTATCTTTTTGTGTGCATAAAAGAGTTAAAAGTTTTGCTATCTGAATTTTGATTCCATTCAAATGCTGGAAAGGTATTTTATTAGCTTGAGCAAGCGATTTGAGCTTTAAGAAGATTGAGCTCGACTAATATGTGCATCGGTTTTAACTCGGTTTTTTTTATTATCTAGTGTAACTAAGGTCCTTACTTCACTATCCCCGTGGATGAGATCATTTAATTGAACAATATTCGGCTCCAATCAAGATGGTATTATCTAACTTCAACTTGAGCCAACGAAATACCGACATTTTATCTTATTCTTATGAGTACTAAACATCATTTATTTGAGTTTAATTGAATTGGAGATCTTTCAATTCATGTGGTCAACTCCTAGACTTTTACTCAAGACTATAATGAGTATTAAATCATATTGAAAAGTGCAACTCGAGGCCTCATGTAGGTAACTTTCGAATGTCATATAAGAAATTTTATTAGTATGTTTTTAGTTGTGTTTTTTTTTTTTTTTATAAAGGAGTAGGATCTCATTTGTCATATTTTTCTTATTTTATATCGTAAGAAATTGTTGCATTAAGTACCAAGTTTTGGCCTTATCGTCTTATCTTTCTTTTTTTTTCTTTTTTTGGGTCGAAACCTTACTGTCTTAACTTACAAGTTCTATTTACGCGTGTAATCTTTAGTCCGCGGCAATCAATTACAGCCTTAGCGAGAAAACTTGGAGTAAAAAATATTCGTCAAAATGAAAATCTGGAAAAATTGCATTAATTTTTCAGAAAAATGATGAATTGGTCTTGCCAGTTGATCTGATTAGGCCCCATGTCGGCCCGATTGAAAAATTAACACAAATGAACCCAAATTTTGACTATTCTCAAATTTTTAATTTATTTAAATTGGTCTCTAAACTTTAACTAAATGTACAATGTAGTCTATAAAATTTTAATTTGTTCAATTTAATCTATGAATTATATGAAATATTCAATATTTTTCATGGTTTAATATTAATGAAATTATTAAATTGAGCATTTTCATACGATTCAGAAACTTTAAAATTTAGAAATTACATTCATCGTTAGATTAAAATTTAAGAATCATATTGAATAAATTAAAATTTCGAAAATCACAATATATTAGTTATGTCATTATCCGTCTAGTACTCTATTCTAGCCTCCACCACCGACCGGGCCCGCACATCGAACCGCCATCCGCCAACGTGCGCGCGCGGCTGTAGCCGGCTCGGAATCTCCAGCTCCAAACGGGGCCCACACGCGTCGTCGACTCCCTGCACTCACCGCCCACCCGTTGTCCTTCTCCTTCTTCCATCGCTCGCCGCACCCCGCGATCGCGGCGGCGCTCTCTCTCTCTCTCTCGACGGTTCGCACGAAAGCATCGATTTGGTTCCCGCTCGAACCAAAGCAAATGCGCTTCGCCGCCGGATTCCCTGCTCGCGAGATCGGATTTCACTGATCGGCCGGCGTCGGTGAAGGGAATTCTACCTATCTGATCCGGCGTGAATTCGGTTCGTGGTTCCTCCGGAACTATTCGCCCATTTTCGCTGGGGGCGGGGGAGGGATTGAGGTGCGATGGATTCGAGCAGGAGAGCGGTGGAGTCGTACTGGAGATCGCGGATGATCGACGCCGCGACCTCCGACGAGGACAAGGTCACGCCCGTCTACAAGCTCGAGGAAATCTGCGAGCTCCTGCGCTCTTCCGACGTTAGCATCGTCAAGGAGGTCGCGGAGTTCATACTGAAGCGGCTCGATCACAAGAGCCCCGTCGTCAAGCAGAAGGTCGGTGATGGAGTGGTGCTTTTCCGATTGGTTTTGCTTTCGTGCCGTGTCGCGTTTTGCATGCGGGGAGATGATCTGCGGAATCAGTGAGAGCCCGAATCTTGAAGGAACCTTGTTTCACGTGAGTGAAAAGTAAAAAAAAAATGGTTGAAATGGATCATTTTGGGGAATTGAATTGGAAACGAGCATATAAAGAAATGAATACTGGGACTCCTGATTTAAATTCTGTGATACTACACAACTGAGTACATGTCTGAAGATTACACTATACATATATATCTTAATTTATAAAGGTGGATTGGCTCAAGAGATTAGGGTGCATCTATATTTTGCATGCTCTTTTCCTAAACTTGTGTGTGTGTGTGTGTGAGAGAGAGAGAGAGAGAGAGAGAGAGAGAGAGAGAGGGGGGAAGGGGGCGGAAGTAGCTGAACTGAAGTGGAGTTCTGATGGTTGTTGGTTGGAGCTTTTAGCTTCTTTGGGTTCACAACGGTTGAAAGATAAAGCATTTTGTGAGGACACCTTTGATATTGGTCTGGAAAGAGAGAAATGATGTGTGAAGTAATTCCAAAACATCATGTTTGGAGTTTGAGTTAGGATGCAGATGCCGATACATGGAAGGGGCCATCTTTTTGATTCGGATAGACCACTTCTTTGTGAGAAATGGAGGATTTTTTAGTACCTGAGTTGTGCTATTGGTTTGCTTATTAGCTTCTTGGGATATCTCTTCCTAAGCTTGTTTTCTGGGGAAATGTTTACTAGTTGGTTCTCTTGGTTTGAGTGATGGTTGTTGCTGTGAGTATGATAGTGCTCCTGAATTTGTAATGCTGAAGGGCATGTAATGGGTGTGGTCCTCCCACGGTCGTTTTGAAGTCTTGAGCAATAAAAATTGTCTACCTTATCCAAAAACAAAAGATTATGAAGGTATGGATAAATATGAGAACAAATAAAATTTCTCGTGTTGAATCTTATGACTGACTATGAGAGTGCTGGATTATTGAACACAGCGAAGTGCAATCAGGATGTTCATTTTTCAGTATGAATTTATGGGTGTTTCTTAGAAGTAAGGAGTTTATATGTGTATTGTTAAGCCAGCACACTGGAGCACAGTCAGCTCAACCAGCTCTGTTATCACGCTGTGTTGTTCCTCATATTTTTATAACTAACTCACAAAAATCAGAACTAGGTTAACAATGAATGAGACCAATAACATCTGCACAGTGCCCCATTCTTTCTCTACGGACATGATTTCGAGCCCTGCATATAGAAAATCTGTCAACTCAGACTTATCACGGTATGTTCCTGCAAATAGGCATGTCTCTTGTGCAGGTTAATATTTGAAGGAACTTGTCTGTCTGCAGCTTTGTGTATATCTTGTGATTTAGTTTGGAGCTGTTTCATTTCTTTTCCTGGTCCGACATACTCGGTGAGGTGATAAATTATCCAAACCGCCTTCAAATGTATAGGAGCGGCTATTTCTGACTTCTATGCATCCTATATATAGCACATGGGAAGTTTTAACTTGGACACAGATGAATAACCAGTCCAATGGCTTCTGCAGGCTCTTAGGTTAATCAAATATGCAGTTGGAAAATCTGGTTTGGAGTTTCGCAGGGAGATGCAAAGACATTCCGCTGCAGTTCGACAATTATTTCATTACAAGGGGCATCCAGATCGTCTTAAGGGGGATGCTTTGAATAAGGCTGTAAGGGACACAGCTCATGAGGTAATTTCTGCCATCTTCTCTGAACAGGACAATAAAGCAGCACCTACTAAGGATCTTAATACAAGAATTCAAGGATTTGGAAACACGAATTTTGAAATGCCGTCAGAAGATAAGAAATCGTTTCTCAGTGAGGTAGTTGGGCTTGGAAGTGCATCCATCAAGCAAGGACTCAATAGTTTCACTCAGGGGCAGTCATTTAGAAAGAATGAAAATGGCAGCTATAAAGGTCCAAATCTTCAGAGATCTTTGACTATAGAAAGTGATAACACAAATAAGTATGAACCAGTTGAAATAGGCAATGTGTCTCGGTTGGGGATCTCAACAAAACAGGCTAGTGGTTCCTGGAATCCAGATGTTAGAGTGGCAAGTACAGAATGGACCGACGGAAATTCCACTTCCAGTCATACCAAGAGCAAGAGTCGTGAAGAGCGGTTGTTGGAAACTATCGTAACATCTGGTGGTGTTCGTCTACAACCCACGCGTGATGCTATTCATGTTTTTCTTGTGGAGGCAGCAAAATTGGATCCAATGGCCATAAGCCGGGCCCTTGAAACAAAGCTTCAGTCTCCTCAGTGGCAGGTAATTCATTTTGGATTGTTATTTGCAATTCGTTAAGGCAGTAAGAATTAGAGATGTAGGAAACCACTGATGGCCACAGTAAAAAAATTAATTTCCTGTAGTTGTAATCTTAAAACAGCCATGGAAGAATATCAGCTTAAAAATACCTGAATATTGGATGACCCAAAAGTGTATAGAGTGCGTCAGGTCTAGTCTCGAGTCTGGAGCATGTGGGGATCTCTCATTATCAGACTATCAATTAATCTTGTATCTTCATGAATCCAGGATGTTGAAACATGGGTGGGGCCCATGAAGGCTGTTCAACAGGCTGTAAGACATGAGCAACAAAAACTAACGCTCAGCTATAAATGATTAAACCGACCAAAAAAAAAAAAAAAAAAAAAAAAAAAAAGCTATATATGATAATTCTTTTTCCAGCATATAAATGGCCTTTTTCTTCATCTGGCTGCCAAAAAGACAAATTATACTTTCATCTTAATATACTTCACGAATTAGTCATTTTTCAGGTTCGTGTGAGAGCTGTCTGCGTGTTGGACTCCATTGTGAGGAGAAAGGACAATGAGCCCTTCTCAACTGTGGCTTCTTATTTCAGTGAAAACAAAGAACTTTTGATTAGATGTTCTTTGTCTCCGCAAGCTTCTTTGAGGGAAAAGGCTAATAAGGTACCCATCCTTCTACTATTTTGAGATCTTCTGTAATTTATTTCCATGTATGTGGTGTTGAGTGATGGGAAGTAAAAAAGCGATCATTTACTTGTGGTGTCATCATGTGCATTGTGGTTGATCTGTTTGGTACGAAAATCTTTATTAGGGGTCATACGTGTTGAGCTGGAGCTCTGTAGTGTGAGATGACAGGCAGTGGAAAGTTGTAGACTCCATATAAACAAACCTCTTGAGTAAATTGTGAGGGTGAAGTGATGCTTCTTTAGCAAGTTCAATGAAAGTAATATTTCTTCACATGATGATTATGAAAGCTCAACATGTATCAGGAGTGCTTCTTACTCCTTTTGGTTTTATCATGACTATTAATCTCATTTGGATGATGAAAAATTCCAAATGCCACTTATTTTTTTATGAGTATGATCCTAAGAGAAGAGAATGCACTACTAGGCTTGCCATCACTATCTTTTACTGTTTCATTCCATATGGGGACAATTTCACTGCTTTTTTAATGTTATTTCCAATATTGATATTGATTTTCAATAATATATTGGTCAAGTTAATTTGTGGACTCAAAAGATCTATGAGGTGGCACACATCCTCCTTACATCTAGATTCTTGTAACTCATTTTGCCACCTTTTATATGCTTAGCCCAAAAACTTCTACATTATGAGATTGATTGCTTGGCATGTTTCCTTTACAATGAAACCATCTATTTACATGTAAGTATGCATAATTTAGCAAATAGCTGAGATATGGTGGCGTTGTGGCTTTTCTCCACTCCCGCACTATTGAAAGCATGCTTTCATATAGTTTCAACCTGGTATAGAAGGAGTACTATAATAAGGGATGTACAATTTCATTTCCCGTATGTCCGATCATGCTTCGATCAAATCATAGAATTTGAGAAAACCCTATCGTGCTTCCATAAAATCATAGAATTTGAGAACACGTCTAATTTTCGTTGCTCTTCATAGATTGCTACCATAATGGTAAATACCTAGTTATCTGCAAAAGCAATACCTTATCTCCATCAGATTTGCAACTGTCAAATACCTCATGAGGCATTAATTTCATTCTTACCGACAAATATGGCCAGATGTTAATTATACAAATCTTTTATCTCGTCATATAGTTTATTTCATTCATCCTCTTTTTCAATGTGAAAGAACCAGATTTTTTTTGGTTTCTGTAAGACTGCACTGTGAATTGCCTTTTAATTGTTAAAGCTCTTTCAAATGAGTGGTAAGATCCTGATGTATAATATGCTTGCCCTGTTGCGGACAGGTCCTTAGCTTTTTAGATGGAGAACAGGCAGGTACTCTGGCAATTGATTCAGGTAAGTCAGTGAAGGCTGAGACTGCTACTGCAGTTCAGATGCCTGATCTAATAGATACCGGCGACTCTGATTACATCAATGGAACAAATGATTCAACGCATTCACAAGGTGCTGAAAACACTGGAAGCTCAACGAAAGAGGCAACCCCTTCCATTTATGATTTGCTTGGAGATAATGTTGGGTCTGGTGTGAGCATCAGTGAAGAAAGAAATGATGATGATCCCTTTGCTGATGTCTCTTTTCACAGTGGTCAAGGTCCAGACTCTACTGATGATATCTTTAAGGGTTTGACTATTGATGATAAGCCTGATGCTAATCAAAACCATGTAACAATCAATGAAAGTAGGCCCGACTTATTTGATATTTTTGGGTCTTCTGACATCTCTTCAGAGCAGGTAAATCAGAGAAATGATATCAATG
The DNA here is from genome assembly GCA_014182555.1 of Eucalyptus erythrocorys. Lineage (NCBI taxonomy): Eukaryota > Viridiplantae > Streptophyta > Magnoliopsida > Myrtales > Myrtaceae > Eucalyptus > Eucalyptus erythrocorys. The sequence goes on from CM024602.1 coordinate 14,023,442, forward strand.
CTTTGATGGCTGGCTTGTCTGTAAATGAGAGTGAGGTGAAAGGAACTCCTGCAATGCCGTCTGAAGCCATATTGTCAGATTTAAACAGCAATCCTGGCTATCAGGTCACTAATGATACGTTGAACAGAATGGTTGGATCTCAAATGACTGGGATCAGTCCCAATGCCATGCCTCTCTCCAGCAGACTGCCATTTAGCATACCTCCTGGGATGATGTTTAATCCTGCTTTTCCATCGCAACCCGTAAATTATGTTGCGATGAGTAATTTTCTTGCTCAGCAGCAACTTCTAGCGAACACGTCTAACTTCCAACTAAATGGGAATATGAATGCTCAGAGTGTCGGCTCCAGTTATGTTACTGCAACTAACGGCAGTCATTCATCACCCTTCCCTGATATTTTCCAGCCAAATTTTCCCACTCAGTCTCCTAATTTGATGGGGAGCAACTCAAAAAAGGAGGAGACAAAAGCATTTGATTTTATCTTGGTAAGTCTTTTTTTCATATGATCTGCTTGACAATAATTATCTTGATTTTATCTTACTTTAACCTTGAAATGTGTGAGTGAGAGGAAATCGTACGCATGTTAAAGTCATATTTTGGATAGTGAAGGTGGATTCTTAGTAGGCCTGGTGGTTTATTCTATGGTTAAGATTATTGTGATGCAAAATCTTCGCCAATTTTTTTTTAAAAATAATTTGGGATGGGTTCCCCAAGTAAATTTTAGTTGAGCTGCTTTGACTATTCTCTTCATGCTGGAGATTTCAAATTAGGGATAAGTTTTTACATGGTCATGTGCTTGTGTCTTCTCTTGCAGGATCATCTTGCTGCAGCTCGTGATTCGAAAAGGATAGTCTAAGTTTTTTGAGCATAACGTTTGTTATAAAGCATTTCCCGACACATCAAAATTGCCATGTTAAGGGTGGGAAGGTGACCGAAGCAACTATCCATTAATAGAGATGGTCATACATCCCTTTCGTTGGAATACCATGAACGTGCGCAGCGAGTGCAACTCGGTGACGGATTTGAAAGGAAGTCACTAGCAGAATGACCACAGAGGAGTTCTTTCAAATTGCTTGCGTAGTTTGTAATGTAAAATTGCGGTTGTATATGTCGATTCTTCAGCGTGAAAGGCATGGGTCATCTATTGCGATTATTGACTTGTCAAGGTCGTAATGCTTCTTCGGTTCATCCATGATCAAGCACAAATCGTCTATGCTGTGCCGGTGGATTACCCAATTGTGCGTTTGAGTCGGTCCTTTTTGTACCATTACATTTCTCTGCGTCAAACCAATAGCGGATCCTCTCTCGAGTCATTGGTTGGGTTTCGTCTCTCTTTTCTCAAATTTTTTGTATTCATTTCCTAAGAAGTCGCATGCCTACCTGACGAAAGATTCATGTTCTCATCGTCTTATGCCGCTGGATATGCAAAAGCATGATGCGGAAGGCAGCATTCTAACAAAAAAATGGGTAACAACATTGGTTTGGCACGGCATGAAATCTTTGCTACCGTGTTGCCTTTTGGATGCATGGATGCAATGTAGATGTCATGAGATGAGAGATTATGTAACTCCGTGGAAGTAGCATTAACCTCGATGAATTTATTCTGTGCCTCTACATTATTTAAGATTATTCCTGTTTTATGTGTGGTATATACAGCATTTGGGCAGCGGCACGGTTGGTGCAGAGAGTTTAACATCCTATGTTATTTTGAAGGAAGTCTTCAAGGTTGCTCCACAGACGGACTTCCATCTTCTTAGTCCTATTTAATTGCTTGACAATGTCCTGACGTTCTTTTGAATATGGAGAAGGGATCTAGTCACAGCAATTGAACATATCAGAGCATGGAAAAAGAAGGCATATAATGATGCAACATAAATGATAGAGAGATTAGTAGAGAGACTGTTACGATGAGAAAGATGGGTATGCTTTACCAGTGAAGGCATGTACTTCTTGATGGCTGCTATCATGGCAGCATGACCAACAGCAGATACCTAGTAAGACACAAGTCAGGACCAATTCAAAAAGAAGAAGAAGAAAAAGGCTATGTTACACTGGAGTGAGTGGGTGATTAGAAGATATATGGGAGAAAATGACCAAAATCTCAACCGCATTTCCCTTTGCTCGATTGTTCATGTCATACAGATGGTAGGAAACAGCCTATCCTTTGTATGTTCAGGCCGAGTTCAGACATAGGAATAGCAGCGGAAGTGTGGCAAATCCTTCTTTAGGACTCCAATTTAAACAAATAGGATGGCCGCCTGAGAGTGTAGGAGCCCAGTGCATGCATGTATATGCGCGTTGTGCGCATTATACAAATCTTCGACTTAGATATATATGAGAATGTTATGCTGCTTATAGTAATCTATAATAGCTTTTCATAAGTAGTAAATGATGCACGAGCTGAAGTATAAGGAATGAAGGCAGTGGAGTCTCCTTCCCTCTCGGATTGCAGTATGTACCCTGGAATACAGCGCTCAGCTCACAATTTCATGCAGAGGAGCAAGAGCAGAGACTGAGTCGGTACTCACTGGAAGTAGCATCAGTATGGTGACTGGAATGAGCGTCGCGATGTCATGTAACGTTCTCTTTAACTTCTTCCTCTCTCTCTGTGTGATATTGTGACCCCGCATTTGCTTAAGGAGAAGCTCGAGCGACACCACAATGTCTATCCACAGCAGTTGGGTGCCCATCCGTATGTTCTGCCAGCAAGCATGAGATTACGTCTACAAGTGTATGTTCACGATGATAAGTTTTGCTTAGGTATCGTGGGGCTTACATTACTGGCAGAGACTAACTTGATGCTGAACTTCCTGCATAAGCCTTCATCACGGGAATCGGATTTAGCATCTCCAGCCCTGTTGACAGTGGCTAGGGCAACCATCGTGTTTGCGCTAGTATCCTGCAATTTGTGGTAAATACAGGTATATAAACTGGGATGGTGATGTCAATGAGGTAATGTTGGAAACCGGAAGTACAGTGAAGCCATACACGGCAAGCTGAAGTCAACATCATGTTACAATGATCGTTAAGCCAACTAAAAGTTTCCATATCAATCCAGATATGGTATTTTAAGGAAAACATATCTTTAAGAGGATCAGAGAGAGACTTAGGGCCTGCATGACAAAATTTCAGAAATGATTTCTCTCCCGATTTACGTTCCCGGAACAGGTTTGGAATAGAAATCCATTTAGAACGCAATTTGATTTTTCAATTTTGAAATAGATTTCTATTCCGTAAACTGATTTGGAGGAGAAATCAGAAGCTAAAAATTTTAGCTTGTCCAATTTCTGAAATAGAAATAGAAATTTTTTTCCTTAACTTTTCAATTTGGTCAAAAATATTTTAGATCACTAATATTGAAATAGAAATAGAAATAGTTAATTTAGTCCAAAATATTTTAATGATTTTTTAATATAATCATTTCAATCAATATTGATTGAAAATCTTAACCATTGGGCCAAATGGTGGGAATTAAATGAACAAGGCTTCATTTGTTGCACGTAAGAGATTCCACGAATAGTAATAGTCAACTTGTCATATTCATATCTAACGAGTCTTTCTTTACCTACTCTTTCGTAATACGCAGGACAACGACTCTATCTCGGCTAACTATTTTTTTAATCATAAACTTCATATTGAGACGGTAAAAATGGGTCAAATCATTAGGGTTTCATCCAATTTTTCTTTTATAAGGAAAAGAGATCTAATAAGAAATCTATTGTTCTTGTAAGAGTGTTAATGAAAATATAGATTTTGATAATAAATTTTTAAATAATCCTAATGTTGATACTTTTGAAAAAAATTGGTGACAATTTTTGAGCATGGTGAGGATTTTTTAACAAAATTTGGAAAGAAATTGGAATTAGACTATTATAATCATGGCTATCATTAGACTTATTTGATTAATGTGAAATCAATTTCGGCAAAAACATAATGACATATTCACTACAATTGAATTTCAATTTTTTTTTTTGCCACATTGTTTATTTTTCGAAAGAAAATATTACGTAATAGGAAACGTAAGCACGTGTAATAGGAAATTCCATGAAATTGTATTTTTAACTTTTGTAATGTATTAGTATTATTTCAACTATTATTTTGTATTTGATGATTTCCTATGTTGTTTTAGTATTATTTTGACTATTATTTTGTATTTGAGAATTTCCTATGTTGTTATCTAATCAATTTCTATTTCTAGAAATAGAAATTTTATTATTTTATCAAACGGTTTTGCCCGAAATAGAAATTTTGAGTCGTTATCAAACGGCTTTCTTTGCTCAGAAACTTGTCTGGAAAATAGAAATTGAGAAATCAATTTCTAGCTAGAAATTAATTTCTGAAACAGAAATTTTGTCATGCGCGCCCTTAGATAACCAGTCCAATGCCGCTTCCAAAGGAAGTGATGCCACCTTATTGCAAACAGTAAAATATATTCCAAGTATTACATCTTTTCTTGTCTGATAAGCTTCTGCACCATTCAGTTTGTCAACATTTTCTAATCAACGTTATATGTTGAATCTTGGCTTCTTTTTGTTTGGCCAAGATGTTATATTGGCTGATTGGACTACTTTCATAACCACAACAGTGAGAGAATTTACTCTCCACTGACCCTCATGGATTGTCAGAAAATCTCAATCAATGAAATCACTTCCTTACTATGGACATCTTGAGATCCTTGAATAGGAAAAAGGAAGTAAAGACAAGTTTGACTGTTAATTAAAGGGATAGGGCATACGTTTGTCAATTTAGGCACATGCTGGGATGTGTTCTCAAAACGTTCTTGCGCCACTGAGACACTTGCTTTATGCTGTGCCTCCAGGGCTATAGAGCGCTTAGCCTTCCACTTAGCTGCCGCAGCCAATGTGGGGTCCAGAGCACCAGTTTCTGCTGTCTTAAGAGATTCACTGACGTACATACAAGATTTTTAAAAATAAGTAGTTTCATTTGCTTCAAGAAATAACAAACAAGACCAGTAGAATATATAGCCTACCCTGATCTATCATAAACCACCCAATAATCTTCTAGACAAACACTAAGCAGGCTTTGGCTGCAACATTAGTCAGAGACAACTTCAAGATTGGTTTATCACCAGAAATTTAGGAAGAAAAGCAAGAACTCGAAATGACGGATTTGCTGATCTAGATTACCTCCTGAGTAGAAATGCTAGCACTTCTGAATCTAAGGGTTGCAATGTTGAACGGCTGAAATGAGCGAAGCCAGAGAAAACGTCATAGCAAGTGGTGAAGACCCGAGACAGAATAATCTCTTTCTCCGCTTGGATGACATGCTGCTTGGACCTTTTCCTGTCCGTACAGCTTGCAGTTTGTGAAGCATAAAAGTCAAGCCATCCAATTTCATCAATTATCATCTGGGGAAACAAGAGAGAGATTTCAAACATTGAAATGAGTATCTCATCCCATTCTGAACTAGGGATTAAGGAATCTGACCTCCATAAAAATCTGATACATCAGTACCGAAGAAAATTCAGGGTATATGAAGATGATGCCACACTCCAAGAAACTTCACAGATATGAAATCACCTTAAAGGTTAATGCCAAGAAGCAAGTGAAGATGATGCTATAGCTTTCGAGTGAAGTGACACATACCTGAGAAAATCCTTAACCTGCTCATCCACTTCTCTTATGCCCATTTTTGACAAGTGTCGTCTAGTTCTTCTTCCCAAGTATGCAAATAGTCCAAGAATAGCTAAACTCTCAGCTTTGACCTGCCATGTTGTTATGAACCAAGCCCGATTTTCATTCTCAAGTATGAGACTCATTTTCAAAGGGACTGACATTGTTCACCAACCCAGGTTTTAGAATATCATAGTTATAGTTTCCATCACTAAGAACTTTCCTAGAATCATATTGAGATAGAGATATATAATGTTACTGAAGCTACTGCCACTCAACCTAAAAATAGTGGTCCCCGTTTCTAAGTTATCTATGAAATTGGAGAGCTAACCTTGTCTGGAGAATCTTCCACGCACGAAACAAGAGGCTCTTTCTGAAATGCAAGTGAGAGCTTCTTTTGAGCAAGACCAATCCAAAATTCAAGCTCTTCACTCTCCTCGCTGGGGGGGAGCTTCCTCCCAAAATGTGTCAGGAAGTCCAGCTCAAATCCAGCCTCAGTTGCTAATTGATGCCCTTTGTCCACTGGCACAAGGCCGTGAGAAAGTTCCATGAGCTCAAGCAAAATAGCATCAATGGACACTGAAAGCATGCGGCAGCTTGACTGCCGAGGACCTAATTTCACCACCGCTGAACAGCAACTTATTGCGACAACAATTCCTGCTACACCACTGGAGAATTATCTTTTAGGATCATATTAGCTTCATAGTATAGCCCCTTTTCAAGGGCCTTTTTTTTTTTTTTTTTTAAATATTATTTATAGATATCTGCAGAAAAGTTGTGCAACAATGGAAGCATGCTTAGGAGAACATTGTGACACTTTCTCTTAGTATGCAGATATAAAATGGAGTTACAGTACATTTTTAAATCGGAGACAATTTCATACAAAGAAGCTTCAGATTCTCAAGGAGTAGACAGGAAAGGGGACACTTTAAATTTTTGGACAAACCTTCCTGCATATTCCATAGACCACCTCTTCAATAGAGGAATGAAAAATCCAGCTATCCGTGGCAATTCTACCTCCCTGAACCATCCTACCAGTCCGGTGTGCCTTTTGCTCAATTGACTTTCTACGTACTCCTTCATTAAGTTCAGCCTTGGGCTCAAGCTGATGGATATAAGAATTAAAAGTTAGATACTGGACTAACGGCGCAATATATATTTTTTAAACGATTTCTTGGAATAATATCTTCACACTACTGTATCATTCACTAAAAGAAAGATTCTTTGGAGACAAACTGGCTTTAACAACTAGACAAGATCTCATTTGAGAAAAATATATGGTGGACTAGCAAGGGCAATATTAGGCTTCCATCGACTGCAATCATTACTGGTTCGGCTTTATTTTAGGACCTGAAACTTTACATTTCTACTCCCCTTTTACTCTATAGAAGTATGGAAGCATGATGGCATGAAGCTGAAAGAATCAAGACTCACATCTCCCTGACAACCGAAGGGTTGTTGCTACGGTCATGAGAGAGCAAAAACTCCACCTCGACGGCCGTCTTTAACATAGCATATACTGCCACCTGTATGAGATTTACAAATGATGATCCTTGCAAAGAATGCGACCCTTCTAGTTCAACCAAACCACCATTTCCAAAAACTTGTTGAGGAAATTGATGGGTGATAGTTTATATACACTAAAAGATCACATCACAATAATCATAGGGAACATTAATAAGCTGTCTGCAGATACCTGATAAGAAATCCTTTTATGCCACTGGTGCACATCCTTCCCCAGCCAAGCCATCGAAATCTCGGCACTGCTTCCCGCTAATTCGAGTAATTCAATCGCAGCAGAGAAGCTCTTAGCAGATTCGTGGAGCACCCACACGAGACAATTTACACGGTTGAACTCCATTTTCTTACTATGACTCTTGACAATGTGACCCCAGTTCTCAATAATGGTCTCATCAGTGAACAAAGAAGCCGTAGGTGATAGTGCCCCCAAGGAATACTCCCGTGGGGAAGGGTTGTATGCCAGGAAGAATTTCGAAGAACTGAAGTTGTATGAGCAGCCATAACTCTCGCGATCCTTCCTAATTAATTTCGACGGATTCAATGCAATGGCCTTAATCTTTTGTTTCTTATCTGCACCAAGAGATTTTCTGCAGAAACCCAAAAAAGAAAACCAAAACAAAAATCGAGATCTGTACCGGTCACAACATGATTTCCATCATGAACAGTAAAAAACAGGACGAATATTCAGCATGATAAAGCCACATCAACCCCGATAACGTCAGCCTTCAAGTCCAAAACTTTTTAGGATACCAAAGTCCCATAGGCAAAATAAGCAGTCACCCAAGTATTATCCACCTCTATAATGTTTTCTTTAAACACATGGAATAGTATTTAACCAGTCACCAACATCATCACATGGTTCACATCACATTTCCTTTCTTTTCCTTTGCTTCTTTCTTCCTTCTTGTCCATAATCACATCAAAAGCTATCTACTCATGCACATGCTTCTCATGCCAAATATGCCTCATGCAACAGCATCGGTACAATGGCATCCAACGAAGATAATCAAAATGAGAGAGCTTACGAATTGTCGAGAGGCCTGGGATGTCGCGGAGACAAACGAGAAGCCATTAAAGAACACGAAGTAAACAAAGAAGAGCAAACATTGTAGTGTCTCCCCAATATATACGACAAGGATTTGCCTCAGCGAAGGCATCGAGGTACCAATACAATTAGAAAATTATTTTCTTTTTTGCTTAAAAATCGGGTCTTTCTAGGAGTTAACATCCGCCGGCTGCTTTGTGTTCCAAGACTTTGGAATATTGAATATAATATATTAGTTTTATATAACACTATGATCCAAAACCAAGACCATTTCCATTTTTCTGTTTTTGAACTAGATGACAAGGAAGGACTTATCCTCGGATGTGGAAGCTCTTCAGTGCCCGTGTTGAATTGATGTTTATGTATGCCACCTGGGTTCCACATGCCTCGTCATGAGATGAGATACTGCAGCATAGGGAACTCCATGTAGGGTCATCCATTACACTTGTCAAACCTTGTCCATGTGTTTGATACTCCCAAAGTCGACAAGGAAAAACCAAAAGTTCCCACAGAAAAAAAAAAAAAAAAAAAAAAAAAAAAAAAAAAAAAAAGGAATAAGAGAATGATATCTAGAGGAAAAAGCAATTTGGGTCTTGTTGGTCCCTCCTAGGACTTCAAAATAAACGAGAACTGGAAAGCAAAGGAAAACAGAAAAAGACCGCACAGGTTTCGTGTGTCATCGAGTCCTCAGCTTTACAAGATGTTCTGGCAAAGAGGTTTGGTATTGGCATGTGTCGCTTGATGTTCGAGAAGATTTGGAAACTAGTCCATTGATGAACTAGTGTCAAGATTATCTTAACACGCTATAGGAAAACTCCTTGAGTATAGTGCCCCGGTCTTCGTTACTGTTCCAAATACTGGACGCCTCAATTGCATACCCACCCACTTCTTGATTGTGCGAAGTCTCGCCTATGAGAAAATTCAGCTATAAGATAGGTGACCGAATGTGAAAAAACTTTTGGGGGGTTCTCAAACTAAAAGCTGATTCACAGAAGAAAGTCATCTGTTTGACTGGAAATCAAAGCAATCAGAACATGCTAGGACTTGGTTTGTGGTTAGGATTGAGGGTGTGAGACACTCGCTAGCTCACAGCACCTACCATTCCCAAATAAAATTGCTGAGAGTCCGCTCGCATCCCATCATCCAATAAAAACTGTTAAAAATACGAGTTAACAAGCACCCCTGTGTAAAATTTCCCACTGTTGTCTCATTGACTTTTAATTGTAGATCAGTTGTTCAGAGAGAAACTGAATAATGTAAAGCTTCAAAATTATCCTGTCAAAATCTAAGAAGCAAGATCCCTCTATATATGCTGTTGATTGATTTCATTTTTTTTCCTTTCCATTCATTCACCTGAACTCACTGATGCATTCAACCTAATTAAAGAGAAAGAGCATTGTTCGCTGCTGCAGTTTCGCAAGGACTTTGCCCGGTGTCGTCTATCTCAGTAAATGTTCCTTTCAGTTTCTGTATATTCTATCCATAAGCCGGCAACAGAAGAATCACCCATCGATCCTCTTAGATTCATTCTCTACTGGAGCTTCAATTTCAGCTTCCTTTCCAAATCCTAGTTCTGACATGTCTTGCCTTGCCATCAAGTTCCTAAAGAATGCAAATGGCACACTCGTGAGCTCAACATAAAAAAACCACTTCACTTAGTGAAGAGTATGGCCACACATTACACGAAAACCACATCTATAGACATCCACTCCATCTCTGTGTCATCAGGAAAATACTAATCCACACATTATAGTCCTTTGTGCAATCAAATTGTCTGCTCAGTCTTGAATTCTCAAGGCAAATCAGTCTTGGGAGAATCTTGCTTAGTGGTCAGGACGAGTTGACTTACTCTTAAGGCATTTTGAGAAGCTTGTAATACTATAACTTATGAATGATAACATTCAAGTGACATAGCAATTACCCCTTCAAGAACCTTTATTCTATCACATAGCCGGATAATATAATTAATTTAATTCAGATAAAGCAAACCATATAAATCTGTTTTCTTGTCTATTCTTTCATATGCAAACGTTGAGGTGGTTCAAAGAACTTCAAAAATAAACAGAAGCCCCTCATTCACATTAGAATTTAGAATAAAGGAAATTGAGGAAAAACCAGATTATAACACGGTGAAAAGCAACATTCCACAAGATTTCCTGTAGTGATGCAACTCTACCACGTTCATCCAGCCCATTAAATTTATTTTGACGGGCGTGCAAAATGACAGCAGATATACAACAACACAAAAGTGATCCATTCGAAAGCTACAGCTGCAAGGTGTACTCACTTTGCCATTCGACACTCCAAATACTTTTTGGAGAACTGTCTACATTTTTCAGATTGATGACTTGAGGTTTTGAGGCAATCGAGATAATCCTTCTTCTCCTGAAGCAGAACGGGCCACAAACATGATTAAAAACAAACTGAAAGAAGTTTGAAAACACACCCAACTGTCGATCAAACATTCCCAAGTGGTATAGGATTCTGGGATCTCTTTCTTGTAAAAACCACGAAAGAAGTACCAGGTCACATTCGTGCATGTGATCCAAGGGGAAGACGCCTTTCTCCGGAGGTATCGGCCGCAGTCCCCTGTTCCCTCCAAATGCACCACCTGCAAGGATTGCAAGGCACAGATGATTGCACTCATCATGCCAGATTGCAAGTACTATTCTGACTCCTACCGCCCTACTCCTACTCCTACTCCTATCGTGACCCCTGCCGCCGCCACCGCCGCTCCCTCCATCGCCTCTACCACCGTTAGTACTCATGACACCCCACCAACTGCCAACACCATTCCCGCCACTACTACTTGTTTCAAAAGACATGGGTCAGTGATCTCCATTGACTGTACAGAAGATATATGTGAAACGACCTGAACTACTTATAACCATTTTAGAGTGATTCGAGGAGACTAACTGCCCACCCACCCCAAGTCAGCTTTGTAATTCTTCTTCTTCGAAACAAGGAGCAGGTACTGGCACTTCTAAACTAATTCCCAAGTTAGCTTCTTTCTTCTTCCTCAGGGAAAAAGACGCCGCTTTTCTCACGGCCCAGGTGAAATGGTTCATGCAACACGCTTACAAAGGTAAAAACATGGGCTCAATTCGCTCACAAATGATGATTCATTTCATCCCATGGAAACAGATTAAACCACTGAAAAAGCAACGGAGGAAACTACAGAAATTGAAGGGGGAAGGAAGAAAGATTGGAATCACGTCCCTTTCAAAAGCTCGAGCGCAGAATCCCGCCGGAAAAATGCTCGTGAAAATCGATGATGACGTTACCTGCGCTCATTGCGAGTGTATCCGCACCTCGGGTGTCCGCCGGAACTTGGCAGATCGGTTCCCCACGTCGGCGCGACGACGGAATTGGCAGAGCAGAGGGAAAGTGCAGATCCAGAACTCTCTCCTCCGCTCGACCGGGCCAATGGAATGGCCCGACCCAAAATTACACCCCACTCTTCTGTCCGGTTCAAGGCCCGTAAGGGATGCAAATCGTACTACTAGTCAGTCGACCGGTCCTAGATTTCATGAGGCACCGTTCCTGTCGAACAAATTAGCCTCGCACTTTTGAATGTTTCATTAATAGATTGTGGAGTAAAGAACACCTGGAGTGCCATAAGCAAGACACGGGGGGACACTTAAGTGTCATAATTTTTTCGGTCAGACACTTAAGTGTCACTTTTTTTCAAATGGAACACTTAAGTGCCACTCAGCGAAAATTAAAAATCCCGCCAAACGACCGACGTGGCAATTTTCCCGGCGATGGAGGTCAAAACGGCGTCGTTTTTGCATGCCGACGTGGCAAAAAAAAATGCAAAAACGACGCCGTTTCGCGTCTAATGTGTAAAAATAATAAAAAATTAATTAAATTAAATTAAAACTTAATTTTAATTAAAAATACTCTAAAATTTAAAAAAAAAAGGGGGGAAGGGGCGGGCGGCCGAGGGTCGAGCCCTCGCCGCCGCCGCCCCCGCCGTCGCCGGAAGGGCCGGCAACGAGGGGGAGGGTCGGCCGGGGTCGCCGCCCCCGGCCGACCGACGGCGAGGGCCGCGAGCCCTCGCCGGATCGTGGTGAGGGCCCGCGAGAGCCCTCGCCCGGATCCGGCGAGGGCCGCAAGTCCTCGCCACGATCCGGGCGAGGCTCGCGGGCTCTCGCCGCCTCCCCACCGTCGCCGGCCCTTCCGGCGACGGCGGGAGGCGGCGGCGCGAGGGCTCGGCCCTCGCCCGCCCGCCCCTTCGTCCCCCTTTTTCTTTTTCTTTTTTTATTTTAGAGTATTTTTAATTAAATTAAGTTTTAATTTAATTTAATTAATTTTTTATTATGTAAACGCCGTCCTTTCTACCGAGTCGGCGCCGACTCAGCTCTCCGCAAGCATTAAAAAATAATAAACACGTGCCACGTAGGATTTCCGGTAAGGTCGCCGGAGGTGGCACTTAAGTGTCCCATTTGAAAAAAAAGTGGCACTTAAGTGTACCAAAAAAAAGTTATGGCACTTAAGTGTCCCCTCGTGCCAAGTTATGCCACTCTAGGTGTCCCAAACTCATAGATTGTGTTATTTCACGTGACCAAGTTTGATCACATGACAAGTTTTATGAACGAGTCGACCCAATCCAGGATTAATATGGATTAAACAGGTCAATATGGGATGGACCATTTTCGGCCCGAACCAAACTCGACGCATCGAAGGTTCATTATGAAATTAAAATCACCATGTAAAAAATGTCTATCGGATAAAAGGGAATGAAATCTCATAGCCAAAGTATAAAGAGCTCGAGACACGGTAAAAAGAGATGATGAGAGATAAGGCTAATTAATGCTCTACATACATAACTCTATTCAGGTAAAATCAGAAAAAGAAAAGGAAGAATATACAATTTCCATGATTGGGCTATATTTAGCTACATCCGAGGACGACCGCGAATCGCCTAAAGGACACGTCGGTTGTTGGCCCTTTCCTCTCTACTCTTCTATGGAGGGAAATGAAGAAAAATTCGACTGCAGCGAAGTGCTCCCTATACACTAATATAAACACCTTGGTTGAACTCTGGCAATTTGTGCAGAACACTAATCTTTTCCCGTGAGCTCCTTGTTAAATTTGTCGGATGAGGTTTTAATAGAGGTTACTAAAAAGAATGATGTCGCATCATTATGGACAAAACTTCAGGCACTCTATGGGAAGAAATGTTTGAACAATCGCTTATACATGTTGAAGAGGATTGTTTCAATTTAGATTTACTGAAGGTACGTCTATTAGAACCCACCTAGATAAATTTAATAAACTCATGATGAATCTAAAGAACGTCGGTAAGATACTTGATGATGAAGAACATGGCATGATGTTGTTAGTTTCCTTATCAGAGTCATAAGAGCACTTTACTGATTCACTATTGTAGGGGTGTACTACAATTACCTTAGAAGAGGTAAAGTCCACTTTATTCTCTGATGAGTGGTAAAGAATGTTACAAGATGACGATCTGGCGCAAGGAGTAGCGCAAGCACTGACGATTCAGGGTAAAGAACAATATCGAGAGCCTAGTAGCAGCAGAGGTAAAAGCATATTGAAATCACGCCATAGAAAGTCCAAGGGATGCATGAAATATTTGAGTATCACAAGGAGGGGTACATCAGGAGAGATTGTCCAAAGCAGAGGAATAAAGCCGATAGGCAGAATGCCGCAAGTAGTGTGGCAAACGTTATCGATAGGAGCAATAGTGATGCAGAAGTTGTTTTATGTGTAACTACTACTTCGTCGAGAGACAAATAGGTGCTAGATTCAAGGTGTTCTTATCATATGATATCTCATAAGAACTGGTTTATTACTTACCAGACTATAGATGGTGATAGAGTTCTTTTGGGAAATAACGCAATCTGTAAAGCTGTGGGGATATGGACAATTCGGATTTGAATGCACGATGGGATGATGCGCACATTGACAGATGTAAGGCATGTACCAGAGCTCAAGAAGAATCTTATTCTCTAGGGACACTCAATGACATCAGGTGTGGGTACAACACTGAAGGTAGAGTATTAAAGATCTTTTAAGGTACCATGATAGTGATGAAGGAAAAGAGTGAATACTCTCTATCATTTATTAGGAGAAACCGTGATCGGAACTGCTGCAATTTCATCAGGTGAGTCAGATTCTGATTTGACTCAATTATGGCATATGCGTTTAGGGCATATGAGTGAGGCAAGTATGACAATGCTGAGTGAAAGGAGGTTGTTGAAAGGTCAAAGACAAGGAAGCTAGACTTATGTGAGCACTGCATTTTTGGGAAGCAACACCGAGTTAAATTTACCATAGCTGTTCATTCGATCAAACAACCAGTTGAATATATTCATTCAGACGTCTGGGGCCTGTCTTCGGTTCCCTTAAAAGGAGGTGCCCGATATATGCTAACATTTATCAACGATTATTCGAGGAAGGTATGAGTATACTTTTTGAAGCGCAAATATGATGTGTTCAATCGTTTCAAGAAATTTAAGGCATTGATTGAGAAGCAGTCAGATAAACAAATCAAGTGCCTAAGAACCGATAATGACATGGAGTTATGTGGTAAAAATTTTATTGAGTTCTGCGAGAAAGAATGTATTGTGAAACACCGCACAGTACCTGGGACACCACAGCAGAATGGCATGGCAGAACGAAAGAATAGAACTTTGCTTGAGCAAGCTCAATGCATGCTTTCGCATGCAGGACTTGATAAGTAATTTTGGGCTGAAGCAATAAACATGGCATGTTACCTGGTTAATCGATCTCCATCATCTGCTATCGAGTGAAAAAATTTTGAGGAAGTATGATTGGGGAAACTTGTTGACTATTTAAAATTACGTATATTCGGATGTCCTGCGTATACTCATGCGAGTAATGAAAAGCTTGAACCGAGGGCGAAGAAGTGCATATTTCTAGGTTATGCACATGGGGTGAAAGGCTACCGGCTGTGATGCACTGATCCCAAATCACCCAATTTTCTAATCAGCAGAGATATGATCTTCGACAAGACTGCAGTGCTTCAACGGAGGAGTTTTGAGACATAACCAGTAGAGAAGACAGATCATGGTGTCATTAGTGAGGTGGACCTTCAGGTAGAGACTCCGGAGACCTCGAATGTAATAGAAGTTGAGACTATAGATGAGACCGCAGTTTCTGAAGTTGGTGGTAGTGAATAATTAGCAAAACCACAGCATACTATAGTTGCAAATAGACAAAAAAGACAAAATAAATCAACGGTACATATTGCTTATGCATTGACTGTAGGTAGTGAGGTGGAGTCAGATGAGTTTTCGTCTTACTTTGAGGCGATGGCTAGTTCAAAATCATTGCAATAGGTAGGGGCTATGAGTGAAGAAGTGGAATCACTCTACCGAAATTAGACATGGGAGATGGTCAAAGTACCCAAAGAGCCAAAAGATTATCGAAAGTAAATGAGTCTGTAAAAGGAAAAAGGACATTCCCGGTGTCAAGGCAGCGAGATATAAGACGAGATTTGTGGCGAAGGGGTATACATAGCATAAGGGCATTTACTACAATGAGGTGTTCTCTCATGTGGTAAGTGTCGCGCCTAACCCTAACAAGATCCCGAGCTCTCCCAAGCTCATGTTATACGCGACAATTTTTTATGATTTAATTGTCTAATAACCTAAGTATTATATGAGTCGCCACTAGCCTTATTTTGGAGGTCAGCTAGAAAACCTAATCGAGGGTTGGGAGAATTCCCTCGATTTCTACGCAATCAGATATCTAGGTTCGAGGACTTGGGTTACGCTAATATTTCTATTAACGCCCTTTCGGTACCTAAAAAAAAATAACAATCAATGAAATCATAATTAAAAGACAGAAAGTAAACAATCAAGAATTAGTAATTCTAATCATGTAATCCTAAAAAATAAAGCACCATAAAGGAAAAGTGAGAGAAAAAGAGAAGACCCGTAACTCGTCGGATTTTATACAACACAAAGAACCCAAGACATATGTCGGGAAAATTTACATAATAACGGTCGGAATGGACATCGACCTCCACCGTCTTCATGCTTTCTCTATCTTCAAAGTCCTAATCTAAATCTAAACTAAGAAATTTGAAACTAGGTGCATAAAGATAAAAACAAACATCACAAATGATAACAAAGTAATCAAGGTAAGAACCCATGTATAATTGGGCTCTAAGTAAAGCATGGGACATCAAGTATATCAAGAAAACTATCTTCATGAATAGAGTTCCCTAACATGGGTTATCTATGAATTCAAGAACACGCAACGCCATATCAGAAACAAAGCAAGACAGCAAGAGATTATGGCAAATCAAAAAAATGATGTATGGCAATTCACTTGTTAAATCCCCTAGCCAATGCATGAAAATCATGGAACTTGAACATGATGTAAAGGGCTAAATGCTAGGAACAAGTTTGGTTAAAACATTTAACCCTAAATCTACATGCAAAAGATCACACAAATTCATTAACATTGATATGTGACTTACCATTATGGGGCGAAATGCATTACATTCAGCACATTGATCATTCATTTCAAAACAAAAAGCAGCTAATTATTAAAAAAAAAAAAAAAACAGCATGCATTTTCAGATTCAACGTGCGTTTTTTTTAGAATTTCAAAAGCAAAGACATATCAATCAACTACCATAATATACCTAGGAACAAAACAGCAAAATTGAACTATCAAAACAGAATTAATAGAACAACAAAACAGAACCAGAATGACCTATGATAAAACCAATCAAAACAACAAAGCAAAACCAGCAAAATCAGTAAGTCAAAACCATTTTCAAGTTGGAATCAAATGCCCACCCAATCATAGGATATCAAGACACAGTCAGCAAAGACAATTTGTGATCTAACATTTCAACACAAACACAGATATCTAATAGACTCTCACACACGATAATATAATTCTTCAATTTCAGTATTCGCCTAATGAATTCTCTAGCAATAACCACCAAAACTTTCTCAAATTACCACACTGACATTACCGAATTATTCTAGAGAATTGAGCTTAACACGTACAAACATGGGAGGCTTATTAGAATCGAGATTCTTGGAATTAACTAACAAATTAATTCATCTAGCCTATGCAACTAGCACGGTGGATGAATAAAACAGATGAGGTAATCATGGTCAGACCGGAGGTTACGTCTATTAGTAACACAGTTCAGACAATTCAACGAATAATTAGTAAGCATCAAGTCAGAGAACAACACGATGACAAGTTGGTGGAAATTAAGACACGTTCAACATGAAACTATCACGGTAGAGTTGAGATCACGGATATCAGCTCTGACGTGTATGATTTTAAAGCTATGCAGAACTAGATTCTCATCCTCTGTTTTCATTTTCAGACATCTAAACCAGAAGATATTCAGTTAGATCTAGCGAAAGGTAATTACTTGCAGTGACGGCTGATGGCTTTAAAAAAAAAAAACAATCACCGAGGTGCTCTAGAAGGCTTGAATTTGCAAAGAAATCAATGGCAGCAACTGGTCGAACTCTTCATTCAACAATGGCACTCCAAAAAACAAGGACAAGCAAGAAAATTCCAGAGCAGCTCGGCAATGACGAACAATCGCTGTAGGCGGGATTAAGACGTCCTCGAGCTTCGGAAGGATGCGGTTCGCAATGAGCGCGTCAGATTCGACCAAGAGCGATCCTCAGAGAGAGCGATCGAAAGGGAAGAAGAACGTCTCGGCCAAGATAGACCGAGCGAGAGAAAAAACAGGGAAAGAGAGAGTGTTCGAGTTAGAGAGACTGAATGAGGGAGAGAATCAAAGGCTAATGACTTAATGAATCGAGAGAGAATGAAATCTCACCGATCCTCGTTGGTTGGCTTCGGATTTCGATTTTTGGAACTGAGCCAATCTCTCTGAATTCGGCCAAGGATTCGAAACCGTCGCTCTTCAAGCTCCTCGACCGGCCGTTTCGTCTTCTAGGGTTTGAAGGGGAGAAGATCGCGATCGAGCTTCACTACCACGATCCTTACTGGTCGGCTTGTCTTCTAGGGTTTGAGGGGGAGGAGATTGCGATCGAGCCTCTCCGCCATGATCCTCGCCGGTTGGATCGTCTTATAAGGTTTCAGAGAGAAAATCGCGATCGAACCTCGCGAGGAAATCGCCTGTAGAAAGCGATTGACTTCAATTGAGGCCACAGCTCCAGATCGCCAACCTAGGGTTTCTCGTTGGCCTCGCCGAAGACGCGGGAGAAGTCAGATCTGCTACCATCATCTCTGTCGCCACCGCCTCCGATCGATCGAAATTCTCCAAAAACCCTAGCCGTCGAGCCACCGATTGGAGAGCCCTTTATCAGCGCTGCTCGTGCGTATGAACACCGGCGTCGAAATTTGTCACGAATTCCTACTCCACTCCGCCGGAGACACAGATTTCCTCCGCGTCCGTCTCGTCGCGAAATCGTCTTCTTCGGTCATTAGGGTTTTCGAGCGAACCAGAGAGAGAGAGAGGGCAGAGTGTTGAGCCTTCGAGGGGGGGAGAGCGAGGAGAGAGAAAAAGCGAGAGAGAATCGAGAGAGAAGAGAGAGAGACCGCGCATGAGAGAGAGAGCCCCCCAATCCCCCTGATCGAAGACCTCCCCTTTTCTTTTTATTTTTTATTTTCCCCTTTCTTTATTCTTTTTATTTTCACCCTTTTTTTATTCTCTTTTTTTTCTGTTGTCTTTTCTTTTCATTTTTTTTTTGTTTTACATCATTTTCTTTTCTTTTTTTTTTTTTTTTTCCGTTTTCCTTGTTTCTAATTTTTTTTATCTTTTCATTTCAAACAATTTTTTTTTTCATTTATTCATTTTTTATCTAAAATGTCGACAAAAAATTTCGGGTGTCGGCAATACGCTTCCTCTTTGGGTGGGAGCTCGAAGAGGTTCCACTCAAAGATAAAATTGATACATGAAATTTTTAGTCAACTCGACTTTTGAAAATAGAGGAAAACAAAAGAAAAGGCATTTAACTGTGAACCTACCTAATACTTACCTTTGCCTATCAAGACCTTTGAACTTTTGTCGGGGTTTATTCATTATGTCGTTCGCTCCCTCTCTCTCTCTCGTGGGATGGAATGAGAAGTGAATGGTTTAAGGATCAACTAGAACTTAGAGACAAGGTTTTAAGATAACCTAGAACTGAGTGGTTTAAGGATGGACCCACAAACCGTATGATTTAGACTGGAAAAAGGAAGGTCTCACCGTGTAAAAACGTGTTTCGACCGGATGTGATAGTCTCACCGTGCAAAAACGGGTTTCGACTGGGAGGAAGGTCTCACCGTGTAAAAACGGATTTCGACCGGACGTGCTAGTCTCATCGTGCAAAAACGGGTTTCGACTTGGAGAAAGGTCTTATCGTGTAAAAATGGGGTTCGACCGGATGTGATAGCCTCACCGTGTAAAAACGGATTTTGACTTGGAGAAAAGTCTCACCGTGTAATAATAGGTTTCGACCGGATGTGATAGTCGAAATTGCTGGAGAATCAATCTTGCAAAATCATATCGATTGTTAAATCCTTTTAGAGAAGATTTTAACAAAATGAGATCTGATTAACCATCTAAGGGTTAAATCAAATATGCAAAGTGGAAATATCCTAATCAAAAGAGGTCTTTCACACTAGCTCTAAAAAATGGCTATTGTTCCCAACCATTGATATGGGAAACTTGTTTAAATCTCACTAGAGAAGTCTCACTCAACCTATGTCTAAGGCTTTCGGAAACGTTCATAGTGAGCACAATCCATTGATCAAAAGGTCTTTTGAAGGGACCGTAATGATGGCTTGGTCATGGGCTTACACAAAGGGTATGTACTTTGAGGCCAAGAAATGAATATTCAATCTATATCTTCATCGGGTTTACAAGTCAAGAACCTTGAAGATAAGATAAGATAGGATTGCTTCCACTCCTTCTAGCAGTAGCTCCTATGTGATATTCTCATTTCAACTCGAACCATCCCAATCGGAAGAGACTTCAGATAAGGGTTATAATGTTGGTTCGGGTGAGGCTTCAAAAAGGTTTGAAAAATTTTCAGATATCAAAGGGTTAAAAAGTGAGTGAATATCTTGGCATCATCACCATTACACGATTTCTTAAAAATTCGATTCTTGAAATTTAACCTATCTCGAAAGTCCTTTGAGTAATTTGTCTTGAGACATGAGAGATTCGCTCTTTGTTCAAATGATATTGCTTGCAATACATGTTTTCTCTTGCAAGACATTTCTTTTGTTTTTCAACAATGATCTTTTGCATGATCATGGATTTCGCTCTCTTTCTTTTTTTTTTTTTTTGCATTCTTGCTTTTCTTTGCATTTTTTTATGGGCATTGGCCTTACTTTTACTAGGCACACTGCTTTTTCATGCCCCATACTTTTCATTCTCTTTTGAGTATTTAGGACTCTTGAGTGGCATGACTAATATTCTCAATTTTGTTGGTAAATCATGTGCCTTGCCCCAGTGTGGGGAGATAACATCACTTGGGGTTATGAAAGAATTGTATAAGGCTCAAATTGGCTAAGCAAAGGGTAATTGTGTTTGTGGTAGTGAACGGAATGCTCTTCTTCACTTCGGGATACTTCGAGTTTCGATAAGAAATCACCTGAAGCTAACACAAGAAGATTGATGCAAGTGAAAGCAATAAAATCTTTCTTAATCTTTTGCTCCATAATTTTCAACCAAGACCCCCTATTTTGCTCCAATGTGGGGTTGTTCTTGACAGGGTTATTTTGGAAATACTCCCTATTTGGCTCAAAGTGGCTTGCAAGGGATATCAATAGTGTATGGGATTGAGAAATGAAAATGCCTTTATCACTTCAAATCATGTACTCACTGTGAATGAATCCTATGTCCAAAGACACGGTTCTTTCCACTCAATTCTCTCAAAGAGTGTATAAGGACGTGTTTGGTAAAGAGGTTGCCTCTCATCATTTTAGGCACCACCACTTGGCATATTTAATAATCCTTTTCAGGTTTTCCAAAACCCACTTTAGTTAAATTCAACTCCTTGGGGAATAAAAATGTAATGAAATTTTGTTTGAAAAGACATGTTTCTTTGACTCTACTTAAGAGACTTTTGAAAACAAGGTAGAATAAAATTTGTGGAAGGAACAGACTTTATTCAGAACAGGAGTTCACCTCTAGAGTTCTAGTTGTACCTCTAGAGTTCTAGTTGTACTTCTAGAATTCTAAATGACTCTTTCAGCATTCTAAGGAACAAGGTCACTTCTAAGTTCTAACGAAAAATGAGATTTCATTTTTTTTTTTTTTTAGATGAACTTCTCACGAACAGGTAGAATCTTCATCAAAGATACCTACAAGATGAACAAACATGCAGATGCAATATGTATGCATGCGATGCATGATGCAAACATCCCAAAACAGCTCAGATTCAATCCAAAAGTGACTCAAAGGCCTTTCAATTTATTCATGGATAATATTTCTTGACAGCATTGGCATTTACAGGTCTTGGCAATTCTTGACCATCCATTTCTACAAGAATCAGTGCCCCACCAGGTAGTACTTTCTTTACAATATAAGGACCTTCATAATTTGGAGTGAACTTCCCATGAGGATCTGGAATGATAGGCAAGACTTTTCTCAAGACAAGATCATTGATCTGAAATATCTTGGCTTAACCTTGTGGTTGAACGACTTAGCTACTCTCTTCTGATAGCTTTGTCCATGGCATAAGGCTTTTATCCGCTTTTCATCAATCATATTAAGTTATTCAAATCTTTGTTGAACCCATTCATCTTCAGAGAGCTTGATTTGAGAAAGTACCCTCAGTGAAGGAATTTCCACTTCCACGGGTAATACAAGTTCTATCCCATAAATCAATGAGAATGGTGTTGCCCCAGCATATCGGCATATGACTAAGCAAAAATATCTTGGTACTCTCTCAAAAGCCCAATTAATCTGTTGGCATCCGTTTGAGAGAGACATGCCCCAATCTTGGTTTCTTTAGAGTTATCTGAATCTCCCAAATTAACAGTGATTGGTTGTTTGGTGGTATGAGGTTTGGATTCTTCATGTCCGCCATACCTTTTCAATAATTCGAGTATCATCTTCATTCTCTCAGTCAGAACAATCAGGTTCATCAAAATCCTTTGAATGTGAATCCGAGCCATGCAAATGACTATCGTGATATGCAATGCCATGCTTAAGATGCAATCGAAGAATGGTTAGTATATATGCATATAAATGAATGCAATGCATATAATGGTCATGAAAAAATTGTTTTCGAATTCGAGTTTTCAAAAAAAATGTATATGGGAATTAGCCCTCATGTTATTGGACGTCCTCATTCCACTAAAACATTTTGAAACTATAGATCATGTGGAAGATCAGGCCTCAAAACATCATCATAGGATTGATGTGGGAAACCTCACACGTCTATTAACAAAACGTGAGTTTTATTGATATGCAAAAATTGCATTACAAAGTATATCATCTTGGATCTACAAAGTTTATGATCCAGATTATTACAAGCATAAACAAATGAAATGAATGGAATTCCCTCGCAGGGGAGAAATGAAAGGAATACAACTAAAAATTAAATGCAAAAACTAGAAACCTTCCCTACACAGTGAGAATTGAAGGTTCTTCATTCCCATTGATAGTGTCAACCATGTTGACATCTTAAGAATGCTCTGGAAGGGGATTTTGTTGGACATTTGATGCTGAATCCTTAAATGTGAGCAACTTTTTATCCAGCAGATTCTGGATTTTGGAACGGAACACCCAACAATTGTCCACATGATGGCCTTTTTCTCCCATATGATATTCACATGCTTTGCTAAGGTCGAACCTAGCAAACTTTGGAGGATTATCCCTCGGGATTTCTTTTGCTACCAGATGATTTTCAATTAACATTGAAAGTAGCTGAGACATGGGTCTAGGCAATGGAGTGAATTGCCTTTGAGGGACTTTCCCTTTCCGTTCAAAATTTCGCGAAAGACCCCCTACCTCCATAGCGGGTTTGTGAGTTTGAGGATTATAAGACTTCTGGGAAGAGGAGTTTTGTATGTAGGCAATCTCCACAGTTGATTCTTTATCTCTTTTTGGGACATATCGTCGGCTCATGGTCTCGGTTAATCTCCCTTCATGCATAATCCCCTCAATACGTTCACCTAACTCCACCAACGCAGCGAAGTTGATACAAGTGTAATTATACATCTTCTCAAAGAAGTCCCGCGGTATGGCCTAGAGCAGTAATTTCATAGATTCTTTCTCGGTCAATGGTGGCTTCACCTGAGATGCCATAACCCTCCACCTTTGAGCATAAGCCCTAAATGTCTCAGTCCTCCTCTTCTCAACCCGGACCAATTCCTCTCGAGTCGAGGCAATTTTGGTGTTGAATTTATACTGCTGAAAGAATTCATCAGCAAGATCCTCCCAAGTGTGTATCTTCTCTAAATCCAGCTCTATGAACCATGTTAATGCAAGCCCGATCAAACTATCTTGAAAAGAATTGATTAGGAGCAGAGGATTATCCGAGTAACGGGCCATTTTGCCCAAATAGTACTTCAGATGAGTTTTAGGGCACCCAATGCCATCGTATTTTCTTGTAAATTCAGGCTCTTTGTAGAATTCGGGGACTGTGACTTTGGCGAAAGGTGACAGTTTATCAAATCCCCGTGGTTGGTAGATTTACAGCATGCAAAGGCGCTCCTCAATCTTGGCCAAGCGTCTTGAACTTTCCCCATCGAGGTGTGGAGTTGGGGTCTCCTTAGAGGGAGGCTCTGAGCCAATAACTATCGGGATCGCAGTGGGAATCTCTTCAGCTGGTCCTTTCCCCATGGATTCTACTATTGGGGCTATCGGCACTTCAGGAGATGCGGTAGGAGGATTCATAGGAGACGAAGCAGGAACTACGGAAGTCAAGTTCCTGACTTGATTGGAGAGGTCCGCCAATAACGCCATCATCTGGGTCATTTGGTTTTCCATGTTAAGGACACGAGCACGAGTATCTTCGTTTTCCATCTTGGTTTGACGGCGAGTACGAATAATTGACCGTTCTTCAGCCGTTTTTCAAAACTTCCTGCAAAAGAAAATGATTCTGATTAGTATCAATCAAAAGAAATCATTAAAATACAAGCCATAGTCAATTTTATATTTTCTTGAGATGAAATAATGATAAGAAGCATATATGATCCCAGTATCATATAACATCCTCTTGTCAAAATTTCCTCAAAAGAAATTATACAATTGAAAAGGAACGACGACAAATATTTAATCAGAGTGCCCCTTTTCTAAAAAATACATGAAAATGTACATGAATTTCATTCATTTCAATCGAACAATTACAAGGGAGAACAGAACCTTGCTTTTCTTGAAGCTTACAAGGTGGTTCGATTTTACATGTAATATGAAGATGAATACATGTAATATGAAAATGAATACAGGGAAACCTCGATAGAAAGGAGAGAAATACAAAGGAAATCTCATTACAAGAAAATGAAACAAAAACCTAAGAACTAGGTTGGATCGTGCGGAGACGCTTGTTATCATGGGCCAAGCGTCCCTCATCAATCAAGGCAATGTCTTCTTGCTCCATAATATGTGTTCGCCAGAATCCTTGAGGCTCGGGAATATCAGGCAACTGAATTTTTCACATGGTCTTGATGTCTTGGGTCGAGGTTCTCCCATAGAGTCTTGAGATTCCCAGGCACAAGGATCACGTCCACTTCAGGTCTACCCATCTAATCTAAACCTAAAGGGGCACCCATGATTAAAACATATCGTCGTTGGAAATATAAAATGCATAATTGAAATAGGGAGGATGAAAAGATAAGAACGGTAAAAAAGGAACGATCTCTTACCAACCAAACACATGGCAATCACAAATCACATGTCGTATGAAACTGTGAGGTTTCGACGCCTAAGGTAAGGGTGCTAAAAGGCTCAAGGTTCCCATCCCAAATGATAAAGATAGTTTACCCACCGCTACTATCGTCGATCAGTGCTATCTTTATCAATTGGGATGAGCAGGTTTATGTAAATAATGGATTACCACGAGCATTCACTCGCAGATTCCACCCATAAACACTCCTAAGGTCCTAGATTGGGCGATCGGGGTTTTAGACTGCGGTTGTGTGTGCAGTGTTGTGCTAAAACTTGTAAACATACATTTAAATTTAAACATCCAGCACTTCAATATAAACCCTCATACATTCATACATCCTTACACCACCTGCAAGTGTTTACATACACGCCTCCCCTTATAACTCCCACCTACAAAACCATTTAACACGTGATTAGCGACTAACCTGATTTTTCACGTGACTTTGACATGCAGGCGATCCTATACAAGACATGTTAGTTAAAAACACAACAACCATTTTTAAACGGCTTCAAGTCCTCTTAGTCTAATAACCAGTCCCCAGCGGAGTCGCCAAAGCTGTCGCGCCTAACCCTAACGAGATCCCCGAGCTCTCCCAAGCTCATGTTATACGCGACAATTTTTTTATGATTTAATTGTCTAACAACCTAAGTATTATATGAGTCGCCACTAGCCTTATTTTGGAGGTCAGCTAGAAAACCTAATCGAGGGTTGGGAGAATTCCCTCGATTTCTACGCAATCAGATATCTAGGTTCGGGGACTTAGGTTACGCTAATATTTCTATTAACGCCATTTCGGTACCTAAACAGTATGTTGTGTTTTATTCTATTATATCTATACATGGTATATTGCTTTCAATCTATTCTATTTCTAAAAAAAATAACAATCAATGAAATCACAATTAAAAGACAGAAAGTAAACAATCAAGAATCAGTAATTCTAATCATGCAATCCTAAAAAATAAAGCACCATAAAGGAAAAGTGAGAGAAAAAGAGAAGACCCGCAACTCGTCGGGTTTTATACAACACAAAGAACCCAAGACATATGTCGGGAAAATTTACATAATAACGGTCGGAATGGACATCGACCTCCACCGTCTTCATGCTTTCTCTATCTTCAAAGTCCTAATCTAAATCTAAACTAAGAAATTTGAAACTAGGTACATAAAGATAAAAACAAACATCACAAATGATAACAAAGTAATCAAGGTAAGAACCCATGTATAATTGGGCTCTAAGTAAAGCATGGGACATCAAGCATATCAAGAAAACTATCTTCATGAATAGAGTTCCCTAACATGAGTTATATATGAATTCAAGAACACACAACGCCATATCAGAAACAAAGCAAGACAGCAAGAGATTATGGCAAATCAAAAAAATGATGTATGGCAATTCACTTGTTAAATCCCCTAACCAATGCATGAAAATCATGGAACTTGAACATGACGTAAAGGGCTAAATGCTAAGAACAAGTTTGGTTAAAACATTTAACCCTAAATCTACATGCAAAAGATCACACAAATTCATTAACATTGATATGTGACTTACCATTATGGGGCGAAATGCATTACATTCAGCACATTGATCATTCATTTCAAAACAAAAAGCAGCTAATTATTAAAAAAAAAAAAAAAAAAAAAAGCATGCATTTTCAGATTCAACGTGCATTTTTTTTAGAATTTCAAAAGCAAAGACATATCAATCGACTACCATAGTATACCTAGGAACAAAATAGCAAAATTGAACTATCAAAACAGAATTAATAGAACAACAAAACAGAACCAGAATGACCTACGATAAAACCAATCAAAACAACAAAGCAAAACCAGCAAAATCAGTAAGTCAAAACCATCTTTAAGTTGGAATCAAATGCCCACCCAATCATAGGATATCAAGACACAGTCAGCAAAGACAATTTGTGATCTAACATTTCAACACAAACACAGATATCTAATAGACTCTCACACACGATAATATAATTCTTCAATTTCAGTATTCGCCTAATGAATTCTCCAGCAATAACCACCAAAACTTTCTCAAATTACCACACTGACATTACCGAATTATTCTAGAGAATCGAGCTTAACACGTGCAAACATGGGAGGCTTATTAGAATCGAGATTCTTGGAATTAACTAACAAATTAATTCATCTAGCCTATGCAACTAGCGCGGTGGATGAATAAAACAGATGAAGTAATCATGGTCAGACCGGAGGTTACGTCTATTAGTAACACAGTTCAGACAATTCAACGAATAATTAGTAAGCATCAAGTCAGAGAACAACACGATGACAAGTTGGTGGAAATTAAGACACGTTCAACATGAAACTATCACGGTAGAGTTGAGATCACGGATATCAGCTTTGACGTGTATGATTTTAAAGCTATGAAGAACTAGATTCTCATCCTCTGCTTTCATTTTCAGACATCTAAACCAGAAGATACTTAGTTAGATCTAGCAAAAGGTAATTACCTGCAGTGACGGCTAATGGCTTTAAAAAAAAAAACAATCACCGAGGTGCTCTAGAAGACTTGAATTTGCGAAGAAATCAATGGCAGCAATTGGTCGAACTCTTCATTCAACAATGGCACTCCAAAAAACAAGGACAAGCAAGAAAATTCCAGAGCAGCTCGGCAATGACGAACAGCCGCTGTAGGCGGGATTACGACGTCCTCGAGCTCCGGAAGGATGCGGTTCGCAACGAGCGCGTCAGATCCGACCAAGAGCGATCAAACGTTGAGCCAAGGTGAAGAATTGTTAAATTAATGTTTCAAGTTTGAATTCGGATAATGATTGTTAAACTGAACTTGTTGAGAAAGATTTCTTAAACGGTTTAGCAATCGAATGAAGAAGCAATTCCTTCGTGACTTTCTTTTAGACGTGCAATAGAAGAAAGGAAGATATATTTTGTCACTAAAAGACAAAAAAAGGGGCACACTATTTTTTTTTTACCTATTTATCTTTAAAGAGGATAGAAAATGAATGAAACTCTTTTTACAGAAGAAGAGTCCTTGTAGGCGTGGATTTTGTTAAAAGTAGTAGCGCCCATGGTCAAATTTTTTACTTGGGCACACACACATATAAAAGGCGTTACTTTTAGCAGAAAAAAGTAATGTGAAGCCCTACGAAGAAGAAGGTGCAACACGTCCACGGAGAGAGAGCCGCTTGAGAGAAAAGCCACCCATGCGATCAAGAAAAAGGAGAATGTGAAGCAGTACATACGTGAAAGAAAATTAGACACTGGAGTTCTTGTTTCTGGCGTATGTAGAACGTTTTCATTTGAGCTTGAACGCGTGATGATTTCGTGCCGTAAGTTTATATCCAAATGAGTTATTTAGGTTTGGAGTTAAATCTAAGTGTGAGCGATTATAAATTCTGATTCTTCAATTATAGTGGATTATTTGGTGCTGGCTCTTCCCATGGACGTAGGTACCGATACTCAGACCGAACCACGTAAATTTCTAGTGTCTTTATTATTTCTCATTTATTTCTCTGGAGTTTGCGCGTTGACAAAAATTACAAGATTCCGTCGTTTTCGCATATTATAAGTATCGAAGCTTGGTTTGGATTTTTTTATTGTAATTTGAAGTTTTTGCTTGTTTGATTATTATCTGGAAATTCTATTATTACAATTATGTCTGAGAAGAAATTTGAAATTGAGAAGTTTAACGGGAGGAACAACTTTAAGTTATGGAGCATGAAGATGCGAGTATTATTGACAATTCAAGATTTGACCAAGACACTGAATGGTAAAAATGAGTTATCAATTATAATAAAAGTCTCTGAAATGGTAAAGTTAACGGAAAGAGCAATCGAATGAAGAAGTAATTCATTCATGACTTTCTTTCAGATGTGCAAAAGAAGAAAGGAAGATGTGTTTTGTCACTAGAAGACAAAAAAGGGCACATATTTTAAAGAAGAAGAGTCCTTATAGGCATGGATTTTCTTAAAGTAGTGGAGCCCAAGGTCAAATTTTTTACTTTGGGCACACATATATAAAAGACATTACTTTTAGCAGAAAAAAGTGACGTGAAGCCCTACGAAGAAAAATGTGCAGCACGTCCAAAGAGAGAGCGTCGCTTGAGAGAGCAGCGACCCACGCGATCAAGAAAAAAGAGAATGTGAAGCAGTACGTACGTAAAAGAATAATAGACATTGGAGTTCTTGTTTTCGGCGTACATAGAATGTTTTCGTTTAAGCTTGAACGCGTGATGATTTTGTGTCATGAGTTTATATTCAAGTGAGTTATTTATTTATAAACACTTTGGGTTTGGAGTTAAATTTAGGTATGGGAAACATTCGAAAGTGTGAGCGATTGTAAACTCTAATTCTCTGATTATTGTGGAAACTCTGATTTTCCGATTATGATGGATTATTTGTTACTGGTTCTCCCCGTGAACATAGTTACTGATACTCGGACCGAACCACGTAAATTTCCGGTGTCCTTATTATTTCTCGTTTATTTCTCTGGAGTTAAAGCGTTGATGTAAATTGTAACATTCTGTCGTTTTCGCATATTATATTTCAACAATTGATATCAGAGCTTGGTTCGGATTTTTTTATTGTGATTTGGAGCTTTTGCATGTCTAATTATTTTTTGAAAATTCTGTTATTGCAATTATGTTTGAGAGGAAATTTGAAATTGAGAAGTTTAACAAGATGAACAACTTTGGATTATGGAGTATCAAGATGTGAGCATTATTGACAACCCAAAATTTGGCCAAGACACTGAAGATAAGTTACCAATTATAATAAAAGCCTCTCAGAGGGTAAAGTTAATTGAGAGAGCAAAGAGCATATTATATTCCTACACTCCTAACCACGCGTAAGCTCTCAAGGATTTGGTTGCTTGGAGTCGCTAAAATGCCTGAGCTTGCAAAGGCTTGTCGGGATTTGTAAGCCTGTGTTGGTGGGGATGCTGAATCAGGACAGAAATCGAATCCCCACAGCTCTTGTTGCCACAAGGGGAAGTTGGCTACATTAACGCAGATATACTTGGTCAGTAGGAAGAACATCGTATAATCTTTACCAATTTTCAAAAGGGCCAGCTAAGAGTTGAAGGGGGGAAGACTTCACTAAGGGGGGAAAAAGGCACATACAAACATTCATCGTAAGCTAGAACAAAACCGAGAAAACAAACTGTTCGTATCAGCCAGACCAAATCCAAATAAGCAAATGTTTAAAGACTTGGCTATGTTGTAAAGTTTGAACTGCTTACTATTCCAATATGCCACTTGTGACGACTGAAATCTTTAAAAGTAGCTGCATCCAGTTCCAGGAACGAGTGTTAATACATTAGCTGAGAAGGTGTTGTATTAATCAATAATCAAGCAAAGCTTAAAAACCAAAAGAGGGGCTCAGTTAATTGGGGAAAGAGATGTCCCTAACTTCCAGGAAACATGCAGATGATACATCTGAGTCTGAGGACATGAGATACAAGGTTGAGGGAACCAACCAAACAATGAGAGTAGATGAACTATTTGCATCTCTCTTTTGATAAGATTAAGAATGTACAGTTTAAATAAAAGTTAATTTAATGAGGAAGCAAAACCTTTAATAGGTTCTCGTGGTGAACAATAAATCTCAAGTTTTTAAGGAAAGAAAAGCCAAGATAATCCCACATATTTGTTGAGGTAAACATCTTATGTGTTTCTCACCATCAATTGAAACTTTGGCACCGACGTTTAATTGAACGGAAACTACAGAACTAGGGCCAACTATGTGACGAGAAACAAAAATCAGTACACCTTTGGCCCAGAAAATTTGCATGGCAACTAAAGAATCATCGATTTCCTTTAATTAAATGAATCCACATACAACGTAGCATTAGAGTAGTCACAATTGTCTCCGAAATGAGATGACTTACAATACTGTATATAGGAGGAATAACTGTGCTATCTTTAGATTTTACAGACGGCATGACGGTGAAGCGGGGTGCTAGGTCTCGTGATCTAAAAGTCCACCTATAATGAACATGAGCAGAATCAGCAATTCCAGGTAGTTGAAGAAGTATTTCCAATTCTTATGCAAGGCCTTCATGGGCTCAGAAAAGGCATATTTGATAAGGGAAACCTTCATAAAATTGCAGATCACTTACCCAATGTACAAAAATATGCAGAATATTGCCCATTCTGGAAATAACAGTCGAAGCCAGTAATTATGTGATGAGTCGTCAATGTTTACATAAATCTGGAAATGAATGCCACACCGTCTTAGAAATTATACTCCCTACCTTGCCCATCAAAGAAGATCATAATATTGACGCAGATATAGAGTATACTGCTCCCTCAGGGCTGATAGATTTTGAGATATGTGGTAAAAATTGTATAGAACAATACATAATAATTAATCAACAGAAGCCCCAGCACCAGAATGCGTTATATGTCACAAGTTCCCCCAGGAAGAGATGCATATCTCCAATAAACACACGCATAAACAATTGCTGGGCAATCAAAAATTGGAACCAACACACACTAGCTTCATGAAGCTCACTGTAAAATAAGGAACTGATGCTCTGTAACCAACAAGAGTTAGATAAAACACCCTTCCAAGTGCAGCTGTTGTATGGCGCTCTTTCACAAATAGGCGCTCACAGGTGATACGGTATCCGTGAGAAATAAGCAAGGAGAATATAAAAGAAGCTGTCCGAAAGAGTACTCCAGTTACATAGACCCCAAAAGACATCCACAGAGAACACCTCTAAAGATAAAAGCACGAATACCTGCAAAAGGCACCATATTTGCTGGATCAACTATTCAGTAAAAGACCGACAAAAAAAAAAAAAAAACTATTCAGGAAAAGAGGCAGTTGGTAACTACTGTTTACAGAAGAATGGGCATTTACACTGGGTAATCTTTCACCACAAATTGAAACAACAATCAGTGTCACTCCAGGATTTAACATGAGTTCCCATTACAGTTCTTGGCTTTAAGCACATCATGTATCAACTGCTCTAGAAAGGTATAAAGCTATTCCTATCTACAATATTCACCCATAGCAATTAATATGGGAAACATAAATACATGTGTATATTAATCAACAACTTAATATAAACAAGCAATCCTTGTTCAGACATGTACGTGAATACCTATAACTCCATTGTTCAAAAAATTTTAAATCCTGGTTACATTATTTGAAGTGAAAATCATGACATTGTATTGACAATGCAAAGTTTGAAGAATCGGAACAGATCACGATGTCCCAAGGAGGAAACAAAGAAGGTCCATTTTGGTACCCAACTCATCAAAATTTCAACCAACTCCGCTCTGCTCCATCTTCCATAGATAAAACTAGGAGTGAGCATCGGTCCAAGGTTGACACTGGACCGACCTTGGACCAACTCTGGACCGACCCAACCCTGCCGGTCCCAGTTTGGTTCCCAAGGAGACTAGGTCGGTCCTTGGTCCTAGAATTCCTGGATCAGCACTGTGCGAATTGGTCTTCGGTGCTAAAAGTTCAGGGTCGGTCCAACCCGGACTAACCCTGACTCTCTCTATATATGTATGTATGTGTGTGTGTGTGTGTATAATTTTTTTATATAGTAAAAATCTTAAAATAAATGGTGTCAATAATATTAAATAATTTTTTAATGAGGAGTTCAAATAATTTTACATTGCTCTTTAATAACCTAGATTTTTAATGTCTTTTACGGCATCAATAATAATAATTTATGAATGAGAAAAATGTTTTTTAAAGAAATCCTCACGACATCCAAAATGGTATAAACAACTCCTTACAACATCCTTTAATCTTTGATTTGTCAAAATCAAAAGAAACAACCTCTCTACGACACTCGATGCTTACTTTATTCGACGCTCATCCCACTCGACCCTCACTCTTGTCTTTCTTAGCTAACCTCGCTCGTCGTCAAACCCATTGGGTCGGTCCAGTTCTTGGTTACCCTTTCAAGGAGTACAAAAAATGAAATAAAAAATTATTGATTAGTCTCAGGTTGACCTAAGTTAACATTGGAATCGGACTGAACCCATTGGGTCAGTCCGGTCATCGATTACTTTTTTAAGGAGTATAAAATTTGAAATAAAAAATTATCGATTGATCCTGGATTAATCTTGGAACCGGACCGAACCCACTGGATCAATTCAATCCTCAATCACTTTACAATAAAGTAAAAAATAATCGATTGGTCCCAGGTTAACTCTGGAATTGAACCGAACCCACTAGGTCAGTTCGGTCCCATCTTCAGCTCAAGAGGGTTAGTCGTCAATTCCAAAAATTGAGGACCAACAGGTCTTAAGGTTAAGGGGGTAAACCGGCCTAACCCGGACCATGCTTACCCTTAAATAAAACTTTTAAAAATAGCCAACCTCCTACCAAAAAAATAAAATAAAATAAATTTAGCATACCAGAAAAGGAAGGAGAGCATAAGCTGCAAAGCCTTGATCAAAGGAACGGATGCCAGCGTCCACTGCAAATTACTCGTCTGTTCCAGGATAAAAACAGACAACGGAAGACAAAATGAAAATCACTTTCGAGGAAAAAGAAAAGGAAAAGATATCTCTTCACGAAAAGAAATAGCTTTCATGTAAAATAACAATCACCCCCCCACAACCCAAAGAATAAAAAGAAAAGAAGCAGCAGCAGCAGCAGAAGAAGAAGAACAAGAAGAAAACAGGATAAGACATGCCTGGACTTCAAGATGGAACATCGAGCCTATTCGATATGCTAGCTAATATGCTCACAAAGAAACAGAGAGAGCGACATGGAATCTACAAAAGTGTTCAAGACGAATGACGTTCTTCACTAAGCTCAGCCAGACTTAAGAGAAAACACAAAGATGCGCAAAGACGAAGTTTTGACGGACAATGGATTCACCTCAACCTGAGGTTTTACGACAAATAGGACGGCAAACCGAGGAAAACATTTCCGGCCATAACCGCAAACCACAGACAAGAAACAGAACAATCAATACCCCCACTATAACACAGCGAACCCGCCTGAACCTAGCTAACGAAACGACAGACCGATCGACGAAGAGAAAGAGAGAGAAGCAGGACCTGAAAGTGGGCGTTGCAGTAGGTGTTGAAGGTCCAAGAGCAAGCGGACACGACCTAGATCACGAGGAAGGCCAGGTACACCGAAGGCAGCGGCCGGCAGGACTCATCGAGGCCGAGACGGTACGGCGCCGCGTCCATCTCCCGTGGACCCTTATGCCGACTGGAGCCGGCGACGGCGACGGCGACGACAGTGATGAGCGCGTGTTTCCGGCGCCCGCCTTTCAAACTTTCAGTTGCAGAGGGAGCGAGCGGGAGAGGATCGTACGCGGGGGCTATTTATAGTCTCATACGGTTGACCCGCACTCCACGTGTCGGCTCGTGCAATTCGATTTGGGCTCCGCGCGGAGACGAGAAAAAGAAAATTCGATTTTCCATTTTCAAAACGGCGATATTCTAGTTAGAATATACAGAATTATAGGAAATCATCTCGAACAGAATTATATTTCGAAAACGATCCTCATTTTCTACCAAAAAATAATAATAATATTGGATTTTTAGCTTCAACCATGAAAAATCTTTTTTTTTTATTTATCTGTACAATCATATTCTCAACTTTTCACATGTCTATTATTTAAATAAAGTCAGAAAATCAATGTTTAAAATATATTAAAATTGTAATACTAGAGTGAGTGTTCCCGAATTTAATAAGAAGAAAAGATTATTGAATTTTTTCTTATTTTATGAAATGATGTAATTACTCTATATAAGTGTAAGATGACGTCATATAATTGCTTTTATTCTTTACAAATTTCTTTTTTTCATTTTGCTCTTTTCTGGCTTTTTTTTGTTGCCCCAATTTCAGGGCCGGTTCCGGACACAGATGCTACGCACCAACTTTGCGCTCATTCAAAGATTCTTCCGTTGTTTCTCCCGCGCGGCTATGCTCCAAGAATATAATTTTACGATAATATTCTCAACTTTTCATGTCTATTATCTAAAAAAAAAAAAGTCAAAAGATCGATGTTTAATTATAATATTGGAGTGGGTGTTTCCGAATTTAATAAGGAGAAAAGATTATTGACTTTTCTCTTATTTTATGAAATGTCGTAGTCAAGGACGTAAGTGTGAGATGGCGTCATGCAATCCCCTGTTCCCTCCCAATGCACGGCCGGCCTGCGAGGATTGCAAGTCACTGATGAATGCACCCATCATGCCAGATTGCAAGTACCACCCTACTCCTACTCCTACTCCTACTCCTACCACCCCTGCCGCCGCCGCTCCCTCCACCATGCCAGATTGCAAGTACTTATCACCATTTTAGAGTGCTTCGAGGAGACTAACTACCCACTCACCCCAAGTCAGCTTTGTAATTCTTCTTCTTCGAAACAAGGAGCAGGTTACTGGCGCTTCTAAACTGATTCCCAAGTTAGCTTCTTTTTTCTTCCTAGGGAAAAAGACGCCGCTTTTCTCACGGCCCAGGTGAAATGGTTCATGCAACAGGCTTACAAAGGTAAAAACATGGGCTCAATTCGCTCACAAATGATGATTCATTTCATCCCATGGAAACAGATTAAACCACCGAAAAAGCAACGGAGGAAACTACAGAAATTGAAGGGGGGAGGTTGAAAGATGGGAATCACGTCCCTTCAAAAGCTCGATCGCAGAATCCCGCCCGAAAAATGCTCGTGAGAATCGAGGATGACGTTACCTGCGCTCATCGAGAGTGTATTCGCACCTTGGCCGGTTCCCCACGTCGGCGCGACGACAGAATTTGCAGAGCAGAGGGAAAGTACAGATCAAGAACTCTATCCCCCGCTCGACCGGGCCAATGGAGTGGCCCGACCCAAAATTACGACCCCCCTCCTCCTCTTCCGGTCCGGTTCGAGGCCTGTAATGGATGCAAATCGTACAAGACGGTCGACTGATGGCTATAGCAGAGGTACTAGATTTCGTCAGGCACCGTCCCTGTCCAACAGATTAACCTCACACTTTTGAATGTTTTCCCAATGGATTATGTTATTTCAGGTGATCAAATTTGATCACGCAAGTTTTATGAATGAGTCGATCCGACCCACTCTGGATCAATATGGATTAACCATGTCGATATTAGTTAACTATTTTCGGCCCGACCCAAATTCAACGCGTCTAGTGTTCATCGTGAAATTAAGGTTGGTGTGTAAAAGTTGTGTCCATTGGATAAGAGGGAATGAAATCTCGTAGCCAAAGTATAGAGAGCTCAGGACACGGTAAAAAGAGATGATGAGAGATAAGGCTGCTTTCTATGCTCTACATACGTAACTCTAATCAGGTAAAATCAGAAAAAGGAAATGAAGAATGTACAGTTTCCATGATTGGGCTGTATTTAGCTGCATCAGGCCTAAAAGGACGCGCCGGTTCTTG
This sequence comes from Eucalyptus erythrocorys, assembly GCA_014182555.1. Classification (NCBI taxonomy): domain Eukaryota; kingdom Viridiplantae; phylum Streptophyta; class Magnoliopsida; order Myrtales; family Myrtaceae; genus Eucalyptus; species Eucalyptus erythrocorys. The sequence continues at coordinate 14,059,829 of CM024602.1, forward strand.
GCCCCTTCCTCTCTGCTCTTCCACGGAGGGAAATGAAGAAAAATTCGGCTGCGGCGAAGTGTTCCCTATACACTAATATAAACACCCTGCTTGAACTATGGCAATTTGTGCAGAACGCTAATCTTTTCCCGTGAGCTCCTAATCACGCATAAGCTCTCAAGGACTCGGTTGCTTGAAGTCACTAAAATGCCTGAGTTTGCAGAGGCTTGTCGGGATTTGTAAGCCTGTGTTGGTGGGGATGCTGAATCACGACAAGAATCGAATCCCTACAGCTCTTGTCACCACAAGGGGAAGTTGGCTACATTAACGCAGACATACTTGGTCAGTAGGAAGAACATCGTATAATCTTTACCAATTCTCAAAAGGGCCAGCTAAGACTTGAAGGGGGAAGACTTCACTAAGGAACAAAAGAAAAGACGGAAAAAAAAAAAAAAAAAAAAACATTCATCGTAAGCTAGAACAAATCCGAGAAAACAAACTGTTCATTGTTTCAGCTAGACCAAATCCAAATAAGCAAATGTTAAAAGACATGGCTATGTTGTCAAGTTTGAGCTGCTTACTATTCCAATGTGCCACCTGTGACGACTGAAATCTTTAAAAGTAGCTGCATCCATTTCCTGGAACGAGTGTTAATGCGTTAGCTGAGAAGGTGCTGTATTAATCAATAGTCAAGCAAAGCTTAAAAAAACAAAGAGGGGCATGCAGATGATGATACAGATGATACATCTGAGTTGAGGACATGAGATACAAGGTTGAGGGAACAAATCAAACAATGAGAGCAAATGAACTATTTGCATCTGTCTTTTGATAAGATTAAGAATGTATAATTTAAATAAAACATTAATGTAATGAGGAAGCAAAACCTTTAATAGGTTCTTGTGGTGAACAATAATTCTCAAGTTTTTAAGGAGAGAAAAGCCAAGATATTCCCACATTTATGTTGAGGTAAACATCTTATGTGTTTCTCACCATCAATTGAAACTTTGGCACCGACGTTTATTTGAACAGAAACTACAGAACTAAGGCCAACTACGTGACAACAATCGAAAAGCTGTACACCTTTACCCCAGAAAATTGTATGGCAACTATAGAATCATCAATTTCCTTTAATGAAATGAATCCAAGCTTTAGAGTAATCACAAGTGTCTCCAAAATGAGATGACTTACAATACTGTATATAGGAGGGATAACTGTGCTGTGTCTAGATTTTACAGATGGCATGACTGTGAAGCGTGGCACTAGGTCTTGTGATCTGAAAGTCCACCTACAATGAACATGAGCAGAATCAGCAATTCCATGTAGTTGAAGAAGTATTTCTGATTTTTATGCAAGGCCTTCATGGGCTCAGAGAAGGCATATTTGATAAGGGAAACCTTCATAAACTTGCAGATCACTTACCCAATGTACAAAAATATGCAGAATATTGCCCATTCTCGAAATAACAGTCGAAGCCAGTAATTATGTGATGAGTCGTCAATGTTTACATAAATCTGGAAATGAACGCCCAACCATCTTAGGAATTATACTCCCTACCTTGCCCATCATAAAAGATCATAATATTGATGCAGATATATAGTATACTTGCCACTATTTCAGCCATCGCGACAATTTGCATTGCACCCTGAAATTTCCTGTATGGACCAAAGAAGAGCAAATCAAATTCAATATTTGGTTGTGCAGAAGAGATGGGGCAAAAACCAACAGGGCAAAAACCAACAATACTCATAGGACTGGGGTTAAAGACAGATGGGACACACGTACTTGAACATGATATACTTCATATATACAGCATCATGCATTGCATGAACATCCTCGTCTTCTATATAGTTCAACTGCTCCCTCAACGCTGATAGATTTTGAGATATGTGGTAAAAGATTGTATAGAATGATACAAAATAATTAATCAACAGAAGCCCCTGCACCAGAATGCATTATAGGTCACAAGTTCTACCCAGAAAGGTAATGCATATCTCCAAAGAAGACACGTAAAAAATTGCTGCGCAATCAAAAACTGAAACCCACACGCACTAGCTTTACGAAGCTCACCGTAAAATAAGGAACAGAAGCTCTGTAACCAACAAGAGTCAGATAAAACACACTCCCAAGTGCAGCTGTTGTACGGCGCTCTTTCACGGATAGGCGCTCACAGGTGATACAGTATCCATGAGAAATAAGCAAGAAGGATATAAAAGAAGCTGTCTGAAAGAGTACTCCAGTTACATAGACCCCAAACGACATCCACAGAGAACACCTCTGAAGATAAAAGCACGAATACCTGCAAAAGGCACCATATTTGCTGGATCAACTATTCAGGAACAGAGGCAGTTGGTAAGTACTGTTTACAGAAGAATAAGCATTTACACTGGGTAATCTTTCACCACAAATTGAAACAGCAATCAGTGCCACTCCAGGATTTAACATGAGTTCCCATTACAGTTCTTGGCTTCGTAAGCACATCATGTATCAACTGCTCTAGAAAGGTATAAAGCTATTCCTGTCTACAATATTTAACCATAGCAATTAATGTGGGAAACATAAATACATGTGCATATTAATCAACAACTTAATATAAACAAGCAATCCTTGTTCAGACATGTACGTGAATACCTACAACTCCATTGTTCGAACAATTTTAAATCTTGGTTACATTATTTGAAGTGAAAAGCATGACATTGTATTGACAATGCAGAGTTTGCAGAACCGGAACAGATCACGATGTCCCAAGGAGGAAACAAAGGAGGTCCATTTTGGTACCCAACTCATCAAAATTTCAACCAACTCCGCTCTGCTCCATCTTCCATAGATAAAAATTTTAAAAATAGCCAACCTCCTACCAAAAAAATAAAATAAAATAAATTTAACTTACCAGAAAAGGAAGGAGAGCATAAGCTGCAAAGCCTTGATCAAAGGAACGGATGCCAGCGTCCACTGCAAATTATTCGTCTACGCTAGGATAAAAACAGACAACGGAAGACAAAATCAAAATCACTTTCGAGGAAAAAGAAAAGGAAAATATATCTCTTCACGAAAAAGAAATAGCATTCATGTAAAATAACAATCACCCCCCCCACAACCCAAAGAATAAAAAGAAAAGAAGCAGCAGCAGCAGCAACAGAAGAACAAGAACAAGAAGAAAACAGGATAAGACATGCCTGGACTTCAAGATGGAACATCGACCCTATTCGATATGCTAGCTAATATGCTCACAAAGAAACAGAGAGAGCGACATGGAATCTACGAAAGTGTTCAAGACGAATGACGTTCTTCACTAAGTTCAGCCAGACTTAAGAGAAAACACAAAGATGCGCAAAGACGAAGTTTTAACGGACAATGGATTCACCTCAAGCTGAGGTTTTACGACAAATAGGACGGCAAACCGAGGAAAACATTTTCGGCGATAACCGCAACTACTGACGAGAAACAGAACGATCAATTCCCCCACTCGAACACAGCGAACCCACCTGAACCCAGCTAACGAAACGACAGACCGATCGACGGAGAGAAAGAGAGAGAAGGAGGACCTGAAAGTGGGCGTTGCGGTAGGTGTTGAAGGTCCAAGAGCAAGCGGAGACGACCCAGATCGCGAGGAAGGCCAGGTACACCGAAGGCAGCGGCCGGTAGGACTCGTCGAGGCCGAGACGGTACGGCGCCGCATCCATCTCCGACGGACCCTTATGCCGAACGGGAGCCGGCGACGGCGACGACGGCGACGACGACTGCGATGAACGTGTTCCGGCACCCGCCCTGAGCTTCAGACTTTCAGTTGCAGAGAGAGCGAGAGCGACACACAGAGAGAAATAGAAAGGGGGGTCGCATGCGGGGCTATTTATAGTCTCATACGGTGGACACGCGCTCCACGTGTCCGCTCGTGCAATTCGATTTGGGCTCCACACGTAGACGAGGAGGAGCGAGAAGAAGAAAATTCGATTTTCCATTTTCAAAACCGCGATATTCTAGTTAGAATATACAGAATTATAGGAAATCATCTCGAACAGAATTATATTTCGAAAACGATCCTCATTTTCTGCCAAATATATATATATATTGGATTTTTAGCTTCAACCATGAAAAACCCATCTTTTATTTATTGGTACAATCGTATTCTCAACTTGTCACATATCTATTATCTAAATAAAGTCAAAAGATCAATATTTTAAAAATATTAACATTATAATATTGAAGTGAGTGTTTCCAAATTTAATAGGGAGAAAAAGTTATTGACTCTTTTTTTTTTTAATGGAATGACACAGGTAGTGGATATAAATGCGAGATGGCGTCATTTAATTTCTTTTATTCTTTTCAATTTTCTTTATGTTTTTCATTTTTCGCTTTTCTGACTTTTCTTGATGCTAGAGACCACCTCGTATGGTTCAATGAAACCCACCTCGGCCGATCTCTCCCCGATTTCAGGGCCGGTTCTGGGCGCACACGCTACGCACCAACTTTGCGCTCATTCAAAGATTGTTCCGTTGTTTCTCCCGCGCGGCGGCGCTCCGTGAAAACTAACGCAAGAGCACATGGATCGAATGTCCGTTCCGGGCCCTCGGCTCGACCCCCCACGCACGTACTTGTTGCGGCGATGGGAATTCGAATGCGCATGTAAATCGTGCGTGCAAACGCAGTTTCCATGACCGTAGAGCTAAACTTTGTTGGTCTCGAGCGCATTATAGCAAGCGTGGTCCTTCCAAGGTTGTAGTGCGCGGCGGCAGCACGGTTTAGTTGTTTGGTATGTCGATCACCTGCTCGCCGTGGACATTCCTTTAGTGATTTAGAGACGGGGGGCAACATGGCTCTTACTAGGGGTGAGTATCGTCTAGGAATCCGAGCGTTTCAGGTTTTACGATATATAAGATAAATTTTAGATTTCAAAAATTGAAAAATTTATTATGATAAGTGGGTTTCAAATTTTATGTAAAACTGAAAATCTGGAATAAGTTTTTGTGTTTTTCTTATTTTATTTCTTTGTTCAATCCTATCACATTAGTGTAATCTGAACTCGCTAATCAAAATTTCTATTTTTGACAATATTCATGAGTATAACTTTTATTTCATCAATATTTTATAATTTTTGTCTGTGAATAATAACAAATTATGATCATTATAAGTGAAAATTTACTACAATCATTCAATTAAAAGTACAATTGAAACTTAATTAGACCCTAAAACTTATGATGAGATAAGTTTTAGATCCTTTGGTAAATCCGAAACCGCTTGCCTCTAGCTTTGACTATCTCAATGGTCTATTCTACCTTCTTTTTTTAATTCTGCATATTCAAGTATGGAAAAGACCAAAACAAAAAGGTTGAACAACCTGACACAAAACATGGCAGTTTCGTACCAAGTTATGATGGAAGGAGGGAATGTATGCGTCAATCCATCGGACCAACAACCACACTGGAAATCATCATCACGCAATGTCCTGTAATTGGACTCGCTGGGAAGTTCTTGGGGAGCTGTCCATCCACACATGATCAACGCACATTAGGTGAACAAACTCAACACCGTGAACTAGTTCCCCCTTCAATCCTACTCCATCTTCAACAGCTTAAAAATATTATTTCTCTGTCCCCCTTGTTTTCCCCGTCAACCTCGATGTATTTATACAATCCATAGTGACTCGATGTTTTCCAAGTATCGCAACAAGTAACCATGCAATCGATCACCCACGGCAAGATTAGCGGAGGAATAAAAGCAAGGACAAAGGAAATAATGCGCCACAATTTATATGATTCGATCTGAGCGCCAGAGTCCAAGAATCCACTACAAGCAAAGGAGATTACACGCTCAGATTAAATGCTTCCTCAAGCCTAAGTCCCCTGGATTATATACAATCGATCGTCACCAAGCTTTTCCACCTTCAAGAGGAGGAACTTGTCTCACCAGGTTCCTTTCCGGACCAATCCACTTTTCGGGACTTCCGATCGTCACTCCATTCACTGGTTGAAACTCGAGAATACCTGACGCGATGAGTTCCGGGCCAGCACACCACCGCATGGTGGTGGGGGGTGCGGCGGAGCTGATGAAATTGCAGAATGTGAGACGCGGCTATGGCAAACCATGGGGTCCCCGGCAGATCAGGTATCAACCCAAGAACATTATTTAGCTTCAACTTGGGCTTCGGGGCGGGGATGGAAAATGGGCCTTCAATGATATTCTGGCCCATAGAGATAACTGTGATTGGAAACAGGGCCCATAAATTCAGGCCCATGATCTCTCTCCGGCCCTTTCGGTCGGGCCCTCCTTCAGTTCATCATTTGCTTCGTGACCTCCTGGCAACTCCAGCCCATGTCACGTTATAGAGTCAAACTCGCATCAAGCAAATAAGCAAGAAAAATCTCTTTCTCTTTCCATACGCAATTTCGAAAAGAGTCTAGTCAGCTCGTCTCTGCTATACTGTATAGATATGTGTACCACAGCCTTTCCATGTAGCGTATGGGTGATATCCAAAAATAATTTTGGAAATTAGATTAAACCCACTTCTTCAATATACTAGCGCAAATATTCAATTGAATTTCTAAAGTTACGTTCCCCGTCATTATTTAAAGATGTGAATTAGGAAGGATTGATCGACGAAATATGAATTGAGGAATAAATCCTCGATATTCATAGCAATAGAGGAAGAGAAGCAGGAGTGGCAGGCAGAAAGCAAAATGATTTTTTTTTTTTTTTTTTTGGTCGGCCAGGTGTATTCCTGATGGGCCGCAAATCACTCTATTTGGAGGGGGGAAGTTTCGAACTTGCACAAGGGAATGATACCCACTAGGGCATGGCACAATGATTGGTAAATGACTTTTTTTTTTTTTTATTATCAAAGAATGCACTATTAATAACCACAAGACTGATATATGCTACCATTAGACCAAAGCTTACATTTAAACTCTGTTTGTTTAGCCAAAAATAAACGATTTAAAAAAAATTCTAAAAAAGACCATTTATATAATTTGAAATAAGTAGTTAATGAAAAATAATTTCATTATCAGCAACAATTTATGTTTGAATAATTTCATAGAGGACGGAAATATTTTTGGTTCGTTCTTTTTTGTAAGCGACACAAATAATAATTTTTTAAAGATTATTTTTCAAATCAGTCATTTTCCGCAATACAAATGAAATTCAATAAAAAGAAAAAAAAAAGAACAAAAAAGAAAATAATCATAGAAGAAAAAAATTATAAAAGTTATCATTGTTAGTAGTGACCTCATCATGTATTACGGTTGACATCTAAGTTAAAGATTTTTATTCAAAATTGATTGGAAAGACTACATAAAAATATTGTCAAAAAAATAAGATTGAATTAATAAAATTAAAAGATTTAGGATTGAATTGACTGCCTTATAATAATTTTATAATTTTTTGAGTAATTTTCCCCGTATAGTTAATCTATAAGTTCAATCTTTTGAGAGATTTAAGCAAGAGTCATCTAAAGTATCAAATTTGTAAATTATAAAATCAGATTTAAACAATAAGCTAAATTTGCAAAGGAAGATCATATCCCATGGGATTGTCGGACAAAATTCAAAATAACCGCAAAGAGCGTAGGAGCTTGGTAGCTCCTGTCCCGCGGAAAGGTAATTAGGTCCTACACCATTTAATTTATCCCGAAATTTCCAGACAAGTGGTGGAAGCATAATTTCTTTCAATCGCATACCAACAACCAATAATTTGCGTTTCCATTAGGGCGCGATCATATCGACTCTAATCTTGTCGATTCCCGTCATGGCTTGGCAACGATGCATGAGGGACACAAACAATCCCCGGAACTTTTTTGACTGAATATTCTTGCTTAACCACGTTGAGATTACTCTAATATACAATGCTTTCCTTATTCCAACCAAAATATTTTTGTCGGTAAAGCATAGTTGACCTGGAATTCCGAATATGTTCTGCGAAGTTTCGAGCGGACGAGTCTTCTTTACTTCTATTGGACCACCGTTTGATAATTTTAAAAATAAAAAAATGTTGGAATATCAAATTGCACATGTGCTCACTAATTCAATTATTGGTGGACTTCTGACAAAAAAAAAAAGTTATTGGTGGACTAAAGAGGTATGGATATTTATTTTTAACACGTCACGAGAAAGAGGAGTATCGACCTTTCTATTTTTTTTTGTCAATAAAGCAGTTATTCTCTAACAATAATAGTAGGCGGTAATTGCCCTTTTTTAAAGGAATAAGTTAAAGGAGACGGGCCCCTTTATTAGATCAGTCATGTGATAAATTGCTGATTTTTGGCTTCAAATCTTTTCTTTCCGAACATAAAAATTGGAAGAGACAAGCAAATTAGAAAAAAAAAATAGAAAAAAATAAGAAATCTAAATTAGTCGCTATTAATCACGCGCTCCAATGAAATGAAAAATAAAATCAACGGGCTCCGAAATAGCCAATGGGGCAAATTGCAGATCATTTTTTCCTAGTTCTCCACTGATTAGTTGAGATGTTAATGTCTGCATAGGTCAATAGCTCTTATATATTTTAATAAAAATATAATTTGCACCTTTTGATACTAAAAAAAAAAAGGAATTATGCACGTAGAATATTATGTAAAAGATCCTTCTTTAAAAAAAGAATTATTCACGTAGAATATTATGTAAAAGATCTTTTTTTCTACTTTTATTTTTTGGTAATTGATTAAATAAACCCACAAGGAGGGCAACGAGCGATTCTGTGTGGTCTAATATATTTTGCGCATGTGAGAGCGCAACGTGCATTATTTCATTTTTTATTCTCTGCATTGAACCGGCAAAAAGGTTCGGTGCGAGGGACACATTAGCATCAATTATTACACAATTTATAATGTAATATGGTCAGATCTTTATGTCCCCCCCTCCCTTCCTCCCGGTTGCTTTATTTCATGCCTGGCCTGATCCTATTGGTTGGCTGCCAACTTAGAATTTATTATCTTTGATTAAATGCGAAGATTTAAGGCATGTAACAATAAACAGAGCGCAAATTGCCGTCGGAACTTGGAACGAATAAAGAAGCTAGCTTTTTACACCTCTTTTCATCGATAGATAAGCATTTTGTCTCTAAAATTTTGCATTGCAGTAAATAAAATTATATAAAGAATACATGCCGTAATTCGTAGTAAAGAAAGATTAATGTTGGTTAAAAGGGTATATAATAAACCTACCTCCGGAAATTTCTTCTTTCTTTTTTTTTCCTGCAGGGGGGAGTTTCCAAGTATACTTGGGTTTAAAAAGATTATTTTTTATTAAAAGGGAAAAGAAGCATCAGAGGAGGAGTTACATACATACATCTAAATATCATTTTCTCCGAGTAAATGATGCGATTAAGTTCAAAAACCTAAACACTCAAGAAAGAGACTTTCATGAGTATAATTTCGAAATATCTCTTTCCAATAAATAAATCGTGCAATAACATGAGTCATAAGTCATCTTCCACGCGAAAAATTCCATCAGATAGCCAGAGCTGGGCTTGGAGAAATCAAACACATGCTAAGAGAGAGAGAGAGAGAGAGAGAGAGAGAGAGGGATAGCCCGGGTCAAAGTCATTTTGTTTTGTCATGGCTGAAAATGTGAGTTTCGAACGGAGGCGGACGAGCCGGATTCTCTTGCTGTTTTTTCGGAAAAATGACCCAAGAAAAGGCATCGAGCTCCATGCGATAAGAGCTTACGTTTCTGCTGGCAAAGTACGACTGAACTCTAAAAGGACAATAATTTGGGGGCAAAGAGAGAGTGGATGCGGATGCAGCAGAAATTTCAATGGAGGGTACTAGTGTAGCTTAGGGACAATTTTGTACCACCACCACATGCCCATCCATGGGTCCACGCCTCAATGTTTTTTGGCTTTCTTCCTTCTTTCTTTCTTGTTGATTTTTACCATTTCTTTTTTGGGACCTTTCTTCTATACATGGATCAAACGGTTCCAAAGACATGTTTATCTAGTGTTTGGTAGTACAAGATTGTACATTAGAAGAGGGAGAATTAGAAATCCATCAAATCACGCTATCTATTAATTATTTGAGTCTAGTAACTACTTCATTTCCTAATCTTTTGTCATATATGTTTTTTTATCAGGATAATGTGTTCAATTTTTTCGACCATCTATTTCTTAACGCTTTAAATTTTAGATGGTATCCAAGTGTGGCAAATCCAAATAATTTTAGATTTTCCATATTTCCTTTTGGAAAATAAAATATATCCTTTGATAGATACCATGCGATGCATCTAGAGAAAGCTTTCACCAATACTCCTCGTATTTTCGTGTTTTTCCTAATTAAGTATTTGTAGGTTTAATTTGTTTAATTAGCTCTTTTTACCTTCCCAAATTTTCTAATCAAATTATTCTGACAGCAAATCCTGACCAAATTTGGGCGATGTAGTATTCACACGATGCCAAAATATGATACTGAAAAAGTTATGCAAACGCCCTTTGGAAAGTGAGTGCGCGCAATATCAAAGTATGACGTGGATAAAATTCAGCTAATGTCACTTGAATAAACATTCACATCAAACGGAATTTCATTCACTTCGCACTACGACATTGTTTGAAGACCGCATCAGTTGAATTCGATTGAATCTGGTGTTGAGACGACTTAATTAGAAAATTCTTCGAGATAAATTAAAAGAAGAGAGAGTTGACTGTAAAACTAAGGCATAAAAGAATGCGAGAACTTAGGTAGAACTTCCCATTCATTAATCTCCTCAACAAAAGGGCCCCGCATAGTAGTTCCATTCCACCCCATTTTTGTTCTATCCAGTTTCTTTGACATATATAGACTCGCTCGAGCACGCATTGTTACTAAATGTAGTTTAGAGAATTAACAAAGATGAAAGGGGTGAGGTGTACACGATGGGGCTGATGGAAAGACAACAACTAACCTTAACGTTCGATTTTCGAAGCAATTGACTTAACTCTAAGCTTTGACATTTTAAAATTATTTTCTCGTGATTATTTCCCCCCATTTTCCTACCCTTTTCTCTCTCCTCTGTTGGTATACTTTTGTCATCCTGGAAATATAAATGGTAGGTTATGGGTCGCTTTGCTGGAGCGTGCCCACTCTCTACAAAAACCCATTCCATCTCCCTCCCTCTCTCTCTCTTTCTAGCACATTCTCAACCCCCGATTCAAGGCAAACCACCAATGCCGGAGCCACCTCTCACGGCGGACGCCGAGGCCGCCGCCGCCGCCAGCAGCTCCCCGATCCCATCGCCCGCCTCCCCGTCTTCCTCCTCCGGCTCGTCCTACGTGTCGAACCCCGAGCCTTCCCGCGACAAGTCGAAAGCAATAGCCACGGCTCGGAAGGGCGAGGGCCGCCCGGCGGCGGCGGCGGCCAAGCGAGCCCGGGACGAGGGCAGCAAGCACCCGGTCTACAGAGGTGTCCGGATGCGGAGCTGGGGCAAGTGGGTGTCGGAGATCCGCGAGCCCCGCAAGAAGTCGCGCATTTGGCTCGGCACCTTCCCCACCGCGGAGATGGCGGCCCGCGCCCACGACGTGGCCGCGCTGAGCATCAAGGGCGAGTCGGCCGTGCTGAACTTCCCCCGCCTCGCCGAGCTCCTGCCCCGGCCCGCGTCCCTCGCGCCCCGCGATATCCAGGCCGCCGCGACGAGGGCGGCCGCGATGGACGTCGACCCGGCGACGCCGGGATCGGCCGTATCGTCACCTCCGCCGCCGCCGCCGCCGCCAACTTCGTGCTCCAAGGGCGCGGAGCCCGAGGAGCTAAGCGAGATCATCGAGCTGCCTAATATAGAAGGCGGTTTCGGGTTCGACTCCAGCTTCGGGTTCGGGTTCGGGCCATCGGGGTCGTCGTCGTCGGGCGACGTGCTGTTCGCCGACACGGCGGACTACGGCTGGGTGGAGGATCAGCCGCGGTGGCTGGTCGAGAGCGGAGACGCCGACTTCGGGGCGGAGTTTCTTCATCGGTTTTTGGCGGCCGACAGTAATTACCCTCCAGAATTCGAAGCGCTCGTGCGGGATTAATTGCGGCTGATTATTTTAGGTGCTTCTCCTTTTTTCTTTTTCTTTTTTTGAATTTTGAAATTCCTTGGGAGACCATATAAAGACTATGTAGTTTTCTCCTCTATACGAATCAATCTCGTGTCTGTCTCTAGCTATATAGCTAACTCGTTTTCTCGGATCAATGTAAAAATATACTTAAACAATACAGCACCCTTCCCATTGCAATCGTGAGTTTGTCTTGTAGCAGGCTTCTCGCCGTGCTCAAATGTAAATTAGCCCTTTCTTTTGTCCTAACTAGCCAAAAAAAAAAAAAAAAAAAAAAAAAAATTGGGCGAAAGCCCGAGGAATGTTTTTTTCGCAGCACAAGTTGAGGGTCACAACTCGTCGTCGCTCTTCTAAGGAGACTATTATTGCGGTTCCTCCGCTTTTTTCTTCTCTTTTCCTTTTTCTTTTGGGGTTTGATCCCGGGAAAGAGTTTTTTTTTTTTTTTTTTTTTTCCTTTTCCTAAATCCGGTGCTTTTTCTCCGTTCGAATCTCATACGATAATTAACTTGCGATGCTTTTTTTTTTTTTGGATAGTTTCCAATTGTTTCCGTTTGCATGAAAATGGGCCTAAAATCTAATAAATGAAGCCGTCGGATGGTCTTTGGATTTTATTCCCCCACAAGAGAGAATTGTGCCGTTGCATTAGATTTCGCCATCGAAATAATACTTGACTAGCGGACAACGGTAGTGACCAAATGTGAATCCTATGATGCAAAGACATAAGGTGGATGTCACTCAAGCAACTTTGTATCGTGTAGGAAAAAGATGGAGGCCTTCCTTTTTCAAGCACCCATTTTATTTTGGCCTTTACCATACTCCTCATCTTGTTTAAATAAAAAAATTATTAAAAAAATCGGTTGCTTTTTTCTAATTGAGGAGGTTGGATGGGCGCGTGCGCTTTTTTTGCGAGGGTGTACCGTTCAAATGATCTATTTCTAATCATTTTATAAAATATTTACTTTAGAATTCATAAAAAAGTATACGAAAACTACTCGGGTTAAAGATAGTGAGAGCTCCTCCTAAAATCATCGGTGATTATCATGAAATCAAAGCTGTGCATCTAGATGAAACCCGTAAATTAAAGCTACATATGCATGGGATATTACCGCGTTAGGAAATTCATAAAAGAAATTTCAATTTTTCATGGAGTTCTATTCAAAGGCCCATCATCATGCTGAGCTTCGTAACATGTATTATGTACTATTGTTGGCGCGGATGTCGTCAGTCAGTTGTACTTCCAGTGTCATCCTCGAAAGAGTAGGTAATAATAAGTCTACCTTTTACTAAATCTCCTTCCCCCGGAGTACGTTCTAATTACAATGTAGCCCCATACATTCCACGCCCCCTTTCTCTCTAAAAAAATCATTAAGAGAATCATTCCCTCTCGATCACGAAATGACGTAACGAGAATCGTCTTTTGCCTGGCGAGAAAGCGCAACGGTCGCATGGTGACTGTCCGAAGCCCGTCCTCCTCCAGTGAAAAATGCCAATCTTTTTACAGGTCCCGGCATCGTTTTCTCCATCGCACTCGCGGAAAGACATTGTCAAAGTTTAAGAGGGCGGGGCCAGCTTCCCATCCGACTTCCTGGCCACCGTTGATCGGGCGTGGCTGACGACCGCACTTGCCGGAGCAAGGACCAAGCTCGACGTGCGATTGGCCCCGAAATCTAATCAGGGAAATCGACCCTCGAAGCGTTTTTTTTCGATGAATCATTGCAGCCCCGCGGGGAGGGGGTGGGGGCGTTGCTCTCGTCATGCGATGTTGACATGAAGGGTCCAGTCCTGAGCAGCTGGTCCAATAAGATGTGGAGGAGGGATGCGATCGTCTTCTCCGGGGTGTCCGAAATTTCAACCCCACTGAAAGCGTGCGGTCCAACGGACACTCGATTTTGAAATGCGGGGTGGGAAGTGGGAACGCAACACCACGTTGGCGTTTTCAAAAGTGATGCGTGGGACGGTCTTTGTTTTCCTTCGGATACCATATAAAGTATTTCCTGGGACGGTCATTGTAGATGCCGCATCAAATTCACTCCTTCAATTGAATATAAGGTAAGCCATCCACGTCAGAAATCAGCAATCCACATCGACATATTTTATTTTTATGGCCAGATTCTCTAAGTAGTCACATCAAGCGTGAATCAAACATGAAATCCTATTTATTTAATGTGAAATTTTGCGGAACCATTCTCAATTGTTAGAAAAACTTAAACTATTCGATGAAAATGTAATAAATGAGGCTTGAATTCGAACTCAAAACCTTCAACTCTGATATCATATGAGATTTCGGTGGGATCATAACTAACTATTCTAAAAATGTAAGTTCTTAGATGAATGCGTGATTTAATATTTAACTATTCCAATGATGCCCACCCGATTACTCGATATTTGTACATGCTCTTGTTGTATAGTTACGCTTGCTCGACTATTCAATCGTGATTATTCAAGCACATGAATGTACTAATCTTGATTAGATAGACTTGTTTGTTGGCTTAACGTTACTAGGGCAGAAAACTACTATGAGTGGTAAAGAAACTAGGAGACGCTCCGAGTCCCCATCATGGGATCTCCCACTCAAATTCATTGGAGAAGTTTGAGAACTGTTGTCGTGGCAAACAAAAACACATGCATATAAAGACATTATTGGACATATTCACATTCCTAATCCCACGACACCGATGCCGGAATTGCGGCATCCTTAAATAAGTATAGTGCAATCCAAATTAAGCACGACATGCTTAAATTGCAATAGGGCCTTGAGTGAGCTACAATCAGAGCGGTCGATGTCATCAATAGTAGGTTGTAGCCATCAATAGACGGGTTTAGACCAAACCGGGCCCTCAAAGCAAGCCTAAATTATTGCCTAGGTGTAGGCTCGCCCATGACTGGTAAAACTAATATTATATATTTTGGGTCGGTGGTATCAGGGTGAGGAATAGCATATGGTGCCTTGCCGTTCAATGTACGGCGTTTTCTCTGGTAAGAGCGGTCATTTCAATATAGCAGGAAGAGGTAGTTAATTAGAACTTCGATGGGAGAGAAGCGAAACGGGCGCGCGGTACAACTTTGCATAATGAATGGGAAAACGAAAGTGGCAAGGAGTACGAGGGGGCATATTCCTACAGCTAGGCGTGCCCTCTGCACATTCCCAGAGGACATTACACGATGGGGCCGCACCAGCGCCAAATCGGTACATGTCCTCCCTGGAACTTTATTGACACTCTCTTGTCCGCACATGCCAAGTTCGCTCGAGCTTCGGTTCGTGACATGTCCACGTTGAGACGCCATGGCCTTAGAAGCTCTGCGGGTTTTACTTTTGGGGCTCTGCGGGTTTTACTTTTGGGAGACATTGGTGGGACTTCGCAGTAAATAGACTACGAGACAGCGACGTTTCGTTTTGTGTAGTCGACAGCGACGGCTTGGCATCGCTCGGCTTCGCTTTCTCGGCAACTCTCTCCTCTTCTGCAGGAACTTTCCTCGTGAATGACTCCCATACCTGAAAGATCTGTCGTGAATGAAAAACCAAGTCTTGGGATCTTTGCTACTGGTTCGAGGGTCAATTCCGTGTAATTTTTTCTAGTTCTACCGGTGCAGAATCGAATACTATAATGAGGGTAGTTGTTTGACGATGGAGTGAAGCAACGGAGAGTCGTTGTTTAAGTTTTGAGAGGGCAAGTTTTCTACAGGACTTTTCCGTGTTCCCAGAAGGGAGGCTGGTTCTGTAACACTCAGGAGGATCGATATAACCTAGCGTTCCGGGTGGGTAAGCAGCAATCACGTGGTTAGATAACAATTGTTTGTTGAGCGATGAGAAAAATCTCGATTCGAAACCCATCCTTACGTCATTCCTGGACATGTTGAAGAGACGCGTCTCCCATTTTCAACCATGAGTTGGGATAATTAACCAAAAAGAATTAAAAAAAAAAAGAAATCATAAATCTATCATATGATGCCAATTTAGTCATAAACCTTTTTAATTTGACCAATTCATTCATAAAACTTTTGAAAATTTGACAATTAGTCACCACGGCCAATTTTAACTAGAAATTGCTTATGTGAGTGTTGATCATTTTATGTGGCACAACTAATGGTGATAAAAATAATTTTTGCAATTTTTTTTTTAAATTACTTGAATCTTTTTCATTTTTATCCATTTTCATTTTTTTCTATTGTGATGGCCAGGGTAGGCGAGGACGGCCTCACCCATAAAAATAACTATAAAAATTATCCTCGTCAGCACCGATTGTGCCATGTAAAACAATTGGTGTCCACGTCAACCATTTTCTGAACAAAATAAGTCAAAAATACTAGATTGATAAATTATTAAGAGCTTTATGACTAAATAAGCTAAATTGAAAGATTTAAGATTAAATTCATATCCGTATGATAAATTTAGAATTTTTTTGGGTGCATTTTTTTATCTGAATTTAGCATGGGAGTTTGCTTTTCTTACATTGAATTAATCTGACAGTGAAGAAGACTCTGATCATACACTTGGTCTGCCCTTGTGATGATGGCTTATCCTTTTGAGGTGGTTGAGCATGTGATTTGATGCCACTAAAGTGAAAATGTGGAGAAATTAGAGCTAAAGCGACACAAAGTTATTCGTCATCGTGTCCTCGATGGGGCCGCTGCAGCATTTAAGTGAACAGTTGCGTGGGTCACATGGGACCCCTTTAGGTTTAATGATGTGTCGACGATCAAAAGGAAAAAAATTACATAAAAATTCTTAAACATATTATACGACGATCAGTTCAATTATAAATATTTTAATTTTAATAATTAATTGTCAACCTTTTGACAACTCAAATCATTGAATTGAGTGGTCATCGCCTGAGATCGATGGAGGAAAAAAAAATCATAGAATTATAAAAATTGTCTAGGTCAGTATTGACTGTACCGCATAAAATAGTCTAAGCTAGCTAGACTAACATATCATTGATTTCCTGTCAAAATTAGCGGAAATGATTAAATAAATTGTGAAAATATTTAGGATAGAATCGACAAGTCATTAAAAGGTTTAAAAATAAATTGGCAAGTTATCAAAAGGCTTAAGAGGCCATTGTACAATAAATTTAGAATTTTTTGAATAATTTTCCTTGATCAAAATTATTAGGTTGAGAGCATAGCATATTATTTATCATGTGATCAATTTTAAGTGGTCAATTAAATAAGTGAGCCATATTCAATAGCCATTAACGACTAGTCATACAATGTAATATACTTATATAGTGCATTTCACGGAAAATTTTATGGTAAATAAAAATATTTTGCATGCTAATCTTCATTTATTTGATGATTTAGGGAAAATGACTTCCTTCTATTCAAAAAGAGAAATCGCTTTCCCCTAATTTAAGTTTGTTATTTTCGATCTATGAAAAACGTTTTCCGTCGATCGAATAATTTCCCATCATCCAACCACCATAAAGTCGAAAAAATAATTTCTTGAAAACAATACTCCTTCTAACAAACGGATCCTTAATAAATGCAGCATTTCTCCTTGTTTGATTAGTCTCCGTCTTGTCTTGGCAAGAAAGAGGGGGTATAAAATAAGCTCAGAATTATTTGATTGTACAATGGTCCACAAAATTTGAACTTAGGGAAGGAAAGATCAGCAGGCCATGCACGCCTCCAACTAATATTATTAAGTGGGTAGAGAAGATTTGATATCTGGAAAAACATATGTTGCAAAAGTTGGCTCAATGCTTTTGCTCGGATCTAACATTCACGACAACTAGAACTCAAATAAAAAGGGATTATTCGTGATTTGGTGGTTAGGAAGCTTAATTAGTTTGATTTCTTGTAATGAAGATATCAAATCTCGCAGCTTCCAATGAGTGCAACCTGCAATGCCTACCGAGAACTTACCAAAAATGAACGTGGATCGCGTCTTATTAATTAAGGCTCGGTTTATTTCGCAAAAAATAAATAATTTAAAAAATACTATCATAAAAATGATCGCTTGTATCGCTTAAAACAATTAATCAATGAAAAATGATTTTGTTGCTAACAATAATTTATATATAAACACTTTCGTAAATGATGAAAATATTTATTATTCATTCATTTTGCAAGCTATATAAGCGATCATTTTAAATAAAATATTATCTAAAACCATTCATTTTTCATGAAATAAACTCATCTTAAAATTTAGGGATTTCTTTTGTAGAGGCTGATATTTTCTCGCTTGGTCAATGAGGGGATGAAGTCCATACGCGAGCATCAATGTTGTTTCTCAACCCCAGTACAACAATTGCCGATTGAGATCAGACGTTAGGAGTTTTGATTTGGTGGAGGACTAGTGGATTGCTACAAGAGGCGCCGACCCTCAACCCTGGTAATTAAGTAAAGGTTTGAATTACTTGTACTAGCAATAAAAAAATACATATATTTATTATAATTAAAAACATCAACGTGTGCTTTGATTATTTGAGATGTTATGATAGTTTTGTTGACCGTTTTAAATTATTAATTCGTCCGTAAACTTGTTGTATAAGATTACTATTCATGTTGTGGTAGGCATGAGCTTTTATGGAATAGACTAATATGGAAATAGAAACAGGAGATTATTCCTCTCCGTATGTAAAGTTTTATGTAATGGAATCGTTGCTACGTTGTAATTGGGTTGCACTGTCACCGTCAATTTTGTATTCGATTGGTGCGATGTGTTTCTAAAGCCTATTGCAAGCTATTTTACCTGTGGAGAAACCTAATCATAGGCCAGTGGCCCATGAGCCCATGAGCCCGTACAGACTCGATTGAGCAAATTTGATGGAAGAGCCAAAATTATGGCAAGTTTGGATATAATCATTCAGTTAAATCGCTCTCTCGGGTGTGCTACAAGTAAGAGATAACTAATCGAATTGAAAAATCTTAGTCCAAAGATCCCGTACGCAGTCAAAATCACTAATAATCGTAAGCATGTGCATCACCCAGGACATAAGAGGCATGATAACTTAACGCGATCCTCATTTTCCACGTACTTATCACCACAAGTCTTACCAAAAGGAGAAAAAAGAAAACACGAAAAGTCATCAGAAGAATTATGACAACTTACATATTAAAGTAGACTTTGCATTATAGGTAAATCGCAATGATGGACCAATTGAGATTAAGGAATCATACGAAAGTCCTGTAGTCCACTACTCTCTTTTGGTAGAAAGTCATGTAACTTTGAAAATAGCAAGCTAACTTAAAGGAAAAATACATTAAAAGTTCTAAAACTTATAAAGAAAATAAATTGAATCTAAAATTTTCAAAAAAATAATTAAGTCCTAAAACTTGTTAAATTAGTACAATCAAACTCTTTCCTTAATTATATTTAATCAAATTAATAGAAACATTGATGTGCCTTTTTTATTATTATTATTATTATTTTCTCTCTCTTATGTGACTAAAACATGAAGGGCAAGACTAAATGTGATTTTTAATCAATATATTATTTACATTAGATTAAAAAATAAATAAATAAAGAGGAAGGCAAAAGAGGGCGAGAGCATGAAGTGCCCTTGTCGCCACTACCCCACCATTGCGGAAAATGGCAACCAATGGTGGAGCGAGGGTTGCTAGCCAACCCCTGCTAGTGGCGACCTTTGCCTACAGTCAAACAAGGTCGCTAGCCACCAATCAAGGCTTGGCAATCTCAATTGACCCTTGCTGGTCTTCTCCGACGATAGTGAGGCATCGACGATGAGAGCCCTATTGGCCCTAGCTCTCATTTGCCTTTCTCTTTTTCTAGTTTTTATATTTAATTTAAGTAAAATTAAGATGAAAAATCATATTTGAATCAAAACAATGTCGTTTTGGCCTTATCCTTCAGGTTTTACCCACATCAATGCCATGTAGAAATGGAAAAAAAAAAAAGTCACGTCAGCGTTTTTTCTTAATTAAGTTGGACGAAATTAACGGATTAAATTGATGGCAATAAATTTGACTATTTTTATAAATTGATTACACTTTCTAAAAGTTTTAGGATCCAATTGCATTTTTACAGTAAGTTTTAGAACTTTCAATACACTTATCTTTTAAATTTTTCGATCACTCTCTAATCACAAACCGAGGTAGCTCTCTTTAAAATTACATAAGCTTGGATGGCGATATTGGTTGAAAACTAGGGTTTGAAGTTTGGGGGGAGGATTCTGCTTACTTTTGGCAAAGATTAATGAGTTGCCAACAAGGTACGAACCCGGATTTGCATGTCAAGAACATGTCACGGCTCGCCAGGGAAAAGAAGTAAAAATGCTAGCTTTAATGTCGGTGTCCTAAAGCTAAGATGCTGCTAAAGCTCCATCTTTTCCCTCAAAAGGGATAAGATTAATAGAGTTCATTCAGGACGCGAGGCTAGTTAGCCCATGGAGTCGTTATTGAATACGCAAAAACAACAGATAAAGTGATGACGATGTTGACCGCCAGTGATTAGACACATCTACTCACTTGAAAATTTGTCTGTATCTCCCAAGAATCTTCCCCCACAGGCCAAAAGACAAGAAAAGCAAACGCAATCATGACAACGATGACACCGCATGTATAGTAATCAAGTGCTGAAAGCGAGAGTGCTGTAAAGATGGCGCATAGAAACCTGAATTACTCAGCATCATCGCTCGCTCCTGTGCCCAGAGGAATACACGTGGTTGCAACAGCAGATAAGAATGTAACCTCCACCCTAATAAGGATTATAGGATGTTAGTGCTTTTGTAAGGAGAAAACTTAATATATTACGAAACCTAAGACACGTAACATAAATTGTTATGATAAAACTTGCGTTATGACGGACCAACTCACCATCTCAAAACCTTAAAAACGACATGACGCATATTCTTTTCATTTTTGGTGACACGCCACATGGAAGTTAGGACTAAAGGACATTGAATTGCTTCCTTGTGCTGAGAAATTTTATTGGTGCCACAGTTCTTTTGCCCCCAATTAGGAACTTAATCATACGGTGTGCTTTATCAGTGCATCACTGACTATAGAGGTCATGTCGATGCCTAAATCATGCCGTCTTCCCTTAGTTGAAGGTTTCTTCACTTATTGGGCAGATGTTGCTGCTGGGAGAGGAAACAAAACAGAAACACAGATTAGATCAGGGCATCATGAGTCCTCCCAATCAATTTGATTGTGAAAATCCTGGCATCTCCAGTTTTCGACATATCAACAACGCCTATCGGACAACGTAGCCGTTGCATTGGTACAATTGACGCACGACTCGTCCCAGAAATAAACAAAAGACAGCTTAGAGAAGCGATGAATAACGTCAGGTCCCATCGCCCGGATATTTACAATGATGTGTACACATCTACAGATTAGACACCTAAATGGACGTGCAAAAATCGATTGATGCTGGGCTAGGAAAAGAATCGTGGTAAATAGAAAGCATTTTTACCAGCTCATATCTCCGACGATTCCACAAAAACTAGCATGGACTTGTTAAAAACGCATATCCTGACGGTATGCAGACTCTGTGTTTCTGTAGCATCGAGTTTCCGCACTTCCGCTTATGATTAATAAAAGACCTTGTGTAGCTATAAGATACGCGTTCAATCCCGCTGCACTTTTTTTATGAAACGGCGCGAAAGGTTTGAGCATGTCTCTTTGGAGTTCGACCCTGTCTATGATCCTACTTTAATCATCGTCATCTCGTTCTAGGATTGGATAACCCGATTAAATTATTGGAAACCCGCCTTTTCTATTGGATTGGCTTGATTTCTAATGTCAACAAAGGTTTGCGTAGCAGATGCAGTTCTTGTCTAATTAGTTTCAATGATTGATATGATGGTTTTTCTTCCTTAAAGCAGGAAGGCAACTTGGGTTCTGAAAAGGAAAGATCGATGGCAAAGTGGAAATCGTGCTGCTTCTCCATACTCATTTTTTTATTGATAATCTTGTGATTATAGTGAACGCACGACATGGTGCGTGACGCCGTGGGATTAACTTGTTTTAGCATCCGCGATACTGACACTTCGTTTCCTTTTGTTTTTTAGGGTACGATAACTAGTCATGCTCTTGTTGACAAAGCCAGTGAAGTGTCCCCAAAGACATGCAGAAGGAAACCAAAATTAATAATTGACGGCAAGGTATGTAATTACAAAGGGTGTACGGGAGAGCCCGTGGAACTTGCCGACCCTGCAAAATCATCATGGTCAGACAGCGTCTTATGCAAGTATTAGAGCTCGTGGGATAGATTTCAGAATCCAAAAATTCAAAACACATCATATTACCCTTGAGCCACCGTACACACGCGATGTACACTATATAGGGATACCCCATAAAGAGATACGAGGTAACATGTATCTATTCCTTGGTTAAATATGAGGGTTCTTAATTATAAATGACTCTCTCCTTGTCTCTATGAAATAGTAATTGTGAAAGCATAATTAACCAACGACCTCCAATCCCATTAGAAAAGACAAATCCCCAGCTCCATTTCACGCTCCCTCTCTATGACAAGCTTGGCTATGTATATAAGGTCACAATACAGTCCATGCGCTCAATGAAGTGGGATTGACTTTGCTGGAAACTCATATTCAAATTAGGGGTGGAAGCTGATTTGTTTCTTTTTCTTCTTCTTTTTTTTTTTTTTTTAAATACTTTTGACGTTATAATCTTTATAAGATCATGTTACTGTTTAGACATGAACTATTTTATTATGTACTCCATATGTTGAATGTTGAATGTGTTAATTACTAGAACCGGGACAAATTTTTAGCCAATGAAAACTTTTTCTTTTGGGAAAAATACATGGAAGTTGGGTGTACTTGTCGATTCTACTGGCCCTAAAGAGACTCCAAAAAGCTATAATAAGTACGGGGGATAAATACCCCTCCCAACCTAGATCCTGCACACCTCGAACATATACCACTTGTATATAGCCACGAGAATGCTTCGTGTTCTAAGAATCTAGAGATGTAGCTACTATCATATCGTTTCATTTCACATGTCGTAAGTAACAAGTGATTTGTCTTCCCACAAGAGTCCAACCAGAGGGGACACAGCTGCACGAGAAATGCTTTGCATTGTGGGATTACATAGGCTAATCACGTCTCCCAATCTCATTAGTCAGCTCCCCAGGGAAAAGACTCGATGGAACATTGATTGTGCATTGTGATTGATATTGTGCCTTATCTAGTTCATAATAAATTTGAGATCATTAACCAAACTTTCAGCCTAAATTCAAAATTATAAATCACACCGACAGACGTTGATAACTATAGAAATTAATTGTGTGATGCTTATTCACCGGATGTTTCATCAGCAACGATGTTGGGATGGGCTTGAGCCCGATGACCCGCATGAAGCCTACATTTATAAATGGTGAATATCTCCTAAACCCATCTCGGTTAATTTTGTGGCTAAATGTTATGAACAAAAAGTTATAAAAGTGTTAGGACGATTCTACGATTTCTAGACCTATCAAAAGGCGTCGTAAACCTATTTCTTACCCATATATGATGGGTTAAGCTATTATATGAGTTAGTCGTATTCAATAAATGGGTTATAAATGAATTTAAAATGACAAAGCACAAAAAGTATGGATATTAAATGAGTTCACAGTTTATTCAAATCCGATCCACCTTCGTGATATTCTCTTCAGCCTCTGTTAGAAAATAATTGATTTTTTGGATTGTTCAAAGTGGGAAGTCTCGATAGGTTACAAGATGGGCCCAAATTCACCCTTATTAAAAATATCAGGACGACTTTTGTTTTTCCCGTGATTTTTTATTTTATTAATCTTGTAAGTTTCATCTATTAGTTATTGGATAGTTTTTGCAATATAACTTTCCTTTTTTTTTCCTTTGGCATTGTTATTTTTATGCAATATTCTTGTCTTAGTTCTCGTCATTGCAATTCATGGTCAACATAAATCATCTTATTCAATATCTTACTTCTATTGAATTAAACTTTCAATTCCTCCATATTATTTGTTGTTGTGATTTTATAAATTCACTACCAAGTACTAATTTTCTCTTATTCTTTATTGCGAATCAATACAAAAATTGAAAAGTTTATGCAATATTGAAAGCTAATTTTTTAGCATCTTATAGTCAATATAGAGACTTTTCCAAATAATATATACACATGAAGGGCTTAAAGTGAACTAAATGAATATGGATTTTAATAGGTTAGATTACGAGAAAATTATTCAAAAAGTCTTAAACCTATTGTATTTTTGCCATTTCAGGACGTGCGGACCCTTGGAGTACCATAACTTTGCACGAAAGGACACAGGACACTTAAGTGTCATAACTTACGAAAGGTACACTTAAGTGCCACATTCGGAAAAAAGGGGATCACTTAAGTGCCAATTCGGCAAAAGTCCGGCCAAAACGCCCACGTGGCATTTTTCCGGCGAACGGAGCCCAAAACGACGCCGTTTTGCATGCTGACATGGCCAAATAATACAAAAAAACGGCGTCGTTTTGAGCTAACGTGATAAAAAAAAAAAAATTAAAAAATTAAATTTAAAATTAAATTTAGTTAAAATATTTAAAATTAATAATTTTAAAATTAATTTAGTTAAAATACTAAAAATTAAATAAATAAATAAAAAGAGAGAGGCGGGGGAGGGGCGAGGGCGATCCCTCGGCCCGCCGCCGCCGCCGCTCGCCGCCACCCCACCGCCACCGGGAAGGGCCGGTGACGGCGGGGAGGGTTGGCCGGGGTCGCCGGGCCCTAGCCGAGCCGGCGGCGGCGGATCCCTTAGCCGCCTCCCCCACCCCTTTTTTGTAAAGTTTTTTAAAAATTTTAATTTAAAAATTATTATTTTTAAATATTTTAACTAAATTTAATTTTAAATTTAATTTATTTAATTTTTATATATATTTTTTTACCACGTCAGCCCAAAACGACGTTGTTTTTGCATTATTTGGCCACGTTAGCGTGCAAAACGGCGTTGTTTTGGGCTTCATTCGCCAGAAAAATGCCACGTGGGCGGTTTGGTCGGACTTTCGCCGAATTGGCACTTAAATGATCCTCTTTTTTCCGAATGTGGTACTTAAGTGTACATTTCATAAGTTATGGCACTTAAGTGTCTTTTCGTGCAAAGTTATGGCACTTGAACCATTCTTCTTCCACCATTTCAGTCTTAAACAATTTGATTATGCCAATTGAATTCTAAACCTTTTCACGTTTAATTAACAAAGCTAAGACATGCAAAAGGAAACAAAATGAATAATTAATGGCAAGAAATGTGAATACAAAGGGTGTGTCGGAGAGCCCAAGCAACTTGCGGACCTTGCAAAGTCATCACGGTCGGGTAGCTTCTGATGTGGGTGTTAGAGCTCATGGGATAGATTTCGGAGTTTGAAATTTTGAAACAGTACCAGCCTTGTAACCACTGTATATCCCGCACGATGTACCCCATATTGGGGTTACCTATAGAAAGTTACAAGGTACCATGTATCTATTCCTTAGTTAAATACGAGGGTACTTAATTATATATGTATCCTGTAGAAAGGTACAAGGTACTAGTATCTATTCCTTGGTTAAATATGATGATACTTAATTATAAATGACTCTTTTTCTCAATGAAATGGTAATTGTGAAAGCCCTAATGGTCCAACGATCTCCAATCCCATTAGAAAAGACAAATCTGTCAACTCCATTTCACCCTCCCTCTCAGTATGACGAGCTTGGCTATGTAAACGAGGATCCAATATAGTCCATGGTGGGATTGGTTTTCATGGAAACTCATATTCAAATGAGGTGTGGAAGCCGATTTATTTCTTTATATATATACTTTTAACGTTATAATCATTGTAAGATTAAGTTTCAATTAGACATGAACGTATTTTACTATATAATCCATATGTTTTGTGTTGAATGGTCAATGTCTTAATAACTTGAACCGGGACAAAATTTTATCCGATGAAAACTTTTTTCGGGGGAAGTTAAGTGTACTTGCGGTGCTACAAGTTCTAAGGAGGTTCCAAGAACCTATAATTGGTTCAGGAATAAAGATCCTTCCCACCCGAACCTGCACACCTCGCATAAATATCACCTGGAGATAGCCACGAGATGACAATGCTTCGTGTTCTAAAAATCTAAGGGAAAAGTGCCCAAAAAGTCCTAAACCTTTTGCCTTTGTACCGATTTAGTCCTAAATCTTTTTTTGGTGCCGATTTAGTCCTAAACCTTTTTATGTTGTGCCAATTCAGTCCTTTCCGGCCAATTTTGGCCGGATTTTGCTGACTGGACGCCGGCCGGTTGACGTGGCCTTGTCGGCGCGACGTAGATAATTTTTAATAATATTTTAATATTTTTTAAATATTTTTAAATATTTTTTATTTTATTTTATTTTATTATTTTTTCTTTTTCTTTTTCCTCCAGCCAATCACTGGTCCGGCGATTGGCCAGGGCGACGGCCGCCGAGGGCGAGGCCGACCTCGCCGGCCACCTCGCCCGATCCGGCGAGGCTCGCCCATGGCCGGCGAGGCTCGACCTCGCCGGATCCGGCGAGGCCATGGCCGTCCCTCGCCGGATCGGCGAGGTCGAGCCCCGCCGGCCATGGGCGAGGTGGTCGGCGAGGTCGGCCCGCCCTCGCCGGCCGTCGCCTCGGCCGGTCGCCCGAACCGGCGACCGGCCGGAGGAAAAAAAAAAAATAAAAATATTTAAAAATATTAAAATATTATTAAAAATTGTCAACGTCGCGCCGACAAGGCCACGTCAGCCCGGCCGGGCGTCCAGCAGCAAAAACCGGCCAAATTGGCCGGAAATGACTGAATTGGCACAACGTAAAAAGGTTTAGGACTAAATCGGCACCAAAAAAAGGTTTAGGACTAAATCGGCACAAAGGCAAAAGGTTTAGGACTTTTTTGGCACTTTTCCCAAAAATCTAGAGATATAGCTAATATCACATCGTTTCTTTTCATATATCGTACTATATTAAATTATGAAAGTAACAAGTGATTTGTCTTCCCTCAAGAGTCCACCATGGGGGGACACAGCTGCACGAGAAATGCCTTGCATTGTCGGATTACATAGGCTAACCAAGTTTCCCAATCTCATTACTCAGCTCCCAGCGGAAAATGACTCGATGGAACTTTGATTGTGCATTGTGATTGATATTGTGCCTTATCTAGTTCGTAATAAATTTGAGATCATTAACCAAACTTCCAGGACTCAATGCTAACATCAAAATCACAAATCACACCGATGGACGTCGATAAATAGAAATTAGATGTGTGATGCTTATTCACTAGATATTTTATCAACAGCAACATTCAGATAGGCTTGAGACTAATAACTTGTACAAAGCCTACACTGATAAATCAGGAATATCTCCTAAACCCATCTCGGTTATATTTTGTAGCTAAATGTTATGAACAAAAAGATGTAAACATGCTAGGATGATTCTACGGTTCCTAGCCATATCAAAATGCATTGTAAATCCATTTCTTAATTTATATATGATAGGCTAAGTCATTAAATAGGTTAATTATATTGAATAAATGTGTTATAAATGAGTTTAGAATGGCAAAACCCAAAAAGTATGGATGTAAAATGAGTTAAAAGTTTATCCAAACTCTCCATGATTTTCTCTTTAACCTCTATGAGAAAATAATAGACTCTTTGGGTTGTTCCAAGTTTAGAAAAGTCTTGGTGGGCCCAAATCCACCTTTATAAAGAAATATTAAGACGTCTTCTATTTTTCCCCATTATTTTTATTTTCATTAATCTTATAAGTTTTGTCTATTAGTTATAGGACAGTTATTGAAGTATATATTTCCTTTGTTGCATTCGGCATTGTTAATTTTATGCAATATTTTAATATTAGTTCTTATCATTGCAATTCTTTGTTAGCATAAATCATCTTATTCAATATCTTCCTTCCATTTAAGTAAAATGTCATCTCCTCCAAGTTATTTTCTTCACTACCAAGTACTAATTTTCTCTTATTCTTTATTGTGAATCAATACAAAAATTGAAAATTTTATGCAATGTTGAAAGCTAATTTTTTAATATCTTATAGTCGAAATAGAGGTTATTCAAATAATATATACACATGAAGAGCTTAAAGAGAACTTAATGGATATGGATCTTCATTGGTTAGATTATGAAAAAATTGTCTAAAAATTCCTAAAGCTATTCAATTTTTGTCAATTTAATTTTAAACATTTTAATTATGCCAATTGAATCATAAACCATTTTACATTTTGCTAATTGAGTCAATATGGTCAATTTTGGCAAAAATTATTGACGCAGAAGGTGCCCATTCTACATGGTGTAGCTGGAGCTAACATGGACAATTTTTAATAATGTTTTCAATTTTTTTGAATTTTTTATTTTTCTTTTATTTTTCCTTTTTTATTTTCTTTTATTTGCCTTATTTACTTTCTTTTTCTTTTTCTTTTTCCTTTTCTCTCTTTTTTTTTTTTTATTCCTTTTTCAACACCAATTGAGGTTAGTAATCTCTAACACGTTAGTAAATATAACAATTTGGTAACAAAGGTAACTCAATAGAAAGTCGGTAAATTAAAAGCACTCACATACAAAAGTTGTTTAGTCACTTTAATTTAGGTTGGTATTTCTATAGAATAGCTAATGAATTCAAAGCGTTTGTAAATTATATAAATAAAATTTTGTAAATGAGTACAGATTTTTTCAATTTGCAAACTTTCAAAAGTAATTTGAAATTGCTTGCAAGTTACCTGGAAAGAAGTCACTCGGTATTTTTCGCATTAACAGTTTTTCAACATTTACCAATGATTTGTTGGAATTAGCCAACATGGAAAAAAAAAAAAAAAAATCTGTATCGTTGTTTTTGTGTATCATGATTAGTTAAGTTCAACTTTTTGTGAACGCGTGTCTTCTAAATCCCAAATCTGTTGCAGGTTTTTAGACTCAAAATCACCCCAATCGTCTGAATCTCCAAACTAAATTTGCAACTTCATAAAATCTGGGCAAGTAGGGAGTCTCATTATTGGAATTGTCTACACGCCTGTGCCATTCACTCTCTACTACACTTATATTTTGGTTATTCCCCACTTGTTTGAGAAAGGATCCCTACACCAATAGAGCTTTGTGAAATTGATATACCAAGTGATGCCATCAATTGTTATAAGACGTTTGATATGACCAGCTTCTTTTTCTTTTTTAACGAGCACTTGCTAGATGACGCCACTTATAATCTACTAATCAACTAACATATGTACAAACTTTTATTCTCCATATAGATTCCTTCGAAGATAACTAGAAATTATGCTAGATTGTCTACTTCTCGGGGACAACACTTCAAAGGGACGCTAAAATGGTACAATGTGGTTCGTCGAATCCCGATGGCCAATTCCTAAGAAGGCAATTTTTCTTAATAGTTGTGGCACACGCTGTAAATTAATTAAGGCATAGCAATATAACATATTACAGAATAGTGGGCAACCTCCAAATATGTCTCAAATTTCATAGAATCGAATACAAATGCTCATCAAACAAACATAGAATACCTAACAAATCAACCAAATTCAACAGATTAAAGCAGTAAAAATTAAACCACCATGATGAAATGACGAGTGGAAACTAAACAATCCAACTACTTAAGTCGCTTAAAACACCAAATCCTCCTGACGCTAGTTATAAAAATGCATCATAGCTGCAAAAGAAGCCATAGCCAATGGACTCATGAAAGCTGCAACCGCAACTGATGAGGTTCCCGTTGCTGATCCTGAGGAAGCACTCGAGAGCGGGGAAGCATAAGGAGAGAGGCCGCCCACGCCAGCCCGTGGAGGGTTGGCGATGGAGGGAGGAGTGGAGTGAGGGATTCGGTGAGGAGACATCACATCGACGATCAAGCGCTGGCCATTCTTGCAGTGATTGGTCGTCCCGCTTATGAAGTAAAAGAAACCGGGCTGGTCGAGGGTGAACGTGCTGTTCCCGTTGTTGAAGGCCGCGACGGGGTTGCTTGTGTTGCAGTGGTAGTAGCTCCATTTGTCCACCACCAGAACCGAGTCGTTCTTGTACTCGAAATCTTCATATTATGAGAAACTGATCAGTCGACGACGAAGCAATACTAACCTCCACCAAACTTTAGCGGCAACAGCTCCATGCGTACTCATGTACTACTCATTTCATAATATAGAATCTGACAGAACGAACTTTCGACTAGAAATGCTTTGCACACGACGAGCATTCTTTTCTGGAGTTCAAAGTTTTTATAGCCATATGTCCGGATTTCGCATTGAAGTTTGCACCTTTTTTAGTAATAACAAGTGAGATCTATTGAGCAAAAAAATTTCATCCCTTCAGGTAATGCTAAAGACCTTCTATCATATGGTAAGTACATTTGAAAGCTCGTCAAGAAATTTGCATGAACAAGAGTTTAGGATTAGCTTTGAAAACCCTAGTTCTAACATCTGCAAATCCACTCAGATTTTTGTACATTCAAATCTCTTCCATTTAACTGAATCTTCCCGTCCGTTCGTCACTCACATGAGTAACAACCCCACATTGTTATTGTCCAAAAGAAAAGGAGAAGGAAGAGACAAGACTCACTGAGAGAATCTCCGACGCGGAACCTGTTCCTCGTAGCCCAGTCGGAGTAAAGCGAGGAGTTGAGTTCAGCAGGATCATGCCACCCTTCGGCACCGCCCACTCTGAACTCCCTCGCGGCTTCCACCTTCGCCTCCATGGAGACTCCTCCGACGAGAACAAGAGCGGCGAAAACAGCGACGACCCAGTTGCAAAGCCCCCGAACAGGCGCCATTTTGATACGACTCTTGCACGAAGCGGGCGAGAGAATAACGACCGCGAGAGGAGTAACGCGCATGAGAGGTTCGTCCCGTCTGGAGCGAGCGAAAGGAGAGGGACGATTTTATAAGCGGGTTCGGTTTTTTCTCTCCGCCGACGAACGTGGAAGCGATGGCAGGGGACGTGGCGGTTGGTGGCGGTTGGTCGTGGGGAGGGTGGTCAGCGGCAGCTTCGTCAGTCAAGAAGGGAGGAGGGGAGGTTTTCTTTCTTCTTCTCGTGTCCACGTGTCGTTTCATGAGGTGAAAGGCAGCCACGGGGGGTTCGGAGCGGCCGTGCTGAGCTGGCCCATGACGGGGTCGTGCCACGCCCGCTCGTGGGCCACGGGCACGGCAAGCTGGGCCGGCCCAATACGGCCTATGATGGAGGTCCATAGCGTGGCTCCCAAATCGGGTCGGGCCAGACCGATTCGTCATAGCGATTGAACCGTTATATTCGGATCCAGACGGTCCGAGAGCGTCACTGACATCGCCTTCAAATGGTAGACGGGACGCCTGACCCGCTAAGCACCTAGCCGTTGGAATCCGATTCCCAGGGGGACAATAAAAGAAGAATTTTGGAGAGAGATCCTCAATTTGCCAAATGAATGTGTCAAGAAAAGAATGGAAATTGTTAACTTTCGGCCCTCTATTATTTTTCAGATCCTTTAAATTATCGGATTCACTTTTGAGCCGGGGCTTCACGTGACACATAAATAACATAGAGACATAGGTGCGCGTAACACTTATAAATAAGGACGTTTATGTGACAGGTTTGGAGTCCAGTTATGAATGAGGGTGTAAAGGTGGTGGCGATGAGGCGAAGGGCGGTGAATCTTACCCGGATGACAAGCAACGCTCACACTCTTGCGAACCGTTTTGCTTCCAGACAGCAGCGATTTAAAGATCGTGTAATGAAACTTGTCCAAACTGAATAGACCTCAATATTTGATTACTCTTGATGTGGGACGTCAATAATTATTCAAGAAGATGTTCTTATATAAATCAGAAGAAAATGAAAACAAGTCAAGCACTCGCATTGTCTGCTCACTAGTATTATAAAAAAAAAAAAAAAAAAAAGATCTTGTCCTATATGTCACTGTAATTTGAGATAGATATGCAAATAAAAAAGATAAGTCGTACTAAGATTTCTTAGTGCATGAGGGACGTGGGACTCCTGAATTGATCTCACGAAGTTCTAAATGACCCATAAGTGATTTAATATTTACAACCATGCCGATGAAAGCAATTTTCCTTTAAAGTGTGAAGAGATTAGGGATGTGCAAAGAAATCGAAAATTGCTTAGATCGTCCGGAACTAACAGTTCCCAAGGAGATCGGTCCAATTTATGATTCTAATTTATGGGAACCGGTAGATACTAGTCGAATTCCTGGTTTAGCCGATAGTAAATATATATATTTAAATTTTCTAAGAAAAATTTCCAACCAAAAAAATTAAGGAAAAAAAAATCCTAAAATCCCTAATATGACCGAGTACTTGTCTCATCTGAGTTGTCTCTCTATCTTTCACTCACGACCTCAACTTTCAAGCTCAACACCCATCGAATCACGGCCTCGACTCTAAACTTTCAATATGAGCCCCATTTTTTTTTTTTTTTTTTTTACTGATATTGCAATTAAAAGTTCTTTTTTTTTTTTTTTTTTTTTTTTGCTTTACTTTGACTTGCTGGAAAACATGGCCCTAAGTGGTGAAGCTTGGTGGGACCAGCTCCATGGATCCACCCTAGAATCGGACCTAAGGGTGGATCCATGGAACTAACGAGTGATTCCTAGTTTCAATTTTTGAAAATCGATCTTTAGTGGGTAATTCCTGATTCCATGGTTCCCACACAAACCATACTTACCCCTAGGGGTGTGCATGGTCTGGGCGGGTGGTTCCCAACCTAGAATCGGGAACCACCAACTAAGAACTGGTTCCAAAAAATTGAAACCGGGAACCACCCGCTAGTTGCATGAATCCACCTGGGAATCGGACCGATGGTCCAGTTCGGTTCTCGGGTGGATCCATAGAATTGATCCAACCTCCACGCCTTCCCCTTTTCGCCTTCAACCGGTCGTAACCCTCACTCCGCTTCCGTCCCGGCTACCACCACCATCTTGGCCACCACCTCCGTCGTCTCCCACTCCTTCCTCGAGACCGACAATGAGGAGGACAACAAGGACGATGAGCCATTCTTAGACCTAGAGTTTGCTCGTCCCTAAAGATGAGGATGATGGGGAGAAGCTTGAGAAGGGGAAGGAGGAAGAGGGGAGGTAGAAGTGGGACAAGCCCAACAACGAAGAGGATGATAGTGACAGTGAATGCAAAGGTGGCGACAACGTGGAGAAAGAATTCAAGTTCGAGGAAGGAAAAGAGAATTAACTCACTGTTTCGCCGAGTTCGGACTAGGACTCAAAGGGAGATGAGTAGATCCGGAGGTGAATCGAAGAGGAAGAGGGAGCTTGGGGAGATTTTGAATTGAGAGAGACGAGATGGAGTAGGAGAGTAGTAAATTGAGACAAGATGGTAATTGGAGTCTTAAATTTTAGATTTGCTAATTTTGAATTTTTTTAATATTAAAAATTAATATATTATTACAATATAACCGGTCCGGTCCAAGTGGACGGGTGGACGGATCCACTCATGGAACCAAGAACCGAACCAGTACCCATCGATTCCCATAAATTGGAACTGGGAATCAAACCGGTTTTCTTAATAACCACCGGTTCTGGGCAATTCCGGTCTAGTTTCGAGCGGTCTAAGCGGATCTCGGTTCTTTTGCACACCCCTACTTAACCCTAGATGAGAAAGGTGGAAGAAACAAAGTAAGAAACATACAAAAAGCATTCACATAGATTTTCATCAAAAATTAGCTTTGAACCAAATAAAGCTGACCATTTTTCACTCTCTAATTACCAAATGGGTTACTGACCAAAAAAAAGAAAAAAATACCCAAATGGGTTAAAAAATAGGTCCATTTCAGACTCACTTAAGCCCAAATCCTGGTGGATTTTATTTTATTAAACCATTTCAAAACTATAACAAAAAAATTCAAGAAACCCATATACTACCCGGTCCATCGAAAACGAGTTAAAAAGTGAGATCTACAACTCATTTTGCCACCTCTATTAGAACCTAATCAAGATTCAAAAGCATGGAGCCTTGAGAGCGGTTGAAGGAGAAGGGATGAAATTCAAGAGATGGTGACTTAGCATTGTCTTTGGTTGAGTGACAACTGGACACTTCAAGCAAATACGATGATTAACGGCACGAATGATAACCATTATATTCTAAGTATCAATTTCTAGCCGAAAATGAATCTCTCTAATTTTATTCCCCGAATAAGAAGAAAATTGTTTGATGACGACACAAGAACTTGCGTACAAAGACAGGAGATCGGTGTAGGAGGTGGTGTCAAAACTCTTAATTAATCCAAGGACTTGTGTGGAAAATCGCTTTGTAAAATGATATTATATTCCTCTGAATTCTTGAGTATGATCCACTTAAATTTTGCATTTCAGATTACCACATTCTTTTGCAAGGCAATTGCATATGATCTTTATATCCCTGTGCCTGTATTACAACCTAATATGTGCTGGTCGGTGATAGGAAGATCCACTGATATAATTGTAATTTCATCCCACGTACAAAACAAGCAAGATCCATAAAATGTACTAAGAGAGATAGCTCCAGGAGAGTACATATGCTTCACAAGGGAAGATCGCTTCGGCCAATTTGATCGTTCGTGAGGGCGCGCAAAGCAAATTTAGCCACCGTTTTTTAACTAAGGAAGGAGAAAATGGGAGCTGATGAGTTAATATTTGGTTAGCCAGATGACATCCAGGACGACCGAGGTCGCGAGCAATATGCAGCTGAAGAAAGTGAAGGCGATCGAGATGGTGACGTGGTCGCAGAAGCTGTGGAGAGGCTTGCAGAAGTTGGGGAGCGCCGTGTGCCTTATCCCCGTGCGGTTCAGGTTGGTGACCC
Organism: Eucalyptus erythrocorys; assembly: GCA_014182555.1. Classification (NCBI taxonomy): domain Eukaryota; kingdom Viridiplantae; phylum Streptophyta; class Magnoliopsida; order Myrtales; family Myrtaceae; genus Eucalyptus; species Eucalyptus erythrocorys. The sequence goes on from CM024602.1 coordinate 14,094,490, forward strand.
CGGAGGCGGCTGATCCGGCGCTCATCAGCGCGTATGCGAGCACCTGGTCTCCAGCAAACACGAGCCACCCGTAGTTCCTGGAGGGAATTGCCGATGATTTCCTGAGCAATCTCGAGATGCAAATGAGCAGCTGCAGGAACGAGTGAATCGCGACCGCCCCCGAAACACCGACCAAGTACCTGAATCAGTATCGCAGGTAAATCGACTTGGACTCGGAGTAGCAATGCGGTATCCTCAATGCTAAGAGGTTATCCGACTAAGATAAATTTGCAATGTAAACCGATGTATATCAGCTCTGGATTCCGCCTTTCAGGAAAAGAAAATTTCAACAGACTTCCTAATCATGCATATGTCAACAACTGGAAGAGCTATTACACATTTCTGCCAAGAAAGAAAAAGAAAGTAGCACGCTAATTCAGTGTGAGCTATCGTTGCCCAACAACATGGTCAGCACTGTACGAATGAATCAACAGTACGAAAATTTTCTGTTGGGTCATCGACATGAGTGGAAGCCAAAGATGTTCTCCTTTTTCTTTCTCTTTCTGTGGCTTTTTTCCAAAGAGAGGACAAGATGTCCTAAGGTAGGGACTTTTGTTGGTCACGGGTTCCCTTTGCTAGTCCTCGACACCTTATTCTTAAAGGAGTACCTTTCTTCAGCTGATTGACGGCACAGCCTCACAGGTCGCAACATGACAAAACGAAGCAGGACAAATTTCTCCGGTTCGGCCGGTCCAGTTCCTCGCAGAATCGCAGTTCAAAGAACCAGAAACGAATATAGAAAGAGATATAGAGAGAGAGAGAGAGAGAGAGAGAGAGAGAGGAATAAGTTTGCAGGAACTGTTGCATTTTGGACGTAACCAGGAGTGGTTTTGGACGGTGATTGAGACATCTTACCAGGAAGAATAAAAAAGCGAGACGAAACTCGACCGAGACTACAGTGTATGACTTTTGGAAAATTGATCTGGGAGGAGATGTTGCTCGAAATCATTTCGGTTTAGATCCTTTGCGTTGGATTAAGAAAGATCAGTGACCTACAACTGAACCCGTATGTAAAGGGTATGGACCCCCCATGGATTTTTTTTTTTTTTCCTGCACGCGGTAATATATTAAGCTTTATCTAGTGAAGCTGGAGTACCAAAAATCGAAACCTTTCGCTCACTATACCAACATGGATACCTGCAATCAAGAAGACAGAGAGAGAGAGAGGGAGGGAGAGAGGCGTACTCGAAGGAGTTGGAGAAGGACCATTTGGAGTGAACGGGGAACTGGAAGCCGTAGACGACGAGAAGGCTGTGCTGTTTGGCAGTGACCATGAACGAGAACGCTGTCAGGGAAGCCGCCATGCACATCGCCCTCAGGATCGCGTGCGTGACGTCGGCTTTCTGGCCAGCGCCTTTTGGGCGTGGTGCCCTCGCCGGCTCAAGGGACCCGTTCATCGTCACGCCTTGGCGATCGGCCGCCACTTTTGTCTCCGGCAGCTGCAGGGCTGCCTCTGGTTGCGTCAGCTTCTGTCCGTTGAACATCTCTCTTTCTCTCCCCCCGCGAAGAAACAATGGTGGTGATGCGGGGACTCTGTTGTGTGCGTCTGTGTTTTTGGGAGGGAGAGAGAGAGAGAGAGAGACGGAGTTTGGGAGTGTTTAAAAGAAGGGCAAAGAGGGTAAGCTTAGGTAGCAACTTCTGTTTACTTTAGATTGATTACAAGACTTGTATATAGCGTTAAGATACGTTTGAACCAAATTTTTACACAGCCTATGTATGCTAATCTTTTCAGGGATATTTTTAATGAAATTCCATGGCCAAATGTCTTTTTTGAAAAAATAAGAATAATATTTTTTAACCAATATCTATGGACGTATATTGATTGCACATTGATCATATAAGCCTGATGTAAAGGGGATCCGTCGGATCATGTGGATCCTACGTGAGGCCCTTAAAAACTCACGGATCATGTACCGAGCCTAATGATCCAAAAACGAGCGAGCATTGTATAAACTCATCTTGTCGTATTAAGCCCTCACATTAGACAAACTTGGTCCTTTACCTCGTCGAGGCCAACCATGAGTGTCGAGTGGTGGTGGTCACAATTGACCTATGTGAAATTGGAAGCATATCCCGCGACGATAGTATGAAATGATTTTGCATCGACCAACCATCTGATACCATATCAAATGTCATCTTAGTCATGTGAGAAATAGAGAGGTTTTAGTTAAATTACCTACCCCTAATCTATGGGCTTTTAAATGTTTCCAAAAATCCAAAAAAGTGTGATATTATATGACCGGTACAAGCGTATAGTCTTCGATTATTTTTTGACTAACCAGCAGCCATTATGCACTTACCATTTGTCTCTGATTTGGAGCATTTTTGTTGTTATATGAGAAATCATAGATTCAAGGTGTTCTGCTATAGATCTTATTTATATGCCATGTCAATTGGCCACAGGAAGATGAGAAAATTTTCATTCTTGCGATATTCCTGTTTTCCAGCGGGAAGTTGTCGATTAATTTCACCATAATTAAAATTCAGACTCCCGGGCCCACGGCCGATCCCGCCAATGGGCAGCGTGACACGTGGCAAAATGCGGTGGTTTGGAGGCAAACGGGATCCCCCGTGAGTGCACAGGACAATTGGAATCGATGCCTTGGCAATTGTCTAGACGCGAGAGGAACAGAAACACATGGGTTAAAACGATCACAGGACGCACATTCCACCCGGTGAATTTGTCTTTTATAGAGCTGCCATAGGTTTTGGTCGCTCAATTTTTCAACTCCGCTTATCTTACGAAAAAATATTTTGAAAAAAATATTTTCCAGTTTTTAAATTACCTATAAAAAATGAGAAATGAGAAGTTCACAATCACGGTAACACATTGAAGATTATGGTGGCTTGTCCACCACTAATTTTCTCAAGAATACTGTCAGACTTGTTTAATCGGTTTTCTCGGCAAAATTAAAATTGGAAACTCTCGCTTGGTTAGATTTTATAAATATGAAGAAAGAAAATCAGCATAAGGAAATAAATAATTCTATAGCAAAGTGAATACCACAACATAGATAATTACATGTGAAATAGATAATTACATGTAAAAGAACATTGTCACTATCTCAAAAGAAATCACTGATATTGTTAAAGACATTTATTGAATTTTAAAAATGATTATTATTTCACTCATCATTGACAAATTTAAATTTGTGAAAAGATTAATAATCACAAATAGATACATATTATCGATTTTTCTCGTGAATCATGGGTAATTAGGAGAGAAGTCTTTGATGTGGCATATGTTTGCGAGCGGAGAGAGATGATGATGTGGTAGAGAAGTGACGAGAAGATTTTTTTTCTTTGGCTTTGACAAATAAGAAAAAGAAATGAGAAGAAAACGGCTCCGTCACTCTCCTTGTTATGGAGCACGCTCCACCATAAGTTTTTCCCTCAAAACTGGTTAAGTGGTGTATCCAATTTTGCTGTGAAAATGTACTAATTAAACGCTATAGTGTTGTTGTTAAACTATTCGATTTGAAAGAACTTTCTAGGAGGCAAAGATCAAATGAAAACAGAGTATAGTTGAGCCAAAAAATAAATTACAAAATAACAAGAAGAATAGAAAAGCCAAAATAAGTAATTGGAAGGTGAATATCACGACTTTATAAATGATCTCAAAGAAATTTTTACTTAAAAGGGATGAGTAGACTCACCATTAAAATTTTCATGCATAAAAGTTGGTGTCAAAATGTGATTAATGACATTGATGCGTACATAAGACACGTTGACAAGGCAAAACATTGTCGATGCTTTCAATTTTTTCAATCAAAATCTCGTATGTTCCAATGAGAAAGAAGAAAGAAATGAGCAGCCAAAAATTGAAAGGATGGGGGTTAGTGCACTAAGTTTTTTTCGCCCAAAAACATTAGTTATTGTTCCAAATTGATGATTTTAAGTGAATTTGTCAATTTACATAGGTGGAGTGCATCTATGAACTTTTTAAGAAGTGAAGAATTGAGTTTTAAGTATGGAAAACTTTGTTGCCTTTTAAGTCCCATAAAAATATGTGTTTGCTAGTGTGGCTTTCATTGTATTTATAGGAAAAGTCCTTGAGAAAATGTAAAAGGCTCTTAAGTTAAATAAGTTTTTTAAAATGCAAAGTGTGTTTGGTAAATCTATTTGTAAAAATCCATTGTGTAAGTATTTTTGAACAATTGGATAAATTAAATTTGCAAAAGACTTTTGTTATTAAAAAAAAAAAAAAAAAAAAAAGGAGAGTTGCCCGGCCAAGGGCTTTGTCGGTTATCGCCAGCAAAGAGCTAATAGTTGTTGGCGAAGAGTAGGCGGTCCGACAGGGGGGAGGTGGCGCAGCGAAAGGCAGTGTCTAGCTAGGGTCGTCGTGTGAAGTAGGGGTGTAAATGGTTCGGTTCGGTTCGATTTTTTTGAAAAACCGAACCGTTAGAGAAAATTTCCGAACCGAACCGAATAAGTCCCGAGCCGAGACGAACCGAACCGAACTTTCGATTCGATCGGTTCGCCCGGGTTCGGTTTTTCGGTTTTTCGGTTTTTTTTTTTTTTTTTTTTTTTTTTCGGGACAGCTTACCTTTTGTACCTTATAAGGGTATCTCATTTTCATTTTTCGTGGGATATATTTAAAATCTGCCGAGCGTATGTTTGTCGCCAAGTTTTGCTAGGAACGTCTAAATGGATATACAAAATCCATATGTTAGTCATGAACGATGTTTAGCCGAGCACCAAAATAGGTGAATTTCCGAACGATTCATCTCGCGATTCCGTTGGATCTAATTTTTGTGGTACCCTTGTTGAGATGTTTGAGTTTTCTTCGACTCATGAAGTGATCATGCTCCTATCTTGATGACCTCGAGGACGTTCTTTGGAAATTCTCATCTTTTGGCGGGACCCAAGGAATTCACCTGGTGTTTTACAGTCTCCGTAACCGGAGGGTAAAGTCCTATATCTACAGCTATCTATTTGTAAAATCTCAATCGGCATGAGATATCCACATATGCTTCCCGCATTGCTGATTTATGTTGTTACCAACTTCTGCAGGGCATATTTGAGAGATTTGACAGGGATAGGAGTGGGAAGATCGATGCCAACGAGTTGAGAGAGGCGCTTCTGAGTCTGGGATTCTCCATCTCGCCTGCTGTTCTTGACTTGCTCATCTCCAAGTTCGACAAAAGTGTCTGCCTAGTTCCCATTACGTCATGAGTTTATGCCTCATAAATTATTGGATTTCCTTGTTGTCACCGCTCACTAACTGATGCTTGAATTTTCTTTGTTTGATTTTGATGCGAGCTGCCTTTTTGTCAAGGTGAGAGTTCTCGCTCTACATAACCATTCTTTCCAATTTCTAATTGGGTTTATGCGCCGGACTTTGCTTCATGATCTTTAGCCTAACTGGTATCAAACACCGTAACTTGCTTATCTGGGCTCTTCGTTGGAAAATTTAGCTCAGAAGATGCAGCATTTGTATTCACAGGGGCACTTTCTGTTTACCTAAATCGAGTCTTGATTGATGTCTGAAGTGGTTTTAACTAAAAGTGAAGGAGTGAGAATTTATCTTATTGATCCTCATCGTTCACAAGATGTGTGCGGGGCGACCGAGAAGTTCAAGGAGAGGGACACCATTTACTCAGCCGATAATTGCAAGTAACTTCAGATGCGGTTTAAGAATTCTACCATAAAACTTTGACTAGAGTACGGTGTCGCCAAGCTTTTCCAAGTCCGGAGAACCAACACCTCTCTCCTGCAACACCCTCGGTTTCTACACAACCTCAGAGATACAAAAATTATGAAACTACGGACAGCAAATTTAACGCCCACGTCCGCGTCCACGGCCCCGTCCTCGTCCCATCGCCCTCCCTGCATTAAGCAATCCATGTCAATGCTTGACGATTCATATCAACGTTCTGCTCCATATACGAATTTAAGATAGCAGAGAAAAGGGAAAGTAATCAGTTCATTCAACCGCGGGAGAAAGATTGTGTGTGATACCAGCAGTTGGTTTCTTCGGTTTGACCCGAGGTGTTTTTGATATTAACAGACATGCACTTACTAATCTTCTCTTCAAGATTTGTTATTGACTTGAGATTCACATTCTCTCTACCCTCTATCGAATCTTCTGCTTCAACTTCTCCTTTCGTGCCATCAACATCTATATAGCTTCATTGTTGTGAATAGAACTTTCAGAAATCAAACCATTCGAAAATTCCATTCAACAAAGCAACGCATAACCAAGCATCAAAAGCAATTACTAAATCTCATTGCAGGATTCAACTATGCATTGACAACAAACAAGATCCTATGTCCATGAAACAGATCATAAGCATCAACAAAACATCAGATTTTTCGGTTCATCATGATAGTGTACGAGCAATTGTTAGGTCTTATTATCGTGATTGCAAAACCTCTCGATTGCTTGCGAATATGAATTATGTTAATCGAAGCATCCCCCACAATCCGACATTTTGAGTCGTTGCCATCATCTATGGAGGTAAAAACTAGAAATCCCATTGAAAACCAACTTCACTCACACTTTTAGTCATCGCCATCAGGAGAGAAATTGATTAAAAGAAAATTACTATGTTCCAACAAAAAAATGGAGAATCTGAATAAAACTGGGAAATCGGGATCAAGTAGCAAGCATTCTTGTAAGCTAGCTGATTCTCCTGACAAAAAGCCATAACTAGGTCATAAAAACCATCCTCAATATGCATTTCATCGACGACCCACTTCAAATCTACAGTCATATCCAAACTGACCAAAACCCACAGGAAAAACATGAATCTACAACACAAGCATGCGAGTTTCTTGAAATACCAACCGCATCAACATTCGCACCACCGACAGTCCCGATCAAGCCCAATCAAGAAGCCGAACAAAACCCGCATTTCCAAGTACACCGAAGCTACCGCAACATACCCAACATTCACAAAACCCACTCCACCATCACCGAATCAAACAAAATGCGGATAAGCAGATCTCACTTGAGCAAAAAACCCGGGGCAATCAAGAAAACCCAACAAATATACATCGACATACGAGATCTACTCGAGGGCGAGATTCAAAGGGAAACAGGACTTACCCGGATGACGACAAACTTTACCCCGTATATCCAACCCCAAGTATACGGGACTTAAAGAGAAGCAAAACCGCGTGGGCAATGGGAATGCTTTAAGGCGAATCAAGATTCGGGGAGAGAAAAAGGTGCTTTACACGCACTCAAAATTGGGAAAGATCACGGTCGCTTGGGATCGAAGGGGGCGCGAGTTGGGGCGTCTTTTTCTCGTTGCGAAGGAATGGAGCTTTCGGTTTGACTACGAGATTTGGATCTGAGGGGGGAGTCACCATCGAGCGCTGGCGAACTTCAAGGCCACGAATCTGGTTCTTGAGCGAGGGGCTTTGTCCCTCAATCGGTCGCCGTCGCCGTCGCCGTCCTTGCCGCCGTCCTGCCGCCGCCGTCGTCGCCGTTGAGAGAACTCAGTCGGAAATCGATCAAAACCAAGAGAGACGAGAGGCTCAGAGGACTGAGAGAGGGAGTCGGGAGAGAACGAATTAGATTTGGTTTTATCGGTTCGTGGTTCGGTTTTCGGTTCGGTTAACCGATAAAAACCGAACCGATAAGAAAATTTTCGATTTTTGATAAAAATCGAACCGAAAACCGAACCGAACCAAACCGATCGAAGTTTTCGGTTCGGTTCGGTTCGCGGTTCGGTTCGGTTTTCGGTTCGGGTCTTGACAGCCCTAGTGTGAAGGACACGGCGCAACGAGGGTTGCCGCGCCGCGAAGGTCACCGGTGACCTAAGCGAGATCGTGGGTCACCTAGTTGCGGCGACGTTGTGGACGACCTAGGTCGCCACGACCTCCAGCGACCTCCACGACCCAAATCTGGGTTGCGGCGAGGTCGTGGGTCACTAGAGGTCACGACGACCGACCTCGCCGCAACCTAGGCGACCAACACAACCCAAATCTAAGTCACGCAACTGGTCGACGACGGTCACCGGGTGCCGCAACCACGCCAGTCTCTTTCCAACCCATCGCCGACTCATCGCAACCTCGCCGGATAACATCTAAGAATCTAACAAAGAAGAAGATGAACAGTGCATCGGGCCTTCTGAAAATACTGAAAGCCCAAAGTAACCTAGAACCTGCCAAGTTGAAAGCCCAACATTTCTTCAAGGTAAGTTTCAAAAATGTTCACAAACACTTAATATTTGAGCAAATGGGTTTTGGACACTCAAAGATACTTGGCAAAGCTAATCCCAAACACAGTCATGATATGTTAAAATACTATCCTAGATATATCGAAAAAGAATTGATTCTACATTTAATTAGTTATTTAAAATTTAAACAAATTTCACATGCACTGATTAAATTTACTTGTTATTGGTTTCATGTCCTTTTTGGAAGGAAGAAATGATGCCCAATATCTATTTGTTTGAGATGCTTTCTCGTATTTGTTGAATGTCCTTGTATTGTGTAGGTTCCGGTTGCCTATAAATCCTCAATAGCAGATTGTGGTAAAAAAGGCACCGTTATTCCTTGGTGAATAACAGTATCGTTAGCTTAGCACCACTCTATAAAAATTAATAAAAAAATTATACTTAAATTCAGGAAAATAATTTTCATTTTGCAAAAATTCAAATCATTTTCTAATTTATGATTATATATCAATACTTGGATAAAAAATTCTACAATTTGACATGAGACCCTAGCGCGAGTTTTTGGGTCCATCAAAGCTAGGCTCCTTGACCAAAGAGGCCTGGTGCATATCCTCAGCACCTAGGCTCAAGTCTATGGAGGCATTGCTCACGACCCTCGATGGTTGTGCTTCGAATTGCGACACTCGAGCATGACTCATCAAGGTTAGGCTTGGGTTTATTGAGGCCAAACCTAGGACTTCCAATGCTCAAGCCCCGGTCTCTGACACCCAAGTTTGAGTCCATTGAGGTGAGGCCTAGGACCTGGTGCCTATGCTCGAATCCTTTTGTGTTGGTACCCCAAACCCATCAGGGTCAGGCCCAAGACCCCGATGTCTAGGCCAAGATCCCCAACACTTGGACCTGGATCCATCAAGCCTAAGTGTTCAGGGTCTTAGGCCCAGGGGCTTAGGACCCCCACCCAGTGCGTGGCCACCTAGTGCCCGGCCTATGATAAACCAAGCCTGAGCACCAAGATGCCAATATGACCACTAAGAACTCAAGCTTGGCCTTCACGGACTGAGCCCTGCCTCATTGGATGTGAGTCCATACATAGGCACCAATGTCCCAAGCTCACCCTCCATGAAACAAGGCACAAGTATTAGGATCCCTAGCCCCGAGCACCGGAATCTTGGCCCAATTTCTATGGACCCAAGACCCATGCTCAACACGAGGCCCACTAGGCTAGACCCAGTTTCATAGAAGCCGAGTGTAGAACCCTGGTACCTGTGTGCAAGTTACCAGCTTTCGAGTAGTTGATGTCTCTCTAGACAAAGAAAAGCATATATACCTTTTCAATAACAACAAATAATTTCAAATCCATCTCTAAATTTAAGTCAAGCATTAGAAAATAATATCATTTTCTCGGAAAAAAGATTTCTTGTAAAACATTTTACAAAATGTTAAGTGGAAAATGCTAAATTTTCTATAAAACAAATGGAGCCTTAGTCTTAGGAAAAATCTATTTTAACGTTGGTATGTTTTTAACTTTTTTTTTTTTTTTGGTGACCTAGGGAACCCCCGCACGGCCGACAGCCGGAGAGTAAACCCTAGAGTGACGCTAGCGGAGGATCCACCACCCCGATGCCACACTTAAGAATCCCTAGCGACCGTGAGGGGATTTGAACTCCTCCCCTTGCGTTAGGGGGAGAGAGTTCAAACCATCGCGGCCACCGCAAACGGTGATTGGTATGTTTTTAACTTTTTAAATGAATTACACTACTTTATGACTAAAAAAACGAATTACACTACTTAGAAGTGTTTTTAAGTGAGACTCTTTCACTTACAAATTACGTAACCAAATCTCTCAACACAAAATTCGACTAATTCCGGCTGATGTGGTCCTCGAAGTGGTGGAGTTTGAGCAGATTAAACGTTGCCTAAGTGGACGTTCGAGGAGCATGGAAAGTGAATGGATAAAATTTTTTTTTTTTTTTCCTTTTGCCTGACCATCCACTATCCATATTGGGTTTTCACGTAGATAACGTTTAATCCATGTTACGTTCTGGCAACCTCCATCGGTCATACCAATTAGATTTGGCCGGGGTTTTTGGCGGAGAGGACTTCATCATACATTCCCCGCAAAATAGAAAGATTAGAAAAATGGACAGCACACGGACTTTACCAAAAAAATTAGCAAAAGTATAGGGTCGAAAAGTAAAACTTTTATTCGAAAGTAACTAGTGCTCATTTTCTTCCGGTCAAGTGGAATAGAATAAAAGAACAAAAAAAATGAAAACGTGAAAATTTCTGGCGTGTAGTGAGTAAGTTCATTTGCTTAAAAGTCCTTTTGACGACAAATGTTGACATATAGCTGCGCTTCTAGAGAGATGCTACAATTACAATGATGGCTGCGTAGATGCCTGCTCCCTAGCATATCTAGGCAACAGCAGTCGGAAGATCTAATGACTTGTTAGATCCGTTCATACGAGGACGGCATTCTAGCTCCAATTTCGGCCGCGAATTGGGCTTTCCGCACGGCCCGTCCTGCTATCCGGGAAACCCGTATCTGGCCCACGATGACAGCGAAGGTGGGCCTCTTTCTGGGCCCAAAATATCTCTCCATAGCCACATTCACATGCCTTGGGATGAATAATATTCGAGACTGATTGCCTGTCGGAAATCATTTTAGAGTTTTGTGTTCCGAAATCTCCGACCTTCATAGCAGATTGTGGTCATTTTGAACCTCGCGTTTTGGGACGTGGAGTTGGTCGGGCTGGTTATTTTCCTTAGACATATCTGCTTCTTTTTACCAAATATTATCACCAATATACTTAAAATCGAAAGACAAAAGAAAAAGAAGAAGTAAAGTAAAGAAAGCTGGAGTCCATTGGGAATCGGGGTTCCTTTCTTAAGGAGGCGATGGCCATCATTGCTCTCCAAGGTGCCGATGAACTCGCCCTATCGATTGCCTCCCTTCAATCCGTCCCCTCCTTCGACGAAGCTAACTCACGCTAAGATTGCACTTTTTGACATTGTTTTTTTTTTTTTTACAAAAATAAATAATTTGATAAAAATATTTTTTAAATATAATAGTTTATATCGTTAAAAATAATTAAATGATGAAAAATATTTTTATTATCAATTACAATATGTATAAAACGTTTTTCTGAATGACGAAAATTTTCATCGTTAAATAATTTTTACAAATAATATAAATGATTATTTTTCTAAAAATATTTTTTTAGATAGTTCATTAGTATAATAAACGTGCTTTTCATCTTTAATCATTCGAGTAATATGTAGTGCACTTCTCCTCCTGTCGTTTCATGTTTTTTGGGGGTAATTGACGAGCGTCCGCCTAATTGTCGCCGTTTCGTTCGTGATTTTGTTGGCCAACGACAGATTGGAAAAAAGAAAAAAAAAAAGGAAAGGAAAGAGGAGCAGGTAATTGACATAATAATTACATACATCGAGTGTTTCCTTTTTCCCTTTTTCCGCAGCTCCTTCCGCCTCAATTTTCAAAATTCAACGCCACGTGTTCATTTTTTTTTTTTTTTGCACCGGATATATCAAAGCAGCCCCACCCCCCCACCCGGGACTCTATCGTATTTGCCAAAACGAGCCCGATACATTGCGGGGCCGCGGCCGCATAAATCTCCGATCACAGCCAACCATGCCTCGTCGTATGAAAGAAAGATCATAATATCTAGTGAGTTTCACGTAGCTCCCGTCAAATTTAAGAATTCGAATACAATATTTTCTCCATGAGATTTGAATGACACGTTTGTCAAATAACTCACTCACTTTATATCTTTAAATGTTTTCCGAATAAGGCGAAGTACGAGAGTAGAGAGAAAAAATATAAGAATTTTTGAGTTGTGAATTTTGTGCATTATAAAGATATCTGTAAATATCGTAGAAAAAAATCTAAACATATTGTACAATAACTGATTCAATATTAAACATTTCAATTATGTTAATTTAGCTGTAAACCTTTTTATAATTTGTCAATTTAGTTATTATGCGTGACAATCTAATTAGCGCCAAGTGGCCTGATCGGTGTTGTTATTGACAATTATTGTAATTATTTAAAATTATAGTGAATTCTTCTATTTTTTATGTTTCTCTTTCTTTTGACCTTGCGGCCTAGACTAAAGGAAAAATAAAATGAAATAAAAATGAAAAAATTGTCAATGTCAACGGTTTGTCTTTTTGCCGTGTTACGTAAGATGAGCAATATCCACGTTGGCGATATCCAACAAAATTATATGAAAAAACTAAATTGGTAAATAACCAAAATATTTATGATTAAGTTGACAATCGTTAGAGATTTATAATTAAATTTGCACAATTGAAATGTTTCAAATTAATTTGATAAATAGTCAAAAAGTTAATAATCGAATTAACAGTTGTATAATAGGTTAACTTTTTTCTTTTTATGATAATGCCAACCAAGCCTTCTAGTGCAGTCATTAAGTGCTGGATAAGACTAATTCTCATCTTATAAGTTGTATCCCGATCATCGAATGCAATCTACAATGTCTCTCGTGATAAATTCTTAATCTGTTAAGTGAATTTGCTAATATCCTGCATCATATAATTGTGTTTTTCTTTTGGTGTCGCCACGAATTATAACCGTCCGTTTCATAATTATTTTAGTTATTTGCGACCGTTTGTCCCCTTCTTATTTAACCTTTTTTTTCCCCTTTTCTAAAGATTTGTCCTTTTATTTTAACATTGCATAATTGTGCCGCCGGCGTTACGTGCGTATAACGAAGGACGTCATTGAAGAAATAATTTAGCTTCACATAATTTAGCTTAAAAAAATTAAGTATCGTTGACACCAGAGATTTGGCCCGTAGTTGACAGTTTGGTCAACGAAAACCTATTAGAGTTATTGTAGGAGCATAAAATAGTCGTGCTAATAACAATTAGTTGACATAGTGCAACTAATCGGCAAGAAGACTCAGTTTAGTCGACAGAAGTTTCAACGAAAAATAGTTAAGTGCTGAAGTAAAAAACGTCGATATAGCGGATGATGTAACCATTAAGATATTATACATAATGTAGCCTTTAATAATTGCATATGGAATTATGAAATTATTTGTGGATTTAAGTTCAATAACCGTTTGCGTAACCATCTATTTTGAGTTATAAATATCTCTAAGTACATTATTTGTAAACCATCCCAATTAATTCCAAAACTAGATGGTCTTTTGCGATATTACCTTTATCTTATATCTTATGTGGTTTACATCGTAGACAACAATTATTTTCTATGTTCATACTTTCATGTTGTGTCTTATTATTTAATTTATTATCTAAAATCAATAAATGATAATTCACACTCTTATGGTGAGTTTGATAACTATTTTGTTCCTAATAATTTTTTTCCTTATAGATGATTTTTTATTCTATTACTGAGAACAATTTATGAGTTTTTAAAGGGATAGGGTAATTGCCCAAGACTTATATTCTCGTAATAGAAATATGCTCAATTTTTTTTGTTTCTTTTAGCATTTTAATAATTTTTCACATTTTACTCCTTTTTTTAGTTTTTTTTAATTTTTATTTTCTCTTCTTCTTCCTCATTCTCTGTGGCCTGCAACTGGTTTGACAAGGCTCGACGAGCTCACTTGCCACCGTGAGCCTCACTTGGCAATTGGTGAGGCCGGCCTTGTCTTAGCTAGGTGAGGTCGACCTTGCCTAAATTTAGCAAGGTTGGGCTCGCCCAACCATCGGTGAGTGGTTGACGACCCACAATCCTATAGCGAGGTCACTGACTCTCATTTGGCCAATGATTGGCCATGGCCAAGGCTGGCAACCTCAACGATCAGCCAAAAGGAAGAAGAAAAAGAAAAGGAAAAGGGAAGAAGAGGAAAGATAAGAGAAAATAATACAAATTGGACTTGATTATAGGAATTATTTATGAGAGCAATAAGTAACTTTTATTTATTTATTAATTATGAACCAAATCTATTTACGGGGAAAAAATGATTTTTATTCCTAGGAATAAAAAAATTTACCAAATGAATTTACATTTTTCTTTGTTCCGGAAAATAAAAAAATAAAATTACTTATTATCGGAAGGGTTACTAAATAAGTCCTTCATTGATATCCTCTTTACTCTTGAAAGACGTTTCTGTGGTTTTTCCCATAAAACAAATATGTTGCCTTCCTTGCTTTCTTTCATTCTGGCCCGCGTGTGTATATATATATATAATGCGTATTGACATTTAACTCAACTACAAAAGTTATATAAAGGTCAAAAGATGGAATTATCCTCTGTATTAATCTACAAAGACCGATGAGCTGTACAGGTCCTAGTCTTACGTTGGGTAAAACAGAAAAGATGGTAGGCAAATCATCCCATCCTCGGGAGCGTCGAGCATGATGCTGACAAGTTGCCTAGGAGAATCGAACTCTTAACATCGAGGGTGAGGAGTCGGGCCAGGAACTTCGATGCCCACCCCACGAATCCAAGTCACTTGGTTTTGCATTTTGGAATTTTTAGTTATTCATCATGATGGGTTTTGAAAAGTGACATGTCACTCTCTATGCATTTTATTCTTTTCCCTGAAATCTCTTCCATTTTAATGAAGAAACCTGCTTTAAATAAATAAAATCGCCCTTGGCTTCGGAAGCAAGTCAAAGCATAGAAACAATACCCTCTTTTATCCTAAAATGGTGTAATGGCTCGAGCTTGTTATAGTACACTCAACCACTCATTAGAAAATATCAAAGATTACGATTGATCATATCGATATTGATGATAGAGATTGCATGAACATGACTGTAAACCATAATAATAATCAAACGCGATCTCAGGACTTTATTTGCTATTAATAAAAAAATGGTAATTACATTTTATGTCACTAAATTTACAAAAAGAAGAAGAAGAATTACACGTTAATTCACGGGTCAATTTTTACATGTCACACATATTTTAGGCGTTTTGGATTGAAAAAGAAAGAAAAAGGGTTAAAGTACGCGGGGCGGGGCAGAGTGTTCACAAGCAAAAAACGAAATGTGCTAAAAAAAAAGAAAAAGAGGAAAAAGAAGAAAAGGAAATCCAAGATCACTGTGCAAGCACTGTAAACCGTGACTTCACTATCTGTGAATTCTTAAAGATTAGGTGTCAAATCTGATCGCAAATCACGGCCCTATCCGGTAGCAACACACTTGCATATGACTCTCTCCTTCCTTCCTTCCTTCCTCCCTCCCTGCTGAGACCAAAGCCCAATCAGACAAATCCAACGATAAGAGTCCAGCTAACACCTCTCCTCTCCCCTCCTCTCCTTGTCCCTACAATCCCTCAATATCTATTACATCACACACCCACCCCTTTCGTTTTCACGTCTCATCATGTCCCGTCACTCGAGGGAATATATATATTTTATATCATATCATATTATATTATATTACATTATATATATATATATATTAAACATGTGTAAGCGTACGTGAGCGTAGGTATGTCCGAATTGGCGATGCTGCAGGATACGGACACGGAGGGCGCTGCGATCATGACGTAGCCTCATGAAAACCAACTCCTGCTTACGAGCCAAAGAACAATAAATTCAAAAGAAATGAGTTGCCCACCCTTTCTTTTTTTTGGGCTCTCTTTCTTTATGGGGTTTCCCAGCTTTAAAATCCGAGACGCATGCAAGAGAACTCATGATGGTGTTCTCTGTGTCCCACGCCAGGCCTCTCCTCTCTCTCTCTCTCTCTCTCTCTCTCTCTCGTGCTCTATAAAAGAGTATTTTATAAGTTTCTGATGCAAGCGCGCTCTGTTTCTTGAATTGCCCCTTTTGATTGCTGTTACTTACCAACTTTGCCATTCCACGGGGGGGTGGCCTTTTTGGGGTAAAAATCTCGATGGGCAGAATTTGCCGGGAACGGGAAGGTCCAAGAATAGTCGTGTAGGGATACGATAGTTCCGAATCCGAATCGCGCTTCTTTCAATCTGGCATTTTGGGATCTTTTGGACAGAGTCTGGTTAAGCACTTAGCAGGTTCTGTGGATTCACTAGGCGAAGATGGCAAATCTGTTACGTGCGTCCCCAGTTTCTCGACAGCGATTTTGATGGTTAATTAGTTAATCTTTCCCTTCTTTAGCATTTTTTGCCAATTCCCAAAAATTCCCATAAAAAAAAGAATTGGTGGATTCTCTCGGGGAGGGAAAAAAGTATTCTTATCAGGAAACCGAGTACGTATTGCTCTCATTCTTGCTCGTTATCAGCTCATGTTTAGGTACGTGTGTTGATGAGTACCTCGACTTTATTTAACGCATCAAATGATGACCTTAATCCAAATACATCTCGCATTGTTATTCTCTGTCTCACCGCAATAGATAGTATTTCCAGAGATCCCTTCCTCCCGCGTTTTTTTTGTTTCCAATCCTAGAAGGGCTAAAGCCAAAGGAGTTGTCATGGGAATCCTTCTGCAAGTTCTTGCAATACTGCATTAACTGCCCTATTAGATAGATTTGTGCAGAGATTAGCTTCTTTTCTCTGAGTACAAAATCATTAAAGATTACGCTACACTGTTCAGAAAGATCCGCAAGGGGAGAGGGGGGACAAATGTGGTTTACCACCTCTCAAAGATTTGACTTTTTGCAGGAATATCTTTTATCCCTTTGTCTGTCTCGAAGGGCAATACGACTGGACCTCACACCTCCCCTCACTAGGCAGAGAAAGTCATTAATGAATTTTGGAAAGCAAATCATAGATGGGAAAAATTCTATACTCATATTAATTTCGTTGCTCTGTTTGGTTGTTGTTGTGCCCGGTGAAGCGAGAGAGACACTGCTGTGTTCAGGAATAATTTTTTTTTTTGTTGGTTTTTGGGGCAACGGACCCTGTTCTGAGCCGAAAGTGACGAGCCAATGAAAGCACGAACGCGCACAGAACAGAAGAGGGGTAGAGCAAAAACCAAAGTAGAACCACTTTCCTGTGCAAATAACAAAGCCTTCCTTTTGGTCTCTTTAATTGTCTCTCTCTCTTTCTCTCTCCCCAACTTCCCTTTACTCAAATTCAATGAATTGTATTGCTTTTTCTCCATTTCGCAGGGGCAGGGAATAATTATCACCATATCTGAGATCTCCTGTTTTTGACTCCAAACTTCTCTCCCAGCCCAAACCATCATCTCTCCCCCTCTCCCTCGCCGCCTCTCTCTCTCCTCATTTAATGGGTCTTCCTCGAAAGTTTTTGGATTTTATATCCTTTCCGTGAAAACCCCCCATTAAAGATGTGTGGACGAGCAGATGAACAGTGGATTCAGAAGAATCTTAATTGGCGCGATGAAGATCGGTGAGGAGGAGAAGAGAAGAGCTTCTGTTGCCGCTTCTTCTTCGGCCATTTGTTGCTCCTGGAGCTGAAATTCGGATCTGGGTGGGGGCAAAGTTCGCGACTTTATATGCATGCCGAAGAACTCGCCGCCGAGTTGACTCGTTGACTCGCTCGGATCATGTGACCCTGAAGAGTTGAGCTCCGATTCTTGAATAATAGGCAAAAGGGTGTTGGTGTTATGTATGAAGCTTGCGATTGTGAAAGGTTTTAGGTTGAAAAAGCGCTGATCTCTAGAGAGAGATTTTTCACTGTTCGTCTTGTGTTCGGTGATGCTTCTCAATGGGACAACAAGGGATGAGACTGCGTAATTAGACCGGGGATAATATTTGCTTTGTTGTTTGTATCAAGCAGTTCTCAAGATTGCACTGAAATCTCGGGTATTTGGCATTTTGCATGTGGGTGAGAGCTCTAAAGAGGCGAGAAAAGAAAAGGAGGGGTGCTTTGGGGCCAGGCACTGTGGACTATTTCCTGAGAAGTTCTGCCGTTTCTTTTCCCGGAAAGTGAGAAATTTTCCCGGAAAGTGAGGGTGATTGAATTGAATTTTTCTAAAGATGGCAACCTCCTGCAAAGACGGTAAACTCGGGCACAGCAACAGTAGCAATAGCTTGGACAATGGGAAATATGTGAGGTACACGCCTGAGCAGGTTGAGGCCCTCGAGAGGCTCTACCACGAGTGTCCGAAGCCCAGTTCACTCCGTCGCCAACAGCTGATCAGGGAGTGTCCCATTCTCTCCAATATTGAGCCCAAGCAAATCAAGGTCTGGTTCCAGAACCGAAGGTATGTCCATATCGCTTTCTCCTCTTGGGTTACTGTGACGGTGCGAAGATGCTTTTTTTGAAGCAAGAATACATGGCAAGCGTGTCAGTTCATGAAGTTCCGTTGGTTTTCTTCTTTCTTGTAGTCGAAGGGTGTTGTGTCCTCATTGCTCTATTTATTTGGTTGGTGAAGGCTTGAAGAGAATCTGTTCTTTCTTAGATTTTGGGAAGCGGTGCCCTGTGTTAAGTAGTTGCTCCAGTGTTACGAGTAATGCGAAGCGTGTTGTCGAAGTTAGTGTTAACCAGTGCGATGACTCGGTACAAATAGGCATTTCCCTAAAGCAATATATGTAGTCACATGCCAGTACCCGTGTGCTTTTGCTGATTGCAGATGCAGGGAGAAGCAGAGGAAAGAAGCTTCCCGTTTGCAAGCTGTGAACCGGAAGCTCACTGCCATGAACAAGTTATTGATGGAGGAGAATGATAGGTTGCAGAAGCAAGTTTCTCAGCTGGTGTATGAGAATGGCTATTTCCGCCAACACACCCAGAACGTACTTTCTCTTTTCCTTTGTATATCTCTGCTATTGAACGCTGTGAAATACTCGTAGATTTGATTTGGACATATAGCAGTGGAAGATCATTTCTTCATTTCGAGTTCTTAGTTTTTGCGTTGTGATTCTGATAGTTAGCAAATGACAAGGGTTTTGTTTCTTGTTAGTTTCATGAGTGTTTTGTGTGATATGAGTTTTTTTGGATTAAGACATGGTGGTGAAATTGTTCCTTACAGACGACGCTTGCAACCAAAGACACAAGCTGTGAATCGGTGGTGACGAGCGGTCAACACCAGTTGACATCTCAGCATCCTCCCAGGGATGCTAGTCCTGCAGGGTTAGTGGGGATGTGGTTGTGGTGTCACTTTCTGTCATTTAAAATGCCCTTTCGATCCTTTTCTTTTGTTTTTGTCTCCTTTCGCTGTTAAAAACAATGTCCTGGTTCTTTCCTTGTCTTTTTCAATAATTTAATAATTTTGTGTTTGCAGGCTTTTGTCCATTGCAGAAGAGACTTTAGCAGAGTTTCTTTCAAAGGCCACTGGAACCGCTGTGGAGTGGGTCCAAATGCCTGGAATGAAGGTATCTTTGGACTTATTTTCTTTATCAGTATTTGGCATAAATATCGAGACAAAACCTGGAGAGCATTTTACTTTGTTGTAAAAATTGGTTTTCATAGAAATGCGAAACAATCAGTTCTATTTTTGAGCTCTATTCGATTGCAGCAATATGCAAGAGTATTTGTTTTTTGTTGTTTCTAATTTGGTGTTGTGTTTGCAAAGAAATTGACAAAGATGTCTGTTAATTTGTTTAGCCTGGTCCGGATTCCATTGGAATCGTTGCTATTTCTCATGGTTGCGCTGGCGTGGCAGCACGAGCATGCGGACTCGTGGGTCTTGAACCTACAAGAGTAAGCATCTCAGAACCATTCTGTCCAATTTGTATTTGGAGCTTGTTCCAATTTGTTCATGAATGTGACTTGGAAACTGATTCAGGTTGCAGAAATCCTAAAGGATCGACCGTCATGGTTCCGTGACTGTCGAGCCGTGGATGTTTTGAACGTGTTGCCAACAGCAAATGGTGGAACCATTGAGCTGCTCTACATGCAGGTGATAATATACACTCTGTGAAGTGTTTTGCTACTCTAGGATGTAGAATGTAGAATGTTTCTCATGGTTCTGTTCATTATTCAGCTCTATGCGCCAACAACCTTGGCGCCAGCCCGTGACTTCTGGTTGCTGCGTTATACTTCTGTTCTGGAAGATGGGAGTCTCGTGGTATGTTGGCGAAAAACTGGCTAGTGTTTGGTATTCTTGTTCAGACCAGGAAATATTGTTTTTTCCCCTACTTCTTTTCTTCAGCAGATGTCATATAAACACCTTTGCCATATCAGCTATGTCTACTAAGTCTTTGGTTAATTATCATTGTCATTATCTTGATAAACATGACATTTAGGTGTGTGAGAGGTCACTTAAAAATACACAAAATGGTCCAAGCATGCCTCCAGTACAGCCTTTTGTCCGAGCAGAGATGCTCCCTAGTGGCTACTTGGTACGTCCATGTGAAGGTGGTGGTTCAATCATACGCATTGTTGATCATTTGGATCTAGAGGTAAAAATTTTGAAGTATCTTCAATGATCTTGCTTGAATTATATCTTGCTGTTCAATAGTACTAACTTGAGCATCTTGCAGCCATGGAGTGTGCCTGAAGTACTGCGACCATTGTATGAGTCCTCCACAATGCTTTCTCAGAAGACGACAATGGCAGTGAGTTAAACATGAATCATGGCTATATTTAGACTCAACATTTTTTAGCATATCTAAGTGTTCTATTAACTGTTACTTTAACACGGTGAGTTTCATATCAGTTGGAGGGGTTTTCTGATCCACCATTTTTTTCCCATCTATGAGATCAGGCTCTGCGACAGCTGAGGCAGATAGCTCAGGAAATTTCACAGCCTAATGTTTCTGGCTGGGGAAGGCGACCTGCAGCACTTAGAGCTCTTAGCCAGAGGTTAAGCAGGTGAAAATCATCTTCAAAAGTTCAGCTCATGATTTGATTGCTGATGGTTTCTTGCCACTGCTTTGAACTGATAATCAATGATGTGCAGGGGATTTAATGAGGCTCTTAATGGATTTACGGATGAAGGATGGTCGATCATGGGGAATGATGGCATTGATGATGTCACTATTCTCGTGAATTCATCCCCTGACAAGCTAATGGGATTGAATCTTTCCTTTTCAAATGGATTCCCAGCTGTGAGCAACGCTGTTCTATGCGCTAGGGCCTCTATGCTCTTGCAGGTGAGAATGCTAATCGTCTTTTTTTGCCAAGTTGTTTTAGAAAAGAATTTTGCTAAGCAATCACCATGTGGATTCATGATCCTACTAAATATAAGCATGATTTATTGGCTAATCATTGGAGGCTATTCTACTTATTGTCATCTTTTAGTTTAATTTTGATTTTTGTGGGTTGTGATGGAGCTAGTACTACTCTTTCCATCTGTTCTCTAGAAAAGCATGCTCATAAATTGTTTGTAGTGCATTGAATGGCTTACATATTTTTCTGTAAACGACACTCCCATATTTGTTATTTTGTACACTCTGAGCAAATAGTGTGCAAACTACATTCTGATGATTTAGTTGTCAAATTCCAAAAAAAGCCACCCACCCTGGCCACAAATAGAAGAATAAAAGAGTATCCTTTAGGAAGTTCCTTCAGTTCAATCTGGGTCGAAGCATTCTTCTGAATGACTTACCTTAGTGTTTGTTTCAATTACTCTTTTATGTCTCTATTTCTAATCTCATTGTCCTGGCTTGATCTTTTTTGTTTTCATCAGAATGTGCCTCCTGCAGTCCTCCTTCGCTTCCTCCGTGAGCACAGGTCAGAATGGGCCGACAACAGTATTGATGCATACTCAGCCGCGGCAGTGAAAGTTGGTTCCTGTGCTTTACCTGGATCACGTATTGGGAGTTTCGGGGGTCAGGTTATACTTCCACTTGCTCATACTATTGAGCATGAAGAGGTATGATGGATGGCTCAATACCATATCTGACACCCTCTTGCACCATCCTTCTATTTTGTGTAACTCAATTGTGATTATCTATTTTTGGTTGATCCATATCTTCTCTTGTGCTTTTTAAGTTCTTGGAGGTCATCAAATTAGAAGGTATGGGCCACTCTCCAGAAGATGCCTTAATGCCTAGAGATATATTCTTCCTGCAAGTAAGTATTATTTCTGCTTTGCTTGTATTCTTGACTATTCTATTAAATGTAGGAAGCAATATTTTTAGCTTCATCAGTCACAATTTTCATGCAGACCGCTGATATTTAAGTTAATTTAGAGACTTGATCATCTGATGTATGCTCCTCTCACTCTCTTCCGTGTGCGCGCGCATGCATATATGTGCCGTGGTTTTCTTGATGTTTTTGGTTAATCTCTCTTTTTGCTTTTTTTATTTTCCCAGATGTGCAGTGGAGTGGATGAAAATGCTGTGGGAACATTTGCCGAATTGATATTTGCTCCAATTGATGCTTCCTTTGCTGATGATGCACCTCTTCTTCCTTCTGGGTTTCGTATCATTCCTCTTGATTCAGTAAAGGTGAGGCTTAAACTTACTTTAGTCAGCATCACTTCACACTACTATATTGGTAATCAATTCATACTAACCCTTGATTCCTGCAATTTCTTTACTGTTGCATTGATTATTGTGTTGCACTGCAGGAAGCTTCTAGCCCTAATCGCACACTGGACCTTGCCTCTTCTCTTGAGATCGGGCCAGCTGGAAATAGGAGTTTTAATGATATTAATGCTAATTCTGGTTGTACAAGATCAGTGATGACTATCGCATTTGAGTTTGCATTCGAAAGCCACATGCAGGAACATGTGGCCTCTATGGCCCGCCAATATGTGCGTAGTATAATATCCTCAGTGCAGAGAGTGGCATTGGCACTCTCTCCTTCCAATCTTGGTTCACATGCTGGTCTGCGTACACCTCTTGGCACTCCTGAAGCCCAAACACTTGCTCGCTGGATTTGCCACAGTTATAGGTCTGCCACTCTTTATCTTCATTTATAATGTGAAAGGGTCATGATACGTTCTCCAGTAAAAAGAAAAAAATCATGAGGCTATTGGAATTTACTTTTAAGTTTAAAAACAATCTTTTGTTAAGAGAAGAGGTGTTGCGCAAAGCGTGTTGGTCTTTTGTTGATGCACGTATATTCTCACTGTTGGCAGTTATATAAGTTCCTCCGATTTTGATACATAGCTGATAACTTACATTTGGACAGTAATTTTGATTGATGTGTGAATGTCATCTTGTGTGTCTGACGGATCATCTCTGCAATAATTGCAGGTGCTACTTGGGGGTGGATCTTCTCAAGTCGAGCAATGAAGGAAGTGAGTCGATTCTCAAGAACCTGTGGCATCACTCGGATGCTATTATGTGCTGCTCTCTTAAGGTGCACTCTTACTCCCTTGCTTAGGATATCTATGAAAAATGACACACAAGGAAATCGTTCCTTTACTACGGAAAACAGATCTGCCTCTCAAAATTGTTGCCAAAGCAGCGATCTCCTTCAGAAGATTAAATTAAGGTCGCTGGTTTTGTGAACTTAAATTTCAGCACGACTTATTTGCTACTGTTCCATGATGCATCTCGTATAAATGGACTTACAAGTGAATACTGTGCGTCACAGCTCTGTAATAATACTGTAGTTCATCTCTATATGTTGTTTCTGTGCTGTTCTTGTATTATGCAGGAACACACTCCATTTTGCAATATGACCTATATCCTAAAACCCCTCTTCCTTGCAGGCCTTACCCGTATTCACATTTGCAAATCAGGCAGGTCTGGACATGCTCGAAACCACCTTAGTGGCGCTGCAAGACATAACCCTGGAAAAGATATTCGATGATCACGGCCGAAAGACTCTGTGTTCAGAGTTCCCACAAATCATGCAACAGGTCTGTAACTTCTTCCCACATTCTTCTAACCCAAGACAGGATTTTTAGGAAAAGCTTCTGATCAAATGGGTTCGGCCAGAAGTATTCCTATGGCAGAGAGCTAGGACTAGATGCAAAAGAGGCCACCTAAATTGAGCTTTTTGCTTGTTGATGACATTTCTGTTTTATTTAGCTGCTTCAATGGGATCTCACTGTAATTGATTGCATTAGCATTTGAACTTGAACCGTTATCCTCTGAAAAGTGATCTCTGCATCTGTCAGATTTGTTGAAACCCCAGTAGGTTCTACAGACTGAGCTGCTTGAGTTTTCTTGCAGGGTTTTGCTTGTCTTCAAGGTGGGATCTGCCTCTCGAGCATGGGACGACCAGTGTCGTACGAAAGGGCAGTGGCGTGGAAAGTTATGAATGAGGAAGAGAATGCCCACTGCATCTGCTTTATGTTCATCAACTGGTCTTTTGTGTGATTTCTGTTGCAGAAACTAATGAATTAAGCTATGTAAGTTGTGAAAATGACTCGTCATCTAGTGACTGCTACTTCAAACTCCTCTGGTCTGTGAACCTTAGAACTGATATGTCCTCTCTTGTTTAGACGTTCGTCATGTGGACGCCTGGTCGATGTCGACTCTTTTGCCATGTCTGTGTAGTGGTTATGAATGGACGTGGATGTTATGCTTGGAAGTGTTTGATTATCATTGTCGTGCTGTAGATGTGGACATTACTTTGTTGTAGTCGGAGATGAATTGAGTTTCTGGTAGAAAAGTGATGACTGCAAACCGAACTAAGTGCGACGATTGAAGGTTTTCGGGATATTTTGCACAATCAGTAGTGTTGTGTTGAACTAGGACCGACTCAAGGCTCACATCCTCGTGCTTGCGGTATCCGTCTCTTGTGAGTTCCACGGGCGGTCCAATGAGGGCCAGATTGTTGTGTTGTACAGCCAGAAACTAGTAGAAAAACCGGAAGAAGAGGGAATTACACGGTTCGACTTCCACTATTACGACACGGTTCGACTTCCACTTCGTTGTAGTGGTGGCCACAAAGGACATACCTGTATGCAACTCGTTACGGCATTTATTCTTTTGACGTTTTGTGCAGCGCATGTTCCGAAGAAAAAAGAAAGGAATTTCGTGGGACTGACGTTGTTAGCCCCTATTGAGTTGGTACAAGGAGTCATGATTGCATGCGAATGTACCGCTGGCTGCAGACGTGCACTCGATGAACTGTAAAGACCAATGGCTCATCATTTCTTATCCCTTTGTTTCCAAGGTTGCAACGAGTCTGATGATGAACACCCATTCCTCTCTTTTAGGAAGGGTGTCTCCCTATTATGTGTACATCAAAAAGTTCAAAGATGGAAACTCCCCATCTTCTGAAAAGTTCGAAGAGGGAGACTCCCCATCTTCTAAAAAGTTCAAAGATGGAAACTCTCCTTCTCTTAGATATATAAATTATTGACGTGATGGTTTAATCATTGCCGATTATCTTATGTGATACGTCATTAGATCAGTGATTTTCAATCAAATTGGTCGGAAGTTACATTAAAATTTTGTAGTTTAAGATCGAATTAGCATTTGCACTAATAAGTTTGGAATTGATCAGATAATTTCTCTTCCACTAAACAAACCAAAATCATAACAGAGCTTGCCAACTACCATTGGGTGTCATCACGCAGTGGAAATTTGATGCATTTGATCCACATCACTAAGCATCAATACACATTAGGAGTGGGTCACCTATCAACCCTCGATTGAAATATCTACCATTTGTTAGAAGTGTGCAAAGAGTTCAAGTCTGAACTCATTAGTATATCTAATTAGACCTACCTTTAGTCACAAAAGAAAACCGTTATGAGCTAAATATGGTGTATTAACTACTTTGCACTGCGCTAATTTTCCAACGTGAGATTAGTCTAACACAATTCACAAATACATTTCATTATAGCGTCTTTCAAGCTCGCACCACCATGCCCTCTCTCCTTTGAGCTACTCTTACTTGTCTCACTCACCTCCTATATCCTCCTCTCTCTCTCTCTCTCTCTCTCTCTCTCTCTCTCTCCTGCGTGCATGTATTTATAGTCTAATATCCCTCCAAACTTTTAACCTATGGTAAATTACTAATACATTCTTGAACAAAGTGTAAGCGCTTGGAAGGGATACAACATGCAAACTAATTTATATCTATATTTATATAATACGCTTGGACTTAAGTATGGCCTAAAACTGCTTTGTCTAAATTTTGAGATGTAAAATTTGAAGGTATTTCCAAGGTCAAGGGAAGAAATGCTTTTTCTCCAATTGTGGAATAAGGTGTGCGAGCATTAATATGTTAAAACAAGGAATGCATTAAGTTTGGGTGGTAACTATCGATGGAAACCTCTCTTGAAAGCTTGTTTCTTGCTAGTTATTACAATGTCTAGAATCGACATGTCTAACCGGTACCTCTTGCCTCTGGCTGGTTCGTAAGCCCTTGAACATGAAAGCAAATTTATATCTATGTCTAGACGATACGTGAAAGTAGGGATTTGGGAGGACACGTGTCACGTCTACCTCCCTTTCCTCCTTTTCTTGGCTCTTGTTTTACATTAAGAAAATCCTCCCATATCACTCTCTCCCTCTTTTTCTCCCTGTTTTTGTTTTTTTCACATTATACTACATATTTAGCATTTTTATTTTTTCAGTCTTACTGTTAAAGTGCCAAATTTAATTTTCTCTCCATTCTTTTCGTATTTCATGTGTTAGCATCAAGATCATTACATTTTGGTCCACTTTTTATTGAATAATTTATTCTACTTTTACATTTCAGAAGATATGTAAATCTACATTATACCTTTATCATCAGATCTTTTAATTTTTTTTTACGAGATTCTTTCTCTTCAAGATAATTACAAATAAAGCCTACCATGAAAAAATTGATTTCCTTATGAGTTATGAATGGATAATGTCCATTCTTTGCTCGTATATATCATATCCTAAATTTATACATTTCATTTTTCAATTATTTATCAATCTATTAATCTTAATTTTTTATGAAACCATTAGGATATATTTAGATCTAATGATGGTTTTTATCAAATTAAAATGAAATTATGTCATTCTCCCAAGTAAAGACTTCATTGATTCCTAATTATTTCGCTCAATGAGTTCAACCAAATTCCAGATGAGGTCATTATGATGCATTCTGACTATGTTCTAATTGACAAATATAACGGACCATCCTACTTTATTGTTATTGTTTGGTTTTTACGTCCAATTAAATAAAAGGATGATAGGATATTCCTGATTAAAAAATTGTCCCACGACAAAGAGTGCGTAACATACTAATTTTTCATTAATAATGGAGTGTCCGTAATTCTTTGATCGCCTTTCTAATCAAATAGTTTACAGAAGCATAGAGGTCTTCTTCTCATGAGAATGACCCTAAGAGAGTGCAATTGTGGTATATTCTAAGTTCTAACTAGACGTGGAGCAAGATAGAGAGCACAAATTATCACCTATCATGTCTCTGGTTGTTTATAGTCCAAATTTACACTTCAAAATACAAAATTTTACAAACTAGGTGAAACTTGACACCTTCTTTATTACTTCACTAAGCAAAGTAGATCACATTTATGCGAGTTATCAAGTGTACGTGGGACAAAAGGTGCTTACAATAATGTGGTTTCGTCCATTAGGAGTCAAGTAGCTAAAAAAATGCTCGATTTGAGAAATAATGTATTCTCATTCCTCTAAATTTCTGCGAACTGAACCACAAACATCCGTCCTACGTCTAACTTTCACACATTCGAATTCTTGATTCTTCTAGAGATTACAAGTTAGACAGAAAGGGAAAAGAAATAATCAAAAGACTTCGAAATTAATTCCCTTGAGGCTGAAACACATCTTTATAGAAAGGCTAGGGTTTCGCGATTGTCGGTTAACACCACCCACGTAACGAAAGCTAATTCCTCAACCTTCTCGACAGCGTAAGATAACTACAACTCATAAATACTTTATTTTCAAAGTTAATGTCCCTCCTCTCCTCGTGACAACAAACCTCAACCGCCTTTCTTGCTCATTTATGAAAGTTTCAAGCTCACGATATGATTTCGCAGCTCGTGAAGTTATGGCGATTCTGTGTGGGGGCAAGCTACGCAGCAGTCGCTTTCTTTCAGGCTTTTACGAGACTGAGAAAAAGAAAGAGAAGACATAAAAAGAAGTGATTTTCAGCACAAGTGCATGTGTGTTAGTTTAAGTCCCACACGTGAAGTTCTTCCACTTTGCGTGGAAGATGTCACTTTCTTAAGGTCTTCTCGGTCTAGCTTTATGCAGGATTACGGGCCACATGAATAGCCCTAATTTATGTTGCCTAATCGCGCGTGCAATAATAATATAATTATGTTATGTTCTGATATATGCAAGAAAGGACGCAGTGGGAAGGAAGCAGCTCTGATGATCATGGTAGGGCAATCCTTTTGTCGACAGATGCTCTTGAGATATCGCCACTTCATTTGAACTAGTAAACTTATGCCCGGGATCAAACAAACTATATATGAACATGCGAATATATAAACGTATTTCGTTTGCGAGCGTGAACATGTATGTTGTCATAGATGGTCCTCTCTTCCCGCAATGTATCTCTTTCTTGTAACTAGCATGAACACTTGACTCCTAAGATGTTATCGATGTCCAGCCGAAATCTCTTTCTTAAGGTCTTCTACTTCCAGCTTTATCTAATAACATTGCAGACCAAAATTAACTTCAATTTATGTTGCCTTATTGCTGCATAATAATCATGTTAGGAAAATACACACTCTGTAATTAGCTTGAATCATGTTATTCTTTACATGTATACAGACGCATCTAGAGCATATGACTGTAGACTTATTTCGCTTAATATGTGCACGAAGATATGAAAAATATTTGATCCAATCTTAAAACAGTTATCTTAGTCTGGTATCCAGCAAGAACACTATAGCCATTTACATTTTTGGTTAACGGCGAGAGTTTCAGTAAATGTTAGATCCAAACTCGAAGTTCGATCAAGATCTTGCCAGCTTTTATATTTTATATATATATATATATATATCAAGACTGAAAAACCACACTATCATCAATTCACTTGAGTCCTGTTTTCGGAGAAAAGCAAAATCTCTACAGAAGAAACATAACGTTCCATGTTTTGGATCCTTCTTTCCATTTCCTAACTCTTTTGTATGTAAACGAAAAATAAAGTAAGTAGATGATCCCCCTTACATTTGTCCCTTCCCAATCTCTCTCTGAATTCCCTCCAAACGAAAGCAACGGAACAAGAGAAAAGAAAAGAACAGAAGATCATGAAAAGATACGAAAACTGTGCAATGTGCAGCTCACACTCACGTTAACGCATTGTCTTCGTCATCGCCATCATCAGTTCAAAGCCAAAAGAGAAAGGAAAAGAAACAGTTGGATGGTGTTCTCTTGGAAATAAATGCATTGCTTTCCTCATTGATGATGATAACACTTGAAACAAAAGTTGGAGCAACTTGCTCTTTCTCAGCCGTATCTTTCCTGAAAAATCTAGCCTGTTCACGGCGATTCCTGCATCGATGATACCTGACACGAGACTCATCATGGTCCATACAATATCTCAAACGATTCACGCACACACAAACACACGGATTCATGTCAGGAGAGAGGCCTCTCTAGCATTATAAATATGTGTACATTGCACCTGTGTCTCCCCAGCTTGAAATAATCTTCTAGCCATTAACTGTGCTTACTCTCCTTTTCGTGGTTATTTTCTTTGCTCTCATTGGTCTTGATAAATTTCAACATAATTTCGAGAAATTCTCGAACTTGTCGTGCCAAATTTTTAGAACTCATGGCACCACATGGAGAGGCTATTTCGAGCTCTTACTCCAAGCCTGCTGCTAGCAAGGCCTCGGGTGCCTCCTCCAAGCCACCGAGGCTATCGAACGACAACCTCCATCGATCCAAGTCAGACATGTCGTTCGAGCTGATGAAAGAGGCAGCGGCAGATCACTTGAAAATGTCGGCGGTGGCCCTCCCGCCGATATCGGAGGTTGAGGACACCAAGTGCGAGTGCTGTGGCATGAGTGAGGAGTGCACGCCGGAGTACATAGAGCGGGTGCGCAAGAGGTTCTCGGGGAGGTGGATATGCGGGCTGTGTGCCGAGGCAGTGAAGGAGGAGGCGGAAAAGAATGGCGGGAGGCGGGACGAGGCACTGACAACCCACATGAGCACGTGTGCCAAGTTCAAGAAGATCCGGGCGTACCCGGCGTTGTTCCAGGCCAACGCCATGAGGGAGATCTTGAAGAAGAGCTCCGTGAGGGCCAAGTCCCTAAGCCCTAGGGACCCGGAAGGACAGAAGAGAGTCGGTATGATCACGAGGAGTTCGAGCTGCATTCCCGCCATCACCAAGGATTTGAATGACCTTAATCTGGCCAACTGAATTTTTCTTTCTGAGAAAGAAGAAGCTCTCTCTAGCTACAAAGATCCAGATTTTCGGTGCACATGGCTTCATATTTCATCAACCATGTGCACCATTTATTTAGGATTTTGTGTCTAAGCTAACAAGTCTTCATGTATCCGGCTGAACCCCACTTGTAATGTTAACTTGGCGGGCAGCCCTTTCGTTGTTTACCTTCCAAAATGAAGGTTTTTTAAGGTTGCTGTCCTTGTTGAGTTATCAAACCTTCAACTAGTCGAAAATAGAGCAGACGTTTGATGGTGCTTTAAGGATACAGACGTGCCTTTTTTGCCCATCTAGTGTAGCTGTAGCTGATTTCGATCTTTATTTTGTATTAGCCCTTTATTCGTCGCTGTATCAAATTAAGAATATTAATGCACTCTTAATTAAGAATCTCTCTCTCTCTCTCTCTCTCTCTCTCTATTGGTGGTGAACTAATAAACTTTGTCAAATCGGAATTACATGAATCAAGCATCAGCAGTCCCTAAACTTTTCTAAAATATTCAATCAGGTCCCTTGACTTTAATGTGAACAGTATAGTCTTTCATATAATTTTTTCGTCCTCCCGTTGCTCTTTTTTTTTTTTTGCTCTTCTTTCTCGCTCGTCCCCTCATTTGCGCCGTTCGTTCTCTGCGAATCGGGTGGGATCCAGCTTTGAGTTCCAGAATCTGAGCTCGCGGTCACGTGGCTGGTCCCTTTGCGATTGGAACACGTCACTGCATCCCCCGAATGGATCTGACGGCTAGAATTCGGACTTCCGCTTTGGCGGATTTTTCTCTCTTTCCCTTGAGATTCCATCAGATCTTTGTGTGTGTAAGGCAACGCCAACGTCTTGTCTTCGATCTTGTAATCTCAGTGAAAAGGATGGCAATGCTTGGCGTGGTGGGCGGTGGAGAAGTGTTGCTCTTTAATTTTGCCCTGCTTTTTCCTTGTTTCTCGGGAATTGCTATCGCCGAGTTCAGCCATTGGATTCAAAGTTAAATCGTGAGCAAATCGTGACCAAAATGAGATGGATTCGTGACAAATGGAGATGATTTATTAAGACTCTGCATACCTGTTTAGGCTAGGCTGAGAAATACGTTGAGATCAAGTCCGAAGTTTACGTTTCAAAACGGGTTCGAGGCTGTTATAGTAGCCGGCGAAAATGGTGACTGGCGTGATGTTTTGGTGGCGGTTGTCTGGTGATTGGCGGCCGGGTTGGTCGTGACAAGAAGCAGCAAGGCGCAGAAAGAGAAAAGGAAAGAACAAAATAGAAAAAGAAAAAAGAAATGACGTGGAGGGAGAGGAGGAGAAATGTACACATGGAAGTACCACGTGGACCGATTTTTTTTTTTTTAAAGGGCACCTTATATTGAAATTCAAATTAAAAAATCCATGTAATAATTTTAGCTAAAATTTCTCATCATTGACACTTAAGTAATCATTTTTTCCATTAATTTAGCAATTAATTGATCCGGCAAAATCTTTTGGCACTAACATAAGCGTCGTGTACAATTTATGTCACTTTAGTGTCATTTTCCCTAATTTCTTCTACCAAATATTAAATGAATTGATTACGTGAGTTGCCACGTCAATCTAATTGGATTACTATACAAACATTTTAAGTTTTTGCTAATATGGATTAAGTACAAAAATTTCACAAAAGAGGATAAAAAGCTAAACTTCCACGATAATTAAATGTTGACACGTAATTTTGCAAATATTGATTTCTTCATAATTCTCTAAAACTCGAATGATATAATAAGTTTTGGCGGACTATTACTTTTTTTTTTTTTCATGATCCATACAATCGGGCCCTAAATTAAATTATCAAGAAAAAGTCCCGTGGGTGTCACATTTTAGTTTTCACTAATATCAAAATGGAATCAAGAACATACGAAACCAATTTGGAAATCCCGTTTCTGCAGCATCACTTGATTTCTGCATCAACTGGAGATTGGGATGCTGATGTCTCATGGGCTTTGCTCAGCTTATAAAGGAATCGGATTGGTACTTGTCCAAGCATTGGAATAAAGGCATCTCTAGATAAGCATAGATGGTGAATGCGGTTGGAAGGAGTCAATCTTTGATTATCTTGCTTGATAACACCTTGGAATTGCATGAATGTTTCGAATTTCGAGGTTGTAAAATATAACGATAATAAAAAAAGAGCAATAAACTCGTACAGTGCACTCACTACAGCAACTCCTTTCAGTAGAAGATTGCCAAAATGAAATCTTGATTATACCAAGCTCTATTCACAAGAAGTTACCTTATTAATGGACTATTTCTCATTCATTTATAGTCAATTGGATCCATTCTCACTCCCTCCGTGATAGTAAATTAATGCCTAAATGATCTTGCAAACTTACGTCGGTAGACATTCACTTATTTTATACTTGGATAAATTATTTTACCATATAACCAAATAATGCTTTCCTAATTTCATAAAGAATATCAACAATGAAATGAATTAATTAACTATGCCTTTTAAAAAAATTGTAGGTACTTTTGTTCTTAGATAACAAGGAAACACAAAAAAATAAAAAAAATGTAACTAACCTTCCGTTCAATGAAATATCTTACAACAACTTTATGAATTGAATAAGACACGGGTCAAAAAGACAAATATGAAAAAACAAATCCATGTCATTTCTCTAACTTCCAAACACATTAGTCCCTCAAAATCATTAAATAAATTCAATGAGAATAAAGTACGGGTATTTATAATGATAGGGGATAATAAAAAGAATTAAGGACCCTAAGTACGCTTGAAGGGACGATCCAAGTGGATAGGAACCTTCGTACGTCTCGCACAAGTTCCATTTAATTAAAAGACCTCTTGCCAAATGAAGCGTCAAATCTTTCTCCTCTAGCGTTGCCTGACCATGTCCTTGGCAGGATGTGAAGCCATAACACTACTTTCCTTTCGACATGCACGTCAGTAGGCGGGCAGTCAGCTTTTGTTTATTTCAGGGCACGAAGATTCCGGTCTTGAGCACGAAAAAGGCGATGCAGAGAGACCAGCCCACGCAAAGAACATAGGCCCATGTCCCGAAGATCGCCATGCTCTTCCTTCGTTGCTAAGAGTCTCTCGACTCCGCATGATATTCCTCCTGCCGCAGACGTCGAAGCACGGAGACAGCAATTAAGAAACCGGAAAAAGGCAAAGGGTGGTGTCAGTCAAACAAATGATGCGACTGGCCATTCCAAGCACGACTGCTTTGGCTCCAAGAGTTTATCTTCCTCTCCCTCTAATAATTGAATAGACGAGATTTTTTTTTTTAGCAAAGAATAGATGAGATTAAAATGCACGAAAGCGACCCTTAACCAGCGATGTCTTATGCACCCACAGCCATTTTGAGTTCAATGTAAACTTACTTTAATCTACAGGAGAGCTGGCCACACCACTTTAACTTTGCGCCTTCTTCCTCCTTACTTCCCTTTATATACCCCCCTCTCCCCCACTCTTTTACCCATCTTCACCAAACTAAAACTTCATCTCTCTCTCTCTCTCTCTCTCTCTCTCTCAAGAAAGAAAGAAAGAAAGAAAGAAAGACATGGAACATAATATGCCTTTGGCGGCTAAGAAGATATGGCGCATGGTAAGCGTCATGTTCTTCATGCTGAGGAAAGAAATGTCCAAGAGGAGAATCATGACGGATCTCAACATGATGATGAAGCGTGGCAAGATCGCCGGCAAGGCCATTGGCAACCTCATGTCCTCCCACCACCACCACGCCTCCGCGTCTGGGCGCCGCTCACATGACGGCCATTCCTCGTCCTCCTCATCAGGGCCACTCGAGTACGAGTTCAGCTGCGACAGCCCCGCCTTCCCGTCCAATTTCCCCAACCTCCACGCCAACAAGCGCAGGTGCATCCAACTGAGCCACCACCTCGACAACCTCTTCATGTGCGTTCATCCGCCCCCGACCTTAGATGACGAAATCGTGGGCGCGTTCAACTTTGATATGCCGATAATGGAGATGCTGAACAACCAAAGGGAGGTGGTGGAGGCGTCGCTGGCATTGCCGGGTTTCGGCCAGACCCCGCTGGTGCGGCAGCTGAGGATCACGGACGCGTTGGAGGAGGAGGAGGACGGCGACGAAGGCGTGGACAAGGCGGCGGCGGAGTTCATAGAGAATTTCTTCAAGGACTTCAGGCAACAAAAGTGAACGCACGGCTGAAATAGCCATCCCCATGCATAAAATCTTGTTGGAGCCCTTTTGATATTTTGTGTAGTTGATTTTAGTTAACGTTTATGGGCGTGCTGGAAAACTCTCCTCGTGAAGGGGATGTTCATGCCTTTGATAAAAGAATAATACTGGGAGATTATGTTGCCCAAATAGCTATTTCTGTCCTTTAATTTTCTTCCTATCTGTTCATCAAGAAATCTGTGGAAATAAGTAGTGTATATTCTATAGAATTTAAAGACCTATCCTAGAACTTTAAGAATATTCTCGATGATAAATTAAGGGGATGGTATTATCTAATGATGGATCAAGAGAGTTCACTTTTTAGTAATTAACTGCAAAAATCTTTAATCAAGGTTAATTGATGCGATTAGTCTCTTTACGAGAGTATATTAGTTGTGTCATCCTATAAACGATAAACTTCCATCAAGGCCCTCGAAGCTCCACCACAAGCATCAGCTCCCGCATAGATCTATGCTCCCTACGGTGGTGGTCTGTATTGCCTCCGTCCCTTCCTTCAAGAAGAGTTCCGATTCACGTGTTACAAAACATGGACTTTACCTATACGCAAACTTAACTAAAAATACGGCGCGATTACCACCAAATATGAAAGAAGACTTTACCCTGATTCAATTGTCGATTTTGTCTATAAGATAGAGATCAAGAAGATATCTTCCACTAGTCAATTGATAGCCATGTGTGTAACACAAATCTTTCCTACATGTAAAAAGATGCAAGATTCAATTATTCAATTAGCTATAGTTAGGCAAGGCCATGATGAAACTTTGGTAGCATATGGTTGTATATACTCCGATGGCCCTCCTTTGAAAAGCATCAATCCATGATTCTATTTCTCAATGGGGAAAATCAAGCTTTTCAAAACCTCAGTTTGATTTTTATTTTTCCCACTAACATGTCCTAATGCCATTCCACTATATGAAAGAGTGAATCTACTAGCTGGCCCCCTCAGCAAAATACATGTAGGAAAGATCTGTGTTACATACATGGCTATCAATTGACTAGATATGCGGGTTGTGCGCCAAGGCGGTGAAGGAGGAGTTGTTAGAATTTTCCTAATGTGGACTATATTAATTGATATTGTAATTTACCATTTAATGGTTATCGTTTTACGGAGTTTGGTCTAGGATGAGATAAAAGATTTCTTAATTAGTTTAATATGGGCTGGCTAGTGTGAGTCGAGTTGAGCCTGGCCCATAATGAGGGGGATTGGCTGGAAACTCTATAATTAGTGCTCAAGTCTTTCTTCTAATCCAAAAAATCATCACATATCCTCACATAAGAAGCGTTTACCTAACACTAAACGGTGATGGGGGCCGCCTCATTGAGCCAGTGATACGGAAGGCAATAAAGGAGAATGACTTGTTCGTGGAACATTGTGTTTCCGCTTCCACTCCAAGAATAATAGATCCCAAAACAGGTGCATTAATTATTTTACTCAATCATGTATCTTCTTGTTCTAGCTATGGAGATTTTTGGATCACTCAATTTGTGTCAAACATTTGGTATTCAAAGTCTCCATAACTCTAGAATTTAAACACATTGGATTTTGCCTTAATTTGAGATTTTCGAGATTTTTTGTTCAATAAAAATAAAATAAAATTATATATTTGGACGTGCTCGACGAGATGAGGAGAACTGTGGGCAACGTGTTGTCGGAAGAGGCCACATGCGCCCTCACGTGCATCCACGCGCCGCCTGGGCATCGAAGGTGCGCCTCATGCGCGGGGCATGGCCTGCGTGTGCGATGCACGTGAGAGTTGACATCGCGATGACGTCAGTGACTTGGGGCCCGACCCGATGCATGCGCCGCACGTGGGTGCTGATGTCACGATGACGTTAGCAAACCGACCCGACCCAATGACGTTAGCGACCCGACCCAACTAGTGACCGACTTGACTCGATCCGACCCGACCCGACCTTGGTCCCGACTCGACCCGTTGACACGACTAGACCCGGTCAACCATTGATTGGACCAGTCAACCGGTCGGATGGGGCAGTTGGACCGGACGATCGGACTGGTTTTTGACCGGCTTCATGCCATGCGTGTGGGCTCCACGCCCCGCGCACTCAGGCGGCGCGTGCGAGTGCGTGGAGGCTCTGTTTGGCGCGTGGTTGGTGGCCTTTTATTCGTATAATCCTCCTTTATCTTGTGGTGTATTTATTTTATATTTTTGATGATTTTATGGATGTGGACATATATACAAAGCCCTAAATATGTATATTTTTAGTGTATTTTTGCGTATTTTTCTTGTATTTTTTTGTGGGTTTGAAAATACAGGTGTTGGGTTACACGTATGTTATCACATAAATTTTATAAAGTGTGATTCATTGATAATATATATAAATTTTAATTTTTTATTGATGAATAAAGATATTATCAATGATTAAAGCAGTGTAATTAGCATGATATGTGATTTTAGTGATTTACAATCTCTATCACTAAAGTTAAAATCACATGTATATAGTATATGTGAGAAGTAAAGTTTATATCCCTAGTATGAGAGAATTTCAAGGATTCAATTGAATAGTGATCACCAAAGTGGCACGCTTGATTGGGTTTGAGAAATTTCAATCTCATATGCTGATTGAGATGTCTTTTGGTCTAATGTGTGGTCATACTCCCAAAAGAGGTGATTGTGTATTAGTTCACGGAGGGATACATGATAGTGTGGTGGAGGAGTGATTGATCCTAGCGGTTTATATGCCCAAAGGTGATGAATTTACGAAGATTGGAATATATTCTTATAACCGCTATCATGTAGGGAGTGTATAATTGCATGTCATATATTTTGCCCAAAGGTGATTATATGATTATGCGTGTAACTCTTTGGAAGTGTATTTGTACGTCAAGTTACACAGTGCTCACATGATGCTAATTATATACATTACTTGTTTTTCAGTCACATTTTCTGTAATTAATAACTCTACTATTATTGAGGTTTTTACTGATTCGAATTTTAAGTTGTGGATATATGATTTGTTGCTTGAGAAAAGAGCAATAGAATTTGTTTACTGTCCATGAAGCGTTCCATTTTGGAACACTTGAAAAATGGTTTGCTTGCGGACTGCATTGCTATAAGATGATGGAAGCCTTAGTGGCTTGAATTATGTCTTGTCTAATACCAAAATTAGGAGACATCTGCAAAGATTATGTTTAAGTCCTAATGACATATACATCCGATACATGGTTAAAAGTTTATTTCCAAAAGTTTTCTATTTAAGGAAGATGACCGAGATAAAGAATAAAACAGTTAAAATTAGTCTTAAAATGTTATTAGGCTTACTAGTGGCCATGAGTATTGACAATGCGAAATAGTTTAAAGGGTCATTTGTCAAATACTTTGTAGATTCTAAGATGGTAATTTAATTACTATGCCTGAAAATTCTGATAAAAAGATTTGGCCGAAAGGCATAAATGTACCATAATTAACATGGTGATGTATAAGACTAATTTATCCAGTTTTCTGTGGTTGATATTTTGAAGACAACCTTTTCACATACAAAAGGTGTTTTCTGTCATTGCCTATACAGATAATTGTGGTACAGATAATTATGGAATCTCCTATACTATAGACTAAACTTATTGAGGTTTAAGGTATTATTCTTGAAATAGTTTATGATGAAATTTTTTTAAACCTCTCAAGTATAGAATGAAGTGGTTGTAGCTTTATTTAGGAAATTTGTTAAGGAAAGACGATCAGTTATTCCATTAAATTATATAGTCTATTTGTGAGAGCATGACTGCAATATCCACTACATAGTTGATTTAGCAACATATATAAATGTCGTTTATTATCTTCAATCAAGTATGTGATTAAATGCCATAAAAGGCAATATGCAATTTATGAAACACATTTGGAAACTTACTAATATGTCTAAAGATCACAAGTTCATTAATTACAAATTGGCATACAAAACTTTAAAGGATTTCAAAGAAAGATTGTGAAATTTAAAGCCAAATTGGATAGTTAATTTTCACTTTGCAAGGGGGTTGGACAGTTAGGGGTGATCGGGTCCGGGGTGGGTAGGGTCTAGACTGGACCCGTTCCCGACCCCCGTTATAACCGGTTCTCATTTTTGGACCCCGTTCCCGACCCCGTTTACATTGGACCCCGTTCCCGACCCACCCCTGTTTTTTCGGTCCGGAACAGGGGTCAACCCCGTTTATATTAAAACCTATTTTGCAATAATTAATGTACAGCACTCATATTTAAAATAAAGCTTCTAAACGAGATTCTACATAATAGACTAACATGTAACTTAATAAACGGACAGTAAAAATCAAACAACTTGAAAAACCTCTCCTCACCGGCATCTAGTTCCATCCCCTCATTAGTTAAATTCTCATTATCATCCTCAGGTGAAATACTTGGCTGATGCTCCTCGATAGTATTTTGTTGCAAAGTTCCATGTGCATCTGTGGGATTTTCAGTCAGCATTGTTGAGTACCTAATATAAAAATATATGGCACACACATACATCAATGTCAGCTGAATCTTCTTAAGATGCTCGTCCTTCACAAGCAAGCTCATTAATCTCATCATAAGCAAACAATTTATATACTTATGAAAATATAAGAAATGTTTACCTCTCAGTTTGGCCCAATAAAAACTCAAGCTGCTTCTCAAGTGCCTTCTTCCTTTTCTCATCAACCTCCAGCTGATGCTTGTAAAGCACCAACAATTAAGGGTGTTAGCACAAGTCTCAGATAATCTTCAAAAAGAGAAAAATGCATCCCTTTGAGAGGAGATCAAATTGCACTAGATAAACCTACCAGCTTTTCTATTTTCATCCGGAACTTCTTCACATCCTTTGAAATATTAAGAGCAACTTTTCTCAATCTTTGTTCCCCTTCCCCGATATCAAAATTAAACATAGTCAACCAACCAATGTCCACTGTGGCATTCCTTGTCATAAACCAACAAGTATATAATGACTTCCTTGAAGAAGAAGAAGAAGAACAAGAACAAGATCACAAGAAAGAATGGCAACTCTAAGCAAAAAGGCAAAACCTTCATTTTCTTTTCTTCCCTGGTAGCCTGGTCTAACATGCCTTTGCTTGCTCTTATGGCAACCTTCTTTGCTTGAGCTAGTTTCCATTTACGCTCAGACACAAAATCCTGCATGTAAGTAGTTCAATTGACATGATATGAATGCATTTCAACCAATCTACTGCATTCCAACATCTTTTGCGAGAGCGATATCAATCGCCTTAAGCAAAACACCCCACATTTACCCCACAGCTTTCTGCAGTGAAGAAAAATATCAACCAGGTAAGCAAGTAAAAAATGCTTCTTTTACCTTTGACAGCCAGACCATCTCTTCTAAAAACATGATCCCAATGAGTTTTAGGGCGTTGAGGTTCTCGAGGGGCTTCGAGTGCCTAGCATTTAAAGTGACACCATATATCAATGACTGAAACTGATAAACTAAGTGAATTATGAGCTAATATCTGATAACCTAGGAAGAGTCCTCTACCGAAAAGCCCCCGTCCATAAGATGAATCATGCGAGTTGCATAAATATCTGCCTCATGAGCAGAAAAGCATAAACTTTTCCTCCTACCAACAAAACATCTATATTGCATTACGCACGTGAGTGCTCCTGGGCATCTTGGCTATGTGTTTCATGAAAAAGAACTATGAATACACACCCATGATGTAACTCGCCAAAATACATATTAAACAGAAAAGGATCAAGCAAATCCCATAATTTATGAACCTTTTGGCGCCGAGCTCGTCTTGTGATCCAATTTCGACCTTGGACCTTTGGACGCCATGCTTATAGTTCAATCTATAGCACGGTGGAAGGAAGCAACATCTGCATTTGCCATTAAAAAAAAAAAAAAAGTCATAACAGTGCTCATCAGACCCAGACCCAATGGTTTTTAACGCAAGGCACTAAACGAATAAACGAAGACCGTGTTGCCTTACGCCACGCCAAATTGTTATTAAAAACCAGACGCCAATTTGCGACAGCGTAGACAGGGACGGGCACGG
The DNA here is from genome assembly GCA_014182555.1 of Eucalyptus erythrocorys. Taxonomy (NCBI): domain Eukaryota; kingdom Viridiplantae; phylum Streptophyta; class Magnoliopsida; order Myrtales; family Myrtaceae; genus Eucalyptus; species Eucalyptus erythrocorys. The sequence continues at coordinate 14,134,894 of CM024602.1, forward strand.
GGCGTGGGCGAGGAGGGAAGAAAATCCGCGACGACGCCGCCACGACGCCGCCTCGCGCCAGCCAAGGCAGTGCCTTTTCTAATCCGCACGGCCCGAGCGACGGTCCTCACGATCTGGTAAGAGCGCGCGCGCGAGCGGGAACGAGACGCTCACCTCGGTCACGAGAGCGATTCGGCGAGGTGGGCCCGGCTGCGGCGAAGACTGGTGGCGATCAGAGTCGGCGAGCCGCCAAGAAAACGGTGCTGGGTTGCTGCGGAGAGAGAGAGAGAGAGACAGAGAGACAGAGACAGAGAGACAGAGAGACAGAGAGACGGAGACACAGAGACAGCGACGCCGGAGCCGAGCCCCGCCAGCGCGAGCGGCGGTCGGAGACCGAGAGAGGAGGTCCGGCGACGGGGGCGGTGGCGGGGGCGGCGGCGAGGGTGGCGGCGGAGCTCGACAGTGCGACTGAGCTGCGCGAGCGGAAAGGCGAGGAGAGGAGAGGAGGTGGAGAAGTAGCGGAATAGAAATTAGGGTTGGGGGTTTGTTTTTTGGGGGCCTTAACCGGTTCCCAAACCGGTCCGCTCGAACCGGTTCCCGGGTGGGTAATCCCTTGGAACCGGTTCCCGGACCGGTTCAAACAGGGTCTGAATTATTGGAACCGGTTCCCGGACCGGTTTCAACCGGAACCGGTTCCCGACCCTGTTTTCTGGGTGGGCCGAACCGGGAACCGGGTTGACCCGGTTCGGTTGCACACCCCTATGGACAGTTAATAGATACTAAGAAATAAATATTTATTTATAATATTTTTAAAGATTTTTTTAAAGTGAACATGGTAGCCGAAGGAAATTTATTTTTCTCTATATACTACGAGGTCAGTGGAAGGAAATTTATTTTTCTCATACCCTATGTCTTCTTCTACCATGCAAGCGGAGTTAGTAACATTCTTTTACGCTGTTACATGGGCTATTAGGCTCTGAAACCTTGTTAAGGAGTTGACCGTTTTTAACTTTATAAATTGACCCATATAGTTGTATTAAGACAATAAAGTTGTAGTATTATTTATTAATAACATATGTTCCAAGAGGTCTAAATATATTGCGGTCAAATATTTTTGACCATAAATAAATGGTACAGAAATGTGACATTATAATATAACATATTTTTATAGATTGTATGGTTGCAGATCCATTAACTAAAGCCCTACGCCATGTCATTAGCATTGGCCTAGGAGTATCTTGTGATATTGTTGTTTAGTGGGAGCCATTTTGGCTTTACTATGGTAAAGTTCACATATGTGTTCATTACTTTTAGTAACGATTTAATATGTATCAACTTTTGTATTCAATAAAATATTTCTGAATGTGTTGTTATTATGTTGAATACATATTGAAAAAGTCTCAAGGTACTGTATAAATATTGAGCGAAGGCTAGAGACATTCGGTTATTAGCCTTGTGCATATGTCTTGTTATACATAAAGAAATGTTAACTATAATAACAAGACATATGTGGGTTCATTGGAACCATAAAGACATTCTTTAGTGACACATGTTTTTTTGTGACGCTTAAGGTAAGAGAATGGTGACTGACAGATGGGATATCTCTATGAGAGATGTTATCCATTTGCATACTACTTTATTGAATTGATATCAATAAAGTTAAAAACACTTGTAACTATGGAAGGGTCTGCATGTATATATGCAGTTACCGTCATGATTCGGTGTTTGAGACTTTATGGGATAAGATTGACTATTAAGAATTATCTCTAGACCAAAGTGCGTGTACAATTAATATAGTCCAAGTGGGAGAATGTTAGAGTTTTCCTAATATGGATTACATTAATTGATATTGTAATTTACCATTTAATGATTACCGTTTTATGGGGTTTGGTCTAAGGTAAGATAAAATGTTTCTTAATTAGTTTAATATGGGCTGGCTAGTGTAGGCTGAGTTGAGCGTGGCCTATAATGAGGGAAATTGGCTGAAAACTCTATAAATAGCGCTCAAGTATCTTCTCTAACCCAAAAAATTCTGACATATCTTCATATAAGGAGCGTTTACCTAACGTTAAACGGTGATGGGGGCCGCCTCATTGAGCCAGTGATACGGAGGGCAATAAAGGAGAATGACTTGTGCGTGGAACATTGCATTTCCGCTTCAGCTTCAAGAATAATGGATCTAAAAACAGGTGCGTTAATCCTTTTACTCAATCATGTATGCTCTTGTTCTAGTTATAGAGATTTTGGGTTTGCTCAACTTGCGTCCAACAGGAGGCGAAAAAGAATGGCGGGGAGGCGGGATGAGGCGTTGACAATGCACATGAGCACGTCCGCCAAGTTCAAGAAGATTCGGGCATACCCGGCGTTGTTCCAAGCCAACGCCATGAGGGAGATCTTGAAGAAGAGCTCCGTGAGGGGCAAGTCCCTAAGCCCTAGGGACTCGGAAGGACAAAAGAGAGTCGGTATGATCACGAGGAGTTCCAGCTGCATTCTCGCCATCACCAAGGACTTGAATGACCTTAATGTGGCCAACTGAATTTTTCTTTCTTAGAAAGAAGAAGCTCTCCCTGTCTACAAAGATCCAAATTTTCGGTTTACATGGCTTCATATTTCATCAACCATGGGCACCATTCATTTTGTGTCTAAGCTAACAAGTCCTCATGTATCCGGCTGAACTCTACTTGTAATGTTAACTTGGCGGGTGGCCCTTTCGTTGTTTACCTTCCAAAATGAAGGTTTTTTAAGGTTGCTGTCCTTGTTGAATTATCAAACCTTCACCAAGTCGAAAATGGAGCAGACGTTTGATGGTGCTTTAAGGTTACAGACGTGCCTTTTTTGCCCATCTAGTGTAGCTGTAGCTGATTTCGATCTTTATTTTGTATTAGCCCTTTTTGTTTGATTAATAGCTGGTTGTCCATCTGGTCGTTGACCCTTTTTGCTTTATTCGTCGCTGTATCAAATTTAGAATACTAATGTACTCTTAATTAAGAATCTCTCTCTCTCTCTCTATTGGTGGCAAACTAATAAACTTTTTCTAATCGGAATTACATGAATCAAGCATCAACAGTTCCTAATTTTTTCTAAAATATTCAATTAGGTCCTTTGACTTTAATGTGAATAGTATAGTCCTTCATATAATTTTTTCGAGAGAAGGACACTGGAAGTGTTATAAATTGTGTACCGCGCTTATTTTAATACTAAAAGTTTTTATTGGATCACTTAAATATAAATTTAAAAAAAAACGATTTTTTCAAAGTCAACTCTGATGTATTTGGTAAGAAATTTAACATGGCCTTTTTTTTTTTTTTTTTTATTAATATCTTCAGCGGATGTGGCTCGTCTGTATCAGCATAAAAAGCCTAAAATGATGTCGCTTAACTAGTTTCTTTTTCCTATGTACAACTCAAAACTACCTCGTATACCTAGTTTCGTCCTTCCGTTGCTCTCTTTCTCGCTCGTCCCCCAATTTGCGTCGTTCGTTCTCTGCGAATCGGGTGGGATCGAAGCTTTGAGTTCCAGAATCTGAGCGCGCGGTCACGTGGCTGGTCCCTTTGCGATTGGAACACGTCACTGCATCCCACAAATGGATCTGACGGCTAGAATTCGGACTTCCGCTTTGGCGGATTTTTCTCTCTTTCCCTTGAGATTCCATCAGATCTTTGTGTGTGTAAGGCAACGCCGACGTCTTGTCTTCGATCTTGTAATCTCAGTGAAAAAGGATGGCAATGCTTGGCGTGGTGGGCGGTGGAGAGGATGGCGGTGGAGAAGTGTTGCTCTTCAATTTTGCCCTGCTTTTTCCTTGTTTCTCGGGAATTGCTATCACCGAGTTCAAGCATTGGATTCAAAGTTAAATCGTGAGCAAATCGTGACCAAAATGAGATGGATTCGTGACAAATGGAGATGATTTATTAAGACTCTGCATACCATGTTTAGGCTGGGCTGAGAAATACGTTGAGATCATGTCCGAAGTTTACGTTTTAAAACGGTTCGAGGCTGTTATAGTAGCCGGCGAAAATGGTGACTGGCGTGATGTTTTGGTGGCGGTGGTCTGGTGATTGGCGGCCGGGTCGGTCGTGACAAGAAGCAGCAAGGCGCGGAAGGAGAAAAGGAAAGAACAAAATAGAAAAAGAAAAAAAAAATGACGTGGAGGGAGAGGAGGGGAAATGTACACATGAAAATACCACGTGGACCATTTTTTTTTTTTTTTTTTTAAAGGCCATCTTATATTGAAATTTAAAATAAGAAATCCGTGTACTAATTTTAGCTGAAATTTCTCACCATTGACACTTAAGTAATCATTTTTTCCTTAATTTGACAATTAAGTGATCCAGCAAAAACTTTTGGCACTGACGTAAGCGTTGTATATAATTTATGACTCTTTTAGTGTCATTCTCTCTAATTTCTTATACCAAATATTTAATGAATTGATAACGTGAGTTGCCATGTCAATCTAATTGGACTACTACACAAACATTTTGAGTTTTTGCTAAGTAAAAAAATTTTACAAAAGACGATAAAAAAACTAAACTTCCACAATAATTAAATGTTGACACATAAATTTGCAAATATCGATTTCTTTATAATTCTCTAAAACTCGAATGATAGTTTTGGCGGACTTTTACATTTTTTTTTTCCTAATCCATAAAATCGGGCCCTAAATTAAATTATCAAGAAAAAGTCCCGTGAGTGTCACATTTTAGTTTTCACTAATATCAAAATGGAATCAATAACACACGAAACCAATTTGGAAATCCCATTTCTGCAGCATCACTTGATTTCTGGATCAACTGGAGATTGGGAAGCTGGTGTTTCATGGGCTTTGCTCAGCTTATAAGGGGATCGGCTTGGTGCATGTCCAAACATTAGAAGAAAGGCGTCTCTAGATAAGCATAGATGGTGAATGTGGTTGGAAGGAGTTAATCTTTGATTATCTTGCTTGATATCACCTTGGAATTGCATGAATGTTTCGAATTTCGTGTTTGTAAAATATAACGACAATAAAAAAAGAGCAATAAACTCGTACAATGCACTCACTATAGCAACTCCTTTCAGTAGAAGATTGCCAAAATGAAATCTTGATTATACCAAACTCTATTCACAAGAAGTTACCTTATTAATGAACTATTTCTCATTCATTTATAGTCAATTGGATCCATTCTCACTCCCTCTGTGATAGTGAATTAAGGCCTAAATGATCTTGCAAAATTACATCGGTAGACATTCACTTATTTTATATGTGGATAAATTATTTTAACATATAATCAATTAATGCTTTCCTAATTTCATAAAGAATATCAACAATGAAAGGAATTAATTAACTATGCCTTTTAAGAATTGTAGGTATTTTTGTTCTCAGATAACAAGGAAATACACAAAAATAAAAAATGTAAGTAACCTTCCGTTCAATGAAATATATTATAACAACTTTATGAATAGAATAAGACACGAGTCAAATAGATATATATGAAAAAACAAATCTATGTCATTTCTCTAACTTCCAAACACATTCCACGCCCGCAAGAGGCATGGCAAAAGTGAGAGTGAGTGTAGAATAGGTATAGAGTAGGACTAACAAAAAAAAATACCCTTAAAATCATTAAATAAATTCAATGAGAATAAAGTATGGGTATTTATAATATAGGGGATAATAAAAAAGAATTAGGGACGCTAAAGTACGCTTGAAGGGACGATCGGAGTGGATAAGAACCTTCGTACGTCTCGCACAAGTTCCATTTAATTAAAAGACCTCTTGCCAAATGAAGCGTCAAATCTCCCTCCTCTAGCGTAGCCTGACCATGTCCTTGGCAGGATGCGAAGCCTCCCACTACTTTCCTTTCGACATGCACCTCAGTAGGCGGGCAGTCAGCTTTTGCTTATTTTAGGGCACGAAGATTCCGGTCTTGAGCGCGAAAAAGGCGATGCAGAGAGAGCAGCCCACGCAAAGAACATAGGCCCATGTCCCAAAGATCGCCATGCTCTTCCTTCGTTGCTAAAGAGTCTCTCGACTCCGCATGATTTCCTCCTGCCGCAGACATCGAAGCTCGGAGACAGCAATTAAGAAACCGGAAAAAGGCAAAGGGTGGTGTCAGTCAAACAAATGATGCGACTGGCCATTCCAAGTACGACTGCTTTGGCTCCAAGAGTTTTATCTTCCTCTCCCTCTAATAATTGAATAGACGAGATTTTTTTTTTGAGCAAAGAATAGATGAGATTAAAATGCACGAAAGCGACCCTTAACCAGCGATATCTTATGCACCCACAGCCATTTTGAGTTCAATGTAAACTTACTTTAATCTACAGGAGAGCTGGCCACACGACTTTAACTTTGCGCCTTCTTCCTCCTTACTGCCCTTTATATACCCCCCTCTCCCCCACTCTTTTACCCATCTTCACCAAACTAAAACTTCATCTCTCTCTCTCTCTCTCTCTCTCTCTCAAGAAAGAAACAAAGAAAGACATGGAACATAATATGCCTTTGGCGGCTAAGAAGATATGGCGCATGGTAAGCGTGGTGTTCTTCATGCTGAGGAAAGAAATGTCCAGGAGGAGAATCATGACGGATCTCAACATGATGATGAAGCGCGGCAAGATCGCCGGCAAGGCCATCGGCAACCTCATGTTCTCCCACCACCACCACGCCTCCGCGTCTGGGCGCCGCTCACATGACAGCCATTCCTCGTCCTCCTCATCCGGGCCACTGGAGTACGAGTTCAGCTGCAACAACAGCCCCGCCTTCCCGTCCAATTTCCCCAACCACCACGCCAACAAGCGCAGGTGCATCCAACTGAACCACCACCTCCACAACCTCTTCATGTGCGTTCACCCGCCCCCGACCTTAGATGACGACATCGTGGGCGCGTTCAACTTTGATATGCCGATAATGGAGATGCTGAACAACCAAAGGGAGGTGGTGGAGGCGTCGCCGGCGTTGCCGGGGTTCGGCCGGACCCCGCTGGTGCGGCAGCTGAGGATCACGGACTCGCCCTTCCCGCTGAAGGAGGAGGAGGACGGCGACGGAGGCGTGGACAAGGCGGCGGCGGAGTTCATAGAGAATTTCCACGAGCTGTTGAGGCAACAAAAGTGAATGCACGGCTGAAATAGCCATCCCCATGCATAAAATCTTGTTGGAGCAATTTCCCCTTTTGATATTTTGTGCAGTTGATTTTAGTTAACGTTAATGGGCGTGCTGGAAAACTCTCCTCGTGCAGAGGATGTTCATGCCTTTGATAAAAGAATAATACTGGGAGATTATGTTGCCCAAATAGCTATTTCTGTCCTTTAATTTTCTTCCTATCTGTTCATCAAGAAATCTGTGGAAATAAGTAGTATATATTCTATAGAATTTAAAGGCGTATCCTAGAACTTTAAGCATATTCTCGATGACAAATTAAGGGGACGGTATTATCTAATGATGGATCAAGAGAGTTCACTTTTTAGTGATTAACTGCAAAATTCTTTAATCAAGGTTAATTGATGCGATTAGTCTCTTCACGAGAGTATATTAGTTGTGCCATCCTATAAACGATAAACTTCATCAAGGCCCTCGAAGCTCCACCACAAGCATAAGCTCCCTACATCGATCTATGCTCCATACGATGGTGGTCCGTATTGCCTCCGTCCCTTCCTTCAAGAGGATTTCCGATTCACGTGTTACAAAACATGGACTTTACCTATACGCAAACTTAACTGAAAATACTGTGCGATTCCCACCAAATATGAAAGAAGACTTACCCTAATTCAATTGTCAATCTTGTCCATCAGACAGAGATTGAGAAGATATCTTCCACCAGTCAATTGATAGCCATGTATGTAACATAGATCTTTCCTACATGTAAAAAGATGCAAGATTCAAATTATTCAATTAACTATAGTTAGGCAAGGCCATAATGAAACTTTGGTAGCATATGGTTGTATATACTCTGATGGCCCTCCTGGAAAAAGCACCAATCCATGATTCTATTTCTCTATGGGGAAAATCAAGCTTTTCGAAACCTCAGTTTTATTTTTATTTTTCCCACTAACATGTCCTAATGCGATTGCAATACATGAAAAAGTGAATCTACTAGCTGGCCCCCTCTACAAAATACATGTAGGACAGATCTGTGTTACATGGCTATCAAGGGGTTGTTTGTTAACGTTTCTTATTTTTGTTTTTAAACAAAATTTCTATTTTTTTGTTCCAAGGAACAAAAAAAGAATAGAAACACGTTTGTTTGCGTTTTTGTTTCAAATCTATTTTTTTGTTCTCAGAAACGCATTTGGAATAGAAACAAGAAACAAGAAAATCTTGTTTCTTGTTTCTGGAACAAAACTTAAGAATAAATTTTTCTCTCCTCTATTTTCTTCTCTTTTTTTTTTTCTTCTTTTTTTTTTTTTTGGCTGGTCGCCCGCCTCGGCCATGGCCGGCGACCGGCCGTTGAGGACCGGCGACCTCATTTGGAGCGTCGGAGGCCCCGGGCGAGGCCGACCTCGCACCGGCCCGGGCGAGCTCGAGCTCGCCCGGCCAAGGCGAGGCCGCCGGCCCTCATCGGCCGGTCGTTGGCCATGGCCGAGGCCGACGACCGGCCAAAAGAAGAAAAAAAAAAAAAAAAAGGAAAAAAAATAAAAAAAATAAGAAAAATAAGAAAGAAAATAGGAAAAATAAAATAAAAATATTTAAAAAATAAAAAGAAATAAAAAATGATACAAATTTACCAAACGTGTTTCTATTCTTTTTTATTTCTGGAATAAATTTATCAAACGCGTTCTTCGTTAAAAAATTGTTCCCTGGAGCATAAACACTTATTTCTATTTCTGTTCCCAGAAGCAATTTTTGAACATAAACGTTACCAAACGTACCCAATTGATTAGATATGCGGGCTATGCACTGAGGCGATGAAGGAGAAGGTGTTAGAGTTTTTCTAATGTGGACTACATTAATTAATATTATAATTTACCGTTTAATGGTTACCGTTTTACAGGGTTTGGTCTAAAGTGAGATATAAACTTTTTTAATTAGTTTAATATGGGTTGGTTAGTGTGGGCCGAGTTGAGTCTGGCTCGTAATGAGGGGGATTGGCTGAAAACTCTTTTAATAGTGTTCAAGTCTCTCCTCTAACCCAAAAAATTTTCACACATCCTCACATAAGGAGCATACCTAACGCTAAACGGTGATGGAGGCCACCTCATTGAGCTAGTGATACGGATGGCAATAGAGGAGAATGACTTGTGTGTGGAATATTGTGTTTCTGCTTCCGCTTCAAGAACAATAGATCTCAAAACATGTGCGTTAATCCTTTTACCCAATCATGTATGTTCTTGTTTTAGTTATGGAGATCTTGGGATTGCTCAATTTATGTCCAACATGTATTATCAGAGCTTCCATAACCCTAGAATTTAAACACATTGGATTTTGCCCCAATTTGAGATTTTTGGGATTTTTTGTTTAATAAAAATAAAATAAAATTATATATTTGGACTGTGCTCAACTAGACAAGGAGAATCGTGGGTGGGGCGTCGCCGGAAGAAGCCGCACACGCCCCCACGCGCAGCCTTGCGCCACTTGGGCGTTGAAGGTGCATCTCATGCGCCCTCACGCGCCCCCACATGTGGGGCGCAACTCGCATGTGCGACGCACGCGGGAGCTAACGTCACGATGATGTCAGCGACCCGGGGCCCAACCTGATGCGTGCACCGCATGTGGGTGCTGACGTCAACAAACTGACCTGACCTGGCTGGTGACCGACCCGACCCGACCCGACTCAATCCGACCTTGGACCCGACTTGACCCGTTGACTCGATCGGACTCGGTCAACCAGTTAGATCGGGCGGTTGGACCGGACAGTCGGATCGGGAACCGGTCGGATCGCAACCGGTCGGACCAGTTTCTGACCGGCTTTACGCCACGCGCGTGGGCTCCACGCACCGTGAACTCAAGCGGCGCGTTCGTGCGTGGAGGCTCTGTTTGGCGCGTGGTTGGTGGAATTGGATTCGTATGATCCTCTTCTATCTTGTGGTGTATTTATTTTATATTTTTGATTATTTTATGGATGTGAAAATACATTCAAAGCCCTAAATACATGTATTTTTAGTGTATTTTTGCGTATTTTGTTGTATTTTTTTTGTGGTTTTGAAAATACAAGTGTTGGGTTACAAGTATGTTATCACATAAATTTTATAAAGGTGTGATTCATTAATAATATATATAAATTTTAATTTTTTATTGATGAATAAAGATATTATCAATGATTAAAGTGGTGTAATTAACATGATATGTGATTTTAGTGATTTATTGTTCCTATCACTAAAGTTAAAATCACATATATATGGTGTATGTGAGAAGTAAAGTTTATATCCTTGGTATGAGAGAGTTTCAAAGATTCAATTGAGTAGTAATCGCCAAAGTGGCACGCTTGATTAGGTTTGAGAAATTTCGGTCTCGTATGCTGATTGGAATGTCTTCTGGTTTAATGCGTGGTCATATTTTCAAATGAGGTGATTGTGTATTAGTTCATGGAGGGATACACGATGTGTGATGGGGGAGTGACCGATCCTAGCGGTTTATATGCTCAAAGGTGATGAATTCACGAAAATTAGAAATATATTCTCATAACTGCTATCATATGGGAAGTGTACAATTGCATATCATGTATTCTGCCCAAAGGTGATTATATGATTATGCGTGTAACTTTCTGAAAGTGTACTTGTACGTCAAGTTACATAATGCTCACATGATGCTAATTATATACATTGCTTTTTTTCAGTCACATTTTCGTAATTAATAACTCTACTATTATTGAGGTTTTTACTGCTTCCATTGACTGGATATGCGGGCTATGCGCCGAGGCGGTGAAGGAGGAGGTGTTAGAGTTTTCCTAATGTGGACTACATTAATTGATATTGTTGACATCTAAATTTTGGCGACTCGTTTAGTCATTTATTGTATTAAAAATTAGGGATTAATTTTATCCTTGAAAAAATTAATTAATTAATTGCATAACACATAGTTTTAGGTGCATTTATTTTTAACTTGCATTTACATTGGGTCGGTGACGGATGGATTCGAATTAGTGATTCTAAGCTTTAATTTGGCAGGCCGGACTAAGCCCACGAAGCAAGAAAATTGGCCCGAGCTCGTTTTCTTTTAATGACAAAAATTACATAAATCGAGATTTGAAATAATATTACGGTGGATTTTTGGAATTTAAGAAGATCGTGTTGCAATCTTATCTTTAGGCGATAAAATCAGGAGATGTGGAAAATAAAAAATTAAAATTACGTAAAAAAAAGAAGAAGATATCTTTGTGGATATCAATTTGGAGAAATTGAAAACTCTAATTGGTGGCCTATAAAATGAAAATACACATAGGGTTTTGGAGGAGGCCACACATTGAATATACGACCGCACAATGGGGGTTTTATTTTCTCTCTCGATTTGTAGGTTAAAAAAATTCAAAGCAAGAGAGAAATCGAGCTTCCTTTGTTTCTAGGGTTTTTCATCACATCAAAGGAGCTATTTTGTTTTGGGTTTTTCTTTCGTTTTTTGGGGGGTCAGAGTCAAAAAGGAGAGGGGAACATGTGAGAGAAAGAAGGGCAAATAGAGAGGTCGTTCACGCAAGAAGGAGCCGAATCCTTCAACTCTTGAAAAATTGTCCACCACCGTCAGAAAAGACAAAAAGGGAGAATCCCTCTTCTGCAAGGACATCTACGCATTGAAGAAGCATTGAAGGAGAACCTGCGAGAGGATCGACTCGCACTAGAGAGAGAACGAAATATTCTCTCTCCACGACGCTGCCCGCGAGACCTTGACTCCATCTTCGTTGCAGCATCTTCGCGTGACCACCGCAGCAGCGCGACCAAGACCCCCACGAGTCCCGCAACTCGCAGGTCGGATAATTAAGTACACGACAAGAGAATTGAGAAACAGGTTCTGTTGCTTTTGCTCGATGAAGCCTCGGCCGCCATCAAGCCTCTGCTGGGTCTCACTTGTTGTGGACCCTTGCTGGCTTCTTGCTTCAACGACTGGTTTGTCGATTATTCGTCAAGTCTGCACCTTTGTGGGTTTCTCGGTGTCGGTCCAGGCGTGGTCTTGAAGTTCCCCGACGCTCAGATTTTCCGTTAAGTCAGACATCCCGCAAATAAGCTCTTTTCCGGTGCCCTGTGTTGTGTCCATGAGAAGCGCGCTCCCGTTGCTCTCCGCAAAGCCACGTGCTTCGTGGACAATCCCATCGTAGACCAACATTCGTGAAATCCAAACTCATTGACTCCAGCCCCACATTGAATGAGAACAGTAGTATTGTCTCCACGTTAATCCAGGGATGTGTCAAAGAGGGTTGAGCGGCATCACAGCAATTTCCCAACGTTGCGAGATTCCTCGAAGGCTACACCACCACACCTGCCGAGCCCTGTCTTTAGCCATGCTGTGCCCACCGTTGGTCCATTCTACTGATTGGTTTTTTCGAAAAATTTAGATTTAGGTATAGATCTATTTGATTTTATTAGGTAGATTTAATAGATTTGATTTCTTAGGTAGATTTGTTTATCTTGTTTTAGTTTTTTTGAATATTTATTTTCCGATGCATGATTGAAATTCCATGAGATAATATCCAATTCGCAACCGCACAAATTTTTATTCTATCTATAAGGCTTTAGATGGAATAATTATTCACGGGAGTAAAATTAAATTGATCTTATTAGCGAGATAATCAAGATTGAATTTCAAATTGAGTGATGGATAGCATCTTTGATGACTATGGATGGTTTGATGTTTATTTTGTTTAATTGTTCTTCTTATCCTGAAAATACAAAAGAAAACTGCATTTAGATTAGAATTATTTTCCTAGATAGTGTTGCATAATAGAATAGGTTTTCTTAAATGCATGTAGTTCTAGGTTAGATAATATTTTTAGGATTGCATGATGAGATAATTTTCTAGAATAAGATAGGATTGGTCTACTCCCAACTTAAAATAGATAATGTCTCGCTTTAGTTAGATTTTTATTTTTAGTGATTTTTAATTATGAATTTTCATTAAAAAAATCATCATCATGCATATTAGAATAGAATTGCATATTTCATTTTAAATTTAGATTGATTTTTAGAGAAATTGCATCCTAGGTTAGAGGTCACTAGATTAAGATAATGTCTTAGTTTAAATTAGGATTTAGTATGACTTAATCCTTAGTTTAAATTGGATAGAATCTTAATTTAGCTAGGTATTTTTGCATTTTTCTTAATTTCGAATTTCATGATAAAAAAATACAAAAAAGGTCTTAGATACATTATTTTCAAACTTTAGGATAGATTGCACTTTTAAAATAGAAATACTATGTGCACGTCATATAGGATTAGATTCATAAAATGCACGTTATATAGAATTAGGTTTTTTAAATTAGAAATTGCCCATCATTAGAATTAGTTCGTTTTGTCAATTTAGATTTGCATATTTAATTATTGCATGTTCATTAAGAAAGCACAAAATTTTTATTCATGTCATATAGTTTAGAACACATTGCCACGTCATATCACGTCATATTAAATTAATAGCATGCATTGCATATTGCATGATTTTCATTAATTAAGTGAAAACAAAAAAAAAGAAATTGTGTGTTAATTAGAAATCATATCTAGATTTGTTGATGTTGATTTTAATTTAACATTGCAGATGCTTTCGTTACTTTGAGGTAAGTTTAGCAACTTATTCATTGTTTATCTAGGTCTTAAATTAGTGGTTTGTGCACCCATATGATCACCTCACATGTTAGGGAAATATATTTAAAATTAATCCAAACTGCTTGCAAAAACATTTTTGAAAATAAAAGATATGATACCGAAAGGGCATTAAAGAAGTCTAGTGTAACCAAGTCCCCATACCCAAAGTCTCTGGTTCGTAGAAGTAAAATAAAACTCTTGCTACTTTACTTGGGTTTCTAATCGACCCACCAAAAATAGATTAGTAGCAACTCTTAATTTAAAATCATTTGTATGTTAAGAACTTGAACTAAGTCGCGAATTGGTATATACTTGGGAGAGCCCGAGCTAAGTTTAGGCTTAATAATCCATTAGCCAAATCCTAGGTGGTTCACCCCGAAAATTTGGTCGCGACAGATATTGTAATTTACCATTTAACGGTTATTGTTTTATGAGATTTGATCTAAGGTGAGATAGAAGGTTTCTTAATTAGTTTAATATGGGCAGGATAGTGTGAGCCGAGTTAAGCCTCGCTCATAATGAGATGGACTGGCTGGAAACTCTATAAATAGTGCTCAAGTCTCTCCTCTAACCCAAAAAATTCTCACATATATTCACATAAGGAGCGTTTATCTAACGCTAAACGGTGAGGGGGGCCGCCTCATTGAGCCAGTGATACGAAGGGCAATAAAGGAGAATGACTTGCACGTAGAACATTGTGTTTCCGCTTCCGCTTCAAGAACAATGGATCCCAGTTTCCGCTTCCACTTCAAGAACAATGGATCCCAAAACAAGTGCATTAATCCTTTTACTCAATCATGTATGTTCTTATTCTAGCTATGGAGGTTTTGGGATTGCTCAATTTGCATCCAACAGGAGGCGGAAAAGAATGGAGGGAGGCGGGACAAGGCGCTGACAACGCACATGAGCATGTGCGCCAAGTTCAAGAAGATCCGGGCGTACACGGCGTTGTTCCAGGCCAACGCCATGAGGGAGATCTTGAAGAAGAGCTCCTGAGGGCCAAGTAGGGACCCAGAAGGACAAAAGAGAGTCAGTATGATTACGAGGAGTTCGAGCTGCATTCCCGCCATCACCAAGGACTTGAATGACCTTAATCTGGCCAACTGAATTTTTCTTTCTGGGAAAGAAGAAGCTCTCTCTAGCTACAAAGATCCAGATTTTCGGTGTACATGGCTTCATATTTCATCAACCACGTGCACCATTTATTTAGAATTTTGTGTCTAAGCTAACAAGTTCTCGTGTATCCGGCTGAACCCTACTTGTAATGTTAACTTGGCGGGCAGCCTGTTCGTTGTTTACCTTCCAAAATGAAGGTTTTTTGATGTTGCTGTCCTTGTTGAGTTATCAAACCTTCAACTAGTCGAAAATAGAGCAGACGTTTGATGGTGCTTTAAGGTCACAGACGTGCCTTTTTTGCCCATCTAGTGTAGCTGTAGCTGATTTCGATCTTTATTTTGCATTAGCCCTTTTTTTTTGATTAGGAGCTAGTTGTCTATCTGGTCATTGACCCTTTTTGCTTTATTTGTCGCTGTATCAAATTAAGAATATTAATGTACCCTTAATTAAGATTCTCTCTCTCTCTCTCTCTCTCTCTCTCTCTCTCTCTCTATTGGTGGTGAACTAATAAACTTTGTCAAATCGGAATTACATGAATCAAGCATCAGAAGTCCCTAATTTTTTCTAAAATATTCAATCAGATCCTTTGAATTTAATGTGAACAGTATAGTCCTTCATATAAGGGCGCGCATGATTGCGCACTATTTCTGTTCCAGAAATTATTTTTCTATTCCAGAAACAATTCGGAATATAAATCCATTTGGTAAAATTATTCCACTTTTCTATTTCGAAATAGATTCTTGTTCCGAAATAGATCCGGACTAGAAATCGAAATAGAAAAAAAGCTATTTTTCTATTTCGAAAATGAAAAAATGAAAAAAAAAAAAATTCATCGTTCATCGTCGCCGCCTGTGCCACGGTCGCCGCCGCCGCGCCTTCGCGCCGCCGCCGATCGCCGGCCGCCGCCGCCGCCGGCCGCCGCCCCCACCGACCGCCACCGTCCAAAAAAAAAGAAATTTTATGTCGTTATCAAACGAATTTCTATTTTTAGAATAGAAATTTTGTGTCGTTATCAAACGGTTATTTTTGCTTATAAACTCATCCAGAACTAGAAATAGAATCATGCGCGCCCTAATTTTTTCGAGAGAAGGATACCGGAAGTGTTATAAATTATGTACCACGCTTATTTTAATGCTAAAAATTTTTATTGGATCACTTAAATATAAATTTAAAAAAAAATGATTTTTTCAAGGTCAATTCTAATATATTTGGCAAGAAATTTAACGTGACATTTTTTTTTATCAATATCTTCAACTGACGTGGCTCGTCTAAATCAGCATAAAAAACCTAAAATGATGTCGCTTAATTAGTTTCTTTTTCCAATGTACAACTCAAAACTACTTCGTTTAACTAGCTTCGTCCTTCCGTTGCTCTTCTTTCTCGCTCGTCCCCCAATTTGCGTCGTTCCTTCTCTGCGAATCGGGTGGGATCGGAAGCTTTGAGTTCCAGAATCTGAGCTCGCGGTCACGTGGCTGGTCCCTTTGCGATTGGAACACGTCACTGCATCCCACAAATGGATCTGACGGCTAGAATTCGGACTTCCGCTTTGGCGGATTTTTTCTCTCTTTCCCTTGAGATTCCATCAGATCTTTGTGCGTGAGGCAACGCCAGGGTCTTATCTTCGATCTTGTAATCTCAGTGAAAAGGATGGCAATGCTTGGCGTGGTGGGCGGTGGAGAGGATGGTGGTGGAGAAATATTGCTCTTTAATTTTGCCCTGCTTTTCCTTGTTTCTCAGGAATTGCTATCGCCGAGTTCAACCGTTGGATTCAAAGTTAAATCGTGAGCAAAATCGTGACCAAAATGAGATGGATTCGCGACAAATGGAGATGATTTATTAAGACCCTGCATACTATGTTTAGGCTAGGCTGAGAAATACGTTGAGATCAAGTCCGGAGTTTACATTTTAAAGCGGTTCGAGGCTGTTATAGTAGCCGGCGAAAATGGTGACTGGCGTGATGTTTTGGTGGCGGTGGTCTGGTGATTGGCAGCCGGGTCGGTTGCTACAAGAAGCAGCAAGGCGCACAAGGAGAAAAGGAAAGAACGAATTAGAAAAAGAAAAAAAAAAAAATGACGTGGAGGGAGAGGAGAAATGTACACGTAGAAATACCACCTGGACGGATTTTCTTTTTTAAAGGCCATCTTATATTGAAATTTAAATTAAAAAATCCATGTACTAATCTTAGTTGTTCTCACCATCGGCACTTAAGTAATCATTTTTTCCTTAATTTGGTAATTAAGTGTTCCAACAAAAAAATTTTGTACTAACGTGAGCATTGTATACAATTTATGGCACTTTAGTACCATTCTCCCTAATTTCTTCTACCAAATATTAAATGAATTGATAACGTGAGTTGCCGCGTCAATCTAATTGGACAATTACACAAACATTTTGAGTTTTTACTAATATGGATTAAGTACAAAAATTTCATAGAAGAGGATAAAAAACTAAACTTCCACAATAATTAAATGTTGACACGTAAATTTGCAAATATCGATTTCTTCATAATTCTCTAAAACTCAAATGATATTATAAGTTTTGGCAGCCTTTTACTTTTTTTTTCCTGATCCATACAATCGGGCCCTAAATTAAATTATCAAGAAAAAGTCTTGTGGGTGTCACATTTTAGTTTTCACTAATATCAAAATGGAATCAAGAACACACGAAACCAATTTGGAAATCCCGTTTCTGCAGCATCACTTGATTTCTGCATCAACTGGAGATTGGGATGCTGATGTCTCATGGGCTTTGCTCAGCTTATAAAGGAATCGGATTGGTACTTGTCCAAGCATTGGAATAAAGGCATCTCTAGATAAGCATAGATGGTGAATGCGGTTGGAAGGAGTCAATCTTTGATTATCTTGCTTGATAACACCTTGGAATTGCATGAATGTTTCGAATTTCGAGGTTGTAAAATATAACGATAATAAAAAAGAGCAATAAACTCGTACAGTGCACTCACTACAGCAATTCCTTTCAGTAGAAGATTGCCAAAATGAAATCTTGATTATACCAAGCTCTATTCACAAGAAGTTACCTTATTAATGGACTATTTCTCATTCATTTATAGTCAATTGGATCCATTCTCACTCCCTCCGTGATAGTAAATTAATGCCTAAATGATCTTGCAAACTTACGTCGGTAGACATTCACTTATTTTATACTTGGATAAATTATTTTACCATATAACCAAATAATGCTTTCCTAATTTCATAAAGAATATCAACAACGAAATGAATTAATTAACTATGCCTTTTAAAAAAATTGTAGGTACTTTTGTTCTTAGATAACAAGGAAACACAAAAAAAAAAAAAAAAAATGTAACTAACCTTCCGTTCAATGAAATATTTTATAACAACTTTATGAAATGAATAAGACATGAGTCAAACAGACATATATAAAAAAACAAATCCATGTCATTTCTCTAACTTCCAAACACATTAGTCCCTTGGCCACCCTTCCAACATGGAAGGGGGAGGTGAGGGGTTCAAACCCCCACCTTATCAGGGAGGGATGGGGTAGGGACGCGCAAGTTTCAGGAGTGGGTTTCGACACCCACGCCCTGCAAGAGGCATGGCAAAAGTGAGAGTGAGTGTAGAATAGGTATAGAGTAGAACTAAAAAAAAAAAAACACATTAGTCCCTCAAAATCATTAAATAAATTCAATGAGAATAAAGTACGGGTATTTATAATGATAGGGGATAATAAAAAAGAATTAAGGACCCTAAGTACGCTTGAAGGGACGATCCAAGTGGATAGGAACCTTCGTACGTCTCGCACAAGTTCCATTTAATTAAAAGACCTCTTGCCAAATGAAGCGTCAAATCTTTATCCTCTAGCGTTGCCTGACCATGTCCTTGGCAGGATGTGAAGCCATACCGCTACTTTCGTTTCGACATGCACCTCAGTAGGCGGGCAGTCAGCTTTTGTTTATTTTAGGGCACGAAGATTCCGGTCTTGAGCACGAAAAAGGCGATGCAGAGAGACCAGCCCACGCAAAGAACATAGGCCCATGTCCCGAAGATCGCCATGCTCTTCCTTCGTTGCTAAGAGTCTCTCGAGTCCGCATGATCTCCTCCTGCCGCAGGCATCGAAGCACGGAGACAGCAATTAAGAAACCGGAAAAAGGCAAATGGTGGTGTCAGTCAAACAAATAATGCGACTGGCCATTCCAAGCCCGACTGCTTTGGCTCCAAGAGTTGATCTTCCTCTCCCTCTAATAATTGAATAGACGAGATTTTTTTTTTTGAGCAAAGAATAGATGAGATGAAAATGCACGAAAGCGACCCTTAACCAGCGATATCTTATGCACCCACAGCCATTTTGAGTTCAATGTAAACTTACTTTAATCTACAGGAGAGCTGGCCACACCACTTTAACTTTGTGCCTTCTTCCTCCTTACTCCCCTTTATATACCCCCTCTCCCCCACTCTTTTACCCATCTTCACCAAACTAAAACTTCACCTCTCTCTCTCTCTCTCTCTCAAGAAAGAAAGAAAGAAAGAAAGAAAGACATGGAACATAATATGCCTTTGGCGGCTAAGAAGATATGGCGCATGGTAAGCGTGGTGTTCTTCATGCTGAGGAAAGAAATGTCCAGGAGGAGAATCATGACGGATCTCAACATGATGATGAAGCGCGGCAAGATCGCCGGCAAGGCCATCGGCAACCTCATGTTCTCCCACCACCACCACGCCTCCGCGTCTGGGCGCCGCTCACATGACAGCCATTCCTCGTCCTCCTCATCCGGGCCACTGGAGTACGAGTTCAGCTGCAACAACAGCCCCGCCTTCCCGTCCAATTTCCCCAACCTCCACGCCAACAAGCGCAGGTGCAACCAACTGAACCACCACCTCCACAACCTCTTCATGTGCGTTCACCCGCCCCCGACCTTAGATGACGACATCGTGGGCGCGTTCGACTTTGATAATGCGATAATGGAGATGCTGAACAACCAAAGGGAGGTGGTGGAGGCGTCGCCGGCGTTGCCGGGGTTCGGCCGGACCCCGCTGGTGCGGCAGCTGAGGATCACGGACTCGCCCTTCCCGTTGAAGGAGGAGGAGGACGGAGACGGAGGCGTGGACAAGGCGGCGACGGAGTTCATAGAGAATTTCTACAAGGGGTTGAGGCAACAAAAGTGAATGCACGGCTGAAATAGCCATCCCCATGCATGAAATCTTGTTGGAGCAATTTCCCCTTTTGATATTTTGTGCAGTTGATTTTAGTTAACGTTTATGGGCGTGCTGGAAAACTCTCCTCGGGAAGAGGATGTTCATGCCTTCGATAAAAGAATAATACTGGGAGATTATGTTGCCCAAATAGCTATTTCTGTCCTTTAATTTTCTTCCTATCTGTTCATCAAGAAATCTGTGGAAATAAGTAGTATATATTCTATAGAATTTAAAGGCGTATCCCAGAACTTTAAGCATATTCTCGATGACAAATTAAGGGGACGGTATTATCTAATGATGGATCACGAGAGTTCACTTTTTAGTGATTAACTGCAAAATTCTTTAATCAAGGTTAATTGATGCGATTAGTCTCTTCATGAGAGTATATTAGTTGTGTCATCCTATAAACGATAAACTTCATCAAGGCCCTCGAAGCTCCACCACAAGCATTAGCTCTCTGCATCGATCTATGCTCCATAGGTGGTGGTCCGTATTGCCTCCGTCCCTTCCTTCAAGAAGATTTCCGATTCACGTGTTACAAAACATGGACTTTACCTATACGCAGACTTAACTGAAAATATGGCGCGATTATCACCAAATATGAAAGAAGACTTTCCCTGATTCAATTGTCAATTTTGTCTATAAGATAGAGATCGAGAAGATATCTTCCACCAGTCAATTGATAGCCATGTGTGTAACATAGATCTTTCCTACATGTAAAAAGATGCAAGATTCAATTATTCAATTAGCTATAGTTAGGCCAGGCCATGATGAAACTTTGGTAGCATATGGTTGTATATACTCCGATAGCCCTCCTGGAAAAAGCACCAATCTAGGATTCTATTTCTCTATGGGGAAAATCAAGCTTTTCGAGACCTCATTTTTATTTTTATTTTTCCCACTAACATGTCCTAATGCGATTCCACTACATGAAAAAGTGAATCTACTAGCTGGCCCCCTCTGCAAAATACAACTAAGCTTTATTTTTCTTCTTCCCCACCCTGCTTTTCCTTTTCCCATTCTTTCTTTCTATCTTTCTTTTTTTCTATTTAATGATTCAACTTACTACTAAAGTTGGAGCTGGTTTAATGGGAAACTTCCTCCTCTCTCTCTCTCTCTCTCTCTCTCGCTGGTTGTCAACGAGTTACCTTTGCCCGAATTTTGATCTGCCCACTCACGGTCCCAGCAATAATCATTGCAATAAATTGGAGCATTTTGATTAAAAAAGTTGTCTTTTGAGGAGGGTATTTTGGTCTTTGCAAGTTTGAGGATGGCGTGTTGGTGAAAAATAGAGGTATTCTCATGGCGGGATGTGAATGCCATTATTCTTTACCGAGGACATCGGGAAAGGACTTCTAAACTCCTACGGCATTACCTGTATGGAAAAATATTTTGATTACTAACACCTTGGTTAGATTAACAGATTTACTAACCTCGGACTATTGAGTTGGGTAGTGCTAAGTAGCTAGGATTTAAATAAAGAATTCCGTAGTGATTATTGAACCACATGGTAATGCCCACAAAGGGTCACTCATGTTGATCATTCCTTTCTACCTTTTCAACATTCAAAAAATATTATACTGAGAGAGGGTTTAACAGGGGAAAATAAAAAGACATTACTTAGTGAATTCTCCGGTGTGGAAAAAAATGTAAAATGTGTAAGTAGAGCTATTTCCTCATAAGAAAAGTCAATTATAACAAGTTTTTTTTTTTTCCAATGAAAATACTAAAAAGTTGCATAACGGATTCGGATTCATTTTCTACAAAATATATATTATTAAAATTTTCGTTTACAAGTGGTTGATGATGGTTATCTCTCTCCCCACAGTTTCATCGGTGAACCCAGATTGCAACGAGGTCACTTTCAAATCATTGGTAGTGAGAGGCATAAAGAAATTTATTGACATTGACAATGACATAATGTAAATAAATGAATAAAAATGGCATATTCCCATAGCCAAGTAAACCTACAGATCAAGGATATTATACGCTAATCGAGATTTCTCTTGTAGTATCTCGCAAGGAGAGTTCTTTCGTACATGGTGCATATTGCAACACGTACTCTTTACGAAACCAGTTCATATTAGTTTTGAAAAAAGCAATCAAGAAAAGATGATTAGAACATATATGACTTGAGTAAGTCATGTTTATTTTATTCGAAATCGTGAAAACAAGGGCCTTGAAAACCTTTATGTCAGAATTTTCAATTTCTTTTTCCTTGCATGACATTAAGCCAAATGTCATCCTCTCCTCCCGCCTGATGTTTCGACAGGAGCTCATGATTGAGGATATTATGCACCAATCGGGATTTTTCTTGTAGTATCTCTCAAGGAGAGTTCTTTCGTACATGATGCATACCGCAACACATATTCTTTACGATATCAGTTCATATTAATTTTGAAAAAAGAATCAAGAAAAGATGATTAGAACATGTATGACTTGACTAGGTCATGTTTATTTTATTTGAAAACATGAAAACGAGGGCCTTGAATACTTTTGAGTCAGAATTTTCAATTTCTTTTTCCTTGCACGACATTAAGCCAAATGTCATCGTCCTCTCCCGCTGATGTTCCAATAGGAGCTCATGATTAATCAATCATGACAAGAAAAAGTTTCCCGTATCATGCACGATCTCTCCGAAGTTCTATTACTATCATTCAAATTAACGGTATAATGCTCGATTTCAACATGCCGGGCTGCCATCCGAATAACATATTATGCCATCACGATATCAATATCAAAATCAAAATAATAAAATTATGTGGCTTGAGAGATCAAATAATATTCTTGATCTCTTTGATGAAGATGAAGAAATTACGTAATAAGTTGAATCGACAATGTTAAATTAAACTAGGTAAGACCCGTTCCCTAAAAATAGAGTTATGCCAATAGATTTAGGGTTAAACTGGTTTGATGTTCATTTATTATTCGAGTCAAATAAACCTTCGCATGTTTTTTTTCATGTTCTTGCTCTTGATTCCTCGTATTAAATCGAATAATACGTGAAATTAAGCTGGGGAAAGGAGTGAACCCTCGTCGTTCTTGGCAAGATGCAGTCACAGCTGGGGCTTCCAACTTTTTCCCAAGCGATGATGCAAGGTGACGATGCGAAAAGAGGCACAAAGCCAAAGTTTTAGGTGAAGCGTTAGGTGAAGGTGAAAAGACAACGGTAAACAGCGGGACATATGTCGCTTTTTGAACTCTGCCTTGGCTTTTCTTGGACGAGCTTCACGTGTAATGCCAGAGGGTTTCGTGATCTTCCTCTCCCTTTGGTAATGGAAAAGCCACAGCTCCTTTTTTTACGGGCAATAATTCGTTTCGTGCACTGACAAGGAAAACAACGTTTTATAATTATTGAAATCGCCTGACACTCAACGTGTTATTACCTAATTTCGTTTATTTTATATAAGAAAGTCTTGTGCCTATAAAGTTCATCTAAGTTGTTGAGTCGCGCAATACGAATCATTTTAAATCTCTCTTGTGAAATTCGAAATGACTCACAATACATTCTGAAAGCAACAATACTTTTAAAAAAGGTGCATAAGAACACTGTGCTTCAAGAGTACCTATGATTCTATCCCGATCGAGAGTGTGATGTTTTTTTCGCTCCAATTTATATATGATCTTGCAGCATTTTGACACTCCCATCTTCTGCTCACGGGAGCAATCTATTGACTTGATTTTGAGTGGTACTTTTCACACATAAACATGCGAACTTAATTGTCAAGGAAAATTCCTAGCAGTTGGTTTGCTTTGATTGGTGCTAGGCCTTGCCCTAACAAAGCAAATTCTTAAATGGACATGCATGCAGCATTTATTTCATAAAAGGTATTGCTAAATAAATCAGATATACAGCCCATATCGATTGATGTAGACATCTAATTTCGGCCCCACGCATTGACATGACAGAAATCAAAGGTTTTGAATTTCTGGTTCGTCTGCATGCAACGTGTGCATGGTTTTCCAATTTTGAATTTATTTCTCTTTAGTATATAGGATCATCTCAGATTTCAGATCAATTATTGGACTACTTTCATGATTTCCACGCTAACAATTCAATAGATTAAGTACTTGTTCCTTGAGCCAGTCATTATCTCCCTAATCCTGATTTCTCTTGAGAAAAACTATTTGTCCAATATTTGTTTTTTTGCCAATAAACCCTAACAAGTACTAAATCCAGATATGGCACTGGCCCGTCAATCAAGGTTTAAATGTTGAAAATTATATACATAGATGTTGATATTTTGATCGAACTAAAAACAAAGGAGACTTTTCATTTCGCACACGAAAAGTTTAACAATATTATTAAAGGGTCTTGTCAATAACGAGTGTATTAATAATGAAACAATTCTCAATGTTCTAATTACTCATAAGATGGGAGAGGTGGTTGTAGTGAGTATCACAAATATTTCTTATTTGGGTGTTTAACCAGTGTAACGAGGACACTTATTTACATCTTCCTATAATGAAGTGTTATATTTGTGCTTTCAATAACTTGCATAGGGTATATATTATACGTATATCCGCGCATAATGACTGGAAAACAAGCCTAGGGTACAGCAAAGATGCGTATCAAAGCAAAGTCAACATCTGCAGCCAAGGAAAATGACGATACACAAGATCAGTGACTTTTCTTTAGCTCTGAGCCTACCTGAGCCTACCTAAGGAAAAGCATTGCCCAATCAATTATCAACTCGAGGATCTTGGAACTCCAGATAAAACCAGGTGCTCTCTCCATGTAAAATATAAAGTTTCAGGAAAAGAACCAAAAAGCGTAGAGCGTTAAAGAAGGGGGTGTCTTCATGTAGTGGGGAGGGTGGGAAAAGCAAAAGCTTAACATGCCAAAAGTTCATTTTCTTTAATGGCATGCTTTCACTCATTTCCTCCCACTAATAAAGAAAGGGAGAGAGAGATGAAATGAATTGAGAAGCCAGCTTTTTTCACCTACACATGGAAACACGTTTTAGCAAACGGAGGCGTCCGAGATCGCTACGGCCGTTAATGTATCCGTATTGAAGAGTGCCCGGACTTTCTTTCGACCCTACCGGCCTTCAAAGAAAGGAGAGTGGCCCATTGAGCACAATCAATAATTTCAGGAAAAATTACTAAAAAGGTTTTAAATTTATTGCAATTGTATCACTTTGATTATAATTTTTTTAGTTTGGTCAACGATTTTTCAATATAATCATTTTACTCAATTTTGGTTAGAAATTATTGACTTGGGCGTCGACAATTCCATGTAGGATAGTCGGTGCTAATGTGGGTAATTTTATATTTTTTTTGTTTTTTCCCCTTACCAAGTTTCGCTAGTCAACTTTCACGGACCATAAGCAAGGACTAGTGACCGAGGTTGTCCATTAGGTGAGGATCATGAAGCCTTAGCCAGCATTGGATGAGGGTTGTGGCCCTTGCTTGTGACCAATAAGGACTTTGTGGCCCTTGCCTAGTGGCCGTTTGGGCGAGGGCTAGGACCTTGGTCCGTGACTAGTGGGGCTTCATGGCCCCCGACAAATCTAAGCAAGAGTCACGGCCCTCACCTTCACTGATCTTAGAAGAAAAAAATAAATATTTTTTTATGAATAAAAAAGTTATTAAATAATTATTTACGTTAGCGTCAGTCATGTCACATAAAAAGACCATCATCAATGTCAACGATTTCCAGATAAAATTGGCCAACAGTAGTACATTGGCAAATTTTTAAAAGATGTAGCACCAAAAAAGCGAAATTGAATAGTTAATGACCGAATTGGTATAAATGTAATATGTCTAGAACTCTTTGGGTAATTTCCTCGTACTCTTAAAAAAGCTCTCTCTCATAATTATAGTTGCAGTGGATGCATCTTAAAAATATACTTCAATTGTCAACTTGATTGATTTGATGATTCAGTATATAACAAGACATGCCGACTCAAAATATATGTGCCGGTTTTATTATACCTTAAGTACTAAGTATCCTTGGGCTACCTGAAACGTGACAAATGAAAAAAGCAAGGGGAGCTAATCTCTCTATACGAATGGCCTTTCCCCTTAGAATAAACGGATATTTAAATGCATGCCAAGGCGCTGATCATGGAATGCTACTTTTCGAATTGAATATCCTAATCGCGACACGCTCTCTACCTACATGAATTCCGAGCTCGCGTTAATGGGTTCCTTTTTTGTTTAACGTTGGCACGAAACGATGGCAGAGAAGTGAATTCCTCCTCCTTTTTCAGGCCGTGGTGCACATTTGCAAAAGCCACCATTGACAGAGACCCTGTCGAGAGAGAGAGAGAGAGAGAGAGAGAGAGAGGGAAGGGTAATTGGCGCGTGAGTGACGTTTTAATAATTGAGGTCTCTCTCTTTCGAAGATTCAAGGCCGTTGATACGTATCGGTGCAGTTTTCGCTTTATAAAAGCAATATCACGATTTATGTAAGAGAGAGAGAGGGAGAGAGAGAGGGAGAGAGAGAGAGAGAGGGGTAATTGGCGCATGAGTGACGTCTTAAAAATCGAGGACTCTGTTTCGAAGATTCAAGAACGTAGATACGTGTCGGTGCAGTTTTTGCTTTTATAAAAGCTATATCACGATTTATTTACTTGTGAAGGAGATATCTTTGGTCGGATTGAGGAGCCTGACTTCTTCTTTTTCCCCGATGCTCATGTCCAAAAGTTTCGTCTCCATTCGATCTCTGACACGATGCTTCTTTGAAAGAGGGGAAGCTCCATTTGCAGGTCGATCTAGCATCGCACGATCCCCTCACTCCTTTTTCTGTTTTTACTTCGCAATCAATCTAATCGTGCAAAGGCAAAGGAGGGTCAAGAGGCCATCTTTTCACTTTGAATAAAATGGGCTAGTTATCTACTAATCTATCTTAAGATAATGCCAAGTCTCCATCACATTGGACCATATGACTTATTTTTTACCTCTCCATTGATCTTTTTGGCCGTTAGTTGGCGCCTCTGGATCTTCTAAATTAACTTTCTTAGCAAAATACCTTTCTAAATAAGTTATTGCGTGTGTATAAGTTCCTCATCAATCTTTTTTTTGGGTCCACTTGCTTTAGGGGAGAAAAAAGATCTTGGATGATATCTTTCCTGTTTTCTATTGCTTGACGCCATCTTTGAAACTCAAGCATCATTCAGGAGGTTAATAAATATGATAGTGTGTAAAATTCGAAAAAAGCAATTTACGCCTTTTAAGAATTGAAAGATGCTTTTCGAGTCATGAATTTCAACTCTACTATCGCTGTCAACCTATTTCGACTCAACTTGAGCCCTTGGGGACCTTTGGCACTAGGCTCGGATGCACGATGGCCAAATCGATGTCCCAAGTTCCCAATATCTAGTGGCCGAACCACTCTTTCGCTAATAAATATGTGAAAAAGATATCAATCCCGTCTCAAAAAGATAGTAAATATCTAAAAATAAATGAATTATCTCTGAAAATAACTTTTACGAAAAATAATTTCCAACAACACTGTATTTGCCCCACGCACGCGTCGTTAACTACTTTAAATTTCAATTATGCAAAAAACAGCAATTATCTCACATTGAACACGTACGTACATGCTGGCATATGTGAAGACAAATGTGTTATTATATGCAGATTAAAAAAGCTCATTGCGCATGAAGTCCATCTGATTCCAGAAGCGTGGCACTCCATCAAAAGAAACACGTGCCACCGCATTAGAGCTAGGAACTTTTTAAATTTTGCTTCGTGATTAATCTAATCAAGCAATGGCAAAACGGGGTTAAGAGGGCACCTTTAACTTTATCGAACGGCCTAATTTCCCCATTAATCCTTGTCTTGCGAATTTTGTCAACTCGACAAGTGCTCGTCACTCTTTTGATGTGTCGAATTATTGGCAGACAAAACATAATAATCCACGAAAGTTAACTCAAGAGTATTTTACTTATATATAGAAAAGGCTGATAAGTATCTTGCTCTGAATCTTGGCCTGCAAATCCGTGATTAGCTTTAAGACCTTTTTTTAAAAATTGCTTGGGAACTTTGTAGGGACCATAGGCGGCAAGTCGAGAGATCCTATCCAAGCTTGTGGCTATTATTATACGCAGGAGAATTCATGCACTATTAATTTATTCTCTCGATGCTTTACTTGGGCTCCATTGTCTTGATGTCCCTCTCATATTTTGAGAAACGAAAAGAAATTTGAAAGAAAATTCTCGAAAAGATGTGAAAAGATCTTTACGTGGTGACATTTGTGAATATTAAAGTTCTTTTTAGTTTGTTTGGCACTAAATAAAAGACAAATTATATGTGGTGTTGAGAATGTCTCAAGTTAAAGTTCATAGAGAAAACCAAACCAAACAGTTTTACTAGGGGAAAGGTAACAAAAAAGATTTGAACATATTATATTGATACCGATTTAATTATAAATCTTTTCATGATTTGTCAATTGAGTTTATATGATCATTTTAGACTAGAAATTGCCGATGATAATACCAGTCACCTTATGTGACACTATTGGCATTGAAATTGATTTTTTTAAATAATTTTTCTATTTAATTTTAATCCTTTTTTTCTTTTTTTTATTGATCAATGGCTGACGAGGGCTAGCCTCGCATCGGGTAGGGTCACCATCATTTGTAATGAACAAGGGTTGGCCTCACTCAAGCCAAGGTGGCCTTCGTACGCCTCGCACAAGTTCCATTTAATTAAAAGACCTCTTGCCAAATGAAGCGTCAAATCTCCCTCCTCTAGCGTTGCCAGACCATGTCCTTGGCAGGATGTGAAGCCCTCCCACTACTTTCCTTTGGACATGCACTTCAGTAGGCGGGCACTCAACTTTTGTTTATTTTAGGGCACGAAGATTCCGGTCTTGAGCACGAAAAAGGCGATGCAGAGAGAGCAGCCCACGCAAAGAACATAGGCCCATGTCCCAAAGATCGCCATGCTCTTCCTTCGTTGCTAAGAGTCTCTCGAGTCCGCATGATTTCCTCCTGCCGCAGACATCGAAGCTCGGAGAAAGCAATTAAGAAACCGGAAAAAGGCAAAGGGTGGTGTCAGTCAAACAAATGATGCGACTGGCCATTCCAAGCCCGACTGCTTTGGCTCCAAGAGTTGATCTTCCTCTCCCTCTAATAATTGAATAGATGAGATTAAAATGCACGAAAGCGACCTTTAACCAGCGAAATATCTTATGCACCACAGCCATTTTGAGTTCAATGTAAACTTACTTTAATCTACAGAAGAGAGCTGGCCACACCACTTTAACTTTGCGTCTTCTTCCTCCTTACTCTCCTCTTTATATACCCCCCCTCTCCCCCACTCTTTTACCCATCTTCACCAAACTAAAGCTTCATCTCTCTCTCTCTCTCTTCCTCTCAAGAAGAAAGAAAGAAAGACATGGAACATAATATGCCTTTGCCAATGATGGAGATGCTGAACAATCAAAGGGAGGTGGTGGAGGCGTCACCAGCATTGCCGGGGTTCGGCCAGACCCCGCTGGTGCGGCAGCTGAGGATCACGGACCCATTGGAGGAGGAGGAGGACAGCGACGAAGGCGTGGACAAGGTGGCGGCGGAGTTCATAGAGAATTTCTACAAGGAGTTCAGGCAACAAAAGTGAATGCACGGCTGAAATAGCCATCCCCATGCATAAAATCTTGTTGGAGCAATTTCCCCTTTCGATATTTTGTGCAGTTGATTTTAGTTAACGTTTGTGGGCGTGTTGGAAAACTCTCCTCGTGAAGAGGATGTTCATGCCTTTGATGAAAAGAATAATACTGGGAGATTATGTTGCCCAAATAGCTATTTCTGTCCTTTAATTTTCTTCCTATCTGTTCATCAAGAAATCTGTGGAAATAAGTAGTATATATTCTAAAAAATTTAAAGGCCTATCTAATGAAGGATCAAGAGAGTTCACTTTTTAGTAATTAACTGCAAAAATCTTTGATCAAGGTTAATAGATGCAATTAGTCTCTTTACGAGAGTATATTAGTTGTCTCATCCCATAAACGATAAACTTCATCAAGGCCCTCGACGCTCCACCACAAGCATCAGCTCCCCGCATAGATCTATGCTCCATACGGTAGTGGTCTGTATTACCACCATCCCTTCCTTCAAGAAGACTTCCGATTCACGTGTTACAAAAATGGACATTACCTATACGCAAACTTAACTGAAAATACGGCGCAATTCCCACCATATATGAAAGAAGACTTTACTCTAATTCAATTGTTAATCTTGTCTATCACCATGTGTGTAACACAGATCTTTCCCACATGTAAAAAGATGCAAGATTCAATTATTCAATTAGCTATAATTAGGCAAGGCCATGATGAAACTTTGGTAGCATATGATTGTATATACTCCGATGGCCCTCCTGGAAAAAAGCACCAATCCAGGATTCTATTTCTCTATGGGGAAAATCAAGCTTTTCGAGACCTCATTTTTATTTTTATTTTTCCCACTAACATGTCCTAATGCGATTCCACTACATGAAAAAGTGAATCCACTAGCTGGCCCCCTCTGCAAAATACAACAAAGCTTTATTTTTCTTCTTCCCCACCCTGCTTTTCCTTTTCCCATTCTTTCTTTCTATCTTTCTTTTTTTCTATTTAATGATTCAACTTACTTCTAAAGTTGGAGCTGGTTTAATGGGAAACTTCCTCCTCTCTCTCTCTCTCTCTCTCTCTCTCTCTCTCTCTGGTTGTCAACGAGTTACCTTTGCCCAAATTTTGATCTGCCCACTCACGGTTCCAGCAATAATCATTGCAATAAATTGAAGCATTTTGATTAAAAAAGTTGTCTTTTGAGGAGGGTATTTTGGTCTTTGCAAGTTTGAGGATGGCGTGTTGGTGAAAAATAGAGGTATTCTCATGGCGCGATGTGAATGGCATTATTCTTTACCGAGGACGTCGAGAAAGGATTTCTAAACTCCGACGGCATTAAGGAAAAATATTTTGATTACTAACACCTTAGTGAGATTAACAGGTTTACTAACCTCGGACTATTGAGTTGGGTAGTGCTAAGTAGCTAGGATTTAAATAAAGAATTCCGTAGTGGGTGTGGGACCACATGGTAATGCCCACAAAGGGTCACTCATGTTGATCATTCTATCTACCTTTTCAACATTCAAAAAATATTAGACCGAGAGAGGGTTTAACAGGGGAAAATAAAAAAAAAAAATTACTTAGTGAATTCTCCGGTGTGGAAAAAAATGTAAAATGTGTAAGTAGAGTTATTTCCTTGTAAGAGAAGTCAATTACAGCAAGTTTTTTTCCAATGAAAATACTAAAAAAGTTGCATTACAGATTCGGATTCATTTTCTACAAAATATATATTATTAAAATTTTCGTTTACGAGTGGTTGATGATGGTCATCTCTCTTCCCACAGTTTCACTGGCGAATCTAGATTACAACAAGGTCACTTTCAAATCATTGGTAGTGAGAGGCATAAAAAAATTTATTGACATTGACAATGACATAATGTAAATAAATGAATAAAAATGGCATATTCCCATAGCTAAGTAAACCTACAGATCAAGGATATTATACGCTAATCGAGATTTATCTTGTGGTATCTCGCAAGGAGCGTTCTTTCGTACATGGTGCATATTGCAACATGTACTCTCTACGAAACCAGTTCATATTAGTTTTCAAAAAAGCAATCAAGAAAAGATGATTAGAACATATATGACTTGAGTAAGTCATGTTCATTTCATTTGAAATGTGAAAACAAGGTCCTTGAATACCTTTATGTCAAAATTTTCAATTTCTTTTTCCTTGCATGACATTAAGCCAAATGTCATCCTCTCCTCCCACTTGATGTTTCGACAGGAGCTCATGATTGAGGATATTATGCACCAATCGGGACTTTTTTTGTAGTATCTCGCAAGGAGAGTTCTTTCATACATGGTGCATACCGCAGCACATATTCTTTATGATATCAGTCCATATTAGTTTTGAAAAAAGAATCGAGAAAAGATGATTAGAACATGTATGACTTGACTAGGTCATGTTTATTTTATTCGAAAACATGAAAACGAGGGCCTTGAATACCTTTGAGTCAGAATTTTCAATTTCTTTTTCCTTGCACGACATTAAGCCAAATGTCATCGTTTCCTCCCGCCTGATGTTCTAATAGGAGCTCATGATTAATCGATCATGACAAGAAGAAGTTTCCTGTATCATGCACAATCACTCCGAAGTTCTATTACTACCATTCAAATTAACAGTATAATGCTCGATTTCAAAATGCCGGGCTGCCATCCGAATAACATATTATGTCATCACGATATTAATATCAAAATCAAAATAATAAAATTATGTGGCTTGAGAGATCAAATAATATTCTTGATCTCTTTGATGGATATGAAGAAATTAAGTAATAAGATGAATTGACAGTGTTAAATTAATCTAGATAGAACAATTTGGATTTGCCCCAGTGGCTACCCTTCCAATTTGGAATAGAGAGGTGAGGGGTTCAAATCTCCACTTAGATGGGGTGGGGACGCGTAAGTTTCAGGAGTAGGTTTCGACTCCCACGCCCTACAAAAGGCAGGGCAAAAATCTGAGAATGAGTATAAAGTAAAAATAGAGTAGAACTGATTCAAAAAAAAAAATTAGATAGGACCCGTTTCCTAAAAATATAAAGTTATGCCAATAAATCTAGGATTAAACTGGTTTGATGTTCACTTATTATTTGAGTCAAGTAAATCTACTCATGTTTTTTTTTCATGTTCTTGCTCCTGATTCCTCGTATTAAATCGAAGAAGACGTGAAATTAAGCTGGGGAAAGGAGTGAACCCTCGTCGTTCTTGGCAAGATGCTGTCACAGCTGGGGTTTCCAACTTTTTCCCAAGCGATGATGCAAGGTGACGATGCGAAAAGAGGCACAAAGCCAAAGTTTTAGGTGAAGGGTTAGGTGAAGGTGAAAAGACAATGGTAAACAGCGGGACATATGTGGCTTTTTGAACTCCGCCTTGGCTTTTCTTGGACGAGCTTCACGTGTAATGCCAGGGGGTTTCGTGATATTCCTCTCCCTTTGGTAATGGAAAAACCACAGCTCCTTTTTTTACGGGCAATAATTCGTTTCGTGCACTGACAAGGAAAACAACGTTTTATAATTATTGAAATCGCCTGACACTCAACTCAACGTATTATTACCTAATTTCGTTTATTTTATATCAAAAAATCCCATGCCTGTAAATTTCATCTAAGTTATTGAGATACGCGATACGAATTATTTTAAATTTCTCTTGTAAAATTCGAAATGACTCACAATACATCCCGAAAGTAATAACACTTTTGGATCAAAATGCATAAAAACACCGTACTTCAAGAGTATTTATGACTCTATCTCAATCGAGAGTGATGTTTTTTTCGCTCCGATTTATATATCATCTTGCAGCATTTTAGCGCTCCCATCTTCTGCTCACGGGAGCAATCTATTGACTTGATTTCAAGTGGTACTTTTACACATAAACATACGAACTTAATTGTAAAGGAAAATTCCTAGCTGTTGGTTTGCTTTGATTGGTGCTAGGCCTTGCCCTAACAAAGCAAATTCTTAAATGGACATGCATGCAGCATTTATTACTTAAAAGGTATTGCTAAATAAATCATATATACAGCCCATATCGATTGATGTAGACATCTAATTTCGGCCCCACGAATTGACATGATAGAAATCAAAGGTTTTGCATTTCTGGTTTCTCTGCATGCAACGTGTGCATGGTTTCCAAATTTTGAATTTATTTCTCTTTAGAATATAGGATCATCTCAGATTTCAGATCAATTATTAGACTACTTTCATGATTTCCATGCTAACGATTCAATAGATTAATTACTTGGTCCTTGAGCAAGTCATTATCTCCCTAATCCTGATTTCTCTCGAGAAAAATCATTTGTCCAAATTTATTTTTCTGCCGATAAACCCTAACAAGTACTAAATCCAGATATGGCATTGGCCCATCAATCAAAGTTTAAATGTTGAAAATTATACGCATAGATGTCGATATTTAGATCGAACTAAAAATAAAGGAGACTTTTCATTTCGCGCACAAAAAGTGTAATCAATATGATTAAAGGGTCTTGTCAATAACTAGCGTATTAATAATGAAACAATTCTCGATGTTCTGATTACTCATAGGATGGGAGAGGCGGTTGTAGTGAGTATCACAAATATTTCTTATTTGGGTGTTTAACCAGTGTAACGAGGACACTTATTTACATCTTCCTATGATGAAGTGTTATATTCGTGCTTCAATAACTTACGTAGGGTATATATTATACATATATCCGCGTATAATGACTGGAAAACAAGCCTAGGGTACAGCAAAGATGCGTATCGAAGCAAAGTCAACATCTGCAGCCAAGGAAAATGACGATACACAAGATCAGTGACTTTTCTTTAGCTCTGAGCCTACCTGAGCCTACCTAAGAAAAAGCATTGCCCAATCAATTATCAACTCGAGGACCTTGGAACTCCAGAGAAAACCAGGTGCTCCCTCCATGTAAAATATAAAGTTTCAGGAAAAGAACCAAAAAGCTTAGAGCGGTAAAGAAGGGGGTGTCTTCATGTAGTGGGGAGGGTGGGAAAAGCAAAAGCTTAACATGCCAAAAGTTCATTTTCTTTAATGGCATGCTTTCACTCTTTTCCTCCCACTAATAAAGAAAGGGGGAGAGAGACGAAATGAATTGAGCAGCAAGCTTTTTTCACGTACATATGGAAACACGTTTTAGCAAACGGCGGCGTCCGAGATCGCTACGGCCTTTAATGTATCCGTATTGAAGAGTGCCCGGACTTTCTTTCGACCCTACCGGCCTTCAAAGAAAGGAGAGTGGCCCATTGAGCACAATCAATAATTTCAGGAAAAATTACTAAAAAGGTTTTAAATTTATTGCAATTGTACCACTTTAATTATAAATTTTTCAGTTTGGTCAACGATTTTTCAATATAATCATTTTACTCGATTTTGGTCGGAAATTATTGACCTAGGCGTCGACAATTCCATGTAGGATAGTCGGTGCTAATATGGGTAATTTTCTTTATAATTTTGATTTTTTTGTGTTTTTTTCCCTTACCAAGTTTCACTAGTCAATTTTCACGGACCATAAGCAAGGACTAGTGGCCCAAGTTGACCATTAAGTGAGGATCACAAAGCCTTAGCCAGCATTGGATGAGGGTTGTGGCTCTCGCTTGTGACCAATAAGGACTTTGTGGCCCTTGCCTAGTGGCCGTTTGGGCGAGGGCTAGGACCTTGGTCCGTGACTAGTGGGGCTTCATGGCCTTCAACAAATCTAAGCAAGAGTCACAACCCTCACCCTCACCGATCTTAAAAGGAAAAAGACAAATATTATTTTTTATTAATAAAAAGTTATTAAATAATTATTTACGTTAGTGTCGGTCATGTCACGTAAAAAGGCCACCATCAATGTCAGCGATTTCCAGATAAAATTAGCCAGAAGTAGTACATTGGCAAATTTTTAAAAGGTGTAGCACCAAAAAAGCGAAATTGAATAGTTAATGACTGAATTAGTATAAATATAATATGTCTAGAGCTCTTTGGATAATTTCCTCGTACTCTTAAAAAAGCTCTCTCTCATAATTATAGTTGCGATGGATGCATCACAAAGATATACTTAAATTGTCAACTGAATCGATTTGATGATTCGGTATGTAACAAGACATGTCGACTCAAAATATATGTGCCAGTTTTATTATAACTTACGTACTAAGTTTCCTTGGGCTACATGAAACGTGACAAATGAAAAAAGCAAGGAAAACTAATCTCTCGTTATGAATGGCCTTTCCCCTTAGAATAAACGGATATTTAAATGCATGCCAAGGCGCTGATCATGGAATGCTGCTTTTCGAATTGAATATCCTAATCGCGACACGCTCCCTACCTACATGAATTCCGAGCTCGCGTTAATGGGTTCCTTTTTTGTTTAACGTTGGCACGAAACGATGGCGGAGAAGTGAATTCCTCCTCCCTTTTCAGGCCGTGGTGCACATTTGCAAAAGCCACCATTGACAAAGACCCTGTCGAGACTTAGAGATAGAGAGAGAGAGGGAGGGAAGGGTAATTGGCGCATGAGTGACGTTTTAATAATTGAGGTCTCTCTCTTTCGAAGATTCAAGGACGTTGATCGGTGCAGTTTTCGCTTTATAAAAGCTATATCACGATTTATGTAAGAGAGAGAGAGAGAGAGAGAGAGAGAGAGAGGGGGAGGGGGGGGCGATTGGCGCATGAGTGACGTCCTAAAAATCGAGGACTCTCTGTTTCGAAGATTCAAGAACGTAGATACGTGTCGGTGCAGTTTTTGCTTTATAAAAGCTATATCACGATTTATTTACGTGTGGAGGAGATATCTTTGGTCGGATTGAGGAGCCTGGCTTCTTCTTTTTCCCCGATGTTCATGTCCAAAAGTTTCGTCTCCATTCGATCTCTGACACGATGCTAGTTTGAAAGAGGGGAAGCTCCATTTGCAGGTCGATCTGGCATCGCACGATCCCCTCACTCCTCCTTCTGTTTTTACTTCGCAATCAATCCAATCGTGCAAAGGCAAAGGAGGGTCAAGAGGCCATCTTTTCACTTTGAATAAAATGGGGTAATTATCTACTAATCTATCTTAAGATATTGCCAAGTCTCCATCACATTGGACCATATGACTTATTTGTTACCTCTCCCTTGATCTTTTTGGCCGTTAGTTGGCGCCTCTGGATCTTCTGAATTAACTTTCTTAGCAAAATACCTTTCTAAATAAGTTATTGCGTGTGTATAAGTTCCTCATCAATCTTTTTTTTTTTTTTGGGGTCCACTTGCTTTAGGGGAGAAAAAAGATCTCGGATGATATCTTCTCTGTTTTCTATTGCTTGACACCATCTTTAAAACTCAAGCATCATTCAGGAGGTCAATAAATACGATAGTGTGAAATTCTAAAAAAGCAATTTACGCCTTTTAATAATTGAAAGATGCTTCTCGGGTGATCAATTTCAACTCCACTGTCGTTGTCAACCTATTTCGACTCAACTTGAGCCCTTGGGGACCTTTGGCACTAGGCTCGGATGCACAATGGCCAAATCGGCATCCCTAGTCCCCAATATCTAGTGGCTGAACCACTCTTTCGCTAATAAAGACGTGAAAAAGATATCAATCCCATCTCAAAAAGATGGTAAGTATCTAAAAATAAATGAATTATCTCTGAAAATAACTTTTACGAAAAATAATTTCCAACAACACTGTATTTGCCCCCACAAACGCGTTGTTAACTACTTTAAATTTCAATTATGCAAAAAACAACAATTATCTCACATTGAACACGTACGTACATGCTGGCATATGTGAAGACAAACGTGTTACTATACGCGGATTAAAAAAGCTCATTGCGCATGAAGTCCATCTGATTCCAGACGCGTGGCACTCCATCAAAAGAGACACGTGCCACCGCATTAGAGCTAGGAACTTTTTAAAATTTGCTTCGTGATTAATCTAATCAAGCAATGGCAAAAGGAGATTAAGAGGGCACCTTTAACTTTATCGAACGGGCTAATTTCCCCATTAATCCTTGTCTTGCAAATTTTGTCAACTCGACAAGTGCTCATTGCTCTTTTGATGTGTCGAATTATTGGCAGACAAAACATAATAATCTACGAAAGTTAACTCGAGAGTATTTTACATATTTATAGAAAAGGCTGATAAGTATCTTGCTCTAAATCTTGGCGTGCAAATCCGTGATTAGCTTTAAGACGTTTTTTAAAAAATTGCTTGGGAACTTTGTAGGGACGATAGGCGGCAAGTTGAGAGATCCTGTCCGAGCTTGTGGCTATTATTATACGCAGGAGAATTCATGCACTGTTAATTTATTCTCTCGATGCTTTATTTGGGCTCAATTGTCTTGACGTCCCTCTCATACTTTGAGAAACGAAAAGAAATGTGAAAGAAAATTCTCAAAAAGATGTGAAAAGATCTTTACATGGTGACACTTGTGAATATTAAAGTTCTTTTTAGTTTGTTTGGCACTAAATAAAAGACAAATTATATGTGGTGTCGATAATGTCTCAAGTTAAAATTTGTAGAAAAAACCAAACCAAACAGTTTTACTGGGGGAAAGGTAACAAAAAAAATTTGAACCTATTATACTAATACCGATTTAATTATAGATCTTTTTATGATTTGCCAATTGAGTTTATATGATCATTTTAGGTTAGAAATTGCTAATGATAATACCGATTATCTTATGTGACGCCAATAGCATTGAAATTGATTTTTTTTTCTATTTAATTTTAATCCTTTTTTCCTTTTTTGTTGATTGATGGCTGACGAGGGCTAGCCTCACTCAGGGTAGGGTCACCATCATTTGTAATGAGCAAGGGTTGGCCTCACCCGAGCCAAGGTGGCCTCACCGAGCCTAGGTACTTTTCTTGTTTGCCTAGTTTAAATAGAGTTTTCTAATTTAAGTGGTTTCCTAATTCAAGTGGTTTTTCTAAAAGGTAATTCCTATTTTGGATATTTACGTAAAAAGATGGATTCCTACTCGCTTATTACACACTAGAACAACACAAATGGAGTTATAGGATCTTCTTTTTATGAGTTTTCTATGAGAGGTTGTGAGATACACTTGTAGGTATTGTTTTGGGTGTGTACTAGACCCGGGAAACACCCGAGCTATTGGCGGCTAGCCTTTCTTGTGGAGAATAAACCAACCGCCAAATCGAATCATGTAAGTATCTAGCATCCTTATCCTTCCTCATCAATTTTTCCTTCTCGCATTAAACTTGAATCGCGATGTTGGCTAGCTTCTGCAAGCGACCAGACGAAACCATAGGTATGAATTTCGTCTTTCAAAAGATTATCTTAGTACGAACTGCTTTCTAGGAGGAGGGAATAAGCGAGCCGAAGCAGTAGAAGGGAAAGTTGGGGCGTGACGTTCTTAGCATCTATTGGGCCGTTCGAGACGCCCTTGTGGATCCGATCGATATGGGCCAAAATGGGCCCATTAAGCTATTCTCGCGCCTCCTGTCGCTTCGATGAATCCAGATGATTACTTTCGGGCTTTCATGTCGGGTCATTTCAAGCTGCAGCCCGCCCAGATAAGGGGCCCATTCGGCCCATATCGACAAAATCAAGTACACACATCTGGATTTCCACGACGGGCCATGACCTTCGAATTGAGTGACCCGAATGGGATTGACCCATTTTTCATTCGTACCTCCATAATGTGAAAATTCGTTCTAGTGTTTGTAGTTAGAGATGCTCATTGCTCGTATTACACAAAGTTTTGAAACTGAAAACCATCCGATCATGGTCGTTTGCCTTCACCAATATATCTTACGTTCCTCTTTATTCATTGATTTTCCATTAGGTTTAAACCGTTTCTTGCCATCTAGAGCTTTCCTTGAAGTCTTATCTATCAAAGTATCAAACCCATAGATTATATTTTGATGGGAGATATTTGGAGGGAAGAGATAATGTTCTTAAAAGGCCGAGAGAAATAACTAAGAGAGACTAGGAGAGTTTCCGGGAGATCGCTCCTGTCGATATTGTTTTTCCTACGCTTTTATTCTATTTTTTCATTTACGCCCGTGTTTTATATTCACAAAAAGTAAACTATCACAATGTACTTTTTTTCCTTTTATATAACCCATTCAAATTTCAAATCTCGTGCCTTCTTTTCTCTCGACTTCTTTTATAATCCTTTGTTTTTTACTAATCAGCGTTTATACATGCATGCATTCACCTCAAATAACAACACCTTTTATGAATTCTTGTTCTTTTTTTTAATAAGTAGACTAAAAATCCTAAAACTTATCATGAAAGTACAGTTAAATCTTAAAATTTACAAAAAATTCAATTAATTCGTAAAACTTGTCGATCCGATTTAATCGGATCATTCCATTAATTTTATTTAACTCGATTAACGAAAAATATCGACATGACTTTTTAAAATATTTTTTCTCTCTTACATAGTTATGATGTGGCCAAGATATGAAATGCAAGGCTAAATCCAAGGTGTTTTGGCCAAAATACGATTTTTAATATGAATTTTATTTAAATTAAATTAAAAATAAGTTAAAATTTTAAAACGAGAGAGAGAGAGAGAGAGCTTGATTGCGACCGACAAGGGTCACTAGCTACCACTCGATGACCCATCATCATTTTTTACAAGTCGAACAATGAAAATGCTTAATTGCACGAATTTGATAAGATTTAATATGTAATTATATTTGTGATAGTGTTTATAACTTTAATTGTACTTTTGCCATAAATTCTAAGGGGGTGCATGACGCGCGCTATTTACGGAATAGAAACCGTTTGGTAAAATTATTCCACTTTTCATTTCGAAATAGATTTTGGTTAGAAATAGATCCGAATAAGAAATGAGAAATAAAAAAGCTATTTTTCTATTTCGAAATGAAATGAGAAATAAAAAAATTTTCATAGTTCATCGCCGCCACCGATCGTTGATCGCCGGCCGCCTCGGCCGGCGCCGCCGCCGCCGGCCGCCGCCGCCGCCGCCGCCGCCCGCCGCCCGCCGCCGCCGCCAGCCCGCCGCCGCCGCTGGCCGGCCGCCGCTGACGCAGGCTGCCGGACAGCCGACGCGCGGCCGACGCCGGCCGCCGCCGCCGGTCTCCGCCCGGCCGCCGGTCGACACCGCGCCCGCCGCCGCCGGACGCCACCGCCGCCCGCCGCCGCGCCGGCCGCCGTCCGAAAAAAAAAAAGAAATTTTGTGTCGTTATCAAACGAATTTCTATTTTTAGAGTAGAAATTTTTTTGTCGTTATCAAACGGTTATTTTTGTTTAAAAACTCATCCGTAACAGAAATAGAAAAATCTATTTACGTTTCTAAACTATTTTGGAGCTAAGTAAATAGAATCATGCGCGCCCCAAGATTTTCAGTCCACTTATTGATATATACATATTTTTTTGTTATTTTAAGAGACACGTCCTCACATTGACCGATCCCCACTTATACTCCTACTTCCTTTTTTTTTTGTTGTCCTTTTCCCTTTTTCCCCCCCTCAAAGTCGAACCGACTTCATGTCTGACCAACACAACAGAAGTCAACGCAGACTTCAAGGAAAGATTTTCGTCCCTCCCTCGCAGACGCGCCACAAAAAGTCGCCGCTCCCGCGCGACGGGGAAAACAGGACAGGACAGAAAGAAATATCTCGCCTCCCCTTCTGAGATCGAACGGTGCAGATTCGCTCCTCACCGCAACAACCCTGCGCCGCCCCGCGCCCCATCCTCCCCCGCTCGCATCCGTGCGTTGTTAATCCCAGCTTCTGTCCGGATCATCTCCCGATCCGGAACGAGGAGGGGAAAAAAGGGGAAAGAAAGAAAGAAAGAAAATAGAAATAAAACAGAAAAAACGAAAAAACGCGACGCCCTATTTTTCATTTTTCCATAACGGGAAAAAATTCAACCTCATTCACACGTGGAGCGCGTATCGCGGTCGATGTTCTGATTTCCACGGCCCCCATCTCTCCACGCGATAATTTCCTCGTTTCTATAAAACGCGAAGAAAAGAAGAAGAAGGAAAATAATAATTTATTCCGTTGTTTTCATTCTCCTCTCCTCTCTCTCTCTCTCTCTCTCTCTCTCTTTCTCGCTCGAGCGTTCGGAGATTCTTGAGAAGCTCGACCATCGGCGATCGCGTTCGTTCATTTCTTCCTACATCCCGATGCGCTCCGGCGGCCGGTGTCTTAGCTTCCGCAGCATGCCGCATTCTTTTCCGGCGACACTCGGCCCCAGCTGAATCGCGACGGTTTTCTCCCGTTTCTTTCCTCCGCTCCGGCTCGTCGCCGTTTTGCTCGGCTTGCTTCGGTCGAGCGTGAGAGAGCCTTGATCATCAGCTGGAGATCGGCGACTCTTTGGCCGATTCGTTGGTTTTTTTTTTGGGGGGCCCGCTTTTTGGGGGACTGTTCAGTCGTCGATCGGAGTGAGAGCAGAGAAAGGCTGGGGTTTTGTCCATTTCCTTCTCGATTCCGGGGATGGTGATTGGACAATGAACGATGCCAGTACGCCGTAGTGGCGCGCGCAAGGGCCGAGCCGCAGGGGTAGTCAACCGACAGGGACCAGTCGACGCCGCCGGGGGCGCGATCGCGACCAGGACGCGGAGGCGGCGTGCGGTGGCCGCGGCGGCGACCGGAGCTGTGCCGGCGGATAACGAGCGAGGGCGGGAGGAGAAGGCCGTCGAGGGGAACGTGGTCGCGGAGGCGGCGGAGGCAGAGGAGGGGGAAGCGGAGGGAGGGGAAGGTCGCAGGGTGATTTTGGAGGAGGGTTTGGGAGCGTCCCCACCTGCATTGCAGAAGGAAGGTGTGGGAGAGAAGCCGATGGACGATTTTGACAGTGGGGGGGGCCGCAGCAACAGGGGACACGCCGGGGAGGACGAGGGGAGCACGGCTCCCCTTCCCGAGAAGGTTTGTGCTCTTAGTATACGATTATCACTATTTTTGTTTCTGTTGTTGCGGTTGTCGTCTTGTCATCACTGTTGGCATCTGTCTTCTTTCGTATTGCTTGAAGTTTTCTGTGGTTTTAACTTTTAATGATTGTCATTGAACTGGACATGCTTTATTTTTTGTGTTCCATAAGCGATGAATGTGGTGGCTGGTTATCGTGGAGAATGACAGTGGGCGGTTGGTTCGCGAATTTGTGTGATCTTTCTTGCTAAATTGAGTTAAAAGCTGTGAAAAGATGAATTATTGTGGTGGTGTTGAGCATTGTTGTTGTTTAAGTGTTTGTTACTTGAAGAAATTATTAACTACGTAACCCCGAGTAGAAGAAAGTCTGATAGCAATCCACATTATTGAGGTGAAGTCTCTCTCTCCTCTGTGTTTGTGCGCGCTGTGCGCATGGTGTGTTCTCTTTCGGGGGTTGGAGGGGACTTTTATGGTGCTCTCAGTGCATTTGAGCCGTTGGATGCATGAAACTCTTAATGATTGCACTTCTTGTTACTTATCCAATCGTTGAAATGCATTAGGAGCATTTCTCAGGAAATTTCATAATTGCACATCTTGTTCCTTAAATCCAATTGTTGAAATGTATGCCTTGTTCTTTAAATCCAATGGTTGAAATGCATTAGGACAATTTACCAGGATGAAATATTTACTTATTGGATGGCCTCGCGGTCTGCTCCCCACTGTGTATCAATTTGGGCTAGTAGATTGTCCAGGGAAGTGCCCTATCCTGGATGTCATGAAATATGTGATTTTACTTCTGTCCTTTGTAGAGTAAATCATGTGATAATGAGGCTGGGTGTGCTCTTGACTATCAATTGAGGAATATTGTGGATAACTTTCTTGCATCATGTTAAGTTTCGTTTGGTCTCAAACTATGTATCTTCTGCTTTGAGGCAGCTACTTTTCTTTTCTCTGATTATGAAATTATGACAATCTAGAGCCTCCTTATAGTATATGCTCCAAAAGTAGAAGTCAGACTAAAGAAGTTGGGATTGTGCTTAGGTGTACTTCTCATATTACACAATCATTTTACTGGCTTTTTATGTTTATCTGATTGAAAGAATTACCCAGAGTGCATAACCCTGACCTGAGGTTGATGAATGTCTGTTAGCTGTTAATTGTTGAATTATTAACTGGAAAGACCGATGTGCTTGTTAATTGTTACATGTGTCAACGGTTGAATTAAATTGCTGGCTTTCTATATTTATCTGATTTAGAGAATTACCCAGAGTGCATAACCTCAA
The DNA here is from genome assembly GCA_014182555.1 of Eucalyptus erythrocorys. NCBI lineage: Eukaryota > Viridiplantae > Streptophyta > Magnoliopsida > Myrtales > Myrtaceae > Eucalyptus > Eucalyptus erythrocorys. Next base: position 14,178,506 of record CM024602.1, read on the forward strand.
ACTGAGGTTGAAGACTGTCTGTTGGCTGTCAATTGTTGAATTACTAATTGGGAAGACTGGTGTGTTTGTTTATTGTTACATGTCTTATTCATCATTCCATAATTTCTTGCTCTTGCATTTCCTTCCTTTAAACTACTCTCCTCTCTATTAATTGCTCTATTTGATTATGTGGAATCATATTAAAACCTTTATGAAGAGACGTGGGTAATGTGATGCTTGATGTCTACTAATTTTAGATGCCTCTTAAATTATTTGGTTCCTTAATCATTTGGTGATGGAAATATGGTATTGGTGCTCGCCAATCTAATTATTTTGCAATATATTGGTATGGATTAATGTGTTCCGGACTACTATCAGTCATATGTTACGTCATTGTATCCTTTGAGAAAAGTTGAGATTAGCTTGGTAGTGGTAGTCGTTGGTGCCATTTTATCTCTGTTGAAAAAGATATATGGAAAGAGGAAGAACTAACAGGGAAATGGGGGGAAGAAAGTGAAGCAGAAGAGATGAAATGTTGTTTCATGTCTGTGATATTCAAAGAAGCATGAGACCGTAACATTACACTGTCCAGATGATTGTCACAGCAGATCTTGTAGTGGAGAAGATGACAAAGGAGAAGACGATTCAACTAATTTTTCAACTTGTTGATAGATTTGACTCTTTGGTTGTTTAGATACGGTTTGTCTTAAAATATGTGATTACCCGTGTGACATGACTGGCTGAACCTCTGTATGCTATTAATTTTTCCTCTTTATCCTTGTTTTTAGTCAAGCTTCAATTTAAAATTACTTACACGTCTTCGTGGAAACTTCAACATTGAAATGAAGGTTTCGTCCAACAAATGCAGTGGATGGTTTAAGTAGAATAACTGCTCGACTTCTTATTCCGTTCTATCTGGTGTCCTAGCTAGAAAAGGAATCAAGGAATGCCATTGAGTAAGGTTGAAGGTGATTTGGAAATAATTTTTTATCTATTAAAATATTTCTTGGCATGTCATTTGTATGGGTCCATGTCACCTATCTATCATGATCTAAAGGAACAAATTCACTTGATAATTAATCACATGATTGTGAAACTCCCCAGGTATATGCTGTTCTGGTGACATCAGGATGGCCATTTAATTAAAAAAAATTAAAAATGAAGGCAAGAAGGGCAAGAATTTCTTTGATGCTGCATGTTTCTTCAATTTAGCTTTGTTTGGTTTCTTTTTTTTTTCCCTTGGCATGGCAGGACTACAATTTTAAAGCCATGGGAAGAGCAAACCTAAGTCTGACCTAGCTCTACAGTATAATCTCTAGCTTAATATGTTTTGACAATTTTGTATTTCGGGGGTGACGGTAAATATTGCATCATAGAGGTTTTTTCTTTATTGGAAAATAATTCCGTGTTTAAGTTGGGGAAGAAAAAAAGAAATCCTTGTTGGGGCATCAATAGAGCACTAAGGCATGTTAGTCCTATCTTTTAGCTATTGACTTTACTGGTGGTCAGAATTATTTTAACATCTGGGAGAATGTAATGGGAGTTTCTTATCTTGAATTTGCCATTCATCTTAGCGTGCATTCGATTAGGGTTATTCGTGGAGCAAAGAGCTTACAAGATGGTAGTATATACTGAGAAAGTAAATGCAGCGAAATAGTTTTTAAATTTGTTGTTTTTGCAGTTTGTCCATGATGGTTCAATTCATTTTTATTTGATTATAATTCCAGCTCAGCTATTTATTGCTCATATTCTGCTTTTAGCCACGGCTTGCCCATTACAGTTTTCTTCACATCTAGGCAAAACTTTTCCAGCTGTGCCTGTGCTATGAATATTTGTTGCACATATTCTGCTTTTAGCATGCTTTACTTGTATTTAGTCAGAACTTTTGCATGTCTTGGATAGGTTTTCTGAGCTCTCTTTATCTAGTAAATACCTTAATTGTGATGTGCATGCATCTATAAAAGCTGACGGTTCCACAAATGACATGTTAACTGCATCTGATGAAATTGTACAGTTGTCACGGCGAAGTGGCAGCACAACAACCATGAACCTTTTTCATGCCTAAAAATTTTGTTCGCTCTAGATTTTCAATTCTTAAGTCATCTTTGCAAGCCTCTTTGCCACTATAATTGGCCTAAATGCTTTCGTGCCTTGAGTGACCTCATAACTTTAGGGGCTTTCTGAGTTTGGCACAAGTTTGTGATGTGTTGCTATAGCATTGTGAGCGTCATTATGCCGGTTACAGCCTGCTGAGTTTCCTTTCCTGTATGACAAAGTAACTAATGGATTGCTCTCTTGGTGGTTATTTGCTTTATTTGGAATATGATTCGCTGAATACTTTATTGCAGGTCCAGGTTGGTGGGTCCCCTGTGTATAGAATAGACAGGAAATTGGGAAAGGGTGGCTTTGGGCAAGTTTATGTCGGTCGACGTGTTTCTGCTATTAATACAAATGGGCCAGCGGAGGTATACTGGTTTTCTGTTTACGCTTCACTTCCATTATATCTTGTATCTAAGATTCCTTTATGTACAATATTAAATAAGTGTGTCCCTCAGGTGGCCTTGAAGTTTGAGCATAGAAGTAGCAAAGGATGTAACTATGGACCCCCATACGAATGGCAGGTCTACAAGTGAGTATGCTTTTATCTCCTTGCATTATTCTGTTTGTCAGTGTTGTGTCATCGCTTATTCTTGTATCATGTGTGCAGCACTCTAGGCGGTAGTCATGGTGTACCCCGGGTACACTTCAAGGGTCGACAAGGTGACTACTATGTCATGGTATGCATTTTTTTTTTGCAATTATTGAAGTAAATTTTTCTGAGGTTTTGGCATAATAATAGGTCTTTGACAGATCATACTTCCTGCAGGTCATGGATATTCTGGGGCCAAGCCTGTGGGATGTTTGGAATAACAATTCTCACACGTAAGTTTGGGGTACACTGTTGTGGCCCTTAATTCTTATTGCTTTATACTTATTAAGTGCTTAAAAACTTGTTGTTTTTGCAGAATGTCAACTGAAATGGTTGCATGCATTGCCATTGAAGCAATTTCCATATTGGAGAAAATGCACTCTAAAGGGTACTTCTGCTATTACATTTGCAGATCTTTTTTAGATTTCGGGTTGAGTGATCGATCTTTCTCGTGCAACTCGTCTAACCAATTTCCTTCCTTGTCTCTGATGAGATTCATTAATCGTTCACAGTATAGGCCTAGTATGAAGGACTTAATATACCTATATTAATGTAAGTTTTAGCATTTATTTACTCTTATAAAGAAACAATAATAGGAGAATATCATTGTCACGTATTGAGAATTAGATGCTATCTTCTTTAATGATTGAGAGCAGTTTTAATTGCCCCTCCTTGGAATAATTAAGCTATATGTCACTCACTTGTTTTTTATACATATATATATATTACAAAACTTTGTCAGATATGTACATGGGGATGTAAAGCCAGAGAACTTTTTACTTGGCCCACCCGGGACTCCTGATGAGAAGAAACTTTTCTTGGTTGACCTCGGATTAGGTAATTTTTTGTTTACATTATGGATGGTTCTATTTGCAAAGCTGGTAGAGGTCTCACATCGAATTGTTATCTGTTCTCATCCGTCAGCGACTAAATGGCGGGACAATTCAACTGGTCTGCATGTTGAGTATGATCAACGGCCAGATGTTTTCAGGTGTCTGCATTTTGTTTAAAATATTTTTAACAATAAGTTTTCTCTTTGTTCTCATTGATGTGGTTCTTTCCACAAGAATTTGTAACACTAGCTGCTCTTGTTTGGCTCCTTTGTCATAGGGGAACAGTGCGTTATGCTAGTGTCCATGCTCATTTGGGGAGAATCGGTAGCAGGAGAGATGATCTTGAATCCCTTGCTTACACACTGATTTTCCTTCTCCGAGGTCGTTTACCCTGGCAGGGTTATCAGGTTGGTATTAGCAAATTGCTTATAAAGTGTTGTCAAATGTCAAAAGTATTGACTTGATCTTTATTCTTCTTATCACATTGCAGGGAGAGAATAAAGGTTTTCTTGTTTGCAAGAAGAAGATGGCTACATCTCCTGAAACTCTTTGTTGTTTCTGTCCACAGCCATTTCGACAGTTCGTTGAACATGTAGTGAATTTGAAGTTTGATGAGGAACCTAAATATGCGAAATATATTTCCTTTTTTGATGGGATTATTGGTCCAAACCCGGATATTAGACCAATTAACACAGAGGGTGCTCAGAAGGTACCGAAGATGGTTCTCTCCTTTTGCAATTATTAACAAATATATCATTCGACTTTAATTATCCTTTGGAAAATGTGTGCGGAGCTGACTTGGATTTTATGTTTTGTCATAAAAAGCTCATCATTCAGGTTGGTCATAAGAGAGGACGCTTGACAATGGAGGAAGACGATGAAGATGATGATGGACAACCAAAGAAGAAGATCCGCTTGGGTATGCCAGCGACTCAGTGGATAAGTGTTTACAATGCTCGCCGCCCTATGAAGCAAAGGTACTAATATGATGTGGTCACAAATTATTTTATGAAGTAATTTGGATTTTTCTGCGGTTGGCCCTATTGTTTTCGCAATAAACTTGTCCGTCTTGCATTATCCTCAGCAACTTTGCTAAATGCTTGATTTAATTATGATTGGTTGGTGTTAACAGTTAACATAGCTAAATTATTATTTGCTTCATAGGTATCACTATAATGTGGCGGATGCAAGGCTCAATCAACACATTGAGAAAGGAAATGATGATGGCTTGTTCATCAGCAGCGTGGCCTCATGTCAAAATCTCTGGGCCCTTATTATGGACGCTGGCACTGGATTTACTTCACAAGTTTATGAACTCTCTCCTTATTTTCTTCACAAGGTACTTCGCTAAGTCCACAGATCTCCATGTTTGAGTGGTTTGAGAATTGTATGCTCTTTCCACATTTTTTGGAGACATCAAATTGCCAGTCATATGTGTGCATGCCAAATTAAGGAATCTTCCTTTTTAGGTTAAGTAGAGGTATTCCTCAAAAAGCCTGGTCATTTAGGCTGTAAATATGTAGGTTTGGCCTGGGTAATCCCAAGGTGCCAGTGTAAAAAAGCAACTTTGTTGTAAATTGTCAGATGCTGACATGTTATGCGTGATTGAAGGAATGGATAATGGATCAGTGGGAAAAGAACTATTACATCAGTGCAATAGCTGGAGCCACTAATGGGAGCTCGTTAGTGGTGATGTCGAAAGGTACTTCCCCTACTTTGGGTATCATGTGCCTGCTGATGTCTGCATTCTTCTAATGCTAATATCTTGACCCACAGGAACCCAGTATCTTCAGCAGTCTTACAAAGTGAGCGATTCTTTTCCATTCAAATGGATCAACAAAAAATGGAAAGAGGGTTTTTACGTAACTGCAATGGCCACATCGGGAAGTAGATGGGCCATTGTAATGTCTCGTGGTGCGGGCTTTTCAGAGCAGGTACTGGATTTAGTGTCTTCTTTACATCCATTTACTGATGGTTTTGGAGAACTCACCATTCAACCATCAATTTCAGGTCGTTGAATTGGATTTCCTTTACCCAAGCGAAGGCATACATCGGAGATGGGACTGTGGGTATCGAATCACGGCAACTGCTGCGACGTGGGACCAAGCTGCATTTGTTCTTAGTGTACCAAGGAGAAGGCCAACGGATGAGACCCAGGAGACTCTGCGAACTTCTGCTTTCCCAAGCACACATGTCAAGGTGCCTACTTCACGGCATTAGATTATTGGAGTCCCTTGCCCCAATATTTTTTATACCTTGAGGTTGACACTCTGTTTTTGTCATGCAGGAAAAGTGGGCAAAGAATCTTTATATTGCATCCATGTGCTATGGAAGAACCGTTTCTTGAGTCCATTGGAGCTCTGAAGAGATGGTGGAGTGCTCCTTATTTTGCTCTCTCGTAGTCTTGGCATTTCTGGAGCTAGGAGAAGTCTCTCGATGATAGAAAAGCTTTGGCTATCTGTTAAGTTGTGCAGCTTCTGTATTAGTCAGCTTCGTGCGTAGTTGTAGGAAATTTTATGTACTCTAGTCAATGTTCTTGATCGGTCAAGGCCCAAAGGAGCGCTTTGCATTGTCGGATCTCTTTGTAGATTGATGATTGTCCTGCTCGATATCCTTAATATAGTTTGGGGTCTTTACTGGTGCCTCTCTCTCTCGCTCATTGTGGCGGTTGTGTTTTTGTTTACCAGCATCGAAATTCATCATTTTATAGGTACTTAGTCCGATTCCCCCATGAATAACAGGTAGAAGTGCTTAACAGTTGTGCCTGATGCAAGTGATCTCGTAGGGTAAGATTAATTTCAAGCAACATTCACCGAGCAGGAACTCCCCTGGCTTATGATGTTAATACTTGGATTTGTGTGGCAAATTTGTGCGCTCATATTTGCGGTCGTACTGCAGGTGCGGCGTCTGAGCCCTCGTGTAGAGATGAATCGGTTCTCTATAGTTTTCTGCCAACTGATTTCCATTCCAACGGTAGAAGATGTTGAGACTGGATACTTCCCCGAAAATTGGCCATTCTGTAACCTCACTAGTAAATCATATACAGGTAAAACGTAAGTTTTCTCTTCAGAATAAATGGACTGAACTAGATCATGATAAAATTCGGGGAAGTGCAGATCATTCATTAATCAGCGGGTTGTTAATGCAATCGTTCGCCTGGCTGCGAGTTCAACATGCTCCGTCTATCCTCTTCTGGAAGAATTCCGTTAAAAACCACCTTCACATGCCTACCTCTATTGCATCTTGCCATGTACTGGACATACTGTTCATCCTCTTTGATTTCGCAGGTTTTGTTCTTTTATCAAATTCAAAACAAGCAGAGAAAATTAGAAATCCCCACGCCTCCTAATTCAGTTATTCTCAGATATTTTGGAGAAAGGCGTGGCTACTCCCACAAGCTACGGGCTACTCCCACAAGCTACGGGCGGAGATGCTCAAGGCAGTGTCATACTGATTGGCCTCGGAAAGCTGTGGGCACTCTTCTTGCCTTGGCCGGCAACACAATCTGCTCAGCTCAACTCTTTCCTGAACCACAAATTAGCCGATATGAGAAGTCTGATATGCTTAAATTGAATGCATGCAGAGACCATGCACGACATAACCTAGTTTTTTGGAGACGCTGGAGCCAGATGTCCAGAAAAGCTGACGTCAACGACAGACCCATTTAAAGAATGGCCAAAAGGCTTTGTTTAGCACTCACCTGACTGAAATCATGGTCAAAACGGATAACGAATGGCCAAAAGGCTTTGTTTAGCACTCACCTGACTGAAATCATGGTCAAAACGGACAATGAAGACGCAGGTGCAACTGCTGGCATCGTGTGGTTTTCTCTGAATTTCCATAATATGGGCATCGCAATAGACTGCTTGATTAAATTGCTCCTGTACATAATCACAGGTCAACACAGACACTCCAGAAACCAAAATTAAAAGATTTTTCTTGTTGGGGTGTTAATTCCTTGCATAACAATGGATTGGCACCACAAGCTCTAAATTTGTCATTGTGACGTTCTCTTGAACATGCAGATTTTCAGAAATGAGAACGTGATAAAGCTTTTTTAGGGTAATAAAGAATATTGTCAATTCAAAGATAAGCAGTACCTGAAAGCACAGAACAAGATCTCCAGTATTGATTCGGTGGCACTCCGAAGGTTCTAAAGGAATAGATCTCTCCCTGATGTCCTTCCTCACATTGACCCATTCATCTTCCTCTTTTCCAAACCCAGCAAATCGTACACGAGCTTCCTGTAAAGCATAAGAAATTATATCTAGGAACCCCCAATCAATGCCTCTCCACTCCACTTATGTGTTCCCTAGGCCATGTGGGCATAATGCATAAAAAGAGGGCATATATCTTGAATTATCATCCCCATGGAAGGTTTTAAATTGCTGCCACATGCATGTTGAAACAATCAGGAGTGCAGGCCTAGCAGCTGTCATATGACGGAGAGCGCCTCATAGCAGGCGTGAACTTCAAAATGTTTGCACATGATACAGTAGAGGATAATAAAATTGCTTGGCTGGAGTTGTGATTTCTTTAGGAGTATTAGAGTGCCTTTTGAAGCGGCTCCTATTGTCCCCCTATTTGATTCCTTGCCATGGAGCCTCAGTTATGGTGAGGTGATGAACCACTGAGATCCCCATCACACCATCTTTCTACGGGAGCTCTTCGAAACTTCCGTTCTTATTATAAGCATGCCATCTTGAAAAAAGATTCAATACAGCCACTTGACAAAATTATGTGTTTGGTGATAATAGTAAGTAATTATCCAAGCAACAGCATCAACTTGAGCCAAAACAGTTCAAGTGGATTTGGCAAGCTCAGTGCTTGCCTATGACAGTAGGATTGTGTTGTCTGATAGAAAAGGAACTTGACAACTGGCATTTCTAGTGCGGGAGCAACAAAGATCCAAATAATACACTAAGACAGGAGACTAGTTAAAAGTAGAAGAACCTTACAAGTTCACCCGTACAAAGGACCCTGAAGGTGAGAAACGAAGCGACATCGTACCTGAAAAACCATTGAGATATAGCTGATGGGAAAATTTGACTCATAAATAAATCCTGCCATTCATAGACAGCATTTTGTCTCAACAATAACTGGTATGGCAGCTGTAATGGGTATGTGGACTACAACTGGCATATGCTTTTCATAAATCATTATGTCCATGGCAAAAAGTAAAAGCACATTATTCATCAAGTTGAGCTGAGAAGCAATATTGCTTTGACAAAGCTCAATTTTGGATCTTAAAATTAATGTCAGGACCTCAATTAGGGTTCATTTTTCCACATATCCACTGATCCGACTCCAATATCAAAATTCTTGCATCTGAAAGCCTCGAACAGGAATGAGAAGCCAAAGGAAAGATAGCATTCCAGGGAGTATATATCCCTCCCAAACTTGGAAAGGTGGTAAAGGAAAACCAAAGTACAGAATAACATTCCAGAAGTTTTCAGATGCCCGGATGGAAACTAGAAAATTTGATTCAGGCACACAAATTGACAGACTACTAAGTGTTTTCCACGTTTTTGGGCCCAATGGCTCTGTTGTAACAATTCAAACTGTAGTATTATTAGATAGAACCAAAATGTGGAAAGATATAAGCATTCTTTAGTAATGGATGGCTAATACTTAAATCAAAACAATGCATCGACTTCAAATTACAGACTAGATGAGCACCATAGCACAGCTACTAGAAGGACGGAAAACGGGAGCAGAGGCTCACCTCACATAAAAGATTTTGACTCTTGCATTACAATGTTTTTCTCAAAATTATCAGCTGCATAACTATTCTTATCGACACATTGTATAATTAATCAGAGATGTACTTTTAAGGAAGCGAAATCAAATATGGATCGCCAGGATTGGTGAAAGAGGTCTATGACTCTGCACCCATCATAAAGTAATTATGCCTTAATATCACTAATGTCTTTAAGAAGCTCAAAAGTGTAAAATATCTAGAATAATATTATCATAACCTTTCTGGGACAATCAGGAACTTAAGAGTTTGATTGAGCTTGGCAATAGACTAGTAGAGGCATTGCTACCAAAAAGATCAAGTCATTGAAGCCTAATCATCAACTAGTAAAAACGAAAGGGTGAAGAACATTGAAACTCAGAACACAACATGATACACGAAATAAGGTGTCATTTAATTATTTGTACATCTTACCAGGCATCATCTTTGTATGATTTAGCTTCAAATGCCAATTCTGAAAGATCTGTCATATCATTACCTGTTAAACATATGAGGGCCAAATCACATAGAATAATGCACAATTCTTTTGGCAGTTCAGGGATGATGTGACAAATATAAAGATGGGGAAAATATTCAAGTAAATTGGAAAATATTCCTATGGTAGAGTTAAGACAATTCCCACCCAAAGGTGTAAATAGGGAGCCTATATGCATGCAAAGGCACATCAAACAATCCTGATAGTCCACACCAAGATTGAGGAAGAGGCACCTTCAGGCTTCTGGGAACTTTCACTGGCGTTTCTAGAAATGTTGGCATCTGAAAGATCAACAAACAACTTCAGTGCAACAGGTGAAGACACGGTTTCAGCTTGCAGCTCTTTGTGTTTATCCTGGAACCAACTTTGCACCTGGACATACAAGAGAGGCAGATCATTCCACCAAATGTTTATAACCCGATTGCAGATACAACTATGATGTTAAGCCACATCTAGAGCAAAAACAATTAGGAAAGAGAATTGAACATGGTGATAATGGAGTACGTGCTTTTCTCTCCAGTGCTTATGCCACATCTTTTCTTTTCTCATATAGAAGATGGATGGAATAAGATGAAAGGAGTGGAAAAATGCAAACCTGTTGCCATGTCAATGCAACTCTTCCAGCTCGAATTGCTGAGGAACTATGTACTGATAACGTGTCAAATAAAATCAAATGAAGACAGATAACGTTCATTCAATAAATATGGGTATGCCCCATAGGAAGGTGCAAATATTACCTTAATCTAGTTGCAAGTTCTTCACAAAACTCTTGATGCAAAGCTTTCTCTCCCATCTCATTAATTATATTCTCCATCTCCACGATCTGTCAAATAACATGGAAAACCCAAGAAACACGAGGAACAGAAAAGGAATGCAATCAAATAAACATTTCAGTCCAAACATTCAGTATGCTAACAAAAAAAAAAAAGTAGAATCCGACCACGAAAACCTTGCCAGCGAGATAAAAGATTGCACATAACATTTGGGATTATAGCAGCAACAAAACTATCAGCATTGAGCATTTCTCAACTGCCTTAAGATCATTTGCAATCCCAAAGCATCAACTAAATCCAAGATTATACACTCATCCAAATAAGGAGAACATGAATCATCAGAAACCAAACTGGAAGGAAGTATATTGTGCTCATACAACTCTATGCTGAAAAGAGCCTCTTCATTCAAGACAGTGAAGCCCATAGCTATCAGAAACAGCCAAGACACATAAACTAGCAGGTCAAATCACGTTAGTGAGTCCTCTATGAATGCCGCTTGATGCTTTTCTTGAGTGTACAAAAATCTAAACCTTTTTCTTCTTTCATGAGATATATGATGATTTTATGAGCTGTGATCGCTCCAATTTTAGGGAACTTTTATATTCAGTTTCATTCATGTTGATTCATTAATTTAGGATGCTGTGGAGAGACGTGATAGAATCCTAGAAAAGGACAATTGGAGGGTCCAACATATAGTATGTGATTGGCAAAAGCAGAAGGTTCTAAAATCCTTTACAAGAGTTCAGTAAATTCACAGAACGCGTTGGTAAACATATGTCTATATCTAATTTAAATAATCTGATTGCTTCCCCTGTACCGTTCCTCTTTTCAGATTAGAGCTAAAGCCTCTTCCCTTTTTGGAATTGTTTCTGGGCCAATTCAGCGTTTCATATCCTGCAAGCTCCTGCTTTTATTTTGCCAAACCCATTATCCGAAACGAACCGTTGTACACAAGGAATGAACCCTGGAAGCATGACCGCACCGGCCAATCGCAACTACACGAACTGAAGCAACCAAAGCACGCAACTTTTTCAGGCAAAACGCAAGGGGTACACAGCCCGACATTGCTTTTCACCAAAACGAGTAGCAAAAAGAGGTCTTTCCTCTCCATCACACCTCGCGACAAATAAAAAAGAAGAAAGAAAATAATGGGCTCTACCAGCAAGAACACAAAGAGTAAGGAACGCTGTTTCCATTACCAAGAAAAGAGGGAAAAGCAAGAACGCCAAAAGGGGGACACAAACCCGAGCCACAATCTAGTGGGCACGCAACGAAATGAAAAACCAACGGCCACCCAAGACGGAAAGAAGCTCAGAGCTTAGCGAAAACACCGAGTCGAGCTGGGACCCGGGATCAATACATTGCATGCAGAGCGTTGCAATCAAAAGCAGAAGTTGATCGAATACAAGAGAAGGGAGAGGGCTGTCGAAGTTCACCTCGGACAGCGAGAACAGCGAATGGAATGATCTCGAATCCCTCGACCCAACTCCCTCCATTTCTCCCGAGCTCGAACGAGACTAGCTCCAGCGATGAAGTCGACTCTTTGTTGTGTGTGTAGGCAGAGAGATAGAGAGAGAGAGAGAGAGAGAGAGAGGGGTTTCTTCTGGTCAAGACATGTTCCCTTTCGGACAAAGAGAGAACCAACATTCGATGTATTATAATGTCACAATAATTGAATATATTTTCATATTGAAGTATAGTCATTCATTAGCAATTTGTTTTATCTTACATGTTGTCTGTTGCAACTATATAGTTTTGTTTTTTAATTTATTTTAAATTATTTAGTCATATTTTTAGTCAGTGTTTGAGATTTTCTTGAATCCATTAAATCGATGAAAATTAGCGGAGTAACACTTTAAATAAATGCAAAAAAGATCCTCGTGGTTTTCGAGAATAATATTTGCTATAATGAGAAAGCAAAGTGGTAAGGCTACGTCAAAGCAAACCTTCTTTGAGAAAAAACAAAATTGTACTTCACGTATAGAATCGACTAATAAAAAATATTAAATAATTTATTTATACTGAAAATACGTCAAGCGATGTCCACATATTTCGATTTATCTATGTGATCATATTCAATAAAGATAATTACCGACACTATTTTTTTTTAATGACCCAGAAAATCCCATATAATCGGCAGCTGGAGATAAACCACTGAGGCAACACGTGTGATATCCACATACTTCGATTTATCTATGTGATCATATTCAATAAAGATAATTACCGACACTATTGTTTTTTTTTTTTTAATGATCTAGGAAACCCCGCATGATCGGCAGTCGGAGATAAACCACTGAAAGCAACACATGCTAGTTACCACACACATGTCACCGGGTAAGTTGCCAATGTCTCACGCTAGCTACCACACATATGCCACTGGGTTAGTCGTCAATGCCTCACGCTAGCCTCCCTGCCACTTGCGTCGCAGGAGTTTCGAACTCCAGATCTCTTAGCGAAAGGAAGTCTGAAACCTATCCAGCGGAGCCACAACAGCAAATGGTATTACCGACACTGTTGTTCATAAGAAAACTTACCATTAAACTTTTAGTGGATTCTTATTAAGGGAGAAATTATACGAATCTCTCTAATTCGTGAGATTCTCTTTGTAGCGGCCTTGCTTGAGCTTGGGCTCTGAAAATGCCCAACTTTTCGGAGCTCTTGTCATAGATGAGTGATATTCTTTAAATAGTACTTCCAATCGAAGAATTGCTATAATATGTCCCCAAATTTCCTTGTAATAAAATAAACTTTATTTTAACTCTCGAGTGGTTTCGAAAAGGTTTCCTCACTGGCGATTTTAGGTCAAAGCACATATACTTGACATTGACTTGGACAGATCTGTCGTTGGACATGTATCATTAGCAATCAATCCTCTAAAATAATATATGCTTGTAGCATCTAAATGTGTAAATGTCGAGTCCATTGTATATTTATTTATGGATTGAAGTAATAGATGAAAGAATCCAGCAAACTGATCAATGTCTGAAACTTCACCTAACTATTTACTTCTTCAAAAGCCATACAAAATCTGTCAACAATCATGTGAAAAAGTCAAAGAACACCTCGCCCTTCACTCAAGGAAAACAAGAAGCTTCTTGCTTTGCATATGGTCTTCCCCGTGCTGTATCCATAATCGAAAGAAGTATCCAAAGATGATCAAAACTTGTTGAGAATGTAAAGGAAAAGATGGTACGCAAGGCTTAGAACGATGGCCACCATGACTTGTTGGCCGACGGAGACCGTGTTCCTCCCGCCGCAGCACTCTTCATCATTGGAAGCCGGCGCGCGCTGTGGAGGCGAGCAGAGGAAAGCCATTGAGATGCGGTCCTCTGTCTCGCTCTTGAAGATCGGCCTCCCTACCACATGCTTGTACCGCCCGCCGCTCAATGCCTGCAGAAAAGAAAAGGAGGAGGGCGCACTGTTAATGTTGCACTGTTACTGTTCCACAGATGGTCGGATATGAATGGAGGACTTATTTTCGCATTTATCCGACAGGACGAGGCTTCGATTCTAGTGTGCAGATGAATGACGGGAGCGCGAACGTCTGTCTATATGCTGCGATAACGACCGAGTTATTTAGAGCTTGACTTCTGGAAGCATTCATTCATTCATTCAATCTTCCTACTCGATCTGCCTTGATGGCACTAGTCACATTGCTAATGTCATTTAATTTTCACTTGATCTTCCTCGAACACAACGTATCTGAACCTTTTCTGGGAATAAATCATGGATGACGACGTACCTGAAATTGATCGCCGACTGTGACAATCAAAGAGTGTTTATCGGGGCAAAACGAGACCCACCCTTTCTTGGAGTACACATGAAACTCCGAGGCGCCGTCGCACAAGTGCAAGCACAAGGCGTGGGAGTACTCGGCTCCTCTGATCATCATCCTGATCACGTCGTACCTGAGAGAGCTCGCCCACCGATCATCGTCCAGGACGTTCTTACTGTGCTTAAGAATGCAGCACATTGTTCCAGTGTCGGCACCGGCACATCCTTCACCTTTGCCATCATTTCCATGCATCGATTCGTCAAGACATTGCTCCCAGAGAACTGTCATGATCCTCTCTGCAATCTTCTCGACATGCGATTGAAGTTTCACCATTTCATCACTGTAATATAACTCAAAAATTAGAGAGCAAGTCGCATAAGAAGGCACCGCAAATCACGGGGCATTGCATTATCAGCCAATTCAGTCTTGTCAGGATAATAATCGCAGATCGCTCGAGCAAAGACCCAAGAACTTTATGCCTAAATTCAGAGTATAATCTGATTTTTTTTTTTTTTTTTTTTAGGATGATTAATGCGCTAATCCAGCAGCATCAAACTGAAGTAGAACGCATAAGAGGACAAAAGACTAGGCAGTTATGTACCGGAAATTTGAATAACCCAATGGCCATAGTCTCTGCATCTCCGCTTCCAACACTTCCTCTCTACACCACACAAACTCTTCAGCCAACTCGCTGCCGTCTTCTTCCTCACCGCTGCCGTGGACTTCCTCAAACCCGTAAGGCTTCTCCGGCGACCTCATCGCTGCCGCCCTCTTCTCCGGTGGCACCAGAAAGATCCCGGCAGCAGCCGTCATTGCGCCGTGCGAGGACTCGCGCCCGATCCCGTGGTTCACCAGCTGAAAGCATCCGACCCTCGCTATGGAATCCAACATCCTCGACGCGGAGTCGCTCCCCGGGGTGCCCAACGAGCCGAAGTCCATGCTCGAGGGGTTCTCGATGAACTTCTGCTTCGGGAAGATCTTGTCGGGCAAGACGAGATCCGGGACTCGGAGCGAGCTCTCCAAGAACTCGGTCAAGACGTCGTCGTTCGTGACGCACGACCGCCGGCCCGATGCCACCGGGGACGGCGGCGGGGCGCGGAAGTCGACAGGCTTCTCGCGGCCCGACTCCGGCGAAACACCCATGATCAAATCTAAGTTTCACACCAACCCCAAAGTTACAGCTACAGTAAACCACTCCTGCAATATTGCTACACAGTTCCGAGCAGCATCAAAATGGAAAAACACTCCGCCATCCAGAACATGCGAACTTGAGAAAAGAGAGGAAAAGCAAGAAGCAGCAGCAATGATGGAATGTCTACGGCGTCGCCGACATCGAGAGAATCATCGAGTCCAGGTTTTTGCTTTTTCTCAGGTTTTTCTTTCCATTTCTTTACTCATGTTTCGTTGGATTTTGATCTGCTTTTCTTTTCGTCTGGCCACTTTACAGCCCGGATGCTATCGATTCAGCCGTGAATCATTCATGGGCATGGCTCAGGTGCACGATTCTAATGATTAGACTACAGTCGCGGCACTCGGCATCAGCCGAGGATGGACCATATGATGTCCTAAAACACCGATTTCCATCATGGGGTTCGGTCCTGCTGCTCGCTTTTCGTGGTCCTCTCGAGAATGATGGAACACTCCTTTCACGAGCGACTAAAGTTCCTGGTGGGGGCTCGCCGGTCCGGCCAGCGGGTCCGATTTCCGACCCGCGGGGGGGAAACTGCGATCTTTCTCACCCTCGATTTTAGGCTTTAGAAAATCGACTGTTCTTTCCTGGGTCCACCCTTGCTTTTTGGAGCCACCGGTGAGAACGCCCGATCGAGATGTTGAATTTGGAAGGAGGAGGAGAAGGAGGGAGATTTCGGGTCGGATCTTGATTTGTTGTCCGCTCTATGATTCGGCCCACGAGACCTTTTGGACCCATGTTGGGAAGCTTAGTCCTGCCGGGCCTCTAAAGTTCTCTACGATATGGAATTCATGGATTCATGGGTATCCTATCCATCAAGATCTATAATGACACGATCTTCTTAAACAAGACTTGCGATTTGATGATCCGCTGCAAACATGGTACCTCAAAATTAGGAAGCAAGGCCGATCGCATGAGCTCGATTGGGCCCTTCCATCGATGCGGAGACTCGGTGAGGATGGACTAGACTAATGTATGCGAAATTGGTTTGAGAGATAAAAATGTTGGGAAATGTATTAGAATACATAAAATAATAATAATAATTGGAAATACATGACAAAAGATTAGAAAATAAAAGGAAATGTCGAGGCGTGTAAACACTGTCCTTAAGGATAATTCCGCCCCTCGGAGTACGAAACTCGGTGCGTAAGGCTTCGGCGGCTATCCTCCCAAGATACAAAGACCTTCTTCTATACTCCGCACCGAATATTAGAAGGAAACAGAACAACTTTTGTGTATAACCCAGCAAAAAGAAAAGGAAAGATGTGAGAACAAAAGAAAAGATGTGAGAACATATTGTATCTACTAAGATTGTGGTTTGAAGTTTAATTTATATATAAGCAAGGAAGAGAGAGCCATTAGGAGATCACCATAAATCAATTGATAATTAAAAGATGACCGTTATAAAATAATGAAAGATTTTATGAAGTAATAAATCAAAAGTTATAAAGCCGTTAGACGACCGTTATACAACCATTAGAAAGCTGTTATATGACCGTTAAAAAGCCATTACAAAATTGATGACTTTCATGACGATCATAATTTCTAATAAATATTTCAAAACTGCTGAAATATCTAACAAAAAAAGGATGACATAACATCAAGGGTGAACAGTTCCAAGATTGGTCCAAAATCCACTTAGATCTAGAACCTATCCGTTGGAATCGGTTTCTCAACTTTGGAACCTAAAATTTATCCTGTATACTCTGGAATTTGGAATTTACCCTGCATTAAGTTCTAGGATTGATTCCAAGATCTACTCAGATTTTACTTATCAATCATTATTTCTAATGATCATTATTTGCTATTACAATCTATTGAATACAACTTATATTTAAATACATGAAAAATATGAAAATATTGACAATGTAAAAGTCTTAGTCATGACTATGCTAGATATGGAAGCTCAAGCTAATGATTTTAGTTTACACTCATAATCAAAAGTCATAAAATACCAAAAAAAAAAACACAAAAACTTGTATTAGTTTTTCAATCTTTAAAATCTGAAACCTACACAGCATACATTAGAATCGGATGATATCAAACAGGTCCGATTTTCCGATTTCTGATTCTACCTCGAAATCAGGCTTAGCTCTATGTGACATGAGTCGAATTGGAACCCAAGCATGTAGCTAAGGGATGGGCTTGAAGAAATCATAGTTTTTGTTTTTATTGCTTTTGATTTCTCCTATACAAACTGTATATAAAGATATTACAAGAGCCCTAAATTAGGGATGATTGACGATACTTAAGGCAAGCGGATAAATTACAAGAACAATATCAACAGTATCTTAAATTGGATACAAAAGATAAGATTGCTGACTAGGAATGTTATCACCCTCCCGCAATCGAAGCATTGTCAACAATGTGAAGCTTGGACCGTAAAAGACGAACTCGTGCTGATGACAGTCCTTTGGTGAAAATGTCCGCGATTTGATCACAGGAGTTGATGTAACGGATGTCAAGTAACTGGCGACCCACCAATTCACGAACATAATGGTAATCTATTTCAATGTGTTTAGTGCGACTATGAAAAACTGGATTCCTAGTTAGAGCAATGGCAGAGATATTGTCGCACCACAATACGGGAACGCGTGGGAGCGAGATTCGTAGTTCTCGGAGAAGAGAGAGGAGCCATTGAATTTCAGTAGTTGTTTGAGCAAGACAACGATACTCGGCTTCTGTAGATGAACGTGCAACAGTAGGTTGCTTCTTTGCACTCCAGGAAATAGGGTTGGCCTCGAGAAATCAACAATAGCCACTAGTAGAGCGACGATCATTAGGATTGCCAACCCAATCAGCATCACAATAGGCATGTAAAGAAATAGGACCAGGCTGAATCTGCATGCCATAAGAGATTGTGCCTTTCAAATAGCGAAGGATACGCTTTACAGCACACCAATGGTGTTCTTCAGGTGCTTTGAGAAATTGACAAGCCGATTAACAGCATAGCTAACGTCAGGACGACGAGAGTGACATATTGAAGTGCTCCAACAACACTCCCATATAGTGTAGGATCTGAGACAGGGTCATTGCTTGAATGACCAAGTTTATTCGAGGTAGCCGGGCTAGAAATAGGCTTGCAGTCCAACATATTGGTGCGAGATAAGAGGTCATGAATATACTTTCCCTGATTAAGGAAGATATGATGGGGGCTTCGTCGAACAAGTTGAATGCCCAAGAAATAAGTCAAAGGACCTAAGTCCTTCATCTTAAATGAGTGGCGAAGTTCCTCAACAATAGCGGGCATAGCTTTGGAATCATTACCTGTTAAAATAATGTCGTCAACATATGATAAGAGATAGATAATGGTAGAGCCATGACTGTAAATGAAGAGGGATGGATCCAAGATAGTGGTTGAAAAACCAATGTCTTCTAGCCGAGCTGTGAATTTTTCAAACCAAGCACGAGGTGCTTGCCGGAGACCATAGATGGATTTGTACATTAAGCAAACTGAATGAGGAGCAGCGGGATCAACATAGCCTGGTGGTTGAGCCATATATACAGTTTCCTAGAGATCGCCGTGTAAAAATGCACATTCGACATCAAGCTGTTGAATCGCCCATCCATAAGTGACCGCCAACGTGAGAATGACCTGAATAGTAGTATGCTTTACAACAGGACTAAAAGTGTCCACAAAGTCAATACCAGGTTGTTGGTGAAATCCTTTCGCGACGAGACGAGCTTTGTAGCGACTGATGGTGCCGTCTGGGTTTTGTTTTATCTGATAAACCCATTTGCAGCCGATGACGTTCATTGTTGGAGTAAATGGCACAAGGGACCAAGTGTGTTGTTCTTGTAAGGAATTAAATTCCTCATCCATAGCTTTTTGCCGTTCAGGTGATTTGGAAGCTTGAGTGTAGCATGTTGGTTCCAAGGGAAGAGAAGAAGATAAAGCAATAGGATAGCGAGAAATAAAGGTTTTTGGTTTGAAAATACCATGTTGAGAACGTGTGATCATGGGATGAGTGCGGGTGGGAGGTGGTGGGGGAGGGGGTATAGAGGAAGGTAAATGAGAAGATTGGGGGTCAGTTATAGTGAGCGAAGCAGAGGCAACACCGTCGACATGACTCATTGTGGGCTCAACCCATGCGGTATCCGTGGGGGCGGAGGTTGATGGTAGTCAAATGGAGATGGTAGTCAAATGGAGATAGGACCAAGTGAGGGTAAAGTGATAGGAGATTTTGGAGAATTAGAGTTTGTGATAAATGGGTAAACATATTCATCAAATTTGACGTGACGAGATATGTAAACTCGGTGACTTTGCATGTCATAGCAGCGATACCCTTTATGAGAGGTACTATAGCCTAGAAAACAACACAAAGAAGAGCGGAACTCCAATTTGTTAGAACAATAGGGCCGGAGCCAAGGATAACAAAGGCATCCAAATGCTCGTAAATGAGAATAATCGGGAATTTGTTGAAACAATTGTTGATATGGGGAAATTTGAGAAATGATAGGCATCCGGTTGATGAGATATATAGCTGTATTGAAGGCTTCAAACCAAAAGCGAGAGGGCATACCGGCTTGAGCTAGAAGGGTGAGACCAGTTTCAACCACGTGACGATGTTTTCGCTCAACGACACTATTTTGTTCAGGTGTATGTGGGCAGGAAAATTGATGACGAATGCCATGAGTATGAAAATAAGATTCAAGTGCATCACTAGTGAATTCGCCACCAGCATTGGAGCGGAAAAATTTAATTCGATGGTCAAATTGATTTTCAACTTGTGGTTTGAAAGCCATAAGAATTTCGTAAAAGTCAGATTTATGACGCATAGGAAATATCCAGCTGTAACGAGAGAAGTCATCAACAAACAATACATAATAGAGAATTTTGAAATAGAAGGCACTAAGGCTGGTCCCCATACATCACAATGAATTAGTTCGAGTGGAAATTGAGTACGCGTGTGAGACAACGGAAAGGGTAACTTGCAACTTTTGCCTAATTGGCATGCAGAACAGAGAGAGTTGTCACGCTTATTTGATATTTGAAGCTGTTTAAAAATAAGATGTTGAATAGCTGCAGAAGGGTGGCCAAGACGATGATGCCAAGTGGAGGAGTTGATGCGGGAAGAGAATGAAGCTTGAGGTTTGAAGCAAGGTTTGGGGAACCGCATAGGATAAAGCCCATTCTCAGTCCAACCGTGGTGCAGAATTTGCTTCGTTAGCTTGTCCTTCACAAAAAATTGAGAATCATCAAATAGAAAATAGCAATTATTGTCTTTAGCAAAACGACTAACTGAAATTAAATTGGTAGATGCTAGAGGACAACGAAATATATTAGTTAAATGCATGGAAGAAACGGGATGTGAGAGAGAAGTGGAACCAACATGAGTAATAGACAAACCTTGGCCATTTCCAACTTGAACTTCATCAGAACCACTATAAGGAGCAGAGATGGAGAGATTACCCAGATCGGCTGTAATATGATGGCTGGCGCTAGTATCAGTATACCAAGTGTCATCGTCAGTAGGTGGTGCAATAGCCATGGCAGCAAGTTTTTCAAGAGGATTGCGACCTTGGTATGCATAATTCATGCGATGATAGCAGTCAATGGCACTATGGCCATGTTTGTTGCAGATCTAACAAATCAGCTGACCAGTATTCAGTTGACGACCTTGAGGTCGAAATGATGGAGTAGGGAGAAGTCCGGCTTGATTAGAATAACCCCTGCTACGTCCCCTATAACCAGTGCCACCCCTATAGGGACAAGGTGTGAATGAGTGCTGCCCAGGAGAAAGAGTTCGAGGTTGCCGGTTTGCAACGAAGGCAATAGTAGTTCTGGATAATGAATCATCAGTGATGCTTAGTTTTTCAGAGAGTAGGAGATTGTGTAAATCTTCGATAGTGAGGGAAGTTTGATGAGCACGAACACAAATAGAGTATGCAAAGGAGCGGTAAGCAGTAGGCAATCCATCGAGAATGCAAATTAAGAGATCATCATCACTTACTGGAGATCCGCAAATTGCGAGTTTATCAGCTAAAGTTTTGAATTGTTGGAGATATTCTTGCATGGTGAGGTTGCCCTTCTTGAGGTGATGTAATTGTCTTTTCAGAGACATTACATGAGCAGGAGTGAGAGAGGCATAGCGACAAGCGATGACATCCCACGCAGCTTTTGCAGATGTAGCGCCAACTACATATGGAAGTGCAGATTCAGATAGAGTAGCGTTTATCCAGGAGAGTAGCATCTGATCTTTTTCAATCCATGTCTTGTAATTTTCGTCAGTTGAAGCAGGCACTTGGGAGGTTCCATCGATGTAAGACATGAGATTGTGGCCTTTGAGAATTGGTTCAAAAAGAGAACGCCAAAGAAGATAGTTCGAGCTGCTCAGTTTGATGGGTATCAAGTTGGATATGTTTGAGATAACGAGTGAGGGAGATGCAATAGATGAAGATGACTGAGATGATGGATTAGAGCCTGTCGACATTTTCTTTGGGAAGAAGAAAGTCGATGAAGAATGAGAGGAGAAGGAGATTTGAGGATCGAAAGGCGGATTAAGCCAAATGTTGCTCTGATACCATGAAGAAATTGTAGTTTTTGTTTTTATTGCTTTTGATTTCTCCTGTACAAACTGTATATAAAGATATTACAAGAGCCCTAAATTAGGGATGATTGAGGATACTTAAGGCAAGCGGATAAATTACAAGAACAATATCAACAGTATCTTAAATTAGATACAAAAGATAAGATTGCTGACTAGGAATGTTATCAGGGCTTAGTGGTACTCCTAAATTTTATTTATTTTTTTGGTCGGAAATATATAGTTTTAGTTACTTAACTACCATCAGAATACCACAAAGTCTCAACATCTAAGCATAAAATTAACGAAAGAGAAATGGGGGGGGACGGTTAATCCGGTTAAGGAGGAGTTCTCTGCTCGGTGGGCCTTTGCGACCTAATCCATTGCTCTATTTGCTTCCCTAGGCTCATGGGTTAATTTAACGCTAGGCATGTGCTTCAACAGAAGTTTGCAGTCTTCAATTACTGCTTGGGCGGCCCATATGCATTCTTTTTGGCCTAGAATACCTTGAACAGCTTCTAGATTATCTAAAGTGAGTTGGAACTCTTGTTCACTTCCCAAGTATACGGCAGATCGTGCACTTCTGTCTTGTTCGAACTGTTGTAGCCAAAGTAAAGCTTCCCTTATCACTAGGGTTTCGACGATTAGAATTGAAGGCGGATGGATGGGTTTCGCGAAGCCGTCGACGAGGAGTCCGCTGCTGTTTTGAACAACTTCGGCTACCAAATCAGACATCGTGGAGCTACACCAGGCATTATTAACGTTGATTTTACAAGTTTGGGACTTTCTAGAGGTGTTGTTCGTCGGATATGGGCTCATCTTTGTTTGTTGGGTTCTGGTCCGCAAGAGCCGATGTTTGAACAGAAGGGTCATGGAGGTTGTGTCTTCGAAAATCAACCTAAGATTTGGCCGACGAGCTTGGAAAATCATAGCGCTCCTTGCTTTCCAGATCTACCACAAAATCCTAGCAAAAAGGGCCTTTCCCTGAGGATCCACTGCTGAGGTAAAGACATCTAGAACCCATTTGTCGATACGGGTTATGTTCATCGGGAGGTGTCGATCTGTAGTCTCGGATATGACCAAATAGCCTTTGTCCAGCTGCATAACGCGAATAGATGCTCAATCGTTTCTGGATTTTGATGGCAAATCGAGCATTTCGAATCATGTATCATCTTCCTCTTGAATAGACTTTCTTTGGTAGGGAGAGCATTGTTACACATACTCCATACTAAGAATCTGACTTTGGGACTAGTCTGGAGCTTTCAAATTTCAAGCCATAATAATTTGAGAATCTGGTAGGAAGTGGAAGGTTGCATTGCTGGTGAGTTCCTCTTGTGATCTCTAAGTTGATTATAGCCACTCTTAACTGTGTAGGTTCCTTATCCGTTTGTCATCCAAAGTAATTTATCAAGTTCCGGAGATAAACTAAGAGGAGTCGCTAATATTTCCTTTACCACACTCTCACCAAAGGTCATATTAATTTGCTGGTCATTCCCTTCTCTGGTGGTTTGGTCTATCAATTCAAACACCCTTTGTGGATCATTTCTATTTGAAGGACCACCAATCCTTCCCAAAGTTATCAAGCGATCCTCTCTAATCCTTATTTTCTCCCCATCTCCTACATCCCATTTAGTTGCAGGTTCAATCACATCCCTACCCGTCAAGAGACTTTGCCATCCCCAAGACGGTCTATGACCTTTGTGTACACTCCAGAAGGTATCTCTTGGAAAGTATAAGCTCTTTAAAATTCTGCTCCATAGGGATTCTGGGGCTTGAATTAGCCTCCATGCTTGTTTCTCCAGCAACACTTTGTTAAAATTCGCAAGATCTCTGAAACCAAGGCCTCTACAGTCCTTTCGGGTTTTCAAAAAGTCCCAATTCTTCTAATGAACACATTTTTTTGCTGAATTTTGTTTCCACCAGAAGTTGGATATTCGCTATTCTATTGCCCGACAAATAGATATTGGGATTTTGAAGAGCGACACAGCATATTGTGGCAAAACTTGGATTACAGTCTTGATAAGAATCTCTTTTCCTGCCTTGGATATTAGTTTTTCTTTCCAGCCCTCTAATTTCCTTTCTACTCGAGCAAGGACCCAAGCAAACATATGTCTTTTGGTCTGGCCCCAATCTGAAGGTATTTCCAAATATTTCCTTATTTTTTCCATGATAGGAACCCTTAATTCAGTTGCTAGATTTGATTTCAAGAGTTGAGGGCAACCATTTCTAAAGAAAATCCCTGACTTGTTTAGATTGATGGCTTGACCCAAGGCAAAGCATTATTGGTTTAGGATATTGGCCAGATTTTGGGCTTCAGTAATTGTACCGTTTAGAAAGAAAATAGCATTATCAGCAAATAGGAGATGTGACAAAGTGGAGCAAGTTGTGTTTAGTTGGATACCCTTGATGGTTTGATTTTCAATTGCTTTGGTCATGAGGGATGAAAGAGCATTGGCTATAAGGATAAAGAGATAGGAGGATAGTGGGTCCCCTTGTCAGATACCTCGGGATGGCCTAACCAAGGAGATGCATTGTTTGATTAAGGATACCCATTTTTCACTAAATCCTAGCTTTAGCAAATAATCACATAAGAAATCCCGTTCCACCCTATCAAAAGCTTTTTGCATGTCGAGTTTAAGAAATTCCTCATCCTTTTTCTTACTCTCAGCTGACATAGGACCTCTTGAACAATGAAAAGTGGTACTCCTAACTTGAATGGGCCCAACCATGTAAGCCCACTTTTGGCAATTAGAACCGGCAAAATTGAACTCCGACCGAGAACCTATACACGTGCGTATTTTGAGAACTTGAACTCTCAGGTTTGCATGTTCGTTGGATGTCATGGAAAAGGACAACTCGAGTTACCAATTCAAGCGTGCATACAACCCCCAAAGGGGTTGTTCAGGCGAGAAGTGCGTTCCGCCTCCTCGCTCGAGCTTGGTTTCGACTCGTCACACGCGTTGATTTTGTCGGGGCCGCCTCCGGGAACATAGCCCCATGTGTCCTCGTCATTTATCCGGTCTACGTTTGAGATGAAAAGAGACTGTCACACCAGATGGAAATTAGTTGACTCAAATAACTTTGCTCGCATATTAATATAAGAAAATAATTTGTATTTAAGTATGTGCACTCAAATATGGTCGGTTATTTTTCTTTTTCATTTTTTTGATAATTACGTTTAGACTGTGGATGGACATAGACTTTCCCGATATCATTTATTGCAAAGATACAAATACCAAACAGAAAATGCGGACGTAGGAAAAATCATCTGGATGCTTCATCTTACGCGGAATTTTCCATCTTGAACTATAGTAAAAGATGAAATTTCTACACGATTTTTTTCCTGAAACTTAAAAAAGGTTGAATGGTCGTTTTCGTCATATTATTCCACGTTGTTTCTAGATAAAATTTAGGAAAGCCGATATGGCCACGTGCATGTTGCCAACTTCAACTTCGCTTGATGATTAAGGGATTGACCTTTTGCTTTTCCATGTGATATGAAGAGTTGTTCTTTCTACATTGAACGATTCTCTTCTTTCCTTTTGAAGTCCTCAAAGGCGAAGAAAGAAAAAGTAGGAGGAAGGGTCAAGCTATTGAAAAGATCATCACGTAAAATTATATAAAGTCGTAGCGTGGATTTGAAATTAAATCAAGGGATGCGTTGAATTTAAAAGAACACGAGACGAAAATCCCGCTTTCCGCCTCGCTAATTCAGATCGATTTTGCAAGTTAATCCATGATGGGGTCAAAATTCAAATTTTGATCCCCTAACTTTTTTTGCGATGTTCTTTTGCTTCTTATATCTATTAGCAATATCAAGATATTAAAATATTTTTTTAAAAATATTTAGGATATTTTCTTTTATTTTCTATATTTATTTTGATTATGCAAGTCTAATTTATTTTTTTTATTTCCCTATCTAAACTTATAAATAAGCTTTTCATGTACTCTTTCTATATATAAATATATATATCGAAATATATTATTCTTAACTATATCAATTGTATTTTGTGGCGAATATGTGCCTTGCAGCTCGTGCGCTCAAAAAGTATCTTCCTTATTAAATTTAGCATATACTTTCCACATTCAAAGAACCAGAAGAGTTGTGATCTTTTATATCACATCTCGACAATAACAGACGCCGATTAAGAAGAGAAAAAGATTTGTCATTGATTAATCGAAGATATGGGGACAGCTGAATCGCACGGGAGTTTCGTGCATTGTAGAATGGCTGTGGGCCCTTTTTTAATTGGCCAAAGGCGGTGGCTATGGCTCGGTCGAGGTTCTCCGACCCGCTGCTCCACCAACCAAGTCAACGTTTGACTGCATTGGGTCAATCCAATACATCCTTTGGACATTTCCTCTGCTTTTTATTGTTTTTTTCGTTCTTTTCTCCCTCGCTCTTTCTTGTTTTCCTTGGACCGTTGCCAAATGGGAAAGGAGAGACGAACGATGCGAAAGTTAGTTTAATATGTAATGTTATTCTTAAGCTTTTAATTTGTCCAATGTAATCTTACTGTCTTAGTTTGATAACATAAATTATTATATACTGGATTATATATTTAAATATGATGAGTCAACGTGTCAATAATTTTATCGTTCTATTTATAAAAAAAAGAAGATATTAGGGCATTAACATATTGGAAGTTGTTTTAGTTGATTTGATTCACTTGAATTAATGGAAAGACGACATTGAATATTTTCTTATAATCTAGGAATATGTTAGATATTCACTAATAATTTAAGAATCATATTAAAAAAATTAAAATATATATTGTTTGTGGATCGTTTATGTCGTCTCATTATTATTATTATTATTATTATTATTATTATTATTATTATTATTATTTGTTGACTATGTTGATTGCCGTGCTTTGCCATCCCTCTTCGTCCCGCAACGAAATTTTTCTCCCATTAACTTAAACGCCACCAATTTTGACTTGTCCATCCCAGAGGGATGTCGCAGTAATAAAAGAATTAATGCATTTGCATCCACCAGTACGTAGAATCCTCATAATCTAAATTTCCGATCGAACTAGAAATTGCTCCGGCGAAATTTATACAACTCTCTACAATCGTCGGTAGCAATCACTACCTTTCCCATAATCTCCACGACAGTTAACTAGGCATCGCACTCACCGTCGTTGAATAAAACAAAGAAAGCATCAAATCATTGGTGAAAATAGAATTAATTACACGAAAAAAGGAAAAAAAAAAAGGAATTTTACTTTTTCAATTTGTTTTCCCCCCTCAAGCAAGTGGTCGCCAAAAGAGCCAATCGATACCAAACCCAAAAAAAAAAAAAGGAAGACCAATGTCATTTTCAATTGTGGTTGGGATTGGAGGACTGTTTGTCAAAGTTCATGGCCCTCCTTACCTAAAGTTGTGGCGTTTGGGTCCGAGAAGTCAGTCGATCTTGACCTCCTTTGATTTTGAAGACCTTCCTTCCTCTCGTTCATTTGTTCGTTCTTTCTTCCCTTTCCTACCACCGCTTATTTTAATTCATTAATTTCATAGTAAATAACTTTAATATACTAAATTGTTTGCAGATTATTCTATTTTCATTCAATCTCAGTCACAATCCACCATAGAAGATAGTATTATTAATTCATTTATTTATATTTTTTATAATTGGACCGACGGATGGTGTTTTTTATTTAGCCCTACAAGATAAGGATGCTTTTATATCCCATCTCTGATTGGCAAGAGAGAAAAAAAATGTCCTCTTCGATGGCGGAAGGGTCTGATTTTGTTGAGCCTTGTCGCTATTCCCCTAAAGCATATGCTCACATTTTTCACGACAGTTTGGTGCATTGAGGATGTGGCATTATCGGCTCGTCAGCGTCACAAGAGAGCGGTCTCGCACTTGATCGGCGACCATTCATGTGTGCGACTCCTGGTCGGACGGCCACCCTTTTATGCTCTTCACGTAATCCCGTACTTTCAAAGAATGAGCAGCCTGGCCATAGTTTTCAAAATTGAGCATAATTTGTTATAGGGTTGTGCGCTTGAAACGACTCACTAGTAACTATGCAATGCCTGAAATTTGAGCCTTTACATTCCCCAATTCTTATGTCAAGATTACCTACCTCCCTAGTCTAATCAAAGGCAGATCTCATTCATGTCGATATCTAGACCACTATAAGGAATTAATTCACCAAGACTTCTCGAGAGATTAAGTCAATGTCGACACGTAATATCTAGATAATTTCATTCTTGGAGCGTTGCACACGTACATGCGCATGCGCTTGCGCAAGCACATAAACATAACTTATCTCATCATCCCCATCGCTCAATCACGATCATGTTTTTAAAGCGATTTGGACTCGAAACACACCATCAACCAGTCATGAAAGCTACGAGAAGCTAACCATAGACAGCGACAAGATTACCTTGCAAGGCAACTATATCTGCAATGTGACGCGATGCGTTCGGCTAATTTTTCAAAACATGATCAATGGGGTAGCTGCATTTTCAAAAGTACAACCACACAATTGAAAATCCCGGCAATTTACGACGCATTAAACCTAATAACGTTGCGACAAAGACGTGACTAATCAAAGCCGTGTACCGAGGTCCAAACAACCTCAGGGTGGGTTAAAGTCTGAAATTTCTGGATCTATTCCCACTCGCACGAGAGTGACGGGTGCAAGACGGAAATTGAGAGCATAAGATGGGACCTGGGAAGCGCGAATTGATGAATTAGCGTCCGTCTCGCCTCGTTCACACGACGAAAACATATATACTTTCCTGGCCAGAAGGGAATATTATTAATGTTGGAACCTTCCTGGCCTAGGACGAAAGAGAATACCTTAAAATAGGAGCTGATAATCGATTATATAAATCGACGGAAGAGCAAGATTTTCAAGGGGGTGGAAAGCGAAGGGCATCATCGGTTTCGATTTCAACTGGGACGACCCGCATGACCCGAACCGACGACCACCCTTCAATGTTTTAGTTCACCTACCGCGCTCACAAACGTCGTCTTCAGATTATATATCTGAATATACGATCGGTTAAGGCACTTCTCAATATTTTTATTATACTTTTTACTTAGTGTAGTTTGGCTTTTTTAATTCCTCGAAAAATGATCTCAATAATTGTTTCCCTAGCATAATGCTGACGCGGTACTGCCAAGTTAGTGCGGCCCCGCACCGCCTACCGGTAGGAATGACATTCACAAAGCACCTGCAGGGTGAGGCAGAATTCCGGTACTTGTACCCAAAATACGAATGTTTATTCCTGTTTTGGTGCGTGTCAGAAGACTGTTAGTAAAAAAAATTATGGATGGTTTTGCATTTTTTTGGGGTAATTTGCTGGTTAGCTACCAACACTTACATGAGATTAACCACTTCCTTGGATTGTTTGCATATTACCATCTAAGTTAGTACATTTATTTGTGTAACTTACAGATGTTTTGAATAAATTCAAATTGTCCATAGAATTGTAAACCTATTATATTTTTACTAATTTGATCATAAACTTTTCAAAAATTACCAACCTTAGTTAGAGTGATTGATAACTTTTTCCTAATTAAATTACCCAATACTATTTGTTTACCAATTGTTGAGTTATATTCTAAATCTATTTTTTTTTTTTTTACTCACAAATGTTTCTAATTTATAACTGACTTTTATTGACTTTTCTCAACCATGCATTAAATTTATAAATTCTTATAACTTTAATTTAAGTGATTTTATCTACTTTTCTCCGACTAAGTATCAATTAGTTCTGTGTTACCAAATCTCATTAGAATTAGTTACTAACATCTTTCTTTTTTTTTTTTTTTTTTTTTTTAATTTACCCACTTCTTCATTGCGTTACTTAATTGGAAAAAAAGTTAACAAGTCATTCAAATAAAGAGTCTCTATTTTCATATAACAATTGGAAAATTTAAAGCAATCCTAAGAAATTAAAATAAAAAGCAATTAAAGTATTTTTTTCTTGTTAGAAATAGTTAATAGTTTTTAGCCAATCAAAGAAACGGTGGTAACTAACTAAATAAGAGTTAGTAATGCAAAACCAGTTGATAACTTAATCGTAGAAAATGAGAGTTGTTGATCCAAAACTAGTTGATAGTTTAATTAGAAAAAATTTGTAAGGGTGCGTTTGTTTGTGTTTCTGTTTAAAAATTGTTCTAGGCAATAGAAATAGAAAAAAATATTTCTATTCTAGGGAACAATTTTTGAACAAAAAAACGCGTTTGGTAAATCTATTCTAGAAATATAAAAAGAACGAAACACGTTTGGTAAATTTATATAATTTTTTTGTTTCTTTTAATTTTTTAAATATTTTCCTTTTTCCTATTTCCTATTTTCTATTTTCTATTTTCTTTTTCCTTCCTCTTGGTCTGCGGCCTTGCCCGGCCAGGCGAGGCTCGCCGGCCCCGGCGAGGTCGACCCTTGTCGTGGCCGGGCAAGGCTCGGCCTCGCCTTGGCTGGGCGAGCTCGAGCTCGCCCGGATCCGACAAGGTTGAGCTCGAGCTCGCCGGGGACCGGCAATGCTCCGGCGAGATCGCCAGCTCTCAACGGCCGGTCGCCGGCCATGGCCGAGGCCGGCGACCGGCCAAAGAAAAAAAGAAAAAGAAAAGAAGAAGGAAAAAAAAAAAAAAAAAAAAGAGAGGAGAGAGAAAAGTTATTCTTAAAATCTAAAAACAAAAAACATGTTTTTCTTGTTTCTTGTTTCTGTTCCAATGTGTTCCGGAAATAAAAAAATAAATTTGGAACAAAAACGCAAACAAACGTGTTTCTGTTCTTTTTTTGTTCCCTATAACAAAAAAATAGAAATTTTGTTTATAAACAAAAAACAGAAGTATAAACAAACAGGCTCTAAATCACTCGGATAAAAATTTGATACTCAAATTTGAATGAGAGTTGGTAAATCTGAGATATAGGTAAGATAGATAAATAAAAACTTGTAGAAAATATGAAAAACCAGTGTTTTGCAAACAATTAAAAAGGAGTCGATAATTTCACATAAGTGACAAGAAATTACCAACAAATTACTTTGAAATGAGGTGGCCTGTAATTTTCTTCACAAATCCACCAGCACGAAAAAAAAGAAGAAGAGAAAAAACCCCTTTCTTCGATCGAAATAGTAGAACTGTCCCACAAGAAAATGTGCTGAATTTCTCCAAAAGGAAACTCGGAGATTAATTATAAAAGATCAGCAAGTAGTTTCTTGATTACATAGTCTTAGCCTATACAGAATTAAACGTATATAAGCTAATGTTGTACTCTTATCTTAGAACATCATTATGTCACAGGATAAGAGATGTACCCATTTAAGGCGTGCCATATTGACTATCTCGTGGACTCACTTGCTATTGGGTGTTTTTCTAAGTGAAGGAGAGGTGATGGGTTCCCACCGGAAAGATAAAGACATGTGTTTCTAAAAAATGCCGAAAGGTTAGGTGAACTTAAAAATAGAACCCAGCATTGAATTTCTCTCAGACGTGGGGCAAAAAGAAGAC
Organism: Eucalyptus erythrocorys; assembly: GCA_014182555.1. Lineage (NCBI taxonomy): Eukaryota > Viridiplantae > Streptophyta > Magnoliopsida > Myrtales > Myrtaceae > Eucalyptus > Eucalyptus erythrocorys. Next base: position 14,209,976 of record CM024602.1, read on the forward strand.
ACAACAAAGAGAAATTTATTCATATGGCAGACATAAAGAATGACTCACTAATTGCTTCCAAATTGAATCCGAAATAAATAATAAAAATAACAGCAAATATGAGCAAATGAACCGAGTAGGTTATCTGTCGGCAATGAGTATAGCCTTGGAAGGATATAAATAAATAAGAAGTTAGGTCAAGAAATTCTTAAAATAGGAACGAGGAGGTCTTCTAGCTAGCCTAATTCCAACACTGCTCTCGACCGGATCATTATTTCCATTTAATATTCTTCCAATCAACATGAAAACTGAGATAGATACCTAGGGTTCCGTTTATTTCTAGGAAAATAAATGATTTGGAAAATATTTTCCTAAAAATAATTTTTATAATGCTTGAAATAATGAGTCAATTAAAAAATATTTTCTTAAAAATAATTTTTTATAACATTTGAAACAATAAATCAATTAAAAAATATTTTCATTATTAATAACAATTTATGTTTAGATATTTTCATGGAAAATAAATATATTCTTTATTTACTTATTTTTGTAAGCGACATAAGAAATTATTTTTTTGTCGGTCTCTACTCTATACCTATTCTACACTCAATTTCGGACTTTTGTCCCGCCTCTTGTAGGGCGTGGGAGTCGAAACCCACTCCGAAACTTGTGCGTCACCCCATCCCTCCGAGAATGTGGGGGTTTAAACCCTTACCTCCCTCTTCCATATGGAAGAAACTATTTTGAAGAAAATATTTTTCAATCCTTGAAACAAATGAAACCCTAATTTCTACATGAGGAAACAAAATATTGTTCAAATAAAGCAAGGTAAAGCAAGCGATTGCATCAGCATGCGCGCACCCACTTGGCACTGTCCAGGAATAAAGACTATGGTGACAATGAGAATCGATGGAAGTGTAAGAATTGGTGGACCTAAATATGGCAAAGATATGAGACATTGGCACCACTAGTGGTTTCATTCACCAAATTCCCCATTTTAGCCAATACCCTTTTGATTTGGGTGAGGTTGGGTCACCAAGGACAAGTGAGCATGCTTGTCCCATTTTTAAGAAGTGAGAATCGGCAGCTGGCTTAGCATTTGCACCTGTGAGGAAACCACAAGCGTTGGCATAATTGGTTAGGGTCTTAGAGGAATTCTGGCTTAGAAAATTGGAAGTCGCAATTTCGAATCTCTTAAATCGCATCCAAACTATTCTAGAACTTCAAGGTCACTTATATAGGCTAAAGATTTGGACTTAAATAGGGCTCATGGGTTTCGCGATATATTTTATGGGTTTTCAGATAATCAAGTCTCTATACTCGTGTATTGAATTATGTAAAAAAGTCGTACATTTGAGGAGGTTTTGTAGTAGGTATAGTCATTACAGACTTAGACTCAATTTATGCATAGAGAGAGATAAGAATAATTGATAAGCAATTTACCAATTATATTGTTGAAATATCTCAATTCACCCTAATTACTTAGGATAATGCAATTAATAATATCGGACACGGAATTTCTATTCCACGTGCTGCTCCTTTCAATAATCTCGGTAAATCTCAATCATCCTGCATTTGAGTCTCTCTATCAAATGGAGGCACCTCCGTTTGTCTGCATTGAGTTCGTTTGGACTAACGTGCCCTTTTGAAAGGACATAAAACAAATTGGCATCTAATCATTCAATGACTATCGAGAAAAGTGGCATCTAATTTAAGCAATGACACAGCTAGACGTCAAAATTGATCCCATAAATATACCAAAAAGGGTGGAGTACAAACGTAGAGACAGGCTAGACGGAACCGGACGACCATTACTGTTTGATTTTCAAGGACGAGGAGATCGAACGGATAGTGAATATATGATGGTGAAAAGGGCTTGAAATTCCAATATCCCCTACCCTTTTTCTTATTGTCTTTTTGTAGAAGTAATCGTAACTAGGTGCAAAGAAACAAGGAGAAGATGAACAAGATCGATTCGTTTTTTTGTTGATTGACATCTTTGTGTTATTCGCAAAAAGAAATCGAGAGATGCTTGCGTGAAAGTGGACGTGGCAATTTCTGACACAGCATGATAATATGGCTAGAACACGAGACAAAATTAACAAGTTTGAGTTGAGGTTAAATCGTGTTTGGGTTAATTTGATGTCAAACTACAAGGCACGGTAAATAATTTTATCGGGTGTGTGTTGAATTTGCTGCATACGAAATAGATCTGAATAATTTGTATAACTTAATGGGAATTATTGACATGGCATTTATAAGTGCGTTAGGTAATATTTCTATTTTTGGAAATAATTTTTTTAAGAAATAGTTTTATTTATTTATTTATTTCTATTTCTTGGAATAGTTTCTAAGTAAAATAATATGTTTAGTAATTATGTAAGATTTCTATTCCCAAGATAGAAAAATAATTAAAAAATGTTTGGTGCAACCTTGTGACATGAAATTTCCTCTATTTTTTAATAGTTTTTTGAGATTTTTCTTTTTTTCCTTTTATTCTCTCTCCTTCTTCCTCCTCTAATTGGCCACCTCGACGGTGAATGGCAACAGGTGGTGGCAAAGGGTGGCAAGCAATGGACGGCATCTAGTGCCGGTGAGGCGCGAAGGCTCTAGCGATAAAAAAAAGAAAATAACTTATTTCTAAAATTTGTTTCAAGAAATAAGAAGTTACTTTTTTTTCTACTTCTTATTTTATTCCAAATATATTTCTTGGCCATTATTCTATTTCGAGCAATAGAAAAATTAACTTATGTTACCAAATGAATTTTTTTTTTTTTCATTGCGAGTTCGGCCTCATTGGATTTGAGTGAACTCGAGCTCGCCCAGCCAGGTGAAGTTGAGTCTCGGCGGGGGCTAGCAACTCTTCGGCGAGGTCGCCGGCCCTTGACAGCCTGTCGCCCGCCATAGCTGAGGTTGGCGACTAGCCAAAGAAAAAAGAAGAAGAAAAGAAAGAGAAGGAAAAAATAGAAAAGAGAAAAATTGTTTCTCGGAAGTTTTCCAGGCTTGTTTCTATTCCAAATTTGTTCCGGAGAATAAAAGTATAAATAAATGTGTTTCTATTCTATTTTTCTTTCTCGGAATAAAAGAATAGAAATTTTTATTCCGGGAACAGAACTAAAAGTTAACAAATAGGGCCTAAATGAATAGAAAAATAGAAAAATAAAAATTTTGCCATGTGAACCCTATATGTCCTATCTAGAATAGTTAGCTATAGCTATTTTCATGTTATCCACTATTAATACTTCAAATTGATGATATTTCAAGGATTACAGAACACTTTTCATATGATTTCATAATATTCTATAGATGGATTACAATACCTTGTTTATTAATTTTATGAAAACATCGAGAATACTTTGTCTAGGGTTCAAATTGTGGGGGCAATTGCGTGTCTAGCCAATCACACAATGCCTTCGATCCCCATCGTGCCACACAAGTCATGTTGCTTGTCAATCGGTAAATTTCATAATCATAATCACGTCGCATAGGTCGACGTCTTTAATCGATGGGGCTCTTGTTTGGGCTTAGTAGTCATACATCGTATATTCTTTAGGTCAACACGACATGAACATGACCCGGGAACATGAACGGCCCCCCTCGAATTAAGCGGTTGCGCAGCGTGGCGATGGCATGTCGTGAGCACTTCGTGAATTATTGGATAATATTCAGGAGGCTCGTGTGAAACCCCAACTCGCGGGAGTTGTTGAATCTCAAAGTGGGTCGATGCTACGACAAATAATTTCAGTCTCTCTGTCCCAGACCCCACCATGGGAAAAGAGAAAATTGTCAGACTTCAATGCAAATTGCCGATGCGCACGGCAGCCACTCCTCCCTCGCTCGTGTATAAATACACTCCACAACTTCTCCTGTGGGACGTTGCCCCTTCCCCGTACTCTCTTTCTCTCTCTCTCTCTCCCCGTGAAAACAGCAAAAGCTGCATATAGGGACAACTGATTATCGAATGATCATTGGAGAGGAGGAAGCAAGAGCCATTTCTCTTCCATCCTCCTCCATTGATCGCCATATCTTCCTCAACCCCCCGGCTCCCTTGAAGAGATAGTTGACTTTTCGCATTGGAACTGGAAAAAGCAACAGGGCTAGTTCAACTAAAGTTGCTAATTCTGTTCTGAGCTCTCTCTCGCTCTCTCTCTGCCTGGAGCAGAGTGATTCATAAGTAAGTTTCTTTCTAAACTACTCCGCAAAAAGCTACTCCTTTTTGCAAGTACTTGCATGCTTTGAACCCACACGGGGCTGTTTCAAGAACACACTGCAGACCCGTATTAATATTCTCAATTTGCGTTCTTTCTTTTTTCTTTCAGCTTTGGCAAACCCATATGCTCAAAATGCTTGTGACCCCTAATTTTTTAAGTACCCGAGATAACATCTTATCGAGGGTTAATACATGTCCCACTTTCGAAATATATATACCGTGTTTGTTACCATTTTGCAACTGATGAAAGTACCATCTCACCCGCAACTCCCAGGCAACACATCATTATTGTTCCTGCACTTTTACGCTTCAGCGGAAACAAACCAAGTTTCACTTTCTTTTACGTTCTCGATTGATTCTTTTTGTTTGAGGGGGGTTGCGAATCTCTCTGCTGACAACTTCGTTGTGTTTATGGATAAGCAAAGTCCTTGGAGATGGCCGGCACAGAGAGAAGCGGGTCCGGGAGGGTAAGTGCGGGGCGGGTCGGGGCGGCGGTGGGCAGATTGAGCGGGAGCATGAGCAGGAGGAGTGGTTGGAGCATGGAGGACGTGTTCAGGGACTCCAGCAGGACGAACGACGAAGACGAAGAGGCGCTGAAATGGGCCGCGATCGAGAGACTGCCCACGTACGACCGCTTGAGAACGAGCATCATCCAGTCGTTCGCGGACAGCAACGACGAGGCCAATAAGGCGGTGCTGAACAGCAGAGAAGTGGACTTGAGGAAGCTTGACGTGGACGACAAGCAGAAGTTCATAGAGAGGGTCTTCAGGGTGGCTGAGGAAGACAACGAGAGGTTCCTGAGGAAGTTCAGGCACCGGATCGACAAGTACGCCGTTTCTCTCTCTCTCTCTCTCTCTCTCTCTCTCTCTCTCTCTCATTTTACCGCATCAAGGAGAGACGTAAACCAATGCTCTGGCGTACTCGGGTTTACGTGTTGGACTAGAAAAGTTTCGATTTTTCAAAGTACAAATGCAACAAAAGTCAGCCTCTGTCATATCCTCGTAGGATTACAGACAAATGACTCCCGAGAAGCTAAAAAAGAACCATCTTTAGGCAGACCAGTTTCTTCAATCTTTGACTGTACATGGTCCTGGTCGCTCGATGAAATATCAGCATCAAGAGCGTCTAAGTTTTAGATCCCAGTCAAACAGAGTCATTCAATCTTAAACAAAGCGCAAATGCATCACCCGATCTGGATTTCGTGGTTGTTTCTTTGTCCTCATTAGTTGGTGATTGCTTTCTGCAGGGTTGGGATAAAATTACCGACCGTGGAAGTTAGATTTGAACAGTTGACGGTGGAAGCAGACTGCTATGTAGGAACCAGAGCTCTTCCCACTCTTCCAAATGCTGCCCTGAACATTGCAGAGTCTGCTCTCGGCTTGCTTGGGATCGGATGGGCCAAGACAACTAAGCTCACCATCCTCAAAGATGTCTCCGGAATCCTCAAACCCTCAAGGTTCGAAGCCTCGACCTTTCATTGTCGAGACAAGGAGATTTTTTGTTCTGTCTATCATCGGTGAAAGATCGTCCTTTTCTATACGCAATTTTCAGGAGATCAAAATTTATGTCAATATGCGTGAGCCTACATAAATTTTAGAAGATTGACATTTATGAATATTTTTAAAAGGGGTGATGTACTTATCAGAAATATCATAGGGGAGAAAAACACAATTACTGATGTGGGCAGTCAATAACTTGGATGGATTTAAATAGATAGTCATACTTCTCTAATTATGTGCCAACAACTTAGGTAATTCATAAATTTTTTTTGTGGAGAAGATAACCCAAGTAATCAGCTTGGATACTTTTAAATGGCAATTCATCACCTTTTTTTTTCAACTTTCATTAGTTACACATAATCTATGCGACATAAAATAATTTGTACTTTAAATTGTTAATTGTTGTCTTTAGGATGGCTCTGCTGTTAGGACCACCTTCCTCAGGAAAGACCACCCTTCTTCTGGCCCTTGCAGGAAAGTTGGACCCAAGCTTAAAGGTAAAGTAATTAATTGTAATGCATTTTCTTTCAAGAGCCCCTGTCAGATACAGAGAAAATTTTATCCGAACTGTGCAAATGGTTAACGTTACGTGGCGATTCAACACAGGTTCAAGGAGATGTCACGTACAACGGGTACAGGCTAAAAGAGTTTGTACCACAAAAGACAGCTGCATATATTAGCCAAAACGATGTTCATGTTGGGGAAATGACTGTCAAAGAAACCTTGGATTTCTCAGCGAGGTGCCAAGGGGTCGGGACTCGATATGGTAAATAAGAATTCGATTAAGAACCCGACCAAGTATGAATTTGTGGTCATCGTTAGGCCAAAAAAGATGGAAACTTACGTGTAAATTTTGCAGAACTTCTTAGCGAGCTTGCAAGAAGAGAGAAATATGCTGGGATCTTCCCTGAACCTGAAGTTGATCTCTTCATGAAGGTAAGCACATCTTGGGAGTTGTTCTCTCGGATTAGTCACGGATACGGTATACCTCATTAATCAAGGGATGATCCGATAAGCGAAAGCAAGATAGAAGATGGAGTGACTATTTCCTATATACTCTCGACATGATTCGCATTGCAATTTGGAAGATATCGTGTGCTTTTCATTTAATCAATGTCAGGCAAATTAGTCACATGTATTTCCTAGTATGCAATTTCAAATAATGGGATTTAACTTCTTTTTTATGATCTCCAGGCAACAGCAATGAAAGGTGTAGAGAGCAGCCTCATTACAGACTACACGCTGAAAGTGAGTGTCCCTAAATACCCTTCTCCGCCATTCATGTCGAACCGCTATGGACAAGAACATTGAATTCCATAGTCAGGAAAATCTTTGCTTATGTATTTTTCTTTCTTGGTCAACATTTTCAACTCACCTACCACGTTAGACGGGTGTCCAACTTTTATTGGTGAACTCCGGGGCCCACGGCGGCTTGATATGTTTTACACCGCATCTGGTGAACAATTTTCAACCGAAGAACATGTCTTCATCTGTTTGGTCAGCTTTCCAGTTTAGTTTACACATTTGCACATTAGGAGATTAGGTGTTGATTTGATGTCTTTGACACCCCCAATTTGAGAGATCACCAACCTATTCGCAAAAATTGCACGTGCGCAGGCATGTGCTATATCAAGCGAATACTCGAGTATCAAACTCTATGTGTGTTTCGCGAAGGGGTTTTTTTTCAAGAGGTTGTGAAACTTGTAATGTAGAGAAGATGAATTGATGATGAAATCTCACTTGCAAATGACCATGAGTGTTTATGTACCTTAATTAGATATTGCACTATGATCTTGATGGCTTAAATGGAATCTACTTTATAGGATTAGGGAAAATTTCAGTCCTTTCACTAGCATGAATAATTAATAAGGGTCTCTTGTAACATGTTCTATAATGGTAAAAAAAAAAAAAAAAACAGATTTTGGGGCTTGACATATGCCGGGACACAATCGTTGGCGATGAAATGCAGAGAGGCATATCCGGCGGACAGAAGAAAAGAGTGACAACAGGTTCGTTCCTTCCACCATGACAAGATAAATTCTTTGATATGCATCTTGAATCTTGTGGCCTTTTTTTCACCTAGGTTTGAATCCCACAGACTGTTTTAGATGGATGTCGCGTATTTATAGTGTGATGTTAGAAGGGTTAATTTTGATTTCCGGCTTAGCCTCCTCATAGAACATGTGATGCATGGGGACGTTGGGGCAGTTCACGTTGTTACGAGGACTGATTGCGAAATCATTGCGAATTTTCGGTTGAGTACAAATTGAGTGAGTCAGAGGCTTTGATTAAGCATAGACGTATCGCAAGCTAGGAGACCAGAAGTGGGCTTTGACTGTTGTAGTATGTGTGGTGTTAAACCTCCAGGAGAGATGATCGTTGGGCCGACGAAGACGCTGTTTATGGACGAGATATCGACAGGCCTGGACAGCTCTACGACGTTCCAGATCGTGAAGTGCATGCAGCAGATCGCACACCTCACGGACGCGACCATACTGATGTCCCTGCTGCAGCCGGCTCCCGAGACGTTCGATCTGTTTGACGACATCATCCTCTTATCGGAAGGCCAGATTGTGTACCAGGGCCCCCGCGAACATATCCTCGAATTCTTTGAGCGGTGTGGATTCCAGTGCCCAGAGAGGAAAGGGACGGCTGATTTCTTGCAAGAGGTAAACATATATTGTCATACACAGTTCCTGAATAATGGGCATGTATGGTTAAATGAGCCGGGCGGAATCTAGGTTGAATCGAGAGTTAAGCTGAAAATGTAAAAATCACAAACTACCGGCACTTGTGCCCTTACAACGGGGGCGAAAGACATGCATAATTGTATGACATTACTCATTTTTGTGGTTTCTTGGCAGGTGACGTCAAGGAAGGATCAGGAGCAGTACTGGGCAGACAAAAGCAAACCATACAGATTCACATCAGTGAGCGAGTTCGCAGAGAAGTTCAAGCATTTCCACGTGGGAATGAGGATAGACAACGAGCTCTCCATCCCATTCGACAAGAGCCTCAGCCACCGAGCTGCTCTTGTCTTCACCAGGTACTCGGTCCCCAAAATGGATCTCCTCAGGGCCTGCTTTGACAAGGAGTGGCTGCTCATCAAGAAGAATGCGTTCGTCTACATCTTCAAGACTGTCCAGATCATTCTTGTGGCGATTATTGCATCAACTGTTTTCATAAGGACCAGGATGCACACTCGTAATGAAGAAGACGGTGCTGTCTACATCGGCGCACTCTTGTTTGGCATGATCATCAATATGTTCAACGGTTTTGCTGAGCTCTCGATGACCATAATGAGGCTTCCAGTGTTCTACAAGCACAGAGACCTTCTATTTCACCCCGCATGGACTTTCACCCTCCCCAATTTCCTGTTGAGGATTCCCATGTCCGTTTTGGAATCTATTGTTTGGATTGTCATGACATACTACTCCATCGGATTTGCACCCGAACCGAGCAGGTACTTTTTGAAATGGCCCCTATTTCTATTCAGTTTGAATTTCCCAGTGTATGGAAATTCGTGTGGTGTGCAGATTTAAAAGTACTCTATAATGTCTTCCTTGTTAGTGATTGTTTGTAGGGAGTCTTGAAATGTGAATTGGATTGGCATCTGATACTCTCCTACTTGCAGGTTTTTCAAGCAACTGTTGCTGGTATTCCTGATCCAACAAATGGCTGCTGGAATCTTTAGATTCATATCCGGAGTTTGCAAGACGATGATTATTGCCAACACGGGTGGAGCTCTCATGCTCCTTTTGGTGTTCATGCTTGGCGGTTTCATAATTCCGCGAGGTCAGCTTGTCATTCATTATTTCATCGAGAAATGATGTGCTGCAAAGCAAAGCGGACTGTGAATGTGAAAATGCTCTGTATGTATGTGGCAGGTGAAATACCGAGCTGGTGGTCATGGGGTTACTGGGTTTCTCCGATGACATACGGTTTCAATGCCCTTACTGTGAATGAGATGTTCGCTCCGAGATGGATGGATAAATTGGTAATAGTTATCTTCTTCCTTTTCCACCTTATAGACTACAGAATGTACCTAGACTCAGAAATGAGCAATACCAAGGTAGGTCTTGTAATTATCCAAGAAATGGGAATCACTCAAACTTAATTTGCACTTCAGGCCTCGGACGGTTCCACAAGATTAGGCATTGCAGTGCTAAAAAACTTCGATGTCTTTCCTGAGAAAAATTGGTACTGGATTGGAGCAGCCGCACTCCTGGGGTTCACAGTTCTCTTCAATGTGCTCTTTACCTTCGCGCTTATGTACCTCAACCGTGAGTAACTAACATAAATTACAGTTTTTCCCCTTGTATCAAATTCTAAAAGCTCCTTCTTTTATTGCGTGATAGCTCCCAGCAAACCACAAGCTATAGTATCTGAAGAATCTTCAAAAGAGTTGGAAGCTCAACAGAAAGGATCCGAGAAAGAACTGAGAATGAGACGACCCCCTTCCAACACAGATCGAAGCAGTACAGGTAAACAAGCAAGAGGAACTAGACTATCAACTTGTAGAGTGGACTAAAATAGCTGAAATGACCCATCGCTCTATTGGATCTCTCAGGGGAAATGCGAACTCAAAGAGTGAGTAGACCACCGAATACTACCGAGTTAAGTAGGCATCATTCATCTCATGAAGGGGCAAATGGTGTTGCTCCAAAGAGAGGAATGGTCCTTCCTTTCACTCCTCTGGCTATGTCCTTTGACAATGTGAACTACTTTGTAGACATGCCGGCAGTAAGTGTCCACGTCCTATCAGCCTCTATATATGTTAGTTTGAATCCCAGGCACAAAATTGAATGATATTCCGACTTTAATCCTCTATCTGCATTAAATAGGAAATGAAGGAACAAGGAGTTACAGAGGATAAGCTCCAACTACTTCAAGAAGTAACGGGTGCGTTTAGGCCTGGAGTCTTGACTGCACTGATGGGAGTCAGTGGAGCTGGAAAGACGACATTGATGGATGTTCTAGCAGGAAGGAAGACCGGTGGTTACGTTGAAGGTGACATTAGAATATCTGGATTCCCAAAGAAGCAAGAAACCTTTGCTCGAATATCCGGATATTGTGAACAGAATGACATCCACTCTCCTCAAGTCACTGTGAAAGAATCTTTGATCTACTCGGCTTTCCTCCGGCTTCCAAATGAAGTCAGCAAAGAAGAAAAGATGGTAAAGACTTATCCGGCTTTCTATAAGAGTCAGAGAATGAGCCTGTAAAAAATCGACTCAGGACATGTATATTTTTTGTGTTGAATTTTCCAGATTTTTGTGGATGAGGTGATGGAATTGGTGGAGCTGGTCAACCTTAAGGATGCCATAGTAGGCCTTCCAGGAATTACAGGCCTGTCGACTGAACAGAGAAAACGGCTGACTATTGCGGTGGAGCTTGTCGCAAATCCTTCGATCATATTCATGGACGAACCTACATCAGGCCTTGATGCAAGGGCTGCAGCCATTGTCATGAGGACAGTAAGGAACACGGTTGACACTGGCAGGACGGTCGTTTGTACGATTCACCAACCGAGCATTGACATCTTTGAAGCCTTCGATGAGGTACTTATTGGAACAAAAATAATAATAATAATAACGATTTCTTCCTATGGCTTACCCTCATGCACGTTATATGTGGCAACGCTGACCAAAAATGCTCTGTCTCAGCTTCTACTGATGAAAAGAGGTGGACAAGTGATCTACTTGGGTCCTTTAGGTCGGAATTCTCACAAGATCATTGAATACTTTGAGGTGACTAATACTCCTAAAGTTGTTTAGATGTGGCGATAACTCATCCTAGATAGCATCAATTTACATGTATTAACCAACTGCAGGATATACCTGGGATCCCAAAAATTAGAGAGAAGTACAATCCGGCCACATGGATGCTTGAAGTGAGCTCGATAGCAGCAGAAGTACGATTGCAAATCGACTTTGCCAAACACTACAAGTCCTCATCCTTGTATCAGTAAGTCAAGTCACTCTAATGTTTATGAAGATAATGGGGTTACTTTCTTGATCTCGAGCTAACATGTGTGGCCTGGAGCAGGAGAAATACGGCTTTAGTGAAGGAGCTAAGCACGCCTCCGCCGGGAGCAAAAGATCTCTACTTCCCAACCCAATTTTCTCAATCCACATGGGGACAGTTCAAATCATGCATATGGAAACAATGGTGGACTTACTGGAGAAGTCCAGAGTACAATCTTGTTAGGTTCTTTTTCACTTTAGCTTGTGCCTTGATGGTTGGAACAATTTTCTGGAAGGTCGGCACTAAAAGGTTGGTGAGGGCTTGAGGGGAAAAAAGCACAAAATTTCCATGTACTTCATGTGTTGGTCTATTCTTGCTTCAAACTTGCTATTGATTTTTTGTTTTTTCATTCATTCCATCATTCCAGGGACAATTCCAATGATCTTACCATGGTAATTGGAGCCATGTATGCGGCCGTGCTGTTTGTTGGAATCAACAACTGCTCTACCGTGCAGCCCGTTGTAGCCATCGAAAGGACAGTGTTTTATCGAGAAAGAGCGGCCGGAATGTACTCCTCACTGCCTTATGCCCTTGCACAGGTGACGAGGAAATAATTCATTTCGAATGTGTTTCTTGAATTCATTTTGGTGTCAAGTACTAAAGTCCAATCTTTTGCCCAACCCTACAGTGAATTAAGGATAGTTGGAGGGAAGAATTAAGCTCAACGAATTTTCAATCCTTATGGTCATATTTTCAACTTTATATGTCAATGCAGGTCATCTGTGAAATACCGTACGTGTTTGTTCAAACCACGTATTACACATTGATAGTGTATGCGATGGTGTGCTTCAAATGGACAGTGGAGAAATTCTTCTGGTTCTTCTTTGTCAGCTTTTTCTCCTTCCTCTACTTCACATACTATGGCATGATGACTGTCTCCATCACACCGAACCACCAAGTGGCCTCCATCTTCGCTGCAGCCTTCTATGCGTTGTTCAATCTATTCTCTGGATTCTTCATCCCGAAACCAGTAAGTTATTCGTTTAGACCCTCATGGAGTTCGAATTTGTTTTTGGTTTAAAATTGTTTTGCTGTAAATCTTGATGCAAACACAATTCTCTGTATAAATTTTCAGAAAATACCCAAATGGTGGTTGTGGTACTACTGGATTTGTCCTGTGGCATGGACGGTGTATGGTCTGATTGTGTCGCAGTATGGTGATGTCACAGACCCTATCATGGTGCCTGGGATGTTGGATAAGCCAACTCTCAAGTGGTACATAGAGGATCATTTCGGGTACGACCCCGGTTTCATGGGGCCAGTCGCTGGAGTCTTGGTAGGTTTCACGGTGTTCTTCGCGCTTATGTTTGCCTACTGCATAAAGAGTCTAAACTTCCAAACGAGATAGGTTAGATGGAGATCAATAGGGACAAGAGAACTCCAACTAAGGAGAAACTCATGTAGATTTTTCCCGAGTACCACAATATATGATGTAATTAGTGTTTTCAGTTGATTTTTTACGTTAATATTGATCAAAATATACGAGACGGTACAACAATGCTTTTCCTACTTATAGTAGATGATGATGATGAATATCGCTAGGTTTATGAGAGACGCAACTCGTGTATGTGAAGCTACGCTTTTAGGTACGGAGGGATTGTTACCTGCCTCTGACAGTTATCGCTATTCCTGGCAATTGATTCATGCGAGATTCCACATTTATTTTTGCCCAGATTTGCATCTAATAAATTCCAAAAAGGTGTGTACAATGAGTATTAACAAACCAAACCGAGGAGGGAAATCATTACAATGCGATCCGGTGCATGTGAATTCAGTACGTCCAGACCCTCGAATGTGTAGGTCTCGTAGCAGGTCCATGGTGATCCAAGATTCATTTATGCCATCGCATCTTAGATTTTCTAACTGCTAATGTGAATCCTAGATTTGCTTTTTAGGCGAGCCATTTAATTCGCTCGAAGAAAACCAGCCAGCCAAAGAAAAAAAAAAGGAAAGAGTTGGAGATGGAAATGGAAATGGAAATGAAAAACGGCCAATTTTACTCCATCAATGATGTGAAGATGAAGATCCTATTTTTCAGGTCACAAACGTGGTCAAAAGGCCATAGAATCAGCACAGCATAAGTGGACACTAGCAGAGCACAGGTCTGGATGAGAGCCAAAATAGGAACCAAATGAACAATTAATCAGGATTAGCAAACTGCTGAATGCCCATGAGCCTTAATTGGAAACCCCACCCAGAAAATTGTTTGATCACTAACATTCACAAAAGTCACTCCAAATCTCCGTAGAGATCACCCCGAGAGAGAGAGAGAGAGGGAGAGAGAGAGAGAACACGAAAAAACGCTAGGAACAACATATGGGGCAGTGGCTACTGCATATTCCGACCGCCGCCGCGACAGATGGCTGAGAACCCTTGTCATGGTGGTGCCAAAACGCAATTCCGGGTACATTCTATCCCTCGACTACAGCTTCTAAAAGCGATTGTAGCATTGATCACCGCGACGGAACATTGCCTTTCACAAGTGGCACTGGTAGATCTTGATGAAAATCTCACCTCTGATACGTACATGGATGAATAAATGGCGACATAATAATACTGTTACTTTAGAAAGCGACTTTTTCTATTCAGTGACGCTGGACAAATAAAGTATCTTTGCGATTTTTTTTCGAGTTTCACCGTCTTTGCATGCTCAGGATTAACTGCCCTTCCAGCTACCCTGCAGAAACAGAATGAAGTTCTCTCTCCTCAAGAAAAGTTGGCCGTTTTCAAGGTCATTCATGTGTCTTCTTCACAGTTATCTTGATAAAAAGGTATTCCTACTCCAGGTTCTTAACAGAATCCATCTCTCTCAACAGATAACACAAAATGTCCACATAAATAGGGATCAAGACGAGGGAAAAGAAGTTCAAGAGTAGTCACGGCAAAAGACCAAGGAAGGAATGGATAACTGGGGACCGGAGGACGATCGTTTCTTCAGCACGTCGACTTCGAGGAGGGATGAAGAAGATGCGCTGCGATGGGCTGCAATAGAGAAGCTCCCCACGTACAAGCGGCTGAGGATAAGCATTCTGGAGTCGGCCCCGGAGTCGACCTCAGAGGAGGATGGCGCTGCCAATGACATTGAGCAGGGCACGGGCATGACAAAGCACAAGGAGGTTGACGTCCGGAAGTTGAACAGGGAGGAGAGGCATGAGTTCATCGAGAAGCACTTCAAGGTCGCCGACGTTGATAACGCCAAGTTCTTGACCAAGCTCAGATCTCGCCTCGATAGGTTTTATATGACTTTCCAAGATTTACATTTGGCAATGATATGTTGGTTGTTTTTGCCCCTGAAGTTGTACTTGATGCGTTTCACCTTGTCAATTCATTTACAGGGTAGGGATTCAACTCCCTACGATAGAAGTCAGATTTGAACAATTACGAGTAGAAGCGGATTGCTATGTCGGATCCAGAGCTCTTCCGACACTGTTGAACGAAGCGCGTAACATTGCCGAATCAGCGCTTCGCCTGTTTGGTATTAAGCTTGCTAAGAAAGTGAAATTGACAATCCTTAAGGATGTCTCTGGAATCATTAGGCCATCAAGGTGATACTACATGTATCTAAAATGTTTCGATTAGTCTCTTGGAGTTGATGCACTTCAACTATGTGTTTACTCGCTTGTTCGTTGTATCTTTGAAATTATTTATTTTGTTCTGTTCGAGCAGTGGTATGAGCAGAGGAAGTCTAACCTTTGGTATTTGATTGGATTATTCGAAGCTATAGTGAATATAAATCAATCGCTAGGTTTAGTACTGTGTGATGCATTTTGATGTATTAAGTTTATTCGGATTCTCAGTTTGGCTCTATATCTTCAATGAAGTTTCTATTTTGACCAGTCACCAGATGCATTTTATATGCATCGAGATTGAAACAACGAGCGTAACTGGCAATGAACCATGCTCCCTAGCTTCTATGGACCAAAATACTATTATTCCATTTCTCATCGTCAAGTTTGATCATTGCAAAATAGCGAATAAAATTTTTTAGAGAAACTTGCTGTACTTCTATAATGTTATTCTCTGATGTGATCAGGATGACTCTTCTTCTAGGACCACCTTCGTCTGGGAAGACAACTCTATTGTTGGCACTAGCAGGAAAGTTGAACTCAAGTCTGAAGGTATGCTTTACCGCTGTATTTCAAACTATATACACCAATTCATTTTTTTTCTTTATTGTTTCCTCTCTCTAAGGATACATTTAAGATTATTTGGACGGAAGCATATTTAGCTTGGTCAGCGTTAAGCTACTAAATGCAAACTATTGAGTTAGTTGCACTTTCAGCTAGTCATCAGAAGTGGTCCTAGGATTCTTATATCTGTCCATCAGGTGAAAGGACAAGTCTCATACAACGGCTATAGACTGAAAGAGTTTGTACCACAAAAGACGTCGGCATACATCAGCCAAAACGATGTGCATTTGGGTGATCTTACTGTCAAGGAGACATTTGATTATTCAGCGAGATTCCAAGGAAGCGGTCCTCGTTACGGTGTTGCCTTCTGAGAATGCCTAACTCATGACTGTTCTATTTCTTGCCAGTCAATTGAATTAGCTTAGATCTGTTTCTTTTTTGCTATGTTAGATCTACTAGCTGAGCTCTCACGGAGAGAGAAGGATGCTGGAGTACGCCCAGAGTCCGATGTTGATCTATTTATGAAGGTAGATGCTACTAATGTCTGAACTTAGTGCGAGTGATCAAATTTGCACAATCTCACACCCTTGCATGCCTTACGAACTCATTCATATCTGTACCTTCAGCACTCTATTTCTAAATGCAGGCAACTGCTGTTGGATCCAAGGCAAATCTCATTACCGATTATACGCTCAAGGTTAACTCTTGAATAGCCATCATAGAGTAATGTAAATTGTCCATTTGTTGTGGTCGATGCTCTCCCCATGAAGCCATTGAGTCGTAGAATTACTGATCAATGTATAGTTTGCTGGAACAGCTTCTGGGACTTGACATATGCAAGGACACCGTCGTCGGAGATGAAATGAAACGAGGAGTTTCAGGTGGACAGAAAAAGCGAGTGACAACAGGTCAATTCTAATTACCCAACATTGCTGACAAATTTGCAGTCGAGTGTTTGAATAAGGGAAATTATCTTTTTGCATAATGATTAGCTGTTTCTGTACCACGTGTTATTTCAACATTCTATACAGATGACACTATTGGCTTGATGAAATGGATTAAATAGATGCAATATTAAGACACATGACTGCACTGCAAGTGACCACTGCAATCTTTCATTTTACTTCTGATGGATCTTTGACATGTCAAGTGCCTATTTTCATTGTCATAAACACTTCGCGTCTTGCATAATGCAGGTGAGATGATGGTGGGACCAACGAATACTCTTCTTATGGATGAGATATCAACTGGTCTGGACAGCTCGACAACATTTCAAATTGTGAGGTGCATGCAACAGATTGCGCATTTAGTCGATTCCACCATATTCATGTCCCTCCTCCAGCCAGATCCAGAGACGTTCGAGCTGTTTGATGATATCATCCTCTTATCAGAAGGCCAGATCATTTATCAGGGTCCTCGGGAGCATGTAGTGGAGTTCTTCGAGAGCTGCGGATTTCAGTGTCCCGAGAGGAAGGGCGTCGCTGACTTTCTGCAAGAGGTGAAGAAGTCTAACCTTTTGTTCAAAATCGCTAGATCCTTTTGGGAAGCACTCTTTTGCTTCTTGAGCTATTATATATGCATTTAAGTATATCTGCTGGACTTTTATATACAAATAAATGGCTTTTTTGGTTGATCATCAGAACAGAAGAACCCTGTTGTCCTTTAACAATTCCCGAAACCATTTTTTGAGCATCTGGGAATGCTTCAAAACATCAACTTTCTAGTCCGGAGCTGAAATTGCTAGCTACTGTAGATGGTGTTAATGTTAAAAAGCCCTGCTTAATCACTGGTTTGAGAATTATCACAGGTTACATCCAAGAAGGACCAAGAGCAATATTGGGCAGATATGAACAAGCCCTACCAATTCATTTCGGTTGCGGAGTTTTCCGACAGGTTTAAGGCCTTTCATGTGGGGCAGCGGCTAGAAAGGGAGCTCCAAACTCCTTACGACAAAAGCAAAAGCCACAGAGCTGCTCTGACCTTTACAAGACATTCGACTCCCAAAATGGAACTCCTAAAAGCATCTATCGATAGAGAATGGCTTCTAATCAAGAGAACCAGGGGCGTTTACATTTTCAGGACTTCTCAGATTATCATAGTTGGGTTTGTGGCAGCGACAGTTTTCTTGAGAACGAGGCTCCACAGGACGTACGATGATGCGACTGTTTACATCGGAGGAATTATTTTCGCCATGGTCATCAATATGTTTAATGGCAATGTTGAGCTATCTCTCACTCTTATGAGGCTCCCGGTGTTCTTTAAGCAAAGGGATTTTCTATTTTATCCTGCTTGGGTGTTCACCGTCCCGAACTTCTTGCTCCGCGTGCCCATTTCAGTATGGGAAGCCGCAGTCTGGACACTCGTGACTTATTATCCCATTGGATATGACCCGGAAGCTAGCAGGTACTTAACCAGATGTGCTTTGATGCGCTCAATCTACTTTATTCGCTAGGAATAATTTATGGTTCCTTCTTCCGTTTTCACAGGTTTTTCAAATACATGCTCGTGGTATTTCTGATCCAACAAATGGCTGCTGGGTTGTTCCGGTTCTTGGCTGGTGCTTGTAGGACTATGATGATTGCCCAGACCGGCGGTTCTCTTGCTCTACTGCTTCTGATGCTGCTTGGAGGTTTCATTCTCCCGAAACGTAAGAGTTATTGTTCAGGGATCTATTTCTTTTCGCGACAGCTTATTTTATACAGTAACACAATAAGGCTTCGAAGTGCAGGCCAAATACCAGTATGGTGGTCTTGGGCTAACTGGGTCTCACCTCTATCGTATGCTTTTAAAGCCTTGACCATCAACGAGATGCGTGCTCCGAGGTGGATGAACAAATCGGTAACTCACTGAAACATGTGCTGGGTTAATGGAGCGGTTGGACGCTGTCTGAAGTTATCGTGATACAAGTTGGTAACTCAGCACTACTTGATATTGCTGCAGGGACCAGATAAAAATTCAAAATTAGGTGAGGCAGCGTTGGAGGTATTCGACGTCAACTACAAGAGCTACTGGTTTTGGATTGGGACTGGAGCACTTTTGGGATTCATTATCCTCTTCAATATCCTATTTACCTATGCCCTTATGTATCTGAACCGTGAGTTCCAGCTTATTCTGTGGTTAATCCGTGATGCCTTGGATGCAATATTGCAGCAGCTGTTCAATATATGCTGACTAGCTGAGCTGAATGCACATATTGCAGCCTTGGGAAATCCACAAGCTGTTGTTTCTGATGAGGATGCGCAATCAAACGGCGAAGTCTCCCCAGAAATAGAACAAAGTAACGCAAGAGGATTACCTACGAGAAAAAGCTCGGGTAAACATTTCCTTTTAATTTCCATGATTCCTAGTTTCTCAAAGTATGAGCAGAAAAATGCAAATTGCCATGTTTTAAGTATATTATATAATTTTGACACAAAAAATTTCTCTTTCAATTATCAGTGGAAATGTCCACTCGACAAAATAGCAAGTCCACTCTTCTTCATGGACCTGCCCATACGGTGGCCAATGACACAGCCGCAAAGAAAGGAATGATACTCCCATTTCAACCACTATCGATGTCCTTTGACTGTGTCAACTACTATGTAGACATGCCCTCGGTATTCTTTCAAATGCTCATGCTATTCTAAGCGGACAAGCCGTTCTTTTTCCCTTGCTAGGAACTGATCAGATATTCTGAATAAGTACAGGAAATAAGAAGTCAAGGAGTGACCGAGAACAAGCTGCAATTGCTCCGAGAAGTGACAGGAACATTCAGACCCGGTGTCCTAACTGCTTTGATGGGTGTTAGTGGTGCCGGAAAGACAACACTGATGGACGTTCTCGCAGGGAGGAAAACCGGGGGTTACATAGAAGGTGATATAAGAATATCTGGGTTTCCCAAGAAGCAAGAAACGTTCGCGAGAATTTCCGGCTATTGTGAGCAGACGGATATTCACTCTCCTCAGATCACTATTAGAGAGTCCTTGATTTACTCGGCCTTCTTGAGAGTCCCTAAAGAAGTAGACGATAAGTCAAAGATGGTAAGGAAATCTTGACCGTTGCCAGGGCAATTGGCTTATCTGTCTTTTTCCAGCTTATTTTCATGTTGATTTACATTCTGCATATGCTCCAGATTTTCGTCGATGAAGTGATGGAACTTGTCGAACTCGGTAGCATCAAGAATGCCATAGTTGGGCTTCCAGGGGTCTCAGGGTTGTCGACAGAACAGAGAAAGAGGTTGACTATAGCGGTAGAACTCGTTGCTAACCCTTCAATCATTTTCATGGACGAGCCAACTTCGGGTCTCGATGCAAGGGCAGCAGCCATTGTCATGAGGACCGTGAGGAACACAGTGGACACAGGACGAACTGTCGTGTGCACAATTCATCAGCCAAGCATCGATATATTCGAAGCATTCGATGAGGTAGACCTCTTAACATGCTTCCCACTTCTAGGAAACCTTTTGCTATTTCCAATTTAACGCTCGCAATGTCTTGGAACAGCTGTTGATGATGAAAAGAGGAGGGCAAGTTATTTACTCGGGACCGCTTGGTATGCGTTCCTGCAAGCTCGTGGAGTATTTCGAGGTGCGTCTCATCTTTCCTCATCTCCACTTTTCGTTGCAGCATCAATTGGTAACCCGCGCAGATCACTCTAGAACTATGTGGGTGTTTTGCAGGCAATCCCTGGAGTCCCTAAAATACGAGAGGAGCAGAATCCTGCGGGATGGATGCTGGACGTGAGCTCAGTCGGGAACGAGGTCAGGCTCAAGATGGACTTTGCCGAGTACTATAAATCATCAGCGTTGTACAAGTAAGTGCAGAAAATAAGGTTCAAGTGTGTTGGGGGGGGGCGCTGTAGTTGTCGCCGGAATGCGGTGGTCATTTAGCTGAATTGCATTTCATACATGTAAAGGCAAAACAAGGATCTCGTGGATGAGTTGCAGACGCCACCAGCAGGCGCGAATGACTTGAACTTTCCCAACCAGTACTCTCAATCGACATGGGGGCAGTTCAAATCTTGCTTGTGGAAGCAATGGTGGATCTACTGGAGGAGCCCTGATTACAACCTCGTGCGAATCCTCTTCACCTTGGTGGTGGCGCTCGTGCTCGGTTCCATCTTCTGGCGAATTGGCAAAACCAGGTGATAGCATTTTCCAGCCATAGAGAGCCACCAAATTTTTCCTACTTCTTAGCCCGGATGCCCCTGAAAATTCCAAGAATACTGAGCCATACTAATTGAATCTCCTTGACTGAAACTCTTTGTTGCTTATCAGATGGTTATTCTAAAACATGCGTTCTTTTGACCAGGGCTGAGGTTCATGATCTGACCACGGTCATCGGAGCCATGTACGTTTCCGTCTTATTTGTGGGGATTAACAATTGCTCGACCGTTCAACCGATAGTTTCCAGAGAGCGGTCTGTGTTCTACAGAGAAAGAGCCGCCGGCATGTATGCCGCCCCGCCGTATGCAGTGGCCCAGGTAAGACAATAAGGAAACTCCACTCTTATGGCTCATGCTCATGAAGGAATAGCTATCGATTTAGTCGTTTCGAAAATTACCTTCTTTTCGCTTGCCGATTCAAAACAGGTAATTGTGGAAATTCCGTACGTGTTGGTTCAATCGGCATTATACTCCGTGATCATTTACGCCATGCTGGGCTTCCAGTGGACTGCAGCGAAGTTCTTCTGGTTCTTCTTCATCACCTTCATCTCCCTTCTCTACTTCACATACTACGGCATGATGACGGTTGCGCTTACCCCGAACCTCCAAGCGGCGGCTATCTTCGCGTCGGCCTTCTTTGGCTTCTTTACTCTGTTCTCCGGATTCTTCATACCTAAGCCGGTGAGCCTCGAATTCCTATCTCTAACCGCTGACATTAGCTCCTGCGCAGGAGAATAAAAATCGACAAAACCATCGTCCGTTTCGTGATTGCAGAAAATACCCATCTGGTGGAAGTGGTACTACTACATCTGTCCCCTGGCATGGACGGTGTACGCACTGATCGTGACCCAATACGGCGACATGGACGACCCGATCAAAGTGCCCGGGACGTCTCGAGATCCGAGCATCAAACAGTACCTCGAGGACCATTTCGGCTACAACTTGCACTTCATGGGGCCGACTTCGGCAATTCTGGTCGTCTTTCCCGTGTTCTTTGCGCTCCTTTTCGCCATTTGCATCACCCGCCTGAACTTCCAAAGACGGTAGTGTAGGAAAGCAGGAGGGCATTCCATCGGATCGCTATCATTCTTTCTGGTTTTCCTCTTCTGCTTGCCAGTAGTGAATAGTGATTCACCACTTTATCAGCCGAACTAGCAGAGTCCAAATGAATAATAGATGGGGTCACTTTTCTTCAATACTCGTGGAAATAGCATTGCCAAGTCCAGTTGGGACAGCACGGCGCTTACACGAATAGCTCGAGCTAAAAATGAATCTGGAATCGGGTGCATCTGGTCTTCGCCATAGTTCGACCGGATATGATTCACGGCGACGCCCTATTGGGCAACATGGTAGCACTCTACTGGACCCCCCTATGGGTCTCATTAAAAGAAATGAATGATTAAAGACATTTATTGGGTAGTTGGACCATGCTCCACCTACCAACCATGCCTAATCATCATGTGATTAGCATAAGAAGTCAGCTTTCATTTGCCAACCGGGGGTTAATCGGGTTTAAAAAAATATTATACGATGAGTAACACGTATCTTGATCTTGATATGGAATTAGAGCATGATTGTTTATGACAACATGCAACAAGCCGTGAAACTTATTTAAATCACCTCAAGTTGGACATGAAAATCGTGGCGATATATCGCTATGAAGGTTGGGAGAGGAGACAAATTTGATTTGGGTCAAATGCAAACTAGAAATTTGCTTGGCCGGTTTGTGTTTGGGTTCGATATACGTTGGTCCAAGCGATTTTCCGTGACGTAGGAAGTTAGGTTGGACAAATTCACCTTTAGATTGACTGAAAAAGGACAATCACCAACGCCATATTTTCTCCAAAGCTCAATGGTTCCTAGTCTCACAATGTAGGCAGCTGCATAGGGAATGCCTTTGATTTTTATTTTTGTTATAGTCATTAACTTGTATTTTCCGTCAGCACGTGTGAGACACGGGACCTATATATAAATATATATAAAGAAAATGGAATAATAAATTAAAAAATATTAATATAAAAAATAAATAATTCCCATGAATTATTGATTATCTTTTATACATTAATCAACCCTTTAAGACATATGTATCTTCCTTTTTACTAACTTTGTCTTTAATTTTTTTCCCACTCACTAGTAAAATTTATTTAGTTATATATATATATATATTTTTTTTTTATCGATTTTGCTTTATTCCTACTTTAACTTTCAATTTTAAGCTAATGTCCTGTCTTATAATGTGAGAATCAAAATATATATCTAAAATTAAATTGTTCTCACCTTACCCCCTTCTCATGTGGAAAGGGTTAAAGTGGCTACATTTTATCAAATCCTTGCAAGTTTTTTATCAACCTTTTTGCATAATTTATTTTTCTCTCATTGACTGGTGAAAGAAAACAGCATTACCAGACCAAAAAAAAAAAAAAAAAAAGAAAACAGCATTAAAGAAAGAAAGGAAGGAAGGAAGGAAGGGTAAAAAAAGTAAAAAGAAAAGGAATTCTTACCAGGAAAAAGCGAAATCGGATTCAGGTAAAACCAAATTCGTACCTGCATCTCCGACGGAGAGAGAAAGAGAGAGAGAGAGCGCTTTGCTTCCTCAGACGGACAGACGCTCTCTCTCTCTCTCTTTCTTTCTTCCTCCGTTCTTCTCTCTCCCTCTCCCACCGAAGTCGTCGCATTGTAGAGAGAGAGAGAGAGAGAGAAAGAGAGAGGGATTCGGACTGCGTTGCCATTCCTCTCGCCATGATGTCGTTGAACGGGAGCAGCTTTCTGGTAAGCCTCACTTCGCTCTTACTCCATTCTTTGATCTCCATTTCGCCGGTTGCGAGCTGTTGCACGCGATCGGTTGCTCGTTTCGTCCTCCGTTGATTTCCTCTCGCTCGCTAATTCCCTTGTGCGGCGGCAGCAGCAGCATCCGAGCGTCTGCAAGTCGTGCCGGACCTTCGATACGGCGCGGAGGAGCCCCGTCGCCTTCGTGAGCGTGCGATCGAGGCCGAGCGGCGGGCGGTGTCGTGTGGCGAGCGACGGGAACGGCCGCGTCCTGGTGGACGGCGCATTGGACGAGGACGGCTCTTCTTCTTCGTCTTCTTCGTCGTCGTCGTTGTCGTCGCCATCGGTTCTGGAGATGGACTCGAAGTCCGGCGGCGGCGGCGGCGGCCCGGACGTGTACGGTGAAGACCGAGCCACCGAGGACCAGCTCGTCACGCCTTGGGCCGTCTCTGTGGCCAGGTCAGATTCTCGTCGTCTTCTGGTGTCGATGGTTTCGATGCGGCTTCGCCATCGAGAAATTTTTACTGTTTCGTATTTTCCTCCGATTATATTTATGACGCAATAATTGATTTGAGATGGACGCCGACGTGTTTGGTGGTATTGAAAAGGAAATCATATTGTATGAATGAGGGCCCTGGCATTTATTATAATTGGGGTCTAAAAAAATCCATTTTGAAATGTTCCCCTTTTTTTCCTTAAATGTAATGAAATTATTGTCCACTTCGTATGCATTTAGCCTCTTTTTTTTTTTTTTTTTTTTTTTTGGTTTTTCTTTTAAATGTTGAATGCTGTAAGAACGGGGACACTTCTGTTCTTACTTCTCCGGCAACAAACTTTCTAAGCAAGACTTATACTTTTGTTTATGGCACTGGGTTGCTAATATTATTACAGATATTACAGAGCTGTCCAATTTGGGACGACGGAATGGTGGCTGGTGATCCTGGAAAATTGAGTATTCCATTAATGTTTTATAGGGGGGCAAGAAAAATATTATGAAATTATAGTTGGTGTGCTTAGAGAATTATTGTAACAATGTTTGAAATTTACCGCAATCAGTGATGTCAAGCGCCTTAAATTGCTTCTCGAAGATTATCTTTTGGACTATCAATCCACTACCCATCCTGAAGGTCCAAATCATCTATGTTCTGCAATTTCTGGATGCATGTCTTCTGTATACTTGAATTCATAGAAGAACTAGGCTGCTATTCATATATTATATTCATACAGGATTAGACGCAGTTTGTTTAGAGAGAACTTGGAGTGGCTGCGAATTGAGGAGAATTTGAGTGGTGCTCGTTTGAGGTGATTTAGATGTGAGAAAAAAAGGTTCTTTAAAAGCTCAGATGGTAAGGTGTGACCTATGCTGATATACAGGTTTCGGATGGTCAGAGAAAGATCTGAAAGATATAGATGGAGATTTATAGAAAGATAATGAATATCAGGATGTCCTAATAGAGCACAATGAGGCAAGGGATCCACTCAGCCCAGTCTTTTGGCATGCTTTCTTCTAAATTCTATGGTCCTTTAAGCGTAAATATGAATTTTAATGCGCTTGCTTCTCTACTGCTTAGCTTTTTAATTTCTAATGAGCAATTTTCCCCTCTTTGTCAGTGGGTATAGTTTGCTTCGAGATCCACACCACAACAAAGCACTTGCCTTTTCTGAAAAAGAGAGAGATGCGCACTACTTACGTGGGCTTCTCCCCCCAGTAGTTGTTTCTCAAGATCTTCAGGTTATCTACTCACTGGATAATTCTTTTAAAAAACTTTTTACATGCCTCTTTCTTGTGCATTTCCATTTTGGGTCTATCGCATATGACTTTTAATTTGCGACTAAAAAACATCAGGTGAAGAAGATAATGCACAGCCTCCGCCAGTACCAAGTCCCACTGCAAAAATACATGGCAATGATGGATCTTCAAGTGAGTTCATGTTTCTTCCTTCTAGAAGAGATTCAGGTTTTACACTTGGGATCATATTTATGTGGTTTCCATATCTTGCTTTGTACATGATAAAGGGTCCTAATGGAACTGGCTGTCCAAAATTCTTCTCTAGGACGTGATTCTTCTTCCTTTTTATACCTTTTTCTGCAGACATGGCTTATCCTTATTCATCTCAAAATTTGAGAATCATGCTTTCTTAGTGCTTTATAAATTTGTCAGCCTTATTCAATCATGTGAGCAAACCAAGTGTGCTGCCTTGATAGCTTTATGATATTGCGGCAATGCCAACTTTTGCATTTTGCTAGATTCATCTTTTCTATCAAAACGAAAAGTTGTGCATTTCTCAACTTCTAGCGTAGTCTCATACTTTTGGAGTATTCATATCACAGGAGACAAACGAGAGGCTGTTCTACAAGCTTCTTATTGACCATGTTGAGGAGCTTCTTCCTGTTGTCTACACTCCAACTGTGGGCGAAGCTTGCCAAAAATATGGGAGCATTTTCAGACGACCTCAAGGTCTCTTTATCAGTTTGAAAGAAAAGTATGTCTCTATGTCTGCTGTAATTCATTGATTGTGGTATTTTGTTTTCCTAATAGACATTTCCTTGCTATCGTCTGGTGTTAGATGCATATATGTTACTCACAAATAATTAATCTTAGGGGCAAGATTCTTGAGGTCTTAAAGAACTGGCCACAGAGAAACATTCAGGTTATTGTTGTGACGGATGGCGAACGGATCTTAGGACTTGGAGATCTTGGCTGTCAAGTATATAATTTCAGTGACTGTCTCTCTCCTTCGCATACACGTGTGCACATGCACCCCAAGGACGCATGCACGCCCGCACGCATGCTCACAAGGTGCAATTGATGACTGTCTCTAGAATTGTCTCTTTGCTAGGGAATGGGGATTCCAGTAGGGAAGCTTTCATTGTACACTGCTCTTGGTGGAGTCCGTCCTTCTGCAGTAAGTTATGCTTCTGTGTCCATATAATTGTGAAATATCCTCGAGTCAAGAACCTTTTATATCAAATGTCCTAGAACTTCCATTAGGTGCTATCTTTTCTTTAAATAGACACTGTATGTCGCTCTCAACCTTCTATCTCTTGCTACCACAGGCTTTAGTGACATTTCCATTGTGTGGCATTTGCAGCTCTGACTTCAGCAAAATGATGCAACCAACTTACGTATATATATTATTTTTCGAGTCTGTTTGCAATTAGAATGAGACGGCAGTTGATAAAATTTATTTTAATTCTTTGTGATGCTTCTATTTGCCAATGCTTTATGAAAACTAATGCATATTCAAAGACTACTAGCATGGACTATCTGAAGGTTTTAGATGTTTTATTTTGTTCACGGCAAACCATGTCGGGAACTCGACTAATGGTGGTTATGTTTGTCCAATCATTTTTCTATGGATACTTATAATAACTGAATATTTTATCATTTACAGTGCTTGCCTGTAACTATTGATGTGGGGACTAATAACGAGAACCTACTGAAGAATGAGTTCTACATTGGGCTCAGGCAGAGGAGGGCAACTGGGGAGGTCTGATTTGCTTTTACCATTTGAATTATCATTTTTTTTTCCATGCATGCAGTCACACGTTATGCAGCGGGAGAAATCTGAATCGCATGTTCTTCTTCCAGGAATATGCTGAACTTTTGCATGAATTTATGACTGCAGTCAAGCAGATTTTTGGGGAGAAAGTACTCATTCAGGTTTGACTTCATTTTATAGTTTGCGCTAGTCATTATTTTTCTTTAAAATCTTTATGGATACCTCATGCCTAAAAATAACTTTTGGTGCAGTTTGAAGATTTTGCAAACCACAATGCTTTTGAGCTGCTTGAGAAATATGGGACGACTCATCTTGTCTTCAATGATGATATTCAGGTGAAAATCAGAACCCTCTAAATATGAGTCAAAATATGCCTGTTGACCCTTCCGCTACTTTGCTCCAGGGAACGGCATCTGTGGTTCTTGCAGGGCTTATTGCAGCATTAAAGTTTGTCAGGGGAACCCTGGCGGATCAGCGATTTCTATTCCTTGGTGCTGGGGAGGTTTGTTGTCAACTTTTGTCATGAGAACCCTTAACTTTTCAAGTAGCTCTGTGTATCGGTATAAAGTCCTATAGTCTGCATTTATGTATCATGGTTCTTCTGCCTTGGAGTCATTGGAAAAATTCAAAGGCAAATTTGCTCCTCTTTCTTATTTCATTAGCTCGCACATCTGTAATATCTGGTATAAGGAAGTTCTGCTGTAACTGGTGGTTCTTACAGGCTGGCACTGGTATAGCTGAACTTATGGCCCTTGAAATGTCAAAACAGGTTAAAACATAGCATTCAATAGTTATTTGATTCACTTCAAGAAACTCTGGACAATGATATGATATACAAAATGTAATAAGATATGCCGGATATCTTTTGCAGACAAATGTTCCAGTGGAGGAAGCTCGTAAGAAAATTTGGCTAGTTGATTCTAAGGTAGTAAAATGTGCCATTTTCTTTGTGAATTGATTTGTTTTAGTTGTTTTAATTCATCCATTGATAAACCCTTGCACTTCCCTTGCACTTGTTCTTTTGCAGGGTCTGATAGTTAGTTCACGCCGGGAATCACTCCAGCAATTCAAGAAGCCTTGGGCTCATGAACATGAGCCTATTAATGAACTTGTTGATGCAGTAAAGGTTCTCTCTCTCTCTCTCTCTCTCTCTCTCTCTCTCTCTCTCGCACGCTGCCCCCCCCCTCCCCTCCCCAAAAAAAACTCTCTCTTGATATGTATGATGCAGGCACTGGATTTATAAACTCAGACTGGTCTCAAAGTCTCTCTTTGTTGTCTAGGGTTCTTATTCAAATGCTTTCTTATTGTCTTAGGTAATTAAACCAACAGTGTTGATTGGAACATCAGGCGTGGGAAGCACTTTTACAGAAGATGTGGTTGAGGCTATGGCTGCTCTGAATGAGGTATGTATCACTTCTGTCCACTTCACCTACCATCTAAAGGACAAGATGCTTAATTAGATTTGTCCAAAATTTGCAGAAACCCATCATTCTTGCTCTTTCCAACCCAACTTCAGAGTCTGAATGTACAGCAGAAGAAGCTTATAAATGGAGTCAGGTAACATAGTTCTGTCTTGCTGAAATTTGCCAATCTCTATCTTCCCGAAATATAAATACTCATTACGTGACTGGTTTGCTTAATGTTTAATGTGATTTCTGTTCTTGCAGGGCCGTGCTATATTCGCCAGTGGGAGCCCATTTGCTCCTGTTGAATTCAAGGGGAAGACTCTTGTGCCTGGCCAGGTCTTTAACGAATAGCATATATCTCAACTCAACTCTAGATGCAAGTACATGAAATCTTGACAACTAACTTCACTGTTTTTTTTTTTTTTTTTTTTTTTTTTTTTTTTTTTTTTTTTTTTTTTTTTTTTCTGTTCCAGGCAAATAATGCATACATATTCCCAGGACTTGGTCTAGGCTTGATAATGTCCGGTGCAATCCGTGTTCACAATGATATGCTTTTGGCTGCCTGTAAGTGCACCATTTTGGTTTTAAACAAATTCTGAAATGGAGCTTGGCATGCATGTTGTTGTTGACCTCGGACCGATAAATTTCTTGACATGGGAATGTAAGCTAATTCAAATGTCTTAATCGCATGTCTGCCTTTTCTGATTATTTTTGCCATTTTGCATCCTTCTCTGGAACAGCGGAAGCCCTGGCTGCACAAGTGACTCGGGAAAACTTTGACAAGGGACTCATATATCCACCTTTTACTGACATAAGAAAGATCTCAGCCCAAATAGCTGCCGATGTCGCGGCAAAAGCTTATGAACTTGGTAAGTTCTTTAATTTTTGGAAAAATCCTACTATTTGTTCTTTTAATTTTTTTCTAATTAAGTCTCTGTTATTTTAATTTATCTAATCAAGTCTTTCTACTTTCACAAATTTTCTAATCAAGTTCCCCTAATTCCACATCTAGCTGACATGGCCATTGAATGATGACGTAATTTGACGTGGATAAATTTTTGATGTCCACATTGGCTAAATTTATGCGCTTCATATTCCAAAATTGTCTGTATTAGTCCACATTGGCTAAATTTATGCACGTCATATTCCAAAATTGTCTGTATTATATTTTTCCCCACAAGTCTATGTTGGCATCCGCATGTTTTATTTGGAACATACTTTGGCATCATGTGACGGTCGACAGCATTGGTCGGATTTGGTATCAGAGTGACTTCATTAGAAAATTTATGAAAGTAGAAAGATTTGATTAGACAAATTAGAAGTGATGGAGTTGATCAGAAAAAAGGGCAAAAGTATAGGGTCGAAATTTTTTGTATACACGGACCCTCGCTTTCTCATGTTCCTTTTGTGGACGAAATGCTTTTGCAGGCTTGGCTACTCGCCTCCCTCAGCCGAAAGACCTGGTGAAGTACGCTGAGAGCTGTATGTACAGCCCTACCTACCGTAGCTACCGGTAAACAGAGGGCGCATACTGTATACGTCTCGCGTGGAGTTCTGTGCAACTATGTTGTCGTCATTTGTTGTTTGTTTCAACTGTTGGTGGTGTCCTTGTCCTTCCCCTCATTCTCTTCTCATCTGTGGAGATGAGACGTATAATGAAGATAATAATAAACAAAAGGGTGGCGATGAGAAAATTCATGAAAAAAAAGCATGTTGCAATTCTAGAAATGTCTGCATTGATATAGTCAATTAGATTGCTAGATTGTGCCTCAGAGAGAGAGAGAGAGAGAGAGAGAGAGAAGGGGGGGGGAGAGATTCATTTTTTGACGTTTGACTAATGTAAGATTTTGGAATATTCGCATTGGGTTTCTTCGATGGACCACTCTCGGTCCTTTTCTTGACTTATTTGTAGGGCGAGGGGGGAGAGAGAGAGAGAGATAGGGGGAGATCGTACAACGCTTGACTAATCTGAGCCATTCGCGTTGCGTTTGTTTGATGGGGCACTCGTCATTTCTTGACTTAATTTGGAGGGGAGAATACTTGCAACATAGGCTGACGCCAGATATGTTGCTTTCGATTTTGTCGAGCTTTGAAAGTTCAACGCAGCAAAGCGTCATTTCTTAAGAAGTTTAGGATGTCATGTATCGAATTCATCATAAAGAGCAAATTCAACGGAAAGAAAATGGACACCGAGATAGAAAACAGCAGTCTTATGTCGTATGCATCAAAAGCACCAATTTTGAAATTGGCATTCTAAGCTCTTCAGAATGAAAAGTGCGAAGAGTTTAGTTGAGTTGAATGAAATAGCTGACCGCCTTTTTGGAACGAATTTTGGAGCCTCAAAAGTGACGTTGTCCCTCGGTCTTTCTACTTCTAGCCCCCTTTTGAAGTAAATAGCATCGACTCACGATAAATCCCCTCCCATAGTATAGTAACTTATCAGATTTGGCCAATCTTTTTAAGTAAATAGCATCAACTTACCATAATTCCCCTCCCATGATATAGTAACTTATCGGACTTGACAAATCTTTAGAAGCAAATAGCATCAATTTACAACAAATCCCCGCCCATAATATGATAACTAATCGGATTTGGCAAGTCTAAATTCTCTATCAAATTTGGGAATTTCCATCGATGATCTCCAATAAACTCTTGTCCTCGTGGAGTTGTAGATTCGAATTCCATGATCCCATTAAGGGGTCCAGAGTGGATAAAACCAAAATGAAATGCTCATGCGAAGCAAAACACAGATAACGTCAACGAGCACGCCCCCTTCTTCAACTCTCGACACCCCCCACCAATAAAAAATCCACGTTGACTTTGGACCGACGACGAGGTTTACAACAAGTAAAAGTCAGGCTGACAAAAAGGATGTCGGCCAAAAGATTGTTCTCACTTATCGTCTTGGATCGCATTATGTGTGTGTTATACTTTTGTTTCTATGGTGGGAGGGCTTACATTGGAAACCATTTCTCCGGTGACAGCCCGGACCGTGATACGGATAATCGCGGATTTATTAAAGATTCCGTCGACTGATTCTATGAAAATTATATTTTTTCAATCTTTATCACGGTGGCCGCGCAACTTGATTTCATGGATTATCTTTACCATAAGGTTTTATAGATTTTTAAAAAATAAATCGAATTTACACTCTCTTTGTCTCACGAAAAATTAATTATTTGAAATTTTTTTCTTAAAATAATTATTTGTATCACCTACGGAAATAAACGAATAAAAAATAATTTCAACATCCATGAAAATTTTAAAGTATAGATAGTTGTCGACAATGAATTTTTTTTTTCATTAACCAATTAATATAAGCGATCATTTCTAGGACATGTTTTCGAAACCGTTCATTTTCTACAAAATAAATGGTGTTTTTAGAATTCATATCCATTTTTTGAGAAAAAAAAAAAGCGCGGGCGGTGGAAACCATGAAATGGACTATCATAAATGATATTTGGATAAGTCGTCGTCAATAAGAAAAAGGCAAAAAAGAAGAAGAAGAAAAACCCCCAAGGATACCTCAAATAAGAAAAAAGTTAATCAACATGTGGGTTAGTAGAAATTTCCGACCCAAAAAGAAAAAAAGAAAAATACAGATAACAACAAAAAGTGGAAAAAAAAAGAAAAAAAAAAAAAGCAAAGCGGTCAAATTTCGTGAGGAAGGAGCAGGACGCGTGGTGTTATCCTCTCTTTCTCTCCCTCCCTTCCTCCCTCTCCTTCTTCGAAGCTCTAACGAACGACCGCCCGCGTTTTCCCTCTCTCCACAATCCCCGATTTACCCCCCGCCCCCTCCCCTCCCTCTCCCTGCGCTGCATATAAAATCCGCAGGTGAAACTCGCTCTCTCCCCCACGCCTTCCGCCCCGACTCGGACTCGGCCGAGTCAACACGCCCCCGCGACCGACCCACCCCCCACCCGGCGCCATGACGCGGCGATGCTCCCACTGCTGCAACAAGGGCCACAACTCCAGGACCTGCCCCGTCCGCGGCGGCGGCGGCGGCGGCGGGGACGGCGGGGGCGCGGCCGCGTCCTCCTCCCCCTCCACCTCCTCCTCTGGCGCGGCGGCGGCGGCGGCGGCCTCGGCCTCGGCCTCCGGCGGCGGGGTGAGGCTGTTCGGGGTTAGGTTAACGGACGGCTCGATCATGAAGAAGAGCGCCAGCGTGGGGTGCCTGTCCGCCGCCCACTACCACTCCTCCTCCTCCGCCGCGGCCTCCCCCAACCCCGGCTCGTCCCCGATCGACGGCAGCGACGGCTACCTGTCCGACGATCCCGCGCCCGGCTCCCGCTCCTCCAATCGGCGCGTCGAGAGGAAGAAAGGTATCGAGGATTTCGATTGACGCGCGGCTCCCTGATTCCCTGGGGCATCGATTGTGCGTTTCTGATTGTTTGGGTTGTGCTGTTTCTTTCCTTCCTTATGGTTTCGGATTGGAAGCCTGTGCGTGTTTGGTTGAGAATTGGAGCTTGATGCGTGTGCTTGATGCGTGTGACGAGTGGCTAGGATATCTCAAAAATGGTCCCTGATTTTTGGATTTCCAGTTTAAATGTAAAGATCCTTCTTTTGCAGCTCTCAACAAAATCAAAGCGATTGAGAGCATCTTCACGAAGAAAAATCTCCGTCAGAATATCGTGCGTCGTCTAATTCTAATCTCAAACGCTACAGTATTTACGTGCAGGTGTTAAATGGTACCATCACTGTGATGGATTGGTAATGAGAATAATTTGACTCGAGTGGCAAGATGTCTTTTATATGGTATCTGTTATCAGTTAACATTTCGGGAAGCTCGTGGTATTTTGGAGATTATCTTTAAAGAAAAAGGGTAGCTTTATGATGTTAGGGAAGCTTCCTTCTTTAATTTGGTTGGATGTTCTATTTCCTAGTTACTTTGTACGAAATGAGATGTCGATGGATCTAATTTAGGAAGATATACTTGAATTTGTCTCTTAAGTTCTGAGATTCTTTCTTTTTTGGTCGCTAAGCATGGGATTCGGTCACCTGTGACTTGTAAGTTACCTTACCTGATCTGTGCAAATGATCAAATGTGATAAATGAGCATTAAAACCTTATGAATTCATTAGGAATTGCCTACTGAACAAATGAATGAGCTTCACAATTGTGAGTTCTTGTTCTTAGCTCTGCGAGATTGGCGGTACTGCATGTCTTGTAATTCTGATGCAAGGAATTATAGCCGCTGGCAGGCATGCTTCCGTCAAAGTTTTCTCCTGCCAAGTAGGGGGCAGCTATCCCATCTCTGCATTTGTAGTTTAATCATGTTCAAGTTTCTTCTTTTGATAGCAAGTATATCATGCCACGTCATTAGCGATCCAACAGGATAGCAACATCTTCACTAAAGTATTGTGTGGGATAGGCAATATGTTGCCATGGGTCCGTGAATTATTTATCTATTATCTTTGTCAGTTTCAGATGAATGACCTTGTTTGTTTTAATCTTTGCTTAGTAGATTCCGTGGTTGACTGCGCTCTAACTGCCCAGAGGTGTGTACTGAGATGACTGCCTTCTAGATTGTTATGTAGACACCATAATACATACTGCGTGACGCTGGGCATTTAATGTTTGATATTAGAAGTCTATGGTGTCTCCTCTGTGCAGTTGGTGGGTGTTACTTATTGTTCAATTGGATTTGACTCCAGGTAACCCATGGACGGAGGAAGAGCATCGAAGGTTTTTAATTGGTCTCCAGAAATTGGGTAAAGGAGACTGGCGAGGGATAGCTCGTGACTTTGTGACTACAAGGACTCCTACTCAAGTGGCAAGCCATGCCCAGAAGTATTATATTCGGCAGAGTAATGCTGGCCGAAGAAAGAGGCGCTCCAGCCTTTTTGACATGGCTCCAGATATGGTTTGTCTTCTCTATGATGTTGCTTCTGCACATTCATTGCACTCCGTTCAAATATCCGGCTCATGCACGTTTTAAAATGTTTTCTTAGCTCATGCTGACATATGCTTTGACCATGCATTAGTGATGATTACATGATAAGGGCCATTCCTCTTAGACCTTTAGGACACATCAAATGATATTAGTAGGAATTACTTTCTCTTACAATGAATTATGACCTGATCATTGCTTTTCTCTTAAAAAAGTACAAAAACAAAATAGAAAAGGGGACGGGAAAGGACGTCTTTTGTGCAATTCATGGGTTACGACTGTAGACTCTTATGGATCCATTGCCAATAGATCTACTGGTTAGATTAATAATGTTGGCTTGGTTTAATATTTAAATAGCGTGACACTTGTCTCATGTAGGCTGAGATTTGACTTACCACTTAAGCATGGAAATTAATCATGTTGAAAGGGGAGGTAGATAAGAGGCCTGGAGATATTGCAAAACATTACTCTGCATTCCTATAAGCTTAAGCTATCGTAGAGGAAGGCATCTTTTAGTATTTAAATATTATAGCAGCTAATATTCTTTCTTTTTTTTTCCTTCGGTCTGTTTTGTTGTGTCATTACTTTTGGTAAGATCCATCTTTTGCTTTTGTTAGGCTACTGCTGACCAACCCTCACATCCAGAAGAAACATTTCTGCCTCCTTTGGTCAGACTTAACGATGATTCTAACTCAACAACTTCTACCAGTATTGGACTCGATTTGGAAAGAACTCCTATGGAGACCTCGCACCCAGAAACATCTGAAGGGGGTGGTGATGTTGCGATGGAATCAACTGATCAAGTACCTCTTGTCCCCTGTTACTTCCCATACTATTTACCACTACCTTTTCCCATGTGGCCGCCCAACATGGCGCCTCCTGAAGATGGAAGGGTGGCGGAGACATCTCATCACCGTGTGCTAAAGCCAATCCCAGTAATTCCAAAAGAACCCCTAAATATCGACCAAATAGTTGGAATGTCTCAGCTAAGTCTTGCTGAGAATGAACCTGCACCACTGTCTTTGAAGTTTCTCGGGGAAACATCTCGACAATCAGCATTTATCAAGGCGCCTTCTTCAGTCAATGAATCGGATCTCAACAACTGCAAGGATGGCGCCACTCAAGCAGCTTGATTCGTGCCTAAGATCAGCGACGGTTCAGTTCTTGTGAATCTTTCTGTAAAACCATCTGTATCAGTGTCCTTTTCCTGTTGTACCTGCTTTCTTTAGGCTTTCTTCTTCACACAGCCCTAGCTAGATCATACTTCTCTTAAGTATTTATTCTTTTTGCACTATGTGGATGGAATCCAAAATAAACCTAGTCCCAAAATTCGGGCATTGTTGCAAGCTTCTCACTTGGTAATACAGCAGGATTGCCCAATGCGTTAGGCCTAGTTGTTTAAGTTACGCACGCAGGGGAGAGGCTCCACCTTGAACGGTACGTGGGTAGGCGGACGAGTGGTTTTTCTTTCATGGACCTGGATCCACCGGACCGGATGCTTGGATCCACAAAATGGGCGGCTCTGAAGCAGTTGATCCAGTGAGCCTGGGTCCGTGTAAAATTATTCGCAAATACAGGATACTGACGTGATTTACGATATTTAAATGGGATTTACGCAGGATACACATGAATAACGATTCATACGGGTGCGATCCACCAAACCCGACTTGCCTAGCACCCTGCTATGCTTCTTGTTTTTCGTTTGCTTTTGACGACATGTCTTTCATTGGAGGGAATGATGGTTGTTGCATTAAATATTGCATGAAAAATTTCAAAAAATTTTGAAGCATTCTCATTTTCTCAAATAAAAACTTGAAGTGGTCTTAAATTTTTCAAATAAAGGCGTTATCTCGCCAATCAGCTAAATATTCTAGTCGGTCAAGGGCATTTTAACCTAAGTTTTTATTTAAATTAGATAAAAGTTAAGCAAAGAAGTTACTTAAAAAAAAAAAAGCAAGAGGGTTCCGCCTATGGCTGCCTCCCCATTGCGAGTGGAGCATCGGTGATGGCCGGTGCCCTGGGAAGGGCCTGGTTTTTTTTTTTTTTTAAGTCTTTTTTTCTTTTGTGAGTTTGTCTTTTTATGGAATTTTTTTAATTTAATTTAACTAAAATTTTGTGTGAAAATTATGATTTAGATCAATATGACTTCCTTTTAGTGTTTTAGTTAACCT
This sequence comes from Eucalyptus erythrocorys, assembly GCA_014182555.1. Lineage (NCBI taxonomy): Eukaryota > Viridiplantae > Streptophyta > Magnoliopsida > Myrtales > Myrtaceae > Eucalyptus > Eucalyptus erythrocorys. The sequence goes on from CM024602.1 coordinate 14,246,699, forward strand.
TAACATCACGTGGGGCACCATGAGGGAAAGATAAAATTTTTTAAAAAATCACATTGACATTTTCTATTAATCAAATTAAATGGAGTTAGTGGAAGGGGGTGAGGGGTTGCAAGCCCTCACCGGCCATTGGTAAAGGTCACGTCGCCCAGGTCCTTGTTGGTTAGCCTTGCATGTGCCCAGTAAGGGTCACCCAAGTGAGGCTAACCCTTGCCTATGGCTTTCAAGGGTGACCTTGCCCGAATAGAACAAGGGCAATTCTCACTCGACCCTCTTTAAGTATCACCGGTAATTAGCTAACATCTAAGATTGATGAAAAAGGAAAGAAAAAAGCAAGAGAAGGAACAAAAAATTTTAAAAAGTAAAGAATGAGAAGGCTTTGTAAGGTCAAATTCGAGTCCTTATTTGAATAAACAAGAGTAGTTCATGTCTTAAAAAAAATACTCGGGACTCACATTTGGAATTTTGCTTATATTACAGGGGTTATCTTCTGGCCTTATCGATCATCGTGCGCCGCGGTTTTCCATGGGATGGTCTTGCTCCCGTGGATACACTCTAGTCAGCTTTTAGCTGGATCTGATTCGAGAATTAATAAAAATCACAAAAAGTAGCCATCTCTTGGAAAATCCACCGTATACCCACCTAATCCCCCTCATATTTCCTGGCTTTTTCACCTCGTGTAAATGGCTGGCCCTAATAACCACTGGGATTCGCCCCAGTGACCACTCTTCCAACATGAAAGGGGGAGGTAAGGGGCTAGTCAGTTTTTAGCTGGATCTGATTCGAGAATTAATAAAAGTCACAAAAAGTAGCCATCTCTTGGAAAATCCACCGTATACCCACCTAATCCCCCTCGTATTTCCTAGCTTTTTCACCTCGTGTAAATGGCTGGCCCTAATAAAAGCAACGGATCTCCTTCCGCATCTCCCTCCCCACTTCAATGACATACTTCCATATGCTTTTAAACAGAAAGCCCCATAATCCGACCTTATCCGTCCACAATGGTCAACGCATTTATTTCGAAAATATGTACGTTGCGAGTTCCCTGCATGGTACCCATCTGTCTGCACGCTGCCCTGGCTGTAGACCAAGTCTCACCTTCGACAGTCGCATCCAAACATGGCAAGATAAGATAAAAAGATGATGATACAAATAATCTCTAAATTTTTCCTCAAAAATTCAGAGATTACATTAAATATATTGAAAATACTCGGACTATATTATACATCGGACAAAAATTTAGGAACTACATTATATATTGAATAAAAGTTTACAATCTATTTACAATACTTTTTTTGAAGAGAAGATCCTTTTGCTACAACATCGTATAGATCAACATAAGCTTATATATGATCGTGAAGCAATTGGCACCCAGTACCCGAATGGCACCTCAGAAAATCGCGCGAATTGTCAGGTTTTCTCTCGGCAATGTGGTGGCGCGCAATTGGGAGTTCGCTGAACATTGCTAGAAGTGAAACATGGGGAGTGGCCAAATCGAGTTATGGAACAATTCCCATCTAAAGGACTAAGAGCCGGACTGTACATGCCTAATATGAAGTGAAGCATTGATTGTTTGCTGTCATATTGGTAAAAGGGTCTTGGTAAGAAATTAAATACGCTTAATGTCGTGCCAAAAAGAAACGCCCTCAACAAGGAAACACCAGTGAGATTGTGAATGTCACGAGAAAGTTGGTGTACATAAAAGATCCTCCGCGAGAAGCGAGCTCCCCCTTACTGCCATTTCCTAGTGTTTTGGAATTTCCTGATAATCAAACTTCTCCGATGGCTGGAACCCCAAAGAACCTCGTCGGAAACGGGCTAGACCATGAAGGAAGCATAGCCCAAGGCACCAATAATGCGCCTGTGGTGCCTGCAGAGTCCCGTGAGAACAGTAACCAAATCGTCGTCGCTGCTGAGGATGTCCCTGAGAGCTCCGCCGCGGATGGGCATTCGAACAAGGCGGCGGCGGCGGCTGCAGCGGCGGTTGTTGTTCCGGGGAATGACGACCCCGTCGTCCCAAAAGAGACCGTCCCTCCATCGAATGAGATGCCATGGAGGACGGATGGTGAGGGACCGAACTTGGACGAAGCATGGGCCATAGCCACGGCCAAGAACCGTAGGAAGCACATGGAGGATTTCGTGTGCGTCAAGCCGTGGTTCATCACCGGTAATTGCAACGCGATCGGCGAATGCACCGCGCCGCCGAAAAAGCGCAGGCGCCACAGGCCGAGTGCTTGGTACTTTGGACTGTTCGACGGGCATGGCGGCTCTGAGGTACGGTCGATCGGTTCATATAATCTTACATCATCGCGATTTTCTACGTGATTGACCGTTTAATTTGATCTCTACGCATGCACCTACGGATTATATGGGTGGACCGTGAAATTTTCGCTTACTCTTTCTTCCGTTAGAGGAGGACCATTAGAAAGTAGATTGACAGTTCCATCGTGTGAACGTTGAGCTTGACCGTTGAAAAGGCGGCGTCGAGATTTGAATTCACAACTTCATGCGTCGCGCCCGATGATTTTGTGTCCGATTTTATCCAACTTTCGATGATCTTTGTTCGATTAAGGTATTTTAATGTGTCTTGTTGGTTTGTCCATCTAGAGGCGACGGTGGCGGTGATGGCGGCGGTGGCGGCGCAACTTATTCTTATTGATTGATTTGGTGTGATAAGTAAGAGCCTTTAAAAAAAAAAAGAAAAAGAGGCTCTTATTGAATATTATATTTAAGGGTTAATACCCTAAAAAACCCCAAACTGGTACACCTGTGACAAATTTACCCCAAACTAATTTTTTGACCATGAAAAACCCCAAACCGGTATACCGTGACAAATTTACCCCAACTAACAAAAAATACCCTAAACCTGGTACATTTATGACAAATTTACCATAAACTAATTTATTCGACCGTAAAAAACTCCAAACTGGTAAATTTGTGACAAATATACCCTTCGCTAAATTGGATTAATATAAAAAAAATCACAAAAATTGTAAACTGTAACAAACGGAGCGTAAAATCATAAATTGGTATATTAATCAACTGTCACGTATCATTTAACTTAATAATTTGACGATAAAATTTAATAAAAACTAACAGAGGGTAAATTTGTCATAAGTGTACCAGTTTGGGGTAAATTTGTCAAAAGTATACAAGTTTGGGGTTTTTTATGGTCAAAAAAATAGTTTGGGGTAAATTTATCACAGGTGTACCAGTTTAGGGTTTTTCAAGATATTAACCCTATATTTAACTCGAAACTCTGAAAATCAAGGCAAGGGAAAAAAATGATGTGATGGAGAAGTATATCATATATTCTTTTGTTCTTTCAATATTTTATTTGAACAATAATTAATATTCATTTTTAATAGATGAAATTTGCCACATAGTCAAGTAAAGCCATTTGGACTTCTCCACGTAGAGGTGTGTGAAAGGACTAAGTGAATCGATCGATTGGGTCCGATTTTCTGATTCTCAATTCTTAAAAGTAAAATTGATGTCCGACTGATTTAATTCTAAATTCCAAAAGTCGATTATATTAACTTTCAAAAAAATAAAAATGATCAACTTTTTTATTTTTATTTTCTTGTAACAGATGACATCAGATAATAAAGTGAAAAAAAAAAAAAAAAATGACCGGTCGCAACCCGGGGACCGATCACCCCTATCTCCACGTGAGGTCCGAAAGTCCAGCTCCGGCCGAAATATACCCGTATAAAAGCGGTCCAAAATATATATTAAAAAAGTTAATCAAGGAAATACAAAATCAAAAAGTATAAGCAAAAATGGAGACCTTATAGGAAGAAAAATAACCTTCTTCCCGTCGATCGGGAGTCGGAGATCGGAGAGAGGAATCGCGATGAAGGGGACGAGAACGGCGGAAGCCAAACCGCCTCGAACTTCCGGTCGCCGGAAAGCGCCGAGCGATCCGAGCAGGTACTCGTCGCGGCCTGTTTTGGTGGATTTCTGTGGCCGCCGGTGCGGAGTATCCACAATTTTGGCGTAGTTTTGAGTGTGCCGTCATTGCCTTGCCTTGAATCTCTTTCTGTGTTCGCGCGAATTTGGTGCGGTGTCGCTGTTAGCACGCAATCCTGATTTTGCTTTCTTTCGGCTCGAACGGGCGTGATTTTCGCATTCGTCGATGGACCGTCTGGATGTGCTTTATTTGACTATGTTTTTGGTGGACGTGCTTCGTTTAATGATTTTTTTTGGCTGCTCTTGTATGTGAAGTACTGCTGTATGATTATATGAATGGAGAATCATGTGCGATCTCGCGGAAACGGCGGGACGATTGGACTGTGCTGGCCTGAATAATTACAGGCGAGTTCGGTTGCTCGGGGTGTGTGTGGAAAGTGACCGATTGTTCTGAGTTTTCGGTAGGGGGGGACCCCCTCTGTGAAGCTCTTGACGAGCTTTGTAGGGAACGAAGGGGAGTAGATGTCGATGAGGAGTTGACCCCACGTTTGAAGTCGATTCATTTGCTGATCATCAGCAATTTCATCGACCTTCGAGTCGGAGTGCTCGACTTGAAATGGCCTGGCTCAGTTGGCAGTGCAACCGAGACATACTTAACACAGTCTTTTAGAGCAAATTCGCTGATATAAAAGAAGTAGAAAAGTGTCTCTCTCTGAGTGACTATTCATGTCAAGGAATACTGAATTGGCAGTATTTTCTACAAGTATTTTAATTTTGAGACAACTTTAGGATAAATGCATGTGCTCTAGGTATTTACATGGTAATCTGTACAGGAAAATTGAATTTTCTGCCATGGTTATGACGCCGGTAGTCCTAGTTAACTGTATGTGTGATCCATAGTGGATATAAACAGAGCTTCTTTATCAGGCTGGCTTCTGCTGATCCTTTTAGCGGATCTTGCCATATTTGCAAATGATAACAGAGATTCATACTTTGACTTGAAGTTATTATGTACTCAAGGAACAGGATGATTTAGATTTCCTGCTTATTTATAGGCTCATAGCTGTGATTAATTGCAAGTGTTCTTAAGTGCATGAATAAGCCTGGCGCAATTTTGCTGGAGGGTATTATTCTTCATTGTTCATGTCGAGTTGTATAGAGTGGAATTTTCACAAACTGAGATTCATTTGTCAACAGATTTTTGACTTCGATCTTTTGTCATATCTAAAGTCAGGTATGGGTTTTTTGTTCTTTCTCAGTATGGAATGCACTTACATGGAATGAACATACTGTATTTTGCCTTTATGATATTTTAATTTTCATTACTTTTAATTCCATTTGTGCTACATAACAATGTTGAAGAAAGCTCTGCTAATTTCTTTAAATAAGTCAGTTGGCTCGGGCACAACTTAAGACATTAGTTAATTAACATTTGAAATGTATGCAATTTTCAAACGTAAAGCTTAACCTGGCCCGGTGGTTGACATACTTATTCGAAGCATCTAGTCACACTTTTGAGGATCCTTGGAAGTTACAAAGGTGTATATTCTATTCTTCTTTTTTCCAAAAGAATTAGACCACGGACAATTCCATGGTCCAATGCACCTGGATAACTTCCACCAACTGAAGGGGTGATCACGAGGCTTTCATACCTTGCTTGCTTCTATTGTTTTAGTCCTTTTTCAAGACTTTCAACCGAGGTTAGTTGTTAACAGATTGATGCTTGATGTCCATTGTTGTTTGATATATATTATAGAGTGCCGTGAAATGGCTAGAAGAAGCTGCAGAGGTGTCAATATACTGGAGGTTATGGTCCCCAAGGATACTACATGGAAAGTTGAGGGTTGGCTACTTTCCTGAGAGCATATTGTAGTCAACCAGTTAGACTCACTTTGCATGCTTTGTCCAATCTCCTTGTTCATCTTCCTGCTAAAGAAAAACACCTTATGGAGCCCCTGATTCGTTTTTCTGTTTGCTTTAATAGAATAGGTTAAACAATAGCAGGTAAAATATATTTAATATGCTGGCAGCATCTTGAAGCCTTAATGGGCCATCTCCTGAGGGTTCATTATGCTTATTAGCTTTTTATTCTATCGGTGCTTTTAACGCTCCAGTTTTTGTCATTAAGATATTTCAACTTGATATCTTCCAGAATGCCATGTAAAATTGACTAGGAGGTTTTAGCACCTTTTCTTCTCGTTTCTGTTTTTGTTTTTCAGTATTAAGATATGATGGTCGGTGTATATGGTGGTCTTAACTTGTTTTAACTTTGATATTGGTAAGTTGTGCCAACAATGGCCCTGGGCAATGTTGAGGATGATGTGACGTAGACTGTGAAGTAGACCTTTGAGTGACTGGTTTTATTTTATTCAAGGTGTTTGTAATGTGTTACTTCCCTCTTTAGAGACATTTAGATGAGTCAGTATAAGGAGATCAGCTTAAACAGTATATATCTGTGACAGGTCCCGAGATATAGCAGTGCATACCTATCGTTATACTTCTTTACTAGAGATGAGCAGCCCCTATTTGTCCCTATTATACTCTTATCTCCTCTCTTATCCCTATTTGCCCTTTCTCGCCTCACTTTCTTCTGACCAATATATGTTTGATGAGTGAGGTTCCAATCACCAGAGTTACTGTGGTTGGTACCCCTTAGTGTTTCTTACTAGTACTTTAGCAATTGAAAAAACACTATTGGAAGTAGAACATCTGCTGTAGACTAAAATGCCCATTATTTTTTTTCAGGCGAGTAACTATTGTGCGGATCACCTGCATGACATTTTAGCACAAGAATGGAAAGAAGCTGTTGATAAAGATGGTTGGAAGCATAGGTGGGAGGCAGCAATTTTAAGGGCTTATGAGAGGGCTGATGATGCTTTCAAAGATGGCACACATACCCCGAAAAGGGCTGGTTCAACAGCCGTGGTTGTTGTTTTGTCTGCTTGCCAGATTATTGTTGGCAACTGTGGGGATTCCAGGGCTGTGCTGTGTCGTGGGGATGAAGCCATTCCTTTGACTGTTGACCACAAGGTCCTTGGTGACTGCCTAATTTCGATTCTCAATGTTCATTTCTCCTTTTACATTTGACTGTTTCTGGTACATGTCATAAAATTTTGCTACTGGTCATTCATTGTACTATGCATGCAAAGGTATATGTTTTTGGTGTCCTACTCATGCATTAGCGAGACTTTTAAGTGGTATTATGCGGAATGGAAACTTTATCGAAATTGGTCAAATGTAGAATGAAATATCTGTGGATCCGTTGATTGTGAACTTTCATTTGAGTCCAAATAGTCACTTTGGAGTCTGTTTTATAGACATGGACTCATAAAAAGTTCTAAATGCGGTCTAAAATTTGTTTCATAGCATTAATAAAGAGTAATATGCAAGTTTTTGGGAAAACATACCGACCAACTATATGATGGAGTAAGCTCTTTTTGTTAACCGATGAGGTCGCTGAGTGTTTACTGTGGTTTCAGCTGACATTATATGGTTAACATTTTGTGAGCTTGGTTTTTTAGGGCTTGTAATCACAGAGACCTAGAGAAATATGAATTGGTTGGTTTTAACATGAAATAGACACTTGAACTTCAATTTTACAAGGAGAGATTGCATTTGTTGGTTTGAAGATGTGATAGAAGGAGTTGATAGGTAGTCATAAATTTGCCCCTTCTTGTTCAAGCCTTTATTCCTAAATTAGCTGCTGCCAAGTAAAACCTAAAAGTGCATTAAGCGATAGCTAGTAAGAAACCGATAACCAGCTTGGTGAATGGAGGAGCAGGGAAATTGCATGGTTAGATGGTGAGCCTGCACCTTCAGTTTCTTCACTGAAATAGTTGGCTAAATCAGAAGAAAGAACTCTAGTATAATTTATTTTGGCTTGGCTTGAAGAACTCTGCAATTCGATGGAAAATCAAACTGAGGATGAAGGTTTAGAGTATCTGGTTGGAGTTTGCATATTCTCCGATTTATTTTTAATTTAATGATTGTTTATGGGTGGTCAATCAGCAAAATCATGAGTGGAATGGTGCGACTTTTGCAACTGCTAATTGGCAAGTCAAACAAAATCAAATATTATAGATAGCTTTTCCTAACTTGCCTGAGATTTTTACTGTCCTCCTCAACTACTTGTCCGTGGCTTCTCTTCTTTCTTTGTTTGTTTCCTTTTCGTCCTACGTTTTATGAAGCTTCTCTTCCTCTTCTTCAAGTATTTTTTTCTAGTGGGTTTGGGCAGAAGTTGCTGTCACGACGGAGGAATGGGAGGTCAGTATATGAATCAAGCACTTCGGGCAATGCCTCTCTAAGTGAAGAAAGGCTTTTTATAAATGCCCTAGATAGTTTTGCCTTTATGCCCTACTCCTAATTACATCGTTTTCAGTCTTCATTGAAGAACATAGGCTACATAAGTTATGGCTGGTTATTGTAGCAGTAGTTCATAAATCTAAACATGGAGAAGATTTTTGCAGTTTGACGTTATGCAAGGTTTTCCTTGTATTTTTTTAGAATTATAAACCATGTAATAGCACTGGTGTTACTGCTTTTTCTTAGTTTTCTCCTTGGGAATCTCTATTTGCCTATTAGTTGGACAATCATCAGTGCAGGCATACTGTCTATCCCATGTTACACACATTCCGAGGATTGTCCCTTGTCAATATTCCTTAGGAGCCACAGTTTGTGGTACATAATGCCTTCTAGAATTCAATGTGAAGAGTGGAGAAATAACTTAGGCATCATTACTTTAACAGAAACGAGAAGGTAATTTGAGAAAGCTTGAATTGTTTACCATTTATGGCAATATATTTATAATTGCTGTTGCTTTTATGTATGTATTTGTGACTTAGCTAATCTGTGTATCTCGATTCAGTAAGCCACTGTTTCATTTCTTTAAACTCATTAACCAGTTTTCTCTACATTTACTAATCATTTCACTGCTTCTGGGTGGATTTGTTTGAATTATGGGTTCACTTGGTAGATATTTTGCTCTATTTGTGTTTGCAGCCTAATAGGGAAGATGAGCTGAAGAGGATCACCGATGCAGGAGGCAAAGTTCTGTACACTGACTGTGAGAGAGTAGAGGGAATTCTTTCTATGACAAGAGCAATAGGTAGATGCATCTCTCATTTTGTCTGTTTATCATTTCTAGACTATCAGCGGGAGAAATATATCACTAACTATATTTTTTATTTTATTTCTTCTTTTTTAATATGTCTGGTCATCCAGCTGATGTGGCTGAAGCCTATGTGGTCGAAAACCACTTGTTCTGTTTATCCAATTAATTTGGAGGCTAGAAGCTTGTTTTGATCTTCTTACCTTATCTGAAAGTCTACTCAGACTCTAATATATTTTATTTTGATATGGTGAGGTGTCTGTGCAAGAGTTAATATGTGATTATTCTCTTATTACTTCAGAAGTTATCTGACAAAATTTTTTAATCTAATGCCTCCCTGATGAGATATGAATTGTTGGTGCCATTGCTGCCAAAAGCAGCTGAGCTTGTCTGAGTGAGTAGAATCATTAAAAATGCGGCTGGTACGTCTGGCTTTTACTGCCTTATCAGGAGTTGCTCCATATATTGCTTGACATAAAACCGATAATGTCCCCCCAAAGTTTGGGGAAGGATTTTCTTTATAGGTAACTACTTGAAAGTCTTAACGTGGTACTAAGAGCTTATTGGAAAATGCCTATTGTTTTGCTTATTATCCTTTTTATTTTCTGCTTTTTCAATTGAGCTACGAGTAATACTGTACTTTTTTATTAGACTGAGCATATCTGCTTGATACATGGAATTTTAGGTGATCGCTTTCTAAAGCCCTGGGTAATCTCAGTACCTGAGGTTACTTTCACTACTCGATCTGAAGACGATGAATTTCTTATTATGGCAACTGATGGGCTCTGGGATGTCATGACCAGTGAGGAGGCGGTTACATTTGTAAGACTGGCACGCAGGAGGCTGCAAAAGTTGGCAATTATAGGTTGCAATCATCTTGCAAAAGTTGTTGCTAACTGTCTCCTTGCAAGAGCTATTAGGAAAGGGAGCAGAGACAACATTTCTGTCATATATATCGACCTCAGTGTGCCCAGGAGAAGGAAGAAGCCACACAAAGAACCAGAAGCAAATCAAACTTGAGTAAAATAGGAATCAGGTGCTCCTCATAAGCATTGTTTAATGACAATAGAACTATTATCTTAGCAAGCCATTACTGCAGAAACATGTGGTTCCTTTTGTGTCCTAGTTAATAGTGCAGTGCTAATTACTGATCGAGGAACTTGCTTTTGTAAATATGAAGACGATTCCATTTATGTTTTCTTGCATGCATTTCTTGAATTCCTTTAGGTCTCCTCTGCTCTCTTTGAAACCAGGGATCTAGGGTGCTGCCCACCTTTTCCATGTTCCTCTAGAAAGATTTATCCCGACAAAACTTACTGACGAAAGATGGAATCCCTCCAGAGAGGAGCATGATTAGCAATATAACTGCTAAAGCTGCTGCTTATCATGTCAAAGCAATCCCGTATTCCATTTTCAATTCCATGCAGCGGGGTTGCAGTCTTCGAAGTTATTTCATTTGAGAGCAGCCCAAACCTGTGCCTGATGATTTGCTTTCGTACGTGATTAATTTTGCCCGGGGAAGTCCATATAATGAATCTGGATCAGTTTAACAGTGTTCATGTTGCGGTCACTGCTCAAGAAGCATGATGCTCTCTCTCCCTACAAGTATGGATCTGTTACTCTTTTAGGCATACAAAGGACCTCAAGGATCGGTCAGCTCATGAGTGGGCACTTTCGGCCATCTATTTTTCAAACATTTCTGCTGGAAAACAAGAGGTTTTTCAAGCTTTGATATTGCCTCGTAGAAATTGTAATGTGGAAAGAAGTTCTAGATTGCTGTATTACTCACAGAAGTTAGGTTCTTAAAGAAGTTTTAGATTGCTGTATTATTCACAAAAATTAGGTCCTTAACTCTACTTTCGCGTTCGTAGAAAATGGAAAATTCCGGAAGGGTGCTGTCCCTGAGAAGATACTACCACGAATCTCAGAGCTATTGTAGCAATTTTTGTGCACGAATTCCTCACCCCGCGCATGGTTCAACATTGACCTTTTCTTCTTCAAGAGAGATAAATTGTGTTTGGTTAAAAAAAATTTTACAATCGGTTTTGGGTATATTTTTTATATGTTTTATATATTTTTATTAAAAAAGACCCTAACCCTTTGCTAGTCCAACTAAGGGCTATGGCCGCTAGCGAGTCAGATCTGATGCCAATGTTGGTTGGTTACGGTCGCCCTAGGTCGCACGACCTCGGCGGCCCCGCGCTTAGGTCTTGTGACCTCAAGTGTAGGTTGCCATTGGACGTGCATCTCAGGCAATCGTTGCCTGAGGTCACGAGACCCAAGCGATGGTCACTTGGGTTGTGCGCTGCTGCTTGGGTCAAGTGACCCTTGTTGAGGGTCACTCGAGATCATGTGACCTCAACTAATGACCGCCGGCACTAAATCTGGCTCGTCAATAATTGTAACCCTCCTCTGGACTAGCGAAGGGTTTGAGCTATTTTTTAATTAAAAAAATATAACGAGGGACAAAGTTGAAAATTTGAAGAATTTGTGAAATAGTTTGGGAAGAAAAACTAGTTTTAGCATTTAGCTAAATGTTGGGAACTAAAATTGGGCTTTTAACTTTTTCAATACCAACATTTGGTCGAAAGTCCTTTAAGAAAACTTACCAAACACCTCAACATTTTCCCAAGGGGTTTTGGAGGCCGAAAACTCCTTGAAAAAGCTATACCAAATTCTTAAAAGATGCAGAGAAGGTAAAATAGTTAAAACCTCTTAATCCTACTTTGACTTGCAAAAGAAAAGAAAAGATAAAACAAATAAATAATTCAAAAAAATTAATTTATCCACATCGATACCGGTCGGTTGGCCAAAATTGGCTAAATAGACAAAATTGGTATAGCAAAAGGTTCATGACTCATTTGACAAAAAAATGGGGATTCATTTAGACTTTTTTTTTAGATAATTCTCCCATGATTACTCCTTAAATGAATGGGTTATGACAATTCAGTGAAATCGCCGGGTATCAACTATCAAGCTCAACCTCACCCTTGCTTTTTCCATGTTAATCCTCCGCAAGATTCCAGTTCTTTTTTCTCCGTTTTCCGTTTACCTCAGGCCCCAAGTTCTCTAACGTCAACTATTTACAGTGGCTATCTATGTTCATATCGCTCTTATTATGGCAGAGATGTATGCGTGGCGAGGATCTTCTCTCTGTCCCCCATATGGATAAAACTTTAACAGAGCGGGCAAAAAAGCTGCTCATGGTGGGAGTGGATGCAAAATTCTTTGCAATTATGTGTACACCAACCATTGGATGCTTGCATACAGGATGAGAGCAGAATTGATGCTGCAAAGAGGGGAATATCTACAAAAAAAGACAAGAGACAAGAAAGCAACCTTAAATAATCTGGACTTCTGCATCAATGCCCACAGTTCTTTTGGATCGTTACAATTATTTATTCGCATGATAAGCACATTCTTGGTGAAAGGAAAGGAAAAAGTGGCGATTTTTTTCCTCGAGAAAGTCCGTAAGCAGCCTTCTTTTTCCCTTGAAGTATGTGACACTAGAAAGCCCATTTCGCTTTCTTGTCAAAGAATCTCCTACCTGGTCTTTCTTCTTTTATGAAGAAAAAGATCATTCTGGGCTGGAAACCATTCTATATGCTTTAATTCGTGACAAAGCTCTGCTAGAACTTCAGTAAAAATGCATTAACTCTAGCCACCACCTGTCTGGAGTTGGCTTTAACACCAGAGATAAGACTTTGTGCAACTCTCGAGAAGATGGCAAGGAAAATATGGTAGATTGTATGTTTGTAATCATTTTGTGCGACTACTTGTCCTTCCTTTTGGTTCAAATCATTAACTAGGTTAAATTTGAAAACTCAACCTAGTAGAGGCTTTTAAAAAATAACCCGATTGACCATTTGTTCAATCTTCTCATCGAACCCCTTTAATGGGAGATGGAAACAAATTATGGTTGTAGACTTAATCAAATTATGCAAGATTCACAGCAGAGGGAATGGGGTCACCAAGAATCGGAACCATATGGTTTTTCTTGATAACGATTTGAGCTTTATGTTCACTGGAACACATCATCTTCTCTATAAACCGTTAGATCCCCATTTGTAGCACCCCTAGCCAGTAGTGCTTGTGCGTTTGGCTTCATGCAGGGAAAAAGTGGTGCAGGCTGAAACCCAATGACACATGGTGCTGAACCAAAAAAAGGTATATATCATTTGTAGTTGCCGAGATTCACAGCATAAACGACCACCACGACCATTTCCCCGTTTCTTGCTTAATCCAGAAACAGGCACAAAAGATCTCCGGCAACTTCGAGTCTCGGGAAATCTAGTGTGCAGTTTGTAGTTTTTGGCTTAATGGAATGGATTCTAATGCAACAGCAAGAGATGTACTTTGCATAGTCTGTTGGGTTCAGAATGAACTGAAAAATTTGGTAATTCGATGAGCAAAGAATTTGGACAGATTTGATCATGATAAGTGGCTCATTAAAGCTGTTAAACAACTTATTCTGATGCAACTAAACCCACTCATCTTTGATCTATTGCAGAATGGTTTTGAATTCCTAAGTAGATTGTTCTGTTCATCTTGATTATTCGAATTAAAATATCAATAAAACGCTTGAGTAAATTGCCACCACCATGCTCGGTGAGAGGCAATGACCCTTGCCAAAATTAGGGTAGGCGGCACCATTGCTCGCTTTCCTCTTTCTCTGCTTCTAACCATCACTCTCTGGCTGGAAAAAAAGGTTGCAGCTAACCTCGCTTGAACATGGTGAGAGTCGCTGGACCTTGTGCCAAGCTCCGGAACTGTCCCATTCTCTCCCTCCTCCCCTAGGGTTTTTGTTGTTTGATTCTTTCCATCATGTCAATGTTGATGTGGCATTCCATGTCAGTGTTTTTATACATGTTTTAACTCGATAAACAATATGAACAAAAATAATATTCATAACGTAGACATGATTAGCCCAAAAGTTCCAATTGATGTGATTATTGTTCTGCAAAAGTTCAAAAAATAATGGTGTCTTTATTCTGATTTGATCGATGATAGGGACCGAAGATATGCTGAAAACTATGTTAGGGGCGCTCTGCAGCTTCATGACTCATGAGACCCGATTACAAATGTGAGATGAACAAAATTCTGCAGATAATGGAGCACAACTTCTACAGGAGCAAGGTCGAAGGTAAACAGGACCCAATTATTTTGAAATGATTGTGAAAAAGACAATATATATTATTTGCAATGATTGTGAGGTGATGCAATTTCAGCACATCAATGCAGGAGCCCAGTTCCAAGCCGAACAGAGATGATCAGCTGTCCAGGGTGGGATTCTTATCAACATAGGAGACAGTGATGGGAGGGAGGGGGGAAAAGAATGACAATCTGTGTGCCACAAGAAAACACGGGGAGAAGAAAAAAACATATTCTGATCCAACTCCACCCACACACATTCTCAGCCCTTTAACTCTCCTTTTTAACAAAGCAGCAGATGTGACCACACACTTGCGAGAGAGAGAGAGAGAGAGAGAGCTGCAAAATTCATCATTACTAGGACTCTCTACAGTGTGGCAGAGGAATAAAGGAAGGATCTCTTCGCGGACACTCTGTTTCCTTTTCCTAACATCTTTGTAAAAATGGCAGTTAAGAGGAAGTTTAGGGAGAGAATGAGACAGAGACAGACTTAGACATGACAAGGCCCACTGAGCTCTGCTGGATGTGCTCAATCATTGGTGGGATTTTGTTTTCCTTCCTTCCCATCTTAGTGATGTTTCCCTCTTTTGGCCACTTCATGATTCTCCAACATGGCAGTTGTTCTCCACAAAACAAGAACGGCCGTAGGTTAATTGTTTTCCTTGAAACAAAGAATGCGGGCTCTGTTCTTCTGTAGTTGTGTAATCTGTGGGATCAAGAGTCCGATTCTGCAAAAAGCGCACAATTATATTCAAGAAACGCTTTTGAGGTGCAAATCAAATTGTAACCAGCTCAGTGGCAGGTGGGGTTGTGCTACCATATTAAACGCATCACATCTTTATTCTATTTGAACCATATGATGGATGATTAAAAGAAGCATAAACCCTTTTCCCGTTCTAAAATTTGCCGACGGTAGAACATGAATATCATTTCAAATCAATCACATACGATCCGTTAATTAGGTGGATGATTCCTCCATAAAATAATTTAGAACTGATGCCATCCGACATATAGCATGAGAGGAAATGCCAGAATGTGAAAGAACAAAACGGGAGATAATGATTCACATGAAAATTTTATTACTAGCGTGAAGAAGCCAAAGTTGTAAAGAGAACGAAAGCATAGGGCATATGCAAAGCCGAGAACGACGTCAAGTTGTCAATGAGTGAATTAGAGTTAAAAAAAAAAAAAAAAAAAAAAGGAGGAGTTGACTTTAGGTTTTTGGGTGTGTGAAAGCTTGAGGTCTGCCATTGCAGAACAAGGGCAAGATCCGGTCATGTCAATTTCTTGCTCAGATGTAAACTAATTCCACTAGAACGGTGTGGGATGGGCTGTCAGGGAAGAAAGGTCACAGTCGGTGTAGGACTAGTTACGTACAACATTCCGTGGGCATTGGCTAAGGAATTGTATTCTTCATCCTTTTGTTTCTTTCTGTGCTTCTAAAGATGGAGCATCGCTGTACTTTGTTCTCGTTTTTATCTGAGAATAAGAGCACATAAAGAAAGCCGCATCGGGTTTATACTGAAAACGAAAACACCCGCCTTTCCCTAAACCGAAAATTCCTCTCGGTGTTTCCATTTCATTTGGGAATACAGAGGTGGATCGCAGACCTCTTCTTTTGAGTCTTTACCTTGATGAATGTCGACGAATCTAGGCTGAAGTCGATGGTCTCCGGCGGGGCAATATAGTCGGCCATCACCCGCTCGTTGGAGCTCGCCAACGTCGATGGAAGATGGGCAAAATGGGGTGTGAATGATGGTGCTGGTGGGGGGGGGGTTTCTTTAGAAAGAAATAGGGAGGGAAAAGCTCAACTTAAGAGTGTTTTCCACCTAAAGAAGGGAACGGTTATTACTATCATCGGCATAAGCTTTTGGAAAAATTTCAGTAAGTGCCCCATGTATGATTTGGTCAACTTTTCCAAGGATAACTAACCTAAAGCGAGTTGTGCAAAATTAAAGAATACACTCATTCTGTATCATTTAAAGATTTTGTGCATTCTGACAATAAAAAGAATAACATTTAACAGTGATAACATGGTCATTTATCTTTCATAAGATTATCTTGAATTAGTATACATGTCCCCTATTTGTTCCAAATTAATTTCCGCGTCATAAAAATTTCCAATCCGTTACATTCATGTCATGTTTATTCCAAGCAAATTTTCGTGTCAAAAAATAATTGCAAATATTTATATCCACACTTATATTTATCTCAAATTAATTGTTACGTCGAAAAAAATGTCAAGTCAATATATCCATGCCCCATTTATCCTAATATTTCATATTATAGAATCTGCTAAAATTCCTAATTTTTTCCTGAGGTTTTAGTAGATTTATCGCAACAATTCGGTGATGGTAACCCCTTTTACATGCTTATCTTGGGATCATTACAACCATCCCCACTTTTTGCTGTCTGTGCCACAAAAAACAAAACCAAAAAAAGTTGCTCCTTTCCTCTGTACAGAGAATGGAGGAAAACTTGAAAAAGGAGATCGCATGTCCCCTTGCTCAGGCTGCCAATTCAGGCTAGAGAACATCCTCTGCAAGTTGGCGATGGAAGTGTTCATTATAGTATTTATCCTTTTTATTCTTATTTTTATATATTTTGCAACTAGAGGATAGATATTTTGAGGGACACGTGGAATTCCATGTCATTCGATGAATGGAATAATAAAATTCGACGGACGAGGAAAAAAGAAGTCGCTGGTTTTAAAAGGATGGAGAATTAGTTACTTCATATGTTAAGAGGTGATCATGAAAAATATTAAGTGCTATAATTAAGTTCTCTCTTTTATCTTATGTAATAGCACTTCGGGTGAATTGATCTGATGCCGCTGATTTAGATGATCCAAGCTACCTCAATAGCATATGCCAAATTAATTGGAATGTCTCTTGGCTTGGCATATATACATATTTCTTAATCTCACTTGTAAGGCATAGGAAGATTTGCATAGTATCTTAATATATTTGATTAATCTCTCTTGGCTTGGCATATATACATAATTCTTAATATCACTCCCAGGGGCATAGGAATATTTGTATATCATCTTAAAGTATTTGGTTTCTCTCTCTCTCTCATTTTGAGATATGCCAAATTAGTCGATCACTAACAGCCATAAACATGCGATGTCGCTAGCAAGGTAGAGATCATTTCGTTGTAGTTGTCGACGAAATGGTTGTTATTGGCGGTCGAGAGCACTGATCTTTTCGCCGAGACGAATTGGGCTTTCATTCACACATAAGAAGGAAGATCTTTAATATGATAATAGGAGCCCTAGAAAAGCTCCGTACATCTTAGGCAAAGGTTTTACAAAAATACTTAAAAATCTTGTAGCCCACAAATATTAACCTGAATAATACTCCATGATATGACAGACGGAACTTCAATCCTCACAAAATAAGAGTTATTCTCGGAACTTTCCTCATGTTCTCTCCCTTTACAATGTTTTCTTGTCATTCGTCCTCTCACGACACTAAAACACATATGATAAGCAAAAAAGCAAGTCGATGTGATATTTTATATTTTGCAGACAGAATCGGCAAGCCCTCCATTACATGTCCATCGCTTGGATACCCGAATTCTTTACTTTTCCCTTTCACAGTGACGTGCCCGCATTCATCAACTCTCTCTCTCTCTCTCTCTCTCTCTCTCTCTCTCTCCCTCCCCTACCAACAACTACTATAAAAACCTCCATAAGCCTCAGAGCATTGCATGGTCAATCAAGCCTCTCCTGAACCCTAGCTTGTACGTACGACTGTGCTTGCATCATTGTTGATCATCCTTCTCTCCATCTCCTTTTAACCTTCACACATAAACTTAGAGACCTCCCTTCTCTTGTACTTCCTGAATTTCTTTCGCCTATGGAGAGGAACAGTCAGCTGCACCGCCAAGTTGCTCTCATGAGGCAATCCCTCTTCGATCAGGTTCATTAGATTCATTGTCTTGATGAAGGTGTTTGATTCCAAATAGATCTGCTCATAATAATCATCTCTTTCCTTTATTCTTGCATGTAATAACCTCTTCCCAATGATAAGCGAAAAAAAAAAATTGCAAAAAAATGGTCGGCTGCTTTTTGTCGTTCATTGTTGAAGATACAACTCTCACTTGCATACCAACAAATAAGCTTATTCATCAATCCCTTCTACTTTTGAGAGAAAAAAAAAATACTTTGCACTCCTTTTAACAAGCAGATGGGTAATTAATGCATATTGCAGTACTTCAAAAACTTGGTATAGTTAGAGTTCTTTAGATATAATGATATACTTGATAAGTTTTCATTTCAATATTGATGAAACAAAACGCATACTTTGGCATCACAACACAGGGATATCTTGATGAACAATTTGTTCAATTGGAGGAGCTGCAAGACGATGCCAATCCTAACTTTGTCGAGGAAGTCGTGACATTGTATTACCGTGATTCAGCTCGACTAATCGCCAGCATTGAGCAGGCATTGTGAGTTACCAGCCAACTTCTTCTCCTCTTGGTTTCTTCTTTTATTTATTTTGCTTTCGTAGCTAGGTATATATTTTACTTCTCTGAATTAATTATGCCCTTTTTACCTTAATTCATTCAGGGACAAGAGCCCTCTTGATTTCAACAAGTTGGACAGCTACATGCATCAGTTCAAAGGAAGCAGCTCAAGGTATATACATACATGCAATATACTGATTTTGTATAGCAACTGATCTTTCAATTCTTTAGCAAAAGTTCCATGAGAAAAGTCAATAAAAGCATATTATGTGGTAGAGGAATCGTAAGGTATATTCAAAGCTTTCTAATTCTTCTTTTTCTTGTTTATTTTTTGTGATTCGTTACAGCATTGGAGGAAGAAAAGTCAAAGCTGAGTGCGCCCAGTTTAGGGAATACTGCAGGGCAGGAAATGGAGAAGGGTAATCCACAATTTCATAGACAACACTCGAACTTCTTGAATTTTGCTTCATGGGGTGCCTGCCTATGTTCCGAGACATTTCTTCAAATAGACATACAAGGTCAACTTATCACAAAATACTATACATGTACCATCGAAACCGTATGAACTAGGGAGATTCTATAAATACCCATATTTGCATACATACTAATGTTATCCCGTTAATAGGTTTCTTTAATGATTTGTCAAGAGATTGTCGTTCTAACTCATTACCCAAAAAAATCAGATGTATCAGGACTTTCCAGCAAGTGAAGAGGGAATATGCAACATTGAGGAAGAAACTTGAGACCTACTTTCAGGTGCTTTTAACTAGCTTATTTTCCTTTAATTTGTCATTTCATCTATGAGAGAAACCAATCCTTTCAATTGAAATTTCCTTAAAATACAAAACTTTTTTAATCTTATTCCACAGTTGGCAAGACAGGCAGGGCCCAGAGATTCAGCTTCTCGCTCCACATAGAAAAAAGAGATTCTGCTCATAATAGCTTTTGCTAGGGACTTAGCTTTTGAAAAATAACCTGCCGAAAATAGCAAGCAATGGCTCGTGAAGGCTGCAATGTATGAGAGTGAGTGAGTGAGTGAGTGACTGGCGAGCTGGTGCCTGCTTGTTCCAGAAAACTCAGAAGATCATCTTACTGAGGTTTCTATGCTTTTCCAAGTTCTCAGGAGTGACTTTTCTAATCTTCAGTTTAGTGACTTGTAATATATATATATATATATGAGAAAAAGATAGTGGCTCTTTCTTGAATATATGATCACCCATCCAACATGTTTTCCCCAATGTGTGATTCAACCAATTTACGACTTAGCTTTTCCCCAATGTGTGATTTCCCCAATGAATACGTGCGAGCAGAACCAGTCGAGTTTTCTTGCGACTAAAATGGTGAAATCGAGAAACCACAACTCTTTCCCCTCTTGGCCAGGAGGGTACACTTATTGTCCAAAAGTAGAAAGGACTTTTGTCAACTATTATTGCCTTGTAAGCGATTAAACGATCGTGTCAATCGAATCTAGGAGATTTGCGTCCTCTGATCAAAGTTTCAGGATGATTGAGGGACGTGTATGGAAAGAAGTAGCCGTCCGCGCTTTAATGAAGAGATGTCAAGTTGGTGGGTTACCATTTTACTCTCGGACTCAAACGCAGCTGCCATGCGAAATGTAAATCGAAGAAGCAGCTGTGACGATTTGGATTTCTTATACTATATAAGGAAATTTGTCAGGAAAAACAACATTAAATACCGAGCTCGTTTTGATGAAATTAAAATTGCTGGAAGTATAGAAACCTTAACTCGTTGTCCTTCTGATGTTAGATTAATGTCCATTACTATAGCCTTACATTTTCAAGTTGAAGCTATTTGAGATAGATTTTCTTAGCCCTTCTATACATAATTTCTCAATTCACTGCATCTTGTGCTTTGAACATTGCTTTTCGATTTCATCAAAAGTCCAAAACAATATGACTCTGGCAAAAAGATATCGAACAAGCGATTTATAATTTTCATTCCTTGAATTAATTAGCATCTAGATGATGCAAGACACCTTCCACCATGTAAACAACAACTACAACAGTAACTATTTAAGAACACTTTTCAATCTTTGAAAGTCGACAATATGAAAATGTGGTGTTGGGCCTATTAGGGGCTTTTGATTTGGGCCCAATTGGAGGCGGACGATCCTTTTTCCTCGGTCCTTTTCTTGCCTACTTTTCGCATTTCCGGAACCCCGGAAAATTCTCGCCTTAATTGAGCCTTGAGCGGCCCATTTCGCCAAATTTCAAACTCCGCAAAGGCCATTTGACGTGAGGAGTGCCACCTTCAAACAAAGTTCCAATGTCCTCTATATTGTCCAAATTACCAAGTACGCAGTAGGGGTAAGCATAATTTCAAGGTAGAATCTGGAATTTGAGAATCAGATCGATGGAACCTATCTAATTCCAGGTTCAAAGTTCCAAGATTTATAGGATAAGTTTCAGGTTTCAAGATCCAAATGAAATCTATACAAGACCTATAACAGCTCACCATTAATATTTAGTAGCCTTCAACCCCTTTTTTCCTCTTTTTTTTTTTATTTTGAAAATTGTTACCACATGTTTTTCCAAGCTCAAAATTGGTGCCGTTACATTACAAATGGCTAATGTGACCACCCGAATAATTTGGTTTTATTACATGGGGCTTTGTAATAACTATAGGTGTGTTTATTTCAAGAAAAACTCCATGATAAAAGAAAATATTTTTCAAAAATAACATTCCAAGAAAATGTTTTCCCATTATCAAATTAAGAAATTCACTGTTCTAACTTTAAAAATGCATATTTTCTTTAATCACAAATTAATTGTCGTTCACTGATCATTTTCAGTAAACCAAATGAATGGAAGTCGCGAAAACTAATTTGAGGAAAATTCTTTCACTTAAATAAACACATTCTAAGGTGACAGTGGCTAATGAATTTGTTAAGGCTTTGCTATTTCGAATTGCATATTTGAACTCCTCTTCTAGCTTTGGTGAGACTTAAATCTGGCCTACTAATGGGTGGGCTCAAAGTGACTTGAGCCCCATTTGGTTCAACTTTCCCTTGAGGCATTAAGTCCTCAAAGTTTATTGGGAAAAATATAAGATATTTAACAAGTGTTTTTGGGACCTCATTGGTCAAATGCCAGCATCGGGGTGGGTTTGGGAATCACTTTTGGGAAAAGTCCTTAGGGAAATGCAAATACCTTTGAGTTAAAAATGTTTTCCAAAATGCAAACTGGGTTTGGTAAATTATACTTTGAAAGCCATTTGTGAAGTACCTTGAGTAAAATGGTATTTGGAAAATTTCATTTACAAAGGAGTTTTGTGGGAAAAAAAAATTATCAAAAGAAAAATTAAAAATAAATTGACCGGCAAGGGCAGCGGCCACTCACGAACTCCGGTGACCTCCGGCGACCTTAAATCTGGGCCGGCGACGCCGTCGCAACCTTCGGCGACCCCGGATCTGGGCCGGCGAGGTCGCGCGACGCCGTTGCGACCTCCGGCGACCCCGGATCTAGGGTCGCCGGGAGGCAGGTCTGGTCGCGTGACCTTCACACGACCTCCGTGACCAAATGCGGGTCGCGCAGAGGTCGCGCAACCGCATTTGGTCGTCGGGAGGTCGACCGGATCCGGTCGCGCGACGTCACGCGCCCGGGTCGCCGCGAGGTCACGCGACCTCCACGCGAACGTCGCGCGACCAGATCTGATCGCCGCGAGGACCTACGACCTCCGGCGGCCGCCGGAGTCGCCCAACCCCCTGAGGCGCGCAACGTCCGAAGAAGAAGATGAACAGTGCCCCTACAAGGGCACGTACTGGAAAAACAAAAAATTCGTGAGGATAATTTTGGAAAAAAAAAAAAAGTGAACAAGTGCTCTCAAAGCATTCGAAAATACCGAGAAGCCCAAGGCTGCCTTGGGCTTTCAGCCTTCCAAGCGCTTAGCTTTTTCATTAAGAGCCTTTCAAAACTGTTCCCAAACACCCATTTTTTGGCTCAAAGGCCTTTTGATGGGCAAAGCCCCTTCCAAAGCTGGTGCCAAACGCACCCTTAGTATAAATACGTGCCTAAAATTGCTACGTATAGATTTGGACCTATCCAGTAATTAGGAACGTGTGATTATGACGCAACTTGTTCATCATTCACCTCTCAACACGTTTGATTGTTACAAACATTTGGGTTTATTCTCAACAATTACCATCATCACTCTACTTAAGATTATTCTCCAATTTTTTTTTCTTTGTTATATAATCAAATTCGAAAATCAGTTGGACAAGACACTCCCCATTAACGACAGAGATCTAGGACGGTCAATGAACAGCTCCCTCAAGTAGATCCCCTTTAACCCCCACCCCACCCCACCCCAAAGAAAAAAAGTTTTGGGCAAAGACTTTCTTTTTTTTTTTCTAATAAAAAATCGGGGAACGTTAAAAAAAAAAAAAAATTGATATTGCCAAAATCAGAAGACATAAAATGAGAAAAGGAACAGTACATGCAAGGAAAAGAGACAGGACAGTCGCTGGTTCCTCTCGAGAATTTCCGGCATGTCCAAACTCAGCAGCCGGACCAAAATCTGAAGCGCTCGACCCTCCCCTCCCCTCCCCTCCCTCCCTCCCTCCCTCTCTCTCTTTCTCGCTCGTATAATTACGAGCTGTTGATGCTGCGGCGAGAGTTCGGTCGCTGACGAGAGCTGTTCCCGTCGGTCGAAAGCTTCGCCTCTCCTCGTCGCTCCGCTTCTTTCAGAGACGACCGAGCGTTCGCGTCGTCTTCTCAGCTGGCCTCCGCCGATTGGTTCGAGCGGAGGGTTTTCGGAGGCGGAGGAGGAGGAGGAGGAGGAGCCGAATTGGCCGATCCAATTGAGGCCTCTTCGGTGCTTCGCTCGAGGATCTGTACATTCCGGGATGAGTTTTTGATTCGGATTTTAGGCGTAGGTTATTTAGTCTGTGGAGTTCGGAGTTCGGACCAAGTAAGTAGGGTTTCGGTTTGAAGCTGTCTTGAGTTTCCGGGCCTCTTTCTCTCGTTGCTCGATGGAGACGGAATCGTCTTGATTGGTTTTTTTGGGGGTGTTTCGGCTGTTTTAGGGTTTAGATTTCCTGCTTAGAACGGAGGAGGATAGTGTTTGTGGATATTTTTTGATCTGCCCTAACCGAAATACTGCTCTCTCTCCCTGATTTTTTTTTCCCCTGATCTTCGAACCTCAGAATTGGAGCTTCGGTAGTTGTACTCTGCAGTGAAATTCCTCTCTTTTAGGGTTTTCTTTTATTGGATTGAATCTCGGCCATGGGCTCGTATAGGCCCTTTCCCCCACAATCCTCATTTGTTCCGCCACCAAGCCAAAATCCACTTCCGCCGCCACCGCCGCCGCCGCCAATTTCCCAGCCGCAGGCAGGTACGCAGTACTCACAGAATTGGGGTTATGGTGGTGGCGGAGGTGGTGGTGATGTGCCTATGCCATCAGCTGCTACCGCTGCATTCCCTCAAAACTACAGCCAAATTCGCCCGAATTCTAATTATCCCCACCAACCTTACAATACTTCGAGACCTCAACATCCCCCTCCTCCCCATTATCCATACCAGCCACCTCCACCGCCTCCACCACCAGATTCTTCATATCCTCTGCCCCCGCCGCCGCCGCCTCCACAGAATTCAGCGAGCTTACAGCCTCCTCCACAACCACAGCAGCCTCCTATGTATTACCCATCATCTTCGCAATACTCTCAGTACAATCCCGCATCAATGCAGTCATTGCAGCCACCACCGCCTCCGCCTCCCCCATCATCTCCTCCTAGTTCTGCAATTCCGCCACCGCCCCCAAGTTCGCCTCCTCCTCCTCAGAGTAAAGAAAGTGTAGGCTCTGATAGGAAGTCCCTTGAGCGCGATAAAGGTGCTTCAAGAGAACGTGAACCCGGTAAATATGATCGTGGATTTTCTGTTAAACCGCATAAACTTCCTGCCCCAATGGTAAAAAAACCGAATGGGAATTCCGGGAGGGTAGAGACTGAAGAAGAGAGGAGGTTGAGAAAGAAGAAAGAGTATGAGAAGCAAAAACAGGAGGAGAAGCACAGGCATCAGATGAAGGAGTCACAAAATTTGATATCACAGAAGACCCATATGATGTCTTCAGGGAAGGGACACGGGTCAATTGTCGGTTCTAGAATGGGGGATAGGAAAGCAACGCCTTTCTTGACGGGTGAGAGGACTGAGAATAGGTTGAAGAAGCCAACCACTTTTTTGTGCAAGTTGAAGTAAGTGTTTTAGTGTATATATATTTTTTTCAGCCTGTGTTTCTTGCTAACACAATGCTGGCTGCTCATGTGGAGACTTTTCTTTTTGCCTAACATTCGCAATCCCATAAACTTGGCTTTTGAAGAAGCATATAAATATTGGCAAGAAGCAAGTTTGCTGTTACCGCTGCATCTCCTACTACGAGATTTGATGTTATTGCTTGTAAAGATTGCAAATTAGAAGCTAATTTTAAGGTGGCTATGTGTATAATCTTCTCACGAGTTTTGAATGGCAGTCTACGACTCTGACCAACTTCGTATCTATATGGTGTCCTTAGTTCTGTCTGGAATCTGCTGCATGCAATTTAATAGTACATTGTGCTATTCCTATTTGAATAAATTTAAAGATTGAACCAGCTGTGTAGATTTTCCAAATTATAGCATCCTCAAATTGAAGAAGTTTCTTAAATGGTGCATGTACACAGATGAATACCTTGGAGAAGTAGATATGTGTAATTGCGAGTCTAGTGAGGGTGTACATACTGATTATGGCGACTAAAATTTCTCTTGAAGGTCTTAGCATGCTTCTCATGCTATCGAATTAAATTAAAGGGGGATATGTCACTATTAACCGAGTGCATCAACATCTAGTCAGAAGGCATCATGATGGGGGAATGAATAGGAATGTATCTTTCTCAGAATGTTGACTTGGTAATTTATACACTATTATATGGTCAGACATTTTATATGAATGTATCTTTCGCAGAATGCTGACTTGGTAATTTATACACTATATGTAGGCAGACTTTTATAAATATATGGAGTATTAAATAATAAGATTATTCTGGATTTTCTTTTGTTTGGATTAGTTATATATACTCTATGCCTTTTCCTATCCTTAATTTGGAAATAATACCATGAAGTGGCTGTGTCTTTTTAGATGACGTTCTCATGTTCAAGGATATGTTCTTTGGCAAATGTTCATGTATTATAAATTCACTAAATTAGCTAAAATGTTGTGTGATTGTGAGATTAGAAATGCATTGCTGAGCCCTACTAGAATTTTGAAGACTGAAAAATATGGCATTATCATATTTGTTTGGGATAAGTATATTGGAAGTCCTAAAACTTGTCACAAAAGTGCAATTAAGTCCTACAACTTTCAAAAAGTTGAATTGAGTCATAAAACTTTCAAAAAGTGTCATCAAATCCTAAAATTTGTCAAATTGATCCAATCAAGTCCTTTAGCTGATTGCACTTTTTGAAAGTTTTAGGAGTTGATTGCACTTTGATAACAAGTTTTAGGACTTGATTAGACTTTTTGAAAGTTTTGGAACTCAATTGCACTTTTGTGGTAGGTTATAAGATTTAATTGAACTTTTTGAAAGTTTTAGGACTCGATTACACTTTCGTAATAAGTTTTAGGACTTTTGATGCACTTATTCCTATTTGTTTCCAGTTTGTGGAATGACAAAGACTGATATTTGTTTCCAGTTTATGGAATGACAAAAACGATGATTGTCGGTTTCAATATTTTCATCTGAACAGTTCGATCATTGTAGATAAGGAGCGACGATCTATTGATTGCCTAATGATGACAAATAGTAGCTTCAACTTAACCTTAATTTGCATTCTGTTTTTTGAAGATTTCGAAATGAGCTGCCAGATCCAAGTGCTCAACCAAAACTTATGGCTTTCAAGAAAGACAAGGATCGGTATGTAACATCATTGTGCTGCTGAATTTGTTTCAAAATGTGTAATGTTGCCTTTATTTCACCAGGCTAATTACACTTGCTCTTTCAAGAGTGTTGCATGTCTCATGATGTGCGGGATAGTTGAATTTGGGAAATTAGTAGAAGAGTGGGGAAAGAATTACAGAAAGGGCAGTCATTTGTTGAGGCTTTATAAACAGTTCAGAGCATTGGTATGGAAGCGCAAAAAGTTGTAGTTATACTGTGATTTCTGTAATATTACTCCACCAGGATTCGTGACAGTAGTTGGTTGGTCAACATAATCCCGACAGAAGGCTGAAATTTAACTTTTGGATCATTATCATTTCAGTTAATGAATTAAAAAAAAAAAAAAATGGAGCTTTAGAAAATACATGATCTCATTTGAAGATAAACCCTGCTATTTTTTCCTTTTTGCAGCTTTGCTAAATACACTATAACATCTCTGGAGAAAAGTTGGAAACCCGAACTTCATGTTGAGCCTGATCTTGGCATACCTCTCGACCTGTTGGACCTGAATATATACAAGTAATCTTCCAGCCATGCTAATGTCTTAAATGGCATCACAATTGTCTCGTGTCATCAGTCATCTGATTTCCTTTCACTTCTTCACTAGTCCTCCAAGTATTCGCAAACCCCTTGATCCAGAGGATGAAGAATTACTGCGTGATGATGATGTGGTGACACCAATAAAGAAGGATGGGATAAGAAGGAAAGAACGACCTACCGATAAAGGTGTTTCTTGGCTAGTTAAAACACAGTACATATCTCCTCTCAGTTTGGATTCAGCAAAACAGGTGGATGGCCTTACTGATATGAACCTTTTTTTTCTGTAAATATTTGTTTGGTTTAGTTATTATTAATTGCATTGAAATTGCAGTCTTTAACTGAGAAACAAGCAAAAGAATTGCGTGAATTGAGGGGAGGTCGCAACATTTTGGAGAATCTCAATGACAGGTTTTCTCTTCTGATTATTAGGAAATATCCTTAGTGTGGGATTTTTTGTCCTTTTCTTTTTGCTAAAGGAGCAATCTAATTCCAGGGAAAGACGAATCAAGGAAATTGAGGCATCATTTGAGGCAGCCAAGTCTGCCCCTGTTCATGCAACCAATAAGAACTTATATCCAGTTGAAGTTCTGCCTCTTTTACCTGATTTCGATCGGTATGTACTGAATCTATGCTTGTATTATGGCTCATAAGCAGGAATCAGTCTTGATAGCTTCTCTCGCATGAGACTTAATCTGCTATGGAAAAATTGTTTTTGTTCTTATTTCATCATCTGATGCATATGCATGTACTGATTAATTGAAGAGTTGCTTTTTGTTGCGTATAAAATGGGTTGATCTAGAATTGTCTGGGCCGAACACCAAACATCTTTGGCCAATGGTAAGTAATTTATAGGTGGGGACATGTTGATGTCAGTTCATTGACTAGGCATTAGCAGAGACTGCTTGAATTTAGATTTTCAGTTGAGGCATTGTATGATCACTACCAGTCCACAATGAAAAATGTTGCTGGTTGGTTCTAATTTCCTTCCTAGCTGATTTCATATTACAGGAGAATGATGATGGCTATTTAGCATTGTCTATTACACTTGATGCAGGTACGATGACCAATTTATCGTCGCATCATTTGATAATGATCCCACAGCTGATTCAGAAATCTACAGTAAATTGGAACAATCTGCCCGTGATGAGTATGAAGCAAAGGTGAGTTGTAGGCTCTCTTGCATGAATGGTCAGGAATAGTTCTGTTTAGCAGATGGTGTTATGGGAAAAAGGTCTTTTCAGTTAACATGTTGCTTGGAGAATTTTGCTACACAAGAAAAACATGTTAAAGCTCGATAATTACAGGGTAAAAGTACTCTGCTGTTTTCCTCTAGTCTACCTTTTCTGGTTTTCTGGTGGTGTAGCCCTTCTTCTACCTGGGCTTTGTTTTTTTATTATTATTTTAAATGGTGTGCAATATCCAATTGCTTGAGGGGTAAGCAACATATCAACATGTCCATTGCAGGCTATTATGAAAAGTTATGAGGCCATAGGCTCTGATCCATCAAAACCGGAGAAATTCTTAGCCTACATGGTCCCTTCTGCAGATGAGGTAGGCTCACCTAATTGATTCTGTTCCTGGCTATCAGTAAAATACCATTTAAATGTGGTGGATGTTTATGCTAGTTACCATGAGTGGTCTTTTTAACTTTTTGATGGCAGATATCGAAGGATATTTATGATGTGGAGGAAGAAATTGGCTACTCTTGGCTTCGGGAATACCATTGGGATTTTGTATGTCACAGAACCTATATTAATGCTTGATGGCACATCTTGCAATATCTGTTGTTAAACGTACAATCTCCCACCTTGCGTGCAACAGGTTCGAGGCGGCAATGATACAGAGGAGCCCAGCACATACCTAGTGTCATTTGATGAGGGTGAAGCACGCTATGTGGTAAACATCAGCACACTTTTTCTTTGGTTTTTAGGATCTAAGACCATATTTTAGTAGCTTCATTATTGTCTTTGCAATTCAGCCTCTTCCTAGAAAGCTCAATTTGAGGAAAAAGAGAGCAGAGGGAAGATCCAGTGATGAAGTCGAACATTTTGCAAGACCTGCCAGTGTTACTGTGAGGCGCAGACCAACACCTGCTACTATCGAGTTGAAAGAACCAGGGGTACAGCCTTAAGTGATTTTTAAGCTGCCGATTCTTTGATGTTTGATTTTCGATAACATGGTCCTGGTCTGGTGTCCTACAGGTTTACTCAAATTCAAAGAGGAGTGCTTCTACTTCTAACTTAGGGGCTTTAGAAGACGATGAAGATGATCTTGGATCACCTGAGAGGGTCACACAGGATGAGCATATGGAACGATCTAGTGGAGCCGAAGATGACATGTCTGAGTGAGCAGGTTGGCTGGTGGAAGTAATGGTCCGGTGTTTGAATGTGCAGTTCTAGCACCGTGCTCATATACAGAGTTTGTACTGAGGTTACTTCTTTATTAAGATAGGTTTTTCCTTCATTACCATAACGCTAGAGGGAAGCTGTGCAAAAGGATGAAGATACAATAATGTTAATGTTGCAATTGTAGTTAGCAAATGCCGATCTTCATAATGGCAAATGGGTCTCCTTTTCATCTGCATTTTTCAGTGCTATATTTATTTCTGCCGAGAATCATTCGCTCGTCCGGAGTTTCAAGCCTTCCTATGCCCCTCCACATGAAGCCACTTCTTGCGCAGGCAGAGGAAGTGAAGCTAGGACCCAGTAACTGCAGTTGATTAACACTCGACGAAAAAACTGGAGGTCTCGTCAATGGTCATGATCTCGAGCCGAGTCTGAATGAGTATGAATTGAAGGGCTGGCTCGATCGCTAGACTTTGTTTTCTTCTTTGGTCGGACAAGTACGGGCTTTAAGATACTTGTTTTGACAAACTTCTACTCTCCATAAAAAATGAAAAATTGGTAGGATCAGCTAGCTTCTTGGACGGGGCATCATCCACTTCATCGAGAGGGTTTCGCACCCATGATCGACTCACGTGGATGATGGTGATTATTTTTTGTGGTGGGGCAGGAAAAGTACCAAAAAATCTTAGACTTATTTTGTTATACTAATTCAATCATAAACTTTTCAATTTAACTAATTTAATATTAAATGTTTTTACATTAATACTAGTTCAATCCATTCGGTAAATTTTGATTGATTGGCTTATGCCAGCCATTCGGCCAACGTTAATGTGAAAATTTCTAAATATTTTTTTCCAAATTTCATTATTATTTTTCCATAGATTCAAAAATGACTATCAGGAACGAAATAATCCTTTTTTGAAACCCCTTTTTCAATTCTTTTTTTTTTTTTTTTCTTCTTTCTCTCTTTCCTTTGGCTACTTTTCTCCAATGGTCGACAAGGCTCCGATGAGGACCACGAAGCCCTTGCCCAATCTCGCCTTGGCAAAGACTGTCATGGCCTTACCAATTGTGGGTGAGGCCGCCTTCACTGGCGGCAAGGCTATGACAAAGTCGCCCTCACCCAAATATGGACAAATCAAGTAAGGGCCACAACTCTCACCGACGGCCGATGAGGGCTTTGCGGCTCTTGCGGAAGCCTCACCAACCACTACAGGGAGAAAAAGCCTAAGGAGGAAGAAGAGAAAAAAAGAAAAGGAAAAAGGAAAAGAAAAAAATTATTTAAAAATTACCACATCAATATTGACCGATCAAAATGGGTCGGATAGACCAAATTGATACCGGTGTAAAAAGATTTAGAACCACATTAATCTAATTAAAAAATTTAAGACCGAATTAATACCAAGTTAAAGATTTTTTGGTACTTTTCCCACTCAAAAGTCTGATCTGGGCCAGGCCTTGTCATTGTAAATCGTCACATTAGGACCCAGAAGTGAGCTACATCTCTAGCAGTCGTTTTTCCTACTTTGGTTTCCCCATTTGTGGAGTACATAGGTGATCGTGGAGTTTCCAAGAAGGGAATAACCAAACTCAGGACTTTCAACTCCAGATGGTAAATTTCAGGGACTGAAGTCGCCATAAAAAGATTCAGGGACTGAAGTCGCCATAAAAAGAGCACCTGATGCATCCGAAAAATTCGAGATACCTAAGTAGAGGTTAAAGCTATCGTTGAATATTACAAATGATGCTCGTCGTTTGGGGAATAAATGAGAATAAAAATCAAATAACTACACATGCTAATTAAAGAATGTGCGAGTGAATATTTACATTTCTCGCCAATTATCAATTAGGGGGTGTGTATCAAGTTGTCGGAAAAATTTAGGAAAACTGGCGGTCAGCATCGAACGCCCAGAAACTAAGTTGTTGCAAGTGATGACCTGTTGACAGTCAAAACACAAACAGAACGGGGTAGTCAAAAACTTGATGAAGCAGTGTCGTTAATACCAATGCCTAACTAGACAACTGGGTAAAAAGACAGACCATGCTTGCCGACATCTGACAGCTTGTAGTCGCACAGACCTCTTTGGATCATCAAGCGCCCTTGATACAGCTTGCGATACCTTAAGAAAGCAGACGTGATGTCAAATTAATATGTAGATACTCATTGGAGGGGTACAAACACAAGAAGCAAGCATAATTTACCTGTGTTCTCAGGGGGTAAATCCTAGAATGAGGCAGCATTGACATGGCAACAAGACATTGAAGTGCCGTCTCTCGAACAAGCTACGCAGGCAGAATATACATAGGAGTTATGAGCAGCAAAAATAACACCAGATGCTTTAACCTAATCACTAATGCATAGGGAAATGGAAACAGTAAAGACAAAGGTGTCTAGGTGTGCACACACAGACACAGCCTCTTCCATTGTACTTGTCTTGAAGGAAGGGGGTTGTGGTTTTGCAGCCTTCCCCTTGCTTTTCTATGCAAGGAGGCAGTTTCTGATCCCAGGTGGGTAACCTCACTGAGATGGGAAGGCTTAACCTCACAAGAAGTAAGAACAAAGTATTTGCACCAACATGGAGAATGGTGTTGAAAGCAGTACTAGTGACAATGCAATTACCACCTTAGAGCCAAAGATTACGACAGAGAAGTGTCACTGCGGCATTTGCTAACTCAGTGTTCAGTCTTCTAAGCATCAGCACTAGCTAAAAATGTCTATACCAAGAATTCAAAAACATGCATATCCTTGTATGGGGACTACAACTGGATAATGGTTAGTTCCACAATCTCCCCGGAGACTGGAATAAGTTTTTTTAACTTGATTTTCAGCAACTGAATTTACTTTCTGTGTACAAGCTTATAACCCCTTATGCTATGTCCTCACCAATCTATGACACCTGTACCAGTCTCAGTAGACTAAAGTCTTCCTTCTATTTTTCTACTACCGTTATGGTTGAGAGAGAGAATAGTGATACTTGAAGGTATGGCCACTGCCTGATCTGCCCCTACTGACCACGATGATCCTGACACTCCAAAGCCTTTTGCTTTATTACTTTAGAAACACCTATTGCTAAAAAGAAATAAAATGTTCAGTGTTAGTGAGAAGTGACCTCACCCATCCTTCCCCACTGTTAAATGCAATTAAAAGAGACTGCAGATGCATGCACAGAGAACAGGCAGTGGAGCTGATTTATTATAATACATTCAAGGCAAGCAGAACCATAGTTTGATCATCTGGCAGTCACTAACTTTGAAGTTGAAAAGAGAATTTAGGATGGGTAATTGTACCCATCGAAATCTTTGCTTATCACTGGGAGTCATCTTGACCGAAAGAAAATTAAATACAGTATCAGATGGGCCTAAAACAAAATCCAGCATCAAATAATTCTAACTTAGGGGAAGAATCACATACCATCATATGGGGATAGCTCACCATTATGGTGAGGCAATTAATAATGATATGTGCATTCTCAATTACATCCTCCTGGCCTGCAACGCAAAAGTTTAGAATTTCAATTCTAAACAATATTTTAGCCGCTAGTAACACAAAAGACAGGCTTATGGACATGGCCTACATGACAATAATCATAAACAGGGATGATCCTTGTTCTGAACCACTGCACATCCAATAACCAACCCTAGTCCGCATCAAGATGATCCAGACTTGACAATATCTTCTTTTTTCATCTCAAAGTTGGCTTCAGCGATCAAATGAAGAAGCACAACAAGAAACGACATCTCTAGTCTATCATAGCTGTTTCATAGCATCTGTAGCATCAATCTTCTGCCAGCGCCCTTGCTTACGGTACCATCAAAATCTATGTCACTCGCGTAGTAGCTATGCAATTCACATATTACATTTCATGGATACCCAGGAATCAACCCATTTTCCTCATTGTAAAAACCTAGAAATGGATGTAACAACCGAGGAATCCTAATTAAGTCACTCAACTTTGTTTTATTTGCTATTCTTTTTTCTTTTAGGTTGTGTCGGGGAATGGAGTCAAGAGGCCGAAGAAATGATTTGAGATATTGGAGGATAAACTAAAGACAGGGAGACATCTCACTAAAACAGCATCATGATACATGAATTTAAACCAAGTTTTACGTCCAAGGAAAAAGCTATAGCAACAGGCTTGCATAAATAAAACCAATAATCTAGCATGCACGGGAACTGTTTCTCCAAAGTATTACTACTTAAAACATACAAGGACAATCTACAAAAACCAGGGAAGCAAAAGCATCGCTTCACAACGCTCTTGCGCCAATGAATGCGATGGCCAAAACTATTATTCTACCCAGGACAATCATGACATCTAAAGAAGTAAGGACTTTGCCATAGCAGTCACTAAAATCTAGATAATGATATGAACGGTCTTATATGAATCAGTATTAAATCCAGAAAATGAACAAGTTTCCTAATCAACACTACTCATCCTGTAATACATATACAGAATATTGAATATGACATCCAAATAACACAATCAACCTTTTGTCTACACGTATTGCCCCTTAGTTATATGCCCACAGAAGGCACCAGGTTTGAGGACTTCCTCTATAATTCCCAGAGTAAGAAAGAGCAAAAGAGAATATTGTCAGTACTCCTATAAATAGATAGCTTAGGTTTCACTTACTGCTTTTGTCTGTCAGTATTCCAGACAGGAGCAGCAGAAGACTGTACATTGTATCCTTGTCCCGATTATCCTTGCTGAAAATCAATAAGGCTTCTAGAAGAACTGGAGTGAGCTACCAAACGGAGAAAAAAAAATTCTTGCTTCAGATTGTGTTTTCTAATAGTATCAGCATATATATATAAATCTCATAAGAATAGAATTCTGAGGTTCTTGATATAAACCTTTTTTGCTTCTCCCTGGACAGCAACTAGGGGAGTTTCGGACATTATATATGCCAGAGCCCGACAAAGTACAGATCTGTATTAGGAAAAAGCTTCACTTTCAGCATATAATTATCATAGACCGTCTCAATAATAAAAAGTGCCTCATCCAGTTTAATCAAATGAATTGACATCAAAAGCAAGACCATGATAAATGTCAGAAATATATTATGCTAAATAACAAAATCAACTATAGGACGAGGTAATATGAATAGTAACATGACAGCAGTCCTGTAGCTATTCAATGATGCTCAATACCCATTTCATAGGGACCTGAAAGAGCATCCTGCATGTGCAGAAGTGCAGGAGGCTCCACTACTCGTTTAGAAAACATTAAGGCAGGTGACGTGGCTCAAACAAGTACATATTGAGCCACAGATCTCCAGAATAATACAGACATGGTGAGGACAAGACCACATTATGCATCTGTAACTTCAAGCTTCATGCATATAGCCCCTAGAAGATTCGTGAAACTTGTCTAACTAGAAGCTATGGCACTGAAAGAAAGCACATGGAAGGGCATCCACCATTTAGAAAATGATAGAGGGGTGCCAGAAAAATTACAAAACGGGAAAATGAGAATACTGAAGGGGGAATTGAGAAAGGAAATCGTACCTTTTGAACAATGAATCAGATTTAATGATCAATGCTTGAAGTATGGGCATCATAGTCGAGAAAAAGCGTTGCTTGTAGAGAGGTCGTATATTTGCATGGTATCTTCGACTTAAACAAACTTCTGAATCACTCATCATGATATGAAATGCATCTGCCGCATAGGTCATGACAGAAGAAGATACATCCTGCTCACAATTTTCCTGTCCAGAATCTTGTCTGAAGTGCCTCCCATCTTTCAATGAAAAACACTCTAGAAGTATCATAACAATATCTTTAACCTTTTCATGACCACGCATCAGCAAACCTTTTCCTATCCATGCTAATCCAACGATGGCATTGATTTGAAGCTGTCTATTGTTTGAAGCACCAAGACACAAATCCGTTAAAGTCAGTGTGCCTTTATCCCCTATGCCCGTAGAGATTCCAAAAGCACTATCTGCATGGCTAATACTCGTATTGAAAATTATATCCATTGCCTCTTCCAAAAGACAATCATCCAAAGTACTTTGGCCATTGGATTTCGAACCGAATTTGTTCACCAAAGAACCCAGTGCCTGTGCTGATGGAACATGCCCCCTGAGGAGCATTTCCATGAATAGCCACAGTGTAGCTCTCACATCAGGAAGGCGAGTCTGGGGATGTATTGCCATTACTACAGACGAAAATAGAGAGAGAACCAATCTGTCTCTAATAGATAGTTTGAGCTCGTGAGAAATATCCAACCCTCTCATTTCAATGGGATTGACAACAGATTCATTCCATGAAAAGAAATGACATGACAAAACAACTGCATAAGCCTTCTGGACAATTATATTCTGGCTTGTCTCTGAGCAATTTGAAATGACAAACTTCATAGTTTTTACGGTTGCCTCAAGAATATCCTAAACAAATGCAGCAGATTAGTCTCAATATTGCAACAAAAATTTCTCAAGACCTGTGTACGGCAGCCATAGTCAACAGTCTGACATTCAAAAGATACTTGCAGACGATTTTGCTCCAATAACTTCTCAAGAAAACAAGCCAGCGGCGATAAGATTGCAGATTAAGAAAATAATATACAACTTACCTTTTCTTCCGTCCTTATACTGAAATGCTTGCAGCATTCTATTTGGTTCCATATATTGATCACAAACAGATGAAGAACTTCATCAAAACCTTCTGAGTTGTTTATCCTAAAATCAATAGATTGTGGGCATCAGAAAATACTTGAGGTGTCAAAGGAAAGAGGTGATATCCAAGGTAAGTAAAGGTAGAAGAGCAGGACGCAGTAGACAGACAGTCTGATCCATTCAAAAAGAGTAGGTATAATTTTACAACACTAGAACTTTTAAAAGGGAGAGGAATTCTGACAGATAGAGAAACTTCATTGAGTAGCATATGTAAGAGTATGTTGTGTACCATGGAAGGACCTTATTGGTGTAGCATTCCAAAAGCTGAACTGTGTTGTCAACTGACCCTGTGTCTCCATTTTCCTACCCAAGCAGAATGTTCAATTAACTTAAAGTTTACTTGGTAGGCGGGCATTCAACAATTAAGTGGAAAATATAAACAACGGTAAAGAGAGACACCTCTTTAGTTGCAAGAGTATTTGGATTCCAACCCTAATGAGTACATTAGACTTTTCCAGGTGCTCACTAAATGACTATGACCATTAGCAGAAGACCCCAATCCACAGCAGTTCATGTTCTTAGCATTGACAACTACCAAATCACTAGACACATATCCATTCCTTCAAGGAAAATACTTTTAAGACCTTCTTTACTCAAGAATTGTCTGTACTAAATGATAATCAGATGAATACTCACAAAAAGATCTGATAAATTAGTGAATATGGCTTCTTCTAGTCTGGGAACAACTTTTAGCATATAGTTTCTTCCACTCATGCCAACCTCAGAAATGGCCTCCAGTTTGCGAGAGTAAGGCATCACACATTCTGCTGCAGTCAATGATGAACCAAGCTTCTCAACAACAACCGCATAGGATAGTTCTTTCTTGGACTCATGGTATTTCTCTATGTATGAGCCAATATTGACAAGTGCCTTCAAAGCCAAGTTCCATGAAAGAGTGCTCTGGAACTCAGTGATAATTGAGAGGAGTGCTGTCAAAATGTACTCCAATAAGGACTCTGGTATGGGTAGAAAACTTCCAGGGAATGTGGCCAAAATTTGCAAGCCTTTAACTGCACAAACCATTGGAATTAGAGAAGAAACAAAGCGAAAATAATAAACGGAGTCCTTTTTCCAGATATGTACTTATAAATAGAGAAAGCTGTTCATGTACATCAGGAACATACAAAAAGAGGGAAAATAATTGATAAGACAAGACTAATTCATAAAAGTAAAAAACTCGAAGTCCATCAATACCTAAAATCAGCAAAAATAGGGACCAAGAGGACATTCAAATCAATCCCACTTGAGAGGGCAACAATGAGGAAGACAATAAACCATAAATGAAAATACGCATTTACGTTCACACAGCATATTCCAACTCTGTTCTGGACTATTTACATCAGTTGTAAGGGGTATAGGGAATGAAAAAAATCAGAAATCAGAAATCTCTGGCAGATAGAGAACCCATCACAAGGATCGTGAGTATCCCACATAACAAAGTTAATGCCAGATTTTTGCTCTATCAGAAAAATATTTACAAGATTAAAAGATCCTTAATTTATGTTCATGCCATTAAATATTTGAAACAAGTAATTTTTTGTTTCGAATCAGAAGATTAGCTTTGCCGCCCAAAAAGCATTGAAACTTCGCCAAAACTTAGACAGAAGGAAGAATTTTTCTCATATGGCAGAAAGACCAAGAAAATTCTAACAGAGGCTATGACAACAGTGCCAACTACAACATTTACCTCCAAGGATGACATCTGCTATGGATATCTCATTGCCCCTCCCCACGTTAGAAACATAAGCTCTAGCTAGTGAAGCCGAAAAACTCTCAAGCATGCAGCAAAATGTTTCATGTGCTGGAAAAGATGCGCCTTGAGCAGAGCCCACAATCAAGTCTCTGCAAGCCTCAAGAAGTATGACACTGAGGTAAACAGCTCCAAAATTAGGTGTTCCCGAAACTGCATGCTTGCCACTGGGAGACATATCATCAGATGGATTGAGGATTGAAAGCCCCAGAGTATTTATCAGACAGGGAAAGAAACTTTCAAATATCCGGTTGCATGAGGAAATAGTACTTCTTGCAGCAGTAGCCAGGATGCAACCAACTCCATGTATTTTCTGCTTACTTTGCAAGGAAATATTACTGAAGCTCTTGTAGCTATTGATGTTGTTAAAAATCAGATTTATATCCTCATCATTAACAATCAAATTTAAGAATAAAACACTGTTTTGCATAACAAGCTTCTGCAGAACTGTTAAAGCCTCTTTTGCAATTTCATCATCTGAAAATCCAACGCCATCAACAGATTCAGAGTCAAAGCGTAACACAGGCTCATGAGATGAAGAAAAGACAATGTTTCTCAATGATGACCAGATTGCCACGGCATGTTTTTCCATTCTGTCTGTACCATACTTTAACGTACAATGGCTGAGATACTTTAAAGAATCAATCTGCCAACAAATGAAGTTCAAATTTTACACACTGGCCATGGGAAAGACTAAGAAAATAGGCACAATCGTGAAATGGCTCCGTTGCTGAGAAATTGCGATAAAAGGAACGAGAGGTTCTAACCTTTGCCAGGGGAAGAGAAGAAGAAAGCTTTTCGAGCAGCAACGGTATTGCCAATGGCTCAAAAAGTGGCGTAGAAGTGAATGCAAACTGTATAGTAAAACAAAGTTAATAAAGCTGTTGGAGTACAAACCAAACATACAAGTGTAGGAGAAGCTTAATTGATCCACCGCAACACTTTAACAGATTGTATGCCACTTCTGAAATGCTGCATAGGTTCTGATATCTAATGTGGTTTAAGTGCTCTAAAAAAGACTCAATTAGTTTTAAGGAAACATAGCACATGTCAAAAATTGACTTTTAACTATGTTAAACAGTCAAATCTTTCTCTCCATCATATGCTTCATCTATTTAATTTTGCCAAGCAATGGGGGGATGTATGCTTGCAACTAGATCTCATCGTAGTTTGTCACAATTTGATCATAATCTGCACAGCTTACTCAAATCCTCTATTCAGACAGTAAAAATGAGTAACAAGATAAACACCTTATGTTCTAACAGAAAAAAGACCCTTTCCCGTTTATATTCTCAAGATCTATTATGGATTTCACAAGTCTCATAAGTTCTCTGCATTGATTCTACACCTTTAGCGACAATAGGATATGATAAAAGTCTATAACTGCCAGAGCAGGTGGGTAGTCTCTATGTTCTTCATTAAATGCATTATTGACATTTGCTTTTGAGTATATCACATCTCAGACTAGACTGAGTAGTAAATTTTCCAGCACTTCACATGATATATATGATTCACTAATTATCGAGTTCACTATAATTCAAACATATGTGAATTTCTGATGCCTTGGCAAAGCTCAATGTCATAAAAAAGTCACAAAGATACATTGTCGAATCCGCAAATACAACTAAATATTTTCTATGCATAACCCAAATAGCCAAACACCTGCAAACTTTGATCAAGATGCCTCTTAATTTCATATATGTCTCTGCGAAACTGTGGTTTCAGGCCATTAGAAGTTAGTCTATAATACTTTAGTCATGGCTACTCATTGAATGACCATGGTCCAAAAATAAAAAATCCTCTGGTAATACTGTGGGCTTATTTACCTTTCATAGTATCATTTATTTTAATTAAAAATCTGGAAGCTGCTCAGTATTCGATGCATGATGACTTTTCATTGACATGGTCAACCAACAGCAAGATATAGCTAGTAATATAACTTCCAAAGGTGCTCAGAATACTACCTCAACCACGACACTTACTTTTTCCAGTCCATAAACTCATATGTTAAAGAGTTCTATAAATTTGAGTAGGCATTTGGGTTTGAAAAACTAAATATGCAGATCATGCAAATTAGAACTTCAACTGATCTCCTTTTCTGGAAGTATTTAGTGTATCCTAACCTTGTTTTCCTCTCTTTATAAATATTAGAACGACATTGTTGCTGAATTTTTTATGGATACGTTTCTCTTCGAAGAGCTTTATAATGGCATTGGCAACATTGCCCTGCCATGCTGGAACCGTAATTAATGCCACATTGTAATTTAAAGCCTGATGCTGACCATCTGATGGAAATCATTCTTAAGAAAATGAATATCCCAAATTTGATGAGTATATAAATGAAAAATCACATAGTGTGGCCATAAATTCAAGAAAAACAATATAAAACACCTAAAAATATAAGGAAATCATCATGGTCAAAATTCCCCTACCGAATAAACTGCAAGGTGCACAAAGTCTAAAAGACTAAATAACTTGGTTGAGCAACTCATAGGCACAGTAGCCAAACTCTAAGGCTGCTATACATGATAATGAGTAAATAATCAACTGGCAGATGAGTTGAAGAACTCATAGTATTGCTTAGAGAGTCTCTGGTTATCCTTCCAGGTTATTTTCTTCATGTTTAAATATTCACTCGGCTAATTATGCAAAGCCAAGGATCAGATAGATGAGAGAAGGGACACATACTAACAATTTCAATACCAAATTAAACATGGTCAATACCAATGTTGTAAGGCCCAAAAACTTTAACTTGATTTTGCTCAGAATTTTAAGATTCTCCCAGGCATCCAAGGCATGAGATCATTGGTTCCAAGCAAAGCAATGTAATGCAGGATTGTCATAATGCCATCAATATATATTGAAGGTGTTACCTGGTTGTTACTTGTTATTGCATGTGTGTGTACACAGAGAGAGAGAGAGAGAGAGAGAGAAGATAACTCATAGCTCTGCAAGCAATAACTCATTGTAGCACTGATAGACTCTTGAAACAAATCGAATTTCAAGTTCATGGAATGTGAGAAAAGTCTCCATGCAATCTAGTGCGTACCATTAATGCCCGGGAGAGCTCATCCCTCGTGACATCTACATCCTCACCTTTTGCCTGGATTTGAGAAAAAGTGAGAAGAATCTATGCATCAGCTAAGTAACATACAAATTGCTTTGAAATAGTGTATTTAGTTCACAATTTTAGGAAGAGTCTAAAAGCAAACCAAAATACAATGCATTAAATGTTACACAGAGTAAAAGTTGCTTTCCCTCTCACAAACAATGTTAGCATCTTATTTATGTGATATCACCATGGGACAACGGTACAGAGAACATATAACAGCTAACATATTCATGCTCTTTTCAACAGCTAATTAAGCTCAAAATGAACTTATTGCTCATCTGACTCAAGACAAGAGGATAAGGATGATATATCACATCTGTTGTAAGCCAAATGACCAACAAATATATAGATTCTTCCTAAAATTGCCAAAGCCAATTCAATACGTTTCCTCTGATGCTTGACAAAGTTTACTGCCAACCAGTTAGAGCCACATACAGTGTTTACCAGGTCAACCTAGAATAAGCTACATTAACTAACCTGATAAAACATGAACAGCCAGCCTCTGATCACTATCTCATTGAGGAAAAAAAAAAAAAAAAAAAAAAAAAAACAATATCGTTGTGAAGTTAAAAGAAAAAAATGGTCAACATGACTGAGCAAATTCTATTCTGCAGACATCAGTATAGCACCTAACATTTCATATGAAGTTCCCTAAACTCTTTGACCAATGGAAGCTTGGAGCGGTGGTGCCAAGCTTGCCATGCCAGGGGTACCACTCGGGCAGAAAGAATAGAAGTATACTAAATATAGTTTTTTGCAATGATTAATGAAGTTTAATCTGCTCTACAGCTTGGACTATTATATGATTCTTTAATATCCGGTAAACAGTAAATTACAGAACCAAGTATGTACATGGCTGCTTTTGTTTAGCTGATACTAAGTTACATGCAGATTTGGTGTTCAATCAGACAATATGAAAGGTGCATATCTCTATGCATGCAAACAAAGACGTAACATGGCCATTTATCTAGACAAGAAAAAAAAAATCCGCATGCTATTAGCCAGAAATCAGCTATGGTTGAATTGTACTAAAGCCCATCTCTTTTTGGAAATTGTTAGATGAAAACATATCAGATAAGTGCAGAACCAGGACATAAGGTTTTGGCTGTTCATCAATTAAGGAAGTAAAGGTTTTATTAAAGTCAATTGAGGATTTAAGGCCTTAAAAAAGCCCCAATTAGCTCTCAAGCTCACTCTTGGTGGAATTCAGGCATCCGCATAGCTCCCACATAAATTTTCTTTATTTTTTACATGTTGATTCTGACGCCTAAATTCCACCAAAGTCCAACTCAAGGCCTGATTGTGGCTTTCAGATCACCAGCCATCACCAAAGTAAAAACTTTAATCCTCAGATCACCAACCATCAAAACTAAGTCTTGTGTTCGCATTTATCAGACATCTCATCTGAAACAAAACATACACACTGAAGCAAAATGCAAGTGTTCAACTAAAAGATGATTTAGACTGATGATGTATTAAAGGGAAAGCCAAGAATCTTCAAGTAAATTAATATCCTAAGCATTGTCGACATAAAACTTACGTGTGTGAAATGGATTGGAAAGTAGCGGCCCAATATGTCAAATATCTCCCCAACTGAGCCATCGGAAGGACCACATAAATCTGGAAATTGTTGCATCGCTAGTTCAATAATATGAAATGCCACTAGTAAGCATTGAGGGTCCTTTTCATAATCAACAGCTTCACATATTGCATAAAAGATTTCAGTGCCCTAGATTGCAAACAGAATACGAGTGACTGATATGACAGGATTTATATATCAAGGACATTAAAAACCCAACTAAAATATCAGCAATGAATGTACATATGAGAGATCAATCAATATGTCATTAATGCACTAGAACAGAACAAGCAGATTTACGCATGCACATTTGCGGAGATGCCAAAAGCACATAAGTCCACACAAAAGCTACATTCATTCCCAAGAAATGATTGTCAAGAGTAGCGTACACTAATTCACTAAAAATTGCTTATTTAATGATGTTGCATCATAAAACAGTGTTACTTCAGTTTTCTTAATATGCATTAGATATGTGGTAGAAACCAGCTTTTAATATAACATTTAGCAACTCTGGCATTTCTCATTTGTGAAATAGCATTATAATCAAGTATATGTCCTCAAGTATAATAGCCCAAAAATTGGGATTCTTACACCTAATTAAAGAAGCAAATGTTTCTAAGAAGGAATCTTTCTGGAAAAGAAGGGATTGCATCTTCATTGTTACATAGATAAGCTACATACAGTTTGCAACACAACAACATGTCGAATAATATTAAGTTCTATTTGTGTTGCATAAGAAACAACATTCTGCAACATCAAATAAAAAGGAGTGGATTTTCTTACAAAAGTAATCTCTGCAAGTCATGGTATAACAAAAGAGAGTAAAAAGCATTGATGTCACTATTTGGTAGGCATGTATAACCTTTAAAGTTTTAAAACAAGAAACACCCAAATAGGCATTTCAACCCAAATCACACTGCAACAAGATTTCGGCAGTGCTGAAAAATGTTGGTATATGAAGGTTCTGATGGATTGACAGAGATTATTGTAAGTCTTCAAAGTCACTTCGCCTTCTACCATACTGAACTCAATTAAGTTTAAGATAAAAGGACTACTTTCGGTCATCTTTGAGATGAAAATATACCGCTTGGACAAAAAGATCCGCAAATATTGACCTCTTAGCTTCATCATCAATATATGAAGACAGAAAAAATGCACAGATACTAAGAACTGACCATACATTACAGAGATTTGTTTGAGGAAAAACTTGGATGAGAATGATACCACTGACACAGAGGCATCTGGATAATTTTCCAGCAGGCACTCCAGAAGTTCAAAGCAAAGCTGCAATATGGATATGTAAAATCAAGTAAGCAAGAGTCCAGAAAATGGCTGAACATACAAAAAGGAAATGCTTTACTTCTTTTATATGGACAAGAATATTCAGCTATTCAAACAATTAGACGTGAAAACCCACCTTTCTATCATGCTGAGCCAAGGACTGGACATGTAGATTATGCACATATGACTTCATAACAGCCATTGCATCAGAAATTGTCACCATGCCCACCCCATCCGTTCTCCGTATCAAAGCCAAGCAACCAACAAGTGCACCTCGCAAAGCTTTCCAATCCGCCTGATACAAGTATGATATACTTTTCTTATGACTAAAAATATATTATATTATTCAATATGAGAAACATATATAAATAGCCAAAATAGAATAGGAAAACAACAACAGATCATGATCGGCCTTTACAAAACCTTACATGAATATGCCCTTAACTTCTCCCCCTATGATGCCAATGCCCCAAGAACTGCAAATTTTGGACAACCGTCATTCGTGACCATGCTTCTTATGGTTTATAGACAGCAATTTTTTTTCTCTCTTTCCACATTATATCAATGCCAACTAGCTTTTGGAACAGCATAATTAGCGAAGCTTTGTGCTACTAAATCTTATAAAGAATGAGATAATCTAATTGAGATCTAATGTCTAAAAACTTATGTTCAGTAAATTTCCTATAATTTTCAAGCAAGTCCTACAAATATAGCCTATTCAATGGATTTTTGACAAGCTCCTACACTTTCAACCATCCCCCCTCGCCCCTTCTCTCAAATAAATAAATAAATATAATTTATTTATTTATTTATTAAAAAAAGGAGAAGAAGCAGAAGAAGGAGGAGGAGGAGGAGGAGGAGGAGGAGGCTTTCACAAGCATCCTCTCACTATGGATCAGCAACTCTTTTTTATGTGGCATGACCATTCAAACAAGTTAATCAATAT
Organism: Eucalyptus erythrocorys; assembly: GCA_014182555.1. Classification (NCBI taxonomy): domain Eukaryota; kingdom Viridiplantae; phylum Streptophyta; class Magnoliopsida; order Myrtales; family Myrtaceae; genus Eucalyptus; species Eucalyptus erythrocorys. The sequence continues at coordinate 14,291,496 of CM024602.1, forward strand.
AGATATCAATCTAGTAGTTTAAAACTAGACTAGTCGGGTGTCCAATTGGAATCGGAAGTAAGTTAAACAGGTTGAACCAACAGTCAGTCAGCTGGCCTCTATGTAGTCCAATCAGTCAGACTATGGTTCAATTCGTATGACGTCAGACTAGTTATTTTACACATAAGACATGCCATACAGTGACGTGTGCAGCATATTAGCCCAGCAGTCTTGCCAGTACCCTCATTATGACCAATGCATCCCAGTTACAATTCCACCAACCACCCCTGCAGCCTAATTTGATCATTTTGTTGCCAGCCGTAGATATGCAAGACAATTGCAGAGCACAAGTCCAACCGATGTAGGATCTCCATATACATCAGAACTCAAAAATTGGAGGTGTCATACCTATTTCACCCCACCTCCATGACAAGCCAAAATCATGAACCCCCAAACCTTAAACTGGGTTGATCCAATTCACAACTGGTCATACCAGTGATTAAACAAGATGAAGTCAACACTGAACTGGGCTTACCCGGTTAACCAGACTAAATCACCAAGGAACTCCTATTTCAGCCAATCCAACTGGGTAACTCATGCCAGTCTGAAGTTGTCAGTCAAGAATGACAAATATGATGTATAGTTTATCTTGTCATCTATACTTCCTCAAGTATAAAATGACGATATCACTAAATGAAAACTAAAATTATGATCTGTTCTTTTCAAAATCTGACTTCCTTTTGAAAAATGTTCCTCTGGAACAAACGCCCCCCCCCCCCCAAAAAAAAAAAAAAAAAAGAAAAGAAAAAAGGTCCAGCAAACTATTAATTTATCCATTTTGCTGAAAAGAGTTACGACAATTTGTTCCAGACAAACCTCCGACAATGTCCTCACAATCAATCCCTACTGACAAATTACAGGGAGCAATGCACCTTCAGGAGTTTTACTAAAGTGCAACAATGATGAAAAATCCACATAAACCTTGCCTGTTACATCTTTGAATTTCCAGAACCCACTTCCAAAGCAGAATAGAAGGTGGAAATAAGGAGAGGGAAAAGAAAACAAAATGGATACAGATAAACAACAAAAGATTGGATATGATGCTAAATAAAAGGTTCACAACAATATTTTTTAGTATCTCATGTATATGAGGAAGTCCTTTGCTCACCAGTCTATCTGCAAAGAATATTATCAAGCTGTGGATAGCGGATGTTTCCAAAGGCTTTGACGAAAGACAGTCCAGCACTTCTGCTAAGAGAAGGATACCTGGAGAACAAGACCGTGCTTAAGATAGCTTGTTTCAAATTTGGATACGATATGAAATACAAAAAATAATCAGGGTGATCAATTCCTAAGTGGATCAATTTCCACGCCAAAACTGGGAACTGAACCAGAAGGGTCGGTTCCCAATTTGTGGAACGGGAAACCGGCACACCTGGTCCTAGAACAAACCGGCCAGCCCAGTTCAATCCGGTTCCGGGTGAGTCTAGGAACCGGCAGTAATATCTTTCTTCTGTTTTTTTTTTTTCTCCAATTCCCTGCATAACTACAAATGTTGCTTTTTCTCAATGGTCAAAAAACTACCAAATTTTGTTGCATGGTCTAAAACTCTCATTCTTTAGTGTTTTGGATCTTTAATCAGTTAAAAGGTCAACGGAAAGATGTTAAAAGTATAATAAAAGATCAAGTATGATTAACTTGCTAATAAAAGCAAAACATTAGTCCGGTCCAAGCAGTCTAGATGGTTTGGTCCACACCTGGAAATGGAAACCAGAACAACAAACACCGGTTCTGAATTTTAGGAACCGGGAAACGGACCCAGCAGTTACCACAGAACCAGTCTGGTTCTAGTGCTCACGCCTAACAATAATGATGCAGTAGCTCACTAAGTGATAAGATTTGCAAAAGGATTTTAAGTCAAAACGCTTCAAATGACTAAATTCACAATCAAATTGCACGCTGATCCACTTTCTATTCATAAGCTTACACAAAATTGTAAAGATTGACTAGAATAACCGAGATGTAAGAAGGAATACAATTAAATTAGCAATTTAGCATGTTAAAGTCACTGAAATATACCTCTACAGCGAATAACACTATCTGTAGTTGTCAAATACAAGCCCATTTCTCTGACCTGTAACAGCAAAGGTGGATAGCGTGAGTCAAAGTTAACCAAAAGAGGCGTAAAGACTCAGTTTATAGAGTAACTTGCGTTTCTCCTTCACAGAGAGCATCTGAAAGGGAGGTTACCAAGATCTCTATAGATAGGAGATCCTTCTTCAAAAGGGAAGTGATTGCCCGTAAACTTGCCACCTGTTGCAGGGTAATCAGAAAACTAACAGGAGTGAAAGCTTAAGGAAAACTAGATGGACAGCATTCACAAGCTAGAGGATTAGTTGCCCCATATATTGTTCTCAAATTGCGCACTCTAACAAGATGATCGATTTTAAAACTGTGCTGGCTGGAAGAAAAGAAACTTCACAGCCCTCGTTGTTTATGGACAACTGCTGTTAATCTGTACCAGGAGACTTCATTGACTGTAATAAAGTTACCATGCACCCCCACGAAACGAGTGACAAATATACTCCATGATATCTCCATTTTTTCTTTTAGAGAGGGTTTATCACACAGTTCATTGAAACTGTTAGGGGACATTCAGACGTAGAGTCCAGACAGGTTTTCCAGCTTTTATCTTTGCTTTCTTCTACTGCGAAACATATTATTTATTCAATTTCTACGTCTTTTCAACAAGTAACTCCTGGACGTTGTGTTCACATCTATATGTATAATTTCCATTTGTTTGCTGAAAGCCGTTCGTGAAGTCTCAGTCTTCTTCTCATTTATATCGCTATATATAAAACTGAGAATTGTTATTCTGCTCTTATCTAGAAAACCAGCAACCTACAACTCTACTAAGAGATTATTTCGCAAAACCAACCAGACCCTATTTCTAAATCCAAAACGACAATATAGGTGCTCAGGGCGACAAACAGCACGTCCCTGACAACAATCACAAGCCCCGAAACAAAGCAAATGTCCAGGAACTCCTGTTTCCATCAAAACCACCAGTCACCGACACTGAAACTCAGCTCCCCTCCTTGGGCCGGCTCACTGAACACAATTGCCAATAAATTTTCAAACTTTTGATCATCTTGCATAGTACATTTATGTACAAGAGCAATTAGACTCATCAAATCCGTACTCACTTCGCCTTAGCGAACTAATCGTGCAAAGAAGCGAGTCTTCGACAGTTTACACTCAATTGGATTGCACTTAGCTCCAACTATTGTACCTTTCCTAATCGGCATACGCAGAGCACCGAGCAACAGATCAACAGAGCGGAATCCGACTGAATAAAACTAGAGAGACGGAGCAACCAACCTGCTCGCTCGGCGAGCGAGAAGCGTCGACGTATGATTCAATGTGACGAGTCAGCTCACTGAGTTCTGCCATGAGAGAGAGAGAGAGAGAGAGAGAGAGAGAGAGAGCTCTAGGGTTTTAGCTTGGGGGAGAATCGGAGGGTGGGTTTAAGACGTTTCAGGAAGCAGGCCGCTGGAGATGGCGACGCAGGAGCGCAGGAGCATTACGGCTGTAAGAAGGTTCTATTGCCGTTTCGGTCCCTTTATATTCGTATATTTCTGCAATTCCACGACTTGTTATCTTTATTTTTCAGTTCTAGGACCCGGATCGTGCCGGCGTTTTCAATTGCACCCTTGTTGGATTTACCGGATTTGTTGTCGACCCGGCTCTAGCGTTCTCTTCTTGGTCTTTGGCCTAAAACGCCGAGAAATTTGAGTTGTTCATGGATCATTCTAAAATTCTAAACAAGCGTTTCGAGAGCATTCTTCAAGAGTCTTAGCATATCGTAAAAAGATACTGCATGAAATATAAATTAACTTTTTCTACAAATATTTTTTTTACTTCTCAATGAGTACGATCACTTTGATCCAAGAGATCTCAATGCCAATAAAATAGAGCAAATCCTTTTTTAAATACTCATACATTGAAACCCAACATGTTCACTTCAAGAGAGAGCGAAATGCTATCTTTCGTCCCTTAATGGTCTCATAAATAGTGATCGCAACTCTTGCTTTTCAGGAAAAAATTGTTTAAAAAGTTTTAAATCTATTATATAGCAGCCAATTCAATTCTAAATGTTTTTAACCACACGTGATAAGAGGAAAAAGAAAGAAAATAAAACAACTAATTAGGACTTTTTTTAAAAATTTTGTAAAAATTGCCTACGTTGGTGAATTCTAACATTATTCAGAAAAACTACATTGACAAATCCTTGAAAATTTTAAAAGACAAAATTAACAAATAATCAAAAGATTTAGAACTAAATTAGTGTAATTAAAATGTTTTAGGACTAAACTAATCGACGTATAATTGGTTTATAACGTTTTGGACCCCCGTTTTCATGTTATGTCGGAAGCCGAACTAAAGTTGTGTTCCCATCAAAGATGGGCCTATCCAAACCCTTGCGCCCGAAGCCATGCGAAGATTGCTCTCACGGCCCATGACCCACGGCCCGGCTCACAGTTTTTAGCAGACTCAGTTCGGGCCGACTCAAGCCCATGCGAGGTTCGACCCACGAGCCCGTGGGCCTATGCACGAGTTCGGTGCCAACCACACAGGATCAATCGATCCGCCGTTCATCTAATTGGGAAGGCGTGTGGTGGGGGATCAGTCGTATTCAATTGCGCCATCATGGCCTGCTTTGAATCCTCCTAGCCTAGCCGTGTAAGTGAATAGGGGCGCATCATGCGTTCACATTAGCCACATCCCGGGCATAATGGCTTTTTGTACGTAGTGGCCACACGGGACACGCCCACGCATGTGGGCAAAGATGTTCCATTTCGGTTGCCTTTTTGGCCTCCACGCACGAGGAGGTGATTATGCCCCGATGCCCATATTCTGTCAATCATGGCTTATAAAGTTAGAGGTCGAGCATCATCGATCGGCTTCGTGCCAAACTAAAGTCAGAACCGAATCGGGACTAGTTTAGTTCGAGAACAAAGAGGTAGAAATCATAACCTGACTAAATAAAGATTTGCAAGCAAACCACTCTAGATTGAACCATTCAATTCCTTTCGACGACAAAACAACAGTTTTAACTTAATTTCAGACAGAAACAATGAGAATTTGGTGCTGGTTTTTGTTTTTGAAATAATCCATTTTATCAGTAATCATTTAAACGTCATTTTCATGCAAAGAAAATGTCTTTTTGTTTGCCGTAGTTCAATTTTGTTGAAAAAGCTAGAACATAAATAGCCATGTTTAGATAAGGATAAGCCCAAGTGCCAAATGCCAATAATATTTCCCAAGCGTGCTTAAGAAATCAATCCACTGACTGTCAAAAAGCACTCGTTATCTTTTTAACTTACGTGTGCTAAGTGACGTGAAGACAAAAAAGTGGTTTTTCGATTTTAGTCGATGTAAAACTCGAGTTTAACCTAGAATCAAATCCGACAAAGCTAGAATGTATACATGGCCATGATGGATCATTGACTCGTCATGGCTTGAGTGCAAGGTAATTTTCAGGGGAGATTGATCTGATCCCAGTACAAGAACGAGGACGATAGGGATCATGCCACCAAGATGAAAAATGTTCATCGAATGACGTCTCCTTTTTGTTCTTTTGACATGATTTGCGCACAGGACTAGACAAGGGCCCGCGCGTTGCGCACATGTTGGTGAAATGTTTTTGCTGAACAGAACAGTACTCTTGGGGGAGACCCTGCTTGCGTGCGCTTTTGCTCGTCCTAGGTTCCTGTTTTTAAGGGTCCTTGGTTTAAGGGTCTCTCTCCGTGTCCCTGGTGGTTTCCATTATCATCGTCCTCATTCATCTGTACCATTTTTTCCTACAACTCATCCAAACGGGGCAGGAACAAGGGGAGCGAAACCATTTTTAAGGGTGCCAACACTCCCCAGGGGAGAAAAAGAGAACACTACAAAGGAAAAAGCTTGATATCATTCCATTCCACCCTCCTCTCTCTCTCTCTCTCTCTCACTCTAGCCCTGCTTTTGCCTTCCTGCTCTCGTGACGCTTTCTTCTCTTGGGAAGGTTTATGCCGGTCTCTATTTTAGTCCTTTCAAGTTTCGAGTCTAGCGTCGTTTGGCTCTCCGTCTCTTCGAAGTGGGTGCTCCTAAGTTGTGCTTCTTGTGGCTCTCAAGGTTCAAGCTCACGCCTTTCCCTCGGATTTCCGACAATCCGAGCATCTCCATCTTGTCCAGCTTCATGCAAGGCTTAGTAGTGTGGTTCAAGACTCGGGAGCTTTAACGGAAGGTACTAACGGTCTCTCGGATTGTTCACCATACCTGTGCCTATTTCTTTTCTTTTGAACAGGTTACATAAAATTTCTATCTGGGTGCAGAATTTGAAGTAAAAGAGTGTTTCTTTCTGTCCACTCCCAACTGGCAAAACTCAAAATACTTAACGCATGGAGCGAGTTTCCAGAAATGGGGAGGCTTCTCAGCTGCTAGATTTCGTAGCAAAGGAGGGAGAGTGGCTCATGAAGAGACTCCAAGAGCAAAGACGTGGCCCTACTCCTCCAGAGGACAAGGCACTGGAGCTCAAGCTCGGCCCGCCTGGTGATGAAGACCAGTCCAAGAAAGACTTCACCATGAACTACAAATTAGAAAAGGACGAGTCTCTTCTCTCTCTTGGCTACTTCAACGGTGGAAATCAAGCTCAAGCACAGAACCTTGCTCCGTATCTTCAGCTCTCACCCTCGATCTTTCGGACCCAATTGCCTGTTTTGGTAAAGGATAAATCCTCTGAAACGATGGACTTGCAGAACAATAATGATGCAGAGAAAAAGAAAGCATTTTTACCAGCTTCTGCTGCTGCGGCTACAGCTGTGCCCAACAGCTCTCAGAAAAGGTACACGCAACTCACATCAGTTCTCCTTTTCCCCCTTGCCCCTCTTGCTAATTGTCTCCATTGGCCGAGCATATTCAATCACAGGACAGTGCGTTTTTATTCTATTTGTGTATGCTTTAAATAACGGAAAAAAAGAAAAATCAAGCACTCATGACATTATGGGAAGTTAATCTTTTCTATCTATGATATATCTACGTGATGTGGTCCATGGCTGATGTGTATTGGCTTCAGGACTTTATGTTTGCTAAGTGTCTAAAGAAATTTGTTTGCCTCTATGCAAGTGTCAACTAATTTATATCTTTGCCTTTTGGAATATTAGAATTTGGAGTTTTGCTCCATTACCTGGATAGTGATGCTTTAATGCTGCATTTTTCTGCGCATTAATGCTGGCGTTTAGCTTGTTTCGGCTAAAAAGATTTTTATTTCTCGGGCTTGTCGATATCCTCTTCTGATGTAAGTTTTGCCCTTTCTTTAATGACTTTGTGTCTGAGTTTTCGTGTATGGTTGATTTTATCATTAGGACAAGTCATGAAAGGGGAGAATAAACATTTTAATAATCTGAAAGATTACTTGATCATGAGGACAGTGGTCATCTGAAGTGTTCGCTACTGTTTTATGGAAAAATTCTATTTGATGTTGGATGATGGATATACTTTTCTTTTTCTTTGGTAGCGTGACAATATCAACGCCTCAATAATCGGTACTTTGCTGGTTCAGTTTCGTCTGGTATTATCTAGACTCTGGATGCATTTTCATATTCCTACTTATGCAATTCTGTGCTCTCGTGAATGTCCCTCAATAGGACTGCTCCATCTCCAGTTGTTGGGTGGCCACCACTGCGAACATTCCGGAAAAATCTCACTAGTAGCGATGGCCATGGAAAACGAGCCCCCAAGACTCATCAGAACATGCTCTCGAGCAAAATAGTCAGTGAAAAGCCCGCTGAAAGTAGTGGAAAAGGCTTGTTCGTGAAGATGAACATGGACGGAGTCCCCATTGGCCGGAAAGTGGATCTCAATGCCTATGACAGTTATGAAAAACTGTCTGCTGCTGTTGATGAACTCTTCCGAGGCCTTCTTGCAGGTTATACATTTTTGTAAATAAATAACCATGCATTGTCTTCACTTGTCTTGCCGGAAGGTACAGATTTTAATTCTTGCAGCTAAAAGTAATCGAGTATTGAGATATTATCACATCACCTGCCCATGTCTAAGCGTCGTCAGTGTTGGTTCACTATAGTCAGTTTTCACAAAGTAATTGATTAGTCAGTCTAGTGATTTTCTAACCCTTTTGTAGTCATGATGAGTTAATGGTTTTACTTTTGCGAAACTGTTAAGTATTCCCGGACCGTATTGTTAATGGTTTTACTTTTGCGAAACTGTTAAGTATTCCCGGACCGTATTCCCTCCTCTTGCACGATAGTACCTCAATGATACATGTGATCGATATATATTCCTTAAGCAATTAAAAATTTCACGTTAAGTTTGTGATTGCCACATTAAGAACAGTGTGTGAAAGGAAAGATTCTTTAATCTGCAGTTTAGCTCGAGAATTATTATCAATCTCTTTGTGATTATTTCTAACACCATCTGTCATTATACCGAGGAGGCTCGACTTGTGTGTAGACTTTACTTTGCTCATGTCATGTTTTTGTCCTCTCATTCTTTGTTCAGCGCAAAGAGATTCCTCTGGCTGTGATATCAAGAGCACACAGGAGGGAGAGAAGCCGATTACAGGTTTACTTGACGGAAGAGGGGAATATACTCTTGTTTATGAGGACTACGAAGGAGACAGGATGCTTGTTGGCGACGTCCCTTGGCAGTAAGCGTCTTCCCACTCTTGATCTGATGCATTTACAAAATACATACTCCTGTTTAATATTTGTGCACTCGGTGCTTGAGCCTTTGTTTAATGGTATCATGTTTCTTAGCTGTCTTGAGAACAGCATCAGATTCTTAATCTGGTGTCCTTTTGTGTTATTTTATTACGCCTACTGTCTTGGCCAGTGCAATTTGTGGGACTCAACACAGTGCGGCATGTTTGCTTGGAGCGAGAATTAAACATGAATATTCCGTGCTAACACTGATTTGCACAAACGGAATTCATTCCTGAAATGTTGCTGGGAAGTGACTGAATTTTGATTTTTTTTTGCCTCTTTGTGCCGTGATCTAATGTTCAAAATGTGAATGACAGTATGTTCATATCCACCGTGAAGAGGCTGCGCGTTCTGAAGAGCTCTGAGATTTCTGTGCTCAGTGGTCAGTTCATATGTCCTTCGATCAAATACTTTGGTCGTGCATAATTTATTTCACATGCTTCCACAATGGCTAAAAATCCGAAGCTGTGCAAAATGTCCTTGCAGCCGGTGGACAGAGGCAAGACAAGACGTCGTCGGATTCCGCCATGCAATGAGCGGACTCTATCCCTCGCACGAAGGAGGGACCTAGTTCGGATTGGTACTTAACATTGAACTGCATACAACGATGGATGGAGTATCATCAATATCCTTATCTTATCTTACTGCTTGTAATTCTACACTTTTTGTGAGGACGAAATTGATTGCGTCCAAACACTTCTCGTGTTCCTCGGCCTCATGTAGGAAATGCAATTTTTTTCCAGAGCCGCATAATCGGGTGTTGCGCCCAATGCCAGTAGATCTTTTCCTCTTCTGGAGTTGCTGCTGTGTAGGTTATGTAAAGAAGAAAATGGATTTCTCTATGGAAGGCCTAATGATGTTTTGAGAGATTCTACAATTTTTCAACCGGGGAAAAGAATGTCATCAAGAAGTGCCAAAAGTTAACAGCATAAGACACTAGAAGTGTCAAAAGTTTTGTACCACACTCATTTTGGGACCATTTAAGTGTCACTTTTAAAATAAAACGATGGTGTCTATTTCAATTTTGATTGTCAGAAATCTAACGTGGGTCGGTTTTCTAGTGTTTTCAGTCAACAGGTTATCCCCCTAAACGACGACATTTACAAGTTTTGCCTTGAATGTGAACCCCAAATCGGACAATCAAACGTTTTCCTAATTCTCAAATGAGCCTTAATTCTCAAAAGCCACCAATTAGCAGCAACATTATTCCCATGGACACAAGTACCGTAAATTCCTCAATGAAAGATCGTCGTCTAGGGCAATAAATCGTCCATTTACAGTAGATGTTGCAACAACTCTAGCTTGTCCCCATGGATCAAGGACAAAGCCTGTGCAGCGAGCATGTCACACGAAGCCTCCTGATTGTCTTTCCGCGCGGCGAAAGCTGAAATTCAATGGAGGCGAAGTCCAGATCCTCCCCCTGCCAGATCACAACATTCAATATTCCACAATCAGACCATCATGAGCATCCAATTTCAAAAGCTCACCTCCCCTAGCGGACTAGAACAACAGAAATCGGCAACAGACACAAATGCACTAGGAATTTACCTCTAGCAACTTCCCTTCATCCGCGAATGGCTCAATCAACCACCCGCCGTCTCCAATCGTCGTCAGCCACCGTCAAATCTACGTCGCCAGCCATCTTGAGCTCACTGGAGCCAAAACAGAGCATAACAGAGCACGCGCACGGATCTCGTGACGGAATCCTCTCTCGACGATTTTTTAACTTTGATCGTTGGTGATCCTTCTCCATTGCTCGATCGTCTTCGCCAATGCTAGAGTACTAGCGCTTGATGTTTCTTGCTTCAAAATTGTCTAACAAGGCTTGAATGAGAGAGACAAAGAGAGATTAAAATGCTTTAAAGCGCCATCGTTTTGTGGATAAAGGCCAACTCATTGTCCACGTGGACTTTCTTTCTTTCTTTCTTTCTTAATCAAAAAACCCATCTAAGCGTTAATATTTAATTAAAAATTCCACATAATGTTTTTATTCTGAATTTCTCGCCTTAAGTACTCAAATAATTATTTTAATAAAAATATTTAATATTAAAGTACGTGTCATATCAAATTTTTGACATTTTTAATGTCCTTCAACTGACCGTAAATCCACCGAATTCCAAATGATAGGTAAAAAAATGTTAAGGGGTCCACATGCTTAAGTTTTCTTCGACTAGCACGTGCTTTGAGTCAAAGGCTTTTTCATCAATCAGTTTTTTTTGACTTGGACAAGAATTAGAACTGGTTCTGCACGGGATGCATTGGATTAGACAGTTTCGCATGCCATACATAGGGATTTGTCCAGAATCGAGTGATAGGGTCAAATGTCAAATTTCAAATTCCAAGTTCTTGTTCCACACTTAGGTCTGTAAGTTGGCGAGCGTGGGAGACCCAATAGCCAAATTTGTCTATGTTTGTTAGGGGAGAGCAACCCTTTTTTAAGCGTTGCCGTGTGAGTGTCAATCACGTGACGAAATATTCATTTGATGTATCGGTATATCGGAATGAGTAACATCATTGACTCCAATATTCACATCAGAAATATGTTTTCATTATCAACTCTCTAGCTCTAATGCAAGTTTCAAGGACATTTCTTTGTAAATTAGAGAGGGTATAAATGCATGTCCTGTCATTTGTCTTTTCATTTTAAATCTGTGCCTCCGCCCTAATATACGGTAAACTTATGCCTGCTAGCTAGACTAGGTGAAATTAAGGATTTACCAAAGTACACGGCATACGTGAGATAATCGTTTTATTTATAGACTTAGGGTTCATTTGTTTAAAGGAAATTTATTTCCTAAAAATTGTTTTCCAACTCCCCAACGTTGAATTACAAAAAACTAATCAATTTGAGTATTCTAGTAGGAAGGCAATCGATTTCTTTACACCACCAAACAAATTAAGACTAATCATTTCCTTGGCAATGGTTTTCAATGAAAACTATTTTCTTTTATTGTGAAGATTTTAAAGAAACAAACATGCTCGTTTTGAGCAAAAGAATTTTCCCCCAATTAGTCTTCTGAATTTTTTCCTTTATCGTGAAATTTACTTACAATGGAACAAGCGCATTTGTTTTGAGTAAAATAATTTTTTGCAAATTAGTTTTCTCAATATTTTTTATGATAAAGTTTCTAATGAAACAAATGCACTTATTTTGAGCAAAAGAATTTTCTATAAATTAGTTTTTTGGACTTTCACGGGTTTGGTTTTGTGAAAATGATCCGTCAATGGAAAAATCATTTATAATCTTAGAATATATGTATGCTTAAAATTGAGAAAATGGATTTCTTAACTTGAAAAGAAGAAAATATTTTCGGAAAACATTGTTCCTGATCATGAATTTAACACATCCTCGATGGATTCATTAACGTTGATTAATCTCAAGTTGCACTATATGTTAGCTTATGAGTCCAGAGAATCTAGACATTAGAAGGGCACGTAAATTTTTTGTTGGGTACAACAAATGGGTGAGGGCCAGAGATTCGGGCTCTTTCTGGACACGGCAAACTCACGTCATGGAGCGTGCATGATCCTCGGTCGTGCACACGTAAATGGATCGGGATTGGCACGAGCGCCAGGAGTCGAACTACTCACCTGAGGGTCGAAGTTGAACAAGCCATTCATCAGTCACCATCAACCTCCACCGACCATGAATCGGTGGTGATCAGACATTTTTCTTTCTCCTAATCAAGTAATCGCGAGATGGTACGCAACAGCACGGCGTGCCTCGCGCCTAATCCGAAAGAGTCAGACTCGTACGACGGGCTGAGGCCGGGATACATATAATTGCAGAAAAGGTTGTTGGGTTATCGAGGGTCGGTCAATCCGCGCATGAAAGGAGGGTCGTTTTCGACGAAAGGAGCGTATGCCTAACAGAGGGGGAACAGAGGAATTCTGTCTCGGAAAGTAAGCCACGCGTGCGTTTGGTTTCCCCCATGTATGGTTCTTGGTTTAAGCCCGAAGTCCTGTCCAGCCTCGAACCGGAGACTCTCTTCGTTTTGGCTCGGTCGCTTTCCAAGAGGAATTGCGGCTAAACACATGGACGAGTCGGCCACGCCATTCTAGCTACTTGACCATGCATTGGAAGCCCCCATTTGAGATTCATCATCCCACCGTATAGCGTATTAAACATTAAAAAAAAAAAGGTATATATAGAGTGTGACTAGAGTCTAATCGAGTTAGATTTATTTGATGGAACGTGGTTACCAAACTGCCCATCTCTTTTTTGCTCAATTAGAAATCAAGTTCGATGCAATCATGAAAATCCAAGCCTTTTTTTCCTTCCTAGCAAATGGATCGAAGAAGAGCAACGGGCATGGCTATTTTATAGACGCGTATAGTGAAAATGACTTATTTAATCACTTGTGCCTTAGGTGAGAAAAGTACCAAAAAAGTCTTAAACATATTGCATTGGTACCAATTTAGTCATAAACTTTTCAATTGGACCAATTCAGTCCTAAACCTTTTAATATTGGCACCAATTTAGTCCATCCGGCCAATTTTGGCCGGCTAGTGCTGACGTGGACATCGGCCGGTGACCGAACGCCCGACATGGCAATTTTATGAATTTTTTTATTATTTTTCGAATTTATTATTATTTTTATTAATTTTTTTTCTTTTTTTCTTTTCTTTTTCTTTTCCGCCTCTTCTTCCTAGGGTGGTAGGCAAGGGTCGCGGCCCTTGCTCGCCCTCTCGCCGACGGCTGCGAGAGGGCGAGCGAGGGTCGAGACCCTCGCCGGTGATAGGTGAGGGCTTCGCGGCCCTCGCCCAGTGGCCGGCGAGCCTCACCGGAGGCTTGCCGGCCACCCAAGGAAGAAGAGGTAGAAAAGAAAAAAGAAAAAGAAAAAAAAAAAGTTAATAAAAATTAATAAAAAAATTCATAAAAATAATAATAAAATCATAAAAATTGCCACATTAGCGTCCGATCACCGGCCAACATCCACATCAAGACCGGCCGGCCAAAATTGGCCAGATGGATTAAATTGGTACCAATATTAAAAGGTTTAGGACTGAATTGGTCTAATTGAAAAGTTTATAACTGAATTGGTACCAATACAATAGGTTTATGACTTTTTTGGTACTTTTCCCTGCCTTAGGTCAGTAGTCATCATTCCCACGTGGATGGACGAGGTGAGGAGTTCAAAACTCTCCTTATCTGGATAAAGGGGGTCTAAAAGGTTTCCTTGAGTGAATCCATTAGAGGCCTGTCAAGCTCCCTCATAGAGGAGCTCCAAAATCTAGGAATACACCTAACTGATTAATAAAAAAAAAAAAAAAGATATACTCGAGTGTACGTATCTAAGGCTATAGACAAAAGGTCGTTCATTACGGCACTTGACTTAGTATCAAAATAAGCGATGTCGCCATGGTGACATTAAGATGGTAGAGGTCTAGAATTCATTCATGAAAGCGAAAAACATTGCACCATCATGGCAACCGAGTTTGAAGTCGTGACCATCACCCAAAGTTAGAGAAAAAGAAAGGAAAGAGATGCCGCACCATTGAAGATCTCCATAGGCTCGAATGTGAACTCGTTCATCTACAGATCAAAAGGCGAGGCCATCTAATTAAAAAAGCTCGATTTCAGCTTAATTCGACCCTCAAGCCTGACGAGAATTGGAGAGGCTTGGAAGATCTAATGTTTGTCCACAAAGACTGCATTGGTAAGTGAAGCCCACAGACGTTTCAAAAGAGATGGGCCGAGCCCAAGAGAACATCTATACAACTCTTACGTTCGAATGCCTTCTTACCAAGTCTTGCCAAATTGTCAATCAGTGTATACCTTGCCTTGCTCTGTGAACTCACTTTTTTAAACAATTGTGTTGGAAAATATTGCATCTTGGAGGAAAAATACGTAACACAATTTTTTTGTAACTAGAAAAATATAAACAGAGATAATAACACCAAAAAATGATAACAAATTAATAATAGCGACCAAGCCAATATGTATATAACCTTTACGAGTAAAGATGACTAATTACAAACTAAGTACAGATTTGCAAAATGCTATGAACTCAAAAGGAATATACAAGAGGTGAAGTACAGCTAATCGAATCCCCTTACCTTACTTCACAAACTATGCCTCCCAACATACAACACATCATATATCTTTGAATTAGCACCATACAAATAGGACTCTATATAACACTTCTCAAAACATACACACCTAGAGAAAATTGATGTAAAAAGATGAGAGTTTTTGGTGTTGTTTGAATGGATAGTATTTCATATTTATTTATAGAGTTTGAGAAGTCGTGTACTAATGAGATGTATGAACTAAAGAAATACATGAACTAAATAGATACATGAATCCAAAAGATATATGAACTCAAGATACATGAATTTAATGGATACATCAATCAAAGAGATAATAAATCCAAGAGATATATGAATCAACGAGATACATGAACTAAAGAAACAGATCTTGTTTTGCTCACTTTTATTGATCCATTAACCATAATTACAACACTTTGTAAACTGGTCCTAAAAAAAATCTAGCATTGCTCCTAAATAAAATCTATCTCCTTCCTTCTACATACTTGGGATTTCTACATCATTTCATCTCATGCTATTACAAGTTCTCTATAGGAATGAGATCCTCATCACATATGAAAAAAAAAAAGGTGGTATATGTCAAATATAACTGACACTCTTCAGTGCACGATATGTATCTATGCTCGTGTTCCAAATTAATAGATTATGTAATCATATTTCAATTTTGAATATGAAATTGAGTTTTGATCTCTTGGAGGGTTAAGCATTAGTTAAGAATTGTACATAATAATACAAAAGGGGGCAAAACAGAGCAAAGGACAATTATATATATAGGCCTAGGATCTTTGCTTTTGGGTCCTTCACATTGGATTTCTTCTAAAGTCATCAGTAGAGGAATTGTGAGTGCACAAACTTGACAAAGTGAAATGGAGACATAATCATTTGAAGAACCTTCCCATGCCTCATATCACTTCATTTTTCTATCCCCTCTCAAAATTTAGCTGAAGAAATCAACACAAGAGAGTGGACTTTGGCAGGGTGAATAAAAAATAAGATGGTGCATGCTCATCATCCCTTTTTATTGGATAAATATATTGATTAAGTAAAGACGACGCGCAATGTGTTGACTTGTCAATCACTTAAGGAGAGCGATGGGCGACACGCTTTCACATCATCAGGGAGTATCGAAAGAGGTCCTGTATCGAATCATTTCGCTTTGGCATTTCATTATCACCAGCATATTTTGGGTTCACAATATTCGCAAACTTGTCATTCTCAGTCTCTATGTGCGAGGGATGATGGGTAAAGATTAATATCTTTTAATTGAAGAAGAAGGACAAATTTATTCGCAAGAAATTCCTCTTATCACATTCTTCAAGCATGTCATTGAGCAGCAATTCCCATGAAAAATACTGGTTGAGAAACAAGCGTATACTGAGGCACGAAGGGAATGACAATTTGATTCAAGGTTTGAACGTCTTCCAACATTTGTCTGCTTTAGTTTGATGATCAACAGATATATAGAAACTGAGGACTGTCCCTCTTTTCATGCGAACATCATCTGAAGAGGAGGAGGTTGCACAGAAGAAAAGCACCACATTAAGAGAAAATTTAAGGGCGGCGAATTAAAGAAACAGAAAGCATACGTTCCTATATATCTGAATTCACTCCACACCAGTGCCTAACCCTAACCGAGGATTATCTCAACATATAAGGGCCTTCTTCAGAAACCCTAAAAACAAGGAAAGACGAGAAAAGGCCACGAAGAACCTGAAGAGCCACATTAGAAACGGCAACAACTAATGAACGAATTAGTCGGAAAGGGAAGGGAAAAGAAAGAGCAAGAAAATAAACCTTTGGATGAGAGGGTGGGAAAAGACTACTGTACATGCGATCTCCATTGATCACATGCATCGCTGAAGCTTGAATAAGCTTGAAGAACGAACATGGTCATGCAAAAATTATTCTTTTCAGGTGATGTCTGATAAGTAATTTTTCTCTGCCTGGCTTAATCCTGTGTGCCACGTACATGGGGTGACCCTCTATGTTATGATCCTTGGTGGAAGAAGGCGCGGCCGACCAAGCGATCTACTAAGGCGTTCTCCGCCTGCCGCATGCGTCGACCGTTCTTGGAAGCAAGATCCATCACCATGATGGGTGTCAGCCATTTTGTGTGCCGTGTGTGTGTGTGAGTGAGAGAGAGAGAGAGAGGGAGGTATTCTTGTTCTAGCTTGCTCTCCATATAAGTAGAAAAGGGAAGGTACTTTGCTATTTTCTTTCCATCCCACATTTGTACGATCAACACAACTAGATGCCTCATGCATTAGTAAACATACAAAATTCAAAATAGTGTTGATTGACGACTTTAGGTTCGCACATGCGTGTCGGTTGGTAATCGATTCGAGCGAAAAATTAATCAAGAATTTCATTGACGAGTATCAATACGCTATGATAGCCCTAAACATGTTCACTTTCATAACTTAAAGATAAACTTTCCCCCAGACAAAGTCAAACGCGTCGCCCACTTTTGACTCGGCCAAACCAAATGTTGTGGGCGTAGCATTCGATTCTGCATATGACATTTAGATCCCCAACAGCAAGTGGGAGTGATAAGGACGCATCGTAAAATGTTCGAAAAGGTTTCAATGACGAATTCATTTCGAGTTGGACTAACTCCTGATGGGAGAACAAGAAGGCAACAAAGTCGGGGGCACTTCCATCTCTTCTTTTTCTCGTTGGAGAGCACTTTCTTCTTTGGTCAAGAAATGATCAATATGTCATGCCTTTATTCCTTTGCATGTAGACTTTTCTGTACAATTGCTCAATGAATGTACATGATAAAGAGCGCGATATTAAAATTAAATAACAAAAAGCTCTTATTTTTGAAATCTTCGATTTGAATCCGTCAAAGCTCACAAAGGATACCCACAATGGAATGTATCCCTAGTGTCTCATACAATTACTGTGCTAACTAGTTCATTAAGCCATTCCATTACAGGTTTCCCCTCATGCACCATATATCCCATCCGAATTCCAAAATTAAACAAACAAAAGTACAGATGCTTAGGTAAAGACCGAGCTTATGACATATCGTGTTCCTCGTATTATCAAATGCAAACTGATTTCTTGTTTAGATCACCTACTTGGGCGTTTGCTTGAGTAATTACCAGCTTCGTAAGATTAACCCGAGTTGCATAAGCTCAGATTGATTATCTACATAGCTCTTCTGGCCCGGTTTCACGTCCCAAAAAAAGTTCATTCAATTCATAACAATTCAAAAAAGAAAAAGTTCTGATGGGTCGTTGGGGGATTTTTAGAATCTGACCTGTTTTCAAAGTAATCATCACTTCGTGCTGAGTTGGGCTCTGGGCCTACCAAGGACTAAAATCAAGCCTATGAAATTTGTGGACCGGTTCCAAGACAGCCATGTCTGAGATTTCTTCTATAACTGTGATAGGATAGACTTAAGCATGAATAGCACAAAAGCAATTAGTTCGAGAACCGCCCACTAATAATTGCTTTCAAAAAGTAAGAATTGAAAACCGCGTGTTAGTTCTATGGACCAATTGGAAACCAGGGTCCATGCAACTAGACTAACGAGAACGAATAAAGCTAAAATGTTTCTAATGTGTATTGTACGGATGCCCCATTGAGCATGTGATCTTAATGAAAGTGATGATGTAGAAGGTACTCTTCTATCTGCATAAGAGTGTGGTTGGGGAATCTACCCCCAAAATTGAAATCCTTATCATGAGATTATGCTAAAATTTTGGACCATGGATATTAGCGCAAAGACATTGAAGAAACAGGCAAGAGAAAATTGGGTTCAACAAAGAGGACGATAGAGAGAGTGGAGATGGGTCTCAATTTAGATAGGCAAAAGAAAGCATCGATGTTCTCATTAAGACATCAAAGAAGCAAGTTTATTATCAGGGACTCTGAAATTGATAGAAAACTTTAACAATATGTGATGGCTAGGCAGCGATGTGTAGGGAGGAGCATGGCAGTGCATCCGCACTTTAGTCCTTGGACGTGCGTGGGGAGGGGCAAGTTTCTTTTCCCATATCAGCAAGGGAGGGAGTCCTAAATTGGCTTATAAACCTTCGAGGTTCTCTATCTGTACATATGCGTTTTCTAGACGAAACCTAAAAAAACAAAACTGCGAGGACCCAGTGAGGTCCAAAGCAAACAATATGTGTATAATGGTCGACTCTCAACCGCGTGTGGGGTCACAACGAGGACATTATGCTCCTAAAGGGTGGAAAGTATGAAAACCCAAGCTACATGCTCATTTTCTAGGCGAAGCCCAAAGGAACAAAAACGTGAGGGCCTAGTGGGGTCCAAAGTGAACAATATGTGTACAATGGCAGACTCAAGGTGTTACACAATACTTATCAAAAAAAAAAGGTAGAAAGAAAAGGAAGGTTTCTTCAAAGTTGCACAAATCATTCATTAATATATATAGGTGGGTGATTAGGTGATTCCACCCTTCGGACTGGGAACCAAACCAATCCCCATGGAAACCGCTAGTTCTAGGCCAATTCGATTCGGTTCCAAGTAGTTCCTAATTTTTTAGCATACCCCTAATGTAGGCATAGATTAATAGGATGATCCCACACTTCTTTGCCCATTTAATGTGTAAATTGCAACAAAAAAAATTATTAAAAAAAAGTAATTAATATATTACACTCGTAAAATTCAATTCCGAATCTTTAAATCGTGACAAATGAATTATAAACATTTTCATGTTTTGTCAATTGAGTCATTCCAATCAATTTTAATTGGAAATTGCTAAAGTTAACATTTTTTTCTTATAAAAATTCAATTTTTATACTTTTTTTTTCTTTCTATCCCTTTTCTTTTTCTATCAAGTTACTGTCTAGCAAGGGTCACTAATGATCCTCATGGGTCGTGGGCAAGGGCCGTAGTGCTAGTAAGGGTTGGGCAGTCCTCGCTTGTGACTGACAAGGGTTGGGTAGCACCTCTCACCAAGCTTGGAAGAAACAAAAATGAAAAGAAAGAAAGAAAGAAAAGAAAAAGAAGGAAAAACCTGAAAAATTACTAAAACTTAGAAATTTTAAAAAATATATAATTTGTCTACATCGGTACCAATAATGCCACTTAAGACGGTTGGCATTTACGTCCGCAATTTTTTGCTAAAATTAGTTGGATAAACTTAATTGATAAAATGTAAAAAGATTTAAGACTTAATTAATACATTTAAAAAATCTAGGATTGAATTGGTAAATTTAGAACTTTATATGGAAGCCTCACAACTAGGTGCCCCAAAAAGTTGCCCAATTTAACCGTGAGCCATATAGTTGATCTTAATTAGGTTTCTTATACTAGAGACCTAACTTTTTTTCTTAAAAGAAAGGACAATAATCAATTGGGGCCACATTTTTTGCATTTCATCTTTGACTTATACACTCCCCAAGACAGTATTTCCACTGTACACTCCTTGAAACACTATTTTACAGGGCGTGTATAAGACAGAGGGAATAGAAAGGGCACGGCCCTAATTAACTTTTCATGTTTCTTTTCGGTTCTTTTAATTGCTCATAAATTTGCTCTGCCTACTTGGCCACCCGAAAAAAAGCGGGAAAGAAGCATCGCCACTAGACTTACAAGCCTGACTATTGAAAATTTGTTGTTTGAAGTAGAACGTGTTTGAAAAAAAAAGAAGTAGAACGTGAAATTTTCCATAGGGTTTAGGGGTTTTACTAGGGTCAACTCACAAATTGAATTGAAGAACCCCACCCAATTTTAAGCTATATGACTACTTTTCCGTGGTTTTTCCCGTTCGAGAATAATTTGGCTTTTAGCTAGCAGCTAGCTAAGTTGAAATGAGGAGCTCTAGGCCTGCTCTGTGCTGGGCCTAGTGAGCAATCCAAGTCCAATCATTTTGGCCGCCCTGGATATAGGTCTTGCGGTTCAACTGCTTGTGATACTTCAACGGGTACTCACGAGTGGTATTTCAAATTTCAAACCACAGCCCATTATTTCGATTCGAAAAACTTGAGCCGAAATCAAACCATTAAAACAAGGACTAACTCAAGCCAAATCGATGATCTTAATTCACTCATTCTGATCTTTCCTAAGTACTTGGATTGACCCGCTATTTAAACCAATCTCGATTTTGTTAGCCTAATTGATAACTTCATCCTTACCCCTTTTCACACGGTTTAGCAATCATAGTTGAGTGAATTCGCCATGAAACGCCATTGATGTTTGATACAATGTTCTAGGGAGAGAAAAAATAGAAATATAGTTAATCAAACAACGGCCAAGATTTAGAATTATGAGCACAGATGGAAGTGGGATCATGATAATCTTCAAGGCATTTCTAATTTTATCTATGTTTTAAGCATGTCGATTTAACATTGAACTTGATAAAATGAGCACGAGTTATAAGATAACATGTTAGTTCTATTACTGTGTCAGATTACATTGTCCCCCACGAGAATTGGCCCATCTTCATATCATCCAGCTTCTACCAAATATATTAGTCAACTATACGAGAGATTGAAGAGCAATGAAATTTCACAGAAAGGCCAGGATCTCGGGCTTCACGTTAGAGTCGAGGAATGACTAATTGACAGTCCTTGCAGTTTTGACAATTCTTGGAGCCCGCATCAGCTAAATGGTAGTTCGCTGTATTTGGATATTCAACGGAACCAAGAGGGGCCATATGGTGGAATGAAGATAGACAACGAAGCACATAACCTTGCAACTGCAAGATTGGGAATCGCTAGGTAGACCCAAGAACGCCGGCAAGATGGGCTTTCGTCGCAGCGAGACGATGAACCAGGCACTTGTGGCAAAAACTTAGCTGGAAAATCTACTCTTGTTAGGAGAGATAATTGATGTATGTACTCTAAAGTGCATACTTTAGTAGCAATTTTATTTTAGTTAAGACTCAATTGGTAAATTTGAGAGGTTTATAACTAAAGTAATAAAAGTACGATAAATTTAGAACTTTTTAGATAATTTTTTGATGTATAATTATGGTCTTGCAGTTGCCTTTTCTTTTAGTACCAATTATTTGTTTTCGTGTCATGAGCTACTTTTATATGTGTTTGCCATGGGTGAGGATATTTAATACCTAAATTGCCTTCGGCATGGTTTCTCAATCCAAGCATCAAAATCTTTTCATTCATTATCTAGTAAATAATTATTTCAAGATTCCCTTATATGTGAAATCAATTTCTCATTAACGCAAGGACCTAAAATTGACATTTTGTGATCGGAAGGGGCAGCTGTCTCCCATCTCACAGCACCAATGGATTAGATCCATATGCAATATTTAAGCTAAAGATACTTTTAAAAAGATCTACAATATTTTTGACATCATGTCACGCGTATCATTTTCATTTATTTTCCCTCCCTAGGAATATATTTCCCCACGTTGATGGAGTTAAAGCTAAGCATATGCGGGTGGGTCCAATTCCCCCATAAAGATTCCCCCCTATCGATCTGTCATCACCAGCATCACAATTATCAGCCACGGGTTGCTTCATAAAGTCTCGAAAATGAAATCGAACTCCTTTACTGTCACACCCATTTAAAGCTTTCCTCGAACCATACAAAAAAACAAGAACAGTTTCCAAACAATAGTGGCTTAGACAAGCTAAAATAACGTAACCAGCATATGTCAATTTCTCATCCATCACCCTCATCACAACTAATTACCAACTAACGTTTGATTATCGATTTTCAAGACATTGAAATGTTAAGGGTGGAGAAGATAATGTCCTGCATCTTCCCACATTGGGGAATTGGGGGGAGGGTCTGGCTCTCTGGTCATATCTTTCTTTGCCACAGGCGGTGGGAAGAAGAAGCTCCTGACTCGGATTCTCTCTCTTTGGCAGAGAAAATCACACTGAGCGAGCGAATCGTGGGGCAGCAGGAGATTAGGTGAGGAGATAAAAGAAAAGGAGTAAATGGGGTCGAAAGATACGGGAGCCGAAAGATTTCCCACGAACCCCAAGCAAAGGGAAAGGAGGCCCTTCAGCTTTTGACTCTTGATTTTAGGGGGACCAAGAGCATCCTTAAAAAGGAAGCCCTTTCCGTTGTCCTTTCATTAATCGTCTTTCACAGGGCGAGAGAATTAAAAAGGGGTCTCGCAACCTGGGTTTAAGGTTAGAGAGAGGGGCTCTTGCTCGTGAAAATTGGAAATTGCCAGAGGAATTGGAGTGAATATCCGCGTTGTGGCGGGTGCACGTTGCTCCAGAAAGTGTGTGAGAGAGAATATTTCAGGAGTGAGCAGGGTGGTGGCCGTCTCCCACCGTGGGTGGGGTTTGGGCATTTGGCAGCTTGAGCGTGAAGCTTTTTTTGAATTTGAGAAAGCACTTCGCTTTGGGTAACTCTCTCTTTCTCTCTCTCTCTCTCTCTCTGTGGGGATACAATTATAACACCTTTTCACACAAAAACTTTTTCCTCACTTTTTCATGCTTTGGCTCTAAACCCTTGTTCGCGCACTTTGATTGAGAGTTTAGCGGATTTACTTTTGCCTTTCCGTTCATGATTTGTTTCTTTTGAAACGGCTAATGTAATGTTTCTTTAATGGGTGTTGAGCCCCTGTGTCTTTCTGTGACATCTTTTTGTCTTGTAATGCAGTCCTTCACGAGCTTGTGTCAGAAATCCGCCCCCTTTTCAAACAAACAAAAACTATTCCTCTCCCCCTCCTCTCTCTCTCTCTCTCTCTCTCTCTCTCTCCCCTCTTCTTTTCAAAATGGGAAAAGAAAACAAAATGATTATTTGAAGCAGAAATCTTGATTCCCATTTCTTAATGATTTGCTCCACTCTGCTTCTTCTCTCTCTCTTCTCCCTCACTTCTCCTCTCGCAACTTGTCCATCGCTTCTCGACATCTCAACACTCTGCGACCCCAAGCGTCTCTCTCTCTCTCTCTCTCTCTCTCTCTCGACACATTGAGTTCTTCGCTTTTCTTGCACCGACCCACATTTCAAAATCGTTTCTTTGCCCCACGTTCCCTCCACTTTTCTCCTTCCCCCCCGAATTATCTCAAGAACCGTTTCTTCTTCTTATGTTGTGATTATCTCGCCCGTTGCTGCTGCTTTTAGCTCGACCCAATTCGATTTCTTGCTTAAAGAGAAGATGGGTAGAGCCGCGAGATGGTTCAAGGGCTTGCTGGGGATGAAGAGGGACAAGGACCAGAGCAACCACAGCACTTCGAGCTCGGTCTCCGGCGACAACAAGAAGGACAAGCGGAGGTGGAGCATCGGCAGGTCCGCCAGGGATCCCGATAAGGTCCCGGCGGCGGACGCCAGCGTGACCGGCGCCGCCGGGGACGCCTTGTGGCTCCGGTCGTACATCGCGGAGTCGGAGAAGGAGCAGAACAAGCACGCGATAGCCGTCGCGGCGGCCACCGCGGCAGCGGCCGACGCGGCTGTGGCGGCGGCGCAGGCGGCGGTGGCGGTGGTGAGGCTGACGAGCCAGGGCAGGGGAGCCCCGTTCGGCGGCGGGAGGGAGCAATGGGCCTCCGTCAAGATTCAGACCGTCTTTCGAGGCTACTTGGTAAGCACAAGAATTGCTACCGAAAGATACGAATTTCACATGACATGAACATGGCGATTTAATTTGAATTCGTATTGTTTAAATCTGACGTGAATTGACTGAAATCGATACATTTTTCGTGAGAAATAGTTTATTCATTTGCACATATCAAGACCTGACTTGGGTAACGACAGCCAGGATGGTCGATGTTTGAATAAGTCTTCATCGTTTGAATTTGCGCCTTTCTCTATTATATGTCCTCGATGCGTTTGATGATTTGTTCCAGAGTGAGCGTGACGTGATGATGATCTTGGTCTGATTGGTTTAGGCCCGAAAAGCTCTGCGAGCATTGAAGGGACTGGTGAAGTTACAGGCGCTCGTGAGAGGCTATCTGGTGAGGAAGAGAGCCGCTGCGACTTTGCTAAGCATGCAAGCCCTCATAAGAGCTCAGGCTAATGTGAGGTCTCACCGAGCTCGCCGTTCCGTCAACAAAGAGAACCGGTCCCATTTCGAAAACCGCCCTAGAAGATCCATCGTAAGAAACCGGTCTACTTCTTCAAATTGCTTTAAACAATATTCGTTCTTTGGATTGCTTTCGATAACTTAAGTTGCTACGGTGGTTGCGGATGCATCCGGTGGTCTTATTTATGGTGTTTGATGAACTGCAGGAGAGATTTGAGGAACCGAGGAGTGAGTTCCACAGCAAGAGGCTATCCGCTTTGTACGAAACTCCGGTGAATCCCTTCGACGAGAGCCCGAAGATCGTCGAGATCGACACTTGCAAGCCGAGGTCTCGGTCACGCCGAATGAACAGCGTCCTGACAGAGTATGGAGAAGATTTTTCCTACCATGCTGTGTCGTCCCCGCTCCCCTGTCCCGGCCCTGCCCCCGCCCGGCTCTCCATCCCCGATTGCCGCCACATGCAAGACTTCGATTGGTGCTTCGCCGGGGACGAGTGCAGATTCTCGACCGCTCAGAGCACGCCCCGGTTAGCCAATTCTCTGGGGTACTTCGCGCCGGCGACCCCGGCGAAGAGCGTGTGCGGGGACCACTTCTTCCGCCCCTACGGCAGCGGATGCCCCAACTACATGGCGAACACCCAGTCGTTCAATGCCAAGTTGCGGTCCCATAGCGCCCCGAAGCAGAGGCCCGAACCGGGGTCCAAGAAGAGGCTCTCGCTAAACGAGATCATGGCATCGAGAAACAGCATGAGCGGGGTTAGGATGCAGAGGTCTTGCTCTCACCTTCAAGAAGTTTTGAACGGTTGAGACTCGAGAAAAAACTTTCGTATGCATTAGGGAAGGAGTTAGGAGTAGTCGTTATTTTTTTCTTTTTTTTAAGGGTCGTTGAACGGGAAACAGAGCTTCTATCTCAGAGCTTCGTGAGTCTTGCCACTTTGATGCGAAACGAAAGAATAGGATGAGAGCCAGAGTGCTTGTGTAAATTGTCCTCGACAGTGTTTGTTTTCTTGTGTGAAAAATCGGCTGCTTACAGGTTTATTGTAATGAAAGTGCATGGAAAAAGATAAAATCTCTTGGCCATACTTATGTTTCGAAGAACAGCGTGTCCAATGGGTCATCGTGCTGCCTTTGCATGTGGATTCCCTTTCTATTTCAGCCTAACAAAGCAAAAGTTGCAGTCGCCACCTTTCAAAAGGGGGGGTCACGGCCAGAAGTTCCCATGTGAAGGGATCGCCCATCGTCAATAATCAATGTCCTCCGTTTCTGGTTAAACCTTCAAAAGGCGACGAAAAAGGCCGTCCTTGAGACCAGTTGGTGAGCAAAGTCCTTCGGCTGTTAATAGGCAAACCATGTTAAAAGCACCGTCAATTGTCAACATGGCTATCCATGAGAGAGAGAGGAGAGAGAGAGAGAGAGATTCGTTCTCAAAAGGAAAGATGAAAGCTTTACGCTTTATTTGGAACACGTCACCTTTCCATATTTTCTTTGTTCTTATCTTTGTAGGGCAATTTTGGTGACTTTTTTATTTTACCTCGTTCGTTCCGAAAAATTAATCTAAGCTTTATGGATGCATAAAGTACCATGAATCAATGGAAAGTCGAGGGTTCATTTGCATTTAGACCACTGGACATACCAACATGATTCTATGGACATCAGCTCCATAAGAGTGGCAAAAACAATCTCCCACCATGCATGTTAATGATCGAAAATGTTAAGCACCCTCCGACAGCATAGAAAAACTTCCATTGCATGTCCTAAGCACCTTCTAACGACATAGAAAAATTTCCATTGCATATCCAAATCGTTTAGCTAAAAGTTCTCAACTTTTGACTCGAGTTTAAAATCCTAACATCCTCTACGTGTCTTAGAAGTCAAACCTCATCCAAGTAAAAAAAATATTGGAGGCTTGCATCTTGACGATATTGTATTTTTTTTTCCCTATGACAATAACCGTTCTATTAAAAATCCACTCGAGTTTGTTATTAAACTAAGGCTCCGTTCGTTTCGCGGAAAATAATTTTCGGAAAACGTTTTCCGAATTTTCCAATGTTCGTTTAAATGGAAAATGAATTATTTGGGGAAAATGTTTTTCATCCAAGGAAAAAAAGTCTTCTAAAGTAAGAGAAAATGTCTTTTTTGGTAACGGTAAAGGGAAAATGTTTTCCACTTTTAAAAAGTGGAAAACATTTTCCTCACTGATCGCTTCTTACTTCACACCTATACAAATCTTCACTTTCTCTTCTCATTTCTTCTTCCTTTTTTTTTTTTTAATTCGAATTATTTTTTAGTTTTCTTTTTCTTTTTTAATTTGAATAATTTTTAATTTCCTTTTTCTTTTCTTTTTTTTTTCTTTTTCTTTTATTTGTTTCCTATCTTCTTCTTTCTTGGCTAGTCGTCGAATCAAGTGAACCTCAAACTCATTGATCTTAAACTCGCGCTCGTTGATCTGGCGAGCCTCAAGCTTGGCACTCGTTGATCTGGCGAGCCTCGAGCTTGGCACTCGCGCTTATCAATTTGGTGAGCGGAAAATATTTTCCATCGAACACCGGAAAATATTTTTCAAAACACTTTCGAGTTTTAGCCGAACACAAAAAAATATTGTCATTTTTCTGGAAAATGACTTATAGGAAAATATTTTTCGGAAATAACCCATTTACCGCGAAACGAACGGACCCTAAGAGATTTGAGCATGCAGGTCGATCAATTTGGACCTCTCGATGCAAGGATTGCCACTATATATAATGAGGTTATGTAAACGGTATCCCAACTTTAGGGTTTAGTATACGTTCTTAAATTCCAAACCTATTCGAGACGCGTGATATAAATGAAAGAGCCCACTTTGATTTCCAATTGTGGAGGGGAAAAGAATAAGAAGAAGGAGAAGAACGGAGATGATGATGATGATGAACAGGAGCTCTGTTTAGCAATCTGAGCACATAGGTGCAGACCCATTCTTCGTAGCTGTCCCGGGCAGGGGCAGAGGGACAAATGAATGTTGAGATTTCTCATCAGCAATGATTAGCGGGGATTCGACATGATTGACGGGCACGTCGTGGGCAAAGCAGCAGCTGCATCAATCTCACGCCTCCTCACGTGCTTCCTGGCTGAGGAAAAAAAGGGTAGAGGACGTCATTATTGTGAAGGGGCAGTTTCGGTATTTGGGCTGCCCATTTTTTAATTATTTTTAATCTTTTCTGATTAATTATTATTTGGATTTTTGTTTTTACCTTGGCCCCATGCCTCATCGGCTGCGCACCTGCTGCAGTTTTCGTCCAAAAAAAAAAAAAAAAAAAAAAAGTAGATAAGGTTCCTGGCTTAATGACAGTTCGGACCCCCGGTCATTCAAGGTTAATTTTTTTGTCTGTTTTTTATTGGAAAATTTACCCTTCCTTTTTGAAAACATGGGGGGACCATTTTAAAAGCAGGCTTGCGGTTCACTCTTCTTTTGTCTACGAAATGCCAGTCATCTTTGTCCAATCGGTACCATCGAACATGTTGCAAACGCTGGAAACATGGTACAAAATAAAATATGGCAAAGACTTTAGGTCCTTTGATGTGACGTGCACAACTCAAACTTATAATGTCGGCCCATCATTTGTATTAACTCTTACCCTCCCGAATACTGTAATGTCGGTCCATAATTTTTCCCCCGAATTTCACGGCTTTCAATCGACTTTTTTTCCACATGAAACACCTACTTATGTATAAATACCGATATGTCTTATCACATGTTTTTGCCGTAGATTTATAAAACACAAAAAGTGTGTTTTTCCCATCTCAAGTCTTCTAATTATTAAAAGGAAAAGTCACACGATAGAAATTAAATCTATTTGATCCCCTTCACTATTTTGAAAGATTTCTTTTTATTTTTTTTGGTCAAACTCTTTTGAAAGATTATAAGCATCATTTAATAGAATGTTAAAATTGGGAAATATTTACTTTATCCAAAGTTAGGGATAAGTATATTAAAAGTATCAAAAGTTGTGTACGGCACTTACTTTGGTGCCAAAAGTTTCCATTGAATTACTTAAGTGTCAAATTGGAGGAAAAACGATCACTTTAGTGTCACCGATGACGAGAGATTCCAGCCAGAATGATACGTGATTTTTATATTTTAAAAAAAATCGATATGATTTTTAAATGATGTCGTTTTGTCGTCATACGTGGATAGCCTCACAAAAATGACGCTGCATAGCTCACATGGAGATTGAAATTATGATTTTTTTGTCCAATCCTCACCCAACGCCGACCTAGCTCGCTTGGCCACCGTCGCTCGACCTCCGTCATAGTTGCTCGACTAGGTGAGCAAGGAGAGGCTGAGATTGTTTTCGAACAATAAGCAACAGGAAGAATATGAGTCAAGGGCAGAGGATGAGGAGGAAGAAGGAGGGTCGAAGGTGGAGAGAGTGAAGGCAAGGAGGGCGAGGGAAACAAGGAGAGTGCAAATGGACATTGTGGATTGGACTCTACTTAGAGAGTGGCTGAAGTGGGTTCTTCTAAAGGGGAAGGAGAAGGAGGAGGAGAGATGGAGGAGGACAAGAGCTTGGGCTTGTCAACAATGTCGACGAATCGAAGGCGGAATTGTGCCGGTGCCGATGCCGATGCCGATGCCACTGCTGGTGTTGTTGCTAGTGTTGGTGTTGGTGTTGTTCTTTAGGGAAGAAAACGACAGGAAAGCTTGTGCCATGTCTTCTCTCTCTCTCTCTCTCTCTCTCTCTCAATTTGGGGATCTAAGGTTCTAACTTGGAGGAAAGACGCCAAACGGACACGGCGTCATTTTGTTATTCAAATGCCGAGTATTCTCCGGCAAGCCACGTCTGCTTCAAAAATTAATAAAAAAATGTCATGTCAAATTTCCAGTCAATCAGATTAGCATTAGTACTAAAATGATCGTTTTTCAATTTTTTTTGGCACTTTTAGTAATTCAAAATAAACATTTGACATCAAAGTGAATGTCGTATATAACCGTTGGCATTTTTAGTGTACTTATCCTTCCAAAGTTAGGATGTGAACATCAATTTATAATTTAAAAAAAACAAAAAAACAAAGTCAAGTTTCGCGCAAATGTGCTATTCGTTTTCTGAATTCAAATATCACTGGAATAGAAGAAATGAAGAGGAGAAGGGAGGAATGTTGCGCCGACTAGGACCACTCTACATGCAACGCTTTAGAGATTCGATCGCACAAACGACGGGGCAATGCTGATCTCGCGCCCCCTCGCCCTCCCTACCCTCTCATCATTTTTTAATTCGCGAGGGGAAATCGAAGTTCGCGAGGCAATTTCCTAGATACCGTCGTCACATTTTCTCGGAGTTAAAACAGAAGAAAGAGACGTTAGGGGATCGGATTAAACAAATGCATTCCCTAGAAACAAAGTATGTCCCTTCAGATTCAAACACCGACAGCCCGAATTTCCTATTCAAACCCGCTCGCGATCCTCTTTTTTCTAAGTGGGGAAAAAAAGCTCTCCCCACGAGAAGGTGGAGTCCAATCCGCTCGGTCGAGCGGCTAGATGCTTGCGTCATCTCGCTCGTGTTTCAAATTTCAACGAGCCTCTCTCTCTCTCCCCTCTGCCTACCTGCTGCCTGCTCGAATAAAGTACGCATCTTCTGCCATCCCTCAGCGGGGGAATCTAGATTCGATACCACATACCAGGGAGGAGGAGAAACCCAGGTTTACGTTGGTTCTAGGAGCTCGGTAGTTCGGTCCCTTTCGAACCTCGAACGAATCGAAGGAGGAGGAGGAGAGGGGAGTGTTTCACGTTCTCGGTCGATCCGAACGGGAAGCAGGACGTACCATGAAATGGGTCGAGGTCAAATTTCGCATTGAATGCGGAAAACCACCCCCCTTGAGATCTAGATTCCTAGTGGACACAAAAGCAGCTAAAAAGCGCTCCCACCTTGACCGTCTAGGAACGGGGTTTTTTATTTTTTTTTCTCCTAGGACAAAGGACATCGTAAACCTCAGAAAAGGGATTTGATTAAGGAGAGAGGAAATTGGGTGGAGTTCAATAAAACTAAATGTCCCATCCCACAGGCCGCAAGGGGCTTGTTGTCTTTTGTCTGTAATGCTGGCGCTGTTTCTCTTTGTCAGGCTCGTGGCTAGAGGCCCCGAGCTCTCTGATCGCGGACACCCATTTTCGCCCTGGCCAGAGCTATTGGGGACCATTCTGGGGAGGATGTCATTAGATTCATGCACGCCTTATGTAAACTATGATTTCTACCATACTAATCAGAACTTAGTGGGAATTATAGAGATCAAGACGCACGCACCGCTCTATTTCCCACGCTTTAGCATAGTCGATTCACAAACATGGCTTCGTAATTGATACTGTTAGTTATTTGATTCCACCCCAGTTGATGTACTTGAATATGGGTTTGGCTTCCAAAAAGACAGAGAAGCCCTCAGTTCTATATCTTAAGGAGGTTAAATTACTAAACTTTCTATAGCTAACTTTAATGGATTGACATGTAGGGGTGTCAACAGTTTGGTTTTTCGATTTTCTTTTTTGTGATATTAAGAAGATGTTTAGTGACAAAGGACGGTTTATTTTTCAGGTTCGATTTTGACACCCCTAGTGTGAATTAGGATTAGGCATGAGCACGGTATCGATAGATTTGCAAGTCCTCATGCCACCAAACTGCCAGTCGCCTCAGCCGCCAGCTTGTGCTTTGACTGGCTCCTTCGATGGCGATCGTTGCGGTCCGCGGGGTCGGCCGGATAGTCTGTGGGTCGAAAAATGTTGGTTAACCTCACTTCCCAGGGCCATGGGGATTGATCTGTCGCTGAAAATGGACTCGCGCGAGCGAGGAAAGCATTTCGATATGGGCCAATTCGGTCCGCACTCTCTGGGCCTCCAGGACGAGGCCCAATTTGACCCGAGGCTCCGCTCTTACTAGCCGTTACAGACAATCCGGACAACTCAACGGTCAAAAAATGGAGAGGGCTCTTTCGAATTCAAAAGAGGTCGGCAATATAAAGCAGTGCCGTCCCGCTTCCCAACGGTCGAATTCTCCATCTCCCATCCCTCCCGCAATCTCCCTCCAAAAGAAAAGAACAGTAAAATCAAGGCACTGAAGAACCGGGAAGTTCAACTGAAATCTGCCGGCATGGATGTTACCGAGAGTCCCTCTTCTTCTTCTTCCACTAAAAGATCCCCCGATGCGAAGCCCTTCTCTGCATCTGGTATGTCTCTCTCTCTCTCTTTCCCTCTCTTTCCGAAATTCTTGATTGCTGTCTGTGCGCATGAATGTGAATTTGCCGGGAAGATGCTTAATGAGATTTTCAAGAAAAAGGAGGAGCCTTTATCGGTTTGTTTGCTTAACGAGCCGAATCTTGTGTATGAATGACGCAGATGAGAACGATCCAAGTCTTCATCTTCGGCGGCTGGGATTCTGTAACATAAAGAAGCCGTCGCCGAAGAAGAATCTGCCCACTGATGGAGCTTCAAAGGTTACTCCTCCAAGGAAAAAGGTCTTAACAGAAAGAAACGGAGCCAAACACCCCATCGGAAACATCCCTGTATCGTATTCAGAGCCTGTCAAAGCGAGCCCCAGCACCAGCGGTTCGAAGATATCTCCGTCCTTGTCGGCCGACAAATTTGCCAAGGAATCTGTGCTTCCTTATGAACCGTTCACGAATTACCTATCTCCGCGGCCCCGGTTCCTCCGATACAAGCCGGATAGGCAGCGAGAGATGGCGCTTCGCCTGGAGAAAGAGGTGGGTAAAGGAAAGGAGGGATCAAGTTCTGGTGGGAGCAGTGACGAGACAGAAGACGTCAATGGAGAGGGAGCTGATTCAGTTAGCTCCAGTGACATTCTGAAGCTACAAGGGGAAGAAGATCATGAGGATAGTGATGATGAACAAGAGGAAGAGGAAGAGGAAGAAGAAGAGCAGAGAAGCTCAATTTGCCGAGAGCTGCTCAAGACCTTGCTTTTGCTTCTAGTGCTGGTATTTCCAGCCTCATCATATATGTCTGACATGAACTCGGCTCCATCAATATCACTCGAAGATGGGGTCAGTGAAGATGGGTACCTAGGCGTCAAGAATTTTACGTATGAAGCTGCTTTATATGAGAGAGCTCTTGGGCTCGGATGTAGCTTAAACCTCATGAATGAGGCATGTGAGCTTGAAAATGATGTCGATTTTCTGGTAAAGAATGTGGACGGTATTGATGAGCTTGAAGAGCAAGAGGAGGTGATTGAATTTAAGTTAGGAGCTATTAAAAATACTATTGACAATGGGAATGAGGAGGTCGTGGTCGATGTAGGGGAGGAAGTGGAGCTAAATTTGGAGGGAAGTTATCATATCGATCAGGAAATTGCTAAACCAGATGAGGTTTCTGATCAACTAACTGAAGGTTTTGAATTGCAGCAGAGCGAAAATGCAGAGAACTTGGACTTTGAAATTCCTAATGCCTTGGATGTGGAGGCCAAGCCGCCATTAGAACCAGAGATGCAGACATTGTTGCGAAGCGAAGTCAAGGAAGATTGGGGAAGAACTGATGAGGAGAATGAAGTAAATTTGCCCATCGCAAAGCCTGAAGCAGAATTGAGCAATGAAGTGCTTATGTTTCGCATTGGAACTGAGTCGAGTTATTATGCTATTATTGGCTTATTAACTGCGGCATTGGCTATTTCCGCAGCTTTTCTATTCGGCCTGTTCTTGAAAGGCAAAAAGAATCCGGCCAATCCTGTTTGCTCTTCTCCTTTGAAGAAACAACCGTGTCCTGAACCTGTCGCTGAAGAAAAGCACAAGCCACAATTCCAGATGAAAGAACAGAACTGCACCGACCCAGTTGTTCCAAATTCAACTGCAGATCCATCTCCTCCCGTTCATGCACTGCAGGAAGCCAGTACACAGTCTAACCAAAGTCGAGCACCAAAAATCGAACTGCTTGGAGAATTTGTGGTCGGAGAGCTAAGCAGCTCGTACAGGAGTAGAGAAATGAAAAGCAAGATGATCAGCAAAGTCGAAGAGAGCACAAATTCTGTGTCCACAGATAAGTCGGGGATCGAGGTCAATGTGACTCAGCCGGCTCTCTCGGAACATTCTTCAATGAACTGCCCTTCACATGGAAGCTTCACGGCTGACAGGAATATTAAGAAGCCACAGGTTAGCGTTAATTCTAGAGGGAATTCACTCAACTGTGCATGTCTGAGTTGCAGTTAGTTCAATTCATTTTATTCACTTTATGAATCCTTCTTATATGCTCTGGACAAGTGAAAGTAAAATTGAGTAATTTTAATTAATTAACAATAGTGTTTTCAATGCTGAAGCAGGAAGATGGAACAGGAGAATCGAGGACAGCCGTCGTGACGCCGGTCAGGCGATCAAGCCGGATTCAGAACACTCCAGTGAGGCGATCTAGCCAGATCCGGAGCCAAGCAATTCAATCTCCATAAAGCGCATTGCTCCTAGATTAGACTAGGACGGCAACCTCTGTTGCTTCAGTTTGCATCCCATGCCGCGAGAACTACTCGGGAAGATCCAAAGCTCCTCTGTTTCAGCATTCTTTTTTGTCATTAGAACTTTCATTTAGGTTTGTACGGACGGTTAGGCTATTTTCAAGACATTGTGTCAAACAACATGTATCCGTGCTACTTGTTCTGCTCTGCAAATTAACCAAAACTTCAATGCCTGGTCAAATCATGGTTTGTGCGAGCAAAGTGGGTTCTCCAAACTGAGCACAGATCATTAGTTCATACCGTCTTCTCATAAGCTGTTTGCTCTAAAACCAGTCAAACGCATACAAAACACGGGCTCTATTTATTTGCCTCAATTGAGCCGTGTCTTATAACTGATGCACAACCTCCATTGAGCCGTGTCTTATAAGCATCTAATTACAGAGCAAGATTGAGCGTCCAAAACTTCAATCCTTTTTTCAAACTCTGTCAATGTTGCTGGTTGCGGGTTAGATCTCTCTCTTATAAGTATCCAATAACAAAGCCAGATCGTCCGTCCAAAATTTCAAACCTCTATCCAAAATCTGTCAATGTTGCTGGGTTAGATCTCTCTTTAACAACTCTAGAGACCTGAACTTTTTAAAACCCACTTCTTTACCACTTTCAATTGCGAGAATAACGACTTTTCTCGACACTGATCACAGCGCTCAATCCCTAAACCTTCAAAACCTCATCAAGTTCAGTATTTTCTAGTTTTCAGCTTAATCATATGTCCAACCTTGTTGGCACATTTCACTGATCTGCGCTCATAAAAGACAAAAGAAAAACGAAAGCTACTCTCAAAAACCCCGAAAACAGTACCGAAAAATCAATTTTTCCGATCGAGGTGCTGGAGCAAAGATCAACCAGTTCCATTACTGAATCCGGACATCGGGAGAAAGGGCAAAACTTTAGACGCTTTAAGCGAAAAATACATGACTGCAAGAGGGAGAGAGAAGGGATGTGGGGAAGATGATTGTTGAATAGCTCAATTGAAGAATTTGAGCTCCAACTGCCCACCTTCCCCTCTGTCGATATCGCAGAGATCACCTTTCGGCTATTGGCGCACCTTTGTCGCGCCACGCCGATACACAGTCTCTGCTAATTACCCAAAACCGCAAGAAAGAAAGAGAATTCCCAAAATCTTTTACGCAAACAACAACCGAATCGCAGTCGCAAGCAAACAGCATACTCATTCCACACGAGCCCTAGAGATAGAAAGAGACGGAGGATAGGGGGAGGGGGAGGGGAAGAGAGATCTTGGACTCTGGTGAGGCGCGGAGACGGCCGATTTAAAGGGAGAGGGAGGAGGGAGAATTAGGGTTTCGGTAGCGGCGGAAGAACGAGGAAGAGAAGAAGAAGAACAATCCGTCGTGACCAAAACACCCCCGACTGAACTTGGGCCTCGGGAAGAAGACAACATGGTATTTCCCGGAAAGCCTAAATTTTGGGCTGGGCCACGGGAAAAAAGGCCTTATAAGCCATCGGAACGGCCCAATCCGTACGCCTCATTTCTCGCTTGCTCCATTTTCTTCAGCTGGGCGAAAAAGAACTGGCATGCGTGTATCATGGCCCGATCGGAGGCACGACCCAAGAGGTTCTAAACAAAGGCCGTGACCGATCCATAAATAAACGACCCTCGGCTTAATTCTCGAGACTTAGAGTATTCTCGAGTCTTGTATAATACTCCTGGGGTACATGATATTTATATGGTATTTGTACGCATGCAATATAAATGCGAGTAGCTAGTAGCTGGCAGCTAGAAATAAATGTAAGTAGTTAGTAGTTGAGGAGATCCAATCTCCACCGTTAGATAGAGGAGGGATCTACGGATACGGTTTGTCTTGTATTTGTATATAAAGGGATCTCCTCCCCTCTTGTATTCTCATTCATAAGCACTACAGAAAACTAGAGCTTCTCTCTCTAAAGTTTCCCTATCTAAAGTTCTTGTGAGTTGAGTGTTCAAAGGCTGCTTAGGAGTAAAATCCTAAGACCTCATGGGTCAGCCTCCGAGTGATTGAGAATTGATCGATCAGCCCATGACAAGTGGTATTAGAGCTAAGTTTGTTCCAAGTGCAAGCACAATGGCTGATCCACGATCTGATAAGGCGCTCGTTATGGGTGGTGACGGCGCTGATCGTGGGCGGAACGCCGAGAAGGCCAAGGGGAAGAAGTCCCGTGGTAGTTCAAAGGACCCAATGAGGGATCTTGTGCATCGCGTGACGAAGCTAGAATTGCTCGTCACTAATGTCCAAGGATCAGTCAACGACCTTACCCAGACCGTGGATGGAGTAGATGCTGGAAGGGAGGAACTCGTTGCTGAGGTGCAAGAGCTCAAGACCGGCATGGGGGAGCTCCGACACGAGTTGCTGGGGACCTTACAGAAGGAACTAGCCCAACAGTATGAACCTCTGGAGGCCATGATAGCGGCCATGCACGCAGATAGATGAGCTTAAGGGTAAGCTCGCCGAGATGGAGAATGCACGCGTGAACAGGGTGATCACCGTGCAAGGTCCACGAGTGGACACGCCGAAGCCAAAAGAATTCAAGGGCTTGCGGGTGGCCAAAGACGTGGACAACTTCCTATGGTATATGGAGCGGTACTTCCAAGCCATGGGAATCAACGACGACCAAACATGGGTAAACACTGCTTCGATGTATTTAGCTAATAGCGCATTGTTGCGGTGGCGTCGTCGGTTGGATGATAGGTGTGGGAATCCTATCACAACTTGGGGTGGATTCGTTGAGGAATTCCAATGGAACTACTTCCTCGCTTATGCGGAAGAGGAAGCTCGTGACGAGCTGAAGCGTCTCGAGCAAAAAGGTGGTGTGCACGACTACATCAAGCGATTCTCAGAGTTGCTACTCCAAATCCCCTTGATGAATGAAGTCGAAGCGTTTCACTAGTTCATGAGCGGTCTTAAGCCATTGACAAAACAGGAGTTGAAGCGGTACAACGTGTGAGATCTCATTACGGCCATGACCGTAGCCGAGTTGCTCGTAGAGTACAAGGCACTTTCCACATTCCGATCGGACACTCGTCCGAGGGACAAAGCCACTGGTGGGGGAGATCGAGGGAGATATAATCGCCCAATCGGTGGTAGACCACCGGCTAACTCTCACAAATCTCATGCAGAGTCAAGCGGAGGAGGGCAAAAGAAGGTACGTTCGTACAAATGCTTCTTATGTGATAGTCCACATATGACTTGGGATTGCCCGAACAAGGCCAAGCTAGCTACCCTATGTAAGGAAGATGAGCCGAAGGAGGAATCGTGGTTGGGTTCCCTGCGCCTCCTTAACTTGATCAAATCCAAGAAGGTGAAGGAGCCTAAGGGATTGATGTTCGCGGACCTGCAGATCAGGAAGGACCACGATGAGTGCACTCGCGGTCACTGGGGCATTCGACATCTTTATATCGAGGGAGATATAACCGCCCGACCGATGGTAGACCACCGGCTAACTCTCACAAACCTCATGCAGAGTCGAGCGGAGGAGGGCAAAAGAAGGTACGTTCGCACAAATGCTTCTTATGTGATAGTCCACATATGACTTGGGATTGCCCGAACAAGGCCAAGCTGGCTGCCCTGTGTAAGGAAGATGAGCCGAAGGAGGAATCGCGGTTGGGTTCCCTGCGCCTCCTTAGCTTAATTAAATCCAAGAAGGTGAAGGAGCCTAAGGGATTGATGTTCGCGGACCTGAGGATCAGGAAGGACCACGATGAGTGCACTCGTGGTCACTGGGGCATTCGACATCTTTATATCGAGGGAGATATAACCGCCCGATCGGTGGTAGACCACCAGCTAACTCTCACAAATCTCATGTAGAGTCGAGCGGAGGAGGACAAAAGAAGGTACGTTCGTACAAATGCTTCTTATGTGATAGTCCACATATGACTTGGGATTGCCCGAACAAGACCAAGCTGGCTGCCCTGTGTAAGGAAGATGAGCCGAAGGAGGAATCGTGGTTGGATTCCCGGCGCCTCCTTAGCTTGATCAAATCCAAGAAGGTGAAGGAGCCTAAGGGATTGATGTTCGCGGACCTGCAGGAAGGACCACGATGAGTGCACTCGTGGTCACTGGGGCATTCGACATCTTTATATCGGAAGAGGCCGCGAAGAAGCTTAACCTACGGGTTGAGAAGGGAGCCGGTTGGCTCAAGACCATGAACTCCAAGGAAGTCCTTGCGATCGGTATCGCAAAGGATGTGGAGCTGGAACTTGGGCAATGGAAGAGCAAGGAGCCCCTAGAGGTAATTCTCCTTGATGACTATGATAAAATTCCTAGATAGAATCCATGCTGTGGTGGTTCCATTTGCCGAGTGTATATGCGTATTGGGCAAGAATTGTCAATGCATGATCCCGGTCCATCGTGAATTGAATCGTGACCAAAAGATGATTTCGGCGATACAACTCACCAAGGGAGCAAGGAAGGGTGAGGTGACCTTCCTAGCGGCTTTGAAGATCGAGGATGGTAAGGGCGAAAGGAAGGATATCCCAACGGAGGTAGCCCGAGCCCTCGACTCGTTCAAGGACATGATGCTTCCGGAGTTGCCGAAGAAGCTGCCACCCAAGAGAGAGAGGTGGATCATCGGATCGAGTTGGTGCCTGACGCTTGACCGCCTGCCATGGCACCGTATCGCATGGCACCCCCCGAATTGAAAGAGTTGAGGAGGCAACTCAAGGAGCTGCTCAATGCGGGGTATATTCGGCTGTCTAAGGCCCCGTTCGGTGCGCCGGTTCTATTTCAAAATAAGCACAATGGGTCACTCCAGATGTGCATCGATTACCGGGCGCTGAACAAATTGACCGTGAAGAACAAGTACCCGACCCCGCTCATCGCAGATCTCTTCGATCAACTTGGTGAAGCTTAGAGGTTTACCAAGCTAGATCTTCGATCGGGCTACTATCAAGTTCGGATCGCTGAAGGGGACGAGCCGAAGACCGCATGTGTGGTGCGGTATGGATCTTACGAGTTCCTCGTGATGCCGTTCGGCTTGACCAACGCTCCGGCCACTTTCTGCACGATGATGAATAAGGTACTCCACCCTTTCCTAGATCTGTTTGTAGTGGTTTACCTAGATGATATTATGGTTTATAGTCGGACGTTGGAAGAGCATGTCGAACATCTAAGGCAAGTCTTACAAGTTTTGCGCAAGAATGAGCTGTACGTTAAGTGCAAGAAGTGTGCCTTCGCCCAAGAGGAAGTTCCGTTCCTGAGGCACATCGTTGGGGGTGGACGTGTGCGGATGGACAAGGACAAAATTCAATCGATTGTCGAATGGGAGCCACCGACGAAAGTGACGGGGTTGAGGTCGTTCTTGAGCCTCACCAACTATTATCGATGCTTGATCTGGAGCTATTCAAGCATCACCGTGCCACTCACGGACCTGCTGAAGAAGGAGAAGTCGTGGGAGTGGACAGATCGATGCCAAAAGGCATTTGATTGATTGAAGAAAGCTATGACCGAGGAACTGGTGTTGGTGCTGCCCGACCACACCAAGCCTTATGAAGTAGAGACTGACGCCTCGGATCATGCTACTAATGGTGTGCTTATGCAGGATGGCCATCCAGTGGCGTATGAGTCCTGAAAGTTAAACGATACCGAGCGTCAGTATACCATTCAAGAAAAGGAGATGACCGCGGTGGTCCATTACCTTCGGACATGGAGGCACTTTCTCCTAGGATCCAAATTCGTCGTGAGGCCACGAGCTATTTTCAGACGCAAAAGAAGCTGAGTTTGAAGCAAGCTCGTTGGCAAAACTTCTTGGTGGAGTTCGACTACACATTGGAGTACAAGCCAGGGAAGGCCAACTCCATGGCGGACACGCTGAGTCGGAAGATGGAGCTCATGAGTAGCTCAATGAGTTGACCAAGTTGTACTTGGGTCGACCGCATAAGGGAAGGACTGAAGCATGATCCAAGAGCCCAAGCCCCCATCGGGTATGCTAAGGAGGGCAAGACCCGACAATTTTGGTGTGAGGACGAGCTCCTCTACATCAAGGGAAGGCGTCTGTACGTGCCTTTCCATGGGAAGGTAAGGAATGAAATCTTGCGCAAGTGCCACGACTCGAAGTGGATGGGTCATCCAGGGATCCACCGCATGCTGGCCCTCGTCAAAGATTGGTATTGTTGGCCTCAAATGCGCAACGACGTGGAGGTGTATGTGAAGACTTGTCTGGTATGCCAATAAGACAAGTTGGAATACAAGTTGGAATAACGGTCGTCGCCGTGGTTGTTGGAGCCGCTTCCCGTTCCAACTCATCTATGGGAGAGTGTCTCCATGGATTTCATTGTCAACCTGTCAAAGTCCGAAAGGTGTCGGATTCTCGTGGTTGTGGTGGACAGATTTTCCAAGTATGCGACTTTCGTGCCTGCGACTAAGGATTGCCCGGCTGAGGAGGCGGCCAAGCTATTCATGAAGCACGTGGTCAAGTATTAGGGTGTGTCACAAACGATCGTGAGCGATCGTGATCCCCGATTCACGGGGCGGTTTTGGTCCGAGTTATTCAAGCTGTTAGGGTCGGAGCTGAACATGTCAACAAGTTTGCATCCCCAAACCGACGATCAGACGGAACGGGTCAATGCACTCTTGGAGATTTACTTTCGGCACTACGTGAGCACGACGCAAGTGAATTGGGCGAAGTTGATCGACGTAGCCCAATTCTCCTACAACCTGCAGCGGAGTGAATCAACCAACCAAAGCCCGTTCGAGATTGCAACCGGGCAACAACCGAATACCTTAGCGCTATTGCTTCAGGTTATCGGGGGAATAATCCGCCCGCATACAAGTTCGCCAAGGATTGGCAAGAGCAAGCCAACTTGGCAAGAGAGTGTTTATACAAAGCCTCCAAGCGCATGAAGAAGTCGGCCGATAAGAAGCGACGGCATGTGGAGTTCCAAGTAGGTGACCAAGTGTTGGCCAAGCTACATGTGGTTCTTCGCTACAAGGACGTACACAAAGGATTGATCCGTCACTACGGGGGGCCGTTTCGTGTGCTACAAAGGATTGGGAAGGTTGCATATAAGCTGGAGTTACCACCAAAGCTAAAGGTACATCCAGTTTTCCAAGTGAGTATATTTAAGCCTTTCCAGGTTGATGAGAAAGATCCGGATCGTGGGGAGTTGCAATGGGCGCCGCTCGGGGCAAAAACCTCTTATGATCGAGAGGTCGAGAGTATCTTGGCGGATCGAGTCATACGGAAGCGGTATTATGCGCCCAAGCGAGAGTACTTGATCTGATGGAAGGGCCTTCCGGAGAATGAAGCTAGTTGGGAGCCAGCGAAGAGTCTTTGGCAATTTAAGAAGGAGATCGACGCATTCCACGCTAAAGACGCGACGAAGGCGTCGCCTGATTAGGTGGGAGAGAATGTCACCGCCCGATCGGAGGCATAACCCAAGAGGGTTCTAAACAAAGACTGTGACTGATCCATGAACAAGCGACCCTCGGCTTAATCCTCGAGATTTACAGTATTCTCGAGTCTTGTAGAATACTCCTAGGGTACACGGTATTTATACGGTATTTGTACGCATGCAATATAAATGCAAGTAGCTGGTAGCAGGCAGCTGGGAATAAATGTGGGTAGTTGATAGTTGAGGAGATCCAATCTCCACCGTTAAATCGAGGAGGGATCTACGGATATGGTTTGCCTTGTACTTGTATATAAAGGGTTCTCCTCCCCTCTTGTAATCTCATTCACAAGCAATACAGAAAACCAAAGCTTCTCTAGCTAGAGTTTCTCTCTTTAATGTTCTTGTGAATCGAGTGTTGAAAGACTGCTTAGGAGTAAAATCCTAAGACCCCACGGGTCAGCCTCCGAGTGATCGAGAGTTGATCGATCGGCCCGTGACACGTGCATATAGGCATCTTAGAAAGAAATGGTCCATGAACTCAGAGAATCGGTCAAGGGTATGAGGGAGATTGTGCAAATGTGGCGGAAATTGGATGCGAAACAAGAAGTTTAAGAGCCCAACAAGGCAGTTTAGAAATAAACGTGATTCCAGAATGTGGATTGTGGTCATGGCATTGGGCGACAAGAGCATTTGATGAACACTGGCATAAACGAGCTTGTACCATGTCCGCCAAGTCTTGGAACGTGAAAGTGCAAAACTCCATACAAGGGAAGTCAAAATCTAAGAAAGTAACGTCGAGAACAAAAAGAACCGCACGATCGATGCTGCTGGCTGATTTGCTGCTGTGTATCTCCTACGGAACATTGTATGCACGGGCCGTGTTCTTCTTATATCCAAAAAAGGCCTTGCCAATGCCAAGTTAGGATTTCTTGATCTTGATTGTGCATATTAGCATATAATTGAGAAGGGCGGGCCGAAACTCATGCTCGAAAGAGTCGCTAGAAAGTGCCTTCATCTGCAATGAAAGAAAAATCAGAAAATCAGACATGGTAAACAGAGATTTCCGGTTTGACACATCTCAAAGGGTGCATTCCACAACACACAGCAGTCATCCATCTCTGTGATAGCAAAACACTCACCGTCATTGTCATCTGCCATGTTGAAATCATCTTCATCATCATCAAAGTCCACATTCTGTAACATCAGATGAAATCTATTACTTGCAAAGTTCCTCAATACAAGAGACAATCCATGCTCTCCTTCGTACCCTTTTCTCTTACCAAGCAAAGAGACATAGAAACAAACTAAAGGAATCTATCAAATCACAGCAAGAGTTCACTTAGTGAAACTACAAGTCTATCCACTAGCCACTGCATGCTTTGCAGTTTAATCATCTCTAAATGCCTCTCTACATGCTCTCACCTAGAGGCTGGTCATCGACCACCCAACCAGCACAGTAGGGGAGAATGCTATAATTTTAGAGTTTTCCCATCCAAACAAGTTTACGTTGATGGAATCTATTAGCCAACATTTCCTTCTCTCTGGTTAGCAGTGCCTGCTGCAAATATGAACGGACTGTGAAAGGAAAATAAGTATGAAGATTAGATCTGTGGGGTTCATCTCCAGAGTTTTGCTCGTAGTATTGACAATTGAGGACCTTTTATGATAAAAACGAACTCAATTCCAGGGGATTTATTTCTTGATCAATGAGCAGAAGCAGATGTATTCATGAATTGCAGTGTACCTGCTAACTCATACGAAATCAATACTTGCTAATATATTCAAGTTAATTCTGAACAAACCTGGTTGTAATCCCCATCATCACTAAATTCTTCATCAGCCTCCTCCACTCCATCATCTGGCTCTTCTTCTTCACCTTCTTTCTTTTCCTTTTCACCTTTCTCTTCTTGGCCCTATAAAAAGGGACAAACTATCAAGCAAGGCTTCCACATAGGATGCAAAAGGCTCAGGAAAAGGCTAAGAATGTTAAAATTTTTATGTTTGAAGAAGACAAAGAAAAGGGGTAAGCAGGGGGATCCATGCATAGAAGAAGTTTTTACCTGATACTTCTGCTCAAGCTTCTCAAAGAGATCTAGCTTCTGCAAGCCTGCAAAAGGACATTCATATTTCATCAAAATCAATTCTGACAGACCTAATTTGGTAAAAGTGGACACTTTACTAGCAAAAAGTAATTGTATATTGCCAAAAAAACAGATGTCATTCACCAAGAGACCAGGAGCTGTCGGTAAATAAAGATAATCTCAGTATGAACACTGAGAAGTTCAAGCTGTTTTGCTGATACAGGGAATCAACCATTCAAATGCCATCCATCCTTAACTATTTCTGCCTGAAGTATATATGTACATCTTACATAGACATCTATATCCATCTGCTCACCACCTTCAAGGCTGCACAAATTTTGCAGAAATGTGTAGTTTTTTATTGGCCTCAAACACAATTATGAGATTCTACTTAATACTATCATAAATTACATCGAAGTGATTACTAGCAACAAGAGAGAAACCATCATCAAGGCAAATTGCAGGGCAAACATTTCAACGCAATTTTCTCGGGAAACAGGAAACTCAGAATTGACAAGATCATAATCAAGGAAGTCATTTTATCATCAAACCTGACTCCGGGTTCCACTGCACCCTTTTCCTCTTTCTCCTCCGTTCCTCTCTAGAATCTACTTATTGCATTAACAAACAAAAGTCAGAAGATATTGACACAACCAAATGAAGCAAGCAAAGTCAGACACTGTCTGGAAAAACATTATTTCAAATTGCAAACCTGCTACAAGTTCTCTGGGGAAATTAGAAGCATCAGCCTCTAGAAATTGCATGAAAGAATCACGTGTCGTCTTGGCCTTCATCTTTTCCCGGTCA
This sequence comes from Eucalyptus erythrocorys, assembly GCA_014182555.1. Classification (NCBI taxonomy): domain Eukaryota; kingdom Viridiplantae; phylum Streptophyta; class Magnoliopsida; order Myrtales; family Myrtaceae; genus Eucalyptus; species Eucalyptus erythrocorys. The sequence goes on from CM024602.1 coordinate 14,335,885, forward strand.
GAGAACCTCTCTATATCGATGCTTTGGCTCACTAAACATGTACAATGTGATAGACTTAACAGAGCTGCTAGAATTTTACTTCAAGGGACATCAGATTACGTAAATAACTTTCTTGAAATGATAAAACAGTAGATGCAGCCAAATCATACTTGAAGTAAAACCAGTCAACAAGCGAAAACTAGATACATGTAAAACAACCAACTTCCTAGAAAAGAGTGCCATCATGACTGAGCCAAATTTATGCTGCCTTACTCACTATCCCTCGTCAAACAAATCTAAAGCATCTCTTAAGAGAAACTGCTCACTGCTTGAATTGGTCTCTTTGAGGTAATAAGGAGACGATTTCCAGTAATTTTGTAACCTCGAACTCCAAACTACAAGTGCCCTTTCCTCCTTAGACACATCTCGCACTGGAGGTAACTCGACATCCTGCAATTACACACAAAAGAACTTCACCATATAAATTATAAACAACACTCTGACCCTTCAAAGGAAAGTTGAACTGATACTAGACAAAGGGGAACGGCAATCCCAGTAAAAAGAAAAAAGAAAAAAAAAAAAGACACGACTCACTGGGAAAAGCTCAAAAGGCTCTTGCTTGGCAAAGGTTCTACCACCGCCAAATCTCCCTCGCCCGCGACCTCTATAAGCCATGGATACCCTGAGAAAAAGACACTCGGATGCTTATCATCACAAGACACGTGAACCGAGTGAAGAATTCGTTCCGATCGGCTGCATGAAGAAGTACGTGAAAACCGCTTCCGCGACCACTCAGAATCGAGTCGAAAAGCTCGGAAATCTATAGCTAATCGCTTCAGCTCCGTCCGGAGCCGGGACAATTCCACGCGTGATCCAAAGTATCAACAAAGCATTGTCAGAGGCATTTCATCGAACACCTGCCGTGACCAACAGTCCTCCGATCAACAAAGTGGTTGTGGACGTAGAAAGGAGGGAAGAAGAAAACGTGGGTGTAAGGGGGGGAAGAAGTGGACGTAGAAAAGAGGGAAGAAGAAAACGTGGGCGTGGACGTAGAAAGGAGGGAAGAAGAAAAAGGGGGAAGAAGAAAACGTGGGTGTGGATGTAGAAAAGGGGAAGAAAAAGAAGACCGGAAACGGTGAGAGCTTGCAGTAAGTATGGACCGAACATGCGGTCCTGCTGCCAGTTTTTTTTTTTTTTTTCCTCTGTTTTTGCGGCACCATGGACACTGTATTTCAGGAAAAATATCAAAAAAAAATTATAAACTTTTTGTATCTATACTAATTTAATCATAAAGTTTTCGGCACAGGCAAAGTGGCGAAAGCCTCAAAGGTTCGCTCTTTTTTTCTCTTTTGAAGCAAATTTCTTCCCGCTACGCTCAAACTTTTTACCAAGTCTAGGGGGGCCAATGGTTTGGCTCGGTTTTGGCCCGGTTCAAAATGGACTTTCAAGAAAATCGAACCGAATCGTTTGGACATATATTTGCTTGAGTCTTCTCGAGAAAGTCCACTAGCATATAATTTAGTTCTATTGGTGAATTCCAAGTCCATGGCAATCATTGACACACTTGCATGAGAAACTTTACAGGGGTTGTCCGAGGATCAGCGAGCGGCCGCCGCGAGTAGTATGGTGTCTGAAGCAGATGCCCACATAAAGGACCTGGTCAATGGCTGCATTGGGGAGATAAATGGACTTCGAGTAGAAGTAGAGATGCTTCGGGGCCTGCTCGCCAAATGCGAGGCCGAGGTGGCCCATCTTAAAGCACTGGTCGAGATAGGCCAGGCTAAAACCTATCCGAGACTCAATGACGGCGGATCACCCCGCCCATCGGCTTAAGTGTCTCTCGCGAAGCAAATCCATTTCTCATACTCCGATGGATGTTATGATTTATGACTCTGTACTTTCTTCTTTAATCTTTATTTTATGACTATGTACTTAATAATTAGAGAAATAATGGAACCTATATCATCTGGGTCGAAAAGAGAAGATGAGGCTCATGTTTCAAGTGTCCAAATTGGAGGCTGCGGCCCTAACCACTGCCGCAGGCCAATTTCTTTATCATTTTCGCCGACACTTTGGTCACGCTAGCATGTTTTCCTAAACTCATTATTTATTGGGAAAAAGTCACGAAAAATCCTAAACTTTGTCAAAAGTAATACATTTATCCCAAATTTTACCCCAAACTTTTCATACGGTGACACATTTACCCTATCAAAGGTATTTTTTTATTTTTCTTTCTGTTTTTTCCTTTTTCTTTTTTTTTCTTCTTCTTTTCTCTACCAGTCATGGCAGAGCCGACGGAGGGAAGTCGGTGTCCGGCGAAGGTCGCCCTCGCCTGCGTCGGGCGAGGGCACCCCTCGCCCAACGCCGGCAAGGGCACCCCTCACCAGATCTGACGAGGGCCACCCTCACCTGATGCCGGCATAGGGAAGAGAAGAAAAAAAAAAAAATTAAATGAGAAGACCAAAATGTCCTTTAATTTTGGGATAAATATGTAAAGTTCAGGATTTTGGTGTTACGAGTAAATGTGTCACAATTGACAAAGTTCAGGATTTTTCACGTCACCAAAAAAAAATGGGGTAAATGTGTCACTTTGGACAAAATTCGGGATTTTTCATTACTTTTTCCTTATAATTTATGCAAAATAAGTTTCGTTGTACATAAAATATTGACTAATATAAATCTGAATTTGCTATGATGTGTCCATATGAGACCGTGTTTTCGGGTGGTGGGCATTGCATCGTTCTGTGTCGTGAGGAATTTGCTGTGCTACGTACATTAAAAAAATAAATAATTTGGTTTAAAGTAATAACATGAGAAGATACATAGGAAGAGATTCAGCCGTTTCCAGTTGATAACACAAAACCACCGTCTTCGTTCGGTCCGGACGAAAATAAAAATTGTGCATCTCTCTCTCTCTCCCCCGCTCTTCCCTTAAACTATCTCTTGCTGACAACCACACCCAGTAGTGCTTTTCCCACACACGCACCCGCACGGAATGCCCACAACGTAATTTTTCGCGGACTGAGATTAGTTGTGGCAGCGTCCTCTTCTTCCCTCTTTTCTACGTCCACACCCACTTTTTCTTCTCCCCCCCCACCTTTTCTAAGTCCACACCCACGTTTTCTTCATCCCTCTTTTCTACGTCCACCCACTTTTTCTTCTTCACCCACTTTTCTACGTCCACACTCCAGCACCACCACCGACATGTCTCTGAGCCGGCGACCCTCATTGCCGCTTCCAACCCTTCGGAACCCAGTCGCTGGAGCACCGCTACGGTCTAGCTGGAAGCCGAGCCTTGCCCTTGCCTAGTCGAAGTAGAAGCCTCACGCCCTAGCTGGACATCACCTGCACTGATCGCCAGCACCGTTGTTGACATCTAAATTTTTATCCAAAAATTATTTCCAAAAAAATGGAAATTTGTTTTTCCACAAAAATATTTCATATCAAATTATTGCATATAGATTCTCTAAGTGTTTAGTACAGTTTTTTTTTTTAAATGGAAGATATTTTTCCTTTAAAAAAATTAATTAAAAAGGAAAAACCATCAAAAATCCTAAACTTTGTCCAAAGTGACAAATTTACCCCAAACTTTTTTGTGACACGAAAAACCCCGAAATTTACAAACTATGACACATTTACCCCATTAAGGACATTTCGTCTTTTTTTCTATTTATTCTTTCTTTCTTTTTTTCCTTCTCTCTTCCCTCCGTCGACTCCGGCGTCGGCGAGGGCTGCCCTTGCGGCGCCGCCCAAGCGAGGCCGACCCTCGCCCGACGCCGGCTAGGGCTACCCTCGCCGACGTTGGGCGAGGGTGGCCCTCACCTAGGTCGAGTAAGCGCCTCCCTCGCCCGACGCAGGTGAGGGCGGCCCTCGCCCGACATCGACAAGGGCCGCCGATCTGGCGAGGGCGACCCTCGCGAGGCCACCCTCGCCCGACGCCGACGAGGGGCCACCCTCGCCGACGTCGATGAGGGCTTCGGGCGAGGGTCGCCTCGCCTAGGTCGATGCCGACGAGGGCAACCCTCGCCGGACGCTAGCTTCCCTCCACCGGCTCTCCGGCAAAGGGAAGAGAGAAGAAAAAAAAAAGTTTTGAAAAGTAAAAAGACCAAAATGCTCCTATGATTTAGGGTAAATGTGTCACACAAATGAAAGTTCGGGATTTTTTGTGTCACAAAAAATAGTTTGGGATAAATGTGTCACGATTAACAAATTTCGGGGTTTTTCATATCACAAAAAAGAAGTTTTGGGTAAATTTATCACAAAAAAAAAGTTTTGGGTAAATTTATCACTTTGGGCAAGAGCAGGCCCGTACTTGCTCAGCGTGCTCCCCTTTTGTCGAGTGCCCCGCCCGGTTCACAGGGCTGTTGGCCTACCAAGAACTTGCCCGCTGCTCCTGCCGCCCGCCAAGCGGGCGGAAAGTTTGGGATTTTTGGTAGTTTGTTTCCTAAATTATAAAACGTGATTAAGTGCACAAATTTGTCGAGACTTCTTATTAATTGTTTAGCTATTAAATGCGTTCCTTTGTTATCACAATGGCAAATCAAACAAAAGAGTTATCATTTCATTATTTAAGAGAAATTGCACAATAAGACTAAACAGTATTTTTCTTATTAATCATCTTAATATGTATTACAAGACAAGTTTAGTCGGGCTGGATCGAATGAAAATTTCTTTGGGTGGGTACATTTGTCCATCAACTCTCATTGATTTCTGGAGATGTCCATTGAATCGTTGATCTGAGGGGCAGGCGAGAGCCTCCTTAGGTCGTTTTGAAATGAACAAGAACATGAGGAAACCTCTAATAGATGTACAATTTGCGAGCCAATTCCAACCACGGACATCACAATTTCTCAAGATACAATCCCACAATTTTGCACAAGTATTCTACAATGATTGAATGGTTCCTACTCTTTATTTAAAAGCAATAAAAAGAAAAGCGGGATATGTAGAAGACGGGTTTAGTTCCTCTTCCTGATCGGATAACAATTGCAGGAGCCCCGGCTGGGAGTCTGATAGCAGCCCTCTCAGGAAACCAAGAAACAGCAGTGATAATCAAGAAACACGGCTTTCAGCTCGTTCAACCAACACACTGTCCTTATAGATGAGGCTGGCTCGTTGAATGCAAGCCCCAGTCATCTTTCACTCGTACTTCATGAGGGCCGTGTACAGCCATTCATCAGTTGCTTCTAAAGCTTCATGAACTGCAACAATCTGAGAGTGCCATCTTGTCAAAAGTGAGCTAAGAGAGTGATCACGCTGAACAGCCTCTGGGATATGAAGTGCCTCGTTAGCAGAAGCTCCCTTTTTTGCCATTTTCATAGCAAAAAGCACGAGAAGGACCATAACCTGCTAAGCCCCACATGGTGTTCGTCAAAGCATAATTACAACACCCATCACCTTAGAGGACTCACGATCCAACCTGTGATAGGATTTTTCCTGCGAACCCGGACTTTCCCATGGGAACCACTTTGTATCCTTTCGAGCAAAGAGTAGGTGATAGAATCTGGGGTTAATCCCTGCTGCTTAAGTTTCGCATAAAGATCTACAGCTTCTGCCGTTCTCCCACACCTCTCGAGACAGTCGAGCAAAATGTTGTATGTCACAATGTTCGGGCAACAGCCTTTTGCGAGCATTTCATCAAACAGGCAGCATGCCATATCCACTTTATCTGTCTTGCCAAAGCATTCGATAAGTGTGCTATATGTGACAACATCAGGATTCAGACCTTTCTCTTGCATCTCCTTGAACCTGATGTGAGCTTCATCAAGATCACCGTTCTTCCCCAGGCAATTGATCAATGAATTATATGATATAACATCAGGGTTACAATAGCTCTGCTCAAGCTCTTCGAAGATTTTGACCATCTCGTCAACCTTTCCCACTCTGCCAAAGCTGGAGATAAGAATGTTATACGTATATATATCTGGTGAAGGGCCATCAAGCTTCATCTTTTCATAAAGGTCGTGAAGTTGGGATATTTGCTTAGACTTTTTCAGAGCCGAGAACACCATGTTATACATCATGGTATTGGGATCTACTCCTTTTTCATGTATATTCTGCAGAAGTTCCAGAGCTTCTGTTGTCTTGCCTGAACTGCACAAACTTTCTAACATAGACATGTAAGCATCCCTATCTCCCTGGTCATGATAAATCCACATGTTGCGAAATAGCCTGTGTGCTTCACCAGCATGGCCCAATTTGCTGAGCGTTCTCACAAGAAATGCATATATTGATTTGTTCAAAAACTTCTTAGACATTTCAATGACCTCATCCAACCGACCTAGTTGCCCTTCCATGACTAAGAGATTCAGAATTACGCTATAAGTGAACTCATTGGGGCGACACTCATTTTTCACCATCTTAGAGAAGATGTATATGACCTTGTCAACCATACAGCCTCTAGCAAGTGCTTCAATGATGGTGTTATAAGAAATTATGTTGAGAGATAAGCCTTTCTCCATCATTTCTTGGAAAAGTACCATTGCTTCATCAGGTTTGCCAATCTTTCCATTCAATCTGATCAAAATGGTGTATGAAAATTCATCAGGTTCACACCACTTCTTTTTCATGTCGTCAAAAACCTTGGAAGCTTCGTCAACCTACCAAGAAACTGCAGATCAGGCAATCAGGCGCCACAGGAACTCTGAGGCAGAGTGATAGTAGATCAAAAAAATCTAGTTCAGTTATTACATGGACCAAGAGAGAGGCGTTGCCCAGCTGCTAAATCAAGTATGTTATCATATAGAGTAATCTTAAGAATTCGAAGATTAGTTTACAAAGTTATGATAGCAAGTGATATAGCAAATTTCTATTGGATGTGAAATGCACCTCACGATCTTTAATGTCCTATCAAAATCTGCTGCATAATTCAAAATAAATATATTGTAAACCAATATTGATATATCAAGCATTACTGGGTCCTCATATGTCTACTGACTATTGCATTTTCACTTCTGAGTAAATGATAATCCAGTAGCACAATGAAACATCGTAATCAGCATCTAAATAAGTTCTTGCTTAGTACAGTAAACACAATAAATTCAATCAAGTAATCTCAAGAGAACATTTCAGTTTTTGTTGGCTTCTAGTCTCTTATTAGTAATTTAACTACAATTAATTTCCGGCACAATTGTGCTTCCCATATCTAAATTGACCTATACATAATTTTATCACTAAACGAAATAATGAATGAGATCACCACGTTCACTCTTCACCCAGTGCCTTGGCAAAACAAGAATTATTAGAAATTTAGCAAAATGAGCTACAATGCTGGATAATAATAGGTACAGCAAATTCTCTTGACAAACCTTGAGAAATGTTGAGCAGTTATTGGTTTACGTGTTTCAATGCTGCATCTTAAATCTACTGTACTCACTAATACTATAGTTCCCAATCCGGCTTTAAGGCTTTATCATTGGCATATGGAAACTATCTAATGAGATCATATGCTACTGAGCATCCTTCTCGGGAACAAAACATTTCAACCTTGTTTAGTGCAAGCCTCCAACAAGTCTCATCAAGAATGCAACCCAAGATTTCTGTAATCCCAAAACCTAAAGCTACACTGAAAAAAAAACTCAGTCCTAGGCTCCTAGCCTTGATTTATGGAGAGTAAACATGTTACCAACGCACGTGCAAGCTTTATGATCAATGAAAACTTCAAAGCACACTACAGTCTGCGCACAAGAGTTGAATTCACGAACTCGAACAACAATCACATAACTAAATTCCAGTTCCACAAACACAAGCAGGAACGAGTATAAGAGTATAATCAGATTCATCTAAATAAGGCGCGGACCTTTTCATCTTTAGCAAGAGCATCCAACAGCATATTATAAGCAAATATATCCAACTTATACCCTCTTCTCCTCATCTCCCAGTACGCATCAAAGGCATTTTTCGAGTTATGCGACCTCAAATGAGCCTGAACCAAGCACTTATACGTATAGCAATTCAGCTTCAGCTCCCATTTCCTCGCCAAACCTACGCACATGCCCAAATCCTCGGTGTTGCCGCCGAAGATCCCGATCAAGAGATTAACGGTGGAAATCGTGCCGCGCAGGCCGGATTTCTCCATCTCCTCGACGATCGAGCGGACCTGATCGAACCGGGCGGGGTCGGTCGACTTGGAGAGGATAAGCAAAATGCGGTTGTAGGTGAAGGCGTTGTGCTGGAAATTGGGGGAAAGCGAAGGGCAGGACCGGAAGAATTTCAGGGCGAGGCGGGGGCAGTTGATGGACTTGAGGATCTCGGAGGCTTCCGAGGGGGTAAGGGAGGGGGAGAGAGAGTGGAAGAAGCTGGACAGGCGAGAGAAGGCGTCGTCATCGCCGTCAGGGGGCGGCGGCGGCGGAGAGCTGCGGAGACGGCGGCTGTGGAGGAGGATGTTGGTGGCGGCGCAGATGAGGTCGCGGCGGGGGATGGGGTAGCCGCGGACGTCGGTGGGGAGAGGCGGCGGAGGGGGACCTCCGCCCAGAGGGAGCGGCCGGAGGGGGAGATCGAGGTCACCCTGGCGGTGTACTTGGTGGCGTAGCGGCGCCGGGGGAGGAGGGGGAGGAGAGGGGATGCGGCGGCGGCGGCGGCGGCGGCGGCGGCGAGGTTGTTCCGAGGGCGGCGGAGAAGACGCATGGTGGAGGTCGTCGGGAGCTTTGTTAGTCCACGACATAGAAGTGAGCGCGACGCTGCTCGTGATACAGCCGATTTTCGGAGAAGCAGAGCTGAACGACGCCGTCACACCAAATCCTGATCCTACCCTTAATGGGCTTTTGTTCATTGGGCCCATCATTCTTTTGTAATATCACGAAAAACCTAAACCGACGTACATATAACAAATTTATTTTAAATTAATTTTTTTATCACGAAAAGTCTCAACTTAATATATCCGTAATAAATTTACTCCAAACTAATTATTTAAATATTAAAAAAATGAAACCGATATATTCGCCTTTCATCAGCTTTTATTAAATTGAATTAATATTATAAAAAATCACAAACCGATACATTCATAACAAACGGAGGATGAAATCTCAAACTAAACTGTTATTTACCATCTAATTCAACACTTTAATGGTAAAATTCAATAGAAATTACTTGAGTAAATTTTTCACAAATATATCAATTTGGATTTTTAGTAAATTTACTACAAATATACCATGATATTTTTCATAATATTAACCTTTTTTTTCCTTCTTTGTACTTTCCAATTTTTGAGACTCACAATTTGCCCCTGTTGAGTTTCATGACGGTTTCAATCTTGCCCCTCAATAAATAAAATTGACTCAATTTGCCCCGTGAAATTCACCCAATTGCCTCTGTTGTCCCTCTTCGAGCGGAGTAATCCGGTTCACGAACAAGGTTTTTCCTAGGCGAGATGGAAAGTCGGAGTGGAATGGCGCTTGCAAGTGCAAGCAGGGCTCCTGTTCTCTTTACTAGTAGGAATGAAACCGTCCTCCACATACCTCTTGATTATTGCAAACGAGCGTATAACATGGTCTGAACAAGCGATTCCGACAAGGGTCAAACTAGACAAAGCCGTCAATTCATCTGGCACGGTTAAAGCACACAACATGCATGACAACATTTTTGGAATAAAAATTAATTTCTGATCAATTGTTTTTTAATTTATATTCCCTAAATAAATTTCTGAACAAAAAAACGATTCAAAATTTTTATTTCGAGAACAACAATCCGTCTTTATTTCGAGAACAACAATCCGCTTGATAACAAAATAAGATTTCTATGTCTAGGGATGACCAGTGTCCCACAAGCAATAAATGGGCAGCAGACAGTCATGAGAATAAATAATAAAAAGAGTTTTTAATTCTCGCTTTTGCTCCAAAAGTTAATTTTAGCTTTTGATTTATGCTCCAAACCTATTTTTGGAATAGAAATATGTTCCAAAAACAGGAAAATAAAATAACATTATCAAATTGATTTCTATTCTAGATCTATTTCAAGGAATTAAAAAAAAAAAAAAAAAAAAAAAAAAACAGAAATTTTGGGCGTCATGCGCATCCTGAGAAACAGTAAAGCAGCTCATGATCTTAGTCATCATATAATGGCACACAGGCGCTACGTTGGCTATCAAAGTAGACAAAATTCCTGTCTACATTGTCTTGTGTCTAATGAGAGAAATTTAGAAAACAAGGATTCGAAGCAGCTTCAGAATGATGTCGAGCGAGAATTGGAAAATAAGTAACAAAGCCTGCAAAACTCTTGTAATTTTATAACTTCCATGGGGAAATGGAGTGGGCCGAAATCATTTTTTAAAAAAAGTCCTAAAGTCACAAATGAATCCTCCGAGATCAACGCGATGTGCTGCTTTCCAATGCATTGAGGTGAAAACTTCCTCAAAAGACCTTATTGAGATGGAATGAGATGAACCGTGCAGGCAGCAAGCCGGATGGAAAATTGCGGCAGGAGAAGCCCGAAATGGATCTGCCAGCTTCACCTTGCATGGAATCTTCTGCTCACTGATTCGTAGCTCGGGACATTGATAACTGCCAGAGAAGGATGAAATTATATAGATGTCTCATTCCTAGAGCACACTGCTCGTAAGAGATTATAAATATGTGTTTGGAGGTTGGCTAGAAAAAAGTTACCATCCCCATAAGAGGCCATTGTCAGTGGCGAAGAAAGGACTCGACGAGCGACACCAGTGATATCATCCAAAGTGATTTTCTCAACATCCTTAAGAAAATGCTCTACCGGTTTCCTGGAAGACAGCAAAAGGGATGTTATAACAAACGCACATTGTATTCAACTTGGACACTGCACTAACTTGATGCTATTTAAGGAGACTTTCGCTTCTAGGTCATGCATTTGGCTCTAGAGTGGAAAAATATTTGAAAAAAATGCTATATTCGAAAATTTATGTTGCTCATGCATTTGGATCTCGTGCATTCATTCTTTCCTAAGTAAGAACCACAAAATAAAAACTCTTCTCGCAGCTTCCAAAAATGACGTTGGATGAACAGCACAGCTAAAGCAATAGAATAACGGCCAAAAGCCGTGATTCTATTGCACAAGTTGTAATATACATGCCGTGCCTTCTACCTCTAATTTGCATGAGTTGTAATATACAAAGCCAGCAGTCTTAAAAGAACTCTATGGCCTTCATTTCTGATTTTCTGTAGACTGGCTTAACTCCCATGAGATGGACTGTGTGAAATTTGATAATATGTAGGGTCTATTCAAGACTTATATGATATGATCATAACAAAAAACTGGACATTAATAATGCATAGCCACTAGAGATGCCTACTAATATCATTATTCAAGCCTTGCATTGCATCCATAGATGTGAAAGCAAAGCTAAAACCAGGGGTAACCGACATTACAAGCATGAGTGCAGAGTGTGTCAATTATAGCATCAGTGTCACTTAAATACCTCTCTCCAAATGTCAAGATCTGTCTTCCTATGTCTTCCGAGACAATCATCTGTTAGAGGCAACAATTAGATATCTCCATGAGGAAAAGTCTTGGCAGTAAAAACTTCTTAAAGAAAAGAGAAAAGAACAAAGACTGAAAAGGTTGTGCGACAGTCATATTCTAGGAATTTAAGAGATACCTTGAGGTAAAAGAAAGTTTGCATATAAGGAAATAAAAGAGAAGAGAAGAAAAGGGGGGGAAGAGAGAGAGAGAGTTCATATATGTTTAGGTCTAATAGCCTTCATTTTTAGTCAAGCTATCTTATTTTCTTTTCCTATTCTTAAGAAATCATATTGAGATGAAGTTTGAACCATACTCTAGATTCCAAATTCATCAGGACTGCAGACTTTGTAGACTCTTTAGCGCGATTAAGTTGCACTTGAGTAACTGCCAAAAAGAAAAATTTTCAATTAGTGTCAGGGCACCCTAGAAACAAAATAAAATAGCACATTGAAGAACATAAACAGATGCAGCATGAACCTTGTCCAGGTGTTGCCAGTGCTATTAATTCTTCAGCAGCTACATCAACGGCTTTTGCCACAAAGTCAGAGCTCTGGAAACCAAATTTAGAGGAAAAATGATAAGCTCAGAAGTAATTAGCAAAACACTATAAGTTTGTCACTGCCAGTAACTTCATCAACACCTAGTCAGTGGCACTGCATGCTGACAGAAGCTAAAAAGATTAAAGTTTGAATTTACCATAGATTTTCATGTTTTAACCAATATCAAGCATCAGGGACCCCATTCACTCTTTTCTTACGTCTCCAGTCAGTGCCAAAACCAAAATGCACGAACCTGAAGCTAACCCTAGAATTGTTTCCACATGGAAAATCAACTTCTACCCCACAATCACATTCTCAAAATTATCATTATATATCCTTCCAACCCAGCAATACAAGTCTGTCATGACGAGTGACAACATCAGAAGTAAGATAACCCCAAGCTCCATTTCCATTTCGATACTGTTTTAGGTGCGTATCCATCCACTAAAGCCAGTACCATCGGAGCATAAGACTTAATATTTCTATACAAATACATAATCAGACATCTACAATATCAATGACCAAATAGCACAGTCCAGCAGAAGGAATGCAAATTTAGCAAGAGAAAGGAGGAGATATGAATCAGTCTTACAGTGCTAGCATAAATGCCGAACAACCCAGTTCTATTGAAAATGCTGTTGAATGCCGAAAAAGATTGAATCTGTTGGAACTCATTCAACACACGGAGATCTGCGTATTCAAGATGACCAGATGCATTAATCTTAGGTAAAGTGTTCCAAGGTTACAAGATCTACTAGTCCAACAAAAGCAAGAGGGTGCATGAAGAACCGTGCTCATCAATCAATGAAAGCCTGATTATTTGATACCTTGCACTGAAACAGAGAACAATTTGTCAACAAAATTAAGGTCAGGACACAACTTACACAGCCTGGAATGCATTCCTTTTCCTGGGCCTCCAGCAGAAAATGAACCACCACCTCCCATAAGCATCTGCAGGACTAATGAAATGTCACCCATCTTGATTCAAGCAAGGAAGCAAAAGTCGCAAGGGATCCTTATAGGACAAGCAACGACACAGAAACCACACTGTAATGGTCCATCAAACTAAGATTTTAGTGCTAACCTGAATCACAGTCAAAATGACTGCATCCCTTTCCTTAATCCATCCACCAGGAAGTTCAAAAGCAAGAGCAATATGTGTGCTCTGGACAGATAAAACAGAGGGATAAGTGACAATTTAGTTATTCCCTTTTCTTATCTCTTTTAAAAAATAACTAGAGAAATACCCCTGAATCAGCCTGTTGCCGAAAATCACCACCAACATACTTGGATGCTGGCTCTGCAGGACGAGCAACATTAGGAAGGTCTGAAAGAAGTGGTTCTGCTATGGACAAGAGCTCTTCATGCTCAACCCCAGATGCAGCAAGAACCATCCTAGGTGCTGTATAATTTTCCTGAATTTTAAATGTAAATAGTTTCTCAGGAAAACCAGGCATTGAAGACAGATACAAACCACACTATGACAAATGAAAAAAATTTAAGCAAGAAAATGCTGAAGGAAATAGATTGCAGGGATAGTCTAGTGAATATATGCTCAACAAATGCAGTGTTAATAAGTTCCAGTCTTACTGTCACAAATTCCTCCAATATGGTATTGTCCAATCGGTTTAGTGCTGATTCAGGAGCTAAGAGAGGATTTGCCAGTGCACCAGCATAACCAGCAGAATGAATAGCCTCCAAAAGTAAGCCTTGAGGATTGTTAGAAAGTTCACTAAGTTCTGCTTTCACCTTTTGTAGCTGCGTAACCAAACAAATGATTAGGTTAGAAACCAGGCCTAAAATCTAACAATTACAGAAGGGCAGAAGTAGAAGCAAATGAACAACAATAACACTGGTCACGTTTTCCTTTTGAAGCAGGTCTGACATAAACACAAGCTTCCACATATACATGCATTTTTAAAAATTTGAAGTCCCTGCATGCTTAGTGGCACAGCAAAAGCATGCAGGTGTAGAAGACACATATTTTCCAATTACCCAGATGCCTCAATTTTAACAGAATGAATGCACCCAGCAAGGGTAGCCAAGTACATAAAACAAAGTTCAACCTTTATTTACATTGAACTTTGCATTTCTTTTGACCATTCAAACTGATTCTGCGCATTCAGATCTTACTTTTTCCTTAATGTGACCACCACCAACAGGAAACTAAACAGAGCCAGGATATGCTCAGCACATCTTAATATTGCAAGAAAACCAAATGAACAAATCCGTAAGTACAACTAGGTCAACATCAGATGTAGAGAATTGACAAAGGTATAAACTTTAAAAGTGCATGTTCAAGTGAAAGACCAAAATTCAAAGGGCTAATTTTGGTGTACCTCTTCATTGACTTCCCAATCCAAGAATACAGGGTTCCTCACACTGTCAATGAGTAACTCTACCATCTGCGGAACATAAGTTTTCAAGGCATCGAAAGTGTAACCCATCTGCTCCCTTGAGGCAGAGGCAGCAACATTACCTCCAATTGCCTCCACTTCTCTAATAACACGCAGATGACTCCTATTCCTTGTGCTCTTGAATGCCATCCTCTCCAGCAGGTGTGTGGCCCCACAGGTGATAGGAGTTTCATAGACAGAACCAGAGTCAATGTACAATCCTATGGAGGCTGCAGGATTCTAGTTAACCAGAAAGAAACAGCTTAACTAAATCAGAAGCAATCACATTGAAAATGAAGACATAGGCAGGAAATAAGATAAACAAGAAATTGAAGCTGAATGAACTTTACTGAAATGACAGTTGAACTGTAAAGTGAAAACGCACTGTTGATGTTTCCGAAGCAATTTTGACGCCATTAGGGAGGGTAGTAATCCTGGTCTTGCTTGGTTCGACATAATCTGGTAGCGTATCAGGAGAAGAAATGCCTGCAAGGGGTATCTCTAGACGAGGAAGTGTGCTTGAAGTTTCTCCAGTCAACCAACTAAATAAACCCGATGAGGTGGAGCTTGACGCGACTGCACTTGAAGTAGCATACCTGCAAGTTCCTAGGCTCCCCACTCGACCCTATCACACAATAGTAAATGATAATGAATATGGTATTGGGAGCTCCCATGTACATTTCCATTATTACTGCATATGAAATGCCATATATTATGATCACTTATATGAATGTAATTCAGTAATTTGATAATAAAGAACCCAGAAAAGAACCATTTTCAGTCCTGACCCATCTTTTGTTCAGCAGTAAGAAGACGCGCGGCTTCAGAGTAACCGTCTACCACAAGGTGAGCATCTTATCAAGAATGCAATCAATACGACACTCGCAAAGAAAAGAATCTCAACAGAGGCATTCATTTTGGACGTTTGGAACTCTTAGGTTAGATCAATTAGCACATTGCAACCCAAAAAGAGCGATTCATTTTACTCAAAACAAATAAAATAGACAGAATCACCAAAGCAACATTAGCTCGGAACCCGAGAACGAACAAACTCAAAATTCAGACCAAACAAAAGGAACAAGCCCGAATCAAAATCGAAGCTGCGCGTCACAAAAAATCCCGGATAGCATTTCAAAACCCACCGGACCCAACGCCTCCCCAGCTTCCACTAGCGATCAACCCATTCGGTTGAAAGGCGACCCAGTCACGCCCGGAACTTAGCAACACCATACGAACGAACATAAGAATCCGTTTCCGTTCTCAACGAAGTTCCTGCTCGTGTCGAGGTATTAATCGCGAAAAAGGCCGGATCTTTGAAGCGGACCCACGTGAATACTGACCTTGAGAGACCTGAGGCGTGAAGCAGCGGTCCGGTACATGACGATTCTGGCGAAGGGATCAAAGCCGTAGAAGCAAGCTCTTCTCTTTCGGACGCGGCAGCTTGGACTTGCAGAGTCTGCGCCGAAAAAATGGTGCGGTCGAGGGGAGGAAGGAGCGAAGCGACGATGGCTGCGGAAATACTAGAAGCAGCCTCGACGACGAAATGGCATTCTGGTAATTTAGGGTGGGGGAGGGTGTTAAGCGAAGGACCCTCCAACTTTACCGGTTGTCGTCAATTTGTCCGCCAGGTTTTCAAATTGCTGCATTTAGACCATTTGATCTGTCATGTTTAGAGAAAGAAATATGTCCTTGAAAAAACCCTTCATCACCCCTTTTTCTATGGTTAACGTTCTTTAAAGAGATAATGAGACAAATGATTCTTAAACTTTGACCTAATGAACTTTTAATCTATTAAACACGATTCCCGAATTTTAACCCAATATGTAATACAGTTTTTAAACTTTTAACTTTTTTAGTGTAATCATTTAACTTTTAATGCATGTTCAACATAGTTATTGAATTTGCCATTGAACTATTATGAATAATTCAATGACTATGTTGAACATGTACTAAAAGTCCAGGATCACAATTAATAAATTGAAAATTCAAATACTACATTACACACCAAACTATGATTGGGGATGATATTAGATAAATTTTGTGGCATCCAAAATTTTAGACAACCCTCGGATAGGTGACAGTCACCGAACTGTGACTTTGTTTTTATTTTACAGGCATTAATTTGTATTTGTTCATTTGGAATAGTATTTCAATTTTATCCTTTGAACCAAGAGGATGGGATTTGATCTTGCATAAGAATTATATGCGCAAAAAAAATAAATAAATAAAGAATTAGAACTTGAGGATATTGAATGGGCCGCAAGAATTTGGAGTATATATGTGTGTGTGTGTGTGTGTGTATATATATATATATATACTTGTATATAAAACAATTTAATTTTTTGTTATTTAGGTAAATTTGATAAAAATAAAATGCTAAGTTATATAAAAAAGGGGTAGGGCCTTATTTTATGGACTCTTGGGCCCAAGGATTTGGGCCCAAGCAAGCCCAAAGACACCTCCATGGGTGTCGATCGGTTCACGAAGGGGGGGGAGGAATTTGCATGCCCTTCCCACACTTGTCCCTTCTCATTTACCACTTGTCCCTTGTATTTCCATTCAATCATTTTCTTTCATGCAAAAACAGAGTTAATTGGTTAATCAAAAAGCAAGAAAAGGGGAGGGGATTTTCGGAATTGAGAGAGGAAAGAGAGACCGAGAGAAATTGAGAGTGAACCGAGCAAAGAAAGGAGGAGGGTCGATCGTGGGTGCGGGCAGCGAGGGAAAGAGAAGGAAGGGCCGCCTCTCGCTGTGTCCGAGCCGCCACCATCGACGCCACCGGTTCCCGTCGCCGATCGGCTAAGGCGTGACCCCCGACCCTCCATTTTCGGACAGCCACCGAGTGAGAGGGTTTAAGGCAAGTGAAAGTTCACCTATCTATACCTATGCATGCTAGAATTGTCCGTAGAATGTTAATAGATGTGAGGAAGTGTAGAAATTTGAGTTGCATGTTGATTTGGTTCTCTCTAGATGAAGTTAGACCTAGAAACGAAATAAAAACAGTGCATGTAAGGCATTTCGAATTTTCAGAAAAAAAATCAAGATTTAAAGATCTAATAAGGATGGATTTTGGGAAGTAAAGAGAATATAGTGTGATATTGTGTTCTGGTATATATTTTGCTTGTGTATGTTGGAAGTCGAAATCCAGGGAATGGGAGCAAATTTCCTTTTGGCTGGTAAGCTGTTTTGCAAGGGATAGAATGACTATCGGTGCTTCTTCGATTTTACTGTAATTATCTGCCATAATTCGACTTCGATTCCTTGATGAAAGTTTTAGAGCACATTCTCATGAACAACATATCAAAAATTCAGAATAAAAGAACAAGGAATGACCATCAAAAAGATTTTTCCATGAAAACACCAAATCTGGAAATTTTACAGAATGATAGTTAGGAAAAATCGAGATATTTGTCCTCGGTACGCAAGGAATCTGACTCGGTGTTCTTCTTGAGATTTGTTCCTCTAGGTCTCATGGATAACGTGTCAAAATTTCGTAATTTTCTGAGCCCGTTTAGTAATTAATTCAGAATTGTTACCAGAACTGCGCAATTGTAGAAATTAAACTACTATTTTGAGATTTCCACAGAAATTGTCCTATAAGAAGTATGTTTTTCTAATTGCTATGTGACTTGGTGATGCTGATGGTGTGATATTGTGATTGATAAAAGGTTCATGAGATACCTTGTTTGACATATGATGATGTATATGTGAATTAAAATGCGATTTGTTTGATAAAAGGTTCATGAGATCCCTTGTTTGACATATGATGATGCATTTGTGAATTAAAATGCGATTTGTTACCCATTGAACCCTTGGGTTAATGATGCCCGGGAGTCGGGAGGTCCAAAGGATCGAAAGAGTCGATGCCTTGTGGATGCCCAGTGACCCTAAGAGGTAGAATGTTGGAGGTTTTTCCCTGGGAGCTTTGAGATGCCTGGTAGTATGCTAGTCGGTACATAATTCCGAATGGTCAGGGTAACCATTTTCATGGGAGGCCCTCGAAGTTTCTCGTGATGCCAGGTGGAGTACAAGATGCCTGGAGGCGTGATTCGCTCCAGATGCCCGGTGGCCCTAAGTGGCTGAATGCCGGAGGCTTTCGTGATGCCTGGAGGGATGCGAATGCCGGAGAGATGCAAACATTGGTCCTCTAGGGATGAAACCCTTTTTAATGATAAAATGAATGATTTGACTATAAACGTGTAGGGTCTGGATATAAGACTGAATGCATGGCATAGAACGGAACATGATATTTCAGTTTGGCCCTATGTTTGAAATTTGTCTATCTTGGATATGTTGTCATCACATTGAAGGGTTTCATGATTGTGATCTGATTATGAGGCATATGATTTGTATAGAATTGCAATTGCGTTAATATTGAAGAATTCCATAATATAGATATTCATTTATCACTTGACTTCCTGCCTCTGATATGAAATTGGATGTTGATTGTCATGCACGACATAGCTTGTTGAATCTTTTGCTGCTGAGTGGCTGTACTCACCCCGTTTGGAGACTAACATTTTAGATTGAGATGCCTTTGCTACTTGTCTCTCGTGGCACCTTTTATGGCATACCAGTCGATGTCGAGTGCTCGTGTTCAGAGCACATTTGTGTTGGTATGCAAGGGATGGTGTTCGTCCGCGTCCGAGTCCTAGTCATGTACGATGTGGACCTACCTGGAGGCCCTATGGTGCAGGAGTTCCTATCTGTACACGTTCGCCGTGACGGCATTATGTTGGGGATGCTGCCGCCATCGCCAGCTGATGGACCCAGTTGGGTGTGATCGACCTCGGGTGATGGGTAGCTGATGGAGCTTCTTTTTGGATTGCCAGCACTACAGCACTATCTGATGGATTGAAGTTGATGACTATCACCCCTCCTTCGTGAACTGATCGACAGATTCGACACCCATGGAGGTGTCTCCAGGCTTGCTTGGGCCCAAGAGTCCATAAAATAAGGCCCTAATCCCCTTTTCTTTTTCTTCCCCCTTTTTTTATATAACTTAGCATTTTATTTTTATCAAATTTACCTAAATAACAAAAATTTAAATTGTTTTATATATATATATATATATATATACCCCAAATTCTTGCGCCCCGTTCAATATCCTCAAGTTCTAATTCTTTATTTATTTATTTATTTATTTTTTGCTCATATAATTCTTATGCAAGATCAAATCCCATCCTTTTGGTTCAAAGGATAAAATTGAAATACTATTCCAAATGAACAAATACAAATTAATGCCTGTAAAATAAAAACAAAGTCACAGTTCGATGACTGTCACCTATCCAAGGGTTGTCTAAAATTTAAAGTTCAATAACCACATTATACATTTAACTAGAGTTTAAGGATTACTCGCGGCATTTTCTCTTCTTTAAAAGAATCGAAATGCTAATTTTTTTCGTGTTCATGTAGTCAGAGCGATTTCAATACATTGTGGATTAAGACGATCTTTTTTCCAAATGGTCCATCTAAAGCAATGAGCCTATGTGGTGAACCAACCAGGACTTCAAATTGAAGTCATTGGATTTTGCTTTGCTTCCCTAAACGTTAGGAGGTGAACTAGAAAAATAAAAATCTCGACCTTAATTGACCGCCATGTAATCAATTCGGAAAAAAAAAAAAAAAAAGGGTCGAGGAGTGGAAACGAAACATCGTTGGGCCTCTTTACTAGACAACGCGTCACGACTCCGAAACTAATGGGAATCACATCGAGCTTTAGAGCTAATAGCAAGAGAACTTATAGTGGATTTGATGATACCACCGTGTGAACAAGCCTAAGTGGAGTCCTTTGCAACTTCGGGCCGCAATGAAAGGTCTTCCGCCATACGACATGGAAACAAGGCCAACGGATTCTACATGACCGTGGTAATGGGCCTAATGGACCAACCTGCCCTGGAATCGACCATGTCTAGTTGGTAACTCAGGTGTCGAGAGAAATCACTTGTTTGGATCTGGGTTCAATGGGCCAACTGGATTGTAGCCGTTGATCTCGAGAGAACCGCCAAATCAACTGTCGTGGTTCATCTGATGCACTGGATATTGTTCCAGGAACGAAATTCTAGTGTCTAACACACACCAACGGTCACTTTTCACTTTCTAAATTCCAAATTGATTTTCACTTAAACTCTGTTGGTTTCGCTAAAAACGAATGATTTAAAAAATATTTTCTTAAAAATTATGGTTTGAAAAATCAATAGATTAAAATATTTTTCATTGTTTGCGAAAATATGTAGATATGAATTATTGTCGATAATGAAAATTTTCCTCCTAATCATTTTTTGAAAAATATTTTTTAAATTATTTAATTTTTACAAAATAAATGGGGTCTTAATTCAAATGTTATAACATGCGCAACTTGACTTTTTTGGCATCCAAAATATCCGAAATTTTCAACGTAAACTTCCATGTGACTTTTCATACTTTTTTTTAAAATTTTTGATAAAATTAAAAAATAATTAGAAAAGCATGATATTACTTTCCTACCTAATCGTAGACAATCGAGTCTTCGAGTATCCCGCTGCGTAAGTGATAAAAGATATTTGGCATTTTAGGTATTTGCTGTTGGCCTGTAATTGGCAATTTTGAAGTCATCGCACGTGGTGGTTCGAAATCATTGAATATTTTCTCCCGTTGCATGATCTTGTCACGAAACGTAAAAAAGAAAAACCGGATTACGATTGTACCAACAAAGAAAAAAATAAAAATGAAGTTGATAAGTGAATCGAAAATATCGTTTATTAAGAAGTGGGGATAGGATTAGGAGCGAGCAATTTGGTCGGGTTAAAAATGAAAAGCAAACTAAGCAAGAATTTGAAATTGAACCGAACTAAACTGAATTTTGTAGTTTTATTTGATTCAAAAGCAAAATTGATGAATAAGAATAATATAAATACTTGGCTCGATTCTCCTGTCCTTCATCTTTTACTTTCTATTTTCCTTTTATATATTTGATTTTGGAGTTTTACTCTTCCGACCTTATATCTATGAGCTTTTATCTTAAATCTAATTCTAGATTTTGGAGTTCCAATGAATAAATACTCCGCCTCTCCCTCCAGTTTCAATGGTATTCAAAGCAACTTCAAGATCAAATCTTTAATTGTTCAACATATTTTAGTTAAGAGTTTTGGCACTTTGCATTCACTACAAGACTCATGCTCATAGGTGTCAAATTTGAGTTGTTTCGACATGTCTATGATGTGTTGGGGACCCCGAAGCTTCGGCATCTCCAACGCTGTTAGTGTCTCCAACACCGTTAGTGTTTTCAACGCTTGAAAGTTAAAGTCATAACTGCATAGAAATCCCCGCTCGTGCTTATTATTAATGATGCTATGTGATTCAATAAATAGCCGTCGATTTTTTCGCTTGGATACAATCTTAGATCTGTTCTATAAGGATTGGCCTGTAATTATATTTGTCAATCACGCTTTAATCATTTGTCTTAATTTCTTGTTTTTAGTCGGTTTTGAAGCTTTGACTTTCTCCATGTTGTGGTTTTTGGTTGGTTTTGAAGCTCTGACTTGCTTTTTGTTGTGACTTTTGAGAACTCCTACCTACGTCATCTTGACAATGAATGGAAACAAAATTTAACCCGACAAAAAACTTATACTTCCTGCATATTATAACCGGGCATCGCTGATGTTTTGCATGGTATTAGTGACGTCACTGCGCAGTACCACTGGCTATTTGAGTTTGGAAAAGATTAAAAAATTGTTCAACCGATGCACCCGTCCCCGACTCATTTGTCAGACCGTGATTCGAATTTTTACTCGTGTCGACAAACGCGAGTCTACTCGCGCAATAAGATTGCCCGGTCAAATTGATATGAGCTCTTTTCGACTCTCCTCATTGGAAATCCGAAAGTACCTCGTGTTTACAGCTGTACTCATCGTGGAAAAAACGGACCGACGAATCTGAAGAAGGTGCGTTTATTTGGGGAAGTGTTTTTGGGGAATTGATTTTTTGGATTTTCAACTGTTGGGTTCTCAAATAATGCATAGTCAACCTAAAAAACTTTCCGATCAATAAAGATATTCGTGCTTAAATTTTGGATAACGAATTCCAAAATTAAAAAAATGAAAATAATTTCCACAATTGCTCATCTCGAATATTTTAATATTTTAATGTTTTTCTTTTTTTTCTTATCCCTTCTTCTTGGGCCGGTCATTGGCCAGCACCTATACCGGAAACTAGCTGTCATTGGGCTTGGCGGCGGAGGAAAAAAAGATAAAAAAATATTTAAAATTTTGATTTCTTTTTGTTATTAAATAACATCATGAGATTGAAATCACTTTTTCCTAATGAGATTTAAATATCAAAATACGTTTTGGTCGTATATTATCAAACAAAGAAAACCTATCTACTTTCCTTAAAAAATGATTTTCAAGAAAGCATTTTCTTTTTATTATGAAGCTTTTTCTAAAATAAACACACCCTAAATTTGTACCCTAATCACTCATCATTCTTTTTGTAGTGTTCAAATCAACTTTTGGACCCTTTTGCTAGTCTATCTTCTCGGACATCTCAAAAGCGCTGCCCTCCCTTGCATTGGCATAGGATAAGTGCACTAAAGTCTAAAATTTGCGACAAAAGTGCAATCAAATCATATAATTTGTTAAAATAGTGCAATCGAATTATTGCATTAATTTCGTCCATTTAAACAAACAAAAAATGTTGATGTAACTTTTTTAATATTTAAATTTTCCTATGTTGCATTACTATACCAAACACATTAAATATAAGACTACAACGTAATCTTTAACCAAAATCTTAAGTAAATTAGATTTAAAAAGTAAAACAATGTATCTTAGAAAAAACATAGAAAAGCATAATTCGATTACGTTGCCCCGCCATTGCTAGTGGCTCAACCTCAAATCAGGCAACCCTCATGGCTATTTAATTGAGGGTCACCACATTATCACCCATGTTCAGCGAGGGTCATTGGCTCTTGTTGAGCCCTCGTGAGCCCTTTCCAACAATGGTGGGCGACAGCGATGAGGGCCTTCCGCCTTTGCTCGTCTTTTTTTGTTCTCTTTCACGTGTGTTTTTTAAAAATACATTTTTTTTTATTTTCTGTAATTAAGATTTCGGTAAAAAATTAAGATTTAGGTAAAACACCATCGTTTAAGTTATATTTCATGTCTTAGCCAAATCAATGCCGTGCAAGAAGAGAAAATATTTTTTAAAAATAACTTCATTATATCTCTCAGTCTAATTGAACAATAATTAATAAAAGGGCTTGGTTGTACTAATTTGAAAAGTTTCGAAACTTCATTACATTTTATTTTTGATAAGTTTTTAAAATTCAATTATACTTTCGAAATAAATTTCAGAACTTAGATTTATCCCTAAGATTTCATTGTCCGCATGCTTCCTACAAGAGATGAACGAGAGCTTTATGAAAAAAAAAAATATGGAGCGAAATTTCATTTCAACTAAAGCGACGCCTAATTAATTATTCATTTAATCGAAGCGGCCTCGTGCTGCGCCACGAGAGTCTCCTGAATGTTTTATAAAAGGACGCAGCGCAATAATTCCAGTGGGACCAGGTACACTAATTTATTACAAAAAGAGAAAAAAGCATAATCATAACAGAAATCGGAAAAAAAACAAAATCCTACGCGAAGCGAAGCGTGAGTGCTAACGTCAGTCAACGTAGCACGCATGCGGGACGCCGTCAAAAGGACCATCTTGCCCCTCCCGCGACTCCGACAGCCAAAAATGTCTCCAGTCTTCCTCCGCCTCCTCCCTCCCAGAAAGAGAAAGTCAAAAACAATAAAAAAAAAAAGGAAAATACTTGATCAGTCAAGGAGCCTCTGCCGCCCTCTGATGAGCCTGCGATCGACGGCTACAAATACGCGCTCCCCGACGCTCCGCCTGCTCCCATTCCCAGGGGAGCCGAGCTGACCAGCAGAATGCCCACCGTTTCCAGCGCCACCGCCTCCATCTCGAGCTTCGCTTCCATCTCCATCCCGAAGGTTCGGTGCTTCGACCCCGCGAACTCCAGCCCCGTGGCCCACCAGCACCGGCGCCGCCCGATGAACTTCAACGACGGCTCCCCGGATTCGCCCGCCGCGAACGGCGTCGCCGCCGTGGCGAATGGCTCGCCTCCGCTGTCGATCCCCGACATGAAGATCGTCACCGGGGAGGCCGGCTACGTCCTCGAGGACGTCCCTCACTTGACCGATTACTTGCCTGACCTCCCCGTGAATACTCTCCCTCTTCCTCTCCCTCTCCCTCTCTCTCTCGCTCTCTCTAGAAGTAGTTCGGCGATGCTGATTTCGAATGACTTGAGAGAGAAGTTGTCATTTGGAGTTTGCAGTTTTCGTTTTCGTTTTTTTCCCGCTGAATTGGACATACGGTTTATTTCTTAATCGCTTAGTTTATTTTGGATTTATGCTAATGATCCTTTTTCTGGTAAGCACGGAAGCAAGCGAAATCGGAGTCCTCGCTGATCATCATTCAATGGCTTCATCTCTCCTCTTCGATATCCTCTGTTTTTTATGCGCCAAACGAAATTCTCGATCTTTAAGAACTTAATCCAAGTAGACGTACACGAATCATCGTCCTTTAATAAACCGGGCGGCGTCCATGTCCTCGTCCGTTTTGAACCGAAACAGCGAAGTAAACGTACGCAAAAAAACGTACGGTTGCGGTGTCGGAGGTTTTATTCATGTCGTGCTGTTAGCGTATCGTTCATGAAGTTTGCTGCAGTTCAGTTCGACTGATCTTTGCTCCCCCATGTCTTGCGCAGACGCATCCCAATCCGCTGCAAGACAATCCTTCCTATTCAGTGGTCAAGTGAGTTCGCGATCCTGCTCTGCTTTTCGAGCTGCCGGTTTATTGATTAATTTATTTCCAGATGAATGTGCTGCGTAAAAATTTAAAATTTTCGTTGATGGATGAAACAGGCAGTACTTTGTGAATATGGATGACACGGTGGCCCAAACGGTAAATTACTTTTTTTAATAATTTATTCTCTTTTCCGTCGCTTTCTATTTCCACTTGTTTCCGTGTGTACGTGGTATTTGTTGCTGCGATCATGTCGTCTTGATGATAAGCATTCTGCTCGCTGTTTTGCAGATTGTCGTTCAAAAGAACAGCCCAAGAGGGACCCATTTTCGGCGAGCTGGACCTCGGCAAAAGGTGATGGATTGCTTCTATCTTGTCGTCTACGTTTTCGGCCATCCTGAAAATTTTAGTTGCCCACGCCATTGCATTCTCAGGTATATTTTGAATCGGATGAAGTGCACGCCTGTATCGTGACATGTGGGGGCCTGTGTCCCGGCCTGAATACCGTCATTAGAGAAATAGTCTGCGGCCTGCACCACATGTATGGAGTCAGCAAAGTTCTTGGCATAGAGGTTAGATTACGTAACACAATGCCAACTTGCCTGAAATCTAAAATTCAAAACTCTGCAGCGCTTTTACTTATCTGCTGCTATTCAATGTTTAGGGAGGTTACAAAGGCTTTTATGCACGAAACACGATTACTATGACACCCAAGGTCGTCAATGACATACATAAACGTGGTGGCACTATTCTTGGGACCTCAAGAGGGGGCCATAGCACCTCAAAGATTGTTGACAGCATAGAGGACAGGGGCATCAATCAGGTTTGCATTTTTTGTGCTTATAAATGTTTTATTGAGGATTATCAACCGTTACTTTCTGCAGTAGCTTCAATAAAACGAGGAACTCTGCTTTTAACTTTTGTTGTGCATCTCTCAGGTTTACATAATTGGAGGAGATGGAACTCAGAGAGGTGCTTCATTTATCTTTGAGGTAATTCTGTTTGGACAATGAATATACATTTAAAATAATGAATTTCATTGTGCACAGTTGAGAAATCTGTACTCATCAGAGACGGATTCTGTAAAGTTTGCGTTCTTGATATGATTTTTCTACAAACTGGTTCAACTTCAGCTATTAGCCTAGCAGTGCTTATCTATCCACCTGATCTGTCTCTGCAGGAAATTAGGAGGCGTGGCCTGAAAGTTGCAGTTATTGGTATTCCCAAGACCATTGACAATGATATTCCGGTACTGTTCAAGCAAAGAACGACCTTAGACTATGATATTTTTATGTTAATAGTATCTTATCTTTGTCTCATTTTTCTTCTTTAGGTTATAGACAAGTCTTTTGGTTTTGATACTGCTGTGGAGGAAGCACAGCGAGCTATAAATGCAGCTCATGTTGAGTCTGAAAGCATCGAGAATGGAATTGGCCTTGTTAAATTAATGGGTCGCTATAGTGGTAAGACTCATTTCGCCATGACATTCTTCGAATATCTTAGTCTGATGAAATGGCCGGGTAGTTAGTGGTTTTGATGACTTCGCAATTTGGCAATAATGCATCCTTTTGTCTTCGGGGTACTTTAGTGAAGCAGCCTACACTAGTCTCGATGCTTTTAAAATATCAAGAATAGGGCTAGTTGACTATGGCACCTTGAATTCACTGATTTTCCCCTTTGCCCGGTTGAACATTAAATTTCAAATACACAATTGCTTGGATTGATGAAGTTATAGCATCTCTATATGCTTTTGCTGGCTTGCAAAAGTACTCATGTAATCGTGATGAAACATCTTGCAGGCTTCATAGCGATGCACGCTACTCTTGCCAGTCGAGATGTGGACTGTTGCTTGATTCCAGAGTCCCCTTTTTATCTTGAAGGCCCTGGTGGTCTTTATGAATACGTTGAGAGAAAACTTAAAGAGGATGGGCATATGGTCATTGTAATAGCTGAAGGTGCAGGACAAGAGCTCCTATCTGAAAGCATGCGTAACATGCAGCAGGCAGATGCCTCTGGAAACAAGCTACTTAAAGATGTTGGCCTCTGGATTTCTCAGAAAATTAAGGTATTAAGCCACTTATTGAGCAACATGACCTCCTGTTGTTAAATGAACTCATCCATGTTAGATCTTTAGACAGGAAACTTATTAGCACAGACAATTAATATCTTCATTCTTTCTTGAGTGCATACAGTTACAAAGTGCCGACGTCAGTCTTCAGCTCTGGTTTCTTCATACGGAATGTTAAAATACTGTTGTGTTGATAACACGAGCCATACATGGATATTTTTAATTCCATTTTATGTAGTGAAGTGGTGTCATTTCTTGGATCATAGACAAGAAAGTTTATTGTACTTGATTTACAGGTTTGGTTAAAATTGTGCAGGATCACTTTGCAAGGACGCAGAAGATGGCAATCAATCTCAAGTATATAGGTTAGTGTGCTGAAGTTGCTTCTTTCATATCCTTAAGCTTAGGTAATGGATTGACTCACGTGAATTGTCCTTCTTGAACTGACTAATTTGACCTTAAATTTTCATTTGCAGATCCCACGTACATGATTCGTGCCGTTCCCAGCAATGCCTCTGATAATGTGTACTGCACTCTCTTGGCTCATAGTGCCATTCATGGTGCAATGGCAGGCTATACAGGATTTACCGTTGGCCCTGTCAACGGGAGACATGCTTACATTCCTTTTTATGTGAGTGAATCCATTACTTAAGTTTAAGCACTTATTATTATCCTGCTGTTGTTTTTGGTTTCTTGCTTGTATGGAAAGATGAGTTATTTACTGCAGCATGCTGTTGGCATATATAGTTCTGAAGTTAACCATGGCAGAAAAGGACTCCTGTGATAGCTTTAAAACAATCTAAATCACGCACATGCACCAAGCCTTTCTTCACGACATTGAATTGGTCGTCTCCTCCACGATGATTGTCTCTCTCTTCCACAGAGTTCCAGTTTCCTACGTCAGTTAATAGAAGGGACTCATGGAGTCATAGTAGATGACTTAGGTGGCGATATCTATATGTATGAAGGATCTCGAGAAACGCATGCATGAAGGATTGCTTCTTTGTGTGCAGAACACATTGCATAGAAATTTTCCCCAGTTGATGAAGGAGCTATGCTTGTTGAACAATAGCCTTCAGTAATATTCTTCTATGATACTGCAATAACAAGCTTTGTCGGTCAAGTGAAGCCTTTTATCTTCTTTTGGCAGCGAATTAATGAGACACAGCACAAGGTCGTGATAACAGACAGGATGTGGGCAAGGCTTCTGTCTTCGACCAATCAGCCCAGCTTCTTGGACCCAAAAGAGGTCGCGAGGATAAAGACAGAAGAAGCACACCATCCAGAGACATCATATGATCAAGTGGAGGCAGCAAATGAGGTCACGAGGAAAAAGACAGAAGAAACACACCAGCCAGAGACACCATATGATCAAGTGGAAGCAGCAACGGCCAAGGAAACTGGGTAGAGCGCTGGCCGGGAATTTAAGGGCTGCCTATTCGAGGTTGTTCCTCCGGGTAGGAAGGTCCAGAAACACTGGAGTGTTGTGTAGATATATAATCCTCCTACAGTCCTTGATCAAGAACGTAATTTTGTAGAGTTCCGTTACGGAATGCTTGAGAATGATGCTCGGTAGCGGATGTACTGCTGTATCCATATAGAAGAAGGGAAATGATGGTAAAATAAGCACCATAGAAAGAAGGCTTCCATGGCCTGAATGTAACGAGTAATTCCTCGTTTCCGTATGGTATAAGTCGACCCCAGTCTCCTTTCGGACCTTTGTGGGGAATTTTCACACCGTTGCCGCCTCTGTTGTCACTGATCACTTCCTTTGTGTCAACACTTCAGGCCGGAGCACGATGGCCCGCACCATTGCATAAATAGTGTTACACGGAATGTGATTTATGTCGTTTGTGTCGGCAAGTTCGACTCCGCCGACCCATCATGTGCCTCGGGCTTGCCTGATTGATTATAGCGTTTCAGTAACGTGAGATCCGCGGTGAGACAGGATGCTTCAAGCAATCTGGTGACGTCACGCCCCGTAACGTGTAGGGGCTTTGATCCCTAGACTTTGCAAAACCGCGTCACGAAAAAGAACCACACCAGCATTCGAAGGCCGCCCCCACAAGCAAACTTGGCTTATTTATTAGATCCTGTCTCGATCATCCTTAAATACCCTTTCCTCCGAACGGTTTTGAATCTAATAAATGCGATCTTCCCTCGAAACTCTCCTGAAAAAGCTAGAGACCGGGAAATTGTTACGTTTGGTCGTTCGGATTTTTAATTGGGATGGGCTTGGATGGAATAGGATATGAAATGCTGTGATTTTTTGATATCATGTCAGTTGTTTGGTGAATCGCAGTATTAAAATCGCATATATTTATATCATATCATGTATATTTTTTTTATATAAATGGCATATCATTATAAATGAACCTAAATATTCATAAATGGAGATGGTAAAAATCTCTCGTAATACTATTCCTTAATTTATTTTTATTTTATTTTTCATCTTTTTTTATATTATATTATTTATTATTTATTTTCCCCTTTCATCATTTTTTAATAAAATTTTATCAAATAGTAAATTGTACTAACATACCTAAAATACAAAAATACCTAAAATATATAATAAATATAAATATTTAATTTATAGATTAAATGTTTATTATAAGATAGAATTAAAGTTGAATATATAAATTAAAATATGATTAATTAAAAATGATTTTTTTATTTTTAGTTTCTTAAATTATAATTCAAATATTATTTATATTGAAATATAATTTCAATTTTATTAATTTAATAAGTTTGTTATTAGAGAAAAATAACTTTCCTAATATAGACATTAGAAATCTTATTCACCTTTATCCCACCTCCTTCGTTGGATAATTTTATCCTGTTTATATTCCTCTTATATCCGACTTTATCCTGTCCTAAAGCGAGTATCAAACGTAAGATAGGATAAATCATATCCAATTCCAAATTTTATCCCAACTGCCAAACGCATTACGACAAACGTTAGCCCACTCCTCGGGGGATCCAAATGATCCAACACAAGAGATCTCTTTCTTGCTTGAGACATCCATTTCGGCGAAAAGCCAGGTAGATTTATTAATCGTGGGAACTCGAATTCTTAAATCCTAAAAGAATCCAAAAGTCAGGTATGTCGTGGTCAATGCGCTCCGACCACTCCTAGCGAGTCGACACCACCTGTTTATTTTGCTATGAGATGACAGCATCATGCGAATCGATGATGACTTTTGGTTGGCGAAGCGCATGGCTGGTGAGGCGTGCCGAGCGCATCAGATGCCTCGTTGAAGATACCGTGCGGAATACAATACCATGCAACAGCGTTGACGCCAGATCATGTCGCATGATCCTTGAGGTACCAAGCATGCCAACCTGATATTACATCGTGCTCGTTCATCTCAGCATCTGATGTCGGAAAAAGACGCTCTGCAGCCGCCTTCTTTTGTGCGCGTGCGTATGTTTTCCTTTCCTTTCTTCCTTCAATCGAACGTTTACGACTTTGGGGCACGATAATATACCATATATTATTGGGTTCATCAGTTAATTGACTTTCCGGTCAATTGACGTCATCTCTAATGGACTCGAAGGTTTAGAATCTTACTTGCGATGGTTATACTTCAAATCGGACATTCTATTATGGACACCCCCAAGTGGATGTCTCATTTTCGGTTTATTAATGCGTGATGAATGAATTTTGGGGGCCTGTGACAAAAAAGCATTCCACATGGTTGGGTTCACATGCGGTTTTGATTTGGCCACCCAATTAGTTGTGCAGAGATAGAGAAAGGAATTTAAAGAGACGTCTTTATTGACCAACCCTTGATTTTTTCCATAGGGGCCGACTACCATATTTATGGCGCATTACAAACTAAATCCCATCTCATTTCATAAAATCTAAATTGATTACTGACCCAAAAAAAAAAAAATCTAAATTGATTTCTATTTCTTTTTCTTTGCAAAATTGTATTTTCTTTCGATATTTCATATAATGATTTTATCAACGGATGTCCTCGAGAGATTAGACAACCGACTAAGAAATCTTTGCATTGTTTGGTAGAGCAACTCTCCTCATGTTATGTGCAACAATATCTTGAAAATTGAATTATTTTGAAAAATGTAATCAGTAAAAGCGTTTGATAATGATTTTGTTAAAAGGAACAATTTTTTATTAGAAATGTTTTTTTTTATTTTGTTCTCTAGAATAATTTTTGGGTAAAAAAATGTGTTTTGATAACTTTCCAAAATTTCTATTCCCATGATAAAAATATGTTTGGTTAGATTCTTAGATTTTTTTCTTTTAAATTTTAAATTCTTTTATTATTTTTTCCTTTCTCTTTTTCTCTTTGGTTGGTCACCGGTCACCGCCATGGCTGATGATTGGCGGGACGAGGTCCGGCGAGCTCACCGAAGGCTAGCTTGGCTACGGCGAGTCTCGACCTCACCCAGGTGGCTCGAGGTCGGCCTCGCCCTGGCTAGGGAGGTTGAGCTTTGCCATGGCCGTGCGAGGCTCGACAACATCGGTGGCTAGGTGAGCTTGACCTCGCCCAGCCACGGCGAGGTTCGGGCCGATGAGCCTCACCGTGGCTCGGCGTTTTTCGAGGGCCGGCAATTCTTTGGCGAGGTCGTCGGACCCTCGTTTGGCCGGTCGCCAAAGCACCGATGATTGGCCAAAAGGAAGAAAAAGAATAAGAAAAGAAAGAGAAGGAGAGAGAAGAGAGAAAAAATATATATATTCTATAAATTATTTTCGGGAACAATAAAGTTACTTTTTTCTACCTCTTGTTTACGTTTCAAATCTATTTCCGAAACAAAAAAATAGGTTTTTTATTTTTGGGAACAAAAATTTTACCAAACAGGTTTCCATTTATTTATTTTTTCTCCAAAACAAAAGAACAGAAATAATTGTTCCGGGGAATAGAAACAAAATTTACCAAATAGGGCTAAGTGCATCGGAACACTCCAATCCAACCTTGAATATAATCTTCATGGCAATTTATCTTTTCTTGCTATAAGTAAATGACACCTAAGTAATCCATTTGTTGTGATTGGAATTGTATCAATTAGATATTTTGTCATCCCTGATTAAAATTTTGTGCATTTAGCTTAGCGTAGATGAATTCGTAAATGTAAATTAAGATTTTTCAAATGGTTCATTCATTAGGGATCATAATTAATTTCACAGTTAATTTAATTTTTCTTTTGGTACAACTATCATTAGATGGTATAAAACGTGTGCTTAAGGATGGTTGTGCAACTTGAGTTATCCACTTACCGACGATTCAACCGCGAAATTATATCTTACGCTAGTAAGAGGATTTAATAAAGAAAGCATTTATTTATGTCTCTTTTCCTTTTGGAACAAGTTAATTATATTAAGAGTTAATATTATGAAAACCTCAAAATAGTAAATCTGTGATAAATTTAAGCAAATTAATTTTGGGCTACCAAAATCCTTGAACTGATACACTTGATACATATTTAATTTGTTAACCTCTGTCAAATTTTACAATGAAATTGCTAGTGGCAATAACTCAATTGACATGATAAGTTCATGTGAAAATCTATACCATTTTAAGATTATTTGTTTAGGGTTTTTGATAACTCAAAAATTAGTCTTGATAAAAAATTAATCTTGATAAATTTGTTACAATTGTCGATTTTAAATTTTTAATGACTCAAAATTAATTTAGAATAAATTTATGATAAGTGTATTTTGGAATACATTTGTCATATGTGGATAAATTTAAGGTTTTTTATCAACTTGAAATTAATTTCGGTAAATTAATTATAACTGTATTAATTCGATATTCTTCCTTAAATTAATCTTTATATTTAAATAGGCTGAAGGGGAAGAAAAAGTTAATCGAGTGTTGATGTCCTCTCCCATCAAGAAGGGACGGCGGCCAAGTTGACATTTGTCTCCTAGTCTCTCGCTCTCACGTGATCAAAAGTTCCAGAGAAAATATGTTACGAAATCACACTTATAATTGCTTTGATTCTTTTTTTATAATGAAAAATGAAGAAGAAAAGACGAATAGGAGAACGCAAACGGTTCATTCATGGAAAATCCATACGTGCAAGACAAAAAAAAAAAAAAAAAAAAAAAGTCAAAGTACTCTGCAAAAATTCCACCACCTCCATCTCAAAAGAGCAAACTCTATAAGAAAACAATGAAATCAAGATTATAACTATTATCAATTTACATACGTATTCAATATGAGATTCCATTCATTTTTATCATGATAAATTATGTTTTCATATTATTTCTCTCTTGAACTTATTTGACAGTAACAAGAGAACATTTCATAAGGTATTTTATCACTTTGGCATGCCAAATTAAAGATTTTTTTTTTTAATTTATGTCGGAATCAAAACGGCTTTGACAGCAAATTACTCATATCGAAATTAAAAAAAAAAATCGTGAAAAATCAAGAGATGATTGAAAACAAGGAAAAGGGAGGAGGGAAGGCGGATGGGTTGGCGGATTACCTGGGCGTCCGCAATCTTCTCAAACCAAAACTTCCTATTCTTAGATTATTCGATTATATCCGAAATCCAGATAATAATATCCCTGCTTATCGATCTCTAGTCCTCCCCCTTATTTTTTTAATTCACAAATCATCAAAAAAAAAAAAAAAAAAAACTCCAGACTTTTTTTATTATTAATAATAGACCCCCTTCATTTTCTTTCACCGTCGTCGTCTCCATTTCTTTGAATAAGCATCTCATTCCCTCCTCTCTCTCTCTCTCTCTCTCTCTCTCTAACTCTGCAACCTAATTTTCTCACACCTCCACCCACATTCAACAAAAGCAAGTCTTTCTCTCTCTTTCTCTCTCTAGAACTTGCAGAGAGGAGCCCGCCTTTATGCGCGTCGCTTTCCACACGGCATAAGACAAGGACAAGAACCGATGGCCATCGCCTGTGCTCGTTCGTTTCCGCTTTCTATATTCGAAGCGCTTTAGGCGCATTGAGGACGGCAGCAGTTTCGTCCCCGCACGCAACCGACCGAGGCTGCCTCTTGCGCGACCGGAGCACCGGAGGCAAGAAGAGGAGAAGGGACGGCGGCGGCGGCGGCGGCGTCGTCGTTATCAGCGAACGATCAAGGGCGTGCAACCGTAGTTCAGCGCTCGCTCCGGTGCGTCTTCGTCGGTTCAATGCGTCTCCCAAGAAACCTCCGCAAGAGTAACTCTCTATATCTCTCTCTCTCTCTCTCTCTCTGTGGATCTTCGAGCTTTGCGTGCGACGGGTCGAGCGATTCCGGAAGCGTTTGTATCGTTTAGTTTGGAGATGATCGTGTTCGTATGATTGATCCGAAGAGCCGCGCGCTCGATTCGATATTCTTGTCTGTTCGCCGCTTTGATCGTGGTTGGTCGGCCGCGATCGTTTCGTTCTCTCGCGAATTCGCGTGGGAGGAGGAGCAGGGACTCTTTCCGCGCGTCAAAATACTAAATTTAAATTAGCGGGCGAAATTTTTTTTTTCCGTTCGTCTCAAAAATTTCGAATTGTTTCTTTTTTTTTTTTTGATTAATTTAGCGTTATTTTGTTTGCATGCAGATGGAGGAAGATGAAGAAGAGGATTCATGAATTTCCTCTGGATTAATCTATTTGTGGGTTTGGTTCCGTGTGCAGAGCTCGAAACTTAGACTAGATCGATTCATCATGGTGAGAGACAAGAGGGATATAAGGCCTATCCTGTTGAAATTCGGGGTTGCCTTGGCTCTGTCTTTTGCTGGATTCCTCTTCTCTCGTATCCGGACCCGACGCGTCAAGCCCAAGCTCCCTCCTCCGAGGGGTAGCCCTTCAGGTTCTGAATAACTCGCCCTTTTAGAGATTTTCGTCCACTCATCTTGTTTACGGAATTTCGCTGAAACAGCTTGTTGGTTGGTCTGTAGATCGTGGCGGCGAGGCTCATTCTGAAGGTCAGAGAACTGGGTTAAAAAATGATTTCCATGGAACCAGAGCGTTTATCGTCTCTCGCATCAGTGCATCAAATTCAGAGGAGAAAAATGTAAGATCACCTTCTTCTTATCTGTGGAAGCTTGGTATTGGGATTCAGGGCTTTTGTTTTTTCCAGGTTAATTTCGAAACGGTCTGATAATTTTCCTTTTGAACAAACTTTTATACTGGGTAAATGCGCGTGTGATCTTATGATGCTGACTTAAGTGTTTGTTCAATTTAACCCACTAGTTAGGAGCTGATTCATCAAGATGATATTTCATACTTCCTTGTCCATTTTGGACATGGCTATTTTTTCTAAATATGCAGGAGCGAGCTAGTCATTTATCGCAGAACGATGTACTTACTATGCTCTGAACTTGTTATAGAGACACTGGTTCCCTGTGTACTCATTTGGACTTATAGGAGCTGATCCTTCTGTCCTTTTTTTTCCTGTCAGGATGAGACACACATGCCAAAAGTCTATGTCGATCCCTCCATGGTCAGCCGCTCCCCGAGCAGTGGGAAAAGTGGAGATAAAGAAGGGTATCTTTTGCCTGAGTTTAATGATCTTGTGAAGGAACTTGACTTTGGTGGTTCTGCTGCTGGGATTTCTCCAAAGAAAGATATTGAGACCCCCACGTCTGATGTGGAAACTCCTCAATCATTCTTTAGTACAGAAAGAGATGTGTATGAGGGAGAGATCAGGCACCTGAGGAGCATTGTCAAAATGCTTCGAGAGAGGGAAAGAAGTCTCGAGGTCCAACTTTTAGAATATTATGGGCTTAAGGAGCAAGAAGCGGTTGTAATGGAACTCCAAAACCGTTTGAAGATAAACAATATGGAGGCTAAGCTATTCACTCTTAAGATTGAATCTCTACAAGCAGATAACCGTAGGTTAGAGGCTCAAGTGGCTGATCATGCAAAAGTCGTGGCTGAACTTGACAATGCTACATCGAAAATTAAGTTGCTGAAAAAGAAACTGAGGTTTGAAGCCGAGCAAAACAGGGAACAGATATTGACTCTTCAGAAGAGAGTTGCTACATTGCATGACCAGGAGTTCAAGGCCGCAGAATATGACATGAGCGCGCAATCAAACTTGCAGAAGTTAAAACAACTGGAGCATGAGGTAGAAGAGTTGAGAAAGTCTAATCTGAGGTTGCAGCTGGATAATTCTGATTTACTTCAGAGGCTGGAGTCCACCCAGCTCCTTGCAAACTCTGTTTTGGAAGATCCAGAGGTAATCTTTGCAGCTATTCTGAGTTCGCTCATTGCATTTAAAGTAAGACAAATTTAATTTATACTCTTGTTTGCTTGTTCAGGCAGAAGCATTGAAGAAACAGAGTGAGCGTTTGAGACGACAAAATGAAAGTTTGACAAAAGAAATTGAGCAACTCCAAGCAGATCGGTGTGCTGACGTTGAGGAACTAGTCTATCTTCGATGGATAAATGCCTGCTTAAGATATGAGCTTCGGAATTATCAGCCACCGGCTGGTAAAACAGCCGCCAGGGACCTTAGTAAAACTCTGAGTCCCCGGTCTGAGGAGAAAGCCAAGCAGCTTATACTTGAATATGCTAACACGGAAGGGATATCAGATAAGGCAATCAGTTCCATTTACTTCGATTCTGATCAATGGTCATCGTCACAAGCCTCATTTCTGACAGATTCCGGCGAAAATGACGATTCTTCTGGTGATAATTTTTCAGCCAGCAAGGCAAATGCCACCAAGAAACACAAATTATTAGGCAAGCTCAGGAGACTGGTTCTGGGAAAAGATGTTCATGATGACCCTTCATCATCAGAAAAAATCGAATCCCTAGAAGGGGGCATGGGTTCATTCTCTTCTGATTCTTCCCGATCAAGCGTTTTGACTGGCGTGGATGCAGGAACCGCTTGTCCGAGCAGCGTTGTCACCACTCCATGTTTGAGTTCCTCCAGACATTCTCTGGACATCCATAGACTGAGAAGTAGTAAGTCGGATGACGCAAAGGATATTGAAAAGATTCGTCGAAACAGCGATGTGGGGGTTTCTTTCCAGTTCAAGAAATCCGGTGCGGGCTCGGGAGGTGCTGCAGATTTGGCTGGAAGTCAAGAAGATCCATTACAGAAGTACGATCTGGCAAAATATGCAAAGGTTCTCAAGGACTCTCGCAGCGCTACGCCCAACATCCATAGGAAGTCAGCATCTTTTAGTTCTTTTTGACATTAAGCAGTCTTTCTCTCGCACTTGTCCATATATACTGAGTTGATGGGTAGATATCCACCAGTCCTTGCATAGATTCAACCGATGGAATACGAGCAGACAAAGGTAATTTTGCAGAATAAGACAGGGCATTTTTGCAGCGATCACCGTATCGTGGATGGCCTTGATTAAGGAAGAGATGTTTGGAACCGCATTATTATTCCTGGTTCCAATTGTGTAAATAAAGACATTATTAGATGGTAATCCCTCCGTTCCTTGTCTGGATTGAACTGCATTTTCTTTGTCGATCTTGCTTGCACCCGCGTGAACTGGAAAGTGATCGCTCGATTTCACTTGTGATTGCAGAAGGAAGCAAACCTTCTGCGTTTACGAGCATGGTCTCTCCTAGCGAGAGAATTGTCATCTCCGCGTATAACGATTTCATTCCCGTTCTTTCATTGCCTAAAAGGGAAGGTGTGGATTATCGATTAGGTTCTCGGGATGTATCATGGAAAGAAATCGCCCATGTCGCGGTTGGAAAGGCAGTCCATATCCCACAATTATTGGACTTCATTGTACGGTAGCTGGTTCATTTAGTGATATTGCGGGCCTTTGCGTCCTCGTTTACTGCTGCTGAAAAAACATGATTGAGTCGCGAAGACGAGCAGCATACCGATCGCTTCGAAATTGCATCATGATCTTATGTTAAATTTCACGAAACCGGGGGGCCTGACAGGAGGACAACGGCGTCGTTTCAATTCCATGAACCGCGAGGCGACCTGCCACGCGTCAGATCCAGAGCGCGAGTGAAGCGGACGCGTCTCCGCTGGTGGAAAAAGCGCTCCGTCCGTACGATGTCACCGCCACGCGCTCCTCTCCGGCGTTATAACAAACCAGGAACCGCCCTTCCCTCTTTGAAAAACAGAATCTCCCTCTCGAAGGCAGAATCTCTCCCTTCGACTGCGACGGCGACGGCGACGTTCCGGCGTTGTGCCCTCGGTTCAGAACCGGAGAGCGGGTAGAAAAATGGCGGCGCAAGACGATCGAGCTCAAGCGCCGGGAAATCAGCGGCCGCAATCGCCGCCGAAGTGCGATGATCGTCCTCCGCAGCTGGCCTCGCTGTACGTCGGCGACCTCCACCCGGAGGTCGGCGAGGCCGACCTCGTCGCTGCGTTCTCGGAGATGGGCGACGTCGCCTCCGTGCGCATCTGCCGGGACGCGGCCTCCGGCAGGTCGCTCTGTTATGGCTACGTCAACTTCTTCTCTCACTACCTCGGTATAACGTCGCTCCTCTCATTTCCGGTCTCTACTTCTCGGGTGCATGGGAACGTCATCAGTTTTTTGAGGTTTCATGCACGTCATTGTGGTTCTGGTCTTGAAATGCTTGTGCGGTGCGGGCGCCTGGAGTCGTGTGCCGCTGTCGTTTCTGCATGATGCGAGCGGGACCGTGAGCAGATGCGCGTGCGTCAAGGAGGAATATCGGGTTTTCGAGATGTTCGTTGGTGTTTATTATGGCTTCCATGTTTATTGGTGATCTCCTTTCCGGCCTCTGTGGCTTTTCTTGTTAGGCTTGCGAATTGATTTATGGCGCTTGTCGTTCGTGGCCGTGTTGTCCTTCTTCTCGACTAGTTCGAGAAAATGGTCGATGACTACGGGTCTTCCTCGCCAAAATAAGGGTTTTATCTTGCCGGTGCTGTTGAGAAATGACACGAGTTTGTGATTTTGAAAAGCGACTGTGCTTATGGAGGTTGCGGAGCCAGTTGTTCTTTACTTTCCTTCTTTTTACTTACGAATGAATTCCTTTGTTTCTCTTAAAGTTCAGTTTATTCACACTGGTTGTTGTGGATTATGCATTCATTATTAGACAGATTTCTCACGGAAACTCATCTTGGTTCTTGCTTTTTCCTTGCCAGTAAAGTGAAACAAGGTTTTTTTCCAGTGTCCATTTTGAAATGACTGAATCTCTTCCATTATGGAAGTGAACAAATTTTTGACTTCATAACTCGTCTAGAAAAAGAAATGCAGCAACTGCCTGCCAATTTCCAAGATCGCCTTTTTTTCCTCGGAACTTGTTAATTTAATGTCTAATTGTTTAGTTACTTAATTTTTGCCTTTTATAGGAGCACTACTAAATGTTCCTGCCACTTTGGTCTATGAATTCATGTGTGTTCTTGTGCAGGTGTTCTATGCTTTTTTTGTATTGTTTAATCTTGCAAATAATTGCTCTCTTTTGCTGCTTCTGTTTTCTGCAGCATCTAAGGCTTTGGCTTGTCTAAATTACTCAAAGCTGAAAGGAAAGCCCATGAGAATAATGTGGTGTCAGAGAGACCCTTCTCGAAGGAAGGCTGGAAATGCGAATCTCTTTGTCAAGAACCTTGACCCTTCAATTAGCAGTGCACGACTGCAAAGCATTTTCTGCCAGTATGGTAACATACTCTCTTGCAAGGTTGCTGAAGACAATGGGTCGAGTAAGGGATTTGGTTTTGTTCAGTTTGAATCTGAGGAATCAGCCATGAATGCTCTTAGAGCCCTCCATGATACCATGCTTGAGGGGAAGCAGATGTATGCCCTCTGTTGTCTCTGTTCCCAATAAATAAATGCTATAGCCAGTGACACCTCTTTATAGTTGTTTTGCCTGAAATTTCATCACTAACCGAGATTTGTTGGCAGAAAAAGGAGGAGCATACCATTATAGACTTCATGAAAAATAGTCGTATCTGCCTAGCATAATATGGCTTTAGCATATTTATCGTTTTATTTACTATGTATTAACTACCTGCCTGGTCACGTCTTCATTTACTCAATCTGAAATTGGAAATTGGTGACAGATATTTCTGGCACTTTTGATAAACTCATACCTTTACTTTTTCCTCTCTGATGCTAAATCGAGATTTACTGTCAACAATCGTTATGCATCTGCCTCTTCCCATTATAGATTTATGTCTAGGTTTGCAGTACATGTGGGAATTCTCAATTAAATAAGTTGTTTATGGCATTGCTTGTAGATATGTTTCCAAATTTGTCAAGAAAGGTGAGAGAACCTCATTCGGTGAAGAACCTGAATTTACAAATTTATACGTGAAAAATCTGGAGGAAGATATTACCATGGATCATCTCCAAGACAAGTTCTCAGAATATGGGAAGGTTTCCAATGTTGTAATAATGAAGGATATTGATGGAAAATCAAGGGGATTTGGCTTTGTCAACTTTGAATCACCAAAAGCAGCAAAGAAAGCTGTGGAGGCCTTGAATGGCACAATAATGGGTAAAATAAAAACCAGATAATTCTGTGTTACCCTTTATTTAAAATTAGATGAAATCATTTTTTTTTACATAAAAAGTTTTTTCTTTTAACATTACAAAATTCTGTAACAGGGTCGAAAATTTTGTTTGTTGGAAGGGCTCAAAAGAAAGCTGAAAGGGAGCAGCTTTTAAAAGATGCTCACCAGGTGGTGTGCAGCAGTCGGGTTCAGAAGAGTGGTTGCAATTTGTATGTGAAGAACCTTGATTTGTCCATTGACGACAGGAAACTCCAGGAGTACTTTAGTAGCTCTGGAACAATAACTTCTGCAAAAGTGATGCGTGATGACAATGGATTGAGCAAAGGATTTGGTTTTGTTTGTTTCTCCAACTGTGAAGAAGCAAAAAGAGCACTGAATACACTGAATGGTATTTAGAATTCCCTCTATTTGTCTAGTATAGTTCTGGATGAAACTTAACTTCTGTACATATCATTCCAGGGATCATCTTCAGAGAAAAACCTCTCTATGTAGCAATTGCTCAGCAGAAAGATGATCGTTCCAGAAATTTACAAGAGTATCGCTCCCAGATTCGACCTCAGTCTCGGCACCATTCTTACTTGAATCCTCTTCCAGGCCAATGCTGTGCACCCCCTTACAACATGCCCCCTTTTCATCTTCCCTACACTTTACTGTCCCAATCAATTCACCATCAGTATGTTGGAGCCAATGCTGGCCTTCCTTATGCAACAGAAAGTTACAGAGAATATCATTCCACATCTGTAATGCCTGCATGCAAACTTGGTTCTACATTATTTCTCCTGAAACCTCAGTAATCAGCATCCTTGTCGGTATTGTAGTTCTGTCACTAATTGGTTCACCTGTGTACATCTTTGACAGGTTCCTGGGAGGCATGCACAAACACAGGAGGGTAACTCCAATAATTGGGTCGATGGACATCATGTAGGTCTTGTTTATCAAGGGACCCATGCGTTTATTGTTTCTCCCTTTCATTCTAAGGAATAGGGCTAGGTGCTGTAGGATTTGTGAGTTATCTACTTTCCGTCAGCCACTCTGTGTGCTTGGACATCTAAATGAAATTTGGTGCCGCAACATATACTTTCTTTATTTCAGTCGACGATGTATTCCACCTCTGGCTTGCACGGGCAAGATCAGAAATTTTGCGAGCCCAAGGTTTCTGGACTTGGCATCAGGAAGAGGGGCAACAGGAAATTTCGTCCTGCAGAAAACACCACCGACAGGACTAGAAGTCTACCTGCTCCATCATCCCAAGGGACGTGCACTAGAACTCTTGGGAACCTTCTTTATCCGCTTGTTGAGAATATTCAGGTCTGTCAAATTTAACAAGTTTTCTTTTATGGAATGGCTTTTATTTTTATTTACTGCTTCTGATCTCCATGTCTTTCTCTGCTTTGTAGCCTGAGCATGCCGCAAAGATAAATGGGATGCTGTCAGAAATTAATGACACTGATTTTAAGAAGCTGATGAGCTCTCCAAATTTTTTTTCTGCTCAGGTTAACAAGGTGGATCAAGTGCTGAGGGAGGCAAATACCAGGATCATTGCAAGTGGTGGCATGGCCTTGCCCAAATCGGCTCGCTGCTTAAACTACTGAATCAGAGACATTACGCTTTTGATCTTTGGTTTGTTCTTAGCCTATGTTTAGCGAATCTTTCTACTTCTATTGCTGCTTGAACGTACTTCGTTTCGTTTCGTTTCCTTTCTTGAATTGAGTAGGTGTTATTGACGAATAGATTGTAAGTACCATGTTGCCGTAGGTTTGTGGCTCTTTGCCATTTTGATACTACGTACTCAGGTATATTCTGATTTCCCCTATTTTCTTCTGTCATGTTTCCCTTTTTCGGTCCAACTTTGCAAAATTGATCTTTGCAATTGAGTCTAATTGAGACATTTTGCAACCAGTGACACTGCCACGAAGCATGCTGAAATAAGAACATAGACTTTTTGGGAATTTTATTCCTCACGCCGACTTCTAAACAAA
Source organism: Eucalyptus erythrocorys (assembly GCA_014182555.1). NCBI lineage: Eukaryota > Viridiplantae > Streptophyta > Magnoliopsida > Myrtales > Myrtaceae > Eucalyptus > Eucalyptus erythrocorys. The sequence continues at coordinate 14,378,437 of CM024602.1, forward strand.
TCGAAGTTCAAATTGTAACAACATATCCAGAGAGGAAAACCAAATATATTTATATTAGGGCAAGGCCTTGCTCAATCAACGTATTGGCGAGAATTTGATTGGCTGCTTGAGATGGATGAACACTGTCCCAGAAAATGTATTGGGTGGCGTTGGAACAAGTTCCTATCGACTTTGGATTGCACAAGAATGATGTGGTCTCAAATGTCCCCGTTCCGCAGCAGCCTCTCCTCACTTCTGTAAAACCTACAGAAAAGAATAGGAAGACGGGTTAATGTTGTAACAATCCCAAAATCCTATATGTAGTTGGTCTATGCAGTGCTAGGAACATGTTGCCTTACCATTCTGAGAAGGAGATTTGATCAGGTCATACAGTGGCTTGTAAATGTCAAATACCACGATCTTCACTCCTGGTAGTTGCTTCTGAAGACTTGCCGCTGCCGAGTTAATCTTCTTATTGAATCCCTGAGCATCAGTATTGATCCTGGAAACACAACCATTTTCTAGGGACCCAAACAGGGTGATTGCAGCAGGGAAACAACCCAGCGGTGGTAGTGAGGTCACTCCAATCTTCCTGGCCCCCAAGCCGTATAACCCCTGTTCAAAAAATGACGGTTCGCTCACAATAAATTGATAGATATGGTTTCGAGACTACGATCTTTGGTTTCATCCATTTTGGGCCGGGTTATGTTACCTTGATGAAGCTCGAGAATGAGCTGACGAGGATGGACCCGTACGCGTCAGGAGTGTAGACCTTGTTGACGAAAGGATTGACATAGTAATTCTGAAGAAAGTCGCCGCTTCCTGCGCTCAATATGTACAGCGCGCCCTTGACGATGGAAGCTGCTTGCTTGCTTCCGGCCACCTTGGCTAGCTTCCCCTGGTACTCCTTGAAGTACTCAAGTTGCTGAGGTAGTGTAATGGCGTGCTGCATCGAGAAGGTCAAGTCAACTCTACTAGTATATAAGCAAGCGAAATTTTCTCACCAAAAAGGTCAAAAAAAGAAAAAAGATTTTGTTACTTTGTGGTAAATTCTTACATTCAAGTGGGCTGCTTTCTCATCATAACCAGATGCGGCTGAAGCGAAGTTAGCTCCTATCAGAAGATTCTTCCCTGATGCCTCTGGACTCAGATATGCTGGAGGGAATTTCGTAAATCCCAGAGTTTCAGCTGCAGATGATAGTAAGGCAAAAAATGAGAGGGAAACGCAAAGACCCATTGACAACTGGAACATGCATGCAAAACAAAGCTTAACGAACAAGAAAAGAAGATTCCCGCCTCTTTCTTTCTTTTTTTCACACTAACCAGTGATGTCAGTGGCTAGTTTGCCATTGCAGAATCTGCCAGTGGGCTTGTGATTGGTGAAATCCCTGCCATAGGGAGGGTAGTTGGCCTTGAAGATGGTTGGGAGGTAGTTGTTGTTGCCCACGTCCACAGCTGAATCCCCAAACGTGATGATTGCTGGCACCAGAGTGGTGCTACTTGAGTCCTGTGCATTCCCAGCGTTGCTTGCCAATCCAAGCACTGCCAATGTCAAGCACAAAGCCCATTTGATCCCCATCTTGAGTGAGCAACAACAGCCTTTGAGTCACTTGGATTAGCACGGAGAAACTAACCTTGAAAGCCCTTATATGGCAGCACCGCCCCCGTGGGAGCAAGTACGGATCTTAAAGAAGGAAGATGGGAGTGTGTGAAACTTAATGAGAGGTGATTGGAGTGGTTGGTTTCAGCATTAAAGGCCTGGTTTGGCACCCACTGATGTAACGCTAACAACCCCCCAACTTGCACGATGATGTTCGCATTTATTCTGTAGGCAGGAGATATCTTCTTTTTTCTTATCCTTCTTCATGCAATTATTTGTTTTTGTGCTTCTTTAGGGTCGAGAGGTCTGAGATCTATGAGTCTTTGCATGCCTAACCAATGTCGGGCCGTAATGCTCATAGTAGTTGGGAAGAAGAAAGGGACAACGTACCACCCACCTGAGTGGCGCAGTTGGCTTTGGGCCTCTTCCCCCTCACGAAGGGGAGGGGTTCGAAACCCCAGCGTGTCGCAGGGTGACTTACCTGGTGGCACGTGTGTGGTGGCTAGCACGTGTCGCCCTGGTGGTTTACTCCCGACATCCGGCCGTGCGGGGTTCCTGGGTCAAAAAAAAAAAAAAAAAAAAAAAAAAAAAAAAAAAAGGGACAACGTGCATGTGACTGATTTATGATGTAGTGCCTGTGTGGTGGATTGCAGGTCTAGGCAATACCAGTACCACCGTCAATACGAGGAGGCGAGGCACGAGCATAAGCTACTGTCTGCCACAGTCACCTTTCATGAATTATGACTGTTGCAAGATGAGATTCTTACTGTAAAACTAAGATATTTAGTCTTCTGTAGCCATTAACAGCTGGTTTTCCCTAGTATTGCTCTGTCCAACTGTCCCTTGGACCATATCACAGAGGTACAGAAACTGAGAGTTCTGATAATAAAGTGACGTGACGGACTTTGAATGGACGTCTGCGTTTATCTCGCTGGTAATTGCCTCTTTAGATTGTAAGCCAATTTTCTTAAGCCAGTTTTTACATGGTAGCATCCTTCGTCAGGTGCTTCAACTAGGCATCGACGCCGGAGGACATGGGGATTTACTTGTGTATGCCATGAACATTATAATTCTGAATTGAGATTCAAGACTCGCTCGAAGTAGGAAACTAGAAACGCCAGTTGAAAGCTAGATTCCCAACCAAAGTTTTTGAAATGGCCCGTTCATCACGACTCGGAACCACCGAGCCTTCGTTAACAGAGCAGTCAAGCGTCGCTCAGGGACAGAGTTTGCTCGCAATGAATTTGTGGGGTGCTTCTCAAGAAGAACGGAGATTTCATCGGCTTTCTGATCCATCCTCTTCAGTGATTCTAGCAGTTGTACTATGTCTGGTGATGGAATGAGAAGTTCAGTGAACAGTCTTTAGCATGGTTGGTTCTGAAAGCACCAAAGCAGAAGATCTGCAAAATATTTCTTGCAAGGCAAATACCGTCATCCATTCCAAAAATGGGGTCGAGAAGTCTTTAAGTTCCAACCCATCAATAAATTCGGGTGGTTTGGATGCCAATCTGGGACCCCACTTTAACCAGCTCATGAGACAAAATTTCCATTGCCAGATCTATGATCTTATCATTGTTCCACCAAATTGGCCATAGCCCCTTAAAAGAAATTCATCAATTCCTTAGTGGTCATTGGGGACAGCTCCTCACATGGCATGGCCGCGCGATTAGGCGCAAGAAATGTGACTTCTTTGTTTTTTCTCACGGAAATGGATTTACGTAGCTCGAATGACTATCTTTTGTCTCTAAGTTGAGCGACTTGTTTGGATCGACGGAGTTGAAAATCATTCTATGATTGATCTGATGAACTTACGAGATCATAATGGATATATAAGTACCTCACGAGATTATAAGGTGCGTTGCATGATATTTCTATTTTGAGAAATAATTTCTTTTCAGAAATATTTTTTTTTTAATTTCTACACATTTGGTAACTATATAAAATTTATATTCATGAATAGAAAAAAAAAAATTAAGAATGCGTTTGGTATAACCCATAAATTTTTTGATAACGTAAAATTTCTTTTAATTTTTTAATTATTTTTTAGATTTTTCTTTTTTCCCTCTCTTCTCCTTGCTCCTCCTTTAGCCGATGTCGAGCAATCAACGGCGAGCGGTTGGCAACTAGTGGCGGTGACAGCACCCGGCGACGCAGCAATGACCAATGCTTAGTGCATGGTGGGTAGCAATAGACGACAGGAAGTGGTGGGGGACAAGGAAGAAGAAGAAAAGAAAAAAATAAAAGAAAGAAAATGACTTATTTCTAGAAATTATTTTATGGAATTTTTTTCTACTTCTTATTTCTATTCTAATTTTATTTCTGGCTACTTTTTTATTCCGAAGAATAGAAAAATTAGTTAATGTTATCAAATAGATTTACGTTCCTTTTTTTTTTTATTTCTAAAACAAAAGAAAACAGAGAAATCGGAATGTTACCGCGCACCATTATTGTCAAAAAGTGACGGGAGGGCTAAAGTGTAGGTTCCAATAATCCCAAGTGCGTTCAGAGAATAGTAATACTTCAGGAGGCGTAAAGAGGGATTGCCAAAATGAGAACATTGATGATAGAACATGAAATTCTTCAACTTCATAAGAACACGTCCCTGGCTTAACAACAGGAAATTAGTGATCATGCTTACACTTATTCCAGGTTTCCAAGCAACACAAGACAACGTCTTGAACAACATTAGTAAAATTCTTATTCCGATTTCCCGGCTCCTTCTTTATTCATACTATTTATTAGCAGCTGTCTGAAGTAGACAGTTGATCCCTCACGGAGGGCCGGTTGTGGACTGAGTTTCAATAGGAGTAGCACAGCAGGCGCAACATGATCCCGGCGGTGGAGGTGAGCAACACACGCAAGCAGGGCATATTGGAGGCTTCACACTTGCTAAACCTGTTCAATGTTCATCCGCATTCAAATTCAAGAGTTCAAGATCATAGTTATATACTTCGGAAATCGCCTGTCTGCGAACTTCTATATCAAACAGAATAAGGTGCCAAAGACTCGTTCTTTACCTCGCTCGGTTATTCGAATGGCGTCGCAAGGCTGCAGTGGCGATAGAGCCGCGGCAAAGAAGATGAGACATAAGAAGAAGACAGAGATTGGTTTTGAACTCCCCATCTTCTATTCCAATACTGTGGTCTCCGCTGTTGTATGGGAGATGAGAGGAGTTTTGCAGAATTTATAGGGTAACATGCGTCGACATTGGACTGTAATTTGAATCATTTTTTTCTATGCGCAGCTAAGCTTGAACTTTGAAATGAAGGGTTTGACTTTTCCTTTGCGTGCGCATTAGTCATGGTCATACTTTTCCCTTTGCCTCACAATTTGACCTCCCCCCTTTTTTACTCCTTTTGAATTGAAGATATTACGAGAAAATTATGGTTGCTCAAAACAATTAAAAATAGTGATTAGTCTTCTCATAATGAAGAGTTAGATACATCGCGTGAATTATTACCTTCAAATGTAGAAAGGTAAATGAAAACTTTAAATATCAAGTAAATAACAGTTATATCTCTTTTCATTTCATCGTATCAACGATGATTCATTCGCAATTTCTCATAATGGTTAGATAGAAATGGCATTACTTTCATGAAAAATATTAGAAAGAATTAAGGTGTGGATGGAAGCTGATCTTATTATTCCATAGAAATGCTACATGCATTCATACTAAGTAAAGATTACATGAAGCCATCACCAACAGTAATTTGAAATCTTGATCTCTAATTAACAAGGCCAGCTGATTCATAACCATGTGCTCTAGTTCTGTTTTTCTGATGGACTCCATTATCTTCGTCTCCCTCCCCATTTCACCATCTCAGTTTTACTGGGAAATACTGCAGAAGCAATGACAGTTTAAACAAGGTGAGAAGAGAGAGACGTAGCAATTTCTTCGAAAAAAATTTGGACCATAGGTTTGAGTGATAACTCACTTTTTCAATAAGGGAGAGGTAGTACGGCTTGACTTTCTCTACATCTATCCGGACTTTGCTCTTGCTATAAAGGTCATATTTGCTGTGCGCAGGAAAGTCAAAATTAGACTTTTCCATTTAGACTTTTTCTTTGATGTACCATACCCACAATAAATGTGCCAGGCAATTATCATATCGTTTGATTGAAATTTCTTGTGGTACCAATGGGAGAGAAGAAACTGAGACTTACTTAAATATCTGAAGCCACTTGAGATTCTCATCATCCTCCTCATTCATCAAATGCTTGTATGCTTCTGATTTATGCAAGCTGCGATTGCATAAGCTTTCGTTAGCTTCAGCAGCCTTTTAATGAGAAAAGATAATGGAAATGTCTCTATATTTTCGCATACTAATTATGGATGGTTATTGAATCTGCTTACAATAAAAGGAATGATATCTGATGATGAAGAGTGCTGCCGAAGGCAGGGTTGTTTTGTTCTCCTTGGCAACCTTATGAAAAAAAAAACGAAAAATCAAAAACTCGAAATCATACTTACAAAAGCTTAAATATAGATATATATCCAAATTTAGCCTGCTGCTCGACTTGAACAAGTTGGGAATAATCAAGGCCCAAAAGGATGTACCAGATACATATAATCATCATGGCCCCATGACATCAGAATATTATTGAGTCCACATCTTTCTGAGTACACTCCATATTTAGTGTTGTATGCTGGATTGTGGTAGTCTGGATTCTCCTTGAAGTACTGTTGCCAGATCAAAAGAGGTGTAAGAATAAATAATTTTAGAAATAAATCCAGATTTGTTTTGTTCTTATCATAGAATCAATCTCGATTGGAGAAATTACCTTGTGATGGACGATTGACTCGTCGAAAGCGCAGCCCAGAGGATATGTATCGCCTGAAACTCGATCAGGCAGATATGAGAAGTTGTTCAGACAAGACGATAACTCATGATATCATTGAATTTAACCTGAATTGATTGAATAGAGAAAACCCATTGACTCACCCACAACGGCCCACTGAGGAAGCTCCCCAAAGCTCGGATGAAGCAGCACTTTCCCAAGATCTATGACCATCAAAAGTTAAGACCCATCAGTCCAAATAATTGTTCATTCTAAGCAAAAAGATCACACAGAAGGCTATACTAATATTACTGTACAAGGCATGTCAAAGTGAAAAAACCTGATAGCACAGTCTTATCTGAAACATTGTCATGGACAAGTATCCTAATCTCAAGAAATATTAGGGAAATTCTGTAGGAGTACCATGAATGAGGCCAGTCAAATGAAGCCAATCCTCATTGGGGTAGTCTTTTCTGATGGCTTCAGCAGTTTGGAGCAAGTGCTCAATCTGGGGTTCATCAAGGTCAGGGTCACTCTCATCCACCACATCATTCAGCAATTCACAGCAGTCCCATATGCTCATCTCCACCCTGTCCAATTTCCCATACTCCTCCCTCATTCTCTGCACCTGCCCATGCCCCACAAAGTGAAAAAAAATTGATCAATCGATGGTGATATTGTTTTCCTCCTTTTTATTAAAAAATTTTGAAAAAGAAAATATTTTATGGGCCAAGAAGATATTGTTGCAGAGTTGGCTTACAAAGTCATATGTCTGGCTGACGTGATTGATCCTGTAGAAATTCTCCACCCCTGCTTGCCTCTCGCTCTCTGCATCATAGGCCCTGTTCACATTTCAAGGTCCAATCAATGTAGAATTCGTTAGACAAAAAGAAAGACGTCAAAACTCTGGTAAGATTAAAGGGTCAAGTAGAAGATAGACAGCGATATAAGTGAAAATCACCAGACCCACCTTTGGTCATGTAAAATGACAAACCTATATAAGTTTGGACGTGAAAAATACAGATGCAATTTCACAACTCTTCATGGGGGTTGGGCCAATCAAAGTTGAATTTTTAATGGGCCTGGTCATGCATTTTGGGCCCATTGGGCCACATAGTGGGCTCACCAAGCTCCTCGTCGGCTCCAGTCCAAAAAGGAGTTGTTGGGCCAGAAAAAAGTCGATGGTTATCATGAAACAGATGAATGGGTACATATATATGTATTCACGAGACATCTTACCATCTTTGAAGAGCATACGAAACTCTCACGCCTCTTTAAGGTCGTAAGATTCTTCACCAACGCAAAAGGACTTTTTAGTTCTTCTACAAATTTTGTTGATGAAAGATTTACACGTGTTAAAAAAATTGGTCATGAACAAAAAAAAAAAAAAAAAAATGGTCACTTTTCACCAACCATAAGACGGATCTTGACATGAAATTTCGGATTTCTAACTTTTTGTTTTCATATATCCCCTTTAGATCTCTACTTTTCTTCATGTTTGTTAACTTTTAGTGAGTCTCATGCCCATCTGGGTTCATAAGTGACAAGGTCAAGGGAAGAAATTGAAATCATGCCAGATCCACCCACCATCATGGTACGGACAGTTTTTCTATTTTTTCTATTTCTTTCTTTCTTTCTATCTTTCTTTTTTTGAGGTTCAACATACAATAGAAGTCATGGTAATTGGAACACCGAAAATTGATAAATAAACTTTTACATCCCAAAAAAAAAGTTCACAAAAAAAGAAAAAAACCTAAATGTGTGGCCAAATGAATTTGTGTCTGGCGCTAGAAAACCACCATCGAGCACCAACTCCTTTTCTTCCTCCACGAGGACCTTCGTTTCCTCTTCCGCCACTGCCATAATCAGAGAAGAGGGTTTCCCCAGTAATCACAAGCCTGCATCCTCATGCTATGTATAATGGAAAAGGAAATTAAATAAACTAAAGCAAAAAAAAAAAAAAAAATCCATTTTCAAGAGGAAATCTCCACTTTTGAGAGTTCCTCCCAACAGCTGATCATAGATAATTAACAACAGGAACTGAATATGACGTTACGAACTAAATTCGTGCACGGGAACGCTTGAATCTTCTAGGACAGACAGAGAGAATTTACCAAGCTCGGGCTGATCAATGAGGATGGTCATCTCCACTCCAATTCGATCAACAAAATACGCGAAATATTCAGCGGGGAGAGGACGATAGAAGGGGTGTTTCGTGCAGATTTTCGATGCATTTTGGACCGTGGAAGATCGGGGCTATTTATATATGGCCGGAGAAGTCCTTCCCTGGGAATTTGGAGGTCCCGAGTCCTTCCCTGAAAATTCCATCTTTCCAAGATCCCCTATTATTTTTCTATTACCACCCATGAGCTACCGCTCACTTATCCACTGTCGAGTTTCAACCCCATCTGTTGACAGGATTTGATTTTTTTAACTCCCCCCATAAAGTTAAGACCCGGGGATTAAAATAAAACAAAGAATTTCAGAAAAGTTAGGCCACGGGGAAAAGGCTCATGCTAGTTGGCAAGAACCCCAGAGAGAGAGAGAGAGAGAGAGAGAGAGAGAGATTAGGGCCCAAAGCTATTTTTAAAGAATGGGAAATAAAGATTAAGGTCATTTTCTTAATTTCTGGTGGGAGAAGGGGAGGTGATTGGTGGCGGTGGCGCTAGCATAGGTTTAAAACAATAGGAAAAATATACGGAAAATGGGGTCGAAGCAAGAGTCGAGCTTAAGCAGGAGGCAAGAGATGATGGTGTCGCTGGGAGTTTGGTTTTCTGGGCCCCACTTGACGTGGCACCCAGTCGACTTGCAACATCACGTGTTGTCTTATTAGGCACTTTATTTTGATTTCTTTTCCCAGAATTGCCTCCACGACGCGAGCCGAATATGTTTGCCACGTAATTGAATTGACTAGACACGATAGTTTTGCGTAGTTACGTAACTTTGATAGTCACATTGCGAAAATGCAAGTTATTTCTATCTATGCAAATATAACGTCGGATCTTTCTTTCTCGTCTCTTTAAGAAAATTGTACGTCTATTTGTATTGAATCGTGATTCTCCGGCTCTCTTATAATTTTGCGAGTCAAGTTTTGTGTTATCAAGGTCAATAATGAGTGATTCAAAATAAATAAGACAACTGGAAAGTGACTTTTGGGAATTTACGCGAAGAATTTTCGAACATAATGATTATATATCTTTATGAAACTTTGAAAGCATGATTAGCTTTCAATATATAAATTAATTAAGAGTTGATATCATTATTCTAAACAGGTTATGACAATTTGAAATCAATTATTGTGACTAAATGGTTCTATGTGTCTCGTTTGGATGATTAGATGCCTTCGTTAAGTTAGGCATGGTTCGATCCGATACGAGATTTTATTTGCCTTATTGTTCTTTAGAATGACTATGGAGTGAAGGTTGATATGGTGCCTTCCCAACTCACCAAGTATTGTGGGGACTATTTCATTTCGTGATCAAGGAATTGCCGACTTGTGGGACAAATGTTGTATCATTTTCCTCTCGTGCATTACTAGCAGAAGTCGACGCATGGACATATCATCTTCTAATTTTATTGTCTGATTTAAGCATAACGATTTCATTGTTTCTCTCAAGTTCTTCGGCTGAGGAATTTTTAATTTTACAGCTCCGTATTAAAATAATTAAGTTGTCTTTCCAAGTCGGGCAATCATTTAGCTTTTTAAATTTTTTTACATTGCCAACACAACAAGATAATACATATAAATGGAAAGTACTTGATTTATATTCTCAACGTATCGACCATATATAATACGAAAAGATATTATTTTTGAAATTGTAAGCTACTTTTAATGGCATGGTTACTTAAATATCTCGAGGGCATGCATACTAACAAAATCAAATTATAAATAAACGTGGACACATAATTATGCTTGCGCGTACACAATGTTGACCCGACCCGCGACCAGGCGACAGCGACGCTGTCTATATTTCGATTTCCTTTTGAATCGACGGTCCATATTGGTTTATGAGCTGTCCCCCAGCTGCACCCCACAGAGGCGCACGTGGACACAAGGCCCGGGGAACGCCGGCACGTGTCCCGGTGGGCCCGCGTGGACGTCACAGGAGCGGGAGGGCGCGGGAGAGAGAGAGAGAGAGAGAGATGAAATCGCGAGGGATTCGCGAAACAATAATGTCCCGGAGGATTTGTCGTCCGGATATTTTCATCTACGTGCCCGACGCGGTCAACGCGTTGAGTGCTCTTAAAAACATGCCGGGGCTCGGTTTGACCAGCGATTGAACCTTTAAAACTAAAGGTAAATCTCAAATCAGCCAAGGCGGTTCCACGTGGGGATGTTGGAAATGCGGATCGGATCACGTCGCCATCCGGAGAGGAGGGGGAGGGGAAGGGTGGGGGAGGAGGAGGATTGGATTTTGACTAATTTATCGGCATATTTTGAGAAAAATCATGGAGATGATTACGATGAGTTTTGAGCTCGATTCATCTGTCAAAAGCGGATGAGAATGTCAATTTTGACGTCGAGCTTTTTGCAAATTTAGATTTGGAACTCTTCCCTTTTTCCAACATGATCACATATATTCCTCCTTCTCTCCCCCTCCCTCCGTGATCTTTCAAATTAAAATCACTCTCTGTGTTATATTCTTTATTATAATCAGCCTCTTTGTTATATTCTCATGCATAGAATCTTTATCGATTTTCTCCTCTCCTTCTTTTGGGGCAAGTGCAACCATTATTAATTAAAAAAAATTAATATTACTAAAAATCTTAAATTAATATATTTACGGCCAATTTATCACAAAATTAATTTCTTTACTATAAAAAATCTAAATTAATATATTTATCCCGTATTTACTATTAAATAGCTGAATTCGATGATACACTATTGACTATCAATTTAAATTTTTTGTGATATTAATTATTAGTAAAAAGATTTCTCAACGTTCAAACATATTTTATCGAATTCTGAAATCCAATTCAGTAATTTACGATGAATATAATTTCGAAACGGATAGGGAGAACGACAGTTCTTCATTCGCCGTCGGGGATGGTGCATGAGCGGGTCTTCCTTGACTAGATGCCAAAGTCGCCGCGAACTGCGTCACGCCCCAGAAAACTTGCGGTGCACGGCGCGAGCAGAGTGGTGTGTCGGTCCGTTCTCTGATAACAAACCGTCAAACAGCCATTTTGGCCCAATCGGGCGACAACAGATGACGAGAAACGGCCGCACGGACGCCCGCGCACGACATCCGCTCCCGACATGAACGAGCGATGGGATGGGAGTTTTCTTGGCAGGCCAGGAAGCAAGTGCTGGCCAACTTTTCTAGGCCGACGAGACGGGCCGCTCTGCAGCCGCGTGCAGCCTTCGGGGAGCATGGAAAGGGCCAAAGATCTGCAGCCGTTTCTCAGAGCCGACTCCATCGGATCGGCCTAAGTGACGTCACCTTGTAGCCATTCGACCACACGGGCTCTTTTCAGGCCCAAAGCCGCTGATCTTGGTTGCTAGGTCCACCCGCCATTCACGGAAGTTTCGAAGATGGGCCGCAACGATGAATTTCGAATGAAATAGCATAGGACAGAAAAGAAAATTTGGGTAGGATGACTTCTGATCCGTCATTGCACCTTCTGATACGCGATCGGAAAGGACCATTCTACATTTTGTTGTTAACTCCGCCGACCCCATTGTCAATGAGGGCTGGTCTGGCTTGAGCCCCAACTTGACTGGACAACGGTTGTTTGTTCTGAACTGTCATAGTCGAACTACGTGATAAAATTGAAAAAAAGAGGAAAAAAGGAATTTGTACACACCGAAATACACGAGAAAAGCCCCATTAGTTGGGAACTTGAGGGCAGACCGGGCATAGGTGCGGCTCAACTCTTTGATTTGAGCAAAGGCCTCGCCTGTCCGAGATTGACACAATCCCGGAATGCATCCGGCGCACATAATACTTGGAAACTCCAACTCGTTGTGACCCAAGGTCCGCACTAGTATAGTATGGGGTGATTGGGTTCATTTCTACTACAGATGATGAAATTGAAAACCAGTCTTCAAAACTATGAAAATGTGCATCTCTCTCTCTCTCTCTCTCTCCCTCTCTCTACACTATACCCGCATTCAGATATATGGACTTTCTATCAAAAATAAAATCTCAACTTGGCTCGTCCTTGACTAGATTGGATGAAAATTCGGTCAAGCTCACTAAGAAGGTCTAAATTAGAATTTGCTAAGGGTTTGCATATGTCTCGAGTAAATTAGGCCAAGCTGCCCAGTTCTGAAAGTTCCCAATTTCACAAAATTGATAGCCAATAACCAGTATGATTTTCGATTCCTTGTGTAGAATTGGGCTGACAGAACCAGCCAATTTATGTTTTTTTTATGAAGCTTGGGTGCCATTTCAATCCCAATTCTTTTCACCAATTCTTCTCTCTCATGTCGGCACATTACGAAGTCTTGCTCTTAACTCGATGAATTTCGGACTCTTCTTCGCGCCTTCTTCATTTTAAACCCCCAAGTGGACACAAGCACAATCCCAACACAACACAAACCAGAGAAAAGAATAGCCAACGACCAAATAAAACCCACCATACATCCCTCTTCTCCTAGAACTTGCCAATTAAAAGAAACGTTATTTAATTGTAGCTCCCTGAATTCGCATGCTGCTTTAACTGTCAAGATAGTCCTTTTGTAGAAGGAAAGAAAAAAAAAAAAAAAAAAACCACCAGTTCCTGCATGGACAGGGTTGGTTCCGACTTCACAAACAGGGGACCGACCCTAATTGATCCAGTTTCAAGTTTTAGGATGGAACTTATTACCCATAGAATCCTTAAAGCTAGAGGGTGAACAGACCTCCTCAGCCTTCCCACTATCTAAGGGCAAAGAAAAACGAATAAGATCAACTGGCTCAATTTCCTAATGGAAAATGCTGTCAGCCCAGAAAAAAACAATAACGATAATGACGATCACGTCTCTCGTCTATCCTCATTTCTCTCTCTCTCTCTCTCTTTCTCGATCTCGAGACGCGCTGTCACGAGGATGTATCCATGAAAAGGGGAAGGAGAAGGGGCAACGCGAAGGACAATGGGAGGGTTGTTGACGAACGAGATCTGTTCAGGCAGGTCCGTGGGATTATCAGCACACACCCACATATTGCGCTAATAAACAACTGATGTCCCCGATCCATTATTTGTCCAAAGTCAAGTTTTCCAGCGCTGTGCTTAGGAGCAGCCGCACGAAAGCAACCAATTGCAATCCGGAGCCCCAAAAAAATCTCTTCAGCACCCCCCACAAGTTGCAAATCATCGGTTGGAGAAGGATGGAGAGGGAGAGAGAGAGAGAAGAACCGAACCGAGAGATCCGGGATGCGTTTTTTGCACACCAGAACAGAAATTGCCTAAATTTAGCAAGCAGTCCTAGCCACCAAACACGCCCACTTGATTCGATCATCGCCGTTTTGCTCCTCCAATTGGAAAGATTGGTTTACTTTCAGACGTGGGATCGACCCACCTAACCCCATATTGTGTCAACTGTGCGTAAGCATGGACCTCTATGTAGTCATTACACGGTATTTATACGAACATGTGCGGACAATTTCCAGGGCATGATGAGCGTAGGATAAGTTGTGGAGAGCGCCGAATCGCAAGATCGGTGGTGTTCATTCATAAGAACTTCGTAACCGGCACGGGATCCGCTGGAGCCTATGATGTCTGATAAAAATTGCGTGCATCGCCCTGGACAGCAGTCCAGCTCGGATTTCTAGAGCACTGTAAATGGAGGTTACAGTGCCAATACATACATCCACACTGCCCTATTCCCCTTTCAATATTTTACCTTAAAAACACAGACCTAACCAATGGACGGGCCAAGCCTCGCATGGGGCATAAAAATCCTTTCTCGGTCTTGCTTTAAAAATTAAAACGACAGAGAATTATACAGGAGCTAAGCGTGCCTAGGCGGGTCGGTCGAGCTCAAGAAGGGAATACTATTTGGGCTCGCTCATTTTGCCTTTTGTACCACCGTGTAGGCCGCCAAGGCCGATCGACCTAGACTTAATATGTATATAAGTCCAATCTATAGTGCTTCATGAGGGAATTTTTTTCCTATCAGGAAACAATATTTACCATAATGAGAAAAGCATATTCACTTATATATCCACTTAAATTTTTTTAGAAGGGTTGACGATGCCCTACTTAAGAAATTATGTATATAAGTTTCAATGCCCGTCCTTTTGTCTCATCGTTTAAATTAATTATTATTACAAATTTATATTTAAATGATAAGTGCGCATTCGATTGTCAAATCAAGCCTTTTTCTAATAATTTTTTTCAAAAGTATTAAAAACATGTCAAGTTCGAACTCCAGCTAGCTTCAGGAAAATCCAAACGATTACGAGAACCATGATTGCCACAAATCTGTCGAAAACCCTAATGACAATAGGCGTCGGGACAATACCCATTAACGATCGCTGAAGCACGACCACAAAAGCACAGATTGCATAGCTCCAAGAACTTCTTGAATGGTTCCGAATTTTTTAATTCAGTTTCCAGCTCCCGAACACGAAGCCACCAGCCAAAAAAGAAGAATGAAGGCATGTGCGGAGCAATACGATGGAAGGGGGGGTGGCTTTATCGAGAGCACGCTTTGGATTGAATCAAGGAGACAAAGGACCAGGCCCCATTTCTTAATGAGAGAATGTCTTTGGCATTGGTTAGCCCAAAAGAAATCGGTTTAGTTATTGGTAAGAGAGCAGCATATAAAGATCTCCAAGAAAAAGAGAGGGCTCTAAGTACACGCATGGGGCAGAGCGAAATAGTGCCACCAATTCAAACGAAAAAGTTGAACGAAAAGTCTTGATTGCTTTCCGACCCTTGAACTGAAGATGATAATAATCATAGCAGCTATAATTGCTAAGCCCCTTTTCACCCGGAAAAAGGCCTTGCAAAGCTGAGAGATGCATTTTCTATATTTTGACTTTGCTTTTTGACAGTAAAAAAGTTTGTCATCATCATCTCTTTTTGACAGCAAAATGTGATTATAGTGGAAGCTGCGAGATTTCAAACAGTGAAAGAGATAACGTGCATCATTTGGTTAGGCTTTCAACTCCATATCACATAATAATGTCATGGTGAAGGCCATCATTAGAAATCTTGGCTAATCGAAACCATTGCACTTACGAGCCACAACTGGACTTACAAACATGAAATGTATTTTGAGAGGAGACGGTCGTTACAAAGAATTCAAAGACATGATTAGCAGAAAGATTAGATTTTTTTTTTTTTTTTTTTTTTTTTGAGTCAGATCTATTGTAGGCTTGAACAAAAATCCTCGTCACAAATGCAGTCAACGGTAGGATTAGATCATCCATTGCGATCATCCATTCTTCGACAATTGCGTGGTCCATTGATCCCAACCCGAATCCAATCCGCGCAGACGCTGTCCATGCAATAACCGCTCGAATGCCGTGCAAAAAAGGAGAGGTCAAACCTAACTTTCCTCAGTGAGGATGAAATGGGTTGACAAAAGGGTTTTGGAGATCATGATGATGGCTTTGCATGGGAACAAAAGAGTGGCCAAAAGGCAAAGAAGAGAACGCAAAGCTGTTGTTGTTATCCTTGGCAAAGCTCTCAAGCGCCTTCACCTGGGACTGAAGGAACTTGAGGTAGCTAGCGGCCTCGTCGAGCATCGACGCCGTGTCCATCTTGCTCCCGCCGGGGACCAGCCTCTGCAAAACCCTTATCCGCTCGCTGATCCTCTCCCTCCTTTGCCTTGCCGCCACCGTCTGCGGGTCACTCGATATCCTCACATTTTTCCTCCTTGGCTTCTCCACCGCCTCGAAGCCCAAGTTCACCGGCCTGAAGGCTGCAGCCTGGTAGATCATTTCCTTCATCTGGGCAATGACTTCCGGGTCTGGCTCTTGGTCTACGGAGGAATAAGACCCGGATGATGACGGCTGTTGCTGAAAGTTGATGTTCTTCGATGACGAAGAGGTCGTCGTCGTGGTGAAGATTTGCTTTTGCGACCGGGGCCTCTTGTTAGGCCTTGATGGGACCTCAGAGACAAGCTTGAATCCTCCTCCGGCATGAGAATCCGGTTCAAAAAGGTTATTCATGTTGCCAAAGTCGACGTTCTTTCTCTTGGAGAAAAACGACGTCGTTCCGTTAGCCGCTTTGTCTGCGGATGTATGATGTGAGGCCATATTGGCCTCGTGGCTGGGATGATGATGCATGTGATCAGACTCTCCAGTTGATACTGCTGTTCTTGCGGAAGAAGTGTTGGCGAGGTTGCCCCAAAAGCTTCCAGATTCAGAGAAAATAACGTTGGATACGATACTGTCCTCTTCGATGGATGTGTCCGCGTCGATAGTGTTATGATTGGTTCCAGAGAGGAAGCAGTCGAGCTCACTGGAAACGCCGACATTCGTGGCTATAGGAGGAGCTGCCGTAAATGTGTTCATGGAGCAAAAGTTGCTGACCAGACATGGCGAGAGCTCGACCGCCGAGTTGGAAAAGACACCCATGGCCTCCTCCATCATAGGTGGACCGACTGTATGAGGCATTATTTCAGGGCTAGAGTTGGCAATTTGCTTCACCTTTTGAAGCTCAATATTATCTGAATTATTCTTGAACGTGCCAGCTAACTCCACAAGAAGATGATGATGATGATCTGTGTTACCACCACCACTAAATCCACAACTGTTTGATTTGGACTTGGTGTTGAAGCTCCCGTTATTGTTCTGTTGCTGATTAATGCTCCAAAGCGACGTCAGGTTGTCCGCGACTTGCACGCTTCTTGGCCACCCAAAATCCTCCATCACTGATGATATCAATATTGATCGACTAATCTGTGCCCACTCTTGAAAAATGACCCAAAAAGATATCCAGGCGATGGTTTATTCCTGCAATTTTCAGGCACAGATAAAAAAGTTTCAGAGCTCGTTTCCTTCAGAAACGAAAGAAATAGAAAGCTACAGAGGAGCTTCCAATCATAATTAGGAGTATAGTTATTACCTGATCCAGTTTCATGCCTCTGCAACTTATGGATCTCCAAGAAAAGGAATGTTTAGTGATGAATAGAGGAGGGAGAAACTCTTTTTGACTTGTGATAAAAGGTTATGACATTGATGACTCCCTCTGTCGTGTATATATATCCATCATATCATTGAGGATTGCTCTGAGGAAAAAGAAAATAAAAACACAATTGCTCACGTCAGTTTGGCAACTGAAAGTTGTCTTCCAATTTGTAAAAGCAAATCAAATCCTTGCAGTTTCAAGTTGAAGACCCAGAAAAGAAAAAGAAATAGATTGAAAAGCAAACCAAAAAGAAAAATTGGAAAAAATATGTGATTGTTGTACTTACATGAGAGAGGAAGTTGAAAAGCTAGCCTATGCATGAGACGTTGATCAGCTGAGGTTGATGAGAGCACCTTTTGATCTAGTACACAAGTGTGTTCCTGTGGAAGACTAGGTTGGTATAAATAGAGATAAGATACAGATGATGGAGACATGACTCAATTTTATTTTACTTTTTATAATATTCACGCATAGTACTGGAACGGGTTCAAAATGACAAAAATTATAAGCTCAATGCGACAATAGCAATATTTTTATGACAGTAATGGCATCGGAAATGATAAGGGTTTTGGGTGTTTGGTCAGTTTTTGGTGGATGTGTAAGAGAGTAGAGTAGTGCATGTTTGCAGAGGGAGAGCATGAGGTTTCAGAGGGGAATTTTTTTTTTTTTGAATATTTGGAAAAAGTAATGAATTATTCTATGTCATGTTCTTTTCTTTTTCTTATTAATTTATCGTATATGGTGGGGAAAGATCTGACCTACTTTTGGGTCCATTTGCTCATGCTATTCCATGCGCTCTGTAAAGTTTCTGCGAGCTTGCAGGGTTCAAGTAAGCATCTTTTTAACAGTGATTCTCTCTTTTGAACTATTAATCATGGATTAATCATAGCACTTTATGTTTGCTTTCTAAGTGGTGCTTTTCATGCGGTCAACAAGCCCCTTGTAACCGATAATTCAATGTGGAGCCTAGCTTAGCTTTGCTTTTTATCCCTCAAAAGGTGTGTTCTTTCAATCTTAGCTTTGCGAATTCCCTTACCCGTCCCGGGCTTTGAAGAGCTGTTCTCACAGACACAAAGATAAGTGATGTTCCTTATACAATTTTTGGCTTACAAAATAGACTCACAAATGAAAAAATTATGAATATTTAGACTTATGATCGTTAAGACATGGTAAAACTTTCTGAAATTATTTTATAATCGAGTAGTAGTAATTCTAATATTAATATTGTGTAATTGTATGTCATTGATGATTCCCATGCTTACTACAATTCATAAATTTTCTATGTTGATTGATTGCTTCACGTTCTCAATTTAGAACTTGTGATTTGAGGGTAAAAGAATTAACGACACTTTATAGATAAACAACTATATAGGAACCAAAGGTTTTGCCACTCAATTTCAAATCTTTGGTTGGTTTTTTGCAAAATGTTGGACTATGCATATATTTATTTGTGTATTGTGCTCGAATAGGCTTTTAGATTGACGTGAGAGTGACAAAAACATGATTGTATATGTTATTAGAATCCTGATTAGTAAGACACTAGCACTTTTATGTATACACGTAAACACATGATTCTCAATAAAATTTTCATCTCCTGTGTGTTTGCTGAACTCATGCAAAAATGTGAAATGTCAAGAATTATTCATATGGCTACAATGTGATTATTTTATTTCAGTTTTATAGGGAAAAAATATAGTATGATTGTGATTTTTCATTAGATAACACAAAGTAATGTCAATTATCATATACAACATTCCCAAAAAATCTTGTATTTTAAATAGTCCTATTACAATACGAAGCATAACTTGTTCAAAACACAATTAATGTGACTTCATAGAAACATTATTTTACAAAACAACTATGGCAACGCAAACTTTTCTAACATAACTTCAAGGAAAATTACGATATATACAAGATGGCATCTTAAACCACATTTATTACCAATTGGGATATTCAATCGAGATTGGAACAAGACATCCTAGTTCAAACGTCCAAACAATCATCAAGTTTGTTATCAATATCCGCACTCTATATTTTTTATGTCAAAAGAAATTTTTTTACTTAATCTTGGAGCCAATATTGAGTCTGTAAATGACCAGAAAGTGCTGCGACATCTAAATAGTAAGCCATGACCTGATTTTCAAGTTCCTGTGAGGCCATTTCATCCTTTTACTTTTGACAATTTTTCCCAAAAACAAGACCTGTTGTTTTACAATTCATATATATGTGCGCACGCAAGTGCTTTGTAAAATAGTTGTACTAAACATTATTGATTCAATATATCACTATAATTTTCTCTGGAGGGAAGAACAAAAGTAACTGATATGGAAAGAAGACTTGCAGTCACTCTAGTGGGATTTTCCATCCTTATGGATGCAAGCTCAGTCAAGTGAGATGTGCTTAGGAATGGAGAGTTTTTGGGAGGCAAGTAGTTGGTGCAATCACTAGCTTGGTGCTCATAGAAATCTTGTCTCTTCACAAACACACCTGCTTTTCACAATGAATGACACTTAGTTATCACCTCATGTCTGTCTGCTCTGCATCTATAGAGAGAGAGAGAGAGAGAGAGAGAGAGAGAGAGAGAGAGAGAGAGATTGTAGCTCTGAGTACACCCCACATGCACCCCATAATTCCAGCTAAGTGAATGGGTTCCCACAGGCCCTCGAAAGAGAGGAAATTATTTGTTATCTCAACCCTCATACTTGTCAACTCTCGTGCTTTTCTTCACTTCCTACCCTTTGGTTAAGGTTTTTCTCTTCTTCTTCTTTTATATATATATATATATATATATATATATATATATATTCTATCGTAGCATTTGAGATTTCTAGGAAAGTGACGAGGAACAAACCCAATCGAAAGTCTCTTGTGCGATGCAAGAGAGACAAATTAAATCTGGACTTTCATCTGGTACACTGATGATGTGAAAATTCATAATACAAATAGGGTTCAAGGGTAAATTTTCAAATAGGCTGTGATGATTTCTATTCCACAACTACTTATCTAAATGAATAATTATGTAAAAGGTCCCTCAACTTTTGTCTAATATGCAGTGTTGTCCCTGAATTTTTAATTTGTTCAATATGGATATTAAACTTTGACTTAATGTGTGATGTCGCCCAGGAACTTTTAATTTACTCAGTGCAATCCATAGACTTTTGATACATGTCAATCTAGCCCTTGGTTATATAATTTACGGATTAAATTGAACGTGTATAAAAATTTTAGGGACCATTTTGAATATATATATAAAGTTTAGGAGCGACATTATACTTTAAGTTAAACTTTAATTGCCACATTGAACCAATTAAAAGTTTACAGACGATATTGCACATAGGTACAATATTTAAGGACCATTTGTGTCATTTTCCATTTTTACACTTTTGGCGATCTTATGCAAATTAAATTATACTAGAAAAGATTCTCGAGTTTGTGTCAAATTATCAGTTTGAGAGTGACAAATTGCCGCTTTTATTTATTTATTTATTTTTCTTGATTGATGAATTTTGATTTAATTTCAGGAAAATAGGTGAGACCATGGTTGCTAGCCATATTTACTTTCAAGGCAATTATTTATAATGCACATTTATTTCCACGGACAAATATATGTAACGTATGTATTTGAATTCTATAAGTTCGACCAAAAAAGGAGAAATTCTATAAGAAAAGGTGAATTCTGCTTTTCGGAGAGCAATTCAAATCGATTTGTGTAAACAAAACTATGCCATTCGACATGTAACAGATATAGACAATCATATAAGGAAAACAGTCTGACAAAAAAAAAAAAAAATATATATATATATATATATATATATAGATATATAGATTTATATTATATATAAATGGAAAACAGGGTAGGTGTAGCTCGTAAGTTGACCTTCCACCCCGCTGAAGGTCCATTGTTTCGATATAGTAGGAAGTTACATTTGTTTTCTTTCCTTCTTCTTATTTTTTTACCCTTTTATTAATGTCGAAGAAGTATTTTGCATCAAAGACAGGACAAAAACATATGATTGTATCCAGAACTTTCTAATCAACTTATCATCTTTATATGTTTTGATGCAACAACAATATATTATTTATAACAAGTAGTTTTGTTGGTTGATTAACTGGTCACATTTTTTCCTTGAAATGAGTCGGGGCATCCCATTAGTAAACTAATTTGGACTGATTCATCAAATTATGATATCATCGACGTTTTTTTGCGTATATACATAAATCTTTCTCATTATCATTGCGGATTCTTTAAAGAGGAGAGTTTATAAATTGTCAATACATCTAGCATTTTTTCCTTATGCAAAAATTACTTACTCCACCCTTTGGCTTGATTCTTCGAATTTGCCGACTCGAGGGCTATAACTCGAACAACATATCTTTTGAGAGCAACAGTGAAAGGCAACCGGCTAAAAGTGCTTGCACGGTAGAATGCCTTAAGTGACAACATTCAAGGTCTAACAAAACCAAGCAAGGGTAGCTACACACCATCTTGTATAAACTCTCACACCCTTAATTTTAGTTTCTCAATCTTGAGTTTAATAAATCATCAATATATAAAAGGATATGCATCAGCTTGTTAAAAAAAAAAAAATAGAAGTACAATCTTTCTTTTCTTGAAAAAAAATCTATTTTCATTATATGCAATAGATAAATAAATTTTCTACATCTAGAATGTCAAAATCGAAATTAATGCCGTTTCGCGTTTGCTCTCGCATTCTATATTATGTATATTCCATTTTGCCTCATGACAAGATCCAAGCGGTCAGGCCGTTGGGCCAGTTTGGCTCGGCTTCGCATTCAGATGAAGACGACGGTGGTCCCCCCTGGTGGGCCCCCCCACCCCCCACCAGAATTCTTCTCCCTTCTATTATGACTACAGCTCCACACGTGAACGCGGCTCGCTCTGCACACGTGGCGAGGGAACATTGGCGGGAACCCCCGTGGGATGGTCTTATCCCACGTGGGAGACCGCAACGGTGGACTTTTGGGCAGGGGAGGTGTAAAATACCCAGGACCAGGACCATCTGATCATAGGATTGGGAAGCATCTTTCCTTATTTTTAGCATTATCTTCTGAATATGATTTCTTCTTCTTTCGTCCCAGGAACTATACTCGATTCCTTCTCTTTTCAAAATATGCAATGTGTGACTTCATTTACAAAGCGTTCACGTTAGGTTATATTAGAGTACTATCACGATTTTCACACCTAATAGACTCATATTACACTATTTTCATTACATAAAGTTGTCCATATTAACTTGCATATCAATTCAAAAGTATCTTCTCACTAATATGGTATTTTTGTCCTATTTATAGGGAGCTTTTATTCTTCATTTGATAATACATAGAATATTATATCCCATTTTCTTTTGTTAAGTGATGTTCTTTTTTCGTGTGTGTTTATCCTTATTAATCAAATTTCACGTGTCATTCCTAATCCAACTTACACGTTGGAGGAACGTTGAAATTTCCCACATCGCTTGACAATGGATATATATATATATATATATATATATATTATGTTTATGCGATATCCCTCCACTTAATTGCTCAAGCTTTCAATACATTCTACTAATCACCTTTTTCGGGAGACCTCAGCCCATTTTCCAGGAGAGCAAAGGGAGATCTTGCATGAATTAGCACCGATTAATCATCATGCTAAAATTAGCCCAGGTTCTAGTACAAATAAGCATTTTCCAATGGCAGGAGAGCAAAGGCGAGCATCTTGCATGAATTAGCACTGATTAATCATCATGCTAAGTTCCTGGGTCATAAAAAAAAAAAAAATACTGATGCATGCATTTTCAAGCAAGGGAAACACGAGGGGACAGATTGTCGGACGGGGGTTCTCGTATTGAAAATACCAATCCGCGAAGATGACGGGAGGAGATCGCGACGGAGAGGGGGGGCCGACGGGGACAGGACATGTTGCCGTCGAGTCTCGAGAGTTCCGATTTGGTCCGACCCGGTTCGTGGCTGCGAGGTTTTTCCTACGTACGCAGTACGCACGTGCCATTGTGTCCCCGATCTCTTGTCTCCGCCCTCCGAAATGACGTGATTAACCTTCCTCCCTCCCCGTCCATCAAGGAGCCCATTGGGCCCCCACAGAAATCTGGGGTCTCTCGAGCCATGAATGCGATAGCGACCCCCTCACGTGTCTGGGCCCACCAGGCCCAATTTCGCCCCATCCGCATCTTCCAAATTCTAAACTCCAAAAATCATTTACCCGGCTGCTCTTATTATATCAGAATACTTTATGCAATTTCACCGGCCTATGAAGAAAGTCGATCACGGTTCAATATATCGCCATCGAATACTGTGGCAAGCATGACTTCCCGTTTTAGGACTGTTAGATGTTTAGATATTTTCAATCGTTGTTCTTCAATTTGTTTTTCTTCAATCCATCACTTTCAGATTGTTGTAAATTCTCCGATTGAAGATATAGAATGCACGAGTTTTGAAAAGATGGTTATCTAACAAAACTTAACATGACATATCACATGCTTAACGTGAGGTATGTGTTTCCTAAGATGGTAACATGGTGTTGGGTCGTGAGTACCCAACAACTTTGATGAGACGGGTTGGAGATGCCGTGCCGCAGTTGGTAACAATAACATCGAAACGACAAAAAAAAAAAAGGTTGATGGCACGGGTTTGAGACGAGATGAACTATTTCAAGCTCCCTGTGCGGGCTTTATGCCGGGCTCAGATAACGTAAAGGCTCCGGCACGAGGTCAACTGGTTTGGACGATGTCCATCTTTACCAGGAAAATTACATCCGCAGGCTTCATCAAGCCCGGCTCGTCGGATTGAGATTCCTAGAGGCAGGCCCCAAAAGAGATATGAGGCCGGCCCATTTATTTGTAGCATGGGAAAGTTTGAGAAACTTTAAACTAATCCCAGTTCGGAGCGAATAATAATCCGATGATCCGTTTCGGGACATTCAAATTTACTTATCGGTCGGAAGAAACATGAACCGCGGTCGAGATCCACGAGATCATATGGCCTCCTCCCGCTGCGGAGCTTGCCTTACTAAACCAATGCAAAAGGCCAAACGAATTCTTCGGTTTGGAGTTTGGTCTTATTTTTTTAATGGAAAATGCCGTACTCACTCATAAGAAAACGTGATTAGTTATTATAGGATATGAATGGAGAACGTGATGATCATCAAGCCGAGGGATTTTGTCCTCTCGGAAAACATTGGTTCGGCCAGTCTGATATGAGGCAACACTAATTGGCCTTACATAGCAACATTTCGTGAATGAAAAGAATATTTTTAGGAAAGATCAATTCTTCCGCACATCAAATCATGAACTCATTTCAACTCGACCATCATATACGTCGAATTAATCGGATCTGGTGGCTGGGAATGAAGTAAGCTTCATGACAAGTGCATACAGATTTTTTCCTTCTATTCCTATCCACTTGGGACCTACCGCGCCCACACCTGTTTTGGGTAGCTTCTGTTTGCTTAGCTCTTCTCTCTTTTTGCCTTTTGCATTGGTGGATTTATTTTTATTTTTTGCTTTTGTGTTTCGGAGTGATCCGCTCAGAATTTGTGTGGAATTGATTCTAGCGCAGGCCCTCTTCTCAAGCCGAGTCTTCGATCTTCCTCGAGCATATCTATCCACACTCTCTTCAGTTTCCCCTTTTTCTTTTCCTTTTCTTTCTCGGGTTGCCTCCGTTTCCCATGTTTATTTTTGGCAGTTGGTTCCGTTGGTG
Source organism: Eucalyptus erythrocorys (assembly GCA_014182555.1). Classification (NCBI taxonomy): domain Eukaryota; kingdom Viridiplantae; phylum Streptophyta; class Magnoliopsida; order Myrtales; family Myrtaceae; genus Eucalyptus; species Eucalyptus erythrocorys. The sequence continues at coordinate 14,403,581 of CM024602.1, forward strand.
GTAGCCCTTTTCCTTGCAATGAGGAAGTTCCTGCTTAAATACACTCGTCCTTCCTCGAGGTGATTTTGTTCATTTGGGTGCTTGTGGACGAGTTCGGATGCGTGTTTCCTTCGTTCCATTTTCGGGCACTACGTGTGATCTTGTGAAATGGGTCGGCCTCGGGATCGGTGGATACGTCCTTTTTTCGGACAGCTTGCTGATGAACCGAAGCCATTGCCTTTCGCACATTGAGGTTCTTTGGTCCTCATAAGCTCGACTCCCTGCCGTTGTGAAATTGTTTATAGATTAAGATGGACAATTCTGCGATGCTTTCGCAATGTGGGTTGTTGTTTTTGTGTGAAAAAAGAGAGGAATGTTGCGTCTGATTGGGTGTTCTTGAGGGAAAGCTTGAATTTTTATGAGCTGGATGGTCTGTGACAAGTGATGAGGGACTTTCTTTTTGTGCTTCGTGGAGGGTGCTTGGTATGGGTTGAAATGGGGTGTTCCTGAGCAATTTTGGGTGGGGAAAGAAAAGGTAAAGAAAAAAAATGAAGTCTGTGGAGCTTGTGATGAGGAGGGAATCAGGGGAAGATGAGAGAAGTGAAAGATCATGAGAAGTAGATAAACACAAGTCCGATGTTTCCTAGATTTCATGTGAATGATACGGAAAAAGGAGGGCCCAGAGCACCTCCCAGGAACAAAATGGCTCTCTATGAACAGCTCAGCATTCCCTCACAAAGGTTCAACTCTCCAATGACATCGTTATTGCCCCTTCCACTCGACCAGGGCGGCTCTTTAGCTTCTTTGGCGCCATCGCTTTTTGTAAGTTCTTAGCAATTTCTTCCCATCGTTAATTTTTTATTCCGAGTCTTGAACTTGCTCTGTAGCTATAAGTCCAATTGAACCGAGAGCATTCTCCGGTTTCTTCCTTTCTGTTTATCGAATTGTAATGCAGTACGGGAATTGACCATTTCTGATATGTGATTATGAATATACATCGATTTGGACATTTAGGTGTACTGTAATTAATTGCTAGGTTATACGGTGACTGTAGGGCGGTGCAAACCAAAGCAACGCGCTGACACCATTGTGTAGCTCGGCAGTCACTCATCTTGCAAGGAAAGCCGAACTGCATGCTTCTGCTGGCATCAAGTTGAACTCTCTGATGGAAACTAAAGAGATCAACTGGATGCAAGTACGTGGTTCATCGCATTTCAAGAGAGTTGCTCCGAGGAAACACAGAGATGCTGATGATTTTACTATTCCAGCTCTTGTCAAAAGAGTATTAACTCCCCATAGTGACCGTAAGTGCAACAAAAATCTCAAGTTTAATCCTGACTTACACGTGGACCATTCAAGCCAAAGTAAGAGTTCTCGAGAAAAGCAGATTGACCCTACAAGATCCACCAGCATGAAGTCAAGACGATGCACAAGAAATCCATTACTGGACGATCAAGAGGTGTCTTCGGCAAGTCATGAGAGGCCAGTCACATTATGTAGGGAGAATACAGATGCATCTTTCCCCCCATCAAGCGAAATATCTGAAACTTCAAAAGGATCTCACGCATCTATAATTGAAGAATGTAGAAGCAGTTCAGTTGATGGTTTAGCATGTTCGAATACATCAATGGGTGACGGGTGTCATGTCCAGCAAGACATATCAGTGGTTAGAGGTGAAGTTTTAGAGGAATTAAGCAAGGGCAATGCTTCACGCATGAGGAGTAGATTGCGTTCAAAGCCATTGATTGAGAATGGGAAAAGGAGTGCAAATGGGACCGAGTGTGACAATAAGGATCATGAAGATGGTGAATATCCCATCCAAGCAGCAGAAGGAAATGGATGTAATGTCTTCGACAGTTTAGAAGAGTCTCCATCTTCTCTGTATCTGTTGCCGGATGATGTTGTCGGAGTAATAGGTGAAAAACATTACTGGAATGCAAGAAAAGCCATTGTCAAGTAAGTTGCTTTTCATCTTTTAGAAATCTCATTTTTCTTCTTTGGTGGAAAATCATTTTCGCATTAGTTCTTTATCTGACTCTTGCAGATGATTTTCCTTGCTAGCTCCTATTAGCCCTGATATCCCTTATACTCTCCCTCTCTCTCTCTCTCTCTCTCTCTCCCTCCTGTCGAAGAAAAGCAGTGTCTGATCATAGGGCCACATTTTTTAATCTTTGCCACCATATTAAGAAATTTTTGGTGAAGCCTAAGGGTAGCAGATTGGCTGTTGCAGAGAGCAATTCAAACTCTTAGTATGCCTTTGTACACAGGAAGAATTCATTTTAAGACTACAGTCCATGTGAGACAATGTAATAAGCACTATCTGATTATGGTTGAAGAGCGAATCATCATCATCTTGGTGGGAACTCGATTGATAGTGAAGCACAGGCCATAACAAAATGGTTTTTTCTGTGACGAAACAGGTCATGCAAATTATTGATGAGGGGGATGATATCATTATTACCATCATCAATATGCTTGGCCAAAAAATTATATGTTGTCAATATGATGTGGGGGCCAGTGCTTCTCAACATGACAAACTTTCAATGTCTGGGATGGTGGGTAAATGGAAATCCTCCTGTGCAAAGTGCATCTATGGAAGTACTTTGATGCATAATGGAAGTATAAATATGCATGTTCCATTGAGATTTTCCACTTCACGTCTAGATCTAGTGTACTGGTAGAGACAACATATAATCAGTTTTCTATACAAGTATACGTAATAAAAAAACATGCAGAGTATCTATTTGTCTTAGTAGGAACAGAAATCGTTGACATTGCTCAAATTACTTACTATATGTTGTTGCGGTTGATTGAATAATATTTATCTCTTCTTCCTTTGACGTTTTTATTTCTACTTCTAGATAGGTTCACTAAATGCATTGCGTTTTGCTTACTTTGCAGAAAACTGCATCTTTCCAACTGTAATCCATTCTTGTTTGGGAAAATGTTCTTCATTTCATAATTAACTCATCTCTTCTGTCCAATCTGCAGTCAGCAGAGGATCTTTGCAGCGCAAGTGTTTGAGTTGCATAGGCTAATAAGGGTATACCTTGGCTCGCTGACTCAAAGTTGCTCTGCCTCTTATGCGATTGACCTATCTCTATCTTCTTGGACATGGTTTTAATAAGCGAAACTGTGGTACCCTTTTGTTTGTGTGATCCAGGTGCAGAGACTTCTTTCAAGATCTCCTCATCTACTTGGAAGTAGTCTCTACTTTGGGAATCCTTTAGTGGAACACCATGCAATAAAGTCAGTTCAATCCGAACGTCTCATAGAAGCAACAACACTACTGAAAAGCAATTCGCTAAGCACCCAAGAGAGGAACCCAACCCCAACGGTAAAACTTCCCCTCCCTCCAATAGATAGCGACTTCAGCAAGAAGCTCATTGGTGAACGACCAGAACAAAGCCATTATTCAGAAACTTCAAATCCAGCAGCTTGCGAACTGACCCTGCGGTGCTTCCCACCCATTGGAAACCAGTGGTTAGTTCCTATGATGAGCCCTTCGGAAGGGCTCATTTATAAGTCTTATTCTGCGGTATGCCCTCCCAGAGGAGGCACTGTTGGACCCCTTTATGGTGGTTGCGCACCTATAAGCTTTGAGTCCATGGGCAATGATGTAGGCATGACATTTGGTATCCCAGCTTCCCAACGACAAGCCATGGGAATCCTTCCCAGGACTTCTCTGGCGGGCCAAACCTACTTTCTGCCTTGGGGAATTCCGTTGACGAATCCATCTGTTGCTAGCTCGGCCATTGAACCTATGAGCAATCCGTTCATTTTGGGCTCTCAATCAAATCCACAGGTCAACCAGAGGTCGACAGGCGAAGTTAACATCAGTCGAACCCACCAGAGTTCCTGCAACATGTCGACCCAGGTAAGTCGAGCAATCTCGTGTGATGGTCTTAAAAGTCCAACAGTAAAGGAAAATGAGCTTCAGGGAAGTACTGGAAGTAATCCCTCCGAAAGGTTGGGAGGAGCTGCGCTTCCTCTATTTCCTATAGATCCCACAAAGTCAGATCAGAAAGTGCAGGTGCATAGCAGCAACCGCCTAGAAAAGGTGATCAAGGTTGTACCTCATAACCCGAGGTTGGCTGCGGAATCGGCAGCTCGTATCTTCCAATCAATACAAGAAGAAAGGAAACGGCATGAGTAGCCCATTCCTCTGTCCCGGATAATTACTGTATTAACTAATACCTGCTAAGCTGAAAGCGACCATTGAGCCTAGCACCATAGTCAAGAAAATTTTTTTTTTTTTTTTTTTGGGTTGGGGTCCGAGGTACCCAACTTATGCGCGAAATGTGTACATGCTTCTGAGTGGTTGACAATGAACTTTCTTATTAGTCGTATCTTTCAATGACAAGCATGTTGTATGAGCATAGGCTCTTGGCATTTTGCTCTTGATTTGAGTGGGCAAGAAGTAGGTGCCACGTCGAACAGAGACTATAATGGTGTTGGCAGTTGCTGGAGCATCGAAAACAATAGCTGAACAGAAGTGAAAAAAGAAAGAAAGAAATGAAATAACAGAGAATATGGAGTTGGGTCAATTTAAGTCGGCATGCGAGTTAGGAGAGCATTTACCAACCGCCATATCTAAAAGTTTTGAAAAATTAATGAAAGAATGAACCGATATAAAAGAAAGACGCGGATATTTCTCCCATTTTCTTCCCCTTTCATTATTGTCAGCAGTATCTACATTAGCCTTACGTATGATATTAAATTCATCTCTTCCAGTGTCGGAATTAATGTAATAAAATCTTATTGACTTTGTCTTTGTTCAATCTCGAGAGGTTACACAGAACTAGAATCAAATCTGACATCTCGTGGTTCACAGAGCATAAGATTCTCACGCTACCTTGTGTAACTCAAGCTTTACCTATTTGGGTATTTACGGCTAAACCGTGAACCGCGGAACCGGGGTAGAATTTTCCATGTAAGATCTCTAGAAATGGGGAAAAAAGAAAACGTTGAAGCCCAAAAACTGAGAGAGAGCACAAGCCTCAGGAGCTGAGTCAAGTCAGCAGATAAAAGCACCAGAGCCATCAAGAAACTGCCCATGAAACGGGTCCTCCTTCGCTTTCGGCCCAGCCAACCCTCATTCTGTCTGCTCTCAAAATCACACGGTCCGAATTCACACCCGAGACAAGTCCCATATTTTTAGCTTTCAAAGCAATGCCACGCCAACTATTGAAGGGGACAGACAAGAGTACCTCCTTAAATCTCTCTCTCTCTCTCTCTCTCTCTCTCTCTCGGATGCAGCAGCAGACATTCAGATTCGCCAGCAGCCGGCCATTCAGGAAACTGCCGGAAATTAAATATTGTGTCAAACAGTGCGAAATTCGTTGATCACGCCATTTCACGATTGGTTGGGCACGTAACTGGGTGACGTCTTGCAATCTGTGCGCCCCATTACAAAAAGCAGCCCACATGGTAACCACAATCTCTCTCTCTCTCTCTCTCTCTGAGTGCGTGTGCGTGCGGCATTCATTTCTAATGCCTTTGATTGGTGCTAATCCAGGAATCTCAGCGTGGGCTGTCTGGATTCGTTCGGACATCACTCGTTGTTGGGGAAAACTCAGTTTTCTGCTAATGCCCATCTGGTGAAAGAACTGATCTTGTTGTTGCCCATTTAAAAAGGTGATATTGTGATCTTGTGATCTTGGTCCTTCTGATTTTGTTCCGGCACAACGCGATATCGCCTTTCCTGTTTGAGGAAAGCAGTGACATGGTTGAAGAGGTATGGGTTCTTCTGGGATCTGTCCGTAGGAGACATTGGTCCATATGATGAGCACTGGACAATAAAAAGGGTGCAGGTTTTTGCGGGGGGAAACAAACATGCAATTAAGGGCAGTGGCGATGGAGGAAGGGAAGGAAGCTATTGCTATTAAAGCAAACCAATCTAATTCTAGGGTTTTGCCACTGCGGGTTCTCCAGTTCTTCGTGTTGTTTCTATTCGTCAGTCTCGGATTTTCTGTTGTTAGTATGTATGCTGTGAAATATTTCAATGTTCAAGGTCGAATTCTCGTTCCGGTGGCAGATTCCAACATAAGACCTTGCTTTGAAGAGTCTAGTAGGCTGTGGAGTTGGATTAGGCCGCCGTCGAATTTGTTGCATACCATGAACGATTCTGAGCTATTTTGGCGGGCGTCTTTCATGCCGCGAATAAAAAATTACCCATTCAAGAGAAAACCCAAGATCGCATTTATGTTCTTGACAAAGGGTCCGCTGCCGCTGGCACCTCTCTGGGAGAGGTTCTTCAAGGGGAATGAGGACAAGTATTCCATCTACATCCACTCGCATCCATCTTTCCATGCTGATTTTCCGCCAACATCAGTCTTCTACCAGAGACAAATTCCAAGCCAGGTATCAGCAAGCTTTGATATCAAAGTTCATGTTTCTCCATTGAGTTTCTTTCTCATCAACAAGAACAGTGAGAGTTTTAGCATTCTTCTCCTGTCTACCACAAGAAAGAATATGAATTCTCCCTCTTTCACATGACAATACAGGGGTCATTGAAGCCTTTTTCAGTGTATTTGGTTGCATGAGTTCTAACAATATGTTGACACTATGACTATTGCAAAATGTTGGTTATGTTCCTTAAAGGTGTTTCAATTTTAGCCTTTCTTGGGAATTCATGGGTATTGTGGTTTAGTTGGAGATGTAGTCAGTAACCCATGTTACCAGGGCTAGTCTGCTTCCTACGACCTCCCTTGTATTCATGCCATTAAGTCATTTCAGTTAGACAATTACTAATCTGCATTTTGTATCATCTGATTGCAAACCATTTCAATCATTAGCTAATGCTTGACTTTTTTCCCTGGCCCTGTTAGATCTTTATCTGAAGGATTCGTGCATCTAAAAATGCAGTGCCTAACTTTTGATATGTTGCTTACCACCTTCACCATTTTTCTAAATAGAAGAAAAAAATATATATCTAGGCTTTTGCTGTGCTGCTGCTCTCAGTAGAATTCTCTTAGAAGCGGTAAAATTGTGAACAAGGAGTAAAGGTAAAAGCTGGACCGGAGTACGGTTGGGTTATTTTCCACTCTGGGAGATAATTTGCCTTTCCTGCCTTATTTATGCTCACGACCAAAAAGTACAAGCCTAGCGTCCCTTAGAATTTTAGCTGTTAAAGGCTTTATCCTTGATTTGCTTGTAGATTCATTCTTGCTGACACTTGGGAAGAAAGTAAAAGCAGTTACTTTGTCAGAAGATAGGAGTGGGAATAGAAGCCCTCCAAAAATAGCTCTTCATTATATCAAGAAGGATGTTCATATTTGTATTGTAGTTCACGTAATAATGAGGGCAACAATTTTCCTATCACATATAGAGATGGATATATGTACTTCTGAATAGGGAAAAGTAATTTTAGTTCTACCATCACAGAGCATTTTGTCTGCACGAAGGACGAAAAGCACTTGCACTTGGTGCATGACTTCCCTTGTGACTTAAGTGGCTTGGTTAAATTAGGATTGCTTCATGCTTAACAGCGTTGAGATTACTTTTCTGGAGTTTTTCTTTTTCATGTTACACAAACTTGGTTGTGATAGGCAAAGATTCACAATAATCAGCATGAAGCATGTTTTTTTCATCATGAGAAAGGTTGATGGTATCTCATTTTCATCTGAACCCCTGAAATGACTCTGCATACGGATTTATAGAGAAATCCATGGTAGGAATAAGATTATTTTTATTGATTCTGGCAATATAGCTGCATAAATCCTGGTGAGGGATGCGTCACTTGTCTTTGGTTTATAATGATTCTTGACGAAATTGTTTGATGTAAAAGAAGAATGATCCGTCTTTATTCCATATACTTGGGTTTAAGATAGGTCATGTGTAATGATAGGTTGCTTCACTTGCTGGTTGTCTCTTGCATTTCTCAGTTTAAGTACCTTGTTCACCTCTTTTTATAATCATATGCTGTCATAGCAAGTACATGAAGATGATTCTTTCCCTTATCTTGAGCTGCCTTCTGACTGTTAAACCAAACATGTCAATAGATATGTATATTATCAAGTAATCTTCTGGGGTTATTTACTTTTTGTGTTAGATATCTCCTACTTTAAGTGTAATTATCTTCATCATTTAAGAATATGACTTTGAAGCTTTGTTGAAAGGTTGCTTCATGATATATGGTTATCCTAACAAAATGAATATGGTGCCATGTGCCCAAGCCATTCTCAAGAAACTTGCTGTCTTGTTAATTTTTAATCTGTGCTCGCATGATGACAACCACATGTACAATGAAATTATTGAGCTGTTGATGGGGAAATCCAGTATTCTTTTCACTTGAATATTTACTGTGCAGGTGGCAGAGTGGGGGATGATGAGTATGTGCGATGCTGAGAGGAGACTCTTGGCTAATGCACTTCTCGATATATCCAATGAATGGTTTGTCCTGCTGTCTGAATCCTGCATTCCTCTACAAAACTTCAGCATCATCTATCTTTACCTATTGAGGTCCAGGTACAGCTTCGTGGGCTCATTCGATGAAGATGGGCCTTATGGAAGAGGTCGCTATAATGAAAATATGGCCCCTGAAGTCAACCTCACTCAGTGGCGTAAAGGTGCTCAGTGGTTCGAAGTAAACAGGAAACTTGCTTTAGACATAGTTGTAGACACCAAGTACTACCCCAAGTTCAGAGATTTCTGTAGACCGGCTTGTTATGTGGATGAACATTACTTTCCCACTATGTTGGCCATTCAGTCCCCTCATCTTTTGGCAAATCGGACCCTCACTTGGGTGGATTGGTCAAGGGGCGGTGCTCACCCTGCTACATTCGGGAAGGCCGATATAACTGAAGAATTCTTCAAGAAGAAAATTAATGAGCGTAGCTCATGCTTTTACAACAACCAACCATCTTCACTGTGTTTTCTCTTTGCTAGAAAGTTTGCTCCCAGTGCTTTAGAACCCCTTCTAGGTCTTGCATCAAAAGTTTTTGGCTTTTGATGGATGCTCTTGAGCCATGAGATGGATATGGATATTTGTCTAGCAGTAGAAGTTATATTCTTTATAAGTTGAGTAATTGGAAGCTAAGTTCATTGTATTAGTATCAAAATCGAGAGGCTATTTTTGTATGTTGCAAGTATTCTAGATATACATAGGTTAGAAAGAAGGTAGCGTCTTGGCTTACCTTGGATTTGGGTTTGAAATCTTAGAAAAACTTATATAATGCTTCTAAAAAAATTTTATACGGAACCCTCATGTTGGAGGAAACACAATGTGCAAAGAGATCTTCATCATATGGAATCGAATTGTTTGCATTTTCTGGCTATGGCAATGTTGTTCCTAAATCTTGCAAGACAATTGTATTAGCCAAAAGGCTCCTGGAACAATCAGTGGTTGGGGGAGAGTACATTTTGGAATCTGTATTTGATTTACATTTCATTCAGGTTGAATTAGCCAGAAGGGTCCTGCACATCTGCTGTATAGTGTTGATGGAAATTTTCCTGTTGTTATGATTCTCTTTGGAAATCCAGAACGAACTTACAGAAGATGAGGAAGTGAAAATTCCCATATATACATGGCCGTCCATGGAGAAAATGTGGACATGAAAACTTGTGAGTATTATTCTTCATCACTTGTTTATATAAACCAATGATCATCCCTATAATTCATCTCGAGGCCCTCCCTCGACAGACTGGAACTTTTGCTGTCGATCGAGAAGATATGTAACGGCCAGAGATGCATGAAGTGCAGAACCATAAGGAAGCCCATCTTCGTTTATCTTAAAATGGGGTGAGTGGGGCGGCGAGTCATAGCGTACGCCTGCATCATCCCCTACTCCGAGGAAGAAGAAGTACCCAGGTATCACCTCCTGGTAAAATGAGAAGTCCTCTGATCCCATCATTGGCTGTATATCATTGATTTTATGAGGGCCGAGCAATTCTTTAGCAACTTTCTTGAAGTGCTTATGCAAGGATTCGTCATTTATGGTCGGTGGGAAGAAGAGATTTTCTTCCGAAAAGAAATGAACGGTGGCATGGCACCTCTGAACAGCAGCTTGGCTGGTTACAACCTGGAAAGGCCAAACAGATCAATTCTGTCGGAGTGTGATCAGCGCGTGAATTGGAGTAAATATGGCAAAAAACAGAGTAATTAGTTCCTCAGTTGCAAAAATAGGAGCAACATATTTCTGAATGTTAGAAGACTGAAGGTAACAAAAAGCGCATCGTTGAACCGGTTCTCTCTGGTTTCAGTTCCTGGAAGTGCTGTACCTCCTCAATTCGCTGTTTTAGATGCATGAAGCTCTCATTTGAGAAGGCTCGAAAGGTGCCGCCAATAGTAACAGACTCTGGAATAACATTAAATGCTCCTCCTCCTTGGAATTTTGCGACTGTCACGACCTGGAAATGCACTGATAGCATCAGATGAAAGTTTGAATATCAGGTACTGAGAATCGGATCAATCATCCTTCCGGTTAATTCCAAAAAAATCTCCAGAATTTCCTTCTACTTTTTAATTAGACGGGAGGTAATTGAAAGTTAGGCATTAAACAGGGCCGTATCTTCACAGATGGATTCGTTGAAGTACCTGAGCGTCCAGAGGATCAGCTTCCCGCGAAATGAGTTGTTGTAAGTTAACAACCACACTAGATGCTGCGAGTATAGGATCTATCGCTTGCTGAGGAATTGCAGCGTGACCGCCTTTTCCCCTTATGACTGCTTCGAAGAAACCGCTCCCAGCCAAAAGAGGGCCAGGCCTTGAAGCCACTACAGTAGCAGGCAAATGAGGTGCAACATGTAGCCCAAAGATAGCTTCTACATTCTCAAGCGCCCCGGCATCGATCATCTTTTTAGCTCCTCCACCACCCTCTTCCGCCGGCTGAAAGACAAGTACCACCGTGCCCTGGTCACGTAAAATGTGCACATGATATGGTGTAAGATCAACCAAGACAGAGCACTGATTTACGTGTTTCAACTGTAATGACACAAGTAAATAAAATGAAGGTCTACAAAGATGGAGCTTGTAGGCTACTTGATACAAAGTCCAGCCCAATACTGTTTAAAAAAAAATTCATACAGCCGACCCCATTTAGTGCAATAAGGCTAAATTTGTTCCTGTTGTTGTTGTTGCAAATGTGAAGAGGAGATGACTCAGATACGTTTAAAGAGTTGACGCGGCAAGAAATCTCTCTCTGTGGCCAGCCCCGAGATGGAATCGTTTTGCTTGCTGTTTTTCATCGAAACCACCGAACACCTTACGGGTCAGGTCAATTCAGTGTCATCCTAACTCATCGAACGCCGATCTTTTAAGCAACGAAGCTAGGGTGTCAATCATGAAAGAAGTACGTAAAACTTACTCGTATTTCTTCCTGATGCTCTCGAAGGATCTTTGCAGCACCCAGAAGCATTGCAACGTGAGCATCGTGTCCGCAAGCATGCATTTTCCCAGGAACTTTGCTCTTGTGCTCCCACTCTACCATCTCCTATTGAAGGACAAAAGCATCAGTGCAAATTTTAGTGAATGACCGTCATAACCATCTCCTCATGGCTCTAAGCAAATAGAGTCAACGCGCTCCGTGCACTAGATTCGATGTCCTCAAACTTCAGCCACTCATTAAAAAGAAAAGGTGCTTGACAGGGACCCAATGTAGGACCAAATTTCACAAGGTTTTCTTTCTCACCCAAAAACGAGACAATATAAAGCTCTGGTCTTTCTAATGACCAAGCGTAAGAAGCCACGAGAACATCAATAGCCAAACTAGAAAAGGGAGAGCACGACGTAGCAGAAGAAGCAGAAGGAAAAACGGTTAACCAAACCTGCAAGAGAAGAGCGTCCATGTCGGCCCTCAAAGCGACAAAAGGCGGCTTGCCAGTCCCAATGAAGCCAACAACGCCAGTGACCGCAAGTGGGTGCTTGTATCGAATCCCCATTTTGTCTAATTCTGACCTTATAAGCTTGCTGGTCTCAAACTCTTCGTATCCCAATTCAGGGTTCTCGTGTATCTTCCTCCTAATGCCAATCATCCACTCGGAAAAATCTCGGCTTTTGGCGAAATCGAGCAACTTTTGGGGGGATACCGGCGACCCATTTGAGCTCAAGGAAGAATCGAATGAAAGGCAAGTTGTGCACGACAGGCCAAGAAGAAAAACCAGGAAGACCCGCCTTGGAATATCCATGGCTTTTCTCCAAAAGGAGAGTCCTTTTTTCTCCCCTGCCAGAGAGGTGAGAGTAGGAAGGAGGTGGACGAATTACATAAGCAAGCTGAGCTTTCGAAGAAGGATTAGGGCGAGCAGACCAGCCTGCATTTAAGGAATTCTGTTTCCAATTTTAATTTTTATCCCTTTTTATATTTTTCCCCTCTTTGGGGCGTTTGGGCCAGTGATGTTGGAGTTGTTGGGGGGGGGGAGAGAGAGAGAGAGAGAACGAATTATACATAAGACGTGAAGAAATAGAACACGAACCCGAAGGAGAAAAAGTTTTCAAGGGCGTGATGTCCATGGAAAAGTGCATGATCTTATCACCAAAATTAGAGCAACCAATCATCAGAAAGCACTTGAAGAACAGTGACGTATACTTGATATATTGCGTTGCGCAATACAATCTCTTGAAAATGAACTAATTTGGATGTTTAGATAATGGGTGCAACATTTCTTTCGATTCACATATAACAATACGAATACATTTATATCCAAATAACCCATTTCGACACATGTCTTTTTTAATTTATGAAGTCAATGAAATCAATTTATTGACTCTCGGTAATCTACCAAAAATAGGTTTCTATATAATGGAAAGATGACTTTTTTCTTAATTAATTGCTATAAGTCAAAAGAAACGTGATATAATGCATATCCCCATAACCATAAGTCATCCAAATCTTTAAAAAGATAGTCTGATTTATCTCTATGCATTCACGAACTCATTTTTATCCATTTCTAATTCAATGCTTAGGTATAAAATACCCACCTAAGAGCACATATGTGCATCCATAATTACTCAATATACATGGAATTGAAGGACTGTCATTCTTATAAAAATCCTAACACATGAAAAAAAATCAGTCTATATTGGGAAAAGTATCATGTGGTGACTTTAACAAGAGAGTAATGATAGAGTATCTTTTTATGGCCGCAATCCATTTGAAGTAAAGATTTCCTATCGTTCAAGGACTTACAGAAAGTCTTCACAACATGCTGAATTTTATTTTAGCACGTAATCGTTGAAAGATCGCGATCTCCAACTCCTGAAAAGAAAAGAAATAAATTAGAAGTATAAAACAAAAATCCAACAATTTACAAGTACAAAACAAAATCGATTTTTGCTCCGCTTCGCCGGGCAGTCGAAACCCATTTCTTTTGGAGATTTACAAGTACAATCAATATCTTGAAAAGGAACTAATTTGGATGTTTAGATAAGGCGTGCAACATTTCTTTCGATTTACATATTATGAAATGTGAATACATTTATATCCGAATCACTCATTTCGACATATGTCTTCCTTAATTTATGAAGTCAATGGAATCAATTTATTGACTCTTGGTAATCTACCTAAAATAGGTTTGAATATAATGGAAAGATGACTTGTTTCTTAGTTAATTGCTATAAGTCAAAGGAAACGTGGTATAATGCATATCTCCATAATCACGAATCATCCAAATCCTCAAAAAGATAGTCTGATTTATCTTTATGTATTCACGAACTCATGTTTATCCATTTCTAAGTCAATGCTTAGGTATAAAATACCCACCTAAGAGCACATATATGCATCCATAATTACTCAATATACATGGAATTGAAGGACTATCACTCTTATGAAAAATCCAACACATGAAAAATCGCCACCAGTCTATATTGGGAAAAGTATCATGCAGTGACTTTAAAAAGAGAGTAATGACAGAGCATCTTTTTATGGCCACGACCCATTCGAATTAAAGATTTCCTATCGTTCGAGGACTTACAAGTACAAAACAAAATCCAACATTTCTTTTGATTTACAAGTACAATCGTGCTTTTTTTTTTTTTTTTTTTTTTTTTTATTTCAGCACGTGTCGTTGAAAGATCGCGATCTCTAACTCCCGAAAAGAAAAGAAATAAATTACAAGTACAAAACAAAATCCAGCATTTCTTTTGATTTACAAGTACAATCTCTTGAAAAGGAACTAATTTGGATATTTAGATAAGGCGTGCAACATTTCTTTCGATTTACATATTATTAAATGTGAATACATTTAAATCCGAATCACTCATTTCGACATATATCTACCTTAATTTATGAAGTCAATGAAATCAATTTATTGACTCTTGGTAATCTACCTAAAATAGGTTTGAATATAATGGAATGATGACTTTTTTCTTAGTTAATTGCTATAAGTCAAAGGAAACGTGGTATAATGCATATCTTCATAATCATGAATCATCCAAATCTTCAAAAAGATAGTCTAATTTATCTCTATGTATTCACAAACTCATATTTATCCATTTCCAATTCAATGCTTAGGTATAAAATACCCACGTAAGAGCACATATATGCATCCATAATTACTCAATATACATGGAATTGAAGGACCATCACTCTTACAAAAATCCAACACGTGAAAAATCGCCACCAGTCTATATTGGAAAAAGTATCATGAGATGACTTTAAAAATAGAGTAAGGAGGGAGCATCTTTTTTCTGGCCGCGATTCATTCAAATCAAAGATTTCCTATCATTCGAAGACTTATAGAAAGCCTTCACAACGTGCTGAATTAATTCAGCACGTTATCGTTGAAAGATCTCGATCTCCAGCTCCCGAGAGGAAAAGAAATAATTTACAAGTACGAAACAAAATCGAACACGGCCTTGTCGGGAACATGGGGGGAAACCAACCAAGAAGAGCCAATAATTGTTCCATTCCCACGTCAGTTGTCACGTGTCACCGGTGAAAAGCTTGGCGTTTTCGGGTACATTATCGCTGGCATGTTCTGGTCAAGAATCAACGCATCGCTGTCGCCACCTCCATAAACCAAACTTCTCGGTTTCGCAAATATTCATTATTTCTTATGCAGATTGCAATAATACGCGCGCGATGCTTAGTTTTAAGAATTTGGACCCCCGCATGTGAATTTCGACTTTGATTCCGCGATAAATTGTCCCTTTTGCATTTTCTATTTAAGCTACGATTATTTAATGAAGCGCGAAGGATCATGCGCGTAAGAAATCAGATTATTTTAAAAGTAGTCCTTAGCACGCTTGTTATTTTAATATGAGGCTTGAAGTACGCCATTGTCTTTCGTTTGGAAAATATGAAAAAAAAAAAAGGAAAAAAACGTGCGAAACAAATGTAAAAACAATTGTGGCCCGCACGATGTTATTAATTAGCCATTGATCCAAACTTTCTTAATTCAAAAGATGCCTTGTTCATTTTGGTGTGTGTTGGCCATGAAAGGTTACAATTCTCCTAAAATGAAAATGTGCAATCCTCATGAGAAAGTTGCAGTTCTTATAAAAATGCGTAGAGGTAGAGTATGATTTGATGGAATGCACGTATTGATAGCCTATATAAATAGAATCTAATCTTCTCTGCACCCACATTGTGAAAAGAACAAATATTATATTCTATCCTCCATCAAATATAATACCTTAAGGAAAAGTGTAGATTAAGGGAAAGAAAGCCGATTTTGTCTTCTCTTTAATTTTTCCACAACAAACACTTTCAAGGTTTTGTTATGAATAAATGCATGTCCTCATTCATCTTATTTGAAAATCATGAAGATCAAAGATCCTATATTTTGTATTTTCCACATTAAAGAATTATGTTATCGCTTAGAACAAAACGATGTCGATGCTACAACAAATGGCTATGTTATTTTGGATTCAATTTTCTTCTGGACATGTAGTAATAGGAAAATTACAAATAATGATTCGAAGCGTCCTCATTTTATTAAAAGATGAATTAGAGTGTACCTTACTTTAAATAATAACCGAAAGTGGGCGTAACAATTTAAAAAGAAAAAAAGACCTGAAGCCATTATGAGAGTTTCAAATAAGAGCTTGATATCGTTGGTTGATCAAATATTCTGACCGATTAAGGGCATTTTTCATCTAACTCTTCTTCTCTATGACTTATTCGTCTAGGCAAGACGACTAGAGAAGGAAAAGGGGAAGTTGTCAGCGGAATGAAAACCAGAAAGCGGCAAAAGCTAAGACATGGACATGGACAAGGAGACGAGACCTGGAGCTCAAAAGGAAAGGCGAAATTACTAGCGAGGCAGAGAGAGAAAAAGAGAGAGACGATAATGATCAAGGAGACGTGTGTGCGTGCTTGCGCGTGCTTGGAACATTTCTGGCATGGCTGAGCCAAGATACATGGCCAATGTATCACGAACAACCATGGCGAAGGTTGGAGGAGTTGCGTGTTCCAAACAATGAAATTGAGTATTGCAGCGATACTGGTGGCACCGGTGACGGATAAGGACAGCAAAACCTTTGCCCAAATTTGGGCAAGGGCATTGCAGTTGCCATCGAGGCGAGCACCTTACTTAGATTTAGGCGAGGCCAGCCACACTGGACACAACCCCAAACAAAAAAGAAAAAAAGAAGGAGATGAGAAGACCAAGGAAGAAAAGAAAGAAAATTTAAAAAATTATCTTTACACGAAAATGCCCTTGGCTAGATGATTTAATCGAAGTTGGACTCTTCTTTGAGGCTGATACGACACTTTAAGTCATTATTTTAAATTTTCCCGATTATAAATACACCTTATAACTAGTTTGGATGGGCCGAATTGATGTGAGGCGTACAGTTCTTTTCTTTTTTCCTCAATCGACTCATGGTTTAAGGAGAGAAGAATAAGTTTTTTAAAAAAAATTGGAGTCTCTTCGTGTTTTATATAATTTCTTTTTCAATTTCTGTAGCACGAATGATTTGACTTTTTGATCGGATCTTTTATTAAAACATAGAGTCGAACGAGTAGGCATGCGCACATTCACAAGTAACTTCTTCGATGATTTTTAAGATTTGCTAGTGATATTTTAGGTCGTGGGAAAAACCTGTTTCTTACTTCTCTAAAAGTCAAAAGTCAAAAACAAACAAAGCACGAGGAACTATTGCCTCGGAAAAAAAACCATCTTTTCAAGGTTGCCTAAATTGCACTGCAAAAGCTAGCGGGGACAGGCCCATGGGCCATTAGGCCCATGAGACCCCCGACCGGTTTAGATTGCAATTAAAAGCACGCCCTCTGTTTTCTCTCTGTTTTGCTTATCGATTTTGTTTCGGGTAATCAGAGCTGCAACACTTCATGCGAAAATCGCGAAAATCGAGGGAACCCAACCGCTGCCCGCGCGCACGCAAAGCTTGAAGACAGATAAGCCCTTTTCGCCATTGCAGAAATTTCTGACTCCGCTGGTCCGGTGCGTCGATCGAGAGTCCCAGGTAACCCAAGACTTTCTGCCTTTTCTGGGTCCAACCGTAGGGCACGAACGTGACGATTTCTTTTTCTCGTAGTTTTTCTTCTGCGGTTTCGTTGCGGTTGCGGCCTCACTGTGTTGTTTCTCTGCTCTTGTTACGTGTTATGTACGTACGTGCCCGAGTTCTTGACTTCCTGCCGGCACTGTCATCGGGGCTCTGTGAAATTTCTTCTTTTTTCTGCTGGATGAATGTTGGGTATGTTGGTTAAGCGTCTCGTCTCGCGAGGAGGTGTATAAAGGTGGAGACTTTGTTGTGTTTTTTGCGGGTTGAGTATCTGGGCTCATGTGTAAGAGGTGTGTCGGCTTTAGACTTTATTGTGGTTCTTGTTAGTTGCGCATCTCATCTCTTTGAGAAAAGCTGTGTATCGAGTCGAGACTTTGTTGGGTTTGCTTCTGTTCTCTTCCTGGTGCTTATTTAATGAACCCTAGGCGGCGTGGCTTCTCTTAGATGCGCCTGAATGTCGGCTTCTAGGTTATTGCTCGATCCTGAGTTCAGTAGTCGTCGGTTGTATTTTCGCCTTTTTGATTACCTAATACTCGTTGAACTTCTCTTGTTTGTTTTATCGACAGATGCTATTGACTCTAAATTCTGACGTGCTTGTCATCACATTACTCTGCAAAGTTTCCTCAAATTGTTATACAATCCAATCTGATCGTAGGTATCGGTTGCTTTTTTCATATAGTAAGATAAATGTCCCCGACTGGAGCTGTCCAACAACTTCTGCAGCGAAAAGCCCACCCTGGTAAAGAGAGAAAAGTTCGATCGGGCATCAATCAGATGATCAATGACCCAGAAGATGAGATATCAGAAGTGGCCTTACTTTGTGAAGACGAAGATTTAGAATGTTTGGAGACTGCAGGTGATGATGAATTTAGGACGCAGAGTGGGACAAGCACAGAGATAATTGACCATATCGGTGATTCCATGACTGAAAATTCACAAGCATCTGGAGGTCGATTAAAGCAAAACAGGGAAGATGACACTGATGACACAGAGACTTTTGGTCATGATAAGAAAAGATTAAAGATGGATACATGTACTAGTAATGAGACAGTTGATTCAAATGATTTTATCTCAGCATTGCCAGAACATATAATTCATCAAATTCTGTCACTGTTGCGTAGTCCGAAAGAAGTTGCGCGAGCTAGCACCTTGTCCAAGAAATGGAGAGAAATCTGCTCCTCTTACTCCATTCTGGTGTTTGACCAACGGAAGTTCACAAAAGCAGAGAATAGTAGGCAGCAGGAGTTTAGGGAGAACACACAAGTGTTTATGAATTTTGCCTCTCGCTCTGTGCAAAGTCGTCTTCAGGGTGGATATCATATGGCGAAAATTCAGTTCCGCATGACATACTGTGATTTGGATTTTAGCAATAGGATTGATGATTGGTTAAGTCTCGTGGCCAAAAGCAATGTCCGAGAGCTGGATCTCCACTTTCCACACTTGACAAATGGACTTTATAATCTGCCTCAGAGTCTCTTCACTTCCTCAGCGATAACTAGATTAAAGTTGTTCAATTGCAATCTAGGAATGCTTTGGGAGATAAAGCTACCTAATTTGCGGGGACTTTGTCTTGGCAAGCTCTATATCCGTGACTTTCATGTTTTGCATCTGATCTTTTGTTGCCCTTTGATCCAGGATTTAAGGCTCATACACTGCACCGGGTTGAATTCACCCATGTTCTCTGGCCTGGCTAAACTTGATAAGCTTGAGGTACATTGCTGCCCTAGATTGAAGTTTATCAAAGTTGACGCACCGAATCTTCAGACGTTCTGTTATTGTGTAGATCGACATAAGCCTGGGTCCCAGCCCTTCACTTTGTCTTTGGCCACTCATAGATCTTTAAAGTCAATAGTCCTAAAGAATGCTGCGTTGACAGTTGAAACGTTCCAAGCATTGCTCAACCAATGTCCTCTACTGGAAAATTTGGAACTGAGCAAGTGCAATTCCTTGAAAAGTGTCACGATACTAAGTACGGTACTGAGGCATTTAGTCTTGAGACAGTGCAGAATATTACATGATGCTGAGATTGATGCCCCGAACCTTTGTTCTTTAAAGTTTGAGGGAAATAAAATGCCCTCCTTGTCATTGTTACCTTCGGATCTGAAGGAGGTGAAAATTACTTTACGGAAATTGACGTGCAATCTGCTACTTGATAGTGATAAGGACCACTGGTCTGATAACTGGCGTTTATTTCTTGGAAAGATCAATCATTCAAAAGGAATGAAGTTGGTCCTCTGCTGTGAGGAGGTACAGTCTGTCTTTTTCTTAACGTTTATGTGCAGAACTAACAATCTGGCAATTGTGTATTCCTATTTCTGGCTCTTCCCTAAATCAACTCTATTGTTTTGATAAGAATGTCATCATTCACGAAGACCTCAGAGACTTCTCACCTCCTCCAATAAAGGATCTTGATCTCGAGATTGTTGACTTGTCCAGAGGGTTCAAAGACATACTAGAGAGTTTGTTACGGACTTGGCGTCCCAAGGCTGTCATTGTCGTAACATCTCCTAATAGCACATTACCAAAGGTTTGGTTTCTTACCTTGTCAACATAGATTTGAACGTTGGAAGTGGTATGATGTTTGAATTGAATTTCTTTCCGTGCTTATGTATATCTATGGTGAGTAACTTGACTCACTCCTTTGGCATTTGCGGTGGCATCTGCAGCTGATACTTTCAATAGATTATGCAGACATTGCATGCGGGTTAACTTTCTAGGCATGCTCTTATTATCTTTCTACTTCTATTTACATTAATGAAATTCTCTTAACATCTGGTGCAGCTAGCTCATGGTTTGTTGATGGAACGTGACAATTGCCTAAGTTGTTGCGGATTTGTCTCGTATGAGAACAAATGTTGGAGGCACTTCCTAGAAAATGTAAGACTTTAGACATCGGATTGGCTGGAGATGAAAGGAGTAGTAGCTTGATGTCCTTGTTGAAGTCATCTCCAACGGTACTGCAGAAATCAACTGGCTTTACACTGGAGTGGAAGCCCAGATTGCGTAGCCGCAAAGCGAATCCCCCAAGTGAATCTGATCTGTGATTGCTTATTTCCTAGTTTTTTTCTTTTTGTGGAAACATGCATGATTGACAAGGACGTTGCTTATTGCGTAGGTGGACTGCGGTAGGCCATTATGTGAATGCGGGTTGTCTATAGTTGCCTTCTTGATAAAGTTAGAGATTGCTGCTGAGTATGGTTCATGTTAAGCGCATATATGCAAAAAGCAGAGAAAGAAAAATTTAGCTCATTCACTATTTGTTAGACTAATGTCTAGAATCCTCGTCAAAGCTTTATGCGTTCTTTTCCTGGATGGTTGAGAGTGAAAACGGATAATTCTTACCCTGCCACAGCGGGTGCGCATCCATTTCTGATGTACCTTTTTGTTTTACAAGTGTCATCTTTTCTCACCGTGGAATTTGAGAGGTTCAATTCTTATGCTCAAAGGCAAAAAAGTTCAGATTCTTGGTTAGCAAGGTGGAATCTGATGCTGCACTAAGCCGCCGTCCACTCGATTCCTATATAGCTTATCGTATGAGCATCGTCACTTTCCACTCACAAGCAACAATATCTTTCGCCTCTGAGCTTTATATCTTGTTCTTCCATACCCAGATTCTCTGCTTCAAGTTAGCAGTCTTCTTCATGGTAAGAAAGGCCGATATCATTTGCATTTCAGTTGGTGTCTTCCCCAATTTTCTGTTCTGGTTTCATATCTGCATGTCCTTGGTTTTGCACAAGTTTTCACGAAGCTTTTTCTCAATAATCCTCTCTTCCCTTTTAACCAGGACGCATCAGCTAAAATCTTTTTAATTTAAAAACCATCTCCCATTGGATAAACCGTTTTACGTTCTTATAAGTAGGTGTTGTGACTCGATGGGGATCATCCTGCGAGATGCCTACTTGGGCTCAACATTGAGTAGATTTCGCCAAACTCATGGATGATAATATAGATAATTTGGTCAGGCGTTTTGCAAATAACCTCAAAGTATACGATCAGAATCTAAAAACTAGTATGATTGAAGATTAATAGAATGATATGAGAACGACCTGCCGTCCGCATAGTTTTTTCTTGTGCTAAGTCATGAACTCATCAACCAAATTACTAAGAATAACCTTTCAACCATAAATTTAAGATAGTCAACATCCTCACAAAGAGGCATGAGAGCGGATCACTGATGTTGCAGGAAGGAGGGAAAAAGAATAGAAGCGGGACGAAGAAGAAGAAGAGCATAGAAGTCGGGCCATGGGGAGGAAATGGTGGAATCAGCTGGGACGATGGGAGTTACCATGGCGTGAGGGAGATCACTCTTGTTTTCGGCCATTGCATCGACTCGATCTGCGCGGTGTACGATAAGAATGGAAAACCTGTGGCAGCAGAGAAGCATGGAGGCCATGGAGGGGATCAATCAGCTGAGGTTAGTACTATATTCAAGAACTAAACCGCCGCCAACTATTTTTAAGAAACGGCTGTAGAAGAGAACATGACATGAATTATCTGGGATGGCAGATTAAGCTGCAGTTCCCGGACGAGTATTTGGTCAGCGTGAGTGGCTACCACTGTCCCGTGGTTCATGGAGGCAGTCCGGTCATTAGATCGCTCACCTTCAAGAGCAACAAAAGAACGTTCGGGCCGTTTGGGATGGAACACGGCACGCCATTCTCTTTCCCATCGGATGGCCGGATAGTCGGATTCAAGGGACGAAGCGGCTGGTACCTCGATTCTATCGGGTTCCATGTGTCCCCAGCTCAACCGACAAAGCTACTTCAGAAGGTTCATAGGAAATTTCAGGGACTTGCTAGCACCATTACTTCGAAACCTCCGATGACATCGAAGGACAGAGAGGGTGGAGGCCCTTGAAGTATGAACGTGCATAGATGCAATCGAGAAGCTGCTATTCAGACTGTCCTTTTTCTCCTCTGGTTGTAGTAAAGAATATGAAGTTTTTAGAGTCGTCCGTTAATCATGTTCCTGTCTGAAAGAGATCTATCAGACATTATATGACTAGAAAACATAAGGTATACATCCTACATATCTACCGATATTTAACCGGCCTTGCTTCTTTTTCTATGCACCACAGAGCTCCCTCTGATTAATAGAAGTGGCTCCTCCCAAGACAAAGTTCACTTCAACCACTCTTTCGGCCTAAAAGTAGAGCTTCCCTTCACTCCCATAGGCAATATATCTTGATTAATGAGGATGCGGACGAGCTCATTTAGCGAAAGAGCATTATATGCCGGAGAACATTAGGTCACTTCCCGGCTCAGTTGTTTCATTTCCTCAACGTCCCTGGGGACGACAGCTAAAAAGCTGTCTGGATTTTCGGCTTAGCTGAAAGAAGGCGCCAGAAGACAGAGACCCAAAGTGGCTAATCAAGTTACACAAATATCAAATATGCTCGACCAATAGACCAGATTACGAATTTCCATTGCTCTACAAACAAAGGTATGCTACCCGTGGCCAAGAACAAAGAAGTCACGTCTACGTTCTCATTCAGATGAATTTACATGGCAAAAAGTCTTTATCAGATCATAACAAGCCCCAACACAGTGTACCTCACATCACTTCCTAAAGAAATATTCTCATCCTCGAGTTTTAAGCTCAGCGAGACGCCGGGACAGGTCATCCTCTTCGACCTTTTCAGATGCTTTGGTCGGTATGGCATGTGCGGCCGGCTGGGGCAAACCAACCGACACCTCCAACCCGTAATTGTCGGCCACCTGTTGCATCAAGCTGTTCACCTCTCCTTCAGGAGTGGAGAGTGAGGTCGATCCCGCCATCGCACTTTCCATGAACTCCGCCTGGACCTCCATGTTTACAAACTGCTTCTCGAACTGGTCCATAGTCTTGGACATCTTCTGCATATTACCTGGAGCAGGAAAACATCCAATGAGATTGACATTAGGACGAGTGAAATTCCACTTTCCACTTACTGCACTTCAAACATATGAGGTGATTCAAACCAGCCACAGATACCAAAGCAATAATAGAAATATGCAAAGTGAAAACTAACGAATGGGATGAATTGCTCTCGGAGAGCTCTCAAATGCAACACAAATTCGACTTAACCAGGACAAAGACAGACTTGTGAACATTCGAGGCTCTACACTTGCTTATGAAATACGTTGAGGGAGATACACTCATGTATCTAAACCGACGAAAAACAGCCTACGCGATAACGTCAATTCTACCTCACGGATCTTAAACAAAGATGACAGGTACCTAAACAAGTAACGCAAACGCATGGGAATTTCACTTTCACCTCACCACACACCAACAGCGCAAGAAATCAAGAAATTCTATAGCGAATCGATCCACTAAAGCACCTCCCGACTTCTCTAGAATCGCGGCGGCGCTTCAATTTCGCAAATGCTTTGAAACTTTCGAGCCCGGAGAAAGGTGCCTAGCGTGTTACGCGATGCCTGCTACAATGGCCGAACGTCCTTAACCGTACGCAAAAAAATTCACCATCAGAGACGAGAGCCAAGCATTCCAAGCAGCACCAACACGTTCAGACGCACAATTTAAAAGGCGATCGGGACCGTAAGAAGACTCTACCGGTGGCGAGAGAGGACTCGAGGGACTTGACGATGGAGGCCATGGACTTGTTGACGGCGGCCATCTTGGCCTGGGAGTCGAGGCGGGCGACGACGGCGTCAAGGCGGGAGGCGAGGCGGAGGTAGTTCGTCTGCTCGGTGCGCTTGCGGATGGCGTTCTCGGCGTAGATGCGGGCGCCGTCCAGGTTGCCCTTCTCGATCGCCTTCTTGACCTTGAGCTTCTCGGCCTTCTCCTCCTTGTCGCACTTGCGGGCCTGCCGCTGCAGCGACTTGGCCGTGAACTTGAGGTCCATGATCTGGTTCAGCAGCTTCTCCGTGCTCCCCATGGCTCGCCCCCGCGCGCGCGATCGGTCTCGATTCGGAAGCTCCGATCGGAAGAACACTGTCGCGGAGTTTTGAGTTCGCGTTTGACGAATGGATTTGGATTGATCGAGCGGCGCGTGGTCGCGTTTCTTAAATGAAGGAAATCTGTGTTTCCGCGTGTGATATGTCTTGCAACGATGGCGTCGAGGGCGCGTGGGAATCGGGTGGGAGATCCCGAGAGGCGCGTGATCGGTTCGGTTCCGAAGGCTTGGCTCGGGAGATTGGCGTGGACTAAATTGATCGAGCGCGTGGTCGCGTTTCTTCTATCTTGAAGAAAAGCCGCGTTTCTGCGTGAAATGTGAATGTCTTGGAGCGATATAGCGTCAACGACGCGTGGGAGTCGGTTGGTTTGGGCGTGGAAAACGATGGATTTAATTTGTTTTGTCCAATTTGCATGCGATCTCTATCATAATAAAACATTTTCATATTTGATCAAATTTACGAAAATTCATAACTTAATTTTTTTATTTCTTTTTTCCTTCATTTTGGCATCTTCGTGCCACATCCACGGCCGACAAGATTGTGAGAGCCCTCGACAAGGGCTGGTAAGCCCTCGCATGCACTTGGTGAGGCCATGATGGTATCTACTAAGGTCTTCACCATCCTACCAACTTTGGTGAGGTGGCCTCGCGAGCCAAAATGAAGGGAGAAAAAAAAAAACAATGAAAAATCATAAAATCATAAAAATATTATTTAAAATGTTCATATTAGTGTTAACCAAGTCATGTTAACACACTCCGACTTAAATCGGTCAAATGAATTGAATTGATATTAATATAAAATATTTTTAATTCAATTAATTTAATTAAAAAATTTATAATTGAATTGATATCAACGCAATTGATTTATGATTTGTATAATGTTTAAATTTATTTATGATCCATTTATTAAATATGAATAATTTATATAATAACTTAACCCATCTCATCGTATAAGTATAAGTTAATAAATGGATTTATAACCTATTTTTACAAATTTATTAAGGATTAATCACTTTTTTTTCGTCAATCCTACCCTATTTTTATTCTAACTTTCACTTTTAAATTTTTATCCTATCTTTTTACAAAACGTGAGAATCAAAACGCACTCCTAAAATTAAATCGTCCCCACCTCAATTTTTGAGAAAGTGGAATTCGAAAGCCCACCTCTTCCTCTCATGTCGGAAGGGTGGTAGCAAACCTTAGTGATTGGGGGTTAAACGGTTGGAACGCGGAGTTTAGTTCTTAAATCGGGTGGGCCCGAAATCGACGTCGGCCTGGACCGACCTGACGATGGGCCCACGGTCGCACCCGAACGGCCTGACCGACGAAACGAACGTTGACGACGACCGCGACTGCAGAGGGCTTGAGCGTTTTGAAAAAGCGAAAAGCCGCAGGGGCGAGCTCCGGCGCAACGTGTCGTGTCCCCTGCTTTTTGGTTCCTCGTTGCGGGCGTCCACCTGGAAGCGCAACGGCTCCTCCTCCTCCTCGTCCTCCCTCCTCGTACCTGACCCGACCGCCCTCTCGTTCGGACGTTTCCCCTTTCCTCGCTCTCGGTGCTGATAATCTCCTCCTCCTCCAGGTTATCTCCCCGAGAAGCGGTTTGTCAGTTTCCCCTTCGTTAGCTTCCAAGAATAAATCTTGGGTTTTTCCAGTTCCGGACTTGGTTCACTCGATCCTGTCCCTTCACATTTTCCAGGCGGAGTCCCCAACCTCGATCCTGCCCCAGCCGGGTCCCGCGCCGTTTGTTGTCCCGAAGAGGGATCGTACTTGCTTAAACCCCATGTGCATTTCGGAGGCATTGTTGCGGAAAGTTCTCAGCTTTGGCTCGAAAGACCCGTTTCAAGAAACGGGGCGCAAGCTCGCTGGGATCACTGATATGGCGCGAACGTCTCGTTATTGATCTGCTGAAGTGGATCCGGTGTCTGGCTAGCGAGCCAGCTGGAGAAATTGAGGTAGAGAAGCATCTTTTCCGTAGTAAAGGGCCG
The DNA here is from genome assembly GCA_014182555.1 of Eucalyptus erythrocorys. Classification (NCBI taxonomy): domain Eukaryota; kingdom Viridiplantae; phylum Streptophyta; class Magnoliopsida; order Myrtales; family Myrtaceae; genus Eucalyptus; species Eucalyptus erythrocorys. The sequence goes on from CM024602.1 coordinate 14,429,844, forward strand.
TTTTTTTCCTTTTGTGGATATGAGAGCTTTGCTGAAGGTTCTGTCTCTGCGACGTTTCCGAAGCAGAAATGGTCGGGCATGGAGAGGAAGAGCCGGTTTATGAGATTGCGGTGGCCGTGCCCAAGAAGAGAGCGAGAGAAGGAGACGAGAGCGAGGACTGTGTGGAGGTTCTCGTGGAGGAATTTAGGAAAGTGGGGTTGATAACCGAGAGAGTCGTTGGCATCGCGGATGAGTTCATCAAGGTGTGGTCTGTCGATTGATTTGAACCATTCTGTTACACGTCGCTCCATTGCCGTAATCGTGCATTATATGGTCAGGAAACTGCATCATCTGGTGTTTTTAGGTCTGATTAGTTATTTGTTGCTGGTACGCGTCTATTGGACGATTCCTGGAGTAACTTGGAATGCATGTATTCTGAATGTGAATTCCTATGAGGGGTTCTGTTGCAATGCTGTGTTTGTTTCTATTCTCGGGTCCACTGGTTGTGATACCCATTCTCGCTGTTTGGTGTTGCTTGCACTGTTGAGTGTACTAATGTCTGCATATCACATGCACGAGATTTTGTTTACATGCAAGGCCGTATTGAAGGGTATCCTTGTGTAAATGCTGGCGCATTTTCTGAAGTACCCAGGCGTCGGCAGAAATTAGTGTGGTGGACACACCATGTCTATTCTTTGTATACCATGCTCACTATAAGTCTTTAGTAATTTTTTATGCTTTTCTCTAGATTTTCTCTAAGCTGCAGCTACTTTTCCTTAGCTGGCAGCTCCTTTGGAGATTTTAGGAAGGACAGCCGCTGAGCTACGTATGAAGAAACCAACACATATTGGTAAGTACGCGACCTTCCGCTTCTGCATTTGCGTGATTGTCATATGGGTTGGCATTAAATGTGAGACTCTGGTGTTTATGTCAGGGATGGACTTGCAATTTGAGTGGGAGGATGTCCATGCTTTTGTGCAACAACCAGATGGTTCACTGTTCAGCTGGTGTGAGCGATTTCATTTCTACCGCCACTTGATATATGGGATAGTAAGTTAAATTTGTTTTATCATCTGCACTTGTTTAATTAGTCATCAGACTCTCCATTATGACATGCTTCATGCTGCTTTAGGATTAAGTAACATGTCTCATATGACTGCCATTTGTAATCATTTTGCCAAGTCGTAATCACTTTCATGAGACATATGATGAAGGAACGTCCAAATTTTATAAAGATAGCTATTGTTCCGAATTGCTCTCGTTTCTGTAACTGTAGCTTATGTCCTTTTGAAAATATGTATGTGCATAAATAGCGCAGCCAATTGTTGTCTGTGATCTTAAGAGCACTAAGAAGTCAATCGAGTCCTATAGAAATATATCCTGCAGAACATGATTGCCATTTTAATGCCGTAACTTAGACATCTATATATAGGTGAATAAGAGCCGGTCCGATATAATTCTAAAGTGGGATGCAAAAGAAATCCGCTGGGAACCTGGTGAACCTTTACTACAGAGATTGGAATCAGAGAGCATCGTCAAACAAGTGTTTCCGATGCATGGTAAGCTGTTTGATATCACCAGCAAGTCAATTCGATCGTTATTTCTGCAATTATGTGACCTCTGATGTGCAGTTGAAGCAAAAAGGAAAGAGCTTCTGAGAAGTTGGGCATTGAATTGGTTGGACTTCACAACACAGCCAATTGATGATATCTACTCGTACTTTGGCACAAAGGTAACTGCAGTGACGTCAAGCAGTGCAGTTAACAAAAATTAGATAATTCACATTCTGTGATTATTAATAGATTGTGATTTCCAGATTGCAGTCTATTTCGCTTTTCTCGGAATGTATACTCGGTGGATGCTGTTTCCTGCAGGACTTGGGCTCATATCACAGTTGATTGATTTTGGGTGCGTTCTATCTGTCCCTTCTATTGAGTGCAGTTTTGCTTTACTATGTGCAATTTGGCATTGATATTTTTGGCTTTGATTTTTCTTTTTTTAAATGTTTCTTAGGCCATTCCAATTCCTAGTCCTCCCAATTTTCTTTGTATGCATCACATTATGGGCTGTAGTGTTTTTCCAGTTCTGGAAGCGTAAAAACTCCGCCCTTCTAACCAGGTATGTGGGTGTAGTTTAAAAATGTTTCAGTGGCGATGTTAGATTGATTTATCGTCATTGGACATCGTTAAACTGTATAATGACTTCCCACTGTTGGAAACTTCTCCACCTTCTATGGACCTGGTGGTGTAGGTGGCAGATCAGTTATTCAGTTGGAGCTGACCCTGGTTATGACCTGGGCTATAAGCTCTCTGGCAAAGAATGGAGCTCAATACAGTCGCCTGTGGAAATAGCTGGTAAAGAAGAGCAAGATAGAAGGAAGGATAAGGAAAAGTTTCAAAGAGAAGAATGGTTTGGAGCTTTTCTGAGGGTCAGGAATGATGCTATTGTTATCTTGAGCATCATATGCCTCCAGTTGCCATTTGAATTGGCCTATGCACATCTTTACGAGGTCGTTGGATCTGATGTTATAAAGTAAGAATAATCGGATCAGTGAAGTTTCCGGATGTTTTCTCTTTGCTAGAATTATACTAATTTCTGTTGTTTGTTCATTCTGTTGTGTGGTCACCTTCCGTCTTCTGTTGTCTGGACTTTTTGTTCAACACTCATATATATCTCATGCTTAACACTTAATAGCAACATTGGACCCCTCTTATGTCCATGCAGAACATGTCCATGTTATGTAGCAGTTTGCTGGTTAGTTTTGGTTCTTTCCCTCTGACATCAAAGCATATATATATTCTGTGAGCATGATACTTGAAGGATCTTTCTTTAGTAAAAATCCATGTAACCTTTTTATTCTGACACATGCCACATTCGTCACCATTGATATAGGTAGTAATATCATTAGCAATTAACTAACTATTCAAATAAAGATGCTCGTGTGTGAAATGTTATATAGCCTCTATCACATATGAAAGCCCCTATAGAAAATTCCTGGTCAATCGACTGCTCTTCTTTGTTGTATCTCATGTGATGGTTTCTGAGCCAGCCATTTTCTACTGAAGTACATATTTCCCATAAGAAGTGGTTTTCTACGTTATATCTTACTTTGCCACACATTCTACCTACTCAAAATTTATGGGGCAGAAGCTAATTAACACCTACACATTACAATGTATGTTGTGCAAAATCAAATCATTGCTTAAACTTCATGACAGATGAATTTTATGCTGCTACCAATTCTTGAACCTGCTCTGTAAAAAGTTCAAGCTTGAAGAAATGTATCCCTTGTTACAGTCAGTTTTCATGGTTTTTCGAGGTTCCACTTTAGAATTTGACTGCACAATATTGATTTGACTTTTAATCAGGTTTGGGCTGACAGCCATCTATCTCGTCCTCATTCAGCATTTCACAAGGATTGGGGGTAAAGTATCGGTTCAGCTGATTAACCATGAGAGGAATGTTAGCAGAGAATACCGAGCTGATAGCTTGGTCTATAAGGTGGTTGTCGTGTTTTATTATTTTTTTCTTATGAAGAAGCCTTTATTTTTTTTTCTGGCCTTATGAGTAAGCTTTTTCTATTAACTTTGTTGTGCAGGTTTTCGGCCTCTATTTTATGCAATCATATATTGGAATTTTCTACCATGCCCTCCTGCACCGGAACTTCATGACTCTCCGTCAAGTCTTGATTCAGCGCCTCATCATCTCAGAGGTGGATATCATAATCACAATAATATATGTCGTGTTTTACACAGTCAGCTAATCTTCTTCCACCTGCCTTACCTCAGGTGTTGGAAAACCTATGGGAAAACTCTTTCCCCTATTTAAAGTACAGTTATAAGAAACACAAAGTTAGGTATGCCACCTTTATATACTAATTTGTCTCTTGATCTATTATTGAGTATATTTTATTTTGTGAAACCTGAATGACCAACTGGTAGATCCTTTTTCTTTGCTTAGAAAGAAGAAAAGGTGTGAAAAAGGATCAACAAGGGGCAAGATTCAATTTGCATCAAGGGTAGAAAAGGAGTATCTGAAACCGTCTTACTCTGCAAGCATTGGGGAGGAGCTTGAGGATGGGCTGTTCGATGGTATTAAGTAATGTGCAATGTGCATGATGTATTTATAAGCAGCTGTGTCTCCAGTAATTCATTCTCGCTGGTTCTCCCAACTTGCAATCTATCTTAACACAATTTAACTCGCACGTTAGCACAAGCTCTCTTGTTTTAATGCAAAAAGTTTTGTCAATAAGCTTATTTGACATTCTCATCATAGGATGGACATTGGAGTTGGTGTTATTTGCATCTTTCATTTTATCAATACCATGTTGATGACAGAGAAACTTCCGATTCTTTTGAACCTCGAGTTATCCTTCTACAAGTTTATCTGATTGCTGGTTCTTATCCTTGAATTCACAGACTTCTTGGAGTTGGCATTACAATTTGGAATGATCATGATGTTCGCTTGCGCTTTCCCTCTTGCATTTGCCTTCGCTGCCTTGGTAACAATGCTTTTTCTGGTTCTTCATCTACTGGTGGTCCCTACTATATTAAGAAACTGACGTTAAGGTCTGTCCTGTCCAGAACAACATCACCGAGATTAGGACAGATGCACTGAAGTTGTTAGTTATGATGAAGAGACCTGTTCCTCGTGCCGCTGTGACCATTGGAGCTTGGTTGAATATATTTCAGGTACTTCCGGACCTCATGTATCATCACGCTTAGTTCATCGTAATCTGGTGCAAGCGAATGATGATAATTGATATTGGAAAAATCTGTTTGTGGTTTCAGTTTCTAATAGTGATGTCCATATGCACAAATTCCGCTCTCCTGGTATGTTTATACGATCAGGAAGGAAAATGGAAAATTGAGCCTGGACTAGCAGCAATCCTAGTCATGGAGCATGTGCTTCTGCTCATTAAGTTTGGAGTTTCTCGCTTTGTTCCTGAGGTGTGATCCCTTTTGTTCCTATGTTCCTCGTATATACAGTTGCCACGGTTTGTTGTGAGTAGCTTTTGATGCTTTTACTTGCTCTAGGAACCCGCATGGGTGAGGGCGCACCGTGTGAAGAATGCTACGCAGGCACAGGACGTGTGCTCCAAACAGTTGTTGAGGACTATATCGGCTGGAGAGAAGCATTTCCTCGAAGCTATCAAGGAGGACTGAGGGATGCTGTTTCATCCGTTTGAGACCTTTCACTCAAAGCTCACCCACTTACCAAATTGTGTATACAACAAGTTTTCTCTCATTTTTAGCCCGGCATACCCTTATGTAAGGTACCTTTTTGCTTTGGATTTTGTAAACTGAAGCAAAGCGAGGAATCTCTCCCTCGAAAGCCAGGGGATTTTTCTCAATGAAATGAGCGTTTGGTAAAGAAATGTGTTCCGAATTTGTAAATGAACTTTTATAGCTAATATATCTCTCTGGTTTTTAATGTCCAAGCCGAACTCCGTAAAGAACGCGGCTGCGGCTATCTCCTGGTTTTCTTTCAAAGCAGATTTGGAGGTACATGCGGAGATAGATTAGTTATTGGCTAATTGAAAGAAGCAAGTTCCCGAGGGAGCTGATATATATGATAATTAAAACAAATACAAAATTGTAAACAAACCAAACCCTAAAGCACCCTCTGCAAAATCTTGTCTTGACAGAACATTACTTTCCATGTTCATAAATAGGAAAGAGAACTCAAATCTAGTATTCCATAGCACAAGGAAACGGCAAAAAGAGGGCTGGATATCTATCATATTTCTTCAATTTCATTTCCTGCCACGGACTCTAATAGCCTGCCTGTTCCTTTTCTTAGCGCCAGACTTGGCCACTTTGAGACTCCTGTGCACGGCACTCAACCTTGCTAGGGCAGCATTCTTCAAATCAGGCCTGTAATAATTATCTGCAACCTGCAGTTAAAATGCCATAAGATTCAGCAAATATGCATGAATATCCCATAAAAAGGAGGCAGAAAGGAAAAGGATAGGACATGGCGAATATTTCGATACTCAGCTGCTCCATAGTTCGAATGTCCATGTTGTTAATAGCCGTTTAAGAAACACACAATCAAATTCACAAGCACTAAGACAATCTCACAGTGATCGCATGACAAAATAGTATCATTGGAAAACAAGTTCAACAGTTCGTGCAGCTATCACGACAATGCTGCTTAATGGCCTGGGAGACACAAACAGACTATGATCCTATATAACCATGAGATGCTCACTAATTGGCAATTAGGAACCCGAGAAATTTAACGAGGTGGGAGAAGACATCAGATATCTACTAGACATTAAACCGCTTTCCAAAGACCACGTAAATGGAAGGTACCTGGTTTTTCACTGCCTTGGCCATCCTCTTGAACTCCTTCTTCATCACAGATTTGTGGAGCAATACAGCGGGTTTGTTTTGTTTCTTGGTCTTGGTCGTAGCAAGCAACACGGATTGCTCCTTATCCACAGGTTGAATGGTGACGGTCTTCTGATTTGCGAAACCTATCACGCACCAACAAAGATGTCAACTTTTAGCTTGAACAAACCTCTATTGCTTTAAATGAGAAAGAGAGAGAGACAAGGAGTCCATGATCAATTGAACTGCATCAAGAAACCAAATTCACACATTTTCACTCAAGCTTAATCATTTCCAGGGTTAAAAAAACGCTACAACTTTTCAGATAAAATTCTCAAAACATTCTCGTACAAGGAAAAGGTACCGAGTGATTCGCAACACAACGACATTCTCCAAGCAGAATTCATCGATATCTTTCCTATCGAATAATGAGACAGGTCACGATCACACAACTTACAATTTATGAACACACATATAACTCTCGACGACCACAAAAACAGATGAATCCGATCTTCAACTAAACATAGCTTCCCTTTAGACATTAATTTACAGATACAGCGCCTTCATCCGTTCGCCGAAACCCTCCCTAGTCACACCAGATAGAAGGATCGGAGAACCTACGATTTCCACATTCCACCTTACTTTAACGCACATTTCCCGATCAACCAGCCGGGAACCAACACGACCGCAAAGATTCCGCGGACATCGTCAGAGCAAAAACGAGCCCGAAGAGGGGGGGGGGGACATACCAGAGTGCTTGTAGGAGTTGAGGTTGAAGAGGTTGTTAGGCTCCTTGCTGAACTGAACGCTGGCGCTCCCCCTCCCGAACTCCTTCACGAGACAGCAGTTGTTCTTCTTCACAATCTCCCATATCAGCTGCCCCGGCACCGTCGCCATCTCCTCCTTCCTTCCACCTGCATTTCACCCAAAAAAAAAAAAAAAACCACGTTTCATCGAACCGCTCGCGGATCAAGTCAAAGCGTGAGCTCGATATCAAGATGTGTTGCTCGGAGACGGCGGCGATCGTACCAGCTAGGGTTCAGCAGCTCGCGGCGGGAGGTTGCGGAATCGCGGAGGAGCTTGCTGGAGCCGACGGAGGGAGGAGGGGCTAAGCGGGATATCCAAAACCCTAGCGCTAGCGGTAGGACTTTTGACAAATTTCGAGACGACAAAGGCCGCGCTTCATCGTCATATTTACGAGGATTGCCATTGTTTTGGTGAAGTGTTATTAAGTAGTAGGGCCCATTCGTTGGCCCATTCTATGCTCTACCCTATTCCGTAGCACTTTGCTTTGTTCATTTTTCTCTTTCCCTTTTCTTTTCTTTAGAGGGGATAATAATGCCAATATTTTGTAATCCCATGAGATTATCTCCATCCAACCAACATTGGTCTGGTGTCGCCGACAAGGGCTCGCCACATCATCAATTTGAGGGATCGCCACATCATTGATCCGAAAGGTTTCCTTTAGAACCATTAGATTAACGAGGGGATTCGATTTCTCTCATCAAATTTGTTTAATAAACATTGATAACTCAATCGTAAGATGGAACTCCAAATTAGATTAGTGCTATGAAAATCAATATCTACCCTAAATGGAACTTTACTGTTAGACCGATTAAACAATAATTGACATTATTTACTGTTAAATCGTATATAGAAAATCGATGATTATAATCAAAGAAACTCTTGTAAAAATAAATGAACCCTCCTTTCACAAATATCATCCACTTTAGCATTCTCTTCAACTTTTCTTCTACTCTCTCTCTTTCATTTGATCACCAGCGCTAGGACTCTAGAGTGCGTGATATGATGAATGATGCAAGGAGGGGATATTTGAAATTAAATTTTCGATCAGACCTTCAATGCTTAAATCAGTTGATTTCCCATAAACAGAGAACAACTTCCGACAAACAGAGCACGGAGATAGACGGATCATTTGCAGTTGATTTCCGATAATAGGCCAGTATATGATCGACCGTTTCATCAACAAAATGTGGCCTTTCATGGCGAATCATAGTTGATGCAAGCATGCTGATCTTAGAAAGGCATCATCAGAACTACATAATTCGTATCTCATTTGATCATTATTCATTGAAAGACTCGAAATATATCTTCGTTCGATCCTTGTAGGGTGAAAAAGGGACTCTATTGGATCTACACGAACCTCCTGATAATATCCATAAATGGCTTGTTTTTGGTAAAAGATGGATATTACTATATGTAAACTATTTCTTTCAACACCCATCGGTGAATATGGAGTCCCTGACGAAAAAAAAAATATCATATGGGAGTACTCATTAATCCATACCCAAACTGGAGCAATGCCAGTTGCAAACAAATTTAATAGATGTATCTCACTCCAAGCGAAAGCCCAAAAAAAAAAAAAAAAAAAAAAACCACAAGATCCTACAGAGAATTGATAAAATTAATAAACATGTTCCATGACCAACAGCAGATACAGAAGAGTTATTAGCTCACAGAACCAACCTACTACCACTACCAAGTAAGCAATTTTGCCTATTACCAGAGACTTCCACTTTACACCTCAACTAATGTTAAATATGTACGGTATCTGGTAGTAGCTTCCCTACAAGGTTGCGTTCCGAGACCAAATTATACAGAAAGGAGCTCGCTGATATACAAAGCAGAGAGTCCAAGGCTAAGAGTAAAATCGAAACAAAATCCGCAACTAAAAATGCACTACATACAGCAACAAGATTGAGCCAGAAAAAGTTCACTAATTGTTGGATGTCGAAGCCCGATGCGTTGGTCTCACTGAACCATTCAGTGCTTCATTTATTCGACTGAACACTACTTTTAATGGGATGCAAGCTATAACAGGATCAGCAGGCTTCTCTACCGCAAATTTTCCCATGTCCTCACCTCGCTTATGTCCGGTCAATGAGGACAGCTTCCGCATCTTTTTAGACAATTGACCCGATTTCTTCGCTTTGGACGACTTTTTCCGTGAATGGGACTTAGCAGTTCGTCGGACATTTGCTGAGCTTCTATGAACTGGATGAGCCATTTTAGAACCTCCCCAAGTAGAGAGATTATTTGCATCACGGCTGCCTGTATTTACCAAATTATCACAGTGCCCACCGTCTAGGACCTCAACTGAGAGAGGGTGTCCAACAATGGCTTTGCCATTTAATTTACTCATGAGCGAAACCAAAGGAACATGAGTTGGACGATAGCTAGCCTTGACTTCTAGCTCAACATCATACAAGGGCGAATTGGAGTACAAATCCCCAATGGGATACTCATCCGTCTTATGCCTAGAGTGCACCGCAAAGCGAGACTGACGATGAGGGAGCGATCTTTGGGAAGTCGGAGACCCATTGGGCAATGGCTTCAGCTCAGCTTGTCTTTTCATGTGAGATTCTCCTGGGAACACTCGTGAGCCCCAATCAACTACCCCATCCACCTGAACTTCGCTACCCAATTTCAGTTTAGCATGTGAAGTAGCGGACCCATCAATACAAGTGGAGCCAGGTTTCCGCTCAGAACCCGGCAAGCAACCATCTGTGCTATGTAGACCTGTCAGATAAGTATTGGATTCCTCGTCCATTTCTAAATACCTTCCCGGATGCCGATTCCTGTTTTTACTTAACTGCCTCGAATTCCTCTTTCCTTTCGACTGCCACTTGGAAGTACCCTTGTCTATCTTTTGACCTACTTGATCTACACGAACAGCAGCCAAACTGTTGCAACCAGATTCATTAACATGGTCGCATGCCAAAGATGCAGCTTCTACTTGACTGCTTTGACTTGATTGCCTTCCTAAGTTGCTAAGTTGAGCCTTGGCTAGCATTGGAGGATAACCTGGGAAGTCATCAAAAACAGCATTAGTCAGCCCATTTTGTCCATGGCTTGATACAAGATAACGACAAGATAACACAGATACTAGGTAGATGGGATTGGCATAGACAATGCAAGGATGAGAAGTACTCAAACCTGAAAACTTACTTCTATGCAGACAAATCAAAAGTGAAAACTTGCTGTTTTCACCCCATTTTTATAATTTTCCCGTTTTACCACCAGACCAAACAAGTTACAGCACAATAGAAGCATTGTTTTGAAAAATTGAAATTCCATGAAAGGAAAATGCTGAACCACAAGGGACTAGATGACTTTCCACTTTGGCTGCAAAATGCCATGCAACCCTTTAAAGGAACTGCTTTTCGAAAAAAATGTATATACTGTAGTTTTGTCAATCTCCAACTTGTATAAGAGGAATTTACCCCTGTAAAATTTACAATTAGAAATCTAGGTGCAGTTTGATTCGAAAGACCAATAAAAAATCAAAAGCCAAGGGCTAAAGCAAACAACAGGAGCAAATGTCCCCCTGGTAGACACTAAGCATGTGGGTAGGGTGATTATGACCTTTTACCTTTTGAAGTTTTAAATGTTGACCACTCAAATCTTAACAATCCTAAGAAACATCAAGATTTGGAGTCATTTGCAATCATGGAGAAGCTTTTCATAATTTGTGTCGGGAAAACAAGCACTTATTGATTAAAATTAAATTGTCCCGAAAAAGCCCTGAGACTTTCCTGGACTAACCAAACAGCTCACAGCAAGACTGCATTGATATGCTGTCCAGAATCTTATCCTTACATGTCACGCAATGCATGCTTCCCTAGCAAGGATTTGTCACTTTAACTCATTAATCTACCATGAAGCACAGGAAAGTGCCAAGTATCTTTGGTGAAAATGCTCATTGCACCAAAGATATTAAAACTGATAGTACTTCCCAGCTTATGATAGAAAACCAACAGATCCGAAGATATTCCTAGAGTAAAAAACCTTCAGCAAAGCAATATCGAAACAATAAAGGATAAATCCACTAAATAAGAAGGAGACATTCAGAAACCAACTTCATAACGTAGCTTACCTGTAGAGTTTCTATCATCTCCAACAAATGGCACATCAAATAACACATCAGATAATTCATTCTCATGTAGCCCTGATAAGCGGGAAGTCTCCTTTGTCTTCGAGAAATCATTGGTTTTCTGAGCATGCTTGCAATCATTTACCGTTGGCTCGTTGTCATGTGAAACTGCAGGGCTATCTGAGTTCGTCTGGACCATGGGAGACATTTTCTTTAAATCAAGATGTTCTGATCCAGATGCCTTGCAGTCGGATGCAGTGCCAAGACAAGTACCACTTGAAGAGGCTAACTGGTCACAAGTAACTGGTACAGACACCATTGCCGTACTCTCCAAAACTTTGGTCAAAGGACGACGTCTATTTTTCTTTTTAAGGAAGTCATGCACTATTGCCACTTGAGATCTCTTTCTCTTCAGAGATGAAGAATAGCCTTTGCAACCATTAACGGGATTTCCATTTGGCACAAAATGGGCAGTACTTGTGCCAGGAGCTATATCTTGAACCGACTCAACAAGGGCAACCTGAACCGTTTTGTTAGACACCACACCCATGCCTAGATCCTCAAGCCCTCTCATGCGCTTGGTTCCTTCAGTTCCATCATCTTCCGAATCATTTGGGGTTTTCCTCCTTCCCAGTGCAGATTGCAACTTAGAAGAACAGACAAGATTTGGTTCTTCAAAAGATATGCCAGACTGAGATAACTCAGGCCCAGAATGTGAATCAGTGTCACAGTCACTCTCATCTCCAGAAATTTCATCACTTGCTCTACCAGAATCTGAGATTGTAGGAGACTCCATAACCAAAGCACCATCTCTCCCCGATGAATAATTTCTACAATAAAAATCTGGATGGTCCCTCCCCAATCGAGAACTCTCAAGCTCAAGAGCATGCAAGATTGCATCCTCTCTCCTTGCATATTTCACCACTTTCTTACTTAAAGTGGCTGCAGCTGCCTTCGCCTTTTCAATGCAATCATCATACTCCCCACAACGAAACGCCTTCACTCTCTTGGATTTTTCAAGGTTATACCAGTCTCTGGATCACATTTGGTCAAGAAAATGAAAATTACTTGATAAGTTGAATGATTTCACCAGCGGGAATGTTTTAAACATCAGCTGCGTGGTCCTTTCATTACAAGAATAATGACAGGGAAACCATAATCAAGAAACGACATACAGAGCTCATTCTTGCAACATTGTCAAGGAAAATATTGCAAAGCAAGTTTCATTATGAGCAAGCTATCAGACAATAAAGAATCTCAAGAAGCATAGTAGTCAGTCAATGCATGCGAACAGAAGCAATTACAAACAAAACTTTGGCACATTTCTTCCTTCCACGAATCACAAATCAAGATATCGGCCCACCATATATCTCAATCAGAAAACTATGGTTGGGTAATTCTTATGCGAATTTTGTAAAAAACATTCCATGCAGATTTCATGAACAGATACATTCAATATGATACTGTCTTGTGCAGCAACATGAGGCAGATAGACCAGTTCAAGATAATTTCACCGGAAGTAAACTGCCATCAAGAATCTATTAGCTAAAACGCAACATGATTTCTGATCCACATACCCAAAGTAAAAGATGATGTTAGATCTTTTCCTTAATTATGTAAAACATAAAGGATAAAATCAGCTCAAAAGCAGCTGCAAACAACAAGCTAAGTTCTGATTTACGTCTATGAAAAGCATGTGTCCACATGTCAAATGCTCCAACAATTGTGTTTCGCACATTAAATAACATCAACAGCGAAACTCATCATCACTGCTGTCGATAAACAGTGGTGGTCGAGCAACAGTCTGAAGAACCTTAAGGAAGTTAAATTTAATCAAGCCATCCGAAGTACATCTATCCATTAAACGCAACACAAAAACAAGAGCATTTCCACAGGTTTACATCTGGGAACAGAAGAGTTTTGGTTGAATAAGAATCAGAACAAATCACCAACTGATGATGAGAAGGCAAAGCAACATATAGGCTGGCACATAATCAGGGCAAACTAAGGGGCTCACATGCTAGCATCCTTGCGACCGAGGAGCTTCACTGGAGTACCCGATCTCGGCGAGACCAGACAGCTCTCGGGCAGCTCGTCGTGGCCCATAATCCGACCAGGCCACCACGACCCGTTCCGCCGCCTAACCCAAACCAACCCTCCTACACTCCCATCAATGCCCTTGTTGCAGGGCTCGCCAGCAGAACCGCTCATGCCACCAAATCTCCACGGCCGCCGCCGCCGACAACGACAATAAGCAGGTCCCGATCCAAATCTGCTTCAACCATTCATCCGCGAACCTCCCGGACTCCCAAAACAATCAACCAAGTAATTCCGAGCGGGGCGCAACGCACATGCGCCTCACGCCAAACCGCAAAAAGACCCAACCCAAGAACCTGCCCAAAAATCCGGAGAAGAGAAAGGAGAATCAAGATTCGACGAAAAAAAGAAAAAAGAAAACCCAGATGAACAAAACCTCAATCTGGCACGCGGAAAAAAAACTCAAAGCGGGTAGACCAAAAAACCGCAGAAGAAAATATAAAAAATCGGGAGGACTAAAAACAAGAAAACTGCAAAAAGACCGAGAAACCTAGATTGGAGAAGCTCGCGGAAGGATCGGGAAGACGACGGAGAAACGGCTCCAAGCGCAAGTCCTTCCCTTTCTCTCCCCCTGCCCTCGTTCACTCAGCCTTGCGTCGGAAACGGCTCCGGCAGAGCCTCCGGTTCCTCGGTCCTCCTCGCAGATTCAGAGGGCGCGGCGTTATGCGGGTCCTCTTCTTCCCTCGATGTTCTCTCGTTTTTCTGCAGAATGCGTTGGGCGAGGTACGGTGGGGGAGGTCTGCGGAACCCTGCGTGCGCGCGTGCGTGCGTAGGTAGCTCGCAGTGAGAGGGTAGCGAGGAAGAAGAAGAAGAAGAAGAAAGGAGGAGAGAGAAAGAAAGGGGGTGGGATGGTGGTGAAGTCAGTCGGAAAAAAGTGGAAAAATAGGTTTGTTACGTTTGTTTTTCGATCGGGCGTACGTTTTCTGGAAATAAAATAAATAAAAAGGAGTAGGAAATTTTTCTCCTCCTCCTTAGCTTAGGGATGTAAATAAATAAAATAAATAGATAAAATGACCATGTAAATTATTGCCTTTAATTTTTATTTTATGCGGTTCGGACAGTTCATCTGATGCGGTCGTGGTCGCGGATGCCAATTTCCATTTTCACCCCCCCAACAAAAAAAATTTAAAATAATGGAATGGCAGTGTCCTCACGTCCATCTTCTAAGGTCGCATTTTCTACTCCATAATTACCACCTTACTTTTGGAATTTTCAGCTTTCACCATGTGAATGTGGAGTCCGCGACAAGAGAAAAAATTATTATTTAACCTCTTATTCACGTTCGAGATTGGGTACGGAATTGTCATTCAATTGAGGCGATGAGAAAATATCAATGATGCCTTTTTTTTCCTTTCGAAAAAAAAGAATTAATCTCATTTCACCTTGATTTGTTAATTAAAAATAATTGACAAATAACATGATGGCCGGCGCTGGAGAATTTATAAACTAACACCGCTCTTAAAATAGCAAGAAAGGCAGTTGCACCATTACTTAAAAAAAATCTTTCAAATCGGAATTTGACTAGTATTAGATGTGAACTAACACCACTCTTAACTAAGATTCACCTAACTAAGATTCACCAAGAGAAATTGGAAAATACTCCCTAATAAATGCATCCACATTTAAACTTCTTTTTTCCATGTGGAACATTTTTACTCGTATTTATACTTCAATGGAAAAAAATAATACTCGACACGCATCATACATCGAATGCGAACACATATGAGACACCCAAATTCCCTATACCCCATGAACCCTGCCCTAATCAATGAAGATTTATTGCAACTTTACATGGTTTGAATCAATCAGGAAGGCACTAAAATCACACCCATTGTTTGTCATTGATCGGAGCTGTAGTCGACTCAACCCTAGACAAAGGTGGTGCATAATGAGACGTTGTTCCCTTCCCAAACAAGCATTAACTTAAAAAAGACCTCTACAAAATAGTCTAAATACAAAATACTATATTTTTAGAAAACATATTTCCACTTTCAAAATATTTATGAATAACATGTTTATCTGTAACGCCTAAAATAAAGTTGTATATTTTTATTGCATTTTTTAATTATATAATTTTACTTTAGTAATAGTTGCCAAATCACAATTCCCACATAATCAAAGTCGCCGTCAAGTAGTCATCAATTTTTTATGGTTATAGATAGATCAATTTGTTGAACGGGCTTGCCCAAAAGAACCTTTTAAGCCCAAGTGGGCTAGGTAAATCATACCTATTATACACCGACATAATTTTTATAGCTATCATATTAATTTACAGTGAATAATAATTATTAGGGATATGTATATTAAAAGTCCTAAAACTTATCATGAAAATGCAATTGAATCCTAAAACTTTCAAAAAGTGCAATTAAGTCCTAAAACTTATCATGAAAGTTCAATCGAGTCATAAAACTTTCAAAGGTTCAATAAAGTCCTAAAACTTGTCTTGAAAGTGCAATCGAGTTTTAAGATTTTCAAAAAGTGCACTTCATGAAAGGACTTTGATTAAACTATTTTGATAAATTTTAAAGCTTGATTGCACTTTTTGAAAATTTTAGGACTTAATTACATTTTGTGACAAGTTTTAGAATTTAATTGCACTTTTTGAAAATTTTAGGACTTATTTGCATTTTCGTGACAAATTTTATGACTTCGAATGCACTTATCCCTAATTATTAAAAGGAAATGCAATCAATCATTTATCCGATGCGACACTCGAGTAACATATTTTTCGACCAAAAAAAAAAAAAAAAAAAGAAGAAGAAGAAAAAAGTAACATGATTCCCGGATACGACGCCGTTTAAGGATCCATTTATCCGTCGCAGGTCTCCGTTGCACAGTGCTAGGCGTTTCGCTGCTCGAGCTCCAATTTGCGCTTTCCCTCTCCGGCGTCGCGGCTGCAGCGAGAAGGAATCGACCCAACAGACCGCGACAATGACCGGTAATCCGTCGACCCGAAAGTCCTTCCCTTTTCCCTTATCGCGCGTTGAAAAGTTACTTCACCATCGCGATTTGCATGATCGTCCAGCCGATTCCTGTGGTCCGGCGTTGCTTTCCACTTGATTTCGGCCGCCGTTGGTTCGTCTCCTCTGATTGCAATGGTACGGGACGCGTTTTCCCGGCTCGTGGGTGGATCGCCGGTCCCGATTTCGATGTTGCCACGCGCGGCTTCGATACGGGGGTTTTAGCTCGTGTGGAAATCGCGGGAATTTAGAATCGTGGATACTCTATTTTTTTCTTGAGTAGTTTATACCAGTTATGAAGTGTCGAAGGATCTAGATGCGTGGTATTACGATTGCTGCGGGCCCGCGTGCAGTTTAAAAGCTCTTGCGTGCGCGAGGAAATTTGCGGGGCATGGAAGCGGCGAAATCATGTTCTATTTTTGAGTTCCTGTCGATTATGAAGTGTACTGAATGTGGATTGGCTGATGGTATTCAATTTCCGACAATTCATTGCCGGCACTCTGTCAAAGTTTGATTTTTTCTTCTCTCATTCCTACGATGGATGGTTGCGTATGCTTTTGTGGAAATCAAATTCAAGGATGAGAAAACTAACCAAAGAAGATTACTTGATGTAATGTGGAGGGCCTTTGTTTGGCTGGCATATAGATGGATTTTGGCTTTCTGTTTTTCTGAAGTCACCTTTTGTATGTATGGCAATCTTGAACTCTGGATGTAGACTATGAGCTGGAGCAGTCGATGGAAATTGAAGCATTGGAAGCTATACTTATGGAGGATTTTAAAGGTATATTTTTCCGACATCTATTTCCGTTATAGTTCTTTTAATGTTATTGTTTCCTTTTTCTGACTTGTGAGGGATGCTATTTGCTGGTTTCTTTTTAATGCCAGAGATTCATTCCAGCGAGAGTGGGTTAAATACATCCAACAAATGCTTTCAAATCAATATATCTCCACAGGTACCCACTATTCTCCCCATCATACATCTCCTAGAGAATTCTCATGAAGTTATGAATGCTTCACATTTGGTGTTTAACCTGGTCTTATTTGCCAGATTTGATATCTCAGAGAGGATTGGCATTTAATAGATAAGTCATGGGTTAATGGAGGATAGCTATATATGATGCTTGATTTTCAGGGTTTTGTGTTAATGCAAGACTTGTCAGGATACGTGCATTAGCTAAAAAGAAGCTGAGATTCTATCTAGTACTGTGAAAAATCGTACAACAATATAATGCCAATTTGTCTCCTCTTAAAGGCTTTGCCTAATGGGCATGATCTTTTTAGTTTTGAGCCTTTTGCAATCTCGTGGCAAAAAGGAATGAATTTGCAGACTGTGCTTTTGTTATAAGAAGACATTGCTGTGACATCTACTTTGCAACTACATGCTCTTTGTCTTTTACAGGCACTGCACTCTTTGCCCTCTTCTTTCCGACATTGTTTTGCTAATTCTTTTTATCATATTTTATTTGACAGGAAGATGAATTAGACGAGTCAACAACTATACCAGGTTATTTAATTTTAATTTTACTTTTTTTCAAATCAGGTTGATTTGATGTCCCAAGCTGAGGGCGACGAGCTTTTGAGCTCAGAATCTAGTTCATGTGGAGCTAATATGTTCCTCTGACATCATATGCAGTTCAACTGGCCTTGATATTCGCCCACACAGAAAAATATCCAGACGAACCTCCACTTTTGAGTACCAAAAGGTTAATAATACTTCCTTGGAAAGAAGAGTTGCCTTCCTTTCTTGTTTATCCGTAAACCACGATAAAATTGTTCCCACAATTTTTAGTGGAGTTAGCTTTGTCCTTGACATGTGATTTTTCGCTGTACTTGAAAGAACGCTTCTTTAATTTGGGCATTTTCAATTGTAAGGAACGGTGATATTAAGTTCTTGCTGGTGATTTTTGTGTTCCCCCTTGCTTTGGTTTGCTGGATGGCATTAAAGGTGGACATTTTTCGAGGAATACTTCTGTCCCATGCTGTGCAACTTCTTAGTCAAATTCAAATTGAAAATCGCTTCCTAGCTTAATCTTCTTTCAAATGTCATGAATTCTACTTGTGTGGTCTGTTTCATAGCAGTTCTCTGTTTGGTTTGTCCTCCAATTATTTTGATTTTCTTCAGAGTTTGCCCAATGCTTTACCTCTTATTGCAATGGGATGTAAACAAAATCTCAGCATAGAATATCCTCTTTTTAGTGACCATCATATTTATGCAAACTATATTATTATTCTTGTGGAAGTGAATCAGTATTGGAAATAGAACTTTGAGTAGTATACTCATTGATTGTTTACAACAATTGAATTCTCCCAAATTGTGTCTTTTATTCACTCGTTCTATAGATTTTTCACTTTTAAAATTAAAATTGAAGAAAATCAGCTGACAATACTGTTTAAACCAGGATATTATTCTAATTTTGCACACATTTTTATGAAGTTTCTGTTGTTTAGTTTGAATGGTAACTTCATAAATTTCAAATGACCTCAGTATCAGCTTCTATTTGGCTTGTTGATTCTGTCGTGCAAACGGTCAATATGATGTAGCTTGTTCGTCTGCTTACACATGTAGTATCGAGCCTAGATGGTAAGAGGCTTTTAGCCTTTGTAGCGTGGAAGAGACTATGATGGATGTTGTCATAAGTTCATAAAGTTCATGGAGAATTCAATTTTATTATGTCATATGCTGCTGGTACTTTGCTTTTTATCTGATATAGCAAAAACTAAGTTTGCTTGTCAAAATTGTTCCTGGTTGGTGGCCTAAAAGTCCCTCTTGTTTCTTGCTAATCTATGTTCTTTCTGGATATCTCTGAAATTGAAATGACATTGATTTACGTGGTCAATATTTTTCTCTGCACTGTTCCTATATAGGTAGATCATTGTGAGTAACATTGCTATGGCCTGTGAAATTATCACCTGATATTTCATTTTAAAATTGGAAGCTTTTTTTGAATCCTGCAGTTTACGTGGGATACCGAGTGAAGATCTTAGGACACTGAAAGAAAAGCTCCAACAAGAGGTAAAGAATTCTCCTTATGTATGGCAACAATGCTTGGACATTGGCATGTGTAATCAGCTTTGGTTCCCCATATCACTACTTTCTGGCAGAGTGAGATAAGGAGAGCACCGTGAATCCATTGGTGAGAGGACCTAATTCTCATCCTCTTAAGCCCATCTTATTGTGTCGAGAAACTATAATTGTATTATGTATCTTTCTCAAATCATTCGATGCTTGCCTGTGGGGATTTATCCACACATTTGAGATGTTCTGCAGTTCTGCACCTTCTTCCTCTGAACTAGCCTGGCTCTGAGAAATCTATCTCCATGAACCTGTCAAATATGTGAGCAATGGCTGAATGAATCAGGTCTTAATTTAGACAATGTAACTTAAGTGCAAACAGTAACACTGTTGGGTAAATATGATGTGCGCTATACCTTGCAAGATAGGAGCAAAGTATGCATTACGTTTTTCCCAATTGCTATAATGTTTTATAAAGAGTAAAATTTACCTATCTTTTGGAACTTACAAATTAGAGTCTCTCTTTTATTTGCTTAGAACTGTTAATCAACTTGGTTCAGTGTAACTCAATGTCCGGCGCCAGCGTGACTTTGTCTGATTCGATTAAAATTCTTTTGTCTGTTTAGGCAGCTGAAAACCTTGGAATGGCTATGGTATACACTCTTGTTACATCTGCAAAAGAGTGGTTGTCGGAAAGATTTGGTCAAAAAGAGAGCACTGAGGACCTTGAAGAAGAGGCAGCAAAGGATGAGGTAACTATATTTCCAGCTTTCAGAATCCACAGCTATTTGGTAATATGCTACAGTTAGACCATATATGTGGGAATTAACTGAAAGCTCAACTGATATTTTAAACCTTCATTTGTTTGGGTAATCGAGTCTCTCTGGATTGCTGCAGCTATAGTGTCAATCATGCTTGTGCAGAGAAAAGTGTGTTTGTAGATTTGCGCCAGTGGTATTGACATTAAGGATTGAAATAGGAGTTGCTGAATCTTGCATGAGATTAGATATTTGGCTTCTGTTTCCTATGTTATATTGCTATATATTGATGAAGAAGGCATTGACTGCCTATTGTGTATATAAATTTTCCAGTTGTAACTTCTGACAAAGAGCCTTTATTTATTAATAGCTCAGAGGGAATGTGGACCCATTGTTTGCAGACTGTCTAGCTTGAGAATGTGTCGAAAGATGCCACCAGAAACTTTTTCAGGAGTTTGTGAAAGAAGCACATTCTTATCTCATCTTATTTAATCCATGCATCACGAAACCTCAAAAGTTAAGGATGCTGCAGTTTTCATGCTGTTGATGTTTACAGTTATGGCTAAGTGAATGGACATCTTCGTCAAATATTCAGGATTGTCATTCAGTAGATGGTGGCAGAGTTTTTCTTACTCTTTGTTACCTCTCAGGTAGTTGTGCCCCATGGAGAACCAGTCACTGTGGATACGTTTCTTGCGTGGAGGGAAAGGTTTGAAGCAGAGTTGGCACTAGAGCGAGCAAAGTAAGCTTTAAGACGATATTTTCTCTATTGCTCCTGCTGTCAGCTTAGCATTATTTGGGGGCAGATTGTTATCCTGCATCGTGTTCTTTTGTCAACTGTAGCTGTAGGTGATGGTTTACTGTTGTGCAATAGAACTGATTTGAACTGCTCTTAATCACATTCAGTTTACTTTCGTTTGGGAAAAAATGGAAATTGGAGATTTCGATGTAAACTGACTACGACATCCTTCAACTGTCGATGGAGAGCTTAATGGAAAGTTTGGGTTGTAGGGCTTAGGAGCTTGTGGGTATTTTGTGTGGTGGATGTATTGTGTGGTGGATGGAGGGCCCAACGGAAAGGTCTCTCTATTTTCAGTACCTTCATTTTCTCGTGTTTCCTGAAGAGGAGAACAGGATTCCATTTTACTTCAATGCTGACAAGGACCTTAAAACAGTTCTCCTATTTGTGACTGATTTGCTAGTATAGGATTTTCTGGTTGTGAGCAAGCAAATTCATAGAAAATTTTTAGATCTTTGCTTCACGTGCTAGTGAAACCAATTTTGTGTGATGATATGAGGATTTGGCAATGGAGGATCTTTAAGAAGAGGGAACTTCCAAGCCTATTGATGCGGAGGTTCCCTGTGAGGCAAATGTTTCATGTTCAATTAATCATGGGAATGGCTGGGTTGCCTTGGTTACGAGAGAGAGATCTATTCCATTGTGGGAATGACTCTCTTACTAGTTATTTAAGATTAGGTTCTCAACCCCTCCGTAAATTGTCATGATGGTGGCATGAAAGCGACAAATTCACATAGAACTGAAGTAGTTTCTGGGTCATTTCTTGCACTTATGAGCCTGTGCGTTTCAGTTCAGCCCCTTGTCCTAGTTTTCTCAACATATAATGCAACATGTATTTCAGGCTAATGCCAGAGTCTGTGCTTAGTGCAACCAAGGAAAAAAGGCTCACTGGAAGACAGTGGTTTGAAAGTGGAAGAGCGGTAAGTGGACTTCTTCACGGTTCTCATTTAGAGCACTATTTTATGCCTGATTCTCATCTTTTATTAATGAAACTGTAAAATGTTCTGCCATTAGTGTGAAAAATGCATAGGCTGCCTAAAAATGATAGCTGAACTTGGTTCATGTAGCCCAACAACAATAGCCTACGAGGTAGTAATTTTTGTGGATGGAGCGATGTTTCTTCAAATACTCATTTTTTCCTTATCGGAAATATTTGTGTCAAAGAAGAAGGAAAGAAAGTGTAAAATAAAAGCGTCCTGTTCTCTGAGAAAAAACAGATAGTGGACTGGCAAGTGGGCAGTCCACAGTGGGCCAGTGGGGTCACAGTAAGAGAAACTGCGAATGGCATCAGTCACTCTCGAATCTCGCTGCAGGCCAGTTCTAATATTTGAAAAGTTAAAAATCGAATGGATTAGCCTGTAATATTTAGATTGCTAGGATTTGTATGTTAAGAAAAGTGATAATGCACTTAAGGTTGATGTAGACATCTTCCATGAATACCATTTCCATTTGAAAGAAAGCCCTAAAAGCATAGTTAATCTCCACTTTTAACAGAAAGGTACAGCCGCAGTTGCTGAGGAATCTGATGAGGAGGATGAGGAAGACATTGACTTTGACGACGGCGATTTTGAAGGTAAACTGTATTTGTTTTTCCCCCCCCTTGGGCTAGCGTTTTATTGCTATGGATGGTCATGGTTGTAATTTCTCTGTGAATTATGATGGCAGATGATGAAGAAGACATGCTGGAGCACTATCTGGCCGAGAAATCAGATTCATCATCTCATTCGTCTAGGAGAATGAGCTAAACCGAAAGCTGCTGGGCGAGTCACGAATCATCTAGACGGAAGTGCCTATTTGCATGGCCTTGTACTTGCTCATTCAACACTAGTTATTTCTTTAAGGCTAGCCACACAATCCCACTGCCTGGCATTAAGTCACTACATGAGAAGAAATCTGGCAGCGGATAGGGCGAGATTAGTCAGGTGATGGGTTCCCTTTTCGTTTTTCCTCTGCAAACTGGTTAGAATTACGTAGCCAGAGAGCAGTTTTGTGTTGTAACGGGGAACCGTATACTTTTTCCTTGTGCTCGGGGGAGATTGGTATTGGAAGCTTGTTGCATCCGGCCTGGATTTTTGTTCGACTTAAAAATTTCTTAGAGGCGAGAGTGGTAATGTAAGTTGCGACTGGGACTGCAATTAAAATGCGCGGCAGACTTATGTAGCGGAAATATCACGATATTCGTCGCAATATTTCTAGGTTACATTGGTGACCTTGTTCGGTACATGGCCATTGATTAGAGGCATGCATGTGCTTGAATGAGATGGATTGATTGTAAGCTCCTTTCACCACCTTTCTTCCTCTATCTTCTAAAGTCGAAACCACTGGAGATTTCGTGAACTCTACAGCTACTCTGATATTGAACCAAAAGACGCTTTTGTCTTTTCAAAGTGTGAAGAGGCCTTTGACTCTCGACTTCTGTTTCTCGTGACTCCCCACGGAATTTGTTATTTTTTTTATAGCGTGAAGAAGGAGCGACCCGGTCTCCAAAAGATGGCTCAAAACCACCCTCTTCTACCGAGCAAATTGAAAGGACATTCAAAATGAGAAATGTTATATAATTCTAATTCTTCTACGTGAATAGGTACTAAAAGGAAAAAACCCTGCAATTTTATTTTTAAAGACGATTTTGGGCCGAAATATGTATTCATAATACTTAATACTGTCTCTAGATATAAATGCACATAAAATCTTAAATTTTGTTGAGAAAAGTGCTATTTGAACTTTAAACTTTCAAAAATTACTAATGATGATGCTTTAGTATTATTAGTGCCATGCAGGAGAGAGAGAATAATAAAAAAATAAAATTTAGTATTTTTTATTAGCTAAATTTAATGGATATAATGGAAGAATCTGACTGTATCGATTTGATAATTTTTATGATTTAATTATATTTTTTGGAAAATTATAGGATTAAATGCAATTTTTTTATTTTTTTTTTTATTTTATTTGAAGACTTCTGAGATGCATCTGTCCCAAATCGAAAGAGAAATGAAAGCGGTTTTCTTCCAAAATCACACACTGGGCTGGGGACTCGGTTCTTTTAACAAGAGGCGACAGAACAAAGCCCGAAGAGCTTGCCCTCTCTTCAAGCCAAACCCAAATCGAAGCTTAAACATCCGCGTCCCTTCCTCCCTCCTTCCTCCCTCCCTTCAATCAAATCCCTCCACCTCTCCCCATCTCCCCTGCCTTCTCTTCGATCAATCAAGCGCAGCTCGGAGCTCTTCTCCTTCTCCTTCCTCCGCTTCTTCATCATCTTCGACCATGCTGAAAGGTTAGCTAAACCTCTCGTCTCCCGCTCTCATCGCAAAACCTCTTCTTCCTTCTCCCGATTCCCCGTGCCCGATTGCGAGCGCGTCGTTCGCCGAGAAGCTTAATGCGCCCCCGACCCGCCCGCCCGCCCGCCTGCCGACCTCGGTTGTTTTGCCTTCGCTGGCGACTTCCGGCAGTCCGGCTGCTCGGCGATCGGAGGAGTAACGGACGAACTCGTCGCGCGTTTGTCCGAGGCGGCGGATTCGCGCGGTTCATTTCGCCTTTTTCTTTTTTGTTTGCTTTTTGGTATTTGGCATGTGTTGCGGCGGATCCTTGTACTGCGATTTCGAGTGCGTGGAAGTTCCGAAGTTATGCGCTCCCGAAGGATTTGTAGTTGCTAAAATTGCCAGCGGCCGGTGAATCTCCTGCTTTGGCGATTTCGCTGAATGCTTGGTTGAACCGGCGGAAGGTTCTGTATATGCTCGCGGAGAGTCTAGGCTTCGATTCACTTCATCAGTTCTCCTCCCGATAATTCCAACGGTCATGTTTATATATGTTGTGCGCAATCTCGGTTGTTCGTGGCCATTCGATACCGATCGGAACAATGATCGTTGTATACGATCTTTGCTGGCTGTTACCTGCTGTACTTTTACATAATGAGTCCATGCGATTACTTCATCATCTAGTAAAGTTGTTGAGAGGCTTTGGTAAATCCACAAGATGCAGAAATTGTTTTTGTTACGACTTTTAGAGGAGTTAGGTGCATTCTCCATCCTTCAGTTCAAGATTTAAGAGGAATATATGGTTAGGGTATGATTCTAAAAGAAACTGAAATGGCTTATTAGTGAAGTAGTTCATCATAAGCAGGTGTGTGCTTGGACTTTGTGTTTAAGTAATAACCTTTATTTAGTATCTATAAGAGAGAGAAAAAAACTAGCTAATTGTATCAAATCGGATTGGGTGGATTATTTTTGGATGATTATGGTTTGAGATTTGTCTTTATTCAAGAAGCTGTTACGGGTTCTCTTTTTTGTCAACTATCTGCTTATAATTGTTGGCACCTAATTAGCTCCTTTACTGTGCCTTTTCAATCTGCCTAATGCATCTCGCTGTTCTGACACTTGAATTTTTCTGTCATCTCTAGTGAGCGTTAAATGGCAAAAGGAGGTCTTCCCAGATGTTGAAATTGACACTAGCCAGCCACCTTATGTTTTCAAGTGCCAGTTATATGATCTGACAGGAGTCCCACCTGAGAGGCAGAAGATCATGGTTAAGGGTGGTTTATTAAAGGTATTTTGGTTTTTTTGCATACAATTTTAGTAGATCTGCTGTTTGTACATGTATATTTTCCTTTACTTCCCGGCACGACATATGGCTGAAAGTAAAATACTCTGCTACGCAGGATGATGCCGACTGGAGTACCTTAGGAGTTAAGCAGGTAATAAGCTTAATTACGTTTTCCTTCTGGGTTTGTTTTCCAAATGAGAGAGTCCAATGAATTTTAGTCTTTTCTTTGTGATTGGTGGATAATGCGTGCTGCCCAGTTACTTTGCTGGTTTAGATGGAAGGAATTGGTGAAATCAGGATCTAAAGGTGAAAGAGGACTCCATTTTTCAGTCATTAAAAGTCCTAGAATATACAACTATCTATCGTCATACATCTAGGTCAAAGCAATAGGTTTCCTAATAGGGGGATATTAGTTATATTACTCTCGCTACTGTAAGGCACATTCTATTTCTGTTGCATTTTTTTTTTTTTTTTTAAATCCTGGAGACTATTTGCCTACTATAATTTCAGTAGAAGTAAGCAGTTGTACTCTTTCATTGTTATTTTACTAATTAGGAGATGGACAAAATTATTTTCCAAGTCTATCAATTTGGGTAGAACACCTTAATTCAACCAAGTATCCTTTTTCCTTCTTGTTAAGTTCTTTATGAATATGGTGGTAACAAGTTTAGAGATGGAGTGGATGAGCCAAATTAAGATGTGAAGTTGAAAAATAAACTGTCAACATCATTTCAACATGAATGTATCCTTTGAGAAGTAGCAGGTGTACTAGTTCGGGAGTTCTTTGATTTAGCACCTCACTTATTTGCTATCCTTTGATGTTTTGTCTTCACATCCTAGATTCAATTTCTTTATTTGAAGACCCAAGCTCATGTCAAGGAACTTTACAAAAGCCTCCGCTGTGTAATTAGTTTTCTGGCTATTGACTCATCAGAAAAAACTTTTGTAGGGCCAAAAATTGATGATGATGGGAACGGCAGATGAGATAGTGAAGGCCCCAGAAAAGGGTCCTGTTTTCATGGAAGATCTTCCAGAGGAAGAGCAAGCTGTTGCGGTGGTAATTTTTTTAGCTTGCTGGCATGCTTCTAGTTGCAATTAAGCAAAATGATAATCACTTGTGTACTTTCAAATTTTTTAGATGACATCCCATGTCCTTGGAAATTTATAATGCATCCGTTGTGACCTTGAGGAACTGTTACTACTTTTTCTGGATTAGAAGTGGGTCATGGTTCTGTAACCCTCGTTGTCTACCATTATATCCTCCTTCACAGTGTATCTCTCCTTCCTTTCCTTCTTCTTGTTGATGTTTTTTTGGTTTGGTTTTCTTTTGTCTGTTCGTTCTTTTCTTTTCTTTTATTTTATTTTTATTATATATACTTCTTTTTCTTTTTTTTGGGGGGGGTGGTTTGGGGTGGTTAAATCTTCCCACCATTTTGCCTATGAGATGTAGTTGGCTGTCAATGAATATCATCCTTTGCTCCTTGCTATTCTCATGTGAAAAGTTCAAATTGGATTTGCATCATTCTGCTTGCTCCTTTTCTAAGCCAGATTTGGATGTTGCTCTTTCCGTGGTAAAAATAGTGATATTGGTGCGTGCTTTTTCTACTCTCTGGTATAAGCATGAACTTTTGTCTTACCCCTGAACTGCGCAATATTTTTTCTTCAGGGTCATAGTGCAGGTTTGATCAACTTAGGAAACACCTGCTACATGAACTCTACCATTCAATGCCTGCATTCGGTTCCAGAGTTGAAGTCTGCTTTGCTTCAGTTAGTCATCTATTCTTCTAACTTTTCTTTCTACTCTTCCTTTTGTATCTGTGTTTTTGCCTCTGAGCCTGACTGATATTCTGTTCTTCATGGTATAAATCTTCACTAGGTATCCCAAATCTGAAAGAAGGAATGATTTGGATCAGCCTTCTCACATGTTGACCGTTGCAACCCGAGATTTGTTCAATGAGCTCGATAAAACTGCCAAAGCAGTTGCACCCATGCAATTTTGGATGGTTTGGGCTTTGATCCTTTATCTGCGGTTTATTTTCTCTTAATCCTTCTCTGGCCCTATATTTCGACCGACTGTTGAGTATCGTCATCCATCATGTTTTGCAATAGGTACTGATACTTTTAGAAAAACGAAACAGCGATGTATGGTGAGCTGTAACTTGATCTGTTTCTTTGTGAAAGAAATTGCTTCAATGATGTTTTGTGGGTTGTAGCTAGTTATAGGGTACTGAAAGAAGCGTACGCCTACTCTGATAGAATTTTTTATTACACAATGGCAAAGTGTTCCTACTTTTTTCTTCTTCTTCTTCTTCTTTTTCTTTGTTGAGTTTGTGGTTTTATAGACAAGGTTGAGTTTTACCCCATAAAAATGCTATTTTCTACGAAATAAAAAGAGCTGAATTAGTGATTCCAATGCTGGTAGAATTTTCTTCAGATCTCTGTTTTGATTTTACTACAGCTAGAAGATGGGTTAAATGGAGATAGGATCATTGTATTACATTATCACAATTTTCGTACTTGCTCAGTTTGGCGTTTGATAGAAAAAATTAAATTTGTGTGAATGTTGCAAACTCTGTTGCTGCTTTACATAGCTGGTATGTCTTCACATTGCTTAATATAAGTAAACAGGCATCATCTTCATCTCTGTCATATATGCAGTTGTTGCGGAAAAAGTATCCTCAATTTGGCCAGCTACATAATGGTGTCTTCATGCAGCAGGTATTCTCGCAACAACAATTTGTTATGTGCCTCGTTATTAAATCTATTAGAGATTATTGAAATGTGTTTTATTCTACCTAACAGGATGCTGAAGAATGCTGGTCTCAACTATTATACACCCTTTCCCAGTCCCTTAGATCACCAGGTGCCATGTAGGTAGCTTGCTTCGGATTGTAATCTTACATGGCCATAAGATAGGTTCTTAGTGGTCATTGAAAGTATTTCGTGATAATTTTTCCTTATTACCTGTTATTGAGATTGAAAAAAAAAAAAACTTGGAAGTTTTTCTTTATGATAGGCTTTACATTCGATTGATTGTGATTTAATTGTACAAAGCAAAAATAATTGTACTTTTGCAAATTTCTAACTTTAGTTAATGTACATCCAACAAGAGTTAGTCAAGCATGGGTATTTGCACATTTCTTGAATAAAAAAGTGAAATTACAGGACACCATTCTGATGGTGATTTTGAAGGCATCTTCCTTTATAAACCCACTGACTCTATTTTTCCCAAAAAACAAATGCACTTATTAGAACATTTTGATGTAAACCTATTAGCTTCTTTTGAGAATTTTCCTTTTCTATCTAAAGATTCTGGCTTCTAGATTGCATTATTGAAATTCATTATCATAGGCTTTGAGGTGTGAGGTCTTTTTGGCTCTAAGTTGTGGGAGTTTGATCATATGATTAGCTTAGAGTGAAATGATGATATAAGGAAAGCATTGGATAGTTAGTAGAGTGCGTTTGGTAATTATTTTGTTCCTAACAACAATTTCTGTTTAGAAATGATTTTTTTTTTTTTTTTTTTTATTTCGTTGTCTCGACGAATTTTTGAGTATTTGAAGACGTTTTTAATCTATCTAAAATTTCTATTCCCGGAAAAGAAATGCGTTTGGTAAAATCTCAAATTCTTTTGTGAATTAGAATTTTTTTATTATTTTATTTTATTTTATTTTATTTTTATTTTTTTATTTTTCTTTTTCTATCCTTGTTCTTCTTCTCTAGCCGGTCGCTGGCCATGGTAATGTCTGGCAACCAGCTAGGCAAGGCCAAGTCTCACGGCGGTTGGCGATGAGGCCGATGGTTGGGCGACCTCACATGGCCACTGGCAAGGCTTGACCTTTCCCAGATCTAACAAGGCCGAGCCTCGCCTTGGCTTGGGGAGGCTTCAATGAGATCGCTGGACCTCACCCTAGCCTGGGGAGGCTCCAGCGAGGTCACCAAAACTCACCTAGCCAATCACCGGCCGTGGCTGGGAATTGGCAATGAGGGAGAAGAAGAGAAAAGAAAAGACGTTCTAGAATTATTCTCAGGAACAAATAAGCAATTTTATTCTACTTCTTGATTTTATTCCAAATCTGTTTCCGAGAACAAATTTGTTCGTGGAAACAAAAAAGTTACTATACCGATTTCTATTCTTTTTTTGTTCCGGAGAACATAAGAATAAAATCAATTACTATTTGGCCAGTTAATAAACAGACCCTTACTGTAGTCAAATTTGTGATCACTTAACTGAAGATGAGAGTATTAAATTCATGTCAATAAGTAGAGTTATTGAATCGTTGACATTACTGTTTGTCCACACTAGTAATTATTCCTACATTCTACTGTCCCTCCAAAAGATTGAAAAAAGAAATGTAATTGAGTTTGAAAAGTATTAAAAGAAATCATTTGTCAATATTTGTATATTTCAAAAGGTTTCAAATGCTGTGCATTAGATAAAAGTCATTATGAGAGCTGTAAGAATTGGACAAAGAAAAGGGTAAAAAAGTAAAAACTAGGAGTTACTCCAGAGAACCCAATATAAATGTTTCTCACGTATCTAAAAATATTATACATTATTAGTGTTGGAACGTGCAAAGGAAAATATGGCAGTTGCTTTCTTAAATCCATCCTTGACAACTTCTAAGATGCTTCTTATCAGCATGTGTACTCAGATGATTTGTCACTCTGACTCTTTCTTGTCGATCAGCATATACTGGTTTAGGTGTTTATTAATAAGTTCATGATAAGTTCACCGTTGGTTGCAGTGAGAATCCAGATGCTGTGAAGCAACTTTTTGGAGTTGAACTTGTTAGCAGGTATGCAATGAACTTTCTTAAAGCCATAAGTGCATTTTTTGTGCTTAAAGATTTGTGACTCCCATAATTGCATATTTTGTGCATAAAATTTAGCGTTTCACCATTTTTTGCGGAGCTATTCCATGATTAGCATTTTCATTGAGTATGCCATTGTCGGGCAATATTCTATTTATGGACTTTGCACCTTCTGCTTTAGCTTGTGCCTTTAATTTGAATTTGACTCTGGAAGTGCCCTGCATGGATCATGTCATTCGCATATTAATACTCTATTCCAAATGGATATTCTTTAGTGCTTGGTGACTCTTCCTCCATTCCACTTTTTGAAGCCTAAATTGTGAACTTTAATATGTATTTATAATGTTCGATATCTAGGATGCATTGCCAAGAAAGTAGTGAAGAAAGCTCAGAATCAGAGACAGTTTATTCACTTAAATGCCATATATCACAGGAGGTGAACCATTTGCATGAAGGGCTAAGACATGTAAGTGGTCTCCCCCTCCTTTCTAGAGGATGAGACGAAATTGCTCCTGTAGATCACTGGATGTGACTCTTTTGATGATTTTTTTTTAATTTACTGTAAGTTTACTTATATCTAGAATATTCTTTTGCAAATCGATGTTAATTGGTTATTAGTAGACACTTCCAATTATTGTATGGCATTGAGACCACCCAGTCTGTTACTAGGCCTGTTCCTGGGCTTGGGTCTCTCGTTCCACCTTTCATATTACTATTCACAGTTGGCTCCATTTGAAAATAACTGCACCCATCCGTTTGTCACTCAGCAAGAAAAAAAAATTCGTAGTATTTTAATTTATGCTTTGACTTCTTATATATTGTTATGTTGGCTATGCTAACTTAGGTGTTACTCCATCCAAGCCAAAAAGAATAGTTTAGGGAGTCAGTTGCCTACTCTGTGAGAATGGTGTTTGAAAGAAACTTAGCTGGAAATTATTCTTAATTGTTTGGAAGAACTTCAGTTTCTTTTTCTGTCTTTTGAATAACTCCACCTAAATGTTTTGAAAGATATGGAGAATTTGGTTGATGGCCTGTGCTTGTATGGAGTAGCTACGGTTTACAATACTAACCAAATTAGAGACTGATCTTGCTGATTTAATAAAAAAGGCTTGTGAATCGTCACTTGTAATATCTTTAACATGTTAATGAGTTGCTGTGCTCTTTTTTCCAGTAGCGACAAAGCAGATACTCTTTTAACAATCATTTTAATTCATGTAGGGATTGAAATCAGAATTGGAGAAGGCTTCCCCATCCCTGGGGCGGAGTGCAATTTATTTGAAAGAGTCTCGTATCAATGGCTTACCAAGGTGGCTTGGCATGATTTTTTTTATATAATGATTGTAATTGATTTCTGGTTTTTAACTATGTATTGTGCTGTAATTTGCCCTTTAAGATATCTACAGTCTAATAGAACGCATTCTTTCAGATACTTGACCATTCAATTTGTTCGTTTTTTCTGGAAGAGGGAGTCAAATCAGAAGGCCAAGATATTGCGGGTACAATGTTCTGCATACTTGCTTTTGGAGGATTCCCTTAGTTTCTTCCGTGTCATTGGAGATTCATTAGTTTCAGAGCCTTTCCCTTTATTGCCAGGTATATTAGATCTCTTACGCAAGTTTACTAACTAAAGTTTACCTGCTTTCAGAAAGTAGATTATCCATTGGAGTTGGATGTTTATGATTTTTGTTCAGATGATTTACGGAAAAAGTTAGAAGCTCCTCGCCAGGTTTTTTCTGTTACTGGTCTCAGCTATAATCACTGTATGTGTTCTATCTTATACTGATTGTTCATTTTTTATTTGAGCACCAGCTTCTTAGGAATGAAGAAGGAAAAAAGCTTGGTCTGAAAGTAGCAGAGAAGAGCTCTACTTCAAAAGACAATGACGTGAAGATGTCCGATGCCGAGGTAAGTGAATGGTGATACTCATGGAAATGAATAAATATAAGTGGGGGTTTACTTTTGGTTGTCTGATGTGTCAACTACTGGACAGGGTTCGTCAAATTTGGCCGGGGGATCATCTTTAACTACTTCCCAGGATGGTAAGTCTTTCCAACACTTCAATTATCTGTATGAGCTTTTAGTACCTAAGCCAGTTTTAGTACTTGTCTCGTGATTTAGTGCATGCAATTGCTGTTTGTATTTTAGGGATCAAGTCATGCTAATGCTGATTGCTTAGATATTAGATTTTTCTAAATCTGTTTAATGGTACAAGACAGTTACTCTTTTGTGGTTATCCCCGTATTAAAGACTGCTGTGGTTATAATTTGTTCAGCCAAAAGAAAGAACTTCTGTAATTGGAGATTGCCTCGTTATACTAAGAGAAGATGTGATCATCTTTGTAAAGTGCATGCATGTGCTATCTCTCTGTGTTTCCCTGGTACTAGTTCCAGCTGGTGATGACCCTTTCTCTTCTTATTCTTACCTTCAGATGCCCCAGTTGAGGAGAAACAGTTGACTGGAATTTATGATTTGGTTGCTGTATTGACTCACAAGGGCCGAAGTGCTGATTCAGGACATTATGTGGCTTGGGTCAAGCAAGAAAGTGGTTAGTTATCTGCTATTCTACTTTCCAGCTAGGAGATATCTGCCGTTACACTCTTGGTACTCATTCTGTTCGATGTAATTTTGAACCAAGAGTTTATGTCGGTTTTAGGTAAATGGATTGAGTTTGATGATGACAATCCTATTCCTCAGCGGGAAGAGGACATAACAAAACTGTCTGGAGGAGGTAAGGTCATCCGGATTATTCCATCTTTACTAAGGACCTGATCCAGAGTCTTTAAATTTGTGCGCCCATGCGCGTGCGATTGCAAAGAGAACCGGGGTGCTCGTGGTCTATCCTCTTTTCCAGATTATAAAAAATATTATTTTCATTGGTGTTTATTTTTTCCTTCCTTTTCAGGCGACTGGCATATGGCGTACATATGCATGTACAAGGCTCGAGCTGTTCCCATGTGATTCTTTCATTTTTTTTCTGTCGTCCAACTGTTGATTCCGGGCATCCTTTTATTTATATTATTGGCTAGAAAAACTTTGTGGTAGCCTTTACCAAAAAAAAAACTTTGTGGTAGCTGTTGAGAACTGTGAAAATAGCTGCAGAAAGTCTTTGACAGTCGGTGTCTGTTTGTACCTTATGAAGGTGTGGCTCCGTTTGGCCATGTAGCATCCACACTTAAGAGAGGAGAATGCTGGAAACGTTCGACACCAGGTCACCCAGACGTTTCAAATCTCGAATGCATGGATGGTTCCGACATTGATTATTGCAACTTTGATAGGGACTTGAAAAACGTACTTGTCAAACGCAACTGTGACCAGCAGGCTGCCAATTTTCTTTGCCCTGATGTGTGAAACCATAGAAAACGAGGAAGGGCTACTACAGCAAAATCTAGGGCAGACGGTCACGGTCAATTAAGAACATGGTTTTGCTCCCCGCTCGATTTGGGTCACGTTGCCACAAATCTAGATTGGCTCAAATAAAGTGAAATATTTCATACTAACCAGTAGGATCTGCCGACACGGGCAAAATAGTGACGTACGACACCTGCTCTAGTATTAGTTTGCTTTTTTCTTTTACGTCAAGGTAAGAATGGTCTAGTGCTAGTTTGTCCATCCCGAAGCGAAAAATTTGGATGAAATTGCGTACGACGCCTGGTGGTCTAGTACTAGTTTGTCCATCTCCCGAAGCGAAGGATTCGGATGAAATTGCGTACTCTCATTTCTAGCGAGGTAAGACGCGTCCAGACATCATCGTGTGAACACAAGTGGCCTTGATCTACCGGTCCTCGTAGGGCCTCATTTATTGGAGGGAGCTGTCTGATATGGTCGTTTCCTTTCCAACTTCCGAGTAAATTCCTTCAAGAAGCCAACATAAGTTATGTTGCAGCAGAGTCTTAGAGTCAACAGTCCCTCTGTGGGAAGAGCAGTGGGGCTCTGATTTATGACACAATAGACGCGTGATTCTCATTTTCAGACGAACGTAAGGCTAATGTTGACGGACATATGACCCGATATAAAATGAATGCTCAGGAATCAAATCTAGACCAAAGTGCAACCGCATTTGCGGCGCCAAACCTCGGTAGAGCGTCGCCCTCGTTGTTCTATTATCAGAGCGTGCTGACTTTGACACGATCTTCCGAAGAGATTAGCATTCTCACGCTCTAATGAAGCAAATCTTCAGCATCGCCAATCATGACCCTCCTCCTTGCGGTACAGCCTTTCATCTTTTAACCTTTCACGTGAGATTTTATGGAATCAATGTCAACTTTTCTAAAAATTTAAGCTGTTAGTAAAGGCATGATTTAATATTTAATTACTTTAACACTTCCTCTCATGCTTAATCTGTCTTTTTTTCCTAATATTAAGCGTGAACATATTTAATTAGGGAGGCAAATGATATGTGGAGATTTAAACTTAAGAATTTCAACTTTAATAACATGTAAAATTTTGTAATTTTTTTACTTAATACTAAGCGTGGACATATTTGATTATGAAAGCAAATGTAACTTGAAAAGATTTGAACTTGGAAGTTTCAATTCTAATATTATGTAAGATTTTATAGTACTAAAATTAATTGTTCTAAAAACTTAAACCATTAAATGAAGATGTGATATGATATTTAATTGTTCACGCTCCAAATCTCTCACTCCCTCATGCTAGATACAGTCCCACAAACTTGTTAGGTCGGCAACTGACGATGAGGTTCCTGAAGCGATCCAATTCACGACTATTGACAGAGGGGCCGTGGGGGCTAAGCCGACACATCAATCAAAGACCAAACGCTGCAGGTCCAGTCCGATGCACGACCAACCAACCGATGGTACATCCCTCTAATTCTAGGTGAAGAAAAAATCATTCGGGCCAAACTATTTTCTTGCTCTCGCAGAGCATTGATCTGACAGTTAACTGAAATGGCATGCCCATTATTCAAATTTCCAAGTCGATGCATATGAGAGATGCCGAAACCGTGTCTATGAACAAGAGGCAACTCCAATCGACCCCACACGAGATGCGAAGGGACTGACAAAATTAGAAAAGGGCCCATCTAGAGCTCCTCGAGAAAAAAATGGGACCAAAACCCACCTAATCTATCTAACTTTCCTTTGACATTTGCAATAGTGATTTATCGGTTATATGCTCATGGAATTTTTTTTTCCTGGTCGTAATTTCTCTATTACCATAATAATTCTATGATTCTCGTGACTCATGATATTCCACAGAAATAAAGACATCTATTTATAATTGAATATAAAAATTATTTTCCTTGCGTTGGTAATCACCAAATGGATCGTAAGTTTCCCTTGTTTCTACCTATGAAGGCCATGAGTTCTCCAAGTCTTATAGTTGGTACTATTCCACAAGATTGGTAATGTACTTAATTTTCTTTACATTTTGTAAAGCTTTGTAATTTATATATCAGTAGTTTTCCTTACTCATTGTAACTTTAATCACTTGTAAATTTGGTCATCTTTATGTCCGTAACTTTAACATCGAAAAGTTACGACGACATAAAGTCGGGTTTGCGACCAAATCTGACGGACCTGTCTCTTTCTATTTTATTTGAAGATTCGCAGCAAATGAAAGAGCAATCTCGTGAAAAATACTTGCTGGACATTAGAAATTTCGAAAGAAAAAAAGAGGAGATGGAAAAGACTTAAAAAGCAAGGGAGCTATAAGAAATCTGTCTTGTCCTCTGAAGCAAGTGAGGAGGCGAGATTGCATTGGAAGAGTAGCGGCTCTGTTTCTCTCAAGTCGAACAAGTCTTTTCTTTGTACCAAAACCGACAACTTGTCCTAGCCTTTAGACATGTTCACATGCCTACAGAAAGCAAAACCGTGCGTGCATGCTTCCCGCCCGACCCGAGAACCGACCCCTCTTCTCAGCAACGGAGAAAGTTTGCTCATGACAGTACTCGCTGCATGATCATTTGGATTAAGACATAGATGGACTTTGCAGACTCTAGATCATGAAGACAGACATGGATTACAAATTCTAATCATTTTGTTTTTATTACATCGCGGGTTTTTCATTCGTTATTGTCTTCAGAACCAGCTCTCCCTCACACGATGTTTGAACAAAGCGAGTACTCGCGAGAGCGTGTAATAGTCATCTTACAATCTTACATAAAATCACACGCTAAGCAAGAAAAGAAAGGACCTACATAAAATCAGAAAGTCACACTAGGAATCATCTGTCGTCCATTAGTTGCTTGCCGGTCTTTCGGCCTTTGAAAGAGAGTGCAGCCTACTGATAATGATGCTGTCGTCGTCGTCGTTCAGAATCTTTGCGGCTCCCCCAGGCAATCTTCTTTCTTGTTTCTCGAACTGGCACTTTCACTGTAACTCCTTTTCAGCTTACCGTTCATCGCACGTTACCATCTCTCCTCCGTAGTAGTCTTGAAGCTGGTGTACTCCAGATAGCAAGACCATCTTTCGTGTCCAAAATAATCCTCCCGCCCTCCGCCGCCACGTCGCGAGTCAAGTTCTGGTTCAGGCCCCACGACAGAACCCAAACCCAAGCTCGAGCCCGGATTCAGGCTAACTCCATATCCACCGGATCCCGGCCCCAATCCGCCCGAGTTCGGACCCTCCAGCAGGGCCCCTTCTGTGGCGTTAGACTGCAAGGAGTCGGCTGTGGCCGACTCTTGGAGCTGCAGCCCGTGCTTACTGGGTCTCGGCTCAGGATCTGGATCCGGGTTCTGGCGTTTCGGGTTGGAGGCCCGTTTGGTGGAGGATTTCTTGCGGGTGCCGCCGCCGACGGGGATGTTGCGGAGAGAGCCGCCTTTGGTCCAGTAGCGTTTGCAGTTCTTGCAGAAATGGCGGGGCTGGGAGAGGTTGTAGTTGTTGTAGTAGCAGAACTTGGTGTTGGTCGAATCGCAACGTGGGCATATCAGCCTCTCTTGCTCTGGGAATGGCAGCTTCGGGCTCTGAAACGCTGCCGTCTCTTGCATCTCTCTCGTCGCGATACTGACAGCGCCACGAAAGTCTGGAACTTTGCGATGAATGGCAGTGACGAATTCGGTTTTGAGATCACGAGGGAGTGATAAGTTATTGAGCTTGGAAGTGGTAGGAGTGAAGATCCTGACGATAAGCCAAGTCTGGAGACCAGAAAAGAAGGGAATTTGGAGAACTGGGTAGGACGAGCAGATCAAATTCGGTCAGCAACACGTGAATTTGAGGAATCCTTAGGCAGAGAAGAGAGAGAGAGAGAGAGAGAGAGAGAGAGAGAGGGAGGGAGAGAGACGATCAAAGTGATAAAGACAGAAGGAGGTTTTTCTTGGTCCAAGTTGTGGAAGTGGAATACATCATTTCGACACAACCACGAATAATTGAAGAGCTCCAAGCTGCAGACAGAGAACCGGTTTGGTCCCAAATACTGAAAGAACTGTTCTGGCCGAAAGGTAGATGAAGATGAACGTTCGAGCGATCTGGACTCTTTATCACCTTCAAATTCCACTCAAGAACGAATGGAGAGAGCCCAAGATGCTGTTTTGATCTAGGAGGTGAGATGCCACAATAGTCAGAGATGACGAGGGAGAGGTCATGGGTCTGGAATTCTTGAAATGCGATTCGGCCATGATGAACGATCTTTATAGCAAAGGTCCATATGATACGTGATTTATGGTCTCGATGTGTGGTGTTCTGTACATCTGGTCATTGTCATCGCCGTCATTATCATCCTCATCATCCCTTGCATTGCATGTATTAAAACGAGTCCAAACCACTGTTCTCTTCCTCCAGTCCTAGTTAAGACTGTCTGGATCTGTCTTCAAGTGGAGAGAGAAAGTCTCCCCTGTGGCCCCCCCTCCCCGAGCTCTCTACTCTATTCGCGAGACTTTTCTTCACCACATCGAATGGTCAAAGGCTGGACCAACATACTTCGCAGAAGTTCTGGTATTTCTTTAATGACGTTGATTTAGACCCCCTCCTTAAAAACTGTAACCTGGGGCCTGTCTCGGGCCAGTTGACTTGAAAGGCACTCCCCTGGCTGGCAGATGAGAACAAAATGCCTGTCGTGGCCGACGTCATGGGCTAGATTTTTTTTAGTCTCGATCAACTTGACGCGTCATGAAAAATTATGAATAGTTCAATTGGACGCGCAGAGCTAGACGAAAAGGTGACTTCTGTAACATGGTATGTCCATGCTAAAGGATGGAATTCGGGGGTTGTTGAGGACTGTGCTCGAACAATATTTTAAGGCCGAAATTACAAAAATGAATCATCATATTCGTCGTTTAGCAATGGTTTCTTAGAGAACCTCTCCTTACTGTTCAATCAAGATTCTCGGTCACCAGATTTGTTCAACTAAGCTCTGTTGACCAAAAGAACATGAAGCCACAGAGAGAGAGAGAGAGAGAGAGTACAGCAGGAAGAAGCAACGATATCTTCATTTTTAAGCAGCGACATCAACACCCTCTTAGAACATGTTCTTTCGCTTGGCCACTGGCAATATCCAGGCTGCTATGTTGCCTAGGAACAGTAGCCAAAACCCTAGTTAATCTCGGTCCCAAGTAAATTATTAAATACAAGACTCGGAAGAGAAGAGAAAAGAAGATATATTACCAATAATTTTTGGACCAACTCATTCTCAATACCCCTGCTTCTCGAGAATTTACCTGCGTAAATAATATAGGATCTCCGCTTCGAATACCTCTTTATCATGTTTAAACGCCGGTCAACCAACTGATTATTTTCCCCAAAAATCGGACTTTATCTATTTAGTCGGTCAAATATGAAAATCCTTCAACAGAATCCAATTCCTCCAAGTCTTTTCAGATTCTTTGTGCATTATTGAATTCAATGAGAACAATTATCCAAAAAATCCGGAACCTACTACACATTTATCAATTTGGTCCTAAACTTTTTGATGTTACCAATTGAATCCTAAAAATTTTCATATTTTGCCAATTTAGTCTAGACACTAATGTAAACAATTTTTAATAATTTTTTCTTTTTTGCTTTTTTCTCTTTTCCTTCCTTATTTTAATTTACTAATGGCCAAAGAGGGCTGTTGGACCCACACCGACCATTTGGTGAAAACCACAACACCCTTTGCTTGTCATGGGCAAGGATCGTGCAGCCCTCACCTACAACGGCTTGGGCTCACACGACCATGGCTAGGAGCTTGAGATTTGGCAGTCAAGTAGCTAGCTTGAAGCTCAATCCATATCTTGTGTCCAAGTCTACAAGCCTTGAGCTCTCACTAGCGCTGCCATGAGCTCAAAGCTCAAGCAATGGGCGAGGCAGCCTTGCTCATGGCTACGATGGCCTCGCCCAAATCTAGTCAAGGGTCAAGAGAAGCTAGGCAAGGGCCGCTCGACCCTCACCTACGATGCTCTTGCCAGATGTCCTATGGCCGTGCCACGTAAGATGACTAGCATTCATGTTATCGAATTTTCATCAAAATTAGTCAAATAAACTCAATTAGCAAAATGTGAAAAAGGTTTAGGATTTGATTGAAATTAAAATATTTATAGCTAAATTTGTAAAAGTACAATTAATATATAAGACTCTTTGAACAATTTTCCCTCGTTGAATGCATGCCCACTCTTACAACCAGCATGAAGTTGCTTCCATTTGATTACTCAATTCACTTTTTAGGAGGCAAGCAAGGAAAAACATACGCAAAAATATAAATAAGAAAAGAAAATAATGAGATATTTGTTAATAGGAAGATCGAATTGGATAAGAGTAACGTAACCCTGATCATCTTCACGTGGTGGGGGTGACGGGGGGTGCATCCAGGGTGGGGAATTAGCTGATGAGCCCTCCACCCTGATCGCTTGCTTGGAGGAGGCTTACACAACATATACAGACACATTTCATGACTTGCTGAAATTTCTTTATTTTCTAATATTATTTAGGATATTAAAATGTCAAATGGTTTGTATGAATTATCCGATAACTTTGACAAATTATAATCTTGAATTTGTTAATCTAGAAAAAGAAAAAGAAAAAACATTTAGTGCACAATTCAAGGCTAAATCATTTCATCGATTCGAGATTCAAACGGTACAAAAAATGTAATCAAATCCCGGTACCCATAATATTAAGAGAGGGCACGAGAAAAATGTAAAACCAAAATGGAACAAATCGTGCCAAATTCTGTT
Source organism: Eucalyptus erythrocorys (assembly GCA_014182555.1). Taxonomy (NCBI): domain Eukaryota; kingdom Viridiplantae; phylum Streptophyta; class Magnoliopsida; order Myrtales; family Myrtaceae; genus Eucalyptus; species Eucalyptus erythrocorys. The sequence continues at coordinate 14,470,134 of CM024602.1, forward strand.
TAGCTTCTGAATTTGCTTTGGCATAAGATTGTACTCGGAGATTCACTTCTCCAGGTTCTGTAGATAGAGAATACTCCTAGTTCTAGTCTGCAGTTAATCTTCCGATGGATGCATTCGTTTTCATTGTGCTGGAGAACCTAGTGCGGGACTGGGGCTTTTCTAATAGCAGGAACTCCCTTCAGGTTTTTATTCGAGCTAATAAAAAAAAGGGATATGTGTATTAGAAGTCCTAAAACTTATCATGAAAATGCAATTGAGTCCTAAAACTTTCAAAAAGTGCAATTAAGTCCTAAAATTTATCATGAAAGTTCAATCAAGTCCTAAAACTTTCAAAAGGTTCAATAAAGTCCTAAAACTTGTCTTGAAAGTGCAACCATTTTGATAAGTTTTAGGACTTCATTGTACTTTTTGAAAGTTTTAGGACTTAATTGCACTTTGTGACAAGTTTTAGGACTTAATTGCACTTTTTGAAAGTTTTAGGACTTAATTGCATTTTCATGACAAATTTTAGGACTTCCAATGCACTTATCCCTAAAAGAAATTAAATTTTGTGCCTTCTGAAGATTTAATGCCGAGTTTCATTCTGACTCGTCATTCACTTCCTCAGATCAAGGCCAAGGGACGAAATTGCAATTAACTCTTTTAGTGTCTAACATGGATGGGTCTTTCGAACGGTGATTGGACTGGCGAAGTGAACTTGGCCTTTAGTTCATGGGAATAATCTATAAAAGAAACCAAACATTTTGCTAGTCACGATACCAGAGCCACAAGCCATCCGCCGGATAGTGTAAAAATGACATGTTGACAACCACGACAAGAGAGTTTCCATTATATATTCCAAGAAAGCACCGGCCGAACTTCGCTAAAGTTCCATGAGTATGAATCACGACAATTCTAATGCTTTCTGTCGCTTTTGATGGTGACACAGCAGCAGCAGCAGAATCACTTCCCTTTCACCTTTTATGTTGTCCTCAAGATGTCATTGCCACCACATTGGTAAATACCATAAACTAAACATCAGGTGCCTAGGCCATATTCAACAAGTCAAGGAGTTCAAAGCAACAACTAATGACAAGGGCAACCTTCACTCAGACAACAAAAATCAGAGAGATGCCTCCAAAATGTGCGGATTTACAGAGTTGAGTTGAAGTGGGTTGGCACGAAATCAGTCTTAGTTGAGCTGGTTTTCTATTTCTATAGGTCAGCTAGTGAGACTTCAAGCAAAGAAAGGAAATAGAGAATAGGTAAGTAATGACAATCAGATGGGCAATGGTTCGAATTATCTGCATCTGGTGATTGCTCTAAATGATCTCGCCAGAATGGAGACCCGTGAGAAATATGGCCTTTGTTAACGTGGTGTCCAGTAAAAATATAACCAGGTATTCAGGCACTGAACTCGTAACATCTTTAGCGTCAATGCAGCCACACAGAAAAGAAAAGAAATGAATCAACTCAATTTGAGATGGGAAGTACATAAGACTAAAGTTATGGGTTAGTGCCGCAGCAAAGATTCGTCTATACCAAAGCTCAAAGTATATAAAAGAAAAATCTCGCACTGGAAACCCTATCAGTGACCTAACTCACCCACTTATGGAAATCTAAACTGAAAGTAGTAGATCCTTTATTATCAAAGCAATATCTCTCAGACATGATATCCTGTGATAGTAAACCCCCTTCCAATAATCTCACCAGCACAGAACCAGGCAAAACACTCAAGACCAAACAAAGCAGCTATGCCAGCATTCTCAATGTTTAACTCCTCCTTGTTCTTCCATAGTTGCTTGAGGTAATCCACTTCCTTCCAAAATGCCTCACGTCTACCAGGGATGCTGCAGACAATGTACAGAGAAATGAATTTCAACATTACAAATAGCATCACTGACAAGCACTATAAGCAGAATACGTTTCTGCAAATTTAAACTGCAGATCCACATGTTCAGTGACTTAGCTGTTCGAATGAATTTACACTATGACTCTACACGTGGAGTTCTACCATGTCACAATCGAAAATTTTTAACGAAAAAGCGCTTGTTAAAACCCTGATAAGCTGTCGGAGGTTATGCCTCAGACCTCAACAATTCGAAATTCATCCTATACCATGCACACCATCAGAGCCTTCACAAGCCCATCATGAATATTAGATGAAGGCTGAAGTACTCTGTGCATGTCCATGACATGTGTGGACTATTCATAGATGAAAGGTGTGGCAGAACGAACTACTTAAATGACACGAAAAGTAAACTTTGCATTTCAATATCAATGTCTCTGGCTCTCAAAAGATCAGATAAAAGGGCAATTCTATGGTCCTTAGGGGGATGGATCCCCCAGCCATAACTTGTCATATCTCCTTGAGTTTTTCCATAACTTCGATACAAAATGCCATCACGCACGAGAGAAAAAACCTAAAATTTTTACAGTCAAATCGCGATTTACTCTTTCTTTCTTACAACGACCATCAAGGTATTGGGATTCTGTCCCCGAGAATCCTTAGAAACGCCCTAGATGGAAATCACAATGGATCATTTTAGATGTCAAACTAAAGGGACACAAAAGGGGGCGGGGGCATAAACCAAGGTTTGCAGAGCGAAGCCAGATTCGATCGCATAAATCCCAATAACAACCGCAAAAGTGCACATGTAGCAACTTGTTTAAAGCTCTGGTAAGGACCTGGCAAGACGAGTGTAAAGCAATTGGTTGGACAACATTTGGCACTTCTCCACAGTGGGCGGCTCCTGAACGTATTGCTTGTTCTGCTCCATCAACTGCTTGTAGTAGGCATTCCCATGCTTCGCCGCATACCCAGTCGCCTCAGCTGCCTTCTTCTGCAATTGAAGCAACTTCGACGCCATCGCTTCTTCCTACATTTTACCAGCATACACGACCGTTTAGATAACCCTTTCTTCACGAAATTCATGCACATTGAGCTGCACAAGATTACTTCCATACATTTCGATCAAAATCGCAACAAGAATCCACACCCGATCATTCAACAACGCAGTGACATTCAAAACGAGATGCACAAATCGCGAGAATCGCCACAACACCGGAGCTCGCACTCGCGTGACTAAAAAGCCACCAGAATAGAGCGCAAAAAGAAGCCGTACTCCGCCGTCACGCGGCGACCGGCGAAACGGAGAGCAGCAACCTCCGCAGCTCGGAGGAGACTATCAATCGGTCGGGATTTCGACAATTCACATACGGGAAGACGACCGCTTTTCGCTAGATCATCATCGGACACGGAATCGCGGGAATGCGTTGAGGATGGGAAGAAGCGAACGAGGTGAGATCGACGACGTTACCTCGGATCAGTTTGGTGACCGCGTGCTCTTCTTTCTCCTTCCTACGTGAAAAAGAGGAAGAAAACGCAGCTTAGACCGACGACGACAGAGGGGTTAGGGGTTTTGACTGTTGACTTCGCCGAACAAAACGGCAGCGTTTCAGTTCACGGACCTTTTTTTTGTGTTTTTTTTTTTTTTTTGGCGTTTTGTACCATGATAATTACCTCGCACGGTGTAGGCACCTTGTAGCATTTTCACTTGGTGTTGCATGAGACATTGATGTGTGCATTCTTAACAAAATCCAAAATTTGTTCGAGTAACATCACTAGTTCGAACTGACTCATGCTCCAATCGCGTCATCTCTGCATCAACCGGTTCGACATCTTCTTTTGCGAGTTCATGTCATCCTAAGCCGAGCTAATATGACTTTCGAGTTCGATTTTACCAGTGTTTTTACCTAAGCCGAATACAGGCATTTCGAAACATATTTTTGGCAGGTGAATAGAGGCTACAGAACAAGATTTGGCACGTGTTGGTAGTAGATAGTAAAGACCACATGGAGACATGCACCCCCAACAAATAAACACAAAAATATGCCGTCCTCTTTTCTCTGTCAATCATCAGGTTCACATAAAATTTAGTCTAAATGTATGAATGTTAACACGCAGTACACCAACATTTTCCTTTATTTCATGAACATGTAACATGCGGAATAAACCATTTACAAAGGGCCTGTTGAGCGAAAACCCCACACCTTCAGACATAAAAGTCTGAATCATTATAAGAGGTATTTCAGCACAGAATCCTCGATGATCAGATAACGTTTTTGTTCAGCTTATGTATCTTCGTACTGACCATATCTATTCCATAAGGTTTGAGCAAATACGGCTAGAATAAAACTCTGATGACTAGAAATTTGGCCCAACAAAAATAGAAATAATCAATGGAGGAGAAAGCTTCCAACCGTGGGACTGCAAAAAACAAAGACAAAATACAACATCAAAAGTCAAGAACCGCCCTTTTATGAAATCTCTAGCCAAGACAAAAGAATCAATTAAAAAATGGATGCAGCGAGTGTACCAAACAGCTCCTTCCCCACCAGAATTTGAATAAAGCTACAGTTATAATCTTAAACCTAGTGGAAGTTATAGAACATTCTTCAGTTCTTTTTCCCTTTTTTTTTCGGTTGTAGGAGAGCTACAATCACATTCCCTTTTCCGACTTCAACTCAGAAAGAAATTTAAAACAGAACAAGGCACCTTCACTTTGAGAAAAAGGTGCCAAAAAAGAAAGAACAAATAATTGGGGTAAGAACAGAGAGAGGAAATTCCAGAGAGGGTTAAAGAGCAGTGGATGGAGAAACAAGCGAAGCAAACTGCCACAGCAGGACCAAAAATGAGTTGCTTCCTCACTGATTTCCGGGGCAAAGACCCTGTGATACAGCTTTAACTTTTTCGAAACCACATGCTACAAATCTAACAGGCACTTGGGAGGTGAGATGCTATTCGATCCCCAGAATACCGCATTGGCATTATGCACCCTTCTTCTCCAAGAGCAAACTCGAGTCAATTCCATCAAGAGTATTTGTCACTGTCCCATCATTATGCGTAATACATGTACAAGCTATTTGCAGCAGCACAGGCAATTGAGTTTTCAGACGGGTGCCATGCAAGGTGCAACAACTTCGTGGTGGAATCGATGGAATTTCCATTTGCATCGACTGAGGGTGATTCTGCTCCTGGTTTTGAACTCCCAAAACAATGTTAACCTTATTGTCATAAAGAAACAACAGGAGCAACAACAACAACAAACGACAACTGCTACTACTAGAAGAGACTGAATGGTTCGCTGAAAGTAAAGGAACAAAGTAAGCAAAAAGGACAGACCTCGTCGGACTACTCGTGTAATAGTGCTGAGGGACCTGGATGACCTTGAAGGAGTCTGAACTGGTTTTCTGGTCAAAAAATACAGCGTCATTAAATTGACATCTATCTCCATGTGCCACCAGAAGAGAAACTGTCCATATTCTTCTTATTCATTAAATGAATTTTAATTTACCTCATTGGATTTTTGCTGGCTTCCAAAGTTGTTGCCTCAGTACTCCCCGACACACAACCAAAGACACGGAAGAGATTACTGGACATGAAGAAATATCCATCTGAAAACCAAAAATCATGTATGCAGTTCATATGGAAAGAGATGAGCAGAGTTCCACAAACCTGTATGAACCTGTTGCTACTCGTAACCCATCACCACTTAGACAACACTCAAATTTATCAAATATTGAATCATTTTCGTACAAATCACACAGCTGCAAAAACAAAATAGTAAGTTAGAAACTAAACAGTATAATGCACCGATCACTTCCTGACTAGTTTCTCTTAAAGAGAAAATGTCACCTTGGGTCTCAAATATTCATGGACCTGGAAGGTTGCAACCGGACCTGAATCCATGTTGATATCCCATAACTGGAGGTAAAAAAGCAACTTATTCAGAAGCATGAGAAGATCAGTTTAAAACTAAATACAAGTTGCAAAATGATCAACTGCCCAGCAGCAAGCAGACAACGATGTTATGGTGTTAGGCTTGTTAAATAGTCATGTAGAAAAAGAAGCACTCTGGATCCTTTGTTTTCTAGTAGAAAAAGAAGTACTTTCCACCTCGCTTAAGAGGGAACACAGCTTTAAACCTATTCAGAAAACTTCAACCTGCTGCATTCAGCTGACCTTTAGAACAGGTCATCTCAGGACCCTTTGTTTTCTAGTAGAAAAAGAAGCACTCTGGAACTCCATATTTTGATCAAAATTTAGCTTCAGCATGTGCATGCTTATTATGCGCTTAATATAGATTACCAGGGGAGTTAACCACACAAGCATGAAGGGATACTTTAATCACACTAAGAGTGTTGATCTCTAGTTGCCGTATCAAAGAAAAGTTTGTGCCAAACAAGAACAGAAGCAAAAAAACAGCCATCCAACCTTTAGAGTCATATAGTCACGACTAAGTATATATCTCCCATCCCTTCCAAACTTAATATCTGAAATTGAAGCAATAATCTCCGTGAAAAATGATTTAGATCCAGCATGTTCTGGCTCCTCAAATCTGTAGGCACAAAAATCCGTTAAGTCCACAATGACCGACCATGAAATTCTTCAAATTATCCTCACTCAGGAAGGATCCCACAAGAAACAAATCAAAAAACTGAATAACCAAAAGAAATGATACTCTTAACAGCTCATCTTAAGTAGTTCGAATGTTATGGTTTGCAATTCTACATAACAGAAGTTCTATGCATGTGACAGTACATAGATCAAAGCAAACTAGTGGCATTACTCACATTTTGGCATGAGAATCCAACAGAGCTGATTGTCGCAAATCAATGAGGCGGATGCAGCCCTTTGAACTGCTATATGCCAACAGATTACAATGTGTAGGGTGGAATTCAGCTGATGTTATCACCTCTGTGAAGTTCATGTATAGATCCAAAAATTCAGTGAAAGCAAGCAAAGGGCAAGGAAAAACTGATCATCAAGCAGTATCTCAGGGCCAAGCCTGAAATATTTCACACCTCAACCTATCCATTCAGAATCAAGAGACAATTCTATGCCAAAAAGATTATACGCATTTTACTAAAAGTCAGATGGAACCAACTTGTACAACACTCATTATAGTAATGTACAATAACAACACCACAATTAGCTTTATCATTCGAAAAACCTTTGCTAATTGCTAGTATCTCAATTCTCGAAGGCAACTAAGAAAAAAAGGATCTGGAGAGAAACTAATTAAAGCTTACCAGTCAAGTCCTCCATATTTGCTGGCTTTACATCAACGATGTTGAAGCTTTGATTGCTAATTTCTAAGTTCCATAAGTTTATACGGAGATCATCAGCAGATATGAATGTCTCACCGTCACTGAACAATATGAAGAATGAGGAGTATCAATAAAACCAGCTAAAAACCAAAAATAGATAATCTGCATACCATTAAAAAAAGATATCGGCAAACAGAATATTGTGCTTCAGTGCAATAACAAAGAGATGCCTACAGAAAGATTCACTTTGATCGAAAGTCATAAAACGATTGGCTGTTCACACCTTAAGTGAAGGAGAATGGTCTGTCATCATTTATATTCTAGCAAAAAAGCATTTCACCACTCTAAAAATTTTAAAAGGTTTGCTATAAAAATGAGATCAACATACACTTCCACCATGTCAACATCAGTCAAGAAAAGAACTCTAATTGGAAGCACTAGGGGATAATTTGTCATCTCTTATTTTCATGCCCTAATAAAGCTGAGTGCCAAGGGCACAAAGCTTGAGTCATGCAAAAGCATGGGGAGTTAATATACATGAGGACACAAGTCAACGTATCACCTTAAAACAACATACCTGTTATTTGAAATCGAATTAATATGATAATCATGAGCATGAGCATACACCCTCCGACATCTGGCAACCAGACTAGTCTCATGGCTAGTCACCTGTAAAAAGAGTTCCAAAGGGGTCAAGCCACAGGTGGTTCAAACATTCCAAACAACATGACCACAAAGCGACAACCGAAAGCAAACAACATACATGATCACCAAAAACAAGAAACTAAAAAATAAGGAGAAAATTTCTAGAAATTACAGAAATATGAATAGAGCGGGTTGAGCACAACTACCACAGGTAAGCGTAGTGAAGGGATGCCTCCTGGAGGAAATGAGAAATCATTGCTAAGCGAATTGTATCTCTCTGGTGATCCACCATTTTGCAGACACGTTCTGTGGCTGTTTGAACTGCTGGAGCTCGCAATAGTACCATTGCTCACAGCTTTAGAAGAGTCCACGTTCATTTCAGAAATCTTTTTGATCTTCTTCTCCTGGACCTAGTCAATTCTCAATAGAAATTACAGGAAGTTAACTCCAAAAGAAGCCGGCAGAAAAACAACTTCAGACAGGAAAAACTAAGATGAAGAAAGCTCAAAACCATTACAGCCAATAATATAACAATTTGAACAATTTGGACAAGATCATGTCGTCTAACTCATGCCCAGTATATACTGTTTACAATAAAAACGGGGGCTTGTCTTCAACAGCTTACCTGTAAGGAACTCCTTACCATTACAAAACACTTACCGAGAATGTTAGTAGTTATAACTCTGAAATAAATGAGAAGATCCTTTACACTATACATGAGAAGCTATCCTAGTCGGAAGCATAATATACAACTTCCAAAAGATCATCATGATTACAATTTACAAATAATTTTTCTTACAGGATCATTAGATGAAACATCTTCCCTAGTGATAGTGTGCGCGCGCGCGAGAGAGAGAGAGAGAGAGAGAGAGAGAGAGAGCTCGTTGACTCTCTGAAATTCTATGAACTTAGAATGAGAATAGACAAGTCAGCATACAGACCATTAGCAAGTAACAAAACCCACATATAAAAAAATTTCACTTCATAAAAAACTTTAAACATCATGCCCCGTGAGTTGTTGCATACTCATCAACCGAAACTTATCCTTACTTTAAAGAAGGAAGCAACAGAAACGAGCCATAATCCTACCTTCCAGAACTTAATAGTTTTATCATTGGTAGATAGGAGAAAGAGAGCACTATTGGCTGTTTGGCACCATCTGATTTTATTGATTTTCTCCTCTATCTCCAAGCTCTTCAGATAGTCAAACTGACAGGATAAACCAAGCCACAAACAGATCAGGAATTCCAAAAGGCAGACAAAACTGAATATGAGACAGCAGAATGTACTAAAGACTGCTACCTCAGGCTCATGGCTCTGAAATTCTGTCTTGTAGCGAAACTCCGGATGTCTACTAACAGTATGGTCAATTGTTTCCAGATCCCTTCTGGATCCACCAACCTAAAATTGATTACATTAAGTAAAATGTGGTACAGGACAGAGATAAAATTAAGTGACAAAACGCACTAGGACAGATATACTCACATCTTTTGAATCGGTCCTTTCAAAAAGAACCACCCGACCACCCCGGTCACCCGTGGCAAGATGATCACCGGTTTTATCAAACTCAATCGCTGATATGATATCAACTGCAGACATATTACAAAGTCCATGATGATCATCGCATACATCGACAAGTTAAATGTGTAATATTGAGCATGAGACGATACAGTAATCCTTCCTCAATAGAGTCATGAATCATTCTTCTCTTGATGCTAACCAAAGTACATATTTTCTGCTCGATAGTTTCATTTCTGTCAATGCTTAGGGAGATACCCAAAAAACTGATGAAGCTTATATAGTATGCACAGTTGTCCTTACAAAAGGTAATAATAGAAAGAGGAAATCTTAAATCCCTGACCAAATAGCTATGCCTCACTCCTCAGGTACTCCACTCTCATTTCCCCCCGTTTGCCACGCCGTATACTAGCATCCAGCCACACCGCATCAAAACCAATTAGAGATACACCAATACAAAGTTAAGAACTGCACAACTTCTAACGCACTGAGGAAGCCAACTTGACCAATCTGAGTACATAGTGCCGGATTAGAAGACACAGGAACTATTTAAAAAGGCAGGATCTTTAGAGCTGAGAAGACCCAATCCTGACTACAAAAGAAATGCATGCAACTCACTGACTTCCCCAGTTTTATCTAACATTCCCCTCTGAATCAAACTAGAAAACTAAACTAAATCAGACTCCATTGAAGCAGGGCATGCGCAGTCCCTGATCAATTACAACTCAGAAAGTCACTAACACCCAGACAAATCGCGCCAATCGAATTCAACAGTCCTCGAAACTCGACAAAGACAGATCGAAATCGCTCGAAACGAGCAGCATCCGCACTGCAAGACACCCCGCGCAGATCGGATCCGAGCAGGCAAACCCTACGCCCGCGCCGCCCCCGTCCACACAGGCACACACGCCCACATTCAGCCCCCGATATTTCCTTCCCTTTTTGTGTCCAATTACCTTCTTGGATTTCTTCGCCGGCGGAGCGCTCGCCGAAGACCTGCGAGAATTTCCACTCGAGGGGCTGCGGCGGGCCCGCCGCCGCGACCTCATCGCCACCGTTCATCTCCCTCCTCGCCCTCACCCGGGCCTGGAACCACCGGAACCGACGGTCAACAGAGGAATCGACGCCCCGGGGGACCGAATCGACGGCCAGAGATCACTTCCGCATCGGAGATCCGCCCCGACCCACCGCCATGACCCGACAGCAAATCTCCCGCCTCGCGCCAATCACTCGCGAGGGACCCGCACGCGCCCCGCACGCACGGAGAGAGAGGACTTCAGGGGAGCGATTGCGAAGCTCCCGATTCGACGACCATTGGAAGGAAGCGACGGGCGACGCGACCGATCAATCGCCCCCCGGAAACCGGAGCACCTCGAGGAGTTTAACTCCGACTGGTGTCGCGTCGTGGCGTTTGCGGATTTGGGTTTTCGCTTTTTTTGCTATTTCCTTCTCTGAGGAGGAGGAGCAGGAATGGAGGATCGAAGGAGAGCGATGACAACCAACAAATGACTGAGAACGAACCGCTCTTCTTAAGGAAAAAGGGGGAAGAGAGGGGGGTGAGCTGAAAAAACACCCAATGGGCAGCGGCGGACTTCGTCTAATTCTCTTTCCTTTTTTCTGCCTTTTCTTCTCCCTTTGTCCCGTAGTTCCCCTTCCCCCTTCTCTCGTCCCAATCATGTTATGGCATCGGCACCCCCGTTCTCTTGGCTTTAATCCCGTTTTGTTTCTTTTCATTATCCTTTGGCATAATTTTATAGGAATTGATTTATTTACCTTTCTCCCCGTATCATTAACATTTTCTCTTATAAATTATTCGCGTCATGTTGATATATATCGTAATCATGATAGGTTTTTTTAATATTACCGAAACGTGTCCAATCATGTCAGTTTATATTTTCGAATGACTCGTATATATATTGAATGACAGAGAGGGTGATCGTGAATGGCCCGATTTTTCTTTTTTTGGTGTTAGCGTGCAAATGGCGATGTTGAACACCAACTTTAGAATACTTGATTTGAATTATGATAGATTTTCCTTGCAAAGTCTTGATGTTAGGAGGATTTCCATCTTCGCAACTTTGTAAGGGCCACACCGTCGATGTCATGGTGTGGGAAAACCTCTTATCCTTAAGGTTGCGTTTGGAAAACCGCTACTAAAATGGGCAAGAATATCTCGACCTACCTAAACTCAATCAATTTTATCAAATACAACATAAACATCAAAAAGGATTTTGATCATAGGTTCAACACACCCATCCTCGACGACGGTCTAATATACCCATAGAGCATCAAATTCACGGCTTCATGAAGTCCTCTTTGCTCAACAGCTGTCATGTACGGTAGTATATCATGTAAAATTTAACATGATATAATCGTGGTGTATTTAAGTCGTGCATTCAATTATGAAGAAGAAAAGAAACCATGGCCTCTTGGAGCTTGGTGAGAAGCGGATCCGATTTGCGGCGGAGGGATGCTTGAGTGAACGGCGGTCAGATTAAGGGCAGAACTGAAACCATGATTACTACTTGAAGAAGCAATTATCATCGTCGTGGATTAAAAGCTTCCACTCGCGTGTTTCGCACAAGAGAGAGAGAGAGAGAGAGAGAGTGAAAGGGGTAATTTAGCGCGAACAGGAGGTGGGAAATCTAGGGGGTGTGGAATGACGCGGGTGCCCCTCGAGCCTTTTCACCTTCCGATGGGGGCACGTGGTCTTTTTTGGTTTCGGGCGTTGAGATCGATGCCGTTAAATTGGGAGTGGGGGAGGGACGGTCAATGGTCATCAGATCGGACGGGGAATCGGCGAGTCTCGCCTGTGGGGTTTTGTGGCGCGTGAGATCAATGTTTAGGCGCGTGAAGAGGGAGGAGAAATTTACTAAGAGATAATGAGACAAATAATTCATAACGTAACACGAATCCTAAATTTTGAATTCTTTAACCACCGAAAAGATGAGGTGAGGGGTTCAAATCCCCAACTTTTCAGAGGGATTAGGGTAAGGACGAGTAAGTTTCAAGCGTGGATTTCAACTCCAATGCCCTGCACGAGACAGGGCAAATGTCTGAACGTAAGCGTTAGAGTGGGCATAAAGTAGGATTGACAAAAAAAAATTATGAATTTTTAATTTATTCAATATAATTATTAAATCATTCATACATGTTCAATGTAGTTTTTCCATTCATTCGAAATAATTAAGAACTACATATGTACCAAAAATTAAATATTGCATTGAACAAATTAAAAATTTAGAGACCACTTGAATGTCACATAAAGTTCATGGATTGAACAAATTCAAATTTCATGAATCATATTACATATTATGTCAAATTTTATAAACTATTCGTGTCAATTTTCTATTAAATTTAGGTAAGCCCGAGGTTAATTGAATTGATTAGAAGTTCTTGAATCTAATTCGTGTCTTAGGAAAGCCAATAGTTACCAAATTGATTCCTCCAGCCTATTGGCAATTGCATTTGGCCCACGGAAGAAATATTGGTTGAATTCATTGAGATTCAAATGACGATTGAGTCGATAACATTGACATGTTTTATTTTTAATGTCGCGATCAAGGGGTATACCATGAACCCACTGCGAGATTGACAATTTGATCCCTTGGAACACGGCGCTGAGACAATATCAAGCATTGGATTGCAAATTATAAAGACATACAACTAAGGACTTCGCAACTTGTGACTATTCATTTCAACGATTGATGGGCCATAAGATATACTCAAGTCAAAGCATGGTCCCTTTGGCTTTGAAATTTTACGTGAGTTGAGATTAGAATATCTTGCACCATGATCATCCATCCATAATCATTTATGTATAAGTATCAGTGGCACGAGCAATACCTTGATAAGTTTGATTTTCGTTCTCGGTGAAGAGAAAGTTTCATTATGATACACAAGTGCGAATAGCATGGGCTAGGCTAAACCATTTCCTTCTCGAGTCCAGCAAATTAGATCACGATTATAGTGTCTTTTTTTCCAATCATGGACAGGCTGGGAAATCGAGATTTCTTTTGGCATGGCATTAGAAGTGCAGATATCCGACGCCGAGCTGGCAATCCGAAGGCCCGTCCATGCTCAACCGGATGGGCCGTAAAGCCTTTTGGGCCACGAAGCCCAGTTGAATTTGAAACTCGACGATATGGAAATGGCTTTAGTGTATTGGTCCAAAGGCACATCTAAGATCTCGTGCAATTGATAAAGACGAATCGGTTTCGGTTTTGGACCAAATGCCATGTTTGTTATGTTTCTAGTCCATAGAGAGAGTACTCCTGCGACCGCAGGTTCGACTTTGCGTTACCCGGCAGGTGCACGGCACGTGGGTCTGTTTTGATCGGGCGTGAGGACTCCAGGCAGGTGGCTCTTGTTAGATTACGTGGGAAAAGAGCCATAAGACGATCTATGCTCAAATAACAAGGGCCTACATCGAGCTATTAAAGTTTTCGCTCGCTCTTCTCGGATTACACATTTTGCCATCCTCTTTTTGGATCGGAACACGCTCTTCAGGCCCTGTCAAAGATCAAAAGCAAACATAGTATTGCCTTGCTTCTTCGGGGGCGGGGTGCGAGCCCAATCCGAAAACAACCCAATCTTCAATCCGAGCCTTCTAATTTGATCCTCAAAGGCTGGAACGCTTGCAAAATTATGCACATTGGAATGAAGGAGGAAATATAAACCAGTGTCCCATAGGCCCGGTCTAATCCGAAATCCTACTCTTCCAGGCCCATTTCTCTTTTTTTTTAAAGCCTTGACGATAGATGCAGACGTATTACCATATTTTCTATCTGTCATGATTAAACATTTTGCTAGTTTTGTTTTTGTTTACGGCGGCACGCTATGTATATTAAAAACACTATATTTTACTTTTTATTTTATATATTTTACTTCCGTTGAAATAAGTCTGTCAAAAAAGAGGAAATTTCAAAAGACTTAGTTTTTCCCTACGTTACTGAGGAAATTTATGGACTAATTATCAAGTAGAATCTACATAAGTTTTAACTTCGACACATTTTTGAGCGCAACACGTGTGTATAAACTTTCACTTTTGTTGTGCACAAGAGTTGATAAACAAGTGATGGCGTTAAAATTATTAAGAGAAATTTGGATCTACTTCAAAATTAATTCACGAATTTAAAGAATTAGGTTTCTTAGAAATGTCTCTAATTAAAAAAATAATTTCTGTAGAAGCATAATCCAAAAAAGAAAAAGAAAACCTAATGCCTTTTAAATACATGTAATGCCTACAATGAAAGCATGCGAAATTCTTAATTTGACAACCGGTTCCTTCATAGAAATATAAATGCTAAAAAAGGAAGGAAAGTATATAAATTTGGGGTTACCATTTTAAATTGCACTTGAATTATTGGGGACAAATTTATATTTTTGGTGAAGATTGAGTGGATTTAATCATATAACAAGTGAATAATAGTATCGCTCTTTGTATATATCGAGGTCAAAAATGGGTTTAATCTCATTCATTATGACCTCTGAAAATAACCCTCGTTCAACTGTAGAGTTAGGACAGGGATTTAAAATCAAACTATTCCCATAAATTCTGCTCCCATCAAAGCACTCTAAAAAGTCCACTAACTTTACTGTTTCGTCAAATTATATATTTTCTCAATCTATTTCTATCATTGCTCGTTTTTCAATACTATTTGTGTTGCGTGCTATCAAATTATTCACAATATCCAAAATTTGTTTGATTGCACTAATTGCATCGATGGGCAGTGTTTAACAAAATATGTAACATTCATTAAAAAAAAAGTCTCGTAAAAAAGTTAACGTGACGGATTTAGGCCTGAGTCTAGCAGACGTGACATGAAATGGAAATTAGGCAGTCCGCCACTGATGCATTCTCCAATTGTTTCCTTCGTTTTTGGAGACAGGACAAGAGGAATCCTATACTGCTGTGCACTTTCTTCTGGCCAACCTCGAGCTCAATGCTGGGAATCACATTCCTCAAGCAACACGATTCCAATTCTAGAAATTTTCATGTTTTGGACAAGAATCAGAGTACGGTTTGGATTCCGATTTACGGATTTTGCTGTCTTTTGAGTCCATATATATAGATTTCGATTCCTCGTGAAATAAAATATTAAAAAAAACGTAAAATAATATTATCGAACGGTAATTAAGATTGAGATTTCATTCCATATCTTTCGTAATCACGAAGCTACCACGAACTCAATTCCACCACCATCATCATTCTCCGGTCTCTATTGCCGGTCAACAGCCATTGACGGCTGTATTTCGCCGCCAGTCACAAGCAACAATCACTGCCTGGACTTCGCCGTCGATTGCCGAAGGTAAATTCCACCGTCATATTCTTTTGTCACTAGTCGCGGAAATTGGTGCGTCCACCACTGTCGCCGATGAGAAGTATTCATTGGCAATCGGACAACAGCGGAGCATGGAAGGACGAGATTCTTCGGATATGAAATTCCCTCGTCATGGAATTGAATTAAACGTGCCCGCAAGGGAAACTCGTTTGCATGGAGTTTCTTTTCTTTTCTAGAATATTAAATATAAATTATTGAAAGGAGATAAAAAAGAACATGCCCCTTGTGCGCGCCCCCCCGTGGATATAATCCGTGCCGAGTATATTCTCGGACGGGAAAACGAAGAGACGGCCGACGTGGCACCGAGGGACGAAGGAGCGCCACTCTTCGAGAATCATAACGTTTGTGGGTTGGAACCTGCCTCGTACCCGTACATATGCCAAGCATCACCACCTCGACGTGGACGTCGCGAGAATAGTGGCCACGTAAAAAGAGACAGAGAAATTCAGGCACCACGAGCCACGTAAAAAAAAGAGAAGAAAAAAAAAAAGAAATTCAGGCGCCACGAGCCACATGAGAAAAAGCGACTAATCTCCCCCGGAGCGACCACGACGTGTATGTGAAAGCGAGTCGCGGAACGATTCGGTGTCCATGCAACCCATGAATCGTGAGCCGACCGTTCTGCACCGTAAATTAGAGATAATAACATATATAGTCCCAAACTTTAATTGTCTTTGAAATTTTAATTCGTGGTGGTGTGAAATCTGAAGTTTTAGCCTATTATAAAATATCATTAGTGGACTTTTTATTTGTTTAATATGATTATCAAATTATTGATAAACGTTCAACGTAGTTTATTAGAGGACATGAAAATGTTTACAAATTCAGGGAACGCCGTAGGATTATCATGGTGTGATCATGAAGGATTTTGGAAGTTCGAGCAATAGTGATCATGCTTTTGTTTCCCAAAAAAAAAAAAAAAAAGTTTCTTGACTTTCGTATAAAATTCATTTTAATATCAAAACTTTTCACATTATCATTTAAATGACACTTCAAAAAAAAAAAAAAGTCACTTAACTGCCAACTTTAATTTAGGATATCGAAAATTCGATATTACAATATCTAAACATTTTTTTTCAAACGCATGTGACTTAAAAAATATGATGTGTGACAGAACCCCCAAATGACATTGTTACACATGAAAAAGCCTCAAATTTCCCATCTTCTTCAAACCCTAACAGAATGTTTGTTGATTTGTCCCAATATTGTCTCTCTTTGAAACCCTTATTCAAACCAAAGATTTTTGGGAAAATTAAGATCTGAATCTTACAATGGAGAGGAAACTAAGTAGAAGCGACTCAAGGTCATACAAACAAAGCCAAGATGAAAGGTGAGAATGAGTAGAATACCTAGCGATCTATCCCAAAATTCACAGCTCCTGAAAATCCTAATTTAAACCGATGATTTTGGTGGCAAAATTAAGATCTAAATCTTACATTGGAGAGAAGAATAACCAAAAGTGGCTTAAGTCCATATCAACAAAGCCAAGAAAGTGTAAGAATAAATAGAATGCTTGGTGATACGGCTTGGTTATGCCTTTCGGATTATGCAATGCACCTAGTACCTTCACCATCGTGATTTTAGCCGAGAAGACCAAAAAAAGAGAAACAACAATGATTATCGAGGAGAACCATCAAGTTAGCAAGTTTGAATCCTCCTCTAAAGAGGAGTGAGGTGTCCCACGGGCGTAATAACAGTTTTTTTTCTAGGCGACTTCCTCTTGAAAAGGAAAGGAACCAGTTACTTCCACCTTGGAAGTCTCCTAAAGAAAGGGAAGTCCCTCATGGAGAAGCTTTTGAGCTCGGGTTCCTCACCGAACCCAAATTTATTTCTCACCAACCAGTCAACCTCCGAGCCGTAATTTTTCCCTTCAACCACCAAGCCGAGCCTTAATTTTTCTTTACGCCAATTGAGTGAGCGAATGAGAAGTAATAACGCGGATCGAGCGAGCGAGTGCGAGAAAGACAACGAGTCACCGAGCAATGGAGCGCGAACAGCGAACAGGAGAGAAAATCCAAAGCTCATTGTCCATATTGGACTTGCTTTTTAAAAGAAAAAGCCACGTTTGATTTTTTCTTTTAAGTCACGTAAGAATCTTTGCCGAAATTTGTGGGAGGGACTCATAGCTCCGTTTTGTTTTTTTTTTTTTTTTTTTTTTTTTTTTTTTTCAATTTGACATTTAACTAAGCCGATATTAAAGTGAGTATGGCATGAAATTTACGACACTTCTAATATCTTTTTCCCTCTCATCCTCTTTTTGGGTTTTAAGTCCACCTTCATTCGGTTGAACTAGTGATTTAACATATTCAGTCTATCGCAAATAAATGAGCCACAGCGCTGGCTTTTACAATCCAATGCCTACGGCCCAATTTTAAGTACCGACACTATAGCAAATGTGTGAATATTTTCTCGAGAGGATAAAGATTTTACTTTCAACATCGCAACGCATCTTTGACTATACGATGGGCCACCTTTTTCCAAATAGCTATAAATCCATATATAACAATGAATCAGGTCTCTTATTTTCACTCGCCATTATGAATTGTCTCCGAGAAAGATTGAAGAAAACTAATCGGAAAGTCTCTCGCTAAAAGGGAACCCATTTCTTTCCATGACACTAAGATCACGCCTTTAGGATTGCACTAATGGCAACGTGACAAGAGCGATGGACGATGATGCCACTAAATCCGTGCCCAATCTCTGTCGTTTTTCAATCAGGCCGATCGAAAAGATGGCAATGATTAGGATTTCGAGCATTAAAAAATCGTTCAATTCGACAATCTCATCGCGATAAAATGCTCCAGAGAGATTCCACGCCACCCACCATCGAGAACTGTCAAGCGAAAAGCGATCGTGGAGGGGCATGGATCCCATTGAATTCTAACTCTACGTGCTATGAAATGCCGTGGGAACTTTTAAGGGTGTCGGCCATATTAGCATAGAATAGTCTGGACCTAAGTTGGGTGGCAGCGTCTCTACTTGTATCTTTTCTTATTTAGTGATTAGGATGTGAAAAATAGGAAAAATACAATTAAAAATTATCCAAAAAATCCTAAAATCTATCATAAGATGATCAATTTGATCATAAACCCTTAAATTATGACAATTTAGTCACAGATTTTTTGAAAATTTATCGATACAGTTCTCTTTCAGCCGAATTTGGCCAGATATTGCTTATGTAAATGTTAGTCATCTAACATGCAATGACTGATATTGACAAGGCGAAAGATGGAGATTTTCAAGCTAAATCAATCTTATCTTTATTTGGAAAGTCCATTCAAGCAGGAATTACATGGCCGACAACTTTTGAAACCAAACATTTTGTTCCATATAATTTGGTTTCATTCTAAATCATCTATTCCAAATAATTGCGTGCTCACCCCTAGGTATATTCAATACTTTGAAGAAAATGCAATGATATATGGACCGTGGCTTCATCTTTTACCCACCAAAAAAAAGAAAAAAAAGAAAGGTAATTTACTTTTAAGCTTGGATGAAGGAAAAATCATACTACTTAGGGTATTTAATCTGAAAAATAGATCTTAGGTGGGTGAAGGACCGCATAGGCTACAGAAAATGAATAATAAAGGCTCGTTTTGACTTTTACCTTTTTAGAAAATATTAGATTCTTTTTTTGGTCAAAAGAAGTTTCCACTCATTATCAAAATAATACATGTTAGGATCTATAGAAAATCTCAAAAGTTACCATAAAATGGCAAAGTTGTAAAGCTCCAAAACAAACAAACAAAAATGAGAATCAAGGTACATCCAGGACCATCACGCACTTGTTTTTTACGAACAAATATGTGACTGTATCCTAGCGAAAAGCATTGATAGTCGAAATTCAAATTATTAGACGAATCTACTATTTACTACAATTCCCGAGGCACTTATTATGTAACAAACTACTCTCATATAATGTGCGGCTAGTATTTGGACACATTAATAATCTCCAATCAAGTAAATTTAGTAAGTATTTCAATTTTTATAACAACGTGAAACGAGAAAAAGCGATCAAGAACTTCATCTAACACCGACCCTCTTTTAATATGTAGGTTCTTGTCCGGACCTCAGGATTACTTGGATATAAAACAATAAGAAGGCATTGATGCGTATAAGACAAAGAAAAATATACTATACCAATTGAGGGGATAGGTTGTACAGACACCAATACATTAAAATAAAGAATGCATCCATGGGATTCCATCCCAGTATATCAAACGAATAGGCCACGGAGGCCCCCTCGACTACTCACCTTGTGACCAATAAATAATGATCCGTGGGAGATCCCTAATTAACTACTCACCAATCATGTGAGTTCAATGAGTATTTTCTAATTTCACAATAATGTAAAACGAGAAACAGGCGGCCAGAAAACTTCATCCGACACCAACCCCCGCCTTGACGAAGCGTTGACAAGCGCACCCTGATTAGCCGCAAGGCGCTATCTGGTCGGATGCATGCACCTACTCACTTCTTCAATTTTTTTTATGCCGGGGGAAATGAAAATGCAAAGGGCGTTTGACTGACGCATGATCGGGAATTAGGTTGGTGGAACAATCATGGAAGATGACAATACACGGTGACGCACCCAGCATGTTGGAGGAAGCTCGAAGGATCCATGAAGGTGCAGAATCGTGACTAGCCCAATGGAATTGTTCTCTTTTCGCGTTTTAAAAAAATGGCCCAAACAAGCACGTGTATATATATATATATATATAGACACACACATATAAATGGCGTGATGGATTGATTAGATTAAGGTTGAAAACATTGGAATGTTGGAATAAAAAATTCAAACCATTGAAATCTGCATTTTGGTTCCGAATAATCCTTCCCAGGAAACTATTTTGTTATAGAAAATTATTTGCAGGGAAGGATATATGCGATTCCGCTTTCCACTTGATAGTTGGTGGGCAAATTGACACAATTGACAAATGTCAATCGTCATGCGATGGAGACTTAAGATGGTGTCAAGCTAAGCTAAGTCTGGCAAATGATTCTTTAAATAACGAGCCATATTTAACACTCAATTAAAATTCGCAACTTTCGTGTTTGGCTTGTAAACCTTTTTTCATAAGGAAAAACTTGTCAAGATCAATCTTAGTACATAACATTATTCATCAGTGCGATGATCAATAATGATATGTACGTCAATTACGATGGTTAATTTATATTAACACGATAGTTGTTGGATTCATCGACTATTTATGATCATAGTGTCAATGATAGTGCGTGGCCAACTAGATAGGTATCATCTCGAAAAGACATTGCAGTGTCTCGATATGCAATTCGCACAGGATATGCACAAGCTCTCAAGGGGGAACGAGCTGACGTTCCCTTTAAACCAAAGGAACTCAATACATGTAAGAGGGAGGGAACGGTTAAATGAAAATGACGAAATTAGCAGCAGAAGAAATTCAACTAACCTCTCCTTTTCACCCGAAGGGTGTCCGATTCCATCGTTTCAATCTCGAGGGCTCGACTTCTGAACACCGTCGCGACGAGCCGCGAAACGACACCGGCGGATCTGGCGGACGGAAAGACCATTCGAAATTTTCTTTCTGGGTTAACGAAATCCTCACGTGTGGAAACTTATCTAATGCTTAGAAAGCAAACCACGGATGACAGCTTTCTAGCTTTCACATGGCTAGAAGGATAAGTTTTAAGGTAACTTCTGGAAGAGCGAAAGGGGAATTGGAATCGCCGACCGGACCATTCCCGGAATATTCGACCGCCTACTGCTAAGTGGTGGGTGCACTTCGAGTTGGAAAGGTGCCCCCCAACTAAATCCCGAGCTCCCGAATTCCATTCCGTTCCTCCTTCCCCCGAATATTCCCTCCCCATATTCGCCCCTCCTCCCCCGGCCGCCCAACCCCAAAATCCCAACTTTATCATTAATTTTAGCAAAATCCCCGAACCACGCGCCCCTCCCCGCTCGATGTCCCCACTCGACCGCGATTCGGACCGACGTGCCCAAAAACGGGCGTTCGGTCGGGATTGATCGGGGGCGGGGTCGACCCGGGGGAGATCATAACCGCGCCGTCTCCCGCGCGTCCGTCGCTTCTTTTAATTCGAAACGCGGTTCGATTTTGGGGGTTGGTCTCGGGTCATCATCTCCGAAAATCCCGAACGGACGGACAGAGAACGTGAGAGGGAGGAAATCCTTCGAGTGTTGCTAGGCCTTTTTTTTTTTTTTTTTTTAACAGCGCGACATATCGAAACGGTGGGGAAAGCATACGCACGTACGTATGCATCCGCTCCCCACCCGTTCGCGTAATATTCCATGGAATCTACCGATGGGGGCAAGCGTTGCAACCGCGACTCTTCGCCCTCGAAACCGATCGCTGCGGGCGGCCGCTATAAATAGTCCCTCCTCCTCTCGTTCCCTTCTCGTGTCTCCACGCACTCAAATCTCTCCTGTTCACTAGAAAAACCTTCCAACTCTCTCTCTCCACCTCCCTCTCGCTTCCTCTCGTGCATTGTCCCTCGTTGTTTCTCGAGCTTCTTCTTTGCGCAATGGCTGACATCGTGGTGCTCTTCGACTTCGACAAGACCATCATCGACTGCGACAGCGACAACTGGGTCGTCGACGAGTTTGGCTTCACCGACATGTTCAACGAGCTCCTCCCCACCATGCCCTGGAACACTCTTATGGTGAGTTCTCGTGTTTTCTATGTTTGGGTCATTTTTTTTTTTTCGTTCTTTTGCATCTGAAGTTCATCAGAGTCTGCCTCTGCTCAACTTCTTTTTCTGGCATGGGTTTCCCGAATTTTGAGTACCGTAGAGCACCCCCGTTTCTTGCACAATTTCTTGTTTCCTTGGCTCGTATACCACAATTTGCTCTTCTTTTTTCCCCTCTAGTGCTTATTTTGTCGTTCGGGCTCTGCTTCTTATGAAGCTTTTGAATTCGGAGGCCTAATAATGCTCTTGTAAAAAACGAAACTTTTGCAGGACAAGATGATGGGAGAGCTTCATGCGAGTGGGATAACAATTGAACAGATTGCAGATGTTCTCAGGAGAGCTCCAATCCATCCCAGAATCGTCCCCGCCATCAAATCAATTCATGCTTTGGGGTAAATCATAACGAAGCAATTTGTCTCTCTGCTACTCGGTGCTCTCTTTTCGAACGAAAAAATTAAGCGGGATTCTTTTTTTGTCAATTTCTCTTTCTCTGCTCAGGTGCGACTTGCGCGTCGTGAGCGATGCCAATCTCTTCTACATCGAGACAATCCTGAACCATCTGGGCATCCGGGAATGTTTCTCCGAGATCAACACGAACCCGGGCTTTGTCGATGAAGAAGGGAGGCTCCGCATTTCGCCTTTCCACGACTTCAAGTCCTCTTCTCACGGATGCGGTCTCTGCCCTCCAAACATGTGCAAGGTAATGAAGGCGTATAATATTGCAGGCGAATTCACGTTTTTGCTTTCGAGAAGAGGGTGTTCTTGAAATCTCGACGCATGGCGATGAAAATCCGCGCGAGCTTTGAAAAAATGAAGGACGGAATCCTGGATTCACGGGGACCATTTAGAACAGTATTTTATGCGAAACCTCAGTCCTCTAAACAGGAATATAATAACCTGCAATTCTGCAATTGCCGTATGGGACATTATAAAACAGAAATAGATTACCTGGTGGAAACTGACCGCACTTCAATCCTCATCTCATCGTCTTCCCATCTGTGGAAAAAAGCAAAAGGACAATGACAGAAAGATCAGACCTTTCGGCCTCAATCATGATCATCGACATATAACATATATGTTCTTTTTTTACAGGGGGTGGTGATTGAAAGAATACAAGCCGCTCTCTCTGCCGAGGGCAAGAAAAAGAGGATCATCTATCTTGGAGATGGGAATGGTGACTACTGCCCAAGCCTGAAGCTCTCGGAGGGCGACTTCATGATGCCGAGGAAGAACTACCCTGTCTGGGACCTGATCTGCAGGAATCCCATGCTGTTGAAGGCAGAGATTCACGAGTGGACCGATGGCGAGGAGCTGGAGCGAGTCCTACTTCAGTTGGTCAACGCAATAATCACTGGAGAGGAGATCAAATCTGGCCAGTTGATTTCATCGGACTGCAAGATGCAGAACATTGCTTTGTCTGCTCATGAGGCCTTCCTCCCAGCTCTCCCTGTTCCTCAATAGGAACCTCTGCGATGATGGGAAAATAAGCAAAGACATTTATGGGATTTGACTAGTTTTTACATAGTTTTTGTACAGCTGCACTTTTTTTGGGGCAGCAAAGCATTTGGGAAGCTCCGTGGAGCTTTGGATGATTATGATATTGTCATAGGTCAAAACTGATCAAGACGAATACTAATACCCCAGCTTGGTTCCAGCTTCTGCTGGAGATGTGAAGAATTTGGAAATTTCTAATCAATGTCCTAATTTTAATGCGTTGGAGCAACTCTTGTTGGGTACGTCGAAGGCTGAAGCATCTTGATAGTGACTCTCACACAAGTATCCATGTGAAAGCAAGTGCAACGCTTCAAATTCTAGTATCCAATCACCAATATGCATACTTTTTTACAGAGTGATTCCGATAAAATGAGTTATGGCTGTAATTGAGATCTCTCTCGATCTTAATTGATACAAGAACGGAAGGCGAGATCAGCAGTGAACTAAACCTGGAAATAATAGGTACACACGAGACAGAATGGAAGATATTGAGGAGATTCCTCTCTTCAATGGGGCACCACTTAAAGGTCCTCAACAGTATAGCCTCAAGAATGAACACTGGCCTATTTTCAGTTCCTGGGATGATTTAAGAACGAATCTTTTTCTTACGACGGGGGAATATGCCAATGGAATATTGACAAAAAAAGAAGATTTGCAATGTGGGAAAATTGCAGGTGATCTCTGAGCACAAAGGGAAATGGAAAAGATGCCGACCTTGCGCACGGACTAAAGGCTTTCTAAATAGACTGAAGTGAAGTTATATCCAGAGTTGACTTCCGAAAGAGACTGTCACGTTTAAGGAAATCAATTTTTATAAGCAGACAGGTTCGTGGCCCGGTCCGCAACTTACTCTAGAAGTTGGTAGTCCACGTTTACTTTGCATTCCTGGGAGCCGCGCTCAATAATTGCCGTGGCTCTGTTTCTACGTTCTTGCCAGTTCAACGTGCTTTGGCAGCTTAAGTCAAAAGGTCCAGATCTTCATGAATCGACATGCCGTCTTCATCGTTGCTCAAAAACATCGCATTGCCAACACCTTCACGACAGGTTCCGCCTCCTTCGACACAGCTGGATGTCCTCCAGGCCGGAGTCTTGCTGGATGTCCTCCAGTCGAGGTCCTGATCCTCCCAACCAGTTGTTTCCAGGCTACTCGCCCTGCAATTACAACCCGAGATCACCAAGTTCAGGGGCGGGCTATGACTGATGCTGTTGTTTTGACAATGGTTGTTCCTAAAGAGAGCGTAACTTGTGGATAACACAGTCTAGCCTATCTAGATTGAGGATAGGATGGTTGAATTAGTTAAACCTATACCTTGGTCCTGTACTTAATCTTCATCGGCATCCGGTGTGCCTATAGATAATCATGTATAAGTTCAGCACGTATGCACCAACACTCGTACCAATCTGGCTCACAATAGCTAACGATTCTAATGGTTCGCTTGTCTTCAAGCTAATTTATCCAGCTACCATTTTGCTCGGTTAGTACCTTGTGTTGTTTAGAAAGAACTAGATGAAGGATTAGCACGGCTGCTCAAAACATTAGGATATAAGCAAAAGGGACAATTGCACAAGGAATCTATGGAGTATAATTGACTTTTAAAACTTATACAAATTACAATCAAGTCTTAAAATTTATCAAGCTATACTATCAAGTCCATCCAATTTGGTTAAAAAGTCAATTTGGACCCAACTAAACATTGTTTTAGTGCTTTAGTGAACATCAATTCATGTAAGATAGAGAAAATAATCAAAAAGTCACGTTAGCATCTTTGGTCAACCAAATGAGACAAAGCAAATAGAGTAGCCTGATTATACCAATTTAACAAGTTTTAAAATTAATCGCACTTCTTGAAATTCTAAGACCCGACTTTACTTTCCTAATAAGTTTTAAGACTTTCGATACACTTAACTCCCAAGTAAAATTAGGACGCAATAGATCCCACTCCTGTATGCGTATACCAAACGTATGTACTGCATTGCAATTTAATGCTCTCATCATTTCGTGGTGGTGGTCCTAATCAGTTTGGTCACCTGCTCAATATTTATGCCTTCCAAAACCCCTCCCACAATCAATGCGATTCGATCTCTATAGAAAGTAAATATACTGTATCTTTTTAGCTCCTGGTACAGTGGTCACTTCCGTGTTTATTCCTAGGAAAGGAATGATGCCATCTTTCATGCCTTTCGTTGAAATGCCATAAATTCGTAGTCTTTTCCTTTTTCAGACCAGGCTAGAGTTTGTACTCAGGTTCTTCCGGAGCATCGGCTCTGTCCGGCACGGCAACCTTTTTCCAGCCTCGACGCAACCCGTCTTGGATGCCATTGGCGACGTACGCGAATTTGGTGG
Organism: Eucalyptus erythrocorys; assembly: GCA_014182555.1. NCBI lineage: Eukaryota > Viridiplantae > Streptophyta > Magnoliopsida > Myrtales > Myrtaceae > Eucalyptus > Eucalyptus erythrocorys. The sequence continues at coordinate 14,496,255 of CM024602.1, forward strand.
GAGATTAGGCGCCTTATGTTTCCCAATTTGTCTTGGTGTGTGGCGCTCGATTGCTCATAACCAACGCATATCCCGATAGCCTTCATGGTTCGGTTTTGGCGGAAGAGGTAGGCTGACGGCGAGCGTTGTGGTGTGGCAGTCTTCATAATACCGTGCTGATTCCGCACTGAAATGTCGATCCTAGTTGAAATATTTCGATACAAAAGGATACGAATTAGGTGGAAGCAAGCCTCAATTAATATATATCCAAATTAGTCCATAACTCGTTGGCCCACAAGTACATTGACGAGGATTCTTCAGCTTACAAGAATAACATCACCTAGAGCGTTGGCTGATAAGGCTTCTTCAATTTCCTCGCTCTATCTCCATCTTCCTTCATAGCTTACGTGCATTAACTGCTGTTTGTTTCATAAACTTTCAGAAATGGCTGATATCATGGTGGTATTCGACTTCGACAAGACGATCATGGACTGGGAGTGCGACGATTGGATTGTCCATGAGTTCGGATTGATCGATTTGGTCAACGAGCTTCTTCCTACCACGCCCTGGAATTCTCTCATGGTGAGTCCTCGTATTTTTTCCCTTCTTTTTGGGTTACTTTTTCGTATGTTAAGTTCATCCGAATCAGACTTTGTTGAATTTTTCTTTTCCGGAGAATTGGTTTTTCATTTCATCTTCTCTTCGTGGATTTTTCATCGTCTTGAGTACTGTGAGACACCCCACTTTTGTGCTATTTCCTTCTACCATGGCAAATTCTGTATCTGGTTTTTATTCTCTCTCGAGAAATTCCATGGCTATAGTAGTGCTAGACTTGAAGCGCGGGGTCTTGTTCGTTAGAAGCTTTTGAAGTCAGAGGCTGATGCTTTGGTACGCAAAGCTGGAAAAATACAAAAAATATAATAAAACTCTTGCAGGACAAGATGATGGGAGAGCTTCATTCAAGAGGAAAAACTATCGCTGAGATTGCAGACGTACTGAAAAGAGCCACCATGCATCCCAGGATCTTTCCCGCCATCAAATCAATTCATGCTTTGGGGTATAAATCATTTTCTCCCTCAGATAGGCGCTTTATTTCGGAACAAAGAAATCGAGTGCGGGGTTATCTTTTTTCTGGATCGAATTTTTCAGGTGCGAGTTACGGATTTTAAGCGATGCCAATCTCTTCTACATTGAGACCATCCTGAACCATCTGGGCATACGGGAGTGTTTCTCCCAGATCACCACCAACCCGAGCTTTGTCGACGAGGAAAAAGGGAGGCTCAGGATTTTGCCTTTCCATGACTTCAGGTCCTCTCCTCATGGATGTGGTCTCTGCCCTCCAAACATGTGCAAGGTAATGAGAGATTAATAACATTCGGTTCTCTCATTTTCTATCCTTGATTGCTGCCTGCTTTTGAGAAGAGAAGGTTCCAAGGCATGCTGCTGATGAAATTCCACACGAGCTTTGAAAGAATTAAGGACAAAATCTGGACAGTTTGACAGCGACCATTTAGAACAGTATTTTATCAGGTTACCATGAAATATATCAATGACCCCCACTTCAGTCCTTGTCTCCTCATCTTCATATCTATGAAAAACACAAAAGAAACAATGACAGAAGAGATGGAATCTTTTAGGGTCGATCGCGAGATTACCATATAGATATGAAGATGCGCGTGACGTTTTACAGGGAGCGGTGATCGAAAGGATGCAAGCCTCTGTATCTGCAGAGGGCAAGAAGAAGAGGTTCATCTACGTGGGAGACGGGGTCGGCGACTACTGCCCGAGCCTGAAGCTCTCGGCGGGCGACTTCATGATGCCGAGGAAGGACTACCCCGTCTGGGACTTGATCTCCCAGAACCCTGCGCTGCTGAGGGCAGAGATTCACGAGTGGACCGACGGCGAAGAGCTGGAGCGAGTCGTGCTTCGGTTGATCGACGCGGTAATCACTGAAGAGGAGATCAAATCTGGCCGGTCGATTTCATCGGACCGTGAGATGCAGAACATTGCAGAACGTCGCTGTGCCTGCCCTTGAAGCCCTTCCTTACCGGGATAGGGAGAGAGTCGATTAACAACTAAGAACTGATGCTTGGCTGATGAAATTGCGATCAACTATGTCTAATGCGCTTCTTCTTACCATGTCCTCGAACACTCTCTAGTAGTAATATCTTTGTCTTCGGATGGTGCCTTTTAATTAAAACGTACTCTTTTCATATTAACTAGATCAAATTACCATTCAATTTTGTTAAGCATGTGATGACATTTAACGACACAATTCTCAAGTAAAAATGATCTCTAAGTAACTACAGCCTGTCTCGGTTTAATTTGAAATTCCCTTCTTTATTATTTTTTTTTTTTTTGACACCTAGCTTGAAGAAAACAATTTAGTTTTTTTCTCCCAAATAGCATAAAAAAAAATAACCAGTTAGATGAGAAATGCTCGATAAAGAAATGACTTGGCCTCAAGAAGGCCATGGGCGAGGCATGGCCTCACCACGACCAGGCTTGTCCAGGATCAAGTCTCGATCCCATGCACCAGGACACAACTAAGGTCACCATTCATTGTACACACAGCTCGAAATTTTGATTCTGGATTTTGATTTCTTTGTTCCTTCTAATATTACAACCATGAAGACTTGAAGGAGATTAAAACAGAAACAGATCGAGAATGATTTTTTTATTGTTCTACCATAAAGAAGTTTTTAATGTTGCTCATGAACCATACCGTGAAATTATTTTCCAAGAGTAAGTGTATATTTTAGTGTGAAGAGGGTGTGAGTAGATTTGGACTACTATCAAAATCACCTAAAGCTTAGCAAAAGAGCCAATGAACTATTTTTGTACAACTCAAAATAACCATGTTGAGGGTTCAACTAATTAATCAATTTACGATCGCAAACATAACCAAATTTTTTGACTTTGAAACATGATTTTACATAGAATAAAGACATTTTTTTTTTCATGTTTACTGATTCATGACGCCTGAGATAAATTAACTAATTATTCGGGAAACTTAGCATAAATATGGTAAGCGAAGGAGAAAGATGACGAGATTAATTTTGTTAAGAGAGGGGGCGTAACGTTTAAGAAAAACCTTGAATGGGACAGCGACACTGAGACGGGCATTTTAGGAAATCTGTTCTGTATATTAGGTGTCATACTGCTTTGGCCGTGATTTTATTATTTCAATTTGCCAGCAAATTACGTGAGATATAGTAAGTCTGTAATTGCCTTGAAATGTACTCTAACTTAACTCATGGCCATTTTTTTTTTTAAATTTTAACAACAACAAAAAAAAAGATTATGAGAGAACGATGATCAGAGAGCATTACTCCAGAAGAAGACCAATTGTGGAAAATTGTATATGAGATTGAAGCTCTGCTCATTTCGTGAAAATTGAATAATTTGAAAAATACTTTCTTAAAAATAATCAATTGAAATTCCTAAAATAATTAGTCAATGCAATTTTTTTTTTCCAACTTTTATTTGTCTCTCTTACCAACATATTAAATCTATCTATTTTTATATGAGTTTATCAATCCTTATTGGAGTGGCCACCAACTCTTTTTGTCCGATTAAATTACTGAATGTTGGGTTGGCAGTTCTTATTTGAGTTATTAGCCAAATGTAATAATTTCTCAAATTTTGTTAGCATTTATCAACTTTTGTTAGCATTTATCAACTTTTATTTGCCTTTCCTCATAGATGCCTCAGATTTATTCTCTGACATGAATTTATCAACCTGTATTTGTGTAATTTACCTTCTCCCATTAGAATAACAACTTTCATTTGATTTTCTTACCAACATTCTTTTCTAATTTACTAGTTTTTTAATCGAATTACTTTTATTTACCTCACTTGCTAACCCATTAAATCTAGCAACTCTTTTAAGAAATTATCAATTTGAACTAGAGTGATTGCTAACTTTTCTTCAATCAAGTTACTAATTAGTTCTGCTTTACCGACTCTTTTTTGAGTTAGTTACTGATTTTTTTTTTTTAAATTATCTACTTCTTTTGTCTCTGATAAAAAAAACATCTTACTTGTTTAAGTGGCTTACCAATTTTCTCCAAGCAAGTCACTAACTAATTTTGGGTTTATCAGCTCCCATTTTGAGGTGCTTATTTGAATTAGTTACCGATGTTTTTTTTTTTTTTCTCCTTAACTTCTCTTATCTTTCACAAACTCCTTTTTCTACCTTTATTGGCAACGCTTCAAGTTCACCAACTATTATATGTAGTTACCCATTCTTATTCTAGCGATTTATCAACTTTTCTTCAAATAGGTTACCAACTAATTGCGGCTTTACCGGCTGTCATTGGAAATTCTTTCGGGTTATCACCTTTTATTCGAGCCGTTTACTACCTATTCCCATGACGATGTACTAGATGGCTAACGAGGCCTGATCATAGTGCAAACAAGCAGCCCCTCGGGCTTCGGATGGCTTCATGCAGAACCGCTCGGCCTATAATGGCCCAAACGAGAGCGAATGCAGCCACGTGCGCCCGTCCCTCTTCCCGCCGTTTCAAGCAGATCCCCGGATTCGCTCCAGATCGAGACAAGCGCGAAAAATATCATGCGAAAAAGAAGCAGAGAGACAAAGAATCCCGTTTCCCCTCCAACATGTGTAGCTCGGTCGGTCCATGATTGGGTACGAAGCCAGGACTTTCCCGGCCCCCACCCATACGAACCGGGACTGACCACTCCTAATTATTTCCCCCAAGGACTTGGTACTCTTTTTCCATTCTCGTGTAAAATCTACTATTGCATTATAGGGAGGCTATGTCGTACGTCGAGTTTCGAGAGCATACCATGTTGGTCTTGATTGAAATCTAACGTGGTCAGTTCCCCATTATTATCCTAGGGAAAGCTAAAGATTGCCAAAGGTCTCCTCGAGACGTCGCTTCATCACCGTCTTGCCAGAGCAGCCCTCACCATGATAATGATTTGGAGACCACTGCACTTCCATGTGAGAAATCACTAGAATTTATCCTAGCCACCCTTTCAACATGGTATGGGGAGGTGGGGGGATTTGAATTCCCAATTTTTCAGAGGATTGAGGTGGGGATGAATTAGTTTTAGGAGTTGGTTTCGACTCCCACGCCTTGCAAAGAGACAAGGGAAAAGTTTGAGAGTGAGAGTTAGATTAGGAGTAGAATATGATCAAAAAAAAAAAAAAAAAACAGTAGAATGATGCGTGCCAGTTCTGTATTGTGTGATCGGCGGATAAACCATGGTTAACCAGCTAACTGTCTCCTTGGAAATAATGCACTTCACAAGAATCATTACACCCGGAGCAGGGAAAGGTCTATCATCGCAACGGGACCTGACGCAGGATGGTAGCATCTTTCCGTTCTTGGTGAATAAAAGATTCGCGCAGCGCACTTTGCAAACCATTCCAGCTGAGCCTTTTGCACCATTTCGCCTCCTCTTTTATGTCCTCCCGAGACAAACAGAGGTCCTGGCAGCATTTAATACTCAGGCTTAACATGGCAAAAATACCAGCTAGATCGCAGCGTCTATGCTTCAGATACCTCGAGAGCAATTTGAGCTTCTTACCCCCCAAAAAGCGCAAGTTATTAACCTGGAAACTTAATGATCGACCTTGGACCACCTAACCAGCGCCCATGTGCGCTTGCCTCATCTGAGGGGAAAAAGAGAAGAAAAGAAGACAAGAAGAGCATCCATGTGCCTGTTGACCGCGTAAAAGGTGGGATTGACATGTTCATTTCTTGGTGATGATAATTGATAATGAACGATTAGGTTGTTTCCGGCGAAAGGTTAAAAAAAAATTGAATGATTTGGGTCTATATCATCACGAGAATGGATTAAAAATCATAGCATCGCCCGCTGACTCGTAGATAAGCAGATGGACTCGTGTTTTGGCTCATTCAAATCGTCTCGCATGCTTTAGCTCGCGTTAAATGACCTCACGTGTCGTGCCCATTCTCGCATATGCTTTAGCTCGATTTCCACTGAATTTTTTAAGGGTTCCACGCTCACGTAACTCCCGTGCCGGCGTGATCAGTATGAGGACGTTTCGAGGACTAGCTTCGGCCGATGTGCTATCGGAGAGCGGTGAAGCTAAATGATGAAGCTAGGACGAGGATGTACGAGGATAGCCAAGCGTTTGTAGCCGTCGGGCACCATCCCCACCTCATTTCGGGACCATACAAAACTTCGGTTCGCAGATGGTCCCCGAATGCCCCAATTGAGTCGGCTGCATGCATGCCTCTCTCTCTCTCTCTCTCTCTCTCTCTCCCTTTTCCGACAATAATGTCGAGGGCTACTACGCACAGGCCATGCCCCATGGCGAACACAGGCAAAAACTCATGTTGGTGCTAACTCACGAGCTCGAGGGTTTAGGTCCATTTCCCTATGCGGTCCGTATTAGGGCCTGTCCCCCCCCTTCCAATCTGCGCTGAAAGACAAAAACTCGCTTTGGACCTGCGTGCCCGCCCTTCGAATGACCGGACTTCGAGTTAGGACAATCGCATAATTTGAGGCGGAAAAGAAAAGAAAACACACGGCTCGTGCCTAAGAGGAAGGACTCGATCCCGCCCATTTGAATTTCGTGCTGAAAAAAAAATATAGAAATAATAACACAAAAAATCTCTAAACTTTAATCAAATATGTAATATGATCTCTGAACTTATAATTTATTCAATATGATTTATAATGTTGAGCCCAATATGCAATACAACACAAGAACTTTTCATTTATTCAATATAATCCTTAAACTTTCATTCCATATACAATGTAATCATTGAACTCTTCATTTGTTCGATATAATTTCTGGATTTTTTGTATATGTTTAATATAGTTCATCGACTATATGAAAGTGTTCAATATAATCATTTACAAATTCGAGAATTACATTATATATTTGGTTAAAGTTTATAGATAATATTAAGTAAATTAAAAACTCAATGATCATATTACATATTTAGTCATAGTTTAGAGAATTTTTGTGCTATTTTTCCAAAGATTTATGATTTCCACTGCACCCTCTTTTCTAGATCGACATGGGGATTAACGAAGCGAAAGCGAACGTGGGTTCTTTCATCAAGCAGATGGGGGTCGATAAGCTCTTGTGGGGGCTGGGGGCAAGTGGAGCTGTCAGATTTCATTCAAATCTCACCCCCCCTTCCCTCGCAGTCCCATGCATGGCCCGATCCCTCCCCCACCACTGCCCCGCTCGATCGATCTCGATCCCCACAGTGCCTTCTTGCTCGTCGGATGTTACGTTCGGGTGGAGCCCGCTAACGTGCTCATGTTCATGGCTCCTTCAATGCGTCTGATCCACGACGGTGCCATTGAACTTCGAGATTCTTTTCCATCGAGATCCATAAAAAAAGGGAAAAAGGAGAGAGGATATATATATATATATATATCATTTTTATTTTTTACAGTTTCGATAATCGCCATCGACGCTCCCCGCCTGTCCCCCGGGCGGCCTTCCGGGGTTCGACCACGTGGTTGATGCGGAGCTTCGGTGGGCCGGGGCGGGGGGGGGGTGGAAAGCAGCGGGACGAGAGCCGCCGTACGTGGCGCCAAAAGCCGGCATGCCGTTCGGCGGAAGCGCCGTCGTGATGTCGCCGTCCCCAGGAACGCTCCAATCTCCCAAGTCGCGGGTCGATCAAATTTCCTGTGACGCGACGCGACGCGACGGGACAGCTCGGCCCGTCGTACACCCTTGAGCCGTCGACATACTGGAGATGATTTGTGGTGATTTTTTCGTCCCGACTGAAAGACTGAAAAGGTGTGTGATGGCCGCCGAAAGGGATAACGTTAGAAATGGAAGAGCTCGTTGCTCTACGATTTTTTTCTTCTTCTGTAATTCAGGCGTTTAGAATTTGTTGGAGTTCTTTGGAATTTTGTTTACTTAAAATTCGAAAATGGGCATAGAATTAATACCTGGAAATGAAAGCGAGGGATTTTATTATTTATATAAGAGATGAACGTACCTTCACATATCATCAATTGTTGAGGAAATTTATATAATTTTTTTATTTAATATCGACAAAGTAGCCCTTGAGAGAATGCATGAATATGTTAATTTGAACTTATATTTTAAAATGAGAGGCATAGATAAATACGCTTATCACTTGAATAACCTATCGAATTTTACTTGCAATACAATGTCATGGACAGCGAAAATAAAAAATAATGAAAAGACTATGGTTTGGTGGTAGCAATGAAGGCAATCTTTGAACTGAGGAAAGCGACATAGAAACATTTGATCAATATCCAAACGAAACGAAGGGCGCTAGGAAGTTTCATTAAAGATTTCATTAAAACACAAGGAGCTGCTTCCGGCTTCCAATCTCCATCGTCGGCCCCCTAGGAAGAGGATTCCTCCACGAAGACTACGCTCGAGATTGGCTAACATGCAAAAAACGTTTACAAAATGAGTACTATGGTATCGAGTGACTTCAATATGTAGCGCCAGTTGGCGTTCGTCCGGGACAGATCGGTCGCTGCACGAGAAGACACGCTGATTCCTCGTCCTGTGTTCGTTGCTGAGTTGACGTTTTACGGGCCGGTTCTCCTGGAGGAGAGAGGCAACGACATGTCGGATCCACCGGGGTAGCCCACGCGGGAGCGCGCGGGTCCCGGCCGACGGGACGGCGCGACTACCGTTTGATAGTAAGCGTGGATTTGTGGCCGCTGCGTGGGGTCGTCGTCACTTCAATGCTTCCTCGCCGTGCCGTGCCGTGCATGAACCATTCTTTTTCAGCCTTTCCATTTTCCGAGTTCCAAGGTGCGATCGTCTTGCGAAAATATCCACAATTTTTAAAGCGTACATTTAAAACCGTACGCTCGAATGTTATATAAAAAAAATAAAATATACGAATGATTTTTTTTTTTCCGTCTTCCATGCATGGATCATTGCAAAATGATGGATTAATTTTTTAAGCGATATTAATATTGCTGAGAAAATATGGTCCGATCATTTATTTTTTAGGTTAATACAAAAATAATTCAAACTATGTCCACTATAATATTCATAAAAAACTTTTATTTTATACTGATATGACAAATGTATCATAAATAAAATTGAAATAAATAGTATACATATCACATTAGTTTAGATTTTTCGGGGTATTTGTTTTATAATTGACAAGTCTATATTTTTTATATTTGTGTCACAATAAATATAATTTGCGACTTTTTTTATTCAGAGTAATTACTCTTCATTTTTTGTTACTACAGCGTTGAAAGGTTGGACTTGGGACAAGGGTTGGAGTCTTATCGGATAATTAGATTCCACGTGGCACTTTTCAAATGCCCTTGAGGATCATTGGTGGTTGTTCAAGTATCAAAAGACAAATTGTCATTGTTCACCAAACACATTTAAAATGTTTAGGAGGTGCGATGGTGTCTACGTGAGATATGATGAAATGCACTACGACGTAACATTTTTAAAACGATAGGTCGGTTACTCGAGGGATTATAGAAATATCTTACAAACTTTAAAGGTTTGGAATAATCAACAATTGGTCACTCAAACACATGGTGACACGTAACAAGAAGCAGGACGAGTCCATCGAACTTGATATCGAGAGAGCTTCGAGACATGTTCAATCCCAACTCATCAACGGCGTGCAAAAGGGACCGGCGGCGATGAGTGCTTAAATATAGATAAACTCGTAATTACCCAAACAGTAAAATGAGATTTAGATGTACGCCGTCGCCCCATCACGGGTTTTATCACGATCGTCAATCGCCATGTGCACCGATTCTACCAATACCGATCCTCGCTTCAAGAGCAATGTCGACGGACGGGACCCACATCTTTCGAAAATCAAATAATTATTTTACTTTCACGAGATTTCGAGTTTATTGTAATTCGAGGATGCTGTACGATCGAGATGCCTAATGCAAACCCGAGGAAGAATCGGTGTCCCGATGCTAAAGTTAAATTAGTCGATTGAGACTCGGAGACCAAGACATGGTCATCCAAGTTGTCGGGGCGCGACTCTATTCCGCGTGCCGCATCGGATTTCGCTATTATTTCACTCAAAACCACTTGGAATTATAACCATCGGAATCTTCCTCTCTCGTTTTAATAAAATCTCCGTCGTCAGGGCTCTTGCGCCGTGCCCATTAATTGCCATAGTTAAAGCGTAGAAGCGATGCACGTGTTAATCGCATCAATGTCAACAAAAATAAATTGTCGATCGCTAAATTAAAGTGGACGACGTGGGTGGTCACTTGCTCGATCTCTTTTGACGAGTTCCGCGTATTTATATCGGTCAGGACTATACTTAAAGATCTTAGTATCTAATGACTCGTGACAATGATCTCAAGAACTAATACCGTCCGTATAGAGGATAATTTAACCGTTTAGTTTTACATTTAATAACTGTGCAATCAAACACGGTTTCCAAAGGTCTGTTCCTGTGAACCAAGCATATTCTCAAAAATACAAAAACCAAAAATATTTAACCATACCAAGGGTCTCGAGATTGTGATAAGTAGGTCCAATTTTTTTTTTTTTTTTTTTATAGGTCTTTAGGTAACTAAGCCTATAAGTCCGTACTTCTTAATTATTAGATGAATAATGAATAAAATATATTATTTTCTATGCATCTTGAGAATGCCTGTAACGCAATTGCTGGGATATACGATGGTTTAGAGAAATCTCTTGCAACCGAAAGATTTTCACAAGTCCGCAAAAATTAATTCGCATTTCATTGCTAGGCAATCAACACGTAAATAAAATATAATTATATAACTCTCTAGATAACATGCACATAAATAAAATATAATTATATAACTCTCTAGATAACTTGCACATTGCCCATCCAATAAACGCACGTGTAAAAACACTAAATACATCTGATGACAATCCACTATTTAAACGAGATTTGAATTGCGCTCTCACCGTCACTTTAGAAAAAGGGACAACTATCGATCTAAATGTCTCGACAATCTATCTCTAAGCAAGGAAACATGGAAATGTGCAACGAATCCCGATCTTTATGCATGTCTTATTCTCAAAAGGCCTTTAAAATAATCACCGGGGGGGCAAAGCCAAACCTTCACTTTTCTCCCCTAAAGTTAGCGCCACGCCCCGATTCAAATATCAAAAACAATCGCTTCCCCCACACTCTACCCTCCCTCGTTTTCAGCGACCGTGTATAAAAAAACCAAGAGAATCCGACCCGCACCGTAATCACCTCGCCTCATCCGCTCTCGAATTTTACACCCGACCCGAGGGGCATTTCTGGCACGGTCAAGAGAACCACTGATTTTTTCACCCTACATGGTCCTTCTCACTCCCTCAGTTCACTCTCCGTATTCGTGAAAATCGAGGTAACGTTTTGATCCTTCGTTCGCACGACCGTCTGGATGTCCGCATGCCATGCTACATTACTTTCGTCCGAACAGGTGAGAAGAAGTACACGCATCATCGAGAGTCCCGCGGCGCGGTCGGGTCGCTCGTGCTCGTCGCGCTAGCTCGACTTGCGTAGGCCGGATTACGGGGAGGTCTTTGGTTTAATCGATCGAGGTCGTGATTAGTCACGCATTTCGCGAGGTTCGCGAGCTTCCCTCGCGTAGAGGTCTCTTCGTTTTTCTTCCTATTGTTTATTCGCGAGCAGGGGATTAAAAAAAGAGGGGAAGAGTACGCGGAAGAGAGAGAGAGAGAGAGGGAGATGGGCACGCATCACTTCGCGTAATGGTTTAATTCCAGGTTTTTAATTCGAGTTGATGGGGTTGGGGGGGGATTGGGATTGGGATTGCACGTGTCGCCATTAATGCTGAACTCCGTGCTGTCTTCTCCGCCATCTGGTTCACGGACGACGGAGCTGATTCGTGATTGATCGATCGCTCTGTGCGGCTCTCGGGGTGAGTGAGGTTTGCTTGCTTGCTTTGCGTTGCGCAGAAGCGGACAGGCTGCGGTCGCTACAGGACACCCTCTTTTGGAGGCCATATCGCTATTACGATTGAGAGATGTGGGAGGCGGTGGCGGTGGCCTGGTCGTTGACGACGAAGCCGAAACCCTAGAGAGAGAGAGAGAGAGAGAGAGAGAGAGAGAGAGAAGGGAGGGAGGGTTGGGGGGGAAGAGGTTTTTGGGCCTTCGACTTTTTCGCGCTCTTCTCTCGCTTTCAAGTCTCATCTCCTTCTTTCTTTCTTTCTTCCCTTTTCTTTTCTTATCTCGAAGTCCTTTTCCTTCGTAACGTCTCGGTTCCCATTTCGGCGTTTCGTTGCTGGGGGCGATCCCGATCGAACGTGAGCACTGTTCCCCGGGAGTTATCGATACCGGAAAAAGCAAAGAGAAAGGAAAGAAAAATGGTACAATGAAAGCGAATGCGATTTTTCTTTTTAGGGATGGTGTCGGAGTTTCTTGAGCTGATGATGCTTGGAGCGGTGGAGTGAGGTGGGGGGGATTTTCACGTGATTTCAGTAATGGCGCTTCGGGTTTGAACGGTCATCTTTGGTAGATATATAGGTGCATTCATTTTGTGCAGTTCGATGTTTTCCTTGTTTTGATGAGAAAAATTTAAGGCCCGGAAACAAGCAATAAAGGGAAAGAAAAATCCAACTCAGGTCGTCTCTCAAGTTTCTTAAAGTGGCGGAGTAGATAAAGATTCTGTATTTTGGCGCTTTGAGATGCGGAGAGTCCGAACAAAAAGCAAACATTCAAAACTTCATAAAGCCTCGTGAAGCTTTCTTTTTGGGTTCGGTTTCCTTTTTCAAAATTTAGTCTTTAACCTCTCGCCTCTCTGCAGGTGCGGTGCTTTTGATCTCTCTCTCGTCCAGTCCGTGATTTGATCGTCCTCTTTGGCCTCACATGGAGATTTTGATATGATGGAGGCTGTCCCCGGACACGGATTTTAAGCAGGCGAGGGGGCTTGTGCTTGGACTCTTATCGGAAGAGGACGCTTCTCTTCAGCTGGGTTCTGGATCCAACCTCTCATCTCACGCCTTGCCGTTTCGCTTTCAACCGTGTCTTTTCCCCTGTGTTTGCCGACGAGTGATTTGAAGGGCTGGAAGCAGCGTCACAGGTGGCCTTTATCTACCTTGAAGTTTTAACTCCGCAGCGTATCATTTTGCTTCTTTTTCTCTCAAACCCATGCCTGCACAACTGGGTGCCAGCGAAAGGAGAAGCTTACACCAGATGAGTGCTTATTGAGCTTGAGGATTTCGTCCCTTTCTCTGGCAAGGCCAGGACCGAAAAGGGTATCCGTAATTCTGCGTTTCCTAGCTCATCGGTTTCCACTTTGGGAATATTCGTGCTTGATTTTCACCTTCTGGAGTAAGAGGATTCTTCCACGTTAGTTCATTTTTTTTAATTGTCCCTCAAGTTGGCTTTTCCGTGATTCTGGAGGGTTTCTTGTCAACCGGTGAAAAGGGTCTCGTCATTCCAAGAACTGCTGTTTTCTAGTGGAATAGTTTTATTTTTCTTCCGGTGGTACATGTCGCCGAATCTTGCCGTGGTGGGGGCAGGACCAATAATGATAAGGGTTTGATTGGTTGCTTCAAGCTTGATTTGCCGAACAAGAAACGCTGGATCAGACCCGTCCAATGTGGAAGTTTTTCCCTTGTCCTCTAATACGTGCTTTTCGAGCTTATTAAGGTGCAATTTTGGTTTGGCAAGTGAGCAACTCTGTTGCAGAAGACAACTGAGATTTTATTTGGCAATGAGTAGAGAACAGAAGAGAGGGAAGCTGGAAAAGGGCAACGGTGATGTTGCTGAGAAGGTGGTGGTTGCTGTTAAGGCCTCGAAGGAGATTCCAAAGACAGCTCTCGTGTGGGCTTTGACTCATGTTGTTCAACCTGGGGATTGCATTACCCTGCTGGTTGTGGTTTCTTCCCAAAGTTCAGGTAAGTTTCTGTTATGTTGTGATGCAATCATCCCTCCTTTCCATCGTTCAGTTGTATCATGTGAACTTTTCTTCAGGCTCATAATGGTTGCTGAAATTGGATGGTGCATTTTTCTACTTGAGTTTGTTGGCCTACTTCAGCCACAGAAATATTGCTCTAAAGGACATTGTTTTGACCTTTTTTCTAGCTCTGCTTTTGTATCTCTTAAGACTCTCTACCTGCTAAGGATGATTTGAGAGGGTACTTTGTGCTAATGAATGTTGACGGATGCAACTTGTCTGAATTTTTTAATTGTCACTTATCACTTGGTTTTAATTCCTGGAACAATGTATATCCCAATTTTTCAGTGATATGAGATTGAGATTTTCTCCCCAAATATTTTTTGCCTGCTGATTTTTGTCTTACTAAATTCAACCACTGCGTTCATTGTTTCCACAAAAATCCTGTCATAACCACACTACCTAACAGCAATTCCATTACAAATTTTCCAGGAAGAAAGTTATGGGGTTTCCCAAGGTTTGCAGGGGACTGTGCCAGTGGCCATTGGAAGTCCCATTTAGGTTCAAGTACGGAGCAGAAGATTGACATAACTGATTCTTGCTCCCAAATGATCCTTCAGCTTCATGATGTGTATGATCCAAATAAGGTCAATACTCATTGATGAAATTTGTTTTATGGTGTTTTTCTGTTTTCTTCTCATCACATAACATCTCCCACCTCTTTTGCACAGATAAACGTTAAGATAAGAATTCTCTCTGGCTCGCCATGCGGAGCAGTGGCTGCAGAGGCAAAGAAAGCTCATGCAAGTTGGGTTGTGTTGGACAAGTAATCATCTATTTTCCCTGTTAAAAGAAATAAAAAAATTTGGGAGGTTTTGAATACAAGATTACTGATGCAGGTGGTCCCATTAGTCTGACATACCTTTGTTTGGTCTATTCTTGCTTACTTTTAACAGACAGTTAAAACCTGAGGAAAAACGATGCATGGAAGAGCTGCAATGCAACATTGTTGTAATGAAACGGTCTCAGGCGAAAGTTCTTCGCTTGAATTTGACGGGATCACCGAAGAAGGAGATTGAAGCTCAACCACCACCATCTGAACTGGATGAAGCATCTGATAAACATCGCAAAATTCAGCATGAAGCCACGAATTCTGTCCGTGGGCCAGTTGTCACTCCAACCAGTAGTCCGGAGTTAGGGACACCATTCACTTCTACTGAAGCTGGAGCTTCATCAGTGTCAAGCTCTGACCCCGGAACTTCACCCTTAATCATTCAATACGTGAATGCAGACATAAAAAAGAATGTCCCTTCTGCAGTGAAGGAAACCAGGGATGTTGATGAATGTAGTAGCTCAGACTCAGACAATGAAAGTTTATCTCTAGCTTCAACGAGCTGGAGATTTCAACCGTTGATGGCAGAATTACTTAATTCTAATTGTCACGATTCTGTTCATTTTGGACAAAATTTTCAGAGAGCTAATGACACAGTGCAGGCATTAATGACCAAGGATATGCCAAGTAAGTTTGCTAGAAGCAATGAAGATGATCTGATTCAACTTCCAGACTACAGGGATAATATGGACATAGGTGGAAATTTGAGAGGAGCAATCTCACTGTCCAGAAATATGCCCAGTGGCCCCCCTCCATTGTGCTCAATATGTCAAAATAAATCTCCTGTTTTTGGAAAACCCCCAAGATGGTTCAGCTATGCTGAGCTAGAGCTTGCAACTGGCGGTTTTTCACAGGCTAATTTCTTGGCTGAAGGTGGTTTTGGATCTGTTCATAGAGGCGTACTTCCAGATGGTCAGATAGTTGCTGTCAAGCAACACAAATTGGCTAGTTCTCAGGGTGACCACGAGTTCTGCTCGGAGGTTGAAGTCCTGAGCTGTGCTCAGCACCGAAACGTTGTCATGCTGATTGGGTTCTGTATAGAGGACAAAAGAAGATTACTGGTGTACGAGTATATTTGCAACGGTTCCCTGGATTCTCATCTATACGGTAATTCTCTTTACTATTGCAGTGGATGGCTAAAAAAAATGTCGAAATGGAAGTTGTTATTTCTTAGCTTTACATTGGCATTAACCCCTTGTTCACCTGTTTGTTGACTGGAATAATGAACCGTCAAGAGGTTGATATTCTCAACTTGTCTATCTAACTGATCGACAATTTTGCTGTTTCAGGATGTCATCCAGAGCCATTAGAATGGTCGGCACGGCAAAAGATTGCTGTTGGAGCTGCTCGAGGTCTGCGATATCTTCATGAAGAGTGCAGAGTGGGTTGTATTGTCCATCGTGATATGCGTCCCAATAACATCCTCATAACTCATGATTTTGAACCACTGGTACAGTCATGATCTATAATTCTGGATTTATTGATATTTTCATCTTTGTCGTTGAAGCTACAGGCCTTTCCATATGTGATCTTCCGGAGAATATTCTAGCTCTTAATTTCTGGATATAGGTACTTATAATTTGAGGATGTGGTGTGTTGATGCTTAACCAATTGCTTATTTCACAAGGTAGGGGATTTTGGCCTTGCTCGGTGGCAGCCTGATGGACGCACTGGTGTTGAAACTAGAGTAATTGGGACCTTTGGGTGTGTAATTGATATTAACAGTTGCTTTATTTTCTAGGCATCTGTGAGATTGGAAAATTTATTCAACCTACTTTCATTTATAGATATCTAGCCCCAGAATATGCTCAAAGTGGACAAATCACAGAGAAAGCTGATGTATATTCATTCGGGGTGGTGTTGGTGGAGCTTGTTACTGGGAGAAAAGCTGTGGACGTTGATCGGCCCAAGGGTCAGCAATTTTTAACTGAGTGGGTATGACTCTGAAAAATAGTGATTTTAGATGTCCCGTGTCTTTCAAATGAATCTGATATGAAATTATCACTTCACGTGATATTGTGCTCTCTTCATTGGCAATTTTTCCATGTTCATTCACCAGGCTCGTCCACTGTTGGAAGAATTTGCAATGGATCAGCTGATAGATCCGCGACTGGGAAATCACTATTCCGAGGACGAGGTTTGCTGCATGCTCCATGCTGCATCACTATGCATACGGCGCGATCCTCATTCTAGGCCTCGCATGTCACAGGTAAGGAAAATCCATCGGAAAAGATAGAAAACAAGCTTACAGCATTCAGACCTTGAGTGGAATTAGTATGGAATCTTAAGAATTAAGCACTTGAGAATTCGTAACAGAAGTTAGCCTGAATTCTATGGAATCTTCAAATTCTGAGAAGGTTTTCAGGAACAAATGCATAGATTTTCTGTGGATTTGTCACATTGTAACTATAAAGATGTAATGGTCGAATTAGTATGGGTGGTTGTCATTTGAACTAATAGTTTTACGTCTTTTCTATGGGAGAAGGTGCTGCGCATTCTTGAAGGCGACATGCTCGGTGACATCAGTTACATGTCGACTCCAGGGTCTGATGCGGGAAGCCGGAGCGGACGACTTTGTGCAGAGCAGCAGCCACAGCATTATCACAGCGCTTCCTTGCTGAACGAAACAACTGAAGCATTTAGCAGGAAGCTCAGCCACAAAACACAGAGGCGCTCTATCAAGTAGCGGGAGATGGCCAGGAGGATATCATGTGAAGATGAGACGTGAGGGAGGCTCATCCAGTTCTATATGGCAAGAGTTATTTGCCATTTTGCATAATTTTTTCGGTCTATCTAAAAAATTTTGGTTGTGTACAGTGCTTAAGGAGAGTAGGGAATAGCATGCTAGTGTAATTCTTTGAATAGTGAATGCTAAGATGTGAAAGTTTGGAAGTATGTCATATATTATAGTTAAATGGTTAAATCAAGAATGCATCTCTCTCTCTCTCTCTCTCTGTGTTGGCCACTGAGGGCTGATCAGTGCTCTGGTGCTAAATATATGAATTTTGTCTTACCTCGAGGAGCAGACAGAAGAAGTAGAACGGCAAGCTGACATGCATTGGGTGCTTCTTGGATTCGGCTTTGTAGTCCAAAGTAGAAATTCAAACATTTAAAAATGGGGACAACTGAGATTCAACTTGGAGAGAGAGAGAGAGAGAGAGAGAGAGAGAGAGGCAAAGACAAAAGAGCTGTGAGTTCCGAAAAACAGGACCGGGACGTGCAGGCCATTCATTGCGAAGTCCTTGTACCGACAACGACAAAGCAATGGCCCGGGAGTTTCACGACGCGAACAGGACGTGCCGGGCATTTATTGCACGAGCAGATTAATGCCGCCTGGTTCACCCCAATAATCTTTTTCTCTAGTCGTTTTTTAGTCTGCAGGAGGAGACAATTTAGGCCTCTGACCATATTAAAAGCGAGGCGCTGTCGCAGAAATTAAAAATGCTGTCAGCGAGTCCCCCCTGGATTCAATTCGTTTGATTTCGTCTTTGCCATCTCTCTGTTCAAGTGGGGCAGGGCCATGCTGACCGTTCTGCCAGAGGTGCCTTTGCACGACAGGAGATTCAAATTCCATTCAACTCGTTTTGTTTTGTTTTGTTTTGTTCTCTGTTTTTTATGCTTGCTCTGAGCAATTTGCAAAACAAATGCGACCCCCGATGGACTACATTCATCGCTTGCCTCTGACTGGTGCGTTTGGACATTGTGACAAATAAATTCAGGATGTACTTGGTTTGACTTTTTTGAAAGACTCTTGGTCTCAAACATCATTTGGGAAAATATTGATGTATTTGACAAATCTTTTGAAGTAACTTTCAGCTAAATGCGAATCTTGAGAAAATTGAAATCCCAAATCAAGTAAGCACAAGCCTTGAGCAAAGCCCAAGGTGATGAGGCCTGAGGTCGCCTACAAGCTGCCTGAAAGCCCAGGCACCGCTGCCGATGTTGTGTGTCACCATTCATGAAATTCCCGTTCTGCATAACCGTCAAAGTTCCTCTTCTTGCAGAGTCTCAAATGACAAAATGATTCAGACTTACACGAAATCCCAAAGCGAATTGAAAAGATCAGCCTTCTAGTCCTACCGCTTTCAAGCCTTTACAAAGTTTGTTCATATGGTGGATTTCATTTCATTTCGGAGTAGTGTAAGTAGCCAGCTTCAGTATCCTCCCCAGGAAACTCCTTTGAACAATTCACGGACCGCTGTATCATGAGATAGAACGATGGTTTTCAGTATGGAGGCTCCAATAAGCATCACCTTCGCCCCTTTCAAGTTATAAGACGGAGAAAAATATATTTTACCAAACAAAAACAAAGGTAAGAAATATCAAAATGGTTATGGTACAATAGTGTTGACTAAAGGAAGGTAGTAAACAGAAAATGATTCTATCATACTGGAAACGCCAAAAGATACTACAGCCATAAAACCATTAAAAAAAAAAAAATCACAGCAAAATTTTCAGTTGTGCTTCATGCATCATTTGGCTGAATTTTGACGAATTGAGAAGCTTTGTCATCCTCTTCGCTGATTTCTAATGCTTCCTCATTTTCGACCTCGCATACCTAGAAAAGGAATTCAAAAGCCACGGTTCAGTCACAGTGCTACTGGGAAATGCACAATTGAGTGAACAGGAAAATTGAGTAAGAATGTGAAGCTGAGTTACTCTATGTTCATGCCACCACGGTCTGATGATGCTAACTGGCTACCCTGAAGCTCCTCCATGGCCTTGCTAGCTTGCTCGATTTCCTGCCAGTAATATGAAGAGCAGGGTGAGATCTGATATTAATTGTCCTTCTTGGGTACCAAATATTCTGTCGTTCCAGGGAAATGAAAGGAAAGAGCAACAGAATTGCCTCATAAGCTTGTGATTTCTAGCTATATGTCTATGCTGTGGAAAAGCATGCTTCAACTGATCACGTAGTTATCACTCAAAAAGGATTCTATACACGATACCTCAAAATCAGCAAATGCAACAGGCATTCCGCTTCGGCCACGTAGTTTAACCATCTTGAATCCAGCATATCTGACACCAAAGAAATGGGTCTATGACAAAAGCAACAACATGGATGCTGCAACTATCCAGAGAACTGCAGATATCATATAATCCAAAAGCTAAAATCAATCGAGAGGGGACGCAGTAAGTTACTGGGAGAGCGCCTGTGTCAGTTCTTCCTCTGTGCAATTTGGACCCAGGTTCGCTATAAACAAAGTTGAACATGGATTGACATTCCCATCCACAGGCTTCTCCAACTGCTGCGATGCATAAACCGGGGAGGCCAGTCAAATTCATAAATATCAAGGAAAAAGCTTACTGGCGAAAGAATGAGATCTAGATGAGCTAGATCATTTAATTAAGCTTATCTAAAAGAACCAAAATTGAAAACCCCACAGCTGAGATTAAATGCTCAACGGTGAACTGGAAATTTGCGGCTCAAATCGTGATAAATTGCTATGACTACAACATTTCTCATATCTGATCACTGAACAATTATAGCACCACGTTGAAAGACATAAACCTCCACACCTTGACTTGATTTAAGCAAACTACTTTCTTTAAGGCAAAAAAAAAAAAGGATCAGAGAAATTTAACTTCGTGAAGAAAGTCATCACATAAAATGAGTCCCATGTTTCATATTTAAATCCGAAGAAAACCAGAGGACAAAGGAAAAAGAGAGTCGCCACTTAGCAAAGAAAATGTGTGTGATTAGACAGATGCTTTCACTTACATTCTCGGCTGCTGCAGTGCCATCAGCACCTGTTGTCTCACCACTGTAGGTTACCAGAAAGAAAGCCAGACTTAACAACGGAGATACACAAGGCAACAAAATGAACATGTCTGGTGCTAACTAGATCCTAAAACAAAAAATTAAAAGATTAACATGTTAAAGGCAATTACTGCGATGCTCGAGCGCTTCCAACCTTTTTGCAGTCTCTGAATCATCCTCATTGACAGATTCATGATTATCATCCTCGGATGGATCCTCTGATTCAGAGTCTCCTGAACAGACAAGCATATACAGGATAATCTTGTGAGCAATAGAATCAAGTTCCAGCAGTAGAACCTCCACGTCCCATTGGGAAACAAGGTTACATGTTAAGGACAAAAAAAGACAGCCTGAAGCAAAAGAGACAAGGAAACAAGAAATTAAAGGGGCAAATTACCATCATCATTGCTTGAAGGTTCTCGTGCATTTGATGCCTCGTTACTTCTATTATCTATAACAACATAAGGTCCACTACCTGTCCAGACAAAAAGAAATAACAATATGATAAATGCCCCACAATGAAAGGTAGCAAAAACAGCAAACCATACTCAAGAAACAAAATGCGACACACAAAAGCTCACCTGGTTTACGTTTTCGCCTTGAGTTGGATCTGGCTAGCTCTATATGCAAAGTGGATCCACTTTGGGGATCGAATTTGACGCCCTATACGCATCATCCAAATGAATTGCAGTATGAACACAAGGAATTAAACAATCTGAATTCTAAACAGACAGCAACACCGACAGCAGTTTTCAGCAAGATAATCCAATATGAGCTAATCATTACTCCGACGTAGTAACAAAAGACAAGTGGTAATTGGAAATTGCATGATTTAACGTGAGGTCAGCAAATATAGCCATCCATCCATTGGAGGTTGCCAATTACAAAAATACCCAACAAATGAAAATGGCACTCACATTTAAGGCATGCAATGCTGCTATAGCTGATTGATGGTTGAAAAATGTAGCAAAAGCAACCACCTGCATGGAAAGAGCAAATATTAGCCGCGGTATAAAAATAGCAAATTACTCCAATAGAGTGCGTTCTCCACCTTATTCTGATTTCCCAAAACATAACTGTACAAAACCAACACAAGCAAATTGCAACAACCACGTTATATATCGGGAATGTGATTGAACTCACTTTTTCATCTTCCATCACTAAATGACCAAACTGGCAAGTCTCAAAATCAAATTAGAGGGCGGTGATTGTGAACTAGAAGCTGAATTAACGCAAACACTTACTGTGCATTTTATCTCGTCCATTCTCATTCGATAAGACAATCACACAAAATCATCTCAAGAAACAAAGGATACCCACTAGCGAAACATCCATTTAAAGACATCTCCCCCCCATCTCCTATTCCCTAACGGTCGCGCCAGAATATGAAGGAATGAAATTTTTCCTCGAGAATTAAATAGGCAGTTGAAACCAACCTGATTACCACGGCCGGTGTACTTGAGCTGGCAGGAGTCGAAACCCGGGCGACGGCGGAAGAGGTTGTGAATCTCGCGCGCCTTCACGTCGTCGGGAAGTCCGGAGACGAAGAGCGTGTTGATCAGCCCCTTTTCGCCGCCGGCGAAGCCCGCGCCGTAGTCCGGCATCGGAGGCGCGACCGCCAGGTAGTAGGGGTCGTATGGCTGGTGCGACATTCCGGCGCTGAGATCCCGTGGCCGAGGAGCGCCGTCGGCGGTGGCGGTGGCGGTGGTGGAGGTGAGGGGTTTTCGAGAGGAGAAAAGAGTGGCGAGGTTCCGGTGAAGTAAGAGCTCCCAAGAGTTTTCGTTTTCTATTTAATTTTTTTCCTTTTCCGCTGGAATAATTAAAGTGAAGGATAATAATATATTTTTTTTAAATTTTGGGCCAACTTATCCAATTAGTCAAAATGTTATTCAATTTCTTTTCATTTTATTTTTCAACTAAAGAAAAACTATTTTCGTTTCTTTTACAAACAATCATGTTAATAGCCGTCGTGGTGGCTCCGCATGCGCTTGGTAGGTGAATCCAGTATAGAGAAGATCCTTTTTTCACCATGTCTACAGAACCAGAAATTCTCGAAACTCCTGTTTCTCTTGCTCCTTCCTCATCCACTCCTCCAGAATTCCGTGTTTCTAATGCTTTTAAGATAGATTATTTCTACGAAGTCTCTCTTAGTGATGAAATAAGGATCTCTGAAGCCCAGCTTCCTCTCATGAACCCATACTTGGCCTTTGCCAAACCCAACTCATTATTTTTACCTATCCGCTCCATTCGTCAACTAATCCATCAAATCCCAAAGCAAGTAAAGGAGTACGTACAGTCCTCCAAATTCGATCAGCACCCCAATCCTGCTACTGAAAAAGAGTACTTTGTTACTCTTCAGATCCCTCTAGAGTTCCCTAGACAGTGGATCCAACAGGGTTACACTCATGTTCATTATGGAGCTGTTTGTATTGCTCTCATCTTTCATAGCCGTAAATGTTTACCTGTTGTTGCCATAATAGCATTACTGGATACTCGTTTCTTGGAATACCAACATGCCTGTATTGGCACAATCCAAACCACTCTGAATGCTGGCACAGTATTTGTCACCTTATATCCTAACTTTAATATTACCCTTTCCGACCCACAACTACTTTCCTTTATGAAAGTACAGGTACAGCTCACTGGAGCCCCTCAGACTGCCGACTCTGTTGCTGCAACGCTCCACTACCAGATGGTTTATTGAGTGCAGAACCATGCTCTTGGTCTAAACTTTAATAATGGAAATGAAGATGCCCTGTTCATCTCCATGCAAAATGATCAAGCTTCTTGCATCCATGTTCCCAGACAAATTCCGAAGGAGAAGTTAGCCACTCTCCTCCCTGAGACATGGATCACAAACTATGAAAAACTGCACCAGAATAGTAAGCCTCTCCAGTCCTTGGATTCTGAATTTATCCGAAAGAAAGATGGAACTGTTTCCATCAAGTTTGGCAAGAAAAAGGAAGAAAGTCCATCTATCTTCCAAACTCTTTTTATGATCGAACCATGTATTCCTGAAGCTATTTCCGAGCCAAACCCAAAAAAGCTCGTCTGACATTTCAAAAGTGATGGACAATCCGTTCATTACTATAAAAACCCATATGGTCATTGTTTTTGGGATCCTTTTTGCCAGTGCTCCTCTTGCACTAAATCTCCAGATGAGGTCAACCCATTTGAAAAATCTCCACCTCGGAGAAAGAAACGAAGAGATCCCCTGTTCCAAAAGTATTTAAACGAAGACTCGTCCGTTGATACTCTTGGTGAGTGTGACAAATACCAGTACATAGTTTCCTACGCACCTACTCCACCACCATCACCTCCTCCCTCTCCTCCTCAGAAGAAACCAGTTCTCTCCCCGTTTTATAAGCCAATCTTGAAGTGGGCCAAAAAACACTCTTACCCACTTGAAACTCCAGCAAAGATACAGCCTGTCTCTTCCATTACCATGTTCCAGGAAAAAGACTTTCCTCCTCTCGTTCGAGAAAGTTCTAAACTCACATTTCCCGCTCCAGAAGAATTTATTGATCCACAGGGCAGGTATCGTCATACTCCCAAAGTACCTACCCCCACTGATGTTGATGAACATTGAAGACAGAAAAGGACCACTGCTGCTGAAGCCATCATAAACTGGCAATCAGAGACTTTGTTAGCACAAAACAATGCTTTCAAAATCATTGATTACAAGATCGGAAATGTGCAACAAGACCTTCAAAGGCATGATGAGTCTACCAAAAAATTGCTTTTCGAATTCCAGAAAAGGCTTGAGGCCTTGGAATTAGGACAACACCTCGGGTATCATCACCTTGAGAGTCCAAAGCCGGCGATAGAAAAGCTCAAAAGATAGATTCAATTTCTTGAAGAAGGAAGGTTTAGATCTTTTGACCCATTGGCACCTACTGTGAGAACCGGATATGTGCCTCCTCCTCCTCAGACGTCTATCTTTGCTGCCATTTCAGAAGATCCTTACAGAAAGGAACCAGATATGGCAAGTATGAGAGACCGCCTTAAAGATCTCACTCGAAAACAAAAGGAGAAAGGAAAAGAAAAAGAAATGCCAACTTCTTCTATTGTTATCAGAGAAAGGCCAGATCGGATGATGCTTTCAAATCCACTAGAATCCTTTTTAAAGGACTTAGGTACTCAGGAACAATCTGATCCTGTGAACCAACAGCCTGATCCTGCCATTCAAAACGAGCAGACTCTCTTCCCGACAGAACAAATTTTTCCTAATATCTCTGATATCGAATCAGATTTGGTATCCCTTGCATCCTCCTCATCCCTTTCGATTCCTGCTATTAATTCCCCTCCTGTTGCACCAATCACTTCATCCATATTCATGGCCAATCCCCTAGATCATGATATGGAATCAAATTATTCTAAGCTCGAAATTATTCAAAATAATTCTGGACAATATGTGTCCATGGCATCAAAACAGTTTTTCACCATTGATGATATTCCTTATCACAAATGGTCAGAAAGACTTGAAGAATTTCATATTTGGTTGAATATCTAATCTATCACCAACCATGATATGAATGATGTCCTTTACAATTTTGTCACAAGGTTTACAGGAAATCTCAAAGCCTGGTGGAAATCAGTGTCAGAACAAGAACAGATTCATTTTCTGATGTCTCCAGATTTTGGCCATGCCATCACTCTCTTATATCATTTCTTTGTAGGAAAACCCACTGATCTTGTGGAGATGAAAAGAAGAGAATTCTTTGAGAGAAAATACTGCTCTTTCCAAAAGAAACATCTTGATAACCATTATCGAGAAATGCTTAAGCTTTTTTATCAGGTTGGAGCTGATCCAAACCTAAAGCATGTCTTTCTGACTTCCATCCCTAAAGAATTGTCCCAGATGGTTGAAAGATCCTTCTTTGGAAAAAAAAAAAGGATACAGGACGTTCCCTTGGGAGAAATACAGCAAGAAATCCATCTATGCCTTGAAGAATTATGCCTGAAGCGCCAGATGGTTCGCACCTACATCATGGAAGACAAAGGCCTTGAAGCAGCCTGCTCTCGCCAGAAGCTGAAGATTAAATGTTCCAAACACGATTGCAATGGTGATTATGGAAAGTACTCTAAGAAGAAGAAGCACTTCAAGAATTTCAACATCAAAAAGTACAAACATGGCCCTAAACACTTCTGAAGAAAGAAAAAATGGCGATACCTACGCAAAAGGAAAGATCGCACAGGCCACAAGAAATCAAATCGTTGCTTCATCTGCAACCAAAAAGGACACTTTGCCAAAAATTGTCCTCAAGCGAGAAAATATCAGAATCGTCTAATTCATCATATTGAGAATGAAACTGGAATTTCTTTTGAAAATGATGATATTGAATCCTTATTCTCTGATGATGAAGAATCATCAGAACAAACTCTTTGTGTCATCCCTTCTTATCAAACTTCCAGTGAAACTGAATCCGACCCAGAATCTGAAGATATTTTTCATATATCTCTTACATCTTTAGAACACACTCCTGACATTTTCTCAAGTCAAACCCAGTGTCCCCATTTCCCGGTAAAAATCCTCACTTCCAAGTTTGCAAAACCAAATAATGTCATTGCTCTTATTGACACTGGAGCAAGTTGTTCCATTCTGGACACCAAAGTTCTGCCTGAAGAGTATTGGACTTCTCGTGTTCGATACTTAAACTCTGCTTCTGGAGATACTTTCTCAACTAATATCAGAACTACTCCTGTAACTGTCCAGTTTTTCCCACAATGTTCCATAACCACAAAAATCTTTGGATCCAGTCTCCCCAATAAAAATCTGATAATTGGGTGGGACATTATGACTCAGATTGCTCAACTTCGCATTATCCCTGGAAAAGGTCTTAGGTATAAAGACCAATTTTCTGAGTTTGTCAATATTCAGAGACTCTTTTCCATCCACATGAGTCTATTAGATCCAATCATGCAAAAGTTACTTGAATCATGTTCGAATCCCACTCCGAGTTCGCCCAAAAGTGTTCTCATCCTTTATGGGAAAATCCAGAGTTCTTTGTTCGCCTTCCTTTAAAAAAAAATGAAGATATCAATCCAACCAAAGCAAGCCACACGGGAATGAATCCCGAACATTTAGTTTTGGCTCAAAGGGAATGCTCAGAACTTTTACAATAAGGTCTTATTGAACTCTCCAACTCCCAATGGGCTTGTGAAGCCTTTTATGTCAATAAGCGTGCTGAGCAAATTAGGGGAAAAATGAGATTGGTAATTAACTATCAACTTCTCAACCTTTTTCTCCAAGATGATAAATTCCCTTTACCTTCAAGAGATTCTCTCTTTGCTGGTCTAACCAAGGCCCACATTTATTCCAAATTCGACCTCAAAGCCGGATTTTGGCAATTGGGCATCCATCCTGACGATAGATCCGAAACAGGGTTTTGTATTCCAAACCAGCACTTCCAGTGGAAAGTTCTTCCTTTTGGCTTAGAAGTTGCACCATCCCTCTTTCAAAAGGCCATGTGTCGAATTTTCCAGCCAATCTTGTCAAGTGCGGCAGTCTACATTGATAATATCCTGCTCTACAGTCCTGATGAGTAGTTGCACTACCAACTACTTGAACAATTTGCAGAAATTGTGAAGAAGCATGGTATTATGCTTTCTCAGAGAAAAATGAATATTGCCCAGACGGAAATTGAATTTCTTGGTATGCACCTCAACAAAGGTACGTACTACCCAGGGCCTCACATTGCACAAGAATTATTGAAGTTCCCTGAAGAAAACTTCACCACAAACCAAGTTCAGGAATTTCTTGGGATAATTAATTATCTTAGGGATTTTGTTCCAAACATTGCAAAGCTGCTAATTCCACTTCAGTCAATGCTGAAGAAGCATCCCCTACCTTGGGGAAAAATCCAGACTAAAGCAGTTGCTGAGCTTAAGGAGATTATGCAGAATCTCCCGCCATTGCAAATACCATCAACAGGAAAAAGAATCATTCAGACTGACACCAGTGATGAATACTGGGCAGCAATCCTGCTTGAAGAAATTGATGGTAAGAGACATCTTTGTGCTTACAAAAGTGGAACATTCTCTCAAGCTGAAATGTATTATCATTCCACTTTCAAAGAAATCCTAGCGGTCAAAAACGGGATCAAAAAGTTTGAGTTTCATCTCATCGGCCATCATTTTCTAGTAGAACTAGACATGGCATCTTTCCCACAAATGACCAAATTTAAATAGAAACAAATTCCAAACTTCCAATTGCTTCGATGGGCTGAATGGTTTTCAAAATACTCTTTTGAAACCAAACATATTCCTAGAAAGAAAAATGTGTTTACTGACTTCCTATCAAGACCGAAAGCACCAGCAGAAATCAACATGTACATCAAGCGACTTGCTTTCCATATGCTCAATCATGGAGAAAAATACAAGATTAAGAAGATCAAAGATTTACCTAGCTCGAAATATCCCTAGGAGATCATTGAACAGATCCAGCAAGACAGTCTCAATGAAAATATGGATAGTCTCATGTAGCAATGCCATACTGAACTATTTCGATCCAATGGAGGTTCTATTCTCTGTCCTTTTGGGTTAAATGTTGATTATCCATTCATCCATCCTCTCATTTGGAAGGAAGATGATTTCCTTGATCAACTCAAGAAGTTATTATGGTACTTAACTAATAAGTACTTAATAGCTATGGAAATCCCAACCAGAAGATTCATTGCCAACCTCACAAGGATATTCTTACTTGGCAAAGGTTATGTTGAAAGAGAAAGAGATAAGAATCTCTTAGACTTTCTCAATTGGTTCTATCCTCCAACTCACTAGAAACATCTTTTGGAGAAAGAACTAAGAACCATGACACCAAATCCTGAAGTCCATACCATTATGTTTTTTAAACGATCATGGCATTTTTTCAGAAACAATGGAAACATAATTAATGAACCATGACAGCAGAGAAGCTCGAATTCACAAGTCCTATCCAGGACTTGTTGGATGTTGTGAACACCAGTACCGAGAACTCCAGAGAATCCTCTGTCAAGAAAACAAAACCATCCCTCAGGATGTCTGGAATTATAATGTACCCACTGCATGGGATCATTATGAACTCGCACCAGAAGCCAAATAAGCACTCAAAGATTTCAGACAAGTAGCGTCATCCCAGTAGCATAAAATGACAGATGTTGATGACACTGTCCAATCAACTCAGGACCCCTATGCTAGATGGGGAGGTCCTCTCTCCCAAGACCCCTATGATCAAGGACCCTCGTCCTTATTTCAAAGCATGAACATGTCCTTCTACAAGGATCCAGCCAACTGGGCTCAGCCAAACATTCATGCTGACACTACAGGAGATGATAACACAAACTGGGCATATGAAGAAGCATCCTCATCATATCAGCCAAACCAAATTCTCTCACCAGAAGACCTTGAAGCCCTTGAGTAGAAGTATGAAGAACATCTCTTCACAACAATGCACAGCTCAGATGACTCAGATTATGACTACAATGCTCGTGACGGACGAGACTATTGAAAAACCGTTGTCTGTACAATTTCACTGTAGCAAAGTACTGTTCACTTTTTACTATTTACTAGGCTAGGGAAAGTACTATTCACAATACGGGTACTGTTCATACGTGTGCGAATAATTCCCTCTTGGAAATTTCCGGTGCCTCTGTTCTATTTCCGGACCTCTGTTAGTTGGTCCTTGTCTGTTTGTGTCTTCGTTTGTCTATATAAGGCAAGGAGTCTGTATTGTGTTGGGTAGAGTCCCTTTGAATGAAATGTGTGGTTTGTGAAAAACCTCTCATGGCTTTCTAAACTCCTCTCTTCTTCTCTAGCCTAGTAGGATCTTCCAAGAAATGCAGCTCGAGTATGTTAGAAACGTTTCCATCCTAGCATCTCTGAGTGTCTCTAGGCTCTGAACTAAAAGGCTAAGTGGTTTTCTGCTAAAAGACTATCCCTGAAGGGCTTGAACGGGAGTGCTCGCCCACTGTGGGATGCATACCTGCAGGAAATTGACTTCGTCTTCCCTGGTTCTAAGTCTAGGTTCTCTCAATGGTATTCCTTTCGCTGAGAGGTCTGGAGTTAAAAGCCCTTGCGACGCAAGTTGCAGAGAGGCTGGCGTGAGACATTGGCGACTTACCCGGTGGCATGTGTGTGGTGGTTAGCATGTGTTGCCCTCAATGGTTTATCTTCGGCTGCCGGCCATGCGGGGTTCCCTGGGTCATCAAAAAAAAAAAATTATGTTAATACCCATGAATTCACTCAATTCTTAACTTTAAAACCAAAAGACTCAATAAAAAGAACCCAATTAAACAATTTGTTGAGTCTCTCGAGAAAAATTATGACATTACATTAAATACTTCTTCATTTGAATGATATTTTCAAGAAAAAGAACCTAATTAAACAATTTGTTGGGCCTCTTGAGAAAAATTATGATATTATATTAAATACTTCTCCATTTAAATGATATTTATTTTACTTGGCTAAAGAGTTCAAACGCAATTCAATTTAGGTTTTGTTTTCTCTTCCATTGAATATAAGATCCACGATGCTTCTTTGTCATTCAATGTAGGTTCAACTTCATCGGCTTTCCCTCTAATCCATTTAGAGAGAAAGATAAAAAGGGTAAAAGAAGAAGACTTTTAGCTTTACAAAATTACTATAAAAATTAGATACTCTCGACGAGTTAATATTCATATAAAAATTAATTATTCACTATAATTATATCAATTAAATTTCAATTTTTTTGTCCAATTTAGTCTTAAACATTTTACAATTATGTCAATCTAACTAAATTTGTCTAATCGATATTGCTTATTCGGCGAACGCTGACATGATAATTTTTTAATAAAAAATTATCAATTATCAATTTTTCTTTTTTCTTTTTCTTTCTCCACTGTTCCTCTTCTTCCCTTTACATTGGCCGACAAGGGTCACGGCCCTCGTGGCAAGGCCATGGGCAAAGGTGGCCTCACTCGCAACTAGTAGGGCCATGGCAACCTTCACCCAGGCCCCTCCTCTCGTTCTCCTCCATGTCATCGATGAGCTCATTTTTGCTCCAGGGGAGGTGCGATTAAGGTAGGTAACTAAGATCGCCACGGCATTGCGATTTCTATCCATAATCAATGCATCGGTTTCAATTGAGAGCCATCTACATGAGAAGAGCTCACCTCCAAAGTAGAAGTGAGCTCACCGGTGACATCGAGGAGAAAGAGAAAAGGAGAAGCCTGGGTGAAGGTTGCCATGGCCATGCCAGTAGCAAGGCCATGGCAAGGCTGGCCTCACCCAGATCCGGTGAAGTCGCCTCGTTGACAAACCCCAAGCCTCACCCTAGATATGGGTGAGGCCATCGATGAGGGCTACGACCCTCGCTGGTTGTCTTTGAGGGCTTCGCGGCCCTCGCCCAGTAGCCGGCGAGTCTCATTGGAGCCTCGTTGCTAGCTAGCCATTATCGGGGGAAGAAGAAGAACAACAATGGAAGAAAACGCTTTGGGAAGAAAAGAAAAGTAAAAAATTAAAAATTAAAAATTTACCACGTTAACATTTTTCAAATAGTCAAAGCTAGTCGACATCCATGTCAACATTGGCTAGCTAAATTTTTCTAGATAGACTAAATTGGCATAGTTGTAAAAAATTTAAAACTAAATTTGCTTAAAAATTTTTATAATTAGATTGATACAATTATAATAGATTTATGATTTTTTCGGTAATTCTTTCTTTATTTATTTTCAAAAGATTGTTGGGTGCTTTGTATCACGTAAAATCACAATGGTTTCCAACTCTCAGCAGAATAAAAGGTTCGAAAGCTTCTTTCTTTCTTTCTTTTTTAAATCTATTGTATTTCCCAATAATGTTATACGGTCCATCAAATTATGGAGGCCCAAGCTCAACAGCTCACCCCTCTCCTCGACAACGACGAATCAATCAAGACATAGAGATCAATTATGTCTTGGTACCGATGAGATTGTTTAGGTCAAGTTGGAGGATGGTTTGCGTCCACGTGTGTCTGGAGGGCGCCCTTTCTCAATAAATCATCACCGGAGAAATCGGATGCCATTGGACCGACCCTTCCTTGATCGTGCACGACGACATTGCATCTCAGGAAGTAGGCTCCTCCACGACCTCTCCCTCCCAGGAAGTTGCCCGAAATTAAATTACAAGAATGATGCAATCAATCCTTACCGATTCGTTTAGAGATAAGGAGATAAATTATCCATAAATTTTGATCCTATATATTATGTGATCTCCATGATTTTAATCATTTGAAATTGGTCCGAAACTTTACCTTAGTTAATAGGTTGATGCTCGAACTTTTAATTTATTAAATATAATCCATATATTTTTAGTACATATTCAATATAGTTCTTGAACTATATGAAAATGCTTTGTCCTATCATTCTATTAATTCTTCGAACTTGAACTTATTTATATAATTTAGAAATTAAATTGAATAAGTATGAAAAATACATGAATCACGCTAAATAAATTAAAAATCCATGAACTATATTACATACAGGGATTAAGTTGAAAAACCATTTATATCATTTTTCAATTGAGTCATCGGAAGAAATTGGTTGCGAACCTTCACTAATCTTTCACACATTGAATCGCCACTCGATTCTATGCCGTGAGAAGATGATAGACTGCCTTGGTCAAGTCCCCTTGAATTCGGGCCGTCTCGTTTATAGAAATGCATCGCATACAAACACGCCAACCTCGCGCATCTAATTCTAGAGGTATGTACAAAGTGCCTAAGCTCACACAAAATCCGAAATTGCCAACATTTGTTCATCCACTCCCAAACTTCCCACGCAAACATAACTAAAATCGTAAAATCCGAGGAAGACGGACACCTTTTCCTAATCGAACCTCCGTCGTACAAAACACGAAGCCACTCCAATCGGGAAATAAATAAAAATTACAAATAGAAAGGGGCGAATCGGGGTGAAAAAATAAAATAAAGGAAGAAAAAAAACGAAAAAATTTGAGTCACAACTAACAGTCCGAAGGGTCACGAAGATGGCGATCCGACGCTCCCCATCAGCCCACGCGTCCCCGCGGCTTCCTCGTCGCCGGCCAGGTCGTCCGTCTTCCTCATCGCCGCGTGCAGCACCACCACGACGGCCCCGATCAGGATCGCCACCAGGATGTTCACCGTCGCGTGCGTCAGCAGCAGGAACACGATCGTGAGCACCGACATCACGGCCAGGATCACGCGGTCGTCGATCGTGCGGCCGAACACCACGAGGGGCTCGTCCCGGAGGAAGTAGAGGAAGAGCCACGCGGCCATCATGACGATGAAGACGATGAGCGAGATCGGGTGCCAGAGGAGGCTGAGGAAGAGGATGAGGAGGAAGACCATGGCGTAGTTGGTGCGGAAGAAGGAGAGGTTGGTCCGCACTCTGGAGAGGGCGTCGGGGAAGTTGGCGGGGAGCCGGAGGGCGCGGAAGTCGAACATGAGCTTCCAGGGGCGGCGCTCGGCGAGGCCGGACCTGATCCGCTCCTTGGCGCGGGAGATGTACTCGAGGTTGGCCGCCGGCGTGGAGGAGGAGGAGGCCGGGATTGTGCCGTACGTGGTCATTTTCGTGTGGATTGGGCTAGGGTTTTTTTGGGCGATTCGCCGGTGATTGATCGGAGATTGGAGTAGACGGAGGAAGAGGATTGGGGGGAAGAGTGCAGGGTTATTAGGGAAGAGAACGTGGGAGGTGGTCAATGCGCGTGGGGGGTTTATATGGTGGGGGTGAGGTGCATGGGCTCCAACTGCGCCCCAACCCCACGTCTACTTTTCCTCCTTTTCGTGGTAATTGGGGTGGTTCAATTAAGGAAACTGTACGAATTGGACAGAGTTAATGGAATTTTTTTTTTGGTAAAGAGTCAATGGAATTGATTATGGTAAATTAGATAAATTTTGGGATTCAATTGCGTGGGACATGAAGTGTATCGCGAACAACACGGGAAGTTTGCTCCCGTTCGATAAAAAATTATCTAGTGATGATGTGAATTGATTGTCTGGACAAATGAATTTAATCTTTAACTTAATAATGTCGGTTGAAATGCCGATAGATTTTTAATTCACGAATTATTTAGGGAAAGGGTCCATGCGAATTATTTAGGGAAAGGGTCATATGCATAAATTAAAGATCCGATCGTTAATCTATTCATAAAAGTTATGGAATGAACATGCCTTTTACGCTTGTGTCTTGATTTGTGTGGAAAGAAAAATAGAAGGCAAAGACAAATAAAGTTGTATCGGAGCCAAATTGCACTATCGCACTTACAAAAATCGCCCTATAATTTCGTCGTGTGAAATATTAAAACTTCTCATTTCATATGCAATCCATTTCCATGGATGCATCAATGCTAAATGCATCGTCACCAGGCAATTCCGAGAAACTTTAATAGTTCATTTCGCCTCCATCACACTTTGAAGATCAATTTTTAAGCACAGCACTCGAGGAATTTGGGAAACTAAGATCTAGGCTTGGACCTATAGACACCCTCTATGGATGGAGCCCTTTGGCATCAATGATTGTGAAAAGCTAAAAGGAAAAGGTGGGGGGGAGGAACAAGGGAGAAAAGCCTTTACACCTGTTCCAGACGGCCCCGCAAAGTACCAAGTTCGAGGGGCAGGAGGGATCGATGATCGCGCTCTCTGCTTTTTTAGTCGAGAAAACGAGAAGGGGGAAATGCCCCCATCGAAGTCCGCCCTTTGCCCGTCATTGCATGTGGTGAGTTACTGAAATTACAACCCGCTTCTGCTCGTCCCTTGGCCCTTGGAGACACATGGGAAGTGATGATTTCGGGCTTTTTCCATCGACAAGACCGCGAAGAGATCCTTCTCTCGCTTCGGTAGATAGTAAGCGCTTGGAGCGTAGGGCGCTAGCTGCTTGCGAGCGAGATGGGGCGCGGATGTTTTTTCGATGAATGGTGCGATTCGGTGATGCCGACTCCCACTATATCCTGGAAATGGATATGTCTGGAGATTGGACGATCGATGGAATCCAGGTTCGGGCCCCTTCCTACGTTGTCTCTACGCTCTCGTACTTTTCCCCTTCGTTTCGTAACTTAAAAGATATGGTTTCTATCTTGTCATGCCGCTGCCGTTTCGATCTGGCTCGGTAAGCATCGAATCTTAGCACAAGTGGATTTACATTACTTTTGCTCGTCGATGCCCTTTTGCATTGTCGACGAGCACAAAAGGATATAGCCCACTTGTGAATATATATTGTTTACCCTTTTTATTTATCTATCGAAGTGCTTCGATCTTCCCTCATAAGTCGATTTTTTGGGGCTTGACAAATCATCAAGCAAATGTAACCCACAAGGGCAGTTGGTTGGGTCTTATAAGCTACCTACCCCATCCGTTACAATTTGAAAAGGGTTGTGAGACAGGCACATGACGAGTTTGGTATTTATCTTGTATCGAGTTTAAAATTTCAGGACGCGGTAGTCAAAGAAATTAACAGTGGGTCATCAACAACGACATGGGTTGGTGAAGGGTCTAATCTCCGTGATTGCCTTCCCAAGCCCTGGCTTAAGGGAAGACTCCAGTATGAAAAGATCTAATGATCTCTGGGAAGCAGCAACCTTAAAAAAAAAAAAAAAAAAAAAAATAATAATAATAACAGCAGCAACAACAACATTTGTCTATGAACATAACCCCCCGCCCCCCCCACCCCTCTCCAATTCAGAAGTTATGCTCGGCAAGAAAACACCGTCAGTTTCTTCTTCTTCTTCTTCGATTTCTAGTCAGAATGCTCCATCGCCTGAGATGAAGCAGCTGAACCGTGATCTCGAGAATGCTCCAAGAACCCTGCAGATGTTGTTGCACTGCCATGACCATGCCCTGAGTCGCGAATACTATTCCCCAAACCCGAGGAAGCAGTGGACTCACGAGGATGTCTCCTGTTGTAAGTTTTCGATGGCTCTTCAGCATCAGTTGCGCTGCTTTCCTGCAAACCGCTGCGAGCGGAGGCTGCGTTTCCTCTGGATGAACGTGAACTTCTCCATTTGCCGTTTGTTGTCACACAGGAAAATTGACAGCAGGCATCTGTAACTGACGTTCCAAATGGTTCCTGATGCAACGGTTTTAAATCGTCAGAAGTGAGTTTCTTGCGCTTACTAGGATCTTGGTAGTAGACCAGGGAGACTCTCCTTGAAATCTTGCCAACTGTTAAAAATGGGAAGCATTATCTTTAAGAAGCAAAGCGAACTACAACCGAATGCAGACCAGCTAAACTTAATAATGCTGGTCGAGAGAACATTCATCCCAATCTGAGTACTAAACTTGGAAAAACAGCTGTTCAAATTAATGATATTAAATAAAAAAATCTCCGGCCAGTGAATCATAATGTGAACGCAATGCAGCCAGATATCAGCAAACGCAGGCACCAGAGGTCATAGAATAAAAGAATGCAGAGACAATATGGCTAAGCAGGCAAAAGAAGCGTGAAAGGGACACTCTCATTCAATCCAGTTCCAACTATGTAGCCTCAATCGATACTGTGCGCTTTAAGCAGATGTAGTAAAGTTTGTCTATCAAATCAAACATGAAAATGCAAAACCAGTGTGTCCAAAAAACAAGACGAACAATATGGAAGCAGTTGATACTGCAACTGAAGAGTGCCTAGGTTATAATGAATTGGTAGTAGATGTCTCAGGTAATAGCCCGCTTGCTGCTAGCCTAAGACTGATCTGGATTTCAGATAAATTGTTGCACCTCGACTCCTAGCTCTACAAATTGGCCAACACACTCATTGCAATTGATGGAAGAATTATCACTGGAGTTCAGCTCCGCAAAGTAGTTTCTTTTTTCATTTTCACGCCTTCTGTTTCTGGAAGTTGATCAGCGACTTGCATCAGCAAATTATTGAAGAGCAAATATCAGAGGAAGCCACTTTCGCTGATTTGCCTTGGAACATATCAAGTATGATGCAGCTCATTGCGCATGATAGATGAACATGAGAAGGAAATGTAATTCCCTATTAGAGTATAATTCACAAAGCACATTAACATAAAGGCAAGGCCCTCAACTATTATACTCAAGGCACATCTGAAAAACTCTGAAAAATTGATAAACTGCATCAAATTGAGTAGTAA
This sequence comes from Eucalyptus erythrocorys, assembly GCA_014182555.1. Lineage (NCBI taxonomy): Eukaryota > Viridiplantae > Streptophyta > Magnoliopsida > Myrtales > Myrtaceae > Eucalyptus > Eucalyptus erythrocorys. The sequence continues at coordinate 14,532,781 of CM024602.1, forward strand.
CGCATACCCTGAGGAAGAGGACGTGAAAACTGTTGCATTGGGCTATAGAGCAGCAGAACTAACCAAATCGTATTCCTTGCCTTCAACAAAGAGCAAAGCACATCAAGACAGCTAAGCAAGTCACACCATTAATACAATCCTACTAAGCAAAAGAAATTTTGTTTGTCTATAAAACGGATTACCAGAAAAGTCCTCAAAAGTCCCCTAGTTCCCGTCGCGATTGAGTTTGAATTGGGAGTTCTTGGCCATCCAGAAAAGGGTATCACCAGAATCTTACATTATCCATGCCAAGGTGCTAATCCAAAACGTTCAAGATGGAATTTTTAAGCAAGAACGGCAATCACTTTCTGTAAATAAACTGTAAAAAAGTGCGGATGTACGCCATCTAGCTGAAAATAGAACTGGATGGTATCTCCCAGCCCCCATAACCCGCAACATAAAAATCTCAGAAGAGCAAAATCCAATTTGGACGTGAGAAGACTAGACAAGCCATGTACTATTCGACATTGTTCGTTATTTCGTCAGAGGAAAACAGAGGCCAAGGACCGCGAGCGGTCATGGTACCATCTTTCTAGGCCACTGAATGAGCCAAAGTTCAGTGAAGCCGGAAGCATCGAGATCAACCAGAGCTTCTTGCGCATCTTCCAGGAATTCCGGCTTAGGCAACTACCCTTCACGGGCACCGCACTAAGCTCCACCATTCATTATTTACGGAACAAGCGAAAGCTCCTTCTACTCAGGCCCCGGCAGCTCTTATGGAGATAGCCACGAGGCGTCGAGGCCCACGACAGACTTTTGTTCAGCCTGAGAAAGGGCGAGTAGAGCGAAAAACCTCGATGTGTACACTTGTCGCTATAAATTTATTTGAAATTAATTTTTCGACCATAAAAAATTTCAAACTTATATATATGTTACAAATTTATCATAAAGTAAATTTTTTGATACATTTATGATAATTACTCTCCATCAGTTTCATGCAATTCTTGCTTCCGCTACAGTACGTTATAAGGACAATTTTTGACCCATCACAGGTACTGCCGAAAGCTCCACCATTCATTATTTACGGAACAAGCAAAAGCTTAGACTACAGATTTTTATTCAACATAAATAGGGTTAATACCATAAAAACAATCTTGAATTATATATCTGTTTGCTATTAATTTATATGTTGATGCATTTATGATAATTTTATCTTCAATCAGTTCCATGTTATTTTTGCTTTTGCTATGGTGTTCCACAATGATACTGAAAGTCCATCCGAAGGATTTGAAGGAGAACAAATGAAGGATGGGGAAATTACCTAAAAAGTCCTAAACTTATTGTAATTATTCCAGTTCAGTCCTAAACTTTTTTTTTTTATCAATTTAGTCCTAAACCTTTTATAATTATGCCAATTCAATCCATTTGGCCAAAATTGGTTGGTCGGAGCTGACGTGGACGCCGGCCGGGGACAATCTGGCCGGCGAGCAATTTTTTAATATTTTTAATATTTTTTTCGAATTTTTGGATTTTATTTTATTTTATTTTTATTTTTTTAGTCTTCTTCTTCCTCTGGCCGGCTCCGGCGCCGGCCAGCCAGAGGCAAGGGCCGGCGAGGTCAGCCTCGCTGATCACTGGCGAGGCTCGCCCCCGTCGGCCACTGGCGAAGGCGAGCCTTAGCCGGCGAGGCCGCCGTCGCCCGGGCCCGAGGCGAGGCTTGGCCTTGCCGAGGCGAGGCTCGGCCTTGCCCGGCCCGTGGCGAGGTCGAGCCTCGCCGGGCCGGGCGACGGCGAGGCCAAATCCGGTGACGGCGGCCTCGCCGTCGCCGTCGCCCGAGCTAGGCTCGGCCTCGCCCGGCCATGGCGAGGTCGAGCCTCGCCTGGGCCCGGCCACGGCGCGCCGCCCGGCCGACGACAAGGCCGCCAGTAGCCGATCCGGCGAGACTCGACCTCACCATGGTTGGGTGACGGCGGCCTCGCCATCGCCGGGCGAGGCTCGCCCCCGCCGCCATTGGCGAAGGCGAGCCTTGCTCGGGCCGGGCGACGGCGGCCTCGCCGTCGCTAAGCGAGGCTCGCCTTCGCCGGTGGCGGCGGGGGCGAGCCTTGCCGATGGGGCGGCGAGCTTGCTAGTGGCGGGGGCGAGCCTTGGCGGGGCGACGAGGCCGACCGCGCCCTCGCCTCGGCCGCCGGGCACGGAGCCGCCGAGGAAGAAGAAGACTAAAAAAATTCAAAAAAATTCAAAAATTCAAAAAATTTGAAAAAAATATTAAAAAATATTAAAAAATATTAAAAAATTGCCATTGTCCCCGGCCGGCCAATTTTGGTCGGATGGACTGAATTGGCACAATTATAAAAGGTTTAGGACTAAATTGACAAAAAAAAAAAGTTTTGAACTGAACTGGAATAATTACAATAGGTTTAGGACTTTTTAAGTAATTTTCCCAATGAAGGATAATACCCCAAAATGGTGTATTCATTAATTATCATATGTCATTGAACTAACAATTTGATGAAAAAAAGAACTAAAATTAATGGAAAGTAGATTTGTTATGTATGCATCAATTTAAGATTTTTGATGGTTAAAAAATTAATTCACAATGTTCTAGAAAGCGGGGATAGAACGGGAGGTAGACAACATCACGTGGGCAAATTCAGGGGCCGGTTTACCAGTCCACAATTTGGGCTTGACAAATCATCAAGAGTACAACACATAGGCATAATAGTGGGTTGGGTCTTATAAGCAGCTACCTGCCCCATCTGGTACAGGTTGAGAGGCTGTGGGGACGGGCACGGGACCAATTTGGCATTTATCTTTGCGGGTAATCCGAATTCCGAACTTAAGGCCTATTTTATTCACATATATCTTCTCATCTTTAAAAAAAAAAGATAAGGCCACTTATGTCACTATATACACCCAAAAAAAAAAAAAAAAACAGTTGTGCAATGCACATTTCTTTTCCAAACCTCATTGTTTCTGCTCCTTTTTTTTTTTTTTTTTAATGATTTATAGAACTTGTACAAGGATTTCGAGATTGAAATGGTTGCACGATTTGGATTTCCACGACAGAGAGCTTGTAAATCACTTTTTTTGTTGGGTTATTAGACAGTGGGTGCGTTAGGGAAGGCTCTTGAGGAAAGTTTTTGAGAAAATATAAAGGCCATTGAGTTAAAGGAGTTTTTCAAAATACAAAATGTATTTGGTAAATTGTATTTGTGAAAGTCAATTGTAAAGTATCTTTGAGTAAAATAGTGTTTGGACAAATTAAATTTGCAAAAGACTTTTGTTACTAAAAAAGAGGAAAAAAGAAAAAAGGAGAGTTGTTTAGCCAAGAACTTGCTTGGTGACTGCCGGCGAAGAGCTAACATTAGTTGGCGAAGGGTAGGCGATGCGGCGAGGGGCAGGAGGTGCAGCGAAGGGCAGGCATCCAGCTAGGGTTGTCGTGAGAAAACACGGCGCGGCGACCCTTGTTGGAGGGTCGCGGGACCCTAGCTAGACCACCTGCCCTTACTACACTGCCTACCCTTTACTGGCGACCATGCGTAGATGCTAGTCGTGTTTAGTAGAGAGAACGGAAGAAGATGAAGATGATGAACCGTTATCAAGGGTAAAATCGGAAAAATAAAAGATTAGCGAGGACAATTTTGAGAGAAAATTTTCACTAGCCTTGAAGGCCAGCATACCGAGAAAGCTTAAGGCAACTCCTAACCTGCCTTGAGCTTTTAGCATTTTGAAAGTTTGTATTTGAAAAATGCGAGCCAAATTTTTTTTGCCAAATACCAAATATTTGGCCCAAAGATTTTATACGCCCAAGGGGCTTTGGGAAGATAGTTCCCTGACCCCTATTCTGCAAAAGGCTTCAATATGGGCCTTTACCTTCTTCTCCGGATATTTTGCTTTTCCTCGACATTTTAGACCATAGAGCACAAAAACAGACATTACCTCATTTGAAATGTGCAAGGTAGTTCGAAATCACAATCTGTCTAATGACTTCATCATCTTGTTTTCTTTGGGATGAACAGTGCGACAATCGAGTTTAAAAGTTATTTAACTTTTGAGAAACTACTTCTAATTAAACCTAGGATCAAGATAAGAATTTCAGCAAAAATGTTATGATCCTAAACCAGCTCAATAGGCTTCGTCTCGATAAGTTGAATCCCTTTTAAAAGTTTCATTTTCAATGAAAATTTACGGATTTCGTTGCGAGGCAGAGAAGTCGAGCTCGTTAGATTAGTAATTGAAAAAATATGAAATTTCGGACTTAGGGGTAGTCTATGTTGGCCTTGCTCGTCTTGGCCAGTATGTTGTTTCTGAGTCAGGCATAAAGGAGGCATGAACTGCTGGCGCGATTCCAAGTTCTAGCACAAATTGGAAAATGATGATGATTCTTGGATTATATTTATTTTACAAAAAATGAATGATTTGAGAAATATTTTTTTTAACAGCCTCTTGTATCTCAGCTCAGGTATGGATTGAATTAGGGGGATACAATAATATACAAGGTAAATGCAGTTTTTGATAAAGAAATTGGAACAACCTGAATCTTAGGAATTCATTTGTTCCTGCCTCTCCACATTGGACAATTAATCAACTAATGTGTTTGACGGTCAATTGATCATCTTTGCCATTGAAAACAATGAAATCATGAGTTTTAAATTCTCCTGGGTGAGGTATAGTGTCAATCCAATCAGATTGTGGCTTCTTATATATTGGCTTAACCATTCCTATGTCGGTACCTAATTGTTGTAATACAAGTTCAAGTAATTGATTAGGATTATCAACTCGCCCTTCCCGCCCCTAGGTATAGGGTAGATAGGTCAATAAACTCGACATTCCTGGTCCTAGGTTCAAGGTTGATATGATTTTTTAGGCCTTTGTAAAATCCTTGGGTGGTGAGATCATTGGGCCTAAATTACTTCCAATGTTAAATTTGTTAAAAGTTAGAGGAATAGCCACCGATTGGATCGATATGAGTTGATTGAATGTTATGGGCCTTAAGATAGCATTGTGGATTGCGTTAACAGCCATCGAATTGATTACATCAAAGAGATGTCTGGTGATGTGATTTGCTACTCCTCGAACAACCTCTTTATGGTGGCCGCAGGAGGCGCTAAGTCCATTGCTCGCCCTTCAGTAAGGTGTTTCGGGATGTAGACACTCCCAAATTGACTTGTCTCTTCCACTGCTGGAATTGCTAAGGTCATGCTAGGTTGTGTTGTTGCTTTCAGCATGATCAGGTTTGGTTGGTTCCTTGTTGTAATGATCGTACTTCCCCAAAACAACCACACTGATCTTATCAAGCGTGCAAAAGAGATATTTCACTGAAATCTATATCAACAATGAAATATCTTTCCTTACCCAAAAAAAAAAAAAAAAACAATGAAATATCTTTAATAAGACAAGACAGGTTTTGTGGGGATTCAAAAAATGAAATATCATAGATACATAAGGAATCGAAAGATATACTTCAACCAAATTTAGTCGATGTTAAAGTATATAATATTTTGTCAAAATTTAATTGATAATAAAGTAAGATAACAACGAGACACAACATCGAAAGTTAACTGAAGACGAGGTATTTGGGAAATATACACCAAAATTTAATTGATGACAATATATCTAGAAACCACACTAATGACTATGACACAAGAATTGAAATGTAACGAGATTTGTTTATTTATTTATTTTTATTTTTATGCATGGGACTCTTAAGGGTAAGATATAGCTATTTAAAACTTACAGTTGATGGATACCGATGATTATATTGACTCTACTACCTTGACGATTTCATGGAATCCACTATTTTGATAGATTCTACAATTTCACTACCTTGAGGGTTGTTTTATTTCATTAGGTTGGCAGTTGCGTTCGAGATTGTTAACTCTATTTTCTGCTAATTTCTTTAAGCTGTTGATTCATCAAATCATCAATAAATTTTGTTTATAAATTATCACATTCTATTCTCATTAACTCAGTTTATCACATATTGATAATAATTATAAGTTAGTTTTCTTGATGTAAATATCATTCGATATTTTCGTCAAAATAACTTTTTTGAATTTTTTATTTTTCTTGAAATAAATAAGGGAACGATGCGGTTACGTGAATGATTGTTCCTCAACTCCTCTTTTCAGCGACACGCAACGCCCGGCGGACATTGACGTTGAAACTCATCCCCATCCATTTCAGTCGCTCCACGTCACCTTAGTCGGCAAAGTGAAAAAGAAAGAAAGAAGCCACATTCGTTATATTTTATTAAGGGGAGCTAAAAATTTTTTTTTTTAAACGTGAAAAGCAGCCTTTTCCCAACGCCACGGCCCACGACATCTTAAAAATCAACACAATTCGAGGCCCCTTTCCCTTTCCTTCTTTGCTTTTTTTTTCCTTTGTTTTTTTTTTTTTTTGAGCAAATGCTTTTTTCCTTTGTTTGCTTGTCAATAATTGTCTCCAAGAGTGCGGCGACCGCCCCCAAATCATCTTCTAATTTTCTGGTGGAACAGGCCACGTCGTTCTGACCCCTCGACAGGATGGACGACAGCGACGCCGCGATAATTCGAGAAAGGCTGGTGCGGGGGCGTCGTGGTCCTCGTGGACCCCAATCTTCCAATTTCACTGGTCGATTCGATGAGTCGTCCGGCCCACCGCATAGATGCCCCTCCGTTGTAGGCGGGACAAGTCAAATTTTTTTGGGCCGACACGGAACCGAGTCAATCATTTTTCACGTTCCCAATTCCAAATTACGATATACATTAAAATATTATATATATATTCATCTCGTATTTTTCGGAAATTCGAAAAGAATAGGGTTAGAGAATTTCACCCGACTAATTAAAAAATGACGGTGCCTAAAAATGGGGAGCTAAGTGCATATTTTGTTTCTAATCACTACCGAGGGTTTCTTTAAGTAATCAATTCTCCACTTTTTAAGGTGAAAATGTTTAGTTTCGTATATGGTGTTTGATTTAGAACGAGAGTTATAATTTTCCTTGATAAATTAAAATACTAGTATCGTAATAATAGTTAAAATTTATTTCGAAAATTCGTATTCCAAAATATGTTTGTAGCGTTATTTGAAAAAGTGGGAAATAAGAGGAAAAGGTTGTCTGGTAATATTTGGAAAAGACGGGAGAACTGGTGACTGCCTTGCGCCGCGTGGCCTCCCTCCTCCTCCGCCGTCCGCTCCCAGTCGCGGCCGCGGCGATGGCATAGGCCGGCGCCGAAGCGAGAGGCCGAACCGTTGCGGAGCAGCTCGTCGTCGCTGATAAGCAGCCCCCGCGACCTGCCGGACGGACGGACGGACGGCCATGGCTTCCTGGAACAGCGCTCTGGTAAGTCCCTCTCTCCGACGAGATAAGTCCGTTTCTCTGACCTCCTCCTTCGCCTCTCTTCTTTCGCGTGGATTTTTGTTTTTTCTTTTGGTCGATTTGATGACGTTTCCGTGTGCTTCCGGTCCGGCGATTCCGACAAGGGGATGAGCTCTTTAACGATCGGCGAGCGGCTGTGCGCGTTGGCGATACCGCTCCTCGGCTTGCTCGAGGCCGTATTCGTGAACATCTCGCGCTGCTTCGTCTCCGAGCGTCCTCAGAGGCACTCCTACAGCTTCGACGAACTCTCCCGCATCGCAAAGAACACGCCATGTCTCTCTCTCTCTCTCTCTTCATCCGTCCCTGTACTGTCGTTGTATGACGAAGGATTAATTCGGAAACGTTGAGCTGATTGAGCATCGCTCTGTTGTGTTTCTTTTCCTTCCGCTGCAGTTTCCGTCAACGAGATCGAAGCGCTGTTTGAGCTGTATAAGAAGTTGAGCGGCTCGATTATTGACGACGGCGTGATCCACAAGGTGATGTAGCATTTTTGGGGCTTTCCTTGTCGCGTGAGTTGTGGAGTGCTTGAATATGTGGAGGTAGAAGCACAATCAGTTCAACAGAGATTGATAAGCGTAGGCCTATAACTTGTTGCTGCTTATCCAATGGCTTACGGAATTTTACAAAGAGAATTGCCTAATTAAAGAGCGAGAGTAGTTTATGGTCTGCCAGGAGCAAGTGCAAAGATGTTTGTGTTTACGTCTGTATAACATCGAGTTACTGTAATCACCATTATCAGTGTTCTGACAAGCATTAGTTGCATCATGCAAGTTGATCAAGTGTGAATTGGAGTTCGATCTACTCATCTGTAGTGCTTCATTTTAAGAGTGATTCACTTGCTGATTTTACAGGAAGAACTGCAGCAGGCGCTGTTTAGAAAAGCGGTGGGCAAGAATCTTTTCCTGGACAGGGTAATTCCAATTCTGTTTTTATGTCCATCAGGGCGATTTTCACTCAATCGGATTCATAGTTTCCATTGGATTGATTTGTTTGACAGAGCCATATCAGGTCAACATGGAGAGTTCTTTCGGAAATAGAGGGCAAAATGAAAACTCGTGAGCAAATCGCCATGAAAATGCTAAATAAACAGTATGTGTTTTGACAGAGGGAATGACCCAGGATTATGAGGGATAAAAATCTTTTTTTATTTTTTTTGGTCATTATTTGTACTAGAGAAACGGTTAAACAGTAATTTCTTTTTACTGAAGTCTTGCTTTTTCTGATCATGAAATAAAAGTACGAAAAATTTGTCAACTTAATAGTTGGTTGCCGTCAATAGCCAACATGTATTCCTAAATTGGTGTTGCTTCGGCTGAATAGACTTAAACTGCCTTGGCATCCTTCTTTTGTTGTTTCACTAAATTCGTAGTTCATGAGTTAGCTAATTTAAGAGGTTGTTCTGTCGGGTATCCCTTCACACTGTTTGTGCCTCCTATAAAATGTAGCCAAGGCAGCCCACTTGGTCGAACAAACTTTAAGCTGCCTTTGGTGCGCTCAGGTTTCTTTGGATAAAACACAAGTTATGTTTTATTGGACTTCATCTGTGTGAAACACAAGTTGCTGAGAGCTGCTGCTTGCTTCCCTCCTTTACTTTTGCAGTCCTTCAAATCCTTAACTATCCTTAAAATGGCGAGCAAGGCTCTCATTCAGAATCTTTTGGTGGCTTATTCCTATTATTATGTAATTCATTGGGTTTATTTTGTGATAACCTCTGTAATTTAGGTTTTTGATCTTTTTGATGAGAAGAAAAATGGTGTTATAGAGTTTGAGGAGTTCGTTCATGCACTTAGCGTCTTCCATCCCTGTGCCCCTGTGGAAGACAAAATAAACTGTAAGTATCCAGCTGGCACTTTGCTCAATTTGTTCTGTATCCATGTGCTCCTATAGTTGATAAAACTTAAATCTACCCCGCGTTTGCAGTTGCATTCAAGTTGTATGATTTGAGACAGACTGGTTATATTGAACGGGATGAGGTGAGTATCTGAATTGATATGTTCGGACTGAAGATGTTCCTGCTGGTTCATCTATCTCAGAGACCGAGTATCATGCTTTTCTCAAGTACTTGTATAGTTGCATCTCCTTAAACTTTCTCCTTTTTTTTTTTTTTTTTTTTTTTTTTTTTGGGGGGGGCATTGGGGTGGGGGTGGAACTGTGCTTATTCCTTATTCTTTCTGTGTAGTTTCTCATGGGTTCCTCAACATTAATCTTAAGATCTCCTTGCTGCTTATGCTTTGGACTGACCTGCTAGTTAGCTATGCATTGCGTGCACATGTTCAGGTTAAGCAAATGGTGGTTGCCACTTTACTGGAGTCAGGTTTATCCCTGTCTAATGGAGCCATTGAAGCTATTATAGATAAGGTGAAAACTTTGTTAGGATTGATGTTAGTATGCCTATGAGTAGGATTGGGTTCCATGAATGTCTTTTTATTTTTTTCTGAACTATGCAGACATTTGAAGATGCTGACATAGACAAGGATGGCAAAATAAATAAAGCAGAGTGGAAGGCTTTTGTTGTTCGGCACCCAACGCTTCTGAAACATATGACTCTTCACCATTTGCGGTAAACCACCTTAAAGTAGCATGTATCTGGAGTGTTTTGTTTTCATTGAGTTGATTATATACGGGATTAGCCATATACTGATACTTATATTTCTTCAACCTTACTGAGGTTGCTATTTTTCTGTTTTTTGCGCTTCCATTGAGTTCGGATTTCTTTGTTTGGTCATCCTCAGGGACATTACTACAGCATTCCCTAGTTTCATTTTCAACACAGAAGTTGAATGACGACTGACACCTGTTCAACCCTCTTGATCAAGAAGAAGTAAGGTCGTGAGACTGTTGCAGCCGCATATTTGTATGGGACGGCAAGGGACTTCCAACAGGTTACTGTTTGATCTCAGAGAAGAAGGCTCTGATACTGACTCGACAGCAGCTCTACAAATGCCGAGCTGCTCTCGATAATGCATTTCCCTCATCAAGCTTTAGCTCTCAGATCATCCTCGGGATGAGGGGCACTCGTCCAATCTCCTTGGCAACGAACTACATTGATTCTTCTACTTCCATCTATCAACTAATTGATCAGTCGATTGTTTTTTCCTCTGCCCTCCTCTATTTTGTTGCTGTATAGACCGTCGAATTGGAAGACATGTGAGGACTTTTGAATCGATCTCACAGGTCTCTTTGTGGCAACAGGGGACTTTAGCTTTTGCTAATCATTGAACTACAACGGCTTTATATGTAGTACAGGCAACCGGCAGAAACACTTAAGAGCAATCGCTCGTCACGGAAAGGAAAGAGACAATCCGAGAGAGATGGCAATTATAGTCACCGTGGTTCTCCAAACAGTACTATCAAAGTGAATCGAATGCTAGCTATAATATGCACAGCATTAGATTTTCCGATGAACACATCGGAGAGAGATTGACTTTTCTCAAACGACTTATATTTTTTTTCACCTTTGAATTTATTAATATTGGCGGCACTCATACTTACTTCTCTTATATAACCCAAAACATCTACGTAATTTTAGATTTTGTAACTCCTTTTTGGAACACTTACACACGTATATATGCGCGCGTATATAAAAAAAAAAAAAATATATATATATATATATATATTTTTTTTTTAGGTGTTATTGCATTTTGAGGGGAAGTCCGAAATCGACTGGAACGTTTGACAATTGAAAGTCAGGAGCTCTGAGCTTTAACAGTAACAGTAGTTCCAGTAGAAGAAAAGATGGAACCCCCGTAAAATTGTTCCCGCATCTCCGGCTTCGGTTCTCTCGGGGTTCTCCAATGGCGATGAGGCGGTTCAGAAGCCGGTCCACCACCTTGCTCATTCGTCGCTTCACCTCCCCTCCCTCTCCTCCGCCGCCCAATCTCCTCCTCCGCCGAGGCGGCGGCAACCACCACCATTCGGCCTCCTCCAATCCCGATCCCTTCCGCGGCGTCTCGGTCCCGTTTTCTCGCCGTCACTCCACGATGATCCCGCCTTCCAAGTCGCGCCTCTACGCCTCCTTCTTCTGCACCCTCATACACCTCTTCTTGACCTGCGGCAGGTACGCCAAGGCCGTGGACGCCTTCGCCTCGATGCGGAGCCGCGGGATCGTGCCCGGCTTGGCCTCGTGGAACCGGCTCATCCACGGGTTCAACGCCTCCGGCTTGGTCGCTCAGGTGAGGGTGCTCTACTCCGAGATGATCGCCTGCGGTGTTGCTCCTAATGTCTTCACGAAGAACGTGGTGGTCCACGCCCTGTGCAAATTGGGGGACGTGAATTCGGCCCTTGAGTTGCTTCGGAGCGATTCGGATGTCGATACGGTGACTTATAATACGGTCATGTGGGGATTCTGTAGGCTGGGTTTGGTACGGGACGGTTTTGGGTTGTGCTCGGCGATGGTGAGGAGTGGGATTAGTCTCGATTCTTTTACTTGCAATATATTGGTGAAGGGGTTTTGTGATATTGGGATGGTAGAGTATGCTGAATGGATCTTGGAAAATTTGGTTAGCGGGGGTATTAGCAGGGATGTGATAGGTTTGAACATTTTAATTGATGGTTATTGCAAACGTGGTGATGTGAGTCGGGGACTTGAGTTGATGGATGTCATGAAAGGGCAGGGTTTGTTGCCTGATATTGTTAGTTATAATACCTTGATCAATGGGTTCTGCAGAGCCGGTGATTTTGTTAAGGCTAACAGCCTTATTGAAGAAATTTCTAGGATTAGTACTACACAAGATGGAGAGGGCTGTAGGGATTTGCAAGCAAACCTCATTACATACACTACACTCATGAGTTCGTACTGTAAGAATAAAAGCCTCGACGAAGCATTCTCCTTGTACGAGGAGGCGGTCATGAGTGGGTTTTTGCCTGATGCTGTTACTTATGGTTCGATTGTGAATGGCCTGTGCAAATGCAGTAGGTTGAGAGAAGCAGGGATTCTCTTAGGAGAGATTGAGGATATGGGGATCGATCCTAATCATATTGTGTTCACTACTCTGATTGATTCCAATTTGAAGAATAGGAAATATGTGGACGCTCTTGCACTTGTAAGCCAAATGGTAGTCCGTGGGATTGTTTTTGACGTGATTGTGTACACTTCTTTGATGGATGGGCTCTTCAAGTTGGGCAAAGTTGAAGAGGCAGAGAAGGTGTTTAGGAGTATGATGAATGACGGTCTAGTTCCGAATTACATCACCTATTCTGCATTGATCAACAACTGGTCCAAGTTAGGAGATATGGATGTAACAGAATGGACACTAGAAAAGCTGGATAATGAAAACATTCCAACAAATATCATTACATATACTTCCATCATATGCGGCTACATTAAGAGAGGCATGTTTGATGGAGCTGTCAGTATCATGAAGACGATGGATCAGCTAAAAATATCACCAAACACATATACTTATGCTGCTCTAATTCATGGCTTTTTTAAAGAAGGCAGACAAGAGGCCGCTCTTGATCTTTACAGTGAAATGAAAAGTAGAGGTTTGGAAGAAAATGAGTTTGTAGTTGATGCTATCGTGAACAACTTGAAAAGGGAAGGAAAGATGGAGGAAGCTGAAGAGCTCATTAAGGATGTAATATCTAGAGGACTGTTGCTTGATCGAGTGAATTATACATCTTGGATGGATGGCTTGTTCAAGGTAGGGAAGGAGTCCGATGCCTTAAAGCTCGCTCAGGAAATGATGGAAAAAGAAGTTGGGTTGGATGTTGTTGCATATAATGTGTTAATCAAAGGTCTTTTGAAGCTCGGCAAAGATGAACTGGAATCAGTGTTTGCTGAAATGAGAGATTTTGGTTTGACTCCAGACCATGCTACATACAATACGATGATAAAAGCATGTATTGAGAAAAGGAACTTAGATAATGCTCTCAAACTTTGGGATGACATGGAGATCTCAGGTTTAACTCCAAACCTGATCACATATAACATTCTCGTGAAGGGACTATGTGAAACTGGCCTGATAGAAAAAGCATTCTATGTGGTAAACAAGATGTGCAACCATGGTTTATGCCCTACCTTCACTATGTATAGGGCTTTGCTAGATGCATCCTCAAAAGGCAGGAGGGCTGATGCAGTTTGGCAAATGCACGAGAAACTTTTAGGAATGGGCCTTGCACTCAACCAGGCAGTGTGCAACTACCTCATAATTACATTTTGCAGGCTTGGGATGACCAAGAGAGCCACTTTGGTTTTGGAAGATATGAAGAAAAAGGAAATCCCATGTGATATAATTACATACAATGCCTTGATTCTTGGGTATTGCAAGGGAAGCCATCTGAATAAAGCTTTCGCTTTATACTCTCAATTGTTGGATGAAGGGGTTTCTCCAAATAATGCAACATACAATACTCTTATGGGTGGTCTGGCATCTAATGGTTTGATGAGAGAAGCAGATGAATTATTCGGTGAAATGAAAAGAAACAGCTTACTTCCTGATGCTATGACGTACAACACTTTGATCACTGGCCATGGTAAAGTTGGAAACAGAAAGGAGTTCATGAAACTCTATTGTGAGATGATAACTAAAGGCTTTGTTCCGAAAACCAGCACTTATAATGTGCTTATTAGTGATTTTTCTCAGGTGGGAAAAATGGAACAGGCTAGAGAGCTGATGAAAGAGATGCAAGTGAGGGGTGTGTCGCCTAACTCTGCAACCTATGATATTCTAATTTGTGGTTGGTGTGAGCTTTCTAATAAGCTGGGGCTGGATAAAATGTTGAAAAGGTCATACAAAGCAGAGGCAAAAAGACTGCTTACTGAGATGAATGAGAAAGGATTTGTACCGTGTGAAAGTACCCTCTCTCATATTGGTTTTACCTTTTCAAAACGTGGGAAACAAGTTGATGCCAAAAGGTTTTTGAAAGAATTTTACAAGTGGAGGAGTATAGATTGAGTGGCCCATAAGCAGTTGAGTAGATTCACCATATACTGGGGCCATCGACCTCTTCAGTGGCTAGTACAATCTATATAGCAGGATAAACATCAGCTTCCATAGGGTATGCCCTTTGGTGAATTTACTTTTTTTGTCCATCTAATCGTTTTCATTCTTTACATACATGCTCTTGCATATGCATATATTTTGGGCTCATCTTTTTCTTATTCTTTTTATAAGTTCTGGAGGTGATTGCAGATTTTGAGGTTTTCAATGTATGTGCAGCAGCAAGTGCTTATACTTGTGATTTTGCATGTGCTTGGGCATTCAAGCAGAAGTCCCTTTCACTAAATCTATTTGGACACGTCTTCTGCTGCTGGATAATTTCTTTTTTCTGTGTACTGACCACCTTACCATTAACGTACAATATATTCCTGAGGATGTCTGTCCCTATTGGAATATCTGTCATCTGTGTGTGCTCTGCTGAAGAAGTATTCTTGTAGCTGTCGAGTGAATTATTAAAATCTCCGTATGCATCTTCAGGCAGTTAGGAGGATGTGAACACTAGATATTGTGGATGCAGAATGGAAACAATTGAGAGTTACATTTTCCTTCCATTCTTTTGTATAGCTAGTGCCTCAACAATGACTGCTACTTCGAAATGAAAACTATAAGAGATGTTGCTCAGCTGGGGCTCAAGTAGGAGCATGAACACTGGGAAGATCACCATCCTGAATATGATAATAGCAAGCAGTCGTGTAGCCTTGTATGGATCAGTCTTCTTAGGTGATTCGTCCTCTGTTCTGTTGAGAAGACTAACAAAGGAATTCTTACTTTGGTGTGGGTCAAGAGAGGAGTTCTCCATTTCTTTTGTTCATCCTGAATACACACCTTTTCCTTCTGCCTTGTTGCTCTCTCCAACTTATGACCAAGGCAGCCTGACTGTAATTGATTGAAAATTCAAGCTATCTTCATTTCCTGAGAGAAGTATTCCTGCTGTAGCTACATGAATAGCCATTCCATCTCTTAAAACTCTGACTTCGTTAAATGTCTTACCCTCTAAGCTCTTGAGATCCCTGAACTCTTTTGGTGAAGTGTATCCATTGTTACTTAAACAGCTTTCTTAAGTTTGTTTTGTGCATAAATTGTAACCTAACCACCTTCCTTTATTCTATATATATTTTGCCTTCTGTTTATCTTTCCCCTTTTCCTTTTCTGTAGTTCTTACTTGTCAGTAGGGAAGTCAGGTGTGCATCTAGGTAGGAAAGTGAATTCTTTTGGATCTGATTTCCGGGAAGTATTGAGGTTTTGACTGAGTGCTTGTGACTGGAAATGAATCAACAGTCAGCTTAGGATTGCTTATTTGCATCACATGAATGCTGGTTGCTATGGCATTGGAGTCCAGTGTACTTTGCTGCATGAATCTCGCAGAGTTAAATTGCATAAGGCTGGTTCTGGTTTTTAATTCGTCTGTTTTCGTTATGTAGAAGTTTTGTGAATCATCAACTCTGTTCCTGCCGAGACATCTGCAGATGCTGATGCTACTTTGGATGTGAAAATGGGTGTGGAATTAAGAAAGAGCGATGTTGAATGGTAGATGCCTTAAGTTGTTTGTTTGTTTGTTTTCTCCCAAAGGGTTAAGTGAATGCCTAAAGTTGCTAGAACATCTTTATTATGGGCCTATCACACTAGAGGTGCAGAATCTAATTGACTTTCCCATTCTGGGTTCATATCTGTTCTTGAAAATCGAGTGCATCATACTAGTAGGCGTCAGAGATCGCTTGATTGAAGAAGTTCTTCATCCTTCAGGTTAACTACAAAAATGCAGATGCAACTTCAGCTCTTGCTGAGGACCTGCTGAGATTAGTGCCATAAAAAAGGTGTTTAAGCATACCTCAGAGTTGAAATCAATGCAACTGAGGTAATCTCTCTCTCTCTCTCTCTCTCTCTCTCTCTCTCTCTCTCTCTCTCTCTCATGCCGACATTCATGTGCATGTGTGTGGATACATGTTCCTTTCCTGCACCCTTTGTTATCAGCTGTTGATACGTTTTAACATAGTTCTGTTGTATCAGTCTATGATTGGACACTGTCTCAGAGCTGCTGGTTTGGAAGCCATTGCAACGGTGAACGCCATCACAACAGGGTGGCAATGTCCTACTATTAACCAGTTTGTATGTGCTTTATACTTAGTGCTTATAATTGAATAGCTCTAAGCTGTGAACTAGGAAGAGTGTGCTTGTTAGAATTCGTTGTGTGTGGAATGATTGGATGAAGAGACCCAGGAAAATTCACCCTAAACTAACCTGAAGTTTGTTTGGCAGATGTCACTGAAATCTAATGTACAAACCAAACTCTTAGCCACTGGTAAGTTCTTAACACGATAGCTGCATATTCATCTCATTGCAATAGTCCGACGAGATATTTCAAAAAGAAACCTCAAGTAACTAGTGTTGTGGCCAAAGGAAATTTTAATTGGGGGGCAGAAAAGATGCATAAGCAAAGTATATACATTTATATGGATGAGTAGTTTTTCTATTGAGGAAGCAAATGACAAATGACCCGGTGAAGTGTGAGATTAATTGTCACTGGTTAACTTATTCATTGATAGTCTTGTCCTTCCTCTCTCATGCATACATGGTTTTGCTTGTGTGTGACCAACTATGTTGTAGAACATCTTTGCCTTGGTAGAACAGTGTTAGGCAGCTGGCTGGGGTCTGTTTTGATCTATGAGTCTGTGGCATTTATTTCATCATCTGGAGAATCCTGAGACCTCTGTGGCATTGGACACTGTTACAAACAAGAATTGGCATTGGCAGCATGAAGTGAATGTTGGTGAGTGATTACCCTGAACAAATTGGTACTATATCAACATTGGTTTGAAAGGTACATCTCACTATCTCAGGTTAATTGCACGTTTGTCGTTGCAGGCATTTCAAATTCGTTTGGATTTGGAGGACGCAACTCGCTGGTGACCTTTTCAGCATTCAACCCTTGATTATGCCGCTATTGTTGCAAATAACTTGAAAAATTCATCTCGTTTGTTTGAGATCCCAGAATTAATTTCTCACTCAGAGCTGCCTTCTGCTAATTGTCTAGAGTTGCTGCAGACCTTACATGTTGTCACAGGTAATCAGAAATTAATAATTGCCACTTCCAACTCTAGGGGAAGAACTTTTTATGCCTGTTCTATCTTTCTTTATCACTGGAAGCTATTTACTAGTAAAAATTTTGCTTCATCTTTGGGTCTTGTATTACCAAAGGATTGGCTTTAGCTTGTAGTTATATAAGTGATGAGTTATGATCATGCAATCGTTACATGATCTTATTCTGTTCTTGGGGTGATGGAGGGCTATCTTTCCAGAAGTTCTAATTATCTGGACAACTTTGTTCTGGTAGAAGTGTCTGTTCTCTTTCATTTGGAATGACACATTACTGGCAGTGAAGCAGTCCCGACATGATATAGGGCCCCTCGCTAAAATGAACAATCGGAGGATGGCCCTGTCTTGAAAGAAGTAAAATGGCGATTAGGGTCGATAGGTTCTGACTGGTTTGTAACGTTGGCAATGACCACTTGCACACCCAATCCACAAATGATTTTTCGGTAGCACGCAACTCAGCAAATGGTACCAGAGTGCAATTGGAAAAATCTATACATCTATACGAAATTTAAGATTTGCAATAATCGACAGGAATAGAGAGAATCCTCTTCTGAACGAGTTTAAGCCTTCTCCACTTCTTATTTAATCCCCTTTCACTTTAGTCGCTCCACCAAGAATAATACTTCCAACGAGGCAATCCTGTTCTTCCCTTTCTGCGTTTCATGTGTTCAGAAAATACTTTATATATCTAAGGGAAAACACCCAATTGTCTTACCTTTTACATTTGTTTTCATATTGCCCCCAACAAATGAAAGAAAATGATTATAATCCCAAATTATCCTTGTATATCAAAAGAATTCTTCTATGTATATTTTTAGATTGTTCTTTTATATTGCAATTATTTAGGGAGTTCTTTAAGACTCTATTTGGTAACGTGTCAAATAGTGTCGATTCGATTTTTTGTTCTCATAATCAATTTGGGATGAGAATCGCATTTGGTAAAATTCTTGTCCCAAATTGATTCCGAAACAAATTTGTTCCCGAGAATCGTTTGGGACAAGATTTGAGAATAAAAAAAAATATGATTCTCGCGTCCGAGAAAAAAAAAAAAAATCAACACAATAAAATTCTTCTTCTTCCCTTCCACTATCCCGTGACCGCCACCCATCGCCGCCGCCCACCGTCGGTCGTCGGAGGCTCGCCGAGCCGGGCGAGATTCGACAAGCTCGCTAGAAGCAAGCCCCGGAGGCAAGCCCGACCATCGGCCGATCGGCGGGGTTGGGCGAGCCTCACCAAGCTACCGGCAAGGCTCGGTCGACGAGGGCCGGCGACGCTCCGGTGAGGTCGTCGGCCCTAGTCCGACCGGCCACAAGAAGAAGAAGAAGATGAATAGGAGAAAAAGGAAAAAAAGAAAAGAAAAAAACTAAAAAAAATTATTTAAAAATTAAAAGAAATTAATTTGAAACATAATCAATGAATATGTTATCAAATGCAATTCTATTCCAAAATCAGAAATTTTGGACAGTTACCAAACGTGTTCTTTTACTCAGAATCAGTTCCGTGTCAGAATCAGTTCCCAGGAACAGAATCGTTACCGAACGCGCCCTAATTCAGAATATTTTTTTGCTAATCTTGGATTGTCAGGTCAAAGCTCCTACTTGTCTCAGTTTTAGTTATTCAAAATTATTTTTGCATCAAACGATGAAATTATCCATCCCTCTTCTTCGTTGAGTAATTACCAAATTCACACTCGTTAAATAACCACACACTACATGTACACTCAATTCCTTACCAAAAAAAAAAAAAAGCAAAAAAAAGATTTCTTTCTTTTCATAGGTAACCATCCACGACCATAAACATGTGTATTGTGTATATCTCAACACTGTTGATTATTATGATGAGAATTAAAAATATCTAGTAAGTTCATTTTCTTATATTCCTAACTTCCTCATTTGTTTGATGCAACACTTACATTATTCTCACCACCATGGTGGTTGGCCTGGTGGTGTAGATCTTATCCTCGGTTGGTTCTGGGTCCGAGGTCATATGTTCAAAACCCTCAATTGGTCCTCGACCTTAGGAAGCCTCACTTTGTTTGCGATGTAGGTTCAAGTCGTCTGCTATGACGTAACGATTATTCAGCTTTACTCCCAACGAATCTATTGTGGAGCGGGGGTGAGGAGCTCATGGAAGTGAACGGTAACAGTGGTTCAAACTGATCATCATGAGAGTGGAATTCCCATGCTGACACCTGGGGGTGGTCATCTAGGGGGGAGCATGGGAGTAAGGAATTGGGAACAGATTGAACTAGCCATATGAATCAGTCTAGTTCCAACTTCTCACGATTACTGTCTGGTTCTTGATTGCAAAAAAAAGTAAAACCACTATGTGATTCGATTCCCGATTCCCGATTCCCGGTTAAGAGCTTAACTCGATTGGAAACTGGAATTTGATGAACTGTGATTACATGTTGAACTTTTTATTGTTTATTTTATTTTAATGACAATATTTGTTGTAACATTTATTTTCATTTTATTGAACTAAAAGTGAAACCAAATATAGAGAAATTAGTCGGTTCTCGAGTAGATCCTGAAATTGACCCTAAACTGATTAATAGAGTAGGTTCTAGGTTTCAAATTATGTAGAGAAAATTTTAGATTCCAAAAATTGAAAAAAGGATTCCACTAAAATAGATTTTAGGTTCCAAGTCAAATTTTAATCGATTCTAAAACCGTTCAACGTTAATTATCAATCCTAGTTGTCTCTACTCACCCTTTATACTTTAAAAAAAAATCTGCTTTTGTTGTTAGTAATGATTGAAGTTCATGTTGCTTAACCGTACCATCATGCATTGCCAAAAGCAAAAGGCCTGTAAACAAATTGCTCCAATAATTGTTCCCATGTGCTTGAAGCTTCATTGAAGCTCCTTCCAGATTCTGCTTTTGACCCTAGCCCCGCCTACCGTGAAGATGTGATTGAGCAGCTAAGTAACGCATAATTGGAAAATGAATCCCCCAATTAACATTAATTTCAGGGGACCCAAGATTGGTATCATTGCATGCAAACCCATCATCTGAACAAAGAAATAAAAAAAGAAAAAAAAAAGGTAGGTACTTTCTTCTCGCTTTTACCTCCTAACTTTTCTTTATTCTCCTTTTCTTGTGTCGGTGAGCTGAACACTACTTAGTTTTCGTACATATGAAGTTGAAATTTGATGGAAGTGGGGACTCTAAATTTGGTTTCCAAGAAAATTACACATTCTGTTGCCTAGATGTTCATCATCTTTAATCTACTGAAGAAAACAAAAGGTGGTCAAGCTCCTGCTATGATGATGCTCCCACACGTGTGTCTTGGAGCACAAATGCATCTCAATTTCACTTTCCTTCTATTTGATCTTTACACTGTCATTGTGTGAGAGTCTTGTTGCAGCTATCTTTCTTTTCCCCCCTCATTGCTTCTATTGGGGGGAGGGCAAAGCAGCTTTATGAATATCATCTCCTTTTGACCCAAATTGGCATTCTCCTCTTCAGTCTCACCGTGGGGAAGTTCACTACTGTGTCTTCTTCAGCCTTCCAACTGCATGAAATAGTTTGAGATCCTACTGCATTAGAAATAATACTAATAACAGTGCCAGAGAGAGGGGCAAAAGAATTTAGGGATGAGAGTCCTCTAAAATATTGTCAACTGCCGCTCATGGCGGATCATGCGCAGATCTCAGCCGAACGAAGAGATTTCAAATCACTCGACCCATCAATGTTTGGTCTGTTGGGTTTATGAGATCAGTCCAAAAGGGAATGTGACCCACTAGTTTTATCTTAATGGTTCTGGCTATCATTAGTTGGGTGAATAACATGTGGACACCACTATGTTAGGCTTAGACGTCATTCTCATCAACCTCCCTCATGAGTCTGGGCATGATGCAGTGACCAAAAGTGCGAATTTGACACCACTATTTTAGGTTTGCGTGTCACTCTCATCCACCTCCCTCATGAGTCTGGGCATGATGCAGTGACCGAAAAGTTTGAATTTGACTCTGTTTGAATGTATCAGTGGTCAGAGTAACTGTTCCCGCATGTTATACGGCTTCCGGGTAATCACGAGATTGAATGAGGATGGCATGCAAGAGTCTTAAGTCATCTTTTGTCCTAGTATGTACAGATTAGAGAACTTCTGTTACTTTCAAGATGCACAATAGCAACCTATGTACTTTCAGCTAGCTGAATTTTATTCTGCTTTCTTGTAGGAGACGGCAATTGTGCCTGATAACTCGTCAATCGCATTCAAATCATGGCATGCTTGCCTTAGAATTTCAGAAGGCGGTTTCTCTTGGGATATGAAACTCCTCGACTAAGGAGTGGAGTATTACGTAACTTAATTGAAAAGATCCTCATGGCATGTGCATCCAAATGTATTCTGAGACAGAGAAAAGGTATTACCTAAATTGAGTGACAAGATGGTGTAAGAAGATGGAAGCTTCCAGCCTGGCCAAATCCAGTCCAGGACAGAGTCGTTGTCCACCTCCAAAAGGAGTGAAGTGGCTGCTCGTCATGATCTCTTTATGCTTCATAAATTTGCATCCAGAATTTACTAATCAATTCATAAGAACAAGAGAATACATATCTTATCCAAAACAGACAACACAACAGACAAGCGAGAGGGTTACGTGAATCTTACTTGCCACCTCCATGGGTAAAACCGGTATGGCCATTCATAGTTGGTCTCATCAAGATGAACTGACCGAAAATATGCAAGTACGCACCACCCTTTTGGAATTGAGTACCCTTTAATTTCGACATCTCTCGTCGCCTTTCTCATCACTCCGATTATTATGTTTCCCATCCTTAGAGTCTCTGTAATGACCTGTTTGGATCATCCAGTTCTTGAGCTGCTTTTTCATTTTAAACTCCACTAAGGGATGAGACCCATCAGTTTATGATAAGAAAACTTACATCTTGTGTGAATGATAGGGACAAATAGTCATTCCAACTCAATTGCTCCCCAAGCTTTGCCTTGCTTCTTTTCAGCTTCATGTTTTCCTCCTGAGGTAATCGATCAATAGCTCAACAACGAATGGAGTGACAATGGCCCATCTTTTACTGTTGGACATAGATTCTCTCTCAAACTAAGATGGACCCAAATGATTATCCATGGATTTCAAAGGTTTAACTAAAAAACTTGGAGTACAAAATTTTTCTTTGAAATTGAAGTAAAAGCCAACTAATCCTAGTCCTCTTTGCAATTTTGTTGGTTGGCTAAAAAGTAGTATAAGATCTCAGAAAAGGATAGACTACTTCTCATAGTGAGTCATTGTTGGATGTGTCAAGCGCACGCATGACTAAGCCCTCGAATCAAGTGAGTCTCACTTGGGGTCTAATTAATTCAAGAGTCTACACATGAAGATGAATGATCTTAACTGCATAACTATTCATTTCGAATGATGACATAATGATCCTTATGTTATTGCAGCTCGCATAAACTATAATAGAACGGCCTTGATTATCTCGGTGTAACAATTTGCCAAATTAAAGCGCGGGCCATACCGTTAACTGTTGTAGAGCAGCTGGACAATCTGAGAGGTATTTTACTGCTAGAGTAATCAGAACTGGCACTGAATCTTCTCCTGGTATCATCATATCAATGATATTATCTGCTATTAAATCATCTGTCAACTTCTCATGTGAGTCATTTAGCAAAACATCCACTACATCTTGTGCCACTGTTGAGATCATTCGACCTTTGTTCCTCTTAGATTTTATAAGATCTTTCACCAATTTGGACATTGTCTTCTTTGCCTGAAGCCAACAAAAGAAAAGAAAAACAATAGGATCAGAAATAAATTATGAAGAAAAAAAAAAAAGGAATTTTCAAATGATTAATTTAGCTTGCCTGAAGGGATCTGTGAAGTCTACTTCCAGGTACATTTATTGGAAGAGACATGAGCCCTAAGATAAATTCTTGGAACTGTTTCTTCAAGAACTCCATTCCATTGCCAGGATCAAGGCTAATCAAGGCCTTGACCAGTACTTGAAAGGTAATCTGCAGACAAAGGAAAATAAAAGGGACATTTTGGTTTATACTATAAAAAGGAAAGAGAGTTTCTTTTTCTCTTCCCCTTTCCTTTTAAGCTTAGAAGATAATTATGTTGGACCAAAATTTCAGGACAACGTATGGCCATGCAATATCATTATGCAGCCCATTGACAGGAACTGGGGCTTCCCCACTTCTACAGTGACATCATCTCAAAACTAGGTAGAAGCCACATAAAAAAGTTCAAAGTTCACATTCATTACATATCCAAGGAGAGAGAAGGTTTCGTTTTCATCTTTTGACTCATTTCTAGGTCATATCAAGCTTTTTGGCAATAAAGTTCATCTCAAAGTTGTGAGGAAGTGAATAATAGCTGCATTTTAAAGTTATTCAATATAGCAGGATAAGAAAAAAAATGAAATAGCCAACTGAAAAAGTGAAGGACCATGAGAGAGAGAGAGAGAGAGAGAGAGAGAGAGAGAGAGAGAGAGAGAGAGAGAGAGAGAGGTACATTTTTGGCTTCATCTTGGATGAGTATTGGGTGATCATCCCTCCAACATGCCATGGATTGCTGGACGTACTTTTGCATGTCTTGGGTGATCTGTGCTTTGAGCTGGGGGGACTTGAAGAAAGACCCAACAAGGCCATGAATCCTCCTCTGCAAGCTTCCGTTGATGAGCAAAATGGAGGTCTTGCCCATCAGCTCGGTGAGGGACTTTGGGTATGATGGCACGAAAGTCTTGGCATCACTTAGCAGAATGAATTTGGTCACTTCTGCATCGGTTGATACAACCGTGGGGCTCCCAAATATGTGTGACTTGAACACCTTTCCATACCTATTCACATACCACAGAAAACCAAAAAGAAAGACAGGAGCTCAGTTCTTGCATAATCTCTTTTTAGCACAATCATACAACGGTCAAGTTAGTTAATCTTCAATGAAAATCCCAACGTGGTAGAGAACTGACGTTACGCATACTATGGCCCAACTCAATTTAACTAGTCATCAGAACAGTGGGATTTAATGCTTCTGAGGAAATCTTTTCAAAATTATTTTCATAAGCGATGTTTCAATCGCATTGCTAGAATCGCAGGAAAAAATCCGTTTTTTTTTTTTTTACCAACAACATTATAGACATTGAAAATACGCATAAGTGAGGAGAGAGAAAGACAAGTACGGCAACGCGTGTATGAAACCAACAGCATAATTTGCTATTCCCAACATTATATACATTGAAACAACAATAGTGAATACGTCCTATGTGCTGTGACTGAACTGAACTTACATGTGACGCCGTTTGTTCATGAAGGTCTCGGGTCTGTCCGAGTAGGCAGAAGCGACAAACTCGATGGTTTCGCCGATGAAGGGCCATCCAAGAGAACCTGGAGGGACTTCAAGTTGAAGAGGTGGGTTCTGATGCCGACTGCGCCTCAATGACATGACGATCACTTTGTAGCAGAAAACGATGGCACAATATAAGATTGCTGTTGTCAACAAAATCAAGGCATTATCCATTTTCTTTCCAACTCAAAGCTCTCTCTTTCTGAGCTAAACTCTCTCCCACCCTCCCTCTCCCTCCTCTCTCTCTCTCTCTCTCTCTCTCTCTCTTTCTCTGTTGAACTGTACTGTATGCTTCGGTTAAATATATGCTTAACAATGAGAGAGGGAGAGAGAGAGAGAGTTGCTTCCAAGCTCACGTCAGCGCCGGCCCGCCGGCGATATTTTTTAATAATATTTTATTTTTAAAAATATTTTATATATGCTTAACAATGAGAGAGGGAACTACGGAATTCGCCTCGGTGGCCACCCTTCCAACATGGAATAAGGAGGTGAGGGATTCAAATCTCCACATTCTCGGGGAATGATGGGATGAGGACGAGTAAGTTTCGGGAGTGGGTTTCGACTCACACGCCCTACAAGAGACAAAGCAAAAAGTCCGAGAGTGAGTGTAGAATAGGACTAGCGTAGGATCGACCAAAAAAAAAAAAAATAAGAGAGAGAGAGAGAGAGAGAGAGAGAGAGTTGCTTCCAAGCTCACGTCGGCGCCGGCGGCGCCGGCGATTTTTTTAATAATATTTTATTAATTTTTTTATCATTTTTTCCTTTTTTTTTTCCCCCTTCTCCCTCTCTCTCCTTCCTCCTTCTTCCCTTGGCTCCGGCGACCGGCCGAGGAGAGGGCTAGCCGATCGCCGGACTGAGGCGGTTGGCGAGGCGAGCCCTCGCCGGATCCGGCAAGGGGGCCTCGCCGTCGGCCGGGTGCGGCGAGGCGACCTCGCCCGATCCGGCGAGGGCTCGCCTCGCCCGGTCGACGCGCACTCGGCAACGGCAAGGCGAGCCCCGCTGGATCCGGCGAGGGCTCGCCTCACCCAAGCACAGCCGGTCGCTTCATCACCTCGATGGCGGCACACGCGCACTTGCTCGCCGCCGCTGCTCCCGCACCAGCGCTCGACGAGAGATGAGGCATCCGAAGCAGAAGTGGACCCAAGAGGAGGAGTCGCCCGAGCGCAGCAATCTACTTCATCGCCTTGACGGCGGCACACACGCACTCGCTCGCCGCCGTTGCTCCCGCACCAACGCCCAGCGAGAGATGAGGAATCCGAAGCAGAAGTGGACCCAAGAGGAGGAGCCGCGAGGGTGAGGGCTCACCTCGCCCGGCGACCGTGAGGCAGCCCTCGCCAGATCCAGCGAGGGCTCGCCTTGTCGTCCCTAGGCACGCGCCGACTGGCGGGGCTCACCTCGCCAAACCAAGCGACGGCGAGGCCCCCCTCGCCGGATCTGGCGGGGGGCTCGCCCCGCTGGCCGCCTCAGTCCGGCAACCAGCCAGCCCTCCCCTCTAACCGGTCGCCGGAGCCAAGGGAAGGAGGGAGAGGGAGAAGAAAAAAAAAGATAAAAATATTGCCGGCACCGTCCGGTTGCCACGTCAGCACTGGCCGGCCATTTTTGGCCGGATGGACTGATCATGAATAATTATAAAAGGTTTATGACTGAATTAGTCAAAAAAATAAGTTTAAGACTGAATTGGCACAATTGCAATAGGTTTAGGACTTTTTTGGTAATTTTCCCTTAATTATCTCCACATATAATTTACATGTTGTGCATTTGTGATTACTTCCTTTTGTCGCTTATAAAAAGTGATGCACGAGTCTAATCAATATCCAGGTTTTCTTGTTCCATTCAAGAAAGAAATCATTCTGTAGTCCTTGATTGTGACCATGATGGTAAGGCCACTAAAGATGGAAGAAAGCTTTATTCGCGTGAATATCATTTCCCGCTTACTTCTGTTAGATGCTCCTGCTATTGGTAATTTGGTTTCATCCTTATCTGGAACACGAACTACACACGTTCGGCAAGTTAGCAAGACGACAGTGGTTATGTGCATCAAACGGGGTAAGTTTGCGTGCATCCGCACAGACTAGCCAGGCATGATTTCTCGGATGAGTCGTCTGTAAAAGTAAACGCCGATCACTTGAGCAATCAGCATAGAGAGAAGCAAAATGAAGATCTGTCAAGGACTTGATCTCATCCGTGCGAAGCCAAAACTCAAATCAATGAAATCTAATCAAGACAATTCATAATGAGGATCACATGTGACGATCCTTATTCCCCGAACGTGTGATATGATACTCGGGGCCCAAATTTCCGCAGCAATTATTGGTCGCAAAAGCCAAGCTAATCTGCTCATGATTGCTCATTCGGGTAGAGGGTTTAAATTAGCTGGAGATGGGGCTCTTGCAGTATCCATCAGCCGCACGGCTGCATTCTGAATTATAGCTACAGTGGACCCTCTTCTAATGGCAAAACAACTTGACACGAGCATCTAAGGGAGAAGTTCCATACTTTGAATTTGAGTTTGGTTTTCATGCGCTTTCTTCTTATAAACATCAGTACTATGATGAGTCAAACACAGTCTACAAGATTACGGTAAAAACTCTACTTTTCGTCCATGTACTTTCATGCATTTTCTAATGGTATTCATGTACCTTTAATTTATATAATCAAATCATTCTACTTTCATAAATTCTCTAATCAAATCTCGAGTCGTTGAAACATTTGTTAGGTGTATTGTCTTGAGTCTTTGAAACCAAACTCTTCACCTTGCCTTGCGAACCTAAGAGCTTAGATCCGTTACCATCATGGATAATAGTAGAGAAATCTGTGGAAATGGGTATGATGAGAAGTCTTGAGGAATGAGCTCAAAGATAGTCCCCCCCGTCCCTAATTTCTCGTGGCAAAGCAAGTTAGAGCCTCCTCGTGCATGCGTGGAACTTAAATCCAACACAAACTGTCTCTCCCCGATTTTTCAGTACTCTCGAAACACAACGTTTCCATTCATTCATAATCAATAATCATTGAATAAAAAGTAAAACAACTTTGAAAGAAAACGAGAGAAATATTATGTATTGCCCCCGAATTGACCCGAAAAATTCTCGTTGTTTATGATCAGATGACCGTACTTAGATCTCAACCTTTCGGTTGTTCTAAGCCCTACTGAGCAGCTCCAAAATTAAACAAGAACCAACCAAAAAAGCTGCAATTATCATAAATTAGTGCAAACCCTAGATTTGTATCATTGAAGGCTGAGGGAACCCATGATTGCATGAACGCATGCACTCAAAAAATACAATTTCTTTTCCACAAAAATCATGGCATTGCTCCATGCATAGACAAGTCAGCTTAGTCTAACTAATCGACGTACACAACATAGACATAAAGCTTTCCCAGCTTTCATATTCCAATTTAACCGACAGCTATGAATAAATTACTTTGCAAGTTGCAACTCCCAAATTTTCTTTTTGACCATCATCAAGCGCATTTGAACCCATAAAACCTTTGACCCAATTCTTCATTCTTTGGAATCTCGAACTTCGTTTTTTTTTTTTTTTACCATTATTTATAAGCAACTCTCTTTTCCTTTGTCCAAACTGCGTAACTCATGATGATTCGGTTTCGTGTCCATTACGTATATAGTTGATATAAGACATTTTGCATCAAAGCCCACAAGTTATGTCGGTGCTTGCATTTGCCATCTAACATCTCGAGGATGTTAGGGAATGTCTTCGACAGCTAGATATACATTGAACATTTAAAAACAACGGGTCTAAATCAGACCCAGCTAGATTACACCTTTTCATGTTTCTAATATTAGCAAATCATGCATTGATGGGGAGGGTCGAATCATGCATTGAACATGTCTTTTGCCTTGTATACCTTGTCCTTTGCATTTCTGACCAGTACTCGCAGCTAATGGCGATGTGTTGTTTAATTGAATCAAGTAATTAGCTAAATTATGCGAACCAGCATCAAGAGCTGACGCAAAGGGGAAGAATTGCACCGCATTTTGTCTATGTCTCCAAAAGCTTGTCCCGTCCTCTATATCTTGTATAAAAATGGTTCCCCTTCAATATCATCAAATTCCTAACCCTAGCATTTACCATAGCCATTGTTTATGAGGAAAAACAGACGACAGATTGAAAAGATGAAAAATGGCACAGCTATATCTCCTACCTCCTACAATCTAGAGATTCTTGTAGCCCTTTAAAAAGCCTTTTACCGTCAATATTTTTCAAAGAAGACATGTACAAGTAAATGAACTGAACTGAATTCCAGGAAAGATAACCCTCCAGAGGACGATGGTTCAATGTCCATGAGAATAAGTTCTTCAATCATGAAATTCATTCAGATTGAGCAACAAAGTTCAACACCTGAAAGAGAAAGGGTTGCTTAATCTGAGTAGCCCCATGGCATGGCGAGTAGCAAGGCGATCCATTAAACAGGTGGAAGAGACTTTGCACGAATGAATTGTTTGAGAATGGCTTTCTCCTCATCAAGGTGCTTCCTTTCTTCACGATCTCTAGGTTTGATTTTCCTCTTCTCCTCCAGTATCCACTTGAAGAGTTCACGTTGTTGATCCTCTGGAATTGGCTCTCGTGGTTTCACAGGCTCTGCGATGATTGGCACAGGTACAGGTTTCTCAGTAGCAGCAGTAGTCGTAGTCACTGTAGTTGGCACTGGGGTTGAGGATAAAGCTTTAGAATCTTCTTCCTCTGTTAAGGTTTGGTCCTTCTTGCTGGTCCTCATGAACAGGTAAGCTACAAGAATATGTAATTTTTAGTCAAACAAGCAAAGGGCCCGAGGTTTCGCAGATTAGAAATCACAAGGAGACAGGCTGACAAGATTTCTAAGGGATTTACTAAATTGCTTAGCAGGCACACCATGATCATATACTTAGTTGCCTATTGATACAATCATGAGATGACAGGACAGCTCAAAAGATTCTTAAGCTACAATTTTCAGCTGGTTTAAGCTATGGATCAATCAAAGAAGAATAGATATGTAGCAATAAAAAGACTGAAAAAATATATACCTTCTATCATAAAAGCGATGTTACCAAGATGAGCAATCTCACTAGTTTATAATTTCTTCAGGACCTTCTGCTTTTTTATCATATTTTCTATATAGGTTAATATGCTAGTGATATCCAAAATTCCAGACAGACGGGTGGAATAGGTGAGGATAAGCTGAGGTAACATAGTTTTGGTAAAGGTCATTAAGCAAGCATTGAGTCCATCCCGCTTCACATGCTGTATCTTCAGAAATTCAAGCATTTCAGAGTCTCATCATGTGATGCATCCCAAGGAACTAATATCCATGGAGAATTTGCAACATTGCCACAAACAACTGTGCATAACAAAATAAGCACAGTAGCTTGAATAAGCGACATCAGAGCCAAATCATGACGATTTCCACATTCAACTGCATTGGCAATACAGGCAATCAAAGGAGTAGGGTTCTGCCGGAACTCTCCATCCATTTGGCATGTGCATTGATACTATTAACAGGTTCCCTTTCCTAAATTTTAAATATATGGAAGAAGGGGATTCATTCGTAATCTAATACATTACCCATGTGATAGCAGTTATCACTATAAGCAGATATACCTGACAGAGCAAGAAATAAACTATTCCTTTTCCTTCATGATGCTTGTAAACATAACCATACAGCATATCTCTTACACCACTTTCTTGGGGGGCATAATGTGAGCTTCTAGGAGAATACTAGGAAAAAATAAAAATAAAGAGCAGGATGCAGGGCTCCCGTCTCCAAAGGGCATTTCATAGAGTTCTCGACTAATGAGTAATGATTGCCAGTTTCCTCAACAAAATTTGCTATCTTCTTCTTCCAAATTATCAGAAATAAGTATTGTGGAATATCCAATGCAAACCTCAAGCAATAGTTCTGCCGCATACTTAAAGCGATACCCCTAAGAGTGTACGCTCACAAGATACACCTCTTGTTGTCATTGCATGCCATAAATGAGTTGGCTTCAGAACTTCAAGAATGATCGAGAGAAAAACAGGGAGTTGTCTACATAACATTTCACGTGGAGTTCATACTTAAGGTGCCATCCCTCAAAATAACTAAAAAGATTTAGCGGACCATTTTCGAAGAACAACTTAGTGTTAGTGCAAGGCCTAAAACCCAAGACAATGGCAAGATAACTCCCACTAACCTCCTATTGTACTGGACTTCTCACTCGTGGTCATCCATCCACCAAAGGTCGCTAGAACGTTCACGAGTTCTAGTTTTTAACCATCAAACCAATTAAGATATTTCATATAGTTCATGGAAGACCTTTTGTAGGTCCAATTTGGAAATGCAGTCTACTGTATGTTATGTGAAAACACATGCAAAATATGCTGCGCAACCAACCCTTGCAAGACGCTTCAGCAAGTACTAGCCATGAGATTCTGAAATCTATTCAACTTGCATCACTTAAATCTCACCATAAAATGCCCTTTCCACCAGCCGCAACTGCAGTATGAGATCAATCGACTGGTGGAGTGCATAGGACAGGACCGGTACCCACCCATCAGATTCATGCGACGACCACATAACCCAATTAACGGCCCGAAACCAGTGAGGCATTTTAACAAACACCCATAAGCACGTACGGGGAAAAAAAAAACGCACGGACCTCCAACGCCGAGATTGACAGTCAAGAGCAGGGGCCAGAGGAACTTATAGCGGCGGGCGAAGGACTCCTTGGGGGGCGGCGGCGGGGGCGGAGGCTGCGACCCCATCGTGTACGACGCCGCGGCCGACGACGACGGCGGCGGCGGCGGCGGCGGCGGGGCGAACTCCTTCCCGCTCTGCTTCACCTGCGCTGCGGATGCGAAAAAACGATCGGGGGGTCGCGTCAACTACTGAGATTAAAAAAAAAAAAAAAGAAGAAGAAGAAGAAGAAGAAGAAGAAAGGAAGACGCGCCCGGACAAAAGATTCTCAAAGCTGGTGCAACGTTGCTGTTCACTCAATTGACATTCTTCTTTATATAAAGTTTACACCTTCCTTTGCCATTTTTTTCTCTCGTTGGATCGGGAGGGTTGGTCGACGCTGATGAGGTCCGAAAGGGTGGGTGGGGGGAGTGACGGTGCTGCGTTACCTTTCTTGGGCTTGTTGGTGTAGAGCTTGGGACCTTCGTCGCCCATGGCGAACCTTTCGATGTTCTCTGTCGATTCGATCTCGACTGGGTACGACAGCGACTTCGCTTCTGCTGTTTCAGATCATCATGCGCTTCGCCAAAGCCAAGTGCGGGATAAAACAATATTTATTTTCTTCTCTCTTTCTTCTTTCTTTTTTTCTTTTTCCGTCTCTGGAAAGCGGTCGGCACGTTTTCTCAGCAGCGTTCTCGCCAATCGCCGGCGGTCAGTTCGCTGCTTTCTTCATTTTCAAATTTCTTTTTGTTCTTCGCTTATGAATTTTTAAACTGAGAAACCCGATCGAAATCATCAGACAATTACCTTAGAAGAGCATATCATTTAAAAAGATTTTTCAAAAATATAGTTTGTTTTGCTTGAAATGATTAATTAATAAAAATGATTTGTATATTGATAATAATTAATATTTAAATATTTCCATGGATATTAGAAATATTTTTCTTTTTTAGTGATACAACGTCATTTTTCAGAAAATAATTTCTAAATTATTCATTTTTTGCGTAATGAACGGAGCTGATGTGATTTTCTTTCAAAAACTCAAATTGACATGTTTAATGAGTTTGAAATAAATTTTTTAAAAAATGGTTAGTTTTGAATGAGGGAAAATTGACACGAATTATTCCTAAATTTCGACTTAATATACAATGCCGTTTTTATACTTTTAATTTGTCCAATGTATGTTTTATTGTAAATGTTCAATCTAATCATTAAACTATATAAAAATATTTAATGTCACCCTTCTAATAATTCAAATTGATGGAGTTTGTTAATGTTACTTCTAATCCATTCAATTTACATAGTGGTCGACAAGAAAAGGTTATTAATGGAATCAGGATATAATAATCATCATTGTCAAATGACGACGGTTATGTTAATACCCTTAAATTCCTTTTTCGTTTCTATAGTGGAAGAATAAAATAGTGAACGTGTTGACTTGCTGCCTTTAATAATCAAACTCAGCATGTAATAAATTTGTCATTTGAGCAAAGAGGTAGACTATACTAAACCTTATCAATAATTTATGAATTACATTACACATTAAATCAAAATTTATATATTATTTATGTTGTTTTCCTCTTTAGATTAATAATTAGCCATTGATAACAAACTGCGAGCCGTTTTAGGGTTAATCTAGGTTTCACTCGAAATCTAGAACCTATTTTATCATAATCAATTTTCTAATTTTTGGAATACGAAACTTACCATACATACTATGATACCTAATCATATTAATCGTTCCAAGGTTTACTCGGAAACTAGCCAATTTCCTTTTTATTTTATTTTCAGTCAAATAAAACAAAAATGAACATAACAATAGAAATCCCCATTTATCGATAGCAACAATTCATAAAAAGATGAACCTATAAAATAAAATAAATAATAAATAGCTGAAAAGATGTAAGCATTGTTCATCAATTCCGGTCTAGTTTTCCGGTTCTACATTATTGATTCTTGGTTCGATTGTCACGAAAACGGATCGGGAACCAAACCGTACGGTACCCATTTCACTTTCTTTGGTAATGTGTGATAACCGCGTAAATCTAGAACCAGAACGGTTCTTATCATTAGTTCTGTCCGATTCCCGATTCAATCCAGACTAATGCTCAGCCCCAATCAAACCACCTTCCCGTAATAGATCATGAAATTTGGCGAGCCCGATGAGCACATCCACACGGATAAGTCGAATTGGGCCTTGAGAAACTCTAGCAGGAAAAGCCCAAGATGGCCCAACACGAGCACGACCCATCATCGTCTTCGCTCTCCGCCTGCGACGGCGCTCCACTCTCTTCCGAAGCAGAAGCTAATCGCGAACCGTGCCGACGCTCTCGTCCCGCTCGCGCCCCAGCCATGAGAGTGCTCGCCGTACCCACCCTGCTGTCGCCGGTAGCGCGAGCGCCGTCGTGTCCTTGCTCGTGCTCCTGGGACACCCAGCAGAGGCTCCCCTACAACCGCAACGCCCCCAGGAACCCCAATTCCGGCAAGCTCAAGGCCCCCGCCCAGTCCTCCCCCGCCCCGACGCCGCCCGTGGCCGTCGCCGCTCCGGCCACCCGCGCGGGACCTTCCGTCGAGGACCTTCTCAAGCGCTCTGATGCTCGCCCGCCGCGGGCTGGAGGTGCGGTCACTCGCGCTTAGCTGTCGCACGAGCTTTGTGTCTGCCTGGAGTTGTTGATGGGTGTGCTTTCTCGAGAGGTGTTCGCTTGTGATGGGAGCGAGAGGATGAGTGGGAGTGGAGTGTTGTTTTCTGTCGAATGATTGGCTCGCTCGTTTGCGGCAGTAGAGTAAAATTGTAATCGCTGGTGGAAGATTTGACGCTCGCTGCCATTCATTTCTGTAGGATGTGTTTGCATCGTGAATATTTTGTTGAAGTGGATGATGTTTTATTGTGTTGTGTTGTGCTGTTCAGATGAATTTTACTTGGGGTATGAGCTGTGGTTGCCTAGTCCGCCGAAAGTGGAGAAGCCTCGGTCCGTCTACAACGCCGCGCTGTTAGCATACATCGGGGATAGCATATATGAGGTGTGTGCTCCCCTGAGGTTGAACTTGTTTTGGCACGCTCGTATTGTCAAATTGAATCATTTTGAAGTGTAATGAAAGGAGCCACGGAGACAGGTTCTTGCATTTTGGAAAAGGAATATCTTGTGGGAATGAGAGTAGGAGTTCAGATCGGATAAATGCATTGTAGTTATGAGGAGTTTGTCCCGGGAATCGAATTCTTTTAACAACACTCGCTCTTTTTTTGCTTCTTAAATGTATGCAGTTATATGCTCGCAGGCACTTTTTGTTTCCTCCCCTGAGCATTGAAGAATTCAATGATCGCGTAACATCTGTTGTACGTTGTGAAGCACAGGTAAATGGTAGTTCTTGACCTAAGCTTCTTTTCGCTGTAATGCTTTCTGAGACTTTGAAAGAAAAGTATGTGTTCATATTGAAGTTCACGCCTGGTCTATGTCCTCAGTCCTCACCTACAAAAAATTTTACTTCACTGTCTCAATTATATATATAGATATGTATGTAGATAGTTATAGATGTTTATTGTACAACGCATACCTTAAAATTGCCGTCTTTTATGGTATCATCTGGTTTAGAGGTTTGAACTCACTGTGCTTACGCAATCTACCTGCTTCCAATGACATCTGGATTGATTCTTTGCTAAATTTCTTTCCTGCTATTATTTCTTTTCACATTGCGCTGTGGGCCATTCTTTGCTGCATTCCAGGATGAACTGCTTCAGAAGCTGCTTGCTGACAATTATCTATCAGAAGAAGAAAGGTGGGTAGAGGTTGCAGTGCTCCTTAATAACAGACGTGCTGCATGACTATTTCACACTTTTTATCTTTGTTATCTTTCTCAGAAGCTGCTTTGCTTGTCGCAGGGATGTTCTTCGGTGGGGAAAGAATGTTGGTACTGCTAAAACACGGTCTAGAAAACGTGCTGGTACTGCGGTTTACAACAGAGCATCTTCATTGGAAACTTTGGTTAGTGCCCTTGCATGACATTAGTCTACTAGTAGAAAAATTATCATTTGCGCAGTGAATTTTGACAATTATGAAGCGATCCTATGGTTCTTCCTTTCTTTTTTTATTATATCACATTTTCTATTACATTGCATCTTTGCAGATTGGTTATCTGTACTTGACAAATGTGAAACGCTTGGAAGATGTCATGGTAAAGTTGGGATTCTCAACAGGTGCCTCATCTCAATGGCTGTTGAATGAAGAGCCACTAGTAAGTTCTGGCTTGGTGATATGATCATTCCGTCACTCTATTGTTCAATATGACTCGTGGGAATTAATTCACTTGTTCAATATAAGTTAGTGAAGCTGGGTCCCGTATGTCTTCTTTGCCATGATCTTTTCTTTCTGTATTATTATTAATATCTATGTGGGGTTGAAATTTTTGCTTTGAGCGTTGGAAATGGACTTCTTTGTCCATTCTCTTTGATAGTGCTGGTATTTACTTGTTGGCTAATACGTGTCTTCTTCCACGCCAGCTAGGATGAAAGCGAGGGAAGATAAATACATTGCATATGGCTGTGACAATGGCCAGACACCACTGAACCTCAAAAGTGCAAATGTGGAGAGCGAATCAGGAAGAAGGTTTTAAGTCTTGTTATCTTCGATTAGATGATAATGTTAGTCTTGCCTTCTTGATTTGGTAGAAAATGTTTAGTTCACTACCAGTATCGGAAGAATGTCTGAGTTTACATGCTCCTGTTGCGCTGTACTACACGCACCACTGGACAACTTATCGAAATCTGGTTGTAACTTGTGACAAGGGGGAAATTTTTCTTAATTGGCTTGGGTCGTCAGTATCAAAGCTGCGAAGAAATGCATACTCGGTCTCCATTAACACTCTCTCCTCTTCTTCCCTTTACCTCTCAGCTGTTTCTCTGGTTGCGAGACCTCATCTTCACGCCCCCTGTGAGGTGGCGGGGGAAGGCTGCTGAGTGAGACATCACTAGAAAGCACCCGCATCTGTATTTTTGAGTCTTGACCTGTTCAGTCATGTCATTTATAAATGGCATCAGGACATGGACCCTCGTGGTGAAGCTCGTATTATTTATGCAACATGTCGGTCTGACAGAGGGGTGGCTTCCTTGTATGGGGGGAAGTTGGTGGGCATGTGCCATGCTGCACCGCCCGAGTCATACGTGCGACAAGCGCCAAGGTGGTGGGTTTGTCTATGTGAGACTCCATATTCCAAAGATGTCGAGTGAGGCCTGGGTAAGACATCAACTCCGCAGGTCATCGGTAGAGTACTCCTTTTAAAACATACTCATGTGTTTGAGCTGGGGAACTACAGTCAATTACCATGGCTAATCCTGAGACTTAAAATCTTGAAAGGCCTCTTTTTCCCCTTATATTCAACCCGTTCTTTATGTGTAAATCCAGCATAGGTGAAAAAATAACAAGGCCTTGAAAGTAGTTATACGGTGGACGTTAAAAATTAGAATCTTGATTTCAGGGTGAGCTTGTTTTGCTGAGAACTTCATGATAGAGAAAAACATTTCCCATGGAAATTATTTTAAAGGAACGCGATAAGTTTTCATTTGTTTTGTAGTTTGGTGAAAGTAATTTCCTTCTCGTCAAAATAAGAAGTCGTTTTCCTCCAACATCAATTTGTTATTTTCAATCCATGAAAAACTTATTCTATAAATCGTTGAGTTTTTCGTCATCCAAATATCAAAAATTAAGAAAATAATTTCTCAAGAATAGTTTTACTTCAAATAAACGGAGCCTTTCATTAAAGATATACCCATTTTGGACAATGTTTTATAGGAAGTCATTCTTTAGGAAAATGATATATTTTTCTATTTGGCTAAAACTTGAAAATAAATGAGAAAATAATTTCATCGTTTGGTATGGATAATTCAATCCTAGAGAAAATAATAAAAAAAATTGATTTTTAATAGTTTTCTTTTCTTTTCTTTTTTCTTTCGTTTTGCTTCTTTCTTGGCTAATCGCTTATCACGATGATGGGCGATGACCAATCACAAGCGAGCTTGAGCTTGCCCAAGGTCGATGAGGCTGAGCTTGCTAAATTCGATAAGTTGAGTCGGGCTAGTCTCGGCAAGGCTCGCCTTGCTAGATTTCGAGGTCAAGTTCTCTGTGCCTGACAATTCGTTGGGAAAGAAGCAAAAAGAAAAAGAAAGAAAAAAAATAATTAATAGGAGTGCATTAGGAGGAGAAAATGCTTGGTTTGTTAAAATAAAGAGGAGGTAAAAAGAGGAGATCATTTTCCTCACTTTTGAAGATGTTTTTTTTTTTTTTTTTTTGAAACAAAATGTTTTCATTGACTAGTTTATTTTTCGTGAACCGAGGGTCTGTTTGATAATACTTTTGTTCTAGAAAACAATTTCTTTTCAAAGATGGTCATTTTCTATTTTTATTTCAAGGAATAATTTCTCAATAAAAGAACGCATTTGATAACTACACAAAAATTCTATTCGAATGCAAAAAGAATAGAAATACGCTTGATACGATTCATAAATTTTTTTAATATAGAATTTCTTTTAGTTTTTTTTTCTTATTTCCTTACCGCCGTTGACTATTGCTGCTTGCCGTTGACCTCCAGCTGCTACCAATTGACAGTTGACTGCGGCAATCAACGGCGTTAGCTACGGCAGAGTTAGCTATGGTAAGCGGCAGTGGTGTCAGCGATCAACGGTAGTGGGCAGCGGCAGGCAGCTGCAACAGTGATTCGTGGCGACGGTGATAGTGGCGGATGGTTGGTAGCAGGCAACAAAAGGGGGTGGCGGGCGGCAAATAAGAAGAAAAGAAAAAAAGAAAAGGGAAAATAACTTATTTCTAGAAATTGTCCCTAGGAACAAGAAATTACTTTTTTTTTTTCTATTTCTTGTTTTTATTCCAAATCTATTCCCCAGCTACTTTTTTTATCTCGCGGAGTAGAAAAATTAATTGACGTTAATAAACGGTTTCTATTCTTTTTTCGTTTTACGGAACGAAAGAAAAGAAATTGGTAGAAACAGAAACATTACCAAATAGGACCTAAACGTAGGGAAATTTGGAAAAAAATTTCTTGAAAGTTAATTTTCGTAAAACAAATAGAGTCTAAATCCCTAAATGTTTTAATTTTGCAGCCCGACCATATGCTAGGCTTTGATAACAATGTTGGATATGATTATCTAGCAGATTTTGAAGCTTTATCTTTGCCGTGTGCAATGTTTTGTATGTAAAAGTATGGACCATGGAATTATATAATAGCTGGAGTGTGAAATGCGATTATGCTTTTCACTTTGCAAGGAGCACTCAGTATCTGTGCGTGCTTTAGTCACTCGCTACGTAAAGTGCTTCTTGCTTTATTTATGGCACAGGCCACTTACAATGATAAGAGTGACACATTTCTCGCTTATACTTGATGGTTTGTACAAACCTTATGATCTTGTAGACCCCACAATGATTTTACAATAAGCGATTTCAACAAAGGCACCCTATGAAGGAAAGCTACTGGGATCCATATACAACTCGCGAAGCTTCGTGATTTTGAGCAAGAAAAGCGAAGCGAAAGGGAGAAAGAATCGCGACACTCATATGAGGAAAAGGGTAATCAATCATTGCTTTACTTAACGCTTAAGACAACAAAGATGCAACGGATCAGATAAAGAATAAATTGGGTCATTGTTTAGACATATAAACAATGATTTTGATGTGCATCCACTCGCTTTGATCTTAAGATCTCAGTTCAAGTGTACGGTTCTAATGCAGCTCAAGCAACTTCAAGGCCCCCGCCATGATCGCATTCCTTTCCCCCAACTTCCTTTCGTTCGTGGGGGCAGCATTCAGTACTCCCACGATTGCTTCTTTCGGAAGCCATAAGTGTTTTGAAGTGCCTTCTTTTGGAAAGAAAGCTCTGAAACATCTAGCGTTAGTCTCATAGTACATGAATCATCGTTAGCGCGTTGCGATTGATCTTGTCCATCGTATTAGCTAGAACATTAGGCGAAAATGGACAGAACCTGGAAAAATTTTGAACCAAGGAACCATATGGAAAGGAAGGGGTTCGGTGACTTCAGCAGTAACTTCCAGAAGTTTGGTGCCACAGTGATGAGAGATTGGTGGGTTTAATTTGGACCTGTAAATCTCGATTTGGGTCCGAAGGTCAACGACTCGCTGCTCCGCACATGTTTCCACTAACACCATTTGCTTCGACCTTTGATTTTAACCCACAAATATTTGAGGAGATGAGATCTGACTAGACCGAGAAAGTTGAGAGCCTAGTGCTCGAAAGCTAAGCTGAGGATAACGACACTTACTTGACTTAATCCAGAGTCCCCCAGTAGTCTAGTGCGAACTGAACTTTGAACAAATAGACCGACGGTCCTCAATGATTAAAAATAGTAGTCTGTCTTAAGCATACTAATCGCGTCCTTGATTTGAAGAGAAACCTGCTATCAATAATTTTTGGTTAGATATTATATTTCTAGCCTACAGGAATCGAAGTCCATGCACGTCCAAGGATCACGGGAAGACGAAGAGAGAGACAGCATAACGACTCGCTCTATTATGTAGGATTCCCTATATAATCGTCCTTGCAACTATTTTTAAGCCCCAGGACAAACTTGGCCGTGTCATATAATATCAATTATTCTAATGTCTCAATTTATGTTGGTTCATAGAACTGGTGATCAGGTACTGAAGCTTAGCTGATACATGCATCATCTCCGAATATATTAAATCCACCATTTGTTGCGCAATATATTAAATATGAATGTATCGCATATCACATGAAATTTTACGACCAACCTTACCATGGGGACTATTTTGATAATGCATCGAAGCCAAATTGGTTCAGAATTGAGATTGATTGGCATGATGCAAAAAAATCATGTAGTATAATATCAACGTATATACTCTATGTGCAAGAAGGTGCACTTGGACCATACCAAGCTAATGGTCTGATCAAGATTTGTGATCTATCAATAATTAAACTGAAAAAAAATTACCATTTTACATATGTTGGAACCCTCGAAGAAATCCCAAACGAGTCATCTAAATTTGTGGGAATATGCAATATTATCCGTATTAATTTTTTTTGGTGAAAGATTATGTCAAGTTACTGCTAACTATTCTTAAATTTTAAATTATTAACTTAGATGAAGGTGTGATTACGGCAAAATAGGGAAACTTATGCTTTTCTATTGTCAAAGGTTTTCGTAAGGTTATTATCAACTATTTTAAAAAATAATATAATTTATGATAGACAATCGAGCAGTTGAAGTACACATCACTTATTGTCATCTAGCTGTCCCATGTATGTTGTTGTTACCTTCTAGCATCAGCAACTATTTCTCTCGTAAATATTGTCCGTGGTGCCCCATTCCAATGTTGTCAAAATCCAATATATATATATATATCAAATACTTTAGGTGTCATCGATAAGTGAGGTGTGGGGAAAATCGCTCAATCAATTCAAAAGTTATTATAAACTTAATTTTTTTTTTGGTAACGATTATAAACTTAATGTTGAATATCATAAAATTCCAACTTTTTATAACACATACATAACCAACTTCAAGTGAAAAATTCACGTAATTCTAGCATTTGTAGAGGTAAAAGTCTTCTATAGATATTAATGGCTTTACTATTTCAATTGTTAATATCGTACTTAATAACGAATAAGCTTTTACATAAGTCCAGCAATTATTGTAGCAAGCCTTCGCAAAAACGTCGGTTATTTAATAACCCTAGGAGAGTTTGCTGTACGTTAACATTGAATACAAATGCGGCAAAGTATGTATTCTTTGGGAAATAATTGACCCGCTATTACACAAGTGCCATAGGCACCACTTAGAATAATGCCTTCTCAATCATGACGATAAATAAATTGCAATCATCCATTTATTTTCGAGACAAAAAGCACAAATAAGTATAATATTTTTATATATCGGAAGCTCTAAAAGTCACACAATAATAAAAAACACCGGTCAAGATGAAAGAACTATGCCATACCATAAAAAAAGAAATTACAACTCACAAGATTGTCGGTGAAAATATACATTTTTGATGCGTGTGCCCAACAAAAGGTTTTGTTCGTTCATGGGATTTGGAAGAAATTAGTCTCTAAAAGGAAGATAATTGTGCCCTTTTATTTTTAATATATATTCTTTTGCGAAAGCCTTGAGGAAAGATGAACAGTAGGACCACATGACACGACATTGAAAATTCTTGGATCTCATGAGCTGGACACAAGCACGCTCATTATCCAGACGAAACCCACGATCCGCCGAAAAAGAAAACAAAATTATTTCATCAGCAAGAGGGAAAGCAGTTCATCGATGTTGCTTGTCGTGTACGAGGGAAACTGTTGACCCATGTTGGTAGGCGCCCTAGCAAATGAATAAACATAATTTCGCGTGGAGATCGTATATTCGAACAGTAGGATTGATCCATTCACATCGGACGAGGTGGGTTTGAGGTCATGCTCACTTCATTTAGCTAAATTCAGGAAGGAGTTTGCAAAAGATAATCATGATTCCTTTGGCCACGAAAACTTATCCTTGTTTGGCGTTCACATTGGCATAATTCAGATCACGCGTTTTGGTTTCCTAATGAGAAAGCATCGAGCTAGAGATGGAAATGAGCAATTCATTTTTTATTTTTTTTGGGTAACCGAGGACTCCACCACAGACCTCCATGCTCGAATGGCTCCCGAGGGCCGGGCTCCTATACATTGAGGATTGAGGAAGACTAGTCCAGTAACCCATCGCCAGGGCCCCTCACTTAGATCGCTAGCGATTGCGAATTTTGAACTCTCGACTTCAGCGATAAGGGAGAGACTCTTAACCACCATAGTTATCCACGGATGGGTAGCAATTCATTACTCTTTCTTTTTTTTTTTTTTTTTCCATAACAAAAACTCAATGTAAAATCAAATATATCACCATATCTTCAATGGGTTTGTTTTCGTTCGAACACATGACGTATGTTTGACGTATACAATATATCTTTTGACGTGATCAAATACGGTATGGCATACAGGACCGGCCCAATGATAATTATGATACTTTATGATGTCTCATCTCTCCTCAAAATCGTTTGATTACATGGACAAAGCTTGAAAAGATGGGGCTTGTATGCCGCACGCATAGCAGCGCATGTATAGCTTTTCTCATTGCTTGGTTTAGGGGTTTTTGTGATAGATCCTTAATCATGAAAGCCTTTGCCCCTCCTTTCTTCTTCCTCCTCCCGGCACGTAATCCCCACCCGTGAACCATGAAGGTTCCTCAATTTTGGCTCGTTGTAGAAAGAAAGAGAGATCGCTGTGTTAGATTAGATTGTTGTTCCAAAGTTTATGCTGGTAAGAAGGCTTTTCTATGGTCCCTCGGACTATGATATCCTACCATAACGAGTTTTAAGAATGCACAACTTGTCACGTCGTTAACTCGATATTGAAAAGTCATTGGAGAATAGTTGTCCGAGAGAGACTGGAGAAGAATCCAATGGCAGAGTGAAACAGTCAAATTGGAAGAGTTCTTCGAAAGAAGGGATGTGTGTTAACGACCCATAGAAAATTGGAATTTATGGTAAGAATTTTGTCGACAAGCATTTTTGGAGCACTAGTGAAGTAACTTTTTTAGTAGAACGATCACTTTCGTGTTATACACATTTGGTCCCCTTGAAAATTGAATTATTCCAAATAAAGTATACATGATTAGTGCTCCAAGAGCATCCGCTAACAAGGCTTTCGAAAATTGACGTGCATGATAAAATGTATCGCATATGGAGTTACTATTTCAACACAAACAGACAATTTATTACCTCAAATACGTTAGAAGTTAGACATTAACCAATAATACACCCGTGAATGATAATTTTGAAACTGTTTTGGATCTTAAATCCTTCGAAATTACATAACAAATTGCGAATATAACCGTCAGATATTTTCTTGACTAATGGCTGACTTCAACAGCAACAAAGATGGAGTGCATTTGTTGCCAACTTTGAGATGCAAAGGTCCTCACGGTCAGGTGTGCTGTACCATGTTCAGGGTGATTAAAGAGAGAGAGTGGACACTTGCTTGGGGGGCAAGTCAATCTTCCTAATGATTTTATATATGCCATCAGATTCACCTACTCACTATTAAATTCCCAACAGTCAAAAGAGCTTCATCTATGGACATTGCTTAACTAAAAAAAGAAAAGAAAAGGAAGCGAGGGGAAAGAGGAAAAAAGCCAACATAAAGTAATGGGGAAAAAAGAAGTTAACCTAACAAATTGGTTACTTCAAAAGTTTTTCCAATTGGGCTATCTTAAATGGTGGAAATTTCTTATTAGGTTTCAACGTCAGTGTCGCGCTCAACTTTATGCACACCAACTCTAGTAGTGCCCGATTTCCCTAATGTGGCATTTGGCATCATATAAAGCGATGATTGATATAAGAAGAAGTCCTTGTCTTGCGAGCATAATATGGTCGGTCACATTATTTTCATACGGTGAATTTTTATTGGACCAACAATATTTGTGGCGCATAATTGTTGGGAGTGCAAGTCAAACCGCAAAATTGGGTACTTCAAAACTTTTTCCAATCGGACTATTTTAATGGTGGAAATTTCTTATTAGGTTTTGGATTTCGACGTCGGCATCATGCTCAATTTATGCACACCAACTTCAATAGTGCCCGATTTTCCTGATGTGGCCAATTTGGCACTATATAAAGCGGTAGTTGACGTGAGGAGACATCATTATCCTATAAATATGATATAGTATGTCGCATCATTTTTTATATAGTAAATTTTCATCGCACCAACAATATCTCTGGCACAAGATTGTCGGAGAGTGCAAACTGCAAGTGTTTCGAAAGATCCGGCTGCACTAATTGGGTAAGTCGCAAAGCGAATGCCAAAATTAAGTGCAGTTCTACTTCTAACGAGAGGCTAGGAATTAAAAATTTGGACTTTGGCCTAGAAAAAACTACCAGTCAAAGCCAGGGACTTTGAGATGC
Source organism: Eucalyptus erythrocorys (assembly GCA_014182555.1). NCBI lineage: Eukaryota > Viridiplantae > Streptophyta > Magnoliopsida > Myrtales > Myrtaceae > Eucalyptus > Eucalyptus erythrocorys. Next base: position 14,577,080 of record CM024602.1, read on the forward strand.
TCTGTTCCTCGTAAAAACAAGCGCAAGAAACCGTCAGCCGACCGTCCATCTTGGGATGGTCGAGCTCGGGATCCGCGTCTTTCGCATAAAGAACGCTTCGAACAACCCAAAGACCCCCGTTCATTGGCTTTGCAATGCAGCCAAACAGCGGATCACCGCTCCGCACGACATTCAAGAACCGGAAGGGAAAGCGGAGAAATTTATGGAAATCGGTGGCAACTCGGTGTTGTTCTCAATGGACGCTGGAATGGAATCCCGCGTGGGAGTAGGAAGAAGGAGCGTGAGTCCAAGTGGGTGGGCCCCAAAGTCGTCGACCATACATTAAATTGGCCCCCACCATTTTTGGTTCCCTTCACATTGAATCTCTCTCTTTCTTGTTTATTGATCCGTAGCGACAGCTGCGTGCAACGAGAAAGCACCTTCACCTGTTGTTTCAGCTCGAAAACCCAACTCAAAATCCACACTCTCTCAGTCTCTCAGTGGCCTGGCCTCCCCCTTTTCTTCAGACTCTGATCCCGTCCCCTTTTTTCTTTTGTCTCCACTCTCTCCATTTCCTTCACATTCCTTCTTGATAGCCGTAAAGCTGTTTCTTTTCTCCCTCTCTCCGTGTATGCGCAGGAGCATCGAATAAAGTGGGCCGAGTGCTGGTGGACACAGAATAAGGAAGGGAAAGAAAAAGGGCATTGCTTTGGTGGTGCACTGACAAGAGTCCTGGGTTCATGGGTTTGAGGCTTGTGCTGTGGAATGTGCTTGCCCTGTCGCTGGGCGTTTGCGTTTTTTCTGTGTTAGCCTCGGTTTCTTATGATTCCAAGGCTATTGTCATCAATGGCCAGAGAAGGATCCTCATTTCTGGATCCATTCACTACCCAAGAAGCACTCCTGAGGTACTTACCCAAATGCATCTTGTGCTTTGTCATTTTTTTTTTCTTGGCCCCCTTTCTTTTACTTCATCGAGGGTAACTTAATTGTGGTTGGTCCTAAAATGTACGACTTTGGAATTTGTGATTTGGGTCAGTTTATCAAATTTGTGAAGAACCTTTGTGTTGGCATTGCATCATATGATTCTCGATTCCATTCTCGCCGGTTCGCTGGTTATTCTTTCTTTTTTTTTTTAAATGTGATTTTTTTTTCTTTTTACGTCTGAGAGATTTTTTTTGCCATATGTAGATGTGGCCAGATCTCATTGAGAAGGCAAAAGAAGGAGGTCTTGATGTGATTCAGACTTATGTTTTCTGGAATGGGCATGAACCATCACCTGGCAAAGTATGTGCAAGTGTCAACATTTTCTGTTCTGAAATTATGCTATTCATAAATTTTATTTGACCGTGAGTTCTGACTGAATGTATTCGTTTTTTGGCCTTTTGGTAGTACTATTTTGAAGGAAACTATGATCTGGTAAAGTTTATTAAGCTGGTGAAGCAGGCAGGTCTCTATGTTCATCTCAGGATTGGCCCATATGTATGTGCTGAGTGGAACTTCGGGTAATAGTTCAAGTATTTGCTATTTCTAGAAATAATAAAATTAGAGGATTCAGATTTTGCACGTAGATTGTTTTTTGATAATTTAATTTTCCAGTGGGTTTCCTGTTTGGCTGAAGTACATTCCAGGAATCAACTTCAGAACAGATAATGAACCTTTCAAGGTGAGGCATTTCTCCCTCTCTCTCACCCCTCTTATCGTTTACATTTTTCAATTAACGTCGACCAGTATATTGACATGATCTTCATCGCTTCCGATGTTGACTTCTGCCAAATATGAAGTATCAAATGCAAAAATTTGCAACAAAGATTGTCAACGTGATGAAAGCAGAGAGGTTGTTTGAATCTCAAGGCGGTCCAATTATTCTATCCCAGGTACACGAAGCAAGCCTCTATTTGTATGTTATCCTTTGTATGAGTTATTATTGACTGAATTAACTTCAATTTTATTCATCTTTTTTTTTTTTTTTTTTTTTTTTTATAAATTATGAAAGATTGAGAATGAATATGGACCCATGGAGTATGAAATCGGGGCACCCGGTCAAGTTTACACGCAGTGGGCAGCAAAAATGGCTTTGAATCTAGACATTGGTGTCCCGTGGGTCATGTGCAAACAAGATGATGCTCCCGACCCTATTGTAAGCTAGCTTTTTTTTCACCTGTTCTTATGTTTTGCTATGTCCACTTGGTATGGTTCTCATGTTATGTTTATCCTGAGGAGCTGCTCAGGAGCACATTGTCCCCCTGCTGGTGATGCCAATATGAATAATTATTCGTCATTGCGTATGGCTCAAGTTTACTCAGTGCTTTGTCCAATCTGTTTCTGTTTCTTTTCTTATTTCCTTGTTCTCTATGGTTTTGTTGTGATGAGTTGTATTTCCAGTTTCCCTTGTATGTGTTTCTTTTCTTCCCAGCTTCCAAGATCAGCAATGCTAATAGGAGATGCTTTCTTCTTTGGTTTCTTTTCCGTGTGGACGATACTAAACAGAAGTTTTTGAAGATATCCGAGTAACGACGATCAATTATATTTGTCACACATCATTTGATGCTTTTCATTCCTGGTGTATTTCAACAGATTAATACTTGCAATGGTTTTTACTGCGACTACTTTTCTCCAAACAAGGCTTATAAACCCTCCATGTGGACTGAAGCTTGGACAGGCTGGTAAGCTAATGAAAGTCAGTAAAAAGAAATCTTTTATTCTCCACCCAGGAGAACGATTTGCACGAATATCTTCCTTCCCCTCTCTGGTTTCTTATTATTGTGTGGTCGGCATTTTGAAGGTATACCGAGTTTGGAGGTGCAGTCCCATATCGTCCTGCCGAAGATATGGCTTTCTCAGTTGCTAAGTTTATACAGAAGGGAGGATCATTCATCAACTATTACATGGTGCGAAACTGCTCACAGCTCCTTTTGTTTGAAGCATGCCGTATATTCCCGAATGATTTCATTTGGTCTAATTCTGTTGCTATGGGTTTTCAGTATCATGGAGGAACCAATTTTGGCAGGACTTCTGGTGGTCCTTTCATTGCTACTAGTTATGACTATGATGCTCCTCTGGATGAATATGGTATGCAAAATTGTTTCAGGTCCCATGGATACGTGCTGTGCCTCATTTATTTTCTAATAAATTACGTTTAGATTGTGAATTTTTTTCTTAAACAGTGTTTCTCAATCCAAATTTTGATCTAGCTCTATGGGGCATCCTGAAAGAAATATCCAGTGATTAGTTGTTTTTACTTTTGGTTGAAAGACTGCCTTCCTCAATATTCATAGTAGTGGACTCAATTTCTGCAATTAACACCAATTAGCAATCATGTTTATGAAGCAAAAAATGCTGTGTGACATATGAGATCTCAGAAGCGATGTGCAGAGTATTGATTGCAACAAACTAGGTAGTGTTATTTGTGAAACGTGGGTGCTCATATGGAGGGAGATTTTTTAAGTCTGTTATAGTCTAGATGACTAGATCTCCTGTTCAGAAACATTTGGAAGCACACATACACTTCCTGGTTGTTTTGAGGACCCCTTATCTGAAAGGCCTGCAAGAGCTATTTACAGTCTGGAGTAAAGATTTTGTTTGATAGTCTACGTATCTTTTCATCTCAGGTGGCACTGTTATCAACCATACACAGATATAGATGACCTCTATAACTTGAAGTTTAGAATTTTCTATATAGATGGTTAAATTTATGTGAAGTAACATATCTTTTGTGTTTTGGTTCAGGATTATTGAGGCAACCTAAATGGGGTCATTTGAAAGATCTGCATAGAGCTATCAAACTTTGCGAACCAGCTTTGGTATCTGCAGAGCCTGCTGTGACACCACTAGGAAACTATCAAGAGGTTAGTGTGTGTTTGAGAGTGTGTGTGTGTGTGTGTGTTTTTTTTATTTTTTTATTTTTTTTATTTTTTTTATTTTTTTATTGTGGAAGTGTTTTCTAAGAGTTGCAAATATTACCTGGAGAGTAACTGAGACTAAGCTTCATTCATGATTATGTTACTGCTTACTACAGGCTCATGTCTTTAAATCAGATTCTGGAGCATGTGCAGCATTCCTTGCAAACTACAATCAATTTTCTTTTGCTAAAGTTTCTTTTGGGAGCATGCATTATAACCTTCCTCCTTGGTCCATCAGCATACTGCCTGATTGCAAGAACACAGTATATAACACTGCACGGGTAAGAGAACAGAATGCCCTTTCTCCTATTCTTTTTCTCCTCTATGTTATCCCTTGTAGCTTAAGATAAAGGAATATATGATGAAGTTAATGCAGTTGCAAGGGTTTATTTGATTTCAAGCTATATCAACAGCTTTGTGTAACGTTGCACTCACTAGGGAGTGATGTGTAACGTCAAGGAAGTTCTATCGCATACTTCATATACCATTGATGCTATATCTTTATGCGTCTAATGTTATTACTCCACTTCCGCTTGTCGTTTTTTCAAACTTATTTTAAAATATCAAGACAAAAGGCATTTTATGCAACTGAAGTATGCTGAATTAAAAAACAGGTGGGGGCTCAAAGTTCACATATGAAGATGACTCCGGTGGATGGAAATTTCTCTTGGGAGGTTTATAGCGAAGCGACTGCTGCTTATGAAGATAGTTCATTTACAATGACTGGGTTGTTGGAACAAATAAATACGACCAGAGATGTTACTGACTATTTGTGGTATATGACAGAGTGAGTAGACTACAAACAGTAAATCACCTCAACCTCTTGCTGTCTTGATTTTTGATCAATATCAGTTCATATTTGGTCTACCTTTCTTTTACAATGCCCATGCTACTTTCTTCAGTGTCGATGTTGATCCTAATGAAGAGTTTTTGAAAAGCGGAAGTTATCCAGTTCTCACAGTATTGTCAGCTGGTCATGCTCTGCATGTTTTTATCAATGGTGAACTTGCAGGTAACTCATATGCTCTTAGGTTATTGGTGCCTCTTAATGATTTATCATCATTTTTGCATTGCCTTAATGTCACAGTTCAGCAGGATAGGACCTTCATTAATAATTTTTTTTTTTGGTAAAGAACCTTCATTAATAATTGTTTCTAGAGATTTTGAAGAATCAATTTTATATGAATAAAACCATAGCAGTAGAAGTTTCCCCAAAAGTCAACTTCATTGTGGATATGCTGGCACGTAAGTTTTATAGTTTTTAATGCTAGAGCAATAATATGGGTTTTTTTCCCCTCTTTAAACATATAGAATCTTAAAATTGCTTGCATGTTGAAGCCAACAAAAGTATTCAGTTTTCTTTTTGTCACTCTTTGTCAAGGGTAATATAAGCGGATTATGCTTTTTCTATGATTATGTTTCTTCATCTCATGCAGGAACTGCCTATGGCAGTCTGGAATTTCCTAAACTAACTTTCAGTCAGGGTGTGAGGCTGAGAGCCGGGACTAACAAAATTTCACTTCTAAGTGTCGCTGTTGGTCTCCCGGTTGGTCTCTCTCTCTCTCTCTCTCTCTCTCTCTCTCTCTAGGGGTGTGTGTGTGGGTGGGTGGGTGAATGGGTGTGCATGTTGGCATTAGCATGCTCGATGTTCACACACTTGCTTCCTAGGATTATATCCAGTGTGAGTGAATACAAGTTTTTTCTTGCATTGTGATTGTCAACTCGATTGCAGAACGTTGGGGTACATTTTGAGACATGGAATGCTGGTATTCTTGGTCCAGTTACGTTAAGTGGTCTCAATGATGGATGGAGAGACCTGTCATGGCAGAATTGGTCTTACGCGGTTTGTTTCTCGACTTCTCTGTGCCTATCCTCTTTTCATGCTTCTCTGAAAAGACTGAAGGTTTCTTTTGGTTCAGGTTGGTCTCAAAGGAGAAGCTTTGGGTCTTCATTCTCTTAGTGGGAGTGTGTCAGTTGAGTGGGCACAAGAATCTTTAGTAGCAGAAAAACAGCCCTTGACGTGGTATAAGGTAAGTATCTCAAAGTTCAGCAAAGCAAACTGATTTATCCTCTTAGCCTCCAAGGTTTATGAATTGTATGGGATTCAACTCATGCTTATGGTCAAACCAGGACAGATAGTTTAATAAGCATATGCAAAGTTGCACGCATTTCCAAATCCTACATCCTTTATATTTGATAGCTAGTCTCTTTAAATGAGAAAGATGACTCAAGTTCTCAGTTGGCCTAGGGCTGGTGACATCCATTATTCTTGTTCTGTGGTTTGTATTATGAGTATTAGATAGGCCATTCAATATTCCTTTCTATTGAAGTTTTCAGATTTGGCTGCAAATAGGACAGATACATGGTTGATGTGCCATCTCATATGAAAATGCATCTAGTTTGTAGTTGGTATGGTTTGACATCAATAAAGTGACAAAAATTATGTGTTTATCCTTCTTTCAGACTATTTTCAATGCTCCAGGCGGAAGTGCACCACTGGCCTTGGATATGGACAGTATGAGTAAAGGTCAAGTATGGATAAATGGACAGAGTCTTGGGCGCTATTGGCCTGCATATAAAGCATCCGGCACTTGCAACAGCTGTAACTACACTGGAACTTTCAATGAGAATAAATGTTTAAGCAATTGTGGAGAGGCTTCACAGAGATGGTAAGAAAAAGTGTTATCCTTTTTGAACTTTTCGTTAAGGAGAAATGAAATCGTTCAGAAAGCTCATCAATGCCTAAACTTTTCAGGTATCACATTCCTCGATCATGGTTATATCCGACTGGGAATTTGTTGGTTGTTCTTGAAGAGTGGGGTGGTGAGCCGAATGGGATTTCTCTGGTCAAAAGAGAGATCGACAGTGTCTGTTCTGATATATTTGAATGGCAACCAACCCTGATGAATTGGCAAATGCATGCATCAGGCAAAGTTAAAAAGCCCCTGAGGCCTAAAGTGCATTTGTGGTGTTCCCCAGGTCAGCAGATCTCGTCAATAAGGTTTGCTAGCTTTGGAACACCAGAAGGGACCTGTGGAAGCTTCCGACAAGGAAGTTGTCATGCCTTCCACTCGTATGACGTTTTTGAGAGGGTAAACTTTCTAATGTCATATGCATTCTCTCTCATCAAGATTTCATTCATATTCTACTTAGCAACATAAGCCAACTGGATAAACTTCACTTAAGAAATGCTTCCCAGTCATTCATCGCTGCCATTGCATTTTAAGTTCCCCTTCACGTGCATACTATGGCCCATTAAGACTTAATTTCACGAGGTACTGTGAGAACTCAGCTTGGCGATATGCTAGATTTTACAATAAAACATTCCCAAGCATTTTGAGTTTAGATTGTTCTGTAATAATTCATGATGTTCTTGCAGACTTGCCTTGGGCTGAACTCATGCTCGGTAACTGTAGCTCCCGAAATCTTTGGGGGAGATCCATGTCCAAATGTCATGAAGAAGCTCTCTGTGGAGGCAGTTTGCAGCTGACGGCCTACAGAAGTGAAAAAAATTAACCAAGTCTCATTCCAGATTTGTATTGAAGACCAAACCCAACATCAGTTCCGACATTTGGGTTTTCGGGTAAACTGAATTGACACATTCAATACTCCAAGAACCATTTTTTTGGCCTTTTCCGAGGTGAAGTTGGAAATAAAGGACGCACCTCTTGGTAAAAGCCCACATAAAATTCTCAAAGGGAGAGCAGATAAACATGTATACAAAAGCTATAATAACTCTGATTTTGGTTCTCTGATGGAGAGTATTCAGAGGAGGGAGCCTGGTGGAAGCACATTGAGACGAAATCAATTTGAGTCCATGTGCGCATGAGTTTTAGAGTCAGAACATGGAAGCATCTTGTTTCCAATAGTTTTTGTGCGCACGAGTTACTAGAAAATGGAGGCGACTTGTTTCCGGTAGCTATTTTGCATTGTAATAAATGTAAGTTCTAAAGCAGCGATTTGTTCAATTTCTTGTTAGAAATTCGTCTTCCCAAGTTGTTTATCCGAAGACTATATAATCATTGTATCAAGATGCGTGGTAGATCCTGCGGGTTACCATTCCTTAAGACTTTCTTAGCAAATCTGTAATTACGACTCCCTGATCGGATAGTCATTCAATCACGCGTGTCGAAAAAGAAATAGAGAATACAAACATGAGTTGAGTCAACCGGACTAGATAATCAGTTCGACCAGTTTCAAGCCTATTATAGTGATAGGAACCCAAGAAATGGGCTGAATGTGATTGGTTTCTCTTTTAACAATGCCGTATATATACTCTTAAGATTGGTTCTCGGGCCATCAAGGATCGCTCACATGAGGAAAGTGTTCTGGCAGCACCAGATTCTTGCATAAAATCGACATGGTTCATTAAAATTGGGGTGACTTTCTGGGAGTCGTGGACCTCTCTTCGGGACGGTCAGACACCATGCAGCGAGCAATCGCACACATGATGCAGTCGCAAGCAATTGGTCGATGTAAGAAAACAGGACAGAACTTCAAGCATCGGACAAGGACCTCAGTTGCCTATCCCGGACCTCTGTATAGATCCACGAAATTAAATGTATATCGTTCTTCAGTAGCATCTCCATTTGCTGATGATCTCGGCACGAAAGCAGTATAATTTGCAAAGAGAACCATGGAATCCACAACATTTAGCATGGAATGATGGAAAGGTTCCGTAAGATTTTGACAGTCGTCATGCTCTAGGGGCACTCAATTTCTCGTCAAAGAGAAGGTATTGCAGCCTACACAATTACATAATGTTTAATTCTCTGCTAACACCACATAAAAAGTCTACCGTACGTCGTACGATATTTTAGCCATTAGCATTTTAGCAGAGGATTATTATATTTCGCAATTCATGCCATGCACAGAACATAGGTCAGAAAAAGTCAAGCATCAAGGACCTACCAGAGACTTCCTAGGCCCAAATTAAAATCTCAGACCATGAGTTCCAACGTTAGGCGCATACACACTTCCGTCAAATTACCAGCTGATAAACTAACAAATCTATTGTGAGGAAAAGGGCTGTAATAAAGTACAGGCAAAATCTTCCGGTTCATGTAGTTTTAACAGAGGTGATAAACCAACCGCAGCCCTACACTAGTATTGACAGAATTTAGAGTTTCAGTACATCAATTCCCAGAAATTAAGAGTGGCGACTCTTGCGAGAGTAGCAGTTTCTGCTTCCCTCTTTCCAAGTTTTCATCTGGCAGTCTACTCTGAGGCTGGATTTAATCAATCTTCACCGAGGAGTAGATCTTTCTAACAAACCAGAAGCAAGCATAGAAGCCAATCGTCCCTGTCAAGACGAAAAAGGCGTATGAAATGATTATCATGTACCCGAAGTAAAGGATGCCTGACACAAACTTCGTGATTTCCAATTTTGTGAAGAAGTAGAACACTGAATAGAGGAAGAGGTAGAGAGCTGATGAGCCAGCGGTCAAGTAAGATCTCCACCACCAGTGGTAGTCCTCACTGCACAACTGGAAATAGCAGAGCACGATCGTGATCTCAGCACAAGTGACCAAAAGGATGACGAACACAATGAAGAGGAAGCCGAAGATGTAATAGAACTGGTTCAACCATATTGAGGTCAAGATGAAAAACAGCTCAATGAAAACAGCACCAAAAGGAAGAATTCCTCCAACGAGAATGGAGAAGACCGGCTTCATATACCATGCCTGTTCGGGGATCTGCCTTGGGATTTTGTTTGTCTTCACAGGATCTTCCATTGGTGGTTTTTTGAACCCCAAGTAACTACCCACAAACACTAAAGGCACTGAAATTCCAAACCACAAGCAGAAAAGAGCAAACATTGTCCCAAACGGTACAGCACCAGATGATCTCTCCTCCCATATTAGGGCATTCAGCACAAAGAAAACAGCAAACAGAATACCAGGAAACATGACCGCAGTCTTTAAGGTTGTCTTCTTCCACTCAGTGCCCTTGAACATCTTGTACAGCCTTGACGATGAATAACCAGCAAATAAGCCCATGAAAACCCATAAGAGGACCATCGCAGTCATAAGACCGCCTCGGTTGGAAGGAGATAAGAAGCCCAGCAAAGCAAAAATCATGGTCACTAGAGCCATTGCAAATATCTGAACACCTGTTCCCACATAAACGCAAAGTAAACCTGGATTGATAGGAGCCCTGAAAACATCTCCATGGACGAGTTTCCATCCTGTTTCTTCCTGAGCCTCGTCTTGGGTTTCCAACTGGTTATAGTTTGCAATATCTCTGTAAAGAGTTCTCATCATGATCATTGCCACCATTCCAGAAAGGAAGAGGACAATCATCAAGGAGTTTATGATAGAGAACCAATGAATTTGATCGTCATTCATAAGGAGGTAGGTATCCCATCGAGATGCCCACTTAATGTCACTTTCCTGAGAAACACCAAAACAAAATTCAGAACCTCAAAACAATATAGCAATTGAGAGAACAAAAGAAAGAGCAATGCAATGAGATCATTTTTAAGTATATACCTTGAAACTGACATCGTATGTGAACACAACTTCCTTATCTGTGTCAACTTCCTGAGGAACAGTGCTACCCTGAACTAAATTTTTGGTGTTTGCATTACATGTTGTCACTTGAGGATTTTTTGCATCCCACTCCTTGTAATCATGTTTGATACTGTGCAAAATACCAAGTGAGAAGGCACCAAATTGCCACTATTCGACAAACAAAATAAAAGGCATTGAAATAATCCATGCAGATAGACAAAAGAAAAATATGAATATGAACATAAATGCACAGACATGAGGGCATGGAATGCCTTTTGCTACTCCAATGTTAAACACCTCGGATTTCTAAAAACATTAATAGTAGCACTAGAGTTGCCCTCAATTTTTTCCATAATTTTAAACAAATCCAAATATTATGCATAATATGGCGTGGGAAATGCAAATGTGATTCATTTGGTTCGTTTAAAGCCAAAACAAACAAGTTTGGTTACTGCTAGATATCCCAAAAACCTTTCTGTGGACAGCCAAGATGCATAATTGCATTTGAAAACAAGTACATCCTCATCCAACCTCCAAAAGAGCTTTACGGTAAACTCTAGGATGCATCTCACAATAATGACCGATGACAACAGTGGGGAACCACAGAGATGCTTCGACACTGCAAAGATCCTTTTTCGAAATACTAAGGCAATTAACGAGCCTGCTTTGGTCTTCCTCACTTCTTCCTACATAATATCTCCTTCCTAACTATTGGCAAAAGGACTCCAAACTTTATGATTGATTAATGGTTGCTCAACCAAACCTTAGAAGTACACATACAACACATTGGAGATAGAGTCAAAACCACACCTATTAGGAGTGACTTCAAATCCGACAATTCTTGCAGTATCAGTCAGCTCGTCCTTGTGAAACTTGACTCTAAAGCTCAAATGATTATTGATGAAATATTTCTCCTCTTTGCTCTGAAATAAACCGACAAAAATATCGTCAAACTATCTCCTCTTTGCTCTGAAATAAACCGACACAAAAATCATCAACCTGTAAGGCTACAGTTTGCTTCATTGTAGTTTGATCTGATACTTACCCCAGCATAATTTCCTTTAAATCCAACACGAAAACCGTGTTCATAAGTGGTTGATTGGCTCCCATCCCTCCTTTGTCTTAGAACAGCCACTGGAAGGTTATCGAGGATCCTGCCAACGCAAATGATTCATACTAAATCTGATCACAGAAAGAACCTGATATTTTAATAAGACAGATTGTCACTTAATATTGGGCCGCAATAACCGAAGAAGGCCCAACTCAACCAGACAATAAGTAGCCCTGAGTTGTAGGAATTCATTCTTACTCAACTTTCAGCAAATTATAGACACAAAGTACTTACATATTTACTCGATATTCATCATCAATTTTCTCCTTAAAGTTCTTGGCAGACTCAGCGTCAAGAGTCAATTTACAGGCCACCTTGCATGGCTCCTCCTCCCTCATTCGAAACTGGGAGTACATATAAAAAATCAATCGACATATACACCGTCATCCAGGAATAGTATTGATTTATCATTCAGTATGATGCACAGAGAAAAAGCCAAAAGATGCTTACCTTGTAGACTGAATTCTCAATACGGTCGCCCCTAAGTACCTCTCCCAGATTTTCCGCGCTGTTCAGAATCTTATCAGGCTTACAGTACTTCAAATAGTAGTAATCATATGGAAGCTGCGTCTTGGTAGATGACAATTTGTTAACTTTGACAATAAGTTCTTCCCCCTGCTCAAAATGACGAGATTACGAGTCAAATGCCCATATATGGCTTCTGATGTCATATAAAATACGAGTTAAGGCCAAACAGAGCCAGTTCCCGGATTCCTATGTCTTAAAGTAGAATTTTTCGGGTTCTTCTGTTGATTCACAAGATCATCGACGGAAAACTTAATAGCTCCTCCGCATGTCACAATCTCGACACCAACGACCATCAATCATCAAGCGATTGCTCAAATTACCGCGCTAAAGCACGTCACAGTCCGATGTACAGCTACTTCACCATGCGAAGACTGGAAAGGGCACACCAAAACCACAAAGCTCGAACGCAGCACCAAAAACCACACCAAGCGCGACAAGAAATCCTAGATCTAGGGACGATCGGCAGGCACAGAAGCACGCGGCACGAATCGAGCCCGAAACCCTAGATCCGGCTCCCAAGCCCGAAAAACACTCGGGGAAAGATCAACGGACGCAGACGACACGCGCACAGATCAAAAGCCGCAAACAGCCGTCGGATCGAGCGAAAGAGCAATGAGAAACGATCGGCGAGATGAGAGTGGGGGGGCGCGCACGGTGATGAAATCGCGGGGAGCGACGCCTGGGAGGTAGAACGAATGAGCGGAGGAGCTGAGGAGGAGAGCGAAGAGCAGCCATGCCGCGGCTCGTGCGGGGACTCCTCCCATCGCCGCCGTCGTCTTCACCGCCGCCTTCTCCTTCTTCTTCTTCCTCTTCCTTCTTGTCCTGCGCGATTCGCTGCGGCGAGAGAGGGGTGGGGAAGCTGGTGAGCTAATATGAAGAAAAGCAAAGCAGAGTGGGCGTATATAAGTGTCGCGTCTCGGTCGTGTTTCGGTCGAGTTCAGAATCTTTTATTGGTTTTACCCAAAAGCGGGATTTCTCATTAATTAATCATTATGTAAATATATAATTCGTAAATTTATCATCTTCATTTTCACGAAACGCTATTTACGTAATAATTAGGCGGGAAAAAGAACACACGTGGAGAGAGATTTTCATCGCATACTAAAAATAATAAATAAATCAAGCGCATTACGTGTGAATTCCCTCCTAGATCCGATCTGGAGTTTGAGTTGTCGCTAATCACGTCGCGATTTTCACTTTTTTTTTAATTAATTAATTCTGGGGCGTGATTTTGTTCGGTAAAATCTCGCTTTCTGGATTGTCCAGAGGCCCAAGAACGTGACGGTAAAAAAGTAGCTGAACTACTCGAGAGTCGGGATTGAGGTAGCAGCGCAATCGCTGGCTCCCCCCGGACGAGAGATCGAATCGGCAGATCCGCGGCTTCTCTAGTGCGGTTTCTTCCGGTTCGACCGTCGATCGAAGAACGGAAGGGAGCCCAATGGAGTGTCGATCCTCACAGAAGACGGGTCGGATCGATGGATGAGGATCTTCTCTGCTTTGTGGACACTCGGTTGCCCGGGCGGGGTCTTGCTCACGGCCGATTGTCGCCTTAATAGTCCACGAGTCGCGACGGCCTGGATGACGAACGAAGCAGAGAGTCCACGAATCCAGAAGCATTTCTCAAGAGAACTATCACCCGGTGCTGGTGGCCGTTGTGGCCGTTGTGGCCGTGGGGTTTGCCTTGCTACTGGGAGAAAATAGGAAGAAGACTTTGACAGTTCAAGTTCCCCACAAGACCGTGGTCTCCGGTGGCCAGAAGTTGGCATTGCTTCGCTCGGAGATATTTCAGGTTCGGCCAGACAGCCCTTAGAGCCGACGATTGTCCGCGGGGACCGTGCCCCGTCGGCCCATGATCCGGTCTGGTCTCTAGGAGCATTAACTGGAGCGGGCCTTTGTAACGACAAGGCCTTTTCTGGATCCTCTTTCGACCGCTCTGGTTCATTCGGCCTGAGCGGGCCTAAGGCCGTATGACAATAAGCAGGTCCTGTCCCGGCATGCTCTTGCTTATTCGTACGGTGAAATTGTCAGTTTCGACTCTTCCATTCCCTCAATTGGAATTTCGATTATGATAAACGGCTTAGTTGGGGACAAAGTGCCCAATAGACATGGTCGAGCATTAGTTGATTGAAGAAAATTGCTGGTCAGATTTGGGGATAACTAATATTCCGTACAAGAGTAAAAGTGAAAATGGGATATATAAGTTGATGGTGAAGAAAAATATCAAGAATTCTTAATACAAACATATTAATTGGCACCACCCACCTGGGTGCAGCGCGGTTGCTTTGGGCCTCCTCCCCCTCACGAAGGGGAGGGGTTCGAAACCCCGCGCGTCGCAAGGTGACTTTACTGGCAGTGGCACGTATGTGTAGGTAGCAAGACGTGTCGCCCCGGTGGTTTACTCCCGACATCCGGCCGTGCGGGGTTTCCTGGGTCACCTAAAAAAAAAAAAAACATATTAATTGGCTCTTGTTGGGAGCAAGCAATGAAAGCTCACACGCAATGAGCAAGAAGGAAAATTGTTCAAAATGTTTTAAACCTATGATACTTTAGCCAATTTAGATCTAAATTTTTTAATTACGTTAATTAAATCCCAAGCATTTTCATATTTTGACAATTAAGTCCATCTAGATATTGTTATTCGTACATGCTGCGATGGGTGGTGACTTTGACAATTTATAATAATATTTTCATTTTTTTTTAATTTCCTTTCTCTCTCTCTCTCTTTTTCCTTCCCTTCTTCCTCAAGCCCTCACCGATTCCTAACAAGAGTGAGGTTCAGCCTCACCCAATGATGGTGAGGCTCACTAGGGCTGGTGAAGTTGACCTTGTTAGCCATTGCTAAGGATTGGTGGAGGAAGAAGGGAAAGAAAAAAAGGGAAAAAATAATCAATGAATGAATAAATAAATTCTAAAAATATTAAAAATTATTCACATTAACGATTTCTAATCAAAATAGACAAGATGAACTAAACGAGCAAGACGTGAAAATAATTATGATTCAATTGAAATAATTAAAAATTTAGAACTAAAATAGTAAAAGTGTACTAGATCTATAATTTTTTAGATAATTTTTTCAGCAAGTTTGAAAACACACGGTAGAAACCCAATATCTTCATTTGGACCTTAAATATGAGTTTGTTAACATATTAAATTGAATCCACTTCCACTAAAAACTTAATGAATTATGATTCCGGTGTGAGATTTTTCAACACAAATCATGCATGCAACTCAACACTTCTTTCGTATATTTCGACTAGATTTTGGATATTAAATTCAAGCGCTCCCATCTAGTTCATCAAAAGGCCAGTCATTCACGCAGCGATCATGGGATTTGCATCGGACCGAGACCCCACCGAGACCTACCTCCCGTGTCGATTGGCCTCCAAATTTCATTCACCTACAGCTAACACTCGAGGTCGAGCAAATGTGGACTGTATAATTGACATATAGGCATGAATCTCTCCCGGAGCTGCTCACGTTTCAGCAAAAAAAGATTTTGAGGGGACCATATGGATATGCACAGGTTAAAAAGCACCTGTCCAGTCCCCATTTTCGTGATTGCACTAAACACAGAACCTGAAAACCATATGGTCTGTGCGGCTAAGAAAACCTCAAACTCTCCAAGAATTTCATCATCGCCAGTTCACGTTTTATTATTTTATTTTATTCTATTTTTCCATTTCTTTCTTCTTTTCAATGGAGGAAAGACAGTCTTTTCCCCACCACCAGCTTTGCACCTGAAGTTCACGTATGTGAAACCCTGAATGACCGACGACAGAGCGTGATTGCCATAAATTATTGGCCTCGCGGATATATCGTCCTCCTCATAAAATTTTGACCAAGCATCATATCATACGTGTGATGCGTGGAATTTACATAATATAGTAAATTGAGAGAAAATAAGAACTTGATTGAGAGAAAAATCTCCGGCACTTCCATATATGGTGCCAAACTCCATTTTCCACCCTCAATTGATTGAGGTGTTCTTAGATGTGCCCGGTGCGTGTCAGTTTAGTGCATCCTGATCCTTAAATCAAACATGGAAGTCTCGTATGGAATACATCAATATTCGAGAATTTAAATGTATGCCACTCGCCTGTGCCAGGTATTTTAAGAATTTATCGAATTGAATTCACCAAATAGCTGTCGCTTTTTGGCATATACAGCTGCATCCCAAGTTCTTTCACGTGCAAGTGTTTGCCTCTCACCGGTCCAAAATTCGCAAGGCGTTTTATTTTGGTTAGGCATTCACCTGCACGAATGCCTTCATTAATGCCTCGTTATGTAATAATATACACGCGGAAAACAGATGAGCGGTCCAAAATTTAAATAGGACGTTTTCTTCAGCGTTGCATTCATACCGCATGTTTACATCTTTATAATTTAGGTGAATACCATGAAAAACCAAAAATTAATATATTTGTGACGAATTTATTCTAAATCGATACATTTAGTTTTTATTATTTACTGTCAAACTGCTAAATTGGATAACACGTGATAGTTGATGCATGAATAGATTTTGGGATTTTATCCATTTGTTTATCACAATTGTGCAAGTTTGTGATTTTTTGTGGTATTAACTCAACTTATGATAAATTACAAATGTACCAATTTTTTTATGTTTGATAAACAAAAATTTAATTTAGAATATATTTGTCATAAGTGTACCTGTTTAAAGTTTTTAGCAGTATTAACTCAAAAAATCATATATGAATTTATGTATTAATATTCATGCATTATGAAATTTCCGAGTGTTTGAGATTAAAAAGAAAGAAAGTGCGCGCACCACGAGATTTGCAGAATAATATAAAGTGCTCCGAAACTTTCTTAATCTAGCGGTGAGTAATTGCGATTGTCGTTGAATTATTATAGTCAACGTTACAAAGGAGAGTGATTAACGTGTTAAGAGTCGGCTGTCGAATGTCGAAACACATTCGGCACCGTATAATTTAGATTGCCATGCTGCATTACATTTGATCGGCAAGGAGCTTTACTCGTCGTTTAATGGAGGTATACCATCTCAAAATGTGACAATGACGACAACTCGATGCAAACGGTGGGAATGAACGCGAATAGTCGAAATTAAAGAAATACAAAAGGGTAGGAGTTCAAAACCTCAATGTTTCAATGTTTGAAGGACTAACGACACGATTATGACATAGGAATTGCATAATCAATATTATGAAATTCGAGGATTTTCGAGAATGCCTGATGAATATATTTGTTAATCCCTAGAGTGATTCTAAATTTTTACCCATTGAACTTAATCAACATACATCACTGTAAAAACTCGACCATCTTGCTATAATTTCGATTTTATTACCAGGTCAAATGTGCTGAATAAATATCAATGGAGATGTCGTGAATTTCTTGTCACGGGCATGTAAACATGAGGAGAAATTTTTATGTATATGCCAATTTAGTTATAAACTTTTTAAATCTATCAATTTAATTATAAGTCTTTATATGAAATTCTAATATACTTATTACAGTCAATGTTTGATATTCGGCTATGATTGAATCATCACTTCATTATTTTGTGCGAAAATTGATTGAAAAGAAATATATTGAAATTTCGTATAAAAATTTAAGATTGAATTAATAAAATCGAAAAGTTTAACATCAAATTAGTTGGAACGTGGAATGAGATGTGTCTAGGGCATGAAGTTGGCCCTCTCCGTGGGCTTCAGGGATGCGATATCGTATTTTAATCAGGTGGGGTGACAATCCCCACTCGTTGTCCCCCAATCCGATGGTCAATCTCACTTGTTGGCTTATTAAACCCGCTCCTTTTTATTTGCGATACACTCGTGTCAACACGTAAATTCATATATTATCTTTTCGCTATCTTCAAAATCCGAATAATACTTCAAATTTCAAAAGAAGAACAAGAGGTTGCTCGTTGCTTTTTTAAAAAGCTTAACCAAACAAGCCCCGATACAAGAAATTCAACGGCTCGGGTTACTCAATCCATGAGCTACAAAAGAGCGGGCCCGTAGCTTTGCCAAAATTTCCAACGACTCCATTCAATCCCGGATTGCATGTAAACGCCCCCAGTGGGTCGTTGTCGCATTATGAGGTAGTACACCTCCATTAAATGAAGAGCACAAATTCGTATTGGTCAAATATAATGCAACAACAACCATTAAAATTCGCCCCAATGGCCACCCTTTCAACATGGAAGAGGGAGGTGAGAGGTTCAAACCCCCACCGGGGAGGGATGGGGTGGGGACGCGCAAGTTTCGGGAAGTGGGTTTCGACTCCCACGCCCCCAAGAGCGGGGTGAAAGTACAGAGTGAGTGTAGAGTAGGTATATAGAGTATAACGAAAAAAAAAAAAATATATATATATATATATATATATATATATATATATAATGCAACATGACAATTTAAATTATATGATGTCGAGCATATTACTCTGAATTTTTTGGTAAATCTCATGATGCACACACTTTCTCGCTTTTTATTATTAAACACACAGAAATTTCATAACGTGTGAATATTGATTCGTGAATTCATATATAATTTTTTCACGACTCTTTGAAATTTGAATGATATTCTTAATTTAGCAGGAAAGTAAAAAATCTAGGGCTCGTTCATTTAAGATGTAATAAAAATGACAGTACCAATTTTTTTTTAGCTAAATCCAAATTATCATATGGCTTTATAAAATTACGAAAAAGTATACCTGAATCTACTATTAAAATCTATAATGTACTACAATTTCAATTGTTCTAGAATCTACTATTAAAATCTATAATGTACTACAATTTCAATTGTTCTAGATTTCTAGAAAGTTAGCAGGAAAATGATAAAAATGTTTTTTGAACTTAAATTCAATTGTAACATAGTTCAATGTGGTTTCTAAACTTTTAAATACACATTCAATTTAGTGCATAAATTATATAAAAATATTATATATAGTATTTAATATTGAATCAACGGAAGAATGAGATTGAATATTTTTATAAAATGCATCAAAAAATTACAATGATCATATTGAAAAAAAAAATCCAGAGATTGTATTATATAGTAGATCAAAATTCATGAATTATTTGCATCATTAAAAATAGCCAAATTCCACCATCAAAGTTAAATAAAAAAATAATAATCCAAGAAAAAAAGTGAATTTCGGGCAGTCAAACGA
Source organism: Eucalyptus erythrocorys (assembly GCA_014182555.1). Classification (NCBI taxonomy): domain Eukaryota; kingdom Viridiplantae; phylum Streptophyta; class Magnoliopsida; order Myrtales; family Myrtaceae; genus Eucalyptus; species Eucalyptus erythrocorys. The sequence goes on from CM024602.1 coordinate 14,596,258, forward strand.
CCCCGCGACAAGGAAGGCAAGCTTTTTGGCCGAGAAAGCGACGAGGCCGTGAGAAAGAAGAGGAGAGCCAAAGCGGGGAAACGTTGCAGAGCCGTACCGCGAGTCCAAGTGCAGAAATGGTGAAAGGACGTTTCCTCCTCCTCCTTCCCCTCTCCTTTATGGCCGTACCCCGATTCAGAACCAGGCCCGGCTCTTCTCGGCAGGGGCAGACGTAGAATGTACTTATCTATGGCGCTCATTTACGCCCGCCTTTAAGTTTAACCCCTCCGAAGTTAATGACCCCCCCCCAACCCACCAAATCCCAGTCCACGCCATTCGAGAACGCGTCTGCAGCTCTGCGTTCCGACGTCTGGTCCCAGAAGAGTCCTCCTGTCATCTGGGATCCTACGTATTTTCAAGTTGGATCGAGCCAACGTCGATTGGCCGCTCATCATTTCGTCAACGAGTTTGCATCGACACTTTTTCGAATTTGATTTGTCGGCTAACGCTGATCATCGCGTTTTGCACTTAAATTCAGGGTGGACAAAAGACTCTCCTGCTGACCGTACTCGGTCGAGGAGTGATTAAGCGATGTCCCTTCTCCACCGTGAAGTTAATGGCCGTTCTGTTCGATTTGGATCACAGGATGAAAAATTAATTAGGGCCTAAACCCTCATGTGACACGTACATGGGAGAGCACACTATTCCGACTTCACACTTAAGTCCTCAAGCAATCGTGAAAGGATTCAAACTCCTTCCCTTGCATTAGGAGGAGAGAGTCTAAATCATTGTGGCCACCAATACGGTAGTTATTAAGGCATGTTTGTTTATATTTCTAATTTATGTTTATGAACATATTTTGTGTTTTTTTGTTCCGGGGAACAAAAAAAAAGAACAGAAACGCGTTTGTTTGCATTTTTGTTCTAAATATATTTTTTTGTTCTCAAGAACACATTTGGAACATAAGCAATAAATAAGAAAAATGTGTTTTTTGTTTCTGAAATAATTTTTAAGAACAAATTTTCTCTATCCTCTCTCTTTTTTTTCTTTATTATGTGGCTAGTCCCCGATTTCGGCCATGGCGCGATCGGTTTGTCGAGGGTTGGCGACCTCACCGGAGCGTTGTCGGCCCCTAGCGAGACTCGGCCTCGCCTTGGCTGGGCAAGCTCGAGCTCGCCCAAATCTGGCAAGGCTTGGCGTCGCCGGGCCACTGGTAGGTCGGCGTCACTGGCGGTGGCCCAAGCAACGCCGAGCCTAGCTGGTGACTAGGCGAGCTCGGCCTCACCGGATTTGGGCAAGCTCGAGCTCACCGGATCTAGGCGAGCTCGAGCTCACCCAACCAAGGCGAAGTCGAGCCTTGCCTCGCCGTGGCCGAGTGAGGTCGCCGGCCGATTGCCGGCCATGGCCGAGGCCGGCGACCGGCCAAAAGGAAGGAAAATAATAAAAAGAAAAGGAAAAATAAAAAAGAAAATAGGAAATAGGAAAAATAAAATAAAAAATATTTAAAAATTAAAAGAAATAAAAAAAATTTTACAAGTTTACCAAACGTGTTTTTGTTCTTTTTATATTTCTTGAACAAATTTACCAAACGCGTTTTTTTGTTTAAAATTGTTCCAACGAACAAAACTACTATTCTTGTTCGTTGGAACAATTTTTAAATAAAAACACAAACAAACGCACTCTTAGTAACTGTGGCGGGCTCTACTCCTTTAAGAATCTACGGCCCAAAACAGGCCGGTATCCTTGGGACCGTAATGGATTGTAAGGATTGTTATGCTATCCTCTCTGTAATATTGGCATCGCCATTTTGACCGCCTACATAAATTTGGTAGCATCCATATACTATCAAGCCATGCGGATTTCGGCATCAGCCACATGAAAGCCACGAAAGAACATGGCCTGTTTGGGGGAAAATCACCAAAAAGAAGTTCTAAATTTATTATAATAATGTTTGAAATTGCTGACGCAGACAATACATATTCATGAGATATGATTAATATTGACGTAAACATTTTTTGTAATTTTTTTATCAATTTTTTTTTTTATTTTCTCTTTATCGTGGTTGGCGACCCTTAGTGACCAATGGGCAAGGGTTTGTAGGCTTGCTACCTCAATGAAAGAAAAGAAAAAGCACGAAAAATAAAAATAAAAATAAAATGAAAACTCCATAATTTTTTTAATAAATTGCAATTTTTTTTTCATGTTAGCATCAGTTCTGCCACATAAGAAAGCCGATGTTTACATCAGTAATTTCCGGTCATATTGACAAATCGTCGATAAATTTATAACTAAATTTGTCAAAATGAAAGGTTTAGAATTGAATTGATGTATGTACAATAATTTTATAATTTTTTTGGTAATTATCGGCATCTTTGATGTGTGGAAATGAAATGAGATGGGAATCAGAATCAAGGGAAAGACCAGAATGAAACAAGGAACAAGCATTATTGCAATACACTGTTCTGCTGTAACGAGGAAAATATGTGGCTATTCAAAAGAATTGAAGTTTCGTGTGTTCTATAGCGGAACGGAATGCCCATGCCTTCCTTTGATAGAATCAGCTTTCCTTATAAATCACTGTTTCCCGCCAGTATTGAAGTCATGTCAAGTAGCACAACGGAAAGGAAACTCAAATAGGCGATTCTATTCCAGCCCCATTTCCTTCTACTAAACCCGAGCCTAATATAATTAATAAAAATGTAAACCGTTAGAAAGTGACTCGGCTTATAGGTTCGTATCTCGATGCTCTTTAGTGCGAAGGAGAGTTGGATGACGAAGCTCGAATGAGTGTGGATTCAACATGTATATGAAAGCTTTTTGAGATCTTAGACCTAAAAAATTCAATAAGTGAATTGTTAAATTATGACTTGAGTTTTGAGTATTTATAATTACGCGATTCGCTGGACTCGCGAAGGATTACAAAAGAGGAAGTTTGAAAATAGAAATAATAAAATATTTGAAGGGAAATTTTCTTCTTTGCTGTTGCGGAATTCGAATAGGAAAAGAAGCAGAGTTCTAGTTGGCTTTGTAGAACTAAAATAGGAAAGTGGTGCACACCCAGATATTAGGGGTGTGCATGGTCCGGGTGGGCGGTTCCCGACCTAGAACCGGGAACCGCCCGCTAAGAACCGGTTCCGAAAAATTGGAACCGGGATCCACCCGTTCGTTGCATGGATCCACCCGAGAACTGGACCGCCGGTCCGGTCCGGTTCCCGGGTGGATCCATGGAACCGGTCTCAATGTACACAATGAGAGAGAGAGAGAGAGAGAGAGAGAGAGAGAGAGAAGTTCGATACTTGCACTCTTTCTTGGCATCCAACTTCCGCAGACAATTAAGGGCCTGTGCTTCTGATTCCTTGCAATCTTTAAGCTGGGTTTTCATGTTCTCTACCAGTGACAGAGTGTCGGCGATTCCCCTTCAAACTCGGAGCTCCATATTTGCCGATTCTGCATTCTTTGTTTGTGCAGCCTCGGATTGTGCAACCATTTCCAGCTCGTTTTAAGCCTCGAATCTCATCCAAAGCGATGCTAGTGCAGTGAGTCAACCGATCGCGCTTCGGATAACCTCAAGCTCGGACCGCAAAGAAAAAAATAAGAATGCAAAGAAAAAGCACATGCTAGACATCTTGGCTTCAATCAGCAAGGACAAAAACCTTTGGGAATCTCATGCTAACGGCATGCCAGCAAAATTATGCAATATCACTTTCAAGCAATGCCCTTTATTTAAGTAAGTCACATACATCACCATACAACGATGCCATAATCCAGAGAATAATTGAAACTATTAAGCAAGTATCTTCTTCTTCCACATTATTATTCGCTTGTCCTGGTCATGGCAAGACAAACTTCAGCATCCACATTTGAACATGAGAAGGGTGAAAGCATCCGCATAACTTAAGCTTTTGGTTTGCCCTTTTAAAGAAAAACCATTAAAGGACTTGTATCCAATGTTTTGCAACCCCTTAAAGGAAATCTAAATTAGTTCTGCACTGCATGTTCGGGTTTAAAACTTTTATGTTCGGTTTCCATATTGAGAAGCACATTTGCGAAGATGATTTGGCTCAAGTTGACGCCATTGGGAACAAAAATTAATTTGTGGTATTGCTCTATAACTTCCTGTGATTGCTGCTAATTATTGTACCCCTGAAAAGCACTTACGTAGTCACAACAGCAGGAAGGCCTTCTGGAATTGCTGCAACTGCAAGAGCAACTACTATCTGAACAGGCACAAGAAAACAACTTCAATTCTTATTTGTAAAACTATAATAGAACTAAACATAAAAATGCAATGCAACTTCGAAACAACTCAAATGAATTCTAGAAAAGCTTCGTACATGGTTCAAGCTATCACTAGATTTATAAATCAGTCCATTTCTGATTAATCCTCCAAACAAGGATGTTCAGAATCCAAACATTCTTAAGAAAGCAAGAAATGTAACTTATCCGCAAAAACATTACCTTAAAGTAATGAATTGCGCCCGTAAAAAATCCACCATGGGCTGGGTCACAAAAGTGACCAATGTTGACAACCCATACTAGCACACATATCCCTGCAATGACCTAAAGACATCTAACAAAGTTTAGAAATGAGCAAGAACTAATGTCTCCAAATCAGATCAAGATAAAAATGAACTGCAAAGCATCTCGAGAATTCAGAAGGAATATATGTTCTTCAAAACCACTATCAACATATCAAAGATGACAAGAACAAAAATGACACTTTCAGCACTGGGAAGCATAAACCACCAATTCCAAATCATTACTTGAGGTCAACAAATGGCCAGGTCAAATGAGATAAATTAGTAATTCAATAACAAGGGCAGTGCCACAGTCGGTCAACAACAAGGGCAGTGGCACAGTCTAGAAGACAGGGAAAATGGACAAGCATCTCTAAACTGAGGTCAAGTTACCAATGAAAGTTACCAATACAAACCAAATGGATCGACAGCCAACAAACAAAGTACATGAAAAATAGAAGACAGGGATCATGGCATCATTCTGCTATAGAAATAGAATAAGGACAATCTAGATGAGTACAATAAATCAAAGAAAAAGTAGAAGCCTCAAAGGCGTAGGTTCAAAACCAAAAACCAAGAACACAACAAAGGGAGACTTAATTCGCAAAAGCTGAAGCAACGGCATGAATTAGCATCACGATCCGTCAAATTATCCACGCATACACTTCAACTTGTAAACTCTATGGACCGTCCATCTCCTTGCTAATCTCCTTGTTAACATCATCCATATCTAACAAAAAGAAGATATTAAATAAAGTATTCAGTTATTAGATAATAGATATACAAAAGAATTACATGATGAAATGATATGGACTTACCCAATTCAAACTTTTCCGCATTTTCAATACATTCTTCAACATTAATCGGCTCAAGAATTGCTCTCAACCAATCTTGAGTGCAAATCAAAGCTTCCACAACTCTAGGAGTCAAAGAACTCCGAAAACCATCAAGCACACGACCGAAAGTGCGAAAGTTGATTCTCGAAGCAACGGTAGTAACGGGAATAGACAAAATATCCCGAGCCATCAAAGATAAGATTTTAAACTTTTGGCCAGCAACACTCCACCATTTCAAAATGTCAAGATCACGACCATTTTCAAGTTCAGCATTAAGATATCGATCGAGCTCAGATAAGTTGCCATCGGACTTTTTATTCTCCTCATTAAGAAAGTCATCATACGAAGGCTCTTGCACATAGAAAGTTAAGCTAGAATTGTCCTCTTCATTTCCCTCATTCAAATAAGAATCGCAGCTACTACCGATATTAGTAGAAGTTCTACTTACCAATTCACCATCCAAATTTTTGTCTCTAGAAGTGTGACAAGATTTCTCATAAAATTTAAACACACGTTCCAAGGCAAACTTCACCTTATCAAACATCTCATCAACTTCGCAGCATCATCATAAATGAGTCTACAACAATACCTCACATAATTCAGCTTTTTTCTAGGATCCAACGTTACCGCAATCAATACCATAATATTGACTTTTTCGAAACTTCCATAATATTTGTCAAACTTCTTTTTCATTTTCAAGCCCATAACTCTCACCCTATGATCAAAAGCCTTCGTTGCTTCTCGCAAATATTTATACAAAAAAGCTATCCCCACAAAATAATCATTTGAAGTGATATACAAAGTTCCGGACATCTTCTTGGTGGTATCATAAAACTTCTTCAAAAAATTAGAAAGAACAATAGCATTTTCCCAATCAACGCTACTTGGAGTATTAGAATTAAGCTCGGTTAGGAAAGAAACATCTTCTTCTTCCATCCTTTCAAAAGCTTTTCTTAGCTTTATGGCACTCTCTAACATTAGATAAGTGGAATTCCACCTAGTTGAGATATCAAGACAAACTGAACCCTTATAAGCAATTCTTGTAATTTCAATGCAATCTCGAAATGTCTTAGCTCTCATAGGAGAACTCCTCACTTACCTAACCACGTTTCGAATACGTGTAATGGAATCACGTATCTTGGCCAAGCCATCCTTCACAATCAAGTTTAATATATGAGCCGTGCACCTCATGTGTAAAGATTCACCATCTAAGATCAATAGCCTCTCTCTTGAAAATTTTTCTTTCAAATAATTAATGGCCACATCATTTGAACTAGCATTATCCACTGTGATTGTGGATATTTTTTTCTCTATTCCCCACTCATATATGCATTTATCAACTACTCTCCCAATATCGTTGCCCTTGTGACTAGCTATCACCACAAAATTAATGATCCTTTTGTGCAATTTCCAATTTTCATCAATAAAATGTGCAGTGAGGCATAGATAGTTCAAATTCTGAATGGAACTTCATGTATCAGTTATGAGGGCGATCCTAGAATTAAGCTTACGAAAAGAAGCCTTCAATTTTCTTTTTTCACAAAAATACAACTTCATGCAATCTCTAGCCACTGTAAATCGCGACATATGCTTGAAAAGAGGTTGTAATTGCTTCACATAATCACGAAATCCAACACGTTCAACCATCGAAAATGGTTGTTCATCAATTATAATCATCCGAATAAGCATTTGCCTACAAATCTCCTGATCAAACTTCCATGTTGTTAAAATTCCACCACTCCCAGTACTACTACTAGTATCTCCTCCTATCATTTGAGTTCCATCTACTCTTTGTGATGAAAACAAATTTTGCCTTTTATCCACATTGCGAGGGTACTTATTGCACTTTTTCAAGTGCTTCAACATATTTGAAGTACCATTATCAACGTGGTACGAATACTTGGATCCACAAGTAATTGCAATATACATCAACTTTCCCATTTGTGTGAGTTGTACCTTGTCGAAAATGAAGCCAAGCTGCTGATTTTCGCTTACTAGGAGGAGGACATGGACAAGAAGCGGATACCTTATTTGTTTTGGATGTTTCTTCAAAGTTTTCACCTCCTTCATGTTCTTGTGATGTTGATTCCACTATTGGCGTTATTCCATCATAGGATTCCTCCATTGACATGTTAATGAATCACCGAATCAAGTAACACGTATAAAAGAGGAGCAAAGTCGGTTGAAAACGAACGGGCAGCAAGTCAATTGAAAATAGAACGGGCAGCAAGTTAGTTGAAAACAGAACAGGGCAGCATTTTGAATCACTTTAGAGAAACACTAGATATCCAGTGACTCTTTCACAGAAAATTTGATCAAGAACTAAACATCCAGAAAGGAAAAAACAAGAGTCTCCCAGTACTTTAACAAAGGAGAGAGAACAAATTGTAAGGTACTCAAACCCAATCCAGATAAATATACTACACTCTAAACCAATAAATAGAGGATATTCCATCGAAACACCTAGGACCAAACGAAGAATCTGGCCATATCGGCCACTGGATTGAACAAATCGCCAAGCTCGACTCGATAAAGGGTCAAAAAAACGACGACAGACCATACCCAGTCCAACTAATCCCAGGACTAACTGAGAATAACCTGCAACTGGGACAAGAAAACCACCGTCATCACCGCAGATAACAACACAATCGACCCAAAACAACCAAGAGAACAAAACATCGGAAATCAAGAAGCTGGAAGGCAGAAATCTTGAATACCCAAGAACCCGACTATGCAAACGAAAAGCCGATTCAGATCAGGGCAAGAAACCGGGAACCCAGAAACGGGCAGACGCGGATTAACAAGCAAACCGCCAAAAGTGGGGTGGAAACAGGCGAGATGCGCGGGGGCTGCAACACGGCGTCCCCATTTTCTTTCATCGACTTGTCGGCAAGCACCGAGAGGAGGAAGCGTAGGCACACAAGCACCGGATTAAATCAAACGACGGCGAGGCGGAAGAAGACGACGGGATGGGAGACCTTCGCTACCCAGATAAAAAAAAAGCTAAATAAAAAAGAAAAAAAAAAGCAAATAACACTAGTCGCGACGATGGGCATTAATTAAAAGATACGAAATTTACGCGAGATGAACACGAATTGGGGACACTAGAAGTAGCGATGAGGAGGAAACGAAGGAACCGGCGAAGAGGGTCGCAAAAAAGGATACGATCCTTCCCGTGCTCGGGAGGTGATAAAGCTAGATTTAGGGCTCGGGAAATAAAATCGAACCTGTCCTGCGGTCGCAAATTTATGGCTTCTCAAGAGACCACTTCGAGCAGAGCGAAAATCGTCGACAGAAGATTAGATGAGAGGGGAGGGCGGAGCGATTGATTCTCGGTCGTGACAGCCGTTGAAGGAACCTACACGCATAAACCACACCCGGGTTCAAATCCCACACTAGAGTACAACTATCGAAAGATCAAGCACCGAGAAGTTAAAAAGAAGACCGTACAGCACCTACACCTCACCTTCGCTTCACTGGAGGACTCGCGAGGCGATCCAGAGGACTCGTGAGGCGATCAAGATCTGTTCTAGGTTGTGCCAAAACGCCTCGACCGGCGATGTGCTCAGAGCACGGAAGTTGAAGTTCAGCAGTTCGCGCTCTTCGCGATTGAAGTCGTGCACAGAGAGAGAGAGAGAGAGAGAGAGAGAGAGAGAGAGAACCCTAAACCCTAAAATCGGTCGGTTCGAGAGAGAGGTTTGAGAGTTAGGGTTGAGAGTTGGGTCGCAGCTGGGTGACGATGCCGGCGGCTCCGTTGGTCGTGGCAGGACGGGGGAGGAGCAGAGATCTGGCGGCTGCGGGGGAGGAGGAAGCGGAGAGGGAGATCGCAGAGTGAAGGTCGAGAGTCGAGAGAGGTTTGAGGGTTAGAGAGTGGAGAGAGAGGGCTGAGATTTTTGCTAAGTTTATTTTTAGTATTTTTTTTTAATATTAAAAGGGACCGGTCCGGTCCGAGTGGGCGGGCGGGTGGATCCGCCCTTGGAACCGGGAACCGGACCGGTTCCCTCAAGAACCGCCGGTTCCGGGCGGTTCCGGTCCGGTTCCGGGCGGTCCGGGCGGGTCCGGGTATTTTGCACACCCCTACCACATATATAAAAGAAGCATAGGGTTTTCTTTTGAAGTTGCACGCCGAAGACCTATGAAGAAAGAAGCCGCCAAAGCCAGAACAAAAGAAAACCTACAAGCCGTACGTGATCCTTGAAGTCGCAAGTCGCGCGAAGCCTGAAGAGATACGCGAAGCCATACGTAGCGCGTATTATACCGAAGCTTGAATGCGCGTTAATCTTGTGCCTTGAGTTTGTATCCCAGTTAAGTTGTTTATTTATAGACACTTTGGGTTTGGGGTTAAATCTAAGTGTGGGAAACACTTGAGCGATTGAGCGATTGTAAACTCCGATACTCCGATTATAGTGGATTATTTGTTGTTGGCTCTTCCCGTGGACGTAGGTATCGATATTCGGACCGAACCACGTAAATTCCTGGTGTCCTTATTTTTCTCTTTTATTTTCTCTAGCGATTTCTCGTTGACGTAAACCGCAAGATCCTGTCGTTTCCGCGTATTATATCCCAACAATTGGTATCGAGCTTGAGGTTGGATTTCTTGATTGATTTGGAGCTTTTGCTTGTCGATTATATCTAGAAATTCTATTATTGCAATTATGTCTCGAGAGGAAATCGAGATTGAGAAGTTTAACGGGAACAACAACTTTGTGTTATGGAGCATCAAGATGCGAGCTTTATTGACAACACAAGGTTTGGCCAAGGCACTGGATGGTGAGGATGAGATGCCTATTATCATGAAAGCCTCTGAGAGGGTAGAGCTAATGGAAAAAGCAAAGAGTATGATCCTGTTAAATTTGTTGGATGAAGTCTTGATAGAGGTTGCTGAGGAGCAGGATGCCGCAGCATTATGGGCAAAACTCCATGCACTCTATGTGAAGAAAGGTTTGAATAATCGCTCGTATATATCTTGAAGAAGATGTTTCAATTTAGATATATCGAAGGTATGTCTATCGAACCCACCTAGATGAATTTAATAAACTCATGATGGATCTGAAGAACGTCGGTAAGATTCGTGATGATGAAGAACAGGGCATGATGTTGTTAGCCTCTTTACCAGAGTCATGGGAGCACTTTATTGATTCACTGTTGCAGGGGCGTACTACGATTACCTCAGAGGAGGTAAAGTCCGCCTTATTCTCTAAGGAGTGGCAGAGAAAGTTGCGAGATGATGGTCTGGCACAAGGAGCAGTGCAAGCACTGACTATTCGAGGTAGAGAACAACATTGAGGGCCTAGTAGCAGCAGAGGTAAAAGCAGATCAAAATCACGCCATAGAAAGTCCAAAGGATGCGTGAAGTGCTTTGAGTGTCACGAGGAGGGACACATCAGGAGAGATTGTCCAAAGCGGAAGAATAAGGTTGATAGGCAGAATGCCACGAGCAGTGTGGCAAACGTTGCCGAAGGGAGCAATAGGGATGCAGAAGCTGTCTTATGTGCGACTGCTACTTCGTCAGGAAACGAATGGATGTTAGATTCGGGGTGTTCTTATCACATGACGCCTCATAAGAACTGGTTTACTACTTATCAAGCTGTAGATGGTGGTAGGGTTCTTTTGGGGAATAATGTAGTCTGTAAGGCTGTGGGGATAGGGACAATTCGGATCCGGATGCACGATGGGGTGGTGCGTACATTGATAGGTGTGAGGCATGTACCGGAGCTCAAGAAGAACCTTATTTCTCTGGGGACACTCGATGACATCGCTGTGTAGGTACACCGCTGAAGGTGGAGTGCGAAGATCTCTCGAGGTGCTATGACGGTGATGAAAGGGAAGAAAGTGAATACTCTCTATCATCTTGGGAGAAACCGTGACCGGAAGTGCTTTGCAGTTTCATCGGGTGAGTCGAGACTCTAACTTGACTCGGTTATGGCATATGCGTTTGGGGCACATGAGTGAGGCAGGTATGACGATGCTAAGTGAAAATGGGTTGTTGAATGGTCAGAAGACAGGGAAGCTGGACTTATGTGAGCACTGCATCTATGGGAAGCAACACCGAGTTAAGCTTACAACAGCTATCCATTCAACCAAACGACCAGTTGAATATATTCATTCAGACGTCTGGGGCCCGTCTTCGGTTCCTTCGAAAGGAGGTGCCCGATATATGCTGACATTTATCGACAATTATTCGAGGAAGGTATGTGTTTACTTTCTGAAGCACAAATATGAAGTGTTTGATCGGTTCAAGAAATTTAAGGCATTGATTGAGAAGCAGTCAAATAAACAGATCAAGTTCCTGAGAACCGATAATGACATGGAATTCTGTGGTAAAGATTTTACCGAGTTCTGCGAGAAAGAAGGTATTGTAAGACACCGCACATGCACAGGACACCACGCGAGAATGGCGTGGCGAACGTAAGAACAGAATTTTGCTTGAGCGAGCTCGATGCATGCTTTCGCATGCGGGACTTGGCAAGGAATTTTGGGCCGAAGCGTTAACATGTCATGTTACCACAGTTAATCGATCTCCATCGTCTGCTATTGAGTGGAAGACTCCGAGGAAGTATGGTCGGGAAACACGTTGATTACTCCGGATTACGTATATTCGGATGTCTTGCGTATGCTCATGCCAGTGATGGTAAGCTTGAGCCGAGGGCAAAGAAGTGCATATTTCTGGGTTATGCACAAGGGGTGAAAGGCTACCGGCTGTGGTGCACTGATCCCAGATCACCCGGTTTTCTAATCAGTAGAGATGTGATCTTTGACGAGATTGCAATGCTTCAACGGAGGAGTTCTGAGACACAACCAGCAGAGAAGACAGATTAGGGTGTCACAAGTGAGGTGGAGCTTCAGGTGGAGACTCTAGAGACCTCGAAGGTAACAGAAGTTGAGACTGCAGATGAAGCCGCAGTTCCTGAAGTCGGTGATAGTGAACAACCAGCAAAGCCGCGCAGACTATAGCCGCGAGATAGATAGAGAAGGCAAATTAAACCACCGGTACGTTATGGTTATACAGATATTGCTTATGCATTGACTGTAGGTGATGAGGTGGAGACAGATGAGCCTTCGTCTTACTCTGAGGCGATGGCTAGTTCGGAGTCGTCGCAGTGGCTAGGGGCTATGAGTGAAGAGATGGAATCACTCCATCGAAATCAGACATGGGAGCTGGTCAAAGTATCAAAGAGCCAAAAGATTGTCGGAAGTAAATGGATCTTGAAACGGAAAGAAGGCATTCTTGGTGTCGAGGCAGTGAGGTATAAGGCGAGACTTGTGGTGAAGGGATATACACAGCGTGAGGGCATTGATTACAATGAGGTGTTCTCTCCTGTGGTAAGACATATTTCTATTCGTGTTTTACTTGCCTTAGTTGCTTTGCAGGATCTCGAATTAGAGCAATTAGATGTGAAAACTGCGTTTCTTCACGGTGAGTTGGAGGAGCAAATTTACATGAGACAGCTAGAGCGATTTGCTATTCCGGGTAAGGAAGATCATGTTTGCTTGTTAAAGAAATCTTTGTATGGTCTGAAACAATCTCCTAGACAATGGTATAAACGTTTTGATGCATTCATGGCTAGTCAAGACTATACAAAAAGTCAGATGGACAGCTGCGTTTACTTTAGGAGATTGGAGGATGGTTCTTTGATTTATCTACTCTTATATGTTGATGATATGTTGATAGTAGCTAAGAATATGTCTGATATTGATGTGCTGAAGAGGCAGTTAAATGCTGAATTTGAGATGAAAGATTTAAGTGCTGCAAAGAAAATATTGGGTATGGAGATTTTGCGTGACAGGGCTGCAGGAGTTTTACGTCTATCTCCAAAGAAATATATTGAGAAGATCGTAACACGTTTTAATATGCAGTCGGCAAAATCTGTAAGTACACATTTAGCGAAGCACTTTCAACTTTCAGATAAATTATCACCGCAGACTGAGGAGGAGGAGGAGGAGCATATGTCCCGTGTTCCTTATTCTAGTGCCGTGGGTAGTATTATATATGCTATGGTGTGTACTACGCCTGATATTTTACAAGCTGTGAGCGTGGTTAGTCGCTATATGAAGCGTCCTGGTAAAGCTCATCGGGAAGCTGTGAAGTGGATCCTCAGATATTTGAAGGGGACAACAGACGTGGGTATAGTATACCGGAGGGACAGCAATGGCGGTGAGACCACCTTTGGTTTTGTGGATTCGGATCACGCCGGTGACTTGGATGATCGCGGGTCTTTAGCGGGGTACGTATTTACGCTAGCAGGTGATGCAGTTAGTTGGAAAGCATCCTTACAGGATCACATTGCCTTGTCTTCAACGGAGACAGAGTACATGGCACTAACCTTTGTAGCGAAGGAGGCGATATGGCTAAAATGTTTGCTCTTGGACTTTGGGTTAGAACAGAAAAGTGTGGATATACACTGTGATAACCAAGGTGTTATATTTGGCGTATAATCCAGTTTATCATGAGCGAACGAAGCATATCAACGTCAGGTACCACTTTATCCGAGATGTCTTAGCTAAGGGTATTATTACTGTTAAAAAGATTGCTACAGCAGATAACTCGGCAGACATGATGACTAAATCTGTTCCTTTGGCGAAGCTCAAGCTTTGCTTGAGCTCTATTGGCGTCTGTGGAGAGTGAGCGCCCGTCGGGACGTTGGGAGAGCAGCATGGATGATGAGCACTATAACTTAGTTTCAAACATCGAGCCAAGGTGGAGAATTGTTAAATTATGACTCGAGTTTTGAGTATTTACAATTAAGCGATTCGCTGGACTCGCGAAGGATTACAAAAGAGGAAATTTGAAAATAGAAATAATAAAATATTTGAAGGGAAATTTTCTTCTTTGCTGTTGCGGAATCCGAATAGGAAAAGAAGCGAGTTCTAGTTGGCTTTGTAGAACTAAAATAGGAAAGTGGTGCACACCCATATATATAAAAGAAGCAGAGGGTTTTCTTTTGAAGTTGCACGCCGAAGACCTATGAAGAAAGAAGCCGCCAAAGCCAGAACGAAAGAAACCCTACAAGTCGTACGTGATCCTTGAAGTCGCAAGTCGCGCGAAGCCTGAAGAGATACGCGAAGCCATATGTAGCGCGTATTGTACCGAAGCTTGAATGCGCGTTAATCTTGTGCCTTGAGTTTGTATCCCAGTTAAGTTGTTTATTTATAAACACTTTGGGTTTGTGGTTAAATCTAAGTGTGGGAAATACTTGAGCGATTGAGCGATTGTAAACTCTGATACTCCGATTATAGTGGATTATTTGCTGCTGGCTCTTCCCGTGGACGTAGGTACCGATACTTGGACCGAACCACGTAAATTCCTAGTGTCCTTATTTTTCTCGTTTATTTTCTCTAACGATTTCTTGTTGACGTAAACTGCAAGATCCTGTCGTTTTCGCGTATTATATCCCAACATGAATAATCTTTGGGAACATAATTCACGACATCTAACCCGAACCACCTTGAAAGGAAATGCGCAACCATTTATTGTAAATAACACCGAGGTTTGCTTTCTTATTTCTAAACAACTTCGAAAAAACGAGATATCGGGAGAGAAAAACCCTTTATGCGGGAGATAAGAAATGTTGAAAAGTGTTATAAACCAGGTCACAAACTAACCTATTGTAAGTGCACCGTCTTTTTATCAATTAACTCGGAGAAATTCAAATAGAGTCGGCATCATGATAAAATGATTTGACCCGTTTCTCATATGCTACCTCCTGAAACTTTCGGAGGAGCTTTTGGATGGGTTTCAAGCCACCCTATAAGCCATATTTGGATTTTCAGCCCATACAAAACAACAAACAAAGAATTATCGTAATTTGCAATATACTAATTATCCTTATAATATACATATGACATATTTTCGAAATCAATTATTTCCATGTCAAGCATGTGATAAATGCTCCAAGAGCACTCCTCGATTAATGGTTCATTATTTTACAAGAAAAAGCCAAATATCCAACATTAAATATAAAAGAAAAGTCTCATTAACGAGTCTTTAAGGGCAATCGTTAATCATATTTAATAAAGAAATATAAAAAAGGGCAATCTTTCTTCTTTAAAAGTATTTAACAAGAGAGTCAGGGTTAGAATCTTTCTTACGGACGATTTCCCATTAATACCCTAGTTCCTGCAAATTTATTTCCATTCTAAGAATCATGGAAAGAAAACGTATAAAATACATATAAATGCTTCATTAATACCACGCGCACTCGTACGTAAGATTAAAACATTAACAGCGTAACTTTAAATGCATGACATGAGTGGTCCCCGTACGTACAGCAGCCGGATTGACTTTTCGGGACGTAAATCCAACAGCCTAGAATTCCTAACTCTGACTTGAGGCATTCACTCTTTCCCTTTTTCCCCATCTCATTTTCAAAAGAAATTTCTTTTTATGGCCAATATTTCAACTTCAACCCCGTCGAATTGAATGGCCCCTTTCCAGTTGTAGCTCCGGTGCATCTTAAATAGGGGCCTGATCGACGGGTGATCAGGAGACCCTTTCGACAGCTAAAGATTTTCCCCGGGGGTCTACTCATCGTTCATCAAATCTTTATTATTATTATTTTTTTTTTTTGGGTTTTGATCTTTTCGTTTACACCGGTCCCCCATCGAGCATTTACTCTGCATGTAGTTATGGACCTATGGTAATCCATCTCCTCTTGGGGATGCTCGATTAGTGGGTACATATATACTCGTTCAGAGGAGCACACGGAACAAGGCCAACCAGAGCGAGCCACATTGCGCTTGAAGGAAGCAAGCTTCTCTCTGAGCTGCGTTGGGGAGTCAGTGCGAGCCTCTGCGTTTCTCTGTGCTTTTGTCTGCTTTTGCAATGGCTCTGGTTGGAGCAACCGCAGCACCCCCGCCACTCAAGCTCTTTGTTCCTTTACTCCTCCTCGTTTGCCTCTGCTTGCTTTCTCCTTGTCGAGGTACATTTTTTGCCTTCTTTTTCCCTTCAAATTTCCTCTCTCTCTCTCTCTCGGCGAATTTGTTTTATTCGTCCTGGTCTCTTTGTTGCTTTTCGACTTGGAAGGAAAGTTGGCGTACTGTTTGTTGCGACGTCTGGTTAGCTTCTCCATCTCTCGAGGTGTCTCCTGGTTTTCTCTTCCATGTCCTCGGTGTCTGCCATCCTTGCGATCACAGCCTTCTCAGATAAGAGCTTATTTGATCAGTGCCTTTGTCGGGTCTAATTGTTTCTGATCGACGCAAAGAAATATCTGCATTTCTGGGGGTGTTATGTTTGATGGGTCACTTCTTTCTCTGTCATTTTTCTAGGCTGTCCTTGGTCTGTCTGGTTCCTTGAAGGATAGCAAGGTTTTTTACGAGAAAAAATAATCATGTTTGTGCCTCGTCTCTTTGATCTTTCCTCGTGGCCATTCAATCTTCCGTTGTCTTTGATCTTTTCTTCTGCGCAATTGGAAAAAAGTAACCCGTTGCTCCCGACCAAAAAGCACTTGCCACGTTCAGTCTGTACTTTTTCTTCCCATTTTTCTCGGGTTGAAACCTTACTGGTGCTTTGATTTACGTAGAAATGTTAGTACTTGCAAATTAAATGTTGGCAGCTGATTAGACACATGGGCAGAAGAAGTTAAAGAGGGAAAAAACAAACTTTGGCATCGACACAATGTTCTACAATTGACCCGATGTTCTACATTGCAGGGAAACCAAATTACTCAGAGTACAGGTACCCATTCATCCGGAGGGCAAGCACATTCTCATCATCCTTGTCATCTTCATCGAATGGCGTCAACAACGCCTACGACTACATCATCGTGGGAGGTGGCACCGCTGGGTGTCCCCTGGCGGCGACCCTCTCTCAGAACTTTAGTGTCCTGCTGCTCGAAAGAGGGGGCGTCCCGTTTGCAAATGCCAATGTCTCTTTCTTAGAGAATTTCCACCTCACCCTTGCGGACACATCGAAAACCTCAGCCTCACAGTTCTTCAGCTCCACGGATGGCGTTCTGAATTCCCGGGCTAGGGTCTTGGGTGGCGGCACCTGCATCAATGCCGGGTTCTATACCAGAGCAAGCACAGAGTAAGTCCTATGAGGACATTGACATATACATGATACAAATCTTGTTTATCTCTTCATAGTTGCTTGCAGTTTCTACATTAGTATGTCAAAGAATACATCTCCTTAAAGATTGAGGTAAAAAAGGAAAAAAAGAGAGAAGGAATTTCAATGTCTTGGACCATAGGGTATATGAGAATCAAGAGTAGAATATGTTGCAAGCTAGTACTAGAGAAGACAGCCTTTTTGCCTAATTCTTCTTTTGGATAATGGAAGTTCACAGTGAAATGAGAATCTTTCCAAGATATAGATTGTGAATGTGATTAGGTGACTCGTCATCCTCATATCAGTGGCAAACTTCCAGTTCAGCAAATGAAGGCTTTTCAAGGTAATCAGTACCTGGAAAATTAATACATACCTCGCCAGTGTAAAGAAAACTTTCCATGAGTCTAATCCACCATTAATTTGAGCATTTAAAGTACCCACTCTCTCACTAACCATCAAATCTAGGGTGGATACCGCCACTTGTGTAAACTTTTTCTTAAACCGACTAGTGAATGCTCTTATCATTCAAAAGTAAATGTTCCCCGGCGAACATATATATATTGTTTCCCCTCTAGGTAAAAAGTACCCAAATTAATTTGAACCTGTCAAAAATGCCATCTCACTAATGCAGAACCTACTTTTAAGGTAGGTGTCATATTAACTTCTTTTTTTTTTTTTTTTTTTTTTTTTTTTTTTTTTTTTCTGGGGCGGCCATAACTATTTTAGGTTGGTTGGAAGAAATTTTAAATGTATACCATTATGTAAACAGTTCACCATCACCGGAAAATATTGACGTCTGTATAGCTGTAGTCTGTGCAAGTAGTGCTTCCTAGCATTTGTAGATCATGGTTCACTCGGCCTCTTTAGGAAACTGTGGAAATTTACTTCTGCATTCTGTATTTCCCTGGTCTCGCCTTAGTTTTACAAGATCTAGACGCATATTTGGTGTATTGGTCTCTGCATGGTTCATTCTTGAAGAAGAGGAAGGGAGAATACATGCCGTAAGCACAGACGTAAGGTTTTCATACATTCCTCGAACCAGCTCCCGCATTTTATTGCCCTTCTTCAACGCACTAATGTCCCACCTAATCATAAGTTTCCAGATGACGGTGATTCGATCTCCCACGCGAGGAAAGAGTAGTTGTTAGTAATATTGAATCCAGGCTAAAGGTCGATAACTGTCAATCACGCATCATGATGTCTTGTGAAAGCGAAATAGCACTTCCCTGGTCAATCTTGCTGCTGTAGCACCAGGTATGATGGCATTTAGGCAGACCCTGCTGGGCGAAGTCAACAAATTCGACATCACAATCTTGCTACTGTAGCAATTAATCTTGAGGTTTGGAGGTGATGACGGTGACCATGTGACAACAATTATATCCTCTTGGTACCATATGTCACTGCATTTATGATCCCCATCTCTCATTTTGCTTTATTTCGTTAGATGCCTGTCCGGTCCCTCTGCATTTATTCATCTCATGAGATGAGCCTTGAACTTTAGGACAAAGAGAAACATTAAAAGGTGAAGGCCCAAAAGATGGGGACCAGAAGTGTTTGAGATAGATAGATGGTATTGTTCTTAGATCGGATTAAATGTTTCTAAAACTTCAGCATTAATAATTTTATCATGCTCCAGGTTCATAAGAAAGGTAGGTTGGGACGAGAAATTGGTGAATGAGTCCTACCCATGGGTCGAGAAGCAAATTGTCCACAGGCCAGACTTTGTGCCTTGGCAAAGAGCATTCAAGGAGAGTCTTTTGGACGTCGGGGTGTCACCTTTTAACGGGTTCACCTATGATCATTTATATGGGACCAAAGTGGGAGGCACCACTTTTGATAGGTACGGCCGGCGCCACACTGCTGCTGAGCTTCTTGCCACTGCAAATCCCCGGAAGCTTACGGTCTTGATACATGCGACAGTGCAAAAAATTGTGTTCGACACAAGAGGTAAATTATTTTAATCGGCATGAAATCTGCACAAGGCCAATCCTTGTCAAGCTTTTTGGCACTAAAAGGCTCTTCTTGAACTTAGCTTCTTAACGTTTGATAGCCTGCAATAGTCCTTAACTGAAACTCTTGATAGTTTGAAGTTGCATCTGACTACATAAAGGACAAAAAAAAAAGCGTATTGATGATCTTAACGACTCTTAAATGTTGTTAGAAACTGAACGTGAACCTTTTCTTTTGCAGGGAATCGACCAAAGGCGATGGGAGTCATGTTTAAAGATGAAAATGGACATGGCCATCAAGCGTTTCTCAAGAGCAATCTGCAGAGTGAAGTAATCTTATCTAGTGGAGCTATTGGAAGTCCCCAACTGCTCCTGCTCAGTGGCATCGGACCAAAAGCCGACCTTGAAAAATTGAACATATCCACGGTGCTGGACCAGGAATTTGTCGGGAAAGACATAGCGGACAACCCCATGAACACCATTTTTGTACCCACAAATGGACCAATCCATCAGTCACTTATTCAGACTGTGGGGATCACCAAGTTGGGAGTCTATCTTGAATCTAGCAGTGGATTTGGGCAATCTAACGATAGTATTCGCTGCCACCACGGAATCGTGTCGGCAGAGGTGAGCTTTGTTGCAAAGAATGAAATTCACAGACCCTGGTGATATTGATATTTCCCTACAGAAAATTAGCTACTTCATAACTTAAAGCAGCCATAGCATGGCCTAGGAAGCTTTTGTATCACATTAAAAATCATTCCACTTAGTGCTATGTTTTCTCGATTCACGTGTGCAGATTCTGTGAATTTCATGGTAACAATCTTTTGATGTAACCAGATCGGGCAGTTGTCCAGCATACCCCCAAAGCAAAGAACTCCAGAAGCCGTTCGAGCCTATACACGAAACAAAAGGGACCTGCCTCATGAGGTGTTCCGTGGAGGCTTCATCCTCGAAAAGCTTGCCAGCCCCTTGTCCAAAGGCGAGCTAAGGCTGATCAACACCAACGTTGATGACAACCCTTTGATCACCTTCAACTATTTCAGCCACCCTCATGACCTGGAGCGCTGTGTCGACGGCATTCGCATGGCCACGAAGGTTGTGCAGTCCAAGTACTTCACGGAATTAACTCGAGTGGACAAGCAAACCACGGAGAAGCTGCTCAACATCAGCGTCAAGGCTAACGTCAACCTCATTCCCAAGCACACCAATGACACCAAGTCCCTCGAGCAATTCTGCAGGGACACGGTGATCACGATCTGGCACTACCACGGAGGATGCCACGTGGGCAAGGTGGTGGACCATGAGAACAAGGTCCTTGGTGTTGACCAGCTCCGAGTCGTCGATGGTTCGACATTCAGCGAGTCCCCAGGGACTAATCCTCAAGCCACTGTCATGATGATGGGCAGGTACTTCCGCAATTTTTTCCCTTCAAGGATGCAAATATAAAAAAATCGAAAAAAGGTCTAATGGGTAAAGCACTGATATATTCGTCGTGTCATATGCAGGTATATGGGAGCTAAAATCTTGAGAAATAGACTTGCACGAGCAGCAGCGGTGTGAGGGCCTAAAAACTTGGGGAGGATTTTTATAGAGATAGTGTATGTTGTCGCTTTCGAAATGTAATTTAGTTATAGTCATATGTGAAAAGAAGAATCTGATTGCTTCAGAGATGAACAGTTTCAATCTGAACAACTCTAACGTACTATTTTTTTTTTTTTTTATCCACATTGCGGTCCCCAAGGACCCTGAAGTGAATGAAAGATGTTCGAATGCTTTTAAGCTGATTTCGTAAAGAATTTGACAAAACTGCATAGGATCTAAGAAGGTAGGCATGCTGGATGAAAAACCATTGCTGATTTAATCCATTTAATCAAACACTCTTGACTTAAGATTTCCGGGCCTCCTCTATTTTCACATTATTCATGGAAGCATTGCCTGAAAATTTTACATATGAAATGGCACAAAACCTTTCTGGGACTCAAGTTCTTGATTTGAGAGCAGTAAAGAATTTTTTTCCTAGCACACTGTCAAATAGATCAGATTCTGTATCAAGCTTGACACTGGAGTTGAAATGTTGTACGAGATACATTTGTGATCTTGAACGGAATCTATCTCATAAGCAAAGAGTCTTCTCTAACTCCTACAAAAGAATTGACTCGGTTGCCTTTGTGAGTCAACTGTGAAGTTCTTGGCATTTTGTGTCTTTTCCTTATGATTATTTCATGAAACTGGGTAGTTTGTGTCTAAACCTTGTTTGACTTATCTGATAAATCACAGGAAACGGAAGCTAGAATTTCTCCCACGTGAGAAGAAGTGCTGCTGAGCTAAGGAGAGAATGGTTGGAAAAACTGAACAAATAGGCAAATGAAATAACCTTTTCTCGAGAAAAATGGATGTGATGGAGATGCTCCAACTCATCCGAGTGACTTATAAATTCAGTTCACGAGGCAATACCGTAGCCAGTCTGACAATAACAATTAATAATGAACAGATTGGCTGGTGAAGAATCAAATTTGCTGTTTCTGTTGACTTTCACTCGCCAATATGATTGAGAACGTGGAAAAGAGTGGACAAATAGAGAGAGAGAGAGAGAGAGAGAGGGAGGGAGAGGGGAGGAAGGAGAGATTATCATTGCTACTTGCCAACTGTTCTGGTTAGGGTTTTAGTTGCTTCGTTGCGAGGTTGCGATGTGACGCCACACCTGCTTCACTCGCTATTTTATTCACGGAACAGGTCTTGTGTCAATAGCATCTTTACTTTCTTCAAGTTTGGATCTTTCTTGAAACATGGTCCTCGATACACCAGGCTGCATCAATCCCAGCCAGATCTATTCAGATGCTGTAACTTTCATATCAGGCTAAAGAAAGAAAAAAAAGCTTATAGTGATTTTGCTATCGACCCGCTTTGCAGCTTGTCATCTCTCTTTCACAATCTCCACGAAAAGTTTCAAAAGATTATCCCCAACTCCTATCCCTACTAGAAAAGAGGTGGGAGATACGATCAGACCTGGGATTGCCCACTTGGATCCTACATAGCCTTCTTTCTCCAATGAGCATGGTTTTCTCTGCAAATTCTCACAAAAGCATATCAATATTTTAATGTGCTCCATGTGGGAAAAAAATGCGTCGCGTTAAATGTCACCACATGGGAGTTTTTTGCCTAGTTGGTCACAATGGAAGGTCAACCTTCGCTTTCAACATTGTTTAAAATGCAGTGGTTGTTTAAAATGCAG
Organism: Eucalyptus erythrocorys; assembly: GCA_014182555.1. Taxonomy (NCBI): domain Eukaryota; kingdom Viridiplantae; phylum Streptophyta; class Magnoliopsida; order Myrtales; family Myrtaceae; genus Eucalyptus; species Eucalyptus erythrocorys. The sequence continues at coordinate 14,618,820 of CM024602.1, forward strand.
TAGTTGAAGGGGTGACATCTATGGATTTTCTCGAGAAAGAGATTCTCTCTCTCTCAAATCAAAAGATCAAACAAATTCGCTTTTTAATTATTAAACACTGGATCATTACATGACGAAAAGAAATTACGTTAAAGCTACACCATCCCAGGAAATTGTATACGTGAAAGGACAAATAGTATTTCAAGATTTGAATTTTTTTTTTCATGAGAGTTGTCGTAGGATAGAAAAATCCAAATTCTAATATTGAAACATATGAAAAATGAAACGTAATTGTTAACTTATGCATTTTTCCATGAAATAAAATGTATTAGTTAACAAATGATATTTGAGTAAGAAAAAAAGATTCATCAGAGGTAGGAAACCTTTACTTGACACAACAGTACATATAATAACCATTAAGAGCTATGTTTGTTTATGCACTAACATCACTATAAATTATGTACCATTGTAGAGATGAAATTCACGCATTTACAAAGCGAATGAAAGTATTAGAAAATGAGCCGTGCACATCCAAATGATAATGATGATTAATTTGATGCAACACCATGATAATGATGATTAATTTGATGTAACATGTGTAGGTTATTTTCATGGTCGGTTTGCACCAGATTGCTTTTGAAATGATTTAGCCAGGATCATGAAAGATAGTGATTTAGGTACTTCATATTTGGGTAGGCTGTTGTTGTCCGTCTCCGATTACTTACCATCTTTTGTTTAAGGCCATAGCATCGTTCACATTTTCCTCGCTTTCTCTTCAAAACTTTCCTCAGCTTTTCTATTTATCCTTGCATTAAATCGACTCTTCCTCAAATCCTACATCTCTCTCTCTCTCTCTCTCTCTCTCTCTAGCCCTCTCAGAATGGCTGAGAAAGTCTACCCTTCCAAGCCCACCACCATCGGCGCCGCGCCCGCGAACCCGCCGTTCCCCGCCACGAAGGCCCAGCTCTACGGCGCCAACCGCCCGGCCTACCGCCCGCAGCCCCGGCGACGCCACCGCCGCGGCTGCTGCTGCTCCTGCTGCATCTTCCTCACTCTCCTCGTCCTCGCCCTGCTCTTCGCCGCCGCCATCTTCGCCGCCGTCGTCTACCTCCTCTACCGCCCCCACCGCCCTGCCTTCACAGTCTCCGCCCTGAAGCTCTCCTACCTCAACGTCTCCCAGTCCTCCTCCACCGTCATCTCCAAGTTCGACCTCAACGTCACCGCCAAAAACCCTAACAAGAAGCTTGTGTACTACTACGGCCCCATAACCATATCGGTCTACAGCGACGGCGTCGACGTCGGAGAAGGCTCCTTCCCTTCCTTCGTGCACGGGACAAAGAACACCACTCTGCTGAAGACCACAATCGCGAGCAACGGCGGCGGCGGAGCGATCGACGCGGCGCCCCTCGCGAAGCTGACGTCGGACATGAAGAGCAAGAGTGGCCTGCCGTTGGAGGTGAAGTTGGAGACGAAGGTCAAAGCGAAGATGGGGAGCTTGAAGACGCCGAAGGTCGGGATCAGAGTGACGTGCGTGGGGATCAAGGTAAGCGTCCCGACCGGGAACACGACGGCCAGGGCGTCGACGGCGGGCGCGAAGTGCAAGGTCGACACGAGGGTCAAGATTTGGAAATGGACGTTTTAGTGAGGGAATGAGGAAGGAGACGGATGGTTCGATGGAGCTTACGTTGATCTTGTGGTATAGTTTCAATTTTTTATTATTGGGTATATTGTTTGCTTGTATACTTTCGATCCTCTACCATTGAACTGTCTTTCTTTTCCTATTGTTCATCACAATGTGTTTGTAAAAATGAGATGAAAGTTGATGGGATTGATTACGTTAGACGGTCGATGAAAACTTCGTGACATGATCCAGAAGTTCTCTCTTTTTATTTTTTCTGAGTGATTTTCTCACGAGAAAACTGATTCTTGGAGTTCAACTAATAAGACTCGAACATGTGAGTTTGGTGAAAGAAACGAAGCTGTACCAATGTGGGCTCGCGTCCAATCCGTGTGCTGAAGAGCTGTCTCGATGTGGTCTTCAGAAAGTGCCTAATGAAAGTTCCTCCAGCTGGATCAGTTTGATGATTCGCTTATTTTAACAATTCAATCCAAACAGCCTTTGCCATCATTGTTACATGATTTTCCCCTGACCTTGAAGGAATGATTCATGGTTGCATGTGCTGGCCATGTGGCCAGTGATCTTTTTTCTTCCCTTCCCCTAGTCGATGAATTACAGGGGGATACGCTAACTCCGAAGTCAAGTCGACAAATCATATGAAATCACGGCCATTAATTACGTGAGACTTATTTATGAGGCTCATGTGAGACTCGCACGATCAATACACAATCAATCACTATGATGGGGTCCGGTTGAATAGTATTCTACCATTAAAAGAGAGCATCTTCTCAAATCCGAAAGGTAAGCTAACAAAATAGGCAACAAAACTTTAATAGAAATTCAACACAAGCAGACTTAAACTTTTGGGGCTTGTAAGTCATGCAATAAAATATTGTATAGGCTCGTTTTACAGCCGTTCCGATAGACATATCTCATTCCAATGAGTGAACAATAGTCCACCTTATCTTTAACAAGATCTCTTGTCCGGTTTACTTTATTTCGAAATGTGATTAACTTGATTTACATATTAAAGCAAGCATAAATCATTTTTTTTCTTTATGACAAAAAAAACTCATATTAAAGTGAGTTTAGTTATGGAAATCTCATATCCATGAAAGTCGAGTCAATATTTACCACTACTATTTAATTCTTTTAATTTTTTTTTTTTTTTTGCTTTTGGGTTTTAATCTTTTACGCTACGGTGTTGGAATTGACTTAAGCTTTGGACAGTGTTAAGCCCAAGGCCCATGAGCCCATGGATCCTAATGGGCCTATAATCAATTGGCCCGGAATCGGTCCTTTGTTCCGCTGCGGAGCCCACTCACGATAAGAAGAATCTAGACCGTCCATCCAACCCTCACGTCAACTTGACGTCGTCAAGGGCGTCGATCCAGTAGTAATCAACATCAACGGCTATCGCTGCAGCTCGTTGAACCCTACCAAAACCCCTGCCGCGAAAGGAGTCGTCCTTCACGTTCGTCGGAATAACTCGGTGAGCTCGGGATCGAGTCGATGCTCAGAACCTGCGATTAGCGATCGGATCGGCACTGGTCCCGCGTCGTCTTCTCCGGAATCCGGTACTGTACTGCTGCGTGTACTTCCTCGGCAAGTGCGTGGAAGGCGAAATGTTCCGAATTGCTTCGAAGCTAGCTTCGTCGATCAGGTACCGTCAATGGACATCGCAAGCATGGCTTCTTTCCTCGTGCATGTACAATTAGATGACTGACGGGCTTCTTTTGTTTTCGCGTGTCGTTTTTTCCAGCCATGGTTATTCGAAGAAACTGGTGAGTCTTTTGTCTCTCGTTGTGCAGCGTCCGTTTTCTTTCCTTTAATTGTTTAAGTAGGACTCGTTTGATTCAGTCGACGAGAATTCAGGGGATCCGATTCCGAGGAAACAGAATCAGCGAGTTAAAGCTCCAATTTTGTTTGTGGGTTCGGTGGATTTGTTTTGCCTTTTTGTTGTCTGGGAGTTCGAAAGTTCTTACTCGAGGAAAGATTGCATTTTGGCCGTTACTTAGTTGATGTTCTAATTGGGCTTGACTTGAACTGATCATACTTGGTGCCTGATGTCTTGGGAAATGAAAGGCTTGTGGCGCAGTCATTGGGACCAGATGTTATGTCGCCAAAGACATCAACTTTGGGATTGGAGCCCGTGCAGCTATGCTGCAAGGTGTCACTGCGGTTGCAGAAGCCGTCAAAGTGACAATGGGACCTAAGGTACCTTATTTTTGTATGATATCCATCTTCATTTACTCTTCATCGCATGCATGGTGTACTCTCTGTCTCTACTTGGGGGTTGTTTATTTATTTATTTTTGGAAAGTGTTTTTTTTTTTTTTTTTTTTGGGGGGTGGCTTGATGGGGATTAGATACATTCTGAATGATAGTGGATATGATGTAACAATATGGTCGCTGATGAGTTTGCATTGACCTGTAAGCTTTATTCTTTATGTCAATTGCAATCATTCTTATGCATCTCATTCAAAACTCTGAACTGTAGTTGTCTGCTCAAACATACTACTGCTACTTTAATCTGACTGCCACTTGAAAATAATACCGAGGTCGCATCAACTGGTATACATGTAAACAATTGTTGTCTATTTTGACTAATCCATTGCATTGAATAAAAAATTTAGGGCCGAATTGTGATAATTGAAAATAGCGGAGGGAAACCCAAAATTACAAAGGACGGAGTCACTGTTGCCAAAAGCATCAAGTTCGAGGATAAGGCCAAGAATGTGGGTGCGGATCTCGTGAAACAGGTGGCAAATGCAACAAATAAAGTTGCTGGAGACGGTAAATCCCTTGATTTATTAGTGTTTTATGTGCATCATAAGCATAATCCACATTTATGCTCCTGGCTTCAGTTTGTTTCTTGAGTTTTCACTTGTTAGGTGTTTGCCAGAGATTGTGGTAGTTTCTCAGAGCCAAGAAACCTGCGCTTGATAGAGATGGGCCACAACAAGATGCTTAGGCTGACTTGACCAAGAACAATTTTGGAGTAGTGCTACACTAAAAGTTTTGGGAAACCAAAATGGTGATAAAAGTTTTGGGAAACCAAAATGGTGATAGTTCAATTAGTTGTAGTTTACTGATGAAGGTGCAGCTTTTTGGCTTAAAAAAAGAGTGGAAAGCTTTTGTGTGCTTGATTGCACCAATCACAACTGCAATTTCCTGTGGAGCTTCAGTTATATTTTAGCTGCTGAGTTTGCAGTCTTTTCTGTATATAATCTTTAATGCCTTTGGAGTTTCTGCCCTCCAAATCTGTGTACTGTTACTTGTCTAAAAATGATTTTGAATTATTTTTTTTTCTTTTGATGTGTACAGTTACGTAAAGAGTTTGAATAATTCATTTTAGTTATTATCTTATCATTCTCAGCATGTTACTTTATTATTCATGACCTGGCGACTCTTAACTTGTGAATTGAAAGAGTTTACTCTTTTCCTTTTTGGTGACTATTTCAAGAGAGATACCCATCTGGTCGCAGGTACAACTTGTGCAACTGTACTGACCCAGGCAATAGTGATGGAAGGATGCAAGTCAGTAGCTGCTGGTGCAAATGTGATGGATTTGCGCAGTGGGATCAATAAAGCAGTTGATGCTGTCATAGCTGAATTAAAATGCAGAGCCTTGATGATTAGTACTCCTGAAGAAATCACACAGGTAAAGGCCTTCCTGTAAATTATGCTGCTGACAAGGTGTATTTATCAGTGATTGGCTTGTTTTGTGGAATTCGGTATTCATGAATTTGGGATCTCAAAAATGGTTGATATATTTAACATAAAGTGAGTCATTTTCCTATTTGATCAGTTTTTTGTAATCATACACAAGCATTAATGGGCCCAAAATTGCTGGTAATTGATAAAGATTTGTGTCATTGCATGTGAAGCACAAATAATGTGAATGAATAATCATTGGCATTGTCTCAACCCACTTTGGATTGTCATAAATACTCGCTGGATCTGCTAGAGTTTGCATTTCTATTATCTGTTTTTAATTTGCTGCAGTCGCTTATCATGTCTCCCAACAAATCATTTATATACTGATACATAATTGACAGGTGGCCACTATCTCTGCTAATGGTGAACGGGAAATTGGAGAACTGATAGCACGGGCAATGGAGAAAGTTGGAAAGGAAGGAATAATTACTGTCACTGTAAGTGGATCATGTTTTCATTTGTATTGCGCTACTTGGTTCACCACATATATAATGAATGTGTTGCACATAGGATGGGAACACGTTGGACAATGAATTGGAAGTGGTGGAGGGAATGAAGCTCGCCAGAGGTTACATGTCTCCTTATTTCGTCACTGATCGAAAGACTCAGAAATGTGTAAGCCAAGAGCTCCCTTTCTTAGCTTTGAGAATTTAAGCTCGGGTGTTCCTTTTCACGCATTACACTCTGGCCCTGATGAAATGTTGACTCTAAAAAGCATATAATTAATGTGGATCTTGTAACTGTAGATTAAGCTTTTGAAGAATCTTCAATAGAAAGAATAATTGTGGAAACTGTAGACAAATGTCCCTGCCACAGAAAAAGAATTCTCACTTGATATGAATTTCTTGATGCTTAAAGTGCGGAGGGACGTTGGCTACTACAGCCATATGTTCTCGCATCACACCAATTGAGTCACAATATCGAAATCTTTTTATAAGTGCTGAGTCCTCATAGCTAGATGCTATGTTTGCATGATCCTAGATTGGGTCTCTCATTAATCTTGCAAGTGGAAAATAAGTGGACAAGAACCATTGACATGTTGACATGAGGGATATGTAACTGCAGGAACTGGAAAATCCCCTCATCCTCATTCATGACAAGAAAATTTCAGATCTAAATGTGGTTGTGCAAATATTGGAGCTTGCTATGAAGGTAGTGAACTGCTTTCTTAAGAATGCTTTCCAACCACAATTGCTGTGAATAGTTGCATGAAATGATGAAAATTTCCCCTCTTTGCTTCTCTCCTTGGTCCCCCTCCTCTCTCTCTTTCTGTGAACAGATGAACAGACCTCTTCTTATAGTAGCTGAGGATATAGAGAGTGAGGCACTGACAACACTTGTCATTAACAAGCATCATGCTGGGATAAAGGTATCTACTATATAGGGCATGACGACAATACATACTTTTGTAAGAATTTATATATTCAGTTTCCAGAATGATGTGTCGACAACAATGGTAGTTTCATCCATATTCCCCTGCAATATGTAGTTTTGGAAGTACTTCTACATCTTTACATATTCCCCTATAATATGGATGAACGTACATGTAGTATTGTAGAGCACTCATGGGGTCAAAGTCATTTTGTAAGCCAACTTCCTACTCTAATTAAGAAAACATTTCATTGTAAGTGGGTGAAAAGTACAAAAAGGCGTTTTTCCCTCATTTTTCTTAAGTAAAAGCATGATAGTCTTTATTGGACTTATTTTTTATTCATGACCAAGGAATTGTTTAGTATCTGTGACTCAAAATTACCAGTTATAATAAAGAACTTTGTTTTCTGAGTAATTTTCTTAACCACTGATCTTATTTAAGTTCATCGGCATTCCTGACATGCCTAACCTCAAAATTGCTGTCTTCATCAATACATCATCTTCATCATGTACCCTTCTTGATTGTCAAGGCAATTCAATTTTGATAGTTTTTTGCTGGGGAATGCTCTTCAGCTCTGTGCCGTCAAAGCTCCTGGATTTGGGGAAAACCGAAGAGCAAACTTGGATGATCTTGCTGTTTTTACCGGAGGAGAGGTGATAAAAGTTGAGATGCCCGAAGTTCTTTATAAATACTTCCTGTGCATGACGGAGCAAATATTTACAGGTTATATCTGAAGATCGTGGTCTTACTCTTGATAAAGTCAAAGTTGAAATGCTGGGTATTGCAAAAAAGGTATGATTGAAGGAATGTTATGCTTCGTTTGGATTTCATTTGGGTAAATCCTTATTGACCACTGCAGGTGACTGTCTCTCTTGACGATACTATTATTCTGCATGGAGAAGGCGACAAGAAGGCAATTGAAGAAAGATGTGAACAGGTATGACTGTGACTTGATTGAGTATGAATCGAGTATCTATGGTGGTTTCTGGTTTAATGGATGAGATCAAACAAAGATGTTTTCTGTTAAAATGATGAATTGCTGCCATGCAGATGGCACTTTGCTATATATCTGATTTCTGATTTCTGACATCAGAACTTTATTGCTTTTTATATGGCATTGATGACGATAGAGATATCTAATTAATGTCTCTCTACTTAGCTGGGTGACTTTTTCATTTACCTCTCACTTTAAAGGAGTTACAATGGACTTTTCTTTCTTCCAATTATTCATATGAATTTTGTGCAATCATAGGTGAGAATTTTGAGAACCGCTTATGACATCGCTAATCACTCAACTTTCAATTATGTCATAGCGAAAGCTAGAAGTCTCTGTTTAAAGAAAGAAAATATGTTGGGTGAAAATATAAACATTTATCACTTATATTAAGTCTACAATGGAAAGGTCATACAATCCCAGTACCAGAAATCAGTTTTGGCATATTGGTTTCATCAAAGATGAAGGTCCCTGTAGACAATAGACATGTCAAACCTAATCTAATATTTTTTAGGGGTAAGAGAATACTTGAGTCCAATGTAATGGAACAATCAATGAAAGAAAGATGGCAGGAAGAAATTTGGTGGCTTCCTCATCAGATTTACTTACTACATTTCATCTAGTAATCAACCTAATGGACATGAAAAAGATATAATTTATAAAGTTCAAGGTTGGAAGTGTCCTTCTCTGTTAGTGGTCCCCTGCTTATATCATTTATCTTGTTTTTAACTCATAGCTGAGGGTTGCACCTGCTGTTGACTCACGTATTTTCTCCTCTTTTTCCTTTGGGGTATATTAGTTATCTTTATTAGCATAAAACTGAGAATTTACTATACAAACCAAGAATTTGCAACTGGGCTGAAACATTACAAAAGTAATAAATATGCGAGCAGTCAGAGAAAGATTCAATAGAACAGCACTAAAAATTTTTTTCCCGGTAATTTTCACATGTCTTGCCTTTTGGAAGAAGCATATTGACAAATACCTTGGCTTTTGTAATGACTGTATTAGTAACTAATGCTCTCTCAGACAGAGAGTAGTTTTTTTCCCCGGTTTGGGGTCCAAGGTGAGAGAATAGTTGACATGTAATTTTGTGAGCAGCTGAGAACGGCCATGGAGAAGAGTACATCCACCTTTGATAAAGAGAAAGCACAGGAGCGTCTTTCAAAGCTATCTGGTGGTGTAGCTGTTTTTAAGGTCTGTTGTCTATTAGCTATCCTGATTCTTTTGCGATATCATGCTTGAAACATCCTGACTCATTGGTATTAATGCTTATAGGTTGGTGGGGCTAGTGAGGCAGAAGTCGGTGAAAGGAAAGACAGGGTCACCGATGCCCTAAACGCTACAAGGGCAGCTGTTGAAGAGGGTATTGTGCCAGGTAATTCTTTCTCTTATGCATAAGTTGCTTTAACGTTTTCAAAGTGCTATGGTCTTTTTTACCTGTTGGTGTCAGGTGGTGGTGTTGCTCTTTTATATGCCACAAAGGTCTTGGAGAACGTTCAAACTCAAAATGAGGACGAAAGAAGGGGTGTCCAAATCATTCAAAATGCTCTTAAGGTTTGTTTTTCAGGGTTATCACCTAGTGTACTTTTGAGGTTTATTTGGTCTTAAATTTCTGATCCATTAATTTCTCCAGGCACCTTCACTCGCAATACTCTCAAATGCTGGCTTTGATGGAGTTCTGATTCTTGGCAAATTATTAGAGCAGGATAATTTCAATATGGGATTTGATGCTGCAAAAGGTTTGTTCCCTTTATCCCAAATTACTGATAAGGCACAGACCTCTCCTAGTCCTCTGAAACCATTTTTCCTGGGAAGAATTTTGATGTTATGAATCTCAACTGCCACTAAGCTGTCATTGCTAGCTTTATATACTCGGCATGATCTGATTGTGTTTATCCTCTTCATTTTTCCTGTATCGTATTTTAAGACTTAACGAACTATCTTATTGTAGAACGAACCATGTTGTTTCTAAGCTATTTTGTATGAATTTTCTGTTATTCAAACACTGACAATGATTGTGCACTGAATTAGGAGACTATGTCGACATGGTAAAGGCAGGCATTATGGATCCTCTCAAAGTTGTTAGAACTGCATTAGTAGATGCTGCAAGGTGAGCATCAGTTTTTGTGAGTTAACTTGGTTTTTCATTATTTAAGCTAAAAAATTTCCTACAAACTGCAGTGTCTCATTGTTGCTGGCGACAACTGAGGTGGCTGTTGTTGAGCGCGCAGATGAGAAGAAGCCACCTAGTCGTATGCCAAATATGGATGATATGGGCTATTGATTTGCTTATATTCACGATCATAAGAAAAAGGTTTGAATTTTGAGCCCCGAGTGTAACCGGAGAAAAATTTACTTGGCGGCAATACCCTTACAACGTCTTAAGAACATCCTGATTATTTTGGATGGAGGAGAGCTAATGAGAAAAAGAACCCTTACGACATCTTGAGAAAATTCCAATTTTTTGGATGGAGAAGAGCTAATGAGAACAAGAAGAATTTGACGTGGGAGAAACTAGCTGTGAGAGACATCTTTATGGTGATGTAGACTAGGCTAGCATTGATTAGATTTTGAAATACCGATTCTCTTATTATCCAATTTTCTTCAATGTGGACTAACAGGCTTATTTATCATATTCTTTGTGCTTTTAGAAGTGAAAACCCTAATCGAAGACCCGCAAGAAACTGTACCCTTTTCTTGGGCTGGAGAATAATTGCCCGCGTATGCCAGGGGATGGCATAAGTAAACACTATCAGCGCTAAGTCCATCTTCATACTAAAAAGGAGGAAATGAAAAGAAAGTGCAAATAAACTCCAAATCAGTGTACTCAAAATCACTACAACCAAGAGAACGAGGGACAAGGCTAATTGGACAAAGGTCTGAACGAATGCAAAAGATGTCGACGGAAATGCAAGTTGAATTAACATCGACTTTTGTGCTTTCGATCGTAACTAAGGCTGCTTGCATACCCCGAGTTGTGTAGATGAATCCTCTACCACATTCTAAAAATGTGAAAATAGGGGTGCCTAGCACAACTACCGTGAAAGCAACAACACATCTTTATCATCTTTATCATCTTTCCGGCATGAACCTTAGTTCCTTCCTATTTGGAAATTATGGTCTGGTAAGTCTCGGGACTAGGGAACCCTACCCAAAAACCTTTTTGAAGTCCAAATCAAGCAAGTCAATACATGGACTTCGCGTATCATTTAAAATAAGCCCCCATGTTGAAATCAAGAGCGAGATTATCTCGACACCGCAGTCGGATGACAAAACAACAAAGTCCGATTGAAATCTCCACAAGAAGATTGCCTCGCACTGAAATATGATCATGTGGCACAATGTTGCTTTCGACCGACAAAACATCCCCAAATTTTATACCATCTCCAAATTTCCCTTCTAACCCAACCATGAAACTTTAACATTCTTCTCTGTGAATCTAGGCATGGAGATGAGCATTTAAGGCTCAGACTTTATCAGTTCCTCAACTGAATTTCTGTAACTGGCAATCAGATCCCTGGCATGAAGACAACTTAATGTATTAAGAAATATCACCACAGTAATTGTAACAGAAAAGTTAGTGACTAGCACTACAAACCTTCTTTGGTTTAGCATTTGCCCAGCTTCCTCCAGCTTACGTTTCTGCCCCTCAACTGTCTGTAAACAAAAATATTGAATGATGTGAGAAAGTTGTTCTTCATGTAATAAGTATGAAAAATACACGCCAAAGCACAATGAAATTGTTTGATGCAGTCTTCAGTTTCTCAAGAACCAACTAAAGGGTATTTCCTGCCATATCTTTCCTCTTCCAAAAGAAACAGTAATGCTCATTGAAGTTTATAAGCAAAGAAACAGCCAATTCTGATAGTACATAAAAGAGGATAGATATTCATCACGAGGGTAATGCTTCAAGGAAGTAATATGAAATGGCAACAAGTGGATGTCCAGAGACAACACATACAATTTATTATAAACATTCCGACTTCCCAAAACAATTTAGTATACATCGATATATGAATATTCACATTACAAAATTTAAAGAAAAGAAAGGCCTCTTATTCTTTGTAGAGATGGAATGTGAAGGATGGTGAAGAAGATATCACACTTCTGATCCGATCCACTTTTTGCAAAATATTCAGATTTTCTACACCCATCTCTCATTTTCTCCCCCACCCTTCCCTCCCAACAAAAAATTAGGGAAGGGAATAGAAAAGAAAAAGGAGAGAAGGGGAGAAACATTTCTTCCTTAGTGAAATCACGCATACAGAGAAAGACATAATATCTGAAACCAGTACCCTAGTCTCCTCGTTTTCCATTTTCTATCTCCATGCCGACCAACATAGTCTACAATCTAGAGCAGCTATTCCTGCAAACTGAACATCACATTTGAGTTTGCATTCTCCAACTCAGAGCTGTCATTCACAACAAATAGGCAAAATAGAGGAGACTTCTTGTCTGATGAATATAGGTCCAAAGGCTTGCAACATGAATCTAAGGCCAAGATCAACAAGTGAAGTAGAAAATGATCGCCTAGTACAAGAAGGAGAAAACTTTTATACACCTGAGGATACAGCATAAAAGATTGGACTTCGATGGGGCCAAAGGAGCAAGCACGGAGCTCTATGGTCGGGATCAGGAAGAACCTAGTCAATTGGGTACAGCAAGTGTGCCTATCACAGAGAGTTGGAGGAATACAAGCAAGATATGCAGCTCTTGAGAAATGAATTCCGTGTAACGACCAAAGAAAGCAAAAGATAAGAACATTCTTTAGCCAGAAACTAGAAAACCCATCTCTAAGTATCACAAATCAACAGAGGAACACGTAAGTGGTAATTCGAGAAATCATGGATTCATAGTTACCACAGCTTTGGAGCTAATGGACCCAGCTATGGAGTTCAACAGCTGCTGGCACTTCTCAAACTGAGTGCTCAGTTCGGTGACCTTCAAGAAAGAGGCCAAAACATAAATGAATAAGCCAACGATGTCATAACCCCCAAATTGAGTAGGGCCAAAGAGCCACGGCCAAATCCAAAACGAAGCGAAGGAGGGAGACGAACCAAGGAATCAGAGTGCTGGTCGCGCGTCCCGTTCTCGACGGCATCCGCCAAACTCTCCATCAACTGCGACAAAATTCGAAATTTCGAGCATCGTGAGTCGCAAGTTAGGGTTCTTTGATATTATATCGTTATGGAATTGCGAATTCGTACGTGTAAGAGGTGGAAGTGAGAAGCGAGAGACTGGTGTTGCTGCGGCTGCGGCAGCGGCGGCTGCGGCGGCTGCTGCTGCTGAACAAGACGCTGCGGCGGCTGCTGCTGCTGGAACTGCTGGTGCTGTTGGAATTGGGGGAGCTGAGTTTGAAATTGGTGGAAGGGCTGCTGCGGTTGCTGCTGCTGCTGCTGCTGCTGCGGCGGGGAGAGGAGGTCGGGGGGTTGTTGCGGGAGATAGAGATGGTCGTGGCTCGAGGGGGTGGAGACGTTGCTGTGGGACGCCATGCTCGGGATCATGTTCCAGCTCCCCCGAGAACGAGTGCTCCATCGCTCCTTCTCTCTTCCCTCCCTCCCTCTCTCTCGCTACGCTCCAACAAGCGTCAGGCTCAACGATATGATAGAGACGAAGATCTCTCCTGAGACTCTCTCTCTCTCTAACTCCGCTCGGTCAAAATGAACCCGATGATGGGCGAGTGGGAGATCATATAAAATCATCTTCGTCACGTACCATCACCAAGACTCTGTCCTTTTATTTCGCAAAAAAAAAAAAAAAAAAAAAAAAATTAAAATTAAAATTAAAATTAAAATTTTCTTTTGCGTTTATATCATTTTCAAAAATAAATAAATGAAAGGAATATATTATTATTATTATTATTATTATTATTAAAAATATCTTTTATTAATATATCATTTTAAAAGATATAAGAAACTACTTTAAAAGAGATTTTTTCAGTAAATAGATTGCATCTGTATCATAATCACATATACATATGATCATTTAATATGTGATCACTCAAGTTAGCAAGATAATAACTTAATCGACTTCCATGATCTCCCAAAAATTTAAAATTTTTTAAATGATCTTCCTTAGAGTTTCGACTCTAAATTAATTAATTATATGTCAATTCCTGCTATGAAATTACAATTTTTGAAAAAAGAGCATCATGAGCTAAAAAGCAAAAGTCACAAAGCAAATACTGTAATTTCCTTTTATCGGACTTAAAAGCAAAGCCAAATCATGAACCAAACATTCTCCACAATGCGTTCGTTTCCCTATTCCTTCACGGGTTATTTAAACGAGAGGTTCGAGAAAAAAAAATTTCAAATTTCTGGGTCTTCAAAGAACCAGCCTCTCGCTAGGAAACAGCCAGAAAAAATTTCCAGAATATATTATTCATGAACTGCATCAACACCAACATTAGAATAGAGATGGAGTTGCAGCTGATTGCTTCAATGCTCAATTCGTCCGATAAAAGAATTTCTAAAATGACCTCAATAGTCGACACTGAGGTGTTTATTCATCACAGTTTCATCTGATCAAAAAACGTGACTTGCGTCAAACTTCAAGGCTAGAGCACTATAGGGATGCGTAGTCCATCATAGCTTAGCTGTACGTCAATGCCCTCCGTCTCTAAGAGCTTTTTAAGATCTTCATTCATTGCTTCGTGATCCATCAGGTGCATCATACCTGTCGCCATTTTCCAAACCAGAAAAAGAATTTTGAGAAGGAGACTCCAAAACAAGATGTCATAACAAAAGAACAAAAAAGAATTTTAAAGAAGATATATGCCAAGACTATAAACAAGAAATAAATGAAATCCTTGGGCTGGAAATCTGAAACTAAACTTCTACAACCTTAATAACGGCAGAAAAGATTATTAGATGATCCTTCCTCTGAAAATATTACTTATTTAAAATAGGGCTTCAACATACCAGTGAAAAGCGTTCGCTTTGGTTGGATTTTCTGGACCTCTTCCAAAGCCTGATTGAGAGACATGCAATGTGAGTTATCAAAGAGTTGATTGGCTTCCTTTCTAACAAATTTGAGCTATTGAAGGTTTTACCCTAGGGAGGCCAAAATGTGTTGAAGAAGAGCGATCAGGCCTCAATGCATCCTGAACAACCAATAAGACCATCAGTTTCATATTCATACACTAGAATGTTAGACATCACCTGCTAATGAACGATCAAGGTCTGTATCAAGAAACATGTTCATTGCAGCGGGAGGGAAAGACACACCATTATCAAGATATCACAGTCCCTGAGAAGAGGATACGTTTCTTCTGGTATATCACTAACATCGCTGCATACAGATATACAGGTCAGGTCCACTGAAGCACAAGATCTTAGAAATGATCTGGAAAGTACTAAGCTTTGTTACCTGATGTAGCAGACTTTACCAAACCGAAAACCAAGAGAACGATAACCTTGCCCATGCCACACTGGCAAAGGAGTTATCTGAAACACAACATCCATAGAGAAGGATAGCAGAATGAGACAATTTTTTATCACAATTGTATAGAAATAGTGGCATCTCTATCTAGAAAGAAAGGTAGTATGTGGTCAAAAACCATGTTTCTGCATGCTTTGGTTTTCCTCATACATAATATTTAAATGAGAAACAACTAATGGATAGTTGCACATGCAAGAATGGGAGAAGGCAGCTGCAGAACTTTTCATGTAGTCATTAAAAGAAAAAAGGCACACACTGTAACTTCTCATCTGTTCTATATAGGCATCCAGAAACCCTTCAATGAAGGTCCAACCTGATGACTAAGCGTTTATTTAATAGTTGTGAGAAAAAAAAGTAGTTTTCCTCATCCCTCAGTCAGACTACTAACCACTCAAATGATTATCTATGATAATAGACAATTTGGATATTACTCTTACAAAAGTAGATATCCCTTTCACAAATCCATTTAAACTAGTTTATTCTCCTGCCATATTCCTGGCATACTTTCTGGCCCATGGGAAATTATGCTAATAAGCTCATGGTTATCAGACACTCGCAGTACTATAACATGTGGACCTAATGACTTTAAAAACACGAACAACAAATAGATGTTAAAGCAAGCAATTACAGTGAATATTTTCTTCTTTACTGAATTAACTAAGCTCTTCTATCTGAACAAACAAGGATAATTATATCAAATTAACTAGGTCAGCAAAAAAAGTATCACCCGTCAACAATTTCAATTTCCCATTTAAATGCTAAAAACCATAACTGCTGAAATCAACTAGATTGAAAACAAATGTTCAAAAAAACGAATTACTTATTCACATGTATGAACAAAAACTGCAATAGCATAGGGAATGACTTTAACCACTCTGCCAAAGCACTATGGAAATTCACTAGGTGGGAACCAGTTAATGAGCAACCACATTTACTGGATTTATTTTACTTGATAGGAAAGTACAATGCAGTAGCATATGATATTATACCTGCAGATCATTCACCACAAATGGCTCCTCCTGTATTATGTTAAACTGCAACTCTGAGACAGCAGCACCAGGTATGATGCCACTGGTATCCACTAAATAGTAATGAGTTTTCTTCATCACCTAAGGCCGTTTTCACAACCACAAAACAATATATCTACTTAGTATTACAAAAACTTACACAAAATGAAAAGGATGGCATGATCTAAGTGGCTTAATCAAGAAATTTGCAAAGCGATGTCAAGATCTGAGGAGAATCTTATCATGTAGCAGAATATGCCAACAACAATGATCACACGATTGGAAACATAAAAGGCAGTATAAAAAATCAGCACACTCTGGGATGAATTAACATAATCTTCAATGTGATTTACCAACCAGATGGAACAATAATTTAACGCAGCTCAATCAAAACAATTTGTCTACCGAAGATATATACAAGTTGACACATCAGAATGCTTTCTTCCCTCATCTCCTGGAATTTATAGGTAGAATTCCTTCTCTGTTCATATCCAGATGAATATTACAATCATACGGCTAAAGTCAACTTCTTTGCTGTTCCTATACATATGAAAGTTTGCCCCACCATTTTAACCACTTCAAAAAGAAAAACAAGATTCTTAATTTGGAGGCTGAGTGCTGAAGCAATACATCAGACCCATTTAGAACCTAGACAAAATGAATTGCACCGGTCCAGCTGCCCCCTCCAACACCCGATCCATCCCAAATAAAAGAAAGAAAGAAAAAAGCACTCTGATTATTATTGTACAAAGAATGTAGGTGATATCCAATTTCAATTTTTCCTATTTCTTTTTTCATATTTGGAATGAAAGGGGAAAGGACTACTTTCACACAAGAGAGCACTGCAACTTACCTCAAAATCACGATTGGCTACATAAATTGGAATATGTGGCTGGACGTTATTAGTCCAATCTCGAAGATCATCAAGACCTGAAGAGGAAAATACAGCCAATATAGTGTAAGTAGTTTCAGACATTACTTTGAAGAAAAGAAAAAGAGAAAAGAGAACTCAAAGGTGAATGAGCTTTGTATAGTTCAATGAGGTCATCAAAAAAGACACTAGGAATTGTTCAGAGACCTCCAATGGCATCAGCATGAGAATGAGTAATTATAACCGCATCAATTGTTCTTATCCTGACATAAACACAACTAGTCACTTTATCGGCAAATTGCAGACAATATGAAGAAATTTAGAAAGTCTTTTTTCAAAACCACAGTTTAGCAAACCTAATTCTTAAACATCTGTAGGAAGCTTAAAAAAAAAACACAATCCTAGAGCTAGTTGACAGCGACATATAACCCCTCACTTCTCACCATTGTACAAGTAGTGTAAATTTAAGAAGGCAAAAAGACGGGAATTGGTCAATAAGTTATAGAAGCATTATATGTATTATGGCCTTTAAGATAATATTTTTCATTTTCATTGTCGTGATATATAATAGTTCATCATATAATGCTGCGAGACCACATTTTCCTAAGTTATGAATCTTCAGTTTATGGAGTTTGTCTAAATTAGCTTGCAATATTACTAAAACCATCGATAATCCAAGATTCTAGTAAGAACTACAAAGAACTATTGAGTCCTGCTTAAGCTGGAATAATTACTGAAAATTTTTGTATATATATATATATATATAGAGAGAGAGAGAGAGAGAGAGAGAGAGAGAGAACTAACCCGTATGCAGGGAACCATCGAAGAGCACTTTGGTAGAAAAACCTGAACAAAAAGAGCCACATGAGTATCTGGTATTACAGGGCTAACAGGAACGATTAAATAGATTTCTCTCCAGACTTAGTGAATATGCTCAGAGAAAACAACACAACAAACTGACGCAGATTTTCTAGCTCATCATGATAATGTTTCTAAAAAGAAAAAAACACTCAGGATGTACCCATCACTTACTTTCCGGCATCTATGAGAATATTACATTTCCCGGTTGGTCCAGGATATCGAATGAGAATGCTTGTGTTTAGTCTCCTATTCTTGTTCCCTGGCACAACGGCTTTTGAGCATACCTACAGCAGACGAATAAGCATTCCATGCCCTCAGTAACTACAAGTACGCTTACTCCTATGTTTTGAAGCATCAATTCACTCATAGAGTAGCAGTCAATCAAGCATAAGAGATTGTGCATCCATACCGGGCATTTCTTCGAAGGATTCGTCAAGCAGCTCACTCTTGGAATCCCCTCACTGGTCCCAGTTCCCATAAATATGATCTCGGAGTCGGACTCTCCGCCACGCCCAATCCCTCCCGCATCTTCAGCCGAAGAATCTGTAATGCAATTCAACGAACCACTCTCAACACGCAACAAAAATCCACAACACACTCACCGCCGAATCACTGCAACATCAGCAGGAAAAAGAATCAACCAACACTCGATCGTCTCAGCGCGCCGAGCAACTATTGGTCCAAACCATAAGTCAACTCTTTTCATTAGAAAAGAAAGGATTACAACGACAGAGGAACGAAAGCACGATTTAATAAACCGCTGCGAAGCTCAACTGAGCTGCACTCGTTCGAGAACACGGTAAACGACGCCATATCCACAGCCAAAGAAGAGTTAAAACGAATCGCGAACAGATACGAGGTGAGCTTTCGAACGCGAAGCCACGGAAGGTGCGGCGCGAGCGAAGGAGGAGCGGAGAGAACTCACTGAGAGAAGCTCGAGACTGAAGCCTCAGGGGAGACGGACCGCGCCGGCGAAGCGAGACCGCGGGGCCGGAGACGCGAAATCGGCGTCCGTACGGGGCCAGGCGGGCCGCGCTCGGAGCGCATCGGACGGCCCCCAGAAAGGCGGCCATCGGCGGAGCTGCTCGGCGCTTCTTGCTGCTGCGGCTGCGGCTGCTTCTCCCTGCGCGCGGCGAATAATCGAATCGATGGATGCGAATCCGAAAGGCGAGCCGAAGAAGACGAAGGGAAACGAGCCACAACCACCGCGAGTCGGAGTTAGTTGCTGAACTGAAAAATGCCATAAAAAAAAGGGCATAAACTTTTCGTCCTTAGGGACAAAAATATCTTGTTGATTTTCATTGTGAAATATATTAGTACATTAAATACGTTAATACAATTACTGGAGTTTCGTTTTCCAAAATTATGGAGAGTATGCGTGAAAGCTCATATACTTGCATATCGTTAAAAGCAAATTCATGAAATGAGTTCGATAATAACCCTTGTGTCCTTAAGTAATCGATAAAAATTAAGAATGCCAACAGAAGAAAAAAAATTAGAAAAAATTAGGGATATTGAAAGGTACTTGAAACTTATCAAATTGAAATGCTTAATATCCCCACAATAAAATACTTAAATACATGTTTTCGCTGAAATAACTAATTCAAAATGATTTATGTAATTCCGGATATGTGATTTAACGTTGCATTATCATGGGCTTAGCTTTATTTGTTTGCACAAGATATAAATCCATAAAATCAAATAAGCATAATTTTATGTGAAAAATAAGACAATTTATTATCATGGGCTTAGCTTTGTTTGTTTGTACTGGATATAAATCCATCAAATCAAACAAGCATGCTTTTATGTGAAAATAAGACAATTAATTATTATATGATTATTAAATGCTCCTCGTTAATAGGCTTGCAAAATTCTACATACCGCATTAGAATTAAACTTAATATGGGTTATGAATACTAGTAGTAGAGTGATGTGGCTTAGTCCGCAATTCTTTCATTTATTTTCATTTCTTTGCCTTTGATTTTGGTCGAGAATTGGTAGATTTTTCTTTTCCATGGCATTTGTCTTTTCTTTTTCTTAGCGAGGAATTCATCTTGCTATTGTTCCATTGTTGGTCCTTTTGTTTTTTGTTTTTTGTTTTTTTGCAGTTTCAAACAATTGCACAAAAATGAATTCCATGTACATTAAAGTAAGGAAAAAAATCATGAAAAACCCCAAATTTTGCCCAAAGTAATAGATTTACCCAAACTTGTTTTTTTGTAACGTGAAAAACCCTGAATTTTGCCAATCGTAACACATTTACCTCAAACTTTTTTTTGTGGCACAAAAAACCCTAAACTTCTGTCGTGTGACATATTTACTACAAAACTATAGGGCATTTTAATCTTTTTACTTTTTAATTTTTTTTCCTTCTCTCCTCCCTCCGCCGGCCCTCCCACGCCGGCGGAGGGAAGCCCCGTCCGTCCGGCCCGGGGTTGCCTTCGCGGTGTCGGGCAAGGGTCACCCTCGCCGGGGCTGGCTAGGGCCGCCCTTGCTGGCGTCGGGCAAGGGTGGCCCTTGGCTGGGTTGAGGGAGGGCCTCCCTCATGCCCTCACCCAAATTTGCGCAAGGGAGGCTCTTGTCCAACACCAGCAAGTGCCCCTCACCTGCGTCAGGTGAGGGCCGTCCTCGCCCTTGCCTGCATTGGGCTAGGGGTGAGGACGACCCTTACCAGATCTGGGTGAGGGCGTCTTTGCCCAAATCTGGCGAGGATGGCCCTCGCTCGACCCAACCGAGAGTCGCTCTCGCCCGACGCCGGCAAGGGCGGCCCTAGCCAACCCAGGCGAGGGCAACCCTCACCCAACGTCGGCAAGGGCAGCCCTTGCCAGACACCTGCTGGCTCTGCCATGACCGACGGAGGGAAGAAGAAGAAAAAAGAAGAAGTAAAAACAAAACAAAATATGACAAAAATATTATTGATGGAGTAAATGTGTCACAGTTTCAAAAGTTTGACATTTTTTATGTCACAAAAAAAAGTTTGGGATAAATCTGTCACTTTGAGCAAAGTTTGAGACTTTTTGTGGTCTTTTTTCTTAAAATAAACAAGGTGGGAATAGTAAAAGATTGATGGATGATCCATTGTTGATATCTAACTATTATATTCTCGACGACGAAGAACTAATGTATTTTGATAGGAAATTTGATCAATTAAGCATATCTAAAATGATAAGTCGATTAAATTTATTTATGTGACCTAACCATTCCATTTCAGATGCCTTCTCCATGTTTTGATTGCTTTATAGCAACGAGAGATTGAATAAAAATAACTAACATTAACTTTAAGTGGAAGTATCGATGTAATTCTTAATTATTTATCCTTCATATATTTTCACATATATTTTAGAGGCATGAAAAATCACAATTTTATGTATATCGTGATTTCTCATGTATCGCTTACGTTGAATACTTACTTATTCTTAACTTGCATGAATACAATTTATGACTCCTCACTGACTCAAATGCATATCCATATTTGTAAATATCTAAATATGCATTTTGATTTTCGATGGAAAGCACGTGATATTTAGGAGTCATATATAGAGAGAACTGGAAGCCTGACCGCAAAAGTTACATTTGTACGGATTATTATGAATTCTCCAGAAGCTCGTCTCCACAGGCGGAGGCGATGGAAGGAAAAAGAACAGAAGGAAAAATAATTTAAACAATTCGAAAATAATATTAAAATATTATCTAAAAATTATTCATATTAATATTGATCGTGTCACATAAGATAATTAGCACTTATATTAGCAATATTCTGTTACAATTGGTTAGATGGTTTTAATTGATGTAATTAGGACAAAAAAAATTGATACAATTAAAATATTTTATACTTAAATCTGAATTGGCATAAACGCAATATATTTAAGATTTTTTTAGTAATTTTTCCCATAAAAAGATTACGTTGAAAAGACTGTCGATTAGAAGATCTCAATGAAATTGAATTATTATGGAACATATCATCGTCGAAAACTTTTTCTTTTTCATAAAATCTCGAGAGATCATGATTGACACCTGAATTTTAACGACCTGTTTAGTCATTTATTGCATTAAAAGTTAGGGATTAATTTTTTAACCCCTAAAAAAAATAGTAAATGAAATTGCATAACATATCATTTTAGGAGCATTATTGCATTTCGCATTGGATCGGCAATGGTGAATGGATTTGAATGGATGATTCTGAGCTTAGTTGACATGGAGATATTCGATTTTTTGATGCGATATATCTTTGTTTAAAGCAAGAAATAAAGCAAAAGAGAATGAACATCTTTGTCAAATATTTGGGTTAACATGAGAATCGAATATTCACAATCGAAATAAGACGGAAGGAAATATTGTGCATAGATCCCATTCACGGCTAATTAATGAAAAAAAAAAAAAAAGGAAATAGGAAGGAAAGGGGAAAGAATTTTTGCTGATCTGGTGAATAAGTAAAAGTGCGAACAAAGACATTGAAAAGGCCAAATAAAGAAAGATGTCAACATTATTCGGTTGTTTGAGGGAGTAATGGTCCTGTGCTAGATTTGTTCAAAAAGAAAAGGGAAAATATAGATTGAAAGGGGAAGAGACAAAAAGGGTAATATATTTTAGATATCTCAAGAAGAGATATATATTGGCTAAATATTCTCTTTGAGATAAATATATCATATTGAACATAACTTAGAATTTTTGGATTAACTTTTTTCTTAACTTAAAGTGAGATATATATTGGTTTATCGAGATTATAAGTTTATAGACGAGAAGTCCTCGAATGTTCTTTAGTTTCGGTCATTTAACATGTTTAGTAGTCATCATTCTTATTAACCGAAATAGTATCTAAGTTTTGGCCCTCTCAAATATCCAGCCTAACTCTCCCTTCCCTTCCCCGAGGATTAGAAACCAAACGTCATGTGGCTTCTCATGTACCGGAACCGTGACCTTTTCCAACCTTAGGCAATTTTGTCCCAATGTGATTTGAAAATTCAACACGAGGAAGATTTCAAAGGTTCTAATTCCGTAAGTTGACGATGACTTTCCTGCACTGCTTCATCGAAATTGAATTTATGATTCAATATGCATTTGCCATTCAATCGATTTCCAGCTTCTTGTAGTCCTGTCTATATATTGACGCGACTTTGGTGGTATTTTGCATTGCCTGCTAAATTGCGACGGTTGCACAAGATGCACCGCAACATGGCCAAACTCAGCTCTCTTCTTCATCTTCTTGCTGCCTCTGTTGTTCTTGCCATCTCTGTCCTCCTTGGCCATGGCGTCCTCCATGTTGGAGCCTCTGGCAGTGTCCACAGGAATTTGCAGACCACTGTTGAGTCCACCTCTGCGATGCAGCCTTACAGGACATCTTATCATTTCCAACCTCCCAACAACTGGATGAATGGTTCCCCCCTCTCTCTCTCTCTCTCTCTCTCAAATGTTGGTGTCTGCCATTAACGTAGCTAAGTTTCTTTTGTTTTGCTGGTTTATTCTTCGTGTTGACTTGACCTGCTCTGGTGGTGACATGGACAAATCGGTCTGATGGGATTCTCAGATCCAAATGGTCAGTTTCTCTCTCTCACCCATGATTTGCTTAGTTTCTTCATTTCTTCCCCCTAATTATTTTACCTGTTCCTTGATGTTAACTCATTATTCTATCATACCGAAACCATCAAAGACTCGGTACTTGCAAATGACAAATTTATGACTTGAAAATCTAAGGAAGATGCAGCAGCAACAAACAATTCTTTATGTCTTTAAATGCTTCAATCTATTCTGTCACACTGATGAAGACCATGTCTGCTCTTTACCTCATGAATTATCATACTGTTGGTCTTTTAATCTTGGGAAATTACCCGCTAAACATAAAGCGGCGAATACTTTGTCTTGTAGGAGTAGGACCGCAGAGTGTTTATTTTGATTGTATAAATTATGATAATCTTGCCTGGTCACATTACATCACTTACGACTTTAAAATTATGTGGAAATGCCCAGCTAAAGTTAAAAACAAATGGACAATTCGCACTGCAGGGCCGATGGTTTACAGGGGCATATACCATCTGTTTTATCAATACAACCCGAAAGGCGCGATCTGGGGCAACATCGTCTGGGCCCATTCCACGTCGAAGGACCTCGTGAACTGGACCCCACACGTCCCTGCCATCGTCCCATCTGAGCAGTACGACATTAACGGCTGCTGGTCGGGCTCGGCCACCATCCTCCCGGGGTACAAACCGGCCATCCTGTACACCGGAGTTAACCGCCAGAACCAGCAGGTCCAAAACCTGGCGGTGCCCAAGAATTTATCAGACCCGTATCTGATCGAATGGGCGAAGTCACCCCACAATCCTCTGATGGAACCCACGGCCGTGAACATGATCAGTCCAGACTCATTCAGAGACCCCACCACTGCATGGATGGGCCCTGATGGGGAGTGGAGGGTGATCATCGGGAGCCAAAGCAACGGGACGGGAACAGCCATTTTGTACAGAAGCAAAGACTTTGTTAACTGGACCAAGGCTGAGCACCCGCTTTACTCTGCCAATGACACTGGGATGTGGGAGTGCCCAGATTTTTTCCCCGTCTCTGCTCAAGCCCCTGTTGGCTTGGACACCTCCACTGATGGGCCAAATGTTAAGCACGTGCTCAAGGTGAGCTTGAGCAACAGTCAGCATGATCACTACACTATTGGGACTTATAACTCCGTCACGGATACGTACGTTCCCATTGAGGGATCAGTAGATAGCAACTCAGGGTTGAGATACGACTATGGCAAGTTTTATGCTTCCAAGACCTTCTTCGACAGCAAGAACAACCGGCGGATCTTGTGGGCTTGGATCAAAGAGTCATCGAGCGCGGACGATGATATCAAGAAAGGATGGTCTGGACTCCAGGTAAATATTTTTATTCCCGTTAATCCGATAGTTGTTAAAGATGATTGAATGGATAGGTATCAAATTTTAGGTTCACTTGAATCAGATCAAGTTGGGCTTATTATGTTTAGTAGCCAATGCAAGTGTAAGTCAGAAATGTTTGTGTGGCAGGCCATTCCGAGGACCCTTTGGCTAGACAAATCTGGAAAACAGTTAGTGCAGTGGCCTATATCGGAAATAGAGAAGCTACGTACCAACCAAGTAGATTTGCCCAACAAATTGATCGAAGGAGGAGCAATTCTTGAAGTATCTGGTATTACAGCTGCACAGGTGAGTTTTTCTGGTCACATTTCCATCAGGCATTTTCAAGGGTTTCACTGGAGCCACAAGCCACCCACAACTTGAAACTCGTTTCTTGTTTAATTTTCAATTAAAGATGAATACCTGACATTCGGCTTATGGCGACGGTGTCACTATAGGCCTCATCTTCATCGACTTTTCCTGGTTTTTCTTTGACAACCTTGAATTTTACTTTAAGATAACAGCTTGACCATGTTCAAAGTACTTTCATCGATAGGACTATCAGGCAGTTTTTCATGGTCTTGTGACAATTACTAAATCCACACTCATTAACTTGACAAGGCTCTGAATTACTTCACACATGAGGATTTTAACTGCCACATTACGAAAAGTTCCTTTCATGGGAAAATCATCCCACGGTTTTTGACACAGCACTATAGGCGGACTCAATCCTTCGTCGAACCTAAACTCCTATTCTAGAATGCTAAAATGGGTGTGGTCATGGTCTCGTCAATCTCCTTTCTCATTGCAGGCAGATGTGGAGGTCTCATTTGAAGTAAAGGAGCTCGAGAAGGCAGAAGTGTTAGACCCAACTTGGACCGACCCACAAATGCTATGTAGCCAAAAGGGCGCTTCAGTTAAAGGTAGTCTTGGACCATTTGGATTGCTGGTCATGGCTTCAAAAGGACTGCAAGAATACACGGCAGTTTTCTTCAGAATTTTCAAAGGCCAGAACAAATATGTCGTCCTCATGTGTAGTGACCAGAGCAGGTCCAACCTCCCTCTCTTCGATTTATTTCTTTATCTCAAGGGCATATATCTCCCCCACCAATCCCCAGAAGGTTTCTGATTTTTCTGGTCCGTTTTCTGGCTATTTTGTATTTCTGTTTTCAGATCTTCAATTGACAATAGCAATGACAAGACCACTTATGGAGCATTTCTGGACGTGGACCCTCTTCACGAGAAGCTGTCGTTGAGGACCTTGGTGAGTTCATCAATAGACATCAACACTTCATACGTGTCTGATCTAGACTCGGGAATTCTTTCTGCATATCAGATCTGATCAATCTCTCCATTATGTTCATAAACAAAAGGATCATTGTAAGTCGTGAAGTGCATCCCTATAGTGCTGATGTCCATCTAAAGCCTTCGTCGAGATCCCACTAACCAAATGTAGCCAGATTCAGCATCTTGTTTAGCTGCGGCTTTTTGGTTTGTCCGAACTCTGCATGTGGAAGCTTACTGATACCTGATTTCAGATAAACGTCTCCATTTACTTGCACCATTCTATGTTTAGGCGTCGTCGCTTGTCATGCCAATTTGGTGTGACTCTCCCTCGTTTGCATGCTTTAAAAGCTGAAAGCTCATCGAACCGTCCTCCATTTTTAGCAAAACCCGTCTAACTTAGGCGCTCACTTGTTGCACCCCATAAAGGAAACAGACACGGCAATTCGGTGGCGAGAGGCCACGTTTCTGAATCCTCGAACATTACAATTCATGATTTCAGACGATGATTAACTTGCTTTGACTCCCCGTTTACTTGCCCTTCTGCCTTTCTAACAGATTGATCATTCTATCGTGGAGAGCTTCGGTGGCGGAGGGAAGAGCTGCATCACGGCCAGGGTATACCCTGTATTGGCCGTGGAAGATGGAACCCACTTGCACGTCTTCAACAATGGGGCTGAGAGTGTTGGAGTGCCAAAGCTGAGTGCTTGGAGCATGAAGAAAGCTAAAATCAATTGATTAATACCGGGCATTTCGATTAACCTTAAGAGGTGCTGCGACCATACCCACCTCAGTAGATGAATAAGTGTTGGTGTTTTGCGGAAGCGTGTGTGTGCGCAAGTGTGTTTTGAGTGTGACTATCAAGGGAGCAAACTAAGAACAATGTGGGCAAGAAATGGTTGGACAAAGTAATACTAAGAATATGTAAGAGAGTGGCTGCAAGGGAGTAACAAAAGAAAGTTTTATTTATTTATTTGGTTGTAGTACAAAGGAAAAGAGGGGGAGGAGTTTACCTTTTTGGCTCTAGTCTTCCACACTCCCCCCACCTCCCTATTTATAATGGTGCTCCACCGACTTGGCCCATCTTCTAGTACTTTCTTTTACAATTTTTTTCCTTGAAAAATAGACTTTTTAAGGCAAATATCTCTGCCATTTGTAGAGATTATTTCATAGATTCTTATAGGATTTTCTTGTATTTTCTAGCTTAAATCTAACTTGAAGCTTTTAGAAATTGGATCAATGACTCTTAACTTGAAGATTCTAGAAATTGGATCAATGATTTAACACTCCTCCTTGATCCAATTTCGTGTTACTCCAAGCATTTCCCGTAATGTCTCGAACTTGTCTCGCGATAGTGCTTTAGTGAATATGTTTGCTACTTGTTCGTCAGTTTTGCAATATTTCAGCTCGATCTCTTCGTTATTTTGTGTCTCTCGTATGAAGTGATATTTGATATCAATATGTTTGGTTCTTCCATGGAATACTGGATTCTTTGATATAGCAATTGCCGACTTATTGTCACACGGTAATGGAGTTGGTTCCGTCTGTGCTTCTCCAATGTCCTCTAGAATTCTTCGAAGCCATATTGCCTGACTAGTGGTTGTAGCAGTTGCGATGTATTCAGCTTCTGCAGTAGACTGTGCCACTGAGTCTTGTTTTTTGGATGCCCATGAGAATATGCCAGAATCCAGTGTGAAGGCATAGCCAGTAGTACTTTTCCTATCATCAGCTAAACCTGCCTAGTCGCTATCAGTGTAGCCGATGAGCTTGGCATTTGCACTTGGTCGATACCAAATGCCATAATCTATAGTTCCTCGTAAATACCTGAGAATTCTTTTGGCAGCTCTATAGTAAATTTGACTCGGACTTTGCATGAATCGTGATAGTAGATTTGTTGCATACATAATGTCCAGTCGTGTAGCAGTGAGATATAGTAGACTGCCAATCAGAAGGAAGGTATCAGCTTTTTCTGCTCCATCTTCCTTCAATAGTTTCTCATTTGTCATGAGCAGAGTTGAAATTGCTTTGCAATAGTTCATCTTGAATTTCTTCAGGAGGCTCATGGTATATTTCTTTTGCGAGATAAACACTCCTTTGTTTTGGTCGATCTCAATGCCAAGGAAGTAATGCATCAAGCCCAAGTCCGTCATCTCAAATGTCTTCATCATTTCTTCTTTGAATTCTTGGATCATTGTCTCATTATTTCCTATATATATAAGATTATCTACGTATAAAGAGACAATGAGAGTGTCAGACTTATCTTGGGTCTTGATGTAGAGTGTTGGCTCACTCATACTCCTCCTGAATCCTTGCTTGATGAAGTATTCATCGATTCTACTATACCACGCTCGTGGTGCTTGCTTTAACCCGTATAAGACTTTCTTGAGTTTGAGAACTTTTTCTTCTTGGCCTTTGAGGATAAAGCCTTGCGGTTGTTCAACATATATTTCTTCTTGTAGATATCCATTTAAGAATGCCGACTTCACATCTAGTTGATGAATCTTCCATTCTTTTTGTGCTGTTAGGGCTATGAGTGCTCGAATAGTATCAAGGCGAGCGACGGGAGCAAAAGTTTCAGTATAGTCGATACCTGGTTGTTGCAAGTATCCTTTCGCCACAAGCCTTGCTTTATGCTTCTGGATTGATCCTTCCGCATTGAGCTTCGTCTTGTAAACCCACTTGACGCCAATGATCTTTTTGTCTTCGGGTCGATCGACAAGCTCCCAAGTTTCATTTTTCTCGATCATCTTGATCTCTTCCTCCATGGTTTTTATCCAGACTTCTTCTTTGGATGCTTGTTCGTAGTTTTCTGGTTCCAAAATAGCAAAGTTGCATGTGTTGTAAATTCTTCTAAGGGCTTTTACCCTTAGTACTGGAGACTCTGGAGTAGATTCTTCTTGCGTTACTCTTGGAGAACTTGGTGGAGTTATGTCGTGAGTGGTGGAATCCAGTACTTCTCCTTCTTCTTGTGACGTTGACTCCTCTTGAGCAGGTATGTCTGGCAAGGTGATATACTTCTTCTCGATCTTTTCGCTCTCCCAATTCCAGGCAGCATTCTCGTCGAACTCGACGTCTCGACTAATCATTAGCTTTTTAGTTCTTAAGTTGTAAATCCGATAACCTTTTGATTGGTCACTATAGCCGAGGAATATTCCCTTTTCCTTCTTTTCATCTAGCTTACTCCTTTTTTGAGCAGGGATGTGGACGTAGCATATGCATCCAAAAACTTTGAGATGCTTTGCTGAAGGCTTCCGTCCACTCCATGCTTCGACTGATGTTTTATTTTGAACAGCCTTAGTTGGACACCTGTTTAACAGGTATACTGCAGTATAAACTGCTTCTGCCAAAAAAGTGTTGGGAATGCCTTTCTCTTTTAGCATAGACCTTGCCATCTCCATAACAGTTCTATTTTTTCTTTCAGCTACTCCATTTTGTTCTGGGACGTAGCCAACAGTTAGTTGATGATGTACTCCTTCATCTTCACAGAATTTATTAAACTCCTTTTAATTATATTATGTGCCTCTGTCACTCCTTAGAACTTTGATTCTTTGGCCACTTTGATTCTCAACGTGGTTCTTGAATTTTCTGAAGATCGAGAAAACCTCTGATCTTTCTCGAAGAAAGTATACCCACGTCATTCTTGTGTAATTATCAATGAATAGGATGAAATATTTATTTTGACTGAGTGTGGGTGTCCTCATTGGAACACACACGTCTGTATGAACTAGCTCCAATGGCTTCTTAGCTCTCCAAGCATCTCCAGATGGGAAGGACTGTCTCTGCTGTTTTCCAAGAAGACAGCCTTTACAAACATCTGAAATTTTTGTGATGGCTGGAAAATCTCTCATCATATTTTTCTGATGGAGAATTTTTAGCCCAGCAAAATTGAAGTGGCCAAATCTTCGATGCCATAGCCATGAATCATCAAGTTGAGCTTTCATGGCTATATCTTTAACATATTTCCATTGAATAGGAAAATTGTTATTTTTCATCTTAACGAGAGGCAATGATATTTTTATATTTATCATAAATAATGCAGGTATCTCTTTTAAAATATAGAGAATACCCACTTTGTATCATTTAGCCCAAACTTAAGAGATTTTGTGCAAGACGAGGGACTAGATATACATTATGTATATATTTTGGGCCTTTATTTGTTTCCACGGCGATGGTGCCTTTTCCTTTGACATCTACTAATGCACCATTACCTAACTTTACTTGATATCTCACCGACTTATCAATATCAGTGAATGTAGATTCGTCCCCCGTCATGTGATTGCTACACCCACTATCGATGTACCATGTTTCATTTTTTTTATCATTTGCCGCTTGGCCTACGTAGAATGTATTCTCTTCACTTTCCTTTTTTTTTTTTTTCTGCATATTTTTCTACATAGTTTGTGTTGAAGAAAAATCCCTTGGAGTTTTGAAGTTGACAAAACAGCCTCAACAGTGTGGTCTAAGGATTCCAAGACTCGTCGGCTACGTCCGAAGTTGTCAAGGTCTAAAGGTTTTCAAAGACAGTCGGACCCAGAATTTCGGTCTGAAGTTTTTCCGTCCGAAGTCAGTCAAGACTCGTTTCCGTCGAAGACCTTCAAGACTCGGTTTCGCCCGACGACCCTCGAGACCCAAATCTAAGTCCGAAGATAGTTCGCGATTTTTTTTTTTTTTACGGGCTGGCTACGAGGTTATTCTTATGGCTATAGATATTGGATTTCGTATTTCCTAATCCTAACCATGAAATATCTCTGGCTGTGATCAAGAGCTTGGAAGATTTGATTATTCGGATTCTATCCGTTGAAGATCAAGTTTATTTTTGGAAGAATCTAATTTTGGGAACTCAAGATCCTGATTGTATGGGCGAACAGGATTGACGAGCTTCTGTCTACTTACGTTTTCGGGACAAGGAGATCACTTAAATTGATTCAGTCCAACGGGTTGATTGGATGAATTTTTGGAATGTGCCAACGGGTATGATGGCACGGAGATTATTTAAGTTGGATCGACGTTACTTGGAAACAAGGAGAGACCGGTAGAGAAATCTTGATGTTTGAATCTCCAAAGTCACTTGTTCTCTAAAATCTTTCATGTTTACACTGTGTAACAAAGAGAGTGAGATATAGAGCAAAAGACAGAGAAAGGCTGTAGGAGAGACTGTCAATTGAAGAAGTCTAATCCGTCTACTGTAAAGGCACTCTTTTGCTACATAGTGATTACAGCCATTGGGCTGCCAGCGTGGAGAGTGGACGTAGGCTTGGTCTAAGCCGAACCACTATAATCCTTGTGTCAATTTTCTCTCTCTACTCTATTTACTTTGTGAATACGTAATCTGTTTATTATTGATATATCCTTGATATTAACGTATTGCATTGAAAAAGATTCCAAAAGAATTCCGCAACAATTTATTCACCCCCCTTTAGGTTGATTCACTAACCCATTTCAATTGGTATCAGAGCCAGGTTACTTATTTGTTAGAAGTGTTATTACTTCTGAAGCTAAAGATCTATGGCTAGTGTTTTGGCTCCAGGGTTAATTGAAGGTCAGAGCAATACCAGACCTCCCTACTTCGATGGCAAGGATTACAACGTATGGAAAAACAAGATGAAGGCGTTCCTAAGATCTAAAGATCCTATGGAATGGGATGTAGTGGAAAACAGGATTATTCCTAAAGCTACATCAAGCACAGGAAAAGAAATAGCTGATGGAGCAGGGTTACCACAAGTAGAAATCTCTAAGAGACATGCTCTTGATGCAAAGGCTATTTACTCTCTCTATTGTGCATTATCTCCTACCGAGTATAATAGAATTTCATCTTGTGATACAGCCAAAGAAGTTTGGGACAGATTACATGTTACTTATGAAGGAACAGATCGAGTCAAAGAAACCAAGATCAACATCCTTCTTGGTCAATATGAAGCCTTCAAAATGAAGCCAGGAGAAACCATCTCGGATATGTTCAGTCGATTTACAGAAATTGTAAACGGCTTGGCATACCAAGGACAGCCAATCTCAGGACCTATGAAGGTCAATAAATTATTGAGAGGGCTCTCCAAAGATTGGAATCACGTCAAGACATCTATCAGAGAAACACAGAGGATCATGCCTCTTTCAGTTGACGAATTGGTCGGCACATTTCAATCCTATGAAGTCGAGCAATTCAATGAGGAATTTGACACAAAAGGTAAGAAGTCAATTGCTTTAAAATCTAATGATGATTCGATGTTACGATTCGAAGAAGACCTGGATGATGAAGAATTGACACTTCGATTAGAAAGTTTAGAAGGTTGAATAGAAAAAGTAGAAGATTCAACGGTAAGAAACAAAACAATCAAAGATTTCAAAAGAGATCAAATGAAGAAGAAGAAACCAGCAAAGAAGTTGTTTGCTTTGAATGCAAGAAAAAGGGGCACATCAGACCCAACTGTCCCTTATTGAAGAAAAAGAAAGGAAAACCTGAAAAGTTCAAGAAAGCACTCAAAGCTGAAACATGGAGTGATACCGAATGTGAGGAGAGTGATGAAGAATATGCAAATATATGTCTTATGGCGGACTCGGACTCGGATTCTGACTCAGACGCAAATTCATACTCAGACTCAGACTCGGATTCAGACTCAGACTCAAACAATGGTATCAAGGTTAGAAATTTAAAAATTCCTGTCAAAGTATCAAAATACATTGATGAACTTCGTCTCAGTCTTAAAGGCTCTCTTAAAAGGATCGCTGAATTAAAAAGGGAGAATTCCAAAATGAAACAACAAGAAAAGATTTTACTTGAAAAAGTTGAAAGTTTAGACAAGTCTCTTGCTGCTTCAAA
The DNA here is from genome assembly GCA_014182555.1 of Eucalyptus erythrocorys. Taxonomy (NCBI): domain Eukaryota; kingdom Viridiplantae; phylum Streptophyta; class Magnoliopsida; order Myrtales; family Myrtaceae; genus Eucalyptus; species Eucalyptus erythrocorys. The sequence continues at coordinate 14,651,645 of CM024602.1, forward strand.
AGAAAATGGAAATGAACTTTCAAAAGAGAATGCTTGCTTGAAAGAGGATTTATTGAAAGTTTCAAAGAAATTTTCAATAGGTTCGAAAAGTTGGACAAAATTTTTCTATCCGAAACCTTACTTTAATAAATCCGGTCTAGGAATGACACAAGAAACTGTTCCTTTGATCGATTTCCCAAAAGTATAGGAAAGAATAAGGAATAGGCTAACAAATTTTTTTTATAAAAATCATTTCCAAAAGGTTTTTGTAAAGCCTGTTGGTAGACATGCTCTTACTTGTTCAATATGTAAAAGTGTAGATCATTTTGAAAAGGAATGTCCCAAAGTTTGGAGACTTGTTAAGAAGAGCTGGGCAAAGACTGTTTATACTACTAACAATGATGGACCCAAGAAGATCTGGGTACCAAAGAAGATATGAGTTTTTCTCTTAATTGCAGGTTACCCTCAAGAAGAAAGTCAAGTGGTATTTGGACAGTGGATGTTCAAGACACATGACATGAGACTCAAGTTGTTTTACAAAATTTTCTCATATAAAAGGAGGAAATGTCTCCTTTGGTGGTAACAATAAAGGTAAGATTGTTGGACAAGGAACTGTGATGATTGGAAATCTCACAATCAACAACGTCTCTCTTGTTGAGGGATTGAACTACAATCTACCGAGTATTAGTCAATTATGCGATTTCGGATACAAAATAAATTTCCAAGAAGACACATGTTCTGGAACAAGCAAGGATCTTTCACAGTCCTTCATTGGTCGAAGACATGGGAATATCTATTTGCTAGATATAAAGTCTGATAGTCCTCGATGCTTGATATCAATTCAAGATGAAGTCATCCTTGGTATAGGAAGCTTGTACATGTCAATCTGAAGCAAATTGCAAAAGTATCATCCAAAAAGCTTGTTCGAGAACTTTCTAACCTCAAGTATCAAAAGCATGAATTATGCACTCCTTGTGTACTTGGTAAACAGGTTAGAGAGTAAAGAACAGCGCAAGTGCCATAACTTGGCACGGGGGGACACTTAAGTGCCATAACTTCAAAACGGTACACTTGAGTGCCAGTTTTGAAATTAAATGGGACACTTAAGTGCCACTCCGGCGAAGATCCGGCCAAACGGCTGACGTGGCGATTTTCCGGCGACGGAGGTCCAAAACGGCGTCGTTTTGCACGTTGAAGTGGCGAGAAAACGCAAAACGACGCCGTTTTGTCGCCGACGTGTAAAAAATTATATAGAAATTAATTAAATTAAATTAAAAATTAATTTTAATTAAAATATTCTAAAAATTTAAAAAAATTAAAAAATTAAAAAACTAAAAAACTAAAAAACTAAAAAACTAAAAACTAAAAACTAAAAAAAAAAGAGGGCATTGGGGACGGGCGGGCGAGGGCCGAGCCCTCGCCGCCGCCGCCTCCCGCCGTCGCCGGAAGGGCCGGCGACGAGGGGGAGGGTTGGCCGGGGGTCGCCGGCCCCCGCCCAGCGCGCGGCGAGGGCCGAGCCCTCGCCCGGATCGCGGCGAGGGCCCGCGAGCCCTAGCCGCGATCCGGCGAGGGCCGCGAGCCCTAGCCGCCGCGGCGAGGGGGCCGGGCCCTCGCCGCCTCCGGGAGGGGCCGGGAGGGGCCGGGGGGAGGGTCGGGCCGGGGTCGCCGGCCCCCGGCCGACGACCGCGGCCGACCCTCCCCCTCCGTCGCCGGCCCTTCCCGGCGACGGCGGGGGGCGGCGGCGGCGAGGGCTCGGCCCTCGCCCGCCCGTCCCCGATGCCCTCTTTTTTTTTTTTTTTTTAGTTTTTAGTTTTTAGTTTTTTAGTTTTTTAATTTTTTAATTTTTTTTTAAATTTTTAGAATATTTTAATTAAAATTAATTTTTTTATTATTTTTACACGTCAGAAGCAAAACGGCGTCGTTTTTGCGTTTTTTCGCCACGTCAGCGTGCAAAACTACGCCGTTTTGGACCTCTGTCGCCGGAAAATCGCCACGTCAGCCATTTGGCCGGATTTTCGCCGGAGTGGCACTTAAGCGTACCATTTTACTCCGATATTGGCACTTAAGTGTACTATTTTAAAGTTATGGCACTTAAGTGTCCCCCCGTGCCAAGTTATGGCACTCCAGGTATCCCAAACTCCAGGTTAGAAGTTCTTTTAAATCTATAAATCAAGTATTCACTAATCGTGTTTTGCAGTTATTACACATGGATTTATTTGGACCAACTAGAGTTCAAAGCATTGGAGGTAAAAGATATTGCTTGGTTATAGTTGATGATTATTCTCGTTTTACTTGGGTACTCTTCCTTACAAATAAATCTGATGCTTTGATTCATTTTACTAAGTTTGCAAAGAAAATTCAAATTGAAAAAGGATATGCAATTTCGAGTATTAAAACCGACCATGGTGGAGAATTTGAAAATCATGATTTTGCCAAATATTGTGATGACAATGGTATTCAACATAATTTTTCATCTCCATACACTCCACAACAAAATGGAGTTGTAGAAAGGAAAAATCGTTCTTTGCAAGAAATGGCAAGAACTCTTTTAATCGAAAGTAATATTTCACCTCATTTTTGGGCTGAAGTTACTTCTACTGCTTGTTATATTATAAATAGAATCTTTCTAAGACCTATATTAGAGAAGACCCCTTATGAATTATTCAAAGGTAAGAAGCCAATTGTTTCATATTTTCATGTATTCGGTTGCAAATATTTTATTCTAAAGAATTCTAGTGATCAAATTGGTAAGTTTGAAGAAAAATCAGATGAGGAAATTTTCCTTGGCTACTCCTTGACAAGCAAAGCTTACAGAGTCTTCAACAAACGTACTCAAACTGTGGAAGAATCCATGAATGTGAAGTTTGAAGATTCGTTACAAAATCGACTCAATCTGAAGATTTAGAGTCTCGAGCAAGTGTCTACAAATTCTCATGAAGAAAATCAAGCCTCAGACACCGAGCCTCAAATAAATTCAGAAATTCCAACGAAGAAGAACTTCACCAAATTGACAAATCAACTACAAATTGGAAGCAAAAGTCAAGTCATCCCCAGACCTTATCATTGGCAATATTGATGAAGGAGCTCGTACTAGATCTAAAAGACGAGAAGCTTCCAATGCTCTTGCACTAATTTCTGATATTGAACCAAAAAATATAGAAGATGCATTGAAAGATGAAAGCTGGATCGAAGCAATGCAAGAAGAACTAAACCAATTCAAAATCAACAACGTTTGGGAGCTAGTTCCTAAACCAAAAGGAAAATCAATCATTGGTACCAAATGGGTTTTCAGGAACAAGCTTGATCAACAAGGAAAAGTGGTAAGGAATAAAGCAAGACTTGTAGCAAAAGGCTACACACAAGAAGAAGGCATCGACTATGACGAAACCTATGCTCCGTGGCAAGGTTAGAAGCTATAAGATTACTTCTTGCTTTTGCTTGCTTTAAAAATTTCAGGTTATTCCAAATGGACGTGAAAAGCGCATTCCTAAATGGAGTCATTCAAGAAGAAGTCTATGTGGAACAACCACCAGGATTTGAAGATCCTAAAAAACCAAACCTTGTTTTCAAGCTGAAGAAAGCCTTATATGGTTTAAAACAAGCACCTCGAGCATGGTATGAAAGGTTAAGCAATTTTTTAATTCAAAATGGCTTCTCTAAAGGTAAAGTAGATACTACACTATTTATAAAAAGAGAAGGCAAGGATTTCATACTTGTTCAGATTTATGTTGATGACATTATTTTTGGTTCTTCTAATGAGAGACTTTGCAAGAATTTTTCAAAGTGTATGCAGAACGAATTTGAAATGAGCATGATGGGAGAACTAAACTTCTTTTGGGACTTCAAGTCAATCAATCAAGTGAAGGAACATTCATCCATCAAGAGAAGTATGCAAAAGATCTTATCAAGAAGTTTGGAATGGAGAATTGCAAGAAAACAGAAACTCCTATGTCAAGCTCATCAAAGCCGGATAAAGACGAACAAGGGAAGAGTGTAGACCAAAAGCTATACGAAGTATAATCGGGTCACTTCTTTACCTTACAGCTTCTAGACCCGACATCTTGTTTAGTGTTTGCATCTCGTGCTAGATTTCAATCGATCCTAAAGAATCTCATATGACTCGCCGTAAAGCGTATCATTAAATATGTTGCAACTACATCTAAACTAGGTCTATGGTATTCTAAGAAAGGAGATTTTACTCTTCTTGGATATTCTAATGCTGACCTCGCTAGTTGTAGAGTGGATAGAAAAAGCACTACGGTACATGTCAATTATTGGGAAACGGGATGGTGTCTTGGTTCTCAAGAAAACAGGGTACCGTGGCTCTTTCAACCGCGAAGCGAGTACATTGCTCTTGGAAGTTGCTGCTCTCAAATTCTATGGATGCAACAACAATTGAGAGACTTTGGAGTTGATGAAAGACAGACGGAAATCAAATGTGACAATACCAGCGCAATCAACCTCACAAAGAATCCAATACTTCATTCAAGAGCAAAGCACATTGAAATCAAACATCATTTCATTCGAGATCATGTTCAAAGTGGAGATGTTGTGATTCAGCATGTAGATTCAAAGAATCAATTGGCGGATATTTCACAAAACCCCTAGAGAAGGCTCACTTTGAATTAATTCGTTCAAGATTGGGAATCGTAAACTTTGAAGATAATCGACTCAAGATTAAAGTCTCGAAGGTGGTTCGGACTCATCGCTAGGTCCGAAGACGGCTCGAGATTCAAAGCAAGGTCCGAAAGCGCTGGGACTCTACGTAAAGTCCGATTGTATTCGGACGCAAATGTAAGGTCTGAAAAAGGGTTCGAGACTCAAAGGTAAAGTCTGAATATCCGTCAGACTCTATTTTATCCTATCTCTTTACGAATTTTTTTTTTCGTATTCTCTCTTTAACACATTTTTTGGTAATTACTTTTCAGTATTTCAAAATCTCTTTTCGCTCTTTTTCTGACATGCATTAATGGCAGTTTATATTTTCAAAAAGGCAGTTTTTTTTTTACGGTTTATTTTTGGCAGTTCTTTTCTTTCACTTTTTGGCGACGTTTCGTATTCCGGTGATTTTTCTCTCACTATTTATACTCTCAAACCGTCACTTTTACTCTCAGCTATTCCATTACGATTCATTTTCATACTCCTTCACTCTCAAAACCCTAAAAATCTCCCTTTGCCATTTCCATTTCGTCCATTTTTCGCCTTAAAGTTTCAATTTTTTTCCTCTCGTTCAAGTTGAAATCTTGCTTGCTCGCGAAAATGTCGTCTCGCAAGTCCTCCGAATTGCAAGCGGGGACCACAGCGACAGCAAGAGGGTCCTACAAGGGTGGACCTAACAGAGGAAGATTCGCCTCAACGAGAAGCAGAGCGTCAACATTCTGAGGAAGTTGTTACCGAAGCAGAATCGGTAAGAACTCTTAAGCCACATACTGCTTACGATCTCTATAAAAGGCTCAAGGACGGGGAAGGTCGGCCTTAAGACGATCGAGGAGTATTTGAGGGAGAGAGGATATAAGAGTGAATATTTATTTTTGATGGAGATGGAAAAACCGAAGGTTGTTGGTGAAGGCATGCCACGAGGACGCTGGAAAATATCTCGAGTGATCCACTTGAGAATGCTCCCGCTGAAACTTTAGATGATGATGAGAGACTTTTCTCTCATTTTGAACCTCGTTTTGGTGTGGCTACTAATACTGTTTGTCCTCCTGGAAGTCTATTTCGGTCAAGGGAGCATGAACGAGTTTATACAAAGCTGTTGAAGAGGGGTGTGGTCAATCCAAGGAGTGTAGATTTTGACTTCCTTGATTCGATAAAGATAAATTTGAGAGGGAAGTTTGCTAAGTTACAATTGGAAAATTTCTGCACGGATATGACCGTGGCCCACTCGAGTTGGCGGCTTATTTTTACTCAAATCTTTCCTTTTTGGATGCAAATCGATTGTCCTTTTCTTTCATGGACAAAGATTATGTTGTTGATGTTGACTTTTGGCCGACATCATTGGTGTGGAAAGAAGGAGTTTCCAGCCAATCAAAGTCTCAACAACCTATGCAACACTTTGGATATTGTACGAGACAGATCCGTTGAAGGCAAGATATCCTACACTAGGATGAATGCCACCAATGTTTTGTTGCATAAAGTTGTCATCAAGCGCATCGGCCAAAAACGACCTCGAAGACCGATGTTTCCAAAACAGAGGCAAAGCCGATGTTTGCCATCAACCGGGGCAGACCTTTCTCACTTCCACATGTCATACTTTTCCATATGTATAGGACGGTGGTGAAGGATAAGGGTCATTTGCCTTATTCATCAATCATCACCAAATTGTTTAGGCATTTTGATATTCAAGTCCCCGCATCTTTGTGCCTAACAAAGTTGAATTTGATGCTCGTTGGAGAGAAGATGGTGATGAAGATGAAATTTCAGAACCGACTGCAAAGACTTTGGAAAGGTTGAGGAGGGAAACACCTTCAAGAGAGATCCCCTTTGCGCTTCATTGAAAAGGAAGGGCAAAGAGCCCATGGTTGAAAAGAAAAGAAGAAAGATCATCCTACAAGACGAGGAGGATGAAGAAGATGCCATGACTTTGTCCACTCTCTCTAGGATGAGGAGCCTTGTAATCCTGAGAACAGAGGCTGAAGAGAGAGAGAGAAAAGAAGCGAGAGGAGAAGGAAGCAGAGAAACAGAAGAAGGAAAAGGAAGAGGAAAGGAGAAGAAGAGAAGAAGAAAGGAAGAGAAAAGAAGAAGAAAGGAAGAGAAGAGAAGAAGAAGAGAGAAGAGAAAAAGAGAAAAGAAGAAAAGAAGAGAAGAGAAGAGAAGAAGAAAGAAGAAGAGAAGAAGAGAGACAGAGGAAGGAAGAAGAAGAAGAAAGAAGAAGGAAGGTTGAGGAAGAAAGCAAAATGCGGGAGGATATGGATGCTGCATTTGAGCCATCTTTTCTGGGGAAGAGGCGAGAAACATCCTTGTACCGATATGGATGTTGGCGATGAATTTTCCACTCCACCCACTGGCATTCATTCAGGGGTAGTTGCTGCAGAACAAGGGACAATTTCGCCACTACATTTTAGTGATGTGAGTAGGTCTGGTGCTGACCATGAGAAGGTTTATGCATCACACTTCTCAGAGTATGAAGAATCCTCACCTACCGAGAAAGAAAGGGCTGAGAGGGAAGCTCCTAGCTTTCAAACCTATTCTATTTGGTCCAAGTGGAAGCAATACTAATTCCACAAACATTCTCACATTTGTTGGATGTTATGCTGGACCGAAGAAACAGGTTTTTGGGATAGACTTTGAGATGAGAGATCTGAAAAAAGCGCTGCTGAGTACTTTAGTGAACATGCAAGAACAGATCAATGCACTGCGAGCTCAAGTGGAGTCAAATCAAACCGGTGCAGAATTGGTTTTAGTGAAGGAAAACCTTGCCAAACTCGACAAGTCAGTCCAGGAGCTTAGCAAGTTTCAGCTTGTTCGTTTCCCCGCAGCCCCTAAAATTTTCAAAACTTTATCTCAATTTTACTCTACCTCTTTGATGGGACAAAAAGGGGAGAGCTGCGCAGATTTGTTTACAGGTTTTGAAGGTTTTGAAGATTTGAAGTTTTTGAAGCTGAGGAAGCTTGGAAATTCTTTTTTGATTTTGATTTAGACTATTTTATTTTGGATTTCGATTGGGTTGTTTGAACTTCTATGACCTTATGTTGATGTGATGATTTGGATATAGACTTGTGAATTTGATTGTAGGATTACTATATCTTGAGAGGATAATTGTTATTGGACTAACACTCTGTTTTGCAGATATAGTATATATGAGTTTTCCCTGCAGGTTTTTAATTCACAAATCTGTCGAGGGTTTTGTCACCATCAAAAAGGGGGAGATTGTTGAAGAAAAATCCCTTGGAGTTTTGAAGTTGACAAAACGGCCTCAACAAAGTGTGGTCTAAGGATTCCAAGACTCGGTCGGCTACGTCCGAAGTTGTCAAGGTCTAAAGGTTTTCAAAGACAGTCGGACCCTGCAATTTCGGTCGAAGTTTTTCCGTCCGAAGTCGGTCAAGACTCGGTTTCCGTCGAAGACCTTCAAGACTCGGTTTCGGTCGACGACCCTCGAGACCCAAATCTAAGTCCGAAGATAGTTCGCGATTTTTTAACAGTGGCTACGGGTTATTCTTATGGCTATAGATATTGGATTTCGTATTTCCTAATCCTAACCATGGAATATCTCATTTGTGATCAAGAGCTTGGAAGATTTGATTCTTCGGATTCTATCCGTTGAAGATCAAGTTTATTTTTGGAAGAATCTAATTTTGGGAACTCAAGATCCCGATTGTATGGGCGAACGGGATTGACGAGCTACCGTCTACTTACGTTTTCGGGACAAGGAGATCACTTAAATTGATTCAGTCCAACGGGTTGATTGGATGAATTTTTGGAATGTGCCAACGGGTATGATGGCACGGAGATTATTTAAGTTGGATTGACGTTACTTGGAAACAAGGAGAGACCGGTAGAGAAATCTTGATGTTTGAATCTCCAAAATCACTTGTTCTCTAAAATCTTTCATGTTTACACTGTGTAACAAAGAGAGTGAGATATAGAGCAAAGACAGCGAAAGGCTGTAGGAGAGACTGTCAATTGAAGAAGTCTAATCCGTCTACCTTGTAAATGCACTCTTTTGCTACATAGTGATTACAGCCATTTGGCTGCCCGGCGTGGAGAGTGGACGTAGGTTTGGTCTAAGCCGAACCACTATAATCCTTGTGTCAATTTTCTCTCTCTACTCTATTTACTTTGTGAATACGTAATCTGTTTATTATTGATATATCCTTGATATTAACGTATTGCATTGAAAAAGATTCCAAAAGAATTCCGCAACAACCTATTCACCCCCCTCTAGGTTGATTCACTAGCCCATTTCAGTTTGCTCGATTATTTGTTTTCGAGCGACAATCTTTTTCTACGTGGCCATATCTTTAACAAAAGCGGTATTGTTTTTTTATTTTTAAACCAACAATCCTTCTCCAAATGATTTGTTTTCTTGCAAATAACACAAGGTGGATAATTTTCTTTTTGTATAGTTTCTCCTCCTCTTTTATTTTTCCATGAGCTCCTTCCACCATTTTTGGTTTCATGAGATCGTATATTTACTTTAGACTGAAAGGCACTTTCTATTGAATCTTCATCTTGTGCCATTAGTCTTTTCTCATGTGCTTCTAGAGAGCCAATTAATTCACTCACCGATAGGGTCGTCAAGTCCTTAGTGCCTTCTATAGTTGTGACTATGGGGTTGTATTTTTAGTAAGTGACACCAAAATTTTCTCGACAACCCTTTGATCAGTTATTCCATCTCCATAGGCTCTCATTTGATTAACTAGTTCCTTTAATTTTCCACAATATTCTTATATGGTCTCATAATTTTTCATTTTAGAATTCTCAAAATCTCTTCTTAGAGTTTGAAGGCGAATAGTGCGTACCTTTTCCGATCCTTGAAATTCTTCTCGTAGTATATTCCAAGCCTCTTTTGCAGACCTCGCTCCAATAATTCTTGGAAATACGGTTTCCAAGAGTGCTTGCTGGATAAAATATAGCGCCCTTGCATCCTTTTGTAGTTGATCCTTCGAAATACTTGCACCTTCTGGCGTACCCTCGCGACCTTTTTCCACGATGTCCCATAAGTCTTGGGCCATCAAGAATGTAGTCATTTTTATGCTCCAAAAGTCATAGTTGTTCCCATAAAAAATGGGGATGGGAAATGAGGATGAGGTAGAGTTGGCCATGGTTTAGTTAGTGGGTATTTGGAAAGGATAGTTTTAGGAATGGGTAGGTAGGACAAACGCCCAATACCAACCCAACGTGGCTCTGATACCACTGTTGGTGTTTTGCGGAAGCGTGTGTGTGCGCAAGTGTGTTTTGCGTGTGACTATCAAGGGAGCAAACTAAGGACAATGTGGGCAAGAAATGGTTGGACAAAGTAATATTAAGAATATGTAAAAGAGAGTGGCTGCAAGGGAGCAACAAAAGAAAGTTTTATTTATTTATTTGGTTGTAGTACAAAGGAAAGGAAGGGAAGGAGCTTACCTTTTTTGCTCTAGTCTTCCACGCTCCCCCCACCTCCCTATTTATAGTGGTGCTCCACCGACTTGGCCCATCTTCTAGTACTTTCTTTTACACTTTTTTTTTCTTGAACAATAGACTTTTTAAGGCAAATATCTCTGCCATTTGCAGAGATTATTTCATAGATTCTTCTAGGATTTTCTTGTATTTTCTAGCTTAAATCTAACTTGAAGCTTCTAGAAATTGGATCAATGACTCTAACTTGAAAATTTTAGAAATTGGATCAATGATTTAATAATAAGCAATCTTTAGCAGAAGAATCTGTAATGCAATTAAATGAACGACTTTCAACACCATAAATAATAATCCGAAACCAAATCGTTGCCATCGAATCGCTGCAAAAATTCAGTGGGACAAGGAACCAACCAACACAGTCGATCGTCTCAAAGCGCGGCGCAACGAATGGTCTAAACCATGAGTTACAGAGTTTTATTAAAAAAGAGGAATTACAAAAATGGAGGAGTACGAGCACGGTGCAATGACTTGCCATAAGCTCTATCCAGCTGCACTCGTTCGAAAACATGGTGAAACTACGCCATGTCAGGAGCAAAAAAGAGTTGAGCGACTCGCGAACAGAAACGAACCGAGCTTCGGACACGAAGCAACAGAACCCGCGCGCGAGCGAAGGAGAAGAGAGAGAAGTGAAGCTCGAGAATCAAGAAGCAGGGTTGGAGATGCGAAATCGGCATCCGTAGAATAATGAAAATGAAACTACGACATCGATCATTTTTTCAATTGAGAGTATCAAGTTTGCGCATGCGAACTCACCTCTTGGTCGATTTTCAATTGTTGAGATTTAAGAACAAGTACCCTATGTACCAAATTCATGCCTTGATATCACGGACATATAGGTGATAGAGAAAACTATATCGAAAATCCTAAATTTTATGTACGGAGTACCCTCAAAACCTAAAATTTTTTGTTGGTCAATTAAGTGCTAAACATCGGTCAAGTAGTCAAATTTAAGTTAGTTTGACAAACGAAACCTGAAATTTGCCCATGCGAAATTTTCGATACAAGTCTTTGGGATTAATTTTGTTTTTGAGCAAAAATTTACTACTCAATTGAATCAATTAGGAACTTAGTCGTGCTCTATACATAAAATTTAGGACATGTGATGCAATTTTTGTTTGAGTGATAAGTAGACTTATAAAACAAATATTATGAAAAAATTACCAAAAAATTCTAACAGTTCAATTTAACTAATTTAGTCCTAAACATTTTAATAACTTGTCAATGTAGTTCATTCCGACCATTTTAACCAAAAATGAGGATGTGGACACTAATACTAATGTGGCAAATTTTTTAAATTTTTATTTATATATATTTAAAAAAATTATCTTTTTTTCTTTGGTTATTGATTGACAAAGGGCCGTTAGCTATCAATCGAGACCTAGCAAGGGCTCAGCCATTGGGCGAGGGCCACAAGTCATCGCTAGCCATAGAGAGCCAAGGCCGTAAGCTCTTGCCTAGTGGCCAATGGAGGTCATGGGCTCAATTGGATAAAAAAGAAAAGAAAAGAAAAGAAAAGGATTAATAAAAAATTTAGAAAACTCAAACATATAAATATAAATATGAAAAGATTCACATAGAATGATTATCGTCCATGTGATTATTTTTTGACAAAAATTAGCTGAATGAATTGAAATGATAAATTGTCCAAATGTTTATAATTAAATTAGTCAAATTAAAAGGTTTAGTGTAATAGCTTTAGGATTTTTTTTGATAATTTTCTTCAAAGAATTAAACAGCAGGAAAAGAAAGAATGAAAGAAAGAGAACACGATAATCAGCGGACTAGGTTTAAGAACACCAGCAAATGCAAGGAAAAGGCAGTAGACTCGTGCTCAGAAGAAGACAAAAGGTAGAAAAGACGAAAACCGTGCATGCATAAATATCCAAAAAAAAAAAAAAAAAAAAAAAGACCGCCGATATAGAAAATCTCTATGAAATCGAATTTACTATTAAGCGACAAAAAGTCAACGGTTAGCTTCGGCATCGCGACGAGATTAGCTTCCTCGGAGGCGTCCAGTTATGAGATTATGATATCAAATTTAAGCACGAGAGTTTAGGAGGAAGAGAAACCATTAACGACTTAAATATTTCTAGCATCGACCAATTAACTAAGCTTTATATTGTTTATTATATTTAAATTTTCTCCGCAACATGTCTTTCCGAATCCGACGCACACATTGCCAGACAATGTATCTTTCTTTTTTCTCTTTTCCATGTATTTCCCAGAGGGAAGAAGGGTTTCAGGGAAGTGCAGGCTCGAACTGCGGGACGGCCATAGCCGTTTTCTCCTCCTCTTCTTAACCTTCAAGCATCCCCTTGTTAGTTTAGTCACCAAAAAGCCAGCTTCGACTGGTTGACTTCACGCACCAAGATGATCTCGAAAGAGTCGCGTTCTTTTGCTTTTGCTGGATGGTTCTGTGATACGAGAATACTCCCTGATTCTTCAGCCTCCTCCCATTTGCTTTTGCCGCCGAACCTTTCTATCGTCTGCCTCATCCTCCAAACTCGAATGCTGTAGAGAAACCCCAGTCTTTTAAACGTACAGGCATGGCCAGACCCAGCTCTCTTCTTCATCTTCTCGCTCGTGTTGCTCTTGCCATCACCGTCTTGCTTGGCCATGGTGTCCTCCATGTTGGAGCCTCTCGCAGAATCAACTGGAAATTGCAGAACAGCGTTGAGTCCACCTACGTGCTGCAGCCTTACCGGACTTCTTTTCATTTCCAACCTCCCAAGAACTGGATGAATGGTTCTCTCTCTCTCTCTCTCTCTCTCTCTGTGGCACACAAGTTGGTATCTGCTACGAACGTAGCTAACAGTTTTCTTTTGTTTTGCTGGTTCAATCTTCGTGTCGATTTGATACGTTCTGGTGGTGAAACGGACAAACCTGTTTCATGGGATTCTCAGATCCAAATGGTCAGTTCCTCCCTATCTCCCGTGATTTGCTTATCTTCCCCCAACACCACACCCCCCCAAAAAAAAAAAAAAAATTACGCAACTTGCGTCTTGATGTTAACTCGTTAATTTTATCACACACTACCAAAACCATAAAATACTCGTACTTAAAAATAACATTTATATGAATCGAAAATTTGTGGACGATGCAGCAGCAGTCAATAGCCATTATTTCTTCAGAATGCTTTGGCATATTATCTGCCCCACTCATAAAGATCAAATTTGTTGTGTACCTCGTGAATTATCAAATTTAATCTTGGAAAATTACCTGTGAAACTCAAAGCGGTGAATATTTTATCTCTTAGGATTAGGACCACAGAGACTATAATATGCTTACCCTATGAACTGTAAAATTAGTTTATTTTGATTGTGTAAACGATAATATGCTTGCCTTGTGGCTTTACCTCACTCATCTACTACGTTTAAATTATGTGAAAATGACCTGCTAAAAGTTAAAAGCAACAAATGGACAATTTGAACTGCAGGGCCAATGATTTACAAGGGCATATACCATCTGTTTTACCAATACAACCCGCAAGGCCCGGTACCGGGCCACAAGGTCTGGGCCCATTCCACGTCGACAGACCTCGTGAACTGGACCCCACAAGTCCCCGCCATCGTCCGGTCTCAGGTATACGACATCAATGGCTGCTGGTCGGGCTCGGTCACCTTCCTCCCGGGGCACAGGCCGGCCATTCTCTACACCGGAGTCAACCTCCAGCACCAGCAGGGCCAAAACTTGGCAGTGCCCAAGAATTCATCGGACCCATATCTGATCGAATGGGTGAAATCACCCCTCAATCCTCTGATGGCAAGCACGGCCAGGAACGGGATCAATGCAAGCTCATTCAGAGACCCCACCACCGCTTGGGTGGGCCGTGATGGGTGGTGGAGGGTCATCGTTGGGAGCAAACGAGACAGGATGGGAATGGCCCTTTTGTACAGAAGCAAAGACTTTGTTCACTGGACCAGGGCTAATCACCCACTTCACTCTGCTGAGAACACTGGGATGTGGGAGTGCCCAGATTTTTTCCCAGTCTCTGCTCGAGTCCCTGTTGGCTTGGACACCTCAACTAATGGGCCAAATGTTAAGCATGTGCTCAAGGTGAGCTTGGATGACACTAAGCATGATCACTACACCATCGGGACTTACAACTCCGGCACGGATAAGTACGTTCCCGACGAGGGATCAGTAGAGAGTGACTCAGGGTTGAGATATGATTACGGCAAGTTTTACGCTTCCAAGACCTTCTTCGACAGCAAGAACAACCGGCGGATCTTGTGGGGTTGGATCAACGAGTCGTCCAGTGTGGACGATGATATTAAGAAAGGGTGGTCCGGAGTCCAGGTAAAATATTTTATTCTTATTCTTATCATTATTGTTTGAGACAAGCGAATCGGCAAAAATCCAATGTTAGGTTCACTTAAATTAGGTGAAGTTGGGCTCATTATGTTAAGTGGCCAATGCAAGTTTTGATGTCACTAATGTTTGTGTGGCAGGCAATTCCAAGGACCCTTTGGCTAGACAAATCTGGAAAACAGTTGGTGCAGTGGCCAATAGTGGAAATAGAAAAGCTACGTACCAACCAAGTTCATTTGCCCAACAAATTGATTAAGGGAGGAACAGTTCTTGAAGTGTCTGGTATTACAGCTGCACAGGTGAGCTTTTCTGGTCACATTTCCATCAGGCATGTTCAAGGGTTTCATTTGAGCCATAGACCAACCACAACTCAAAACTCTTTTATTTCCAATTTTCAATAAGAGTAAGTACCCAATATTCGGCTTGTGGTGCTTCTCTATGGCCTTTTCTTCATAGGTTTTCTTGGTTTTTCTTCGACAACCTCGAAATCTACTTCAAGATAATAACTTACCCATGTTCGAAGTATTTTTTTTTTTTTTTTTTTTTGATCAGATGTTCGAAGTATTTTCAACCATATGAATATCAGCTAGTTTTTCTATGGTCCTGTAACCGTTACTGAATCGGCACTTATTTACTGTATAATATAAGTTAGCAACACCAAATTACTTCACACATAAAGGAAAATTACTGCCACATTAAGAAAAGTTCCTTTTCACGGGAAATCTATTCCGTGTTTTATGACACCGCACTATCGGCCGACCCGGTTCCCTCATATTTGGTGACAAGGAAAAGAAAATAATGCGAAAGGTTATGGGTAACTCTCTATTCTAGAATACGATCAGAGGCGTGGTCCCTTCAATCTCCTTTCATTTGCAGGCGGACGTAGAGGTCTCGTTTAAAGTAAAAGAGCTCGAGAAGGCAGACTTGTTAGATCCAAATTGGACCGACCCACAAATGCTTTGTAGCCGAAAGGGTGCTTTAGTTAAAGGTAGTCTCGGACCTTTTGGATTACTGGTCATGGCTTCAAAAGGCTTGCAAGAATACACAGCAGTTTTCTTCAGAATTTTCAAAGGCCAAAACAAATACGTCGTCCTCATGTGTAGTGACCAGAGCAGGTCCAACCTCCTCCATCTCTCTAATTTATATCTTTATCTCAAGGGCACGTATCCCACCCACTAATCCCCAAAAAGTTTCTGATATTTCTTTTCTGCTTTTTTGGCTATTTTTATTTCTATTTTCAGATCATCCCTAAACCATAGCAATGATAAGACCACTTATGGAGCATTTCTGGATGTGGACCCTCTTCAAGAGAAGCTGTCGTTGAGGACCTTGGTGAGTTTCATCAATATATATGAACACTTCATTTGTGTCTAATCAAGACTCGGAAATTCTTTCTGCATATCAAATCTGGTTAATCTCTTCATTATATTCATAAGCTAATGAATTATAAGTTGTAAAGTATAACCCCATAGTGATGATGTCTCCATCGAGATTCCACAGACCAAATTTGGCCAGATTCAGCACTTTTTTTAGGTTAACCTTTTGGTTTGTCCCCATTCTGTATGTGGAAGCTTTTACTAATTTGGATTTCAGATATATGTCTCTATCTCCTTGCACTATCTTATGTATAGGTATTGACCGTATTGTCACTTGTCGTGCCACTTTGGGATTATTCTCCCCTTTTTGCATTCTTTAAAAGCTAAAAGCTTCTCGAACCATCCTCCAACTTTAGCAAAACCCATTTGATACACGTGCTAACTTGTTGCACCCGATAAAGGAAACAAAGATGGCGATTAGACAAGTTCCTGAATCCTAGAATATCGGAATTCATGGTTTTAGAGATAATGATTAACTTGCTATGGCACTCCGTTTTTCGCCCTTGCTGCCTTTAACAGATTGATCATTCTATCGTGGAGAGCTTTGGTGGTGGAGGGAAGAGTTGCATCACAGCTAGGGTTTACCCTCTATTGGCAGCGGAAGATGGAACCCACTTGCATATCTTCAACAATGGGAATCAGAGTGTTGGAGTACCGAAGTTGAGTGCTTGGAGTATGAAGAAAGCTAGAATCAATTGACTAATACCGAGCATTTCGATTAAGCGCAAGACGTGCTGCATTGATAACGATAGCAGATGAATAAGCATTCTGTGCCCCCGATTACTACTGGTACGCTCCCTCATATCGTATGTTTTTGAGGGAATTCAAGTCGGCAGAAGACGACTTACCTGATTCCAATGCACAAACAATAATTAATCCCGGAACGAACATTGAATTGCGGATGAATTACGAATAACACTACCTCACATTGGTCTGAATGCAATCACAAGGAAAGCACTCGATTTTCACGGCGTAAATGCCGATTGTTCTTGTAAAGAAGAAATGGAACGTCTTCTTCTTCAATGGAAATGGAACCAAAAACGAAAGGAATTTCCAAGTGTATTTTCTGCCAGCCGTGCCAATGGTTGTCTTTAGGAGTCTTTTATATGACTCCATCACACCTTTTCCATCATACCATTTCAAATGGTGTCTTTCCATCGTATCATATCAAGGCAAAACGGTGCAATTCAATCACATCCCATTATAGGCATACTAGCTAAAGTACAACATCTCCCACTCGGACATGATGGGCTTGATAGCGCTCTATCAAGAATATAAGGCATTCAACATTCATCAACTTTACAGAACAATTCATATCGACAAGTAAGCCGTGCGACCAATGAGTACACCTGCACTTAGGAGCTCAACTTATGCACCTATTAGGGATGACATAATGGCTACAACTCAGAAAAGAAATAAACAATCGATGTCTCACAGTGCCCCAGATATATTTGGTTACATTAGTCCAAGTATACCTATCCCTTGAAGGCTATACTTGACTATTTTCAAAAACACCATGTATTTATAATTATATCCGCAACCACATAGGGCGATATAATTGGTCGACCAGTAAATATATGTGATAGATGTAAAACAACAATAGTCTTCCTTCGTACTTATGTCTCTCTCCATTTCAGAACAACCGCTTTCCTAGTCACGTCCATATCTATTTACGACCGTCGGTAACATGCTAAAGTAGCAACATTAATCTTTTACTTCGAGAATATAGTCAGAAGTAACATAGGGCATAAAATGAGGTAAATTATAAATTACCTTAAGGGCTCACACAATGAGTAAATGGGGATTATTTCACTCACCTTCCCTTGTCAGTCGTACAATGCACATGTAGTATGAATTACATGTTATAGTGGATTGTTATAGTGGATTTCTCTCTCTATAAGAGCGTATGCCATTCATTAAACATATCCACTATATGGATCTTAGCCTAAACATAGTCACGTGCTTCTAACTTACTCATGTTTAGCTCAAGTGCTATATCAGCTTGCTTTCTATAGCGCCCAATTAAGTACTTACATTCGGCATCTTTCAAGCATACATGATTGTGGGAGTATCATATTCGGTCTTATTATAAACAAATCACAGACCTCATCTTGACTCCAATCAAGGCGACATATTATTTTATGTACCAAGCTTACACTTCAGCATTTATTTGTACATAATGTCTCATCTCAACGTGCGAACTATAGCACTTGAGGCGGTTACTCGTGTGAGTGAGCCAATCATTGCCTGCCGACATACTTTTTAATAATATATGTGTGTATGTGCTAGTCTCATAATGGATTTGTACTTATTGATAAAAAATCAAGTCACTAATAATCAAACAAGTATGATACATATGTCCACAAACACATAAACCAATGATCCTCTACAATAACACATATAACATTTTACGCAATCCTAGTGACATCCTGTGGGTCAAGAATACGTCTCTAGGAATAGCCTTCTTAAATGGATCAACAACCATTCTATTGGTTGAAATGTATTGTAGGATCACTTCTTTCTGCGCTATAATATCTCTGATAAAGTTGTTCTTTATGTCAATGTGCTCCGTCCTTCCATTATACTTGAGATCCTTCACATAGTCAATGGCAGCTTGACTATTGCAATAAACTATCACCGGTCTTGGAACCTCGGTGACAGTGGCTAAATCTTCCAAGAAATGTTTTAGCCATACTGCTTTTTGCATTACGGCAGAACATGAAATAAATTCCGCCTCTATCGTAGACAATGTCGTGCATGTCTGTTTCTTGCTATTCCAAGAAATTGCACTTCCATTGAGCAAGAATGCATATCCAGAAGTCGATTTACGCTCGTCGAGATCTCCACCCAATCAGCATATGAATAGCCTATGAAGTGTAAATCATTCCCTTGATAACAAAGTTGATAGTCCATGGTACCCTTCAAGTATCTCATGATCCTTTTCACTACTTTCCAATGTGCTTGACCGGGATTTGATTGATTTCGGTTGACCAATCCCATGGCATAACATATGTCGGGTCGAGTACACACCATAACATACATCAAATTTCCGACCGCATTAGCGTAAGAAACAGTTTTCATTACTTTAATTTCTTCTGGAGTCTTAGGACACATCTTAGTACTTAGGCCTTCACCTTGCATGACAGGGGTATCAATGGGATTACAGTGCTGCATATCGAAACGTTCAAGAATCTTTATAATATAAGACTCTTGTGATAAAGCAAAGACTTTTCTTGATCGATCTCTTTCGATCTTAACTCCTAATATATAAGCAGCTTCTCCCATGTCCTTCATTTCAAAATTGGAGGATAACTATTCTTTTATGGTGATAACCAAAACCTTGTCATTCCCAGCTAACAGACTATCGTCCACATAAAATGATAAAATCACAAATTTATCTTCGGACCGCTTGACATATACACAGTGATCCTCTTCAATAATCTTGAAACCAAAAATTGTTATGGCTCGATGAAAACAAAGATATCACTGTCTAGATGATTGCTTAAGGCCATATATTGAGCGATGAAGTTTGTATACTTTATCCTCTTGACCTTTAGCTACGAAACCTATTGACTGCTTCATATAGATTTCCTCATCTAGTTCTCCATTGAGAAATGTCGTCTTTACATCCATTTAATGTAATTCAAGGTCCAAATGTGCAACGATAGCTAGAATAAGGCGTATTGAGGCAAATCTTACAACCGGTGAAAAAGTTTCCTCATAGTCTATACCCTTTTGTTGAGTATAACCTTTTACCACAAGGCGAGCCTTATACTTTTCAATGGATCCACCCGCCCTTCGCTTAATCTTAAAGACCCATTTGTTTCCAATGGCCTTGCGATTGGGTGGTAGATCAACCAAGTCCCAGACGTGATTTGCCTTCATTGACTTCATCTTATCTTCCAAAGTTTTTCTCCATTCTTCCTCGTCAGAGGATGAGAGAGCCTCTTGAACAGTCTTTGGCTCAACATCGTCTTTCTGAGCAATCATAAATGCTTCCCCTTCAATCTCAAAACGACGACGAGAAATACTTTTACGATTACTTTTACGCAACTGAATTTCTCTTGGATTCGGTTCGCTAGGTGATGCAACACTCTCGCTAGGTCTTGCATGTTGAGGTAAATCTTCATTTCCCTCTACAACATTAGTGGGTGTGTTATTAGGATCTTCCATCTCATATAATTGGAATTCCTTATCAATCTCACATCTACTAGGAAAATCGTTCTCCAAGAACGTGACATCTCGTGACTTCATTTCGGTCACACTTCCATCAGCTTGTTCACCTATAAACACGTACCCTTTGGAGTGTTCAGAATATCTTATAAAGATATATTTCTTCCCTCTAGGGCCTAATTTGTCATATTTATGGGAAGAATCATGAACATAAGCTGCACATCATCATGAATGTAGACTACTTAAGTCTGGTTTCCTACCAGTCCATAATGCAAAAGGGGTGGAAGTGACTGATTTTGAGGGCACTCGGTTAAGTACATAGGTAGCAGTCAATAACGCATCTCCCCAATAGGAGGTAGGTAAATTTGTTTGCGCCATCATAGACCTAACAATTTTCAATAGGGTTCTATTTCTTCTCTCAGCTACCCCATTTTGTTGTGGAGTAACAGGAATAGTCAATTGTCGTACAATTCCCTTTTCATCATATAGAGCCTTGAATTGCTCCGATAGATACTCACGGCCACGATCGATTCTCAATGCCTTTATTGTTTTATTCAATTGATTCTTTACCATTGCTATATATAGTCTAAAATAGTCCAATGCTTCTAACTTATGGGAGGTCAGAAAAATATAACCAAAACGCGTGAAGTTATCTGTGAAAGTGATTAAATATGAGGCTCCATGCCTCGCCCTCACATTCAAAGGACCATAAATGTCAGAATGTATGAGTTGCAATGGAAGTTTGGTGCTAGTCCCTTTACCGAATGGTTTTCTAGTTGTTTTTCCAACTAGACAATGTTCACATACAGGTAGATCAACATTAATGAATGACCCTAAAAGGCTTTCTCTAGTTAATCTTTGCATTCTTTGCAATCCAATGTGACCTAATCTAGTAAGCCAAGTACTTGCATCAATCTTAATATTACTAGCAGATGCAATTAAAGAAAAACAACCATGAACATTAACATTGTACTGATCATAGTCAATGTCTAACACCATAAAATCATTCGATACATGACCTGAACTATAATAAACTCTTCCATACAAAATATCAACACAATCACCATAGAAATTCAATACATAACCTAAGCTAAGAAGAACAACTACGGAGACCAAGTTTCGTCGAATATCTGGAGCATAGAGGACATCATGTAGGAATAGGTTTCAACCACCACGTAAAATTAATTTACATATGCTGATACCCTTCACTTCAACTCTCGAGTTATTCCCAACATATATCAATCTTCTTCTAGGCGGTATCCGACGATATTTCACAAATGCTTCTCGATCTCTAGTTACGTGGTCTATTGTTCCTGAATCTACAGTCCGCATTGGATGAGATTCAACAAGCATGACAATACTAGAAACAAAAAGCATTATTTAAAGTAATGAAGTAATATGGTACCTTTTTTGACTCAGTGCATTCACGAGCAAAGTGACCCATCTTGCCACAATTATAGCACTCCATCTTAGCATTGTCCTTCTTCCCACCATGCTTATTACGTCAAAATTTCTTAGCTCTTAGGTGCTTGATTAGTCTTCTTCCCTTTGTTGTTGAGTTAAGAATTTCTTTTGCGCTTGAAGCCCGAAATTTTGCGCGAACTTGATTCAGCAACATAAGCATGGGTAGAGGATCTCACGGCCTCTAGGCGCTCATCCTCTAATTCCAAATGATGCGCTATATCATCAAAAGTGACAATATTCTCATTATGCGTCATATTGATCTTTATATGCTCCCAACTGTCAGGAAGAGATCCTATAACAGTTTGAACTTGCCGTTCATCAGTAAGGGAGTAACCTGCTGATTTCAGCTCACGAATCATGTTTGACATCTCCCGAACAAGCTGCCTCATCGTTACATTGGTCACTTTCAGAATGTGTCAAACTTGAAGTCTCCTCAGCTTAGTGGTAGATGTACCCCCAAACTTATCTTTCAAGGCAACCCACATAGCTTGAGTTTTGTCATAACTTTCAAACTCACACATGAGATCATCTTGCATACAACTCAGCAACGTGATGCGAGCAATGCTATTTTTCTTTCTCCAAGCTTGATAAGCTTCTAGATCTCTCCCGTGTTGAGCTGAAGATCCATGCTCAGGTTCATCCATGGTGTGGTTGAGGGTTTCCAAAACCTCTTAATCCTCAAGAATGTGTTGAACCTTTTGGTGCTAAATATCATAATTGTCACCATTCAGCTTCTCACCCTTATTGAGGTTAGCCACAATGGTCTTAAATGCCAAAGCCATAATCAATTGTTATAACACATTGACATAATAAACGTAGAGTCAATACTAACACATTTTCAGAGTTACACACATATTTTATTTGCAGCAAAGACAAACTAAATTAATGATAATTCAACAAAAGACACAGAAACAAAAGTTCACTATATTCCTAATTAGCTCCTATGTATAATTGTTCTACTATCATTAATTAGTTTAATTTGCACAAATTTTAAGTTCTAGGTGAGAACTCCCTCGAATTCTACCAACCTACGAACTCCCACTAGGAAAAATAATTACATGACTTCATGTAATTTCTACATTTTTCCATTAATACAAAAGCATGGCATGATTTGAACCAACGTACAAAAATAATCATGCTACAATTACAATCAAAACCGCAATTCAACATATAATAGAAAATAAGGATTTCCTACTATTGTTCAAATTTTCTTGGGCAAGTATATCAAATTATATACATACTACCATCGAACTAAGCTCTATACAACAGATATGACATTATTTTCATATAAGTTAGTTACTGTATTTTCAAAACCACGCGTACTTAGGGTTCCCTACACATTTTTATACATTTATAAAACTCAAAAATACAAAATAAATATACCACAGTGTCGACAACAGCTATACAAACCAAATGCCACTGACCACGCTTGAATCGGAGCTCGCATGCGCCCTCACGCGCCGCTTGAGTGCGCGACGCGTGTGGCGTACGCGCCAGCGAGCCAAATGGCTCTTGGCCGGTCTGACCGGTCCCACAGTTGATCGGTCCGACCGTTGATTGGTCAACGTTCGGGTCAGGTCGGGTCAAAGGTTGGGTCAAGTCACGGGTTGAGTTGCCGGCCGGTGACCGGCCGGCCAACTGCCGTCGGCGATGACATCATCACGAGTTGATTCGTTGACCGGCGCGTGACGCGCACCTGCCGGTTTGTTGACCGGCGCGTGTTGCGCACACACTAGTGTTCCCAGCGCTTCAAGCGCATGGCGCCCACGCGCAGTGGCTTCTGGCCGTGCGTGGCGCCCACACGTAGCGGCTTCTAGCCGTGCGTGGTGCACGTCCGACGTCCTCCGACGATGCTCGACCCACCCTCAGACTCATCTCGGCGAGTATTTTCACCATGTATATTTAAAAATTGATTTTGGCCAAAAACATATTTCAAAAATTGGCCAAAACCATACAGGTGTTCGCAATCCCGAACTCGTTCTTCGCTTCGGTTCGATTTTGAGAATTCAGATTGCAATTCAGAGCATATGAACATCCAAACAGTGTAGAATTCAATCTCTTGATCTCGATATCAAGTGGTAAACGAGAAAATTCGATGAAAACAAGGCAAAAATCATGATCGAGCTCTGATACCAATGATGGAATTTAAGTCGGCGAAAGACAACTTATCTAATTCCGATGCGCAAACAATAATTAACCCCGGAACAAATGTTGAATTGCGGATGAATCACGAACAACACTGCCTCTCGTTGGTCTAAATGCAATCACGAGGAAAGCACCCGATTTCCACGGCGTAAATGCCGATTATTCTTGTAAAGAAGAAATAGAACGCCTTCTTCTTCAATGGAAAGGAAACCAAAAATGAGAGGAATTTATGAGTGTATTTTCTGCCAATCGTGCCAACGGTTGTCTTCAGGAGTCTTTTATATAACTCCATCACACCCTTTCCATCACACAATTTCAAATGGTGTCTTTCCATCGTATTATATCAAGGCGAAACGATGCAATTCAATCACACTCTATCATGGACATATTAGTTAAAGTACAACAGTTTTGAAGTATCAAATTCACTCATATAGGAGCATTCAATCAAGCGTAAGAAGTGCCACATCCATACCTGCCATTTTTTTCAAAGGATTTGTCAAGCAACTCTCTCTTGGAATCCCCTCATTGGTCCTAGTTCCCATCACTACGAGCTCAGAGATGGACTCTACATCATGCTTAGACCTATCGAATAAGTGGATTGAGTTGAGTTTGGGTCTAGTTATAAATGTTCTAACCCAAAAACCCATTAATTTATTTATGACCTATTTATTCGTAATGCAAATCTATTGACTTAACCCAACCCAATCATTACCAACTTATACTTGATCCAACCCATATTATTATAATACTTTCCTATTTAATCCAATGTAGGAAAACTCAACTAAATTGAAGTGAGAGTGTGGAGTGAGTGAGGGTGAGATAAAGTGAAAGCGAGAGAGAATGAAGAGAGTCATAAAGGTAGTTTAAGTCTACATAAGTTGTAAATCCAACCAATTTAAAACTTATATTATGTTTAAACTCGTTTATGATTCATTTACTCAAAATAACTGATTCATATAACAACTCAATCCATTATATATGTGTTAATAAATGGGCTTCTAACCCATTTTAACAAGTCTAATCAAGCTGCATCCCTCCCCCATCATCAGCAGAAAATATTTAATGCAATTCAATGAACCACTTTCAACACATAAATAATAATCTGAGACCACATCCTTGCCATGGAATCATTGCAAAATCAGCGGGAAAAGGAATCAACCAACACTAGCGCTGAGCAACTAATGGCCCAAACCATAAGTTGCAGAATTTTATTAAGAAAAAGGAATTACAAAAACAGAGGGGTATGAGGACGGTACGATAACTTGCCAAAAGCTCTATCCAGCTGCACTTGTTCGAGAACATGGTGAAACTAGGCCATATCCAGTGCAATAGGAGTTAAGCGACTCGCGAACATAAACAAACCAAGTTTTGAACATGAAGCAACAGAAGATACGCATGAGTGAAGGAGCCCTAAAGAGAGATCAACTGCGCCTGCAAAGCACAGGTAAGGGCTCACACACCTTCAATTTGGCAGCGAGGGTGTCGCGGCCCTCACCTAGGCCCTCAACAGCCAAAATGAGGGCGTGGCAACCCTAACCTAGAGTCGGCGACCCACGCTGGCCTTCAATGCAGAAAAAAGAAGGTAAAAAAAAAAAAAAAGCAAAGGAAAAACCCAAAAATTTTTTAAAAATTATTAAAAATATGTTACCTTCGTTGCTAGCCATGCCTTATAGGATGGTTAGCGTGTACGTCAAATTATAAAATATTTAAAACTTAATTGGCAAAATTGAAAGTTGTAACATTAAATTGGCGAAATTATAATAGATTTAGTACTTTTAAGACAATTTTTCCCATTTCGGGTTCTCATGATCAGAGTTGGAGTTGCTTTTCGATGTGAATGTGCTCACCAGCATAAGACAAGTAGCCTATGTTAAGAGCAATTCTCTCGTTAACAATAATAGCTTATTTAAAAAAAAAAAAATCAACTATTGACTCCACAGGTGCTCTATTGCATAAAATCATTGTCTTAATTATCATCTCAACTAAACCTGTTAATGGACGGAATTGTTATATAGGTTAGTTATATTAGTAAATGGATCATAAATTGGCTTATAATGATAAAACCCAAAATAATATGGGCGTTAATATAGCTATATAACTCTTTCTCACTCGACTCCATACTCCCACCTCAATTTGAATATGAGTTTTTCTAGAATGAGTTAAATATATACATGTAATAACAAAATAAATCGGATGTTATATGAATTGAGTATGAGTTAAGTCAAATATGAATTATTAAATTTTTATTACATTGAAATGATTCAAAATGAGTTAAATATATTAATTTGGGTATGACAATTTTTGACTTGACCCCACTCATTTGAAACCAGTCTCAAGGATCAATTTGAAACTAGTCAGCCGAACGGCAGACACGTCCCTCTTTCCCTTTTCACTCTTCACTGTTCAAATTTGACAATGTCGGCAGCCAGCGCATCCCACATTTATGAACTATCTACACACGATCTAAGATTTGCAAAGAAAAGCGTAGAGTGGTTTTTATTTTTATTTTTTGGCCCCGTGTTGCACGAGTGAAACCTGGCGCAGCCTCGTGGTATGACTCAGATGATGGGCCAAAGAGGACGAAAGATAAAAAGTAACTAGTGTTTGGTTGACCCGAAATAAAAGGAGCGCCACTTGATAAGAAAGCTGTAGTCTTGTGCTTATCGTTCTCCGATTTCCACACACAGTCGATCCGATGGAGCATCCTGACGTGCAGGCGGATCCGGTGCGCCGACCGAGATGGATCTCGTGGCGTCACGGGCTTTGAATATGATAAGAATACAAAGCATCTGTGCCCGTACCCACCGAAAGATAGTACCCAAAAAATCAAAGTCAAAAGAGCCAAAAAGGCAGAAAGTTTTGCCCATGCTTTCGATTCAATGGATTCGAGAAGAGATGAGAGGGATCAATCATCGAGTTGAAATGATAACTTAATTTTTTTTTTATCAGTCCTACTTTATTTCTACTCTAACATTCATTCTCAACCTTTTATTCTGCCTCTTACAGAGCGTAGGAGTCGAAACCCACTCTTGAAACTTACCCGTCTCCATCTCAATTCTCTCTGAAAATATGAAAATTCAAACCTCTCACCTCCCCAAATAACCTAATTGAAAGTGTGGAACTTTGCACGCATAAAGTAATTTTTGAGATTTAAGAGAAAGTATTATTATTAATTTATGCCATAATGTTGCAAACGTTTGGGCAATCAGGAAAAGAGCATTGGAAGTCATGAATCCTATATATGAAATGCAATCGACTAATAAACGTTTCAACTGCTTCAATTAAGTGTCAAACTTTTGAAAAAAATGCCGTTAAGCCCTTTCAATGAGAAATACCTAAAATTGCCTATAGGACTTGATGTATTTTGCAACAAAATTTTAGAAGCCGATCGAAAAATTTATGACTTAAATGTGTTGTGTGCTTAAAAATTAGGAGAAGTGATGAAATAGAATTCTTCTCATGAAAATGTTGGTCATGACGAAGGAAAGATATTGAGCGCCATTTCATGGGAATGCTAAAGCTATCCTATGCCACTAGAGCTTGTGCCCTGTGTTTCTATCCTCCACCCAATAACAATTAGCAATG
The DNA here is from genome assembly GCA_014182555.1 of Eucalyptus erythrocorys. Taxonomy (NCBI): domain Eukaryota; kingdom Viridiplantae; phylum Streptophyta; class Magnoliopsida; order Myrtales; family Myrtaceae; genus Eucalyptus; species Eucalyptus erythrocorys. The sequence continues at coordinate 14,678,794 of CM024602.1, forward strand.
ATGGTAAAAAGTTCGTCCTATGCAACATAGTAAAATAAAATAAATCGAAATTTCGTGTATGCCGCGTTTAGAGAAAACCGATAGAACATATATATTTTTGTTGATAATAGCACGAGCAATATTTGAATTTTGATCCAATAAACAATATTGTCCTTGAGCTTTAATTCATGTAATGTGATTTTTGAACTTTGAATCGCTGTCCTCCATAAACTTTTAACTTGTCCAATGTAATCCATTAATTATAATTAAATATTTAATGTATTTTTTAAATTATATGATAATATTTAAAAGCTCAGGGGTAATATTGAATAATGGACCAAAATTTAGGAATCGCATTAAACAAATGAAAAGTCTAAGAACAATATTGTACATTGAACTAGAGTTTTTTTTTTTTTGGTAAGGACATTGAACTAGAGTTCATCACCGCTTATGTCATTTTCTCTATTTCTATTGAAGATATTTGCAACCCTCTTGCTAATGAAGTAATAATAGAACAAAAAAAAGTAAAATATAACACCAGACTAGCTTTTAGAACTCAGGCAAATGTAAAAAAGATCTGCACACAATATTAACAAAAAAGGGAAAAAAAATGTGCAAGTTAAGTTCTCGAAAGATTTTCAGAAAAGCTTGTAGGAAACAGACCATCGATATAGTAGAGATTCTTTATAAAATTTAATTATAATTTTGTATGATGTCGGTCCAGGGCGTTATCCCAATGAAATCTCATAATGATGAAACAAGAGAAAACTCCGATTTGGGCAAAAAGCAGCACAAGTGCCATTATCTTAGATTCTTAATAGGGAAATCGAAATCCTAGAGCCGGAAGATCTGCAATTACGGGGGACTTTGTAAAAAGTGGAAAATTGACGTGCCATTCTGATCTTTCAATTCCCATTTCATTTCCAACTGCGGATCACGATGTTGACGCTGAACGTGGGGATTCATGATGAATTCCACCTTCATCAGAGACGGCTTATTAACCAAAAAGGTTCCCCAGCTTTAATTTCCAATCTCAATTCTATTCAAAACTTTTTTTTATCCATAAAAAACCCTCAATTTTAACTCAATTCTACTATAAACTATTTTTTGTCCTATAAAAAACCCTTAACTTCAAGTCTAATCTTAATTCCACCATAGGCTTTGTTTTATCCTACAAAAGACTTCAAATTTTAGGTCCAGTCACAATTCAATTTTACCATAAACAAGAAAGATCCAGTCACAAAGAGAACGAGTTTATTATATACGTAACCACCATCTTTCGTACTTGTCGGCATCAGAAGCGGAATAAAAATTCAGAGGGCCAAAAAAAAAAATTTTTGCGACGTCTAACACATGATTATTATTATTATTATTATTTTTTGGGTACCCAGGGAACCCTGTCAGCCGTTCGTCGCCTTGCAGCGGTACATAGCCGCCAAGTAAACCCTGGAGTGATGTTAGCGGAGAACCCACCACCCCGACATCACGCTTAAGACGCCGATGCTTCCCTTGGGGTTTGACCCCTCGACCTTTCCCCAAGATTGAGGTTTCTTATCCAGCGGAGTCACCAAGGTCGATGGTTCTAACACATGATTATTGACGATCAAATTATCGAATCTGATGAGATCCGCACGAGTCCCGCATTTTCCAACGGTCCAAATTCAGATGGATATAAGAACCATGTGGAGCACATTGCGACATTGCATATTGGGCGGCGTCCGAGGTGGATCACACGGCAATTGGCATCATGGGTTCGATTTATAATAAAGAGGAGCCGTAAACACCAATGGATAGTACGAAAAATCAAAGTCAAAAGAGCCAAAATTTACGCCCATTTTTTCAATCGGTGCATAAAAATTATTCAAAAAGACTAACGCGTTTAATAATGAAAAATAAACTTACAGCATTGATAGTGATGTAATTGTGTGTACTAGCTCTGCACGTATGAAGTAAATGTTGAAAATTTAGGGAAAAATAATTTACGTATAGATTGCAATTGAGCTATAAACATTTTAATTGATCCGATTAAATTCCAAGCATGTCCTCAAAAAAGCATAATCACAATATCTGAAAATATTTACCCATCACTCAAAATATTATGCATGGCATCCTTATACTTTCGGGAATTTAATTGCCTTTTCAAATAAAGATTGAGGAGTCAATCGAATCGAATTAAAAGACTATTATAAAACTTCGGCAAATTGGTAAAAAAAAATATACACAACATAAAACAGAGATCGTCGATATGGAAATTCCTTACAAAATTGGATTATTGAAAAGAAAATTTTCTATGAAAAGCTTTTTCTTTTTACAAAATGCCCCTCCAAATCACGGCATGTGCTCATCGATTTAATTATCCATGTATAATCGTAACTGGAAAATCGGTTATTAAGACAAAAAGCCGCACGCGCATCGCGATCCTAATGCGAGAACGCCATTCCAGTCCTCGTTCGTAAGGGTCAACGGAACGGGGTTTTTCAACGATACGACATCTCTCTCATCGGAGAAAATTTCCGTTGGAGGACGTGGCAAAAAGTTGAAAGTTGACGTGTCGTTGTGATCTTCCCAATCCCATCAACTTTTCGACGTACGACTCGTGCAACCGACTCTTTGTCGTGCAAAATAAATAATCTAAAATAAATATTTTCTAAAGAAAAACACTTAAATTACTTGTCATAATAAACAAACAAAAAATATGGAATTTTAGGAGGAAAATATATGATATCACTTTCGCAGCTTCCTCCTCTTTATATACCCAATTATATGCTTACAATATTTCATGTACTTAAAAGGTTGTAAGTATCTAATAAGAATTTTTAGAGTCCACCAATTACTTGAACCTCAATTTGAAAGGATTATCGTTCAAAAAGCCTTAAACATATTATACGACAATTAATTCGATCATAAAACTTTTCAATTTTGTCGTTTTAGTTTTTAAATTTTTTACAATTTACCAATTTAACCTTAAACTTATTATAAAAATAATTGATTGGAAGAATTATATTGGCACATCGTCAAAAGATCATAGACTAAATTGGCACGATAAAATATTTAAGACTGAATTGGCAAATCATTAAAAGTTTTAATATTAAAATGACATAATTAAAAAATACAAAATTGAATTGGTTGTCATATAATAAATTTATGATTATTTTTTTTTTGAGAATTTTCCCTCAACTCAAATTAAGTAAAGCTTTTATATTGAATTTAATTATCCATTCAATGAGCGACGACAAGTATTCAAAGGTTCTTTAATTTGGGCATTCAACATACTTTAAGGTCCCTGTTTTCATTAGTCGGACTTGTAGTTTAGTTCCTAACCCTCTCGAATATTTAAACCAAGCTCTCTCCAAGGATTAGACTATGGACTTGTGGAGTTTGATGGAGCCAAAAAAAACCAAATCCGAGAGACTTTTCACTACTGATAACATACATGTGATTTTCAAGTTTAAAAAAGGCAGAAAGCATTGCTGCTAATGACATGTATGTAATTTCTGTCGTCAGTATGTATGCTCTAATATGGCACCACGATTCATCCATGTTCGATTAAGAATTTGTGTGCCCGTCTCTTGTTATTTCTCTTCAACCGTCGGAAACCGAATATCATTTCGCTTCTTATTTACCAGAAAACTGACCTTTCCAACCCTTTGGTAAGTTTGTCCAAATTCGAATTAAATTTTGAACACGTGGAAAGACTTCAAAGGTTCTACGTCCTTACGGTGACTTTCTGCGCCACTTTACGCCTTCGGCTGGGCCTCCAAAGAACGGTCATCTCGTCAACAACCACAAACGTTACAACAAATGGATATTGAAAAATCACACGAAACGAGGGAAAATTACCTAAAAAGTCCTAAATCTATTGCAATTTTTTCAATTCAGTTCTAAACTTATTTTTTTGACCAATTGAGTCCTAAACCTTTTACAATTATTCCAGATCAGTCCATCCGGCCAAACTTGGCCTTACGGCCGGCGCCGACGTGGCAGCGGCCTAGCGCCGGCGAGCATTTTTTACTATTTTTTTATTTTTTAAAATTTTTTTAAATTTTTTTTAAAATTTTTTTCCTTCCTTCCTCTCCCTCCCTCCTCCCTCCTCCTTCCTTTGGCTTCGGCGACCGGCCGCCCCGGCCGGCCGCCCACCGAGGGGATTCGGCGGGCGAGGCCTCCTCGCCGGATCGGCGAGGGCTCGCCCGCGGCGACCGACGGCGAGCCCCCTCGCCGGATATGGCGAGAGCTCGCCCCGCGGTCGCCGTGCGAGGCGAGCCCTCGCCAGATCCGGCGGGGAGCTCGCCAGATTCGGCGGGGGGGCTCGCCGTGCAGTCCCTCGCTCGGTGCTCACCTCAACCCAGCGCTCCTCCTTCGGTGATCTACGCCTCCGCTCATCACCAACCCGCGACTCCTCCTCACCTGCGAAGCCCGTGCGATCTGCAGTCGCCGCGAACGCTGTCCTTGCCCAAACACCCGCTAGCAGCGAGCCGCACCTCAGTCCGCGTTGCCTCTGCTCCGCTTGCGCTTCACCCACTCACCGAAGCCGTCGTGCGTCGACACGATCCGCGACTACCGCGCCAAGATCGAGGCCGAGTTCTCCAAGATCTGTGACGGCATCCTCAGCCTCCTCGACTCCCGCCTCATTCCTGCCGCCTCCGTCGACCTCCTGGACCGTTGGCGAGCCCCCCTCGCCGGATCTGGCGAGGGCTCGCCTCGTGGTCGCCGGGCGAGGCAAGCCCTCGCCAGATTCGACTGGGGCTCGCCCCGCCGTCGCTGGGGGCACGTCGACTGGCAAGGCAAGCCCTCGCCAGATTAGGCAGGGCTCGCCTCGCCAAACCCGGCGATGGTGAGGCCCCCCCATCAGACCCGACGACGGCGAGGGCTCGCACTGCCGACTGCCTCAGTCCGGCGACCGGCTAGCCCTCCCCTCTGGCCGGTCGCCGGAGCCTAGGGAAGAAGGAGGAGAGGAGGAAGAGGGAGGGAGAGGGAAAAAAAAAAAGGAAAAAGGAAAAAAAACTAATAAAAAATTAATAAAAAATTTTAAAAAAATAAAATATTATTAGAAAAAGATCGCCGGTGTGCCGGCCGGCTGCCACGTCGGCGCCGGCTGGCCATTTTTGGCCGGATGGACTTATCTGAAATAGTTGTAAAAGGTTTAGGATTCAATTGGTCAAAAAATAAGTTTAGGACTGAATTGGAATAATTACAATAGGTTTAGGACTTTTTAGGTAATTTTCCCCATGAAACGATACACGGAATAGGGAGAAGTCCTTTTGTTATTTGATGGCGAATCTACAAATCCAAGTGTTTGGCAAGCGAATCTTATAGTGTACATAATTGAATGCAAATTTATGATTCAATGCACATATATCAGTCGTATAGGGCGCGCATGAAATTATTTCTGTTCTAGAAATAGTTTCAAACAAAAATAGATTTTTCTATTTCTAGTTCTTGATGAATTTCTAAGCAAAAATAACCGTTTGATAACGATACAAAATTTCTACTCTAAAAATAGAAATTCGTTTGATAACGACATGAGATTTCTTTCTTTCGGACGGCGGTGGTGGCCGGCGATCGGTGGCGGCGGCGGCGGCGGTCGCGATCGGCGATCGGCGGCGGTGCGACCGTGGCGGCGGCCGGCGACCGGCGGCGGCGGCGGCGGCGCGATCGAGTGGCGGAGGCGGGCAACGACCGGTGGCAGCGGCGGCGACGGCGATGAACGATGAAAATTTTTTTATTTCTCATTTCTGTTCCGAAAATAGAAAAATATAAAATTTTTATTTCGATTTCTAGTCCAAACCTATTTCGGAACAAGAATCTATTTCAGAAATAGAAAAGTGAAATAATTTTACCAAACGGATTTCTATTCCAGAATTGTTTCTGAAATAGAAAAACTATTTCTGGCACAGAAATAACTGCTTGTCATGCGCGCTCATAGTTTTCAGCTTTGATATCATGGACAGCTATTAGAATGATATCATGCAAGTTTTTCCGCATTCTACATCCCATTATTAATCTAAAGGTGCGTCATTATGATTAAGATAGTCCTAGGATTCAATAGACAACACGGGTCACGATATCTTCTTACGTAAACATGTACCCCGAACTAAGATGGATTCGTCACCATTCATGGACAAAATACTTGCTTTAGGCAGTTGTCGAATTTTAGTTTCTTCTGGCTTCTTCATAGCTTCAACGAGCATACCATCCGAAAAACTTCCTCAACCAATTGGGTAGATGAAGAAAACAGTAGTAGAAGCCGCAACAGGCGTAACTCGAGTTATAAATAAGAATGAATGCGTGAAAAGCAAAATCCTATTTTTATAAATCACCAACTACTGTATTCTTTCTCCTCAACGCTCCTCTTCAATTCATGCATGGCCAAACCAAGTTATCAATTCGCAGCAGGAGAGTTTTAGGCAGCTGCAGAGTGCAGGCTCGAGAATGGGAACAGCCATAGCTGTCTTTCTCAGCCTCTGTCTTAACCTGTAGCATCATCCCAGATTATTTTAGTCAGCAAAAACCAGCTCCGAACGTTGACTTCACCACCGGCAACGAAAGATATGACAAAAAAGAAAATAAGTAAAGAAAAGAGAATCACCTTATTTTCTCTTTCCTGGAGGTTTCTGTGAGATGAGAAGAACCTCTGTTTCTTAGGCCCTTATCTCTTCTGCAGCCCCTATCTTTCTGCGAAAAAAGTTCCCACTAACATGATGTGAACATTAGTCCCCACCACTCGAAAAACACGTCATCTTGCTGCCTATATATAACCGTTCTCCTCGCAGCTCGAACTCAGAAAGCCGTAGGGAAGCACCATTCTTCCCAACACACGAGATAGATACGCCTCACCATGGCCAAACCCAGCTCTCTTCTTCATCTTCTTGCTTCTGCTGTTCTTGCCATCTCTGTCTTGCTTGGCCATGGCGTCCTCCATGTTGGAGCCTCCCACAAAGTCTACCGGAATCTACATACCACTGTTGAGTCAACCTCCGTGGGGCAGCCTTACCGGACTTCTTATCATTTTCAACCTCCCAAGAACTGGATTAATGGTTCTCTCTCTCTCTCTCTCTCTCTCTCTCTCATGTTGCCGTCTCCCACGAATGTAGCTAACAGTTTTGTTTTGCTTTGCTGGTTTATTCTTCGTGCTGATTTGACCTGGTCTGGTGGTGGAATGGACAAACTGGATTCATGGGATTCTCAGATCCAAATGGTCAGTCAGTTTCTCTCTCCCTCCCGTAATTTGCTGACCGTCTTGATTTCTTCCCCCTAATAATTTAACTTATTTCTTGGTGTTAACTCATTATTTTATCATACCAAGACCATCAATCAATTTTATTTTTTCGTTCCCCCAGTACCTACTATTAATATCTGTATGAGTTGAAAATTTAACAAATACGCTGCAAAGTCCATTCTCGTCATTTCTCAAATGCTTCAGTATATATTCTATCACACTCATAAAGACCATATTTGTTGTTTACCTCAAATATTATTGGTTTTCAAATCTTGGGAAATTATCTGCTAAACTTAAAGCGGCGAATAGTTTATCTTATGGGATTAGGACCACATAGACCAGAGTATTTGTTTTGATTGTAGAAACTATAATATGCTTGCCGCTTTGCATCACTTATTTACTACGTTTAAATTATGCGGAAATGACCTGCTAAAATTAAAAACAAACGGACACATTGCACTGCAGGGCCAATGATTTACAAGGGCATATACCATCTGTTTTACCAATACAACCCGAAAGGCGCGGTCTGGGGCAATATCGTCTGGGCCCATTCCACGTCGAAGGACCTCGTGAACTGGACCCCACACGTCCCTGCCATCTTCCCGTCCCAGGAGTCCGACATCAACGGTACCTGGTCGGGCTCGGCCACCATCCTCCCGGGGTACAAACCGGCCATCCTGTACACCGGAATTAACCCCCAGAACCAGCAGGTCCAAAACTTAGCAGTGCCCAAGAATTTATCAGACCCGTATCTGATTGAATGGGTGAAATCACCCCACAATCCTCTGATGGCACCCACAGCCACGAACGGGATTAATGCGAGCTCATTCAGAGACCCCACAACTGGCTGGGTGGGACCTGATGGGAGGTGGAGGGTCATCATCGGGAGCAAAAAAGAGAGGATGGGAATGGCCATTTTGCACAGAAGCAAAGACTTTGTTCACTGGACCGAGGCTCAATACCCACTTCACTCTGCTGAGAACACTGGGATGTGGGAGTGCCCCGACTTTTTCCCAGTCTCTGCTCAAGTCCCTGTTGGCTTGGACACCTCCATTAACGGGCCAAATGTCAAGCACGTGCTCAAGGTGAGCTTGGATGACACTAAGCATGAATACTACACTGTCGGGACTTATAACTCCACCACGGATAAGTATGTCCCTGACGAGGGATCAGTAGACAGCGATTCGGGGTTGAGATACGACTACGGCAAGTTTTATGCTTCCAAGACCTTCTTCGACAGCGAGAAGAAACGGCGGATCTTGTGGGGTTGGATCAACGAGTCGTCGAGCGTGGATGATGACATCAAGAAAGGATGGTCTGGTATCCAGGTAAATAATTTTTGTTCTTATTAATATGATAATTGTTAAAGATGAGTGAATGGGTAAAAATCAAACGTTAGATTCAGTTAAAATTAGGTGAAGTCGGGCTTATTATGTTCAGTGGCCTATGCCAGTGCTGATGGTAGGAATGGTTGTGTGGCAGGCAATTCCGAGGACCCTCTGGCTGGACAAATCTGGAAAGCAGTTAGTGCAATGGCCGATAGTGGAAATAGAAAAGCTACGTACCAACCAAGTTGATTTGCACGACAAATTGATTAAGGGAGGAACAGTTCTTGAAGTTTCTGGTATTACGGCTGCACAGGTGAGCTTTTCTGGTCACATTTCCATCAGGCATGTTGATAGGTTTTGTTTACAGCGGCACTAAAGGAAGACCCGATTCTTTTGCGAACCTAACTCCCTGTTCTAGAATGCTGACTTGGGTATGGTTCCCTACAATCTCCTTTTTCAATGCAGGCAGATGTGGAGGTCTCATTTGAAGTGAAGGAGCTAGAGAAGGCAGAAGTGTTAGACCCAACTTGGACCAACCCACAAATGCTGTGTAGCCAAAAGGGTGCTTCGGTTAAAGGTAGTCTTGGACCATTTGGATTGCTGGTCATGGCTTCAAAAGGATTGCAAGAATACACGGCAGTTTTCTTCAGAATTTTCAAAGGCCAGAACAAATATGTTGTCCTCATGTGTAGTGACCAGAGCAGGTCCGACCTCCCTCTCTTTGACTCGTTTCTTTATCTTAAGGGCATATGTCGCGCCCACCACTACCCAAAAAGTACCTAATTTTTCTGGTCTGATTTTTTGGCTTTCAGATCTTCCCTTAACAATAACAATGATAAGACCACTTATGGAGCCTTTTGGATGTGGACCCTCTTCACGAGAAGCTGTCGTTGAGGACCTTGGTGAGTTCATCCATAGATATGAACACTTTATGTTTCTAATCTACACTTGGAAATTCTTTCGGCATGTGAAATCTGGTCGATCTCTCCATTATATTCATAAACAAATGGATCATTATAAGTGTTAGTTGTAAAGTGCAACCCCAAAGTGCTGACGTCCATCTAAAGCTTTCGTTGAGATTCCCACTGACCAGATTTAGCCAGATTCAGCCCCTCTTTAAGTTGTGACTTTTTGATTTGTCCCGACTCTGCATATGGAAGCTTATTCATACCTGGATTTCAGATAAATATCTCTAACTCCTTGCATTATTCTATGTTTAGTTGTCGTCGTTTGTCATGCCAATTTGGTATGATTGTCCCTCTTTTGCATGCTGCAAAAGCGAAAAGTTTCTCGAACCATCCCCTATTTTTAGCAAGATCCGTTTAATTTAGGCGCTCGTATGTTGCACCCCACAGAGGAAACAAAGATGGCAATTCAGTGGCGAGAAGCCACGTTTCAGAATCCTAGAATATTAGAATCCACGATTCCAAATTATGATTAACTTGCTTTGACTCTCCCTTTTTTGGCCCTTCTGCCTTCAACAGATTGATCATTCTATCGTGGAGAGCTTTGGTGGTGGGGGGAAGAGTTGCATCACAGCTAGGGTTTATCCTGTATTGGCTGTGGAAAATGGAGTCCACTTGCATGTCTTCAACAATGGGACTCAGAGTGTTGGGGTGCCAAAGTTGAGTGCTTGGAGCATGAAGAAAGCTCATATCAATTGATCCCATCTGTTGAAGTAAAATGAGGGGAATGGCGCATGCAGGAAAAGAGCACGGGCAAGAATCAGTGTGATCGAGATTCTTTATGGTTGAAGAAAGAAGTGAGGGAAATAAAATTGTTTGCCTTTTCAGTTCATCAAATAAAAGAATTTCGAGTGACCGTTGCTACAGGAAAAAATAATCAGGGGTTTCCAATGTTCCCTCAACTTGTAACAGAAGGTTATTTTCCGAAGGTTATTTTCCGTCTTACTTAGCTGAGCACTTGTGATTTGATATGGAGGAAATTGGCATATATGTTGAAAGACATGGTTTGGGGGTTAAAACCTGAAATATGCTAAGAAATACATCTTCCGCAACCAAAAGGACGCTAGTTTATAGAAGGCAGCAGACCGTGTTGGTGAGTCCAACTTCAACAATTATAAGCACAAAATACGTACATCGCCACTAGGAAAATTGCAGGGGAAAAATGCGAAAGAAAGGCACGGATTTGACCATTTATTGTTGCTACAAGCCTACTCCTCTTTCATCCCATTCCCATCACGTCGATTCATTCGGAAACTCTGAGAGAATTCTCTATTCTTCACTTGACAACAATTGGCCCATGTTACTATGAAGTCAATCATGCGGAAACAATTACACTTCGTGGTTTATTTAACCAATATTCTCCGACAGGCAGATGATGAACCGTCTTTAGTCCATGACATCAATAGATAACACGGTTCAAAGGAGACTAAGATCAACATTCTTCGTAAAGGCATACAAATTCAATCATATCACAAACAATTCATTTTATTTTGCCTATGTTAAATCAATCATAGAATGTCACGTAACTACAGCCAATCGGATGCCAAAATCTTAGAATTGAACTTTTTACAAATCATATGGATAAGACATGCGCAAAATGAGGCATTTGTCTTCCATGGAGGAAGAACAATGTAAGCAACACAGCAGGAGGCATTGCCAACTTACCATATGACCCAGGGCATCAAAAGAAAGTAATCCGTATCAACTAAGAAAATGCAGGCGTAGCTCATTGTTTTGCTTTAAGCGCTTCGATGACTGCTGAAAAGTCCTGGTCACTCAGACCATGAGACTGTTGGATTTTTTCAATGTCTTAGTGCTGCTGGTTTTTTCGACTGAAGCTTCTCTGTTCTGTTTTGCTTTGTTATGGTTTATTTTCCTGCTTAGTTGGTTATGTTATGCAGCTGTTGTTTTTGTTATTTAGGAAGTGAGTACACGTCTAGGTGTAGTTATATACTGCACATGTATATGTGTGTGAGCAGTTACTATTTTTGTTTTTGTTTAAGTTGTTCTTTGTACTTGACAGTTTCTTTAGAGAGAACTATATGTATGCAAGCTTGTGTTCTGTTCTCTCTGTCTTCTCCTCCTTCTTCGATATCCATAGTTTAGGTTTTCTATTCTTGTTTTACTACTTAATCAGTAACAATAGTGGTATCAGAGCATTGAATGATCTTGAGGGACTGTGAAGTGAAGCAAGTATCGAAGTGCAAAGAGGTTAGAGGGTGATGGAGACAGGTTCAAGTGGTTTTTCTACGATGGCTTCTCCAGTATTTACTGGAGAGAATTATCAAGCATGGGCTGTTAAGATGAAAGCATTTCTAGAGAGTCATGATCTGTGGGAAGCTGTGGAGGATGATTATGAAGTTGCTCCACTTCCAAATAATCCGACTATGAATCAGATCAAGCTTCATAAAGATAGAACCACAAGAAAAGCCAAGGCAAAATCTTGCCTCGTATGCCGCTATCTCGCCTACCATCTTCACCGAATTATGAAGTGTGACTTTGCGAAGGCCATATGGGATTTCTTGAAGGAAGAATATGAAGGAGATGAGAAGATAAGAGGTATGAAGGTGCTGAATCTCTTGAGAGAATTTGAGAGACAGCAGATGAAAGAGTCTGAGTTAGTGAAAGAATACTCTGATAGGCTAGTGCGGATAGCTGATAAAATCAGAGTTTTGGGGACTGACCTGAAGGATGATAGGCTTGTTCAGAAGATCCTGGTGTTTCTTCCAGAGAAATTTGAAGCTACTATAGCTTCTTTGGAAAACACAAGGGACTTGGCTGATATAAAACTTGCAGAGTTGTTGAATGCTTTGCAGGCACAGGAGCACAGAAGACTAATGAGGAGAGAAGAACATGTGGAGGGGGCATTGCAAGCCAAAGTAAAGCAAAATGATGGAGGCAAAGGGAAGAAATGGATTCAACATAGAGGAAATGTTGCTGATTCGAGGTTTTTACCAAAAGAAGGGAATGCTGGTGGATCCAGCAAATGGAAAAATAATAAAAGGCCATGTTAGACTTTGTGGTGGAACCAATCATCAGTCTTTTAGATGCTGGAAAAGGCCAGATGCAAGGTGCAGAAGATGCCACGAGTTGGGTCATATGGAAGCTATTTGCAAAGGGAAAACCTATCAGCAAACAGGAGAAGCACAAGTGGCAGTGAGTGAAGTTGATGAAGAGCACTTATTTGTTGCTTCAGCTGGTGAATCTTCAGTCGAAAATAGTACATGGCTGATAGATAGTGGTTGTACCAATCACATGACTGGCAACTTAGAGCTATTCAAGAACATAAACAAAACAGTAAGGTCCAGAGTCAGAATTGGCAATGGATAGCATATTGAAGTTCAAGGTAAAGGTGTAGTTGCTATTGAAGGAAACCAGGGGGTAAAGTTAATCAGGGATGTTCTTTTTGTGCCAAATATTGACCAAAATCTATTAAGTGTTGGTCAGTTAGTGGAGAAGGGCTATATAGTGAAGTTCGAAGGAAGGGAATGTCTTATTAAAAATGTTGACAAAGAAGAAGTCTTGAGAATTCCAATGAGGGATAAAAGCTTTATGTTCAAGCCACATGAGATGCAGCAGATGGCTTTGAAGTGCAAAGAAGAAAATATAGAGCTGTGGCACAAAATACTTGGGCATGTTCACAGGAGGAGTATGCTGATTATGCAGAAAAATGGCCTGGTAAATGATTTGCCAAGCTTGGAGAAAGAACTTCCATAATGCAGAACCTGTCTTCTTGGCAAACAAGCTAGATTTCCCTTCAAAGGAGGAGTCTCAAAGACATGTCAAAAGCTGGAACTAGTTCACACTGATGTGTGTGGACCTATGTCTGAACCCTCTCTAAATGGAAGCAGGTATTTTATTACTTTTACTGATGATCTGACTAGAATGAGCTGGATCTATTTTCTGCGAGCTAAGGCTGAAGTAGCTGATGTATTTATGAAGTTTAAAGCATTAGTTGAGAATCAAAGTGGGAAGAAAATTAAAGCTCTCAGGTCTGACAATGGATCTGAGTATACAGCTAACAAATTTAAGCTGATTTGTGAGTAAGCAGGAATTGTGCAGCAATTTACAGCCCCTTACTCACCTCAACAGAATGGGGTTAGTGAGAGAAAAAACAGAAGCATTATGGAGATGGCCAGATGTATGATGCAGGAAAAGAATTTGCCTAAGAGGTTCTGGGCTGAGGCAGCCAATACTGCTATATTTCTTTTAAATAGATTACTTACAAAAGCTTTAGAGAAATTAACACCTCTCGAAGGCTGGCAAGATACTAAACCTTCTGTGAAAAACTTGAAGGTTTTTGGATGTTTGTGTTATACTCATATTCCTGATGTCAAGAGGGACAAACTTGATAAAAAGGCTGAGATTGGGATCTTTATTGGATATAGTGTTCAATCAAGAGTTTACAGAATTTTCTATCCCATGACAGGGAAAATAACTGTGAGCAGAGATGTCATGTTTTTAGAGGAAGATGAATGGAACTGGATAGATGGAAGGAGCACATAATTGAAGTACTTCGAAGGACAACCTGAAACAGATGTGGAGACTAATGGAATTACAGAGGAAATGTAAGAGAATATAGATGATCAACCTGTGAGAGGCACAAGGTCACTTGCTGAGTTTTATGAAAGAAGTAATGTGGCAGTGCTCAAACCATCCAACTTTGCAGAAGCCAAGGAAGATCATAAATGGATTGCAGCAATGCAGGAGGAGATGGCAATGATTCAGAAAAATCAGACTTGGGAATTAGTAGATAGACCATTAGACAAGAATGTAATTGGAGTTAAGTGGGTGTTTAGGACAAAACTCAATCCTGATGGTTCTGTTAATAAGTATAAAGCAAGGCTAGTTGTGAAAGGCTATGCTCAAATATGGGGAGTAGACTATTCTGAAACTTTTGCTCCAGTTGCAAGGCTGGACACAATAAGGTTTCTGTTAGCTGCTGCAGTATAGAAGGCTTTGACTATCTTTCAGCTATATGTCAAGTCTGCATTCCTAAATGGAGAGCTTGAAGAGGAAATTTTCGTTGAACAACCTGAAGGTTTTAGTATTAAAGGGCAAGAGGAAAGTGTATACAGATTGCGCAAAGCTTTATATGGACTGAAGCAAGCTCCAAGAGCCTGGTATGGAAAAATAGATCGATACTTACAGGATTTTGGTTTTAAAAGGAGCTTAAGTGAGTTCACTCTTTATATTAAGAAAGTAAATAATAGTGTGGTAGTTCTGTCTCTATATGTGGATGATCTTTTGGTGACAGGAAATGATGCTCAGCTGATAGAAAGTGTTAAGCAAGGTTTGTTTGCTGGTTTTGAGATGATAGACTTAGGAAAAATGGCTTACTTCTTAGGTCTGGAAGTTAAGCAAAGTCCTTATGAAATCTTCATTTGCCAGAGGAAGTACTTGAAGGAAATTCTAAAGAAGTTTCAGATGGAAGACTGTCGAAGTGTCAGTACACCTATGGCAGCTAAAGAGAAGTTGCAGAAGAGTGATGGAATTGATGCTGTGGATGCCTCGATGTATAGAAGTCTAATAGGGTGTCTCATGTACCTCACAACAACCAGACCAGACATTCTATTTGCTGTAAGTGTTCTATCCATATTTATGAGTGATCCAAGTCATCTTCATTTGATTGCAGCAAAGAGGATCTTGAGGTATTTAAAAGGAACCATGTTCTTTGGTGTGAAGTTTCAAAGGAGTCAAGAATTCAATTTACAAGGTTTTTCGATAGTGATTGGGCTGGCTCGATGGATGATATGAAGAGTACATCTGGATATTGTTTCAGTTTAGGATCAGCTTGTTTCACTTGGTGTTCTAAAAAGCAAGAAATTGTAGCTCAATCTACTGCAGAAGCAGAGTTTATAGCTGCTAATGCAGCTGCAAATCAAGCCTTGTGGCTGAAGAAGATAATGAAAGACCTGTGGCTGAACTCCAATGGCTGTATCAAAATCAATGTGGATAACCAAGCTGCACTTGCAATATCTCAGAACCCAGTTTTTCATGGCAAAACTAAGTATTTCAAGGTTAAATTCTTCTTTCTATGTGAGATGCAACAGAATGATGAAGTCAAGCTGGTTTATTGCAGATCTGAAGAACAACTTGCAGATATGTTCACAAAACCACTTCAAGCTGGAAGATTTGAAGTATTGAGAAAGAAAATTGGAGTATGCAGCAGCTACTGATCCAAGGAGGAGTTTGTTGGATTTTTTCAATGTCTCAGTGCTGCTGATTTTTTCGACTGAAGCTTCTCTGTTCTGTTTTGCTTTGTTATGGTTTATTTTCCTGCTTAGTTCGTTATGTTATGCAGCTGTTGTTTTTGTTATTTAGGAAGTGAGTACACGTCTAGGTGCAATTATATACTGCACGTGTATATGTGTGTGAGCAGTTACCATTTTTGTTTTTGTTTAAGTTGTTCTTTGTACTTGACAGTTTCTTTAGAGAGAACCGTATGTATGCAAGTTTGTGTTCTGTTCTCTCTGTCTTCTCCTCCTTCTTCGATATCCATAGTTCAGGTTTTCTGTTCTTGTTTTACTACTTAATCAGTAACAACAGAGACTTTGCTACTTTATACAGTTTATTTGCCGCTGCTGCAATGGGTATGGATTGGGAAACAAATTCTGCTAACCCCAGAGCAAGCCTCATATCCTGCCAAAGTAAATGATATTAAGAGAACATGCACTGCTTGTATATAGTTGACGGTTGTCCTTACAAATTTACAAACCTTCTGCTGATGCTTCAAAGGAAATGCCATGGATATTGGGATTGGACCGTCGAAGGACCTTTGACTGAGTACATGGGTGCACTAATGGCTCCCTGTGACACCACCTGCAATATCACTAGGTCCCAGTCTCAATGTGTCCTAGGAAAGAGCTTAGTTTGATTGATAAGAGTAAACATTAATAACCAAACCGATAAAAGATAGGATTTATCTAAACAGTAATCTTTTTGCCCGTCACTTGAGCTCAAACCCTTACTTGCGAGCTTCAGGCATTGTTCATTCACTTATCCCGTATAGACAACAATCTGATTTCAAATGGAGTATGCTCTTGACTTGAACAGTTCTGTGGCATTTATATTACTTCGTTTACAAAATATCTTTAAATGGTTCTGAGTCTTGTTAAACTTTACGCACAAAAGTACTCCATGGTTGCAATTTAGACATTCAGCAGGCAAGGTTAACGCCCAGTCTTCTTCGCTACCGTGGCTGGTGTTGTTGTGCCTCGATGATCCTCAACTGGCGGTGAATCAGCCTTTAGTCGAGTTTGTTTGTTTTCTTTTGCAGGTCTTCTCAAAGTACCCAATAGAGACGTCCACAAGACAGACCCAAAAGGAGAGGACGCATGCCTCCACTTCTAATAAAATCCATGGAAGAAAAATCGTGGGAAAATATTCTGAGTAAAAGAGGGTAGTCAACTTTGAGACGGGATTGACTGTCTTTTACAAAAAAAAAAAAAAAAAAAAAAAAAAAATGAAGACTAACTTAAGCATCCCCTGCACGACGATCATACTACACCTGCCCCGCTTCAAATCGCGAAGTTCCCACTTGGTCGAATATTTGTTGCGGCGCTTCCTTTCTGTTTCGCAGGTTTTTGAAGTGGTCCCGAAGCTTCCTTGTTGATCATCAAGACGTGAGCAACCATGTCTCGGTCCTATTGACAAGGTCAAACCACCGAGCATCACCCACGTCGCCTCCCGTTGCGGCACCAAAGCTGCTGTCTGGACGTGCCACAAGCTCGATGCTCTGAGTCCCAACATTGCCTAACAAGGCCAAGACTTTGTGCCACCCGGTGCTGTCCCGAGCCGAGTCCCTATGTGATCTCGCTGATCATCCGTGTTCCTCCGCAAACCATCATCGTTGATGCCGTTGAGCACCACCTCACATCGCCGAAATTTGGTAATATTATTTACGAAATTAGGTAATTATCTTATCTAATGTTGATTTGGATATTTTGTTGCCTAATATATGTCTATTAATATCTAGTGTTCATATCCATGAATGATAGACATATCTCAAAATTAGGATTTATTCCTAATTCGCAACCGCATATGATCTCTGATTCCATCTATAAGGTTTTAGATGAAATTATTGATTCCGCGGGAATAAAAATTAATATCTTGATCTTTAAGACTTAAGATCAATTTATCGATTTTATTAGCGAGATATTATTCCTTGATCTAAATGATATATGATATCTTTGATGATTTTGAATGGCTTGGTGTTTGTCTCGTCTTGATTGTTTTATTTATCTTGAAACATGTTTGAGCTAGATTAGGTTCACATTAGAATGTTGCATGCTTTAGGGTTATTTGCATATTTAGACTAAGCATTTTATTTATCATGACTTTTCAAAATAAATAAGCCATAAATGTGTTAGAATTCGAATAAAAAGCAGATTTTGAAATTTCAAAAGCAATTATAAATCTAATACAACATAAAAAGAATAAATATAAATATCAAATAACACACATTCAGACTTTACGTCGAGACTCATTGATGCATGTTAACTAAATCGATTGTGCATTTAAATAGTAAACATGTCCTATTATTTATTGGATGCTTCTTGAGATTTTTCCCATCCCTTATCGGGTGTTAATTAAGCAATTCGGGCCTCCTGATTTTCAAATCTTCTCATTTCTTCCAATGAACGCCTCTTTTTTCAGCATGCTGTTTCCACCAAAAGGAGGCTATTCTTGTCTCAATAGTACGACATATGGAGGTTGATGCTTATCTTTTAATTGCTTTATTTATCCCAAAAAATACAAAAAAGATTGCATTTGCATATCATGTAGATTAGAATTGATTAGCCTAAGATAGTTTTTTTTTTTTTTTTTTATAAATAATTTAGGATGTTAGATTTTCATTTCATTAGCTTAAATTGCATGTCTAATTATTTGAGTTTTTTTGTAAAATTTCGAAATTAATTAATTAAAAAAAAGCAAAACAAAAATCATCATGCATATGTCATGTAGAATTAGGGCATCCTTTGTACGTCATTGCATATTAGGATAAAATTGCATATCTCATTTTTTTTAGTTTAGATTGATTTTTTAGATAGATTGCATCTTAGGTTAGAAATTGCTAAGTTAAGATAATATCTTAGATTAAATTAGGATTTGGCTTAACCTAATTCCTAATACAAATTGAATAGAATCTTAATTTAGTCAAACAATTTTCATATTTTTCCTAATTTCGAATTTCATGGAAAATACAAAAAAATGTTTTAGGATAAATTAGTTTCAATCCCTAAGATAGATTAAATTTTTTAAAAAATAATAATAAAAATAAAAAACGTCATTGCATGTCATATAGAATTAGATTCATGAAATGCATGTCATTTAGTGATTGTTGCTAAGTCCATTTAGTTAGAAATTGCTTGTTATTAGAATTAGGTTATTTAGTTATATCGCATTGCGTAAAGCATGATTCACATTAATTAAATGAAAACAAGAAGAAATTGCGTGTTAATTAGAAATCATATCGAGGGTTGATAATGTGAATTCTGATCTAATATTGTAGATGCTTTCGTTGTTATGAGGTAAGTCTTACAATTTATTTATTGCCTTACTTTATTTGGGTGTTAAACTGATGGTTTGCACACCCGCATGATCACCTCACATGTTAGGGAGGTAAATTAAAATTAAATTAAGTTGCTTGCAAAAACATTTTTTGGAAAATAAACGAATGGTACCGAAAGGACATTAGAAGAATCTAGTGTAACCAAGTCCCCATATCCATAGTCTCTAGTTCGTAGGAGTAAAGTAAATTACTTTAGTTGGGTTTCTAATCGACCTACCAAAAATGGATTAGTGGCGACTCCTAATTTAAAAATCATTTGCACGTTAAAAAACTTGAACCTAAAGTTGTGAATTGGAATGGGCTTGGGAGAGCTCGAGTTAAGTATAGGCTTAATAATCCATTACCCAAACCCAAGGGGATGTACCTGAAAAATTGGTCGCGACATCCATTTATAACTGTCCACTTATCATCCTAACGAAAAAGTATAATAAGACAAAAGTTGCGACCGTGTCATGATATAAAAGTGTCTGATTGGAATTTATCTCGTGACCAAATACATTTGATCAAATGTAATTCTTTATTTTTTTTAAAGGGAAATCGGTTATGTGATGACCAAACTGGAAATATCATGAATAGATAGGATAATAGACAACCTTTACTTCGAATAGAACTGTACAAATATAAATCATGATAGAATTTCATCGACGATAAAGTTTGGAAAAGATAGCCTAGTCTTACATAACCAAACGTAAACAAGTTGAGCTAGAATTTCATCAACAACAAAACTTAAGAACACATAATTTAATAAGTGATGCGAGTCTGAAAACTAAAAGTATAATGTATAAAAATAAAGATAACTTAAAGATGATAGATTTGTTTGTTTTGCACAAAAGATCTCCAATAAACAAACGATGGTATTTATAGTGATCGTGTCATAACTGTCTCCGATAAGTTCTGTTGACGCCTAATTTTTAATTTTATTTTTGAGTTTTTAATTAGTTTCTTTATTAATATTATTAGTACTGTTATTTTTGGGTTTTATTTCGTTTTGATTAACAACACCAAAAAAACCAAAAAAAAAAAAGGGGATAAAAACCGAAAAAAGAAAGAATAAACAAAAAAATGAAAAAACGAAAAACCCCCCCACGAGGCCCGCTCGCGCCTCAGCCTGCCCCAGCCGCGTCGTCTCCCTCATCGCGTGGTTGTAGCGCACGCGCGCAAGGGCGTGACGCCAAAGGAAGAGGAACAGTCGCCGGCGTACGAAGTGCAGGGAAACAGGGCCACCGAGGGGACGTGACCGGAGGGGGCAACAGCGGCCGACGGGACAGCGGTCCAACCGTCGGCCGAACCCTCGCTGACCGGCCATCCCCCTGCCTATAAATAGGGGGGGATCCCGACGACGATGAAGCACGGCGAAAATCGGAGGGAGAGAGAGAGAGAGAGAGAAACACGGGCAGTCGCAGAGAGGCGAGGGAGGCAAGGTTGAAGTCGTGGTCTTTAGAGCCCCTCTGAGAGACTTCAGAGGGAAGCTAGAGACTCGCAGCCCTCGATCCAGGTCTCGCCGGAGCTGAGAGAGGGAGAGAGAGAGAGAGAGAGAGAGAGAGAAGCGGGGAAGAGATCCCCCCCCGTCATCGCAAATCGTCGCCGTTGCCGTCGCCGGAGCCAGTCCCATCCAAACTAGGTATGTTCTGGAGCTTAGCCGTCCGTCGAAGCCCCCCCAGTCATTGTCATCGTCGCAATCGTCTCAGTCGCCATCGCCGTCGCAAGCCATCCTCGGTAGCCCCCAAATCGAAATCCTAGGGTTCCCGATTTCGGGTCGCGATCCCGGGTTGCTGGGTCGGACCTGGATTGGGAACCGGATAGGGTTTCATAAGCTTGGGGGAGGCTGGAGTCGGGTCGCGTGCCGGGTCGGACTCGGGTCGGGTGCCCCTAAACGGCGTCACCTCGTCTGGTCATGGCACGGGTCTCGGTCGGGCGGCCACAGCGCCGTTTCACGAGGGGCAGCCACGACGTCGTTTTGCAGGGGAGCCCGAGCTGGGTCGGAGCCGGGTCAGTCCCCGGTGAACGGCGTCGTTTTGGCGAGGAATGGGTCGCCAGCTCGTCGGGTCGGGCCGGACACACCCACGCTCGGCTCGACGTCGTTTCGGCACCTTTTGCCCCCAAAACGCGGCCCCAACCGTGTTTCGGGCTGGCCGGGCGGATCCGACCCGTGGATCCGACTCGGGTCAGTTTTTAATATTAATATTTTATTTCCATTTTCAAAAAAATCAAAAATCATTTTTAATTTTCAAAAATCAGAAAAATGTTAAAAAAATGTTTTAAAAATGTTTTATTTTCCAAAAAATGTCAAAATTCATAAAAGCCCAAAATTTTCATAAAATACCCAAAAGACTTGTGTTTTTCCAAAAATACCCTAAAAACCCAAAAAAAAAAAAAATCCCTTTTATGTCCAAAAATGAAGAAAAGAATGATTTTTCCCAAAATGCATGGAAAATCCCCCAAACATCCAAAAAAACCTTAGGGTTTAAACAAGATTAGGTACCGAAAGGGCATTAGTGATTAACTAGTGCAATCAAGTTCCCGATCCTAATTTTTCTGGTTGCGCAGAAGCGAGTATTTCTCCCAGTACTTCGCTCGAGTTTCTAATCAACCTGCCTCAAATTGATTAGTGGCGACTCCATTTTAAAAATTGGTTTATAAACTTAAACTATTAAAGTCGTGAATTGGTGGACTTGGGAGAGTCCGGGCTTTAATTAATACCAGCCAAGCCATTAGCCTCCCTAGGCGCTCGTACCCGATCCGGCCAGGCACCCTCGAAAAAAAAAGGTCGCGACAGCTTGGCAACTCCACTGGGGACTTTGAGGACTTAGGCCATGTTTATCTTGTTTAAATTCTTTACTAACTTAGGTTCTTTTTCTTTTTACAGGTCAATAATTTAGAAGTTTATTTTAAGCTTACTTAAATTAAATTGTCTTGTGATTATAAACTGTTGTGCATGCTTTACTATTTTAAACACTACACATGGCACACACAACCCGGCCGCCGGACCTGGGCTGCCATAGGATTTCTAGGATGGTGTTAAGAAAGATACGACCTCGAACGCGAGACTGCGATGTAGAGGTTGCCTTTCTTTTCCCCGAATTTCTTAGCCGAAGTTAAGGGGGTACGCTGCTAACGTGAGACTGCGACCGGCAGATGCCCTTTTAATTTCAACAAACCCTCCGAGTTAGAAATCGAGCCACACATCCCATCTGTATGTCCCTGTGCTTGCCATGTTTATTTCAAAGCAAAGCAATTTATTTAATTTTCACTCAATCCTCACTGGCTCATGGCAAAATCGGGTCAGCTTGTGTAGCCCCATTTTTAAATGCAATGGGAAGAATCGACATCAAATTCATCCCTACCCCAAAGGAAGAGCTCCTCAGGTGGTGGAATCAGTTAGAACCGCTTGGTCAAGAGCATGTCAAGATGAGGATTGGTCATCTCCTCCCATTGCTCCAAATCAATATCCATTCTGGAGTCATGCAAGCCCTACTACATTTCTGGTGTCCGGAGACATCCACCTTCGTATTTGGCAAATTTGAACTAACTCCCACTTTAGAGGAATACAGTCTCGCCATAGGAATGCCCCTGGGAGCGGAGCTTGCTAAGCCATTAACTTGCATCGACCCCATAATCAGCCTATCACGCTTTCTAAAAATTAATTCGGTAAGAGAAATTGTTAAAACCAATAACAATGCTTTCCCACTGTCATCCCTAACCGAATGTTTTGAAAAGCAGTTGATGCGCCAAAAAGCCAAAATCTTCCTTTTAGCGTTCTTTGGATTTGTTATCTTCCCCTACAGAAGGAATGCCATAAATCCTTCAACCGTTAAGATAACGAGTCAAATCATCTATGGTGCGGGATATGTAAACATGGTTTTAGCCGAAACTTTTTTATCCCTTAATCGTTTTAAAGCCAAAAAAGAAAAGATCATGAGGGCCGCTCCAGAAATTTTACAAATATGGTTCTTTTCCCATGTCAAAGGATTTGGGCACCACATGCAAATATTTGAAATTAATGAGTACGACACCCGTTGCAAAAATTCCAAAGTTTGGAGAAATATTCTCCGATGAAGAGTATTCTCAGTGGATTGACTTATTAAAAAACTCGGTCCCAGAGACATTTATATGGCGAGCTAAGTGGTTCACTGCAAGCGAGGCACGTTTCGCGCTTGATTATTATAACCCCATCCCACTGCTGGGCCTCTCCGGAGCTACCTCATACTACCCATATAGGGTGGCCCGCCAGTATAGAGTCCTTCAAGAAGTCCCACCACCGCTCAAGCCAGAACGGCTTCAGATTTCTTTTGCCCCCACAGGTTGTGATTACTCAGAGGAAATCAACATGATTCAAAGCGCATGGGATAGATGCCAGCCGGAGAAGATTATCGTGCCTAGAAAGCTGGAAGGGCAGGAAAAAGCCCATCATGCATCCACCTTTTACATCCTCAATCACGAGATTCCTAAGAAATTGCAGCCGAAAATCCCAGACGTAAGCAAGAAGATTACCAAGCAAGAAAGGATCAAGCTTCTTGAAAAAATTTTGGAGGCTAGCCGGCGACACCTATCAAAGTTATCTCGAGAAAGCAAGCGACGTCGCAAGATTGAGATTTCCCATCGCATATAAAAATGGGTGTCGTGGTTTTAAATGTGAAAAGCTAGGGTCGTTCTGACTTATGTAAAAGCTCTTTTGACATTGTACAAATCTCTTGTTAATAAATAAGAGTGACTCGATCCTTGCCATGAGCCAGTGTTCTCTATGTTTCCTCTACTTACACTTTACCCACTTCTTGCATAAACAGGTAATCACAATATAGCCATATTCGCCAAATCCAAAGGCTAGAATGGCTGAAGAGAATGTACCAAGCCGTGTTGAGGTCATGGAAAACGAAATGAAGCAAGTCTTCAACGTGCTTCAGCAACTCTCAAAACAAATAGATTCCATCCAAGGCAAACTAACTCCCACCCCGGCCTCAATCGAAGTGGTACTGCCGCAGTCATCCACCCGAGGAAATCAAGGGAGAGATACCGATGATGGCATGCCAGAATTGGAAGACGATGCGCACCAAATCATTGTGGAGAAAGCAAAACCCGGCGTTTCATCTAAAACTGAGCATGACAAGCGTCTCGAGAAGCTCGACGAGAGGCTGAAGCAGCTGCAGGGCCTACAGGATCCTACTCCGACGGACCTCTCTATCTACTCCAAAGTCAAAATGCCCGAAAAGTTTAAGATGCCTGAATTCGAGAAGTACGATGGCACGACCTGCCCAAGAGCTCATTTACAGATGTATTTGGTTCGAATGACCCGGTACGTTAGTAATGTACCTCTAATGATCCAGTCATTCCAGTCTAGCCTGGCAGGCCCCGCCTTGAGATGGTACATCAAGAAAAACATAAACCTTGTCGAGACATGGAGTGAAGCAAGTGAGGCGTTCCTCAAGCAGTACAAATTCATAATGGACATTACCCCCTCTCGTGAGGATCTCGACTGCACGGAAAAGAAAAAGCAGGAATCTTTCAAAGAGTATGCTATCAGATGGAGGAATCTCGCCGCCCAGATCAATCCCGAGCCGACTGACTTTGAATTAAGAAAAATATTTGTCAAAACCCTCCCCTACAAGTACTGCAACAGAATGGTAACTACGGTTGCTGAATCATTCAATCAGCTCATCCCAGTGGGAGAGCAGATAGAGATAGGATTAAGGGATGGGTGGTTCACCGAGCCTGCACCTGTCGGCAGAAGATTCAATATGAAGAAAGATAAGGATCCCCTGATCGATGTCAACGCCACCTACACTGCAGACACCAATCATCCCCCAGCCGTTCAGACAAACGTAGGCCAGCGACAGACTAATAGCCGTCAGCCCCAGCACTACAACAATCGAAGACAATTCACCCCGCTTCCTAGATCTCCATCCCAAGTTTTGGCGATCCTTCGGAATAAGAATCTCCTCTCGACTAAGCCGAGACGACCTAATGCTGAAAGCTTTTCCAGCTATGACCCATCCAAAAAATGCGACTATCACATGGGGGAAGTAGGCCATTCAACTGATGATTGTTTCACCCTTAAGCACCGGATCCAAAACCTGCTGGATACCAAAGCCTTCTCGTTCCAGACTACGAAGCCAAATGTCCAAAGCAATCCGCTCCCCGATCATGCTGATAAAGTAAATGCGATATTCGGTTCTGAAGCTCGCCAAATCAAAGATACAAGCGCACATGTCGTTGACATATATCGAGGGCTGGTCGAAACCGGGTATTATTCAGGTAACGAAATACCCCCTTTTGTGACAATGGAAGAAAGGGTATCGAGAATGATAGAGGCCGGAGTAATCAGGCACGTGGGTCATGCCAGCACAGTTTCCACTATATCACAGGTCCTCATCAACTGGGATGAGGAATGTGCCGCGCTAAAGACAGAAAAAGAGAAGAAGGGTCCTGCCCCACCCGAAGACGTAGTTGAAAAAAAAGGAGCCATAATCGAAGCATCAATAACAGGGGCCGCTATAGTCATTGAAATACCTCAGCCTTATGAATATGAGTGCAATAATGCTGTACCATGGTCTTATGACCTTGATGTGGGTCTAGTCACGAGATCTGGGCAGACCTATGCTCAAGCAAGCACGCACTCCGCTAAGCCCGTCACTGACGAAGAAGCCAAGGAGTCTTTGGCCGTGGTTAAGGCCAGTGAATACAATGTGGTGGAACAATTGCGAAAATCACTAGCACAGATCTTTTTGCTGGAATTGCTCCAGACATCCGTGAAACACCAGAAATCCCTCATGAAGGTATTAAGTGAAGTACATGTCCCTGAAACAATCGATCATGACAAACTTGAGGAATTTGTCAGCACCATCCTTCTAAAAGATCAAATGGCGTTCTCTGATGAAGAAATCCCTGAGGAGGGTAGAGGACATACTAAAGGCCTCTATATATCGGTCAAATGTAACGCATCTCACGTCGCTCGAGTATTGATTGACAATGGATCTACTCTGAACATATGCCCACTGGCAACACTCTGCCGCCTTAAGATAGAGAGATCACGAATTCAGGTACCTAAAATTTCCGTTCGAGCATTTGATGGAACAAAGAAGTAAACGGTGGGGGAGATTGAGCTCGACGTCCAGATTGGCCCGACCATATTCAAAATCTTGTTCCAAGTAATGGATATCTCCACTGCATTCAATTTCCTCTTAGGGCGCCCATGGATCCACATCGCAAGGGCAGTACCTTTGAGCCTCCACCAAAGCGTGAAATTCGTAGTTGGAGGAAAACTGATCACGGTCCGAGGAGAAGAAGACCACCGTATTTATCACGAGACGGCAATCCCTTATGTTGAACCTAGTCACGGGAACGAAGCCAGCTATCAATCATTCGAACTCGTGTCCACTGTACACGAAGCTCGTGGGACTCCGCCCCTTGTCCCCGAGGTATCAAGTACTGCAATAATGGTGGGAAAAATTATGGTCGGACACGGTTTCATTCCTGGGCAAGGGCTTGGTAGGGAAGGTCAGGGCATCCGACAACCTATTGAAGCCGTGAGGAGGCTTTGCACCATCGGCCTAGGGTATTCCCCAGATAGGAAAGCAAAGAAAAAGGTCAGCTTTGAATATCCCCGTCTCGAGGAAACTCTCTCGGGCCCAGCCAGGATGATGCATGAAGAAGAAGAAATGATCAGCATCTCAAAATGGTTAAAACACGGAAGCTCGAACTTGCCCACAATTCAAGAAGGCACGGCTTGGCCCTCTCTGGCAGAGAAAGTAAGGGCGGAGGATATGACCACCATGTTCGAAGACATTTTCATAGGCGCCATCGAAGAAGAACAGTTGGAGGGAACAGATGATAACTTCTCGTTCATCCAGCTTCAGCGCCAGGTTGACGAATTGCGCGAAACGGTTCACCATTTGACGGAAAATTTCGCTCGAGCTACCCGCGCGCTCCGCTCTAGTTATAATGAGGGCTTAGTAGCAAATGAAGAAGACCCTATTGATGCAATCTGGCAAGGGGTTCGCCTGTCTCGGTCCTCAAATAGCTCGCGACCGTATTCACCTCTTCCTAAGTCAATGGCCGTCATTTTCCCCATCCTCCTAGAACAAGAATTAATCACCAGAGAACTAAGTCATCTTACTCCCAAGTATTTCCTCGATTACGATCCATCCGAGCAATGCGATTATCATTCTGGAGAATTAGGGCACTCGCTGGATGACTGCACGATCCTAAGAGACAAAGTTCAAGACCTTCTGGATGCCGGGGTATTCACGTTCCGCTCTCCGTGGCTGTGTTTTGGCAACGATCACCTCCCCGTGGTACCCAGCACTCGCACCATGTTCCCCGAGTATGCTGAGAAAGCACGTAGAGGGGAGGCAATCATGGACACTTTAGGCCAACCGAGTGGTAAATTTGACTACTATGTCAATTATTAAATCCCCCAAAGTTTCTATGATCACCGTCCCCGCATCGTCCCTGATGGATGGGAAGGCCTGGATGATCTAGAGTCTGTGAAGTCACAGGGAAACGTAGCTGGCAGCTGGTATGAAGACTTCTTCGTGGGCGCCATCAGCGAAGGACCGTCAGGGGAAATGGGCGCAGGCCCGCTCGAGTAGAATCCTTTTTATTCTCTGCATACTCCCCTACGTGGGAGCCTGTACATATTTCTTTTAAGCCTGTCTAGTTTCGTTTTCAACATCAGTTCCATCCAGGGAACCCTTTTTTGAAATCACTCTGTAAATCCGTCTACTAATAAATAAAGTTGAAAATATTTTGAGGGCATGAGGAGACACTCCAAACTGGCCCGTTGATGATAACCAGCCGGCAAATGAAAGAAGAAATCTGAGGCCCGGGTCTCCTCATGTTTCCTTGTCCTGGATCTTCAAAAGAATAATTCATCACCTTTCAAAAAAGAAGCATGCACGCTACTAACCTTATTTGTTCCCTTAGCCTATCTACTCTATAACACAGGAATAATCTAGCGGCAGGCGAGGGGATGGGAACGGTCCAAACCAACATCGTGGATAGCCATTCTGATAGCTCAGATGATGACTTTGATAATTCTGACGAAATCCAACGGAATTGGGAGCGGCATGAAGAAACAAGGCCCCCTACTACTGAAGACACCGTCACTGTCAATTTAAACACCACAGAGGATCCAAGAGAGATAAAGATTGGCGCCAACCTTCCTGAAGAGGAAGCTGCAGACTTGATTGCTCTTTTAAAGAAGTATCAAGACGTGTTCTCATGGTCATACGCAGATATGCCAGGCCTTGATCCAACGATCGTGGAGCATAGCTTGCTAACTAACCTCAACATAACTCCCAAGAAACAACGGCTGAGAAGAACCAAGCCAGAGTTGTCGAAGAAGATTGAAGAAGAAGTAATGAAGCTACTCCAAGTGGGTTTCCTCGAAGTCTTGCAATACCCCAGCTGGGTAGCAAACATTGTACCAGTGAAGAAGAAGGATGGTCGAATACGTGTTTGTGTCGACTATCGTGACCTAAACAAAGCAAGCCCGAAGGATGATTTCCCGTTACCCCACATAGACATTCTTGTAGACAGTACTGCAGGATTCAGACTTTTCTCTTTTATGGATGGATTCTCGGGATACAATCAAATAAGGATGAAGGAGGAAGACAAGGAAAAAACGGCATTCATTACTCCATGGGGAACTTTTCATTATAAGGTCATGCCTTTTGGCCTGAAAAATGCTGGAGCAACTTACCAGTGTGCTATGGTCACCCTTTTCCACGACATGATGCACAAAGAAATTGAAGTATATGTCGATGACATGATCGCTAAAACCAAGCATGGAGAGGACCATGTGAAGACCTTGGAGAAACTATTTGAGCGACTTTGTCGGTTTAAGTTGCACTTGAATCCAGCAAAATGCGTGTTTGGGGCAACTTCTGGCAAATTACTGGGATTCATTGTAAGCTGTGAAGGAATAGAAGTAGATCCATAAAAAACCAAGGCGATATTCGAGATGCCTCCTCCCTCAACTATAAAAGAAGTCCGGAGTCTCCTGGGAAGATTAAATTACATTGCACGATTCATTTCCCAGCTTTCGGAAACTGCAAAACCTTTCTTTAAGCTTCTCAGGAAAGATGCACAAATTAAATGGGATGATGATTGCCGATTGGCATTTGAAGACCTGAAGCAGTACTTGATGAAACCCCCAATCCCGGTACCTCCAGTCGCGGGACAGCCTTTAATTCTCTACCTTACCATCAACAGTGAATCCTTAGGTGCCATGCTCGCACAAAAGGAGCCTCATGACTAGAAGGAACGAGCCATCTACTATTTGAGTAAAAAGTTCACCATGTCAGAACAAAACTACTCCAGATCAGAGAAAACGTGCGCCACATTGGTATGGGTATTGCACAGACTCCGACAGTATACCTTGCATTACCAAACTTTCCTCGTAACCGAAAGCGATCCGATTAAGTATCTGCTCAGTTGTCCAGCATTAGTAGGAAAATTGGCCAAATGGCAAATCCTAATCTCAGAATTCGACATTCAGGTGATGCCACAGAAATCAGTTAAAGGGCGGGTGATTGCCGATATGTTAGCAGACTGTCCTAAAGAAGTACGCGAGGATAATCCCCGGACGATCGAATTTCCGCAATAGAAGAAGACAAGTGGACCATGTTTTTTGATGGAGCCGTGAATTTGTCAGGCTCCGGCACTGGGGCAGTCTTGATATCCCCAAATGGGCAACATTATCTTGTGGCTGCAAAATTGGTGTTTCCATGCACCAACAATATAGCCGAGTATGAGGCATGCATCCTCGGCTTGCAGGCGGCTATTGAAATAGGAGTGACCAAGCTGAAGGTGTTCGGTGATTCTACTTTAATAATCCTCTAGACGGTGGGCGAATGGAAGACGAAAGACGCCAAGCTTGTGCCTTATCATGGTTACTTAGAAAAGTTGGTAGGAAAATTCCAAGACATCTCGTTTCAATACCTTCCTAGAATTCACAATCAGTTTGCTGATACGCTAGCAACGCTATCATCTATGTTACAAGTCACGGAAGGATTAGAAGTAGAACCCTTAAAGATCGAAGTCTTGGCAAGGCAGGCCTACTGCATGGCCGTAACTGAAGAACCCGATAGGAAGCCCTGGTATTACGATATCATGAGATACATCCAGAAGCAAGAGTTCCCTGAACAAAGTACTCCCTCTGATCGAAAATACCTAATGAAAATGGCTTCAAAGTATTTCGTCAGCAGTGAAAATCTGTACGAGACATCGTATGACTCAGTCCTGCTAAGATGCGTGGATGCAGCCGAAGCCACACAAATAATGCAAGAAGTACATGAGGGAGTGTGTGGCCCTCACATGAATGGACGTATGTTGGCCAAGAAGATAATGAGACTAGGTTATTACTGGCTCCCCTTAGAGAGGGACTGTGCTCAGCATGTGCGAAGTTGCCATCGTTGTCAGATTCACAGAGACAAGATAAATGTCCCTCCAACTGAGCTACATCAGTTATTTGAGCCATGGCCATTCTCAATGTAGGGGATTGATGTAATTGGCCTGATTAACCCAAAAGCGTCAAACGGACATCGGTTCATCCTGGTGGCAATTGACTACTTTTCGAAGTGGATTGAAGCCACATAATATGCCAGCGTGACTGCACGAAATGTTATGAAGTTCATCAAGCGCGACATAATCGCCCGTTATGGTGTACCAGATTCCATCGTCATCGACAATGGGACAAATCTAAACAACAAGCTGATCGATCAACTATTTTCTAAGTTTAAGATTCAGCATTTGAACTCATCACCTTACCGGCCACAAATGAATGGAGCTATAGAGGCCGCCAACAAGAACATCAAGAAGATCCTGGCCAAGACAGCTGAAAATTACCGCGATTGGCATGAGAGGTTACCCTTCGCACTGACAACATACCGAACCTTGATTCGAACTTCTACTGGGGCAACCCTTTTTTCCCTAGTTTACGGTATGGAGGCGGTTTTGCCTGTGGAAGTAGAAATCCCTTCTCTACGAGTTTTATTCCAAGCTGGTTTATCTAAGGAGGAGTGGACACAACAAAGGCTCGAGCAGTTGAACATGATCGATGAAAAGCGATTGAAAGCTCTCTGTCACGGTCAATGTTATCAACAGAGGTAGCTCGATCATTTAATCAAAAGGTGCGGCCCAGACACTTTGAGGTAAACGAGCTAGTCTTGAGGAAGACGCGCCAATCTTTCCGAGCCGGGAGGCAAGTTCGCCCCAAATTACAAGGGTCCTTATGTAATAAAGAAAATACTCCCCGGAGGAGCCTTGATCCTAACCAAGATGGATGGGCGAGAATTTTCTATGCCAGTGAATTCCGATGCTGCAAAAAAGTACTATCCTTGAAAAGTGTTCACTGTCTGGCATTGCCAAGTACTTTTCTATCAGAATAAAAATGCCTATGCACCTTTTATATATGAGTGATGTATTCACACCATCATGAGAAATGTGCGCTTGGTTAACTCAATGAATGGTAATCATCCAAAGCATTTAGGGAAGCGACGAAAATTGAGTAACAAACTCGATGACATAACTCGGGCAAATCGACATTACCTGTGCAAATGCGTGAGAATAATCCATGTCAATTTTGCCGGCTTGGCACAAAGGAAGCATCATTCAGAGCTACTCCGGTCGGAAAGAGCTTTGGGTCCAGTCAACAGCTTAAAATCTGGAAGCTTCACTCCTTATTCCAGACACATGCTCTCACAAAAGTAGTTGCTATCGAAAAGCTGGAAGTTTCGATTGTCCATCTCAAATTCTATAGAAGCTTGAGGTACATGACCTTGCCTAGTGCTGCTACAATCAAAGGTAGAAGAAAAAGGGAACTCCACAAAAGGAAAACATTGAAAAAGAATCCTTGGCCACAAAAGGAAAGGCCAGTCAAAGGAAGCATTAAATCAAAAGCCGCCATCAAGATCCAGCACTGATAAGCTTCGGGGAAAGGTAACTCGGCATCATTTCTTACTCTCTGAGCTCATGTTAACGGGAAGCATCAAGACTCAAGGGCCCGATGGCTACAAAAAGCAAACTGAGCCATTCAAGCACAAGACAAAGACAAAAGCATCCGACTAAATTCCCATCCTCGGCTGGTCGTGCATGTGTCATGTCCCTAACTAATAGGAGCATTTTGTTGACACCCATTTTGTGAATAACCCTTTGTAAATAACCTCTTTTGATGTTCAAATTTCAACACATTTGTGAATACCATTTCACTAATTAAGTACTCTTCAAACTGTTAATAGATTTTTCTTGAGTAAAAAGCCATTCATTTATTTTAGAAAACACAAAACTCTTTCACATCACATACTACATCCCTTTTTCCATGTGAATTGTGCATAATGATTTTGTCTGTCTAAATCTTTGATTCTTTTAAGGATTATTAGAATAGACAGCCAAGTAAAGAATACAAGATTAATTGAGCATGCTTGATGAGGCGCATCAGAACGATGACAGGCAAGCCGTATCCCATACACAATCCCCCATCTACACACTTGTGAGATGAGTGCAGAAAATTCCATGACTACAGGGTAAAGAGTTCTTTTGCGGATGGTACGATGACCAAAATAGCGAGAGGCATTCCATCGCTCACTTTAAGCCCCATACACTGGCCAAATTTCCATCTTACCCCCATCAAAGAACCACCCCACACTGGGGCAAGCCAAAGGCAAGTCAGCAGCACGAGGTGAGAAAAGGGATGGAAATCCTCTTGCTTGCACTTGCATCAATCTTTGAGTGTCTTTATTGCATACGAACACTCGCGTTAATTTAAGTGCCCTAGAGTCATGAAGAGCATTATGCACTTGTATTCATTGTACAAACCAATTAAGTCTGTAAACTCACCATCACAAGAAGACAAAGCAGAAGCTGCTGCCATTTAAGCAGCACCAGCAAAAGATGAAGACTCAGTAAGTCTAGCAATGGCATTTGCTCGAACTTGTCAAGACCAGTTCCTCAAACAGCAAGGACAAAAACCCTGGGCATAAAAAAGCAGTGTACCTGGTAAAGCAAGATTAATGCCCGTGAATAAAAAATTGAAAAAAAGAAATGGTGGCATAAAAAAGCAGTGTGCCTGGTAAAAGCAAGGCCGATGCCCCAAACAAAAATACAGCCATTTGTATTCCCAAGAGAAGTTGCTGTCAAGGTCCATGGAACCTTCATCAGACCATGAGAAGAAAAACCGGTGGCATGTCAAGGCAATCACCAGCTCTCACTCTTTCACACATAAGTCAAACCTACATGGCGTCTTGTTGTAAAACAGTCTCTTCGGACTAGGGGCACTTCAATTAACGTAGGATTTCATATGTCTATAAGCATCGCTCGAAGAAGTATGAGCAAGATTATTCTATCTCTTTTCGCAAGATTCTCGACTTGCACACCTGGAGATAACCATGCAACATCTTTCCTACAAAGTCATAACCTTATTTGGTCCCCCTTTGATGAAGCCATTTACCCAGCCCTCATCACAACTCCAAAAAGACCTCTCACTTTGGTAAAGTCGTATCATTTGCGAGAATACTCGGACCCCCGCTGACATGATGACAGTGAGATAGTGTGGTCCTTGTAAATCCTGCATCAATGGTCAGGATAAAACAGCCTTTCCCATGAGAGTGAGTGGAAAGTCCTTTCAGACTGAAAGTCCCTTATCTGGCATGCTCAAGACATCTACATTCTAAACGAAAGTTGTCTTTCAAAATCTTCCCCAGTGGGATTCAAATGATACAAAGCTGACAAGGTCATCATGCATAAATCACATCTTTATTTACAAATTTATAGCACATACAATCATTGTATACGCATGTGCATATTGTACAAATAGCAAGCATACTCATAAAGGATAGGAATGTCACCAAAAAGCATATCCCCGTTCCTGTTCCTGGAGCTTTATCTTTGAGTACCTACCGCTGTCTAGGTGCTTGTGACTGTCCAAGTAGCCTCTCAGCTTAAAGCATCGACCACTGTTCGAATACCCCATTTCTGTGACACTCGACCTGCCAGAGTTGTCCTCAAAATCATGTCATTGAATGCTAGCAACCTCTCAAACATTCCCCCACATCATGCACCCATAATTACCCAAGTACGTCCTCAATGTTCCCAAATTCCAAGAGGTGGGAGGCCTTCATGAACATCCCGGGTGCGCCCTCGGTGTTCCCAATTTCCAGGAGGCGGGAGGCCTTCATGAACATCTCAGGTACGTCCTCGATGTCCCTAAATTTCAGGAGGCGGGAGCCCTTCATCAACATCCCAGGTACGTCCTCGATGTTCCCCAAATTCCAGGAGGCGGGAGACCTTCATGAACATCTCAGGTACGTCCTCGATGTTCCCAATTTCCAGGAGGCGGGAGGCCTTCATGAACATCTCAGGTACGTCCTCGGTGTTCCCAAATTCCAGGAGGCGAGAGGCCTTCATGAACATCTCAGGTACGTCCTCGATGTTCTCCAAATTCCAGGAGGCGGGAGACCTTCATGAACATCTCAGGTATGTCCTCGATGTTCCCAATTTCCAGGAGGCGGGAGGCCTTCATGAACATCTCAGGTACGTCCTCGGTGTTCCCAAATTCCAGGAGGCGGGAGGCCTTCATGAACATCTCAGGTACGTCCTCAATGTTCCCAAATTCCAGGAGGTGGGAGGCCTTCATGAACATCCCGGGTGCGCCCTCGGCGTTCCCAATTTCCAGGAGGCGGGAGGCCTTCATGAACATCTCAGGTACGTCCTCGATGTTCCCAAATTCCGGGAGGCGGGAGGCCTTCATGAACATCTCAGGTACTCCTCGGTGTTCCCAAATTCCAGGAGGCGGGAGGCCTTCATGAATATCTCAGGTGCGTCCCCGATGTTCCCAAAATTCCAGGAGGTGAGAAACTTCCATGAATATGCGAGGTACGTCCTCGACGTTCCCAATTACTAGAATGTGAGAGACCTTCACGAATATCTCAGGTACGTCATCGATATTCCCCATTTCCAGAAAGTAAGAGATCTTCACAAATACCCAAGGTATGCTCTCCATATTTTCAATTATCAAATACCCCTTCGATACTTGTGAACGTCCAAGTATCCCTAAAAACTCGTACTTGTGATCATCCGAGTACCCTTTCAATGCTTATGACGCTTGCCAAGGCCCAAATATCCGTCAGATTAGTACTTGTCAATATCCATGTACTCTTTAATGTGTCTGTGAATGTCCAGATATCCTCAAAACAGATGCCCTGAGAAAGGTCGGCGCATCTCCTGAGAAAGGTCAGGTACCAACTGGTGTTCTCAATACAAATCAGACACCCCCAAATCAGATGCCCTAAGAAAGGTCGGCGCATCCCCCGAGAAAGGTCGGGTTTCAACTAGTGTCCCTGACAGAAGTCAAACACCCCCTAAAAACAAATGCCCTGAGAAAGGTCGGCGCATCTCCTGAAAAAGGTCAGGTACCAACTGGTGTTCTTGATACAAATCAGACGCCCACAAATGAGATGCCCTGATAAAGGTCAGTGCATTTCCCATCACGGCGACCGAAGAATGGTTCGGGTCCGAGACAACCCTCTGATTACTCCGACAGGCAACCGAAGAATGGTTTGGGTCCTGAAGAAGTAATTTCCCGTCACGGCGACCGAAGAATGGTTCGGGTCCGAGACAAACCACTGATTGCCCCAACAGGCGACCGAAGAATGGTTCAGGTCCTGAAAGAGCAATTGCTCGTCAAGGCGACTGAAGAAAGGTTCGGGTCTTAGACAAATTATCCATTGTTTTAACAGGCGATCGAAGGATGATTCGAGTCCTAGAAAAACAACCTCCTCATATCACCAGGTAAGATGACACCTTGATACTTGCCAAACCCGGGGTTCACACCCTATCTTACTCTCTCCCGGTAAGTAACTACATGTATCTTCTTATCTGTCTAAGTATAATGTTATATTCTCTTTTTGCATCGGGTAATTTGTCCTAAATAAGATATAATCTGCTGCCCATGCTGAGTAAAAATTAGGTATCAGTTTGTCTTTGAATGCAACCTTTGCGAGCTCACCTTCAAAGAGGGGCAGCTGTTGACGCCTACTTTTTAATTTTATTTTTGAGTTTTTAATTAGTTTCTTTATTAATATTATTAGTACTGTTATTTTTGGGTTTTATTTCGTTTTGATTAACAACATCGAAAAAACCAAAAAAAAAAGGGATAAAAACCCAAAAAAGAAAGAATAAACAAAAAAACGAAAAAACGAAAAACCCCCCCGCGGGGCCCACTCTCGCCTCAGGCTGCCCCAGCCGCATCGTCCCCCTCATCGCACGGTTGCAGCGCACGCGCGCAAGGGCACGACGCTAGAGGAAGAGGAACAGTCGCCGGCGTACGAAGCGCAGGGAAATAGGGCCACCGAGGGGACGTGACCGGAGGAGGGACAGCTGCCGACGGGACAGCGGTCAAACCGTCGGCCGAACCTGTCACGCCCCGATCCTTAGGCACGCGCACATCCCTTACCTTTGGTCGATTTTAAAATGCGATATCCCAGGACTATGTATCGCGACCCTTTCATTTATATATGCACATGCGGAAGTATTTAAAAATCCCCAGACAATAAAACAATGGGATAGAAAAGTAGGCCGCAATTTTATTCATTGAAATTCACAACTTCACAAATACATAATTCACAAAGAGGATAGGACCATGCTCGGGATCATCATCTCAGTCCTCCTCAGATCTTTCACCACTAAGCTCATTTTCTTCAAACTCTTCATCTCCTTCTTCTTGTTCATCCTTAACTTCAAATGCCGGCCAATCATCGAGAAACCTAGGGGCCTGAAATGTAATCCCACAACCGGGATGAGACTATGTCTCAGCAAGTTCTACCCCCTAAGATCCGATTAGTAAACTAATACACCTTAGGGCTGCCTATGCACAACATGAGTCAGAGGACTTACCTTGGCCTCAGATTTCGCCTGCATGTTAGCACATATCGAATAGACACCCAAGTAATCACATCACAGATCGAAACATTGATCAAATCGACTTAGTCGATCACACGCCAACAAGACCACTCACGGTCATTCCCATTCAATCAATCAATTCATAACAATCTGATCAAAACAATGGTCAATCGACCTAGTCGATTACATGTCATTCGGACCACCTCTCGGTCACATCAACACCACACTTTATAACCTCCATTCGGGTACTCAGTCACAGAGCCAGATGAATTGCCCTCGGGCGTCTTTTTCGCTAAGGTGACGTACCAATTATTGATCATGATAACCTCCAGCAGTACACTTAGTCACAGAGCCAGATGAATTGCTCTCGGGCACTGTTTCAGCCAAGGTGACGTGTATAATGGACAGCACTCGTGCGTTCTTTAAGGCGCCGTTTTCACCAGTGATATCTTTCATCACCGAACCACGTATGTCCATACTGCTGCATGTAATAGACAGCACTCGTGCGTTCTTTAAGGCGCCGTTTTCACCAGTGATATCCTTTAATCACCGAACCACGTATGTCTCATTACATCGTTCCTGATTGGTTTCGGCCGAGAATTTCCCCAATTCCCTTTCATAGTTCTCTTTGCTTTACTGTTCATTACAGCATCATCGATGCTAAGTAATAACACTCAGCCATCAACCAATCATTCATTCAATTTCAATCAATTTGGGATAAGTCCCTAAAATTGCACAATCAATTCAATTCCACGCAATGTAGAGCTCAAATAAATAAACGAACTGTACCATGACAATCAGCACGAAATTCCGGTCACCGGCCATTCCGGTTGAATTTCCGGAAAATAAATAATTAAATAATTAATTTCGAAAATTAAATAAATAAATACAATTAATTCAATTTAGCATAATATAAAACTCAATTAAATAAATGGACTGCACCGCGAGCATCAGCATAAAATCTCGGTCACTGGCCATCCCAGTTGAATTTTCGGGAAATAAATAAATAATTAATTAATTTCGGAAATTAAATAAATAAACACAATAAATTCAATTTAGCACAATATAAAGCTCAATTAAATAAACGGTCTGTGCCACCATCATTAGCATAAAATTCCGGTCCCTGGCCAACCTTATTGAAATTTCGGGAAATAATTAATTAATTAAATTAATTTCAATAATTAACAATAAATTCCTAAAAATTCATTTTTGGCCCGAATTATTAAATTGACACCCGATAAGGGACGGGAAAAATCCCAAGAAGCATCCAATAATTACTAGGATATGTCTACTTACTAAATGCACTTTCAATTTAATTAATAAGCACTAACAAGTCTCTAATTTAATCATTGTAATCTAAACTAACCACCTAATTGCAATTAAATAAATCTAATCAACCCTTAGGCATAATTAGATCACTAAGAAAGCTTTAGTGAGTAGAACTCACTTGCACAACCCGACGACCGGGACACCTCGACGATGACGCAACGGCGGCCGAACTTGGGCCGGGCCAAGAGCTTTGCAAGCCCGAAGGAACCTTGAGCTGAAAACAACTGAGCTTGGGCCCGACTTTGATGAAATAGGCTGTCTTGAAGTGCCGCTGGACTGGGCTGAGCAAGAGTGGATTGTCTTGGGCTGAATGTGACACATGCTAGGCCGAATACACTTTCTGATGAGCCGATCTGCTGAGATGGAGGCTCGCTAAATTTGCGAGAAGTCTTGGATGGAGGCAGCCACAGATGTGGAGGAACTCTGACGTTGAAGACACGTGGAGGTGCTGGCAGCGGGCGTGCGAGGGTGAAGCAGCTTCGGTGAGGATAGAATTCGGTGGCCGACAGTCTTGAGAAACTCCACAAACGGAACTCCAACGTGGCAGCTCACTCGGTGGTCTGTAGCTTCGTGGAATTCAGTCACCACAGTGTGGGGACAATGGTCTTGTTGACCCAAGGCGTGCAGCTCTTGGACGCGTGGAGTTGTGGATGATGGCGTGGAGCTAGGCAGCTTCGGTGGGCACAGGTGCTTGAAGACCGTCAGTGGACGTGTGGACTGCACGTTCGGCCGAAAATGGAGCTGCAGCACGTGGGTGGTGAAGGAACTTCGCTGGGAACGAAATGAATAACGGCCGAAGGAAGATGTGGCCGCGTGCAAGAAAAGACAAATGGAGTCAACGATTGGGGAGGAAATTTTGCTGAAGATTTCACTAAATTGACCAAGGAGACAACTATTAGTGGAGAGGGGCAGTTGATGAGGCTGAGTGATCTTGGGTGGGGTGAATGGGTAGAGCAGGAAAAGAGAGAGGAGATGTGGGGAAGAATTGTAGGAATGAAAATGAAAGGAAAAATATTGAGGGTGCGGTAGAAGCAGAGGCGTCGAAGGAACGCAAGGCATGAAGATGGAAGAAATCTTGCAAGTGAAGCTAAGGAGGGACCCAATATTCTCAATCCTTAGCCATTACATTGAATGCTTTGGCCCCCACTAGCCCACAATCTTATCCTCTAAGTCTCTCAATTACTTTCAAGCACAAAAATCCATCAATTAATAAAGTTTGCTGCTTAAAAATTGCTGTCTCACACCTTATTCCGAATTTCATTTTCTTTTCTTTGGTATCCGATTTTCCGAACGAATCAATTGCGTTGGGGTCCAAATCGAAGTCAGAAAAAGCCCAAACAACTTTCATTCGCCAAATCACATACCCCAGATGTCAATTGTCTCTTCAAAATGGCCAATCTGAGTTTCCGTTCATTTTCCGAATTGTTCGACCCAGTTTTTCGTAAAAATCTCGGGACCTCTGAAAAATCTTCTGAGACTGAGCTGATATTCCCAAAATAGCTCGTGACATCACAGAACCTTCAATTTTTGAAATCTGACTCAAATTGGCGGTTAATTTCATTCCGGCGCGCTTTTAGCGTGACCTAGACTACCGGGTAGTTTTCAAAACTTTTCAAGACAATTGACCCGTGGTCGATTTTCTTCGAGCCACAATGAATCCACTCGACACATTGGCGACTCTCGATTGTCGTGAAAATCTCAAGGGCTCAATTACAGGCATAGGGTACCAAAATGATAGAAAAATCAAATTAGTGCCGGTCGATGAGAATTTTCCAATTTAGTGGAGTCACCCACGATCGGTCACACATCTCAGTCGAACCAACCTATCTTTGATTTCAATTCGATTTTTAACTGTGCTGTAATGACCTCTAAAGATGAACACGGTCGAGAAGCCGATTCTTGGTCGAATTCTCAAGTCTATTGCCTTAAAAATCTTTAATGGCTTACCCAGCTAGTCTCGTTATCTCAAGAGTGATCAGTTCTGAGAATAACCCTATAGACGCGTCAATGAAATGCCCGCTCAATTTAATAGAAAACAGTACTAGAAATTCTGGATGTTACAGAACCCTTGCCGACGGCCATCCCCCCGCCTATAAATAGGGGGGGACCCCGATGACGACGAAGCACGGCGAAAAATCGGAGGGAGAGAGAGAGAAACACGGGCAGTCGCAGAGAGGCGAGGGAGGCAAGGTCGAAGTCGTGCTCTTTGGAGCCCCTCTAAGAGACTTCAGAGGGAAGCCAGAGACTCGCGGCCCTTGATCCAGGTCTCGCCAGAGCTGAGAGAGGGAGAGAGAGAGAGAGAGAGAAGCAGGGGAAGAGGTCCCCCCGTCATCGCAAATCATCGCCGGAGCCAGTCCCATCCAAACTAGGTACGGTCTGGAGCTTAGCCGTCCGTCGAAGCCCCCCCGCCGTCATCGTCATCGTCGCAATCGTCTCAGTCGCCGTCGCCGTTGCAAGCCATCCTTGGCAGCCCCCAAATCAAAACCCTAGGGTTCCCGATTTCGGGTCGCAATCCCAGGTTGCCAGGTCGGACCCGGATCAGGAACCGGGTAGGGTTTCATAAGCTTGGGGGAGGCTGGAGTCGGGTCGCGTGCCGAGTCGGACCCGGGTCGGGTGCCCCTAAACAACGTCGCCTCGTCGGGTCGTGGAGTGGGTCATGGCACGGGTCTCCGAGTCGGGCGGCCACAGTGCCGTTTCACGAGGGGCAGCCATGACGTCGTTTTGTAGGGGAGCCCGAGCCGGGTCCCGGCGGGTCGGGTCCCCGGTGAATGGCGTCGTTTTGGCGAGGAATGGGTCGCCGGCTCGTCGGGTCGGGCCGGACACACCCACGCCCGGCCCGACGTCGTTTCAGCACCTTCTGCCCCCAAAACGTGGCCTCAGCCGCGTTTCGGGCTGGCCCGGGGCGGATCCGACCCGTGGATCCGACCCGAGTCGTTTTTTTTAATATTAATATTTTATTTCCATTTTCAAAAAAATCAAAAATCATTTTTAATTTTCAAAAATCAGAAAAATGTTAAAAAAATGTTTTAAAAATGTTTTATTTTCCAAAAAATGTCAAAATTCATAAAAAGCCCAAAATTTTCATAAAATACCCAAAAGACTTGTGTTTTTCCAAAAATACCCTAAAAACCCAAAAAAATCCCTTTTATGTCCAAAAATGAAGAAAAGAATGATTTTTCCCAAAATGCATGGAAAATCCCCCAAACATCCAAAAACCTTAGGGTTTAAACAAGATTAGGTACCGAAAGGATATTAGTGATTAACTAGTGTAATCAAGTCCCCGATCCTAATTTCTCTAGTTGCGCAGAAGCGAGTATTTCTCCCAGTACTTCGCTCAGATTTCTAATCAACCTGCCTCAAA
The DNA here is from genome assembly GCA_014182555.1 of Eucalyptus erythrocorys. Lineage (NCBI taxonomy): Eukaryota > Viridiplantae > Streptophyta > Magnoliopsida > Myrtales > Myrtaceae > Eucalyptus > Eucalyptus erythrocorys. The sequence continues at coordinate 14,720,438 of CM024602.1, forward strand.
TTGATTAGTGGCGACTCCATTTTAAAAATTGATTTACAAACTTAAACTATTAAAGTCGTGAATTGGTGGACTTGGGAGAGTCCGGGCTTTAATTAATACCAGCCGAGCCATTAGCCTCCCTAGGCGCTCGTACCCGATCCGGCTAGGCGCCCTCGAAAAAAAGAGGTCGTGACAAGTTCTCTTGCTGTTGTATCCATTTTCTTTATATTCAAAAGTTATGTGCTTGCGTTCTCTCGATGCCATTATTTTGTTTCCAAACAATTGTTCCTTTGAAAAGGCATTCTAATTGCTCAACGATCTCAATCACTTTGTTCTCGCGTGAATTCAAATTTAAATTGCATCTCAATGCCTTCTATGCGTTCAACTTTCTCCCGACGCCTTGATAATTTCTCAATTTTATTAATTATCTTCGTCCACCATAATTAGCCATACATCACCATGTATTGATAACTGATTGATAACAATCATCGATATGCATCATTATTGATATCGATTTTTGTGATTGTTAATAATGGACTTCGTGCTTGATAATATTCGATGACTCAGTCAGGCGTTTCGGACGGTTGATATCTCCCGGTCCAAATTGCAAGGTTCATTTATTTTCCAACGACAATTATTGGAAAACAGTGTTGAGTTACTCGTTTCCCGGATCGAGAAAAATCATTGACTTCTTGAAGAGGAAAAAACTATAAAAATAAAATAAAATAAAACTATATCTATTATGATATAATAACTCCTAATTTACCTCGAATTATATCTCGAATTTATATTTAATAAACACGTTTACCTTATATTATTTTTTATGATATCAAAAATTTCAAATGTATACTTATGTGACATATTTTCCCAAATTTTAGAGTTTTACATGTTATAAAAAAATTTAAGTTAAATATATCACGTTAGTATAAGTCTGGGATAACTATATCACATGGGTCTAGATTTGAAATTTTTTGTGTTGTAAAAAATATTTAAGATAAATATATCATATTAAATATAACTTAGAATTTTTTGACTAACTTTTTCCTAACTTAAAGTGAGATATATATCGATTTATCGAGATTATAAGTTTATAGATGAGAAGTCCTCGAATGTTCTTTAGTTTTGGTCATTTGACATGTTTAGTAATCATCATTCTTATTAACCGAAATAGTACTTAAGTTTTAGCCCTCTCAAATATCCAGCCTAACTCTCCCTTCCCTTCCCCGAGGATTAGAAACCAAACATCATGTGGCTTCTCATGTACCGGAACCCGTGACCTTTTCCAACCTTAGGCAATTTTGTCCCAATGTGATTTGAAAATTCAACACAAGGAAGATTTCAAAGGTTCTAATTTTGTAAATTCACGATGACTTTCCTGCACTGCTTCATCGAAATTGAATTTATGATTCAATACGCATTTGCCATTCAGTCGATTTCCAGCTTCCAGTAGTTTTGTCTATATATTGACGCGACTTTGGTGGTATCTTGCGTTGCCTGCTAGATTTCGACGGTTGCACAAGATGCACCGCAACATGGCCAAACTCAGCTCTCCTCTTCATCTTCTTGCTGCTTCTGTTGTTCTTGCCATCTGTCCTCCTTGGCCATGGCGTACTCCATGTTGGAGCCTCTCGCAATGTCCACAGGAATTTGCAGACCACTGTTGAGTCCACCTCTGCGATGCAGCCTTACAGGACATCTTATCATTTCCAACCTCCCAACAACTGGATGAATGGTTCCTCTCTCTCTCTCTCTCTCTCTCTCTCTCTCTCTCTCTCTCAAATGTTGGTGTCTGCCATTAACGTGGCTAACAGTTTCTTTTGTTTTCCTGGTTTATTCTTCGTGTTGACTTGACCTGCTCTGGTGGTGACATGGACAAACCGGTCTGATGGGATTCTCAGATCCAAATGGTCAGTTTCTCTCTCTCTCTCTCTCTCTCTCTCTCTCTCTCTCTCTCTCTCTCTCTCTTTCACTCTCACCCATGATTTGCTTAGTTTCTTGATTTCTTCCCCCTAATTATTTTACCTGTTTCGTGATGTTAACTCATTATTCTATCATACCAAAACCATCAAAGACTCGTACTTGCGAATGACATATATATGACTTGAAAATCTAAGGAAGATGCGGCAGCAACACACAATTCTTTATGTCTTTGAATGCTTCACTCTATTTTCTGTCACACTGATGAAGACCATGTCTGTTCTTTACCTCATGAATTGTCATACTGTTGGTATTTAAATCTTGGGAAATTACCCGCTAAATTTGAAGCGGCGAAGACTTTGTCTTGTAGGACTAGGACAACAGGAGAGTGTTTATTTTGATTGTATAAATTATGATAATCTTGCCTGGTCACTTTACATCACTTACGACGTTAAAATTACGTGGAAATGACCTGCTAAAGTTAAAAACAAATGGACAATTCGCACTGCAGGGCCGATGATTTACAAGGGCATATACCATCTGTTTTACCAATACAACCCGAAAGGCGCGATCTGGGGCAACATCGTCTGGGACCCTGGGCCCATTCCACGTCGAAGGACCTCGTGAACTGGACCCCACACGTCCCTGCCATCGTCCCATCTGAGCAGTACGACATTAACGGCTGCTGGTCGGGCTCGGCCACCATCCTCCCGGGGTACAAACCGGCCATCCTGTACACCGGAGTTAACCGCCAGAACCAGCAGGTCCAAAACCTGGCGGTGCCCAAGAATTTATCAGACCCGTATCTGATCGAATGGGCGAAGTCACCCCCACAATCCCTTGATGGAACCCACGGCCATGAACATGATCAGTCCAGACTCATTCAGAGACCCCACCACTGCATGGGTGGGCCCTGATGGGGGGTGAAGGGTGATCATCGGGAGCCAAAGCAACGGGACGGGAACGGCCATTTTGTACAGAAGCAAAGACTTTGTTAACTGGACCAAAGCTGAGCACCCGCTTTACTCTGCCAATGACACTGGGATGTGGGAGTGCCCAGATTTTTTCCCCGTCTCTGCTCAAGCCCCTGTTGGCTTGGACACCTCCACTGATGGGCCAAATGTTAAGCACGTGCTCAAGGTGAGCTTGAGCAACAGTCAGCATGATCACTACACAATTGGGACTTATAACTCCCTCACGGATACGTACGTTCCCGTTGAGGGATCAGTAGATAGCAACTCGGGGTTGAGATATGATTACGGCAAGTTTTATGCTTCCAAGACCTTCTTCGACAGCAAGAACAACCGGCGGATCTTGTGGGCTTGGATCAAAGAGTCATCGAGCGCAGACGATGATATCAAGAAAGGATGGTCTGGACTCCAGGTAAATATTTTTACTCCCGTTAATCCGATAGTTGTTAAAGATGAGTGAATGGATAGATATCAAGTGTTAGGTTCACGTGAATCAGATCAAGTTGGGCTTATTATGTTTAGTAGCCAATGCAAGTGTAAGTCAGAAATGTTTGTGTGGCAGGCGTTTCCGAGGACCCTTTGGCTAGACAAATCTGGAAAACAGTTAGTGCAGTGGCCTATATCGGAAATAGAGAAGCTACGTACCAACCAAGTAGATTTGCCCAACAAATTGATCGAAGGAGGAGCAATTCTTGAAGTATCTGGTATTACAGCTGCACAGGTGAGTTTTTCTGGTCACATTTCCATCAGGCATGTTCATAGGTTTCACTGGAGCCACAAGCCACCCACAACTTGAAACTCGTTTCTTGTTTAATTTTCAATAAGAGATAAATACCTGACATTCGGCTTATGGTGACGTTGTCACTATAGGCTTCATCTTCATTGATTTTCCTGGTTTTTCTTTGACGACCTTGAAATTTACTTTCAGATGACTGCTTAACCATGCTCAAAGTACTTTCATCGATAGGACTATTGAGCAGTTTTTCATGGTCTTGTGACTATTACTAAATCCACACTCATTAACTTGACGAGACTCTGAATTACTTCACAGATCAGGATTTTAACTGCCACATTACGAAAAGTTCCTTTCACGGGAAAATCATCCCACGGTTTTTGACACAGCACTATAGGCAGACCCAATTCTTCGTTGAACCTAAACTCCTATTCTAGAATGCTAAAATGGGTATGGTCATGGTCCCGTCAATCTCCTTTCTCATTGCAGGCAGATGTGGAGGTCTCATTTGAAGTAAAGGAGCTCGAGAAGGCAGAAGTGTTAGACCCAACTTGGACCGACCCACAAATGCTACGTAGCCAAAAGGGCGCTTCAGTTAAAGGTAGTCTTGGACCATTTGGATTGCTGGTCATGGCTTCAAAAGGACTGCAAGAATACACGGCAGTTTTCTTCAGAATTTTCAAAGGCCAGAACAAATATGTCGTCCTCATGTGTAGTGACCAGAGCAGGTCCAACCTCCCTCTCTTCGATTTATTTCTTTATCTTAAGGGCATATATCCCCCCCACCAATCCCCAGAAGGTTTCTGATTTTTCTGGTCCGTTTTCTGGCTATTTTGTATTTCTGTTTTCAGATCTTCCATTGACAATAGCAATGACAAGACCACCACTTATGGAGCATTTCTGGACGTGGACCCTCTTCACGAGAAGCTGTCGTTGAGGACCTTGGTGAGTTCATCAATAGATATCAACACTTCATACGTGTCTGATCTAGACTCGGGAATTCTTTCTGCATATCAGATCTGATCAATCCCTCCATTATGTTCATAAACAAAAGGATCAGTGTAAGTTGTGAAGTGCATCCCTATAGTGCTGATGTCCATCTAAAGCCTTCGTCGAGATCCCACTAACCAAATGTAGCCAGATTCAGCATCTTGTTTAGCTGTGGCTTTTTGGTTTGTCCGAACTCTGCATGTGGAAGCTTACTCATACCTGATTTCAGATAAACGTCTCTATTTACTTGCACCATTCTATGTTTAGGCGTCGTCGCTTGTCATGCCAATTTGGAATGACTCTCCCTCGTTTGCATGCTTTAAAAGTTAAAAGCTCATCGAACCGTCCTCCATTTTTAACAAAACGTCGCTACCTTAGGCGCTCACTTGTTGCACCCGATAAAGGAAACAGTGACGGCATTTTGGTGGCGAGAGGCCACTTTTCTGAATCCTAGAACATTACAATTCATGATTTCAGACGATGATTGACTTGCTTTGACTCCCCATTTACTTCGCTCTTCTTCTTTTTAACAGATTGATCATTCTATCATGGAGAGTTTTGGTGGCGGAGGGAAGAGCTGCATCACGGCCAGGGTATACCCTGTATTGACCGTGGAAGATGGAACCCAATTGCACGTCTTCAACAATGGCGCTGAGAGTGCTGGAGTGCCGAAGCTGAGTGCTTGGAGCATGAAGAAAGCTAGAATCAATTGATCAATGCCGGGCGTTTCGATTAACCGTAAGAGGTGCTGCGACCATACCCACCTCAGTAGATGAATAAGCATTCTTCAGCAGAAAAATCTGTAATGCAATTAAATGAACGACTTTCAACCCCATAAATAATAATCCGAAACCAAATCCTTGCCATCGAATCACTGCAAAAATTCAGTGGGAAAAGGAACCAACCAACACACTCGATCGTCTCAAAGCGCGGCGCAACGAATGGTCCAAACCATGAGTCAAGAGTGTTTTATTAAGAAAGAGGAATTACAAAAACGGAGGAGTACGAGCACGGTGCAATAACTTGCCATAAGCTCTATCCAGCTGCACTCGTTCGAAAACACGGTGAAACTACGCCATGTCAGGAGCGAAAAAGAGTTGAGCGACTCGCGAACAGAAACGAACCGAGCTTCGAACACGAAGCAACAGAAGCCACGCGCGAGCGAAGGAGAAGAGAGAGAACTCACTGAGATAAGCTCGAGAATCAAGAAGCAGGGTTGGAGATGCGAAATCGGCATCCGTAGAATAATGAAAATGAAACTACGACATCGATCATTTTTGCAATTGAGAGTTTCAAGTTTGCGCATGCGAACTCACCTCTCGGTCGATTTTCAATTGTTGAGATTTAAGAGCAAGTACCCTATGTACCAAATTCATGCCTCGATATCATAGACATATAGGTGATAGAGAAAAGTAAATCGAAAATCCTAAATCTTATGTACGGAGTGCACTCAAACCCTAAAACTTTCCGATAGTAAATTAAATGTTAAACATCGGTCAAATAGTCAAATTTAAGTTAGTTCAACAAACAAAACTTGAAATTTGCCCGTGTGAAATTTTTGATACAAGTCTTTGGGATTAATTTTGTTTATGAGCAAAAATTTATTACTCAAGTGAATCAATTAGGATCTCAGTCGTGCTCTATACATAAAATTTAGGACATGTGATGCAATTTTTCTTTGAGTGATAAGTGGACTTATAAAACAAATATTATGGAAAAATTACCAAAAAATTCTAACATTTTAATTTAATTAATTAAGTCTTAAACATTTTAATAATTTATCAATGTAGTTCATTCCAACCATTTTAACCAAAAATGATGATGTGGAAACTAATGCTGATGTAGCAAATTTTTAGAATTTTTAGAAAAAAGAAAAGAAAAGATTGACAAAGGTTGTCAGCTACCGATCGAGACCCAGCGAGGGCTCAACCATTGGGTGAGTGCCACAAGTCCTTGCCAACCATAGAGAGGTGAGGCCACGAACTCTTGCCTAGTGGCCAATGGGGGTCATAGGCTCGATTGGATAAAAAAGAAAATAAAAGAAAAGAAAAGAAAAAAATAATAAAAAATTTAGAAAATTCAAAAATGTAGATATAAATATGAAAAAATTTACATAGAATGGTTAGCATTCATGTCAATATTTTTTGACCAAAATTAGTTGGATAAATTGAATCGATAAATTGTCAAAATATTATAATTAAATTAGTCAAATTACAAGATTTAGTGTAATAGGTTTAAGATTTTTTTGATAATTTTCTCAAAGAACATAGTAGTAATCGACAGGAAAAAAAGAAAGAAAGAAAGAAAGAAAGAGAACACGGTAATCAGTGGACTAGGTTTAAGAACACCAGCAAATGCAAGGAAAAGAAAAAATCTACACGAAGTAGACTCGTGCTCAGAAGAAGACAAAAGGGAGAAAAGACGAAACCGGTGCATGCACAAATATCCAAAAAAAAAAAAAAAAAAAAAAAAACAAAGACCGCCGATATAGAAAATCTCTATGAAATCGAATTTACTATTAAGCAACAAAAAGTCAACGGTTAGCTTCGGCATCGCGACGAGATTAGCTTCCTCGGAGCCGTCCGGTTATGAGATTATGATATCAAATTTAAGCACGAGAGTTTAGGAGGAGGAAGAGGGACCATTAACGACTTAAATATTTCTAGAATCGACCAACTAACTAAGCTTTATATTGTTTATTATATTTAAATTTTCTCCGCAACATGTCTTTCCGAATCCGACGCACACATTGCCAGACAATGTACCTTCTTTTTTTTTTTTTCTCTCTCTTTTCCATGTATTTCCCAGGGGGAAGAAGGGTTTCAGGCAAGTGCAGGCTCGAACGGGGGGACGGCCATAGCCGTTTTCTCATCCTCTTCTTAACCTTCAAGCATCCCCTTATTAGTTTAGTCACCAAAAACCCAGCTTCGACTGGTTGACTTCACGCACCAAGATGATCTCGAAAGAGTCGCGTTACTTTGCTTTTGCTGGATGGTTCTGTGATACGAGAATACTCCCTGATTCTTCAGCCTCCTCCCAATTTGCTTTTGCAGCCGAACCTTTCTATCATCTGCCTCAACCTCCAAACTCGAAAGCTGTAGAGAAACCCCAGTCTTTTAAACGTACAGGCATGGCCAAACCCAGCTCTCTTCTTCATCTTCTTGCTCGTGTTGCTCTTGCGATCTCCGTCTTGCTTTTGCCATGGTGTCCTCCATGTTGGAGCCTCTCGCAGAGTCAACTGGAATTTGCAGAACAGCGTTGAGTCCACCTCCGTGATGCAGCCTTACCAGACTTCATATCATTTCCAACCTCCCAAGAACTGGATGAATGGTTCTCTCTCTCTCTCTGGCACACATGTTGGTATCTGCCACGAACGTAGCTAACATTTTTCTTTTGTTTTGCTGGTTTTATCTTCGTGTCGATTTGATGCGGTCTGGTGGTGAATGTCAGAATAGGAAGATGAAGATATTCAAAGAAGAAGAAAAGGGAATGAAGAAGTAGAATGTCTTCAATTCATTGATTGTATCTTCTGTACAAGATCGATGTATTTAATTACAGAGAAAGAAAATAATAAAGGAAATACAATATTTGCCTATCATTTTCTATCCTAAAGTATATTTAATTTCCTATCTAAATACATTACAAAATCATATCTTCCAACACTCCCCCTCAAGCTGGCGGTCTGTATATATCCAAGATGCCTAGCTTGCTTAGAAGATATGCATGTTGTCTTTAACAAAGAGGTTTAGTGAATATGTCTACGGGCTGTTCAGAAGTTCTGATTCCTCTCGTCTCGACAATTCCTTCCTGAATCTTTTCTCGGGTAAAATGGCAATCGACCTCTATATGCTTCGTCCTCTCATGCAATACAGGGTTTGCTGCAAGCTTGATGCTGAGTCATTATCACAGAAGAGTGTAGTTGGTCCTTTAACTGGAGCTCCGAGATCCAGAAGTAGGCCCTTTAACCAAACTATTTCACAAACAGTCTTGGCCATAGATCGGTATTCAGCTTCAGCCGATGATAAAGATACAGTAGACTATTTCTTTGTCTTCCATGATAGTAGTGATTCTCCAAATTTGATGCAGAAACTAGTAATGGACCTCCTGCTCATAGGACAAGTGGCGTAATCTGCATCGCAATAGGCCGTCATTGCCATGTTGCATTTTCGAGAAAGAAGTATTTCCAGACCTGGACAGGTCTTTAAGTATCTCACAATCTTCAAGGCTACATTCATGTGAGACCGCTTCGGACTGTGCATAAACTGACTAAGGGTTTGTACTGCATAACAAATATCTGGCCTGGTCATGGTGAGATATATCAATTTCCCTACGAGCCTCTGATATCCTGAGGGATCTTGTAACAAAGGATCATCAGAAGAAGAGGATATGCCAGTATCATAGCTGATAGAAGTCAGTTTAGCATTTTGCTCAATACGGATGACTGAAGATTTACAACCTGATAATCATGCTTCTGATATTATCTCCATCATGAATTTTCGTTGACTTAGTGAAATGCCCTGATCTGAGCGAGCTATCTCAATACCAAGAAAATACTTAGGTTGCCCTAAGTCTTTGATGTGAAAGGTCGAGTGTAGATATTCTTTAAGTTTCTTTATTGCAGAATCGTCATTTCCCATGATAAGAATGTCATCAACATAGATCATCAAGTAGATATATGACATACCTTTAGTCCAAGTAAATAAAGCATAATCATACTTGGATTGATTGAACCCAGTAGCTAAGAGTGCATTTGTGAACTTCGCGTACCACTGTCTGGAAGCTTGCTTCAATCCATAAAGAGATTTGCGGAGATGGCATACCTTTGCCTCCCTCTGTCTCCGTAATCCTGGTGGAAGCTCCATATATATTTCTTCATGCAGATCACCATGCAGGAAAGCATTATGGACATCCATTTGAAGTAATGGCCAGTCACGAAAGGCAGCAATAGACAGAAAAGTACGAACCGTAACATCCTTCGCTACAGGCGAAAAGGTTTCGTGATAGTCAAAACCTTCTTGCTGGGTGAAGCCCTTTGCTACTAATCGGGCTTTGTATCTTTCCACAGAGCCATCTGCTCTGTATTTTATCTTGTACACCCATTTACATCCAATGGGCTTGCGATGATTGGGTAAGGATACAACATCCCAGGTGTGATTATCTATCAATGCATGCAACTCAGATTCCGTGGCCTTTTGCCAACGAGGATCATCCTTGGCTTCATTATAATTAGAAGGTTCGCGGTCTTCATAAATGCGACTTATGCAGCATAGGTGCTCTGGCGACAATCTATCAAATGAGACATAAGATGAGACAGGATAATGAGTACCTGATGATCTCGAAGACCCGCATATATAATCTCTCGTCCAAGTTGGTGGTCGAGTGATTCGATGGGAACGCCTTTGTGGCATTTATGGCGTTATGAACAAATCTGCATTGGGTGGTGTTTCAGAAGCATCTTCCAACTGTACTGACTCTTCATGCAGCGGTCCTTCTACGTGGTGCTGCTCAATTGGATCTTCAGCAATATGTGAAGGTGATGTTGGAGGCATAATGTCGACTATTCTTGGAGGAGTGGGAACAATGAGTGCTCCCCCAGGTGATGAATCTTCCTCCATTAAGAATTGCCGATTGAGCTTCCCTTCGTCAGATAAAGATGTTAATGAAAAAGGAAAAACATCTTCATGAAACATAACATCCCCGCTGACAAAGAAATTCCCTGTAGAAGGATCATAAAGTCGATACCCTTTCTGTAAGGTTGGATAGCCCATAAAGATGCATTGAGTAGCTCGTGGCGCCATCTTATCTTTATGGCCCACTGTGTTGACATAGCACAGACACCCAAATATTCTGAGATGAGTCAAGTTTGGCTTTCTCCCATATAACAACTCAAAAGGTGTCTTTCCTTTTAAAATTCGTGACGGCATGCGGTTGATCAGATACGCCACAGTAATTACACAATCTCCCCAGAACTTTTCAGGGACAGAGGCTTGGAATTTAAGTGCGTGTGCCACTTCTAGAAGATGGCGATGCTTTCGCTCAACAACTCCATTCTGTTGAGGTGTATAAGTGCAGGAACTTTCATGCAATATCCCATTTATGGTCAACAAGGAAGCACATTCAGCATTAAAAAATTATTTTCCATTGTCAGTACGTATCCTACGAATTGATTTCTGAAATTGAGTCTTGGATAAGGAAATAAATGTCTTTAAATGAGAAAAGACCTGACTTTTGGATTGCATGAGGAAAATCCATGTGGCATGAGAGTAGTCATCCACAATTGTGAGAAAGAATCTAGACCCATCATGATTTAAAGTATGATAGGGCCTCCAAACATCGGCATGGGTAAGAGAAAAGATATCATTTGCTCGAGAAGTGCTATTTGGGAAAGGTGCACGTGTTTGTTTAGCCATGGGACAAATAGGACACTCTGGATAAGGAAAAGATGCACTATGGCCCAGTCGCTTATGATTAAGAAAATTGTTGCCATTGGCAGTGGCATTACACAGAGATTGAACAGGGGATAAATTTAAAAATTGTGGAAAATCCACCCAGAAATATAGCCCTTGATTGACTCTACCCAAGCCCATCAGTTTTCCAGTCGAAGGGGCCTGAAAGAAACATTTATCAGAATGGAAAAGTATGTGACAATAATTTTCTTCACAGGCTCTAGCAACTGAGATTAAATTGAATTGGAAATTGGGTACGTAGAGCACGTTTCTAAGACTGATGAGGGAGCTAAGTTTTACAGTCCCAGTTATTATAACCTTGGTGGTATTTCCATTTGGAAGTTGTACTGACATAGGAAAAGATCATTGTCTAATAACTGAAAGTAAATTCCTATCACAGACTATGTGATCACTAGCCCCTGAATCAATAATCCATGCACCTTTTGAAATTGAGTTCATCAAACAATAGGATGTACCTGTGAAGCTGCCTCCTTTACCAGAAGGATCCAATTTCTTCAAGGTTTCCATCAGCTCGTGGTATTGTTCATGGGTGATTGATTTTCCCATTGGCTGACCTGATACCTAAAAAACTGAGGAAAATTTCCCTTTTTCTTTTTCTCCTGGCTTTCCATGCAATTTCCAGCAAGTCTCTATTGTATGATGTGGGCGCTTACAATAATAACAGTACATTTTACCTTTTCCTCTTGGCCCATTATTTTTTGCATTTGAAGTAGGCCAGAGGTTGGGGTGAAAAATCTAGGCCGAAATAGGCCCATATTGGCTGTCAGATCCTCCCAAAAATGGGCCTTGCGGGCCATTTAGCTTATTAGGCCCAAAAAAACGTGAGCCGTCTGATCCGATTAAGTAGTTCCCTCGTGAGCCATCGGATGGATCTAAAAAGATCGCATGAGAGCCGTCGGATGCATTGGATAAGATCCCACGTGAGCCGTCCGATCCTATCGAACCCTGGACTGATCGTGAGCCGTTCGATTGGCTGTGGGATGAATCTCCACCGTTCGTGCTTCCCTTTATAAGGGATCTAGGGTTTTCCTCGAAGAACAACCCTAGATCCGCCTCTCTCCTCCCCGAGTTCCTCTGTGAGGACCGGAAATGGGTCTTGGCTGCAAGAGCGATTCCGTCTCCTCCTTTGCTGTGGTCCGTCGATCTCTGCTGACTCTCCTCTTGTATGGCGAGTTGGTAGATTCGCCCGAGGTTTGGTAGCGGATCCATAGTAAGTATGTGAGATCGGAATGACAGGTACACCTCGTTGAGGATAAGAAGGAATCTGATGGCCTTCTCCCTCTCTCGCATCTTCTTGTATTGCTGTTGGATATGATCAGGCCAGTCAAATTTCTTCTCGGCTGCCTCTAGCTCATTCCACAGACTCGAAAGTTTGTTGAAAATTGTTGCAATGCTCATGTTCCCCTGTTTCAGATCTGAAATTTGTTGTGTGAGATAAAAAAATCTTAACTTGGTCGATTTTCCGTACATTTCTCTTATATTTTCCCACATCGTCTTCGGATCCTCCGTCGAGGGAAGCACAGCCGCAACCTCGGGGTTGATGCAGTTCCCAATCCAGGTTCTCACCAATTGGCTGCATCTCCTCCAGAGTCGTGCCATTCTCTCGTCGGACGGAGCCGGAAACGATCCGTCGATGAAAACTTCTTTGTCCTTCGTCACGAGTGCTAGCCGGAATTCGCGAGACCAACTTGAATAATTATCTGCTCCTGTCAATTGCTGACTTATGATTTTCAGTTCTGATCCGTCGCCGTTTGTCGTGTACAACGGGTCGCCTGGTTCCGGCCGGCCACTGGTGGCGAGGATTTGATATGGAAAAAACCCAGTGCAGGAGTCGGGTAGGGATTTGTTCCCTAACCCGAACCGCCGAAGCCGAATCCGTAATCCGCATTTTGAAATCCCGAATGGGAATTGGTTCCTTGACCCAGTACATTCGATCCGCCCGTCTGCCCCGAGCCAATGTTAGGGTTTGCCCCTTCTCCGGTTGGTGGACTTGCATCGGCCCGCGCGTTGCTGTGGTAGCCAGGTGATCATATATTGGGCATGGACCCAGGAAACCATGGATATGGCATCCATTGGTACGGGTGACCAGTGAATGGTTGCCCGATAAATGCCTGAGCCTGTTGTTGCCATTGCGTGTGCGGATATTGGCCCTGGATCTGTGTTTGTTGTTCTGATGCGGGGACTATCGTGGAGGAGTCTTGGTCTCCTTCAGAAATGCGAGGCTCTGTAGCAAATTGATCCACAGGAGTGGAGGTAAGATCCTATGGCATTGACATGTTTTTTTTTTTTAAAAAAGAATTGATTCCTCTGTTTACTCCTTCTTCGCAGATAGGTTCCTTCGGGCAATCAAAACATTGAAGAATTTGATTCCTTAGGCAACACTATGCTGAGATTCGAAGTTGAGCTATTGAGGCAATCGAAGCGGAAGCAATTTGATCAGAACCGGCGAGGCTCTGATACCATGTCAGAATAGGAAGATGAAGATATTCGAAGAAGAAGAAAAGGGAATGAAGAAGCAGAATGTCTTCAATTCATTGATTGTATCTTCTGTACAAGATCGATGTATTTAATTACAGAGAAAGAAAATAATAAAGGAAATACAATATTTGCCTATCCTTTTCTATCCTAAAGTATATTTAATTTCCTATCTAAATACATTACAAAATCATATCTTCCAACAGTGAAATGGACAAACCTGTTTCATGGGATTCTCAAATCCAAACGGTCAGTTCTTCTCTATATCCCATGATTTGCTTATCTTTCCCCCTCTAATCACTTAACTTGCTTCTTGATGTTAACTCGTTAATTTTTTCACTCATACCAAAACCATAAAATACCCATACTTAAAAATAACATTTATATGAATCGAAAATTTATGAGCAATGCAGCAACAGTCAATAGTCATTATTTCTTCAGAATGCTTTGGCATATTATCTGCCACACTCATAAAGATCAAATTTGTTGTGTACCTCATGAATTATCAAATTAAATCTTGGTAAATTACCTGCGAAACTCGAAGCAGTGAATATTTTATCTCTTAGGACTAGGACCACAGAAACTATAATATGCTTATCCCATGAATTAGCAAATTAAATTTATTGTATACCTCGTGAATTATAAAATTAGTTTATTTTGATTGTGTAAACGATCATATGCTTGCCTTGTTGCATTACCTCACTCATCTACTACGCTTAAATTATGTGGAAATGACCCGCTAGAGTTATAAACAACGAATGGACAATTCGAACTGCAGGGCCAATGATTTACAAGGGCATATACCATCTGTTTTACCAATACAACCCGCAAGGCCCGCATCTTGGGCCACAAGGTCCGGGCCCATTCCACGTCGATGGACCTCGTGAACTGGACCCCACAAGTCCTTGCCATCGTCCGGTCTCGGGTATACGACATCAATGGCTGCTGTTCGGGCTCGGTCACCATCCTCCCCGCAGGCACGGGCCGGCCATTCTCTACACCGGAGTCAACCTCCCGGCACCAGCGGGGCCAAAACTTGGCAAAGTGCCCAAGAATTCATCGGACCCATATCTGATCGAATGGGTGAAATCACCCCTCAATCCTCTGATGGCAAGCACGGCCACAAACGGGATCAATGCAAGCTCATTCAGAGACCCCACCATTTCCTCTTTCAGAACATAATTCTACAGTACTTTTAGAGAAAATACATTGTGATGTATGGGGACCATCACCAGTCACTTCCTTTCAGGGGTTTCAATACTATCTAGTTTTTGTGGATGATTACTCTCGGTACAGCTGGATATATCATCTAAGAAAGAAATCAGAAGTGTATGAAATATTTATGCTGTTTCAGAAACTTGTGGAAAATCAATTTGATCATAAAATCAAGATATTTCAGTGTGCTGGAGGTGGTGAGTTTACAAGCAACAGGTTTCAAAGCAACACTTACAAAGACTTGTGGAATAAAACAACATATGTCCGCCCTTATACACGAGAACAAAATGGTGTATCCGAGAGAAAACATAGACATATTGTAGAACTTGGTCTTGCCATGTTATATCATGCAAGAGTGCCTTTACGCTACTTTGGGTGGATGCATTCATGACAGAAGTCTATGTCATTAATCTACTTCCTACATCAAGGCGAATATGAGATCACCCTATTCCATTGTATAAACGGGGAGCCAAACTATCGGCATCTAAGAGTTTTTGGGTCAGCATGCTATCCAAACCTTAGACCTTACACTCAACATAAATTAGATCCACGATCTCTCACTTGTATTTTCTCGGCTACAGTGATAAGCATAAAGGCTATAGGTGTCTTTTGCCAACAAATGGTCATGTTTACATTAGCAGACATGTGGTTTTTGATGAAGGAGAATTTCCTTTTTCTCACAGATTATATACTGATCATTATCAGGGGTCTACACTATACAACCAATGGATACGAGTACGGTTAGTACCTATGACTAACACTTCAGCCCATGATCAGCAAAGCAAAGCTATCATTCATCTCATGTTCTTGATGCAACTTATTTTTGTCCGAAATACGGGACACTAGCTATCCCGCACCAATTGCTACGAGACATACAACGAACAGTGAAGTACCTGTCGTAGTGATTCCCCAAAATACTGAAATAGCAACCGCCGCCGTTGAAGTCCTCTGTCGCCTTCAATTCCTACAGAATCCATCAATACTACTCAAGAACTTATTTCAACATATCCAGTTCTGACAAAACAAGCTCAGAGCAATTCATCCAACAATTCACAAAATATCTCTTCTATTCATCCTATGCAGACTCAATCGAAATCAAGTATTACTAAAGCAAATCCAAAGTATGCTTGTCTTGTTGAATATCACATTCCAGCTGAGCCAAAATCAGTTAAATCTGCTTTGGCACATAAAGGGTGGTACCAAGCTATGCAAGAAGAGATGAGTGCACTATATCAAAACAATACCTGGGAATTAATTCCTCGAACTAAGCACATGAATATAGTGGGCTACAAATGGGTTTTTAAAACTAAACTTGCCTCAGATGGGAGCCTAGAAAGATTGAAGGCCGGGCTTGTAGCTAAAGGGTTTCACCGGGGAAGAGGGGATCGACTTTACCGAGACTTTTAGTCCGGTAGTTAAGCATGCTACTATCGGGATTATCCTATCAATTGCAAAAATGAAACAATGGTCCATTCACTAGCTAGATGTTAAGAATGCCTTCTTACATGGTGATTTAACCGAGACTGTTTTCATGGAACAGCCACCAGGTTTTCGGGATAAACGAAGCCACACCATGTGTGTTTGCTAAGAAAGTCACTATATGGACTTCGCCAAGTCCCTCGAGCTTGGTTTGATAAATTTAGCAGTTTTCTATTGGAATATGGCTTCTTTTGTAGTTCCACAGATCCTTCCTTATTCATTTTCAGAACTACTACAGATACAATTCTTCTTCTACTCTATGTTGACGACATTATTCTTACTGGGAGTTCATCTCATATGCTGACTTCTTTTATTAACTCACTCAGTCATCAATTTCGTATGAAGGACCTAGGAACTTTACATTACTTCTGGGTATAGAAGTCAAGCATACATCTCGAGTCTCGTTCTTGTCTCAAACTAAATATCTTTGTCGATCTACTCACTCGAGCTAACATGGTAAACTCTAAACCAGTTTCTACTCCCCTACCATTGAAGACATCTGTGCTGGTTACTGATCCAATTACTATGTCTAACCCTGCTGAATATCGAAGTTTAGTGGGAGGCTTACAGTATCTTACAATAACAAGACCAGATATAGCTTATGCTACGAATCAGTTGTGTCAGAAAATGCAACGACCAACTATGGCAGACTTAAACAACTTAAAAAGGGTACCGAGATATATCAAAGTCTTTTGTCAATTGTGGTCTGTCTATTCATTCACAGAGCACTATGAACTTATACGGATTCTCAGATGCTGATTGGGCTGGGTGCCCAGAGACTAAAAGATCTACAACTGGGTTTTGTATTTTCCCGGGTTCTAATTTGGTGTCTTGGACAGCCAAGAAACAGCCTACAGTTAGTCGTTCTTCTACTGAGGCTGAATATCGTGCCTTGGCATCTGCTACTGCTGACCTAACTTGGGTTAGTTTTGTCTTAAGAGACATTGGATGCTCATTGCCACCTCCTATTAGTCTCTATTGTGACAATAAATCTGTTATAGCTTTAACAGTAAATCCTATTCTACATGCCAGAACCAAACACATCGAGATTGATTTTCATTTTGTCAGGGAAAAGGTGTCTTCTGGTTCTTTACAGGTTCACTATGTCCCTAGTCAATATCAGGTAGCTGACATTTTCACAAAACCTTTGACACGTCTAATACATTCTCAGTTAAGAAACAAATTGGGAATTTCCATTTGTCCTATTCCCAATTTGAGGGGGGCTATTAAGAATTCACAGCAGTGCAGCAGTAATTCACTACAGAGCAATAGCAAACAACAAGATCAGCAACAAGATCAATTAATACAGAGCAAGGCTGATACGAGACAAGCTAAAGCTAAGCAAGTAGAGAACAAGCGATTCGGCTACAACAAGAGCTAAAACAAGATAAGATGATACGAGCACGGTTAATGCAAGACAAGTCGGGAAAGTTCAGTTCGGTCAAGACACTCGAAGCAACAATTCAAGTCTACAAGCTGGAAATACTTATTAGCAACAAGCGACAAGTAAAGACTAAAGAAAAGCGAGAAGAAAGGAAGAGGCTCGGAACCGACACGCTTGTGTACTTGTACTTGAGATTGCGGTTAGGATTGTTTGTACAGTTGCTAATTCTGTTAAGAGAAACAAACTTAGGCAGTAATTGATCATGGTATATAAGAGAGCCAAGGAAGTTAAGAAAGGGTGAGCGATTGATGAAATGTTCAATTGAGAAACTCTCCATCTCTCTGATTCTCTCTGATGTATTTTCTCAAACACCTTACCTTCATCTTTGTATCTACGCAAGGATGTTTCGCATGTACAAGAATGATTCAGATTTCAAGAAAGGAAGAATGATGATGAAGATTACCTGATTTGATTCCACATAAGTGTTTCTATCCTTGAGTTGAATGCTGTTCATCCACGATTCTTCTCAGTGGAGGGTCATCGTTGGGAGCAAACGAGACAGGATGGGAATGGCCCTTTTGTACAGAAGCAAAGACTTTGTTCACTGGACCAGGGCTAATCACCCACTTCACTCTGCTGAGAACACTGGGATGTGGGAGTGCCCAGATTTTTCCCAGTCTCTGCTCAAGTCCCTGTTGGCTTGGACACCTCAACTAATGGGCCAAATGTTAAGCATGTGCTCAAGGTGAGCTTGGATGACACTAAGCATGATCACTACACCATCGGGACTTACAACTCCGGCACGGATGAGTACGTTCCCGACGAGGGATCAGTAGAGAGTGACTCAGGGTTGAGATATGATTACGGCAAGTTTTACGCTTCCAAGACCTTCGACAGCAAGAACAACCGGCGGATCTTGTGGGGTTGGATCAACGAGTCGTCCAGTGTGGACGATGATATTAAGAAAGGATGGTCCGGAGTCCAGGTAAAATATTTTATTTTTATTCTTATCATTATTGTTTAAGACAACCAAATTGTTAAAAATCCAATCTTAGGTTCACTTAAATTAGGTGAAGTTGGGCTCATTATGTTAAAAGTGGCCAATGCAAATTTTGATGTCACTAATGTTTGTGTGGCAGGCAATTCCAAGGACCCTTTGGCTAGACAAATCTGGAAAACAGTTGGTGCAGTGGCCAATAGTGGAAATAGAAAAGCTACGTACCAACCAAGTTGATTTGCCCAACAAATTGATTAAGGGAGGAACAGCTCTTGAAGTGTCTGGTATTACAGCTGCACAGGTGAGCTTTTCTGGTCACATTTCCATCAGGCATGTTCAAGGGTTTCATTTGAGCCATAGACCAACCACAACTCCAAACTCTTTTATTTCCAATTTTCAATAAGAGTAAGTACCCAATATTCGGCTTGTGGTGCTTCTCTATGGCCTTTTCTTCATAGGTTTTCTTGGTTTTTCTTCGACAACCTCGAAATCTACTTCAAGATAATAACTTACCCATGTTCGAAGTATTTTCAACCATATGAATATCAGCTAGTTTTTCTATGGTCCTGTAACCGTTACTGAATCGGCACTTATTTACTGTATAATATAAGTTAGCAACACCAAATTACTTCACACATAAAGGAAAATTACTGCCACATTAAGAAAAGTTCCTTTTCACGGGAAATCTATTCCGTGTTTTATGACACCGCACTATTGGCCGACCCGGTTCCCTCATATTTGGTGACAAGGAAAAGAAAATAATGCGAAAGGTTATGGGTAACTCTCTATTCTAGAATACGATCAGAGGCGTGGTCCCTTCAATCTCCTTTCATTTGCAGGCGGACGTAGAGGTCTCGTTTAAAGTAAAAGAGCTCGAGAAGGCAGACTTGTTACATCCAAATTGGACCGACCCACAAATGCTTTGTAGCCGAAAGGGTGCTTTAGTTAAAGGTAGTCTTGGACCTTTTGGATTACTGGTCATGGCTTCAAAAGGCTTGCAAGAATACACAGCAGTTTTCTTCAGAATTTTCAAAGGCCAAAACAAATACGTCGTCCTCATGTGTAGTGACCAGAGCAGGTCCAACCTCCTCCATCTCTCTAATTTATATCTTTATCTCAAGGGCATGTATCCCACCCAGTAATCCCCAAAAAGTTTCTGATATTTTTTTTCTGCTTTTTTGGCTATTTTTATTTCTATTTTCAGATCATCCCTAAACCATAGCAATGATAAGACCACTTATGGAGCATTTCTGGATGTGGACCCTCTTCAAGAGAAGCTGTCGTTGAGGACCTTGGTGAGTTTCATCAATAGATATGAACACTTCATTTGTGTCTAATCAAGACTCCGAAATTCTTTCTGCATATCAAATCTGGTTAATCTCTTCATTATATTCATAAGTTAATGAATTATAAGTTGTAAAGTATAACCCCATAGTGATGATGTCTCCATCGAGATTCCACAGACCAAATTTGGCCAGATTCAGCACTTTTTTAGGTTAACCTTTTGGTTTGTCCCCCACTCTGCATGTGGAAGCTTTTACTAATTTGAATTTCAGATATATGTCTCTATCTCCTTGCACTATCCTATGTATAGGTATTGACCGTATTGTCACTTGTCGTGCCACTTTGGGATTATTCTCCCCTTTTTGCATTCTTTAAAAGCTAAAAGCTTCTCGAACCATCCTCCAACTTTAGCAAAACCCATTTGATACACGTGCTCACTTGCTGCACCCGACAAAGGAAACAAAGATGGCGATTAGACAAGTTCCTGAATCCTAGAATATCGGAATTCATGGTTTTAGAGATGATGATTAACTTGCTTTGGCACTCCGTTTTTCGCCCTTTCTGCCTTTAACAGATTGATCATTCTATCGTGGAGAGCTTTGGTGGTGGAGGGAAGAGTTGCATCACAGCTAGGGTTTACCCTCTATTGGCAGTGGAAGATGGAACCCACTTGTATATCTTCAACAATGGGAATCAGAGTGTTGGAGTACCAAAGTTGAGTGCTTGGAGCATGAAGAAAGCTAGAATCAATTGACTAATACCGAGCATTTCGATTAAGCGCAAGACGTGCTGCATTGATAACCATAGCAGATGAATAAGCATTCCGTGCCCTCGATTACTACTGGTACGCTCTCTCGTATCGTATGTTTTGAAGTATTAATTCACTCATATAGGAGCATTCAATCAAGCGTAAGAAGCGCCACATCCATATCTGCCATTTTTTCAAAGGATTTGTCAAGCAGCTCTCTTTTGGAATCCCCTCATTGGTCCTAGTTCCCATCACTATGAGCTCAGAGATGGACTCTCCATCATGCTTAGACCTATCGAATAAATGGATCGGGTCAAGTTTGAGTCTAGTTATAAATGTTCTAACTAGGGGTGTGCAACCGAACCGGGTCAACCCGGTTCCCGGTTTGGCCCACCCGGAAAACAGGGTCGGGAACCGGTTCCGGTTGAAACCGGTCCAGGAACCGGTTCCCAAAGTTCAGACCCTATTTGAACCGGTCCGGGAACCGGTTCCGAATAAATACCCACCCGGGAACCGGATCGACCCGACCGGTTTGGGAACCGGTTTTAGAATCGGTTTTTGGGCCCCAAAACGAAACCCTAATCGTTTCTTTCTATCTTTACTCAGACTAACGCACACGCAGCACGCTCGTCGCTCTCTCAGCCGGTCTCACCTCCGCCAATCCATTCGAGCAGAAGCAGCATCGCCTTCCTCCAGATCAGCGCCCCCTTCTTGGTCCTGGCCATTCTCGCCACCCTGGCGCCGTCGGCCTCACTGCTGAAGAAGGTTTCGGAGGCCTCTGCTCGCAATCTAGGGTTTCGAAGGGCAACCTCGGTGAGCGTTCGGCGTATCGGCGACGGAAGGTAGGAATTCTGGTGCCCCCCTTTTTTCTCTGTCCGCCTGCGTCGATTTCTGCACTCTTTTGCTTTGTTCAGTCGGTGCTTCGTTTCGCTGAATTCTTATGGTCATTCGTCCCTCCGCAGGCTCCGAATCGGTGGTGGTTTTGCACCGCCTTCGAATTGCTGTTCTCTCTCTCTCTCTCTCTCTCTCTCCGTCCCTTGCTCACTCGTTGCTTGATTGGGTTCTTCATTGTCGATTGGGGTCGATCCTCGCCTTTCGATTTTTTGGTTTTGTGGGATATTGCTTGTTGTGGAATTGGGAGAGAAAAAAAGGATGATTTTTTGGTCGTTTCTTTAATGCCATCCCCTCGTTCGAGAGTTTCCCCTCCGCGGCGGCGGCGACGACGAAGGAGGTAAAGACTCGATCTTGCACCATCATATGACGCAGAGCTATCGTCTCTCTTGAAGGGTAGTTTCTCCAAGGGACAAGCACTCTCTGTTTCGATGCCACTTGCATCCCAGAGGAGCAAAATTCGCCCTTTGCTTGTTCCATTTTCGAGCTTTCTTGCCTTGCCTCTTCCGGTTCATCGGCCGACTTAAGTGGGCTGGAACCAAGATAAGGTAATTCTGGTGAATTTTTTGTTTTTTGTTTTTTTTGGTTGCTGGTGACGTTTTCTTTCTTGATGGTTGAGTTTGGTTCCGATGAATTGCGTGGAAATATGGGGTTTATTGAAATAATATTCGGATGGGAACTGCAAGAATTGGGTTGCGATTGCTATGGGCGGTCGGCGTTTAATTAGTTCTGTGGAAATTCTTGCGAAACCAAGGTTTAGGATTGTGATGGGAGGCTGCTCTGATGCTAATTTGCTGTTGATTCTTGTCAAGTGTGCTTCTTTCGATCGACCCGCTCGAGCAATGATGTGGAGACCAAGTGGGACTTTGAATTTGTTTCGTGTTATGGTGGAGAAGTTACCATAATCAATTGTTTGATGGAATTTAGCGGATTGCACAGAAAAAGTCCACAGATATGTAATTGAAGTCTCTGTAGTGTAGTAATTTTTGTCATGGGATGTGTGATTGTGCGTGAACTGGATACTACATCAAGCTGGGGTTCCTAGCTGTGTATTAGTTACTCCTGCTTTAGTGTATTGACTTATCGTGTCCATGTATGCGATCTTCCTCGAGATGGGTTGTTCAATTATTCTCCAATCTATACTCCCCTAACCGTCGCATGATCTCTCTTCATCCACCTAATACCAGAAATTTCCTTTAGCTACATATATTGTTCAGAGGATATGCCATGAATGGGGGTGGGTCTTCCGGTGCATATGTAGCCATTCCGCCATAGATGATGACTTCGCATTTGTTAACCTTTACCATCGTATATACTTATCATGCAGCTTGTAGATACCTTTTCAATACATGCTACTACTTTTTAGCCTTGTTATCCTTCTTGCTCATTGTGCGTGTTTTGGGATTTGGGTCAGATGTCTGGATATAGCATGCCCGTGTTAAATCACCTTTTGCGCCAGAATGCTTTTATCCCTCTTAGCTGTCGATGCGTGTAACTTTCCCGTTAAAACAGGTTCCAATATAAATAGGGTTGACCCTTTTCCCAAACCGGAAAAACAGGGTGGGTCGGGAACAGGGTCCAATGTAAACAGAGTTGGGAACAGGGTCCAAAAAAAGAGAAACGGTTATAACAGGGTCGGGAACAGGGTCCAGGTCTAGACCCTACCCACCCTGGACCCGATCACCCCTAGTTCTAACCCAAAAATCCCTTAATCTATTTATGACCTATTTATTTGTAATGCAAATCTATTGACTTAACCCAACCCAATCATTACCAACCTATACTTGATCCAACCCATATTATTATAATACTTTCATATTTAATCCAATGTAGGAAAACTCATAACTAAATTGAAGTGAGAGTGTGGAGTGAGTGAGGATGAGATAAAGTGAAAGCGAGAGAGAATGAAAAGAGTCATAAAGGTAGTTTAAGTCTACATAAATTGTAAATCCAATCAATTTAGAACTTATATTATGTTTAAACTCATTTATGATTCATTTACTTAAATAACTAATTCATATAACAACTCAATCAATCATATAGGTATTAATAAATGGGCTTTTGACCCATTTTAACAAGTCTAATCAAGCTGCATCCCTCCCCCACCATCAGCAGAAAATATTTAATGCAATTCAATGAACCACTTTCAACACATAAATAATAATCTGAGAAGACATCCTTGCCATGGAATCACTGCAAAATCAGCGGGAAAAGGAATCAACCAACACTAGTGCTGAGCAACTAATGGCCCAAACCATAAGTTGCAGAATTTTATTAAGAAAAAGGAATTACAAAAACAGAGGGGTATGAGGACGGTACGATAACTTGCCAAAAGTTCTATCTAGCTGCACTTGTTCGAGAACATGGTGAAACTAGGCCATATCCAGTGCAATAGGAGTTAAGCGACTTGCGAACATAAACAAACCAAGTTTTGGACATGAAGCAACAGAAGATACGCATGAGTGAAGGAACCCTAAAGGGAGATCAACTGTGCCTGCAAAGCACAGGTAAGGACTCACACACCTTCAATTTGGCAGCGAGGGTGTCGCAGCCCTCACCTAGGCCCTCAACAGCCCAAATGAGGGTGTGGCAACCCTAACCTAGAGTCGGCAACCCATGCTGGCCTTCAATGTAGAAAAAAGAAGGTAAAAAAAAAAAAAAAAGAAGGAATGGAAAAAACCAAAAAAAGTTAAAAAAAATTATTAAAAACATGTTACCTTCAGCATTGGCCATGTCTTATAGGATGGTTAGCGTGTATGTTAGTAATTTCAAGCTAAAATAGGTTGGATCGACTCAATTGACAAATTATCAAATGTTTAAAACTTAATTAGCAAAATCGAAAGTTGTAACACTAAATTGGTGAAATTACAATAGATTTAGTACTTTTAAGACAACTTTTCCCATTTCGGGTTCTCACGATTAGAGTTGGAGGTGCTTTTTGACGTGAATGTACTCATCAGCATAAGACAAGTAGCCTATGTTAAGAGCAATTCTCTCGTTAACAATAATAGCTTTTTTAAAAATAAAAAAAATCAACTAATGACTCCACGGGTGTTCTATTGCGTAAAGTCATTGTCTCAACTATCATCTCAACTAAACCTGTTAAAATGGGTTATTAACCCATTTTTTAACCTATATATAATGGACCAAATTGTTATATAGGTTAGTTATATTAGTAAATGGATCATAAATTGGCTACATAACTCTCTCTCACTCGACTCCATACTCTCATCTCAATTTGAATATGAGTTTTTCTAGAATGAGTTAAATATAGATGTGTACTAACAAAATGAGTCGGATTTTATATGAATTGAGTATAAGTCAAGTCAGATATGAATTATTAAATTTTTATTACGTTGAAATAGTTCAAAACGAGTCAAATATGTTAATTTGGGTATGACAATTTTCGACTTGACCTCACCCATTTGACTGGCCCAACCAGTCTCAAGGATCAATTTGAAACTAATCAGCCGAACGGCAGACTCGTCCCTCTTTCCCTTTTCGCTCTACTCTATTCAAATTTGACAATGTAAGCAGCCAGCCCATCCCACATTTATGAACTTTCTGCACACGAACTATGATTCGCAAAGAAAAGCATAGAGTGGTTTTTATTTTTATATTTTGGCCCCGCGTTGCACGAGTGAAACCTGGCGCGGCCTCGTGGTATGACTCAGATGATGGGCCAAAGAGGACGAAAAATAAAAAGTAAATAGTGAATGGTTGACCCGAAATCAAAGGAGCGCCACTTGATATGAAAGCTGTAGTCTTGTGCTTATCGTTCTCCGATTTCCACACGCAATCGATCCGATGGAGCATTCTGACGTGCAGGCGGGTCCGGTGCGCCGACTGAGATGGATCTCGTGGCGTCGCGGGTTTTGAATATGATAAGAATACAACTGATCTGCCCGTACCCACCGAAAGATAATACCCAAAAAATCAAAGTCAAAAGAGCCAAAAAGGCTTAAAGTTTTGCCCATGCTTTCGATTCAATGGATCCAATAAGAGATCAAAGGGATCAATCATCGCCTTGAAATAATAACTTAATTTTTTTTTCAGTCCTACTCTATTCCTACTCTAACACTAACTCTCAGACTTTTATCCTACCTATGCAGGGCGTGGGAGTCGAAGCCCATTCCTGAAACTTACTCATCCCCACCCCAATTCTCCCTGACAATGTGGGGATTCGAACCCCTCACCTCCCCTTTCCACGTTGAAATAATAATCTAATTGGAAGTGTGGAACTTTGCATGCACAAAGCAATTTTTGAGATTTAAGAGAAAGTATTATTATTAATGTATGCCATAACGTTGCAAACGTTTGGTCAATCAGGAAAAGAGCATTAGAAGTCATGAATCTCGTATATGAAATGCAATCAACTAATAAACGTTTCAACTGCTTCAATTAAGTGTCAAACTTTTGAAAAAAAAAAATGCCGTTAAGCCCTTTCAATGAGAAATGCCGAAAATTGCCCATAGGACTCGATGTATTTTGCAGCAAAATTTAGGAGCCGATCGTAAAATTTATGACTCAAATGTGTTGTGTGCTTAAAAATTAGGAGAAGTGATGAATTTAAGAGAATTCTTCTCATGAAAATGTTGGTCATGAGGAAGGAAAGATATTGAGCGCCATTTCACGGGAATGCTAACGCTATCCCATGCGACTAGAGCTTGTACCCTGTGTTTCTATCCTCCACCCAATAACAATCAGCAACGATAGTAAAAAATTCGTTCTATGCAAAATAGTGAAATAAAATAAATCAAAATTTCGTGTATGCCGCCTTAGAGGAAACCGATAGAACATTTATATTTTTGTTGATAATAGCACAAGTGATATTTGAATTTTGATCCAATAAATAATGTTGTCCTTGAGCTTTAATTTAGGCAATGTGGTTCTTGAACTTTGAATCGCTGTCCTCCATAAACTTTTAACTTGTCCAATGTAATTCATGAATTATAATTAAATATTTAATGTAATCCTTGAATTATATGATAATATTTAAAAGCTTAGGGGTAATATTGAACAATGGACCAAAATTTAGGGATCGCATTAAACAAATGAAAAGTCTGAGAACAATATTGTACATTGAACTAGAGTTTTTTTTAAATTTTTGGTAAGGACATTGAACTAGAATTTTTTTTTTTTTTTTTATGACCCGGGGAACCCCGCACGGCCGGCCGGAAGTAAACCATTGGGAGCGACACGTGCTAGCCACCACACCCGTGTCACCGGGTAAGTCGCCAATGTCTCACACCAACCTCTCTGCAACTTGCGTTGCAGGGACTTCGAACTTCAGACCTCATAGCGAAAGGAAGTCTGAAGCCTACCCAGCGGAGCCACCACGGCGGGTGATGGACTAGAGTTTATCACTGCTTATGTCATTTTCTCTATTTTTATTGAAGATATTTGCAACCCTCTTGCTAATGAAGTAATAATAGAACAAAAGAAGTAAAATATAACACCAGACTAGCTTTAAGAACTCAGGCAAATGTAAAAAAGATCTGCACACAATATTAACAAAAAAGGGGAAAAAATGTGCAAGTTGAGTTCTCAAAAGATTTTCAGAAAAGCTTGTAGGAAACAGACCATCGATATAGTAGGAATTCTTTATAAAATTTAATTATAATTTTGTATGATGTTGGTCAGGGGCGTTGTCCCCATGAAATCTCATAATGATGAAACAAGAGAAAACGCCGATTTGGGCAAAAAGCAGCACACGTGCCATTATCTTAATAAGGAAATCGAAATCCCTAGAGAAGGAAGATCTGCAATTAACGGGGACTTTACAAAAAGTGGACAGTTGACGTGCCATTCTGATCTTTCAATTCCCATTTCATTTCCAACTGCGGATCACGATGTTGACGCTGAACGTGGGGATCCATGATGAATTCCACCTTCATCAGAGACGGCTTATTACCCAAAAAGGTTCCCCAGCTTTAATTTCCAATCTCAATTCTATTTAAACCTTTTTTTATCCATAAAAAAATCCTCAATTTTAACTCAGTTCTACCATAAACTATTTTTTGTCCCATAAAAAATCTCTAACTTCAAATCTAATCTTAATTCTACCATAGGCTTTTTTTTATCCTATAAAAGACTCCAAATTTGAGATCCAGTCACAATTCAATTTTACCATAAACAAGAAAGATCAATATCATTTTGCAAGGAATAATTATGTGCTTTTCCATTAGGTTGGTCGTGTTCACCAAAGCTAATGGCAAGAGCGCTAATTTAAAAGCAAATATGAAGAAGGTTCGTATTACTTGATAAATCCATCAAATCTCCATTTAAGAACCGGATGCCATCTTAAGCTCCTACCGATATTCACTTGAATATGTATACATTATTAGAGCAATCCCTTACGTGTAAAGCATTTTCATTTGGTCGCGACATATTGATATTGCTTGGTCAAACAAAACGAAAGAATAATAATTTAACATCAATAGAATGGACACAATTTCCCTTAAATAATAAGGTCAATTTAGTTAGAATATCATAGTTTCGACCCTCCCCCTCATGACTTCATGAATGATGTGTGTCTCTCTCATTGAATTCATTGACGCAATGGGCTTGCATGCATACAAGAAACAAGATGAATATGATAGTTTATGATAAAATTGTAACTAGGTCTAAAGTTAGGGATTTTTTATGTTACGAAAAAAATTGTGATAAAATTGAGATTAGAGCTAAATTTGGTTGTGTGTGTGACCCATGAGAGGCGTCTAATTATGAGCAGATATAAGGCTTCAGGAGCAAAGTAAGAATATTTAGCAGTTCCCTCCTCCAAAATTAATGCTGATTGCAGTGAGGGGGAGCAAACATGAATTACTCTAGCATTTCGCGCCCTCGCCAATTATTTTGAACATTCAAATTTGAAATAAGCAACCTTCATATTATTCTATTGATCTGAGCGATGATAAGTATCTAAATATTCTTTAATTTTGGTCACTCGACATTTACCATTTTCAATAACTAAAATCTCGTTTAAGTTGTTTTACCCTCTTCAATGTTTAACTAAGCTCTCCCCGAAGATTAGAAACCCAGTATCATATCGCTAGTTATTTACTAGAACAACTTACCTTTGATTTCGCCTGGGTCAACTCGTCAACGGCCACACGCTATTGCATATAGATCATAAGAAAATTGGAAAAACCATGCCCAACAACTGGCCGATTCAAGGTGTTATCATAGCATTTTGGTAGCTAATCCTTAACGTGCCGAATAAAAAATGAATTTATTATTCAATGCATATCCACCGATTCGATAGATTTTCAAGTCGTGCCCTCATCATCTTATAAGGAAAAAAGGAAAACAAAAAGAACGAGTTTATTATATACGTAACCACCATCTTTCGTACTTGCCGGCATCAGAAGCGGAATAAAAATTCAGAGGGCCAAAAAAAAAAAAAAATTTGCGACGTCTAACACATGATTATTATTTTTTTTTTTGGGTACCCAGGGAACCCCGTCAGCCGTTCGTCGCCTTACAGCGGTACATAGCCGCCAAGTAAATCCTGAAGTGATGTTAGCGGAGAACCCACCACCCCGACATCACGCTTAAGACGCTGATGCTTCCCCTGGGGTTTGACCCCTCGACCTTTCCCCCAAGGTTGAGGTTTCTTATCCAGTGGAGTCATCAAGGCCGGTGGTTCTAACACATGATTATTGACGATCAAATTATCGAATCTGATGAGATCCGCACGAGTCCCGCATTTTCCAACGGTCCAAATTCAGATGGATATAAGAACCATGTGGAGCACATTGCGACATTGCAGATTGGGCGGCGTCCGAGGTGGATCACACGGCAATTGGCATCATGGGTTCGATCTATAATAAAGAGGAGCCGTAAACACCGATGGATAGTACCAAAAATCAAAGTCAAAAGAGCCAAAATTTACGCCCATTTTCTCAATCGGTGCATAAAAATTATTCAAAAAGACTAACGCGTTTAATAATGAAAAGGAAACTTACGGCATTAATAGTAATGTAATTGTGTGTACTAGCTCTGCACGCGTGAAGTCAATGTTGAAAATTTAGGGAAAAATAATTTACGTATGGATTGTGATTGAATCATAAACATTTCCATTGATCCAAATAAGTTTTAAGCAAGTTCTCAAAAAAACGTAATCACAATACCTAAAAATACCTACCCATCACTCAAAACAACACGCGCAGCATTCTTATACTTTCGGGAATTAATTGCCTTTTCAAATAAAGGTTGAGCAGTCAATTGAATTGAATTGAAAGACTACTATAAAACTTCGGCAAATTGGCAAAAAAAGATATACACACAACATTAAAAAAAAAAAAAATCGTCGGTATGGAAATTCCTTACAAAATTGGATTATTGAAAAGAAAATTTTCTATGAAAAGATTTTTCTTTTTACAAAATGCCCCTCCAAATCACGGCATGTGCTCATCGATTTAATTATCCATGTATAATCGTAACTGGAAAAATCGGTTATTAAGACAAAAAGCCGCACGCCCATCGCGATCCTGATGCGAAAACGCCATTCCAGTCCTCGTTCGTAAGGGTCAACGGAACGGGGTTTTTCAACGATACGGCATCTCTCCCATCGGAGAAAATTTCCGTTGGAGGACGTGGCTGAAAGTTGAAAGTTGACGTGTCGTTGTGATCTTCCCAATCCCATCAACTTTTCGACGTACGACTCGTTGCAACCGACTCTTTGTCGTGCAAAATAAATAATCTAAAAAAAAACACTTAAATTACTTGTCAAAATAAACAAACAAAAAATATAAAATTTTAGGAGGAAAATATATGATATCACTTTCGCAGCTTCCTCCTCTTTATGTACCCAATTATATGCTTACAATACTTCATATACTTAAAAGGTTGTAAGCATCTAATAAGGATTTCTAGACTCCACCAATTACTTGAACCTCAATTCGAAAGAATTATCATTCAAAAAGTCTTAAACATATTATGTGATGATCAATTCAATCCTGAAACCTTTCAATTGTGTCGTTTTAGTTTTTAAATTTTTTACAATTTACCAATTTAATCTTAAACCTATAATAAAGATAATTGATTAGAAGAATTATACCGGCACATCATCAAAAGATCATGGACTAAATTGGCACGATAAAATATTTAAGGCTGAATTGGCAAATCATTAAAAGTTTTAAGATTAAAATGACATAATTAAATAATACAAGATTGAATTGGTTGTCATATAATACATTTATGATTTTTTTTTTTGACAATTTTCCCTCAATTCAAATTAAGTAAATCTTTCATATTAAATTTAATTATCCATTCAATTCAATGAGCGATGACAAGTATTTGAAGGTTCTTTAATTTGGTCATTCAACATACTTTAAGGTCCTTGTTTTCATTAGTCGGACTTGTAGTTTAGTTCCCAACCCTCTCAAATATTTAAACCAAGCTCTCCCCAAGGATTAGACTATGGACTTGTGGAATTTGATGGAGCCAAAAAAAAAAAAACACCAAATTCGAGAGACTTTTCACTACTAATAACATACACGTGTTTTTCAAGTTTAAGAAGAGTAGAGAGCGTTGCTGCTAATGACATGTATGTAATTTCTATCGGTAGTATGGATGCTCTAATATGGCACCACGATTCATCCATGTTTGATTAAGAATTTGTGTGTCCGTCTCTCTGTTATTTCTCTTCAAACGTCGGAAACCGAATATCATTTCGCTTCTTATCTACCAGAAAACTGACCTTTCCAACCCTTTGGTAAATTTGTCCAAATTCGATTTGAATTTTGAACACGTGGAAGACTTCAAAGGTTTTAAGTCCTTACGGTGACTTTCTGCGCCAACTTTATGCCTTCGGCTGGGCCTCCAAAGGACGGTCAGCTCGTCAACAACCACAAACATCACATCAAATGGATATTGAAAAACCACACGAAACGATACACGGATTGGGAAGAAGTCCTTTCGCTATTTGATGGCGAATCCACAAATCCAAGTGTTTGGCAGCGAATCTCATAGATCCAAGTGTTTGGCAGCGAATCTTATAGTGTACTTACGCGAATTTATGATTCAATGCGTTAGCCGTATAGTTTTCAACTATGATATCGTGGACGGCTATTAGAATGATATTATCCAAATTTTTCCGCACTCTACATCCCATTATTAATTTAAAGGTGCGTCATTATGATTAAGATAGTCCTAGGATTCAATATACAACACGGGTCATAATATCTTCTTACGTAAACATGTACCCCGAACTAAGATGAATTTGCCAACGTTCATGGACAAAATACTTGCTTTAGGCATTTGTCGAATTTTAGCTTCGTCTGGTTTCTTCATAATGTCCACAAGCATACCATCCGAAAAACTTCCTCAACCAATTGGGTAGATGAAGAAAACAGAAGTAGAAGCCGCAACAGGCATAACTCGAGTTATAAATAAGAATGAATGCGTGAAAAGCAAAATCCTATTTTTATAAATCACCAACTACTGTATTCTTTCTCCTCAACGCTCCCCTTCAATTCATGCATGGCCAAACCAAGTTATCAATTCGCAGCAGGAGAGTTTTAGGCAGCTGCAGAGTGCAGGCTCAAGAATGGGGACAGCCATAGCTGTCTTTCTCAGCCTTTGTCTTAATCTGTAGCATCATCCCAAATTATTTTAGTCAGCAAAAACCAGCTCGGAACGTTGACTTCACAACCGGCAACGAAAGATATGACAAAAAAGAAAATAAGTAAAGAAAAGAGAATCACGTTCTTTTCTCTTTCCTGGAGGTTTCTGGGAGATGAGAAGAACCTCTGTTTCTTAGGCCCTTATCTCTTCTGCAGCCCCTATCTTTCTGCGAAAAAAGTTCCCACTAACATGATGTGAACATTAGTCCCCACCACTCGAAAAACACGTCATCTTGCTGCCTATATATAACCGTTCTCCTCGCAGCTCGAACTCAGAAAGCCGTAGGGAAGCACCATTCTTCCCAACACACGAGATAGATACGCCTCACCATGGCCAAACCCAGCTCTCTTCTTCATCTTCTTGCTTCTGCTGTTCTTGCCATCTCTGTCTTGCTTGGCCATGGCGTCCTCCATGTTGGAGCCTCCCACAAAGTCTACCGGAATCTGCAGACCACTGTTGAGTCAACTTCCGTGAGGCAGCCTTACCGGACTTCTTATCATTTTCAACCTCCCAAGAACTGGATTAATGGTCTCTCTCTCTCTCTCTCTCTCTCTCTCTCATGTTGCCGTCTCCCACGAATGTAGCTAACAGTTTTGTTTTGCTTTGCTGGTTTATTCTTCGTGCTGATTTGACCTGGTCTGGTGGTGGAATGGACAAACTGGATTCATGGGATTCTCAGATCCAAATGGTCAGTCAGTTTCTCTCTCCCTCCCGTAATTTGCTGACCGTCTTGATTTCTTCCCCCTAATAATTTAACTTATTTCTTGGTGTTAACTCATTATTTTATCATACCAAGACCATCAATCAATTTTATTTTTCGTTCCCCCAGTACCTACTATTAATATCTGTATGAGTTGAAAATTTAACAAATACGCTGCAAAGTCCATTCTCGTCATTTCTCAAATGCTTCAGTATATATTCTATCACACTCATAAAGACCATATTTGTTGTTTACCTCAAATATTATTGGTTTTCAAATCTTGGGAAATTATCTGCTAAACTTAAAGCGGCGAATAGTTTATCTTATGGGACTAGGACCACATAGACCAGAGTGTTTGTTTTGATTGTAGAAACTATAATATGCTTGCCGCTTTGCATCACTTATTTACTACGTTTAAATTATGCGGAAATGACCTGCTAAAATTAAAAACAAACGGACACATTGCACTGCAGGGCCAATGATTTACAAGGGCATATACCATCTGTTTTACCAATACAACCCGAAAGGCGCGGTCTGGGGCAATATCGTCTGGGCCCATTCCACGTCGAAGGACCTCGTGAACTGGACCCCACACGTCCCTGCCATCTTCCCGTCCCAGGAGTCCGACATCAACGGTTGCTGGTCGGGCTCGGCCACCATCCTCCCGGGGTACAAACCGGCCATCCTGTACACCGGAATTAACCCCCAGAACCAGCAGGTCCAAAACTTAGCAGTGCCCAAGAATTTATCAGACCCGTATCTGATTGAATGGGTGAAATCACCCCACAATCCTCTGATGGCACCCACAGCCACGAACGGGATTAATGCGAGCTCATTCAGAGACCCCACAACTGGCTGGGTGGGACCTGATGGGAGGTGGAGGGTCATCATCGGGAGCAAAAAAAGAGAGGATGGGAATGGCCATTTTGTACAGAAGCAAAGACTTTGTTCACTGGACCGAGGCTCAATACCCACTTCACTCTGCTGAGAACACTGGGATGTGGGAGTGCCCAGATTTTTTCCCAGTCTCTGCTCAAGTCCCTGTTGGCTTGGACACCTCCATTAACGGGCCAAATGTCAAGCACGTGCTCAAGGTGAGCTTGGATGACACTAAGCATGAATACCACACTGTCGGGACTTATAACTCCACCACGGATAAGTATGTCCCTGACGAGGGATCAGTAGACAGCGATGCGGGGTTGAGATACGACTACGGCAAGTTTTATGCTTCCAAGACCTTCTTCGACAGCGAGAAGAAACGGCGGATCTTGTGGGGTTGGATCAACGAGTCGTCGAGCGTGGATGATGACATCAAGAAAGGATGGTCTGGTATCCAGGTAAATAATTTTTGTTCTTATTAATATGATAATTGTTAAAGATGAGTGAATGGGTAAAAATCAAACGTTAGATTCAGTTAAAATTAGGTGAAGTCGGGCTTATTATGTTCAGTGGCCTATGCCAGTGCTGATGGTAGCAATGGTTGTGTGGCAGGCAATTCCAAGGACCCTCTGGCTGGACAAATCTGGAAAGCAGTTAGTGCAATGGCCGATAGTGGAAATAGAAAAGCTACGTACCAACCAAGTTGATTTGCACGACAAATTGATTAAGGGAGGAACAGTTCTTGAAGTTTCTGGTATTACGGCTGCACAGGTGAGCTTTTCTGGTCACATTTCCATCAGGCATGTTGATAGGTTTTGTTTACAGCGGCACTAAAGGAAGACCCGATTCTTTTGCGAACCTAACTCCCTGTTCTAGAATGCTGACTTGGGTATGGTTCCCTACAATCTCCTTTTTCAATGCAGGCAGATGTGGAGGTCTCATTTGAAGTGAAGGAGCTAGAGAAGGCAGAAGTGTTAGACCCAACTTGGACCAACCCACAAATGCTGTGTAGCCAAAAGGGTGCTTCGGTTAAAGGTAGTCTTGGACCATTTGGATTGCTGGTCATGGCTTCAAAAGGATTGCAAGAATACACGGCAGTTTTCTTCAGAATTTTCAAAGGCCAGAACAAATATGTTGTCCTCATGTGTAGTGACCAGAGCAGGTCCGACCTCCCTCTCTTTGACTCGTTTCTTTATCTTAGGGCATATGTCGCGCCCACCACTACCCAAAAAGTACCTAATTTTTCTGGTCTGATTTTTTGGCTTTCAGATCTTCCCTTAACAATAACAATGATAAGACCACTTATGGAGCCTTTTTGGATGTGGACCCTCTTCACGAGAAGCTGTCGTTGAGGACCTTGGTGAGTTCATCCATAGATATGAACACTTTATGTTTCTAATCTACACTTGGAAATTCTTTCGGCATGTGAAATCTGGTCGATCTCTCCATTATATTCATAAACAAATGGATCATTATAAGTGTTAGTTGTAAAGTGCAACCCCAAAGTGCTGACGTCCATCTAAAGCTTTCGTTGAGATTCCCACTGACCAGATTTAGCCAGATTCAGCCCCTCTTTAAGTTGTGACTTTTTGATTTGTCCCGACTCTGCATATGGAAGCTTATTCATACCTGGATTTCAGATAAATATCTCTAACTCCTTGCATTATTCTATGTTTAGTTGTCGTCGTTTGTCATGCCAATTTGGTATGATTGTCCCTCTTTTGCATGCTGCAAAAGCGAAAAGTTTCTCGAACCATCCCCTATTTTTAGCAAGATCCGTTTAATTTAGGCGCTCGTATGTTGCACCCCACAGAGGAAACAAAGATGGCAATTCAGTGGCGAGAAGCCACGTTTCAGAATCCTAGAATATTAGAATCCACGATTCCAAATTATGATTAACTTGCTTTGACTCTCCCTTTTTTGGCCCTTCTGCCTTCAACAGATTGATCATTCTATCGTGGAGAGCTTTGGTGGTGGGGGGAAGAGTTGCATCACAGCTAGGGTTTATCCTGTATTGGCTGTGGAAAATGGAGTCCACTTGCATGTCTTCAACAATGGGACTCAGAGTGTTGGGGTGCCAAAGTTGAGTGCTTGGAGCATGAAGAAAGCTCATATCAATTGATCCCATCTGTTGAAGTAAAATGAGGGGAATGGCGCATGCAGGAAAAGAGCACGGGCAAGAATCAGTGTGATCGAGATTCTTTATGGTTGAAGAAAGAAGTGAGGGAAATAAAATTGTTTGCCTTTTCAGTTCATCAAATAAAAGAATTTCGAGTGACCGTTGCTACAGGAAAAAATAATCAGGGGTTTCCAATGTTCCCTCAACTTGTAACAGAAGGTTATTTTCCGAAGGTTATTTTCCGTCTTACTTAGCTGAGCACTTGTGATTTGATATGGAGGAAATTGGCATATATGTTGAAAGACATGGTTTGGGGGTTAAAACCTGAAATATGCTAAGAAATACATCTTCCGCAACCAAAAGGACGCTAGTTTATAGAAGGCAGCAGACCGTGTTGGTGAGTCCAACTTCAACAATTATAAGCACAAAATACGTACATCGCCACTAGGAAAATTGCAGGGGAAAAAATGCGAAAGAAAGGCACGGATTTGACCATTTATTGTTGCTACAAGCCTACTCCTCTTTCATCCCATTCCCATCACGTCGATTCATTCGGAAACTCTGAGAGAATTCTCTATTCTTCACTTGACAACAATTGGCCCATGTTACTATGAAGTCAATCATGCGGAAACAATTACACTTCGTGGTTTATTTAACCAATATTCTCCGACAGGCAGATGATGAACCGTCTTTAGTCCATGACATCAATAGATAACACGGTTCAAAGGAGACTAAGATCAACATTCTTCGTAAAGGCATACAAATTCAATCATATCACAAACAATTCATTTTATTTTGCCTATGTTAAATCAATCATAGAATGTCACGTGACTACAGCCAATCTGATGCCAAAATCTTAGAATTGAACTTTTTACAAATCATATGGATAAGACATGCGCAAAATGATGCATTTGTCTTCCATGGAGGAAGAACAATGTAAGCAACACAGCAGGAGGCATTGCCAACTTACCATATGACCCAGGGCATCAAAAGAAAGTAATCCGTGTCAACTAAGAAAATGCAGGCGTAGCTCATTGTTTTGCTTTAAGCGCTTCGATGACTGCTGAAAAGTCCTGGTCACTCAGACCGTGAGACTTTGCTACTTTGTACAGTTCATTTGCCGCAGCTGCAATGGGTATGGATTGGGAAACAGATTCTGCTAACCCCAGAGCAAGCCTCATATCCTGCCAAAGTAAATGATATTAAGAGAACATGCACTGCTTGTATATAATTGACGGTTGTCCTTACAAATTTACAAACCTTCTGCTGATGCTTCAAAGGAAATGCTGTGGGATACTGGGATTGGACCATTGAAGGACCTTTGACTGAGTACATGGGTGCACTAATGGCTCCCTGTGACACCACCTGCAATATCACTAGGTCCCAGTCTCAATGTGTCCTAGGAAAGAGCTTAGTTTGATTGATAAGAGTAAACATTAATAACCAAACCGATGAAAGATAGGATTTATCTAAACAGTAATCTTTTTGCCCGTCACTTGAGCTCAAACCCTTACTTGCGAGCTTCAGGCATTGTTCATTCACTTATCCCGTATAGACAACAATCTGATTTCAAATGGAGTATGCTCTTGACTTGAACAGTTCTGTGGCATTTATATTACTTCGTTTACAAAATATCTTTAAATGGTTCTGAGTCTTGTTAAACTTTACGCACAAAAGTACTCCATGGTTGCAATTTAGACATTCAGCATGCAAGGTTAAATCTGGTAGACTAATAGACCTTCAGACTTCATTTGTTTTGTGAAAAATGTACCATTTCTGGAAATGTTTTCCAGGATAAAATGACAATATTTTCCAGTATTTGGTTGAAACCTGAATATGAACTAGAAAATATTTTCTTCTGTTTGGTGTGGAAAATCAAATCCTGAGGAAATTTCCTATTTCTTCTTCCTTGGCCAATCGCCGGCCATGGTGACAGTCAGCAAGTGGCCATGGGTGAGCTCCAGCTCGCCCAAGGCCGAGAAGGCCTGCCCAAGATTGGCGAGCTCGAGCCTTGCCACAAGTGTTTGGCAATGCCTCTCGAGCTCGCTTGTGGCCAGTCACTGATTGGCGATTGGCCAAGGAAGAGGTAGAAAGTAAAAAAGAGAAGGGAAAAAAAAAATAAAAAAATAAAAAATTTGAGTCTTTAAAATAAGAAAAGGGAAAAAAGAAAAGAAAAATAATTAAGCAGAGTGCACAGATGAGAACATGCTTGGTCAGAGTGAAAGAAAGAGGTGGGAAATGATTCTCTTTTAAAAAGAGGAAATCATTTTTACCACTTTTGAAGGTGTTTTTTCCATCGGCAAAAAACGTTTTTGTTGACTAGTTTACTTTCTATGAACTGAATGCCGAAAAATCTTTAAAAGAAATTTCATGGAAGTTGTTTTCTGTGAAATAAAATGGAGCCTAAGCATGATGAATGAGCAAAGAGATCAAGCAGCAAGTTTCTAAGCCAAGTTTAAGACTGTTCCACCAGTGAACCAGACAAAATTCATGCAATAGATATCCCTACAATTTTGTGGTGTTAGAATTGACCATAGCACGAATCAAAGGAAGATGATGCCATTGACTGGAGCAACAGAAAGATATAAACTCTGATCATCTTATATCAACAATCCATAATTCTTCGATGCACTGACATCCTTTCAGAAACAGTAATGTCAATTCAAGATATCCATATTTTGTCAAAACCATATTGCAAATTATGATTTATAGACAAATTAGAGTGCATACTGTCAATAAGATGTAATTCACATAAGTCATTAACAAGTGCATAAAGCACATATATCCAGACAAAAAACAGCGTATGAAGCACGTATTAACAAAAATATCTCTTCTGGTTATGAGAAATACCTCTACAAGTACATTAGGATCCAACCCTACTTTCTCGCTAAGGAGTAATCCTTCGGAAAATGATGCCATCATACTAGTCAATGTCAAGAGGAGTGAGTTAGGGTTAGCAAGCATAATGATCAGCAAAGCATTCATGAAATAGATGAGACAGAAAATACAAAATAAAATAAAATTCTGCAGCACCTTCCCATGATCATGTTGACAACAAGTTTCATAGCAGCTCCATTTCCAACATCACCAAGGTAGAATTTTGACTGGGTAGAAACGCCATTACTATAAGCACAAGGATCATATAGGGCAAAAGAAGGAGAACTCTAGAAAAAGAGAGAGACTACCTTTCCCATGATGTCAAGAAATGGAGCAACCATCTCATACAGAGCTTTGTCACCTGAACAATAATTAATACTACAGTTACGCTAAGGCGTACTTCACTGCCAGAGAGATGTCAGTTGTATCTCAGAGCAAAATATATTCTTCAAAGTTACTAGGAACTATGCTACTGCTGTAGTACTCCATTCCAGGTATTTCATACAAGAATTAAGATTGAATAGGAAACATACCATGAACCCAAAGTTTAACTACTTAATGGAAAAACAAAATGGAAGGGGGCCTACCCGCTGTGAGAAAGATCAATTGCCCATCTTCAGCAGGCTTTTTGGAGCCTGAAACAGGAGCCTGGAGGAAATGCACTTGCTCATGAAAAGAGTTTCACAAACTCTAATCATATCACAGTGTTTGACTTAAAATTTATTGATATGTTTCATCACAATATAATCAGTATAAATACAAGATAAATAACCTTACCTCCAGAAATAGTGCTCCAGTGCCCTTGATATGACCACAAATCAACTTAGAAGTGGCCCCATCAACCGTCGAAACATCCACATACCTGCCAATGAAAATGCACACCATTCAATTTTCCTGCAATATGTTATTTTTCATGAAAAGAAGTATTTTAATATGTATAAGCAGACACCTACAAGATCGACTTGGAGACTGTCAGTAGAGCAATCATGCATAAAGTTCCCAAGTTAATGAGCAAGCCGTCAAAGATTGATGCAGATAGGCAGATTGGACAGAGAGAATAGGAATTTTAAATCTGATAATATAATATAGGCTAGAGACAACTTGAAATGGCCATGGAATTTAACAAAATCAGGCATCATATGTTATCTGCTTCGATGCATCAGAAACTATTCTTAAAGTTAACAAATGACTTTGAAGATTTTCTTTAGGCCAAACTAACTTCCATGATTAGAACCAAAGTTATGTAATAACTGAGCCTCTAACAATCACAGGGACACAAAACATGCACCACAACAATGGAAAAGATAATGCACCATCTCCTCAAATGGTCTCTCACCAAATACATAGCACAGATGGCCATCCCATACAAATGTAAGCAATACTCACAGAGAAAAAGAAACAAATTAATAGTACCCTTTTCCTGGACTCATTCCGTTAGCAGCTCCATGCTTCCCACATGCAACATCAACCTATGTTCAAGCAGCTCTTAGTCACTATGAAAAAGATTGAGCCACAACAAGAAAAGCAATATTGAAACATACGCACTGCACTTTCAGGGTCAGCGAGCATGGCAAACGTGACATCACAAGCTGCAGTGACTTCTTCAGGAGAGGATTTATATCTGCAATAAGGGACAACAAGGAATTCTCATATTCAATCTTCCCCAGCATGACTTTTGCATTGCAATCAGTTGAACATAGAGGCAACCAGTGCCTTTGACCCATTGTAGTTGGAACGATCCATTTGGAAAATACTAAGCAGCAGATTTGCAGAGATATAAACTTCCCAATACCAGTGCACTGTCCAAAAGATGATATCTTACAGAATTAAGAATCAAATGTCCAGAAACAAAAAATCGCATTGTGAACTCAATTCCAGAGACAAAATGCTTCACACAGTTCACACAGTTCACTTGTGAACATGCTTATAGGTAGAATGGTCCAAAAGCAACGACTTACTGTGCACCCAGGCTTACAAGAGGATCACATTTGCTCTTGGTTCTGTTCCAGATGGTCACATCACATCTAAAACGAAAGCAGAAAATCAGATAGTGGAGTATACTAGTCGCTTCAGTTTGTCACTGACAAATGATGGCTTATGCAGGGCTTCAGCATCTAAACAGAGTCGCTCTAAATTCATTTTGCTATAATGAAACTAAAAACCCAGCTACTAGTCCAACAAGTGAAGAGCAAAGGGAAAGTATAATTTCAAGTTAAAAAGGACAAAAAAGTTCTTCTACCCAGCCTTGATGAGATTCTGCGCCATTGGCGTACCCATGATTCCAAGACCCAAAAACCCAATTCGTCCTGGCATTTCATTCGCTGCAAGGATAAGAAGAAAAAGAGTCCAGCTGAGCGTCACACAACAATTGCACCAAGCCCCCATCGTGACAACATCGCTACAACGAAAACAGAGTAACAAGAACTAAAAAACCCTTCACCAAGATGTCATTCAAGCAAGCAGCCCCGAACTCGTTACAAGAAGTAGATGGACACAACCAAATTGTTCCGGAAAAGGTCGAAACTTTGCTCAGAGACGGCCGTCGTCTAAAGAGCCCACTGCGCGACCATCCAAAATTTTTTTCTCCAACCACTCTAGAGATAGAGTAGGCAGATTGAAATTACCAGGGGACGAGGAGGCGGAACTCGAAGCTCGAGCTGGGGAAGACAGAGCCCTCACGGAGAGCCGCAACGGCGACGATGCCGGGATCGAATGGAGGGCCGGCGTCGCTCCGAGGAAGGAGCGGCGGGGAACGCGAGGGCAGAAGGCGGAGCACATTGCCATGGCCATGGCTGCCGAAGATAAGCCGCGACCGCTCCTGTGCACCCACGCGTTCGTGCGCCGTGCGCCGTCGGAAGCACTCTGTCAGGCTCGCGCTCCGATGCTCGCCCCCCTCCCTTGAGATTTTCGGCGTCGAGGATAAGACGAAAGACGGAGCGACTCGCGTTCGGATGACGAGATTCTCTGGGGCTGTGCAGTAAATCCGGGTGCTCCGACGTAAATATTCCGAGAAGTTTATCTTCAGAAAGAAGGAAAACGGAAGAAGACAACTTTCCACATTCGAAACTCCCATCATGAAGCCAGGCAAAAAGGACATTTTCGTTCCTTCGATTGTTGGATGAGCAAATTCGCCTTTTCTTCTTCGTCAGTCGGAAATGATGACGTTCGATCCAAGTGAAGTGCACGTCATCCGACCAAGAAATATTTACAGAGTTCTTGATTCGGAACTTGGGATATACCGATAACGATTAATTTGCTCTTTTATTATGATTAATTCGTCTCATTCATTCCAAAATTAGATTAATTAATCGAACAATGGTGCACTATTGACGTAGTGTCGATCATTATGATATTTTGAAGATTGTGGTGATTTCATGATGCATTAAGCAATCGCAGCTACTAAGAAAAATTAGCCTAACTTTGAACAATCCGTTGTGTTGGTGTGGACAGTCAAATCGTTTTGTTAGAAAGAACGGTAATCCATAAGGAAACGCGCTAAGATTGTGCTGGAAACTTAAGAAAGTAGAGGCAATCAGAACTATGATAAAGCCATGGACCACTTTGCTTACAGTTGCATCCACAATCGTTGATGTCCTACTTGGCATTGATCAACGGCAGAAACCAGCAAAACTGGAGAAAACTGATTCCCGTAAATGATGGATGATCTATCATTTTCTCCAAAAAAACATCTCACAACGTAAGAGTCAGCGTTCGACCAAAAAAAAACGTAAGAGTCAGAGACAGCCTATGGTACAGGACTTCTAACACTGGTAACAAGGAGAGTGAAAAGACCAGATTACATGGTTTTCATTAAACATACAACATTCACGTCAGCTATGCACGTCAAAATTTTCTTACATCCCAAGTAAAATACTTAAACTATTCATCTTCCTCATCATCAATGAATTCCTCCTCTTCCTCTTCCTCATCTTCGCTTTCTTCTTTTTGTTCTCCTTCAACATCCTCCTCATCTACAATGAACCCTCCCAACGTTTCATCGTCTTCTTCATCTTCTGAACGAGGACTTCTCTTCTTCTGAGATGTTCTATCACTTCTTGTACTCTTCAGAGGTTTCACTTTCCTGTTGTCCTTGGATCTTGTCCGGTAAGATGGTTTCTTAGCCTTTCTCACAGTAGCCAAAACACCCTTCTCGTCTTCGCTCTCACCAGTCCATTCATCATCATCTCCGTTATCGCCCTCAACCCGTGTCCTCTTTCTCCTACCTCTGCGCTTGGTTTTTGTCCCTTCATCTTCATCCCCACTGTCATCACTGCCTTTCCTCGGGTCCTCAAGAAACCAATCCCAATGCTTTGCATTACGAAGCATTTGCTTAGGATATTGATCAAACTCGTGTCCAATCACAAGAAAACCAAACTCTGCATCCACAATATAAGATCTTGATCTTGACTAACGCATTTTAGTAGCAACATACAGCAAACTACCAGTCAAATGAATTCATACAAAACAGAAAAACTGCCTTGAACATAATGTAAATTTTGCTATCAAGCCGACAAAGGAGAAAAATTATCCCAATTCAGGAAATATTTAACTCACAAGATAACAGCAAAGCTTTTCCAAGGTAAAATTCATGGACAACTTCAGTCCTTATCGTTAATTTACCCAGTTAAGAAAAGAAATAACATGTCCAATTTCAACTTATTCTATTTAAAAGCAAATGTGTCCGTTATAAACATCGCAGAAATTTATTTCCAACGATTGTCTCCCCGAAAAAATTTTGTGCAAAACTCAACTCACAAAAAACTGCCGGGCTTTTCTCAACGCAATGGCATATACAGACAAACAAGACTTCAATTCACATGTCCAAAATTTCAAAAGAAATTAAATCACTCGTCTCGAATTATTTTGAATCATTTTATAAACAATTCTGGATAAGACCTGTTCTTTAGAAACTAAACTCAGCACAGTCAACTATCGCAAGGAAGCTACAAAATAAACTACCAAGAGGGTCGATAATCAAGAAATCAACTTTCTTTCCTAATTTATTGACTAATCAGCAATTGCATAAAAACCAAACCAGGCTAAACCAGCTCCATAGCAAGACAAACTAAACTTCGCCCCAAAGAAATAAGCTGGAAATTCTGGACTTTGGCAGCGTTATTAATTACAGAAGGAGAAGCGGATTATCTGGTCATTCAAAATGGAACTGACAAGGATGAAAGAAAGCGTTTCTAAAGCAACAGTTACACAAGTCACAGACGCGCCAGAGCTCGACAGGAACGAAACTGCGCGTCTTTACATGCTTGTTCTTCATCAACAAGGCTCGACTAATCTCCTCTTCCAGCAATCAAGATGAGCAGAGACCAACTTCAGAGAGGAAAGAGAAAGCTACACAACTAACCTTTCACAGGGTCAATACTCGAGACATCGACAGGTTCAGCACTCTCTGCCAATTCGCTCTCACATTCCGAGTTCCTCTCGCTTCCCCTTCCGCCTCTGCCTCCGCCTTCAATCTTCCTCAGATCAAACCAAACGGGCCTCCTCCCGGAGACACAGAATCGGTCGCCGATTGCGATTTCGCCGCTCTCCGACCTCCGGTACGCCCGAATCCCCCCGCCGCTCCTGGTCCGGACCCACACCGGGTTCTTCCCCAGGACCTGG
The DNA here is from genome assembly GCA_014182555.1 of Eucalyptus erythrocorys. Lineage (NCBI taxonomy): Eukaryota > Viridiplantae > Streptophyta > Magnoliopsida > Myrtales > Myrtaceae > Eucalyptus > Eucalyptus erythrocorys. The sequence goes on from CM024602.1 coordinate 14,764,791, forward strand.
AACGAAACCCTAGGCTCCGCCGTCCCCTCGTCGCCGACGACCTGGAGGAGAAGGTGCTTGCGAGACACGCTCCGGTCGTCGGTGCTGAACCCCAGTCCTCGGCCGAAGACCGTCGTCGCCGGAGCTCTCCCGAGCGTGACCTTCGAACCTTCTTCGCCTTCGATCTCCATGAGAGCGAGCGAGGAGATTGAAGAAAGAAAACGCGCCAAGAGAACGAGCGAGAAAACGGTCGGCCGGTGAAGGGCGGGGGAGCATGGCGCCGAAAAGCCAAAAACGGAGCTTCGTTTCGTCTACATGTTTCGATTTTGAGGGTGTGGAACGGGTTGTCGTTTTGGCTGTTCGCGTTTGGGAAGTGGTTTTCCCTTTCTCGTTTCCCAATCAAGGCATCTATCTCGCCTGAATTTTCCAATGGAATCCTTTTCGTCCTAGCTCGACACTCGTTCGGCCAAACAGATTGACCTAATAATTCTCATGGTTAAGAAAAGCAAAATTAAAAGAAATTATCTCGTTCGTATAATTGCTCTGCATCAGCTAAGGTTGCTTTCAGGCCTATTTTAACAAAGTTACACATTTACTAATGCGGTACAACATGACCATTGCCGAGGTAATAAATATCCATTCCCAACAAAAGTGAGTTGCTAAGTAGAGAGCGACAGTGTGTGACGAACAGCATTGCCCAAGCCCGTTGATTCCTGCGTAAGCTTGTGAGAGAATAACCTCTGCACCGCACAAGGAAGCGGAGCTGGGTGAACTCATGTGTGCGCTGACCCGACAAGCCTTCTTCATTGTCGCACCTCATTGTGAGTGAACTGCTTGAAGCCGTCTCCAACTAGCGTGTGTTTTCCTCACACAAGCCGCAAGTCGCATATCAAGCTCTGCTTAGCAACCTGTGCTTCCTAAGTTAAGTTCAAAGGCCAGTTCGGGCACTGATTAAATCCTCAAAGCCATTTGACATCCGCCCGGCAGATTGAAATCCCATCTGGAAATACAATCACTTAGTACCAATATTTAATTCTTAATACATAAAATTCTAGATCAATGACATTCGAACTTCTGCACTATAAACTTAATCACATGCACATATCATGCTATCCAAACCAAAATTAACTGCAGTTACCTCCAGAGGTGCACTGAAGTAAGCTGAATTGCCGACCGCTCTTCCCGAAAGCTGTTAAAATGGGTGATTTCATACAGCAGAGCTGCATAGTTCCATTGCAGGTTGTTGCTTAAACTCTGTTCCTCTTGTATGAATTCTCATTGTCCGGGCTGGTAAATACCTATTTCTAGGGAGTATATATCATTGTCATCGTTTGAAAAGATTCTTTTCCCCAGTGAAACATTTATAGTTTAATGTAGAACCCTCCAGAGCGAGCATCTTCCCAATGAACCTAGTCCTTTGGACCACCACGACTTCGGACTCTCTTATATGCTATTATTTGTTTAGAAGCATGATGAGGAACAGCCCTTTTATAACTAGACCTCAATTCATATGCTTCCTGATCTGCACTCTCCTCTGCTCTAAGAGAGTTAGTTGGTGGGAGGCTGGAACTTTTCTCCACAACTTCAGTCTTGTCAGGGTTAGAATTTTTGCCGACTTCAATCCTATGTTCTTCTCTTGGATAAGCAACAGTCTTCCTTGTTTCCATCTCTTTTATCTGGTGAATTGAAAACACAGGACCAATAAGAAATTACATCAAGTCTTGCCCGAGACAAAAAAAGAATGCAACTTACCAACTCATGCATAAGACTCCTACTCTGAGCATCCTATAGAGAATCTTATGTTAGAATTATGAATTTTGCGAAAGAAGAAAATAATAATTAACTTCACTTGAGGTGGGCTTCACATACCCTTCTTTGGAGCTCATGTTTCAGGGCTGCAATCAATTTCAATAAGTACTCGTAAGCAGACTTGTGAGGTTCCTGTGTTATTAAAACATTTATTAAGACAAGCATGCCATAAAACTGGAGCAATTCTAGCAAATCCATCACCTGGGAATTGGAAGATAAGGGCAACCCTTCGACGTCAGGAACTTCTGGAAGCTGAACACACTGTGGGTTACCTGCTTCATCTGACAAAAGCACACTCCAAGAAGGGGGATTGTGAATTCCTACTGCCCCAAAATCAACTTCAGAATTCATCCCGGCCATACAATGCAAGTGATCCAATGCAACAGAATCACCCAAAGCCTCCACACTCTAATATCAACAGAAAAAATGAGAGTAAATTTTAGCACAACCAGTTAATCTATCTTCTAAGGGCTCAGGAGATCACAAAACTAAGAAATTTGAGCATGTATGTTAAATGACATTTCATGCACCGTTTAAACTAGGGCACTAGCATACAAGATAAGCTCATCTATGTTCTTACTTGATGAACTCCTTTCACCAGACATTTATAAGTACTAAATATCAGACCTTTCCATCTATAGAAGATAGTTGGCGACACCAAGATCACTGCCATATCTAGAATCATATATTTGTTAAATAAAGATTAGCTTGTTTCCCCTAGAAGGGCTACTAACTTACCATGGATGTCGAGTCTTCTTCTTCATAAAAATTCACCTCATCTTCATCGTTTCTGACAAAGTAACAGCATGCCTGCACAATGGATTCCACCAAATGGATTAGACAGACCTACCTGATGAAAGACATAAGATATTCCAAAAAGACTATTGCCTTGGTGAGATCTTCTTTTCTTCCAAAAGAAGGGTCTACTCTAGAGTACAAACCTCAAACCTCGGGTGGTTTGAATTAAAAACAGGAGATACTGAAAGAAATCATACTATTAGAGTAACAGGCTTATGGATAGGCTATCCCCAAAAGAGAAATAACTCATCAAAACTTGGGCCTGGTGAATATTTCATAATATCCTCACATTTGCATCATCAAAAAGATAAATCCTCACATTCATAACTTTTCTGCTAACTATCCTAGAACGCACAGATCTATATTTGATTCCTGATATAGTAGTATGCATAATTTCACAAGTTCAGACTGTAGCATCTACACCTTCGGTCTATCTACGGCTCTGAATGAGCAGAACATGGGCTTAAAATTGGGTGGCTTCAAGATAGCATATGCTCCTTCATTTTTTCCCATCTCTTCAGGAAGCTGCATAACACAAGCAGTGGCAGAATCCTTTAGCTTAGATATACTAGCCTGATTGCTCATGCTACATGTGTGCCAACTGAAAGAAAATATATGAAAGATTCACTTCAATTAAAAAGAGAGAGAACAAAGTAGACAAATTTGTGCCAATTCCGGAAAATCCAATGCCAATGGACAGAAGTTGAACTGTTTCTTCAAAACAAAAATTTAAGCCTCAGGAGCAGAGAGATCATAGACGCCATTATTGTGATTATTAAGCTCCTCTAGCAACCAACATCCAGCGGGAAATAGAAAAACTATCAAAGCGCAAAAAAATAATGGAGGTGTGGCCAGTGGGAGTGGAACAATTGCAGGAGAGTGTCACAGACATTATGGAATAAACCAACACGAAAGTTTCTATTCATTTATTAAATATTCTCTTAACTATCTCGACTCTTCTGGATGGCGACCGAAAGATGGACAAAATATGGGAAGACATGAGAAATTTCATCAACAATAACTGCCTCAAAATTTTTTAAAGATGGTAAAGATGCATAGCAGATATCCATATTCAACTTATCAAATAGGAGCTGATATTAGCTATGATAATGAGAAAATCAACGAAGATTAGCTATGATAATGAGAAAACCAACAAAGATTAAAAAAAAAAAGTTTCTACTATTTCACATGTACCAACATTCCCGTGTCCGTCTTTACCAAAAAAAAAAACATTCCCGTGTCCGCTTTACCCAAAAAAAAACATTCCCGTGTCCAATTCTTCCCTAACTCCTTTTATCAAAAAACAATCAAACGGGAAACCTTGGAATTTATCTTATGAATTCAATGGCACTCGGTAGCATGAATAAAGCTTATGTGGGGCAATATGAAACTCAACTTGAAGACAGTTACCAAAAAGAAGCACAATATCAAGGACCATAGAAAGATCCAAATAAAGCCATAATCACATGTTATCAAAACCTGTTACTGTTAGCAACTGGAAGTAAATAGGAACCAAAAAAGAGGACCTGCGCATATTCTGGAGCACTGAACAGAGTAAATAGCTTCCCTGATGCTCCACTGTGATCCTCACTGTAGCCTTTGGACAGTGCTTCAAAACATTTCGACAAGCCCTTTTTTTAGGCCCTTCATGTGATCTAATGATGAACTGCAGCAAGATAGCCCTTAACAATAACTCAGCTCTCGTAACATACACAGAGTAAAAGCCCGAGACTCAAACATGACCAAAATCATATTCGAATGAGCACCAAAATTAAAATTCAGCGAGGTTAACTTTCTACTTTATACTTTTTGAGTGACAGTTCATACCACTTCTTTGATCATCACTTCATTCTCATATTCAAAGGAAAACCATAAGCTGAGTATGTAGGGTATTGAATTTGTCCAACGCCCATCACTTACCAGCAAGAACAAATGTACATATGCTAGGCTGCATCATTTAAAACAAGACATTGAATGACGTAACTAGAACTATTCACATTACCTTTAACTTAGACTGGCTCAGAAAAGCCTCTGTGCAATCTGGGCCCCACCATAGACCTGCTTGGTGTACTCTTTTTTCCCTAAGACCTTCAACAGGTGATGGGTCTGAGCAGAGCACGTCATTTAAAATTAGCAAGCCTCCGTGAATATGATCATCATCTAGAGTGTCTATAGTGTATCTATTAACTCTAGAAAGTTCATCCAAAGAACCAACCGTCATCAGTCCTTTGATCACTTCGGAAGAAAGAACTTGTGTGCTTCGGAATAGCCCACCATGGGTAGTATATACACTATTGCTTATAATTGAGGCCAAGGGAAGGTTTTTGAAACATCCCAAAAACTTCTTATAGACATAGTCACCATGATCACCATATTTGGTCAGCACCTCCTCCTTAAAGCCACAGGATGATGAGAAAGACTTTGTTTCATGATTTCCACGGAGAAGATAGACTCTACTGGGCATTACTACCTACACACCAAATATTAGATGTAAATAATGGCTCAGACATAGTCAACCAACAGAGAAAGGAACAAAGGAATGTTCAAGTACTAAATCTGAGAGAACGGGAGGGGGTGGAGGGATATTGACAAGTTGGTATAGACAGAGGAAGAGAATGCCAAATGGGAAAGGATCCGGATCAGAAATTAAGGTTTGGAAGGCGTCAAAGCCTACATAATGCCAGTAAACATGTACATGAAGTCATAACACCATCCAAAACCACTCTTCATTCTTTCCAGGTTGTATTTGATATGGGCCATGGAGACAACAGTGCTCCTTTTTTAGAGTATGCTCCTGCGGAAGTATCTACTCAGTTATGGACAAAGGAAAAGACGGCTTACCTTCCAGGCCAACAACATGAGAAGTACTTCCAAACCCCATGGCTCTTTACCGACATAATTACCATTGAAAACAAAGAATAGTTCCTCTGAAGGCACACCAACATGGTCATACATGAGAGACAATAAGTCGTGGAACTGTCCCTCAATATCACCAATTACAACCACTGTTGAATCCTTGCCAGTGCAATTAATAATCACACAGTTTGGTTCTTGACTTAAAATGTTGTTGGCTGAATCGACCAATTTGTCAACCACACCGACGGGCATAACAAATTGAAGGTCAGAGGGGACACCTTCCCATGAAGATTTCTTCAATGCTAACATCAAATCTTCAACCCAATCCAAAGTTATTTCATCATTTTGAGGCCAAAATATTGAGGTATGAGACATTGACCGTGACATAAGTTCCACGTTATCATTTTGTTCTACCAATTCTCCACCCATAAAATAGTCCTCATTCTTCATTGCAACCCCTGTTAGTTCGTCCATGAACACCTGTCCTTCCATATTCAGAATGTGAACATCCTCATGGTTTGTTTGCATTGCACAGTCCATAATGCTCTCTCCGATCCCCGCATCATTAGTCTCATTAATCTGTTAAAAAATAATATAAACTTAAAATCACTATGCGTGAAAGTAGGCTAATCTATTTTTTCGCCTTACTCTTTCAGCAAAGTCATAATGCCATGCACTGCCAGTGTCCGCTTTTCTATCAGCAATGGTGCCAGCGATTTCCTTAATCCTCGACATTAACTGAACTCTATGACCATCTAAGCCCTCGTGCGACATCCTACTTATGATATCTAGAGTTTCCTTGCATGTGACCACCTGCACCATATCGGCGTGCATTAACACATAAACCTTCGGGAGTTTGCCAACAAAATACTGCAATTTGGACCTACAATATCGTCAATAGTAGAACGCAACGCCCTAGTCACATCAATCTTCGAAACCTGCCAGGCCAAAATAGCATTAAGTCAACAAAAGACTAAGCCAACGGAGAAAAGAAGAGACCGCTTCATGGAAGCCTGCGAAAAATTCTGTTTTTCCACCCACCCCCTGAAACTGACCGCTGACGACCTGGCGCGCTATCTCTCTCATCGTCACCAGCTTTTGCACTTGCTCCTCACTCAAATTCGCAAAAGACATCAAGCTTATGACCTCCAGAATCTCCTGGCATCCCCTGACCTGCTCGTCCCGCGATTCCATCGCCGCCCCCGGCCCAACCTGCAGTCCCCCAAGATGTAAACACGAAAACATCCGGCGGCAACAATTCAGCCACGAAATCGAGAACTCTCAGCTGTTCGATCACGAACTAAAACGAAAACTAAAACTAAAACAGGACGGGCCACGACCATCGACTCGATCATTCATTTCCACCGGAAAACATGCTTGCTCGCCGATAAATTCCAGAAATCACAACGACGACGCGAATTTGACGAAACGGATTGAGCGATGCATCATTTCATCGTTCCCGCGCGATTGAGAGACGACGTCGAGCTCGGTTTCTCGTGCATGCGTGTGCGAGAAGGGCGCGAAGCGTGTACCTGGAAGCTCGTCGTCCGATGAAGGGAGAGGGAAAGCCAAGGGGGAAGTTTCAAAAAAAAAAAAAAAAAAAAAAAACTGGGAAACGGGGGCGCGAGCGAGACCTGAAAGCGAGGCGTCGTTTGATGGAGAGAATGCAAACGACTCGCCGGCGCCGGGGACGGGATTGAGTGTTTTTAGGTAGGGCAAAACCACGAAACGACGTCCGCGTTTTATCTCATCCTCTCATCCAGTGTGCGTGCGCCGAAGCGTTGGGTTCAATTTCATTCATTTTCTTGTTTGAAAGCCTTTCTTTTCTCTCTCTTTTTTTTTTTTAATATATATCCAACTTTCAAATATTTTATTTATATATGTCATGGCAAAAATCGGTTAGGAAGTCATAATTTATTTTTATTAGTTAATTTTTTATCGAAATGCGAATTATGCATTTTACACTTTGAGTCTTTGCAAGAATATAAACTTCGGAAGGTAAAAATTATTTAGGTATTTTGAGATCTTAAATGTGAAGTGTGAGCTTTTGATGCAAGGATAGAGTTAAAAGATAAAGAATGGCGTAGTTGATAAAGAAAAATGTTAGTGAATAATATTTGTAATTTTTTTTCAAAAGAAAAAAAATAAAACCCCTATTGAATTCCATTTTTCACGTTAAAATGTTAGCTTGGGTTTGATAGTATATGATGTTTTGAGCTTGACTACGAGATTAAAATATTCTATGTCTAATATCATTATTAGTGATAGTTTTGTGATTTTTAAGGGACTATGTATTTATCATGATGCTCTTATTGTGCGATAATTTTCAGGTGGCGTTTTTCAATAATATCGCGCATCATTAACAATCCAAATGATTGGATCATCTCTTTTCATACGCAGTGTATTACAATTCATTTAGTTGATTTGAGAAGGGGATTCCCAACCAAAAGAAAAAAAGGAAGGGAATCGGAAAAAGATGACATGGATATAATGTTTTTCTATGTATGAAAAGAGGTGATTTACTCTGCTTGTCGACGAGCTTAGGAAAGTACGACGTGAATTGTAGATCATATAGTGGCACTTTGAACCGCAAAATGGCTCCATTTTTTTTTTTTAAATTAATTTCCCTTGCACTTACTGCATATCACTTGCCTTTTCCAATCTTTTACTCGAGTAATTAGCTGAAAGGGAGAATTACATTTAACCCAGAGATTTTTTGGGATTGTGGCATATCGCCCACCCTAACATTTCAATTTTTGCAATTTGACATCTTGATTTTACTAAAATTATGCTAATGTGTCTCCTAACGTTGACTCTTTGGGCGTGAGCCCCTGCTCTTACAAGACAGTTCGGTGCTTATTCCCATAACAAGCCCCAATTCCCACGCCCTTCCTAGACCTCAGTTCAGTTTCCAAAGACATTTCAACAACAACTAGGTACGAATAGATGGTTTAACCAATCATCATACATAAATCACAATATTTCTATAAATGAAAAAATCATGAGATCATAAGCCTCGACTTCGATACAAATTGTTATATTATACATATAACAATTTGATGCAGAAATTCAAAATAAAATAGTTATCTTTGATCTTCATGATTTTTTATAAATAGATGAAGACGTGCATTTATCCATAGCGTTACTGTTGATGATAATCGTTGTAGAAAATTAAAGAACTCAAACCAAATAAAGAAATCTTATTTCTCTCCCTTAACCCACTATTCTTTACTGTATTCAATCAATGGAGGAGAGAATACCGAGTTCCTTTCAGTTTTTGTTATTCTTATGGGTAGAGAGAGGACCAGACTCTATTTTACGTTCTATAAATAAGTGCCTTCCATCAAAACGCTTTTTCACTTCCTTAAGAGTCGCACTTCTTCGAAAAAGGATTATACCGTTTCATTTTATTAAAGTCGCAACTTTTCATAACCAATATTTATTTTTATAGCATTTTAACAATTATTAAATCATATAATAAATCATATCATGTGAGCCACAATAATTTTTATAATCTGATCATATGACTAGTTATGGAAAATAGATTGGTGTGTGTGTATATATATGTATGTATGTATGAAAAAATTATTGGGAGTGCTCAAAAATATATTTTATAATCCTATATCGATGTGTATGTGATGTTAACTCAAGGTTAAATTCTTGCTGAGTACTTTAATGACATGCTCTCATGTGTAATGTGTTTTTGATTTTTTTTTTTTAACTTTTTTGACTTTTTTGTGTGTATATAGTTATATGACGAATTTTCCCTTTGCAATTAGTCACGTACTATCGCACGTGGTAGCTACTTCAAGTATCGAGAGGGATGTATACAACACAAGTTATAATCTCAAGTGTAGTTACTTGTCGTGGATATTATAATAAGAGAGTGGAATTGTGCTTTGGAAATGCAGTCAATTTGATTGGGTATCAAGAGCTCATAAAATTAAACGATTTACCAATTAAAGGATGATATGAGTATATCTTAATATTAATTTTTCTCGCGTGAAGTGACATCGCATTTAAGATTGCTCAAATGAAAAGGAAGTAAAAAGTGACAAAATCGAAATGGAGAAAAGAAAGAACTTCATAAAATGATATATTATTTATTCGAGAGAACTTGATTTTTCCGATTATTGCAATGACTATGCCTTCATGTGATTGTAATTTAATTTAGATGTCTAATAGGAAAAGCACATGCAAATCAAACTTCTGATTTTGCACATTGTAATTCAACTAGAGCCCGCGCATTGCACGGGCCTGGCCCATTGGAGACCTGATGCCCCGGTCCGCCGTAGTTCGAATTCGGGTCGGGTTCCGGCTCCGAATCAGGCACCTTCGCCTTCTTCACCGGTCGATTGAATCTCTCTAGGGTTTTAGCAGAGTCTCCGCAACTCCAATCGGAGACCGAGAACGAGAATGGCGACCAAATCGCTGATCCGAAACGGAGCTTCGCTGGCGAGCCGCCTCCTGACGAATCCTCTCCTCCGTCGGAACCCTAGCCCGGCCCAACGCCTCGTTTCTCCGAGCTTCGAGATCGCGCCGAGGCTGTTCCCTTCCGTCTCCAAACCCGATGCCGCTCTCCATTTGTACCAGAGCGACGCCGATTCGCTCGAACGAGTCTCTTCTCACCGTTTCCTTCATCCTTTCGGCCTCCCGTCTATTAGCTTCTTCTTACCCGACGGTACTCTCTCTGTCTCTCTGTCTCTGTGATTGGTGTTTAGTTTTTCGTTGCTTGTCGATAGCTACTGCATTGTTGCCTTGGCGATGCAAATTCATGGTACTCCTACTACTGGGTGTACTGAAAATTTGTTTTTTATTTTTTTATTTTTTTATTTAAGAATATGGTTTCTGGTGAATTTGACAGTTTTAAATTTGATGAAATGAACTGTTATTGACCATCTTGATCGCTCGAATGCATCGTCCTTCCCGTGACTTTAGTGGGGTTGGCAGGATGGTTCGTTTTCGGCTTAAAATTTGACTTGCAAGCTTTCTGATATTCAGAGTACTCCCTGCTTCTTCAAGGCTCGTGATAGTAGCTTTGTTTTCTTTTTGAAGTGACAGTGTTTCTTCAATTTGTGATGGTATAAATTGTCCTGTTTGTGCAGTCACTTTTGCTATATTTAGATTTAGATTGGATAATGTTTGTAGCAATCTGGCCTTGTGTAATGGGTGACCGAATCATCAATAATCTGTGGATAAGGTTGACAACCCACCGTGTGTCTCTCTCTCATATGCTTGCTTGCCCGATACCTTTCTACATTCTCTTTATGTTTGCAAGGTTCGTTCTCATGTGCAGGTGATGTCAACTCATCGAGTGATCCAATGCTCATGGCCACGAAGCGGACATACCAGCCCAGTACCATTAGGCGCAAGAGGACACATGGATTCTTTGCTCGGTATGGCTTGCTTCCTTCTTCTTCTCTCCCAATGTTCGTGGTTGCATGTGAGCTTGCCCGTCAATGTGAGTTGTTTAAATCTGGTGACTGCCTGAGGAAAGAAAAATAATGGACTAAGATAAGACTGTTAGTTCGGAACTAGCTTGAGAAATCATTCTTAGCTGGTGAATGACTGAGCTACTGTCTTGAGCAGGGTTATATACTGACCACGCTGTGATTGCTATGGCAAATGGAAAGGCTTCGTTCACAATAGCTTTCCACCCGTTGCTGTTTCTCTCACTTTTGTAGCATTGTTTGTCCTGCTTTTCGACACTATATTTTCCTCAAGCTATTTGTTGTTATGGAATTAATATTATCTGAAAGTTTTTCTTATGAATTGTAACACTTTGCTACATAAACAGAAAGTCAACCAAGGGTGGTCGGAGAGTCATTGCTCGAAGAATAGCAAAAGGCAGGTCGAGAATTACAGCTTAGTATCTCTATTGTGGCCCAGTTGCAATCGATATCATTGCAGACCTGTACCTTCCATCACAATGAGCCAATTTTTAGTTACAAGAGTCCGCTCAAGGACGGCTCAGCATGCTACTAACGTCCGATGTGGAATGTGAACTCATTTCTTAAATGACAGCAACGTTTTCTGTTGAAGTCTTCTCTCTCTGTCACGCTTCTTGGAATGATCCTTTAAGAATTTCTCTTTGGTTCAACCATGTGTCTGTGTCATCAGTTTGCATTCTATTTTGTCTCTTCTGGAAATAATAATGGAGCAATGACTTAATGTATCATGAATTTTCCAAATGCCCGGGATGTTTAATCTTTCGGGTGAGCTTTCTAGGGGAGCTCTGAATATTGTTTGGTTCTATGTGGGCGAGTCACCTACTTTGCTTTACTTTATCGTTATCGAGTAGTCCATTGTTTAAATAGTGGTATTACTGATGCTTCGGAGGGACTTGTAACAGAATAGTGGATCTGGTGATTATTTTGTCTGATCTTGTCTGATCATACATAGCTTGAGAAATTGAATTTCCAAGGTCGACTTGAACTTGTTAATGCTAATCTTGTTTTCCTTTTAGCCCTGTTGTGTAAAGCATTTGCGTGCAGGCGTGATCTAAACAGCATCAAGTTCTTTCCCAAAACCTCACAATGTCATTGAGGCTAACGTTCTTCACACGACGAGGACATTTATAAAAGAAATTAAGGAGTATAATCCATGATCCCCTAGTCACCTATGTCTTAAATCTCAACATAATCTCTTGTTTTTCAGTTGGACACATTGTCTGAACAATAGGTGTATTGCGTACCAATAACCCGCTTGATGGGGAAAAAACAATTAAAATTGAGAGATAGACGCAAAATAGGATGAGGATGCATATCATACCCGTTGAGACGGATGCATGCACATGAAATACTTTTAGCCTCTCTTGAATGTAGGCCTATCAAGTGGTGGAGTTCGGACAGGAGGAAAAATGGTCCAGCCCAAATTGACTCATTTAACTTGTATTAATAAATTTTTATGTAATATAATTTTAGCAACTTAATCCATATCATTAAAACACATCTAGATGCATACTCAGACATTTAATCTATTCTTTATAAGAATATGTTACTTGGAAGGACTACTAAATAAAATTTGTTAGTAAATAAAAGAAAAAACATAAAAAGCCTAAAGATTAAAATGCACATAAAGATTTACGTAATATGATCGGCACCAACGTTGATAATTTTTATAATTTTTTTCTTTTTGATGTTCTTTTCTTTATTTTTCTATTTTTTTCCCTTTTCCTTCATTTTTCTTCTAAGTTCGACGAGGGTTGCAAGTAAGGATCGGGCCCTCACCTAGACTTAACAAGGGTCGCGACCCTCGCCCATGGCCAATGAAGGCTTCACGGCCCTAGCCCAACCCTCACCTGCGATCAAGGGAGGCGAGGGCTGTGACCCTCACCTATTACAAGTGAAGGCTATGCGGCTCTAACTCGATTTGGGCGAGGGTAGACCCTCACCCACGATTAGGGAGGACTTCGTCGTCCTCGCCCAATGGCCATGTCCTTGCTAAGTGTTAGCGAGGGTTGGTCGGCCCTTGCCAGACTTTGTAAGATAAAAAAGAAAACAAAGAAAGAAAAGGAAAAAAGATAAAATTATGAGAAAATTATAAAAATCGTTCTAACATCTTCAACTCCACCTACGCATTGGACGTTTATTTATTACTAAAAGACCGGTGAAAAAGTTCTCCATTTTTCATGTAGACCAAAAGACCCATTAAAATGTTAAGCATTTATTCCTTAGATTCACTTAAACTTGTTATCAAAATTAAGGCAATTCATTCGTGACTTGCACAATTAAATACAGATTAAAATGAGTTCTAAGACGCATTTTGCCATCTCCACTCAGAACTTAAACTTCAGTCGCCCTCTCCATCAGCCATCCTGTTGTCTGACTTCGGCATGCTGCAGGGTGATCGCTACTGATCAGTAGCACATTCAGTTCAGGACCAGGATCTGTTTCTCCCTTCCAAAAAATTTCGAGGGGGGAGATGTGACCTTACACCAACAGGTCAAGGGCAACCTCCTCGAACTCCTCCGTTTCCATTATGATGTCGTTCCTTCTGCCCGCGAGCACCCTTGTTGTCCTCTTCACCTGGTTGAATTTTGCCCGCTTCAATTCCATCCCTCTTCTTTTTGCTTTTGCCCATAGAAGGTCCCTGATGGAATGAGGGACTACAACCCACAACTACTTTTTCTTTCTATCATCGTCTTATAGAAGGGAATTAAGAGCCCAGTCACATATGTTCATCTATATTGATATATCGTAATTAAGTATACATCAGCCTATTTATACATAACGTATATCAATAATGCATATCAATCAATGTGTACCATCAAAGAGAGATATATCGTGCAACTTGAGCGATACACAAAACTAGCATAGATATTCTGATTATATCTAATATAGGAAAATATCCTAAAAAATTATGCTAATTATTTCTCGCTCAAGCTTAAGGTAAGCTTGAGTTTAGTTAATTAAGATATATATCTCATCTGGCTTTGCTGACTAAAATAGTGATGATGTATGCGGCCGATGCGGTTGGCTTTGCCTTCAAAACAGTTACTAAACGACACAACTTGTGCATGGCGTACGAGAATTGAAGGGATACATGAGTGGTTGATGCTGCTTCCTTTGCTAATAAAAGGGTAACTCAATGGCGCTTCCTTAGATGACAAGGCTCTACAGACTATGCCACAATAGTACTATCCAAAATTGGCAAGATGAACAATGTTGAAATCAACATTGACAGAGGATATTAAGACACATTGGAAAAAATGACAAGAAGTGAGGATAGCTTACAATGTGGACCTAGGGTGGCACTCGATGCATTTAGGGTTTCTTCAAGTGCACTGCTCTGAATCCAATATATAAATAATATAGAAAAAACATTCAATGAATTTTGGTAGATTTCAATAAAGCATATGAGATGACTATGTAAGCTAACATATATTAATCGGGACAATCAAATGAAAATATATGCGTAATCTTGAGAGATATAGAAAATTAATAAAAAGTATTATAATTATCTCTAAATATTTTAGAGGATTATCCTAATCATCTCTAATAAGTCGATAAGGCTCATCGAGATGTGTAACCGATTCTACCCCGGTATATGAGGCGGGAACTGAGAGAAGCGGCTATGAGGAGCCGAACCACTTGCCTCTCGGTCGTGGAAAACCAAAGCTCAATGCACAGAGACTGTTGAGCCGACGCTTGAGAGGAAAGACGTACATCATGAAATTTTTTGCCAACTTTTACTTATAGAAAGAAGAGAAAGGCATCGGCACCTGATAATTGATTTAATCACACTTTAGTTTCTGGTCCTCAGCCTTTGAGTGTGTCCAGACGGAACCATAAAGGTTCGCAGGAATCACGTCACGTTAGGACGCCACTCGCTCGAAATTCGCTAGAGGACATCGATCGCTCAAAAGTCAACCCTCTGCACGGAGTGAATGCTCCCCCCTTCGGATACAATCGTACTCTCCTCTCTATCAGAGTCTCCTTCCCCACTTCCCCGTACTACGTGCGTATCCTATACATATGATGACAGACTGATTTACGGTTGGCTTGAAAAGTGGTAATGCCATGTCGCAATTGAGCACCCAAGTAATGGGAAAATCAGAATATACATGAAGAAACCTTTACACAAAGGGTCTCAACCGCGCTTAATTTTAAGGTAGGTGGGAAGGTGGATAACTAAGATCCTTAGATCAACTGATTGACTGTGTGAAAACTTGTTTCATCTTGCCACCGTATGCTGGAATTACTGTTTAAGAATCCGCTGGACAAAGTTTACTGGCCGTTTTATGATTTGGCCTTACCGAGGTTTTTTTTATTTATTTTAATATCGAAATACTCCATAACAAATCAGTTCTTGTAAATATAATCAGTATTAGAATCACTCATAGCATAAAACAATTGTCCAACACAGTGAGAGAGAGACAGAGACAGAGACAGAGAGAGTAAATGATGTACATATAAGTGGGAAAACACTCGACAGGAGTCCCAGGTTTGTGAGATACAAAAATATAGTCGAGCTTGTAATAAGGTGAATAAGCATGTGCAAGAACTTACAACACATTTTCATGAATCTGCGGTGACCATTTCTCTCTCTGCAAAGCATGCATCGACAGGGATGCCAAATCATAAGTTGTCCCAGATCCAGTATTTATCATGCTCTTTACCTTATTCAGAATATGTCTTTGAGAAGAAATAAATGCATTATTTTGCATTTAATGACTATATTCCACGAACACCACTCACCCCCACATGATCAATTTCTATTTGGAGTCCAAGGTTGTCTGCTGATCCCAGGTGGATGTGAGGCTAGGGTTCATACCAAATGGGCCACTTGGTGATAAATCTGCTACTAGAGAAGATGAAGAAGATGACGACATCACAGATGCATCAATGGCATTGTTGCAGTCCATTTGATTGATGGCAGTAGGAATGTATGGGGGATAAATTTCTCGACACGATGATGAAGACACTGTCGGAAGAAGAAGGCATGGTGATGCTGCGAGTTTGGCGCCCAGTGGGTCTAATAACATTTCTTGTGAGGAAGAGGGAGAGGAAGTCGTAACCGGTATATTGCAGAAACCACCATCCATGATCTCGCAGAGCTTCGGCATCCCCAGTACCATCGGCGAGTATTCGTCATAAGATTGGAGAATCTCACCGGGATCAACAATCTTATTATCTCCATCGTCAGCATAGTGTTCAGCGCCTTCACTTGTGAAGGGTCGATCTTCTTGATTCGGACCAATGATCTGATGAAGCGGGTGTCCAAAAGGAAAACCTTGATCATACAAAGAAGCTAAGTTGTTGCCCGATAAATGGGAGATCTGATGTGGGTAATGGACCAAATGATCTAAACTGAAACTGGGCATTTCTTGTTGTTGTGGCGCATCGAATTCAAAGTTGCCTTGACAAGGATTTTGCATCACATGAGGTAGTGTTGAAGCAGCTGTACTGTTAGGTGTAGGGAAATAAACCTGGTCTTGTCCTGGAGATGCTAAGATCAGGCTAGGGTTTGAAAGAAGAGACAAAAACCCTTCTTGATCAGCAGCATAAGGATTGTGGATCATATGATGATGGAGGAGATGGTGATGATCATGAGACATGAGCTTTTTCTTGATGCTTGAATTCCAAAAGTTCTTCACTTCATTATCTGTTCTTCCGGGGAGGTGCTTGGCTATTTGAGCCCATCTGTGTAACGCAAAATTTATTGAACATGAAAAATGATGGCAGGAAAAAAAGCATAGATTATATACTTGTAAACAGATGTCGGTCCAAGCATATATTCTAATATAGTAAAAATTGATTTAAATCTTATAAAACCCGGATAAAAAAATAGTAGAATTTTTCATATAGTGTACGTTTATAAGAATGAACCTGTTGCCCAAAATGCTATGGAGTTCAATGATGAGAGCTGCTTCCTGCTGAGAGAAGCTGCCCCGTTTCAAGTCAGGTCTGAGATAGTTTATCCATCTTAGTCTGCAGCTCTTTCCACATCTCTGAAGGCCTATAATTCCAGAGCAAGATAAACATTATATAGCAAAACAATGAATGAGTTTATGGTAATTAAAGACCATAGGACCAAAAAATAGGCAAGGAAAGGAAAAACAATCAAGATGGTAAATTCAAAGAATGTGCGTGTATGAACTGGTTCAAAAACTGCATGAAATTCTAGTGTTAGCGACATATTTCAAGAAGAAATGCTGATCCATGCACAGGAATGCGAAGAATAATATGAAGGGAAAAAAGACTGCTTTGAGGCGGAAGGTATATATGATCATAACCTGCATGCTTAGGAACAGAGCTCCAGCATCCATGTCCATAAGTGGAGATGTAGTTTATGAGCTTCTCATCTTCTTCAGGCGACCACAACCCCCTCTTAACCTTCTGCTTGTTGCAGCATGAATGGTGTCCCATCTCTCTCTCTCTCTCTCTCCCTCTCTCTCTCTCTCTCTCTCACAGAGCAAGCCAATGGCCACGACAGAGAAATAATTGGGGTGCTTGGTATTTAAGAAAAAGTGAGGAGGAAGAAAGATGACTTCATCAGCTGGATCTCTGTAGCCCTAGAACCAACAGGTTAAAAAGTCAAGACACTTCAAAAAAGCAATGGACAAAAAAGGAAAAAGAAAACGGAGTGAGACAAACTATTAAATGAATGGACCATATCATGGATAATATGCATCATATGTGAGTCTGAGATACTCTCAGAGAGAGAGAGAGAGAGAGAGTTGTTATTATGAATTTAATATCGGGTTGCAGTACAATACGGCCGATGGTGGCCCAAGATTTGAAGACTTTGTTGGAGGGAGTGGGAAAAAAAAAAAAAAGGTGAACTTACATGAGAAGACATTGAATGCTACGTGCGGGTCACGGAGGATGGCTCCACTACATGTGTCGAGCATCATGCAATTCAGTCCAAATAGACGCACAAAAAAGCCGAGAGACTTTTGTGTAGGTTAAATCTAATAGGTTAAGTCGACAATATTACATCTATACAACAATAGCTATTTCATAAATTGTCCGATAAATCCCAAGATAAATTCATTTTCAGATTCGACTAAACGATTTAAGACCACGCAAAATCTTCCTTTCGTTTTTATTTACTTAACCATCAAAATGCGGTTGGGATCGGCCTTTGAGGATGGTCCATCGTAGCTAGAGCTAGGAATGTGGTGCAAACGATCGTCTCTGGTAGAATGCATGCATGTGATCAGCTCTGACTTTGCCTCCTGTCCCTATAGGATGATATTTAGAAATTACTTGTAAAATAGGAAATATTTTAAATAGACAATTTCAAATTTACACAGATTGAAAAGTTTATTTACACACTAGGCTTAAAAATCAATGGATCTAACGTAATCTAGTGATGGCTCATAAAGAGACCTCATTAATGTTTTTGTTAACATGAATAGTTTGATTTTGATTCAAAGACAACGATGTCTAAAAGTATCATTTTCCACAAGTCCCGGTGATTATGCTTCCATATGTATATTATAATACCAACTGTCAATTAATCAAGCAGGTACAATTTATTAAGATCTGCTTTCTTAGATCTTCTAAGCTTCCGTTATACATGCAACTCTTAACTTTTAATGACACAACCCCTCATGAAATTCATGATTTCCGTTTGAGCAAAGTTAAGAAAATCCCTAGCCATGTTATAGTTGGTTTTGCAAGGAAAGAGAGTCTAATTACTCATTTTTGGAGATTTTATGATTTCAAACTGACTTAACTAAACAACAAAAAACACATTATCATTGCATGAAATTTCATTATCAATCTGTGAAAATTTTGCCACATCTATCCTACAACAAACAGAAAAGGCCTATACGAGAAAACAAAATATGGAAAAATAAAATGAATGAAAATTCAATTTTAAAAGTCAGATGATCCTCCCTTATATCATTTAAGGCTAATCGTTGCCTTATAAATTACACTAGTGTGATGTCCATGTGACGCATGGCTTTTCATATATAGTTTTGTTGTTATTAAGCTAATACAATCAATCTTTTTTGTTGTCCTTGACTTTTTGTATATGATTATGTGATAATTAAGCTGGGGCGATAAAGTTAATAGTTCTTTCATTCTTGTACTTCCACACATCAATTTTTTCTCATGGAATTATGCTTATTCCCCTTCTTCTTTTTTTAGGTTTGCATTTTTTTTCCTTTTTATTACGCATTTGTTTTGTAGGATGAGAATTCATTCGGGAGAAATTGCATCATAGTCAATACGAGGAGTGGAGTTAATTAGTAATTAACTTGTGCAACGAAAAATAAATGTAATTTCTTTGAAAAATCACCATGTAACAATATAGAACATCTCGAAAGTCCTGTTCTTGGTAAAGTTTTTTCAAACAAATTGATTATTCTTTATGTCCTTTCACCCACTTTCAACAAGAAGACTTGCAATCCAATACACACCCTTGTCAAATCCACATCAACATGACATCGGGTGCTTAAAATCCTCTTTGATGGGATACGAGTATAATGATGGCGAAGGTTGCCTGATGCACTCTAAAGTTCAGCCTTTGATGGCGAAGGTTGCCTCTTGTACTTTAAAGCTCCGCCTTGATTAATCACAATCAAAATCGCAAAGGAGGTGAACCGTGCGGTCCATGCAATTGCCAAATCAAGACCTCCTGCTTGAGCACGAAAATGGAAGGACAATAGAAGTGAGGAAACCAAGGTCCGAGATGTTCATAATGAAAAGTATGGTAGTTCATTGCATTCATAAATGTCCCCAAGCCACGAGAAAGAAGGAAGAAAAAGAAAAGATCCATTCCATTAGCGTGTTTCTGTTTGTGGATGCCCTTTATTGCGTGTTCTCCCATAATCTAGAATTGATGTTGATGAGGACCATGTTGGAGATGACAGCGATGACGGGGATATGATTAGGGTTCGACTGTGCCCAGAGGGGACGAAAAAATTAATGCGAATTTCAAGCTCACTTTTCCTGATTTTGCAAATCATGGCGGAAGTTTCTGGGTATTTTGTGCGTCGGTAATGAAAAGATCCAATCTTGCAAAGGCAAGAGAAGGTACATGATGTCAGGGTCGGATGCAGGGTTTTCAAAGTCATGACGAGTGTAATCACTTTCAGGGGTTGCGCCATTTTCAGGCATTGAATGCCGCTCCACTTTTTCTCTTGGAAATGCCCCGAGTTTCTCGAAGCCCGTTCCGGAAGTGGAGTAACTTGTTAGCAAATTCCCCTTGGCTGATCCGAAGTTGGTTCGAGTGGAGAAACCATTGAAAAGCCATGTGGATCATGAAACGACGACTTCTTGCGACTTTCTCGGTCTTTCATGAAAGACAGGCCTTTAATCGGATTGATTATCAAGAACGCCACACGATCTCTACAGGACGAGGAAAAAAACAACTTGGGACTGAGTTGGTCACGATTTTTCCAATTTATGGGTGGTTGAATTCTATCGATTACAAATTAAAATTTTGAAGGCATTTATTAAGTAATCAAACATGAAAATACTATGATTGTCTTGTATATGTCTAATGAGTGCTTTACAAATCGTAAGTTATCTTATTATACACGCTTAATAAGTATTTCAACCAGAAATTTTTCCTTTGAGGTCTGAATAAATAGTGGATAGTGAGGTTAGTTGGGAATAATCATGACTCCATCCCTATTAAATACAAGACCCTCCCTCCTGCTTGAAATCCCTTGGCCTTTTCCAAGAGTTGGGAAGCTAAGCTTTATTGGGTAAGATTGTGTAATTAGGAAATGCTGCCTTCATTATCATGGACGCAATTTATTCGATCGCAGAGTGGTATCTGCATTTCAATGGCAGTTTTTCATAATTTTCTCTATTTTGGTCATTTGAAAGGGAGAACAAGCTGTATAAAAAATTTGCTAATATTTATTACTTTCCCTTAAAAACTTTGAAATATCATTTGAAAAGCCACCATATATGTGCAAACTCCACATGTCAATATTTTGAATATTTTGAAAGATTTCAAATCTTTCGGATTAAATAAGATTCTGAGAGTGAAATTTGTATAATTTACATTAAGCCAAAGGGTTGAAAAATAAAAAGCTTAATCCCTCTTTACTTCTCTTTGTTTTTGTGTGGATTACTAATTCTTTAATGAACCGGCAATATGGACATAATTAATCCAGTGTGTGAGAACCACTCACCATCCCATCAATATTGAAAAGGCAAAAGTAAAGCTCGAACATACCAAATGACCCCAAAAACTTAGATTTATATAGCATTTCCCTAGTAGTGCAAAATCAGATGAAGATCTTCTTCCCCTTCTCGATGTTCTTATCAGTGTCTCCATGGATTTTAACCATTGGTAAACACTTCATTTTCATGTACCAAGTTTGAGATCTATGCAGAAATCAAAGGGATCATCGAAGGAGATAGAAGATCCACGTCCTCCAGAACCTTTATGGATCCATTTCACTGCAGCATCAAGTTTTATCTTAGGAAATAATTACCGTAAAAACAACGAACATAAGCTCTTGTGTCAACGTTAATGATGGTTGGATGATTAGTTTCCCTATCTACGACCCACACATGAAAATTACGGGGCATCTGACACTGTTCTGAACACGTTTATTACCCGATGCAAGACATTGAGAGAGAGAGAGAGAGAGAGAGAGAGATTGAAGAATCTTCAATCAACCTTTTTCAAACATCTTATCGAAACGCAAGTGCTTAAAGCAGGAGAAACATCTAAATTTTCACATTCGTTTTGAAGATTCTTCCTCGTTGTACCCAATAAGTTGCTTTCTGTCTTTTTCTCTACAGGGCTGTTGTTTTCCATTATTGGCGCTGTGATCATATAATATTTTCAGCCAGTTTAGCGGTTCAGATTAAGTCTACCTCGTCACCTTTGTTGAACACAGGCCATTCGCACACAAATTAATGAAACTTGGATACAATGTACGTTGTCACTATAGTTAACTCGTTCCTCATATCGTATCCCATATTGATCGATGGTGCTTGTGGATGATTGTTTCGATACTTATAGTGGGAGATCTACTTATTAATTGTTTAATGGAATAATACAACATATTGAATCGATGCCATTCCAAAATCATGTCAAACCTACATAGGTCTTATAATTTACTGACTATTCTATATATGATTATCATATAATTTGTGATTGATCTAGTTCGCTATATTATATTATTAATATATTAACCGTCCCCAAAAAAAATATTTTTTTAAGGTGATAAGTACAATATCCCCTTCGAATGATTTGGCCTCTTTTTCCAATCAGCAATGATGCGTGCCAGCCTAAAAACTTTATTCTCCTGTCCCTTGATTTCCAAAAAGTCTTGTAAATTTGATTGTAAAGCAAACTCCTAAGGAAAGAGTCATGCAAAACGTGGCTAGGTGGCCATGCATGGAGAAGCAAGAGACAAACTATTTCACAGTTCCCCTTTTTCGACAAAGTGCAGAATCTCTTCTCATCTTCTTCTCAAAACAAGCACAGGCTCCATATACTTAGTTGGATATGTTGCTAATAGAATATACAACTTGCTTTTGTAGGTCTTTTCAAGAAAGAGCTTTTGTTGGAGAATAATTTTTTTCTTTTTATTATTGCCTCTTTCTTTTGTGCCTGCACGCTCGCGCGGGTGTGCGTGTTTGCTTGCGAAACAAGAGTAAGGAAGAGGCAAGTGCGCTTGTGATGGAAGATAGAGGGACCAAACAAGATTCTAGGTTAAATGTTGGCCATGCAACAATCTGTACAAGCAGACCCCTTTTGCTTTATTTGTGGAGCCATTAGAGGACAGTAGCTGCAGGAGTTCCTTTTTTTTGCCCACTCATGTCATTAGGGAATCAAAAGGCAAGTACATGAAAGAATGAGATTGGAAATTCTTTGTCCTCTCTTGAGTAAAGATTGGTTTTGGTATAAGTCCTTTTCAATGCAAGTGCTAATTTTCCCCCCATATATATATATTCAAACATATCGACTCTCACTGATGCTTTCGGAAATATACAAACCATTCCATCATCATGCATGGGAAAGGATCCATCCATAGGAGGTAAGGGAAAAATTATCTAAAAAGTCTTAAACCCATTATAATTATGTCAATTCAATCCTAAACCTTTTATTATTATGACAATTTAGTCAATCTAATTAATTTTGGCTAGTTGGTGCTAATGTGAATGTCGGTCGACATCAATTGTTCGATCGACGCTAATATGTATAATTTTTTAATAATATTTTATTTTTTCAGAATATTTTATTAATTTATTAATTTTCCTTTTCTTTCCCTTTTTCCTTTTTCCCCCACACTGGCCAATGGGGCTTCAATGTGGCTTGCTGACCGTTGGGCGAGGGTCGCAAAGCCCTTACCAGCCATTGTGGGGGTAAAAAGAAAAGGAGAAGGAAGAGGAAAAAGAAAAGGGAAAATCAAAAAATCAAAAAATTCTTAAAAATTGTCCACGTTAGCATCGGTCGGCCAAAATTGGTTAGATGAATTGAATTTACATGATTTCAAAAGATTTAAAACTGAATTCATAAAAAAAAGGTTTATGATTAAATTAGCATAATTGTAATAAATCTAGGATTTTTATGGTAATTTTCCTGAAGGGCAAATGTGGGCTCAAGTTTTTTTAGGCGAGAGAGACACTATGATTTGAATATAGAGGAGACCCCGTTCAAATCAAACACTTAACAATCCATTCTTTTGAATCTCCTTTCTCTCTTTCTTTCTTTTCTTGGGGGGTATAATACATTGTTCCTGGAATAAATTGGCATGACCCAAAAGCCAGGAAACATGCTATGATTTGTCGCAGCAAATTTTTGAATTATTCACTTAAATCTAGCCCCTTGAGGAAAACAGTAGACATATATATAAATGTTATGATAGCTTTCTGGTTTTATTTCTTTTAATTATTACTTACATATTCTTTTTTCTTTTTTCTTTTAATCTGCGTGCGTAGTGTCTTTGCTTCTCTCTTTGCTTCTGAAAAACCCAAAAGACAGCATCCCAATATCATATATTACAGCTATAATGCGGAATTTTCCCTAATTCTGCCTGCTTGACTGTATATACTGAAGATCGAGGATGATAAGGTTGGTGGTCAAAAGAACAACAATGAATGCTACATAATAGCTAAAAGTTGCAATGAACAACTTTTTCATTGCTAGACCTAAATCTAGAAATCAGCATATTAAACTGCATGGGAGAGCTACAAACAGAGAGAAAATTATGGCAGCAAATTAAAAGGTGAAGGTTTATGATGAAAACCAGAAGATCCTTATGTCTTCCCTTTACCTACTGGTATGTGCTTTTAAACAAACTTGATTAACCTAATCAAGAGGCAAACACTGGTAGACTGTAATTGTAGTGAGCTCATGATACAATCATGGCTGCATAAGGATTGTTACTGCATGCAATTCATCCATCTCCCATCTGCACTGTTTCAGCATCTCACACTAGCAAAATCCAAGACTGATAATGGTTAAATTAAAGCACATCTTTCAGAGAGAGAGAGAGAGAGAGAGCTCTAGCCCTGATTCATGGCATTGTCTCGGGGGAATAATGAAAATGATGGACAACTCAACTGTGAAAAGGACATCCTTTACAAGAATCAATTTTGCACCTTTGACAAGATACAGACAATCCATTAAATCGACAGGCATCACAGAGGATGAGAACGGTCGATTGAAAATATGATTCTTCTTTTTTCCCTTTCGTCTGGTCACCAATTATGCAAGAGAGACATGCTACTGCAAGTCACTCCGGGATTTGTAAAGAAGATGAAAAGAAACGCAAGATGAGAATATCTTTTGGCCTTCAAAAGGCAATGCAACAAATCAAGAATGCCCCCACAGATCAAATTGGAATACAAAGAATAAATGCGCCAAGTTAATATATACCCCACCGTCCCTACACCCTGTTTCCTTCTCTTCATGGCAACATCCCCTTGAAAGAAAGTCCACTGATTTTACTCAATTTTGAAGAAACCGTCTCATCTCATACACACCCTCTTTTCCTCTCTACTAAACTTTAAAATCCCATGCATTCAAGATCATCATGGAAGCTTTCAGCTTTTTGGAGTTGTCCGGATCGTTTTGCTTATTTGGTCTCTCAGCGACCCACGTGGGGCCAATCAGTGATCCTCGCTGGAAACAACGCTTGCATGCAAGTTCGAGAAGTCAAACTCTAACAGATCCCTGAAGCTGCCCACGAATCCTCAAGAAATGTGAAATTGACTTGCGAACTGTTGCATCGTCTGGTCTTCTTACACTGCAACTGCTTATTTGATCATTTGATTTCTCTTTTCTCTTTCTTCTTATTTATTTTATGGTTTCCTTTTCATGTCATTGCTTTACGATACAATGATTAAACAGCTCGCAATGACATCAGGTTAGGATGATAACAACCCCGGTGGTCCTAGCATCTTGCTTGAATGACGGGACCATGACAGATGGCTCATCGAAATAGTCATGATAATCAACCATCATAATTTGTGCATGTTTAATTCATCCCTACGGCTTTAACATCTCAGTAATCAGTTTTACCACTGTGATTTATCAGATTAATTAATCTTATGAATCAAGGCCAGTAGATTCCAGTGTTAAAATCCTACTACCCACAGTAATGTGCACGAGTATGCTAGTACTAGCAGGGGTCTGCAATCCATAAAAGGGTATGTTAGATTCCAATTTTCCTGCCCTAGTGCTTCCAATATCAATTCTGGTTATTCAAGAACTGAAGTTTGAAAGAGAAACTCCAAGACCACGTCAACGTCAACGCGTGCTATTCTTTTCCTAAATTTGAGTGACTAAATGCCTTCCACAGATCATTAGCCAACGAATTTCTATAGTTCAAACAATGATTATTCTTTCTCTATTGAAGATCCCGCAATATCACCTTACCTTAGAAAAGGAGTCCTTTCTTCTGAAATGCTTTTAAGCTAAAAGTGGCTCAATCAACCTCCTTGACGATAGTTTAAAATTAACACGAAAAGGGTAAGGATAATCTTGTTTATCCGTTTCTTTTTTTTGCAGGCCCTAGTGAATTACTAATTAGTCTATTCAAGAGATGACTGATTGGATTGGACTGATCATGATGGGAAACAGTAGATACTGATCCACAATCTCGAACATCATTTATTTAGATGAGCATTACGAGGAAGAATATTTGCCAACTTTGTTCAATTTGCCATGCCTCTATCAATTATAGATCGAGAAGAGTTCTCTGCACAGTAACAACAAGATTCAAAGTCGAAAACACAAATATGGTTCAGTAACCATCATTGGTGCAAATCAATTGTGAATCCCATTCATCGCGTACACACATGAAGCTAGAAATCAGGATCGTTTAATCAGGGCATAAAAAAATTCAGCAATCATAAGTTATCAGTAAGCATCTCAATCCACTTTAAGGAGAAGTAATTCGACTTCTATGAACACAATCGCTATATTTCTATCATGATACACTCCTGTAACTGTCCCAAATTTGTTTTGACAATGTTTGTATCTTCAGCATCAACAAGTCCTTTGATGCCATTGTATATAGCTTCACAGTCTGAGTTTACAACAAGCCGTTGAACCCATCTTATGGACTCTTCAATGAAGCTGATTGCTTACCTTATCTTGTCTCTCGAATTGTATAGGGGGATAAAGATCCCTAGAAAAATTCATTGACTGAATGGAACCAGAGATACTTCTTGTATCCCCACTGCAAAGTGCCATCGATTTGTTACAAAACTGTAGCTCTTCCATTAATTGTCTCTGCATATCATGATAAGAATATCTGCAAGCTTGTTTAGCCTTAGCTGATTCAGTGAGATTCATGTAGCCTGGTTTATAAACTTTGGTCTCCTCTCCTCTTTCCACCATCAGCACCTTAGACACTGGAGTCAGGGAGGCAGATGTTGAAGCTGACGTCGTGCTATCGCCATAAAGGGATTCTGAAATTGGATCTGAAGATGATCCAGTAATTTGACCACTGGTAGGAGGTTTGGCACAGACTTTGGTAGTTATATTGTTACGTCTCACTCTAACCAAATCATGTTCAGAAGAACATGAATGGTTACTGACATAATGGTCTTGACTTTTTCGAGAAATAGCAGTTGTTTCTGATTGTCTACTATGGGTCTCTTCCATCAACCTGTTCTCCCACGGCTTAGCAGCCATCCAACGATCTAGCCAGCTCCATCCAGAGCTACTCTTATCCAATTTATAATGTCCGAGAGACTGTGCAGGCTTGTATTTCCTTGAATTTGGGCTGGCACTTGATCTTAATTGCTGATACAAAGTATGCATCAAAAGATCAACCATATAGCACAAAAATTCGAGTAATGATTAATATTCACCAACATGAAAAATCCTTCAACAATGCAAAATTATGAAATTATGCAAGCATTCTTTTGAGCTTCCAGAAAATGAATGCAATTGCAATGGAAAAAGGAGACGGTTAGCAAAGATTTCGCAAATCCTCGTAAAGAGTTAAGCCTATGCTTTCAGAAAATGAATGTAATTGTAACTGAAAAAGGACACAGTTGCCAGAAATTTTGCAAATCCATTACTTGTTGAGATAGAGAGTATGCCATTGCTCTCTCTCGCTTAATGATTCCTTCTTGTCTCATTTGTAGCTTTGCCCTAACGTCTTGCAGAGTACCAGGGCTAGCACACCAACGTTGCTGAAAATCACCATAGCATTGAGATTTGATTATAATTCCCATACAAAGCAACAGTAAAAGAAAGAGGATCAGGTGAAAAGAGTCCCATTTTTTCATGATAAGCAAAAGTGGCCTTCAGCTATACCTCTGCCTGCTTAGAGGGATCTGCTTGATCGGAATGGTCACCAAATAAATTCTGGACATCTTGCCCTTCTAAAGATGTTCTTACAGACTGTGCCCTCGCGCGAGCTTGAGCTCGAACAAGGGCCTGCATGCACCTAAGTGTTATGTCAGCTTGCTTACGGACCTGGCGGCCCCGAAAAATGGCTTGAATACGGACAACTGCTCTCAATGCCCTCAAAGCACGCCTCGCCTGTTGACACAACCGTGAGTTGACTCCGATACTAAGCATGCACAATGCTGCTAAGAACTGCTTACTCAAACTGAGATGATTTCAAATGCATTAAAAATGACAATTTAAATGGAACTTAGCCAATAAACGAGGTTTCTGACCTACATAAAAGATCATGAATGCCTAAAATATTAGCTTGCAGAAGATAAACCCATAAGCAAATCAGAGGATTCTTCATGACCCTAAAAACGAGTGAAGTTCTACAATTCCTGTAAGCACCAAGTAACATGCTAAGGAAAATCTACTTTTAACCTAGCATTATGCAGATTCAAGACCTTGGATCACTCGGGATTAAACAGCAATCCATAGCAAAGCAAGAACAGAACTCATAAAAACAACATTTCTTAATTTAGCTTTAATCTAAGCTTAAAAAAGCGAAACCAGAACCGGGCAAACAAACGTACCAAGAAAGCCCTGAATGCAGTCTGGATCCGGATTGCAGCCCATTCTTGCTTGATGACCACAAAATTCTTGGGCGGGGCGCGAAGCAGAGTAGCCATCGCCGCGGCCAGTGCGGCATCATCAAGGGCGTACGAGGAATCGGAGAGCTCCGAAGCCGCCATGTGGCCCCCCTTCAACCCCTTCACCATCAACCCGACCCCCTCGGAGGAGCTCCTCCATAGCCTCCATTTCTTCTTTCCCTTCTCCACAACCTTCTCCTGCGCGACATTTGCACACATCCAATTCAAAAATCCACGAAAGGACGATAACATAGACCCCTCTAAGATTCGACTAAATGCGACCCGACCGAGCGATGCAAACGCTCAAAATGCAGACTTGATTCAGGTGCCCAGTCCTTCGTAGCTTCAATATCGCTGGACGCTAACTGGGCACCCTTAAATCGGTCACCACCGCAAGAAAATCTAAACGGCTAAGAACCTCAGGAGACAATACATATTTTCTGTAGTTTGGAACGAAGGTTCAGCTCGGAAGTAGAAGGAAACGGCCTAAGACACGATTTGCTGCGGCGAAGAAGATCAGATTTCTTTCTTTTTCGGTGGACAGAGCGGCCCGTGAACACGACCCGAGCGCCATGACCAATCGACCATGACGTGCTTTACCTGATCGCCGCTGCTGGGTTGGGACTTCCTCTGAGGGAGAAGCGACTTGAGCCATTTGCCTCCCGACGCGCCCATCGAAGACAGAACGAGAGAGCTGCGCGAGAGAGAGAGAGAGACAGAGAGAAGACGACGAAGGAGGAAGAGAAGAAGAGTATGCAGGCGCAGGTAGGACGTGGGATGAGGCTGTGACTGTAAGTAAGTACGTGAGCTATAGAGAGAGAGAGAGAGAAAGGGAGATGAAGCGTGAAGTTGGCTGCTGGGTTAGAGAGAGAGGGAGAGGAGAGGGAGAGGGAGAAAGAGAAAGAGAGACGTTTGAATTTCGAATTTCGAATTTCGAGAGGAAAAGGAAGGGGACGACGACACCACGCACGCAGGCCGTAACGGCCATGGAGGCACCCCATAATTGACTTCCCTTTTCTTTGATGCAGCCATGGTGTTCTTCTTCCTTCCTTTCTCTCTCTCTCTCTCTCTCCCTCTGTTTTTTCTTTTTGCTCCATCTTTCGTCTTTATTTTCAATTGTTCAGTCTAATCTCTCTTTTTCTTTTTCTTTTTCTTTGTTTGGGGCCTTGCTTAGAGTCCTTTACTACTTCCTCCTCCAACATTTTTTGAATTGGGTTTGTCACGCTCTCTGTTTGATTTGTACAATTAAATTTCGATCGTGGACCTTAAGATTTTGCTTGTTTCGTCTACTTGCTTTAATAAGGGTGGATAACCCTACCAATAAAAAATTGCTAGAATTGCGGGATGTGTGTGCATTGATTTAAGTGATAATTGATGACTCGTGAACGATGGTGGCGAGCCATTTTTGATAGTGGTCAAGGCTGGGCAATGGGCTCCATCACGATGCACAAGTCGAGCTGTCATGACTAAGATTGCTGCTCCTCTTCCGCATTGTAGACTAATAAGGATGATCAGAGCTAATAAGCATCCTCGACGGTCTCACTATCTTTGTCTAGCTGTGACCTTCGTTATCTTTTTTTTTTTTTTTTTTTTTTTTAATGACAATAAAAACTTAAATTATTTGGTTGAATTCATGATATTGTTGTTGTGGCAAAAACAAATCAGCGTCGGAACGATGCTTGTGAAAATAAAACAAGCGATCGAGATGTGAACGTCCATAAACTATATTAATTTGCCAATTACCGAGAAAAAAGTAGATGATTTAGTGCACGCACTAGAGAGAGAGAGAGTATCTTTAGTTCTCTCATACTTTAATGCACTTTCAATCTCCTCCATATCTGAACTTACCATTCACAGCAACTCAGCTACCTTGGATGGATTGTCAACGGGGTAACCCTACAGCTTGGGCTTTCACCGTGGGCCTCTGTTGTGGGTTACTGGTAGATCTGCTTTAAACCGGAGGCCCATCTCACTCCATTTTGTGGATTCTGACGCACATCATTTTTCACTCCTCGACGCTGGAAAATGGCCTGCCCAAGAACCAGTTCCTCTCAAAACTTAAAAAGCAAGAGATATTGACAAAAATAGTCGATGAATTTTGATTTAATATACAATGTAATTCCTAAGCTTTAAATTTATTCAATGCATTCCTTGAACTTCATCCTAATATGCAAGATAGTAGTTCAACTTTCAATTTATTCAATATAATTAACTGATTTTTAGTGTATGTTCAATTTAATTCTTAAACTAGGTGGAAAAAGTTCGATGTTGGATGTCCACATTGTTGTAACGTAATGTGGATACTCACATGGACATCCACATTGGAAAACATCGTGGGCATTCATAGTGGTTAAATTCAATCCACTTCGTACTTCAGCACGGTCTTAACTTTAGTTAAATCTTTCCATGCATGTCTGCCACGACTGAAGTTAGTGGGATGTGGGACCGGGAGATTTGATAAAAAAATTTGTAAGGATAGAAGGACGTGAGTGGACAAATTAAAAATATATATATTATTTTTTACCGTGAAAGTAAGGTGGCATTACCTAGGCGGTTGCTTTCCACGAACCTACCTGTGAGAAACAAAAAAATGTTGACCCCACATTAGCATCGGTAAAAATTAAAATCACCGTCTTTCATTTTACTAACTAACTCCACTTGATAAAGCTCTGCAGTTTCTGACCTTTCTCCGAGATCTGATTCTCTTTTCTTTAGCAGGAGGGGTGGAGGGAATAAATGGTGTCTGCAACTTTTGATTTCTTTCTTCCTTTTATAGGAGTAAGGCCACAGCCATCAGATGAAAAGAGGAAGTCCCATTTCACCATTTGTGATACGTCTCCAGCACAATACACGGCTAATAAGAATTGTCTTATTTCGACCCAAAAAAAGAAAGAAAAAGAATTGTCTTCTTCCAGAGATTTTATTAGTTATTCATGAGGCACCTCCTGCCAGGGACCTTTCTCAGAGATGCCCCAGAGAAAAAGATTCTTCCATAGAGCAGTATCATTAAGGCTGATCAGAGAGAGAGAGAGTAGTTGACTTGCCTTCCGTCGAAAGGAAAAATATCTGGTTTTTCTCTAGGGTGGGGGGGGAGAGAGATGATTGCACGAGCTTTTGAGTTGTCAAATGGATAGGGAGAAACTGATGACTCCATCAGGCTTTTCTTCTTCTTAGCTATGTAAGCTAGAAACGACTTTGCTTGTGGAAGGAAAGAAGATATCTCCACTCCAACCCACCAATGCCAGAGGAGCAGCAGATTCAGAGAGAAAAAAACCCTCTGAAAATGAAAAATATATTTGACACGAGAACTTTTGGTTGCTTTTCGTGAACTGCGCTCTTTTGGCAACTTCCATTAAAGATTTAAAGATTTATATATATATATATATACGTCTGTCGATCGTCGTCATCTGTCGCCTTCCGCACCCGCTTCCAAGCCGATCCCTTTTGCTAACCATCATCTTCATCATCATTAGCTGAAGCAAGGGAAAGAAAGGATCAGAAATATTCCCATCATTTGAGATCGAGACTGAGCGAGCGAGAGCAGAGTAGAGAGGAGGGATGATGATGAAGAGAAGTTGCCTGGCTCTCGTGTTGGTTCTGCAGTTGCTGAGTGGAGTTTCCGCAAGGGGTTCGATTTTTGCACGTAATGGTGAGGATCGTCACGGTGCTGCTCTTCCTCGAACTGGTTAGCTAACTTTGCCTGCTCCTCGCTCTTTCCTTCGTGACGGAAACCCAGTTCACGTGTCACGATTTATCTTTTTAGTGAGGTCCCACAACATATCTTCATATCATCCTCAATTGAATTCAACGAGCATTGCTGACCCATATCACCATATGTTTCGATAATGGCCAAGCAGAGACCAATCCGGAGGTGCTTCCTTCTTCGACGCACCCGAGGACATTACCAGAGAGAGCACAAGAGATCAGGAGCAGCGAACAAGGAGAAGAAAGGAATCAAATGGGAGGGAGCAAGATCGGGTCGAGGCCACCGAGGTGCGAGCACAAGTGCTATGGCTGCACGCCCTGCGAACCCACCCAAGTGCCGGCCACCCACAACGGGCACCCCCATGTCGGGGTCCAATACACCAACTACGAGCCCGAGGGCTGGAAGTGCAAGTGCGGCCCTTCCCTGTATTCCCCTTGACCCCCACCTCCATGGATAAAGAAAAACACACAAGATTTCTCAGTTCTCTTTTCTTCAAAGTCGGTGGAATTGCTTGGCGTTTCGATATGTCTAGGCTTGTGGAGCTGACCAGAGGATGATCATCGGTTCTGTCACGTGAACCCACTTTTGTATAAAAGAGCTGTAGGTTCGCAAGCGATCTTATGTTGGTAGTTTCGCCATTAGTTTCTAGCTTTCATTTGAATGTTGCTTAGGACTCTGAGGCAAATATAACCATTATAAATTTTTTTAGAAAAAGTATTCCGTCTCTCTTTATTTCTTAGTTATTTAACTCATCATAGACAAAGCACAATTCAACTCTCGAATACAATTTATTTTTTAATTTTTTCCCCTTAATTTTCTGACACCTGAAAGGCGTTATTTCACGAAAAGAATAGACAAGAGAAAAAAAAAATGCGCCCCATGAATTTTTATTTTTAAAGAGAAAGGCTTGGAGGCCTTGGGCTGATTACTATGGCGCCAGCACTATTAAAGTGAGTTGAGCTTTTACCCCCTGTGCTGATCACTATGCAAATGACGACACATTCCTCGCATGGTTCGAGCAATTGCGTACTTGATTTTAGCTTCGATTGCGCTCCCTGAAAAGGACCGGCTTTCAAGATAGAAATTGCAGTCTCGGAACGAGTGAACTCATTCTATTGATTACCAACATGAAGTTGCATTAATGTCCAGTCGGCCTCCTCTCTATATTTGCCGAGCTTCAATGCTGAACCGTGAATTGCGCATTGAAGAATTTAGCTTCAGTTGAAGCCGTCATGCCATGTCGCGATATGTCATAGGGAAAAATGCGTCGGTTCAGCTTGAGCAGGTCCGATAGCCACTACAAAATTTAACGAAGAATACGAAATAAAATTCGTATCCAAAGAAAATACCGAGAAAAGAAGAACAATAATAACCATAATCTTTGAAGAGGAGGCATGGGGCTCTGATTGAGATTAGAAAGTTCCTAGCAAGGATGGACCTGAGCGATAGAAGGAAGAGCATGACCGGTAGCTCCGATGCCACTTTTCCGGCGACCAAAAGAGGGAAAGAGGCCTTGGGCCATTGAAGTCTACTCCAATTATTGCGTCTAAACCCATAGCTTTGGTCATCATGAATGTGAAAATTGATATATTTGGACTGTATTATTTGAAACGGTCGGATCAAATCGGATCATGATGAAAAATTTATTTATTGAATCATATAACGGTGAGATTAAATTTGTTTTCTGAATCAAATATATATATATATATATATATATAAAGTTTTTATCAAAGGCTTATTCAAGATAACATAGACGTGCGGAGAATTACGATAAATATTCTAATTATCTAAAAATACCTCACCAAAAATATCTCGAACTCATCCGTGTCGGGATTCTTACCATTTGACTCTCAACAGCAAGCTCGTCTTCTTCCGGTAATCTCTCTCTCACGTTCTCTCTGCTCTTCTTGTATAATCTCTCGCCTTCCATTGATGGAATCAAGTCTACACGTTGAGTTCGCCGGGCGCGCAATTGTTTGTCGTTTGATCGCGTGGAAAGATTGGAGAGAACAGAAACTTCCCGAAAAGGAGAGGCGGGGTGTACTTGTTAGGCACGTTTTAGGAGCTGCGTGCTTGAATTGAGGCCCCTTTCGGCGGAGTTCTTGCTCGATTGCGCTTGCTTTCTCTGCTGTATGAAGTTTTTATCTAACCCACGTGACTTCTCTGACCAGCTGTTCACGGTAAACACTCAAATTCAGGCCTTTTCTCTTCTTCTTTTGTGCCAGATAGGAGCAATGGAGGTGGATGGTTCGATTCCATATGTGGGGACGGAAAATTCAACGTTGGAGATAGAAGCATATGTGGATCGAATTCTGGAAAAGGTTAATGAGGTAAGGTTGTGTTGTTTGTTATCAACTAGCGTTAGCCTCTGAAAATTGCACCCCAATTTTGCTTCTCATGATTCTTGTCATGTTTATAGATGTATGCTTAGTTTTGTTGTATCTGGAAAACTGGGATTTCATTGTTATTTTTTTCATTCCCTTACAGCTGGAGAAAAGGGTTAACGGGGTCGAGCAATTCTATCAAGATCAAAGTAAAAAGCAATTAAGTACCACCAGAGGAGGCACGCTTGGCAAGGACGAAAGGCAGGTGAATGGTCTCAAGAAGCTGCAACAGGGAGGTTGTAGCAGGGGAGCCACTGCAGCGAAGAGAATGCGACTTATCAGTCAGTTTGGCGTAATACTCCGCCAGGCAAGAGGTTTCTTGCTTGCATGAGCGGACAGCAATTGTGCTAGAATCATGCATCCATCCTATCATTGCTCTAGTAAATCTTGAGCACGTTTGGTTCTAGTCGATATTAAAACATTTATTTGGATGGTACTTTGACCTCACTTGTCCTATTTTATGTCCCATGCTGACAGTTGACACTTCCCCCTTTTCATTCCAAATTCACGAATGCAGACCACATGCTCGTTTCTTTGCGTGTCTCTTATTATCTTTTTGCACCCTGATGTTCGAAATTTAGAAAGGGATCCTTCTGGATCAAAATCAATTCGGCCAAACTTAATCTCATCCCTTATCATTTTTCCAGAGTCATGTGCTGCTCACTGAGAAACAGTTGAGGATGCTTCCTTACATGATATTTAGTTTGCTGGGATATAATTCATCATGCTATTCACTTTGCTGTGGCAGAATTTGATCTTATAGTTGTCCATCATTTTATTGTCACGGTATTCAAAGCTGCAATACCAGACATATGTCTCTGCCTTTTTTTGTTCAATTACTCTGAGCATAGTCTTGGTCCAGAAGAGGCATAGTAATTCTCCCAATGGGGCAACAAGTATTAAGTTCAGTGCTTTTGCTCTATACTCCAATCAGTATTTTGCAGTACTTTTTGCCTCTTATTTATGGTGAAAAAGGTTTTTGCTTGGAGCACCAACGAATTTTGGCTTTTAAGGAAGAGAAATTTGGTGGCATCCTTCAATGATATTGATAGGAGATATATATTTTACATTTTTCTCTCAGATCACTCAGCACAAAAACGCGCGGCCCTTCCTGCAACCTGTAGATGTCGAAGCTCTTGGTTTACATGACTATCACAAGGTATGGCTTATGTACTTCTGATCTCTTCATCTATCTGATCCAGATGCTCAGATATTATCTTGATCGGTGTTCAGAGTGTTTAATGTTGCTGTCAATGTTTGTTGAGCGTTGCTAATGTTCTCTACACCTATAGCTTCTTGCATCTAAGAATGATGCAACTTTTGTTGTCAATGTCAACTACTCCTATATTCAAGCAAGTGGATTTCCAAACTAGCTAAAAGTGATGTACTGAGATGTAATCACAATTTTTGTCTAGCATGTTTTTCCATGGATAAAAAAACTGATGTACTCACAATGCTTACCTCAGAAGAATGTGCACAGTTGTGAAGTAAGTTCTATTTCAAGTACTGGTAACATTTGCCACATAATGTTATTGGGATCTGAGAGATGATCTACCTGGCCATCCTCATACGTAGGTCAACAATTGCAGGATCAGTTTTCCTGTTCATATATGTCATTGGCTGGTTGTAGATTGATACCCTGGCCCAAAATGCACCAAAATTGTTGTAGATTGTTTATAAGAGATTATTTGGTAGCTCTATGTACAAGACACTTGGCTATCAAAGACTGTGTTTTCTGAAAATTGCCTCTACATGGATGTGGATTATGCAATCTGTGCTTGGTAAGAAGTAAATCATGTTAATGTAGAGGAACCTGTAGGGCTTACTCATCTTATGCATATAGTTGCATTTGGAGAAGAAAAAAAAAAAAAAAACTTTCTCTTCCATTGAAAGAATCACTTTTCTGTTGAACCATCTTCGATGACATCTGCATCATGTATTTTAGTAACTTGTTGATGGTCATTTTCTATGATATTTGGCATATTTTTGTATACCTTTTCCCTGGCATAGTGTTTGTCCTTTAGTGGAAGTTTTGGCTCATACTGCCCTTTGGTAAGACTGCAAGCATATTTTTGGTCCAGCTAAATAGGAATAGTTGACATCTCTTTATTCATTTTCATTTTTTTTTTTCTTTTTGGGTGGGTGTTGGTGAAAAGTGATTGGCCAATAACAGTGTTAGAGGGGAAAACATGAAGAATGGAAAGTGAGGAACATTGCCTCTTGGGCCACACTACTCATTTTGTTCAATGTGGCAAAGATGAGAGTAATATTCTAAAAAAATCATAGAAGTGCTCGATTTCGTCGATAGAATCTATTTATGACAGTGCACTGCCTGGTTTAAATATCGCTACATCTTTTTTGAATGTCTTCTGCTGCTTTTTTTTTATCTATTGGGTTCGTGATATATTCTAGGTAATTGAGAAGCCAATGGACCTCGGTACAATTAAGAAGCAAATGGAGGCCACTGATGGTACTGCTTATAAGAATGTCCGAGAGATATGTGCTGATGTGAGGCTGGTCTTTGACAATGCAATGAAGTACAATGATGAAAAGAATGAGATTCATGTCATAGCCAAGACTTTACTCGAAAAATTTGAGGGGCTCCCACAACTTCGTAAAGTTATGGAGGAGGTTAGTTGGTCTCTAAGGATCCAATCGTGATTGGTTGTTTGGGTTTTCATTACCGTTTTGGCAGTCTGCTGAATGTGATCAAGTGTTAATTAGGTTTCTTCTACTTTGAGGTACTAGTCTTTTGACAATTAATTTGGCTTTTCATTTTGTAACCATGTTTGTGTAGGAAAAAAGACTAGAACAGGAAGAGGCAGAGGCAGAGGCACAGTTAGATATGCAACTTGCTAAGGAAGCTGCTTATTCCAGAATGGCCAGAGAAATAAGTAATGAGGTACTTTCAATATGAGCAGGACTGCTAAAGATTTTTTGTTGTAATGGGGATAGAGTCCATCAAGGACGGTCAAGCCTTTTCATTCAGAGTATAGTCAGCTAATAAATGGGAAAGACATCATCTTCTGTGGCATATCCATCTTCTAATTGCTGACTATAATTTGTGGAACTCTTTCAGCTTTATGAGGCCGATAAGCATTTGGAAAAACTCAGGGCAATTGTGCTGTCAAAGTGCAGGTCAGTAGTGTGTTGTTTTCAAGTGAAGTCATGGTAGGAATTGAGAATAAGAAATTGTCTGCAATGGCTCTCTTTATCCAGGCTCTGGTCATGCGAATTTCTCACTTTCATGTAATCACTAATCAAGCCAGCTTTGTTATGTTATTCTATTTTATTTTTGGTCAGTAGGAGTGTTTGTAATATGTCCTGGTGCTTTTTGTATATCTCTGTGGATAGTGCACATGCGATGTAGGTAATGTATGTAAACTTGTTAGGGTCTCAAGTTTGTGCTTGTTAGGCTTTAAGCTTGTCCTTGCATAATGGCGACATCTTTTCAACTCATGGTCCAGTCAGCTTCATGTCGCTAGATTGTCGTTGGTCCATTTTGGTTTCCTGCAGGACCTGCAAATGAGAGATCCTGGCTGCTTGTTGCGAGGCAGTTACTATAAAATGCATTTGAATAGTGTATCTCCCTTGGCAGTGTCTTATTTTTCGACTGAATTTGATTTGCTGTTGTGCATGCATTTACTCGATATCCTAGAGCACAAACGTCTAACAAAAGGTACGCTTGACAATTCCATCGCAGGAAAATCTCAACAGAAGAGAAAAAAAAGATAGCAGCAGCCCTTGATAAATTGCCGGTGGAGGATGTTGACAAGGCTTTGGAGATTGTTGCCCAGAATGATCCAAACTTCCAATCAAAGGGTGATCTAGTGGACTTAGATTTAGATGCTCAGGTTAGAATCTCTGTGTCTCTCTCTCATATGCGCACACGCGCTCTTGAAGTATTGTTTTGCTGGAGAAGAGAGCGAAATGTTGATTGTGCTATTCACTGCTGATCT
The DNA here is from genome assembly GCA_014182555.1 of Eucalyptus erythrocorys. Classification (NCBI taxonomy): domain Eukaryota; kingdom Viridiplantae; phylum Streptophyta; class Magnoliopsida; order Myrtales; family Myrtaceae; genus Eucalyptus; species Eucalyptus erythrocorys. Next base: position 14,803,216 of record CM024602.1, read on the forward strand.
GATGCAGAGTCAATGCACTTTATGGAGGTTGAAATTTTTCGTTAAGGGTGCCCTCAAAGATCAAGGAAAGAGTTCAGTGGTTGTTGATGTCGACGACAAACACCACGATCGCAGTAATAACAACAATGGCGAAGACAATAACACCAAGAAGAGGAAGAAGGAGACATGCAGTGCTATTGCTAGAACTGCCAAGAGGAGGAGTTTGAAGGCCTCGTCCTAAACATGTCGAACCATAAAATAATTTCTGATAAGCGCTTTGTTGCGTCAACGTTCCACGAGCTGCTTCGGGAGCACCTAATAATTTTTCCTCCAAGTGAATACCATCATGAACATCTCCCTCAATACAGAAGTAAAAAGGGGGAAACCCCCACAGCTTGCGCTTCCGTCTGGGGCCTCTGTTGTTAGTACTAGTAGATCTGCTCTTAGCTGGACGCCCACCCATCTCACTCCATTTTCTGAATTCTGATGCACAACATATTTCACACTTCGATGCTGGAAATTGGTGTGTCAGAAAGAACCAACTGCTCTCAAAACTCAAAAGGAATAATTTTCTTTCCCAGATAAAGAAAAAGGAAATATATTTTTATTCTATGTTTGCCAAGAAATTCAGGCACATGCATTTGTCTGCGGGGATTTTCCCAATCATTCCTCTATTCTCTCTTTTCTGTGTAGGGCAAAAAATGGCCCAAGCTATGTAAATCTTTCTGGTTAATTCGTTGACAATTATCTGACGATATGCTCTGTTGATATTCCTGACCTGCTAAAATCTTTCCTTGATAATGTAAAGTTGAGACACTCCCCATCTACTCAAACTACATTATTTTGTTCAACATGCCATTTATTTTTTTTTTTTTTTGGGGATTGTGGGGGGACTTAAAGAGAAGGACACGGCTAACCCAAATTGTAAAGAGCATCAAATTTTTCGTATTTAGACTTTCGTGCTTTTTCAAATCAAATTCCGGTACTTTTGATTTGTTGAAATATACCATTCTATTTCTTAAATTTTCTAATCAAGTCCTCCTAACATAAAATCTAATCAAATCTAGTTGACATTGTCATGGGACAATAATATTGTAATGTAATAGACTGAATCTTTCCATTTAAAAATCGGTTGAATCTAGTTGCATTTGGCATTAAGGAGATTTGATTAAAAAAAAGGGTAAAAGGGAAAGTTTCAAGTAGAAATAAAGTGGTAAATTTTTATCTAGTGAAAGATAAAGGATTTGCATTCCACCCACCAACATACGACAAATAAAATTGACCCATATTAGTACCGGAAAAAATTAAAATCGCCATCTTTTCATTAACTAACTCCTTTTAAAAAGCTCTGCAATTTCTGACCACTCCCGGAGATCTGATTCCCTTTTCTTTAGCAGCAGGGTCGAGGGAATAAATGGTGTCTGCAACTTTTGATTTCTTTCTTCCTCTTATAGGAATAAGGCCACAGCCATCAGATAAAAAGAAGAAGTCCCATTTCACCATTTATAAATGTCTACAGCACAAAAGGCAGCTAAATAGAATTGTCTTCTTTCAGAGATTTATTAGTGATTCATGAGGTAACTCCTGCCGCGGAGCTTCTCAGAGATACTCCACAGAAAAAGATTCTTCCAAAAAATAGTATCTTTAAGACTGATCACAGAGAGAGAGAGAGAGAGAGAGAGAGAGAGAGAGAGAGAGAGTTGTCCTACTTGCCTTGTGTTGAAAGGAAGAATATTTGATATTTTCTAGGGGGAGAGAGAGATGATTTCAGAAGCTTTTGAGTTGTCAAATGGAGGAGGAACTGGATACTTCATCGGCCTTTCTTATTTCTCAGCCATGCATGACAAGGAGCCAGAATGACTTTGCTTGTAGAAGGAAAAGAAGATATCTCCACTTCATCACACCAATGCCAGAGAAGCAGTTTCAGAAAGGAAAAGCCCTAAAAGAAAATTTATATCTGACGTGAAAATTCTTGATTGCTTTTCGTGAGCCGGGCTATTTTGTCAATCGTTATCATCCACTGCCTTCCGCATCCGCATCGAAGCCGGGCCTTTTGCTAATCATCATCTCCATCATCAACAGCAGAAGCAAGGAAGAGAAAAAGATGAGAAATTGCCGTCATTTGAGTTTGAGAGAGAGAGAGAGTAGAGATGATGGAGAAGAGAAGTTGTGGGGCTCTTGTGTTGGTTCTGCATTTGAGTTGGGTCTCTGCAAGAAGCTCGATTTTTGCACAGAACGTTGGTGATCGTCACGGCGTTGCTCTTCTTCTATCTGGTTAGCTGACTTTGCCTTCTCCTCACTCTTTCCTCTGCGATGAAACCCAGTTGCTTGGCTTCCTCTTCGTGCATTCTGACCTCTTCATTAACTACAGTCCACATGTCAGGATCATCTTTTCGGTGAGATCTGTTGTAGGCTCCTCACGACTCCAATCTCTAGTTCCCACAACACGTCTTCTTCATCCTCAATGGAATTCTCGAATTACCATAGACACGAGCATTGCTGACCCATCTTACCTTATGTTCAATAATGGCCAAGCAGAGACCAATCCGGAGATGCTTCTGTCTTCGAAGCACCCGAGAACATTATCGGAGAGAGCGCAAGAGATCAGAAGCTGTGAGCAAGAAGAAGGAAGGAGTCAAATGGGAGGGAGAAACGGGCACGCCCATGTCAGGATCCAATACACCAACTACGAGCCGGAGGGTTGGAAGTGCAAGTGCTGCCCTTCCCTGTATAACCCTTGACCCTTCCACAGACTAAAGAACGCAGAAGATTCTCAGTTTTCTTTTCTTCGAAGTCGGTGGAATTGCTTGCGTTTTGATATGTTTAGGCTTATGGAGCTGACCCGAGGATGATCAATGGTTCTGTCTCATCTGAACCCACTTTTGTCTAAAAGGGCTGAAGGTTCGCAAGCGATCTTGAGTTGGTAGTTTTGACATTGTTTATTGATTTCAATTTAACGACTAGTAAATTAGGAATTGTATTCCGTGTCCCTTTCTGGTTATCTAACTCGTCATGGACAAAGAGGTAGCCAAAAAGAATTTCATAGACAGCACAATTGAACCCCTCGAAGTTCAATTATTTTTCATTCATTCTTTTCTTAATTTTCCGATACCTGAAAAGCTTCATTTCATGAAAAGAATAGACAGGAAAAAACAAAAACGTGCACCTCTACGATGTCTTCTTTTTCTTTTCTTTCTAACAGAGAGGCTTGGAGGCCTTTTTACTAGCGCAAATATGACGCCAGCAAATATTGGTTAATTCCATTCATGTGTTGAGCAGAACTGCTAAAGTTGTAAATATACATGAAAGCTTGTGTACTTTAATGGAACCCGAAACGAGTCGTGAACGTTTTCTTTTTATAGGAAAATTGCGACATCAATTATTAATTTATTATAAGAATTTAAATTAATCCATAACATCCTAATTAAATCAACAATCTTGAATTCTAAGTGAAAATGTAATCGGTATTCTTGATCAATCCAGTCATGTCGTTTTACATGTTATGTTTAGTGATTGGACAAGGACAAATTTACACCAAACGATGTCCTTTTTCTGAATTTTTGGAAGTTATAAATATTTTATTTTTTTGGCACCCAACGAAGAACAAGAGAGGCTCGCACAGCCACCCGAGCGACAATTCTCTTCCCTTGAGATCTCGACAATAGTGAATTACACACAGACACCGCTTGCACTTGGTTGTTTCGATTAGGGCTTCGTTCGAGCGGGAAACGGTAGTCATGAGGAAGATGGCCATGGTCCAAGAAATGTTCGGTCGGCCTCTCTCTCTCTCTCTCTCTCTCTCTCTCTCTCTCTCTCCCCAGTGCCAGCAATTCGAAGAATTCACCCTCCATTACCGTGCTTCGGCACCACACAGCGGTTCGCGCAGCAAGGGATCAGCTTTAGCCGGATACATTGTGCCAAGTCGGGAGGCGCCGGAGAGAAGAAAGCCACCGGCTCTGCTCGTGCACGTCTAGTAGCTCCTGCAAGATTCAGTTTGAAGGAGATTTTTTTTTTTTTTTAATATATTACGGTAAGGTGAAATGAAGGAAAGAAAAGACAAAAAAAAATGAAAATTCAAATAATTAAGTGGAACGGCTCATTTCACCTGAAATTGTTTACGTCAAATTGTCAGTCATGATACATAAGGCGGGCAAGAAAATTTTGATTGCCACATCAAAAAATTTAGATGAGATTTGACCCACAAGACTTATTTACATTTTAAATTAGAGGTTTAAAACTACATCGATTCACTAGAAAAATTTGAAACTGAATTTATATCCGTATACTTAGTTTATGGCTAATTGTGCAACTCTTCTTTTATGGAGTATGGTACCCCCCTAAGATTGGGGTGAAGGAATTTGTCCATGAAAGTTGTTCCCATCAAAACCATGTACATTCAACTTGGTGAGATTTCCTAAAGAAGAAGGGATTGTCCCTCCATGTAGTAATTGTGTAATCACGAATCGACAATTGGTGGTTAGTAATTTCTTGATGTGATTGTCCCACTCAAGTGATTGCTTATCCATGTCATTAACGAATTATTGCACAAGAAAAGTTGCGATGGACATATGTATAAGTAAGGTTTATGAATACATAGTGATTTGGTAACTCTACTAAAATGCGAAAATAAAAGTAATGACGAGTAAACTTCAGAATTAGCAATGCTCAAGGACTTGCACTTACACCCTTTGGAAGATCCAATACACACAAGTGACATTATTTTACTAAGCATTTTCGGATAATTCTTGCTTCGCACATCCTGCGTCGATATGCGTCCTCGAATTACTACATGCTAGAATGCTGAATACGAAAGCTATACATCTTTATTCACCCACCAGAGCAACAGTATTGTCTCTACCTGATTCAACAGCTAGCTTTAGGGACAGAGTTCAATTCCTGACCTCGGATTGTTTTGGAAACAAAGCAACGGCCTGCCATTCCAAGTCAATCTGCAGAAACCAAGCTTTCCTTTAAATAAGATCTCCAATAGCTAATTGATTGCAATTGATCTCCATGAGCATCATACAAATGAAAAGAAAATAATAATAAGCAAGGCAACATATCCTGGATTCATTTTCAACTGCTATGGCAATCCACAATACTCAGGAATATGTATTCCACGATACTGATGGGGAATAATGATCAACTATCATCTTAAGGGTTAAATAATGCATGATTCTCTTCCGTTATATATTTTACCTGTTCACTTCCGTCTGCATAAACAACACTAAACGATAACAGCTATATATCAGCTGTTAGGAGTCTGTCTTGTCCATGTACAGCCAATTTAAGGAGTTTCTCCCTAATCTGATGGAGCTGATTTGCAACTCCGCTGATGCTCATCCGTCTTCCAGGCACTTCATATGAACAAGCAATTCCAATTTTGTACACCATAATCAAACCCTCTCGAAATATGTCATCATTTTGAGGAAGCCAATGCTGATGACCACATAGGCCTACATGGCTTTCTCTTTCTCGAAGCATAAGGTTGTCCGTAATTTCAAGCACTCGTTCAAGCAAAGCTTCTACGACAAAACTATGAAGAGTGAAGCTGTCTTTGAATATGTCATTTGTGGGATTCAACCCCGTGAACATTTCTAGTAAGAGAATGCTGTAACTATAGACGTCGCCTTCTCTTGAAACTTCGCATCCCATTGCATATTCTGCTGCACATTTAGATAAAAGTACATGTCAAATTGGAATGCAAATTATCAAATCAGAAGTCAATGTACATAAGACTATAAGAGTTATCGTAAGCTGCAAAACTTGACAATAGAAACCCATCAATAACCTTCATAGGTAAATAAACTTTCTTGGTTTTAGAGAGAGAGAGAGGGAGAGAGAGATTACCTGGTGGGGCATAACCAATTGTCCCTCTAAAACCCACTAAGCTCATCTAATTTGCAACCATGTCAGGAGATGACCCAAGAAGGAATTTTGCCAATCCAAAGTCGCCGACATGTGCAACCATCTCAGCATCTAAGAGGATATTGCTTGGCTTTAAATCACAATGAACGATGGGGATGTGGCACTGGTAATGAAGATAATCCAGTGCGAAAGCAACATCGATAGCAATATTTATCCTTTGAATGAAATTCAACTTTTTCGGGAGCTCATTCTGATGAGATGAGGTAGCATTTGGGTGAAGCCATTGTTCCAAGCTGCCATTGTCCATGAATTCATAGACCAAGGCCTTGAACTCATTTCCTTGATAGTCATTACCTGAGCAAACTGTCAGTATCTTTAAAAGATTTCAATGTCTGATGTTCTTTAAGGCCTTGCACTCGACTATGAAACTCTTCAGAGCACCATGACAAACTAAATGAAGCACCTTTACTGCAACATTAGTTCCATTGTCCTCGAGTATTCCCCTATAAACAGAACCAAAGTTTCCAACACCGATCAAATTTGTTGAAGAAAAACCTCCAGTTGCTTTTAGGAGTGTTCCATAAGATACATTTGGATGTGAATCATTTATCCAACTTGAAACTGGTTCATTTACTTTCTTCTTCAACCAACAAAGATATATAAAAGTGAGAACAAGAGCTATTCCAAGAATTCCAAAAATTATAGAAGTGGACAATACCACTATTTTGATCTTTTTGCTCTTGGAGCTTTTGGAGATACAGTTGGGGAGGTCAAATTCTGGCAATCCGCCACAAAGCTCATTATTCCCAATAATAGAAGTACCAGTAGCATTCTTAAAGACTCCGCCATCTGGCAACATGCCTTCAAACTTATTGTATGATAAATTCAAAAGTTTCAAGGAATGGAATATAGCTAAGAATGCTGGAATTTGACCCGATAAATTATTGCGTGAAAGATCCAGTTCTTCAATGCCGCCTAACCATCTGATTGATTGAGGAATGGAGCCATGGAATGAGTTACCTCCCATCCTCAATGATGTCAATGAAGTGCAACCACCCAAGCTACGTGGGATTTCACCTCCCAACAAATTGTCCGAGACGTCCAACTCAGTCAAAGCTCTCAAGTTGCCAACTTCTATGGGTAGAGCCCCCGTCAAAAGGTTACGAGACAAGTTCAGAAGAATTGTTAACAATGAGAGACCTATAAGCTGTGGGGGTATGGCACCACTGAGATTGTTGCTAGACAAAGCAAGCAAATTAAGAGATCGGCAATTTGATAGATGTGATGGAATTTGCCCGTGAAAGTTGTTCTCACCAAGATCTAGTTGAACCAACTTGGTTAGATTTCCTATAGAAGATGGGATAGTCCCTCCCAAGTTGTTATCTCCAAAGTACAAGGGCACTAGATATTGTAGATTCCCCAAATTTGAGGGGACAACACCTGAAAGCTGGTTGAGATGCATCACCAACATTTCTAGGTTGACACAATTTCCAATTTCTTTAGGAATCTCACCAGATATTTCATTTTGCTCTATTGTAAAGTACATGAGAGTGGTGGATAAATTACCTACGCATTTGGGTAACACCCCACCAAACTTATTCCCGCCAAGAAACACATGCCATAATTTGGTGCTATTAGTTAAGGAGCAAAGGAAGCTCAAGTCTTCAGATTTTCCACTTCCAAGCTGATTATAAGCCATTTCAAGAAATCTAAGCTCATGCAAGTTTTCCAAAGATGGTACTTTCCCGGAAAATTTTTGGTATTTAGTTGAAGATTGTCTAGTTTTGTGCAATTCGATATTGACGAAGGAATCGACCCCTCAAGTTGATTCCCAAAAACACTAAAAAATTCAAGACCTGGGAGATTGAGGCCTATGCTTGCAGGAAGAGTTCCTCGTATCTTGTTGCCTCCACCATCAAACGCAACTAGCGAAGAGAGATTGAGTATGGAAGATGGAAGTGTACCCGACAATCTATTTCCTCCAAAGGCAATGACTTGCAAGTTTGTCAAGTGGCCTAGAACTTGGGGAATGCTCCCACCCAAGTTGTTCAGGGTTAAATAAAGCTCCTCTAGTGACGATAAGTTCCCAAAAGAGGAAGGCACACTCCCGATGAGATTATTACTATATAAAGTTAAAAGTCGTACCTTGGACAATGAGCCGATTTCTGCAGGTATTTCCCCAGTTAGTAGGTTATATCGAAGGAAGAGGCGGACAAGATTAAAGCAAGATGATATGTTTTTGGGAATATCACCGACCAATGAATTATTGTCTAGTCTTAATTCACGAAGGCGACGCAATTGGCCCACTTGCGTAGGGATTTCATGATCAAGTCTATTGTTTTGGAGCCACAATTGCCTTAAGAAGCTGAGATTCCCAATATGAGGAAAGATAGATCCAGAGAGTCCTTGTGATTGTAAGTCCAAGACCATGATCCTCTTGTGTCTGTGGCCGCACGTAACTCCATACCACTGGCAAAACCCAATAGTATTGTTCCATGAGTTGAGCACCCCGAAAGGATCTCTAGTTATGCCGGCCTTAAATGCGAGCAGAGCGAGCTTATCTGTTTCATTGGTGGTGGAGGAGAGTTGGTTAAAGCACAGTGCAAGAGCAATACCCAGAAGAAAGTGGCACGCCTGAAACTTTGCAAAACTGATGCTTACGAGTTTCATGACTGAAAGCCCAAGGAAGTGGATGAAAATGGAAGGAAGGCAAGAAGAAACAACAAGCAGAAGGCGTCGATTTTTCAGGACGACTTTTTCAAGCATTCTTCTTTTCTCCCCCTACTAATTTTTCCTGCAACTATAAGTCAGAACCGTGAGCAATCTTTCAGCGCCTCAATAGTAAAATAAAGAGTTGGTTGAAGCACATGGTGTTGACTCATTGGTTGAAGCACATGGTGTTGACTCATTGGTTGAGCACATGGTGTTGACTCATTCGTCATTGAACAGCGAAGCCGGCCATATAAATTATACATATGCCTTACTAAGTTCATAGTGGTGGACAAGACCAGGTCAGGTCAAGAGAACAATAATAACGTATATGAAACCAAGCCCATGATCATCAATGAGAAATGGACAATATCATAGACTAATGTTATCTGAGCTCAGCCAAATCTCATATTAAGTCTTCGTAAGATTCAGAACTCAACAAAATTAAACCCACAGAAAGACTAATGACGCTCGAATGACGACTTTTTCCACACAAAAAAAGCATTTATAAAGATGCCGTATTAAGTTCATGTAGGTGGACCAAGATCAGGTCAGTTTAGTAGAATAAGATCACCACATTTGAAACAAAGCACATGATCATCAATGAAAATAGAAAACATCACAGACTAATGTCATATGAGCTCAATTAGTCGGTCAAGACTCCTGATAAAGGAGTTTCCTATTGTTTAATATAACATTTGAAATTGACATCACTGAGGAAGTGCATGTCATCATCAGAGCCGAAGGTTTGCAAGCGATCTTGAGTTGGCAGTTTGAAATATTTCCTTCTTTCAATTGAGGGAATCTGTCCAATTAGTTCTTAATTTATTGTACCGATGTCAATTTAATTCTAAATTTTTTAATTTTATCCATAAACATTTGCGCATGAATTTGATTTGCTGTTGTGCATGCATTTACTCGATATCCTAGAGCATAAATGTCTGACAAAAGGTATGCTTGACAATTCCATCGCAGGAAAATCTCAACAGAAGAGAAAAAAAAAGATAGAAGCAGCCCTTGATAAATTGCCGGTGGAGGATGTTGACAAGGCTTTGGAGATTGTTGCCCAGAATGATCCAAACTTCCAATCGAAGGGTGATCTAGTGGACTTAGATTTAGATGCTCAGGTTATAATCTCTGTTTCTCTCTCTCATATGCGCACACGCACTCTTGAAGTTTTGTTTTGCTGGAGGGGAGAGCGACATGTTGATTGTGCTATTCACTGTTGATCTGATGCAGAGTCAATGCACTTTATGGAGGTTGAAATTTTTCGTTAAGGGTGCCCTCAAAGATCAAGGAAAGAGTTCGGTGGTTGTTGATGTCAACGACAACCACCACGATCGCAGTAACAACAATGGCAACGACAATAACACCAAGAAGAGGAAGAAGGAGACATGCAGTGCTACTGCTAGAACTGCCAAGAGGAGGAGTTTGAAGGCCTCGTCCTAAACATGTCGAGCCATAAAATGATTTCTGATAAGCGCTTTGTTGCGTCAACGTTCTACGAGCTGCTTCGGGAGCACCTAATAATTTTTCCTCCAAGTGAATCCCATCATGGAACATCTCCCTCCTTACAGAAGTAAAAAGGGGGAAGCCCCACAGCTTGCGCTTCCATCTGGGGCCTCTGTTGTTAGTAACTTAGTACTAGTAGATCTGCTCTTAGCTGGAGGCCCACCCATCTCACTCCATTTTCTGAATTCTGATGCACGACATTTTTCACACTTCGATGCTGGAAATTGGTGTGTCAGAAAGAACCAATTGCTCTCAAAACTCAAAAGGAATAATTTTCTTTTCCAGATAAAGAAAAAGGAAATATATTGTCATTTTATGTTTGCCAAGAAATTTAGACACATGCATTTGTCTGCGGGGATTTTCCCAATTATTCCTCTATTCTCTTTTTTCTGTGTAGGGGACAAAATGGCCTACGCTATGTAAATCTTTCTGGTTAATTCGTTGACAATTATCTGACGGATATCTGTTGATATTCCCGACCTGCTAAAATCTTTCCTTGATAATGTAAAGTTGAGACACTCCCCATCTCCTCAAACTACATTATTTTGTTCAACATGCCATTTATTCTTCTTTTTTTTTTTTTTTTGGGATTGGGGAGACTTAAAGAGAAGGACACGGCTAACCCAAATTGTGAAAAACATCAAATTTTTCGTATTTAGAATTTCAATCTTTTTCAAATCAAATTCCAGTACTTTTGATTTGTTGAAATATACCATTCTATTTCATAAATTTTCTAATCAAGTCCTCCTAACATAAAATCTAATCAAATCTAGTTGACATTGTCATGGGACAATATTGTAATGTAATAGACTGAATCTTTCCACTTAAAAATCGGTTGAATCTAGTTGCATTTGGCATTAAGGAGATTTGATTAAAAAAGTGTAAAAGGGAAAGTTTCAAATAGAAATAAAGTGGTAAATTTTTATCTAGTGAAAGATAAAGGATTTGCATTCCACCCACCAACATGCGACAAATAAAATTGACCCATATTAGTACCGGAAAAAATTAAAATCGCCATCTTTTTATTAACTAACTCCATTTAAAAAGCTCTGCAATTTCTGACCACTCCCGGAGATCTGATTCCCTTTCTTTAGCAGCAGGGTCGAGGGAATAAATGGTGTCTGCAACTTTTGATTTCTTTCTTCCTCTTATAGGAATAAGGCCACAGCCATCAGATAAAAAGAAGAAGTCCCATTTCACCATTTATAAATGTCTACCAGCACAAAAGGCAGCTAAATAGAATTGTCTTCTTTCAGAGATTTATTAGTGATTCACGAGGTAACTCCTGCCGCGGAGCTTCTCAGAGATACTCCACAGAAAAAGATTCTTCCAAAAAATAGTATCTTTAAGACTGATCACAGAGAGAGAGAGAGAGAGTTGTCTACTTGCCTTGTGTTGAAAGGAAGAATATTTGATATTTTCTAGGGGGAGAGAGAGATGATTTCAGAAGCTTTTGAGTTGTCAAATGGAGGAGGAACTGGACACTTCATCGGCCTTTCTTTTTTTCTCAGCCATGCATGACAAGGAGCCAGAATGACTTTGCTTGTAGAAGGAAAAGAATATATCTCCACTTCATCACACCAATGCCAGAGAAGCAGTTTCAGAAAGGAAAAACCCTAAAAGAAAATTTATATCTGACGTGAAAATTCTTGATTGCTTTTCGTGAGCCGGGCTATTTTGTCAATCGTTATCATCCACTGCCTTCCGCATCCGCATCGAAGCCGGGCCTTTTGCTAATCATCATCTCCATCATCAACAGCAGAAGCAAGGAAAAGAAAAAGATCAGAAATTGCCATCATTTGAGTTTGAGAGAGAGAGAGTAGAGATGATGGAGAAGAGAAGTTGTGGGGCTCTTGTGTTGGTTCTGCATTTGAGTTGGGTCTCTGCAAGAAGCTCGATTTTTGCACAGAACGGTGGTGATCGTCACGGCGTTGCTCTTCTTCTATCTGGTTAGCTGACTTTGCCTTCTCCTCACTCTTTCCTCTGCGATGAAACCCTGTTGCTTGGCTTCCTCTTCGTGCATTCTGACCTCTTCATTAACTACAGTCCACATGTCAGGATTATCTTTTCGGTGAGATCTGTTGTAGGCTCCTCCCGACTCCAATCTCTAGTTCCCACAACACGTCTTCTTCATCCTCAACGGAATTCTCGAATTACCATAGACACGAGCATTGGTGACCCATCTTACCTTTGTTAGAATAATTATAAACTAAAAACTTCATGATCCCGATTTATCAATCACAGATAAATTCATATAAGATTCGGGATCAATTTGCGGAAACATAAAGATCAACATACCTCCAGCCATTGATGAAATCTGCAAAAGCGAAAAGTTTCAAAACCTTTGATGGATCAACACAGCACGATCAATCTGCAATATGGAGAACTGTACGTCCTGTTCTACTAGCCAATACCCCTCAAACCTAATGGTGTGTTTTTCTGTAGTAATAGGGTTTGAGCTAGACGACCTGACGTTTATATACCGTTTATTACGTTACCGATATCTTCCATCAAGACCGTTATGGTAATATATTAACGGGCAAATATCACGAAATACACGTAGGTGATAAATTAGGCAATAGTATCGGAATTTATTGGGAACACCAATAAGTGGGATCATATTTAGAATAATATAAACATATAATATTATAACATTCTCCCACTTGATCCCAATAATCCATTAAATGAATTATTAACCTTAACCCACATAAACTTCATACTGAAATAAAACACATGAATCACGGCGATAAGTCCTCTTAGAGCGAGTATTGTCTTCCGTGTATCACAATGTATTTCATCAGCTCATATGTGATCAAATAACTTAATGAATAAACCTCATGTTTACTCCAGGTCAAACATAATTGTTTTTCTTAGAATAACTGAATGTATACAACTGTATTGAGAAAAACATTATAAATAAATAAAAGTCTCATAAATTCTTCCATATAAGAAAAAATTTACATGATTGGACCAATGCCCATCCTAAATACATGATCCTTATAACTCATTGGTGGCATGCCTTTAGTTAAAGAATCAGCTATCATCAATCCAATGCTCACGTGTTCTATGACCACTTTCTTCTCTTTAACACATTCTCTGATGGCTAAATACTTGATGTCGATATGCTTGCTTCGACTACCACTTTTGTGGTTCTTAGCCATAAAAACTGCAGCTGAATTGTCGCAAAATATTCTTAATGGCCTAGCAATGGAATCCATAACTCTAAGCCCCGATATGAAACTTTTCAACCACACACCATGTGAGGTGGCCTCAAAACAAGAAACGAACTCGCCTCCATAGTGGAAGTGGCAACCAAGGTTTGTTTTGCACTCCTCCAGGATACAGCTCCGCCAAAGCAAACATAAAAATATATCCCGATGTTGATTTACGGGAATCAACGCAGCCAGCAAAGTCTGAGTCCGAGTAACCAACTACCTCCAAGCTGTCCGTCCGTCTATACATAAGCATATGTCCCTTAGTTCCTTGAAGGTACCTCATCACCTTCTTTGCAGCTTTCCAGTGGTCCATACCGGATTACTTTGGTATCTTCCTAACATTCCCACAGCAAATGCTATGTCAGGTCGAGTGCAAACCTGAGCATACATCAAGCTTCCGACAGCAAAAGCATATGGGATGTTCTTCATTTGTTCCCTTTCAAAATCGTTCTTTGGGCATTGGTTTAAATTAAACCTATCACCCTTCACAATCGGTGCTATACTTGGTGAACAATCTTTCATCCAAAACTTCTCTAAAACCTTATTGATATAAGTTTCTTGAGATAGTCCTAATATACCTCGAGATCTATCTCTATGGATCTTAATGCCAATGACATAAGAGGCTTCATCCATATCCTTCATATCAAAACTCTTAGAGAGAAATTGTTTCACTTCATATAACAACCCTTTGTCATTGGTTGCAAGTAAAATATCATCTACATATAGTACAAGGAAACAAATTTTGCTCCCACTAACCTTTTGGTATATACATTGATCCATGACATTCTCTATAAAATTGAATGAAGAGATGACCTCATGGAATCTTAAGTACCATTGGCGGGATGCTTGTTTCAAACCATATAGAGACCTTTTAAGCTTGCATACCAAATGCTCACCAGCACTAGAGAAGAATCCTTCGGTTGTTTCATATAAACCACTTCTTCCAATTTTCCATTGAGGAACGCCGTTTTCACATCCATTTGATGTAATTCCATATCAAAATGAGCAACCAATGCCAAAATAGTACGAAGAGAATCTTTCTTGGATACAGGAGAAAACGTCTCCGTGTAATCGATTCCCTCCTTTTGAGTAAATCCCTTGGCAACGAGTCTGGCTTTGTATCTCTCTATATTGCCTAATGAATCCTTCTTAGTTTTGAAGACCCATTTACAACCAATGGCCTTCGCTCCATCAGGCAATTCTACTAAATCCCAGACTTCGTTTGATGCCATAGAATTCATCTCTTCCTTCATGGCATTGTACCATAAATTAGATTTATCACAGCTCATGGCTTGTGAAAACGTCTCAGGATCACTTTCAGCTCCAACATTATAGTCGATTCTGTAGATACACAATATAGTCATTAGGAATTGTTGATTTCTTTATTCTAGTAGACCTTCTTAAAGTTGCATCAACATCCTCCCGAGGAGTTTGTTGTTCAACCGGAAGCTCAACAATATCGGTAATTGCTGAACAATTTGGTCTACTTGATCAATATCGGCGGGTTGTGGACCTTCAATGATCGGTTGCTCAACAATCGATTGGGCGAAGGGGTGTTGTAAGCAATAACCAATTCAGTACACTGAGGTAGAAGGTTGAGTATCGAATGATCTTCTTCGGGATAAAAGTCCTTGAATTGATCGCTCCCACTAATCAGGTCATTCTCAAGAAATTTAGCATTTCTTGATTCCACAAACCTAGTGGTGTGAGATGGACAATAAAATCTGTATCCTTTGGACTTTTCGACATATCCAACGAAATACCCACTTATAGTCCTTGGATCTAACTTCTTTTCTGTGGATTGTAGACTCTTACTTCGGATGGGCATCCCCAAACACGTAGATGTCGCAAACTCGGTTTCCACCCTTTGAATAACTCAAAAGGCGTCTTTGGAACAGCCTTGGTTGGAACTCGGTTTAATATGTACACAGCCGTTTTAAGAGCCTCAGTCCACAAAAACTTAGGAAGTTTGGAGTTGCTGAGCATACTCCGCACCATGTCCAATAATGTTCGGTTTCTTCTTTCGCAACACCATTTTGGTCCGGTGAACCAGGCATAGTGTATTGGGCAATAATCTCATGCTCTTCAAGAAACTTCGCAAATGGACAGGTGCTTGTCCATCTTCGGTGTATCTACCATAGTATTATCCACCTCTATCGATCTCACGATCTTAATTTGTTTGTCGCATTGTTTCTCTACTTCAGTTTTAAATACCTTAAAGGCATCTAGTGCTTCGTGCTTATTACGAAGCAAGTAGAGATACATGAATCGTGAATAATCATCTATGAAAGAAATAAAGTAACTCGACCATTTGAGTCCATATCGGGACTACAAATATCCGTATGTATGATTTCTAATATTTCGTACTCCTCTTAGCACCTTTCTTTGACTTGTTGGTCTGTTTTCCCTTTATACAGTCCACACAAGTGTCATAATCAGTAAAATCTAGAGTATTAAGTACTCCATCATTTACTAGTCTCTTAATTCTATCCATGGAGATATGTCCCAATCTCCGGTGCCACAACATAGAGGAATCCTCATTCACAACACTTCATTTTATACCAGCATTATCATGAACGTGCATCGCATTATAAATGGCATTGTCTTGTAAATTAATTCGAAAGAGACCATCAAACAAAATACCACTCCCAACAATTTCAGATTTATACGATAAATTGAATGTTGAATCTGAAAATTCAAAGGAGTATCCCAAAGGTACAAGTCTTGAAACTGAAATTAAATTCCTAGAAAAACTAGGAATATAAAAGGTCCTTTCTAAAATTAAAACAAAACCACTACTGAGAACTAATCTGCATGTCCCAATAGCTTCCACACGCGAGCGCATCTTATTTCCCGAATAGATGCCTTGTTCACTTCCCACTGGTTTCCGCTGGTTCTGAAAACCCTGTAAGGAATTTGAAATGTGAATTGTTGAACTAGAATCAATCCACCAAGTGTTGTGACTCACATCAACCATATTAGTTTCATAACAAACACATGTGAGTTGGTTACCTTTCTTTTTTAGCCAGGCCTTAAATTTGGCGTAATCCTTCTTCATGTGCCCCTTCTTTTTACAGAAGAAGCACTTGGATTCCTTCTTAATGCCAGCTTGGGGAGGTAGAGACACCTTACCTTTTCCCTTCTGCTTGCCTTGCCCTTTATACTTATCTGTGTTGCCATATGAGCACTTTCTCCTTTCTCCATGAGTATCCTCTCTTCCTCTTGAACACACATGGTCATGAGTTCATTAATTGACCATTTAGTGTTATGTGTGTTGTAAGAGATCTTGAAAGGGGCATACTCTTGTGGAAGAGTATTTAGGATATAGTATACAAGAAAGGATTCTGATATCCCAACCTTAAGATTCTTTAGCTGAGCTACAATGTCCCTCATTTTCATGATGTGCTCACGCACACCTTTTACACTGGTAAGCTTTAATGAAGAGAACTTCATAATTAGGGTCATGGCATACACCTTCTCGAAGACTCAAATTGTGCATCGATAGCCTCCAACAATTCTCGGCATTGTTATGCTTTGAATGGCGAACCACGAATGCTAGCGAGAGAGTTTTGTCTTTATGTACATCACACCGAGACGGTTGGACCGCTCCCATTAAACATAACGAGTATGTTCAGCATGAGTACTATTCTCAGTAAGTTCAGGTGATTTATCTGACCTTAGAGCATAATCAAGATCCATGCACCCCAATTGAAGAATAACTAATTCCCTCCATTCTTTAAAGTTATTTCCATTAAGCTCGGGAACAATTATACCAGAATTAATCGTAGGTGGTAAGACTGCATCATAATCAAATAAAACTTATGTATCAATATATTTGAGGCAAATAAACTTAAATCATATTTTACCAATGTAAAACATGTTATAAAATATGAATCACATAACATCAAAAAGCGCTTGTGAGCTAAGTTTCGATTTAAATTGATTCATAATTACTTCATGATGAAACTATCAAATTATATTCCCTTCCTTAATCCCTGTGGGTAAATTAAGAAAGATAAAATAATATTTCATCCTAATTAATCACATTAATATATTGAAAATTCTGTGGGATAAAATTCATAATATTAATGTGACTAATCACAATTATTGTCCTTTACTATATGTGATCCAAAGGCTCTTAATGTATATAATTTAATATAATCAAAGATGTTGTGGCTAATCTTTAATTAACTAAATATATACGGATCACTAGACATTTAATTTTATGAGTAACTATTCATAAAATTGCACATAAGGGCAGAACAAGAATTTCACACCCAAAAGGGGCAAAATCGTAGATTTCCATGCCCAAAGGGGGCAAAACCGGAATTTTAGGCATCCAGGGCAGAACCGCAATTTCGCTAAATTCGGAAGGGCAGAACAGGAATTGCACTCGCGCTTTCCCCGTTGCATGCGCCCGCGATCCTTCGGGCGCGTGCGACGCACGCGCCTCAGGCTTCGGGCTTTTTTTTTTTTTTTTTTTGCTTCTTCTTCGCCTCGACCGAATTAAATCAAAAACAATATGTTCTATAAAACCCTAATCAGCAAAATTTCATCACTTGATTAACCTCCGACGATGAGTAATATACCAAAAATTAAGGGTTTTTCTTCCTAATGGCAGTGTGATCATGCAAATCCATCATCGCGTGGTCAAATTCTAAATTCCGATCAAGCCATATATAACACGGAATTTACCCACATATAATTCAATTAAAATAAATTCCAAAATTTCACCAAGACAGAGATTATAAACATGCTCTGATACCAACTGTTAGAATAATTATAAACTAAAAACCTCATGATCCCGATTTATCAATCACAGATAAATTCATATAGGATTCGGGATCAATTTGCGGAAACGTAAAGATCAACATACCTCCAGCCATTGATGAAATCTGCAAAAGTGAAAAGCTTCAAAACCTTTGATGGATCAACACAGCACGATCAATCTGCAATATGGAGAACTGTACGTCCTGTTCTACTAGCCAATACCCTTCAAACCTGATGGTGTGTTTTTCTGTAGTGATAGGGTTTGAGCTAGACGACCTGACATTTATATACCATTTATTACGTTACCGATATCTTCTATCAAGACCGTTATGGTAACATATTAACGGGCAAATATCACGAAATACACGTGGGTGATAAATTAAGCAATAATATCGGAATTTATTGGGAACACCAATAAGTGGGATCATATTTAGAATAATATAAATATATAATATTATAACAACCTTATGTTCAATAATGGCCTAGCAGAGACCAATCCGGAGATGCTTCTGTCTTCGAAGCACCCGAGAACATTATCGGAGAGAGCGCAAGAGATCAGAAGCTGTGAACAAGAAGAAGGAAGGAGTCAAATGGGAGGGAGCAAGATCGGGTCGAGGCCACCGAGGTGCGAGCACAAGTGCCATGGCTGCACGCCCTGCGAAGCCGCCCAAGTGCCAGCCACCCACAACGGGCACGCCCATGTCAGGATCCAATATACCAACTACGAGCCGGAGGGTTGGAAGTGCAAGTGCGGCCCTTCCCTGTATAACCCTTGACCCTTCCACAGACAAAAGAACGCAGAAGATTCTCAGTTTTCTTTTCTTCGAAGTTGGTGGACTTGCTTGCGTTTTCATATGTCTAGGCTTATGGATGGAGCGGACCCGAGGATGGTCACTGGTTCTGTCTCATCTGAACCCACTTTTGTCTAAAAGGGCTGAAGGTTCGCAAGCGATCTTGAGTTGGTAGTTTTGACATAGTTTCTTGCTTTCAATTTAACGACTAGTAAATTAGGAAATGCATTCTGTGTCCCTTTCTGGTTATCTAACTCGTCATGGACAGAGAGGCAGCCAAAAGAATTTCATAGACGGCACAATTGAACCCCTTGAAGTTCAATTATTTTTCATTCATTCTTTTCTTAATTTTCTGATACCTGAAAAGCTTCATTTCATGAAAAGAATAGACAGGAAAAAACAAAAACGTGCACCTCTACGATGTCTTCTTTTTCTTTTCTTTCTAAGAGAGAGGCTTGGAGGCCTTTTACTAGCGCAAATATGACGCCAGCAAATATTGGTTAATTCCATTCATGTGTTGAGCAGAACTGCTAAAGTTGTAAATATACATGAAAGCTTGTGTACTTTAATGGAACCCGAAACGAGTCGTGAACGTTTTCTTTTTATAGGAAAATTGCGACATCAATTATTAATTTATTATAAGAATTTAAATTAATCCATAACATCCTAATTAAATCAACAGTCTTGAATTCTAAGTGAAAATGTAATCGGTATTCTTGATCAATCCAGTCATGTCGTTTTACATGTTATGTTTAGTGATTGGACAAGGACAAATTTACACCAAACGATGTCCTTTTTCTGAATTTTTTGAAGTTATAAATATTTTTTTTTTTTGGCACCCAACGAAGAACAAGAGAGGCTCGCACAGCCACCCGAGCGACAATTCTCTTCCCTTGAGATCCCGACAATAGTGAATTACACACAGACACCGCTTGCACTTGGTTGCTTCAATTAGGGCTACGTTCGAGCGGGAAACGGTAGTCATGAGGAAGATGGCCATGGTCCAAGAAATGTTCGGTCGGCCTCTCTCTCTCTCTCTCTCTCTCTCTCTCTAAAGCTGTTGTTAAACGGGTGGGTCGGATCATTAATGGGTCGACCCAAATTGACCCATTAACCCATTTATGACCCATTTATGTCTAATGTAAATTTTTTGATCCATACCCGACCTGACCCATACCCGACCCATACTCGACCCGACCCATATTAATTAAATATTTTTATATTTAACCAAATTTAGGAAAACTTATTATTACGTTTTTTTTAAAGATTATATTATTAAAAAACTTCAAAGTAATACAAATCCAATCAATAATTTTTCAATTTTTTATAATTTTTCAAAAAAATTTATTTCTTATATATAATTTAAAAACTAAAATAGTTTTATACATTGGACAATTTTTATAATTTTTAAAATAATTATTTTAAAAATTGAATTTTAATTATTTATATTTTTATTAAAAATCTAATTTTAATTATAGTGCACGTGTGCGCAAGCGACCCCAACACGAACACCTGATGCAGCGGTCCATCTCTCAATCGTCGACCACACCAATCGCACACGATTCGATAGCAACATCATCATCAAATGTCGGTCGAATCACACGAGGGATACAATAAGCTGAAGAAACAACATTCCTCTCTCTCTCTCTCTCTCTCTCTCTCTCTCTCTCTCTCTCTATCTGCGCTCTTTCATTGACGATAATACCAGTTCTCATTCCACTGATCTTGAAGCGGAAACCATACAAGTTATTACTCGATCCACATCAAAGACCAGAAGTAATCAAACCCCAAGAAAGTTTTTCTTAAGCTTAAAGCGCAAAAGAGCAAAATTTAAGAGTAAATACACACTTCTGCTGTAGTGGAGACCAATACTCGAAAAATGAACAGCAGACAGGAGAGAGAGAGAGAGAGAGAGAGAGAGAGAGGGATTCAAAGAGGATTCCTGTAGTCTTCAGCCTCTCACGGCCAAAAGTGAAGGAATCGGAGCCAGATTGAGCCTTGCCCGACACCGGCGAGCTCAAGGCTCACCTGGCCGGTCGCCGGTCATCGTAGTGCCCGCGACAGGAGGAAGAAGAAAAAAAAAAAAAAAAAAAAAGAGAAGAAAGAACAAAGAAAAAAGTTAAAAATAATTATAGTTTTGGTTTTTATAAAAAAAAAAAAAATTGTAAAGTTAAAGAGAGGAGAGAGAGATGGTGAGGTTTTGAGTGAAAATAAATGGGTTCATTTTTAATGAGTTGATAAATGGGTTATAAACGGGTTAGAAAGCTGACCCATTTAAAACCCATATATCTTAGTCTTGACCCATGAAAATCCATTATGGGTGCTTTATGAAATAAAGCTTGACCCATTAATGACCCATTTAACCATAAATGGGTCCATAAATGGGTTGCACAACCCATTTAACACCTCTATCTCTCTCCAATGCCAGCAATTCGAAGAATTCACCCTCCATTACCGTGCTTCGGCACCACACAGCGGTTCGCGCAGCAAGGGATCAGCTTTAGCCGGATACATTGTGCCAAGTCGGGAGGTGCCGGAGAGAAGAAAGCCACCGGCTCTGCTCGTGCATGTCTAGTAGCTCCTGCAAATTTCAGTTTGAAGGAGATTTTTTTTTTTTAATATATTACGGTAAGGTGAAAAGAAGGAAAGAAAAGACAAAAAAAAAATGAAAATTCAAATAATTAAGTGGAACAGCTCATTTCACCTGAAATTGTTTATGTCAAATTGTCAGTCATGATACATAAGGCGGGCAAGCAAATTTTGATTGCCAAATCAAAAATTTTAGATGAGATTTGGCCCATAAGACTTATTTATATCTTAAATCAAAGGTGTAAAACTACATTGATTCCATAGAAAAATTTGAAACTGAATTTATATCCGTATACTTAGTTTATGGCTAATCGTGCAATTCTTTTTTTATGGAGTATGGTACCCCACAGAGATTGGGGTGAAGAAATTTGTCCATGAAAGTTGTTCCCATCAAAACCTTGTACATTCAACTCGGTGAGATTTCCTAAAGAAGAAGGGATTGTCCCTCCATGTAGTAATTGTGTAATCGCGAATCGACAATTGGTGGTTACTCAAGTGATTGCTTATCCATGTCATTAACAAATTATTGCACAATAAAAGTTGCGATGGACATATGTATAAGTAAGGTTTATGAATACATAGTGATTTGGTAACTCTACTAAAATGCGAAAATAAAAGTAATGACGAGTAAACTTCAGAATTAGCAATGCTCAAGGACTTGCACTTACACCCTTTGGAAGATCCAATACACACAAGTGACATTATTTTACTAAGCATTTTCAGATAATTCTTGCTTCGCACATCAAGCATCGATATGCGTCCTCGAATTACCGCATGCTAGATTGCTGAATCCGAAAGCTATACATCCTTATTCACCCACCAGAGCAACAGTATTGTCTTTACCTGATTCAACAGCTAGCTTTAGGGACAGAGTTCAATTCCTGACCTCGGATTGTTTTGGAAACAAAGCAACGGCCTGCCATTCCAAGTCAATCTGCAGAAACCAAGCTTTCCTTTAAATAAGATCTCCAATAGCTAATTGATTGCAATTTATCTCCATGAGCATCATACAAATGAAAAGAAAATAATAATAAGCAAGGCAACATATCCTGGATTCATTTTCAACTGCTACGGCAATCCACAATACTCAAGAATATGTATTCCACGATACTAATGGGGAATAATGATCAACTATCATCTTGAGGGTTAAATAATGCATGATTCTCTCTTCCGTTATATATTTTACCTGTTCACTTCCGTCTGCATAAACAACTAAACGATAACAGCTATATATCAGCTGTTAGTAGTCTGTCTTCTCCATGTACGGCCATTTTAAGGAGTTTCTCCCTAATCTGATGGAGCTGATTTGCAACTCCACTGATGCTCATCCGTCTTCCAGGCACTTCATATGAACAAGCAATTCCAATTTTGTACACCATAATCAAAACCTCTCGAAATATGTCATCACTTTGAGAAAGCCAACGCTGATGACTACAGAGGCCTACATGGCTTTCTCTTTCTTGAAGCAAAACGTTGTCCGTAATTTCAAGCACTCGTTCAGGCAAAGCTTCTACGACAAAACTATGAAGAGTGAAGCTGTCTTTGAATATGTCATTTGTGGGATTCAACCCTGTGAACATTTCTAGTAAGAGAATGCCGTAACTATAGACGTCACCTTCTCTTGAAATCTCGCATCCCATTGCATATTCTGTTACACATTTAGATAATGGTACAGGTCAAATCATAATTCAATGTACATAAGACTATAACAGTTATCATAAGCTACAAAACTTCACAATAGAAACCCATCGATAACCTTCATAGGTAAATAAACTTTCTTG
Organism: Eucalyptus erythrocorys; assembly: GCA_014182555.1. Lineage (NCBI taxonomy): Eukaryota > Viridiplantae > Streptophyta > Magnoliopsida > Myrtales > Myrtaceae > Eucalyptus > Eucalyptus erythrocorys. The sequence continues at coordinate 14,826,430 of CM024602.1, forward strand.
GTTTGAGAGAGAGAGAGAGAGAGAGAGAGAGAGAGAGAGATTACCTGGTGGAGCATAACCAATTGTCCCTCTAAAACCCACTGAGCTCATCTGATTTGCATTCATGTCAGGGGATGACCCAAGAAGGAATTTTGCCAATCCAAAGTCGCCGACATGTGCAACCATCTCAGCATCTAAGAGGATATTGCTTGGCTTTAAGTCACAATGAACGATGGGGATGTGGCACTGGTAATGAAGATAATCTAGTGCGAAAGCAACATCGATAGCAATATTTATCCTTTGAATGAAATTCAACTTTTTCAGGAGCTCATTCTGATGAGATGATGTAGCATTTGGGTGAAGCCATTGTTCCAAGCTGCCATTGTCCATGAATTCATAGACCAAGGCCTTAAAATCATTTCCTTGATAGTCATTACCTGAGCAAACTGTCAGTATCTTTAAAAGATTTCGATGTCTGACGTTCTTTAAAGCCTCGCACTCGACTATGAAACTCTTCAGAGCACCATGACGAACTAAATGAAGCACCTTCACTGCAACATTAGTTCCATTGTCCTCGAGTATTCCCCTATAAACAGAACCAAAGCTTCCAACACCGATCAAATTTATTGAAGAAAAACCTCCAGTTGCTTTTAGGAGTGTTCCATAAGATACATTTGGATGTGAATCATTTATCCAACTTGAAACTGGTTCATTTACTTTCTTCTTCAACCAACAAAGATATATAAAAGTGAGAACAAGAGCTATTCCAAGAACTCCGAAAATTATAGAAGTGGACAATACCATGATTTTGATCTTTTTGCTCTTGGAGCTTTTGGAGATACAGTTAGGGAGGTGAAATTCTAGCAATCCGCCACAGAGCTCATTATTCCCAATAATAGAAGTACCGGTAGCATTCTCAAAGACTCCACCATTTGGCAACACGCCTTCAAACTTATTGTATGATAAATTTAAAAGTTTCAAGGAATGGAATATAGCTAAGAATGCTGGAATTTGACCCGATAAATTATTGCGTGAAAGATCTAGTTTTTCAATGCCGCCTAACCATCTGATTGATTGAGGAATGGAGCCCTAGAATGAGTTACCTCCCATCCTCAATGATGTCAATGAAGTGCAACCACCCAAGCTACTTGGGATTTCACCTCCCAACAAATTGTCCGAGATGTCCAACTCAGTCAAAGCTCTCAAGTTGCCAACTTCTATGGGTAGAGCCCCGGTCAAAAGGTTATGAGACAAGTTTAGAAGAATTGTTAATGATGAGAGACCTATAAGCTGTGGGGGTATGGCACCACTGAGATTGTTGCTAGACAACGCAAGCAAATTAAGAGATCGACAATTTGATAGATGTGATGGAATTTGCCCATGAAAGTTGTTCCCACCAAGATCTAGTTGAACCAACTTGGTTAGATTTCCTATAGAAGATGGGATAGTCCCTCTCAACTTGTTATCTCCGAAGTCCAAGCTCACTAGATTTTGTAGATTCCCTAAATTTGAGGGGACAACACCTTGAAGCTGGTTGAGATTCATCAACAACATTTCTAGGTTGACACAATTTCCAATTTCTTAGGAATCTCACCGGATATTTCATTTTGGTTTAATGTAAAGTATGTGAGAGTGGTGGATAAATTACCTATGCATTTAGGTAACGCCCCACCAAACTCATTCCCGCCAATAAACACACGCCATAATTTGGTGCTATTAGTTAACGAGCAAAGGAAGCTCAAGTCTTCAGGTTTTCCACTTCCAAGCTGATTAGCAGCAATTCGCAGTGATCTAAGCTCATACAAGTTTTCCAAAGATGGTACTTTCCCGAAAAATTTGTTTTCACTTAGTTGAAGATCATCTAGTTTTGTGCAATTCGATATCGACGAAGGAATCGGCCCATCAAGTTGGTTCCCGGTAACACTAAAAAATTCAAGACCTAGGAGATTGAGGCACATGCCTGCAGGAAGAGTTCCTTGTATCTTGTTGTTTGCACCATCAAACGCAACTAGCGAAGAGAGATTGAATATGGAAGATGGAAGTGTACCCGACAATCTATTTCCTCCAAAGGCAATGACTCGCAAGTTTGTCAAGTGGCCTAGAACTTGGGGAATGCTCCCACCCAAGTTGTTCAGGGTTAAATAAAGCCGCTCTAGTGACGATAAGTTCCCAAAAGAGGAAGGCACACTCCCGGTGAGATAATTACTATATAAAGTTAAAAGTCGTACCTTGGACAATGAACCGATTTCTGCAGGAATTTCCCCAGTTAGTAGGTTATATTGAAGGAAGAGGCTGACAAGATCAAAGCAAGATGATATGTTTTTGGGAATATCACCAACCAATGAATTATTGTCTAGTCTTAATTCACGAAGGCGGCGCAATTGGCCCACTTGCGAAGGGATTTCATGATCAAGACTGTTGTTTTGGAGCCACAATTGCCTTAAGAAGCTGAGATTCCCAATATGAGGAGAGATAGATCCAGAGAGTCCTTGTGATTGCAAGTCCAAGACCGTGATCCTCTTGTGTCTTCGGCCGCACGTAACTCCATACCACTGGCAAAACCCGATAGTATTGTTCCATGAGTTGAGCACACCGAAAGGATCTCTAATTATGCCGGCCTTAAATGCGAGCAGAGCGAGCTTATCTGTTTCATTGGTGGTGGAGGAGACTTGGTTAAAGCACAGTGCAAGAGCAATACCCAGAAGCAAGTGGCACGCCTGAAACTTTGCAAAACTGATGCTTACGAGTTTCATGACTGAAAGCCCAAGGAAGCGGATGAAAATGGAAGGAAGGCAAGAAGAAACAGGAGGCAGAAGGTTTCGATATTTCAGGACAACGTTTTGAAGCATTCTTCTTTTCTCCCCCTAATAATTTTTCCTGCAACTAAGAAACGTGAGCAATCATTCAGCGCCTCAATAGTAAAATAAAGAGTTGGTTGAAGCACATGGTGTTGACTCATTAGTCATTGAACAGCGAAGCCGGCCATATAAATTATAAATATGCCTTACTAAGTTCGTAGTGGTGGACAAGACCAGGTCAGGTCAAGAGAACAATAATAACACATATGAAACCAAGCACATGATCATCAACGAGAAATGGACAATATCATAGACTAATGTTATCTGAGCTCAGCCAAATCTCATACTAAGTCTCCGTAAGATTCCAAACTCAAAACAAAATTAAACCCAGAGAAAGACTAATGACGCTCGAAAGACGGCTTTTTCCACACAAAAAAAGCATTTATAAAGATGCCGTATTAAGTTCATATAGGTGGACCAAGATCAGGTCAGTTTAGTAGAATAAGATCACCACATTTGAAACAAAGCACATGATCATCAATGAGAAATAGAAAAAATCACAGACTAATGTCATATGAGCTCAATTAGTGGTCAAGACTCCTAATAAAGGAGTTTCCTATTGTTTAATATAACATTTGAAATTAGCGTCGCTGGGGAAGTGCATGTCATCATCAGAGCTGAAGGTTTGCAAGCGATCTTGAGTTGGCAGTTTGAAATATTTCTTTCTTTCAATTGAGAGCATTTGTCCAATTAGTTCTTAATTTATTGTACCGATATCAATCTAATTATAAACTTTTTAATTTTATCTATAAATCTTTGCGCATAATTTCAATGTAGTAATTCAATCAATTTTCACCAGAAATAATTGAGGTGACAGTGTGTAATAATGGCCAGTGATGACTGGACCATTACGTCAATGATTTCTTCTGAAATTGGTCGGAAGGATCACATTAGAATTTGGAGCAGGGGATTAGGGTTAAATTGTCAAAATTTGAAAATTTACGACTGAATTGGCATTTGTCCAATAAATTTAAATTGATTAAATTATTTTTCCCTTCCCATTCAATGTAGTTTGCGACTCTGAGGTAAATGTAACCGTTATTATTTTAGGAAATTGTTTTCTAAGGTTATTTAGGGGGTGCATGATAAAAAAAAAAATTTCTGTTCCAGAAATAGAACAATTCTGGAATAGAAATCAGTTTAGTAAAATTATTTCACTATTCTACTTCTGAAATAGATTCTTGTTCCAGAAATAGATTTGGAGTAAAAATCAGAAGTAAAAATTTTCTACTTTTCTATTTGGGAATGTAAATGAGAAATAAAAATTTTTCTCATCATACGTTGCCGCTGTCGGTTGCCGCCGCCACCGGTCTTGGTCGTCACCGGCCGCCGCCACCACCATCGGTTGCTAGCTGCCACCGCCGGGTTGCCGCCGGCCGCCAGTCACCAATTGTCGCCGGTCGTCGTCACCCGCCACCGCCGGTCGCCAACCGCCCCACTGGTTGCCGCCATTATCCGTCACCACTATCCGCCGATTCGCTGCTGTCCAAAATGAAGAAATTTTATGTCGTTATCAAAGGAATTTCTATTTTTAGAGTAGAAATTTTGTGTCGTTATCAAACGGTTATTTTTGCTTAGAAACTCTTCTAGAAATAGAAATAGAAAAATCTATTTCTGTTCCAAAAACTATTTCTTGAACAGAATGGTTTTTATGCGCGCCTTTACTCACCGTTGACAAAGAGCTAGCCGAAAAGAAATCCATAGCACAGTTGAATGATCAAAGTAAATAATTTTTCATTAATTTTTCCTAATTTTCTGACGCTTGAAAGCTTTATTTCATGAAAAGAATAGACAAGGAAAAAAAAAAATCGCACCTCTACGATTTGGTTCTTTTAAGAGAAAGGCCTGGAGGCCTTCTAGTAGACGACACATTCTCACATTCTTCGAGCAATTACGCACGTTGATTTTAGCTTTGATCGCTTTCACCATAAAGGACCGGCTAAAGATAAACGATATTCCGATATTGATTTTCATGTAAAATGATTTCGATTCGAGAGCTCGAAAAATTTCGCTTTACATCGACGGTGAACCTCATATTCCGGCCATTCGGTCCGGTTTCTTGCTATTCAAATTTCTGTATTGAGCAATATTTTGGCCTCTACAGCAAAAATTAGAAGGCGAGAACAACCCTTGAATCCTTCATCGACTCCAATGCTTTCGCGTCTCATCGTGATCGAGCATCGGACGACTATTTTCTCTCTGCTCCTTAATTTTGTGCGTTCGAAGATGACGAGTGATGAGCGTTTTGCTGGGTTGAATAATGCATCCAGGACTTGAGCACATCATATGCTGTGAACCCAATGGCCACTGAAGGCACCACCTGCAAAATATCCCCCATACATATGCATATCAACATCCAACTTGAACTATAATATTCCCCGCGGCTACATCTGTTTGCATTCGAAATATGTTATCAGACTCTTCATGCTTCTATAAATTGAGTAACAGGAAAGAGATCTATGCGGCGAGGGCAAAATTTTAATCTTTAAAGTCTACGCGGACGTATTGATCAGCACTGGACTTGTTAAAATAGCAAATTGGCGATCCGGATTAGCAGTAACGAGAGCTTGCCTTGATGTAATTGATGCTTAAACCGGCGTATAATTGTCTCCACCCTTGATTGCGAACAATGTTTGAAAGACCTTCTACGGTGTTCTTGAACCGGGCCTTGCCCAGTACCACGCTCTCAGCCTGAAAATTTGAATGCAGCAAAACATTGTTGTTGAGCCTGATAGACAGGGTTAGCGTAAGTTTTTCCTTTTTTCCCTATTTTCTTGACGCGGAGATGGAGACATCAAAACATTTGAGCATTTCATCAAGGATCGATTGCTGTCGAGAGTTACCTGCATTTGTCGCCTCACGACATCCAATGGGTACGTGAATGTCTGCCCGAACAACCCCGCCAGAGCGCCACAGGAGAGGCGCATGGCAATCGAATCTTGGTGATCCGCGGGAATCTTCAGCTTGAGCTCCTCGTAGATGTAGTACTTCAAGCCGGCATACGGAAGAATCCCGACCAATGTTGGACCTGCATAGGGCACATCGTATGAGAAGCGTGAAATGATTAGGATGATTGATCTTGTCCAGAAGTGACTACCTTGTCACGGGGATGTACCTATGCCTCGATAGAAAGCGCGCACTCCGCCTTCTCGATAGACATCCCTGAAGATATCGCGAAGCCTCAGGTGTCGAGGTCGAGAATGACGATTTTCACCTGAATATGAATCCATCGCCTGGCCAAATGGAGGACATGAATTTGCCAGGAAAAACTTTTAACAGGTAAGGTTCATGCAAAGGTTTTGCCCATTGCCGACCTGGTGAGCGAGCTTCGTCCGAGCCAGATCCAAGGGGTATGTACACAGCACAGACGTTCCTCCGGTGGCAGATCCCGCCAGGAGGTCGATTAAAGGTCCCGTCCCGAACGAGGGACAGTTATCCAAGATCCAACCCCGGTATTGCTCGTACGTCATGTACTGCAGCCCTGCATACGGGACTACCCGGATGATGTTCGCCCCATTTCCTCTACATGTTATTTGGAAAACCATAACTACCATGTAGAACGAACACGGTTTCAAGAAAAATCGCATGAAACAGAGGGTTAGGACTCACTTGTACAGCCCCTGAACACCTTCATGCCTGAGGATCTTCTTGAAGGACTCGTACACACCAATGGAACGAAATCCTTCAGTTCTGGTCTAAACACCGAACAAGCATTATCATCCTACGAAGGATTAAACTTTCCAAGAGGATCGAAGGGACACGCTGCAAATGTTAAACACCCAAACGCACCAGAAGAAGCTGGTTTCAGGCAAATAAATGGGATATATCAGCAGGTACCTGTAAGAGAATTTTAATCCTTTCGAGGGGCGCGACGGCAGTCTTGGCGAAAGCGCCGACGGCACCTCCAGCAATCAATTCCCTTACACAAACCGGCAAGGCATCGACGAAACAGTCATCCCCATCCTCAGAACAGCCATGCATGAAACTTCCCACAGGGGAAGATCCCATGGCTGTTCTCGTGGGTGACCGACGGTGTCGAGAGTAATCGGCGCAGGAAAAAGATGTGACACGGTGTTGAGGGGTTGCCCTGGTACATTTTTAGGGAGGCTCTGAATAGTAATTCTTTTTAAAAATTAAAATTTTTCCTCCTTTCCTCGGTTCAATCTACCTTTAGGAAGATAAAATTAGGGAGCTCAGGAAATGGGCCACAAAGGAAAATCATGAAATAGCAGAGCGGGTGAATTTTAATGAGTCGGGATGGTCTCATTCGCAAATTTTGATGCTCAAATTATAGCAATCGAGCATGGGCTTGAAAGGCAAACTCCAAGAGAAGCGACACGTCGTTTTGCAAAATCCTTTCTTTTTTTCTTTTTTTTTTTTCAAGCGCAAGAATCTCCATTTCTATGATTTATTTATTTTTTTTAAATAGAATTTTCCTATGGAACTTCATTGTTCATTTTTGTGCTAAGAAAGATGATAAAGGAGAGTACAGCTATCTCATTATACAACGGCACATGCTTGTGGTGACATAATTAGGGCCATCAAATGGGTGAGTCGGGTCGAATTTCGGTCGAGTTGAAAATGGCCTAATCTATATCGATTTATTTAACCTATTTTGATTCATTTTTATGTAATGTAAATTTGATGATCCATACTCAATTCAACCCAACCCATATTATGGAAACACATTAATATTTAACTCAATCCAGAAAAACTCACTCCCACCTATTAAATCCACTTTAATCTCTTTGCGCATGCGCACACAAATACACACACATTACTTGAAAAACAACTTCACATCAAATTAAAAAAAGTAAATTAAACAATAAAAAAAATTAGCAAATAAAATAAAAAAGTCAAAAAAACTTAAGCTGAAATACGGAAAAATTCTTGATAAGAAAAAGTTTGATTATTTAATAATTGACATGAAAATAATATTTATTTATAAAAAAATTCTGGTATGTAAGAATGCATAGCTTTTTAATTGTGATTTACTAAATTAAAATTACGTTATAATGTTAAAAATTTCTATTTCGATATTGATTGAATTTCGATCTAGACAACATTGAGCTTCCTCTAAAAATACTTCTATGTATATAGATATCTATCTACCAATTTAAAAAAAAAAAAAAAAAAAATCGAATTCTTAATTATTTTTAAAAAATCAATTTTTTACTATTATTTTTTTCTTATCTTTTTTCTTCACTTTTTTATTCTTTTCTCTTTTCTTTCTTCTTCTTCCTTTTTCTTCCCTTCATTCCTCCGTCGGCAGCGACCAGCCCGAGCTCCGTCATGGCCGACGAGCTCACGGCTCACTAGATCTAAGTGAGCCTAAGCTCAACCAAGGCTAGCGAGCTCATGGCTGGCTAGGATCCTAAAGAGGCAGAGCTTACCTATGGCCATCACCAACCTTCCCATCGCCATCTCATTGCCATCTCCACCCTTGCGCACCCGCTGAGAAATTAAGAGGGGTTGAGGTTGGCCATGTCGCTAAAGGATACGTAGACCATGGAGTGAGGCGGATGACGGTGGAGCCAAGCAAAGATAATGGAGGTGGTGGTCGGGGTGAAGAGATTGATGTCGTAAGCGGTATTGTCAAGCATAAGTTCGTCTGGGTAGGGGGAAGAAAGAGAGAGAGAGTGTTGATATTAGTGACCCAAATTGGGCTTAAATGAGACCAATTTTATTTGAGCTTTTCTTTTTTAAACCCATATCTCAATGTTCAGATGAACCATATACGACCCGTTTTCATAAATGTGAGTTAAAATATGGGTTTTTGACCTATTTGACAGCGCCGAACATTATCAATGCTCCGTTTGTTTCACGGAAATAAACGATTTTGTTAAAAAAATTCTTAAAATAATTGCTTATTCCGCCTATAAAAATAAATAATCGAAAAAAATTCTCATCATGAATCAAAAAAACTAAATATAAATCGAAAGAATATTTTCAAACAAATAGAAATTAGAAAAATAGGAACATTAAATTAAAGAAATAGAAATTAGAAAGTGCAATAAGTGGGCCTTACCTGGGCTTAGGTGATTCCAGGTCCAGCGTACCAAAAGAGCAAAGGCCAGACCACACCCGATGGGCGCAACGCGGAGCCCAGATTCGTTTCAGCCCAAAACAAAGTTCAACACACCAGGTATAGAGGAGCCGAAAACGACACGTCGTATCAAGACCAGATCTCCGATCTAAAAAGCGAAGAAATATGAACTCGGAGTCGAGCCCGAGCAGTTTCGCCGTTTCGCCATAGCCTGTTTCCGATCGCGACCGCAACCATCCATGGCGCATTTCTCTTCTTCTCGCGTAACTCCCTCTCTCTCTCTCTCACTCTGTTCGGAGACAAGTTTTCGTGTTAGACGAGTTTTGATTCTCCTGAAGGATTTTGACTGGCTTGTGAATGTCATGATCTGCGATGTTTTTGAGTGATGCGAGCTGCGGCGCGGTGTTTTGTCGATTTCGATTCGATTTTTCATTCTCTGTCATTGCTCGGAGCTTCGATGGAAGCCTGCTCGCGTTGAGCAAGAGGCGCGCGATCCGGCGCTTCTGCTCGTGTATCTCCGTAGATCTGTTCGGCGGCGATCTGGATTCTTGCCGCCGGACTTGTCTCGCCGCGCGTGGATTTTGAGCTCGTTGCAGATTGATTGTGCTCTGCAACTGATCTCCCTCCGCCCGCCGCGCATGTGGGGCAGGGACTGATATCGAAACTTTTTCCTTTTTTTTTTTTTTAGACAGTGGTTTCGAAATTGATGTATGCTGTTATACGTGTGAAATTAGATCAGGTATAACTGAGTAGTTTTGGTTTAGGTGGAGCAGTGGTTTTCGCAATTATGGATCTTTGCATCGTGATTTCTTAACATATCAGGGCAAACTTGAGAAAATGCAGCGCAGTTCTTTTTAAGAAGTTTAATGACAGCATAACTGGAAAATGTCTTGAATTTGGAGTGCGCCGATGCTAATAATTGTCGCACGTAGACAATTGCCCCCTCTCGAGTGTCTAGGATAGATGTCAGCCCAATTTATTTTGGCCGACATTATAAAACTGCTTCTGTTATGAGATCTGTACTTAAAGATTCTGATTTGGTCTCCTATGAAAAGACCTGCTGCAATGTTGTTTCCTTGAATAGTGTGTCAATCTGTGACAACAGAGCTAATTAAGTTAAACTAATGAAATTATCTCAACTACTGAGTTGACTGGTTTGATGAAATTAGATCAGCAGTTTTTCTCTCATCATTCTCTTGTGAATTTCTATTTTGCCACTTAACGTATTGTCATTGTGTTCATAGGATTTGTGCCCTTTGGTGAAAAACATTCTTCTGTTGGATTCTGAAGGAAAGCGTGTTGCCGTCAAATATTACTCAGATGATTGGCCGACAAATGGTGCTAAATTAGCCTTTGAGAAATCTGTGTTCACCAAGACTTTGAAGACAAATGCTAGGACCGAAGGTACTTCATCTGTAGAATATATGTCGATGAAGATTCTGTTGTCTGAATCCTTTTGGCATTGATTTAAGTGAGTGGTGTTTCTTGTTCTATTATGGTGCTTCATCGATTTCATGAGTTCAATACCAATGTGACTTGAAGGCAGCCTATGACATACTGATGATTTCAATAATTGTGCTTGTCGATGTATATAGTTAATCTCTCGAGAAAGTCTCTTACCTTATGCATTTTGCCTTAGTGTAGTAGACCATACTTGAATTCAGCGAGAATTTCTGTGGTTTGTCACTGTCTAGAAACTTTGGCAGTCAACTGTAAAGCAGTTTCCTTGTCCTTAACATGCTCTGGTTGATTTTTTTTCCACCTGCTCTGATGCTATGTCATGCTTTGTGGTCTGAAATGGATTTTGTGAGGCAGAGATGGAAAGGGCAAATAAGATTCGATTTAAATTGTCATGGTTTTCTTCGTCAAAATCTGCGAGGGATGCATCTTTTATTTGTGGCCGGATGAACAGGTTGCATATAGAACCTAAGAAATGAGAAGTTAGTGCAAATTGCTTGGCTTATGGATATTTGGTTAGTTGTATGTTAGGTCTTGTCTTCTTTAATTATTTGATCACTTCCAATATTGATCTAGAGCTATATCATAACTTTCAGCGGAGATCGCAATGTTCGAAAATAACATTGTCATCTACAAATTCGTACAAGACTTGCACTTTTTTGTGACTGGAAGTGATGATGACAATGAGCTGATTTTAGCTTCAGTACTTCAAGGGTTTTTTGATGCAGTTGCCCTTATTCTGAGGTATTGCTGTTTTTATTTTTGCATGTTGTGCGAAATTTTGAAACTTGCAGCTCTCTAGTATCTTCATGGTTCATCTGCTTATCTTTTTTCCTCTATGTTCCGCTCAGGAACAATGTTGACAAAAATGAAGCACTTGAGAATCTAGATCTTATTCTTCTTTGCATTGACGAGATTGTGGATGGAGGGTAAATATTCCTTCTGCACTTCCTTTTAGTTAATTAGGTTCCTTTGAAGATCCATTGTGCCAAATTAGCTTCAGGAAATCCTTCTACAGTAAATTAGAAGGAGAAAGAAAAAGCTTGTGCACTGGCTTTGTTCAAATTGGCCAAGCTTATCCAATATCTTATGTATTGTTTCTGTAGGATGATTCTTGAAACAGATGCAAGTACCATAGCTGGAAAAGTTGCATCCCACAGCATTGATGCAGCCGCCCCATTGTCTGAGCAGGTGTTGTGTCTCTCCATGTGTTCTTTCTCCTACTACCTAGAATAGTTACAAGCTCAGATGATGCTCGATAACTACTTCTGATAAGTTTAGCTAAATATCTCCCGATACGAAACTACGTCCCTGCTTTGCTTTGCTTCTTTAGGCTCTTCTGCTAGATTTATTTATTCTGCCAGATTGATCTAACTTCTCTATCATTTTTTACTTGTTTTAAAATCTTGCAGACTTTAACCCAAGCATTGGCTACAGCTCGCGAACATATCACAAGATCCCTCCTCACATGATTTTTCTGCTTGTAATTGATGATATGTATGCTGCTTCTCTTTAGTTTTTATCCCCCCCTGCCGAAGGAAAAAATATCCTTGCATGACGATTGAGTTGTTTTAACAGCCATTGGTTGATTGGGCAAAATGAGATTTTGTAATTCAGGCTGGTGCAGATCTCCTTTTATTGAAATAATTAGCATCTGTTGGAGTTTTTCTTTTGGACTTTATTACGAAAATTCTAGTGGCACAAAACTCTTTGGTTATTGATTAATGCACATGATACATGTTACGACAGCTCTCTTCTCTTATTGGTTGTGTTGTGGGTGAGGTGCTATTTGCTCAGATGGTTCTTGGTTATTTTACAGCAAGATGATCTCCGTGCATCAAATTTTGCAATAAAACTACTTGATGGATGATGCAACACAGATAAAAGTAAAACCTCGCATTGCATGGGAAATGTGACGGAAACTTGCGTGCGCAATTTTGTGAAATCCACCGTGCGTTTGGTGTATCTCTAAATGCGATTGGCTCAATCCTATATAATCTATTATACACGTGCATTTGCTTGGCGCTTCCGTGGTTCTGCATCGAAAGGATTGATGATGGTAGCTCGGCTAGGTCCACTGAAAGTTGTTGGGAGTTAATTAAAGGGCTTTTGAGTGTCCGGGCTATCCAGTGTGATGACATGACATTCTTGTGCGCTGTTTATGCTTTGGTGGGAGGGAAAGTCAGCGTGAGTCTCGATTGCCCTGCTTAAAGAACCAGATATGAAACTTTATACGAATCAGATCGAAGCAGAATTTGACAATTGCCTTGCCAGTATGAGCTCCAGTCATAACACTTCCGTGTTTGACTGATATAACATGGTTGTGCACCATAAATTAATTTTCATATCTTGTGCCTACGGCAGGTAGCATCTCATTAATTGATGAACCGTACAAACATGTCCCTCTTCGTTATCGAAGCCCTTTTGTCCTCTAAATCTGATTGCGTCTTTAGATGACTATAAGTCGATATTAAATTACTCAACATGGCTCGTTGGGGAATATGACTGCAAAAACATTTGAAAACAAGGCCGTTCAAACCCTTTTGGGCCCCCGAGGATTTGAGACTAAATTAAGTTGCAATCCAAACTCTAACCCCTCTTTTCATTTGCGATCGAAATCAATGCTTTACTTGGGACATCACGCTGGTTGCCCTCCTCCTTTATCCGCCAAACATCATCAGCTGAACCCTCTCCCCGTTTATGTCTTTCTAAGTCCTCGGCATCCGTCATTCCTCCTTCCACAACCAGCTTCGGTTCTAACCTCTAAGCTTTCATTAAGACTCATTTGTATGCTTGGTGGGAATTGCAGCCTCTATCGCTCTGCTTGAAAAACCAAATACGAAACTTCAAATTGAAGCAGAATTTGACAATTGCCTTGCCTGTATTAGCTCCAATCATATCAGTTTCGTGTTTGACTAGTATATCAAGGTTGTTGAAGGATCACCACAAGTTTCTTTCCATATCTTGTGCCTCCGGCAAGGAGCATCACACATTGATGCACCCTTTAAAACACATTTCTTGTTGTTATCGAAACCCTTTTATCCTCTAAATCAGGTCGCGTTATTACTGGTTAGTCTGCTGTGTGATTGCTTCCATCCTCAATTGTTTTCAGTATATGCCTAGCGGGACCTTCCCTAGAGTGATACGTTACACCTAAGATTTGGACTCCATAACTGCCCTTTGCCTTTAGTTGTTAGTGCATGCTACTGCCGCTAACACCCACTAATTCTCTTCGGGTCCCTTATTTCTTTTGGACTGGTTCAAACCCATCATTTTCTAGTGAAGTAGCTGTCACATCAATCATGCAGCAGCCTCTCCCCCCCTTTCCCTATCCGTATTAGCGAGAATTCCACCAGAAAGATGCTCAACCAGCCCAGCCAAAACATCAACTTCGAGTCGACTAATCTCTGACATATGCATGCACATTTGTTTCCACGTCTGGTACAACGGCGATAAATAGGATTGTTGTTGAAGGGCGGAACCAAACCCTGAATCCCATTTGGTATATAGTCTCAGAGCTAAATCCTTGAAGGCTTTGGTTCCAGGGGACCATAAACATACATAAGCTTATATATTTTGGATTAGTTTTTTTTTTTTTTTGGTAACCATATATTTTGGATTAGTTTGTCCATATTAATCCGAAAAAAGGGTTTGTACTTTAAACAAATTAAGAAATAAAAATATTAGAGGATATTACTTTTCCTATGTATTGAAAGTAAGACTTAGGGTTGTTTGTCCGCGGAAAACTTTATTATAAAAGAACATACTTTCCGATAAATTATCTTCTAGTTTTCATATTGGGGAGTTCATTTTTTATTTTTAAATGCATATTTTCACTAACCGTAAATAGTTTCATGTTGATTGATCATATTTTAGCAAATGAAGCGTATGAAAATATAGATAAATAATTCTTGAAAATTTTTTCAGTCAATCAACTACATCCTTAATTTGTAATAAAATATCTTGCCTTTCATCATTGCCCATTTGTGTATCACCTTGACAAGTGGATTGTATACGATTTGATCCGTACCTTTTTCTCACTTTCTATCAAGAAAGATTAGGCTTATTGCGTGTCTCTCACCATTTGCAAGTCATCATCAGTGACAAAGACTTGATCCACATCGAAAACCCAAGTGCCCGAGAGATTCACTTAAGTCCGAAAAATGTCGTCCAACCCCCCCAAGTTGATGTGGTCTCGTGAGATGATGCCACCATCTAATTTTACTCTTTGCTTTTTCTCGTGGGCAGTACAAGTCGACTTGACATATCAAAGCACAGAGAGAAACACCAATCCTTTGTTCTTTAAGGAGCGAGCTGCAACAAGCTTCCTATACTTTAGTGGGAATCCTCTTAAAAGTATGGGAAAAACTTGGAGATGTCTTGGATTCGAACTCTCAAACTCACGCATGGGGGTGATGAACGTCTCGCAATTGGTTGATTTGAATTTTTTCGGTAGAAAAATGGTTGGAAACTACAACGAGTGCGAGGATTAAAACTACCGACACCCGATAGCATATATGCTGTAGCACACTTTTCGGACAAGAAAGTCTGGTGCATCTGTATCACGTGTCTCCACCACGAGACAAGTGGTGACGTCTAAGAAATTAACCACTAGGCTACGTCTTTTGATCAGGATAATTATTGAAAAAATTTTAAATTATTGTATGACGATCAACCCAATCTTAAACTTTTTAGTTAAAAATAATTTAATTTTAAACATTTTGACGACTTACCATTTTAGTCTTAAATCTTTTAATTATGTCAATTTAATCATAAATATTATGATAATTTATCAATTTTAGTTCTAAAGCTTATTGGCAATTTGCTAATTTAGTCATTCCAATCATATTTGGGGTTCAAACCCCCACCTTCTTAGGGAGGGATGGGGTGGGGACGCGCAAGTTTGGGAGTGGGTTTCGACGCCCACGCCCTGCAAGAGGCGAACAAAATGCAGGAGTGAGTGTAGAATAGGTATAGAGTAGGACCGACAAAAAAAAAAAAAATCATATTTGGGCGAAAATTATTAATGTAGATGCTAACCATCATTTATGGCGTGACTAGCGCTAATATGGATAATTTTTACATTTTTAAAATTATTCCATTAATTTCCCTTTAGCCTTGGTTGGTACTTTGTTATGGCCTGTGACTAGCCATAACTCAGAGTTCGACAATTGCAACCTAGGCAAGGGTGGCTCCCACCAAATCTCATCGGCAATTTTCCAATCAAAATTAGTTAGAATTACTAAATTGGTGGGTTGTCTGAACATTTAAGATCAAATTAGTAAGTTATCAAAATTTTTAAAATTAAATTAATATAATTAAAAAATTTATGACTGAATTAGTTATTATATAATAAATTTATGACTCTTTGGATAACTTTTCCTGTTTTGCTTGATTCACATCAATCCATCCGACGAAACTCAACATTGGATGATTAGCTTGGACGAACTCAAATCATACTTTGGCATCGACTAAACAGCATGATTCTCGCCAAGGAGAACTATTCGAGCTTGGCGTTTTTCCCGTGTCCTTCTGAGAGTACCGTACAACGTTTTCTTCCCAAAACCCGATCTCATACAGTGAGAATGAATGCGAAGTGCGTTCGGAACGGATCAGACACCTTTTCTGGCAGCTCCGACCGCTGTCAAATCGGTCCTTAATGCCCGTCCATTCCGTGCTGGAAAAACCCTCGTGCGGGACGAGGCCCATCTTCCTCGCAGCTTCGTCCCTTGTCCTGTTGCGAATCTAGAAGGACGGGCAAAATACATCCAGCACGTTACGCGTGCCAGCCCCATAATTCGTCAAGGATAATCGGGCTTCCTGGAGACGAAAGCGTATAATGGCGTGTCTCCACGATTGACCCGGCCAGCCAGCAAGGGGGAAGGCGAGGCATGTCCTGGAGTCAACGAAGCGGTCCGACAGGCCAGGATCAGACACCGCCGCCAACGAGGGTCGCACGTTTTCATACCTAGTCTTGCCGGCCAACTCGAGGGTTACCATCCTTTTTGTTTATATGTTTTGGTAATGTGACCGTCGGTAAACATGGCATCTGCAAAAACAGGGCAATGATGTCCGAGGAAAGGGGATGGCATGTTTCGCGTTTTTTCTCATTTTTTCGGTATAACCTATGGTTCGTCTGGGTCAGGCATACTTCATGAGAAAGGAAGAAGGAAAGGAGATTGTCAAGATCGTTTCTTCTTTATTATATTCTCCTGTACTTTTCAACTTTTTTTTTGGGGGTCCTCCTCCCCAAAAAGCCGCCTTCGCAATTTCAAAGTTTAAAAATCAAAGAAAAGCACGAGTGGTGGAGGCGTTGGACACCAGGAGAAGGAAGGTCCTAAAACGTTTAGAAAAAATGAAAATAAAAAATCTTGCACTCTCTTCAACATAATTGAGATTGCAATTGACTAGACAAGGGTATTTGACAAACATTTCAAATCACAAGTGCGACGTTTAGAAAGTTGTGTTCCCATATCGATTTTTTGAGAATTCACTTCTGACAAATTCTAAATATTTGCGATTCTAAGAAAAGAAAATTGTGAACTAATTGGCCGTTATAGTACATCTTGATGCACTAAATTGTCCACATTATTTACAAAAAAGAGGCTTCATATTGCTGTCTTTTCCAACCACTTGTTCTGACAAATATAAAAGTTTTCTGAATTGGTTTTTAGTTAAAAGGGCATAAGGGAATTGTGTCCCAGTACTAATATCCTTTTATAGAGAGAGAGAGAGAGATGGACAGATATTATGAACCAAGTTATTATTCTCTAATAAAATCGAAAAGGAAAAAAGGAAAAAAAGGAAAAAATTAAGGAGAAAGCATGCATGGCCTTGCGCTCGGATCCATCAAATGTGTTTGACGTCTTCTTGATTCTTGTAACCAAAGCCGTCCAAAACGCGTTTTTGATAAAATAGAGTAATTGCAATTGGGAGAAACGGTCCAGATTCGTCGGCGGGATAGCACCCTCTTTAACACCAGATTTTCAAAGGGGTTCCTCAGATTCAGTGCATCATTAATTAGATACTATTCCAGCAAATTAATTATCATAAATTTTAGGCCGAAAAAATATAAAAAATTTGCACTGTCAACCCTTCTAGAGAACGACCTAAACCATTCTAAATCGATGGCGAGGCTGTCAACGTTGATTTCGTTTATTCTACGGAAATTGAATAATACGCAATATATGTTTTAAAATAATTATTTGTATTATTTGAAATAATAAATTAATAAAAAATATTTTCACTTTCAACAAGGATTAATGCTTGAACATTTATGCGAATAATGGCTTTTTTTGTTCATTCATTTTAGAAGTAACGTGAGCGGTTATTTTTATAAAGATATTTTTGAAACCGTTCATTATTTTATGAAATAAATAGTCTTGATATGATAAGATTTTAAAATTCAAATCGAAAGTTAAACGAAGGTCTTCACCCGCTATCGACCATTGAAAATTAAAGAAAGACAAGAGGCCGTCAAGGCCGGCCATTCCAAATACCATGTGGGCCCCCCACAAGACCCCAAATTTTCTAGATGATTTTTCCTCCCTCTTTTTTCCTTCATTTCCCCTTTTTTCTCATTAAAAAACAATATGTCAATTTCAAAACCAAGCCATCCGATCTGACAAATCTTAGTGGAGGTGGTGGTGGATTTCAAAAAATTAAATTGCATGTGTTGGAGCACATGGGGGTTTCAATGCGACGTGTATGGGGACGGACGGCAGATGAGACATGCTTCGGTTCCCCAAAGAGGTCACCATAACAAGTCAACAACCCTAAATTTTTGAAAGAAGTATTGGAAAAATCCTAAAATTATTGTATTTGTGTCAATTTAATATTAAAATTTTTTAATATCAATTTAATCCTAAATCTGTTAATTTTATATCAATTCAGTCATAAACCTTTTAAATCAATGTCAATTCTGTCATAAATTTTTTTAACTAATGGCAATTTAATCTTAAATATTTTCATTTTGTGATTCGATTATAAATCTTTTGATCTGATGTCAATTCAATCATTCCAAATAATTTTAGCCATATTCTACGACGTGGACGCTAGTTGACTTACGTGGCTCCATCGGCATTGACGTTGATAATTTTTAATAAATTTTTTATTTTTGATTTTTATGGATTTTTTTTTCCTTCGTTTTTTCTCTTTCTCCTTCCTTTCTTCTTCTTTTAGGTTGTGACCGGCTAGTTGGCAATAGCCAACCACTAGCCATGGCTGGGTGGGCTAGCCTTGCTTGGCTAAGGGGAGGCCGAGCGCCGATGAGTGCTCCCTTTACTAAATCTAACAAGGTCGCTTTGGTTTGGGTGAGGGTAGCCCTCATGAAGGCTTCCCTCACAAAATCCAGCGAGGGTCGGCCTCACCAAGTCTAGCCTAGGTGAGGTCAACCTGAGCTCTTGCCCGTGTTAGGGGAGGCTAGCCCACCTGGCCATGGTTAATGGCCGGCCACCTAAAGGAAAAATCTACCATAAATTAGCTAGAATAATTGAATTGATAATGAGTCAAAAGATTCAGGACTAAGTTGACACTAGTTCAAAATGTTTAAAATTAAATTAGCATAATTAAAATATTTATAATTGAACTGACACAAAGTCAAAGGGTTTTAGACTAAATTTACATTATTAAAATGTTTATGATTAAATTTGCATTGATTTTTTTTTGGTCAGTTTTAAATTTGCATCGATGCAAAGTAGTTTTATGACATTTTAATACTCTTTTCAATAAGTCAAGACGTTATTTGAATTTCAAGGAATTACGCGTGTAATGTGCATTTTTATATATCGACACTTGCATTTTATAAAAAGATTATGGATATTTCATATTCAAAACGCGTGAAGACGTGTTGATTGATACGAAACTTTAACCAAGTAAAAGGAAAACACAGAAAAGTCAAAAGGTCTATCTACTTACCTCGTTAATTACTCAGAAAAAGACTGTTCGAAAAACTCTCTCTTGAAAGACAAGATTTTTGTTTCTTCCCCTAGTGGCTCAACTTAGCCAAGAAGAATGCACTGCCTCCATCAATGAACACAACCACCCTTGAAAGCATTACCTAAATCGGCCCTATCATATGCTTTTTGTACAGTATATAGTCCCGATTAAGGCGAACCCAACTTGTCATTGTTATCTCATACCCACGATTTTTTCTTTCCTTATTCGAAATAAAAAATAAAAAGCTTCCAATTTCCCGTAGGTGGACCGTGGATATATTCCATCTAGAGGAAGAAGAAGACATGGAGAGCAGACAGAGGCCAGCCAAGTGACTTGAGCCGACGCCACGTGGCGCCGTGGGGCCTGGGGACGTACAATCAGAGGGCACCTAAAGGCAAAATCGCTCCTCTTTGCTTCATCTCCCCAGTCCTCCCTTCTTCTTTTTTCTTTCTTTTTTTTTTTTTGGGGTGTGAAGGCGTTTTTTTTTTCATTCGGGATGGAGTGTTGAATATACACTGGGTATATGATTATTTTTCTTTTCCTCTTTTGTTTACTCGGTCTTCGATTGGGTGCAGATGCTGGACAGGTCACGTTTAGGGGCCGAGCGAAGAACCAGATTTGACAAAAAAAGTAAAAAGAAAAATGGAAGAGGCAAAATAAAAATTAAAAAAAAAAAAATAGAGGGAAAAAAGGGGGGCGGGGGGAAGAAAAGTCCTCCAGCTTGATGACATAAAATAAAACAACAGGGGAGGAGGTGGAGGAAGCCATTGTTGAATGTGGTTTGGAGCTCCCGTTTCGAAGCTCAAGAAGAAGACATAAGGCACGCCGAGAGAGAGAGGAGACCCGCCCCGGATATTCCTGGGTCCTCCTCTGCCCGGAGCTCCGCCGGAGACAGTGGCCGTCTCTCTCTCTCTCTCTCTCTCTCTCTCTCTCTCTCTCTCTCTGTGTTCCCCACCTTGATCTGCAATCAGAAAGGAGGCTTCTTTGTCTTTCTTGAATTCTTGATTCGGAAGTGGGTCTTCGCCGATTCGCTCCAGAGACTAGGGAGCGATTTTCAGGTACCCCTTTGGGATTGCTCTCTTGGGTTGAGGACTTTGGGTCTGCATTTTCTTTGTTTCTTTCTGTTTCTGTTTTCTCGGCTTGATTTGTCTCGTCGACCCATCTCTTCCTGAAGAAACGGCATTTTCCGATTCTGGGTGGTTCTGAATTCCATATTCTTGCTCTTTCCTGATTCGTTTGGTGACGACTGTTTCGAGAATTGAATTCTTGAGCTGATTCGCAGCATCTGTTATGTGCTCAATGAGAGCTGCTTTAGTTGTCCTTCAGGTATAAAATGTAATCTGTCAAAGATGCGGGCTTCAAGCAGTGGACTCTTTTAATTCCTAATGTCTCATAGTTTAGATAAGTGCAGGGCAGCTAAGCATACAAAAGGCATCGAATGAAATTTTGAATGCGATCCCTATTGACTCTGCGGTGTTTGATATGAGATATCTTTCTCGAAATTAACCACATTGAATTCTTCAGGATTAGGTTGTTTCTTGTGCAATTTGTGCATAGCTTATTGAGTTGGTGAATTGATGCATATCTGTTCTGTAAATCTCATTAGGTTGTGGAAAGGTATTGTGTGCATCAGTGATCCCATCGTAGTGATGGCTGAAGTGAAGACAGTTTAAATGGTTAGCTCTCGGATATCATCGGGTGGAGCTGGAAAGATGACCTGGAATCCATTACAAGAGGCACAATGATGCTCCATGCTGGAGTCAACATTTAGTTCTTATGCTTAGAGGACATAATCAGATGGTGTAATCTTGAACAGAAGCGAAGAGAGATGACTCGAGGTAGGATAAGGGGAAGGATCCGCCAGAGCAACCTTTATACCTTCGGATGCATCCGGCCCTCCACTGCTGAGACTCAGGACCCGCAGTCATTACAAGGCCCAGGCTATTCTCGTATAGTACATTGCAATCAGCCCCATGTGCACAAAAAGAAACCTCTGAGATACTGCTCAAATTACATATCGACCACAAGGTATAATGTCGTCACGTTTTTGCCCAAAGCATTTTTTGAGCAATTTAGGAGGGTAGCGAATATTTACTTCCTTGTGGCTGCAGTATGCTCTCTCTTTTCTTTTTCTCCGTTCACCCCATTGAGCATGATTGCCCCATTGGCATTTGTTCTCGGGGTAAGTATGGCGAAGGAGGCTATAGAGGATTGGCATAGGTTCATCCAGGATATGAAGGTTAATACCAGAAAAGCTAGTGTCCATAAAGGAGAAGGAGTCTTTGGTTATAAACAGTGGCGGAATATTCGTGTAGGAGATGTCGTGAAAGTTGAGAAAGATCAATTTTTTCCTGCAGATTTGCTTCTGCTGTCATCTAGTTATGAGGACGGTCTATGCTATGTTGAAACCATGAATTTGGATGGTGAAACAAATTTGAAAGTAAAAAGGTCACTAGAGGTGACTTTGCTTTTGGATAGTGATGAAAGTTTCAAGGACTTTACTACTGGGATGATCAGGTGTGAAGACCCAAATCCCAGTCTTTATACCTTTGTGGGCAATTTTGAGTATGACCGGCAGATTTATCCACTGGATCCTAATCAGATACTTCTCAGAGATTCCAAGCTCAGGAATACAGCTTATGTTTATGGAGTGGCTATTTTTACTGGTCATGATAGTAAAGTAATGCAAAATGCGACAGAATCACCTTCCAAAAGGAGCACCATAGAGAGGAAAATGGACCGTATCATATATGTTCTTCTTGCTGCTCTACTTGGTATCTCATTGATTAGTTCTATTGGATTTTTTGTCCGGACAAAGTACCAAATGCCCGACTGGTGGTACTTGCGACCCGAGAATCCTATGTCCTGTTATGATCCAAAAAAAGCAGTGGCATCGGGCCTATGCCACTTTGTCACTGCTCTGATGCTGTATGGGTACTTGATACCCATCTCTCTGTACGTTTCCATCGAGATGGTTAAGTTCTTGCAAGCAATCTTTATTAACAGGGACATAGATATGTATGATGAACAGAGCGGGGTTCATGCTCATGCAAGGACCTCAAATTTGAATGAGGAGTTGGGCCAGGTGGACACAATCCTTTCTGATAAAACCGGAACGTTGACCTGTAATCAGATGGATTTTCTCAAGTGTTCCATTGCAGGTACTGCATATGGTGTGGGATCCAGTGAGGTTGAGCTTGCTGCTGCAAAGCGAATGGCCAGTGACCTTGAGGAGCAGGATCCTGAGATTTCTAGTTCCTTCACTGGGGGGGACAACAGAAACCAGTTTGGGGCATCGGAGATTGAACTAGAGACAGTCGTTACTTCTATGGCTGGAAAGCGTGAGAAACGCACCATAAAGGGCTTTAATTTTGATGACAGCCGTTTGATGGGGGGAAACTGGATGAAAGAACCAAAGCCAGATATGATTCTGTTGTTCTTGCGGATACTAGCACTATGCCACACTGCAATTCCCGAGGTAAATGAAGAGACAAGTGAAATCACATACGAAGCTGAGTCACCTGATGAAATAGCATTTCTGGTTGCTGCTAGAGAATTTGGCTTTGAGTTTTGCAAAAGAACTCAAACAAGCATATTTGTCCGTGAAAAGTATCCTTCTCTAGTTGAAAGGCAAGGAACTTGCACAGAAGTATTTTCTGCCCCTACGTTCTTCTCTGGCGACATTAATATGAACATCCTTGTCTTATGGTATGTCTTTTGGATGTTTTCCAGGGAATATAAAATTCTGAACCTGTTGGATTTTACCAGCAAAAGAAAGCGGATGTCTGTGATTGTGCGGGATGAGAAAGGGCAAATTTTTCTTCTGTGCAAAGGTGCTGACAGGTTGGTCTTATGACAGCAGTTTATATGTCATATCAACATATCTATTTTAAAGTTATCTCATGAGAGAGCAAGTTAGCACGGTTCTCTTTCAGGTGCCCTCCTGGACATGAATGTGCGCGCCTCCATGCGTCTAGATATATATACATATATATATGCGCGCGCGCGTGTGCTTGCTTTCATGTGTGTGTGTGTGTGTGTATATCTCTGTCGTGTTGACCATTTATATTGGACAATTGTCATTCTGACATTACAGTTTCAACTTTAATAAGTTTTTCTTGGGTTTCTTTGCATGTGATGAGCTTTGCTTATTGCTTTTTTTTTCTTTTTCCAGTTATCATGGGGGCAATCAGTTAACCTTGCTGTCATATGGTTTTTGCTATCAATGAGTACTTTAAGAACTGATGATTGAATATAAAAATTTCTGTGTTTTTCTAGCTTCTATTTTTGTGCTACTGTGGATTAGGGCATTCAAAGAGATTTATTTAAAAGGAAGTGCTGTAAATTTGCATTCTCTTCTAAGAGCAATTACTTGAAGGGTAGCACCACCATGGTGTCTCTTCTCACTTCTCTTTTCTTCAAAGAACATCCAGCCATCCTATCATCATGCTCCTAATACTTTCTCTATTGAGAGTATAGATGAAATTATGTGGCATCTCTTTGGACCCAAAAATTAACTTCCGTTAATTGTGCAGTATCATTTTCGATCGGTTGGCAAAGAATGGAAGAGTATATGAGCAAGCTACTAGCAAACATCTGACTGAATATGGTGAAAATGGTTTACGCACACTAGCACTGGCTTATAAAAAGCTTGAAGAGTCTGAGTATACTGCTTGGAATGATGAGTTTGTCAAGGCAAAGACTACTATTGGGGCAGACAGAGATGCCATGCTCGAAAGGGTGGCTGAATTGATGGAAAAGGATTTGATTCTTGTGGGTGCCACTGCTGTGGAGGACAAATTGCAGAAAGGGGTAAAATAAAAGAATTGTTCTCCTCTTTTATTCACATAAACCATTCATTTAGTTCATCTGAACTTGAAGGTGATATCTACTGTTTTTCCCTATAGGTGCCCCAGTGCATTGACAAACTTGCCCAAGCTGGTCTTAAGCTGTGGGTTCTTACTGGAGATAAGATGGAAACTGCAATCAACATAGGGTATGATGGTTGAAGCTAATGGAAAGCTTTCCCAATACCTCTTTCATTCAAATGAGATCTGTTACTGTTGGGAAACTAATTTCTCATTGGAAGCATGCCAGAATAGGAAACCTGATGGGTTTTCAAATCCATTGTGTCTATTGCAGATTTGCTTGCAGTTTACTTAGGCAGGGGATGAAGCAGATCTGTGTAAGTCCAGACACATTAGGGCAAGACTCGAAGAAGGCAAGGCTCTGGCCAGAGAGTTTGAACATTTTGATTAGGCATAACTATTTTATTTGACATTTAGTGCACATTGCATCTTGTCACTGATCAGGCCATCAAAGAAAACATCATTCTGCAAATCACCAATGCTTCACAAAGGATCAAGCTAGAAAAAGATCCACATGCAGCATATGCACTGATAATCGATGGAAAAACTCTGACCTATGCCCTTGAAGATGATGTGAAGCATCAGTTCTTAGGATTGGCAATTGACTGTGCATCTGTCATATGCTGTCGGGTCTCTCCTAAGCAGAAGGCACTGGTAACTTTTTTTCCCTTCTCATAATTGTCGTAGTCCTCCTGCCTACATTTTAGAGGCATCTTTATATATATATAAGCTTGCAATGCCTGTGGGTCAACTTAAAGAGGTTTTGGTGCTTATATTAGAAAGTCTGAACCTGACTCCAGGTGACGAGGTTAGTGAAGGAAGGAACTGGCAAGACTACATTAGCAATTGGTGATGGAGCGAATGATGTTGGCATGATTCAGGAAGCTGATATTGGAGTAGGCATCAGTGGGGTGGAAGGTATGCAGGTTAGTGCCTCTTTTTCTATCTCCTTGTGAAGGCTATCATCTTGTCTTCCCTGATGATCGGGGTGTGTTCAACATATATCCTATGATAATTAATGATAAGGATCATCTCCTGCTATTGACTCTGGATCTTCATAATAATTTGATATCATTACTGTTTTGCAGGCTGTGATGGCTAGTGATTTTTCGATTGCTCAGTTTCGGTTTTTGGAGAAACTCCTAGTGGTTCACGGACACTGGTGCTACAAAAGAATAGCCCAGATGGTAATTTTGTGACTTCCGTGCTGACTTTATATTTTATTCTACTTTCTTGATTTATGCTGAGCAATCATATAAGGGACAACAAACTTGCAGGTCGTGTTCTTGTGTCAGACATCTGTATCTCTCTTGCCCGCTGACTTTTCTTCCCTTTCTTAATCCAGATATGTTACTTCATTTACAAGAACATAGCATTTGGTTTGACCTTCCTCTACTTCGAAGCTGTGACAGCTTTCTCCGGGCAGTCAATCTATGACGACTGGTACATGATATTGTTCAATGTCTTTGTCACTTCATTGCCCGTTCTTTCGTTAGGAGTATTCGAACAAGATGTTTCTGCGGAGGTTTGCTTGCAGGTAACCATTTTTTGACCACTGTAATTTTATAAATGAAGAGAAAAGGGCAATAGCTGATACAGACTCAACCTAGAGATTTCCATGATTGCTAATTCATGTCCTCTCTCTTTTTTTCCCCACTTCTTGCAGTTTCCAGCGCTGTATCAGCAAGGACCCAAAAACTTGTTCTTCAACTGGTCTAAGATATTTGGGTGGATGGCGAATGGTCTCGTTGCCTCCATCATTGTTTTTACCTTCAATGTTCTCTTCTTCTACGAGCAAGCGTTTCGCCCAGGAGGCCAAATGGCTGACATGACAGCCGTGGGAACGGTAATGTTCACTTGCATTGTGTGGGTGGTGAACTGCCAGATCGCGCTCACCATGAGCCACTTCACATGGATCCAACACTTGTTCATCTGGGGAAGCATCGCGTTTTGGTACCTGTTCCTCTTCATCTACGGAATGTTCTCTCCCATTTACACAGGGAACGTGTACAAGATTCTCATCGAGGTCCTCGCTCCTGCCGTGAGTTTCTGGGCAGTCACCTTCCTGGTGACGGTCACTTGCAACCTATTTTACTTCAGTCACATATCTATCCAGAGATGTTTCAATCCCATGGATCACCACATCATTCAAGAAATCAAGTACTACAAGAAAGACCAAAGAGACCAGGTCATGTGGACGAGGGAACGGTCCAAGGCCAGACAAGAAACCAAAATCGGTTTCACTGCAAGGGTGGAGGCGAAGATCAGGCATTTGAGAGGGAGGCTGCAGAAAAAGCACCTCACCACTGCGTCGTGACGGCCACTTAGAGCGGGTTTTGGTTCTTGACTGACATGGATACCTTTTTTTTTTATTCATTAGTAGGGTTTGAGGCCATTGCAGATTTCTTTGTCGAGGCCTTTCTATTTGCTCCATTTTTTTGTACCAGTAAGAAAGAAAAGCAATCAGATGAAGAAAAGGGGGATGATCGGTTTCCCTGCCGTGCACAGATAATCTGAAGTTAGTCATAACCCTCCCTGTATTGTAATCTCTGTAAAATTTTGATGAGTGATAGCTCTTGAGGTATAGCGAAATTGCTTCTATTCTGTACCAAATCTCTCCACCCCTCTCTTTGTAAATGCCTATGCAGCATGTCACCGCTCATCCTGACGATGTAAGTCCTTCAAATCGCTTGTATTGATTTTTTTTAGCCACCAATATCCGTCAAAACAGGTGCCTTTGCTCTGTTCGGATCACTACCGTGAGCTGGACGTGCAAGCAAAACTGACTAATCTAATCTACTAACAGAAAATGTCAAGCATGGTTAAAATCGGGTGAGTTGCATATTGAGGATTAATTCTCTCGGCTCTAGCGAGTCATATTCGATCTCGAACTTGTTTCGAATGACCTTTGTGCCAAGACGTGGCTTATCAGGTCTAAATTTGATCAATGTGAATACGCACAAATACAGGATTGAGTTTACAAATTAAGAATGCAACAGCTGTAAACAGAAGGTAAGCCAAACCACAAGGTTGCTGTAAACAGGAGGTGTATACAAAGCTGTTCAAGTGTCGTCTGTGGGATGGTATCTAATTCTAGGAGGAATTTAAATGGACACGCAACGTGCTTGTTTTGATTGAAAAAATAAAATTAAATTAAATGTCGGACGGAGGCAAAAAAATATAATATCTGAAATAGATTTCACAGTGCTTGCATGCGCAATTTTTGAATTTTTTTTTTGGATAAAGGTTGACTATTTAGGATTAAAATCGCATAAACAAGCAATATAAGATTGGCCGCCCTATTTCTATAATGCAAGAATCGTTTTCAAAACAACCTTCGATACATCCAAGAATTGAGATTCGATTAAACGAAAAGTAAAAAAGAACAAACAATACAAAAACACCATTTCAAGTAAAACTAAAATATAAATCTCGAATGCTCTATTAAAATTAAATTATAAACGGACATATACCACAAAACACTTTGAATAAACGCAAATACTCTAAGCTTGTTTTGTATCATAAAAATTCTAAACTTTCCTATTATGACATAGATATCTTAACTTTTTATTGTGTTTCAAGAATTATATACCTTAAATTCAATTCTATTTTGGATATATTTAGTTTGTTTTAGCATTTATGCCCGGATATTCTTTTGTGATTTTTTACCTAAAGTAGGAAAGAGCAATCGAATGACAGTAAACATTTTCTTCGATGGGCAGCCAAACAAGAGCCGACACAACCAAGCAAAGATGAGATCAAAAAACCTATTAAAAAAAAAAAGAAAAAAAAGAAAAAAAGAAAAAGAAGAAGAAGAAGAAGTAAGCAAAAGCGACCGTGATTAGCAATGTAATCACCCGATTAATAAAAATGGGCGATTAGATCAAAGCTCAGTCACCGTCTCGCTCGGTTCGGTATACCAACACTCTCTCTTCTCTCTTTCCTTCTCTCTCTGTCCTTCTCTCTCTCCCTCGCTCGCTTCATCGCTGGCTCAGTCGTCGCGGAGTTCGATGGCAATGGAGTCTCCCCTGTAGCCGCCGACGCCGCCGCCTCCTCCGGATAACAGCGGGCCGCGCGGCTAGGGTTTCTCTCTCTTCCTCCGATGGAGCCGCGCGTCGGCAACAAGTTTCGGCTCGGCCGCAAGATCGGCAGCGGATCGTTCGGAGAGATCTACCTTGGTGGACTGCTCGCTGACTGATGCTTCGCGTTCCTTCTTCTTCTTTTTTTTTTTTTTTTTTTTTTTTTTTTTTTTTTTAATAATTTTAGTGCTCCGTCCCTTCCCTTTTTTTAAACTCGATTGTGAGGTTTTCCGTGAATTGTCTTTGCAGGTACTAATATTCAGACGAACGAGGAAGTCGCGATTAAGCTTGTGAGTGGCTCGCTCTTCTCCTCCCGGTTGAAATTGACCCTTTTCTTTTTCGAGTTTTTTGCGCGTTTTGATTTTTTTCTTTTTGTTAATCCTTTTAGTGTTGTTGGAGCCATCGCGTTGGTACTTTGTTGATTTTGAATTTTGATGTTTCGCTTTTTACGATTTTTAAGGCGGTATGGATTGTGCTCTGTTCCGATTTCTTTCTTCTTGGGTGTTTGGCCGGCGTTGGTGTTGGTTCACTAGCTTCCGGACTTCCGGCAAGTCGGCCGTGCTAACTTCTGTATTCTAGAATGATTATTGTTTAACAAGTGGAAGCTTCAACCATCTGTGGCTTCCACATGCATGTGTATGTCTGTTTAGAGCTGTAATGCGTGAATTCATGTCGTGCTTCTGGTGTAATTCGATTGTAAGCCCAAGTGATTTGCATCTTTGGCGATTTTTTACAATGTATGTCTCGACTTTGTCAAGAAGTCAGTGCTTCTTGTCCATTTTTGAGTATCGACTTTTTGCCCCGAAAGATTACTTAAAAGCGAAAGATAAAAGATCGATTTTTCACTTGAAACTTGTATATTTTTTGCTGAATGAGATTAATGAGTGGAAGCAACTGAGGCAACTATAATATTCTCTTTTGATGACATGAAGAAGCTCTGTTAACAATTAATGAGTGTGCTATTGTTGCTAGACCTATGTGGAGATCCTCCTTGCCAAAATGGTACATACCATTCGGTGGAAGACCTATTAAAGGCACAGTAGCAAGTGCCCATGCAGATGATGAGAAATTTGTTTTTGGTGAAACCTGAAATTGTGAACAAAAGAGACTTAAACAAGCTTCTTCGGATTTTTGTTTTCCTTTGTCTGTTCTCACTCAGATAATGTGGTCTGCATGCAAAGATTCAGGTCATGCATTAATTACTGTGAATTGGTATGAGAAACGAGTTTGGATAGTATGAGTGAACTCTGTTGGTGCTGCGGGTCTGTGGCTCTGCCAATTACGATTAGATGGAGAATGCTGCTGCCTTATCTACTTGACTTAGTAGTGGAGAAGATCCTTCATGTTGGACTGTTATCTGTTGGTAGATAGGGAAATTTAAGTTGATGTTCAGTGGCAGACTGCTGAAGTTTGTCTGTTTGTAAATAATAATTAATTTGATTTGAAATGGTTATGAACGCAGATGCTGACAAACTCGAAAGTGACACAAATTTTAAAAATCACAAATTTTAAAATACATAAATTCCTAAGTGTGCTCAACAAAATATTACGTTTTGCAATGACGCAGCTTGACACAATCTCATAACTTGACTTTGACATTTGAATACGAATTGCCAGCCTTTTGCGAGGGATACACCATTTTATTTATCTGCATTTCTGTCAAAAGATAGAAGCATAGTCTTTTAAGTAAAGTGAACTGTACTTCTTAATTCTTTTGATTATTTATTTTGCAGTGGAGGCGCCATTTGGTATTGATTGTGCCTTTTTTCTGTACTTGAACACATTATTCAAGCATGCTGTTGAATTCTGAAGTACATTTTTGGCGCTATCCATGATAGTAAATACTGATTGAGTTCTATATAACGCCACTTGTTCAGGAAACTGTCAAGACAAAGCATCCTCAGTTGATGTACGAATCAAAGTTGTATAAAATACTTCAGGGAGCAAGTAAGGCCTCAACTAATGGTGTTCCCCCGCGATTCAACTATGTGTGCTCTATGTCTGTTCTGTTATTTATCATGACGCCATTGGTTTGCATGTGCTTATTTTTGGCAGCCGGTATTCCAAATGTAAGATGGTTTGGTATTGAAGGGGACTACAATGTGCTTGTGATGGATTTACTGGGACCAAGTCTGGAAGATTTATTTAACTTTTGTAGTAGGAAATTTTCCCTTAAAACTGTTCTCATGCTTGCTGATCAAATGGTAGGTTTCTTTATGCTCATGGTCATTTGTTTAAACTCCTTTTCTTATCATTTTATAGAACTTTGATATTTTTTCAGATGAATCGCATCGAATTTGTTCATTCTAAATCATTTCTTCATCGAGATATTAAGCCAGACAATTTCCTCATGGGTTTGGGTAGGCGTGCAAATCAGGTTGAATTCAGACAATCTCTCTCTCTCTCTCTCTCTCTCTCTCTCTCTCTTTTTTAAATGGTTGGTGGACTTTGTATCTGCATATTAAAGGACTTGATTTTGATGCATTCTCGCATGCTTGAATATAGGTTTACATAATCGATTTTGGTCTTGCGAAGAAATACAGGGACACTTCAACTCATCAACATATCCCCTACAGGTCGGTTATTTTACACTCAGATTAACTGTTAGTACTTTAATGTCTTGATGATTTGATATTTCTAACGCTTTTTAGGGGTGGGGTGAGCCTTTGCTACTTTAGCAGTGTTAAACTTGCTGTTCTCATATTGGCTGGCTTCTTATCTCTCCTTGTAATAGCTAATTATTCATTAAAATGCGATTGCTGGTTGATAAGTTCCTCCTATTATTTTCTGTTTCATTTATGTCTTTTGCAAGTGGAGCATGCATGATTTGCTGGTCGGTATGATTTCTCTGCATTAAATGTAAAACTAGCTTTATGAAGATGTAATTGATGATTTTTCTGGCCTTTTTGTCTAGATATTTCAACCAATTTGATATGTGTTTCACCGGTTACATGTTTTTTTGTTTTGGTATTTCCATGCTGATGCTGATGTGATTGGCAGAGAAAACAAGAATTTAACGGGAACAGCCAGATATGCTAGCATGAATACTCACCTTGGGATTGGTATGCTTAAAGCCTATTTCTTTTATCTTCTCATGTTACCCTTATAACGAGACTGTTAAATGGCTCTAGTCTTTGGCTTCTTTGCCTCTAGAAAAACTCACTATATTTTGCCTGATATTGACAGAGCAAAGCCGTAGAGATGATTTAGAATCACTTGGATATGTTTTGATGTACTTTCTCAGAGGAAGGTAAAACTCTTGCTGACTCTTTTTCTCATCCCATCCTCTACGCCACCCCCTCCCCCGAGAACCCTTTCCAACGCTCTCTATCTTCTTCTTTTTGTTCTCTTTTTCTTTTCCTCTTTTAAGTTTCGCTTTTCTCTAGCCTACCCTGGCAGGGATTGAAAGCCGGGACAAAGAAGCAGAAATATGAAAAAATCAGTGAAAAGAAAGTTTCAACTTCTATTGAGGTGATCACTAGCTTTTTAAGTGATTTTGAGTCATTGCTAATTTAAATTTTTTTCTCTGGAACTGTTTGATGAAGGAAGATAGTCTTCTGAAATTGATACGTGTTCCCTTGTTTTCCAGGCATTATGCCGGGGTTATCCTACAGAGTTTGCATCATACTTCCATTACTGTCGGTCGTTGCGATTTGATGATAGACCAGATTATGCTTATTTAAAGAGACTGTTCCGTGACCTTTTCATCCGTGAAGGTTTGAATTTAATTAGTTCATTTTTATCTGTAGTGATGTCATGTTAAGTTGTTTTATACAGTTCTACCGCATGTTAGATTGTCCACCCCCACCTCCTTTTTTTTTTTTTTTTTTTTTGGCGAGTTCCTTACCAACAAATTGGAATTGAAAGTATTTTATTGCGCTAGGCTTTCAGTTTGACTATGTCTTTGATTGGACCATTTTGAAGTACCAGCAATCTCAAATTGCCACTCCTCCATCCCGTGCTCTGGTGAGAATCATATTCCATAATGAATTTTGTTGCCCTTGGATGGTCAGATTCATCGGGTTCTTATGCTTCGTCACATTCTTACGGACAGGGTAATGGGGCTGGTCCAAGTTCTGGTGTACCTCCAGCTGTTAATAACACAGAGAGGCAATCAGGTGATCCTCCTTTCCTTCATGACACAATTTGCTCCATACTTG
The DNA here is from genome assembly GCA_014182555.1 of Eucalyptus erythrocorys. Lineage (NCBI taxonomy): Eukaryota > Viridiplantae > Streptophyta > Magnoliopsida > Myrtales > Myrtaceae > Eucalyptus > Eucalyptus erythrocorys. Next base: position 14,858,815 of record CM024602.1, read on the forward strand.
GAAGTTCAGAGCAGTCATTGGTACATAGCAAAAAATCTCCAATAATTTGATATTGTTTTTAACCTTCCAATGAAGGCGGTGAAGATGGTAGACCTGCTGCATGGTCTCTGGGAGAACCATCTCGTCGGAGGCACTCTGGACCAATTGTGACTTCTGGAAGTTTATTGAAGCCAAAGAATCCAGTTACAAATAATTCTGTCGCATCTAAAGAAGTTCTGGTGAGTCGTTCGTATAGTCAGCTAAGGAAATATGCCCCAAAATATCATTATGGTTGTTGGCTGTTTTTAGTGGTGTAACATGCCTTAGTTGTATTCCATATCTTTGATCCTTGTCACTTGAAATTAATCTATCTGGATCCAACTATCCCGAATGATGCCACTTAGAATAATACCGTGGTGAGCTTGGTGGAATTACATGATTGTGCCTTGTGAGGTTACAAGACAAGTGGTTAGTTGCTGTGACATTAATCATGTCCTGTGTGCTACTCGCAGTTTGTAGTATCAAGATTCAGGAGGGAAAAAAAGCGATGCCAATTTGTTTGTTTGGTTATCAGACTTATTTATGCAACTGATCAATTGCCTTCGAGTTCTACCTATCTATGCAGTGCCAGCATCTGCTTGGAATTTATTTATTTATTTTATGACTCTTGTCTGTTGGAAAATTCTATAGGGAATGTGTTGACATACTTTTACTTTGCCAGGTGGAAAAGAGCAGGTCTACCATGATAATTAGTTTCTTAATCTTGATGCACGTTGCTTGGTCTATGTTTCTAATGTGCATGATATAATGGATGATTGTTCCTTTATGTTAATGAGTCATATGTTCTCTTGAATGCACGCAGTTATCTAGTTCAAATTTCTTGCGGTCAAGCAGTTCATCAAGGAAGCCTGCAGCTTCTGGCAGTCGGGATGCTGGGGTTTTCAGGAGTGAGTTGGATGCCTCTCACCGTCATACCACAGATGTGAGCCCAGGAATTAATCATAAATTTTCCAGTGCCCAAAGAAATTCGCCTGTTGCATCATCAGAGCAGAAGCAGGCTTCTAGTAGGAATGCCTCAAACATAAACAATTTTGAGTCCACCCTGAGAGGGATAGAGAGCTTGCATTTCAACAACAAGGAGAGGTTGCAGTATTAGCAACGTTGAAGCTCGGCCCTTTGTAAATTTGTTCATGGTATAATATTCGTGCGCTGAGTTTGTGAATTCTGTTTTATCCTGCTGGGGGGATTCTGACTGTAGCTATACAATAAAGACCATGCTCTAAGTGAATCCCTTGCTTAACCCAGTTCGGTCTGTAAGATTTTCTACCATTCCAACTCAGTTGTATTAGATGGGTAACAGTTATGTCAACCTCTGCTTGAATCATGGTTTGAGGAGTGTGGGTTGAAACCGTTTGTACACCTTCCTTCACATTATCAAGATGAAGAGCGTGTCATGCTCTGTCGAGAAGCTGAATAGAATTTATGACATTACTATTTTATTCGGGGTCATATTATGACATTACTTTGAGAATTGCCTTTTATTTGTTTTTTTCTTTGCTCATACCGTTGCAGCAATCCTTTTATCGTGCCTCCCTAAATTGAATTTTTGCGTCTAATTGACATTTCTCGTCCGGCAAGTCCTTAACCAGTGGAGGTATTACTCGACTTGCCCATTAGGTGTTGGAAACTTGACGCTAGCTCGATTGTGTATAAATTTTCCTGCTCTTGCTCCATTCGATTAGAGAATCGAGATACCCGAGCTCTACTCCAGTCGGCCCGATTGCGATCCGCTTACGAGTAAAAGATGAGCTTGGGTTGGAGCTGAAGCTGTATTAGCTCGATATTATGTAATTTTAAGTATTTTATGTCTATTTTTACAATTATTAAATATTTGTTGTGAAGACGAAAGCTCGATCTCTCGAGTTTAGCGTGGAGTATTGATAAGCTCTAGCCTTAGAGTAGTCATTGAGCCGTTACAAAGTTAACGAGCAACTTAATTCATTTTTCCCTTAGCGAAAGAGAAATCTTAAGTTGTGATCTCTACAAATATACAATTATATGATGTGCAAATCTTAAGTTAATCTTAATATCCAAGCTAAATTCCCTCTCCATCTCCGGCTCCTAGCTTAGTGACTATGTTCTTGTGTGTGTATTAGCCAATGAGCGAACACAATGGTAAATCACTTTTACTCGAATATTTTTTTTATATATTCTCGATCTTTTAGTTTTCACTTTACTCTCTATATGATTTTGGGACAAAAGCCAACAGTGATTCCGGATTTTTATAAATATGGATTTATAAAATTGATTTACCAAGTGATGTGACAGATTGTAAGTGGACATTTTAATAAGTGGATAGCATTTTGCACTCAATGATAATATTTTATTTCGTACTGATTCGGTACTTTAAACTAGTGAAAGTAGACTCGGCTTTACTCAAATGCACAACTATCTTGGCACTCTTAAGAAATACAGAAAACATGGGGAGTAGTTTGTGGGAGATTCGGGTGATTCCAAAAGGAACATGATCAACTTCTTTCGACTTTATTCTGCCTCGAACCTCATCGATCGGCCTATATGCACTTTGCTTCGTATCCTCACCAGTCACCCCTTAATTAACATTCATCTTTTCCTTTCCTTTTCAACGCCAGATACATCGTATGTTAGTTTCCCAAAGAAAAAGATCGGCACAAAAAATGAAATTTTGAATATATTTCGTTCCTCAGACCTAGGATTTCACACAATGTAACCATGAAGCAATCTCGTGGATCATCTTCTGCATGTTCTACATGAAGCCTCCTCACGTTTTCCAAAGCACACTCCTTTAACACAGTCCACATCGCTTCCGACCACATTTGCGGAAATTGAGGTCTCGAATTCGCCGTCAGGGTTGGCCAAAAAATGAAGAATAAAAGTTCACTGCCGGGGACTCCGCCAATCACCCTTTTGCCCCTCTTGTGACAGATAATTACCCTTTTGCTTCCTCTCCATTTGCTTCCATCTTAATCCAAATCCTTCGAATTGCAGCTAATAAATATTCCATTATCTCTGACAATATATATATATATATATATATATATATTATATTCCATTAATCAAACATAAGTTAGCCATTGAACCGGAAGTTAAGTTAGGAACATATAATTGCATAGATGGAGAAAGGAATCAAGGAAAGACGTTCACTAAAAGTCCTTTTCATTGTTAGTCATCCGAAGAATCTTTGGCAAAGATCGAGTATGGAAACAAAAGTTTCTATTGGAGTCCTTTTCATCGTGTTTCAGAGGCTTTCCGATTTTTAACTTCTGTGCCAGAAGAAGCCAGTGTAGATTGGTCAATTCAAACCCTGAAACTTGAAAAGTACATAATTACCATCATCTCTCAAGCGAGATCAACACCTTGACTACACAGATCTGATGAAACTTGATTGAGCCAGGAACGATGTGGTCTACAACTACCTAAAAGATCCTCTCTTTTTTCTCTCCCCCTCTCAGGAAAAATAACAGAGACAGCAAAGACACAGCTCCACATCAATGTGCTACATTAAGTATGTGATTTATTTCCAAGAGGAATTAAGAGATTTGGCATTTGCAGACAGGTGAAATCCTCCACCTTCAGCCTCAAGTAAAACACAAAACAGAGGAGGAAAAAAGAAGAAGAAGAAACACCCTCTCTCTCTCTCTCTCTTTTTTAATATCATCATCGGTCATCATTCATCACCACCATCCATAGACAACTTGGGTACACGTGTTCTTGATCCACCTGAAGCTCTTCTTGAGGGACCCTTTCATCTTGCCCTCCACGGTGTAGGCCTTGTAGCTAGCGACCCGCTTCTTCCTCTGGAGCTCCGGGTCACTGAAGGTCCAGCTCTTCGACGACGCAGATCCGACCCTGCTCTTGCTCTGCTTCATCTTCACCTCCTTGCTGGGCATGAATGTCGGTGGGTTCGAGGAAGAAGAAGAGGAAGAGCCCGCATAATTGGCGCTGTAACTCCTCAGATCATGCATGCTTGTCGGGGCCGGCCTCCCTCCATAGTAGCTCTCCATCTGCATTCTTCCATCTCTGCACGACTTGGATCTGTACTCTTCCATTGATCACAACCCAAACCCAAAGAAAAAGGAAGAAGAAAGAAGGAGAAGAACCCAAGGTGTGAAAAGTGTTAAAAATGGAGTTGGTCTAGAGAGAGAGAAAGAGAAGACTAACTAAAGACAAAAGGAGAGAGAGTTCTTGGCTTCTTTCCTATTTTTCTTTGGTGGTGATATAATCTGAGTTTATTGCCCTTCGATATTTCCCTATGACATTTTTTTTTTTTTTTATGGGTCATCGTAAAGTATTGGGACCTGCTCAGTTTGAGTAGATGAAGGGCGCTGGGCATTTAAAGAAAATTTCATGTGGGCAGTGGCCCGCCATGTATATTATGATTGCATAAATTTCAGTGACCTGCTAATTAGCAAGTTGGGAACAAGAAAATTGGCAAAGAAGCAAGCAGCTGCATTAGGTTGGCCGCTATGTTTGAATGGGCATGTGGAGGGCCCAGTGGTGGCTGCTTTTGTATAATTAAAGCCAGCTTTGACCGCTTACTCAGATCTGAAAATGACTTAGCATGGAGAAACCAAATGTGCTTTGCCGAATTCTTTATTCTGGTCAGTACTGGCGAATTCTTATTTGCGGTGATCTATATAAACCGAAAGCGATCAGCAAACGCGAAATGGGTGGACTCGGTTGATTTCGCCGACAACAGATCGAGACCATCGCGAATAGCTCCGATTGCATGCAGATGATGATCGGATTCCTTTGGACTGGTCACGAACTGATCGGATGGTCGGGGTTGCGGAGGTATTTTTAGCAAGCTAGTGGTCGTGATCGACGGGTGTGCTTTTTGGTGGGAATTTGGTTCGTTCAGGACAAGGGTTAATCAGCCTTCCAATCGTCTTTGATTGTGGCGAAATGGGTGGGTCCGAAAAGCATAAAGAAGGGCACGGTAGTTGAGCCGAAAGGCTCCTGTGGATTTGAACATTATGGCGATGATGGTTGCTGTCAGCTGAATATTCAACCCCTCATCAAGAGAGCTTGTCGTTAAGCCGAAAAGGATGGCTTGGCAAAAGGAAAAGAGAATTACATACTCCGTTATAATGCTGAGATCAAGAACCTTGACAATCGAAATCGATCCCATGCGTCTCAACTCTCTGAATTTAGGAATCAGTACGATCTTCCTTAAATCACGAGGCGTCCACGAAGGCTAAGTAGGTTGCCACAAGGTTATAAACTATCTCGTACCATCTCTTTTACATTTACCATTAATTGAGAAAGAACATCTTGGCCATAGGAATCGGCACCTAATCATTGAGGAGATGTCCTTTGAGATAATCCCGACAGATTTGGCTTAAATAAAACTCAACACTCAATTGCTTGCTGATTTTATTCACCAATAAACACGACTTTTTTCCTAACTTCCGCTCAACTACATCAGGCGGGAGAAAAACTTATGATAATGATACAGTAGTTAGAAACACTCGGATTTTTTCTGTGAGACAGTTAAGAACAAAAAATTGGTCTAGCTGTGCGCAAACGCATTAAACTGGAAATCACTAAATCCTAAGGTAAATTGGCAATGAATAAATACCCTTTAGACGAGAGAGTACAAAAATAAAAAATAGCAAGCACTGCCAGAGAAAAGAAGAGAGAGAGAAAGGACCAGGACACGACACATTGCCACTATGACATACATCAAAAAGTAATGCGGTCACCAGAACGAAAAGACCATGCTTAGACCAACTAATGACTTTGTCCATAAACTTAAATGATAAAGATAATACAAAACCTTCCCTACAACAAAACTTGAAGCAGTATTGCAATTGCACCAGGAGCATTATGATTTAATCGTCAGATCTGTTTGGACATCAATAACTTAGGAAACTACGTCTTGAGGAACCAAAACAGAATGCTGTCGATACCTTGAGAATAAGAAAAACCTCCTGCTTCGACCAATAAGAAAAACTCATCAAAGAAGATCAGCAACATTGGATGGTAGCTCCTCGATCACCACATTGTAAAATTTCTGAATATCAAATAGCATTCTCTCATCATCTCTGTTCACAAAATTAATTGCCACACCCTTTCTTCCAAAACGGCCACTTCGTCCTATACGATGGAGGTAATTTTCCGGTTGAGTTGGCAAATCGTAGTTTATAACAAGCGAGACCTGCTGCACATCAATACCACGAGCCAGGAGGTCAGTGGTGATAAGAACCCTAGAAGATCCAGAACGGAATTCACGCATAATAATATCCCTGGTGTTCTGGTCCATGTCACCATGAGTTGCAGAGACCGTGTGGTCTCGGCTTCGCATCTTATCAGTAAGCCAGTCAACCTTCCGCCTGGTGTTCACAAAGATCACACTTTGGGTAATGGCCAAGGTTTCATAAAGATCACACAAAGTGTCAAGCTTCCATTCTTCCTTGTCAACATTGACGTAGAACTGCTTGATACCTTCGAGGGTGAGCTCATCACGCTTGACCAAAATCCTCACAGGTTTATTCATAAACTTCCTTGTGATCTCAAGAGCTTCCGGTGGCATAGTAGCCGAAAACACTCCAACCTGAATCTTAGATGGCAGAAGCTGGAAAATGTCATAGATCTGCAAATGAGAACAATGCCATCAGTCAATAATGTCTCCAAAGTAGGCTCGTTAACAACAGACAAACACCAACTAATTAAAGTGAACAGGGACCCAATGCTCACATCATGCAATAAGAACATCTAGAATTTAAGAGACATGGGATGATCAACAGATTTTCGAGGAAGGAAAGAAACCTGATCCTTGAAACCTCTTGAAAGCATTTCGTCAGCCTCATCCAACACAAACATTTTGATGTAGTCTGGACGCAATGATTGCCTTCGCAACATGTCAAAAACACGACCAGGGGTGCCAACAACAACATGAACACCACTTTGAAGAATGCGTTGATCCTCGCGGACGCTTGTTCCACCCACACAAGCATGCACCTTCACACCGAGATAATCACCAAGGGCCCGCATGACCTTTTCAATTTGTTGAGCAAGTTCCCTGGTCGGTGCCAAGACCAAGGCCTGGCACTGGACTAGACCATAATCAAGTTGCTGCAGGATTCCAGAGCAGAAAGTTGCTGTCTTCCCAGTTCCAGATTGAGCCTGCTGAATCACATCAAGACCCTTGCAGAAAGGAACAATTCCTCTTTGCTGGATAGCAGAAGGCTTCTCAAAACCTTCAAATTAGATTGAGTAGCATTTACTACAACTTTCAATTGATGATGTATACCTAGACAGCAAGTAGGTTGCCACCCTATTTAAACTACATTATAAAAATTCCAGCAATTGCGAGATCAAAAAAGTATACCAATCTACAGGGAAAACATAGTCCACTGGATATATGGGTGTGTTTGTATGTAAGTATGTTTTTGATTTAAAAATAAGCAATCCCGTAAAATTGGAACTTAGGATGTCCCCAACTTTAACAGTTCTCCAGTTAAACAATCTTTTAGTCAGCAGTGCCATATAGGAGGCAAATGGTAAACTAGGAAAAAAGATCCTGGAAGGTACCATAAGCATAAATGCCTCTCAAAAGGTTTTCCTGCAAACCCATAGCATCAAAACTATCGTAAACTTCATCATACGAGGTGAAGAAATCTCCTCCATCAGCAGACCTACAATCCATCAAGATATTACAATGTTATCTCCTCTGGGCCAGGAATGACTATTTTTGGTAGACTGAGACATAATACCAGAGCTACAAAATAGAAGTAAACTACTTACAATTCACTTATCTTCGCATCATACTGACGTGGATCAAATTGTGAACCTTCTGGTGCTAGTCCTGCCATACTGGATGGAAAGGGCAGTATGTTCAGTATCAAGATATCAATAGCGTGTCTGCATGGAAGTATGTGAGTATGTGTTGCGCACGTGAGCAAGAGACAGAGAGATGTTGTTTCCAATGCAGAAAAATGTTACAGAAAAGCCAAACTTGCAGACCACTAGGACAGGGCTACAAGCATTAAATCCTGTTTCAATTTCCGAAGAAGGACTAATAAAGGGCAGCTGGCCATCTGATATACTAGGAAAGACTCCCTGAGCACCAGAAACCACAGTGCCCGCTTCTCCAGAGTTACAGAAAACAACGGAAGTCTTGACTAAGAAAGAATAAAATTAAGAGTACACCCTATAAAGACTCTTGTACGAACATCAAGGAGGAAGGAAAAACAAACGCAAACCGTAGGAAGCAGGCCTTTGCAAAGCAAAGAGCTTGACATGGCGGACATGGTTTCATCAAAATATTCTCCAACCGACACTAATGCTTCAATCAACGAGCATAGCAGAAGTGCACATACCACGCAGAAACTACGAGAAGAACTTCAACCCCACATCAGTGAAAGTAACACACATGAAAACTACTATTCGCCGTCCAAGAAAATCTTCTAAATAACGACTAAGAAAAACATAACTTTCGAATGCCAAAAACTGACGTCAAACCACAACAACAAAAGTACTAACTAAAAAGCAACATTGACTCAGATACGCATGAAATTTGCACGCGGACGGTCCGAAAAGATCAGCGAACGACGCTACCAATCTCCTTCTGAAGAACTCTCTTTACAACTACAGAGAAAAGACCGCGAGGAGAGGCGCGCGGGCGCGCGCGAGAGCAGAGCCAGCAGGCCTCAGATCCGAAGCAGAAGAGCCAGCCAAGACGAAAGCAAAATCAACCAGTAACAGACGAACCGCTCGCAGCAGTTCAGCCATCGAATCAAAAGCCCGCACGCTCTATCAAGCTCTGAGAAGGAGAGAGGGAGAGAAGGCAAATAACCTGGTGGTGAAGAGGAGGGGCGCAGGTGAAGTGGAGGCTGAGTGAGTGGGGGGGAGGAGATGGGAGAGGCGAAGAGAGAAGGCGGTTAGGGTTTTATTCCCAAACTCCTCGGATCTGCGCCGTGGAGTCGAAAGAGGGAGCTACAGGGGAAACGGCCCTTCCAATTTATAGTCCCCCTCGGAACCCCCACCCCGTCCCCAACTAGGTTTTCCCTCTCGGCCAACTCTCCCTCCCTCGCGTCCCCGCAGGGCCAATTTCCCATCTTGCCCTTTCATAGCTTGGGTAATGATGAGTTTGGGAAGACTTTTGGAGAATACCCTTGAGAAAATGTAAAGACCAGCTAAAAGGGTTTCTGGAAATGCAAATTGTGTTTAGTAAATAATATTTATGAAAGTCCATTGTAAAGTATGTTTGAGAAAAATACTATTTGAATAAATTAACTTTGCAAAAGATTTTTGTCATTAAAAAAAAAGGGAAAAAGGAGAATTGGCTAGTTAATGTCGGCAAGGGGTAGGCGGTCCGGCGAGGGGTAGGCGGTCTAGCAAGAGGCAAGCAGTCGGTGAGGGTCGCCACAACTAGATCGAGCAGCCTTGGCAACCTTTGCACAGAGGTCGCGACACGACGGGTCGTGGCAACCATTCGGCGTGCGAAGGTCACCGGGGTCGCTCGATCTGGTTATGGTGACCCCGATCGTGGCCATATCATTGCGACCAAATTGCGCGATCTCGATCACTTGATTTGGGTCATTGGAGGTTGCGCGGCTTAAATTTGAGTCGCGCAGACCTTCGATGACCCAGATCTGCCGAGTGTCGCAATATTGTCGAGGTTGCAGCGATCGTGTGACCTTGCCATGATCCAGATTTGGATGGTCGTTGGGGGTTGCAGCGGTCGCGGCAATGCGACTTGCAGGGGGTCGCTGAGGTCACGTGACTGGCCACTAATGGTCGCTGTGACACATAGGCCACTTATCGACCTCTATCCAGCTCGTCGTCAGCCCCTCGCAGCTCTGCACAACTTCGCCGCCCAACCTCAACGAAGAAGAAAGTGAATAGCCATAAGGACAAAATCAAAAAAACGAAATGTTTATGAGGATATCTATGGCAGAAATTTTTTGTCTTGCTCTCCCTCAGCCTTCTGAGAAGGCTAAATGCCCAAGGCAGCCCTCAACTTGCCTTGGGCTTTTAGCATTAGGAAGGCTTGCCTTTCTCAAAGGCAAGTAAAAAAACTCCAACCAAACACTCTCACCTTGGCCCAAAGGCCTTTAGGACCCTTGAGAAGACAGTTTCCAAACGCAGCCTAAATTGTCTTTCTCACTTGCATTATTTCAATTTCTTTTTCTTCCTTTGGCAAAGTAAAATAAATTGTCTCCACCTAAATTTTTTGACCACCAAATATAATTGTGACAAAGTTATCTTATTAAAACTCACAAATTTGTATATTTATGATAAATTTATTCATTATTAGTTTCCATTAAATTAAATTTATATTATAAAAACTAGAAATAAGTATATCCGTAATAGATGGAGGACAAACTTTAAACTGGTACACTTTTCAATTGGCCCGACAATTTGATTATAAATTTTAAGGGAAACTAATTGAAGGTAACTTTTTCATGGGTGTGCAGATTTTAAGTTTTTGGGAAAAAACCACCAAAAACCCTAAACTATGCACAAAGCCGACAAAAATACCCCAAACTTTTCGCACCACCAAAAACCCCAAACTTTGCCATCTCGTAACACATTTACCCCAAACTATTTTTTGTGACACAAAAAACCCCGAACTTTCATTTCGTGACATATTTACCCTAAATCTTAGGGGCATTTTGGTCATTTTGCTTTTAAAAACATTTTTTTTTTTTTTTTTTTTTTTTTTTTTAATTTTCTCTTCCCTCCTCCGCCGCTCCGCAGAGGGAAGCCGGCGTTCGGCCGAGGGGCTGCCCTCACCGGCGTCGGCCCGGGCGAGGTGCCCTCGCTAGATCCGGCGAGGAGGCCCTCGCCGGCGGGCGAGGGCGGCCCTCGCCCGCCGGCGAGGGGCCCGGCGCCGCGAGGGCCGCCCTCGCCGCGCCGAGCGGCCGCCCTCGCCGGACGCCGGCGGAGGGAAGAGAAAAGAAAAAAAAAAAAAAAAAAGAAAAACAAATAAAAGACGAAAATACCCTCGATGGGGTAAATGTGTCACAGATTAAACTTAGGGGTTTTTGGTTGTGCAAAAAAAGTTTGGGGTATTTTTGTCACTTTGTGCATAGTTTAGGGTTTTTGGTGGTTTTTTCCCTAAGTTTTTTATGGTAAAAAAAAATTAGTGATTAAATTTATCACATATGTATTATTTATAATTTTTCTTAGTATTAATCTTTTACATAATTAGTTTTCAATCCCGTGCTTTTGCATGAAATGTACCTTGACTTTTGTAATAAAAAAAAAATCAATGGCACACAAAGAGTTCTATCAAAAGTATCGAGAGACTAATATGCGTGACCAATCTAAAAATTCCTTATAAATTAATCTCTCTCTCTTTTTTATAGGTAAATGGAGGTAAGATAAGTTGAAAATCAAGTGAGTTTTGATTTCTTTTTGAAATTATTTAGGGTCACCGCAATTGCAGTAATAAATTTTAAAAATATCAAGATCCTTCGCATGGCGAACATTTTAAAAAGAAGAAGAAGAGAGGGAAGCTACTTTTTACTTCCGTCGGTAAAAGGGAACACAAAATTTCGTTCTATATAAGTACAGACTGAACAAAGAACCAAAATATTAAAAGAAACAACAAGAGGAAAGAAAAGGAAAGAAGGAAGGAAAAGGAAACTCTTGTTGCATAATAAAGAACCCCTCAGCGCCGCTGGAGTTTCGATCCCTCGACCTGCGCCTCTCTCCTTCCTCCTCCCACCGCCTCTCCGCCCTCGCCCTCCGCTCCCCTCCCCTCGTTCCCGCCAAAATCACGCCGCCCTCCGTCCTGACCCAACGGTCGTTATCACCATCTCTCTCTCTTTCTCTCCCATGGACTCGATCGTGTCGTCGGCCCTCGGAGAAATCTGCCGGCGGGGCAAGGGTGGCATCGCCCTCGCCTCTCTCTGGCGCGAGCTCGAGCCGGCTCTCGCCTCTGCCGGCCTCGAGCTCGGGCCGGGGCTCAAGAGCGCCCTGTGGCTCAATCTCCTCGACGTCCCCGAGCTCCGGTTCCAGTATCGTAGAGGCAACAAGGACGTACTCTGCTCTCCTGCCGACCGGTGGATCCGGCGCGTCGACGACGCGGAGGAGCTGGATTTGAAGATCGTGGCCAGCGATGGGCTCAGGGGATGCTTCCTCGGCCTCTACGACGATCGCCTTGCGGACTCGGGGGTCTCCGAGTCTCAGCGGAAGGCTCTCGAGCTCCTCGCCCTCGCTAGGTTCCCTCTAATTCCGCCTCTTTTCTTCCTCTAGATTGAGCAATTTGTAGGTACGATTTTCGTAGAGACGGTGGGAGGATAAATGCGCTAAGTATCCGTCGAAGTTTTCGCTGAACAGGGCAAAGTTCGGTCCATTGCGTTTTTCGGCGAATTTTCATGGCCAAGCTCGACGAGATTGCTTGTGGATGACCTTAATCGCAGCATCTCATAGCAATCATCATGGCCTAAAATCGAAAATTGAGAAGTTCCGTGGTAGCAAGAAGGCCTCATCTTGATTTAAGATGGAATCATGCCACTTGACTATGATATTTCACGTTCCTAGCTAGGTTGTTTAAGGTAGATAGCGACAGCTGCGGATTTGAGATGATGACTCGCTAAATGTGTATATCTGCAGAACAGACGGGATTGCGCAGAGCGAACTTTCTAAGGCACTTGGAATCGAGGCTAACAACCTCGCCTATGAACTGAAATCCCTTGAGTCCCGAAATTTGATCATGCGGCAACCGGCGATCATCAGAACGGGAAAAGCTCGCTGTCCAGAGGACTCTTGCAAAGTGGTTTCTACAAACTTAGTATTTATGTCTCGGTATTCAAAGAGTCTAGGGTCTCGACAGAAGTTCGAACTTTCGAGACGAGAGAAGAGATTGGATGTTCTGGCAAGCGTCGATGGGGATTCTATTGGTGAAGATGGTTTTGCTGGTGATCGTGTTAAGGAAGAGGTGCTCGTAAAGGATTATCTACTTGCGATGAAATCAGTTTGCGATAGACTCGAAAAAGCTGATGGCAGGGTACGTTAGCAAGGTTCACAAAGGTTGAGTCTGCAGAATAAGCTGCATTACGTAGGCATTTGCACTGCCGCATATTGATTTGGTTAGCCATTGTTCTCTTCTAGGTTCTTGCTGTAAAGGATATTAAGAAGGAACTTGGCTTTGTTGGATCATCTTCAGCCCACAAAGCCTGGACAATTGTAAGTTATCGACATTCCTACCTGCAGTTTCGCACTTGGTTTGCCACCTCTCTCTTGAAACAGATTTTCCTCTAGCAAATAATATTTCTTTTCCTGGTCGAAATTCGGTTCAGATTCGTCGGATGTTGGAAGATGAGGGCTTCGTGAAGGAACACACTCGAGCCGGAAACAAGGCGAGGGTAAGAAGTATCACGGTATATGTTTTCTGTTCGCTTGTTTGAATTCAGCATGTCTTAAGTGACTGATGACTGTATTGTCATCACCTCAGAAGTATTTCACGCATGGTGTTCAGAACGAAGTCTTCTGATGCTCGAATCGGTATTGTCATCATAAATCTTGAAATTTGAACATCATGTCAAATAAGAGATTAGGACAAGCAAAACAACAATGTTTGGACGTCAATCTTTCTGCTTGATCCTTCCCTTTTGAGCCTGTCAATTAGTTGAGAGTTTTTAGCTTGCCAACACTAATGGGTGGATAACTGGAAAAGCTTATCATCTAAATTACTTCAGACGCAAAAACACCGCGTACAACATTAAGTGAATCTTGATCAGTGGCTGGGATCTTTCTGTTTGACAGGATAAAAATTGCTTGCAATTGGTGAAGAACTTTTCTCCAGATGTCTTTGTGTCTGGAGCCGAAGACAATGATAATGAGCAGCTAGTAACATATGGAAGGAAAAATCATCACAATGAGATTATCATGGAGCTTCCTATACAGCAGCAGATATATCAGATGGTTGCTGATTCTGGGTCTAAAGGTGTGACTTCAATGGAGGCAAGTGCATTCTACTTATGTATTAGTCTTCAATAGGCCTATTACTTCATATAAGTAGTTTTATTGCATATATCTGCCAAATCTATGGTTTGTAGAGTTAAGTTCTTTCTTACTATAGCAGAGTCTATAAACATATTGAGGAAGAATAATTAAGTTCTAAAATTTTTAAATGATGCAATTGAGTTGTAAAAACTTGTCTATTTAGAATCCAATACGTTTCTTATTCTGTCCAATTTAAGTGACAGAAAATATTGATGGGCGATTTCTAACATTTTGCGAGAGCACATGGTCCCCACTCGGTGCCACGTTAGGAAAAGGACCACATTCGGTCCCCCGAGTGCCAGCCCCCGTGCAATGCCACCAACTTCTTTTTTTCTTTCTCAAACCTTTTGGCTTTTTTTTCACCTTAAATTTTGCTTTTTCCTATGTGGGCCATGTCAGTGCCATGTATTTGCTAAAAGATTAGAAACTTCCACGTCAAAATTTTCCTTTTAATCAAAATTGATGTGGGCAAACGGAAGTAGCTCGATTCAAATTCTGGACAAATTTTAGGAGTGGTTTCCACTGCTCGAGTCAGTGTATCCAAGTCAAGTAGTTTTACAGGATGCAAGTAATCATTTTCAAAGCACACCAAGAAAGGAAAGGTGCCCTACTTATTAAAGGTGCACTCTACTGGATATTCACTAATTATTAAAGGTGCACTATGGTTTTCAACTGAAATGATTTCAATATAAGCCACTGCTTAGTTGAATCACACTTGACGCTCACCCATATTTCTTAATTTGATCCATGACATTTGTACACTTACCTCCCATCCCCTGACCATTTCACAGGTTCAAAAGAGGCTTGGGACTAGCCATTCGCGTTGGTTCTCAAAAAACTACTCTAGGCTTGGGATAGATAGGGAGAAAGTAGGGGTTGTTAGGGAGGAGGGAAGTTATTCAAAGGCAGTTGCCTATCGATATCGGATCCTTGGTAATCTTGATCTTACACGGTCAATCAGACTTCCAAGTGAAAGCCAGTATCTCCCGGTACAGGCTGACAACCAATCTTCTAATTTAGACTTTTCTGAAATAGGAGGAATTACCATAAGTGATTCTTCAGCTCCCCAAGGTGATGGTGCTGCTGAGGAGAGTGTTCTGTTTAACCCAGAAGAGTTCCATCTTGAGCAAATGAAGTGGATTCCTGATGAAGATAGTTGTCCTCGACATACACAGACGGAAGCAAATGTTATTCAGGCAGCTCTGTCCTCGACAGTTACATCATTAACTACCAATGAAATTCGAAGACGACAGAAGATATTGGATCGACTCCAGGTACCTGGATAATTTGTAGCAACTCTGGAGGTAGAAAATGCTGCTGAATTACTACAAGTTTCAGTGCTGAAGAATTATTGCTTGCTTCTTTATTTTCCGCAGGATGAGAAGTTTATTTTGAAACGTGAGCTTTATGGTTGGCTTGTGAATCTTGAGAAGGAAAAAGGTATAACCATGTGCAGGAAAACTATGGACAAAATTCTAAAGAAACTTGAGCAACAAGGGCTCTGCAAATGTGTACATACAAATGATAGTCCTAGCTGTAGTCGTACTGCCGAAGTGGTCTTGCATCCATCCGTATCCATTGAAAGTATCACTGCAGAACTTCAAGGAAAAATCAGGTCCTTTAAACAGCCAAAACGAGGCCCGGTCAAGACTCGGGACCCCATGTGTCCAGACCCTCAGACTCCCAGACGAGAAGCCACACAAGCTAATGGGTCCACTCTTGTTAAAATGGTGCCTGCAAAGTCAACCTTACAGCAGGTTAGATTAAATAAGTAACAGAAGTGAGTGGGGTTCATGCGTTCCATATTTAAAATCTTTCTGTTTTTGTCATTTGGGATGACTGATATATGTTCTCGGGACTACTTGTAGGCAATACAAGTTTTTTATCGGGAGTATGAACAAGAGCACCATAAGTATCAAGGTGACATTCTTACCGATCAGGAGACTAAAGTAGAAGAAACACATGTTTCAGCAACTCACAAAAGAAAGAGATCTCAAGAAGCTAAATCTCGGAAGTGCACAGAACTTGATATAGGAGGATGTATGAGGAGACAAAGTCCTGCCAGACAGCTTGATAGAGTCGAACAATTCGGGGAAGGAGAAGCTGTATCAATAGCTTCTTCCAGACAGCACGACAGTAATTTGCAGATTCATGACAAAGCGGGGGATTTTCCAGCAGATATTGAAGGGTCTGAACCTAATAAAAGCAAAGTGTGCTCTGCATCCATTACCAGGAATGCCTCCTCAGATATGAACCGCACATTTCGAAGAAGGTTTACATGGACAGATGAAGCGGATAAGTACGTGACATTTTACACAACCTGGATAAGTTCAGGGTTTTGACATCAGTCTACCTTGTCAACTCCAAGTTACAATACTTCTGTTTATCTTTCTCCCGGAAAGATACATGACGCTCTTTTATCCTATGCATGATGTCCATGATGTTTTGGTTATTGACTATTCCTCATCTTTCTCAGGAAGTTGGTAATCCAGTATGCAAGGATCCGCGCAGCAAAAGGTGCAAAGTTTCAACGTGTAGATTGGAATCGACTCCCTGATCTTCCAGCACCCCCAAAATGCTGCAGAAGAAGAATCTCCTCGCTAAAAAAGAACTTTACATTCAGAAAAAGCTTGATGGGTCTCTGCAACATGCTAAGCAAGCGGTTTCTAAAGTACCAAGAAGAAATCCGGGAAGGCTTGCGGAACAATAGCAGCAAACTTGTGATGAAGGATTTATCAAAGGAATTTCTTAACGTAGGTTTATCTAATAATTCTGAAATCAACTCAGTGGTGGGTTCTCAGAATGGAGAATGGGACAACTTTGATGACAAAACAATAAAGGCAGCACTTGAGAAAGTTCTCCAGTATAAGTGCAGAGCCACATTGGAGGAACCCCATGATGAACGAATATACAATGAAGAAAATGTAATCATTAACTCTCCTATTACGTTACATCTCGATCATAATACCATGACTGATATAATAGACTGTATATTTTATAATGACATTGAGCTTTTCTGAAATTTGAGTGCTTCTGCAGGATTCCCTGCCCTCTGATTTGGTCCTTTCAAACAACTGCATTAACGATGTTAATCACCATACTTTGGGATGGTATAAAGATTCTGTAGACCGATCAAACTCCTTTCATCTTCATAAGAAGCAAACCAAGCTATCGAATAGTAGGAGGAAGGTCAGCAGAAAAGTCCATAGATCCGTGGCTGTTTCTAATGCTGTGGAGCTACTTAAACTTGTCCTGTTAAGCCCCTTGAGAGAAGACGACATGCTCAATCAGAGTGCAGAACTCCTACGTCAATTTTCAAATGATGAGCTCTTTGCAGCGTTTAGTTACCTGAGTGAGAAGAAATTCATGGTAATTGACCTCTTCCTTTTCTCCATACTCTGTTAAATGGTATGCTGGGTATATAGGCAAAACAGCTAAAGATTACACGTGAAGCTGTTTCTCCTCATTGGAATGAACTATTAATGCGTGCCTACTCTAAAAGGATTCTGAATCTATGTTTGTGCCTATTTTTCTCCTATAGGTGTTGTTCTCTTCGCACTGCGCTAACAATAATTTCACTTTAAGACTGTTATGGTTCCCTTTTTCAGCAATTCAGTGAGCTTCTTGTCTTCCAAGAACATGCCTTCACTTGTACTTTTCACTCCATTATACTTATTAGAAATGGATTCTTTACCAATGATATGTTTCAAGTAGAACTTCACACGCAACTTAACCTCATTGCTTAATTGTATGTACTTACCTTTTCGCCTAGAAGAATTCCTCTCTTTTGGTGCTCGTTTAGAGCTGGATGGATCATGGAACCTCCCAATCATATTGTCAACCTGATGAAATGGTTACATCAAGACTAACTTTTTACACAAGCCCACTCACTACAGAAAACTTGCATAGAAAAAGACCCGCCTAATTTACCTTCGAGCCTCACAGACTCGGGTAGGCTGCCAGACCCATGATCAGTCCTAGCACTGACCTACAGCCACTGAACAATTTTTTATTTTTCTCAGTCGAAACAAATTTTTATTGACTTGGCTTCTTTTGACATGTCAAGCTTCCCTTAGATCTGCTTCAGTAGCTGTTCTTTATTTTTTTCTAGCTATTATTCTTTATTTGCATCTATACACATATATGAACTGATTTTTTTTTGTCTTTTGGGAGATTTTGCACAATGGAGATCAACCGTTACTTTCTCACACGTTCTTGGAGAATATTTCAAAGTCATGGTTCCCCCCTGGCACTGGACAGCAAGCAGCTGAATTTTCCAGATGGCTTCAAGAAAGACAAAAAGATCTTATTCAAGGGCAGGTTTTTCTTGACCGTGAGTTACCACGCGGAGAACTCTTCCATTTGTTCGGTTTAGTTTCTTCAGGAAAATTGAATATATTAATAAGCATGCCTGAAGAAGGTGTTGGAGAGGCTGAAGACTTCAGAAGCTTGAAACGTAAGTCTTCTGGTGATGAATTTCCAGACTGTGGAAAGGCTAAGAGACCAAAATCTATAGCAACAGATGTTCTCGAAAACCGACGGGAGAAGGGTTTTCCGGGGATTAGGGTTCTGGTGGAACCTGCATCCATTCCAGGAGCTAATGTTCAGGTATTGCTCGAAGATGGAGATCTCTTAGCTGCTGAAACTCCCTTTCCTCAGGAAACTAAAAACGAGGCTGTTGCAGATCAGTTCAATAATATCTGGTTTGCTTCTGGATGTGACTATAAGGTAGTTCCAGAACTTGACAATGCAGTCCCCATGACCAGAAAAAGTGATGAGCCATCTTGGGATGCCATGACACAGTATGCCGGATATTTGATGTTGACAACCTCATATGGTAAGCAAGCAACTTACCTCACACCTGACATATTTAGAGCTGTCTATAGTTCCCTTAAAAGGGCTGGTGAACAAGGTTTAACCGCCAAAGAAGTCTCACATATGATAGAGATGCCAGGTGGGTTGCTAATCTTTCATTGAATTTTTCTTCTCCAGTTAAAATGAAGTAGGAAACTTAATCCACAGTTCTAATATATTCTTAATGTTTCAGGTGAGGCAATGCCTGAAATTGTCATGGACGTATTTCAAGCATTTGGATTGGCAATAAAGGTTGGTTGTAGTGAAACTAAATTAAATTTCAAGAATATTGTTGTCTAACAGCCAAAAAATTCTTCTATTGAACTTCACAAAAAGTATTACTTGGAGTTTCCTCTGGCTCATTTTTGGTACCTCTCATTCCTGTACTTCTTGTGCTTATGGTTTCTCATTTTCCTGTTAACGCACCAAATTTTCTGGATTTAAAATTTGAGGTGGGTCTCTCCATTTAAAACTAATTGAGAGAGATATAGAGAGGGCACCGGGTTGGGGGGACAAGTGTATTTAATTCTAGACAAGGAACCCAGGAGTTTTTATAGCCAGAGATGATAAGCAGCCATGATTTTCTTAAGCTGCTAAAATTTCAAAGTTTCAGGGGTCATAATAGTTTCGTAGCTTCATAAAGGACTACTTCTAGCTCAGAACTTAAAAAAATGATATTCAATACTGGAATTTTTATTGGAAAAGATATGTTAAACTTCCATTTTCAATAATCTTTACAGGTCAATGGATACAACTCAACTCGTCTAGTTGATGCTTTATATTGCTCTAAGTACTCTTTGCCCTCAAGGGCAGTTTCCAGTGGGGACAGTAGAGATCTTTCCTGGATGAAGTCTCAGGAGAGGCGTGATGACTGCACAGCACCTCATCTCAAAGATGATAATTGTGATGATGGTGGTCTCAATTTGGAGAGAGTTACAAATAGTGATGCTGATGGAATTTGCACATTAACTTTTACTGACTGTTGCCAAGGTGTGGGTGCATCGACAAATACAGTACCATCCAGCAGTATGGTTAGTTTGCTGGATAATATTGTTGTGCCAGTTGAAGATTCTAAGGAGGCTCCAAGTATCGGCTTCTTTTGTGATGACACATATAAGCCAATCCTGCCATGGTTAAATATAGATGGGACTGTCAATGAGATAGTCTTTAGTGGGCTAATTCGCAATATCCTTGGTTTCGTGATGCAAAATCCAGGAACATTAGAGGTACATTATCTTCCATCTGCACTTTTGCCAAGTAGACTTACTTCTCGTTATTATCAAAACATAATTTCACAGTCATCCTTCGCAGCTTGACAAGTAGTCAAGAATTTACAAAGTGTAAGCAACTGCTAATTTTTCACATGAAGTAACTCGCCCTCTTATAAAAGCTACTGACATCTATATCGGCCCTTGGGGCAATCCCAATAATTCTGGCAGATTTCCCCGTGAAAACAATTTGTTGATTCCGTCACAGTCAGGTCTATGCAGATGCCATAAAAATAGTGTTGCTGCTACGTTATTGAAAATAAATAAACCTTGCAGTTGACTGGTTTGACGTTTCTTCTTCCTCATGGTATTGCAGTAGTTGATTGACATTTGTAGAAATAACTTTCTTTGTCAGTCATAGTAAGGAGGTTTTCAGTGGACTAAGGTAGATCATAAGCTTTTTCAAGTAGCTCCGAAAATCCAACCAAGAAAAAAGAATGCATGTCCACTCACCACATTACTATTGATTTGCCAGGATAATATCATCCGTCACGTGGATAGTCTCAACCCTGAGGTAAGCTATTGATCTCTCACATGTTTACATCCTAGAACTTGTAGACTGAGTGCAACTCCAGTGCAAAATTAAAACTGCCATTCAGCAGCTTGGGCTAAGAAGTTTAATATAGCAGACGGGGGAAACTTTTGCTAGTTTTTCTTTCTTCGTTGTCTTTTCATCACAGGTAGAGAGTTACCGATCGTCTCCACCTATTGTCTCCCTCATTCCCGTTCAGGCATGGACTTTGAAAGAGTCTCAGATTGTTGCTTCATTGCCATATTTATTGTCCCTGTACCTTTTCTTTGCGCAATGGACTACAAAATACTATCTCAGATTGAGGCTTCATTTGCATTAAATTTGTTTAAGATCACTATTGGTATATTTTAAAGCATCTGAAGGCAAATATCTGTCCTAGGAACTTTGACATAGCTGTTCAGCTTCTGGCAATAATATTTTTTCATGCTAAGTTAAAGAAAGCTCATCTTCACGATCCTTTTGCTGCATTTAAAATTGATCTTTTAGTTCATGTCATCTAACGGATCTTCTGGAAACCTCGTAGAGCTGTAGAAAGCTGTTGGGATTGATGATTCTGGATAAACACCTCATTGTGAGGAAAATGCATCAAGCTACATCCAGCGGTGGTGCCACTCCCATATTGAGGCCCATCCTTGGGAACAGGTTCCTAGATTCGAAGTCCATTGTTCGTGATCATTTTTTTGCCAATCCCATGAGCACAGCTGTCTTATAGGTACTTGAATGTTTGATTCTTTTCATTGGAAATTATTGAGGAAAAAAAAAATCTTTCGAAGAGTCTTGTATATCCTGCTAAAATCTCCATTATGGTGTGTGGCTCAGGTAGATCTGGACAGAAGCATTTTCACCGTTGTGGTCGTTGGTATTTATACCGGCTGCTATGCCAATTCAAAAGAAATAAGGTCCCAACTGTATATCAGCCAACATGAGAGTGACCAGAATTTTTCATATTTGATAATAATATTTAGAGTATAAAGTCAATTATTAATTAGCTTGGAGTTTTGAGTGGTATTTATGAAATTTTAGATGGCGATGGCAACGTGTCGATGGGCGAGGTCGTTGACCCATAGTGTAATAACTTGATTTTTGTACAAGCAAATTTTTGGTGCAGGAATATAGTGATGATTGTTGTCCCAACCCTCTTCCCAAGATTAATGCGTTTTTATTCGTATTTTTCTTGCATTAACACTTGGAAGAGGAATATCAAGGGAAAGATGCATATGTAAATTACTTAAACTTGTCAATTTCCATTTTCATATGATGTGATTATTTTATTATGCTTCTGCGTGCCTAAAAGGAAAAAAAAATAAAATTATTGGAAGATCTTGTGCCACTCCTAATGTTCCAGGGAATTACAATATCAATGCTATAATTGATATCAAAATTTGCGGCCGTCAAAGCAAGGTCATCCTCAATCGGTATATATGTCTTGTGCAATCCATGAGGGTATCTTCAAGAATGTATTCATCATTCAAATTTCGCATGTATTGCTCATGTTTGGGGTCTCTCATAGAAGACCCTAACTTGGACCTGTGGCTTTTAAATCTATCTTAATGCGTTATGCATTAAATAATAAGCCCATAGTTTTTTTTTTTTTTTTTTAAATCTCACTGAGAATACTACTTTTGAAGCAATTGATGCTGAATTTTATTAAAAAAATTAAAAATAAAGACGTTAATAGAAGACAAGTTATAACTGAACAAGTTCCTTCTCCCTCTAAAGAATCTTTTTTCTAGTAAAGAAAGCAAGTATTTAGACGGAGTAAAAGAAAATGAACAAGAAAAGTCTTTAAACCCGATTTATTTCCCTATATTATCGATTTGGTGGATGATCTAAAAGACTTCTGATGATGCTATGTTTAGAACGGATGCTCAGATAAATCGCAATGGATGATGAGATATCTATTAAATAAAATCACACATGGTCATTAAGCTAATCTTCCTCCTAACACTAGAAATATAGGCTCTAAACGGGTATAGTTGAAAAGGGTTCGATTAGTTTGGTGTTTATTCTCCGGTAACAAGGCTAACAACAATTATAAAATGAACATTAAACTGACTTTCTAAAAGGTGATTTAGACGAAGTGTATAGTGATTAATCGGAAGCCTATATAGAAATTGGTCAAGAAGACAAAGTTTGTATATTGAATGGATAAATCTTTGCACATGCCTAGGCAATTGCATAAAGGACTGAAATTGGATGAAATAAAAAGTTGGCTTTAAATCTAACAAAGATGAAAATTGCGTTTTTGCAAAAGTCACATATGAGGAATGTGTTGTTATTACTCTTTACACTGATGACTTACTTTATACTTGGATTGAATTATGAAATCGTTGAGCAGACTAAATCTTATATCAATAATGTTTCGAAGTTTAAACATTGGTCCTGTGGATGTAATTTTGGGAATTATGGTCATTAGAGAAGATAATAAGAAGTGTTAACTCAATCTTGTTATATAGAATTTTATTCGGGCGCAAGTTTGGTTTCACAAAAAAATCAACCGAAGTCTACTAATGTGTGGACTTCTGCTATTAGGCGGTGGAACGGTTGCATCTGAAAAACAATCAGCATTGCATTGTCTGCAATGCCATCCGAGTATATTACTATATCATCAACCAGAAAAAAGGAAATTGTTTTGGCTAGGCGATTATTGAGAAATACTCCTTTTGTGCGTGTATCCCTTTGCATCCTATCACCATTTATTGTGACAATGAGTGAGTGATTCGAGATCGCCAAGAAGACGAAGGTTTCCGACAATGACTATGTACCAACCGATCCGATGGTCTTCAAGGAGCTGGGATTAGTACCAATTAGAGGACATTCGCATTTGCGAGTGTGGAAGTTAGGTCGCTTCCTATGATAAAGGTCGTTAGTCTACTAATTCCCTTCAATTCTATGCCGGTCGCCCAATCCAAGCATGGCTAAATGCGCAAGTTCTTCTCATGTATACGAAAGAAAAAATAGCTTTGGCAAGCTCATAGGAATATAGAAGAAAAAAGAAGAACTAAAGTCCAAGGTGAGAAATAGGCTAATAGGGGAAATCAATTCTTTCCATTCCGGTTACGAGATGATGGGTGGAGTCTCCCGATCTTCTCCACACTCCATATGAATTGCCGGCAGGCCATCGTCATCCACAATTATTCGTATCACCCGACCCGCCGTTGCGGCAACCGTCCTCGTTCTCTCCATAATCTTCGGATTTATCTCCCACACTTCCTGAAGTACCATCTGATGTGCCCACCGCGGCTACCGGTTCCACTTGAATACTGTAAAGTCTCTCAGTGAATTCTACCCAGTCCATATCTGCATTATCTATAGGGTGATTGCAGAGACCATTATCATCCAGAGCGTAGAGGGTAACTCCATAGCCTGGCCAAGATTTTTCAACATCAACTACATCGGGCCTGGCATTTCTTCCCGCGTATTGCACCCATGCCTTGTGCAGGGCTCTTGCGAGATCCTCGTAGCTTGCCAGCCCAAAAACATGCACTTGGCCTACTTCGGAAATCTGTTTCCCTTGAGATGGTGATGAGAAAGGTAAAGCGAGATATATCGAAACCCCTCCCTCCTCCATTCTCACTGCAGTCTCCATGTTCTTCTCTTCATCTTCACTTGGGCCTCCATCCATCGTTTTCACACGAATGAAGCATAGTTCATACTTGAATTCTTCCCAAACCATGGCTGTACTTATGGGAGCCTCCCAACCAAAAAGAGTAATTTTGTAACCTGGCCAAGAACTTCCGATGTCCACCACGTTAGGACTAGGATACTTTCCCCTATACCTTGCCCACTCAAAGTGCAGGACACGTGCAAGATCCTCGTAGCTTCCCAATGGACGAAGATCCGCTTCACCTACTGCCTGTTTTGCTTGATTATCCTCAATGAGATAAATCTGAACCAGCTGATGGAACATGCGCACGCAACTCGCAACTCTTCTGAATTCTTCCCATCTTAGCCCTTTTACTTGCATGTCGATGGGATTGCCATCTGCATCACAATAAAGCGTGTCGAAGTTTGGCCATGGCTTGACTATGTCTAATTCCGGTAGCGGTGTTCTACCGGTGAGCTTCGCCCACTCATTATGGACCGCCTCCACAAAAGGTCCATAATCCGAGAATTCACTGAGCATTAGGGAAGCTATTTCATCTTCAATACTATTATTGACGACATTAATGATTTTAAACACTCTTCCATCACCATCATCTTCATCATCATCATTATCTTCTTCTTCTGTGGCCATGTCTTCCTCCCTTTTTGGAGCATCATTCAAGTTCATTTCTTCTTTCGCGTTGTCTGGTTCTTCAATATTTCCCGTATTGCCTGATTGCTCATCCCTGTCATCTTCATTCTCATGACCATCTTCCTCCTCCCCGTTTATGATCACTTTCATCTGCAGGGATGCGCTGCTGATTGAAGGGTCCAGAATCTTCAAGAAGAGACTCGTCTGTCGAGATCTTTTCTGAGAAGGGTCTCTCTGGCACAACATCATTCTCATGGGTTTTCTTCCCGGATTGGAGCGAGTTGTGTAGGCCGTTGATACGGCTTCCCAAGATCTACATAGCTAGAAACTCGAACATCCATAAGATTTGACAAGGATTTGTGTACCTGATTTTGAATCCATTGTTCTTGGAGCAAAACGACAACAATCCAGGCCTTCAATGCTGAAGATCTTCTCCTCTATGACCCTCGATTCCTGGTTCGATGAGACCGCCACTCACGACATGCCTTATGTGAGTTCAGAGAGAATTTTGGAAAAGTGAGGGCTAGAGGAGGGACCTTAGCGCTATTTATAGAGTTTTGGACGGGCCCTCTCATCACGGGCCGGGCCCAACTGGGCCCACACAAGCCAGGCCCATATTCGACCATTAAAAAAAACTTATGCCTTACCTTATTAGACCAACCCCGTAAAACGGTAATTACAATCTCAATTAATATAGCCCACATAAGGAAAATTCTTACATTCTCCCACTTGGGCTATATTAATTGAGACTGTACTTTATGTGCGCACCTTTATGTTGGTCTAGTGGCAATTTTTAATAGTCAATCCTATCCCATAAAGTCTCCAACACCGAATCATGGCGGTAATTGCATGTATTTACACAGAGCCTTCCATGGTCACGAATGCTTTCAACTTTATTGATATGGATTCAATATGGTTGTGTGGCAAACAGATAACACCTCATAAAGAGTAATACCTTATGTGTTATCTCCCTTGTCGGTCACTATTCTCTTATCTTTAAGTGTCACAGAAAACTGGATGTGGCACTAGAGAATATCTTTATGATTCTAACGAACCCACATATGTCTTATCTTTATGATTAACCTTTCTTTATGTGTAATCAAGACATATGTTCAAGGCTAATAACTGGATGCCCCTAGCCTTTACTCAAGATTTACACAGTACCTTGAGATTTTCCTTAGATATATGTGCACAACTCAATAACAACTTATACAAAGAAAGGAGTTGACATATATCGAAATGTTACAAAAGTAACAAGGTACAGACATAAACTTTATTAGAGCAAATCTGAAATACCTCATACTAAACGATAGTATCCACTGATTCTCCTAAGCCCATGTTCATGATATGTCGCTCAAATACACAAGGGCGTAGGCCTTTAGTCAGTGGATCTGCCAACATATCGTCTGTAGAAATATGCTCTACTATAATGTCACTATTCTATACCATTTACTTTATTGTCAAAAACTTGACCTCCGTATGCTTAGACCCTTTGAAACTTCTGTTGTTATTGACAAACAACACAGCAGAATTGTTATCACAATATAACTGTATGGGTTTATTCACAAAATCAAATACGGTCAATTCCTTAATGAGGTTCCGGAGCCAAACAGCTTGAGTAGCAGCTGAAAAACATGCTATAAATTCTGCTTGCATGGTAGAGGAAGATATAGATTTTTGTTTCTCACTTTTCCACGATACTGCACCTCCTGCTAACATGAAGATATATCTTGTTGTCGATTTTCTATCATCTTCACAACTAGCAAAGTCTGCATCTGAATATGCTACCAATCGCAAATCATGGACATATCTATACACCAACATATAATCTCTTGTTCTTTTTAAGTATCTCAAGACCTTTTTAGCAGCAACCCAATGGTCATGTCTTGGATTCGACTGATATCTGCGTAAAAGTCCTGTTATAAAGGCAATGTCTGGTCTAGTGCAAACTTGAGCATACATAATACTTCCAAGTGCATTAGCATAAGGTATGTCATTCATTTGGTCTTTTTCAAAATCTGATTGAGGACATTGTGAGAGATTCAACTTGTCACCCTTAACGACAGGAACACTTCCTGGTTTGCAATCCTGCATGTTAAATCTCTCCAAAATACGATCAACATACGCCTTTTGAGATAAACCTAACATACGACAAAAACGATTTCTATGGATTTCAATGCCTAGAACGAAAGATGTCTCACCCAAGTCTTTCATGTCAAAATTCTTTGACAACATTTGTTTTGTTTCATGCAGTAATCCAATATCGCTACTTGCAAGCAAAATGTCATCCACATAAAGTATGAGAAAAATAAATTTCCTCCCACTAACCTTGCAGTATATGCACCGATCTACTTTGTTCTCAACAAAACCAAAAGAAGTAACAACATGGTGAAACTTCATGTACCATTGTTCGGAAGCTTGTTTGAGACCATAAATAGCTTTCTTCGTTTACACACACCTGAATCATTTGTTGCAAAACCTTCAGGCTACATCATATAAACCTCCTCATCAAGGTCTCCATTTAGAAAAGCAGTCTTAACGTCTATTGGATGTAATTCCATGTCAAAATGAGCTACTAATGCCATGATCACTCTAAAGACTCCTTTAGAGGAAACTGGTGAAAACGTTGCTTCATAGTCTATCCCTTCCCTTTGAGTGAAGCCTTTGGCCACAAGTCTGGCTTTAAATTTCTCAATCTTTCCTTTTGAATCTCTTTTAGTCTTGTAAACCCACTTGCAACCTATGGGCTTACAACCTTCCGATAATTCAACAAGCTCCCAAACACCATTATACTTCATAGATTGCATCTCATCTCTCATTGCATCCAACCACAAATTTGATTGAGGACAGGAAACAACGTCTATATAAGTTGCCGGATCTGTAATGCAACCTATATCGTAATCATGTTCTCCTAAATAGACCATATAGTCCGGTGGTATAGCCGAACGTCTTTCCCTAGTAGATCTCCTAAGTGGTGTCACTGGGTGCTCATTTTGAGTCTAATGAACTTGAATGACTTCATCTGTGGTCGTTTCATCAATAGGATTCTCAACATTGACAGGTTCAGTTTGTGGCACAGTACGCTCTATCATTATCTGCATAGACAAGGAGAAAGATATAGCAGGTCTCATCATGTTGTCATGTTCACTAATTTGTGAACAATCATGCTCTCCGGCTACATCAAATTCCAGAAACTTGGCCGTTTGAGATTCTACAATCCTTGTTCCTCCACTTGGATTATAAAATCGATATCCCTTTGAATGTTTTGAGTAAGATATAAAGTAGCATTGAGTGGTTTTAGCCTCCAACTTACCTAATGTTGGATTATACAATCTTACTTCCGCAGGACATCCCCAGACCTTGAAATGATTCAAACTTGGTTTGCGTCCAGTCCATAACTCAAAAGGAGTCGATGTAACAGCTTTGGTAGGAACATGATTCAATACATAAAGGGCTGTTTTTAAAGCCTCACCCCATAAAAAATCAGGCAAATTAATCCTACTCATCATACATCTTACCATATCCATGAGAGTACTATTGCGCCTTTCAGCCACATCATTCTGTTTAGAACTTCCAGGCATAGTGAACTGAGCCACTATCCCAGAATCCTCTAAGTATTTAGCAAATGGTCCTTTAATTTGCCCAAAATTACCATGTTTACCATAATATTCTCCACCTCGATCAGATCTGACCACCTTTATTACCTTTCCTAACTGTTTCTCAACTTCAGTCTAAAAAATCTTGAATTTGTCAAGAGATTCGGATTTCTCCTTAATCAGGAAAAGGTAACCATACCGAGAATAATCATCAATAAACGTGATGAAATAAACTTTTCTACACAAGGTTGTAGTATAGGGTCCACTGATATCGGTGTGAATGACCTCCAGTAATCCAGAACTTCGAACTGCGGTTTTCTTCTTTATCTTAGTCATCTTTCCTCTACAACAATCTATGCAAGTCTCTAGGTCACCTTTAAGAGTAGGCAAGATGTGTGTCTTTATCAGCCTTTCTACTCTTTCTTTGGATATGTGACCTAGTCGTTTATGCCATAACGCATAAGACTGTTCTTTAGGTAGAGGTCTTTTGGGAACAACATTTTCTACTGTATTAACGACGTATATATCATTGGGAGATAAACACAACCTGTACAATCCATTGAACATGTTGCAGCACCCAACCTTATTTGAACTAAAGAACATAGATATAATATTGTTCTTTATTTCAAAAGAGTAACCACACATGTCCAAACATGACACGGAAACTAAGTTCCATCTAAAGGAAGGTATATAAAAAGTGTTTCTTAACATCATATTAAAACCAGTATCTAGAATTAAAATGACATCTCCCACGAACTCAACGTCGATCTTGTCATTGTTTCCCACAATGAGCTTTGATTCATCCTGATTTGGCGTCCTTATGTTTGTGAATCCCTGTATGGTAAATGCAACCTGATTAGTCGCACCACTATCTAGCCACCAAGAACTGGATGGGGCTTCAGATAGATTGGATTCACAGACAAATGCCAAAGAATCATTACCTTTATGCTCATTTTTAGACAACCAAGCTTTATACTGATTGCAGTGTTTCTTTATGTGTCCCCTCTTCCTACAAAAGTAGCAAAGGACACCCTCCCTTTTAAAAGGTGCATTTCTTGGAGCCATGGAGGTAGAGGGGCCAGCAACTTCGGGATTTCCTTTCTTAAGGACTATATTGTTAAAAGTGCCTGTGGTTTTAGGTTTTCCTCTATGATGTGCAATCCCTTTACCCTTCCCTCTTTTGGCAGAACTAGAGGCATATAAAGCAAGATGCCCTCTCTCTTTGTTCAGTTTCTCTTCCTCTGCCACCACTCTAATTATAAGGTCATTTATTGACCAAGTCTCATTCTGCGAACTATAGTTCGTTTTGATAATTCCAAAATTAGGAGGAAGAGTATTTAATGCTTGATGCACAATGTAAGCTTCAGGTATATCAACTTGAAGGATTCGGAGTTTTGTCTGAAGATTTACCATCCTAAGTACATAATCTCTAACTCCAGTTGAACCATCATACTTCATATTAAAGAGTGATTGCATTAGTGTACCTATCTCAGCATTGGTAGAAACACAATACCTAGCCTCCAAAGCTTCCATCATTTCCTTAACAGTACAATCAGTTGGCAAGCCACTCACCAAATGTTCCTGAATCGACTGTTTCATAATGAGCAAGCAAATTCTATTACTTTTTTCCCATGCAGCAAAACGTACTTTCTGGGTTTCTGTAGTAGCATCAGTAAGGTCTGCCGGTCTATTCTCAGTGAGAGCAATATGAACATCTGCGAGCTCCATCCCAAACAGAAAATCCTCTTTCCATTTCTTGAAGTTTGATCCAGTAAGAACCTCAGTCGCAATAGAATTGCCGTTTACAGAGAAGGTGACTGATTTGACAAGCAATACATATAATTAGCATCATGTGAGTCCTAAACACACATCTCAAGAGCTACATACATCATCATATAAACACTTTTGGGCAGAATACATGACATGCAATTGTATACTCTTCACATGACAACGGTCCATGAAAATGTATTATAACATTTCGTGAATTCACCGCATTTGGGTGTATGAACCACTAGAGTTAGTCACTTTTCAACCATATGCTGTACATGTATCCCTCTACAAACTAACGCACAATTACCTCCTTTGGGAGTATAAACATGCATCAGAATAGGAGACATCCCATTACAATATAAGACCGATATTTCTCAAATCCAATCAAGTGTGCCACTTTGGCGGTCATAACTCAACTGATCATCAAAATTCTCTCATATTAGGGATATAACTTTATGACTCACATTCACCTTTCATATGTGATTTTAGACTTGATGACAGGGGCTATTTGTCACTAAAATCACAAGTCATGCTAATTGCATTGCTCTATCCATTAATACATACTACTGATAAATCAACACTATACATATTCCTCAAGTGATGATATAATCATAAGCATGCAATTGCATTTCCAAAATCATAGAGAAATACATGAAAATATGCCAAAATTACCCCAAAATCACATACTTTAAGGCTTTCACATGCATTTTCACATCCTTAAAAGCATCAAAAAATGCAAATAAGCACACCACAAGATAAGAAATTCACATATGAGCACGGCGATATAAGTCACGCGCCAAACAGCCACCGCAAGCGCCCTCACGCGCCGGCGTCCAAAAAATGGTCCGAAGCCGGTCCGACCGGTCAACGGTCGGACCGGTCAACCGTTGGACCGGGTCGGGTCAACCCGGTCAACGGATCAACCGGGTCGGACCGCGTGACGTCATCGATGACGTCACCGCCATGTGGCGGTCGCATGTGAGGCGGCGAAGGTGATGTCATCGTGACGTCATCGAGACGCGTGGCACCACGTGTCCGTGCGCATGCGCTCGTCATGCGCGCGAGGCCGCGTGGCCGTCCACGGATCGGCGAACATGCGCTCGGCGCGCGCGTGAGGCCGCGTGGTGGTCCACGCACCGGCGCGCGTGAGCGCGCGTGCGGGGCCGCGCGGCGGCGCGTGCCGTCGACGCCCATCACCGCCTAGGCGCGTGGCGGCGCGTGAGGCCGTTTCCGACCTCTTTTGACGACAATATACCCATCATTTTGCTCGTATGGACGAGTAGAATCCATTTATGCAATAAAATTTCACTTTTATTGGACCAAAAATCACATAGAAGCAAGCAAAGCAATCCGAGCTAGGGTCAAGACCGAAAAAGGGCTAGAGGCGGCCGATTTAGCTTCGGCGACAGGCTTAACAGGCATAAAGGACTCAGCTCTAGTCTATGCAGGCTCTGATACCAAATGTAGGCCGTTGATACGGCTTCCTAAGATCTACATAGCTAGAAACTCGAACATCCATAAGGTTTGACAAGGATTTGTGTACCTGATTTTGAATCCATTGTTCTTGGAGCAAAACGACAACAATCCAAGCCTTCAATGCTGAAGATTTTCTCCTCTATGACCCTCGATTCCTGGCTCGATGAGACCGCCACTCACGACATGCCTTATGTGAGTTCAGAGAGAATTTTGGAAAAGTGAGGGCTAGAGGAGGGACCTTAGCGCTATTTATAGAGTTTTGGATGGGCCCTCTCATCACGGGCCGGGCTCAACTCGGCTCACACAAGCCAGGCCCATATTCGACCATTAAGAAAACCTTATGCCTTACCTTATTAGACCAACCCCGTAAAACGGTAATTACAATCTCCATTAATGTAGCCCACATAAGGAAAACTCTTACAAGTTGGACTTACCAGAGCCTTAAATGCTGTAGACAATAGGAGAAGCTCAAATAGGACGCGGACCAATCATTGACAAGACTAGACAACACAAGGAGCTACCACACCCGGAAACATACACACATTCATCTGAGTAGTGAGTACAATGGGCATTTCACGGCCGACAACAATTTTCACTCGTCAAATTACTTGCAGTGGCCTAAATCGAAAAAGCTCCGAGGAAGGCCTGAGGAAATTGACATATATTGAACGACTAACCAGCAGAGAAACGCAGATGACGAAACGAATACGGTCCATTTTCACATTCCTCCACTCACTTAATATTTCAATGCGGCCAAAGAGAAGAAGCGTCCACTTAGAGAAATGAACTCTTTTAACTTCTGATGGAAATCAGAACCTAGAAAACCGTAGCCCCATTGGCATTTTCGAGAACAACGAGAGGAAATCGAAAACAAAGCAAAGAAAGGCAAGTCGAACATTGCACAAGTAAAAGACGGCATACCGAATAGGAAAATCATCACTAAGCATCGATTTCGAAAAGCTCGAAACTTGATGGTTCTCCTTCGCGCGCTCGCGCAGATGGTGTTCTCGTTCACACGTCTCGAGCCGAGGATTTCTTCATATAAAAGAAAAGAACAAACGGGAACGAGGACGAGGCGACACGGATCCGCACTCTATCGCACCGACATTTTAGGAACCAGAACCCACAGCCAGTGCCACAGGCATGAAAGAAGACGACGCATCCAAGATGCTCGAAACAGAGTAAACAAACGAGAAAGCGACTCGCTGAGCCACGGGAGCTTTTAGAGGGAAGAAGTTGACGTCGCCATACCGAGCGAATCGCGGGAGCTGCAGACGAGCATGGAGGCTACGTCGTCCACCTCCAGGAACGCCGCGACGAAGGGGTCAGTGTCGTAGTCGGCCTCCGAGCGGAGATCGCCGGTGTTCGCCGCTTTCATTTGCTCCCGACCGTTGCTCTTCCGCGACGACGGAAGGTGCAGTAGCTGCTTCTGAACTTGACCTGCCGTCGTCTTCGTGAGCAGGAATGTGGACACGCCAATCTCGTCGCACGTTGGGCAGAGAGAATGGAGAAGGAGCGAGGAAAGAGAAAGTTGTTGTCTGTTTTGTGTGTTTTGCGCGGGGCTAAAAGTTTCGTCTGTGCGTGGGGAATCCCCGCCGTGTAGCATGCACGTGCGGCGACATATGAACAGCTTCACACGCGCGCCATGATGCTCACGCTGGCGCGCGTGTGGATGGGGAGGAGAAGATTTTGCTTTTAAACTTTTAATACCTTTCGAGCAATGTTTTTTTTTTTTTTTTTATCAGTCCTACTCTATACCTACTCTACACTCACTCTCAAACTTTTGCCCTGCCTCTTGCAGGGCGTGGGAGTCAAAACCCACTCCTGAAACTTGCGCATCCCCACTCCATCCCCCCTGAGAAGGTGGGGGTTTGAACCCCTCATCTCCCTCTTTCATGTTGAAAGGGTGGCCACTGGGGCGAATCCCAGTAGTTCCTTTCGAGCAATGTTGCCGAGCATGAAATTTGCGACTCCTAGGACTTGATTACCTTGGTTTAATAAAATGAGTTTATATAATAATTCAGTTTATTTTGTGTTTTGTTCCTAAACCCATCTTAATGTGATTATTGATGTATCATCTTCCCTCAAAAAGATAATAGGCGTATTAAAATATTTTCATTGCTATTGTGAGATTTTAGCAAAACTACCATCAATTATTCTAAAATTTGAAGATTTTAGCAAAGCTTAAGAAGGTCGATTTCTAGCTCCGATATCATGTGAAATTTTCGTAGGATCATAATCGATTGTTCTAAAATTTGAAGATATTAGATGAATATATGATTTAATATTTGTACTTCGAGGAACACGTTTGTCTTAGTAATGTTGTATTCATCCATCAAATCATCCTACATAAGATAAGAAGCATTGTTCGACAATTAGTGTATTGATAAACATAAAGGAATTTTACAAGCAACAGTTGCATTAGTAGAGTTGAATCGGATATTTGTCGACATTGCAATATCCATATATCCATGGTTTTTATTTGAGCTTAAGATTGGCATAAATGCTAGAAAAAATTCTAAATAAGAGTTTGAAGTACATTGAAAAATTATAAATAAGAGTTTGAAGTACATTTATTTTCTTAATTAAGAGTATGAAATGAGTCTTATTTCAAATAAGTATGCAAGGGCTTAGACACCCTTGATTCGGTCAGTGAGGGCCTCCCGACCCTTGCTTAGAGCTAGGGAGGGTCGGCTAGCATGGTAACCCTCGCTAGCCCTAACTCCAAAACTTGAAAAAAAAAAAAAGAAGAAAAGGAAAATGAGAAAAAAACCATAAAAATTTCATAATTTTTTTATTAAAATATCATGTAAAAATGACAATGTTAGCAATGGTTATCTACATCAGCGAATTCTAGCCAATTTTGGCTAGAGGGGCTCAAACGACAAAAGGTAAAAAAGTCTATGACTTAATTAGTAAAATTAAAAGATTTATGATTGAATTGGTAAAAATATAATAGATTTAAGACTTTTTAGACAATTCACCCTGCAAAAAATTTATGATCAATTGAGTAATTTTTTAAAGCTTTTTGCCCAATACATGTGGCTTTGCAAAACAGGCTTCTTCATCGTTCCACACTTCTGCAAAGCGAAGGAGTTGAATCCCTCAAACCAACAAACAAAAGTCGCTTTGGGTAAAAAGCTTGCAAAGCTTACTGGCATTTACATACACGCTGTTTTTCCTTGTTTGAAGTAACCGGTGTCATGAAGCTTTACTGGCATTTACTGTTTTCCCTTGTTTTTCCTTGTTTGGAGCTCGGATTTAGATTAACAAGCGCGTGTTCCCTTTTCAGTTTCAAATGACCAGACGTGTGTGTACACGTGACTCGATCTTAGGACTGGTTATGGAAATTAGGAATAAGAGGTGGTCGTGATTAGTACAAGAGTACTAAGATTATACGATGAGGACCTAAAACCATAGTCCCCCTCATGTATTTCGAACTTACGCACGACAGATGGATGAATTGTCTCTGTACATGTTTCCAGGGACGGTAGTACATGCCAGTGTCGATTGATTAGCCAACTTGCATTGCGAAACAATTCGTTTGCCGTTATAGAATTCCAACCTTTGAGAGGATTAGCTCCTCTAATTTTAGCCTTTAGGTGAAGGGTACTATTGCATAGCTGTTTGGGCTTTTTGGCTCCTTTACACGCTCCAAAATAAACGCTTCCTCAAGTTACGATTTTGCTTATGGTATAACGAGATAAAAGTATCTTGTCATTCATTTCCCATCATTTGCACTTATCAATAGGCTTAATTCCAAAAAAAAAAAAAAAAAAAATCAATTGTAGGTCGAGTGATAATTCTGGTCCCAATTTTTTTTGTCTCATAAAAAATCACGAACTTTCACTATTTTCCCAAATTTGGCCTCCATTATTAACTCTTTGTCTGAAGCTAGTTGTGAGCTTGGCGGATCTCGTCCATGGTGTCTCTCGACGGGCAATAGTCTATAACTTCATATTACAACAAAATTATAAAGTCTAGCCAAAGAGATTCAATCTAGAGATTTTAAGTGGCGGAGACGATGAACAATTTCACCATTAGTTTCCAAGCTATGACTTAGAGAAGAAAACAATGAATAATGCTTTAAATCCAATCCACAAGTGCACATGGATTCATTTTTAAGGACAATCAATGATTCTAAGTTAAGGGGGTCAGATATGAGATTTAAGTGAAAGTTGGTTCTTTTTTCTTTCTTTGAGACATAAAAAAGTTTAGGCTATAATTGTCACTCGATTTAAAGTTAGTGTTTTTTATGAGACAAAAAAAACTTGGGGCCAGAATCGTCACTCAATATAAAGTTTGTGCTTTTTTTTGTTTTTTTTTGGGAATTAGCCCCTTATCAATATGGAATTTTTGAAAAATAAGTAGTTTCAGAAGTGCTCTAGTCAACTGCTTCTCTTCAACATTCACCACTTCTTAGTTCACTACAAGCCAAGAGCCCAATGGTGGAACCGAGTAAGCCAACATTTACTCACGGTTTAAAAGACAAAATACTGATCATACTACTAATGATAACTTATTTTTATACGGGCGTGCGGCGTGTGCCATTGGGTTTTTTTTTTTTTTTTTTTTTTTTTTTTTTTTTTCTTGTACAGCATCACAAGATAATAATAGAATACATAACTTGTGCAGAAAAATTGGAAAAACTTGACAGTAGTTTTTTTTTTCCTTTTACAACCATACAAATTATTTCCTTAGAATTGGAATAATACTATTTTTCAATACTGAAAACAATCGAATATTTAAAATTCAAAAAATAAAGGAAAAGAAGACAAACATTTTTAAATTTTTCATATAGAGGAGGGCAAAAATGAGGTTAATTGCAACGTAAGAACAATTGAGAAATTTGATCAAGTACTCTTTCTCAGTTGAAAATGAGTCGTTAATTTCTGCGTTTTACCTTTTTATCATTTTTCTTTGGTCAATTTTATCACTTTGAATTATATTTTGAAAGATGAATTTACGATTTCTTTAACGGAAGCAAAGGGATTCGATATTTTCCCTTAAGCTTCCGTTTGTTTTGTGGAAAGTATTTTTCAAGGAAAACTCTCTATTCATTTTCCATTGTTCAGTTTGATTAAGAAAATAAGTTAATGAAAAATATTTTCCTAGTTAACAAATGGCCTATACTTAAATTTAGAAAAATGATTTTCTCTTTGAAAAATTAGAAAATATTTTTCAAAATATGAGTAGGTATCGATGTTTGAATCTAAAACTTTACACTTGAGCAATACAGGTCTTCAATACTTGGGTCTGGGTGCATCAAGGTTGAGCCTAGGACTCTAATGACTGCTCTAGGGTCCATTAGGCATTGAGGCTAGGCTTGAAGCCTTGGTGCCTATGCTCGATGCCCGGCACATGAGCCTGAGTCCATAGAGGCCATGTTTAGATCCAAGGCCGTCAAATGGGTAAGGATGTTATGTAATGTTGTCTTTGAATTCACATACTCACGTTGGCCAGGTCACCCCAACCCCATATTAAAAATCTTTCGTTTTACGTCATTATAATGAAAAAGCAAAGTATAAAAGGAAGTTATATACATTCTTGCGTGCGACCCTGCACAAAGTATAGCATGCAAAGACAGAAAACGAAATCCGAAGTATAAAGGCAATCCAAGCCATGTCCGGATATAAATTTTCACCCTATGGTTCTGTGCGAATAAAGCAACCAAATATATACAAGCGTCAAACTAGCAGAAGCTATATAGTTGAGAAGTTCCACGCCTTACTCGAAAATACCCGGCACGGGCACTGAAACTCCGGCCCGAATGAAAAGTTCCTTGCAAAGAAATGGTATTTTCCTGCCTGATAAAAGCATCAATCAGCTCCTTCCCCTGAATCTGTCAAAAGCACTGAAGAGGGAATTCAGAAGCCCGCCGAAGGGGGCATTCTGGGAACTCTTCTCTCGATCCAGCTCAATTACTTCAGATGCAAGATTCAATTTGCCGTTGGGGACCTCCGGTAACAAGTGCCTGACTACACTTGATGATGAGGGGTAGAATGTCATTGAAAGCAGGCTCTCTCTTGCTCCAGGATTCGACGTATCAGCGCCAGAACTGCTTCCAGGTTGAACTTGATCCAGACTGAGGATACGAGTGATGCAAAGAGGACAATCCCATGTCTTCGGAACTTCCCAATCCCTATATAACAGAAGATATGTGCTCATATAAGATAGCAGTTCGAAAAAGATCTATTCAAGTCAGCTCTTGTGATCATTTATCCATGGAAGTGAATCTTATAGACTATTGATGAGCCTTCGATTGGAAGTTAGGTAAAAATGATGAGACTTACCCCTCCAGACATTTCTCGTTGCAGCGACTAATGAAATCGTCTGCATATGCTTTGAACTCGCTGTCGAGATGTTCAACCAGTCTCGTTGCGTCACTTAAAGGCAATACATCCCAAATCTTCAAGACTTGGATGTATCTGTGTTCCTTTAGTATATCGACAGTGCACAGCATGTAGAGATCTTCGACCTCAAATTGCTTCACCATAGGAGAAGAGCTTTTAGGGAGTAAACCCCCGTTGCTCTTTTTAGGTCTCCACCCACGGGCGAGTTTTGATATAAGGATCGTGATTAACATCTTGGTCCCAGGTGACGTCAGCTTCCTGAAAGACTTCACAAAGTTGTCGCCAAAGAAAACCTACAGAGACAAGATAGTTGACAAGAAAACGTAATGTCATTGATTCTGCAAAAGTCGAATGTCCATTTTGAAAGGAAAAAAAACCATCTGCAACGTGAGTTACCCTCCACCGAGCATTTCTAAATAGGACACTATTTCCACCAAGCGGATCATCTAGCAGGATCTCCTCTTTCTTCGCATCCAAAATGGCTTTGAATTCATCAGTACTGGAGGAACATTCTCGACTCTTAGCATCCTGGGAGCATTTTGCACTCCGCTGCGCATTTCTATATACTACACTACTTCCATCAAGCAGACCATCAAGCTGATTATTCTTCCCATCCAAAGCGGCTTTGACATCATCAGTATTGGACAAACATTCTCGGCTCTGAGCATCCTGGGAGCATTTTGCACTCCACTGCACGTTTCTATATACTACACTACTTCCATCAACCGGACCATCAAGCTGATTATTCTTCCCATCCAAAGCGGCTTTGACATCATCAGTACTGGACGAACATTCTTGGCTCCTAGCATCCTGGGAGGATTTTGCACTCCACTGCACATTTCCAAATACTACACTGCTTCCGTCAACCAGACCATCAAGCTGATTATTCTTCCCATCCAAAGCAGCTTTGACATCATCAGTACTGGACGAACATTTTCTGCTCTTAGCATCCTGGGAGCATTTTGCACTCCACTGCACATTTCCAAATACTACACTACTTTCATCAACCGGGCCATCAAGCTGATTATTCTTCCCATCCAAAGCGGCTTTGACATCATCAGCACTAGACGAACATTCTCGGCTCTTAGCATCGTGGGAGCATTTTGCACTCCACTGCACGTTTCTATATACTACACTACTTCCATCAACCGGACCATCAAGCTGATTATTCTTCCCATCCAAAGCGGCTTTGACATCATCAGTACTGGATGAACATTCTTGGCTCTTAGCATCCTGAGAGCACTTTGCCCTCCGCTGTGCATTTCTATATACTACACTACTTCCATCAACCGAACCATCAAGCTGATTATTCTTCCCATCCAAAGTGGCTTTGACATCATCAGTACTGGATGAACATTCTTGGCTCTTAGCATCCTGAGAGCACTTTGCCCTCCGCCGTGCATTTCTATATACTACACTACTTCTATCAACCAAACCATCAAGCTGATTTTTCTTCCCATCCAAAGTGGCTTTGACATCATCAGTACTGGATGAACATTCTTGGCTCTTAGCATCCTGAGAGCACTTTGCCTTCCACCGTGCATTTCTATGCACTCCACTACTTCCATCAACCGGACCATTAAGCTGATTATTCTTCCCATCCAGAGCCGCTTTGACATCATCAATGCTGAAGAAACATCCACGGGTCTTAGCATCATGAACCAAAGATTCCCATATAGATTTACTTCCCGTCAGCGTTCCCTCATTCCCCAAAATCCAAAGAGAATATCTACATTGAAGCAGCAAAAAGCAGGGATTGTTCGTAAATAACATCTTATGACAAAATTCAAATCACCTTGGTTAGGCAGGAATAGAAGAGACTACCTTGCCCTGGTGATAGTCACATTGGTTCTCTTAGTGTCAGAAACGAACCCGATACAACCACGAGGGTTTGATCTCACGGTGGATACTATTATGATGTCTTCTTCACCCCCTTGGAACCCATCCACTGACCTCACTTTCACTGTAAAGCCTTTGATATTCTCGTAACTTTTTCCAATTCTCTTTTGTATTGCAGCAACCTGAGCCCCATACGGAGATATTACACCAACACTTAGATCTTCGCCTGAAGATTTTGCTGCAGAAAAACAAAGACGACATATTTAGATTAGCAAAAAGTTTCAACAACACTGACATGAAAGTGTTATGTACACCTCCAATTACTGTTCTATGTGTCCCGTAAGACTAAGATAATGACCTAAATGACAAGAAAGCACACTATCTCCAGTTTCAAAAAGCATTTAAAGCTATGCAAATTTCTCCAGACATCCCAAGAAACTAAATGGACTTCATGCTAAGATTGAATAGAAATATCTCTCTTACAGCTTCGGCAGTCAACAACTGCCTGCCCATGCTCTACGACAGTATAGTAAAAGGTGCATCCACATATATAACCAAACATGTACAAAGACACTGTCATTATTTGCTTTAATTCATACCATTTGGCAGGAAATGATATAACCTAGTGAAATTCTCTCATGACGTACCTCCACATAGTTTGCTCAAAATCATCGAGACAACTCCTACCTCAGCAGTGTTTCTAAGGCTATGTCCATCATCCCCACCTTCTTCTCTTCCATTAGAAATATTTATGAAGGAGTACGGGCCAAACATCGGCCACGACAAATGACATTTTCTATAACTTTTGCTGGTAACATTCGGCCCATCTTGAATTTGATTATTGTAAAAGGTTGATGTTGGAAAGCGACTTATGGCAGGATGCATTCTGTACTGGATATTGAGAAGGTGCCTTGGATGACCCAGAGAACCCAACCTTTCGAATAGACTCCTTCCGAAGCCAGCATTGCTAGAAAGCTATAGAAATGAAAACATACACAAACTCAAAGCTCAATTAAGCATAAAATCATCATGTTTATGTATGCTTCTGGACGTTGCTTGTCAAACATTCAGCAATGACATACCTTGCTCTCAACCATTGCAGGCAACTGACATTCATCTCCGACTAAAATTGCGTGCTTAACACCGCGAAGCTGTAGCGGAATCAGTGACTCGCATTCTTTTAACTGCGCAGCCTCATCAATCACCAATAAACTGAGAGGCTCCATTTTCGTTTCCATGGGGTAGAGCTTATATGAGTTGGAGGCAGTGCAGAAAATCAAGGAAGCCGCTTGATAACAGAACTCAGTTATCTTGCTATCACTCTTAAATGTTGCAAGGTTTAGCTCTCTAAGAGACATGTTAAGAGTTTGCAAAACAGAGAGGCATTCACGTCTCTTCATCAACAATGCTGTACATAGTGGATCTGTGACGGTTTTTAATGAAGATGGGTCCGATGAAAATGCTTCCTTCAACTTCCTAGAATCCAACTTCTCTCCACATAGTGACACTTCAAAAGAATCAAGCAAGATAAGTAGGGACTTTATATCCTGGAAATTATGTTCCAAAAGGAAACTTTTGGATATATGGGTGCATAAGATAGAGAAGCATCTTCGGAGAGGCTC
Source organism: Eucalyptus erythrocorys (assembly GCA_014182555.1). Classification (NCBI taxonomy): domain Eukaryota; kingdom Viridiplantae; phylum Streptophyta; class Magnoliopsida; order Myrtales; family Myrtaceae; genus Eucalyptus; species Eucalyptus erythrocorys. The sequence continues at coordinate 14,900,342 of CM024602.1, forward strand.
AGCACTAGACTTGAATCTGTGCTTGAAAAATTCCACAAATGATTTAAATTTAGGCTTGGATTTGTTACCATTAGGCTTCGATTTAATTGTGCGTTCATTCTCCAGAAAAATGTGGTATTGGCCAACACAGTCATTGAGAGTATCAATCATGGAAGGTAGACAATGCTGCCAACCGGTATGGACAGAAAAGCACTGCGCAACACAATCAACTCGATGTTCCAAGAATATTTCCTCGATATCTGGATCTACTTTCATCCTCTCCTTGTTCCCGAAACATAGCATGTCTCCTAAGTTATAGGGCAAGCTTTCCCCATGAGAATTTGTGCAAGCTGATTGTTTCACCAGCTGCAGAACACGAGACACCAATTCTTTGATGGCAACATTTGTCGGAGCACAAACGAGGGTTCTGTGTTTCCTTTCCAAGAGAGTAAAGAGCAGCGCTGCGACAGTTTTGGTCTTCCCTGTTCCGGGAGGACCCCGTATCATTTCCATGGCCGACCTGTGTTTACACTTGCTTTTATCAAGACAAGTCAGAACAGCCTTTTTCTGGGATTCATTCAGACTACCAAACAAGTTCTCATTGAGACTCTCATGCCCACAGCCATGACCTTGAGTAATACAGAGATTGCAATCTTTCTCAGCCTGCAAACAAACACGTACTCTTCTGAAAATCCACACCCAAATAACCTATGTAAAAGTTTAAAAACTGTGAAAACTGTGTTGATTATGTTCTATCCCTGCACGACCTGGACTAATATTGAGCACGAAGGATCTTGTGATGTATGAACAAGGTCTATGACTAAATATTCCCATACTACTGCAGAATTGAAATTTAACGTGATTGAGTGACTTGGGGCAATCTTCTTTTGACTGTTTGGAGGAATAACAGGCTGACTCAAAAGAGAACAGAGTTCTGTTTCTTTTGTAATCAGAATCAAGTTCTGTTGCAGCCAATTATATGTTTACCATAAAACCTTATGGAGATGTAGGTACAGAAAAAATTCCTTACCGCTGAATCCATACGGAGAACTCCCTTTTCAATCTTCAACTTTCGATATCTGTGAAGCACATTCCATATCCTATTGTTGGTGACTACGTTTATCACGTAAACTGCATACATTGTCTCCCAGGAGCAATCATCCTTCACTTTGTTATCCAAAAATGCCTTGACTCTAAACTCAGTTGATGATTGAGCATCCCTGCCAGCATCTCCTACAATTTCAGTGACCGATGCAAATGCCCATCCTCCTGCAAACCTTTCTAAGCTGGGAATGGTATCTGGTTTAGCATTAGTTAATATCAAAATATCCCCAGGCAAAGTTTTGTAGGGCTCCTTGCCATGGTCAGTGGATCTGTTTCTCCAGTAGTCCACTCCCACATGGTACTCATTCTTCTTGCCTTCAGCAAAACCAGTGACTTTCGCGGAAGGCAGGCTAGATACAGTCTGCATACTTGAACAGAGACTGGCTCGTGTTTCCTCAAGCAAAGGAAGAAAATAAGAAGCAAGGTATTGATCAACTGATTGAAATGACTTCGGGATGCTCTTCACCTACAGAACAGGTGTATCAAAAATTAAACATGACCAACCAACTTCACTCCATAGATCGAGCGACTCTGTCCTCTGTCTATCAATGTCACCCAAATTGGATAATATAGCATATTTAAAGAGTAAATATTCCCCCTAACACCTAATTAACTTCGCCACGCAGAGACAGAAAGCAAGGTCCTTCCCCACTATACGAGATTCCAACTTCACATAGCAAGGCTCACAAAAGAAACATTGCCAAGGAGCAAGGAACGGACTTCATTTAGAACAATTTTCGAGTTAACATCCATTAAACTTACACTGATGATCGTACGAAAGCAAGATCAGGACAGCAAACATAGCCCAAAAACCGGGGAAAAACGAAAGAAAGGAAAGAGACAGAAAAGAGAACCTTGTCCCCGTAGAGATTGATATTGAAGATTTCTTGAAGAGACCAAGATAAGATAACATCAAACAGGTCAGTGCGCTTGTCTTTCTTCCTGCCAGACCCAGCCCCCGCACCTACTGTAGAATCCATGGCCATCTCTAAAGCCAAGAAAAAAAATCCTTACTTTCGTGTCGACGACGACGAATATGTCTGAGAATTCCAAGCGAACGGGAGATCGAGAGAGCAAATATGAAGAAGCGAGCAGCTTTGTCACTTGCGAATCACCCTCATCCGAGAGACGAGCATTTGAAAAAGGACGATCGGCGACTGACCGCGGTCGGTGTTGAAAAGGGACCGGGAATGGAAGCTGACGACGACTCGTGAAAAGTCTTGGTCTCCTCGTACCTCCGTACAAGCATACGACCCGATTTCGCCAAACCTTCTACCTGCTAAAAGCCTGTTGCGCAATGCACGTCGCTCCCCATTTAATGCGAATCAAGCTAAGATGGATGCCTTTCCGACCCCAAAGAAAAGGAAAAAAAGATGCGAGTCCGAAACCCACGAGCAATGGTTTGCTCGGGCCAAGCTTTCTTGCATGCTAAGCTTACGTCACTGTCACAGTACACCCGGTCTTTGCTTGTCCGAAATACCTCTCTCCTGGCGTCCGACATGTCTGGAGCTTGGATTCAGGCTGGCAAGACCCGCGTTCCTTCTTTTCTTTCCTAGATTCGAATGACCGCGGATGCGTACACGCGTCTTGATCTCCAGGACGGTGGGCCTCGAGTACATGAGTACTGGAAATCACTTGAGAAGGACCTAAAAGCCATGAGAAAATCTTGGGTGCACCAGTTGGGTCAACCAGCCAAATATTAGTTCATTTATTGAACGACACGTCGCATCCATCCAGCCCACCTTGCATTAATTCTCCTCTCCTTTGCTTTTTTCTCCACCCTCTCTCTTTCTTTTTCCTCACCTTCCTCGTCCCTTTCGCTGTTTAGCACTTGATTTTTCTTCTCCAAGCCCGAGGCTCGTGGCTGCTTTGGCCGATGGCGCTCGACCTGGAACTCGGATGCCCCATGCGAAAAAGCAACGGGGAAGATGATAAAAAATGCCAATGACGTACAGAGAGAGGAAAAAGTAACGAAGAGAGGAGAGAAAAATTTATGTAAAGTGGACCTGATAAGACATGTTTCGCTCAATAAATGGATTAATATTTTACTAAGTTGGCTAACTAGTGTTCCTAATATGTTCTCATTAAGGCATGCCTTAATTAGGCCAGCAAGTAGGTATTTATGCATCGGACAAGTGAAAAAGTACTGTTATATGGTTATTTAGGCTTTTTAGAGTGTCGAGATAATTTTGGCAAATAGATCTAATGAGTGTTACGTAAAGAGATCTAAAGTTCGAGTCTCTATGATAATTCTAATTAGAAAGATTTTCCATGAAAAACTACATGAGATTCAGGAGATTAGTGCCCGACAAGTTAAGAATTTGGTTAAAGAATAACGAGATGGAGATATGATTCGTTTCCCATCATTTGCGCTTATCAATATGGTACTCTTGGAAAGCAAATTCTCTTTTTTTGGGTCGAAAAAAGAGAAATAATTGGAGAAGTGCTTTTCAATTTGCTATACGCCTGGGAGACTAGGGCCGCATTTGTTTTTGTTTCTAAAATCTTTTTTTAAACAGATTTTTTGTTTCGGGGAACAAAAAAAGGAACAGAAACGCGTTTGTTTGCGTGTTTATTCAAAATTTATTTTTTTTTGTTACCAGAAACACATTTGGAATAGAAGCAAGAAATAAAAAAATTTTGTTTCTTGTTTCTGGAACAAAATTTTGGAACAATTTTTCTCTCTCATCTATTTTCTTCTCTCTTTTTTCTTCTTCTTCTTTCTTTCCTTTTTCTTTGGCCGGTCGCCGGCCTTGGCCATGGCCGGTGACCGGCCGTCGAGGGCTGGCGACCTCGCTGGAGTGTCACTAGCTCCCAGTGAGGCCGACGCCGAGCCTCGTCGGTCGCTGGGCGAGCTTGGCCTCGCCGGATCCGGGCGAGCTCGAGCTCGCCCAACCAAGGCGAGGCCGCGGGCCCTCGTCCGAGGCCGTCGATCAGCCAAAAGAAGAAAAAGGAAAAAGAAAAAAAAAAAAAAAAAGAAGAAAGAAAATAGAAAAAATAAAATAAAAATATTAAAAAATTAAAAGATATAAAAAATTATACAAATTTACCAAACGTATTTCTGTTCTTTTTATACCGACACGATTTACCAAACGTGTTTTTTGTTCAAAAATTGTTTCTAGGAACAGAAATATTTCTGTTCCTAGAAATAATTTTTGAACGAAACGTTATCAAACGCACCCTAAAGAGCTAGCATCCAAGCGTTCATCGTTTTCTTCCACTCTGCCCCTCCTTATGTGTTCAGTATAGTGGAACCCTATGAGTAAAACCTCCATCCACTAGTGATTTGAGAAATTAAATAATGATTATTTAAGACCTCAGGTTAGGTCAGAGGAGCGAGAAAGAAAGATGGCGGCTCTTGAAAAGTCTTTTGAGGCTCCTCGGATTTCAGAACACTTTTTGCTCCAATTTGAAAAGTTATTCAAATCAATCTTAAATCAACCATACAGATATCATTTCACTCTTAAACAGTTAAAGTTTCCAATTTTATAAATTAAAAATCTTAAATTTTTGTACGAAAATTCCAATACAATCCTTCAAGATGACTAAGGTGATGACGTGATTGGTACAGTTTTGATTCATGAGCATATTGGTATTATGCAATGTCTCTTATTTTTACTAATGTGATTGGTCACTTAAATTATTGTTTCTTTTCAACTCTGGAATTGTGTAGCTGCCCACCTAAGTCTTTCTATCGCCTTTTGTTACTAGGTTACCCTCCAAAAAGTCCAATAAAGATGATCAAATTATTGTTTTCCTAGTGCCGAGGTAGTTAAATAGGAACAATATCATGCAAAGAATTAAATTCCTCTTTTTTATACTCGTGCGTGCAATTCTTGATCAGGCATCGGTCCTATGTATTTACTGCCCTTTAAGTAATAGGAAAGAGGGAATTGAATCTTAAAATTGACAATTGCAAGAATCATCTTGAAACCCCCTACGAAGTATAAAACAAAAGAAGAGCAAAAAAGAAAAATTGCGAAAATCCTTCACGCATATTATCCGTTTCAATTAATGCGAAACTAGAATTTTAATGGTTAGTATTAAGGTTATATGTTGTGTAATACCGTTCTTGAATTCACAATTTCACATAATCCACTTCACTCCACCCAATATTATATCATGAGAAGGCAGGAATCAACATCCAGATATTTATAGATGAATTTCCACTTCGTAACTATGACACCTAAACTGAAAATTCTGCGCCATTCATTCAATCAAATATATCCACACATAAAACTAGAAAGAAGATGAATAATTAAGAAGGTCCTTGCCTTTTCCAAAATACCTGGCATGGTCACATAAATTCTGACCCGAAGAAAAATCCCTTATAAAGAAGTTGCATTTCCCCCTTCTCTGTCAAAAGCTCCTTGTCAAGAAGGAAGCAATATGGATTACTCAAATACGAAGCGCATCGAGCCGAGATCTCATTTCTTGATCTGGCTCGGTTACTTCTGATGTGAGATTCGCTTTGCTTTGGTGGTCCTCCGAAAACAAGTGCCTGATCACATGTGATGATGAGGGGTGGAATCCCATTGAATGTAGGCTCTCGCTGGCTCCCAGATTTGAAATACCAGTGCCATTTGGTTTGACTAGGCCCGAAAGATCTTTCGGTATTTCAAAATTCCATAAAATTTTTGAATTCATTATTTATATTCCTCAATCATTCACTCGAATATTTGACTAGGCCCGAAAGATCTTTTGGTCTTTCAAAACTCCATAAAATTTTTAAATTCATCATTTATATTCCTAAATCATTCATTCGGATCACCATTCTATAATATAGAATGAATACTTTATGGATTTATTCTTCAATTTAAATATAAATTAAAACTGAAAATAAGAAAAAAAATAAGAATTTCTGAACGAAATGAAAATAAATAAAGTAAAAAGAAATAGAAGTAATACTTTTAGAAAGTCCTTCTAGGGGGCTAAGCCATAAGTGAAATATCATTCTGGAAGAGTTAGAATTCCAACCTTACATCAGAACCTATGGGGTAAGGACGGTCTTAGATAGACAGTTTTTATAGGGCGTAGGCCTCCCAAAAGATAACGGAGGCGTGCAAAGGTTTCCTCGGGCTAGACGAAGATTGGCCCTCGAGTGCAAGGGCAGAATGGAGCTTGATTGCAAGACCCACCTGTAATCACTTCTGCTTGAACTTGATTCGAACTATGAAGATGAGCGTTACCACAAGAAGAATCCCATGTCTTTGGAACTGCCTAATCCCTATACGACAAGAAATATGTGCGCAAATGAGATAGTAGATTGGAAAAGATCGATTCAAGTCATTTGTTGAGGTGATTTATCCAGGAAAGTGAATGATATCCAAGATGAGACTTATCTCTCGAGACATTTCTCGTTGCAGCGACTAATGAAATCGTCTGCATAGGCTCTGAAGTCGATGCCGTGACGTTCAACCAGTTTCATCGCATCCCTTAAGGGCAATACATCCGAAATTTTGAAGATTTGGATGTATCTCAGTTCCCAAATATTCAGTATATCGACGGTGCACGGCACGTAGAGAGACCTTCGACCTTGAACTGCTTCACCAATTGAGAACAGCTTTTCGGGCTTAAACCCACATTGCTCTTCACTGGTCTCCAGCCACCAGCAAGTTTCGATAAGAGGTTCATTATTGACACTTCGGTCCTAAGCGACGTTAGCTTTCTGAAAGACTTCACGAAGTTGTCGCTGAAGAAGACCAACAGAGACGAATGATTGACAGTATTATCATTGAATCTGCAAAATGAACATTCTGAAATGACGAATTAGCAAAGAAAACCATTCGCGCAAAGCTGTTTACCCTCCACCAAGTGTTTTTAAATAGGACACTGTTGTCATCGAGCTAGATATCCTCTTTCTTCCCATCCAAAATCGCTTTAGAGGAACATTCTCGGCTCTTGGCATCGCGAAAGCAATTTGCCCTCCACCTCTCATTTCTAAACAGTACACTATTTCCATCGACCGGATCATCAAGTTGATTACTATTCCCATCCAAAATGGCTCTAACATCATCAATGCTGAAGAAACACCCACGGGTCTTCGCATCATGAATCAAAGCTTCCCATACAGAATTACTTCTCGTCAGCGTTCTCCCGTTTCCCAAAATCCAAAGAGAGTATCTACATAGAGGGCAGCAAAAAGCAGGAATTGTAAGTAGCTTATTATTATAGCAAAATTCAAGGCGCCCGGATAAGGCAGGAATTGTGATAACCCCTCTTGTCTCACATCGCCTAGGGAGGGAGTTATGGGCTAGCTTATAAGACAATGGGCCCTTTAACTGTACATATGCGTTTTCTTGGGTATTATGAGCTGCCCTGAGATGAACAAAACCGTAAGGATTTAGTGTGCAAAATGGACAATATGTATACAGTGAAGAGGAGGGTAGTATGGGCTGCCCTAAGAAGAACAAAACCGTGAAGACCTAGTATCCAAAGTAGACAATATGTGTATAGTGGAGACCCATGACGTTACAAGTGATATCAGAGCCGACTTTCGACCGCGTGTGAGGCCACAGTGAGAACACCCTTCTATTAAGAGGTGGAGAGTGTGATAGCCCCTCTTGTCCCACATCACCTAAGGAGGACGCTATTCTGGCCACAGCGAGGACGCCCTTCTATTAAAGGGTGGAGAGTGTGATAGCCCCTCTTGTCCCACATCGCCTAGGAAGAAAGTCTTGGGCTAGCTTATAAGGCAATGGGCTCTCTAACTATACATACGCGTTTTCTCGGATAATACGGGCTGCCTTGAGAAGAACAAAACCGTTAGGTAGTATGAGCTGCCCTCTAACTGTACATACGCGTTTTCCCGGATAGTATGAGCCGCCCCGAGAAAAACAAAACTATGAGGACAGCCTTCTAATTGAAATATACTAAAGTATAGAAACAAACTATGAGGACAGCATTCTGATTGAAATTTACTAAAGTATCAACAAAGAAGTACAATGTTTCGAGTGCAAACACTCAATGGAAGATTTCTTTTTACCTCACTAAGTCACTCTTTTTTATGATTTTCTCTCATGAATACAATTTGTAAGAGCTATCGTTGAAGAACAAGTGGTTGGAAAGGCTTCAAACTTTGAAATTTCAATTTTCACACACTATCTTAAATAGACTTAATGACTTTCTTAAATAGTCCTCTTCGCCTTACTAGCCATTGGCATTCTCTAGAGGAATTTCTTCCAATCAATTCATTGAATAGAATCGATTAAGGAAATTTTGTAACCATTTGAAAATTGAGATGAAAATCTGTTGATTCTAGTCGTCCATACAATCAGAATCTAGATTTCCATAAGTAGATGTTTCTCAAAAATGAACTTATCTTCAAGATTGATTTCATAAGTTAGTGATTGATTCCATCAATGTATTTATAAAGGGTACGTGAGATTTTTCGCCAGAAAGCCAGATATTATCTAATAAATCTCTATAAGGTTCATATTGAATCATTGTCGTAAGATCAATAATTCGGGAAAATTACCAAAAAAGTTATAAACCTATTGCAATTATGTCAATTCAATACTAAACTTATTTTTTTGACCAATTGAGTCCTAAATCTTTTACAATTGTTCCCAATCAATTCATCCGGCTAAAATTGATTGGCCGATGCTGACGTGATAGCCGGCAAGCGCCGATGAGCTTTTTTAAATAATATTTTATTGATTTTTTTAATCTTTTTTTCCCTTTTTCCTCTTTTTTTCCCCCCTCCTCCCTCCTCCCTCCTTTGGCTCCGGCGATTGACCAGGCTCGCCGATCGCCAGACTAAGGCGATCCAGCGGGGGCGAGCCTGTGCCCAGTGATAGTGGGGCAAGCCCCCGCCGGATTTGGTGAGGGCTCGCCTTGCGGTCACTAGGTGAGGCGAGGCAAGCCCTCGCCACATTCGACGAGGTGAGCCCTCGCCAGATGCGATGGCGAGGCCTCCTTGCCGGATTTGGCGAGCCCTCATCTCGCGATCGCTGAGCGAGGAGAGCCCTCGCCAGACGCAACGGCGAGGGCCCGCCCTTGTAGAATTGCCTCAGTCTGGCGACTGACCAGGCTGGTCGGTCGCCGGAGCCAAAGGGGAGGGAGGAGGGGGAAAAAGGAGGAAAAAGGAAAAAGATTAAAAAAATCAATAAAATATTTCAAAAAATACAATATTATTATAAAAGCTCACCGGTGCCGGCCGGTTGCCACGTTTTTAGCCGGATGGACCAATCGGGAACAATTGTAAAAGGTTTAGGACTCAGTTGGTAAAAAAAAAAAAAAATAAGTTTATAATTAAATTGACACAATTGAAATAGATTTATGATTTTTTTTGGTAATTTTCCCCAATAATTCTAAGCCTGATTATATCTTCGTTTTGGACTTGGTTTCGATCTTGATTGCGTCAGAGCAAGGAAGACTTATAGAATGAATAGACTTTGACAAGAGTTTGTGATATGACTTCAGAAGTCTACTATTCTTCATAATAAGAATAGAAATAAGAAAGTTTTGTCAACATCAAAATCTGATAAGAAGTTTCTTAACACAAATATATAGTCATTATTTGAATTTTTGTATGGTATATGGCAGGAAACAATGTAAACTGGCGAAATCTCTCATAGCGTACCTTAGAATAGATTCCTCAAAATCATCGACACAACTCCTACCTTAACATAGTTTTAAGGTTTCGTCCATCCCCAGCTTCTTCTCTTCCATTAGGAATTATCCATGAAGGAGTACAGGCCGAACGTTGGCCGCTGCAAATGATATTTTCTGTAACTTTTGCCAGTAATATTCGACCCATCCAGAATTTGGTTTTTGTAAAAGGTCTTTAGGGGAAATTGACTTATCGCAGGATGCATTCTACACTGGACATCGAGGAGGTGTCTAGGATGACCCAGAGCACTCAACCTTTTGAATATACTCTTTCCAAAGCCAGCCTTGCTAGATAGCTACAGAAATAAAGACATTCAAAATCTTAGAAGGTTAATTAAGCATAAGATGATTCTTGTTTATGTATGTATGTGCACCTTGCTAAACAAACATTCAGCAGTGACAGACCTTGCTTTCAACCATAGCTGGCAACTGACGTTCATCTCCAACTAAAATTGCATGCTTGATACCTCGAAGTTGTAGAGGAATCATTGACTCGCATTCTTTCAGCTGCGCAGCCTCGTCAAAGCATTGGTCGATATCAGGAGTCGAACGCGTCTTTCCTTGTGACTTCGAATTCAAGCTCAGTCAAATTTCATCTGTAGTTCTCATTGTATAATCAAGGCGACAAGAAAGAATGTCATAGTTCAATGTTACTGAACATTGTGCCGATGCGACATTGCCGAGTGAACGCGCGATGTTTATTTCGACTCGAGCCAAGCAATTTAGTTTTTCGTGCTTTCCATGCTGCGGAACAAAGATGATCTCTTCTTTGCTCGGGTTTTTGCTCTGCTGCCATTGTTTTCTCTAATGAAAAGTTCCTATTGTTATTGAACTGTTAAATAGAAGCAGAATGCACAAAAGTCATCTAAAGATGGGCCTCTGCTTTGCGGAGCTACCTTGATCCGTTGGGATGGAGCGGTTTTCTCTCTGATTTTTCCAAAGTTAAAAAGGATTAAAAGACAGTGACTTTCCCTTTCCAGTTATGACCCGTCGCTTTTGCTTTTGGTTATCCCTCCCACTCCCGACATACATCTCATCTGTTCCTGATTTTAATTAGGAAACAGGCTTTGCTTGTCTTGAGCCGAAAGTGAGATTGGTGGAGGCGCACTTGGCTTTTATGACTGGTGTGCCTTTGCGGGACTGCTAGGTTTCTTAAGCTTTCTACAGCCATACAAAAGAGAGAAAAACGAAAAAAAAAAAAAAAAAAAAAAATACCATTTAAGGACCCTGGGGAAGATCGCCGGGAGGGATAAATGAAGAACGAAGGATGGATGAAATTGGGGATGTTTTTATGTATTTCTCGCGGAATGAAGTGCTGGGCGTGAATGAGATATGGTTACCGAACCAAACTAATTTGATTCGAGAAAAGTGCAATACCAGCTGGGCCTAGACTCGTGCTGCGTGGAGTGTTCATGCCATGTAGGGAATCACCCCCAGTTGGGCTTTAACTCGTGGGTATCGGGTTCATGAGAATCATGGATATTTCATATACTAGCTTGTTTGGGGTTTGTTTACTAGAGTTGTCTTTCTTGTAGAAGAAGGGTGAGGCTTCATACCAAAACCTAAAAAGACCCGGCATTTCCATCGTTCAGATTCATTTCAGGACATATAATACGCTCCATGTGATGATTTTCCCCTTTTCCATTGTGGAATCTCCACCATGACATCGCCATCTCAACTTCATATTAAAGCGAGGGGCCCCCCTAGATGAACGTAGGCCAGCTACTCAAGCCAAAAAGCCCATCTCCTAAAAGGCCCAATTTGAAGACCCGTTTGAACCCTTTCGGGCCATCCCCCTGGCAACAGTCCTCGGGTGAGGGCCACTCGTGGAGGAGGCCCACTGCATCGCCGGACCGGTTTGAAGTGCATGAAACTGATCCAATTCACCCGGTAGTCCCTCGAGTATGTTAGGTATTAAATCCTACTCTTTTTTTTTTTTTAACAAAAATTATTCCTTCCGGACTTAGGTTCTGCTCGCATAAAATAGAATTCGTCAAGCAAGAAAACAAACTGATGGTCCATTCTTTTATTTTATTTTTTCTTATTTAAGTGTTTGATGGTTACAATTGATTAATACAATGAATACCCAAGTAATTTGATTGAGACTAGTTTTTCTACAAAATTAATTAGGGTTAATACCCTAAAAACTCCAAATTGGTACCTCTATGATAAATTTACCCTAAACTATATTTTTAACCATAAAAAATCCCATTTGCCCCAGTGGCCACCCTTCCAACATGGAAAGGGGAGGTGAGGGGTTCAAACCTCCACCTTCTCAGGGGGGATGGGGGTGGGGACGCGCAAGTTTCAGGAGTGGGTTTCGACTCCCATGCCCTGCAAAAGACAGGACAAAAGTCTGAGAGTGAGTATAGAGTAGGTATAGAATAGGACTGACAAAAAAAAAAAAACATAAAAGATCCCAAATTGATACACCTATAACAAATATATCCCGACTGACCATAAAAAACCCTAAATTAGTACATTTATGACAACTTTATCTCAAACTAATTCATTCGACCGCAAAAAGCTCCAAACTGGTAAATTTGTGACAAATATACCTTCCACTAAATTGGATTAATACCACAAAAAAAATCATAAAATTATAAATTGTGACAAACGAAGCGTAAAATCTCAAATTGGTATACCAGTCAACTGTCACATATCATTTAATCCAATTTAGTGGAAGGTATATTTGACAATTTTTCTTAATTTTTCCTAGCCATCTTGGATGTTTATATTCAAAATTGTCTCTTGAACTAATGTTTGTCTTGTGTAGCTTTCGATTTAGTCTTTGAAATTGGGTTTCTAACAAAGCCAATTGGACAAGACTCATTATTTTTGTAATAAGTGCCATTTTTCTTTGAAAGGTAATATTTTACATGAGACTTCCTCAAAATAACTGCAATCTTTCACTTTTTGAAGCATTTCATTTTTGACTTTGGTTTTTCTTCTTCACCTTCTATTTGCAGGGCAACTGAATGGTATATGGTTTTTCTTGAAACAACTTTTTCTTCTAACAGGCTTCTTTATAGTATGATTTATCACAGAAAAGACTTTTTATGCAGTCGTGAGTGTGGGGACTTTGGACTTTATTTGATATATGATTTTGGTATTTTGTTCAAAAGCCAATTTTTTAAAATGCCTTTAAGTAATCTTGACATCTTTTTCTTATGTTTCTTTATGAAAAAAATTGAAGCACTTCGTGACGATAGTCTTATTTTTGTAAGAAGAGCCATTTTTCCGTGAAAGGTCTTCTATTACACTAGACTTCTTCCCTAGTGACTGCAACTTTTTATGTTTTGAAGTATTTCATTTTTGCCTAAATGGTCTTTTTTCCTGGGCATTAAAATAGTACATGCATTTTCTTGGAACAACTTTTCTACTCAAAGGCGTCTTTCTAGTATGAACTTTCACCCTCAAAATTTTTTTATGCATTCCTAAGTACAGAGGACTTTGTTTTGATATATAATTTTGGAATTTTGTTCCAGAGCCGATTTTTTTTTTTTAATCCCTTTCAAGTAATATTGGCATTTTTTGGCTAAGTTTCTTGATGAAAATTTGAATATGACACTGTCAAGAATCATTATTTTTGTAAGAAGCATTTTCTTTGAAAGGTCACACAAGACTTCTTCCAAAATAACTCACCTGATGAAGCATTTTATTTTTTTTGACTAAACTGAGTTTGTCTTTCCTTACATTCTATTTACAGTCTGTTGTTGAGATAGCTTTTTCACTGAAAGGCTTCTTTTGTGACACGAATATTCATACCAAAGCCTTCTAATGCAGTCATTTGTGCGGAGGACTTTGTTTTGATATATAATGTCTGTATTTACTACAAAAGCAATTATTAATCCCATACAAATAATCTTGGCATCTTTTCTTAAGTTTCTTCATATAAAATCCAAGATCTTGGTGACAACCCTCATTATTTTTGTAAAAAGTGACGTTTTTCTCGAAAAGTTGTAGTTTACGTGAGACTTATGCCAACTTAACTCCCTCTTTTTCACATTTTAAGCATCTCTTCTGACTAAATGGCTCCCATTTCCTCACGTTCTCTTACCGGGGCAAATTAATTTTTATGTGACCTTTCTTGAAACAACTTTTTCCATTAAAAAAAAAAAAGGCTTCTTTCTACTACGAGTTTTCTCCCCCAAAGACTTTTTATGGATTCTTTAGTGCTGATTACTTTGTTTTGATATATAGATTTTGTATCTTTTTTTTTTTTTGGTCGGTCCTACTCTATTCCTACTCTAACTCTCACTCTCAGACTTTTGCCCTACCTTCTTGCAAGGTATGAGAGTCGAAATCCACTCCTAAAACTAAATTGTCTCCACTCCAATCCTCCTGAGAAAGTGGGGATTCGAACCCCCCACCTTCCCATTCCATATTGGAAGGGTGGCCACTGGGACAATATTTTAATAACCTTTCAGATGAGCTTGGTATCTTTTTATTACGTTTATTGGAGATAAGTACACTAATGGTGCCATAAGTTGTGTACGACGCTTACTTTGGTGCCAAAAGTTTCCACCGAATCACTTAAGTACCAAATCGGAGGAAAAACGATCACTTTGGTGCCACCGACGACAGATTCCGGCCAAAATGATTACATGGCTTTTATATTTATAAAAAAAATCAAGAAATCTTTTAAACGATATCGTTTTCCGTCTTTCTTAAGAAAATAACGTCGTTTTGCCGTCCTACGTGGATAGCCTCACAAAAACGACGTCGTTTTTTATTTATTTTTTATTTGGAGATTGAAATTAGGGTTTTTTTTTTCTGCCATTGCTCGTCCGCCGTCACTTGGTCGCCGTCTCTCGGCCACCGTCGCTCAGCCGTCATCCCTCGACTTCCATCGTAGTTGCTTGCCACAGCAAGACAAAAGAAAAAAAAAACGAACAGAAAGTCCCAAGAGAGAGGGAGGTGTTGATGATGAGGGCGGAGGAGGGGATGGCGAGGCCACAGCCGCCGCCTTCGTAGTAGCTGGCTTCACCGACAACCTCCGCGGCGTTCCAGATCTTTGCAGCTACCATTGGCCGAATCGCTTGTGCTTCTGCAGATTCTTCGAGCTTGCGTTTCCTCTGCACCCAATGATATTCCTTGGGAAAAGGCGGTGGTGGGGCTGAGATTCGGGGATTTGAAACGTTGATAAGGTGATTGAGAATGGGGGAAAACTACTGGGGGAGGGCGGAGGTGAATGCGTGATTTCTTTTCTGAAAAATTACTGGTGTTGCTGGTTCGGCACTATTGGTGTTGCTAGATCTGTTCGGGGAAGAAGACGATACAAAATGGCGTCGTTTGGGGATTTAGGGTTTTGAATTTGGGGGAAGGACACAAAACGGCGTCGTTTTGGTGTTAGGATGCTAAAACGATGTCATTTGAAGGCCTAAGTGATCCAATGGAAACTTCGGTGAGCCACATCAGCATAAGAAATTAATAAAAAAAGGCCACGTCGGATTTCCGGTCGATTAGATCAGTGTTGGCACCATAGTGAGCGTTTTTCAAATTTTTTTGCACTTAAATGATCCGACGAAAACTTTTGGCACCAAAGTGAGTGCCGTACACAACTTATGACACTATTAGTGTACTTATCCTCTTTTCTCGATAAGAAGTGGCAGATCTCGGTCACAAGACTGTAACTTTTCACCTTTTGAAGCCTTTCATTTTGGACAAAATGTTTTTTCCCCCAAATTCTATTTCACCGGCAATTGAATAGTATATGGCTTTTCTTGAAACAACATTTTCTACGGAAAGGCTTCTTTCCACGTTGAGTTTTCACACGAAAGATTATGCAGTCGTTTGTACAGGGACTTTGTTTGATGTATTTGGGTATTTTATTCAAAAAGCAATTTTCATTTATCCCTATCAAATAATCTTGACATCTTTTTCTTACATTTCTCATAAAACAAGTTGAAGTTCTTGGTGACAATATTCATCGGTTTTTATGCAATCATTGGTGCAGACGACTTTGTTTTGATATTAAATTTTGCCATATTACTACAAGTAAAATTTTTATCAATCCCTTTCGGTAATGCTGGCATCTTTTTTTAAGATCTTCATATGAAGACTCATTATTTTGGTAAAAAGTGGCATTTTTCTTTGAAAGATCATATTTTATACGAGACTTATTCCATAATAACTCCCATCTTATCTCATTTTAGGCCTTTCTTTTTTGACTAAATGGTTCTTTTTTTCCTCACATTCTCTTTTCAGGGCCAATTAAGCGGTATATGGCCCTTTCTTGAAACAACTTTTTCCTTTAAAAGGCTTCTTGTTCCTTTCACCCAAGGACTTTTCATGCATTTTACAATGCTGACAACTTCACTTTGATATATAGTTTTTGTATTTTTTTCAAAAGCCAATTTTTTAAAAAGTACCCCTTCACATCTTTTTTGTTACGTTTCTCAATAAACAATTGAAGATAGTGGTGACAACTCTTTCTTTTTGTAAAAGGTGCTATTTTTCTTCGAAAGGTCATATTTTACACGGGACTTCTCAACTTTTCACATTTGAAGAATTTCATTTTTGACAAAAAAAATTTTCCTTGCATTCTATTTCCACGGCAATTGAATAGTATATGGCCTTCCCTGAAACCACTTCTTCTAATGAAAGGCTTCTTTCTGCTATAAGTTTTCACCCAAAAGACTTCATGCAGTCCTTAGCACAGGGCTTTGCTTGATACATAATGTTGATGTTGTTCAAAAGGCCATTTTTTAAAATTACCTTTCAAGTAATTATGAAATCTATTTTCACGTTGCTCAATAAACAATTTGAAGTTTTCCGGGAAAATAGTTATCAGTTTTGGAAAAAGTTAAATAGTTTGTGTACTGAAAGGTCATATTTACATCAGACTTATTCTAAAAAAAATGCAATTTCTCACATTTTGAAGCATTTCGTTTTTGCTTTCATTGTTTTTTCTTCACTCACATTCGTTTTCCAGGGCATTTAAATAGTGTATGGTTTTTCTTTGATATTTAATGTTGGTGTTGTTCAAAAGGCATTTTTTCATAATTACCTCTCAAGTAATCTTGAAATCTATTTTCACGTTTCTCATTAAAAATTTGAAGTTCTTGGTGACAATAGTCATCAGTTTTGGAAAAGTTAAATTTTTCTACGGAAAGATCATATTTTACATCAGACTTCTTCTCAAATAACCGCAATTTGTCACTTTTTGAAGCATTTCGTTTTTGATTAATTTTTTCACTCACATTAGTTTTCCAGGGCATTTAAATAGTATATGGCTTTTCTTGACACAAGTTTTTTCCACTGAAAGGGTTCTTTCTACTATGAGCTTTCACCCCCAAAGACTTTTTATTAAATCCTAATTGCAGCGGAGTTTGTTTTGATATATAATTTTTGTATTTTGTTCATACGACAATTATTATAAATCCCTTTCAAGTAATCACGGCACCCTTTTTTAAGTGTTCTTTTTTTTGGTAAAAACCTTTTTTTAAGTTTCTCAATAAAACATTGAAGATTTCAGTAATAAGACTCGTTGTATTTGTAGCAAGTGCCGTTTTTCTTAGAAAGATCACACAAGACTTCTTCCAAAGTAATCGCACCTTTTCACCTTTCAAAGCATCAGTTTTGACTAATTTTTTTTCCCTTACATTCTATTTTGGGGTCAATCCGAATTGTCTATTGCTTTTGTTGGAACTGCTTTTTCCCTCAAAGGCTTCTTTTAAATACGAGTTTTCACACCAAGGGCTATTTATGCAATCATCTATGCAGGGGACTTTGTTTTGATATGTAAGTTTTTTATTTACTGCAAAATAAATTTTTTATTAATCCCTTTCAAGTAATCTTGGCATCTTTTTTAAGATCTCAGACTCATTATTTTGCTAAAAATTAATTTTCTTTAAAAGGTCATATTTACACGAGAATTATTCCAAATAACTCTCATCTTTTCTCATTTTAAGCATTTCATTTTTGACTAAGTGGTTCTTTTTTCCTCACATTCTTTTTCCAGGGCAAATTAAATAGTGCATGGCCTTTCCTGAAACAACTTTTTCCACTAAAAGGCTTCCTTTTACTACCAGTTTTTACCCAGAGACTTTTTATGCATGTTTCAGTGCTTTGATATGTAGTTTTTGTATCTTGTTCAAAAGCCAATTTGTAAAGTACCTTTCAAGTAAACTTAGCATCTTTTTGTTCTGTTTCTCATTAAAGAATTGAAGATCTTGGTGACAGCTCTTTCTATATGTGAAAGGTGCCATTTTTCTTTGAAAGGTCATATTTTACACAACACTTCCCAAACTTTTCA
Organism: Eucalyptus erythrocorys; assembly: GCA_014182555.1. Taxonomy (NCBI): domain Eukaryota; kingdom Viridiplantae; phylum Streptophyta; class Magnoliopsida; order Myrtales; family Myrtaceae; genus Eucalyptus; species Eucalyptus erythrocorys. The sequence goes on from CM024602.1 coordinate 14,918,298, forward strand.
CGTTTTGAAGCATATCATCTTTGATAAAATTATTTCCATCACATTCTATTTCCACGGCAATTGGATAGGATATGACCTTTCTTAAAGGTTTCCATTGAAAGGCTTCTTTCTACTGTTAGTCTTCACGCAAAAGACTTTATGCAGTCCTTGGTGCAGGGACTTTGTTTGATAGATAATGTTAGTATGTTGTTCAAAAGACATTTTCTATAAATACCTTCAAGTAATCCTGAAATCTGTTTCTTACGTTTCTCATTAAAAAATTGAAGCTCTCCGTGACAACATTAGTTTGGTAAAACGTTCCGTTTTTCTCCTGAAAGGTCATTTTTTATATCAGACTCCCTTCTCAAATAGCTGCGCTTTGTCAAGTTTTGAAGCATTTTGTCGTTGACTATAAGGCTTCTTTCAATTTCCTCGCATTCTATTTCCTCGGCAATTGAATAGTATATGGCTTTCCTTGAAACCACTTCTTCTACTGAAAAGGCTTCTTTCTGCTATAAATTTTCACACAAAAGATTTTAGGGAAAATGCCACCAAAAACCCTAAATTATGCATAAAGTGACAAAAATACCCCAAACTTTTTTTGTACCATCAAAACCCCAAACTTTGCTATCCGTGACACATTTACCCCAAACTATTTTTGTGACACAAAAACCCCGAACTTTCATTTCGTGACACATTTACCCTAAATCTTAAGGGCATTTTGGTCATTTTGCTTTTAAAAACATTTTTTTCTTTTTTTTTTTCTTTTCTCTTCCCTCCGCCGGAGCCGATAGAGGGAAGCTGGCGTCGGGCGAGTCGCCCTCGCGGGTCGGGCGAGGGCCTCCTCGCCGGATCCGGCGAGGGCACCCTCGCCCGACGCCCTCGCCGGATCCGGCAAGGGAGGCCCTCGCTCGACCCGGGCGAGGGCGGGCGGCCCTCAGCCGACGCCGGCGAGGGCTGCCCTCGCCGGACATCGGCTTCCCTCCGCCGGAGCCGGCGGAGGGAAGAGAAAAAAAAAAAAAAAAAAAAAATAGAAAAAGATGAAAATATCCTTAATGGGGTAAATGTGTCACGGATGGTAAAGTTTGAGATTTTTGGTGGTGCAAAAAAAAGTTTGGGATATTTTTGTCACTTTGTGCATAGTTTAGGGTTTTTGGTGGCATTTTCCCAAGATTTTATGCAGTCCTTAGTGCAAGGCTTTGTTTGATATATAATGTTGGTGTTGCTCATAAGGCATTTTTTTTTTAAATAATTACCTTTCAAGTAATCTTAAAATCTTTTTTCACGTTCTCCTTAAAAATTTGAAGTTCTCAGTGACAATAATAATCAGTTTTGGAAAAAGTTAAGTTTTCTAGTGAAAGGTCATATTTTTGCATCATACCACTTCTCAAATAACCGCAATTTGTCACGTTTTGAAGCATTTCGTTTTTTATTAAATAGTTTTTTCTTTTCACTCACATTCGTTTTCCAGGGCATTTAAATAGCATATGGCTTTGTTGACAGAACTTTTTCCACTGAAAGGAGGGTTCTTTCTACTATGAGCTTTCACCCCAAAGACTTTATGCAGTCCTAAGTGCAGAGGATTTCGACCCCGAAAAAAAAGTGCAGAAATTTTGTTTTGATATGTAATTTTTGTAATTTGTTCAAAAGCCAATTATTATGAATCCCTTCAAGTAATCGTGGCATCATTTTTTAAGTTCCTCAATTGAAAAGATTTTGGTGATAAGACTGATTATATTTGTAGCAAGTGCCATTTTACTTTGAAAGATCACACATGATTTCTTCCAAAGTAATTGCACCTTTTCATCTTTCGAAGCGTCAGTTTTGACGAAATGTTTTTTTTTCCTTACCTTCTATTTTGGGGCCAATCTGCATAGTTGTTGAAACTGCTTTTCCCTCAAAGGCTTCTTTCAACTACGAGTTTTCACACCAAGAGCTATTTATGCAATCATTTGTGCAGAGGACTTTCTTTTGATATGTAATTTTGTTATTTACTACAAGATAAATTTTAGTCACATTCTGTTTCCACAACAATTGGATAGTATATATAGCCCTTCTTGAAGGAACTTTTTCCATTGAAAGGCTTCTTTCTACTCTGAGTTTTCACACAAAAGACTTTATGCAGTCCTTAATGCAGGGGCTTTGTTTTATATAAAATGTCGGTATGTTGTTCAAAAGGCATTTTCTATAACTACCATTTGAGTAATCTTGACATCTTTTTCTTATGCTCTTCATTAAAAAAAAATTGAAGCTCTCGATGACAACAGTCATCAGTTTTGTAAAAAGTTTCGTTTTTCTCCTGGAAGGTCATATTTTACATCAAGACTCCTCAAATTGCTGCAATTTGTCAAGTTTTGAAGCAAGTTTTGAAGCATTTTGTCGTTGACTAAATAGTTTAGTCACATTTATGTGTATAGTGGATCTGAGCAACTTTTGAATGAAGATGGTGACGAAAAAAATGCTTCCTCCAACTTTCTCGAATCCAACTTCTCTCTAGTCTCTATATAGTGGAATTTCAAAAGAATCAAGTAAAGATGAGAAAGGACTTAATCTCATCGAAATTATGTTGAAGAAGTTATGGATATATGGGTGCATAAGATAGAGAAACATATTAGGAGAGCCTCTGCACTTGACTTGTATCTGTGCTTGAAGAAATCCATAAATGATTTAAATTCAGGTTTGGATTCATTTTTTGCTGCTTCTACATTTGCTCCCAACCTTGGTATCATTAGGCTTCCATAAAATATTGCGTTCATTCTCCAAAAAAATGTGGTATTTGCAGACAGTTATTGAGAGAATCGATCATGGAAGTCACACAATGCTGCCAACCGGTGAGTATAGAAAAGCACTCTGCAACACAATCAACATGATGATTCAAGTATATTTTCTCAATATTTGAATCTACTTTCGTCTGCTCCTTGTTCCCGAAGCAAAGCATGTCTCCTAGTCCTGAGTAACAGAGCAAGCTTTCCCCACTAGAGTTTGTGCAAACCGATTCTTTCACCAGCTGCAAAACACGAGATGCCAATTTCTCGATGGCAACAGTTGTTGGAGCACAAACCGAGAGTAAAGAGCAGCGCCATGGCAATTTTGGTCTTCCCTGTCCCTGGAGGACCATGTATAATTGACACTAGACGGTATCAAGACGAGCAAGAACTGCTTTTTTCTGGCATTCATTCAGACCACCAGACAAGTCGTTGTCGAGACTCTCATGTCCAGAGCCATGAATTTGAGTACTACAGAGATTGCAATCTTTCTCAGCCTGCAAACAAACACATATCTTTTAAAAATTGACACTCTAATAACCTAAGTAAAAAAGTCAGAAACCGTGAAATTCATTGATTATGTTGCATCCCTGCACAACCTGCACAAACATAGAGCACAAAGGATGGTGTAATGTATGAACAGGGTCTGTCACTGAATCTTGGTTACGTTACTGCAATATTGAATTTTAGTGTGATCGATGCGGAGATAGCAGCTTTTGACTGTTTGGAGAAATGACAGGCTAAGTCAAAAGAGAATGAAGTTTCTTCCACTCTGCTCCTCCGATACGTTCAGCATAGGGGAACCCTCCGAGTTAAACATCCATCCTTTAAAATGAAATAATGATTATTTAGAACCTCAAGTCAAGTAAGAGGGGCGAGAAAGGAAGATGATCGCTCTTGAAAAGTCTCTTGAGTCTCATATTCCGGCTCACTTTTTGATCCGATTTCGCCGAAAGTTTATATGCTGAGCTTTTAAAAGAAAATTTTCCAAATCAGTCTTAAATCAATCGTATGGATTCCGCTTCAGTCCAAACTATTCTACTTTTGTCGAGTTAGTCCAAAAATCTTTACACAAAATTTCAATATAATTCTTTTGGACAATTTTCGTCAAAGCCAACGTGACTGTGTGTCATGTAGGACATCTGGCAACAATTGGATCGCCATGTCAGCAACTTTCAGTGAATTGGTTCTGTTGTGTTATGTTTTGCAAGCAGTGAATGTGGTTGCCTTGCCGCTCAGATTGAGCGGCCAACGCTCATGAATACCATCAATAAGCTCACGATCTTTTGGTACATTCTTGGTTCGTTAGCATATCGGTGTGATGCGGTGTCTCTTTTTCTTACTGGTAGTCAATGATAAAAATATTCGAACATCATTGTTTCTTTGCATCTTTGGAATTGTGTAGCTGCCTTGCTAGGTCTTTCCATTGCCTTTTGCTCCTGTGTTGCCCTTTAAAAAGCTAAATAAAGATCATCGAAATATTGTTTCCCTCGTGCCAAGGTCGTTTAAACTTGACTAGAGCAAGTCATTAAGCATCAGACATTTAAAGCCATATTTACATGATCGTGGTAGTTCCTCAACAAGAAAATTGCAAGAAATTGAAATCTAAATCATGAAAAATTGCAAGAATCATCTCGAAAGCCCCTATGAAAAAGAAAAATTGTGAAAACTTTTCAAGCCTACCATTCATTTTAGTAAGCGCAAAACTCAAATTTTAATAGTAAGGATCAAGGCTATATGTTGTCTTTAAATTTCCAATATCACATTGACCACTTCATCCCAACCTCCATATTTATAATTATCACGCAAAAGCAAAAATCAACACCCAAATATTTGGAGGTGAATTTTCACTTCGTAGCTATGACACCTGAACCGAAAATTCTGTGCCATTAATTCAACCAAATATATCTAGACATAAAATTAGAAAGAAGATAAATAGTTAAAAAGGTCCTCGCCTTCTCCAAAATACCCGGCACGGGCACAGAAATTTCGACCCGAATGAAAAATTCCTTGAAAAGAAATAGGATTTTCCCCTGCTTCTGTCAAAAGATCTTTGTCAAGAAGGGAGCAATATGGATTACTCAAATACGAAGCCCCATGAAGCGGGAACTCATCTCCTGATCAAGCTCGGTTGCTTCAGGTGCAAGATTCGCTTCGCTATCTTGGTCCTCCGGAAACATGTGCCTGATCACATGTGATGACGAGGGGTGGAATCTCATCGAAAGCAGGCTCTCGCTCGCTTCCAGATTCGAAATACTGGCGCTGGAACCGCTCCCTGCTTGAACTTGATCCGAACTGCAGAAATGAGCAATACCCCAAGAAGAATCCCATGTCTTTGGAACTACCTGATCCCTACATGATGGGAGATACGTGCGCAAATGAATATAGATCATTGATAAGTCTTCAACCTCAAGTTAAGGAAAGACGAGATGAGACTTACCCCTCAAGACATTCCTCGTTGCAGCAACTAATGAAATCGTCTGCATACGCTTTGAACTCGATAACGAGACATTCAACCAGTTTCATCGCATCCCTTAAGGGCAATACATTCCAAATCTTCAAGATTTGGATGTATCTCGGTTCCCGAATCTCCAGGCTTTGTGGTTCCTTCAGTATATCGATGGTGCACAGCACGTAGAGACCTTCGACCTCGTACTGCTTCACCATGTGAGAACAGCTTTTCAGGCTTAAGACCCCATTGCTCTTCACTGATCTCCAGCCATCAGCAAGTTTCGATATGAGGTTCACTATTGACATCTTGGTCCTAGGCGATGTCAGCTTTCCGAAAGACTCCACGAAGTTGTCGCTGAAGAAAACCTACAGAGACAAATGATTGACTGTATTGTCATTGATTCTGCAAAATAAACATCTTGAAACAACAAATTAAAGAAAACCATTCAAGCGAAGTTGTTTACCCTCCACCGAGCGTTCTTAAATAGGACACTGTTGCCATCGAGCGGATCATCAAGCAGGATATCCTCTTTCTTCCCATCCAAAATGTCTTTAACTTCATCACTCCTGGAGGAACATTCTCGGCTCTTGGCATCGTGAAAGCAATTTGCCCTCCACCTCTCATTTCTAATTAGTACACTACTTCCATCGACAGGATCATCAAGCTGATTACTATTCCCATCCAAAATGGCTTTAACATCATCAATGCAGAAGGAACACCCACGGGTCTTAGCATCATCAACCAAAGCTTTCCATACAGATTCACTTCTCGTCAGCGTCCTCCCGTTTCCCAAAATCCAAAGAGAGTATCTACGTAGAGGACAGCAAAAAGCAGGGATTGTAAGTAGTATAAAATATGGCTAAATTCAAATTGCCCGGATTCAGCAGGAAAAGCAGAGACTACCTTGCCCTGGTGAGAGTGACATTGGTTCTCTTAGCATCAGAAACGAACCCCATGGATCCGTGAGGGTTTGATCTCACGGTGGATACTATTATGACGTCCTCTTCGCCCCCTTGGAACCCATCCACTGACCTCACTTTCACTGCAAAGCCTTTGATATTTTCATAATTTTTTTTTATTCTCTGTTGTATTGCAGCAACCTGAGCTCCATAAGGGGATATCACACCAACACTTAGATTTTCGCCTGAAGATTTGCATGCTGCAGAAAAACCAAGACGACATAATTAGATGAGGGGGAAGTTAATACCACACTAACTTTAAAGTGTTATGTACGCCTCCAATTATTGTCTTATGTGTCCTGTAAGGCTAAGTTAATGACCTAAATGACAAGAAAGCACATCATCTCCAGTGTCAAAAAGCATTTAAAGCTATGCAAATCTCTCTAAACATCCCAGGAAACTAAATGGACTCCATGGTAAGATTGAACAGAAATTCTATTCTTGCAGCTTCTGCAGTTAACTGGTCGCCCATGCTATACGATAGTATGGCAAAAGGTGCATCCACATATATAACCAAACATGTGCAAATAAATAGTCGTTATTTGAATTAATGTATACTATTTGGCAGGAAACAATATAAACTGGCGAAAATCTCTCATGGCATACCTTCGAATAGATTCCTCAAAATCATCAACACAACTTCTACCTCAACATCATTTCTAGGGCTTTGTCCACCATCCCCAAATTCTTCTCTTCCATTAGGAATATCTATGAAGGAGTACGGGCCAAACACTGGCCCCTGCAAATGACATTTTCTGTAATTTTTTCCAGTAACATTCGGCCCATCCAGAATTTGGTTTTTGTAGAAGGTCTTTATGGGAAATCGACTTATCGCAGGATGCATTCTGTACTGGACATCAAGGAGGTGTTTAGGATGACCCAGAGAACTCAACCTTTCGAATAGACTCCTTCCAAAGCCAGCTTTGCTAGATAGCTATAGAAATAAAAACATTCAAAAACTTAGAAGGTCAAATAAGTATAAGATGATTCTTGTTTACGGATGCATGTGCACGTCCCTAGACAAACATTCAGCATTGACATACCTTGCTAACAACCACAGCAGGCAACTGACATTCATCTCCAACTAAAATTGCGTGCCTGACACTTGGAAGTTGTAACGGAATCATTGACTCGCATTCTTTCAGCTGCGCAGCCTCATCAATCACCAATAAACTGACAGGCTCCATTTCCAGGGAGTACAGCTTAGATGAGCTAGAGGCAGTGCAGAAAATCAAGGAAGCCGCTTGATAACAGAACTCCGCTATCATTTTCTTACTCGTAAATGTTGGAATGTTTAGCCTTCCAAGAGATGTGTTGAGAGTTCGCAAAACAGAGAGGCACTCACCTCTCTTCATCGATAATGCTGTGTATAGTGGATCTGAGCAACTTTTGAATGAAGATGGTGACGACGAAAATGCTTCCTCCAACTTTCTCGAATCCAACTTCTCTCTATATAGTGGAATTTCAAAAGAATCGAGTAAGATGAGAAGGGACTTAATCTCGCGAAAATTATGTTCAAGAAGGTAAGTTTTGGATATATGGGTGCATAAGATAGAGAAACATCTTCGGAGAGCCTCTGCACTTGACTTGAATCTGTGCTTGAAAAAATCCACAAATGATTTAAATTCAGGTTTGGGTTCGATTTTGCTGCTTTCACATTTGCTCCCAACCTCGGTACCATTAAGCTCCCGTAAAGTATTGCGTTCGTTCTCCAAAAAAATCTGGTATTTGCGGACACAGTCATTGAGAGTATCGATCATGGAAGTTACACAATGCTGCCAACCAGTGAGTACAGAAAAGCACTCCGCAACACAATCAACACGATGATTCAAGTATATTTCCTCAATGCTTGAATCTACTTTCATCCGCTCTTTGTTCCCAAAACAAAGCATGTCTCCTAAGTAACAGAGCAAGTTTTCCCGACTAGAGTTTGTGCAAACCGATTCTTTCACCAGCTGCAAAACACGAGATGCCAATTCCTTGATGGCAACATTTGTTGGAGCACAAACAACGGTTCTGTGTTTCCTTTTCAAGAGAGTAAAGAGCAGCGCCGCAACAGTTTTGGTCTTCCCTGTCCCTGGAGGACCCTGTATCATTTCTACAGCCGACCTGTGTTGACATTTGATGGTATCAAGACAAGAGAGGACTGCTTTTTTCTGGCTTTCATTCAGACCACCGGACAAGTTGTTATCGAGACTCAAATGTCCAAAGCCATGAATTTGAGTAATACAGAGATTGCAATCTTTCTCAGCCTGCAAACAAACACATATCTTTTAAAGATCGACACAGTAATAACCTAAGTAAAAAATTCAGAAACTGTGAAATTTATTGATTACGTTTCATCCCTGTACAACCTGCACAAACATTGAGCACAAAGGATGGCGTAATGTATGAACAGGGTCTATCACTGAATCTTGGTTATATTACTGCATTATTCAATTTTATTGTGATCATGTGATACGGAGCAAGTAGCTTTTGACTGTTTGGAAAAAAAACAGGCTAACTCAAAAGAGAATGAGGTTTCTTTTTATAATCGGGATGGAAGAATTAATGCGGCAATAATATGTTTACCGTTGACTATAGGGGGATAATAAGTGCCGAAAATCCTTACCACTGGATCCGTACATAGAACTTGCTTTACAATCTCTAAGTTTGAAAATCTGTGCAGCCCGTTCCATATCCTATCATTAGTGACTGCATTCATCAGGAAAACTGCATACATTGACTGGCAATCACGAACATCATTCATTTTATTGGATGGAAAAGAGAAAAAGGGGCCAAAGGAAGTTCCAAAAAATGTCATGACTTTGAACTTTGTTGATGCTTGAGCATCCCCGTCCTCCTCTGATATTATGTCAGCGACGGATGCAAATGCCCATCTTCCTGCAAACCTTTCTAAGCTGGGAATGGTATCCGGCTTAGCATTAGTTAACATCAAAACATCCCCAGGGGAAGTTTTGTAAGGTTCCTTGCCCCGATTAGTGGCCCTGTTTCTCCAGTAGTCCACTTCCACATGGTAAACATTCTTCTCGCCTTCAACAAACCCAGTGACTCTCGCGAAAGGCCGCCTAGATACGTTCTGCATACTTGAACAGAGGCCCACTCGCGTTTCTTCCAGCAAAGGAAACTTAAATGAAGAAACGTATTGCTCGACTGATTGAAATGAATCCGGTATGGTCCCAATCTACAAAACGGGTGTATTAAAAATCAAACATGAGCAACCAACTTCACTCCATAGATCAAGCACCTCTGTCGTCTTGTCATATCAATGTCACACAGATAAGACATTATATAGCATATTAATTCTTTCGTTCACAAAAAATAATTTTTAGAAAAAGGTTTTATGAATTTTCTGACGTTCATTTTATGGAAAATGAAATGGTGAACGAACTACTATTAAAAAAAAATACGTTCAAAAGTGGAAAAAATGCTTTTCATTTTTCAGAATTGGAAAATATTTTACATATTTTCTTCCACCTCACTTTCTTTCACCAAACACATTTTCCTTTTATTTTTATATAAATATTTTTTAACTTGGGTTTTTATTTTCTTTTTCTTCTTTCTTGATCGGTTATTGGCCGCTCAAGCCTCACCACAGGTTGACGAGGGTCCACCTCACCTGAGGCCAAATCCGATGAGGGCGAGGCTCAAGCTCACTTGGATGTGGCGAGCTATGAGCTCGGGTTCACTTGGTTTGGCGAAGCCACAAGCTCACCTAGATCTGGCGAGTCGTGAGCATGCCAACCTCGGCAAAGTTCGGGCTTGGCTAGGCGGGTCGAGCCTCGAGCTCACCAATCCGTGTCTTGGTCAATCGTTGGGCAGTTAGCCATCGTCGAGGCACATCGCGGCAGAGGAAGGAGGAGGAAGGAAAAGAAAATAGTAAATTTAAAAATAATAAAAATTCGACTTTTTAAAAATAAAAAATAATAATAATTCAATTTATAAAAAATTGAATTTGTTTGTCGATTAAAATTCAATTTATTTGGTAATTTTTCCTAGAAAATCAAATTAGATACCGAACGATGAAAAATACTTTCCACTTCTTTAGCGGAACACCGAAAAATATCATCACTTTTTTGAAAAATATTTTCTGGAAATGTGATATTTTTCATGAAATAAACAAAACCCAAAAGAGCAAATATTCCCCCTAACACCTAATAACTCTGCCACACAGAGACAGAGAGCAAGGTCCTTCCCCACTACACAACAGTGCAACTTCACATAGCAAGGCTCACAAAAGAAACATTGCCAGAGAGCAAGGAACTAACATCATTTAGAACACTTTCGACTTAACTAGCATTAATCTTATACTGATGACGGTACCAAAACATGATCAGAACAGCAAGCATTAGCCCAAAAAAGGGGGGAAAGAAAAGAAAGAGACTAAGAGAAGAGAACCTTGTTCCTGTAGAGATTGATATTGAAGATATCTTGAAGAGACCAAGAGGAGATAAAATCAACCAGGTCAGTGGGCTTGTCTTTCTTCCTGCCAGACCCACACCCAGCACCTACTACTGTAGAATCCATGGCCAGTCCCACACCAATCTCTTAAGCCAAGAAAAAATCCTTACTTCCGCGTCGAAGACGATGAGAATTTCAAGCAAACGAGAGATCGAGAGAGCAAATATGAAGAAGCGCGCAGCTTCGACACTTGCCAATCATTCCCGTCCGGACGAGCATTTAAGAAAGGACGAACGGGGAGTGACCGCGGGCAGTGTGAAAAAGGGGCCGAGATAGGAATTCGAGGATGACTCGTGAAAAGTCTTGGTCTCCTCGTACCTTCGTACAGTATGTGATCCGAATTCGCCGAACCTTTCACATGCTGAAGCTTGTTGGTCAATGGACGTGGCTTTGCCGCACTGGCTGTTTCCATCGTCTTCCATTTAATGGGTATCCAACTAAGATGTATGCCTTTCCGACTGAAACCCACGAACAATGCTAAGGTTACGTCACTGTTACAGTGCACACGGTCTTTCCTCGTCTGAAATATCTGGCGTCCGACATTTTTGGAGCTTGGATTGAGATTGGCAAGACCTGCGCTCCTTCTTTCGCCGCTCGATCTTGAGAATGGTTGTGCTCGACGTACATGAGTACTAAAATCACTTGGGGAGGACCTAAAAACCATGAGAAAATTTGGGTATACTTAATTGGGCGGAATAGCAAAATATTAGTCCATTTATCAAGCGATACGTGTTGCGTCTGACCCAGCTTGTATTAATTCTCCTCTCTCCGATACTTTTTCCACCCTCTCCCACCTCTCTCTCTCTTTCTTTTTCCTCACCTTCTCCGTCCCTCATCTTTTCTTTGTTTAGCACTTAACTTTTATTCTTTCCTTTTGCGTCCGCCAGCCATGGCCATGGCTAGAGCCCAAGCCCGAAGCTCATGGCTGCTTTGGCCATGGAGCTCGACATTGACCTCAGAGCTTGGGGTGGGGTAGCCTTGACCACGTGAGTTTTGAGCTTGACATCAAGCTCATGGCAACAGCCACTTAAAATGAAATCTTTAGGAGAATTCAATGTGATTTAAGAGAAATTAATGAAAGGATGTCAATTCAAATCCTAGAATTTGAGCTTCAAGCCCGAGGCCATGGTGGCCCAAGCTTTGAACTCCTGTCCATGGCGGCTATGTTGAGACACTCGAGGACACAGGTGCTCAATATGGATTCTTGAGCTTCCATGGTCATAAATTTTGAGCTTGAGCCAAAAGTTGCTAGCTTGAACTCAAGCTAGCAGTAGCCATGGTGGCTTGAGCACGAGGTCGCAACCATGGTTGCCATATCTCGAGCTTATGGACATGCCACCTAAGCTTTGACATCTTGCCAGCATGGTGTCATTGGAGCTCAAGCTCACCGAAGCCATGGCGATTGGAGCTCTAGGTGTGGGAAATTAGTGTATCTAATATTTTCTCAAAAACCATGGAACCCTTCCTTAATTAGGCCAGCAAGCGGGTATTTATGCATCGAACAGGCAAAAAAGTATTATAGTATGGTTATCTAAGCTTTTAGGAGTGTCCAGATAATTTTGGCAACTAGATCTAATGGATATTATATAAAGAGATTTGAAGTTCGAGTTCCTTTGATAATTCCAATTAGAAAAAAAATTCAAAGAAAAATTACAAGAGATTCATGAGATTACAGCCCAATGTGCTATGAATTATGTTGTAGTATAACAACGGGATAGAAATATGATTCGTTTCCCATCCTTTGCGCTTATAAATATGAAATTCTTGAAAAGGAAATTCGTTTTTTTGGGTCGAAGAAAAAGAAATAGTTTGAGAAAAGCCAACATACAAGCATCCGTCGTTGTCTTCTGCTTCGCACGTCCGATGTGCTCGGCATTGTTTTCCAACAATCTCTCGCCTTTCTAGTCCGCTAAATCCACTACACCTTTGAGGACCCGACCCGATCCAACCCGACCCGACCCAGGTCTTCGGTAAGAGTTTTTTTTTTTGGTCGAACTTCGGTAAGAGTTGAGATTAGAGAAAACACACATCTCCTAAGGATGGGGTGAGATAAGGTAGCTTGGAATCCTACTCTACCCTAGCCATTGACGCCCCTAGAACCCTATGAGTTAACATCCATCCACTAGCGATTTGAAAAATTAAATAATGATTATTTGAGAAGGTCAAGTAAGAGGGGCGAGAAAGGAAGATGATGGGCTGTTGTAAAGTCTCTTGAGTCTCCTCGTATGCCCCTCGCCAAAACTTTACATGTCAAGCTTTTGTAGGGGAATTATCCAAATTAATCTTAAATCAATCGTATGACTGTTATTTTAATCCTAAATTTTTCAATTTTATCGATTTAATTTTAAATCTATACACAAAGTTCTAATACAATCCTTCCGGTCAATTCTCGTCGGAAATCGCCAACGTGACGATATGCCACGTGGGATGTCTTGCAATAATTGAAGCCATGTCAGCAACTTTTGGTGAATTTGCGTTCTGCTATGTTATGTTTTGCAAGCAGTGAACGTGGTCACCGCTCCGATTGAGCAGCCTAAGCTCACGAACACCATCATAGGCCCACGATCTTTTGGTTATCGGCCAGGCGTTTTGAGTCAAATTGCGCCATTCGGGGTGAAAAAAGGAAGTGTCTGGAAGGAGGGTACATTCTGGGTTCGCTTGCATATCGGTGTTATGCGGTGCCTCTTTTTCTTACTATTTGATTGGTCCCTTAATGATGAATGATACTTGAACATCATTGTTTCTTTACATCTTTGGAATTGTGTAGCTGCCTAACCAGGTCTTTCTATTGCCTTCTGTTACTGGTGACCCTTTAAAAAGTTCAATAAAGATCGTCGAGATATTGTTTTCCTCTTGCCAAGGTCGTTTAAACTTTAGTATAGCAAGTCATTAGGCATTAGACATTTAAAGCCATATTTTACATCATTGGTGCAACTCCTCAACAAGAAAATTGCAAGAAATTGAAATTAAAATCGTCAAAAATCGCCCGTATCATCTCGAAAGCCTCATGAAGGCTAAAACAGAAGAAGAGCAGGAAGGAAATATCGAAAGAATTTATCATGCTACCATTGATTTTAATTAAGACAGAACTAGAATTTTAATGGTGAGGATTAAGACTATTAATTGAGTATTATCGTCTTTGAATTCACAATCTCAACATTATCCACCTCATCCCAACCTAGATACCTAGAGATGAATTTTCACTTCGTAGCTATGACACCTAAACCGAAAATTCTGAAACATTAATTCAACCAAATATATGCAGACATAAAACTAGAAAGAAGATAACTTATTAAGTTAAGAAGGTCCCCCGCTTCTGTCAAAAGCTCTTTGTCAAGAAGGGAACAATAAGAGTTTCTCAAATACGAAGCCCACCGAAGTGGGAACTCATCTCTTGATCTAACTCGGTTGCTTCAGATACGAGATTCGCTTCGCTATCTTGGTCCTCCGAAAACATGTGCCTGACCACACGTGATGACGAGGGGTGGAATCTCATCGAAAGGAGGCTCTTGCTCGATCCCGGATTCGAAATACTGGCACCGGAATGGCTTCCCGCTTGAACTTGATCCGAACTGCGGAAAATACCACAAGAAGAATCCCATATCTTTGGAACAACCTGATCCCTATACCACGGAGATAAGTGCGCAAATGAGATATTAGATCGGAAAAGATCAATTCAAGTCATTTGTTGAGGCCATTAATCTAGGAAAGTGAATCATATAGACCATTGATCAGCCTTCAATGTAAAGTTAGGGAAAAACGAGATGAGACTTACCCCTCGGGACATTCCTCATCGCAGCGACCAATGAAATCGTCTGCACACGCTTTGAACTCGACGCCGAGATGTTCAACCAGTTTCATCGCATCCCTTAAGGGCAATACATCCCAAATCTTCAAGATTTGGATGTATCTCAGTTCCCGAATCTTCAGGCTTCGGGGTTCCTTAAGTATATCGACGGTGCACAGCACGTAGAGACCTTCCACCTCGAACTGCTTCACAATGTGAGAACAGCTTTTCGGGCTTAAACCCACATTGCCCTTCTGTGGTCTCCAGCCACCAGCAAGTTTCGATAAGAGAGGTTCATGATTGACATCTTGGTCCTAAGTGACGCCACCTTTTTGAAAGACTCCACAAAGTTGTCGCCGAAGAAAACCTATGGAGACGAGCGACCGACAGTTTATTGATTCTACAAAATGAACAATTTGAAACTACAAATTAGCAAAAAAGACCATTTGCGCAAAGTTGTTTACTCTCCACCTAGCGTTTCAATATAGGACACTAGTGCCATCGAGCGGATCATCGAGCCGAACATTCTCTTTCTTCCCATCCAAAATGGCTTTAACTTCATCACTACTGGAGGAACCTCCTCGGCTCCTTGCATCGTGAAAGCAAGTTGCCTTCCATCTCTCATTTCTAAACAGTACACCACTTCCATCGACCAGATCATCCAGCTGATTATTATTCCCATCCAAAATAGCTCTAACATCAACAATGCCGAAGGAATTAGGGGTGATCGGGTCCAGGGTGGGTAGGGTCTAGACCTGGGCCCTGTTCCTGACCCTGTTATAACCGGTTCTCTTTTTTTGGACCCTGTTCCCTACCCTGTTTACATTGGACCCTGTTCCCAACCCACCCTGTTTTTCTGGTCCGGGAAGGGTCAACCCTGTTCGAGCTACTTGGTTGGAGGAGAAATTGAATATGAATAAGAGCTGGTAACTTTTGTTTCCCATTTCGTATATGTTACTGGTTCGTGAAGAGCTGATCTTTGTTGATGGCATAAGCATCACATGAAATACTGCATTTTCAATTTTCAAGCTAACATCACTTCGTTATCATATTCACCAGTCACAATCCATTCAAAACTTATTATTTATGGGAAGAACATCAGATCAAATCGAAGAATAGTGGGTACGGAAGGAGGTACAAAAATAATCAGAATGGTCATAGTAGATACAATACACTTTTGAAAGATGACCAAGCTCACTTCATCAAGATATAAAACGTATCTATGCTTACTCATCTTTCTATGTGATTGGTAAAGGCTTGACCAACAAATTGAATCCAAGCAAAAGCTACATCAGAACGAAAGACATACTTGACACCCTTTGTCACAATGCGAGCCTCATGAAGCATACACTTATCACCATGTATATGAAGTAGAGCCATTCCTTCAGCTGGAGCGACCTATGGAGTTAAGATGGAGATAAATCGCAAAGGGTAGACCAGGATATGGATGAATGCCATATTCAAGGATGCAACATGAAGAATGCCAGAAACAAAAAGGGGCAAAGATAATCTTTATTGTATGAATCCAAGAGAAAAACTTCAAACAGAGAAAACATAGAAAGGATGTACCTCGGCCACAATACCATTTCTTGAATTATAGAAGACAGTTTCTCCTCCAACCAGCAGCTCTGAAGGAGAATTACTACGGTTGCTTCAACAACAACCGCAAAGAATAGCAAATTTCAAAACAGATCACCGAATATCGAACAGATTTTGACATAGCAAACAACATCAAAATGGCGCATGCAACGTGATGTTGAAAAGCTTGCGAAGTCATCTACGAATCTCATGAAGAACTCAAAGTCTAAAAACAATATTATCTTAGCTCAAACGAAGATGTTTATCAGGTCAGTCCAATCAACCTATTTAAGGAGGACAGGACTAGCAAAACAGCCCCCAAGATCTGGTTTTTCATCGTTTCAGGGCAGGTCGCAGAGGAAGACGGGACCGGACAACCGGACCATCTTCCTCCGCATTCTCCCTCAACGGAAAAGAAGCCGAAACAGAGCGAAAATCGAACCGCACGCGGAGATTCCGCAACGCCCCCACCCTATAATTCTTGAAATCCTAACCTTGAAATCGACCCACAAGCCCCTCGAGTTCTAGAACCATCTAGAGATTCAGCTCATTGCCACCTCCTCCCCGGTCCTTCCCACACACACACACACGCAACTACAGGCATCAGAGAGGAAGAACAACGAAACGAATTGAAACCCAGAAACACTCGCGACTCCCAACGTCGTCTTCTCAAACAGGGAAAACAAAAAGGAGGACAACGAGTCCCGTCCCGTACCAAGAAAAAGATTACACGAAAGAGCAAGCTCCTCGGCGTGCGACCGCCACGC
Organism: Eucalyptus erythrocorys; assembly: GCA_014182555.1. Lineage (NCBI taxonomy): Eukaryota > Viridiplantae > Streptophyta > Magnoliopsida > Myrtales > Myrtaceae > Eucalyptus > Eucalyptus erythrocorys. The sequence goes on from CM024602.1 coordinate 14,935,046, forward strand.
CCTTCCCCCCGTCCGCCGCGCGATTCGAAGTTTCTCGGCACAGAGACGGAGACAGAGATAGAGAAGGAAGGGGATGAGACTCATGCGTGAGAGAGAGAGAGAGAGAGAGAGAGAGAGAGAGAGAGAGGCAAAATTAGAAATTAGGGTTGGGGTTTGTGAGAAAAAATAGGTGTCTTAACCGGTTCTCCAACCGGTTCCAAAACCGGTCCGGTCGAACCGGTTCCCGAGTGGGTAATCCCTCGGAACCGGTTCCCGGACCGGTTAAAACAGGGTCTGAGTTGTTGGAACCGGTTCCCGGACCGGTTTTAACGGGAACCGGTTCCCGACCCTGTTTTCCGGGTGGGCCGAACCGGGAACCGGGTTGACCCGGTTCGGTTGCACACCCCTAGAAGGAATATCCACGGCTCTTAGCATCATGAACCAAAGCTTCCCATACAGATTTTACTTCTCGTCAGCGTTCTCCCGTTTCCCAAAATCCAAAGAGAGTATCTACATAGAAGGCAGCAAAAAGCGGGGATTGTAAGAAGTATATAATTATGGCAAAATTCAAATTGCCCGGATACAGCAGGAATAGCAGAGACTACCTGGCCCTGGTGAGAATGACATTGCTTCTCTTAGCATCGGAAACGAACCCGATGGATCCGCGAGGGTTTGATCTCACGGTGGATACTATTATGGTGTCTTCTTCATCCCCCTGGAACCCATCCACTGACCTCACTTTCACTGTAAAGCCTTTGATATTTTCATAATTTTTCCAATTTTCTGTTGTATTGCGGCAACCTGAGCTCCATATGGAGATATCACACCAACACTTAGATCTTTGCCTGAAGATTTGCATGCTGCAGAAAAGCCAAGACGACATAATTGGATGATGGAGAAGTTAACACCACACTAACGTGAAAGTGTCATGTGCGCCTCCGATTATTGTCTTAGTGTCCTATAAGGCTAGGTTAATGACATGAATGATAAAGAAAGCACATCATCTCCAGCGTCAAAAAGCATTTAAAGCTATGCAAATCTCTCTAAACATCCCAAGAAACTAAATGGACTCCATGGGAAGATTGAACAGAAATATTCTTTTCTTGCAGCTTCTGCAGTGAACAACTGGCCGCCCATGCTATACGATAGTATGGCAAAAGGTACATCCACATATATAACCAAACATGTGCAAATATATAGTCATTATTTGAATTAATGTATACCATTTGGCAGGAAACAATATAAACTGGCGAAAATCTCTTGGCAGACCTTCGAATAGATTCCTCAAAATCATCAACACAACTTCTACCTCAACATCATTTCTAAGGCTTCGTGCACCATCCCCAAATTCTTCTCTTCCATTAGGAATATCTATGAAGGAGTACGGGCCAAACACTGGCCCCTGCAGATGACATTTTCTGTAATTTTTTCCAGTAACATTCGGCCCATCCAGAATTTGGTTTTTGTAGAAGGTCCTTATGGGAAATCGACTTATCGCGGGATGCATTCTGTACTGGACATCGAGGAGGTGTCTAGGATAACCCAGAGAACTCAACCTTTCGAATAGACTCCTTCCAAAGCCAGCCTTGCTAGATAGCTGTAGAAATAAAAACATTCGAAAACTTAGAAGGTCAAATAAGTAGAAGATGACTCTTGTTTACGGATGGATGTGCACGTCCCTAGACAAACATTCAGCATTGACATACCTTGCTAACAACCATAGCAGGCAACTGACATTCATCTCCAACTAAAATTGCGTGCCTGACACCTGGAAGTTGTAACGGAATCATTGACTCGCATTCTTTCAGCTGCGCTGCCTCATCAATCACCAATAAACTGACAGGCTCCATTTCCAGGGAGTACAGCTTAGATGAGCTAGAGGCAGTGCAGAAAATCAAGGAAGCCGCTTGATCACAGAACTCTGCTATCATCCTCTTACTCGTAAATGTTGGAATGTTCAGCCTTCCAAGAGATGTGTTGAGAGTTTGCAAAACAGAGAGGCACTGACCTCTCTTAATCGATAACACTCTGTATAGTGCATGTGAGCAACTTTGTAATGAAGATGGTGACGACAAAAATGCTTCCTCCAACTTTCTCGAATCCAACTTCGCTCTATATATAGTGGAATTTCAAAAGAATCGAGTAAGATGAGAAGGGACTTAATCTCACGAAAATTATGTTCAAGAGGGTAACTTATGGATATATGGGTGCATAAGATAGAGAAACGCCTTCGGAGAGCCTCCGCACTTGACTTGAATCTGTGCTTGAAAAAATCCACAAATGATTTAAATTCAGGTTTGGTTTTGATTTTGCTGCTTTCACATTTGCTCCCAACTTTGGTACCATTAAGCTCCCACAAAATATTGCGTTCGTTCTCCAAAAAAATCTGGTATTCGCGGACAGAGTCATTGAGAGTATCGATCATGGAAGTTACACAATGCTGCCAACCAGTGAGTACAGAAAAGCACTCCGCAACACAATCAACACGATGATTCAAGTATATTTCCTCAATACTTGAATCTGCTTTCATCCGCTCCTCGTTCCCAAAACAAAGCATGTCTCCTGAGTAACAGAGCAAGCTTTCCCTACTAGAGTTTGTGCAGACCGACTCTTCCACCAGCTGCAAAACACGAGATGCCAATTCCTTGATGGCAACATTTGTCGGAGCACAAACAACGGTTCTGTGTTTCCTTTTCAAGAGAGTAAAGAGCAGCCCCGCAACAGTTTTGGTCTTCCCTGTCCCTGGAGGACCACGTATCATTTCTACAGCCGACCTGTGTTGACACTGGATGGTATCAAGACAAGAGAGGACTGCTTTTTTCTGGCTTTCATTCAGACCATCGGACAAGTTGTTATCGAGACTCTCATTTCCAGAGCCATGAATTTTTTTTTTTTTTTTTTTTTTTTTTTTTTTTGGGTCTGAAGCAAAACATTTCATTAAGCGATGAAAGATACTAAGCCCGGTAGATGGGCATCATTACATAACAAGTCCCATAAAATTTGTGGAGGAGATGAAACCCAATTCAGAGATAAAGAGTTGTTTCTACGAGCTTTTGCAATCCAATCTGCAACGTTATTAGCCTCTCTGAAGCAATGGGCTAGCTTCACATTGGAAAAGGCCTGCATATTCTTCTTGCATTTGTTGATAAGGGATTGGACTTCCCAACTGAACTTCTGAGAACTTGTCAAAGCTTGAATAAGTTGCAAACTGTCAGACTCAAACACAAGTACTTCGTGTCTTTTAGGATAGAAAAAGTCAAGGGCTTCCACTAGTGTTAGGGTTTCGGCCATGAAGGGGGAGGATGTTCTGATCTTTTTGGCCATTCCGCTCACCATCTTCTCTTTCGAATCTCTGCATATACAGGCTATGGAATGCTTCACCGAGCCAGGTAAGAACGTTCCATCTATGTTTATCTTGAAGACTCCCTCTTTCGATGGAATCCATCTTTGAGAGGGTATGTGCTCTCTATTTTCATATCTGGGTTTTTTTAGCGCTTGTTCACGGCTGTCCGGTCTTCGAACTCCACCCCCTGCACCAGGGGCTTTGTCTGGTTCCGGTGGTCGAGAGGGCTGTCTCGGCGTTGCAGATCTGGTATAGAGTTGGTCTGGTGCTCGGCTTTCTGATCTTCAGACTCCACCTCCTGTACTTGGGTGTCCAGCCAATTCCTGTGTTCGATGGGTCTTTCTCAGCTGATCTCGGCATTTCAGAGGTGATGGAGATGCAGATCTATTGTTCCTTTGAGCTGGTTCTCGCTTTTCATAGTTGTTAACTCCTCCCCCTGTACTAGCGTGTGCCCCCTGTTTCTGATTCAGTTCTATTTTCTGTCTAGAGCGCCTCTGTCTGTTCCCCAAACTTAAATTTCTGTAAATGTCAATATCATGTGGAGTCTACTCTATTTACTGGTTATGTTTTTTATGAATTTTTTGCCTGATTTGAATGCTCAAATGTTTGCTCGATGGTTGGCTTACTATTAGATCTGGGATATTCGCATGAAGAAGTTGAAACAAGATCTTCTAGGTCATGCGGATGAGGTTTGTTCACTTAATATTGTCATCGTACAAGGTCTAAGTTTGTATGTCTATTGTGGACTACCACTTGCTTATTTTAGTATGTGTTCTCATGATAAAGGTTTTTGCGGTCGATTGGAGTTCAGATGGTGAGAAAGTAGCTTTCGGCGGTAAAGATAAGGTGTTGAAGCTATGGATTGGTTAATGCATTGGGAGTTACCCAAAGGATGATCAAACCATTACGTATGCAAATGAAATGAGATGGCAGTTCAAATGCTTTCATCCGAAGTAAATAATTGATTGTTTGATAACCCTTGTTACGGCTGAAGACACAAGGTGCACACTCAACTATCAGGTACTGCAAGTTTGGATGCAATTCGGTTGCGTAAAGCTCTCTTACCTCGGGATGGCAGTAGCAATCTGTACACATTGTCTACTTTGATCCCGCTGATATTCTCAATGTTTTGTTAAGTTAAGAAACACGGTTCAATGCCGTGTTAATTAAGAGTGTCATGAGTAGCCAATGTTTTGGTCATATAAATAATTTGTAGAATCAATCTTTGATATTCATATCCAGTTATAGGGAGCCTTCTTGGATTAACCCCTAGCTTGAGTCATTAACTCAAATTATCTCACAAGTTTTCAACATTGCTTACAAAGTCTTGAAGATTAATTCTAATGTTCTATATGATGAGTCATTTCGACAGGCAAATCGCACAGAGAAACTAAACATCAACCCCTTTAAGATTAGCTGGGGAAAACTGACAAGGAGAGAGAATGAAGAGAGATAATTATTGTAAGAGTCTTACGCGGGAGATGGAAAATCTAAGCAATTCTATTTCCCCGTTAAATGAAGATGGAAAAATACCAAAAACGCACCAGAAATTTTACTACATGATCAAAAGCATACATTCATCTCAACTCAGTTCCATTGTACACTTACATAATATTATCATTTTTCTCATTAGAAATGCCCTCACCCTTGTGTCGGAAAAATTCCATCGTACGTGGGAGTGTGGGCCCCCTTGGAAGCCCCCTCTCTTATGGGCCCGGCCCGATCGTTCAATTTCTGGCCCATAAGTAACGTTTGTAAAAATCGATCCTTGTCCTTTTTAATCTCGATTCGGCCCATTTCATGCACCTCCTGTTTTCTTCACCGTTGCCAACAGCTCACGAGCACGAACAGACCTGCGTTTTCTCTCTCTCTCAGCCGAGACGCCTGCTCCTTCTCTCCCCTGTTCTTGCTTCGTTCCGCCAAAACCCGACCCCGTCTCAGCCTCCTCGCAGCTCCGCACCACCTCCCAGCAGCGGAACCGCCGCTGTCTCGTCCCGCTTGAAGCCACCGCCGCCGGCCGCGACGCCCCTCGGTCCGTCCAGCACCTCCTCCCCTCTCTGCAAGCGAGCCCAGGCAAGTAAAGCCTCGACTGGTCTGTTGCGGAGTTGTTTTAGCGATCTGAGTGCGCGGGTCTGCTGGGTATAGCGGCGCATGTCGAAATCGGGGCTTGATTTCGTGAATTAGGGTTGGAATTTGGGCGCCGAAGTGGTGTCCAGAGCTGGGTCGGAACCTTCTGAGAACCGGGCCACAACCTCCGAGCAACCCTTCATGCTTAGTATTAAATGGGCGGAAAGTTTCCTAATCGTTTGGAAGTTTGATATTTGGTTGGAGTGATTGCTAGCGCCGTTGGAAGTGGGTTTTAACATCCTGCACGTGGTTTTTGAAACCGAACGGGAAGAAAGAGTGGAAACAAGCAACTTTTTGGCAAGAGGTTGCTGGACTTGGATTTTGTAAGTTAGCTCGTGTTTAGTGCTCTGTCATGATAAGAAATCTAGTTTGTTTCCCCTTGTATGTGTTGTTCGAACTTATTACTGTTCAGTTTGCGGATGCCGTCCTTAAGACTGGTGTTTGTTCGTATGTGCTTGCGTTGATTTGTTATCTTTTAAGGTAGTTTTGGACTAACCACGGTCCATACCTTCACCCTCCCTGAACCACCGGACTGTGATGCCATTGGCATGCTAATTCCGAAATTGGTGACCCCCGATAAAAAGCTCAAAGAATGATAAAATCGAGGCAAGTGAAATTGCAATTGGTGTTTGAGCCACTTTGCTGTAAATTTCTATGTGGAGTATGAAATTGCAGTATGTGTATGTGCTATATAATTTGCATGAGTAACTGAATGTTCCTAAACACGATATGATGAACTGTGCTCATGCCCTATTGTTTTGTCATCGCTATGTTGTTTCTGCTTTTTATAGTCTATTCATTGTGATTTCGTTAAACAGAAAGCCGGACTGCAGTTGAGAGATCGAGTTGATATCCAGAGGATGCGTAATCTCTACTGCTGTGTTGAGGTTAAGCAATCAACTGTTGCGGTTGTGGAAAAATTTGGCAAGCATCACAAAAATCTAGATGCTGGATGCCACTGTGTACCTTGGCTTTGTGGGTTTCAAGTTGCTGGCGAGCTTTCACTCAGAGTCCAGGAATTGAATGATGTGAAATGCAGAGTGAAGACCCAGGTTTGTTCAATGACATGGATTTTCCTCTTTTTTCCTTTGTGCAAGATATGGCTTGAATAAATAATGACCTCATGTCATATTTTTCTCATAGGACGATGAGTTTGTACATGTTATTGCATCCGTGCAATATCAAGTCGACGTGGAGCATGCAACGGAGGCCTTTTACCGTTACCATAATAGCAATGTGAGGGAGCGGATTCAAAATTGCATGATCCATGGTATGTGTCAAATAAAACATATTTAAGCAACGGCTATTGCATTCCCTGATTTTTTTGTTTCAATCATTACAGCGATTGAAGATTATGTTGAAAGACACAACTTGGATGAACTTTCTAGGCGAGAATTATTTTCTGAAAGTGTTCTACAGAGAGTCCGACAGGTTGTCCACATAAACTTTATTCTAGATATTATTATGAGTGATAGACTCAAGTGGAGTTCTCTCAATTTTGCAGCTTTTATTTGGCTCTAGATACAATATTTTGGAAGTCTTAATTGTGCGCATCAAATTGGATAAGCGTCTTGAAAATGCTTTGATGGACATCAGTGCTGGTAACCATGAATTTAGACTTTGTTTGGTGCTAACTTCCGCATGTAAAAGTATATTTTGATCTGTATTATATGAGTTTAAGTTTTGTTCTTGTTTTGGATTGTTGGTTGCAGGAAAGAGAAAGCTTGAAAGCTTGCGCCCTCCACAAGGTCAAGGTCTTCTAACCGTCCGAGAAGTGAGCGCAAAGATCTATCTTGGTCCTCAAGCATCCACACTATCTACACAAGATCCTGGGCCATCTGGGAAGTGAGCACAAAGGTCCATGGTGGTCCTCAGGCATTGTATGGGTCCTCTGTGAGATATTTGGTTAAAGTCAAAGAATGATTACTCAGCATTATGGTGCAAATCCTAGCAATACTAGCTTATCTTGCTTCTCTGCTGTGATCATAAAAATGATCCAAGATGGAAATACTGCTCATATCAGAGTAGTAATTATGATCATATGAATCTGTGTATGTGTGTGTGGGTGGATGGTTTCTTTATTGTCAGTATTATATGCAGATATAATTTAAAACATCTTTTGTAGAGGAAATGATGGTCTTCCCTGTGGGAAAGCAAACTTATTTACCATTGTGGTCAATCAATCCAAGCTTTGGCATAGGACCCCTTTAGCCCTCTAATTCCCAGGTTATTATTTGTAAGACCTTTGGATGAAGTAAACATAGCGTGTATTAGATAACTGATTTATAAATGAGTCGCTTTATCTGAGAGTCGTGGGATTTTAGTTGCTTTACATGGTTTGTGTAATTATGAAGTATATACACCGAAGCTAATGAGTTAGTAAGAGATAACTTGAAACTATACGTTATTCACGCAAAAGTTAGAGGTGGCAAAATGGGTCATGGATTCATTTTGCATCCATATTTTTCATAAATGGGTCAAATGTGGATTATGAAGTTGTAATGGGCCATAACCCACATTTGATTCATTTTAAGTTCAGTTTTATATGGGTCGAAAATGGGTCACGTTCTGACCCATTTTTAAAACCTAAAAAACCTACATTACCGAGAGCCCTTTGACCTTCGTCCTCCACCGCTCGCCTCCTTGTCCACCGCTCGCCTCCTTGCCGCGACTCGCCTCCGCCGCCTGCCTTTGAGGCTCGCCGATGACTGGCGAGGCTCGAGCTTGCTGGTATCCGGGAGGGGGGGGCTCGATCTTGCCGATTTGGCAAGGCCGAGGCCTCGGCCGACGCCGACGAGGCAGCCTCGCCGACGATTAGTGAGGCTCGAGCCTCGCCTGACACCATCAAGCTCGAGTCTCACTAGATTCGATAAGGCTCGGCCTCGTCAACGACTGACGAGGCTCGAACTCGCCGGTGTTGAGTGGGGCTCGACCTCGCTAGGGCCAGATCTGGCGAGGCTTGGCCTCTCCGACGACTAGCGAGGCTCGAGCTTGCCAGCGTTGGGCAAGGCCGAGGCCTCGCCAGATCTGGCGAGATTAAGCCTCGCCCGATGCCAACGAGCTCAGCCTCGCCAAATCTGGCTTGGCCTTGCCATTGTTGGCGAGGCTCAAGCTTGTCGATGTCGGGCGAGGCTCGATCTCGCTTATGGCCAGTCGCCAGCCGTCGTCGTGGGCGGTGACCAATTGAAGAGGAAGAAAAAATAAGAGAAAAGAGAAAAATAAAAGTAATTGTTAAAAATTAAAAATGATATTGTAAATTATAAAATTTATAAAAAATTATATTTTAAAAATAAAAATTATTTAAAAATTATTTTAAAAAATTAAAAATATATATTTAAAAATTAAAAATTCGATTTTTTAAAAATATTTTAAAAAGAATTATAAAAATTTCCATTTAATTTGTATTGCATAAAAATATTTTAACAATAAGTAGGTTTTAACAATACGGGTTGAGTCGGGTATGAGTCAGGTACGGGTCGGGTCAAGTATGGGTAATTAGATTTACACTACAAGAGTATGAATCAAAATGGATTAGATGGGTCAAATATGGGTCGACATTTTTTCAACCCGACCCACTCATTTGCCACCCCTAACAAAAGTAGACCTGACATATCGATTTAATAATTGCTCAAACAATGCCTTGCAAATGGTCCTTCATTTAATTTTTTTGTTTCTCTTCTGACGAAACGAAACAAAAAAAATCTGAACAAAGGTCAATTCTTTTCAAGAAAGTTAAATAATAAAAGGAAAAAAGAAAAAGAAAATCCCCTCTTCGCAATTTGCATAGTTGCATGTACCTTAATCCAAATGCTTGTGCAATTGGGAAAGTGCATTAATCGAGATCCCAAGAATTTTGCCTATTCTTCTTCACCTAGGTATGGCCATACAAGTATCACGATAAACTCTAGGTTTGGTGACTCATTGGCACTTTTACAAGTTTAGTAAGATGGGCAATCCGACGATTTTCATGTAGTATGGAAGCGTGAAGGACAATTGTGGCCCAATGGTAGTAGTACTATATCATTGATGGGCTGTGTTGTTCGATCCCTTTACCCTTCTACGGCTTAATCAAGCAAGAAGCCCAAGGAAGGAGTACTAATTGAAAGTTGAAATGTACTTTCTTGATGTTCAACAACCAAACGTTGCAAATATGAGTTTCGCTCAAAACATCGAAACCAAGGACCACCTTGTAATGATGTATTAAGTCACTACCTTATTGTCGACTTTAATGGTAAGTAGGCAAAATCTGGAGATATTGGAACAACCACATCTTCAGAGGCACTGAGTCATACTCGAAAAGTGTAATCGCTGAAGCATGTGCAATGAGTAGCAATATTACTCACTGGAGCTAGAACCCATGGGAAAAGAAAAGACAGGGAAACTCATTGGGATCTTGGACTCTACCGCCGTTGAGTACTCTAAAAATTAATGTCAACGGCTCGTATCTAGAGGAAGAAGCTGCTGGTGCCATCTCTTGAGTGTGTCGAGACTCTTCCAAGAAACTTGTAAATGGATTCAAGAGCTTGATGAAGGTCACATTTGCACTTCGAGGCGTATATCAAATGTCTTGGGAAGTTCACACACTTATCAAAGAGTGCAACCAAAGGTCTCTGGTTGGCCGACTGTGCCGAAGTTTAGAATAAAATTGCAACTTGAGTTGTAAAGGCCCAAGCCCAAAATATCATTCCTCTTAGTTGGATTCTAATCGACCCCAAACCTTTTATGATTTGTTATGCTCAAAAACCCACTTAGAACATTTATAAGTTTTTTCAATATGAATGAAATGATACTTATATGCATCATCCATGTTTTCAACTGCATTCTGAGCTACACCACGTAAGTGAATAGTCGATTGCAATTAACCCTATGAACAAATAATTGCTTATGGACATCTTTCGAACATAGATCTATCAAAACTAACTTTATGGCCTGCCTATTGAGCTCCACATAAACCTAAAGATAGTTACGCGAGTAGAATAATTATAAGTCCAGCACTATAAACAAATCTTCATCAATTGTTAGAGATAAACCTGATGCGTTAATATCCACCCATCACTCCTATTTTGACCAGAAGAAACCACACATTTCTTCCCCTCCCTCCATTACGTGCAATTTTCGAGTTTCTTGGCTATTAAAGATGAGGACAGTTTCCAGGTTAAAGAAACATAGAAAATGCCACTTCTACGAGGCTGTCGGACAAAATCTCAGACTTAATTTTTAGGCCAACATCTGTCAATTTTTTGACAGCAAAGCAATACCAGAAAGAAATGATCACTCAAAGGCCCTTTGAGCGGGATCAGTTGCTCAAGTACTTGTCCAATTCACGGCATAAGCCATACACCTTATTCTAAGCCTAGCTCGTGTTCCTCTAAACTATAACCAAATAAAAAATGCTCATCTCGTGAAGTCTAATTATTCAAGGACAAATGGATGCCAGCAAAAAGAAAGCACTCTCTTTTCATGGCTTTGATAAACCTAGAATGAAAAAGATATAATGTTTCAATGACCTATAAGACTTAATTTTTACAGTTCTGAAGACATGGCTCTCTACATGCTCTTTGAAAAGAGTCTTAAGTATGAACATCATGAAGTATGAAAGCTGCAATGGATGCTGCACTACCGTCATCCATTTAAGAACTCAAGAAATTATAGCCATATGACTCCCCAAGCTATTGTCTGCTCCAACTTTCGTCTCCTACCTTTGTGTCTTTTCTTCATTTCCAGGTGACTCAGATCTCACTGCCAATAATAAAACGTAGAGGACACAGTAAAATGCGATTTCACCTTTCAGCGATAATCTCCATGTATATAGACTTATCAATAGACGACATTCGCAAGAGGCAATTGGGAGCAAGTTGATGGCAAGGTTTAAATTATGGCTCAATTGACCAGAACTACCACCTAAAGTTCTAATAGGTGGGCCCAAACAGAAGAACTTGACATTCAACTTGTCCATTCATATAGTTGAGCCCCAACACAGACTTGACTTCTAGGCTGATGCTTGACCATATGTTCTAAACCATAAGAGTGATTTGACCACATATTAAGATCTCCCTCTGAGTTTCATTTCATGTCAATTTAAATTTTGATAATAGAGAGTTAAATAAGGTACTCTTGGCCAAATTAACTACTTGTCTCTTGCAGGTGATTTTATCAGCATACTCCAATCAATACTGGCCTTCTATCAGAACCAAAAGTTTAGGATAGAGTAGATGGTGATTTATAAGTTGTTTATTTGATCAGTGCATTGTTTTCCAGTATATATATTTCCAAAAAGGAAAACTTTTTTTTCCCTTTGAAAATGCTATAATAATATAATAGCTAACAAAGATGATGATCATTGAAGCTCAAATTGGATATAATATCGATAACGCTTAGTGACTGAAAAGTCTATATATATAAAAACCGACACAAGTCAGAAAAGCTAAAGATCCTATTGAAGCCAACACAAGCTCCAAAATAGATGCAGATGCTCCAGTATAAATCAGCAATCAGCAAGAGCAAAGTCAAGATTGAAAGTGGTTGTCAACATAACCAAAATTTCAAGCACATTGAATGCATATAAAAGCTGACTATATACTAAAAAGTCAGACAAGTCATCCCTAGTAGAGAAGTAAACATAAAATTAGCAGGAAGAATGAATTCATGCGCTCTATATTGACATGAACACGCAAAAACACGATTATCATCCTCCATATATAATCATAGAAAATCTTCTACTGCAATGAGTAGGACTCAATTTGACCTCCCCAACTTGTAGGCTGATGCAGAAAGTCACAGACAAATGGCAAATTGGACGAGCAATCTAGGAAGATAGGCTGGACCACTTGATTGCTAACCAAAATAGTTCTTGTACAATGTTTTGGCAATTTCAAGGGCATCTCCTTCTGCCTTGACTGCGTAAATTTGTGTTTCTGATTGCCATTTGTTTGAGTATGATATGCAGTCTTTGCACCACTGCTCTTACTCGAATTTCTCATTCTCTCTCAAGCTTTTGGTAAAATATTAAGATAACAATTATGATTTCACAATGTACATTTATGAATATGCAGGCTCTCCTTTGTGTTTGGCCCCCAAAAAAATAGTCTCTACTTTGTGCATTTAATAGGGCAAATCCTAGCAGTACTAGCTTATCTTGCTTCTCTGCTGTGTTCATAAAAATGATCCAAGATGGAAATACTGCTCATATTAGAGTAGTAATGATGATCATATGAATCTGTGTATGTGTGTGTGGGTGGATGGTTTCTTTATTGTCAGTATTATATGCAGATATAATTTAGAACATCGTTTGTTGAGGCAATGATGGTCTTCCCTGTGGGAAAGCAAACTTACTTACCATTGTGGTCAATTAATCCAAGCTTTGGCATGGGACCCCTTTAGCCCTCTAATTTCCAGGTTATTATTTGTAAGACCTCTCGATGAAGTAAACATAGCGTGTATTAGATAACTGATTTATAAATGAGTCACTTTATCTGAGAGTCGTGGGATTTTAGTTGCTTTACATGGTTTGTCTAATTATGAAGTATATACACCATAACAAACGGCTGCCAAGACTCAAAATTTCGTTTGCAGATTCCAACTTTGAGACTTCTTCCTTTGCATTAATATATATTTCTTGGGCGATGCTGCCCGGCAGGCAGCTTTCTTTTTTTCAGGAAAGAACCATCCTGTCGCAGAAGAGAGAGAATTGGATGAAATTGCATACTCAAATGACTATGTTGAGACTGCTTCCTTACTTGAAAAGGTACTTTCTGCAAGTGGCTTCTTGCAAAACTTTTTCCTGCTGGATGGTTCACCTTGGGTTACATTTTTCTTTTCCCTAGGAGATGAGACCAGGAACATCCGAACAATCTGGTTTGAACTATATCAGTGGGATTATTTGCCAGACCAAAGTACTTATATTTGAGAGGATGCTTTTTCGTGCAACAAGGGGCAATATGCTTTTCAACCAGGCACCAGCTAATGAAGGCATCATGGGCCCTGTAACATCTGAAATGGTTCCTTTCTTTCCAACTCCTCTTGAGATTGGTAATTTATTTTCTTTTTTTCCCTATTGTTTTAGTATCTTGGAGCTACCATTTTTTTCCCATCACACTTAAAATATCTATTACCTTTCAAGCCGCTTGGTGGTGTTCATGCTAAAAAATAGAGACGAAAACTTAAGCTGTTCAGTAGAGCTGTTTCTTCACAAAAAATTTCTGTTCTAGTAGGAGAAAGCTGATATCTCTCTGACTTCATTTTTGCAGGTTGAGAAAGTACCTTTTATGGTTTATTTCTCTGGAGAGCAAGCAAGGAAGAAGATTAGAAAAATTTGCAAAGCATTTGGTGTGAACTGTCATCCTGTTCCAGATGATATTACCAAACAAAGGCAAATGACTAGAGAAGTGAGTGCACTAATGATGTCAAGAATATATCTTTCTCTTGCATGATGCAGATATCTTGAATTAAAGTAAATACTGGTCTACTAGAATTCTGAACTACTAGGATGATCATCCTTTCGAAGTTTTCTCCATTGATGCATGATATGCTGATAAATCGACTTTTAGCCAACTATATTCTGAAAAACATCATGTGGATATCATTCATCAGGAATGTAATTAGCTAGATATCCATAGCCTCATGGCTGCGTAATAACATATGCTCTATCTTGCACTAACAAAGCCCTTTCTATTTTGCCTGAAACTTGAGGTTTCTGTTTTAGGTTGTGTCACGTCTTTTTGAACTGGAAGCAACGCTGGATGTGGGGATACGTCATCGAAATTCAGCACTTAGTTCCATAAGCCTCCATTTGCCAAAATGGACAGATTTGGTGAGATATGTTTCTTCCCCCCTTATTCAAACCATCAAAAGGTTCATTAGCTGAGGTTTTGTTTTCCTTTTTCCCTTTCTAGTAATCAATGACTTTATTTTTTGTTCCTTCTCAGGTAAGAAGGGAGAAAGCAGTATATGATACATTGAATATGCTAAATTTTGATGTTACGAAAAAGTGTCTTGTTGGAGAGGGATGGTGCCCAATCTTTGCCAAAGCTAAGGTGACTAACATGATTTATGCTTCCTTCTATCCTCAACTTATCTAGTTTTCTTAGGCTCATTTCTAATGTTGATTGGAAACTTCAGGGATTGAGAATTATAAGGATGTTTTCTATCCTTGCAGATCCAGGAGGTTCCGCAGCGTGCAACTTGTCCTTCATTATTCCCCTGTTCCTGCTCTGCATTATTCTCACTTAGTTCTGTACTGATCACTCTATTTTCAGGTTCAACTTGTCCTTTATTGCTCTTTTTTGAATTCCATCTATGATAGCTTTGAAGTAGCGCTTGTGCTGAAGCAATAATAGCCGGTGCCTCTGGTTGTCGACCCCGAAAAACTGCCTGATTTTTGGCCTTCCACATATTCCACAATGTTACGACCACCAATTGTATGAATGAAGGATTTCTGATCTTCTCTTTGAGTTGACAGAACCATATTTCAATTCTTGTCAAGCCCTGACGTGATATTTTGATTTTCAGCTCGGTGTCCCAAATTTGTGCTGTCCATGGACATAGCAAGAACAGATGTTCAACCGTTTCCCTCTCCAAGTTGCACAATAGGGACATAGGGTCAGGTGAGATTTTCCTTCCATACAGGTTATCTTTTGTTAGAAGAGCATTGTTGCATAAGTTCCACATAAAAATTTTTGTTTTGGGTGGGGTGTGCAATTGCCAAATATCCCACCAAAGTGAGGGGGAAGGTTGATAGGACGTTGCAGCTTGATTCTCCTGTAGTTGTGCTGCATCCTTCTTTATATAGTTATACGCACTTTTAATTGTATATGTGCCTACCTGTGTACCTGTCCATACAAGATGATCTATTTCAGTTTGAGGTGTGATTGGAATGGTCAGAATTTCTTCAGCTAACTGCTCATCGAAGTGCGCTGCGATTTTAACTTCATTCCACCTTCCTTGCTCTCTATCTATTAGTTCTGAGACTAAAGCAGGTTCTTGAACATGTACTGAACCTGCAATAACACCTCTGTCTAGCCATTTATCCTCCTTGATTTGATCTTCGATCCATCCCCTACCTTCCACATGATTTTAGGTGCAATAGTATCTCTCCCCAGGACCAGGCTTCTCCATCCCCATGAAGGTCGAGTGCCGTTTGCTGCATGCCAAAGATCCGTATTCGGATAGTATAGCCCCTGAAACATTCTGCCCCAGAGAGAATCAAGTTGTTGCGCAAGTCGCCATGCCTGTTTCCCTAACATTGCTCTGTTAAAGGAGAGAAGATCTCTAAAGCCCATACCGCCTCTATCTTTCCTTGTTTTCAATAGTTCCCATTGCTTCCAATGAATGCCGTTTTTCTTCTCATTAGTTTTCCACCAAAATGAAGCAATTTTCTGTTCAATAGTCTTGCAAATAGACACAGGGATTTTAAATACTGACATGGCGTATTGAGGAAGCGCTTGAATAACTGTTTTTAGCAGGACTTCTTTTCCAGCTTTAAATAATAGCTTATCCTTCCAGTTTTCTAATTTAGAACAGATTCTACCAAGTACCCATGCAAACATTTGTTTTTTCGACTCTCCTCAATCTGAGGGCATACCCTAATATTTGCCGGTTTTATCAATAATTGGTACCCTCAATGTCTTTGCCATATTATCTTTCAATGTTTGAGGGCAGCCCTTGCCAAAATAAATGCCCGATTTGTTTAAGTTGTTGGCCAGCAGCTATACAATATTGATTCAAAATTATAGCCAGATTCTGACATTCTAGGATGGTGCCATTCAGAAAAAAGATTGAGTCATAAGCAAATAATAAGTTAGAAAGTGTAGGGCAATGTCTATTTAGCTTAATGCCTACAATGCTGCCATTTTCTATTACTTGCTGCATCAGAGAAGATAAGACATTTGCTATAATGATAAAAAGATATGGAGATAAGAGATCCCCTTGCCTGAGTCCTCTTGAAGGTCGAAAGTATTGGAGGGATTCGCCATTAAATATGACACTAAATGTGACCGTTGTAACACACTGCATCACTAATTTCACCCATTTCTCGTTGAAGCCAGTTTTTAAAAGGCACGCCTCCAAAAAATCCCATTCCACTCGATCATATGCCTTCTTCATATCTAATTTCGGAACTGCTTGAAACTTCTTTTTTCTTCTTCTAATTCTGATCTGATGCAATACTTCCTGGACAATGAATATATTATCTTGAATTTGCCTCCCTCCGACAAAAGCGCTCTGTTCTGGGGCTATGATTTCTGGTAGGAGCGGTTTGAGTCGATTAGCAAGCACCTTAGAAATAATTTTGTAGGCGAAATTGCACAAACTAATTGGGCGATACTAATCCAGGCTCTCTGGGTGCTGGACTTTCGGGATAAGGGAGATGTTTGTTTGATTTAGTGCTGGTGAAAAGTATGTAGTGGCCATAAATTCCTTCACCTCCTTAAATATGTCCCATTTTATTTCCTCCCAGTGATAATGATAGAAGAGTCCATTGAGACCGTCCGGACCAGGAGCTTTAAAAGCTCCTAGCTGAAATGCAGCAGCAGTAACTTCTTCTATAGTTATTTCAGCAAGTAATTGGCTATTCATATCAGCTGTTATTTTTGCAGGAAGTTGGTCAATCACTGGCCCAAAGTGCTGGGGTCCATTGGACTGATATAATTCTCTGAAAAATTGCACAATATGTTCTTTCAACTGCTTGTATTCAACCAACCATGTATCTTCTATGTTTCGCGGCATAGAAATTCTGTTTCTCTGCCTTCTTTGTATAGTCATCGCATGAAAATATTTAGTGTTGCAGTCTCCCCATTTCAGCCAATGAATTCTCGATCTTAACCCCCAATACATCTCCTCTTGTCTTCCCAACTCATCAATTTCGCTCAGTAGCTTTTGACAGAGTGCTTTGTTGTAGAAAGCAGTGTTATTATTAGTAATGCTCTCTAGTTCCTGCTTTAATACTCTGATTTTTTTCTTGCCATTCACAAATTTCTGCTTACTCCACCTGTAGAGTCCCTTTTGAACACCCTGTAGTTTACCCTCTAATGTGTTTTGTTGCTGAGTTGTAGATAACCATGATTGTTGCACTACTTCCTTACAATCTGCACTTTCAAGCCAAAAGGCCTCAAATCTGAATCTTGGTTTTGTTCTATGATGATTTGGTTGGAGAGACAAGATAAGGGGACCGTGGTCCGACCCAACTGCTGGAAGGGCAAAGACTTCTACTTCAGGGTATAACAGTCGCCATTCTAAGGTACTCACCACTCTATCAAGGCGTTCTTTCACATTTTCTTGTCCATCCCTATTATTAGACCAAGTAAACGCACAGCCCTTGCTTTCTAGGTCCATTAGAGAACATGCATTCAAGCAATCCCGAAATGCTGTCATTCTGAAATTTGCAGCCATCCTCTTCCCCACTTTTTCCCAATAAAAAAGAACTTCATTGAAATCTCCCATGTACACCCAAGGTAGAGTGTTAATATTACTAATCTTTCGCAGGCTATCCCACAATTGTAACCTCTTGGAGTATGTATATGGCGCATGAACAAAGGTAATTCGCATTTTCTGCCCCCTGACCCCCGTTTGACATATAAGATTGATAATGCTCTCCGTTGTTGAATCTATTTCCACTATAAGTCGATCATCCCACATAAGAGCCAGACCACCCGCCGTACCCACTGGATCAACTTCTACACAGTTTTGAAATTGCAGTCTTCTCCTCACTCGTTGTACAGCTTCAATTTTGTGTTTAGTTTCCATTAAAAAAACCAAAGAGGGCCTAAATTGAACCGTTATGGCTCGCAATTCTCGAACTATCAAAGGTGTGCCCAACCCTTGACAGTTCCAACTTAGTATATTCATGATTCATGTGGTGCTTATTTGGGCTAGCCACCATAACCCATGCTCCCGCTTCTTCAGGTTTCAGAATGGGAGTCTCCAGAAGTTGCGTTTCATCCAGCACTTGTTGTACTATAGTGCTTGTAATCTGAGTGCTACATTTTCGTTGTTTCTTGAAAGAGTGAGTTTTGTGTTGGGATAGGCTTTTCTTTTTACTGCTTTCAGAGATGGTCGCTGCAGATCTATATTCTGCACATACTCTGGCCCGGTAAGCATCAGTATTCTTTTCCCAGAGTTGTGCATGGGCACCTCAGTTGCGATGCTTTGATTAAGCCCTCCTTGCTGAAAATTCTGATTTATAATGGGAGTAATAGGCTGACCAACTTCCATGGCGTCATTTTGTCTTTGTTGTTCAGGGGTTTCAAAATGGACTATGTTTAGTAGCTTCTGCTTTCATCCAACTTCCAAGGCATCCTCCCAGCTCATTGGAAAATTTTTCCTTATCATAAGGTAAGTCTGGACAGTATTTAGCATAATGTCCAATTTTGCCACAAGAGTAACAGTAAAATGGCAATCGTTCATATTTAAGGTCCAGCCAAACTTTTTTATCTCCATGACTCATTAGCTGTCCCACTCGCAATTCAGCTTCAACATCGATCTTCACTCTTGCCTTCCCAATTTTCTGAAAAGCAAGGCCCCTAGCATATGTTTTAACCTCAAGCACTTTTCCCATGGAGCTGGCTATTTTTTGTATCATCCATTCAGAATTCCATTCCAGAGGAAGGCCATAGATTCTAACCCAAAATGCACAGGTTTTAAATTCATAACAGTGTAGAGGGGTATCCGACTCCCAAGTCTTCAACAACAGTAGATGGTTTGAAAATGACCGGGGACCTCTCTCAATAACTCGGTTCTTATCTCCTTCATTACGAAATAGAAAGCTGATTTTCCCATTCTCTAATGGCTTTACTTCTATATTATCATTTTTCCAGGCTTTTTTCATCGCTATTTCAAGAGCTTGGTAATTAACATTAGGGTTTTTGTGTAATTGCCCCACAAGGGAGAAACGGCATTCTTGTATCTTTTCTTCAGAAATTTCCTCATTTAGTACAATCATATCATTCTCATACATCAGCTTACTCAATTTATTGCAGAGCTGAGCTAGACGACCAACTGCTTCTTCCTCGCCTGCCATGGATTCGACGTTCAGTTGCTAGGGTTTTATAATTGAGGGTTCTGTACTGATCGGCCAATCCCAGAGACCCACCCAGAATAAGGAATAGAAAGCTCGTGAAACCCAGGTTGCGAGAAGGCTGTTTACTGAAGAGACGTGCTGAACTCCCTCACGAAGGACAACGATCAGTATCGATGAAGATCCATTGAAAACTAATGGAACAGTGAAAGTGGGTGATGAAGAGAGGGTAATGTTAAGAGTGACGATTTCTTGTGATGGGAATGGAGACTATATCATGGGGGGTATTTAGGGTTTGAAGAAATGAAGATGGAGGCTGCCATGGCTACACAGACGGTAGAGGAAAGCTACACAGACGGCAGAGAGACGGTGTGAGGTTGATCACTGCACTGTGCTTTTTCAGAGCCATGAATTTGAGTAACACAAAGATTGCAGTCTTTCTCAGCCTGCAACAAACACATATCTTTTAAAGATCGACACACTAATAACCTAAGTAAAAAATTCAGAAACCGTGAAATTTATTGATTACGTTGCATCCCTGTACAACCTGCACAAACATTGAGCACAAAGGATGGCGTAATGTATAAACGGGGTGTTAGAAGAAAAGTCACCGCCAACTCTCTCTCTCTCTCTGGATTTCTCTGCCACTCTCTCTCTTTCTCTAGATTTCTCTGCCACCCTTTCTCTCTCTCGATCTCCCTCGCTCTTTACTTCTCTAGATCCTTCTATCGAGAAAATTCTTCTGCTGCAATTGTTGACAAATAGTCAACAACCTGTAATAAAATAATAATAAGAGAAGTGTAAAGGCGGTTCATGACTAACCTTCCGCCCTATAAATAGGGCTTGTCCATGGGGTGTGCATGTGTGTGATGTGTGGGTGAGTGTGTACGTAAAGTGTGTGATGTGAGTGGAGTGTGTACGTGAGTTTGTGAGTGGTGGAGTAGGTGACGTGAGTGTAGAGTGATAGAGAGTGAGTGGGTGTGTGCAAGAATTGTGTTCCTGTGTGAGGTGTGAGAGGTGTATGAGAGTGGTGTGTGTACAGAGTTTGTAATATTGCATATATAAAATAAAGCAATTGTTTTACTTATACATCCACTTGCTTCTCAACATTTGGTATCAGAGCAGGTTGTCGGAGGCTGTGCGAAGACAGTGGTCGGGGACCATTGTAATTGAGTAGGCGGTCAGGGATCGTCGAGCCAAGGAGCGACTCGGAGTTCTACCAGTGCACAATCTGGGATTGTGAAGTTGGTTGGTCCGGGACCAGGCTTACTTGGTATAGTGCTGGGCATTATATTCAAGTCACAATGGCAGATTTCTCAAACTCGGTAAGTGGCGTCGAGAAGCTCAACAATTCAAATTATAATAATTGGAGTACCCGCATGCAATATTACTTGCTAGGTCAAGATTTGTGGGATATTGTTGGCGGGAGCAACACCACCCCACCCACGAATGATGGCGAATTAAGAAAATGGAATATAAAATCGGGTAAGGCTCTTTATGTGCTTGCCGTGACTGTTGAAGATGAATTACTGCAACACATAAAGAGTGCGAAAACCCCAAAGGAGGCCCGGGATAACTTGGCGACGCTGTTTGCGAGGACAAACGATGCCAAGTTACAATGCCTGGAGAACGAGCTCCTCTCAATCTCGCAACAAAGTATGACGCTAAGTCAATACTTTTCTAAAGTTAAATCTATTTGCAAAGAAATTTCAAAATTAGATCCTGAGAATGCCATCTCTGAGACAAGAATGAGAAGAATATTAATTCACGGATTAAGGCTGGAATATAACGATATTGTTACAGCCACCCGTGGATGGGCAAATGAGCCAACTCTAACTGAGTTGGAAAATATATTGGCCAATCAAGAGGCCTTAGATAAACAAATCTCTAAGGTCTCAATTAAGGAGGATGAAAGTGCCCTCTTTACTAATAAAAGAGGGTTCAAGGGCCAGAATAGAAATAGAGCAGGTATAAGAGATGGCAAAGCATGGAAAAGTCATGGAGAATGGCCAAAGCGAATAGAATGAACTGGACCTCGGCTAGGGGGAGCTCGTCGAGACCGCGACAAGGACGACAATGAAGATAAGAAGAATAGAAGGCGTAATGGACGGTGTTACACCTGTGGCAAAGTAGGTCAATTTGCCAGAGATTGTCGATTCAAAAGAGTTGAAGGAAACGTCGCGGCATCTAAGGAAAATGATAGTGAAGAAGAGTGGGATTTCCAAGCATCCTTTGCGATGGAGGAACAAGAAGAGATCGCGGCCTCCTCCATCACAGAGTTAGAAGATGTGATGGCCCTCACCATGGTAAGCGATAAATTGATTGATTATGATGAAGATTGGATAGTAGACTCGGGGTGCTCAAATCACATGATTGGAGATCAAGGCAAGCTATCAAACATGTGCGAGTACAAAGGTGGACGAGTAGTTGTCACCGCAGACAACTCAAGGTTGCCGATTACCCATGTGGGCCAAACGATGATAACACCCTGATTCTGTTCGCTTCAAGTCGAACTGAAAAATGTGTACCATATGCCAGGAATGAAGAAGAATCTATTGTCTGTGGCACAACTTACAGACTCAGGCAATTATGTGGTGTTTGGTCCTAGAGACGTTAGGGTGTACCGCAATTTGAAACCAACTGGTACACCAATCATGGAGGGGCGTCGATTAGAGTCTGTCTACGTGATGTCAGCTCAGACGGCATACGTGGACAAAACTCGAAAGAATGAAACGCCTAATTCGTGGCATGCACGGCTTGGGCATGTGAGCTACCACAAATTAAAGGTGATGATGAAGAAAGGTATGCTAAAAGGTCTCCCCCACTTGGAAGTCCAAGAAGATGTCATCTGTGCTTTGGATGCCGGTATGGGAAGGCACATCGGCTTCCATATGAGGAGTCCGCATTCGGAGCGAAGATGCCTCTCGAGCTTATCCACTCAGATGTATTTGGACCAGTGAAGCAACCTTCGGTCAGAGGATCAAGGTACATGATAACATTCATCGATGATTTCTCCAGATACGTCTGGGTTGATTTCATGAAAGAAAAATCTAAGGGATTAAACAAATTTAAGGAGTTTAAAGCAAAAGTAGAATATGAAGTAGGCAAGAAAATAATATACCTTCGCACAGATAATGGGGGAGAATATAAGTCGGATAATTTTACAAAATTTCTTCAAGAATGTAAGATACGTCGACAATTTACATGCCCAAATACGCCACAACAAAATGGAGTTGCCGAAAGAAAGAATCGGCATTTGGCGGAGACATGCGGGAGTATGTTGCATGCGAAGAGTGTTCCACCCAAGTTTTAGGCTGAGTGTTTGAAGACGGCAGCGCACGTGATCAACAAACTACCTCAAGCAAGGCTTGGCTTTATGTCACCTTATGAGAAGTTGTGGAATCGCAAGCCCACAGTAAGTCACTTTAGAATATTTGGGTGTGTATGCTATGCATTCGTGCCAGACCATCTTCGTAACAAGTTCGATAAGAAGGCAGTTCGCTGCATATTCGTGGGCTACGATGATCAAAGAAAAGGATGGAAGTGTTGTGACCCTACAACAGGGAGGTGTTACACTTCCAGAAATGTGGTGTTCGACGAACTGTCATCTTGGTGGACATCACTTAAGGCAAAACAAGTTGAAGAAGAGATTAGTGAAGGAATGGAAGAAAATGACAAGATTGATAAGGGCCAGCCAATTGAAGAAGGAAATGATAATGTAATTGGAAGAAAAGAAGTCAGAGCACAGTCACCAGAAAAATCAAAGAGCCCATGGCGAACTGATGTACATCCAAGAACTACAGAGGAGTGCCGACCAAGTCAGATGGAAGAACCTGAAGAGGAGGAATCTCAATTAAGAAGATCAACAAGACAAAGAAGACCCAATCCCAAATATGCAAATGCGGCGTTGACCGAAGATGTCGGAGTAGTCGAGCCGTCCACATATGAGGAAGCTTCGCAAGACATGGAATGGAGGAAAGCAATGGAGGAAGAGATACAAGCACTAAGAAAGAACAAAACATGGGACCTAGTACCGAGACCTAAAGAGGTACGTCCTATATCTTGCAAATGGGTCTATAAACTTAAAACTCGACCAGATGGGTCGATAGAAAGATATAAGGCACGACTAGTTGCTCGAGGATTCTCTCAAAAGTATGGCTTAGATTATGATGAGACCTTTAGTCCAGTGGCAAAGATTACTACAGTTCGAGTCTTACTAGCACTTGCAGCAAGCAAGTCGTGGAAATTATGGCAAATGGATGTGAAGAATGCTTTCTTACATGGAGAACTAGATCAAGATATATACATGGAGCAGCCAGATGGTTTCAAAAGTAAGATTCATCCAGATTACATTTGTAAGTTGAAGAAAGCCCTCTATGGCTTAAAACAAGCCCCAAGAGCATGGTACGGGAAGATTGCTGAATTTCTGATGCAAAGTGGCTACTTTGTAGCCCCGACAGACTTCGAGCTTGTTTGTGAAGGCGAAGATGGCAAGCTTGCAATAGTATTAATCTACGTGGATGATCTAATCATCACTGGAGATAATGAAGAGGGGATATGCCAAATCAGAACCAACCTCTCTGTACGGTTTCAGATAAAAGAGCTTGGAGAATTAAAACATTTCCTGGGACTCGAGATTGAGAAGACCAATAAGGGATTATTCCTATGTCAGCAGAAGTATGCACGAGACCTCCTAGACAAGTTTGGGATGCTTGGTTGCAAACCTATATCTACTCCAATTGATGGAAATGTAAAGTTATGTACAATTGAAGGACGAGAATTGGAAGGCCCAACTATGTACCGGCAATTGGTGGGTAGCCTTATTTACCTAACCATAACACGGCCTGATATTGCCTTTGCAGTGGGAGTAGCAAGCCGATTCATGGAGAAGCCGCGAAAGCCCCACTTAGATGCAGTCAAGCGCATACTAAGGTATGTAAAAGGTACATTTGATTTTGGACTTTTGTATAAGAAAGAAGCATCATGTGAAGTTGTAGGCCATTGCGATGCTGACTTTGCTGGAGATCGTGACACACGACGATCAACTACCGGATATATGTTTAGCCTCGGATCAGCAGTAGTGTCATGGTGCAGTAAAAGACAAGCAACTGTGTCATTATCTACGACAGAAGTTGAGTATAGAGCAGCGGCAATGGCAGCACAAGAGAATACATGGCTGGTACAGCTAATGGAGGATCTTCATCAACCAATAAATCAACCTACTCGGATATATTGTGATAATCTGTCAGCCATAAGCTTAGCGGAGAATCCAGTTTTCCATGCGAGGACCAAGCATATATAAGTGCACTATCATTTCCTGCGGGAAAAAGTATTACAAGGCGAAATAAAGATGGAGTATGCCAAAACAGATGATCAAGTTGCAGACATCTTCACCAAA
Source organism: Eucalyptus erythrocorys (assembly GCA_014182555.1). NCBI lineage: Eukaryota > Viridiplantae > Streptophyta > Magnoliopsida > Myrtales > Myrtaceae > Eucalyptus > Eucalyptus erythrocorys. The sequence goes on from CM024602.1 coordinate 14,959,901, forward strand.
GGTCTTGGAGCTATAAAATTTGAAGAGTTTCGAAGGCAACTTGGTATGATCACAATGTCCAGACTAAGAGAGAGTAGTCGGTGAGGGGGAGTGTCAGAAGAAAAGTCACCGCCAACTCTCTCTCTCTGGATTTCTCTGCCACTCTCTCTCTTTCTCTAGATTTCTCTGCCACCGTTTCTCTCTCTCGATCTCCCTCGCTCTTTACTTCTCCAGATCCTTCTATCGAGAAAATTCTTCTGCTACAATTGTTGACAAATAGTCAACAACCTGTAATAAAATAATAATAAGAGAAGTGTAGAAGGCGGTTCATGACCAACCTTCCGCCCTATAAATAGGGCTTGTCCATGGGGTGTGCGTGTGTGTGATGTGTGGGTGAGTGTGTACATAAAGTGTGTGATGTGAGTGGAGTGTGTACGTGAGTTTGTGAGTGGTGGAGTAGGTGACGTGAGTGTAGAGTGATAGAGAGTGAGTGGGTGTGTGCAAGAATTGTGTTCCTGTGTGAGGTGTGAGAGGTGTATGAGAGCGGTGTGTGTACAGAGTTTGTAATATTGCTTATATAAAATAAAGCAATTATTTTACTTATACATCCACTTGCTTCTCAACACAGGGTCTATCACTGAATCTTGGTTATATTACTGCATTATTTAATTTTATTGTAATCATGTGATACGGAGCAAGCAGCTTTTGACTGTTTGGAGAAAAAACAGGCTAACTCAAAAGAGAATGAAGTTTCTTTTTATAATCGGGATGGAAGAATTATTGCGGCAATAATATTTTTACCGTTGACTGTACGGGGATAATAAGTACCGAAATCCTTACCACTGAATCCGTATATAGAACTGCCTTTACAATCTCCAAGTTCGAAAATCTGTGAGCCCGTTCCATATCCTCTCATTAGTGACTGCATTCATCAGGAAAACTGCATACATTGACTTGTAAGCACGAACATCATTCATTTCATCGTAAAAAAGTGCCTTGACTTTGAACTTCGTCGATGCTTGAGCATTCCCGTCCTCCTCCTCTGCTACGTCAGCGACTGATGCAAATGCCCATCTTCCTGCAACCCTTTCTAAGCTGGGAATGGTATCCGTCTTAGCATTAGTTAACATCAAAACATCCCCAGGGGAAGTTTTGTAAGGTTCCTTGCCTCGATTAGTGGCCCTGTTTCTCCAGTAGTCCACTTCCACATGATAAACCCAGTGACTTGCGCAGAAGGCCGCCTACATACGTTCTGCATACTTGAACAGAGGCCAACTCGTGTTTCCTCCAGCAAAGTAAACTTAAATGAAGAAACGTATTGCTCAACTGATTGAAATGAATCCGGGATGCTCCCAATCTACAAAACGAGTGTATTAAAAATCAAACATGAGAAACCAACTTCACTCCATTAGATCGAGCATCTCTGTCGTCTGTCGTATCAATGTCACACTGAAAGGACACCATATAGCATATTAAAAGAGGAAATATTCCCCCTAACACCTAATAACTTCGCTGCACAGAGACAGAGGGCAAGGTCCTTCCCCACTATTCTACACTCCAACTTCACATAGCAAGACTCACAAAAGAAACATTGCAAAAGACCGAGGAACTAACATCATATAGAACATTTTCGAGCTAACATGCATTAAACATATACTGATGACAGTACGAAAGTATGATCAGAACAACACAACAGCCCAACAAAAATGGAAAAAACAAGAAAGGAAAGAGATTAAGAAGAGAGAACCTTGTCCCTGTAGAGATTGATACTGAAGATTCCTTGAAGAGACCAAGAGAAGATAATATCAATAAGTTCAGTGGGCTTGTCTTCCCTCCTGCTAGAACCAGCCTCTGCACCTTCTGTAGAATCCATGATCAACAATCCTCTGCTCATTCTCAGAGCCGCCAGTGAAGCCATGAAAATCCTTACTTTCCCGTCGAAGGTGATCAATATAACTGAGAGTTTCAAGCAACGAGAGACTGATAGAACGTGATATGAAGAAGGGAGCAGCTTTTATAGAATGACTCCCGTTTGAAGACGAGCATTTGGAACGACGATCGAATGGGCGACTTCGGGTAAAGTGAAAGGGGCGAAAAACGAAGCGGACGGCTCTTGAAAAGTCTTGGGTCTCATCGTATTCCCCGCACCATCTGATCCAATTTCACCAAAACCTTACGTGCTAAAGCTTTTTGCAGGGGCATGTGGCTTTCCAACACACAGGCTACTTCATCGTCCCACATGTTTTTTCAGAGCGAAGGAGTCGTAACACACGCACGCCGTACTTCCAGGTCTGAAGAAATTGGGTATTTGTGCACTAATCTTGAGAGAATTTAAATGATTTAGCAATTGGGTTTAAAGGTTTTTACATAGAGAGATTTTACTTTAAGATATGACAAGAGATTTATGAGATTATTGTCTGTTACTCTGCAATTTTGCTTATACTCAGAGAGCCATAATTCATTTCCCATCATTTCCACTTATATTCATGGAATTTTTTAAATAAAAAATAGTTTGATAAAAGGATAGCTCTAGTTTACTTTACGTTTGGTAGAGATCTAACCTGATATAAAATTCACACAAGCTTCTATCATTTTTCTTCCACTTCACCTCCTATGTATTTGACATTTTCTTCAACATTCGCCATTTTTAATTAACCAGAAGCCGGGAGCCCAATAGAGGAACCAAATAAGTAAACATTTCCTCGTGTTTTAAAAAATAATCAGTGATTATATTAATAATAATTGGTTTTCATACACACGCGAAGCGTGCACGGTTAGTATCAACATCAAAAACTATTGATAAAACTGATAACTTTTTTTTCGTTGAAATATAAAATTCATAACTTTAGTTGCATGAAGAAAAAAAATCAAGTTGTTTCTCCTTTAATTATTATACAAAACCTTGTCGAAAATTTATACTAGATGAATACTTTGTGCTTTTTTAATAATTGGATCTAAACATATACAATTCAAAAAATAAAAGAAAATAAGAGAAGTGTTTTAAATTTCTCATATATTTACTATTTACAAATAAGCAATTTTATCAAGTTCACTTTCTGAAGAGGACATGATAATTAATTTTCTTAATTTTACGATTTTATAAATTTTCTTTGGTCAATTTTAGCTCTTCTCTTTACATTTAAAAATGACTTTATAAGGGCTCTAACGATAGTGAGGGAATTCGATAATAATGAAAAAGAAATAAAAAAAAAAATGGTAAACGTCAATGCGAATTCCATCGACGTCGCGTTTGGCTCGAAAACCCTAAAATCTACGGCGATTCGCATGTCCTCCTCGCTTGATAATCTCTGGATTTGCGAGCAATTCGAGTTCTCTGCTCGGCTTCATGTTACCGTCGGACAGAGATACATACGTAGTGTTATATTTGAATTCACGAACTAGAGACCAAAGAAGAAAGAAACAGGAAAAAATAAAGTGCAAGGAATTGAAATTAAAATCGAGAAGAATTGCAAAAAATAATCTCGAAATCCCCTACCAAGTCTAAAGCAGGCAGAAAAAAAGGAGTAAAGAAAAATCTTTTTCATGCTTACCATTCGTCTTAATTAATGCGGAACTAGAATTTAAATGGGGAGGACAGAAATACTTCATAGCTATGCCACTTGAATCGAAAATTCTATGCTGTTAAATCAACCACATAAATCCAGGCATAAAACTAGGAGAGCACAACCAATTAAAAAGGTTTACGCCTTCTCGATAATAACCGGCACAGGCGCAGAAATTCCGATCCAAATGAAATACTCCTTGTGAAGATATTGTATTTTTCCCTGCTTCTATCATAACCTCCCTGTGAAGGAGGGAACAACACGGGTTATTACTCAGATACGAAGCTCACCAAAGTGAGAACTCATCTCTTGATTTAGCTTGGTTACTTCAGATGCAAGATCCGCTTCGCTATCGTCATCCTCCGAAAACAAGTGCCTGACAACATCTGATGATGAGGGGTAGAATCTCATTGAAAGCAGGCTCTCGCTCGATCCAGGATTCAAAATATCGGCCCCAAAACCGCTACCCGCTTGAACTTGATCCAGACTGCAGAAACGAGCAATACCATGAGAAGGAGAATCCCATGTCTTTGGAACTATCTGATCCCTATACGACGGAAGAAGATACGTGATGATTCGGAAAAGATCAATTCAGGTCAGTTCTTGATGTTATTTATCCAGGAAACCGAATCATATAGACCATGGATAAGTCTTCAATCTGAAGTCAGGAATAAAAAGATGAGACTTACCCCTCAAGACAGTTCTCGTCGCAGCGACTAATGCAATCATCTGCGTATGCTTTGAACTCGCTGTCGAGACGTTCGACCAGTCTCGTCGCATCCCTTAAGGGCAATACATCCCAAATCTTCAGGATTTGGATGTATCTCAGTTCCTTAAGTGTATCTATATCAACAGTGCACAGCACGTAGAGACCTTCGACCTCGAATTGCTTCACCATATGAGAAGAGCTTTTAGGGTTTAAACCTGCGTCGCTCTTCAAAGGTCTCCAGCCACCAGCAAGTTTTGACAAGAGGTTCATGATCGACACCTGGGTCCTTAGTGACGTCAGCTTTCTGAAAGACTTCACAAAGTTGTCACTGAAGAAAACCTACAGTTGACAAGAAAATGTATCGTCATTGATTCTGCAAAAGTCGAATGTTCATTTTCAACCGGCAAATTTAGCAAAGAAAAACATTGCACAAAGTTCTTTACCCTCCATCGAGCATTTCTAAATAGAAAACTACTGCCATTAAGCGGATCATCGACCCAAACTTTCTCTCTATTCCCACCCAAATTGGATTTCACTTCATCAGTACTGGAGGAACATTCTCGGCTCTTAGCATCCTGAGAGCACTTTACCCTCCATCGAGCATTTCTAAATAGGAAACTATTGCCATTGAATGGATCATTGAGCCGAACATTCTCTTTCTTCCCATCCAAAATGCATTTGACTTCATCAGTATTGGAGGAACATTCTCGGCTCTTAGCATCCTGAGAGCACTTTACCCTCCATCGAGCATTTCTAAACAGGAAACTATTGCCACTGAGTGGATTATCGAGCCGAATGTCCTCTTTCTTCCCATCCAAAATGCATTTAACTTCATCAGTACTGGAGGAACATTCTCGGCTCTTAGCATCCTGAGAGCACTTTACCCTCCATCGAGTATTTCTAAATAGGAAACTATTGCCATTGAGTGGATTATCGAGCCGAACATCCTCTTTCTTCCCATCCAAAATGCATTTAACTTCATCAGTACTGGAGGAACATTCTTGGCTCTTAACATCCTGAGAGCACTTTGCCCCCCACCACACATTTCTAAATAGGAAACTATTGCCACCGAGCGGATCATCCAGCTGAATATTCTCTTTCTTCCCATCCAAAATGGATTTAACTTCATCAGTACTGGAGGAACATTCTTGGCTCTTAGCATCCTGAGAGCACTTTGTCCTCCACTGAGCATTTCTAAATAGGAAACTATTGCCACCGAGTGGATCATCCAGCTGAATATTCTTTTTCTTCCCATCCAAAATGGATTTAACTTCATCAGTGCTGGCGGAATATTCTCGGCACTTGGCATCCTCAGAGCAGTTTGCCCTCCAACACGCATTTTGAAATACTACACTGCTTCTATCAACCGGTTCATTAAGCTGATTATTCTTCCCATCCAAAGCGGCTATGACATCATCAATGCTGAAGAAACATCCACGGGCCTTAGCATTATGAACCAAAGCTTCCCATATAGATTTACTTCTAGTCAGTGTTCTCTCATTCCCCAAAATCCAAAGAGAATATCTACATAGAGGCAGCAAAAAGCAGGATCGTCTGTAAATAACATCTTATGGCAAATTTCAAATCACCCCGGTTAAGCAGGAATGGAAGAGACTACCTTGCCCTGGTGATAGTCACATTGGTCCTCTTAGTGTCAGAAATGAACCCGACAGATCCACGAGGGTTTGATCTCACAGTGGATACTATTATTATGTCTTCTTCATCCCCTTGGAACCCATCCACTGACCTCACTTTCACTGTAAAGCCTCTGATATTCTCATATCTTTTTCCAATTTTGTTTTGTATTGCAGCAACCTGAGCTCTATATGGAGATATCACGCCAACACTTAGATCTTCGCCTGAAGATTTGCATGCTGCAGAAAAACCAAGACCATATAATTAGATCAGGGAGAAGTTACGACCACACGAACGTGAAAGCGTCATGTACGCGTCCAATTACTGTCCTATGTGTTCCATAAGGCTAAGTTAATGACCTAAATGACAAGAAAGCGCATCATCTCCAGTGTCAAAGAGCATTTAAAGCTATGCAAATCTCTTTAAGCATCCCAAGAAACTAAATGGACTTTTATGGTAAGATTGAACAGAAACATTCTTCTCTTGCAGCTTCACCAGTCAACAACTGCCCGCCTATGATCTACAACAGTATAGCAAAAGGGGCAACCACACACATAAACAAACAAGTGCAAAGACAAATTTGTTATTTGCATCAATTCATACATTTGGCAGGAAATGATATAATCTGGGAAAATTCTCTCATAGCGTACCTCTGTATAGATTACTCAAAATCATTGATACAACTCCAACCTCAGCATAGTTTCTAAAGCCACGTCCACCATCCCCGCCTTCTTCTCTTCCATCAGCAATATTTATGAAGGAGTACGGGCCAAACATCGGCCACGGCAAATGACATTTTCTGTAACTTTTGCTGGTAACATTCGACCCATTCAAAATTTGGTTATTGTAAAAGGTTGATGTTGGAAAGTGACTTATTGCAGGATGCATCCTGTACTGGATATTTAGAAGGTGCTTTGGATGACCCAGAGTACTCAACCTTTCAAATAGACTCCTTCCAAAGCCAGCCTTGCTAGAAAGCTATAGAAACAAAAATATACTCAAACTTAAAGGTCAATTAAGCATAAAATCTTTCATTTTTATGTATGCTCATGTTAAAGGTCAATTAAGCATAAAATTATTTGAGTTTATGTATGCTTGTGCACATTCCTAGTGAAACATTCAGTGATGACATACCTTGCTCTCAACCATAGCAAGCAACTGACATTCATCTCCAACTAAAATTGCATGCCTGACACTGTGAAGTTGTAGCGGAATTATTGACTCACATTCTTTCAACTGCGCAGCCTCATCAATCACCAATAAACTGACAGGCTTCATTTCCACGTTGTAGAGCTTATATGAGCTAGAGGCAGTGCAGAAAATCAAGGAAGCCACTTGATAACAGAACTCAGCTATCTTATCCTTACACGAAAATGGTGCAAGGTTTAGCCTTCTAAGAGACGTATTAAGAGTTTGCAAAAGAGAGAGACATTCATGTCTCTTTATCGATAATGATGTATATAGTGGATCTGTGCGCGCTTTCAATGAAGATGGGTCTGATGAAAATGCTTCCTTCAACTTTCTGGAATCCAACTTCTCTCTATATAGAGAAATTTCAAAAGAATCAAGTAAGATGAGAAGGGACTCAATATCCTGGAAATTATGTTCCAAAAGGTAACTTTTGGATATATGGGTGCATAAGATAGAGAAGCATCTTCGGAGAGACTCTGCACTTGACCTGAATCTGTGCTTAAAAAATTCCGGAAATGATTGAAATTTAGGTTTGGATTTCTTTTTGCTGCTTCTACATTTGCTTGCAACATCATTACCATTGGGCTTTGATGTAATCCAGCGTTCATTCTCCAGATAAATGTGGTATTGGCGGACACAGTCATTGAGAGTATCAATCATGGAAGGTAGACAATGCTGCCAACCAGTGAATACAGAAAAGCAGTGTGCCAAACCATCAATGCGATGATCCAAGAATATTTCCTCCATATCTGAATCTACTTTCATCCGCTCCTTGTTCCCGAAACAGAGCATGTCCCCTAAGTTATAGAGCAAGCATTCCCCATGAGAGTTTGTGCAAACCGACTGTTTCACCAGCTGCAAAACACGAGATGCCAATTCCTTGATGGCAACATTTGTTGGAGCACAAACAAGGGTTCTGTGTTTCCTTTGCAAGAGAGTAAAAAGCAGTGCCGCGACAGTATTGGTCTTCCCTGTCCCTGGAGGACCCTGTATCATTTCCACGGCCGACCTGTGTTTACACTTGATTGTATCAAGACAAGTCAGAACAGCCTTTTTCTGGGATTCATTCAGACTACCAAACAAGTTCTCATTGAGACTCTCATGCCCACAGCCATGACCTTGAGTACTACAGAGATTGCAATCTTTCTCAGCCTGCAAACAAACACATACTCCTTTGAAAATTCACTCCAAAATAACCTAAGTAAAACTTAGAAACTGTGAAAACATTGTTGATTATGGTCTATCCTTGTACAGCCTGCACTGATATTGAGCACAGAGGATCTTGTGATGTATAAACAAGGTCTATCTCTAAAATAACAAGCTAACTCGAAAGAGAATGGATTTTTATTATTTGTTTATAATCAATGAAATTTTGTTGCTGCAGTAATTTGTTCACTGTATTCCATAGCAGATAATAAGTGCAAAAAACAATGTCATTACCGCTGAATCCATCCAGAGAATTTCCCTTACAACGTTCAAGTTCCCAAATCGGTGTAGCATATTCCATATCCTAATGTTAGTGACTGCATTTATCAAAAAAACTGCATAAATTGACTCCCATGTAGGATCATCAAATACTTCATTGTCCAAAAATGCCTTGACTATGAACCTTGTTGATGTTTGAGCATCCCCATCCTCATCTTCTACAATTCCAGTGACCGATGCAAATGCCCATCTTCCTTTAAACCTATCAAAGTTGGGAATGGTATCTGGCTCAGCATTAGTTAACATCACAACATCCCCAGGCAAAGTTTTGTAAGGTTCCTTGCCATTGTCAGTGACCCTGTTTCTCCAGTAGTCCACTTCCACATGGTAAACATTCTTCTTGCCTTCAACAAACCCAATGACTTTCGCGAAAGGCAGTCTAGATACATTCTGCATACTTGAACAGAGACTGGCTCGTGTTTCCTCTAGCAAAGGAAAGATATAAGAAGCAAAGTATTGCTCGACTGATTGAAATGACTCCAGGATGCTCTTCACCTACAAAATGGGTGTATCGAAAATCAAACATGACCAATCAACTTCGCTCGATAGATCAAACGACTCTGTCATCGTGCATATCAACGTCACACAGATAGGACACCGTATAGCATATTAAAAGGGGAAGTAAATCCCTGAACACCCAAAAACTTCACCATGCAGAGACACATGCCAAGGTCCTTCCCCACAATTCAGCTGTCCAACTGTACATACAAGGCTCACAAGAGAAACATTGCAAAAGAGCAAGGAATTCACATCCTTTATAACATTATCGAGCTAACACCCATTGCACTTAATACTGTTGATAGTAATAAAGCATGATCAAAACAACAAACATAGCCCCATAAAAATGTGGAAAAAAAAAGGAAGGAAAGAGACTAGGAAATGAGAACCTTGTTCCTGTAGAGATTCGTATTGAAGATTTCTCGAAGAGACCATGAGAAGATAATTTCAGTCAGGTCAGCGGGCTTGTCTTTCTTCCTGCCAGAACCAGCCTCCGCACCTTCTGTAGACTCCATGGCCAGCCCCACACCCATCTCTGAAGCCATAGAAAATCTTACTTCCCCGTCGACGACGACGAATATGTCTGAGAATTCCCGAGCAAACGAGAGATTGAGAGAGCAAAGATGAAGAAGCGAGCAGCTTTAACACCTGCGAATCAATCTTGTCCGAGGGACGAGCATTTTAGAAAAGACGATCGGCGAGTGACGGCGGGCACAGTGTGAAAATGGGGGGCGAGAGGAATCTGATGATAACGATGACTCGGGGAAAGTCTCGGTCTCCTCGAACTCCCTTTCGCTAAAACTTTACATGCTAAAGCTGGTTGCACAATGCATGTCGCTTTGCCACGCGGGCTTTTCCCCATCGTTCCCCAGTAGTGCGAATCAAAGCAAGATGTCTGCCTTTCCGACCAAGAAAATGGAAAAAAAGCTAAGATTTGAACGCCTCAAAACCCACGAGCAACGGTTTGCTTGGGGCGAAGCTTTCCGGCATTGCTAAGCTTTCGTCACTGTTTACCGTACACCCGGTCTTTCCTCGTATGAACGAACAGAGAACAATCTGGCGTCCGACGTGTGTTTGGTGAGCTTGGACTCTCTTAGCAAGACACGTGCGGCCCTTTCTGCTGATTTGAATGGCCACAGGTGCGTGCGTACGTGCAACTTGATTTACAGAAGGAGGACCTAAGACCATAGCCCCTTAGGCGATCGAGCAGGTATTAAGAGCACTATGGGATAAGTACACTAATGGTGCCAAAAGTTGTGTACGGCGCTCACTTTGGTGCCAAAAGTTTCCGCCGGATCACTTAAGTGCCAAATCGGAGAAAAAACGTTCACTTTGGTGCCACCGGCGAGAATTTCTGGCCAAAATGATTACGTGACTTTTTTTTTAAAAAAAATTCGATGGGGCCTCTAAACGACGTCGTTTTCGGTCCTCCTTAAGAAAACGACGTCGTTTTGCTGTCCTACGTGGATGGCTTCGCGGAAACGACGCCGTTTAGCTCAATGGGGATTGAAATTAGGGTTTCGTCGTTCATCCGCCATCGTTCGTCCGCCGTCGTTCGTCCGCCGTCGCTCGGCCACCGTCGCTCAGTCACCATTGTAATTGCGACCGGGTGAGCGAAGAGAAACCGAGATTGTTGCTCAAGCAAGAAATTGCAGGAAAAATCGGAGGCGAGGGCGGAGGAGGAGGAAGAAGAAGATGGGTTGGAAGTGCCGTTGGTGCGCTGCTGTCGCGGTGTCTTCTTCTTCTGCTGGTGCGTTGTTGGTGTCGCATTTCTTTGGTATCTTCTTCTTCTTTGCTGCCGTGCACTCTGCCGTTGCTGGTGTGGGTCTTCAAGGAAGAAGAAGACGAAGACAAACGGCGTCGTTTTCTCTCAATTAGGGGATTAGGGTTTCGAAATTGGGGGAAAAATGTTAAACGGTGTCGTTTTGGTGTGTTGGATGCTGACTCAACTTTCCGACGAGCCACGTCGGCTTAAAAAATTAATAAAAAAAGGCCACGTTGGATTTCCGGCCAAGTTCATCGGCGTTGGCACTTAAATGATCGTTTTTCAAAATTTTTGGCACTTAAGTGATCCGACGGAAACTTTTGACACCAAAGTGAGCGCTATACACAACTTTTGATCCCGAGCGCTATCGTATGGTTATTTAGACCATTTTAAATACCCCAAATATACGCTCGGTGTTTATTGTATGTAAGATTAGATTAAACTTTCAGACATGTTGGATGAAAGGAATTGCTTTTTAGAAAGTTCAGATAATTTTTGACAATCAGATCCGATAGGTGTTGCATAAAGAGATTTGAAATTTAAATTTTTAGAGACTTATAAAATTATATAGTAATAAAAGATACCACCAGCCTTGGTGGCTCCTCTGGATAAAAAACCTCAACCTTGGGGGAAAGGTCGAGGTGCTAGTGGAAGCATCGGCGTCTTAAGCGTAACATCGGAGTGGTGGGTTTCCTAGATATAAAAAGATTTTCTAATGAAAAATTTGGAAAGCTTTGTGGAATTCCTGTTGATTGCTTTATGATGTTGCTCGTTTTTCCATCATTTGTACTCATCAATGTGGAATTTTTTTAAAAAGGATAGGGTTCTTCTTTATTTCAGTCGAAGAAAAAGAAATAGCTTGAGTAGTGCCCTTGGTTTTGCTTTACGTACGGCAGAGAGCCGACGCACAAGCGTCCATCATTCTCTTCCTCCGCCCCTCCAGGCCCCAACGTAGTCAACATCGTTCTTCAAACATAAGTAAACATCAACTCGTGATTTGAGAAGTGAAATGTTGGTCATTTTTAAGACCTCGGGTCAAGTAACAGTCGGCGAGAAAGGAAGCTGAGGGGACGGGCCTTGAAAAAGTCTCTTGAGTACCCCCGTATCCCCATACACTATTTGATAAGATTTGGACGAAACTTTAGATGCCAAGCTTTTTGAAAAAACTTTTTGAATCAACCCTAATTTTAATATACAAATATCAATTTAATTCTAAACCTTTTGATTTTATTAATTTAATCCTCAATTTAACATAATTTTTTCAACAAATTCTCATCGGAGATCGACCACATGATGATATTCCACGTAGGATGACTGATAATAATTGAATCGTTACATCAGTAATTTTTTATGAAAATTGATTGAAAATATTGTATTAAGATATCGTCTAAAGATTTCGAACTAAATTGACAAAATTATAAATTTATGATTAAATTAAGATTCGTACAATAAATTTTATAATGGATTGGATAATTTTCCTAAGCTTTTTGCGTTGCTTTACGAGACAAGCTACTTCATGTTCCACATTTTTCAAAGCGGAGAAGTCCTACGCCTCAAACCAACGAATAAAAGTTACTTTGGGTAAAGCTTTCTTGCATGCTAAGCTTTCTTGCCTGTACCATACATACACACCCTTCTCTCATCTGAAGTGATTGGCATCCTGAATGTTTTGAGTTTGGATTTAAATTAACAAGCGACAAGTTCATTTTTTCTATTTCAAATGACCACACGCATGTACATGCATCACGATCTTATGACGGTTTATGGAAATTAGAAATGAGATTTGGTCGTGATTAGTCCAAGAGTACTAAAATTGTCTGATGAGAAATTAAGACCTTAGTCCCTCTTAAGTATTTTACACTTATACGCGACGATAGATGAAATGTCTTTGTACATGTTCAAAGGGACGGTAGTACATGCTCGTGCCGATTGATTGGCCAACTTGCTTTGCAAGACAATTCGTTTGCAATCATAGGATTTCAACCTTTGGTAAGATCAGTTCCTCTAGTTTTAGCCTTCAGACGGGCATGACAACGCTTCTTGGCCGGGGAACAATTTTTTTTCAAAAATGGTTCTTTTCTATTTCTATTCCGGAGACAATTTCTGTGTAAAAAAACCAGTTTGGTAACTACACAAAATTTTTACTCTAAAAATAGAAAAAGAATATAAATGCATTTGGTAAAAAATATTTTCCTTTTTATATTTATTTATTTTTTATTTTTGTTGGCCGATCGCGCCAGATGCCGGCTGCCGCCGCCGCCGGCCTCCGCCCGCCCGCCGCCGCATGTTGCCACCGGCCGACCGCCGCTGCCGGTTGCACGGCCCATCGGCCGCCGTCGGCCGTCGGCCACCAGCCACTCGCCGACGGCGGCCGATGGGCCGTGCGGCCGGGGCGGCGGCGATCGGTTGGCGGCCGGCGACGACATGTGGCGGCGGGCGAAGGTTGACTAGCGGCGGCGGCGGCGGCGGCGGCGGGGCGGCGGCGAGTGGCGGTCAACGACGGTCAATGGGCCGTGCGCAAGAAAAGAATAAAAAAAAAAAAAAATTCACTTATTTCTTAAACTTGTTCCCGAGAACCGAAGCAACTTTTTTTTACTTCTCATTTCTATTCTCAGGCTAACTTTTTATTCCCGGGAACAAAAAACTAACTTGCGGTTATCATGCAGGTTTTTATTCTTTTTTTGTTCCCGGGAACCAAAGAATAGAAATTCTTCTTCCCAGGAAGGTTCTCATGCAGACCCCAAGTGGATATTTGCGCACCGAAGAGCACTGTTATATAGCTATTTGGGCTTTTTGGCCCCTTCACATTCTCCAGAATAAATGCTCAACATTATATGTAACATGGGATTTTCAAATATATTTGAATGAGAGGAAATTTTGATAGGGTTCAAATAATTTTGGCAATTGGGTCTAATGGTTATTACATAGAGAGATTTGAAATTCAAGTTTTTGGAGACTTGTGGAATCATATGATAATTCTAACTGGGAAGATTTTACTTAAAAAATTATGAGAGATTTATGAGATCATTATCTGTCAAGTTACAATTTAGTAAAATCATTAAAAAAAAAAAGTCATAAACCTTTCAGTTTGGCCAATTTAGTCCTAAATATATTGATGATTTGCCAATTTAATCATAAACCTTTCAATGATGCCAATTAATTATAAATCTTCTTGATAATTTGCTAATTTAATGCTAAATCTTTTAACGATTTGTCAATTTAGTCATTTTAACTAATTTTGGTTAGAAATTGATAACGGTCTAATTAGAGTTGAGTGTTTGATAGATACGGTTAGTGCTAACATGTATAATTTTGTTTCAAATTTTTAATTTTATGAAATTGTTTCTTCTTTCTTTTTTTCTTATTTTTCTCTAGTGACCATCGCCGTGACTCAAAAACGGCCGGCGGAGAGATCCCTGGCCTTGGACAATAACCACCCTCGTCAAATGAGGGTTGCCATTGTTGGCCCCAGCGAGGATCACCCTCATTGATCTAGCAAGGACTGTTGGCAGAGAGAAAAAAGGATAAAAGAAAAGGAGAAAAAATGAAAAAAAAATTAAAAAAAAATAAATGAAATTACAAATATTATCAACGTCGACATCGACCTTATTACATAACACGTAAGATGACTAATGCTAAGTAGATCGCCTCGTCAACATTTTCTAATCAAAATCAGTTGGAAGGTCTGAATGTACAAATCATAAAAGGGTTTAATACTAAATTGACGAATCGTCAAAAATTTTATAATTGAATTATCAAATTGATTTTGACAAAAAAAATTAGTCAAATTAAAAGGTTTGAAACTAAATTTGCATAAATGTGATAGGTTTATGATTTTTTTTGGTAATTTATCTTATAATTTTTGACAATTCAGTTTGATAGTTGTTACGTTGGAGAGATTTAGAATCCAAGTTTCTGGCGACTTTTGGGAAGAATTTAATTTAAAATGTTACGAGAGATGTATGGGGTTATCTCTATCATGTCACAGTTTTGCTTATAATATGACGACATAAAACCGTGAATTTGCACCAATCTTCATGGAATTTTTGAAAGAAAAATAGTCTGATTAAAAAAAAAAAAAATAGCTCTAGTTGACTCCACGTACGGTAGAGATCTAACCTAAAATGAAATTCACATAAGCGTCTATGATTCTTCTTCCCCTTCACCTCCTATATATTTAGCATTTTCCATCAACGTTCGCCGCTTCTTATTCACCAAAAGCCAAGAGCCTTACAGTGGAACCAAATAAGTTAACATTCACGCGTGATTTGAAATACGAAATAATGATCATATTAATAATAACTGCTTTTCTTAGGCGTGATTAATTTTTGTTCCTTGTGCAACATCATAGGGGTGAGTATTGGTCTAGAGTCAACCCTGAACCGGTCCAATCCCGTTAGTCCTGGGCCGGTTCTCAAAGAGATTGGGTCAATCCTTGATTTTAGAATTTCTGGACCAGCATTGTGCAGATTGATCCTCGAATCTGAGAGTTCCGAATCGGTCCAACCCGGACCAACCCTGACTATATATATATTACTTATAATTTTTTTATATAGAGAAAATCTTAAAATAAACGGCGTCAACAATATTAAATAGCTCTTTAGTGAGAAGTTCAAGTAATTTTACATTGTTTTTTAATAATTTAGATTTTTAATATCTTTTACAGCATTAATAGTCATAATTTATGAAAAAGGAAAATGTTTTTGTGAGGAGTCCTCACGGCCTCCAAAAAGGCATAATCCTATAGTATTCATTTTCTTCTGTCTTATTTGTCATCTTAGTCTTCAATTTGCAAAAATAAAAAGAAACAACTTCTTCGCTCACCACTTGACACTCGCCTCGCTCACTTTGGGTCACTCGTGTCGCTCGCCACTCGATGCTCGCTTGGCTTGTTACTTCCTGCTCGACATTTGATACTCATTCTGTTCGATGCTCACCCCACTTGACCCTCATAGCTTGTCTTTCTTAGTTGACCTCGCTCATCGTCGAACCCATTAGGTCAGTATGGTCCTCGATCGCCCTTTTAAGGAGTACAAATAAATAATAATAATAATAATAATAATAATAATAATAATAATAATAATAATAATAATAATAATAATAATTTGTTGGTTCTAGGTTGACCCTAAAGCGGGGGAAAAGTGCCAAAAAGTCCTAAACCTTTTGGGTTTGTGTCGATTTAGTCCTAAACCTTTTTTTGGTGCCGATTTAGTCCTAAACCTTTTACGTTGTGCCAATCCGGTCTTTTCCGGCCAATTTTGGCCGGATTTTGCTGACGGACGCCGGCCGGTGACGTGGCGATCGGCGGCGACGTATACAACTTTTAATAATATTTTAATATTTTTGAATATTTTTTATTTTATTTATTTTATTTTTATTCTTTTCTTTTTCTTTTATTCTTTTTCTTTTTTTCTTCTCATCTTCTTCCTCCAGCCGGTCGCCGGAGCTCGGCGACCGCCAGAGGCGACCTCGCCGGCCACCTCGCCAGTGGCCGCGAGGCCGCCCTCGTGGCCTGGGTGGCAAGGCTCGCCCTCGCCGGATCTAGCGAGGATCGAGCCTCGCCCATGGCCGCGAGGCTCGACCTCGCCGGATCCGGCGAGGGCGAGCCTCGCCCGCTCGGGTGCAAGGCCGCCCTCGCGGCCTAGGTGGCGAGGGTCGAGCCTCGCCGATGGGCGGCGAGGGCGAGCCCCGCCGGCTCCTCGCCGGCTCGGCGCGAGGCCAGCTACCTTAGAGAACCCCAGGAATCACAAAACCCCCGCCCCCAACGGATCGCCGCTGCGGGAGAAACAGGTGAAAATCCGGGGCTCGAGCCGCACGACCGAAGACACCCGAGCTCCCGTAAACCCTAGAGACGACGACGATGACGAGCGGAGGAGGGAGGAAATTTCTAGGGCGAGATTGGGATCGGAGAATGGAGCCGAGGAGGAGTCCGGGCGGCCTCGCGCCGAGCTGGCGGGGCTCGCCCTCGCCGCCATCGGCGAGGCTCGACCCTCGCCGGATCCGGCGAGGGCGAGCCTCGCCACCGGCCGTGAGGGCGGCCCGGCGAGGTGGCCGGCGAGGTCGACCTCACCGGCCGTCGCCGGCGGCGATCGCCGAGCTCTAGCGATCGGCCGGAGGAAGAAGATGAGAAGAAAAAGAAAAATAAAAAAGAATAAGAATAAGAATAAATAAAAGAATAAAAATAAAAGGAGAAAAAATAAATAAAAAATATTCAAAAATATTAAAATATTATTAAAAGTTGTACATGTCAACGCCGATCGAGCCACGTCAGGCCCGCCGGCCCAATCAGCAAAATCCGGCCAAAATTGGCCTAAAGGACTGAATTGGCACAACGTAAAAAGGTTTAGGACTAAATCGGCATCAAAAAAAGATTTAGGACTAAATCGGCACAAACCCAAAAGGTTTAGGACTTTTTTGGTACTTTTCCCCTAAAACTGGACCAAACTCATTATGTTAGTTTGGTCCTTAATCACTTTTTTAAGAAATACAAAAAATGAAATAAAAAATTATTAGTTGGTCTTAGATTAACCCTGAAACTAGACTAAACCCATTGGATCAGTTCGGTCCTCAATCTTTTTTTTAAGGAGTACAAAAAATGAAATAAAAAATAATCAATTTGTCCCAGGTTGACCTTGAAACCGAACTGAACCTATTGGGTCGGTCCGATCCTCAGTCCTAAGCTCAATAGGGTCAATCCTCGGTCCCAAAAATTGAAAACCAACACTGTGCAGGTTGATCCTAGGGTTAGAGGGCGGACCGACTCAACCTGGACCATGCTCACCCCTACATATGCTAATAATGAGATTCATGACCTTAATAGCATAATGAAAAATATATATATATATATATATATATATATATATATATAGCTCGAATTTAATTTTTCCTTTTGCTATTGTAAAGTTATTTTATATTAAAAAACATCGTTGGAATGTTTTGCTATTTTAAAAAGAAAACTAAAAATAAACAGTTATTTACCTTTCGAAAAATAAAAGAAAAGAGTAAACTAACTATTCATATAGAGGACAAGGATGAGGTTGGCTGCACTATAAGAACAATTAAATAATTTTATCAAGTACATTTTCTTAAGAGAATGTGGATGGTCTATTTTATTTTATTTTATTTACTTTTCATTATCTTTCTTTGGTCAATTTTCTTTGATTAACATTAACAAAAAAAAAATCTTATAAGGGCTCCAACGGAAGAGAGAGAATTTGACGTTTTTCATTAAAGCAGCATGTCTAAATGGTCGTTATACTTTAAATCAATGTGCAACGTGGTCATTTGATTTTTAATTTATTCAATGTGATTCCTAAATCATAGCTTAATATACAATGTCATATTTAAACTTTTAATTTGTTCGATGTGTTCCGTGCATGTTCAATTTAGTCATCGAATTATATAAAAATATTTAATATTGTCTATAAACTTGAATTGATGGAAGGATCACGAATCAAAAGTTCATGATCTACATTGCATATTGAGCTAATATTTATTAATCATGTTAAATAAATTAAAAGTTCAGGAATAATATTGCATGTTGAGCTAAAAGTTTATGGAACTATTTATGTCGTTTATCTCTTCTTTTGTATGTAGAGAGAGAGAGAGAGAGAGAGAGAGAGAGAGAGCCTCTTTTTCACTTTTTGAGGCAAATGAAGAATAGTAATTATAATGAAATTTGCTGGTCAACCCAAAATTGTAGCTCCCAACCCGTGCTGTTCCTGCCCACCCTCATCATCTGGACCCGACCACCTCCGAAAACGATAGCAATTTCAGACCAGGCAAACGGCCCAGATTTTTTCTCGGACACTCTTCTGTGCCATTAATTCAACCAAATACATCCGGGCATAAAAACTAGAAAGAAGATAAATAATTAAGAAGGTCCCCGCCTTCTCCAAAATACCCGGTCCGGGCACAGAAATTTCGACCCGAATAAAAAATTCCTTATAAAGAAGTTGCATTTCTTCCCCTGCTTCTGTGTAAAGCTCCTTGTCAAGAAGGGAGCAATATGGATTATTATACGAAGCGCATCGAAACGGGAACTGATCTCTTGGTCTAGTTCCGTTACTTCTGATGCAGATCCACTTCGCTATTGTGGTCCTCCGAAAACAAGTGCCTGACCACACGTGATGATGAGGGGTGGAATCTCATTGAAAGCAGGCTCTGCTCTCTCCCGGATTTGAAATACCGGGGCCGGAAACACTCCCTGCTTGAACTGGATCCGAACTGCGGAGACGAGCAATACCGCAAGAAGAACCCCATGTCTTTGGAACTACCAGATCCCCCTATGCAGCGAGAGATAAGTGCGCAAATGAGAAAATAGATCGGAAAAGATAAATTCAAGTCAGTTAGTGAGTTCATTTATTCAGAAAAGTGAATCATATAGACCATTGATAAGCCTTCAATCTGAAGTTAGGGAAAGACAAGATGAGACGACTTACCCCTCGAGACATTTCTCGTTACAACGACTAATGAAATCGTCTGCATGCGCTTTGAACTCGATGCCGAGACGTTCAATCATTTTCATGGCATCATTTAAGGGTAATACATCCCAAATTTTGAAGATTTGGATGTATCTCAGTTCCCACATCTTTAGGCTTTGGGGTTCCTTCAGTATATCGACGATGCACAGCACGTAGAGACCGTCCACCTGGAACGGCTTCACCACTGAGAACGGCTTTTCGGGCTTAAAGCCACATTGCTCTTCACTGGACTCCAGCCACCAAGAAGTTTTGATAAGAGGTTCATTATTGACACTTTGGTCCTAAGCGACGTCAGCTTTCTGAAAGACTTCACGAAGTTGACGCCGAAGAAAACCTATAGAGACGAATGATTGACAGCATTGTCATTGATTCTGCAAAATGAACATCTTGAAACGATGAATTAGCACAGAAAACCATTCGTGCAAAGTTGTTTACCCTCCACTGAGCGTTCCTAAATAGGACGCTGTTGCCATCGAGCGGATCATCGAACTTGATATCCTCTTTCTTCCCATCCAAAATGGCTTTTAACTTCATCACTACTGGAGGAACCTTCTCGGCTCTTGGCATCGTGAAAGCAATTTGCCCTCCTCCTCTCATTTCTAAACAGAACACTACTTCCATTGACCGGATCATCAAGCTGATTACTATTCCCATCCAAAATGGCTTTAACATAATCAATGCCGAAGGAACACCCACGGGCCTTAGCATCACGAACCAAAGCGTCCCATACAGATTTACTTCTCGTCAGCGTTCTCCCGTTTCCCAAAATTCAAAGAGAGTATCTACACAGAGGCAGCCAAAAGCAGGGATTGTAAATAGCATATTATTATGGCAAAATCTGTGTAGCCCGTTCCATATCCTATCATTAGTGACTGCATTCATCAGGAAAACTGCATACATTGACTTGCAAGCACAAACATCATCCATTTCGTTCTCACAAAACGCCTTGACTTTGAACTTTTGGTGATGCTTGAGCATCCCCGTCCTCCTCTTCTACCATGTCAACGACTGATGCAAATGCCCATCTTCCTGCAAACCTTTCTAAGCTGGGAATGGTATCCAGCTTAGCATTAGTTAACATCAAAACATCCCCAAGGGAAGTTTTGTATAGTTCCTTGGCCCGATTAGCGGACCTGTTTCTCCAGTAATCCACTTTGACATGGTAAGCGTTCTTCTCTCCTTCAACAAACCCAGCGACTTTCGTGAAGGGCCGCCTAGATACATTCTGCATACTTGAACGGAGGCCAATTCGTGTTTTCTCCAGCAAAGGAAAGAACGGTATTGCTCAACTGATTGAAATGAATCCGAGATGTACCCAATCTACAAAACAGGTCTTTTAAAAATCAAACATGACCAACCAACTTCACTCCATAGATCGAGCATCTCTGTCGTCTGTCATATCAATATCACACAAATAGGACACCATATATCATATTAAAAGAGCAAATATTCCCGCTAACACCGAATAACTTCGCCACACAGACAAATAGCAAGGTCCTCACCCACTATACAACAGTCCAACTTCACATAGCTAGGCTCACAAAAGAACGCTTGCAAAAGAGCGAGGAACTAAAATCTTTTAGAACATTTTCGAGCTAACTATCCATTAAACTTATAATCATGATAGAACCAAAGCATGATCAGAACAACACAACAGCCCCAAAAAAAAAAAAAAAGTGAAAAAACAAGAAAGGAAAGAGATTAAGAAGAGAGAACCTTGTCCCTGTAGAGATTGACATTGAAGATATCTTGAAGAGACCAAGAGAAGATTTTATCAGTGAGCTCACTGGGCTTGTCTTTCCTCCCACTAGAACCAGCCTCTGCGCCTTCTGCAGAATCCGTGTCCAACCATCCTTTGCTCATTCTCAGAACCGCCTATGAAGCCATGGAAATCCTTACCTTCCCGTCGAAAATGATAAATGTTACTGAGAGTTTCAAGCAACGAGAGACTGATAGAGCGCAATATGAAGAAGCAAGCAGCTTTAATACTTGCGAATCACTCCCGTTCGGAGACGAGCATTTGGAACGACGATCGGTGGGTGACTTCCGGTGAAGTGAAAAAGGGGCAAGAAACGGAGCGGACGACTCTCGAAAGGCCATGGGTCTCCTCGTACTCCCGCGCCCCATTTGATCCGATTTCGCCAGAACTGTACGTGCTAAAGCTTTTTGCACGATGCATGTGGCTTTGCAACGCACAGGCGTCTTCGTCGTCCCACATGTTTTCTTGCACGTACCATACATGCACACCGTATTCCCTGGTCTGGAGTGATTGGTGTCCTGAACGTTTGAAGTTTGGATTCAGAAAAACAAGCACATGTTCATTTTTCAAATTCGAATGACTACACGCGTGTACATGCGCCTTGATCTCATGACTGGTCAAGGAAATTAGAAGTGAGATTCGGTTGCAATTAGTACACGAGTGAAAGCTTGTTGAATTAAACTTTCAAATATAACGAATGAAGGGAAACTTCATTTGGGTTTAAAGTTTGTTACGTAGAGTTTTGAAATTCGAGTTTTCTTTTAGAGTTGTGAGATCATATGGTAATTCTAGCTAGGATGATTTTACTTTAAAATATCACGAGAGATTTATCAAATGACCAATTGTTACTCTGCAATTTTGCTTAAGAGTATAACGAGGTAGAACCATAATTCCTTTCTCATCATTTACACTTATATTCATGGAAAATTTGAAATAAAAATAGTTTGATAGAAGAATAGCTCTAGTTTGCTTTATGTATGGTAGATATGTAACCTAATACAAAATTTACACAAGCGTCTTGGGTATTTGACATTTTCTTCAACATTCGCCATTTCTAGTTCACCAAAAGCCAGGAGCCCATTAGACGAACCAAATAAGTTAACATTTCCTCGTGATTTAAGAAATAATCAGTGATTATATAAATAATGATTGGTTTTCATGCACATGCAAAGCATGCGCGGTTAGCATCAACATCAGAGCCTATTAGTAAAAATTGATGACTTTCTTTTGTCGAGATATAAAATTCATAACTTTAATTGCGCTACCGAGAGAGAATTTAACAAATGATAAAAGTCAAGTGTACTTCTGCGATCCCCATCGACGTCGTCCATCTCGTTGCTCTTGGTGAATGGTTTAATTGCATCGACTGTCCGTGCTCTCTGCGATTATTCCTCGTTTTTGCCTCATCGGTAAACGAGACGATGGAGGAGAGCCAGTTATAGATATCTCGATTCGCTCGCTCTGTGGCTTCGGATGAGGATTTCGCTGGTTATGTTACTGCCGGACAGGGAGTGCGAGGAATTGAAATTATAATCGAGAAAAATTGCAACAATCGCCGTCGAAAGCTCCCCTACGGAGGAGCCTAAAGCAGAAAAAGAGTAGGAAAAGAACAATCATTTTTCGCGCCTACCATCCATTTTATAACTAATGCGAAATTGGAATTTTTAATGTTGAGGATCAGGCCATATGTGATGTAATGTGGTCTTCGAATTCACAATCCGATCCTATATACATCATGCAAAGACAGAAATCAACGTTGAAGTTTAAAAAGCAATCTTAGTGCTAAGGATGTCGGGAAATGAATCTTTACTTCATAGCTATGCCACTTGAATAGAAAATTCCATGCTATTTTATCAACCACATATTTCCAGACATGAAATCAAAAGAGCACATAGAAGTAAGAAGGCCCAGGCCTTCTCGATAATATTAAAAACCGGCATGGGCACAGAAATTACGACCCGAATGAAAATCTTATGGTAAAGATATTGTATTTTTCCCTGCTTCTGTCAAAAGCTCTTCGTGAAGAAGGGAACAACGCGGGTTACCTAAATACAAAGCGCACCGAAGCGGGAACTCATCTCTTGATCTAGCTCGGTTCCTTCAGATGTGAGATCCTCTTCGCTCTCATGGTCCTCCGAAAACAAGTGCCTGACAATGCCTGAGGACGAGGGGTGGAATCTCATCGAAAGCAGGCTCTCGCTTGCTCCAGGATCCGAAATATCAGGCCCAAAACCGCCCCCCGCTTGAACTTGATCCGAACTACGGTGGAAACGAGCAATGCCATGAGAAGAATCCCATGTCTTTGGAACTACCTGATCCCTATACGACAGAAGATATGTGATAGTTCGGAAAAGATCGATTCAAGTCAGTTCTTGAGGTCATTAATCCAGGAAACTCAATCATATAGACGATGGATAAGTTTTCAGTCTGAAGTCAGGGATAAAAAGCCGAGACTTACCCCTCATGACATTTCTCGTTGCAGCGACTAATGAAATCGTCTGTGTATGCTTTGAACTCATTGTCAAGGCGTTCGACCAGTCTTGTCGCATCACTTGAGGGCAATACATCCCAAATCTTCAGGATTTGGATGTATCTCGGTTCCTTAAGTACATCTATATCGACGGTGTACAACACGTAAAGACCTTCGACCTTGAATTGCTTCACCATATAAGAGCAGCTTTTAGGGAGTAAACCCCCATCGCTCTTCTCAGGTCTCCAGCCACCAGCAAGTTTTGATAAGTGGTCCATGATTGACATCTCGGTCCTAAGTGAAGTCAGCTTTCTGAAAGACTTCACGAAGTTGTCGCCAATGAAAACCTGCAGTAGACAAGAAAAAGTATCGTCATTGATTCTGCAAAAGTCAAAAGTCGAATGTTCATTTTCAACCGGCAAATTTAGCAGAGAAAAACAATGCGCAAAGTTCTTCACCCTCCACCGAGCATTTCTAAATAGGAAACTAGTGCCATCGAGCGGATCATCAAGCCGAACGTCCTCTTCCTTCCCATCCAAATTGGATTTAACTTCATCAGTACTGGAGGAACATTCTTGGCTCTTAGCATCCTGAGAGCACTTTACCCTCCACCGTGCATTTCTAAATAGGAAACTATCGCCACCGAGTGGATCATCCAGATGAATATTCTCTTTCTTCCCATCCAAAATGGATTTAACTTCATCAGTACTGGAGGAACATTCTCCGCTCTTAGCATCCTGAGAGCGGTTTGCCCTCCACCGCGCATTTCTAAATACTACACCGCTTCTATCCACCGGACCATCAAGCTGATTATTCTTCCCATCCAAAGCGGCTTTGACTTCATCAATGCTGAAGAAACATCCACGTGTCTTGGCATCATGAACCAAAGCTTCCCATATAGATTTACTCCTAGTCAGCGTTCTCTCGCTTCCCAAAATCCAAAGAGAATATCTATATGGAGGCAGAAAAAAGCAGGGATTGTTTGTAAATAACATCTTATGACAAAATTCAAACCGCCTTGGTTAAGCAGGAATAGAAGAGACTACCTTGCCCTGGTGATAGTCACATTGGTTCTCCTTGTGTCAGAAACAAAACCGATAAAACCACGAGGGTTTGATCTCACGGTGGATACTATTATGATGTCTTCTTCACCCCCTTGGAACCCATCCACTGACCTCACTTTCACTGTAAATGTAAAGCCTCTGATATTCTCATATCTTTTTCCAATTTTCTTTTGTATTGCAGCAACCTGAGCTCTATATGGAGATATCACGCCAACACTTAGATCTCCGCCTGAAGATTTGCATGCTGCAGAAAAACCAAGACCATATAATTTTATGAGGGAGAAGTTACGATCACATGAACGTGAAAGTGCAATGTACACCTCCGATTACTGTTTCATGTGTCCAGGAAGTCTAGGTTAATGACCTAAATGACAAGAAAGCACATTATCTCCAGAGTCAGAAAGCATTTAAAGCTATGCAAATATCTCTAAACATCCCAAGAAACTAAATGGACTCCATGGTAAGATTGAACAGATAAATTCTTTTCTTGCCGCTTCTGCAGTTAACTGGTCGCCCATGCTATACGATAGTATGGCAAAAGGTGCATCCACATATATAACCAAAGAGGTGCCAAGACAAAGTCTTTATTTGCATTAATTTATACTATTTGGCAGGAAATGATATAATCTGGTGAAATTCTCTCGTGGCGTACCTCCGTATAGATTTCTCAAAATCATCGAGACAATTCCAACCTCAGCATAGTTTCTAAGGCTACGTCCACCATTGCCACCTTCTTCTCTTCCATCAGAAATATTTATGAAGGAGTACGGGCCAAAAATTGGCCACGGCAAATGACATTTTCTGTAAACTTTTCTGGTAACATTCGACCCATTCCGAATTTGGCCATTGTAAAAGGCTGATGTCGGAAAGTGACTAATCGCAGGATGCATTCTATACTGGATATTGAGAAGGTGCCTTGGATGACCCAGAGAACTCAACCTTTCGAATAGACTCCTTCCAAAGCCAGCGTTGCTAGAAAGCTATAAGAATAAAAATATACATAAACTTAAAGGTCGATTAAGTGTAAAATCACACATGTTTATGTATGCTTGTGTTAAAGGTCAATTAAGCATAAAATTATTCAAGTTTATGTATGCTTGTGCACATTCCTAGTCAAACATTCAGCGATGACATACCTTGCTCTCAACCATGGCAGGCAATTGACATTCATCTCCGACTAAAATTGTGTGCCTGACACCGTGAAGTTTTAGCGGAATTATTGACTCGCATTCTTTCAACTGCGCAGCCTCATCAATCACCAATAAACTGACAGGCTCCATTTCCACGGAATAGAGCTTATATGAGCTAGAGGCAGTGCAGAAAATCAAGGAAGCCGCTTGATAACAGAACTCAGCTATCTTGTCCTTGCACGTAAATTTTTCATGGTTTAGCCTTCCAAGAGACTTATTAAGAGCTCGCAAACGAGAGAGACATTCATGTCTCCGTATCGATAATGATGTATATAGTGGATCTGTGCGCGTTTTCAATGAAGATGGGTCTGATGAAAATGCTTCCTTCAACTTTCTGGATTCCAACTTCTCTCTATATAGAGAAATTTCAAAAGAATCAAGTGAGACGAGGAGGGACTTAATATCCCGGAAATTATGTTCCAAAAGGTAACTTTTGGATACATGGGTGCATAAGATAGAGAAGCATCTTCGGAGAGACTTTGCACTTGACCTGAATCTGTGCTTGAAAAATTCCAGAAATGATTGAAATTCAGGTTTGGATTCCTTTTTGCTTCTTCCACATTTGCTTGCGACATCATTACCACTAGGCTTTGATGTAATCCGGCGTTCATTCTCCAGAAAAATGTGGTATTGGCGGACAGAGTCATTGACAGTATCAATCATGGAAGTTAGACAATGCTGCCAACCAGTGAGTACGGAAAAGCACTCCGCAACACAATCAACGCGATGATCCAAGAATATTTCCTCCATATCTGAATCTACTTTCATCCGCTCCTTGTTCCCGAAACAGAGCATGTCTCCTAAGTTATAGAGCAACTGTTCCCCATGAGAGTTGGTGCGAACTGATTGTTTCACCAGCTGCAAAACACGAGATGCCAATTCCTTGATGGCAACATTTGTTGGAGCACAAACAAGGGTTCTGTGTTTCCTTTTCAAGAGAGTAAAGAGCAGTGCCGCGACAGTTTTGGTCTTCCCTGTCCCTGGAGGACCCTGTATCATTTCCACGGCCGACCTGTGTTCACACTTGATTGTATCAAGACAAGCCAGAACAGCTTTTGTCTGGGATTCATTCAGACTACCAAACAAGTTCTTATTGAGACTCCCATGCCCAGAGCCATGACTTTGAGTAATACAGAGATTGCAACCTTTCTCAGCCTGCAAACAAACACATAATCCTTTGAAAATTCGCTCCCGAATAACCTAAGTGAAACTTAGAAACTGTGAAAACATTGTTGATTATGGTCTATCCTTGTACAACCTGCACTTATATTGAGTACAAAGGATTTTGTGATGTATAAACAATGTCTATCTCTAAAATAACAAGCTAACTCAGAAGAGAATGGATTTTTGTTTTTATAATTATAATCAATGGAGTTTTGTCGCTGCAGTAATATGTTTACTGTAGACCGTCAAAGATAATAAGTACGAAAAACAAAGTCCTTACCGCCGAATCTGTACAGAGAACTTCCCTTACAACATCCAAGTTCCCAAATGGGTGCAGCTTATTCCATATCCTTTTGTTAGTGACTGCATTTATCAAAAAAACTGCATACATTGACTTCCAGGTACGATCATCATTCACTTCATTGTCCAAAAATGTCTCAACTTGAAACCTTGTTGACGTTTGAGCATCCCCATCCTTGTCTTCTGCAATTCGAGCGACCGATGCAAATGCCCATCTTCCTTTAAACTGTTCTAAGTTGGGAATCGTATCTGGCTCAGCATTAGTTAACATCAAAACATCTCCAGGCAAAGTTTTGTAAGGTTCCTTGCCATTGTCAGTGACCCTGTTTCTCCAGTAATCCACTTCCACACGGTAAACATTCTTCTTGCCTACAACAAACCCAGTGACCTTTGCAAAAGGCAGCCTAGATACATTCTGCATACTTGAACAGAGACTGGCTCGTGTTTCCTCCAGCAAAGGAAAGACATAAGAATCAAAGTATTGCTCAACTGATTGAAATGACTCGAGGATGCTCTTCACCTACAAAACGGTTGTATCGAAAAATCAAACATGACCAACCAATTTCACTCCTCGACAGATCAAACGACTCTATCCTCTTGCATATTAATGTCACATGGATAGGACACCGTATGGCATATTAAAAGGGGAAGCGTATCCCCAAACACCCAATAACTTCGCCACGCAGAGACAGAGAGCAAGGTCCTTTCCCACCATCCAGCAGTCCAACTTTACATACAGGGCTCACACGAGAAACATTGCAAAAGAGCAAGGAATTCACATCCTTTAGAACATTATCCAGCTAACAGCCTAACACCCATTACACTTAATACTGTTGATAGTAATAAAGCATGATCAAAACAACAAACATAGCCCCATAAAAATGGGGAAAAAACTAGGAAGGAAAGAGACTAGGAAATGAGAACCTTGTCCCTGTAGAGATTTGTATTGAAGATTTCTCGAATAGACCAGGAGAAGATAATATCCATCAGGTCGGTAGGCTTGTCTTTCTTCCTGCCAGAACCAGCCTCCGCACCTTCTGTAGAATCCATGGCCAGCCCCTCACCCATCTCTGAAGCCGTAAGAATCCTCACTTCCCCGTCAAAGACGACAAATATGTCTGAGAATTTCCAAGCAAACGAGAGATTGAGAGAGAGCAAAGATGCAGGAGCGAGCAGCTTTAACACCTGCGAATCAATCCCGTCCGAGGGACGAGCATTTTAAAGAAGACGATCGGAGAGCGACCGCGGGCACAGTGTGAAAAAGTGGGGCGAGGGGAAGCTGATGATGATGACGACTGGGGGGAAAAGTCTCGGTCTCCTCGTATTCCCTTTACGGTATTCGAACCGTTTTCGCGCGCACTTTACATGCTAAGGCTTGCTGCACAATGCACGTCGTGCGGGCTCTGTCTCCACAGTTCCCCAGCAGTGCGAATCAAAGCAAGATGTCTGCCTTTCCGACCAAGAACATGAAAAAAGTTCAGGGCCTCGAAATCCACGAACAAAGGGTTTGCTTGGGGTGAAGCTTCCTAGCATTGCGAAGCTTTCGTCACCGTTTACCGTACACGCGGTCTTTCCTAGTATGAACAATCCGGTGTCCGAGGTGTTTGGAGAGCTTGGACTAATAAGATTGGGCAAGACAAGCTCGTCCCTTTCTCTGCTAATTTGAATGGCCACCGATGCGTGCGTACGTGCAACTTGACTGGGACTGGGTATATGTTCGCCGTACATGCGTACAGACAACTCGGGGACCAAAGACCATGGCCCGCCGCCGACCATCGAGGGTACTAAGAGAGCTATTGTATGGTTACTTAGACTCCCTTTAAATACTCTGACATACACGCCCGATGTTTATTGTCCTTGAGATTAAACTTTGGACATATCGGATGAAAGGAATTCCTTTTAAGGAATTTCGGATAATTTCGACAATTGAATTCAATGAGTATTCATAAAGATATCTGAAATTCGAATTTCTAAAGACTTATATGATAATTTTAACAGGTTGATGTAAAATTACGAGAAATTTATGGCATTACAGCCGATCGTATTGTGATTTTGCTCATTTTTCCATAATTTGCACTCATCAATGTGGAATTCTTTATGAAAATGATTAGGGTGTCCGTTGGTTTTACTTTACGCGTGGTAGACACGCACAAGCGTCCATCATTCTCTCCCTCTGGCCCTCCAGGCTCCGATGCAATCCAACATCGTTCTTCGAGGGTCTTTAAGCAAACGTCAACTCGTGATTTGAGGAGTGAAATTATGATCATTGAAGACCTCGGGTCAAGTAACAGCGGGCGGAGAAAGGAAGCTGATGGGACGGCTCTTGCAAAAGTCTTTTAAGTCCCTCCGTACTCCCGCTCATCATTTGATAAGATTTGGATAAAACTTCATATGCCATGCTTTTCAAGGATTATCATTGACCGAACTCTACCTTTATCGGACGAATATCAATTCAATTATAAATTTCCTACTTTGATCAATTTAATTTCCAATCTTTATATAAAATTTCGATATAATCATTTCAACTAATTCCTCAAAAACATAAGAAAATTTCATGACCGTGTATCATATAAGATAACTGATATTAATCAGACCGTCACATCAATAATATCCAACGAGAATTGACTGAAAAGATTATATGATAATATCATGGAAAGATTTCAAATTAGATTGGCAAAGTTGTAATATTTATTATTGAATTAACATTTGTATAATAAATTTAAGAGAAAATTTCCATTAAGGGCCTGAAGTAGAAACATTTTCTCAAAAAATGGCCTAAAGTGGACATTGCATCAAATAAGAGCTCGAAGTGACCGATTTAGTCTCAAATAAGGGTTTCAACTAGAGAGCCAGTCAAATCTTATTTATAGCTAGGGGTATTTTCGTCTAAAGACTTTTTTTCTTTTTCATTTTTGTTTTTATTTTCTTTCTTTTTTCATATTGCTCACCTCCTTTTTGACAAATGCATCAGACTCCTCACGCACAAGCTTGCACGAGTGCAAATTTGAACAATTTAGGAAAAGAAGAAAACGAAAAGATATTTGATAAGTTATGCAGTTTTGCAAAATTGCAAATTGCGTGCTTCAGTTCTACAGCCTCCCCATCAGCAAACTTCAAAGCACATGCTCTACATTATGCAATTTTGCATCCTTACCCAAGAACTTATTGATTTCGGCATAAGCCGATTTTTAAGTTATTCGCCACCACTCACCTTCTCCGAAGACAATAATGAACTTGAAAATCAAAAAATATTTATCAGTAGGTTTTGTTTTTATTCAATTTGCTCGTAAAAACTTATAATGGCAATTAAAGTGATAGTTTCGTGCTCTCCCTGCCGATGAAATTGCCTATGCCACCACAACTTTCACTCGTAACTTCATGGAAATATTTTATTGGGTCCAGGTTGGATAATTCATAACATTCGTAGACGCAACTTGCATTGAGATGGAATATGTGGCTTCTTGAGAGGATGTCGTGCATGCTGATTATTTTCAAAGGCCGCTGAATCATTCTGACCAGTGATTGAAGATACTCGCCTTTGGTGGTGATTCAAATCAGACAACACTCGATCTAGAAAACGAATTACTCTAGTCTACACATGTTTAAACAAAGCTACCCCTCTAACTCTGAAATATTATCTAAACAGATTTGAGAGAAAATAACAAAATGAAAAAAATGCAAAATCGCTCAAAAATTCCCAAAACCACGTATTTCATTGAACAAATCAATGCACGTGAGTATCATAGAGATTCCTCAAAAACCTCTAATAAATTTGGCTTAGGCACTTCAATCTGGCTTCTCCTCGTTGAGATCGATCATAGCTTGCGTGAGCACTGATTTGAATTCAAGCATCGACAACAACGAGGGCAGCAAACTAATGGCTTACACCTCATCATGCTTCGTGCTTGACCACGACCACAAGATGTGGGGATCAAATCGAGTTGAGCGTCACATCTTGGTCCACTTGTGCTCGATCTAAGGCTTGGATTGACCTCTATCTTTCAACAAATGTATTGGAATTGCTCTTGAGAGCAATGACAAATGAGGTTGAGGGCGTTGATGGCTAATTCGGTAACGAAGATAGAGATGGACTTTGGAGAACACGATCTAAAGAGTGAAAAAGGCGAAGGCACGATGATGATGAAGAAAAGAAAGAGAAGGAGAAAATAAATTAAAAAAAGAAGGAAAAAAAGTCTTTAGACGAAAACACCTCTAGATGCAAATAAGATTTGGTTAGCTTTTAAGTTGAGGCCCTTATTTGAAATTTAATTGGTCACTTCAGGTTCTTATTTGAGACAATATTCATTTTTGATCCTTTTTTGAGAAAACGATTCCACTTTAGACCCTCAATTGAAATTTTCCCTAAATTTAATGACCAACTGGGTAATTTTCCCAAGCTTTTTGCACAATACGTATGACTTTGCAAGATAGGCCTCTTCATCGTTCCACATTTTTTTTCAAAGCGGAGGAGTTGTACGCTTCAAATCAGTAAATAAAAATTACTTTGTGTAAAGCTTTCTTGCCTATACCATACACACACACCGTTTTCTCTCGTCCGAAGAAGTGTTTTGAGTGTTTTGAGTTTGGATTTAGATTAACAAGCATGTGTTCATCTTTCTATTTCAAATGACCACACGCATGTACCTGCACCTCAATCTCATGACTAGTTATGAAAATTAGAATTGCAATTTGGTCATGATTAGTCCACGAGTACTGAAATTGTTCGATAAGGACCTATAATCATAATCCCCCTTTAAGTATTTTACACTTTTACGTGACGACGGATGAATTTTCTTTGTCCATGTTCATGGGACGGGGGTACATGCTCGTGTCGATTGATTAGCCAATGTGCTTTGCGAGACAGTTCATTTGCAGTTAGGATTCCAACCTCTGGTAAGATTAGTTCCTCTAGTTTCAGCCTTCAGGCCATCAAGTGGATATTTGTGCGCCCAAATTGTTTGGGCTTTTCGGCCCCTTTACATTCTCTACAATAAATGCTCGACAGTATACGTAAGATTGGATTTTCAAATATATTTTTGTATGAAAGGAAATTTTGATGGTTATCCAATAATTTTGGCAATTGGATTTAATGGTTGTTACATAGAGTGAATTAAAATTCACGTTTTTTCAGACTTGTGGAATCATATGATAATTCTAGCCAGGAAGATTTTACTCAAAAAATTATAAGAGATTTATTAGATCATCATCCATCGAGTTACAATTTGGGAAAATTATTAAAAAAAAAAAAAAATTTAAACCTTTCAATTTGACCAAATTAGTCATAACCCTTTCATTTCAATAGTGTTAATTAGTTCTAAATATTTTTTATGATTTACTAATTTAGTCATAAACGATTTTAAAATTTGTCGGTTTAGTTATTCTATCTAATTTCAATCAGAAATTGCCAACAGTCTAATTAGCTATGGGTGCTAACATTAATAATTTTCAAATTTTCTGAATTTTTTCTTCTTCTTTTTTCCTTTTCTTTGTTTTTTCCTGTTCTTCTTTTTTTCCTTTTTTTCCTCCACCGATTGATACTAGGCCTCTACAATGGTCGTAGGTTCCGCTGGCCTCAGACGATGATCGCCCTTGTTGGGCAATGGTCACCCTTGTTAGACTTGACGAGGGAGGCTGTTGCTTGAGGCTACGACCTCCATCGACCACTTGATGTTGGCTAGTGGAGGGAAACAGGGTGATAAAGGAATGGAAAAAAAAAAATCAAGAAAGTTACAAATAATGTCCATACTAATACTAGTCATGTCATGTGGGACAATTAGCATTGAATAGATCACCATGACAACATTTTTCAACCAAAATTAGCCGTATTACTTGAATTTGCAAATCATCAAAGAATTTAAGACTAAATTGACAAATTATTAAATTTTTTATTATTAAATTGACAAATCATTCAAATGTACAAGACTAAAATGATCAATTTGAAATATTTAGGACTATATTGATACAGGTGTAATGAATTTAGATTTGTTTTTATTTCCCCTATAATTTTCAACAATTGACTTTGATAGTTGTTGCGTTAGAGAGATTTAGAGAGACTTTCGGAACTATATGGTAATTCTAACTAGGAAGATTTTAATTTAAGATATTACGAGAAATGTATGCGATCATCTCCATCACGCTACAATTTTGTTTATAGTATGATGAGATAGGACTATAATTAATTTCCCAACATTTGCACTAATCTTCATGCAAATTTTGAAAGAAATATAGTTTGATAAAGAAAAATAGCTCTAGTTGACTTTATGTACGATAGAGATCTAACCTAATACAAAATTTGTTGAATTTTTCTTCTTTCTTTTTATCCTATTTAACTCCATTCACCATCATCGCGCTTCAGAAAATGGTCGGTAGAGATTGCTAGCCTTAAACGACAGCCACCCTCGCCACTGCCAGCCCTAGTGAGGGTCACCCTCATTGGATTCGGCAAGGACGGCTGGTGGAAGGAAAAAGAGATAAAAGAAAAGGAATACAAATTCAAAAAATTAAAAGAAATTACAAAAATTGTTTATACCAGCATCAATCGTATAATATAAGATGACTAACATTAAGTAGAAGCTACGTCAACCTTTTCCGACTAAAATTAAGTCAAAGGTATGAATTTGCAAATCATTGAAGAGTTTAAGACTAAATTAACAATTCCATTCACCATCATCAGGCCTCAGAAAATGGTTGGTAGAGATTGCCAGCCTCAAACGTCAGCTACCCTCGCCATTAGGGGTGTGCAAAAGAACTAGGACCCGCCCGAATCGCTCGGAACCACCCGGAACCGGTGGTTCTTAAGGGAACCGGTCCGATTCCCAATTCCAACTTATTGGAACCAGTGGGTACCGGTCCAGTTCTGGTTCCATGGGCGGATTCGCCCACTCACCCACCCGAACCGAATCGGTGTTGCAATGCAAAAAGGGTTCCTTCCATATTTATCACGGGTGTAGCACATATCCATATTTACGTTCGACAATTAACCTTTTGTTGTTGCAAGGTGTAGGGGTGAAAGTTTCCGAGAATCCAACTCTCCTGCAAGCTCGGGTTTCTAATTTGGAATCTCATCAACGAATTTTTCATGTCGAAGCATTGCTACTCATGTAATGTCTCATGGAGCAGAGAAGCTACATCTCCTACAGCTACTGCTTTGTAAAGTATCCACTCCATTTTCGTTCCTCAAGCTCTGAAACGAATCTAGGCTTCATGATTGCATTTGGCTCATAGCGGTTTTGCTATAAAATGGCCAAGAAAGTCAACTTCGAGAGATGGCGGAGGTGGTGGTGAAGATGGTGGCGGTGGTTGGGATGGAAGCAGCGTGAGGGTTGCGACCACTACTACCGCGGCGCTAGTACTTGAGGAGAATAAAGCTACCATGGTCGAGAGAGCCAGAATAAGTAGATATAAGGAGGGCGAAAAGGGGAAGGTGCGGAGATTGGACCGGTTCTATGGATCCACCCGGGAATTAGACCGGAGCAGCAGTCCGGTTCCCAAGTGGATTCATGCAACTAGCGGGTGGTCCCTGGTTCCAATTTTTCGGAATCGGTTCTTAGTAGGCAGTTCTCGGTTCTAGGTTGGAAACCGCCCACCCGAACCATGCACACCTCTACTCGTCATTACCAACCCTAGCAAGGGTCACCCTCATTGGATCCGGCAAGGACGGCTGGTGGAGGGAAAAAGAAATTACAAAAATTGTTTATGCCAGCATTAATCGTACCATATAAGTTGACTAACATTAAGTAGAATGCCGCATCAACCTTTTTTGACTAAAATTAAGTCAAAGGTATGAATTCGCAAATCATTGAAGAGTTCAAGATTAAATTAACAAATAGTCAAAAGTTTTATAATTAAATTGTCAATTTGTCAAAAGGTATGGAACTAAATTAGCCAAATATTTAGACAAAAAAAATTAGCCAAATTAAAAAGTTTATGACTAAATTGATACGAGTATAATAAATTTATGATTTTTTTTTGAGATAATTTACCATATAATTTTCGGCAATTGAGTTTGATAGTCCTTAAGTTAGGGAGATTTAGAATTAAAGTCTTTGGAGACTTTTCGGATTATACAGTAATTCTAACTAGGAATATTTTAATTTAAAAATATTATGAGAGATTAATGGGATTATATCTATCATGTTACAGTTTTGTTTATACTTTGACGAGATAGAACTCTAATTATTTTCCCATCACTTGCACTAATCTTCAAGGAATTTTTGAAAGAAAAATGGTTCGATTAAAAAAATGGCTCTAGTTGACTTAATGTAATGTACGGTGGAGATCTAAGCTGATAGTGATATACACAATTCACATAAACGTCTGTCATTCTTCCTCCTCTTCACCTCCTATACATTTGACATTTTCATCAACATTCGCCCTTTCTAATTCACCAAAAGCCAATTTAACATTCAGGCGTGTTTTGAAATATGAAGATCGTATTAATAATAACCGGTTTTCCACGCGTAGCACCCCGTGCCAATAATAAGATTCATGACCTTAATAGCACAATGAAACATACATATAACTCGATGTTAATTTTTCCTTTTGCTACTATATAAGATTTTCCAAAGAAAAAAACATCGTTGGACTGTCTTGCTATTTTTTAAAAAACTAACGATAAACAGGTATTTTACCTTTTAAAAAAGAAAGCAAAGAGTAAACTAACTATTTATATAGAAGACAAGGATAAGGTTGATTGAACTATAAGAGCAATTTAATAATTCTATCAAGTGCATTTTCTTAGGAGAATGTGGATAATCCTTTTTTTTTTGGTTACCTTTACATTATCTTTGTTTGGTCAATTTTCTTTGATTTACATAAGGGCTACAACAGAAGAGAGAGAATTTGACATTTTCCATCAATAAAAAATAACGTAAATGATCATTAAATTTTGACTCGACATACAATTTAGTACTTGAACTTTTAATTTATTTAATGCGGTCTCCAAATTATATCAAAATGTGTAATATCGTCATTGAACTTTTAATTTATTCAATACGATCCTTGGACTTTTAACACATGTTCAATTTAGTTATTGGTCTATATGAAAATATATTCATTAAGCTTGACTTAATTGAATGGCAATATCAAACATTTTCATTTAATTCAAAAGTCCAAGATTATATTGGACAAATTAAAAATTTAGAGATTACAATAGGTATTGAATTAGAATTTATTAGTCACAAATAAATTCAAAATTCAGAGATAATATTATATATTATGTCAAAGTTCATAAATTATTTTTATATCATTATCTCCTCTTTTGTATGTATATAATAGTAATTATAAAGAAATTTACTGGTCAAACCGAAATGGTAGCTGCCAACCGGCGGAAGGGGTAGCTGCCAACCCATACTGCGCTACCTTCCCCCTCTCGTCATCCGGTCCCCCACCAACTTCCGAAGCGAAAGCATTTCAGACCACGCGAACGGCCCAGATTTCTTCTCGGACATGCTCCTGTTCTCTTCGGCGTCTCTCCCTCTCTCCTCCTGGCAGCTCCCATCATTAAAATCGCGTCAAAAAAAGAAAAAAATAAAAACATTTTTAGATCCCCCAAAAGTGAAAAAAAAACAAAAGATAAAAAAAGAAAAGGGAAAAGAGCAGGAAAGCCGAAAATGGGAAGGACAAAAATTAAAGGAGCGAGAAAAGTCAGTGCGGCACGGCGATCTCCATCGACGCCGTGATTGACTTGAATCGGAACCCTAGAAATTCCCCAGGTGGTTCGCGCATCACTGTTCCTCAATCGCGCGAGTCGTTCGAGTTCCTTCCGTCCGGCTGCCGGCTCCGCGGATCTCTCTCTCTGCCTCCGGCGTGGTTCCAGCGAGCGGGGAAAACCGAAAATGACTTGCGCATCTCGCGTCATCGGTCACTCGAGGAAGGTGAGGTGGCGGCAAATGGCGTTCGTTTCCCGTCGCGCTTCTTTTTCCGCTGAATTGTCTCGATTCGCACCGGCTGTTCATGCTCCGAGCGCGACTGGACGAGATGATGGATAGCCAGCCAATCGCGGATGGCTCGATGTGCTGTTGCTCCGGATGCGGATTTCGCCGTTTAATTTATTGTTTGGGCTGCGTTTCGTTTGCGAGGATGCGGGATTATGTCCTCGTCGTTAGCTCGTAGGAGTTGATATCGCGATCTTTGGTTTTTGGTAAAATCGTGCTTTGATTGAGTGGGGCCGAGATTGGATTCGGCAGGTCCTGTTCGCATGTTGTCGTGGATCTTTGTTCAATGCCATCGTGTGGCGCTTTCTTTGGATTGACTATTTTTTACCTTTGCTTACGGCCAGCCATATCATGAAGCTTCCTTTGTGCTGGACATGTCCGATGAAATGGGATTGAAAACCTGAAATAATTTTTCAGCGAGCTTTTTCCTGTCTTTTTTTTTTTTTTTCCCGCTTTGTTTGGTTACTTTCCGAGCGTAATGGTTGTATTGTATAACTGTACTTCTACGTCTTTTTTGTGCGATAGATTTCGACTTTTTGTTAGCTAATTTTCCTGGTGTGCGATATCTGATATTTGTTGTTTTAGATTTCGAAGTTTTACACAAATTGAGGTCCTCACGATATCTTGATTTGCGCAGTTAAGGAATGTCTCGGTGCTGCTAAGGCAGGAGAATGCCCTTTTTGTTCGTTGGACATCAAACAGTTCTCATACAGTTTCCAGTAAAAGAGATGGTATGTAGTCAATTTAATCAGTTTAGAGCATTTAGTTATTTGAACCATTTCCCTTTACAACCCCTTCGGTCGATCCTTTCCATTAGCCTTGCATATGTATCTGTCATTGTGAGGGTGATAATTGCTGTTGAAAGACCTCCTCAGTACACTGAGGAAATTCCTTACTTTGGCAAGGTTTTTGTGAAGAGGATGTAGTCTGTTCCTTTATTGCCCTAGCCATGAAGCTAATTAGGTCCATTCAGTGTGCCATGTGGAATATGCTCATCCAATACATAGGCATCTACTGTATTTTGAATATCTGCTCCTAAACAGATCTTCAGAGCAGATTGGCCAAGACCTGTTTTGAAATCTGGAAAAAAGTAAAGCACTACACTACGTTTTAGAGGATATATGTGTTTTAATCGGTTGATGTTATTTTGCTTGATTTTCATATTGTAAAATGTGCCTGCGTATATATCTAGAACTGTCATTGTTGCTCGTCTTGGCAATATTTCCTGGTTATATATAAAGTCTTTGAATATTATATATGGCACAATTGCACATGTACTGCATTGCTTTCCTCTCTACCTATATAGAGTAGTACATAGATCATGTAAATCTCATTCTTGTTGCTTAGATTCTTGACCGTAGCATGCACCAATATATTTTCATGTCTACCAGTGGGCTCACAATATTATTAGTGTTTATTCCTGACGAGTTTCCATCATTAAATGGAAGAGAAGTGTCACATTGTAAGGATATCTCACCTCTTTGTAATGCAAGTAAAGGTCTATATTTTGTGCAGCCTTGCATTCACTCCTCTTATAGGGTTCAAATCAACCTCCATATCTGCCTACATGTTCTGCTTTGATTGCTTATCAATTCTGAACCATGAGAAGTCATTTATGTGACCTTGTCATATGGTTGTTTATGATTGGTGCGCTTATGATATTTAGACAGAATGATTAAACAAAATTTTCTGATTAAACATAGAGGGAGTAGCTCGCTCTAGTACTTTTTAGATGTGCACTTGAAAAAGTAGTGATCTACTGGTAATGGTATTCATGCGTGTTAATAAATCTTAAGATTTACTCATATACTTGCCTGAAGTTTCCATACCCCAAGATTCTGTTAAATTGTGGCTGTTTGTTGTTAATGCTTCTTTTAGAGAGGGTGGGGAAAGGAAAAGGGGAGGGAAATTTGCACAGACTTGTGGATCCTGTGATCTATTAATCAAAAGATCTTGTTTTTCAGATGCTTTAAGAGTTCGTCATCATGGCTATGTACCTGCGGAAAAGCAGTGTTATTCCAAGTCTGTCAATGATGGGATGGTAAGTATACCCTTCTTACCTTTTATTGATGGACTAATGCTAATTATCTTTTCATTATCTGGAAATTTTCTTTGACAAAACCCTCCATCACGCTGTCACTGGCATGGTTATATTTCAACTTCATTACCATCAACTCACGAATCTCCTTCCAGAATATTTTTCCTTTTAAGTACTTGCTTCTGTTTACACATGGAAATGACTAACCATCATGATCCTGTAGATGTCATCACCAGCCACATTGAAGAGCAGTATGCATTGGATGATGGCAAAGAAATTGGGGAATCCAGCAGCTCTATCACTACAGACCAACAAGTCCTCCTTGTATGTCAGTCTATTCCCTTATCTCCAAGACACATGGAAATAAATTGAATTATTAACCATGATCTTATCTCCAAGTTGTAAAAAATTGGTATATATTGTTTTTGCTATGTCAGGACAAATGTGTATCTGAAGAGAGGCTTTTCTTCTGACTCAGGTAACCCAATAATTTCTAGAACTTTTGATTGTTCTCACTGACAGTTCATGGCTTTTTGGAATATAATATATATTGTTGTATAGACACAAATATATATGTGTGGGTTCTACTCACTACTTTGGGTGCAAGTCATAATTTCTGCCATGCTGACGGTTTTAGTTTATGGTTGTCTTATTTTTTATTTATGTTGGTTCCTTTGAAATCTTTTTTTTTTTTAAATAGTTTTTTTAATTCCAATCACAGATGAAGTTCTACAATTTTTTAATGCTCGTTTCTTCGATAATGAGTTACCTTGGACTTGTTAGGAAACCTCGAAAGATGTCCTCGTAGCTTCCTTCTCTAATTTATCTTGAACTTTTAACTGTTAGCCAAGCAATTTTGGCACTTCTGTCATTTGCAAGGTTTTGCCCTTTTTCATTCTACTTTGAAATAATTGATTCTATGAAGTTGTGAGTAGTTCAGTATGTATGAACTCTGTTTTTATTTGGAATATTGCCGAAATTCTTGCCCTTTTCATGTGATTCTTCAATCAGTAACGTTAGGCAACAATTTTCAGGACTTCCACCACACCAGGAAATTGGGATGCCTTCTCTCTCACCTACAATGACTGAGGCATGGATCCTTGTTATTCATTGGCATTCATTCGTAATTTCACAAACTTTTAAGCACACTTTCCAATCCTAATACTTTCTTTGTCTTTTTAAATTAAATTCAGGGAAACATTGCAAGATGGTTAAAAAAAGAAGGTGACAAGATGTCTCCTGGTGAAGTCCTTTGTGAAGTGGAAACTGTATGTCTCACAAGCTACTAATTTTCTGGCATCTGTCAAATAGTTAAAACATTTGTGCTTTGCCTTTGATTTAAAATTGACACACGCTGGTATTAAAGGACAAAGCTACAGTTGAGATGGAATGCATGGAGGAAGGTTATCTTGCTAAGATAATTAAAGGAGATGGATCAAAAGAAATTAAAGTTGGTGAGGTATTGCTCTTATTTTAAGAAGTCCTTGTCATTTATGCTACAGCTCTGCTAAAATCTTTTGTGCAGAGATGCTTATTAATAATATTCTTAGCAATTACTCGTGAAGTTTTTATAAATGTATTTTTAGTCACACGTTTTAATGTATCATGTATTCCTTTGTGTCTTTTCATCTAGGTGATTGCTATCACTGTCGAAGATGAGGAGGACATTGAGAAGTTCAAAGATTACAGTCCTTCGGCTTCAGTGGACAAGGTTCCTGCAGATAAATCTGAGCCTTCCGCACCCAAAAAAGAAGTGATTGAGGAGCCTCCTAAAGTTCCAGAGCCAAAGGTTTCCCCTCCAAGTTTGGCTGCTTCTGAGGACCGTGTTTTTGCTAGCCCTATTGCAAGAAAAATGGCTGAAGATAACAAAGTCAGTTAGTTGAATTAGTTTGTCAACTTGATGTGCATTTAAGCATGCCTATCACCTCATTTTATTCTATATGAATTCAGGTTCCTCTTTCAAACATTAAAGGAACTGGTCCTGAGGGTCTTATCGTGAAGGCTGATATAGAAGATTACTTGGGTATTAAGTGGAGAAGCTTTCCTCATTCATTATTTTGGTTTATGTTATAATTGCTTTTTTTTACTTCTGAAGTATTTGAAAGCACTGTTCTTCTATTGTGTGTGACTTTATTTTGTTACTGGGCATTTTAGCTGTTTTATTGGGTGGCTTACTGACATTTTCTTTTACAATGCAGCTTCTGGTAGGTTGGAAGTTCCAGCTTCAGCTTCTAAGCAGAAGGTTGCCACCGCTCCAGATTTGGACTACACAGACATTCCACATTCTCAAATAAGGAAGGTAATAGTCAGCTACTCATTTTTTGCATCAACATTGCAATATGGCAAGCTTAGGCCTCATGGCAATCTGTGCTTGTTTCTTTCAGTCGTTGCCTTATCCCCGGAGAACTATGATATCTTCCTTTTGCCCAAAGTATTTCTATTTTACCCCATTCTTTTAAGATTGTGATTTTATTAACTTCATGATTATGACAGATCACAGCTTCCCGCTTGCTATTCTCAAAGCAAACCATACCTCATTACTATTTGACGGTGGATACATGTGTTGACAAACTTATGGAGTGAGTATTAACCTGGCAATCAATTACTGTAGAGACTTCTATTGTTTCATCTCAAGTTAAATCATCGCTCTCCTGCAGCTTGCGTACTCAACTGAACTCATTGCAAGAGAGCTTGGGTGGAAAGAGGATATCGGTGAATGATCTTGTAATTAAGGTATGAAGCTTTTGACAAACTAGGAAGGATGTTAAATTAGTATGCCCCTTGTTGGTTAATAACATAGATGCTCTATCTTTGGCTGCTATTTGTTACTTAACACCCTGATAAGCTTGTAGACTGTCCTGTTTACGTGCAAATTCTGAGAGGGGCACGCAAGAAAAATGGCACATTTCTTGTGTGCCTCTCTAACAATTTGCTTGTGAGATGATACATTTGAAATACTTGGTCTCAATTGATTTGTGAGTGTAACTATTGATTGAGAGTGCCTTTATTTTTTTCCAGGCTGCTGCACTGGCTCTTCGTAAAGTCCCCCAGTGCAATAGTTCATGGACTGATGATTACATCCGTCAGTAAGTTTATGGACCTTAAGTTAACCTTACTTTTGGTGGTTTGTGATATAATATCTCTTCTCATATCTCTTCAGGTATCACAATGTAAATATAAATGTAGCAGTGCAAACAGATAATGGGCTATATGTCCCTGTTATAAGGGTGAGCAGTCCTTTGGAATATAGGATTTGTTGTTTTTCCATGGTTAGCCTGTAAGTTCAAAACTGACGTCAACATAAATTTGTGTCATTGGTAATTTTGCAGGATGCAGATAAGAAAGGCCTCTCTAAGATTGCAGAAGAGGTCAAACATATGGCCCAGAAGGCCAAAGAGAACAGCTTGAAGCCAGAAGATTATGAGGCAAGCATTTTAATGACGTTTTCTTAACCAGTGGTGGTTTATACGGTTTGATTGTTTCTTAATATATTTTCAAAACACATGCATTTTTCATTTTCCAGGGAGGAACATTTACAGTATCCAACTTGGGTGGACCATTTGGCATCAAGCAATTCTGTGCCATCATAAATCCGCCTCAATCAGGCATTCTTGCAGTGGGGTCTGGTATGATAGGTCCTTTATAATTTTCCTCTGGTTGAACTATAGTGAGTCATTCTGACAGTGAAACTCTGATTTTGCATTAGCTGAGAAGAGGGTAGTACCTGGCTCAAGCCCCGGTGACTACAAGTTTGCATCATTCATGTCACTTACTCTAAGTTGTGATCATCGTGTTATTGATGGTAAGTACTCCAGAGAGGTGCCAAGGCTCACAAAAAACATGCATATCTGCAGTAGTTGGATTTCTGTTCAATCCTTAAATTTACAGCTGCAACTCGTCTTTGGAACATTTTATTCTTGGTTATTGTAAATCCTCACGATTTTAATTTGGTCTTCTACCCAGGTGCCATTGGAGCCGAGTG
The DNA here is from genome assembly GCA_014182555.1 of Eucalyptus erythrocorys. Classification (NCBI taxonomy): domain Eukaryota; kingdom Viridiplantae; phylum Streptophyta; class Magnoliopsida; order Myrtales; family Myrtaceae; genus Eucalyptus; species Eucalyptus erythrocorys. Next base: position 15,003,111 of record CM024602.1, read on the forward strand.
GTTGAAAGCATTTAAGGGCTACATTGAAAATCCAGAGTCCATGCTGCTTTAAATCTCGATCACTGCTTTTTCCTTTCTCGTATTCTTTTGAGATGGCAGATCGGGACAAAGGGTGTCATTGTTCCAAATTATTCTCCTGAGTTCCCTGTCCCCGTTGCTCATTGTATTATTCAGTTCCTCTCGGTTCGTGTTTTCTCCATAGATAAAAGGCCTGCGTTTGCTCTCGAATAAAGTCGAGGTTGAGGCAAGGGAGCCATCACTGAGTTTTGATTTGTTTTTGCTGAGTAATAATCCCTTGGATGGTGGGTAAATGAGGCCATCATTTTTGTATTTGCTGTTCCCATGTTTCATTGCTCGCTCTCTTTGGATTGGTTAAACTGTCCAAATTTGTTAAGATAGGACCCTTAGGTAAGGAGACAGCTGGGTTTTGCACAATTCAAATCCAGTATCAGGAAGTGAGCTGTGAGCTACTTGGGATGCCTAGAATTCGAAAAAATATTGAACTTTGGACTAGATTTATACTGGAAGTTTATGATCCTGTGGATCTACAACGCTTCCTAAGGCTCGTCCTAGATTAAGTGAGTTGGTAATCTCGGTAGATCTGCTATCGAAGTGAGCAAACTTTGGCATTTTTTAATGAAAAGTGGGATCTTGGTTTTGCATTAATTGAACTGAGTTGATAACTATGATCAAAGCAGTTATGATGAGAATCTACTCTGGTTTTCACTAAAAACGAGTAATTTGAGGATAAGCTTGACTTACGAGTTTGCCTAGAACACAGCATACTTTTGCTATGACTATTGACTGCTATTCATTTCAAGCAAAGTAGATCTGCTACGAGTCACCCTTTTCACTGGATTTGCGCACTAGCAATCCACGATATTATGTCAACCCTTAGTATCCAGACGACATGCTCATGTAGCTGCTTTCAGTAATTTCACACTTCATGTCAGGCCAGAAGCTCATCCAAATGCATATCACGCTGTCAATTCTACACTGGCAAGGCAGCTTCTGCACTCGTGTCACGGTCCAGATATTTTCTAGTGCGAAGGATTGGGAATCATCCAATAAGATAGTTCTCCAGAATATTTACAGAGAGACAATATTGTAAATGTACACTACTATAGAATGTCCCTTAAATAAATGGGAATAGTTAATGAATGAGGAGATTGGATTTTCACCATCAAATTAAGGAGAGATGTACTATTGCAAACCAAGGAGCGGTCTCCCCTCAAGAGTTTCTCGATCCTTGTGAGTAAGTGAATAAGATTGATTTGGCAAAAATTTTCTAAACCCTCACATATAGGGGAACATATTGAAGTACGGCTCTACTATAAAATGACGAATTTCGCTCATATGTTTAACAGGAAGAACTAATAAATATTTTGGAATCCAAATGTAGAAATCAGATGACTAAAAAGTGACTGAGATTGCGAATAAGTACACTCTCAGCTGTTCATCATTTCCTGTTCCTTCATTCCCATAATGATGTATGCCTTTTTCTTTTCAACTTCTTGTCCAGCAAAGATGACGCCAGGATGCCTCTCCCAAAGACGATTTCCCCTTGCCACACATCGACATTCTGGTCGACAATGTCGCGCAAATGGATGCCGCTGGGTCTTTCTTCACTAGGGTGCGTTTGGATGGGCATTTAGAAAGCCCATTCAACCCAAAGCCCCTTCACCAAAAAAAAATAGGTGTTTTAGAATCAATCTCAAAGAAATTTTCAAATGAAAGTCGGGCCTTGGGAATCTTGAAAAGTGAAGGCTGGTAGGGACCACTTTTGGGCTTTCGCTTTCCACCAAATGCTGAAAATATTTTTCTCTTCCTAAACTACCCTCATTAATCTTTCATATTTCCGTTATTGCCCTTATATTTATTTATTTTTTTTTTTTTTTTTGAAAATTCAGCCAAACCCTTCGCCGGTCCGGCGAAGGGCTACGGCCGGCGAGCGATCCGGCGCCGGGCGGCCCCGGCCGAGGTCGCCCGAGGTCGGGCGACCTCGGCGAGGGTCGCGCGACCCCCGAGGGGCGGAGGTCGCCCGACCTCGGGCGACTCTCGGGCGAGGGTCGCTCGACCCGGGCGCGCGACCCGGGCGGCGCCGCCCGGGTCTCGCGGCCGCAGCGCCTCGCCCGGGTCTCGCGAGGGTCGCGTGGCGGCGGGTCGGGTCGCGCGACCCTCGCGAGACCTGTGCGAGGGCCGCCCGCGCCGCGAGACCCAGGCGGCGGCCGCCCGGGTCGCGCGGCCCCTCGGGTCGAGCGACCCGGTCGCCTAAGGTCGGACGACCCGGCGAGGGTCGCGCGACCCACCCGAGTGTCGCCCGAGGTCGGGCGACCTCCGGCGCCCTCGGCCGGGTCGCGCGACCCTCGCCTGGAGGTCGTCCGACCCGGCGACCTCAGCCTGGGCCGCCGGCGCAGATCCGGCTCGCCGGCGGCCCAGCCTTCGCCGGACCGCGAAGGGTTTGCGAATATTAAAAAAAAAAGAAAAAAATAAATTATATATATTATACCCATCAAAGCCCCTTGCGAAAGTGTTGTTTACCAAACGCACATTCAACTCAAAGTCCATTTGCAAAAATTTTTTAGCAAACACAATTGCATTTTCCCTAAATAGCTTTGGGCTTTCAGCATTTGCATTGGACTCAAAGCCCATTGCAAATGCTGAACCAAACGCACCCTAAGCACATTTGGCACCCAACGACAGCCTACATCTTGAGTACAAAATGATGTGTGCCACTAAAATATGCAGTGCATCACTATCAGGATGAATATCCAACTAACGCACAAACTAACATGTTGTATAGATGAAAAAAATGCTAGGTATGTTAGACAAACATGATATGACATTTCTCCATTTGACTTATGCCAATAATTCAAGCAACACTGCAATGTAATAATTGCAAACTGATCTTTAAACCTCAATTTAGAGGGACTACTGTTCAATACGGTCACCTATCAAATACTGACACATGCCTTACCCTCTGCCTTGGGAAACTTCCATTTCAGGACAGAACACTAAAGTAAATTTAGAATGAACTGAATTTAGAACATTCGGCAAATTCTCGACAAGGCAGAGCTAAAAACTAGTGATGGACTTATAATAGCTGTAGCATAAGAAATCAAACTCTGATGGAACAGACAAAACCAAACTGGTGTCTTCATCAAAGTTTTGCCGGGGTGAAAATCACATCCTTTCATTTATCCAGAGAAACAATTGCTAGTCTTAGCATATTGTATGCATAACAGGTACATCTCATCATCTAACAACTGAACATTTACTAGTGTGAGCTGGAAGTTATCTAGTAAAACAGTTTTGTCCTGTCATATAAATGAACCTAACAAATATACAATAAAGAAATTTATGGTCATAAACTTTAGTATTAATTAAATTAAATCTTGGCCGGTCCTTAGAATAAATGTAACAAACATTAAAAATTGAAGTCATGCACAAAGTGAAGTCATTATTTCCTTAAAACATTAATATGTAGGTGAAATTCCAATGACTGAAATAGAATTCGCTCACAACCAAAAGAGCAGGCTCGACATGTTCAAGTCCTGGACTCCTATCCAACAAGAATATAGAGAGCATATGGAATCCAGTTCTAGATCACGTACAAAATCCAAGTCTCCTCAAATGGACTCTAAATACTTGTCAACATATGTAAAAACACAACCTTCCAGTACCTACTCCAATTTTGTTGTGCTCATCACTCAGTCCTCAAGCAGCAGCCAGGTAGTCCTTAAAAAATCCCGGGTGCTATGCTTGCACAAGAAAAGCAAAGATTCAAGCACATACTGGCAGCAAGAGAGCTTTTTCAAAAGGGATGGATTTCAACAAGCATCTACATAAAAGTATGACGTATCACTTGAAAGACGGAGCTTCCCTTTCAGCATGAGATCTGACAAAGTTCTCTTTTTCAGTCAAGCATTTAGCAGGAAAAAAACTACTTAGGTTGGTCTAGATGCTGCCCAGCTAAGACCCACGATAGAAAACATCACACACGAAAGACTGATTGTCCAACAGAAAGGAGGCGACGGAAGAATATGAGTTGAATTATTATTTTAGGGACTTGCAAGTGGGAAATCGCTAATTCATAGTGCAGAAACAAGTTTGAAGTATTCTAAACTGGACCACAATTTAGAATGTTGAAAATGTACGAGTAAAGATGCCCGACCTTGATTAGTCTTTGACAGTCTCTAACAAGAATTGAGGTCCAGCGATTTTCTACATGGGAGGAGTGTCACTAAATAGGGAAAAAGGTTCACTTATTTCTTAACAGCAATGAGTATCACATGACTGAGTGGCTCATTGGGCAAATTTTAAACGTAGGATGTAAGCTAAATCTCAACCTATCCTTGCGGGAATCACTGGAGAGGAATAATGAGTGTCTGAAATACTGCACAATCTATCTTCTCATAAGGTTATAAAAAGAACGACACTATGACAACTAATATTATCATTTCATTATTATGCACAGATTCAACAGTACCTAACAAAGGAACTACTCAAAAGTATGTAAGACCATTATTTTATTTTCCTGCTTCATTTTTATCACGCTCATTATCGAGTCCTCATTTAAAGGCAACTAATCCTTCCTAATGCTTCAACTCACCCTAAACCAAAACACCTTTTCAAGCACACAGCATACTAGGTTACTTCAGCTGCCATTATTGTCCTCAGTAACCCCTCTATCTATCTTGCACAAGATAGATCATTTTAAGGTATATGAGTATATAACAACCTCTGCGAAATGAAAAATCATATGGAAAAAGCTTTCCAAAATGATACCTTTTCTTTCAGCATAAACACAGGTGAAACTAGCTTCACATTGTCTAACGAAAGAAGGTATTCTGCCTTCATTAAGCATTCAGCAGGCAACAAATTCCAACAACTAAGATCGACACGCTTCTCTGGCACAACAGCAAAAATGCATCCCTTTATAGTAACCATCGTTATTGATGAAACCGTGATAGATACAGTATAATAGCTCTTTAACTGATACTAGAATTCAGCATCCGTCTTTCTCACGCGAATCATCACTAGCTCAATAAAACAATCCATGACTTGTTCAGATAACAAAGGCATCACAGACTCACACTCAAAACCCTAGACCGGCACGTATCGCTTCAGCGCCTGCTTCCCAGCAACTGCCGCAGCTGCCGCCAGCCCCCCAACCGCACCCGCCACGGCGGCCGACCTTACGCCCCTGGCCGCCCTATAAATGGCCCCCGTCCCGAGCCCCGCCCCGACGCTACTCCACAAATCATCCTCGTCTCTCACCGCCACGATCCCGCTCTCCAGCCCCGCGTACATCAGGCCAATCACCCCGAGCCGGTTCCCCCAGGCGCGGCCGGAGTGCCCCGAGGCGTTGAGCAGCCGGTTGATCTTGAGCTTGAGGGTGTCAGAGGGCTCGATGGCCCTGACGCCGGAGACGAGGCCGGAGGAGGCGCCGGCGACGGAGCCGGAGAGGTAGCCGATGCCGGTGTAGAAGGTGAGGTTCTCGCCCCAGGAGCGGCGCTGGCGGAGGGACTCCTCGGCGAAGAGGAACTCGGGGAGGTGGGGAGCTTGTAGAGGCTCTGGATCGGGGCCTGGAGGTCCTTGTAGGGGTTGTAGAGGCGGTCCTGCTCGCGGTTCTCCGGCGATTCCGGGTTGTGATCCGAGCTCCGGAAGGACATCGTCTCGGCCGGCGGTGAAGCCCCCAAATCTAGGGTTCCGATTTCCTCCCGACGGAGAGAGCGGCGGCGGCGGCGGCGGCGGCGGCGGCGGCGGGAGGGATGAGGATCGGAGCGACCTCTTGAGGACGGAAGGAGCCCTCTCGGTTTGGCGATGGCGGCGGCTTCGACTTGGTTTACCTGCGGTTCGAGGGAAATTATTATTTATAATAAAATCGGGGAATTATTAATAATATTGTTATTTCTATTGTCGGTCTCGTAATTTGCCATCTATATAAGGAAAATGGTTAGTAATAAAAGATTCATCTGTCTGCTTCAATTATAGCACGTCCCGACTTCCATCTTTTCCCGATTTGAAGAGGCAATTTTTCCAAAAAACGCCCTCGAAGCGAAACCAGGTTCTTCTTTTGGGGTCCCAAAGAAAACCTCCGTCGTACCTACGAAACCCGACCATTTGCTGCTCGCGAAAATGATTGTCTGACCGATGAGAGCCAGCATGCTTCGCGCCTAGCTTCCTCATTTTACCCCGAATTAACCTCTATATCGAAAACCCCTTGCGCGCAAGAAAAGCACCTAATCGAGTTTGCTTCTAGTTTACGGGATTTTCATTTCAGCGATCGTTGCAGACGCTATGACCTTTCTTCTATAAAGTTTTTTTTTATTTTCTTTCTCTTTTATTCCTTTTTTTTCTTACTTTTGCTAGGGGCTAGCCACGAGATAGGCAATGACCAAGCAAACTGCTTTACTTAGACGAGGGTAAGCATCGACAAGGACTAACCCCGCATGAGATCTGACCTGGGGTGAGGCCCATCCACTCCGATTGCAACCTCCATAGAGCGACAGTACCATGTTGCCGCCATTAAATCCCCGTACGTTGAGCTCAACCCTCCTCCTCCATGCTTGCTGATCTCATGAGCGTTGACATCTCGATGAGCTTGATGGCCATGGCCAAGCCTCAGGTCTCATCGACTCCTCCAATTAGCTTGCGCAAGCAACTCTTCATTGAGCCTTTAGAAAAGTTGAGCCATGATGGATCTTCGCCCAAGTGAGGTCAGCCATGATGGATCTTCGCCCAAGTGAAGTCAGCTCGTCTAGTCATCGCCTATACCCAATGGCATATCTAGCCACCGGTAAATAAAGATTGATATAATTATTTTCGACCCTTATTTAAAATAAAGTTTATTTTATGTCATTATTTGAAAAATGAAAATGTTTCATATCTTTATTTAGAATTTTTCCTAAAAGAATTTTGGAATATTTTAGGTCTTAGCAAATAAGTTTATAATATTTTGTAATACAAAAAATAAGTTTTGGGCATATGTGGGCATAATTTTAAATTTTGTTTTTTATTTTGTTTTTTTGATATTCACCCGAGAAAAGCATGGTCATTTCGATAAAAGCATTAATTTCTATAAGAATGGAATCAACATCTACATTTACACGAAAAGCGAAAAGAGCCAAAACGAGAAGCAAAATAATAGGTATTTTCATTTTTTTTTTTCGGGTAGAATTTCAAATATTTCAATCTAGACCTTCGCAGACGGTTCGAAGCTCGCCGGAGGGTGGGAGATGAAATGAGCATTCCTCTTGCTCCCCTTCAAAATCTATCACGCCCCTCGCTCCTCTGCTCCATCGTCGCCGTCCGCCGCCGCCACCACCGCTCTCGTCCGGCGGCCGTCCGGCCTTCCCTTCACTTCCCCAGCAATGCCCTCAAGTACTGGGACAGCTTCTATAGGCGTCACCAAGACAAGGTTACATAACTCGCCCCTCAGCCCAGAAAGCCTTCTCTTTTGTTCCTTTCTTCTTTGCCTTTTCAGCTTATGTGAATTTCCAAGGAAAAGAGAATGTTGATGATGTTGGATTTTTTGCAGTTTTTCAAGGATAGGCATTACCTGGAGAAGGATTGGGGTCAATACTTCTCTGGTGATGTTGGGTCGTCAAATGGCAAGAAGATCGTCCTAGAAGTAATCATCTTTTCATCCATTTTTCTGTGTTTCCTTTAAAAGAAAAGAAATACTGAGTGAATTGTTCGGTTGGTACTTGTGTTATTGGACGAAAAGGAGTAGACTTGTTGAGCTTCCTTGCTGCATTTGAAGCAAATAATCAGGATAGGCGATAGGATTGATGATTTTACTCGGTGGAAATTTTCGGTTTTGTCATTAGAATGCGGTGTTATCAACGGAAAATTGTGATTAGATATCATTTTTTTTTTTTTTTTTTGTGGCAACCCGGGAGATCATAAGAAATTTCTTATGGCAGGTTGGCTGTGGAGCTGGCAATACTATTTTTCCTCTCTTGGCTTCATTCCCTGAGCTTTATATTCATGCCTGCGATTTGTCGCCTCATGCAATTAAACTCCTCAAGGTGCTTATGGGTTGTTATTGATTTGTTCATGTTGATCTGCTTATCTTCAACCGTAAGGTCCCTAAGACTGTAAAGAATAATATGGATAAATTTGGATGCTCTTCTATTTGCAGTCTCATGCGGATCACAAAGAAACCCAGGTGAATGCATTTGTGTGCAATGTCACAGAGGAAGATCTACGTGACAGACTTGGACCTTCTTCAGTTGACATTGTCACCATGGTAAGATATGTGCAGTGTCCTTTTGTATCCTCTTACTTTCTCAATCTTTATGATGTTTCACCTGCAACGCATTATTGATGAACTTATTCAGCTCCTAACTTATTAGGCAGATTTTCATGCTATCTGCAGTATTACCAAGTGAAATGCCCAAGATTTTGCAGAATATCAGAGGGGTGCTGAAGGTATGGTTTGGGTAATATTTGTACTAATCTTTGCATTCTTATTGATAGACTTGATTATTTTGTTCTTGTTAGATCAACATAACTTTTTCTGACACTTGCAGCCGGATGGTTGTGTCTTGTTCCGAGACTATGCTTTTGGAGATTTTGCTCAAGTAAGTAATTTGGTGCTTAGTCCAACAATACTTTCCACTTCATAGTCTTCTACAGTAAGACAAATCCATGACAACCTTCTCCTTCATAGTCTCATAACACTTACCTTGTTCTTGCGCATTTTAAAGAGTTTCCGATATTTTCTCCAGTAAGAAGCAAGCCCATGTCAATAATTGGAACAGTGTCTATTTTGGATGATGTGTAACCATGCATTCTATAGTGGGAAGGACGGACTGGGGCATCTATAAGTAATATTGATTAACAAATCTAACAAAATGAGTGAGGGGTCGCTCTTCACTCTCCTAGATGCCTTCATGGTGGTCATATATCATGGAAACCTGTCATAAGGGACAACCTGAACATCTTGTTGTAGAGAGAAATTCATGTATCAAGGGGGAATTTATCTCATTGTGTGTATGATGAGCTCTATCATGGAGAGGCAGTTGATAAACAGTGAAATTTAGCATCGTTCGGATGGAAAAGCTAGTGGAAGTCTTGTTGTATTGGCAGAATTCAAATGACACACGTTGCAGTATTGATGCATGTTTAGGGTGGAATGACAGTCTCAAATGCTATGTTTCAAAGAAGTTACAGCCAAAAGAAAAATAACAGATTGGATATGGAAGTGTAGAAAAAGAAGGAGAAGAAAATGACTTCCATCCCTTCTTGGTGTTTGGGAAGGTGGCAAGTGAAGGTGAAGAAAATGGAATGTTAATACCATCCCTTGTTAGGAAAGTGGGGGTAAAATGGACGGGAAAAATATTTGGAGGTAAAATTGCTCATTTGCCTTTTACTGTGTCAGTGGGAATTAATTAGAAATGTTGTCCAATACAAAAAACCAAGTGCTTGATAATTATAAGCAGCCTGGATTGAAGTGGACTAAAACAGTTCAAACTCCATGCTTAGCATAGTTACAAAATCTATGCATTAAGTACTTCATAATCTGTTTCAACACTTGGAAGCAGCTCCTAGACATAGAGTCTTGATGCATAAAGAGACCAGTCATGAAATCAATGGTAGTGTCTTGCTTCTTGAAGGGATTACGTTTGGTATGTCCTCTGAGCACTGTGTGCTCATTGGGTTTGCTTCTTCTATGTATAGGTGAAGCTAAAAGAGAAAAATCGGATGATCACCGAGAACTTTTATGTACGGGGAGATGGTACTGTAAGTACTAAGTATTGTTTGTTTTCTGCTTGACAATCACTGTTTTCAGGGCCCGATGGTAAGGGCGTTATTTTGAAAATTGTTTCTTTCCAGTGTTCTTTTTACTTCACTGAAGAATTCCTTTCCAACCTATTTCTGGGAGCTGGATTTTTGACAGCAGATATGAGCATATATAAGAAACAAATTGAGAACCGCTTGCGGAGTGTAACCATGGATAGGTACTTTTGATTACTCTTCTTCATTTTCACCAACAATCTTTCATATATTATTTTTGGGGATAATGTCTTGGAAAAGGTTCAATTGGACGTAGGGATTTGAGAACCCTGAGTGAATGTGGTGACTACAACTGGGAAAGACAAAAATTACAGGCACAGGATTCGTATGAGCCTGAACATAACATACCTGTACCATATTATTCAGTGTTTTATAAAGAATATTTATGACTACGAAAAAAATATAAATCTTCAATCTTTCCTGAATGGATGCTTGAGTGGAACTGAAGTTCCATGTTAATTGATTTGTTTTGTGTGAACAATCTTCATTGGTATGAATAAGAATAGCTTTACTAAGATGGATCATCCTTTTGAGAAGTTGATATGATAGATGAAGGGAAGAAACTTGTTCATCCAAAATCCAAGAGAAACTAATGAGGGCCACAAATCTAATTCTGAATCCTGATGCTTTAGAAAGTGGTGAAACTATTGAATTGGAGTGAGTTGATTTGGCCTGCTCTTTCTATTCTGCATCCAATTACGATACCTAACATTTGCTGCTTACTCATTGTGAATTTCAACTTTAGGTGCTGGATTCGTGGCATATTTACTAAGCAAGATTGCGGACTTCCTGATTCTGTTCTAGCTTCTGCATAATTGCTGATTTATGCACTGTAAAAATTGTTTTGATCAGGTTTGTCAGTTAGACTTCCCCGATGATATCTAGTCCCTGACATATGGTTGTGTCATTATCATTGAAATTTTCTCTACATTCTTCCCATAAACAGGAGAAATTTTGTTGCCAGAAGGATATATGCTTTCAGGGCTTAAAATGGTGACTTGCAAACATTAACTCTACCGAAAAGGCCAGCAGTCCATTGACTCAACTGTTCATGCCGGAGCCATAAACGGGAGATAGAAGCACAAAAGGCTCAGGGGACACGTTACCTCTTTATAAGTGGTTGTGAGCTCCCGCACACACTATGGGACATCAACTTATAGTACTTATGAACTTTCTGTTTGTTTGTTTTTTTTTTTTTTTTTTTTTTTGGTAACGAGCTTTCTGTTTGTTTCACTATGATTAACTCGATTTTTCTCATAGTTATGGACATTCTGTTTGACACTGGCATAATGTTGTCGAGCTGGTTGAATAAAGTAGTGCCGTGTGACCTTTTGGGTCCAGATGTGTGTGTGTGTGTGTGCGCGTGAGAGAGAGAGAGAGAGAGAGAGAGAGAGAGAGAGAGAGGTATAAGATAATGATATGATGAAATGAACAGTGGATGCTTCTGAAGAAGCAATTGCTTAAGATGTGTATTGCCCCGTAACTGTGCCAAATGTGGAGCATTATAACAAAATGGGCAGTGCGGACTGAATCTATTCGATCTCCACGTCTCTCTTAGATGGAGCATTCTTGAGCGTTGGTGGCTCTGTAATGCCCTGGTGAACGATGGTTACTACATGACAAGACAGGAACACATGGGAAATCTACTCATGATTTATGGGCTTAGTACAACCTGTAGGGAGAAGGTGGCAAAAAACCTGGAATGCATCAGTTTTGGTTAGTTGCTCATGTCTCACGGTAAAAGCACAGTTATTCCGTCTAGCGACAATGTCGAGATGCGGTGACCATGAGATTTGCTAGGCCTTATGTATCTTTTAGTTGTCAACCCAAAATGAGAAAATTAATGTCTTTGATATACAACTTTTGGAGATGTCGCACTTTTTCAAGTCGCGCCGTTTTTTCACTAAATTTAGTAGTAAAAAACATTATTCTGTCTATATCCATAAATCCCTCACTCTAACAGGTCTGAAGGAAATCATTACCCAAAGGAGAAGGTGGGCATTGATGCTGTTTCTCATGCTGCGATAAGGGAGGAGTAACCGTGAATCAGATAAATGATCTTAAGAGTCGGTTCTCTGTTTGATTTCACAAATCCTGTGAACTAATCAGCTTATTTCGGGTGCAGAGGAATGGATGCTATGGAAGAAATTAGCCTTATGAATTTCTAAGTTTATTTATTTATTTATTTTGGTCAAAAAGAATTTCTAAGTTTACCAACAGAGAGATCCTCTCTCGATGTAATTTTTTTCCTAAATTGTCAAAGGTTGTTCTCTGATATGATGACATGACACCCAAAAAAAAAAAAAAAAAAACCAATAACATTTGTTAGCAGAGGAAATCTGACGTTAAGATGGAGTTAACAAAGGGCAAATGAAAATCTTCAAGCGGATACTTGATTTGGCCATCGTGAAACTCTGAACAATATTTCCGAAGTTTTACTTTGACCCCAGTATTTCTACCCGAATCCAAAGTTACGGCCAACTGAACAGTGCTTGGATTCAGTTTCCTGCCCCCACTTTTTTACATTTTTGCCTGTCATAATGCTCCAGATAGCAAGCAGCAGCCGCGTCCGCATTGTAGTGCAGTTCAACACATGAAAACGAGATGAACAACTTAGAGAAACAAAAATCTAACAAAACAAATAACGATTGAGTCACATGCCATGACTTGGCATGTTTTGAGTTACAAGAAAAACAATGGCTCTTACCATGAATAAGCATTACATGTTATTCTAATAAATAGCATTAAATACCCACTCGGTAACACATGAATTGTGAATCAAGTATGAAACGTGAAATGCACTTATCAGATCAAGCCATGCATCTTTAGGTTCAAAAAATAAAATGACAAGTAAAGAGAAATTCGTTATGAGGCGCCAAGATGGTGCCAACTCATTTAAAGAGATCAAAGCCAAAAAGGGGTTCATTTACAAGATAATGAATCTACAATCTCAAAATCCAAGCATTTAACCGGAAGCTCTGGTTCCACTTATATCGAATCAACCAAAAAAGTGAAAGAGAAACTGATGATATGTACTTCATCCTTGGTGAGGGATATGAACACCTTCCTGGCACCCATAGTTCTTTCTCAACGGATTCAGTATAACCCAACATAGCAGCATATGGGCAAAACAAGTACCCAAAGCATCGCCTTTGGGTAGATGATGCTATAGAACAATGAAGAAGAAGATACAGCACAGTTTCTTACCCGTTTTTGCCAGTAAACATCTATTGGCCTATCCTTTACCTTTGTCCAAAGCAAGACTGCATTCCCAAAAAGCTAAAAAATGTGCTAGAACGTTTTCTTTCTACACAGTTTTATGAGGAAAAGTCATGCTGCCACAATCCTTCACCTTTGACCTTCATGACATCAAAAGGATCTTGCAGGGAATTTACCATCTTTGACACCATACCAAATTACATGTGCTCAAGCTGGAAGCAGTGCAAAAATCATACAACAAATTAAAGAAGTAAGCTATACTTCCTTCCAACTCCCAATCTTGGGCTTGTCTGGAAAAAAAAAGTCTCCGAGATGACCTGTCAGGATTGGTTGGAAAGCTTATTAACAACGCAGTCTTACTTTGGACAAATTGATTATGATTTATAGAGTCAAAATTTCAACTCATTTAAAAGAATCTGTTTCTTTTCAGTGATCTTGCTTCCCAAGCAAGCACCCTGATCACATATAAATAGCTATTTCTAGTGAAGCACATTTTGGATATTCGGAGAAATTTTCAAAAAGAAATTTGTTGGGATTAGATTTTAGGATATCCCCTAGCCTTCCTTTTATTTGGTTCCTGCAGCAATATGCTAAGTTTTGAGCAAGCTCACCAAGTAGTTTTCTTTTGGTTCAGACTTAACATCTGCTGACTGAACATCCATGACAGCTCTAGAGACTGAATCAGGGAGTTCATCTCAAAATGTTGCCGAAGAACAGCCAAGTGAGTATTGATATCCGAATTACCAGTAGTCTTTACAAGAACACAGTCCATCCTGGAACTTGTGAAATCTATTAGCATCTCTAACCATGAATGTCATACTCGAAACCTTTGATAAGCATTTAATATATTCATGACAGTCTCCACAAATCCTCAAGTTCTTAAAGATGCGGATCACACCCTCCTTACGTTCCAGTCCACCAGAAACCAAAGCCAACCCAATTGCCAACTTTTCACTATGAACTCTTAAGCTCTCGACCTTTGACTCGTCCTCCACATCATGCAATGCAAATCTCACCTGATTCACATAACCTAACTCTTCTTTCATCCGATTTTCCATTTCTTTCAAGGTGTCATGGATGCTATCTATGAGTGGGTGTGTGTCATCTCCACTATAAAAATAGTGAACTTTTTTGTCAATTTCTACCCAACTGCATCCTCCCACCTTTTTTAACCTCTTTTCTTTCACCTCTTCTCTTATTTTTTGGCTCTCTCTCCAATATCCTGCCTCAAGGTAGATATTTGATATCATCACATAGTTCACCGGATTAAGCTCATCCATTTTCATAAGGATCTCTCCCACTTCTTGACTCGTCTCTAGATCTCCATGAACCCGACATGCACTAAGCAAAGTCTGCCATATTCCTACAGTGGGCTTCATCTGCATACTTTCGATTAGAGTCTTTGCTTCTCTGATGCGGCCAGCTCGACCGAGGACATCGACCATGCAAGAATAGTGCTCTACTTGCAGTTTCATTCGCCTGTCGGCACACAAGCTTGAGAAGATTTCTTGACTTTCATCAATGAGTCCTGAGTGGCTACAGGCTGAAAGAACAGCCAAATAAGTTACACTATCCAGTTCAACCTTTTCCAACTGCATCTCTTTAAAAAGACTAACGGCTTCTTTACCCAGGCCATGCTTTCCAAAGCCAGTGATCATGATTGTCCAAGAAACCACATTTTTTGCTGGCATTTCACTGAAAAACTTCTCTGCCTCATCTGTTAACCCACACTTGAGATACATATCCAGAATCGAATTGGCAACAGATATGTCCTGACCGCATGATAGCTTGCTGGTGTATGCATGCATTTGCTTGCCTTGCTCCAAGAGTGCAAAATCAGCAAATACTCCGATCAAGCTGGATAAAATGAACCCATCAATTTGGACACTGCTTTCCTCAAGTTGCTTAAATAATTCCATGGCATGTCCCAAATCTTCTTCACGAGCATAACCAAGAATAAGTGCACTCCAGGAGATGACATTCTTATCTTCCATTTGATCAAAAACTTTCCGAGCTTCAGACATATTCTGACATTTAACATATAGATCAACAAGAGAGCCAGCAACTGCAGGCCTGCCAGAGATTCCAAACCCACTTGTAACTAAGAAAGCATGAATTTGGCTCCCTCTTTTTATGTCACCAAGATGGTTACATGCCTTAAGAGTACTTGTGAATGTGTACTCATCCGGAACTTCCCCTGCTTCTTGCATTTCCCTAAACAAAAGGAGAGCCTTCTCGGCATCATTATTTTGGAGTACATTTCCGGCTATTATTACGTTCCAGCTAATGAGATTTATAGACGGCATTGTGTTAAACATCCGAGCAGCTTCATCAATCCTGCCGCATCTCGCATACATGTCAATTATACAATTGCCAACCACGCAGACAGCATCAAATCCCGTCTTGATAGATAGTCCATGAATCTGCATCCCATGATCAAGAACACGCGCGACCCCACATGCCTTGACACTGGTCGACAAGGTGAACTCATTCGGCTCGACTGGGGACCTCCTCATTTGACAGAAGCACATCAGCGCAGCTTCGGCATTTCCCTCGTGCAGATAACCGCACATAAGAGCTGTCCAAGAAACGACATTTCTCTGGGGCATTCTGCCGAACACGTCGCGGGACATGCCCGCCCGGCCGCATTTCCCGTACAGATCGATCAGGTCGTTGTTGAGCATCAGATCGGAAGCGAAACCCACCTTCGTTATCGCCCCGTGGACCTGCAGCCCCTGTTTGAGTAATCTGTTTCTGGCGCAGTGCCTCAAGAGATTCGCCAACCTCTGCCGTTCAATCATTGAAAATGGTGCCTTGCGAGGCGGCCTTTATTTGCCAAGGTCTCCCCCCGCCAAAAAATGAAAAGAAGCAGGACTTTGCATCGCATCGGTTTCTAATGGCAAATTCCGACATATGTTTGTGCTCGACGATGAATTCATAGTAACTTACTAGGAGCCAACTACCTGCGATCGGTTATCCATTGCACAATCCATTGCATACTTATGCCGGTAAAATGGTTTTCGGTAGTTTCATTTGTTTAATTTCTATTAATTATTGAATAATTGCTTGCTTACAGTTTATCATGTCATTTCATAAGTTAACCTTAATATACCTAAGATTACTCCATCTTGATTCTTCCAAAAAAAAAAATTTTCAAGTTGTCAATTTTATTTATTTTTCTAAATGAGATTTCTTTCTTATCATATACACGTTAAAAGATATTGTTAATATATCTCTATTATTAAAGCACTAGTTAAGCTAACCATACAAAGGACAAAAAAAATCGCTTTCGAGAACTTTTTGAAAATAATAATAAAAAAAGCACCCGATTTAAGAAGTTTAATTAATTTAAACAAATAATTTATACTTCCAAAGTATGTTTAACGAGATTTAATATCTTAAAGCCATCTTTTAACATTATCTCAATAAAATTATATGGAGATGGGGATGCATTTTCTCCTTCACTTAGCCCCAATACATGACATTTCATGTGTTTGAACCCTCTTCTACTGACAATTCGGCTAATCTAATGAACCCATTGACTTCGTATCTACTCTATAAGAAACTGATCAAGTTTTATGCTGAGTCAAGCCACATAATCTGGGAAAGATATTCTAGTAAACTTTCATGTTTTCGCAAAACCGCCAAGTTCATGCTTTCGCCAACTTTGGAGATTTGGAAGTAGTGGTAATCTCCGTCGGAGCTAGTGTAAAGATGGTCCCGATCCCCGTTAAGATTGAAACTGACTGATGTGATGGGAAATCTGATAAGTGCCGCGAAGGTTAGAGCTCCTTCATGGCCATTTCCCTCGACTCATGACAGCTAGCTTAAGATCAGTTCGTTTCAAGTCGACATTTGAGAAGGCGTTGAAGCACTTTGTTTTGCAGGACTGAAAACGAATCATGGAAAACTCATGGCTAGTTATCCGCATAACTTATATGTCATTAGATAGTAGGAATTACTGCGCCTTTCATGGCATTCAACAACTGTAATTATGAGAATGACATGAATCTCTTCATCTGAGGATTGGGTGTGGAACAATTCACGAATGACCAGCAACCTTCAACTGGCATCTTCCCTGGATTGTCTGCTGGCTTTCTGCTAGGCCAGAGAGGTCTCGATTTCCTGAAGCTATTCTTCAGACTCCATGCCTCGGCCTTCAACTTAAAGCGCTCCCACCTTCCTCTCACATTGATCTGAGTTGAATTGCCACGTTAGGTTCGTTTTCTCATTCCTTCCTGATTATACATAATACAGATATGATTGGAACGTGCATAAGGGAAAGCTTCTATACTTGTGCAATTTTTAACTGCTGTTTTTGTCATGCCAGCCAAAACTCATGTGCCGGAACTTGGCAACTTTTTATGGGCATACAACACAGATGGAAAGTTCGCACATTCTTCAGAGAACATTTGCAGGGAGATTTTGCTTTGGGGGTTTAGGGTGATCAATAGAATATGTTTTTAATTGCGGATGAAGGATGGTTTGTTCATCTGACGCTCTTAGTTCCTTGGAATGCCAAGAACCACGCAGTTATAAATGTAAAATGAGGAACTGATTTGTTAAAGCAATCACTTCCTGAGTAGTTTCAAATACTAACCTGAGGACCTTGTGATTCCATCTCAGGCACTGAACTATTCGGACGTGGGTTATACAACAGAGTCTTCTTGATAGGAGCTTTGTCATGCAACCCCAAGTCCTTCAGGCGGTCCAGCTCTGGTAGTACCTCTAAACCGAGATCTGGCCTATCCCTTCTCCTCAGCTCACAGCATCTTAAGGCCATCTTTGCCAATGATAAGGTTTCTTCCACTGGCCAATCGTTTATGGCTGGATCGAGCACCTGAGGAAATGTTCCTCCCTCGATAGCATCTTCAACTTGCATTGCCAGCCCCATTGGAGGCTTTGCCGTGATAATCTGCAGCAGCATCACACCAAAGGAATACACATCTGATTTTACTCCAAGCATTCCAGTTTGTTGATACTCCGGGTCAATATAACAGAATGTTCCGGCTGCTGCTGTCATATGGTACTCAGTCACTCTATTGGCTATTGATGGTGGTACCAGTCGCGCTAAGCCCACGTCACTGATTTTGCTCACATAGTGGCGATCCAACAGGATATTCGAGGGCTTGATATCACGGTGCACCAAGGGCTCTGGTTTTGTCTGGTGCAGGAAATGAAGACCTGTAGCAATTTCAGCTGCTATCTTGAAACGGCTTCTCCAAGAAATCGGAGGAGTGTTGTTTTTGCAGAAGATTCGGTCTTCTAAGCTACCATTTTCCATGTATTCATACACCAGGCATCCATACTCGGGGCATGCACCCACAAGGATGACCATGTTTGGATGTCTCATGCGGCTGAGTACCTCAACCTGTATTGTTATTGGAGAGACCATATTGGAGAGACCATGAAAGAGGAAAGTAATGGTAAATGTTTTTTGAGTTGATCATTGGGATGCAAACTTATTGAAATTCCAACGTGTTTCTTGTGCTAAAGCCATTAAATATTCTTTGTTATGGCTTCTTTATCAAAGAAAGGAGGTCTTGTTGCCCAACAAATATTCATCTGTCTTTCAGGAGTTCTCTTATATTATTTTCTGTGAAATTTCTTAGATAAGCACGCAGTAGGAGAACAGGTCCGCAGCTTTAATTGAGAGGAGCTCATTCAAATAAAAAGTAGGTTTAACTGAGAAACTACGAATGAGAGCAAGCCCTGTAGAACAAAGGAGACTCACCTCCTGTTTGAATTGTTTCAGTCCCTGGGAAACATCGGGCCTCAAGACCTTGATGGCCACAGGAGTGTGATCAAGGTAGGCTTTAAAAACAGGTCCGTATCCTCCTTCACCAATCTTAAGAGAATTTGAGAAGTAATCAGTGGCCTCTTCAATCTCTCTGATCGTGTACTTTCTGTACCAAACATTCTCCTGGGCCAAAGCATCTATTGCTCTTTTCCTCATTCCCGACTCACCATTTGTTGTATCTCCTGCATTGTGTCCCTTTTTGGCCTCAAACAACTGTGGCTGTTCTCTAATTTTGGTAACTTCCTTTGCCACTGGTGTCTCCAGCTTCCCTACTGTTGGGGAAGTCCAAGCAACCTCCCTATGAAGCTTCGGTTCCACAAACTTTATAACTTCTGCAGTCTTCATTCGCTGAAGCTCCTTAGCCTTCAAAAAGATGAGGGAAAAAAAAATCATCTTTATCAAATTCACAATGATGAACACGGTCATGATTCATTTTCCGTGATAGATTGATCATGATCCCCGAGCTACAGCATTACCTTTTTTTCTGCAGCAGACACTTCTTCGCATGCCACGTTGTAAGTAGACAAGGACTGCTTAAATTCAAGTTTTAGTTTTTTGATTTCTGCTTCCAGGCCTCGCTGTCAAAAAACTCATGAAAATGAGAGCAGTCATTTCATTTGGTTGTCTAAGGATGAACATTCTGAGTAGTAATATCATCTTAAGCACAGCACATTTAGTGGAATTCATTAGTACAAAATTTTCTGTTGATCTTTACATACATATTAGAGCAATGTAGATGCGAATATTTCATACAGTATATGCCGTGAATGACAGCCGATGACAACAAAAGTAAAAAACACCAAGCTTTTTCCTACCAAATGGCTTTGGTAAGCATGAAGAACCAAAAGAAATTTGACTTTTGCAATATGTTACATCTCTAGGACATCAAAAAATGCAAGATGAACCAGACTCATCAAGTAGCATGAACTTCTTTATAGACGTTTCATTTCAAAAAATGCATCCACTTTTTTACCACTTCCTTGAAGTCTTACACATAAACAAGTCCTGCAATGATCAAAAGATGTGTACGATGATGTCGTGTATTGTACTCACAGAGGCATGTGAGGAGAAAGAGCCTATGGAATTCTCTGGCACTGAGGATCCTTGTACATTATCAGAAGATGAGTGATAACTTAACTGTCCAGAAAAATCAGTGGCATCTGATGAAGAACTTTCAGAAGATAAATTCTCCATTATGTAAGCTTCCAATGGCCGTATTGAGGGTAACCTATTTCCCCTCCAGCTGTTGAGGTTCATCTGCCTAACATCAGTACTTTTCTCGGAGCATGCACTATCAGAGCTCTCACTTCTCAAACTGCCAACACTATATGTACTCCTGTACAGCAAGAAGTCATCAATAATCAATATGCAAATTTTCATGGGCAGGAATTGCATGGATATCTTACATACCAAAATCAGGTCACCATATACATTAGATTAAGTTTGTCAAGCATAACATCAGAGGCATCTTCTTACTTTGGTACCTAGTACTATGATCTAATAAGTATAGCAGCAATCCCTGCAATTTGCTATTCCCTAAAAGATTCATATACATTATGATGATCCCGATGAACACTGTTGAAACTTGTTGACAAACTGTATTTGGCTACTTGCTTTTGGAGGGCTAGAGAGTTTTTTGAAGTGCTCCTTCATCAAATGGTCACCCAAAAAGAAAGTTGTGACAAAAGCAAAATTTACCTGTCAATATCGAAAGAGTCCGGAGTCTTTGATTGGACGTTAGGTTGATTTCCCTTGGGAGAACTCTTATTGGGCGTATCTTTAATGCATGTCGGTGCAGAAGATATTGTGAGATGCCTAGTTGCGGCTCTAACAGTTTGAACTTTATCCTTGAATATAACATAAACAGAACAGGTTGGCGGTGCTGATTTCATTAAGCTAGTCGGTACATCAGGAGTTTTGAATTTTCTGCACACGATCAGATATACTAAAACTAGTCAGCTGTCATTAGGTGAGAACTATTTAAAACACACGTACACACATGCACTGGGGAGAGAGAGACCTTGTAATCGCATTGCGACTGGACGCACCAACCACAATGTTGCTGATGGAGTTATTAGCTACATAATGAAGTAGTGCACTGGGAACATCAATGTCAGGGAGGATAATTTCCTTTGCTGCAATCTGAAATAACCATTTTCCTGGAAAATCAGATCCAAATAATTGAAATGCGAACCTTAGCAAGCCACTAAATGGCATCTTCACCTCAAGCTTTTTGACTTTATTTTGATACTTAAAGTGATCTTATGCAGGGGAAGTTCCTAATCTATCTCAGTGAAGAAAAATAAGCGGAGTACAGTCACGCAGTTTGATTGAGCCCAACTTACCCCTCTTCGAGCGCAGAATCCACGGTAGGGAAGGAAAAACTTTTGCAGCTCAGCTTCAGTTGGCGTTCGACCTCCGCTAGGAACCCACTCGGCCTCACCTGCAACAGTTTATGCTTTTATCAATCAGACGTTGGTGAAGCCATATCGGTGCAATTGCCACACATCGTCATCACCACCCAATTCATGTCCATATGCAGTTGTTCATCAGGATTTGAATGCGGGAGGATGTAGTGGGACTTGGTGCAGTACCACATTCGCTCGAGAACATATCTGGTTCCCTCACACGGATCCCACAAACCTTGTCATAATAATTGTTCAATGAAAATACAAATACTCTTCAGATTAATAAGCTAGTTCACATCTGCTAAATTGCAGTACTTCTCATATGGGCTAATACAATCTCTTGGAAGTCTCAAATCCCACTCTCGTCCATCATGATGAATACTCCGACCATTCAATCACCGCTGTTTGCAGAAACTAATAAGCCGCATTACCAGAATACTCGAACGAAGTCCATGTCAAGCTGATCATCTTATCCGAAGAAAACACAGTAGAGCTTGATATAAAAGAAGAAGCTTGCCTGAATAATCACCATGGGTCCTGACGTGAAGGAGAATGCACTGGGAGGCCGTCTTCTTGATCAGATTCTCCACCGCCCATTTGACTGCGGATTGGCTGTTCTTGTCTCTGTCGATGGCGATCGCCGTCGTGACCACGCCACCGCCGCCGCCCGCTTCCTCTTCCTCGGCCGACTGCCGCAAATGAGGGGGCCCCATGCATGGGGGTTCCACTGATGCACTCTGCGAAAGCAACTAGCGACCAAGCACTCGCATTGTCCACCAAACTCTCGCCATCTACGACTCTCCCTCAGAGCGGGATCGTGGAACGCTTCTCTCTCTCGCTCTCGCGCGCGCGCTCGCTCTTTCTCTGTGGCTAGCTCGCTCTCTGCTGAAGCTATAACGGGCGGGAAGGCGTTGCAACCTTCTAACAGAAGTCGAGTGAAAAATGGTTTCTTTGATCCTTTACGGCCGCTTGTCCATTCTGGACTCTGCATGTCCGCTTCGCTCCCTCTCGTTCGCATGCACGCAACGCCCGGACATAACGGCCTTTCTCCCTTCGCAACGGACATCATCCCGAACGAACAAACATCGTTGAACCAGCCGAGCTTATTTCCACATCGTCACTCCTTCCAGAATGAGTTTCTAAAAATAAATAATCAATATGTTCATGTATATATTTAGCCAATTGTGGACAAGAGTTTATGTTCAGGATTATGACTAGTAGAAAAAAAGAGATTTGAATCTAGAAAGTGGGAAAGGCATGGAGGGACACCGGGCGAGCATTGCGGCGGACATTTCGTTAATATCGACAACGATTGGCAAGCTATGTAATTTAATCAACTTCGATGATGGTATGTTGGAGGAGAAGGGGTAATGGTAACCCCCTAAAATCGAGGCACTATCTTCGCAATTCAATATATCGGTTTGCCACCATCTTGCTTTTGATTAAATCGTTTTATCAAACTTTTATGGCTGAGAAAAAAATTTCCGGAGAAGGAAGTTCTGGGTTCCTTTTTCCTCAACGGAAAAAGTAGATAGTTAGAAAGGGAAAATTATACATGTCCTTGTTTTGTGAATATTGTGTATATTTATCTTCATTTCTTGTGCAATGTAAGTAAGTTTTCTAGCAATATCTAAGAAATCCTTGTTAACTACATAGATGAAAGTAGAACTATGCACCTCTTGATTGTCAAGGTTAGCCCGCCATAGGAGTAGTATTATCACTCCGAAAATGACTATGCTATTTGTAGTTATTTTCCAAATCAACATTCTCTTACAATTGTAGCAATGGATTTTTCCTCGATTTAAATCTAGATACTAATAATTGATCACCTAAAAAACATATCGATATAAAAATTATATTTCCTCAATTCAAATCTAGATATTAAGAACCGATCATCTAAAGAACTTATCAATATAGAAATTATTTGATCTCTTAGCATACGGAGGGCAATCATCATAGAACTTGTAATATTTGTGTTTTGAAATGAGAAAATTCATTGCTCCTCATTATGAAAATATGCACTTTATTCTTCTAACGATGGGCAAATATCACGTTTCCATACGTTTTTTTGTCAGTCCTACTTTATACCTACTCCACACTCACTTTCAGACTTTTGCCCTGCCTCTTATAGGGCATGGGCGTCGAAACCCACTTCTGAAACTTGCGCGTCCCGACCCTATCCCTCCCTGAGAAGGTGAGAGTTTGAACCCCTCACATTTCCCTTCCATGTTAGAAGGGTGGCCACTGAGGCGAATCCCGTACGTTGAATCTCGCATCAACGAGCAAAAACCGAGTGCCGCCGAAATTTAAAGCTGGACGGTCCCGTCGAAATATAAAAGATCCGGAAATCAAGGGGGTTGGAACAGTGATCGAATGTACACTGAACCTCACCGGCTTTTGGTTCGTCCTAGAAAATATAAACAAGTAAAGATGAGGTGCACTGCAGAAGTCGCACTCGCATGCATGAACTGTAAGACATTTCTGGTGCCGCTTTTGTTTTGCGGCACTTTCTCCTTTTCCTGCTTTTCTTTGTTGCTTTCCTCGGGGAGTCCAGACCCAAGAGACACGTGCCACCTCGAAAGGGTATGAAGTGTGAAGGACCCATGAGCGGTTTGTCTTCGTGGGAGCTTTTTCTTGGTCCAAGCGCATTGAATGATGTAACATAATTTCATCGTATACGTGTCCCCAAAAGGTGTGCATGAGGTAAATTAACAGCATACCAAGAGAAAATTCTTTAAAAAGAAAAAGAAACGGATTAGAAAATTCAGGAAAATCTTTTCTAGGTTAGAGGTTTCACTGAATATCTTTTCATGCTCGTTCCTTCTTCTTTTTTTCTTTTATTTTTTCTCCCTCAAGTCTTTTCTGTTTCTTCAGCTGGTGAGCACCCCTTCGGTTGCTGCTGAATTTTTGCGTTCTTGGTCGGAAGCTTAGTCTGGCTGAGATAGTTGGTCTTTGCTATACCCAGTTGATAGGTTCAGTATGGTATATGGGGAATTTTGTCTGCTGATTTTCTGGGTTCTGGGTGTGTGTTCTGAAGCAGAAAATCGAGAAAGCGATAGAAGGAACATCTTTTTTTAAGAGGGGGCTTGATGGGTTGCCTCAGATCCAGGAAATTCATGTGTTTTTGTGGAAAAGGTTGCCTTTTTTCGGGTTAACTTGTGATTCTTGTGCGCAGTTTTCTACCTTTTCTGGTTCTTTATCGTGACAATCCTTTTCTTCCTCTTCCTGGTTTTGGGATTTGGATAAGAGCTTGAATCAGGTTGTTGCCACATCATGTAAATGTTTTTAAGGTTTGGTGGTGGGTTAGTGATTGTTTTGTCCTTTCTGGGGCTGGAGGAAGAATCGGGAAGAACTTAATGGACTATATAAGCCCTTGACGGAATCTGATAAACAAACTGCAAACCTCTTTGATTTTTCCGGAGCTGAAGATGTAGATCTGTTCTCAGTCGTCAGATCCGATTACCCTTTTGATACATTCGTCAATTTCTCCTCATGCCCATCTTTTTATCTTAATCTCGAATTCACTTCCTATTAGCTCTCTTATTGGTTCAAGATTGGGAGTCAACGACACAAGAATGAGATGGTGTTGCTCAGTCTCAGTCTTGGAACTTTTGTGCCCATCTCCTTCTTGATTGATGGAAATTGAGGGGAGTTGAAGATGACCATTAATGATACCGCATAGAGCATTTGTGACAACATAAAAAGTGAGGATGTGTTGCTCAGTCCCACAAACATTTGTGCGGTCTCCTTGTTGAGTGATGGAAATTAAGGGGAGTTGAGAATAGCCATCAACAATACCAAAGAGAGCATCTATATGGAAGAAATGTCTCCAGCCATTGCAGTAACTCTTAGTGTAGGTAATCCGGTGCGTGATAACTCTGGGATTTCATCCTCTGCGGAAATTACACGGCTCAAGCTTGTGACAAACACAGCCAGCTTGTTAGTGAATCCTTCAAATCTGGTGTCCACTGAGTCTGTATTCTGTTGCCGTGCGGATACTGCTGATTCTAGTTATGTGAGCAATTTGGCCATGGATATGGCACGCGATGATGGTGGTGGTGGAGCTAATGAGTCGGTGATGGCGACTGAGAAGGGAGATCATTTGGTTCCTAATGATAACTCGATGCAAGATAATGATGAGGATGAGATTATGTCAGTCGGGGAAGACACCAGCTTGGTTATCGCCGATGAGTTAGTAGCAACAGGCCAAGTGGTGATAAAAGCAGTAGAAAATGATCAAGTTCTGGCTGAGGCCATAATTTTGGGAAATTCCGAGGTTCCTGCAAGTGAACTTATAGCTGCAGTGAGTTCACAAGCTGAAGGCTCTGATATTTCAATTCTGAAGGCTGCTGCAGTGGTTTCTCAGCTTCCAAAGAAGAAGAGTCTCACCAAAGGAGGCATAAAGAGTGTTTTCGAGCTAGATTGTATACCTCTCTGGGGCTCGGTGTCTTTATGTGGGAAAAGACCGGAGATGGAAGATGCTGTTACAACAGCACCACAGTTCATGAAAATTCCTATCAAAATGCTTGTTGGTGAACACATGATTGATGGGATTAGCCAAAGTTTAACTCATGTAACCAGTCACTTCTTTGGTGTTTATGATGGCCATGGAGGTTCTCGGGTACATCCTCTTTATTCTTAAAATTAATTTACTGTCTTTTCTATAGTAACTAGTTTAATTTTCCCAGAGACCTTTTTTTTCCAGCTCTCAAGTTTGGATTAGTTTGACTCCTGCGTTAGTTCTGGATGCTGAGAATTAATTTATGTAAATTTTTTTGTATCTCGCTCGTGACTTATCACCAATAACTTGTTTTGTTGAGATTTGTGTTCTATAGTATCAATCAGCATTGTTGGAAAATTTGTGAGGCAGGTTGCTGACTATTGTTGTGAGCGGATCCACCTGGCTTTGGCTGAAGAAATAGGACAGGTCAAAGGTAACATAGGAAATGGAAGTGTTGGGGAAGCTAGGCAAGTAATGTGGGAAAGAGCCTTCACTAATTGCTTTCAAAGAGTTGATGATGAGATAGGAGGAAAAGTAAGCAGAGGCATCTCTTCTGATCATGGAAATGCTTCAGCTGCCATTTTCGAGCCAGTTGCCCCAGAAACAGTGGGTTCAACAGCTATTGTTGCTCTGGTATGCTCTTCCCACATTATAGTTGCAAATTGTGGTGATTCAAGAGCTGTCCTCTTGCGTGGCAAAGAAGCCATGCCCTTGTCAGTGGATCACAAGGTAAGCCAACTTTCTGGCTTTTATGCCTAAAAGTTAGAGAAACATAGCTTATTGCAGGAGATCATTATGTTTCTTGGTGGCTGTGACTTCTCCAGCCAGATACAGAGAAGGAGTATGCTCGAATTGATGCAGCTGGGGGCAAGGTCATACAGTGGAATGGCTACCGTGTCTTTGGTGTTCTTGCAATGTCAAGGTCAATTGGTAGGTGTCTCGTGCAATTACTTGTGTTCTTATTTGTTTTTATACCATCAAATATTTACCTGATTTGTGGGGTAATATAGTTCTGCTGAAAATCATGTCACTCAAAGGAGCCTTTGAGCTCGTACATATTTGACTTACTGCTATTTGTGTTCCTTTTCCAATTTTCTTTGTGATTCCAACATAGCAGATTAAGCTAAACCATGAGTGGATATGGTTTTAGTAGCTGATCTGTCAGTGATCTTGTAGGTGGCTGCCGTAGATTTACTCTGGATACTTTTGATTAAGGTTTTTTCGTTTCAAAAACCATATCTACTCAAACTAAACTAGTACATTTCCCTCGTTTCATTGCACTTACTTGAGTTTGACCTTCCCATAGGCGATAGGTACTTGAAACCCTGGATAATCCCGGAACCCGAGGTGACATTTGTCCCTCGAGCTCGGGAAGACGAGTGCCTTATCCTAGCAAGTGATGGGTTGTGGGATGTGATGACCAATGAGGAGGCATGCGAGGTGGCACGGAGGCGGATTTTGCTGTGGCACAAGAAGCACGGGGTTCCTTCATCGCCCTTGGAGAGGGGCAAAGGGGTTGACCCCGCAGCCCAAGCTGCCGCTGAATACCTCTCGATGCTCGCGCTTGAGAGGGGAAGTAAGGATAACATCTCGGTGATTGTGGTCGACTTGAAGGCTCAAAGGAAGTTCAAGAGCAAAGACATGATGGAGACACGTTCACCCGCCGGTACCGGCCATCTGAGGCAAGAGTGACTAATAAAAATATTAGAGAACCAAAGTGATCGTAAGGGGACATAAACTTTGGTCCATCCATTTTTCTCATGGGCTTCAATGTTTGTGCGAGATAAGAAAAGTAGAGTGTTATCATACTAAAGGTAGTAGCGGCAAGCGCACCTCCAACGCTATCCCTTTGTGGACATGTTGAGACCTGTTTTCAGCAACAGTTCGACTGATGTTGTTGTGTAACCGCTGATGTTAAGTTAAAGTTCATTACCTTTTAGTGCTTTATAGTAAATTCTGTGAGATCTCTTTCTGATGCTCGAATGCCTAGCCGATGTATGTAGACAAGCCAACCGTGCAAAAACTCAGACAGAATGGGTGCCGCGTAGGACAGCCATGCTAGGAGAGAATATACCTAAACCATGCTAACTGAAATGGTCACTGCAAACGATTCCAAAATGCCTCGATCTGAAGCACCTTCCTCTTAACAAACTGATGCGGCTGTTGCGAGGACAAGAAATTCCATTCGGCTGCTTCCGGCGCCTCTTTCTCAACTCCGGGATCTTGAGAGGCACAAGAAGCTTGGCATGAACACTGCTACATTCATGACAAGTCTGAATCGAGACATTTGAAATGCCGTCCTGCGGTAAGTGCACCCACACGCAGATCCTTAGCATATCAGTCCGGAAATCTTGCGCAAACAAAACGAGCACTAAGACGTGGCTGATCAGAAGGTCGATTTCTTTGGAAGACAACCACTTCGATCCGGTATCAGAGAACATGGTTGGGAATCATGACGCGGTGTGCTTCAGGTCCTGTGGTTCTTTGCAGGGGAAGCGGTAGCTGCAGAAGGTATGTTCAGAACAAATTGAGCATTAGCATCTCCTTCCAGTCAAGATTTGCTTACATAACGTAGTGATCAATTGGAGATGTTTGGTCCTCTTCAAATAAGCAAATGCTATTCAGTCGGATAAATGACCAAAGAAAGCAAGTACGACCATAAGACAGAGAACATGGCCTCAGCAGTCTTGAACTGAATATTTAAAAGCTACAGCAGCCAGCAGCTACTCGATCAAGAAATGT
This sequence comes from Eucalyptus erythrocorys, assembly GCA_014182555.1. Lineage (NCBI taxonomy): Eukaryota > Viridiplantae > Streptophyta > Magnoliopsida > Myrtales > Myrtaceae > Eucalyptus > Eucalyptus erythrocorys. The sequence continues at coordinate 15,031,588 of CM024602.1, forward strand.
TTGCTTGAATCAAATAAACTTCCTCCACTGAACTTGCATTGCTTTCCAGTCTGGGGTTCAGATCGAGTCCAGCAATGAATCTTGACGAATTAGCTAGCACAAAATCATTGAAGAAAAATGAATTGATTAGATGTCAAAAGTATATAGGCGCTGCCTTCAGGCGAGAGTGTAATCGTGACACCTATAAGTCTAGATTGAATAGGAGAAGTCTTGTGAAGTAATTTACAGGACAGACCGATCTCAACATGGTAACTATTTCATACTCTAGCTAAACCTGCACAATTTGGAAGAGCTCACCATCGAGGACTGCTCAGTCATCTTGAGCTTTAGTGAGCTGCGAAGTTTCTTCTAGGCACGAGGACGCTCACTTTCTCCCGGATTGAAGAGGGATATTGCTTGTCTCGTTACCCTTACTGGTTAGCATAGCCAGCGGGCTGCAGCCTACAAATTGGCCTGAAACTGGAGATTGTAATTATATGTGATTGCCCATATCTCAAGAGTCCATCAACTAAGGATAACGCTCCTGATACAGTTTATGTCAAGAAACTGAGAAGGATAAGGTCATGTCAGATTCCAGCATGGAGGTAATGGGAGATAGAAGGGTCTGACTGTGAGAGTCCCATTCAGCTCCCCAAATTCTTGCTAAAGGGGAAAAGGGGAGTGAATTTCGTGTTTCCCTTCCTCGTGGCTTATAGCAAATCTTATCTTGATTAACATTTCACATATTCCAACTTAATAAGCATTTTATCATCAGTTGGCAGCTAACTACTGCCGGGACGGATTCAAGTGGCTTTGGCCGAAGAAATGGGACAGTTGAAGGATGAGACGGATGATGAGAAGTGTTGCGACGCTAGGCAAGCATTGCGGGAAAGAGCCTTCACCATTTACTTTCATTAAGTCATGCGTGAACGATGATGGAATTGCTTCAGCTGCTAGTCCTAAGCCTGTTGCCCAGGAAACAGCTTTTCAACAGCTGTCGCTGCTTCTCTCTGTTATTATTTGGGTTAGAGTTGCTGATTGATTAGCAGGACTCCATACTTCACCTTATAAAACAGATCAGACAAAGGGCAAGAATTGACCATAATTTTGCTGGAAACAAATAATATCGCATTATCTTCAATCTCTCAGGCTCAAATCTGGGAATGAGTACCCCATACACCGCATAACAGTAGCGAGTCAATAAGACATGAGTCTTCAAAATTCAAATCAAAATTGATGAAGATGCACACGGCACGAGCAAATTGATTGACCGGATATATCATTAAAATTATCACATGAAATACTCTCCCCTACTCTCCCCTCATATGGGGCCAACAGTATGTTCTCACATTACGCAGAGAACACGCAAGAGCGTGATCAGTGCGCACTATGACAAGGGAACAAAGTTAACTGAGCTTCAAAGGGATGCAAAGGAGTCAAAACTAGACCAGAAGAATGGTGCTTGCAACAAAATCGCACCAATGCAGGCGTGCTCACATTTATAAAGAGGTACATCATGCAAACTTGATTGAGTAGACTCGCTGTAGATTTGCTTCCAATGAAGATAAACATGTCCCATCACAATAGGATGCTGAAAGCTAAAAGAAATAGATATAAACTGGAACTCCCGCCGAAACAAATTCCAATTCTTGATTGGAAGCTGCTCCCTCTTAACAAACTGTCGCAAGGACAAGAAAATCCATTCATCTATCTACCTTCGGCGCCTCCTTCTCAACTCTGGGAACTTTAGAGGCACAGGAAGCTTGGCATACAACACATTTTTCTCTCGCGAGAACTTGCATCCTAAATGCTCGAAATGCTGTCTTATGGTTACTGAACTCATCCTCAGATCCTTAGCGATATCCGTCGGGTCTGTCCGAAAATCATCCGCAAACAAAGTGAGCACTAAGACATAGCTGATTAGAAGATCAATTTTCTCAGAAGGCAGCCATTTAGATTCGGCGTTGGAGAACATGGTTGAGAATTTCTGACGCAATATGCTTGGGGTCTTGTGGTTCTTCGCAGAGGATGCACCGTCAACAGAATGCTGATCTTTAAACTTAATAAGGTGGTTGATATACGATAATATACAACCAAGCGTTTCCCTCTCCATCTCATCCTGCAGGTGTCGTGAAACATTCACAAGCTATATAATTGAAAGAGGAAAGAAATTTGAGAGAGATGAAAAGGAAGTCTGAGAATTCAAGAGCGTATGTTCAATTAACAAATTGAGGATTATAATCTCTTGCCAGTCAGAGTTGCTAAGATAGTTAAGCAATTTCAAGATGTTTAGTCTTCTTCAAACAGGCAAATGCTATTTAGTCAGATATTGACCAAAGAAAACCGGTACAAACATTAAACAAAGAATTTGGCCACAGCTGTCTTAAGGTGAACATATAAAAGCAACAGTAGGCAGAAAATGCTTTATGTATTTGCTCGCTCGAGTCAATTAACAGACACTTCCTCCACTGCCTGCAGTTGTATTTTCCAATTTTTGTTGACTCAGACCAAATCCAGCAATGAATCATGATGAATTAGGTAGGTAGCATATAATCATAAAAGAAAAATAAATTGACTCCACACAAATTTGGAAGTGTATATGCACTACTGGAGGCAAGTATATTTGAAGAAAGTTAACTTTGTGACACTATTTTCTCGCACTAAATAATAGGTATTCTTTCATTGCAATTGCAACTGCAACTTTCTTTTTTTATTTTAATCATATTGCGCCTGACAAAATGAATCGTGATGCATTAGGTAGCATGCACTCTAACATGGGAGATCGCCATGAAAATATACAACTTATAAATGGCTTTGACAGAAGGAAAGGCATTGCTTTTTTGAACGAGGACCTGCATGATTTTGTCCAACATACAAATGAAGAACTGTAATCTTCCCAGATTGGTCAATAGCTAATAAAACTATTTTCCACAAGAACAGACAAGAAATAATGTCAATTATAGAAAAAATTGTGACAAAATGCAAAGGTGATCACCTGTGTTTCCCCCAGTTTATGGATCCTATTGCAAACAAACGTTGGGTAAGCATCAGGAGATACTTTCTGTCCTTCTTCAAGAAGTTGAAGAATATCCTTGATGTAATCCCACTCTCCTTTGAGAACAATTTTCTCTAGGGGATAGGCATCCTTTGGGACAGTGGCAGATGAGTTGTAAGGGGGGATATTGCGAGCAATATGAGCATCCGTACTTTCAAGAGCTTCCTTGTTTATGGCGACTTCCTTAATCTTCCTATCCAAATCCTTTTGAGAGTTGGGATCATCTTCTTGCCTTAGAGATTGCAATTTTTTATCCTGAGATCATAAAAAACCTTTCACGTTGCGCATACTTCCATAAAGGTCCAAGCAATTACTATCAAGCATGAGATTCTCCAAATTCCTACTACAGGGCTACTCAAACTTTATCTTCCTCCAGAGTTTGGCTCAGCCCATGGTTCACCGTACTCATGAACAATAAATGAAACAGATGAAAATCATGCAAGTTAATCACATAAAATGGCATTATAAAATCGCAATTTCCAAGGCTCCAATGGATAGACAGTATGCAGTGACACTTTGAATGAACACATGCCCATGCACACAAACACATTCACACACATAAGCATGTGAAAATGCACAAGTGCACATAGAAAGACAATCAAACAAGCACATGTGATTAACTCCTATACGTATGCACACATGCCTAAGCATAAACCATTACTCATAAGCAATCCTGCAAAAAATACTGACTGATAACTATGCATGTTGAGAGGAACAGATGAAAGCCCTTTATCTTTCATGAATAAAGAGCTTCCAAAGAACATCAGTGCGACACAATCTTAATAGAAAGAAACTCAACAAAATTATCTCCCATGGATCAATAGAACAACAGATAATATCATCCAATGCCCAGGTTAACATGGATCATACCTGAGTTACCGACCGCTTAGTTCCAAAGAGTAAATTAAGTTCTCTAACTTTATCAGCCTTCTCTTTTGCTGAAAGCTCTCCCCTACCCAACTCAGGGGCCTCTTCCTCAGGGAGATCTGATGCCACTCTTGGTTCCAATCTGAATATCTGCAGCAGTACCACATGAAATTCGAAGGCCTTAAATAACAAAAAACAATATTTAGGAGCAACATGTAGAGGAGTGACAGGTGAGTATCTTCGAGTGCAAATGGTGTTCTGTGACCACATGAGCTGTCAAATCTCCAAGCGACTCTACTTCTGACATTCTTAGATGAAAGTTATAGATACATTAAACAAATTTCTTGGGAAGCAACATTGGTTTGTAACACAGTAAAGTAACTGCAAGGAAATATTTCCCTCGTTTTCCAATGTTTAGCAAAATAAGGAACAGATGCAAACTGAATATGTACTCTTAATAAAATTGAAAACAACAGCTGGCTGGCAACCACATCTGTCGTGCGTCAAACTGTTCATTCTTGTAATCATCTCTGGCTTGATTGATAGTTGACTCCGTGTCAGCCACAGAACTGGTTGGCATTGTTTCTCCGCTACCGCCATTCAGTTTACTCAGCTGAACCTTGGCCAACAAGAATCGCCCTTCAAAGTTCCAACTTTCTTTCCAACAGAAACCCATCTTGCTCTAATTTGTTCTCTAGAGAAGTAGCTCGCTGATTAGACAATTTTTTCCTATCCGTTTGAAACCCATTGACCTCAAATTGCTTCCACTACTCTTTACAACGTAACTGATATCACAAAAGCATAACTTCTCCTCTAATCATCCCTTTCTAACCGACCGTACCATATCAACCAACGATAGAACCGAACGAAATCGCATAAAAGAAAAACAAGAAACGAATTACCCACCGCGCGAAAACCCTAAAAGAATCTCCAGCACTCACCTTATTACAGGCGATAGGGACGACCTTGAGCGTCTGCGACTCCTTGTCGAGCACGCCGAGGGCGTAGGTGCAGGACTGGACGCCGGTGTACTCGCCGGAGGAGCTGGAGCCGACGAAGGTGACGTTGGACTCCGGCGGCCTGACGACGAGCTGGAGCCTATTGGGCCACTTGCCGTTGCGGTAGACCCTAACGCCGGGCTCCGCGGCGGGGTCGCCGCCGCCGCCGCCGCGGGAGAAAGGGTCGAAGCCGGAGGGGAAGTAGCCGACGAGGGGAGGGATCTTGTCGGGGCTGTCGGGGAGGGCGTGGATGGTGGCGCTGAGCTTCTCCCTCGGCCGCTTCTTGCGCTTGGATGGCGAAGCTCCGGTGTCGCCCATGGCCGAAGGGGGAAGTGCGTGCGCGATCGAGGAGAGAAACGGAGGTTTAAGGAGTGAGGGGTTTGGTTTTATAGCAAGAATCGCGTAAGAACAAAAAAAAAAAGAAAAAATCTGAAGTGTTATTATTTTTAAAATAAAAATTTAAAGTGAATCTTATTTTTAAAATGGGCCATGAATGTTTCAAATTAAAGCCTGATCTCCTGGGTTAGTTAAACATTCCGGTGAGTCAATCACATTTTCATTAAGTATTGAGATTTGTTCCAGTGGCCATCCTTTCAACGTGGAAGGAGGTGAGGGTTCAAATTCCCACATTCTCAAGGGAGGTTGGGATGGGGACGAGTAAGTTTTAAGAGTGGGTTTCGACTCCCACGCCCGCCCCCGCACCGCACGTCTGAGAGTGAATGTTAGAATCGGAATAGAGTAGGACTAATCAGAAAAAAATGATATTTTCATCCAAAAATAATTTTAGTCTAAATTTTAATTAAATTAAATTTTATTATTTTTTAAAATAAAAAAATACTAGCCCTCCCATTTGTGATCGTCGCCCCATCGCCAGTAGGGCATATTTGCCCAGGAGGATTTGTCAGCAACTCCCAAAGAAAAACATAAAAGGGATAGAGAAAAGTAAAGAATGAAAGTGCTCTAAACTAACTACTGAAATCAAATTCTTCTTTAAGACTCATATGATCACTTCATGTTATTATTTGAAAGAATAAGAGTACTTAAGATTCTTATTTAAAGAAAATTCATTCAAATTTGTGTGAGATGTTTATGTAATTTTTGGACCCGTGGTAACGTAAGGAATCGAGAAGTTGGAATTGAAGATTAGCCTATCGGAGCCCACTAAACCCAATTGAATTATCTGTTTTGAACTTATGGAAGGACCCGACCCAACTCATTTGATCATTACTGGGCCATATCTCCTATGGGCTTGAGGGACTGACCATTGCATTGGGCCTAAAACCTTAATTGAGGCCCGCTCCAAGCCCACCCTCGATTAAAGTTGACCGTCATCTCCTTCGAGGAAGAGGACACCATTGACTGCTCCCAGTGCATGTCGGCGGACAATGCGAGACTTCCGGCGGTTTCCGCGAGGATTGATGGGGTGACGGCACCGTCACTCCTTGGAGGGTAACGGTGCTCCCCCAACCGTAAGATTTTTCAAGGAAATATAAATCCCACTTAGTGGGATTCTTTAGATTAAAGAATAGATAAAATAGAAAAAGAAAAAGAAAAATCTTGGGGAATTGAAAAGAGTTTTATGGAAAGCATTATCAACATGAAATATTTTAAATTTCATGTAGAAAGATCAGTTAAAACATTTTTATTACAAGACAATTAACTTTAGGATTTGTATTGACAACATCACTATGTAAAACATTTTTCACATTTGCAATAGTGGAAAAATATATTCATCATTTAACAAAATGGATACAATTACCAAAATTAACACTTGAAACCTTATTTATACAACTTAAAGTATCGATAAATTCAATTTGAGCTAAAGCAATCCAAGTTAACTCAAAAGCCAAAATCATGATCAATTTGTAACTATCAAAAAAATAAATTTATTCAAGAACTCATAGTATGTTGAATTTGTTTGATTAAATTTTTGCCTCACTTCCCTTTTTTGTATTTTGCATAGCCCAACTTTTTTCATCGTGCTAACCCACCCAATGGTGGGTGAGTTGGTTAGAACACACACTGGCCACGCGAAAGGTTAGGGTTCGATTCCCCTCTTCGTCACATTGCGAGACTTGAGTGAGGTGCCGTGAGTGGTGAGTCTCCGTGTTAGTACTCCCTCGGGTTTATGTCACTAGCTACTGGCTGTACGGCGATTTTCGGGTTGCCAAAAAAATAAAAAAATAAAACTTTTTCACCGTGCTAGCCAAATTTCAATTTAACATATATTAACCAATAAGTACATATTGTGTCCAAGTTCAACAATTGCCACAACAAGACTAATGTAGTGTACAAAATTTTTCACTTGTTGGATAATGTTTTGGTATCTCATTAAAGAGAAAAGCGAGAATAACGGCACGGTTATTTGCAATCAAATGAGGGGTTGTCTTCCATCGTACAATTTAAATCGAGTAACCCACAAACTTTTTTTTTTGGTCGGTAGTAACCTACAAACTTTTTTTTTTGTCAGTCTTACTTTATACCTACTCTACACTCACTCTCAGATTTTTGCCCTGCCTCTTGCAGGGTGTGGGAGTCGAAACCCACTCCTGAAACTTGCGCGTCCCCATTCCATCCCTCCCTGAGAAAGTGGGAGTTTGAACCCCTCACCTCCCCCTTCCATGTTGGAAGGGTGGCCATTGGAGCGAATCCCAGTGATTATCCCACAAACTTGAGTAGTGGGTTTTTCCACTTTTTTTTTTTTCTTTTGGGGGTTGGATCCGGTTTTCCCACTTCATGGGTCTATTTAGAGAGAAAGCTAAAGCTTCCTTAAAAGGACCGAAAAAAAAAAAGATTTGTTCGGCTAAAGTTCTAACGTAATTTTCAAAAGTGCAAATGGCTTTTTAATTGTTGGAAATGATAGGAATTTGTTAAGCATTCTCTTTATATTTCAAGAATCATATTTCTCTAGAAATACGTGAAAGAAAAAGTGTTAAGGTAGGTCTTAAGACCAAATGAAAGGTGGAGTAATTTATATATGCTCGAGCATTATGTGACATGCCACTTCATCAAATATGAAGCATAAAATGCTATAAAAATTTATTTAATAGAACAAATAAGTTAATAATATACGCAAAGGGAATAGGATAAATTGTTCATCCAGGTTCTTAGGAAAATTTGGAATGAAATCTCAGTTATCGGGATTTCCTTTAATCCCTCTAATTAAAATTTCTTAATTGTGAGTATAATAAAAATAAAATAAGAGAAATGATAAATTTGAAGAAACTCATAAAACATCCATATTAATATTAAAAACTATAATTTTAACCATTTACGACCACCAATTGAGCCACCATGACCATGAACTTATCTTGAGCAACCATGATCTCAAGCTTCACAACTCAAAACTCTAGTGGTTGTGGCCACCGCAACCATGGTTGCCACAAGCTTAGAGCTTGAGCTCATGGCTACAATGGTCATAGTGATTCTCCATCTCTTTCTCTATCAATTTTGGTTTTTTTTTTTTTTTTTTAATATTGTTTGATGTTGTGCCTTTTGGATTTATAATAATTTTCAGTGAATCATAACATGATATGTATATTTCGGCATAACATGTATATTCACCAACGTCTATATCATTAATTCTATAATTCATGGCAACAAAAATCGACTAGTAAGGGAAAAGTAATAATTGAAGGACTATACGTTGACATTTTTTAAAAAGTTGAGGGACTCAACTTTAAACTCAACTTTAAAAATAAAAAAATAAAAAATGAAAGATGGAAGGATGATTTTGATTCTGATTTTCGGACAAAAACAAAGGAACAATGGTTATTATTCCTTAAATAAAACAAGAGAACAAAATCTGAAATGATATATATTGTTTTTTTATCTAGTTTCTTCCTTGTTAAATTGATGACGGTGGCCGTGAGGCTACAGGATCTCCCTTGCCTTTGCGGGTGAGAGGCGGTATGCAACTGCCTGCTTCAGGGGTTCCAATCCCATGGTTCCAATCCCACTTTCGGGAGAAAATATCGCGTACGTTGTGCGGCAAACGGGAACACAACACGTGTCTCCAGTGTAGGTCCCTCCCAATCCATCTCGTCTGCATACCACGCGATCTCGTCTGCATATTATGCCACGTGGCGGTTCCGGACCATCCACTTCTTCTCCTTTCTCGTTTCTCGTCCGTACGTGTGGAATACGTGTGAACACCAAATCCAACGGACTCGACTTGATTTGATATTTTCTCTTATCTGACTTCTGACTCCCATCCCCTTCTGGCTAACTTTTTTTTTTTTGGTCGCACTATGAATGTATGACCGTCCCCATCTCCATTTTTAACGCAGAAAAGCTCACAAAAAAGCCATCATCATAGGCAAGAACAAAGCTCAGCGAAAACCATGGCGGAAGAGAAAATATTGGCTGCAGCTCTGATTCCAGCGTGTCTTCGTCCGAGTCCATTCACCGGGCGACACGTGTCGCCCGATGTCCACGCTGGAAACAGAGCTCGGCCATTTTATTTTCTCTAGCGAATCCGGGGAAATTGATTCAAAAAGATATTTCTATCTCCTCTGCACGTCTTATCCCGGAGACTTTCTGCTCTGAACTCCTCGGGGAGCCCACCAAATATTTCCTTCGCTTCTTTCCCTTGAAAATTTTGAACGCCATTCTCTCTTTCTTCTCCATCGACGCAAACTCCCCTGGTCTTTGCTGCAGCTCCGACGAACGAGGGAGGCCGCCGTCCGACGAACCAGCTTGAATCTCTAGCTTTTGTGCTCGGCGAGTGCGGGTGGTCTCGGCTATTTCGAGCTTGGTGGTAGCCCGTCGAGATCCTCGGTGCAGCTCCATTGCCGCTTTGCTCCGTGCTCTTCCTCCGACGGACGAGGGAGACCGCCGTCCGACAAACGCCTTGAATTTCTGGCCTTTGTGCTCGGCGGGTGCGGGTGGATGCGAGGGAGACGGAAGCGGGACCTCGTGGATGCTCTGGGTCGATGCATCTTGACGTGGAAGACCAGGGTCTTGTCGAACGAGAGCTCGCGCTCCCCGTAGCGGATAGGCATCGAGCTGCGGTAGCCGCAACCGCCACCGATGCTCTTGACGAATCCAGCCACGGCGAGACGGAACTTGACCGCGAGGAGCCGCCTGAACGCCCCGCCTCTCTTTGGCCACAGCAGTGCAAGGCGGACCACGTCCCAAGCTCTGCGGGTGGCGCTGGAGTCCCCGCTTGCCATTTTCAGATGCAGAACGTGTTACAGAGACGGTGAGGACGGCGAATCGCAAGCGAGCGGAAGCCCAACGCCGGAGTCCCCGCTTGCCTTTCCTGCTTTACCCTTCTCTCTCTCTGTTGGTCGGAGCGAGCTTGAGATGCATAACAATGAAAGCTGCCGACAAGGCCACGAAGAAAGCAATGGCCGATTCCTTCTCGCGTGAAGTGAACTCCATCTTTCTCTTTGTTTTTCTTTCTTTTTTTCTTGTTGAAGAACCGTGCGAAGCTCTCTCGCAAAAGCACTTGTCATCACGAATTTCAAATAGGCCTTCGTGCATGTAAATGAATTGCTTAAATCCATTGACCCATTTGTGATCATTCAGTGAATCAGGCCTTGGCTGGCGTTAGAGATTATAACTCATTGCTTCCTTGTTGCTGCTCAATTTTAAGATCAAGGTTTTGTGGGTGAACGGTTCTTGCTCTGTTCCAAAGAATACTTGCCTTGATACCAGAAGTTGCTGCTTATTATGATATCAAGGATTCTTGGATTGTGTTTTGCTATAATGATTCACAATATACTTCTATTTGGCCAGAAAATATCGATTTGATTATTGTATCTTGGTAGACTGAAGTTGCTTTTCTTAGATTGATGTGCGAACTCCAAGCAATAGGAAAATACTGACTAGCACGGTTCGAACAAAATGATGGTGTTGCCCACGGCGATGTTCTTTGCTTGTCCATAATGGTGCCTTCATTCTTTTAGGTCGATAATGCCGTGAGAATAACTGAACAAGCCCCGCAAGCAAGCTCATCACTCGGAGACGACAAAATGGCAAACAATGCCATAATAGATGAAACAAAAACAAAGCATATTGAAAGGGCAACTATATATGCCAAATTCTAAAAGGTTGGTAAGTTAGGCTAACAATGTTGGTAAATTATAAGAGAAGTCGGTAAGTTCAACGCGAGCAAATGAACATCAAGCTAGAAATCTTTTTAGAAAAGTTAAGTTGGTAAGTTAGACAAACAATGTTGGTAAATTATAAACGGGTTCAACAAGTGACAAAAGTTTTTAAAATATATACCAACACGGAAGAGCATTCTATACTGTGTACCATAAAGCTAGAAATCAGCAAAAAGTAAACAAACAGCATCGACAAATTGCAACATTATTATTGATGATTGTTTCAAAAAACAGCACATTTCTTCGAACTTAGGGACTTAGCTACACGCTTTCTCTTCCAGATCCAAAGGACTAAACAATTCCTAGTTTTATTTTTCATCGAGATCCCCACGATCGAGTTTAGACCTCGGTTCTGAGACGAGAAAAGAAAATGCGAGAGCCGAACAAAGTGCTCCATGAAACAAAAGGAAGAGATGGGGTTCACTTCACGCAAGAAGGAATCGGCCATTGCTTTCTCTGTGGCCTTGTCGGCAGCTTTCATTGTTATGCATCTCAAGCTCGCTCCGACCAACAGAGAGAGAAGGGTAAAGCAGGAAAGGCAAGCGGGGACTCCAGCGTTGGGCTTCCGCTCGCTTGCGATTTGCCGTCCTCACCATCTCTGTAACACGTTTTGCATCCGAAAATGGCAAGCGGGGACTCCAGCGTCACTCGCAGAGCTTGGGACGTGGTCCGCCTTGCACTGCTGTGGCCGAAGAGAGGCGGGGCGTTCAGGCGGCTCCTCGCGGTCAAGTTCCGTCTTGCCATGGCTGGATTCGTCAAGAGCATCGGTGGCGGTTGCGGCTACCGCAGCTCGATGCCTATCCGCTACGGGGAGCGTGAGCTCTCGTTCGACAAGACCCTGGTCTTCCACGTCAAGATGCACCGACCCGGAGCATCCACGAGGTCTCGCTTCCGTCTCCCTCGCATCCACCCGCACCCGCCGAGCACAAAGGCCAGAAATTCAAGGCGTTTGTCGGACGGCGGCCTCCCTCGTCCGTCGAAGGAAGAGCACGGAGCAAAGCGGCAATGGAGCCGCACCGAGGATCTCGACGGGACTGAAATCGAAATAGCCGAGACCACCCGCACCCGCCGAGCACAAAAGCTAGAGATTCAAGCTGGTTCGTCGGACGGCGGCCTCCCTCGTTCGTCGGAGCCGCAGCAAAGAACAGGGGAGTTTGCGTCGATGGAGAGAGAGAGAACAAAGAACAGGGGAGCTTGCGTCGATGGAGGAGAAAGAGAGAATGGCATTTAAAATTTTCGAGGGAAAGAAGCGAAGGAAATATTTGGTGGGCTCCACCAAATATTTCCTTCCCGAGGATTCAGAGCAGAAAGATCAGATGGGATAAGACGTGCGGAGGAGAGAGAAATTTTTTGACTCAATTTTCTTCGGTTCCTCTTCGTAAATAAAAAGGCCGAGCCCTGATTCCAGCGTGGCCACCGGGCGACACGTGTTGCCCGGTGAATGGACTCGGACGTTGACACGCTGGAGTCAGAGCTGCAGCCAATATTTTCTCATGGCGGAAAGCCAGGCCGACACACCAACCTTCGAGCTCCACGCCTCCAGCCGCTCCGAGTTGTCCGCCTTCTTCCTCCTCCTCCTCATCCTCTACATCGCCGCCTCCGTCTCCTTTGTCCTCCTCGCCCTCCCGGCCTTCCTCACGCTCGCTTCCCAGTTCTTCCGGCCCCGCTCCGTCAATAAGAGCTACGACTCTGTCAACATCGTCCTCCTCCTCCTCGCCATCGTCCGCGTGTTACTCGGCAGATCCAACAGCGGCGGGGGCGGGGGGTCCTCAGACTCGTACCGGGAATGGGACTCGCGGAAGTCGTCGTCGTCGTCGTCGTCTTCGAACCCAGGGAAGCCGTACGAGCGGGATGACAGTGACGACCTTCTAAGCTCCGAGGGGAGTGAACATGGGTTCTCTTGGAGTTCGTCTAGCATTATGAGCACCAGCAGCTCGTGCACGGATCTGAGGGCGTAGGACTCGGCGTCGGATCACGGTGAAGGACGGAGGAGATCCTACGACGATACACATCTCGGTCGGGGTTTCGGCTCGGAACCGGTGTACTCCGAAGCATTATCTCCATCGACCATAAACTACGAGTCTTCAGATGAAAGCGACAGCGACAGCCAGTCGCCGCGGATCCCGATCCCTCTGCCTCCTCCGCTACCACCTTTCGAGGTGTAGCCATGGGAGGTCATCGTGAGGGGTGACTTCGCGTGGATCAAGAGGACAAACTCCTGGCCCCATGCTACCCCAGATACCAAGGACTTCGAGGAGGTCTGGAGGACCAATGAGAGCCCGTCAAATGCGTCGTTGGGAGCAACGTCGCCAGAGTGCTGTCGGATCCCGGACGTGAACGAGGGGGCCGACATTTTTATCGCGAAGTTCAGAACTTGGTTGAACCTGGAGACGATGAACTACGTGAAGCAAAGAAGGTCCAAGTTGGCCCCAGAAAGAACAGGAAGAGAGAAACCGGGATGATTTTTGGCGACCTGGATTTGTTTGGAGATGAAGATTCGTTTCCTTTTTGGTTTCTGTTCAGATTGACTGACTGTCTTTTGAGTTCACGTTGTCGATGAGTCAAGTTGAGTCGAGTCGAGTTATGTCAGGGAGATACTGTCTATACACATAGAAGATTGAATCATACACAGGGAAATTGAAATGAAGTCTATCTTCCATTTTTCTAAATGTTCCATCTCTCTCCCACTCTCCCTCCCTCCCAAACTTCTCTTTTTCTCAAAAGAACAAGATCATCTCCATGCAATTGGAGATTTTCTTTTGAAAGAACTTCCTCTGTATGACAATGGATTCTTATTTTTACGAGTGGCATGCCGCCATGTTCGCTTTAGAGGAACACGGTCGTCCTGCGAAGTTACTGCAAAAGTAAATACGTACTGACCACGATTCTATGAGCACCCCCGATCAGTTTTCGTTTGCATGGACTAAGGGATATGTGATGCGATGAGATGGTGCTTCTTAATAATCGATCGCCACTTCCCTTCTGATGAATGTCGACAGTTCAACGATTCAACATGACGCCATGAACGTGGTATTCAGTTTCACCAAAAGGAGAAAAAAAGAATTCTTGGATAAAGATGTTATTTATTTTTGTGATCCCACATTTTGGATCCATATTTTCTCCTAAAGTTGCGACTATTCGACATGAAGTTTTTCCACGCTTCGTACCCTTTCGTGACAAACCCCTTGGCAACCGTCTTGATGGGAGACAATATAAAAGGAACGTACGTTCATTTCTGACGGGGTTGATGACAAGGTCTAACAAAACTCTCATATTCAGAATACACCATTAGTACATGAGAGAATTTGGTTAGTAGAGTGCGCGCCCAATTTTTCTTTGTTTTCAGGGTATTTTCAACGAACGTGAATTCAAACAATGGCTGGAGGTTTGTCTTAATTGATCCTGGCTTCCGCATCAAGAATTTTTATGTCTAACATTTGGTATCAGAGCGTTTTTAGTGCCTCTGCCTTGTTTTGTTGTATTTTCGGTGTATTTTCACTGTATTTCGGCCATTTTTTTGGGATGAACAGTAACTCAAAACTTTGAGGCCATGAGAGATTCGTCAGATTCCGGGCAAAATCCGGCGACCCGCCCTTTGATTTTGGACCCATACGGTCGCATCGCCATGAGGAACATTAGCCTTGTGTTTTTCCGGCATATCAGGGTTCGGTGAAGGCTAATCGGGCGGCGGAAGTCGCGGTGGTTGAGGATTTGTGTTTTTGGGAATTTTCTTATGATTTGGGGCTTATTTCTTCATTATTTTCGCCGAAATTTGAACCCATGTGGTCGTGCCGGCATGATCTTCAAAACCCATTAATTATTTCGGTCTGAAATGGGCTGCAGGAGAAGAAATGGCCGGCGAAACCGCGGCGGAACGGCGAAAATGGGTGTCGAAACGCTTCTGTGCACGCGAGGAAGAAGGTGCGTGGATCCCACGCGCCACGCGCTCCCACGCCCGCAGCAACCGTTGGCGTGTGGATCCCACGCGCGTGGCAGTCGCAGGCGCGTGCAACGCACGCGCCTGCCCGTTGGACCGCGCGCGTGCGGGCCACGCACCTACCGCGGAAAGAGGCGCGTGCTCGGCGTGCGCCTGATGTCTCTTCGGCGCAGATTCTTCTACTTTTTACGTTTTTGACCCAAATTTTTTCACGTTTTTACAATTCTGCCCTTGGCCAATTTATTTATTTATTGTTCTGCCCTTGGTACGTCTATTTATTATTCTTTCATTTCATGCATTTTTATGAATACTTTGTGCATGAAATTAAATGTCCAATGATTCATATATTTAATTAATTAGGGAGTAGCCACAGCATCTTTAATTAATTAAATTATATATTAACAACTTTCGAATCATATTTAGAAATGGACATTAATTGTAATTAATTATATTAATATGATGAATTTTATCCCACAGGAATTTTCATGATATTAATATGATTAATTAGGAAGAAATATTATATTATTTTTCTTAATTTACCCACAAGGATTAAGAAAAGGCATATAATATGGTAGTTTCTTCATGATGTAATTATGAATCTATTTAAATTAGAAACTTAGCCCACAGGCAGTTTTTATGTTATGTGATTCATATTTGTGACATGTTTACATTGGTAAAACATGATTTATGTATATTTGCCTCATTTTTTGGGACATAAGCATGATTATTTGATATGCAGTTTCGCAACCTGTGAATTTCTCTGAATTTAAGTTTGATGTTCCTATACTGAATGGTGAGAACTATAAAGTTTGGAAGGATTCAGTTCTTCTTCAATTGGGGTGGATGGACATTGACTATGCTATAAGGAAGGACGAACCACCTGCTCCCCGATTCGAGCACTTCGGTGAGATAGCTCTTTATAACCAATGGGAGCGGTCCAACCGCATTTGTGCAATGTTTATAA